>CM066031.1:512377520-514833822 GCA_033557465.1 Ichthyophis bannanicus | reverse complement strand
GCCAGCTGTGGCACGCGAAGAGACTTGCAGCTGGCCACGCGTGAAGGGTCGGCAAAAAAAAAAAGAAAAAAAAAGCGGCTCTGGCTTTTTGCTGCCGCGGGGGGACGGCGGGGGGCAGCCTGCCAGTGTCCCGCGGGGCCCCCTTACGCCCGGGCTGTAAAGGGCCCCCTCTGGGCAAGACACGATAAGTTGCAGATTCGCGGAGGGGAGGGGGGACAGAGCGTTCTCACCCTTCGCGTCTCTGTTAAGGGGCACGTGAGGGTTGATGTGGGAACTATTTTCCCATCAGCCCCTTTTAGGACACCGAGGGGGACTGAGTGGGGAAATTGGTTATCCCATATAGCCGCCCTGCGGGTCTGTGTCACACCAAGAGAAGGCCGCGAGGGGGACGCTGTCAATTCCCACGGACCCATCGCGAATCTGACAAAGCCCTTGGCAGAGTGGCTTAGCGGGCGGAGGGTGGCCAGCGCGCGGGACACTAGGCATGCTGTGGGACGAGCGGAGAAGCGTCACAGACAGGGCTCTGCCAAGCACAGAGAAGGCCCGCTTGGTGGTCGTCGTTTTTAAAATTTGTGCCACGCGGGGGGGGGGGGGGGTGTTAAGACTTGGCTCGTGTACGCGTTGGGGGGGGGGGTGTTACTGCTAATGGGCGGATTGTTAAAGTAGGGGTAGAAAGGAGGTTGGGATAGAGGTGGCTTAATTGTGAAAACAACGAGGTGTGGGGGGGGGGTGGTAGGGGGGACGTGCTACAATTGGGCTAGGGGGGGTTTAGGGATGTTACGACTGCTAATGGCCTGTGCTATATCACACTACGGGTGTTTGGACTGCTAAGGAATGGCTAGGAGGGGGGGGTTTAGGGACTGATGCTAACTGGGGGCTTTAGGGGGGGTTTAGACTCGCTAATGTTCTGTGGGTGATGGGGCTTGTCTGGATTGGGCTGGGGTTGATGGGTTTATGACTGGACTAATGTGCATGGGGGGGTGGGTTATGACTGCTAGAGTGGGAGATGGGCTATGGGGAAGAGGTGAGGGGGTGTAGGAGAACTGTCTTGAAATGGGCTAGCTAAAAATGGGGGGTTAGGACTGCTACATGGGGCTGGGGGGTGGGATGGACTTCTTAATGGGGCTATGAGGGGGGGGAGGTTAGACTGCTTAATATGTCTAGGCAGGGGGGGGTTTAGGGGAACTGCTAATCAAGCTACGCGACTAAGGAGGAAGGGGTTTTAGGGACTGCTAAGGGCAGGGGGAGGGGGGGGGGGTTTAGTGACTTTGCTAATGGGGCTGAGGGTGGGGGTTTTTTAGGGACTGCTAAATTAATGGCTGGGGGGGGGGTTAGGGTAACTGCTTAAGGGTCTAGGGGAGGGGGGGACACCGGTGGACTGGCTAAAATGGGAAACTGGGGGGGTTAGGGGGACTTGCTACTGTGGGGTCGGGGGGGGGTTTAGGGAACTGGCTAATGGGGCTGCAGGGGGGGGTTTTGAGGGGGACTGCTTAATGGGGGCCTAGGAGGGGGTGTTTAGGGACGTGCTAAATGGGCTTAAGGGGGGGTTTAGGACAGCTGGGTGTGGTCTGTGGGCTGATGGGGGCTGTCTGGAAAATGGGGGGTGCGTGAATGGGGCGGTTCGGGACTTGGTAATGGGGCTATCGGGGGGGGGGGGTTAGGTAATGACTGACTTTGTAAGTGGGCTTTAGAGGGAGGGGGGGGTTAGGGGGGACTGTCTAATGGAGCTAGGAGGGGTGTGGGGGGGGTAAGGAGCTGGGGGGGGGGGGGTCTAATGGGGCTGATTGGGGGGAGGGGGGTTAGGGACACTTTTGGGGCGGTGGACAGTGTTTGTGTCTAAGGATGGGGGGTTTTAGGACTGGAAAATGGCTGATGAAAGGGGTTTTGGTACCAACTGGAGGTGGTCTGGATGGGGTTAGGAACGAGGTAATGGGGCCTTAAGGGGTGGGGGGTTTAGGGGGGGGACTTGATAAATGGGCTAAAATGGGGGGCGGGCTGGGTACAAGAAAAAAATGGGCATTGATTGGAGGGAGGGGGTAATAAGAAAAATAGACCTTGAGAAAAGTGGGGGCTCGATGGAAAGTTAGGGGGGGGGGACTGGTAAGGGACTGTGTGAGCTGGAATGGGGGGGGGGTTTGAGGGGACTTGGGCAAATTGCTGGGATTAATGGGAGGGGGCCGGTGACTGGGAAAAGTGGGGGGGTTAGGACTGGTAATGGTGTTTAGTAGGGGGGGGCTTCTAAAACTGAACAAATGGGGGTGATGGGGGGTTTAGTACTGGGAAGGTGGGGGTTGATGCTGAGGGTGGGGATAATGGACTGGTAAATTGGGGGTGGGTGGGCTGCTAGGACACTGGAAAAAATGGGCCTTAATGCCGGGGGAAAACTACAAGGTAATGGCATGCTGGGGCGGTGAGGGCTTTGGGGGGGAAATGAAGACTAAGAAAGGGGGAAAAAAAGCCTGGGGTAGTTGGCGGGAGGAGAATTAGGCAATGGGATAGGATGGGGCTGGGGAGAGTAAAAATGTGAGGAGGGAAAAATAGTTAATTGGAGTAGTGGTGGGAGGGATAAACTATCTACCAAAAATTGGGCCGGGTAATGTGGGAGGTAGCGTAAGGGTGTGGGGATTGTGAGGATGGGGGAGGGTAAAAATTTTTGATGTGAGGTGAAATTTGATGAAGGGAGGGAAAAGGAAAGGGCCGGTCAGTGAGAAAACCCAAAAAGGAGGGGGGGAAGATTAGAAATAATGTTTAAAAAAAGCAAGGTGTAGAGGGAAGAGGGAATGGAAAAAAAAAAAAAAAAAAAAAACAAAAAAAAAGGAAAGAACAGAGGGAAAGGGGACCAAATGGGGGGGGGGGGGGGACACGTCTAGGGAGGGGGGGTTAGCAGGGGAAAAGGAAAGAGGAAAGGAAAAAGAACACTAAGGAAAAACCAGGGGAAAGAAAGTGGGCTGGAAAAAAAACACAAAATTTGGCAAACTGAAAAAAAATGCACAAAAGGTAGAAAAATATCTCTTTATTTTTGAATTTATTAACTGGAATATGTCAGCTCTGGGAAATGTGCATCATTAATTTTTGCGCTTTGTTTAGTACAAGAGGAAATTAATATATAGTTTTATTTCTACAGTGTTGTTGTATATTCCAAGTTTGGCTTTTGGGGTTCCCAGTTTAATTATTGTCTTCCTGTTTCTAAATTGTGATTCCTTGTTTGGTGATGGTCTGTTCTGCATGTGTAACTGAGCTGAGGTATTCTGTTTTTATTATTCCTATTTGGACATTTGCCACTTGTTCTTTTACCAGTAGGGTCATGGATTGTTGTTCTCTGAGATGTATTGGTTTAATATTTGCAGTGTTGCCTTTTGATAGGTAGAGTATGGTGCTACTTGTGAGTCCTGGTAGTGCTGTTAGGATACGGCGGGTTTGCTATGGGTTCTAAATGGGCAGCGTTTGTAGTAGTTCCTAATGTGCCTGGCGGTTGGTACTGGATTATAGTAATGTAGAAACCTTTTAGTCTTTCTTTATACCATATACTCATTAAGAGGGCATGTTTTACTAAAAGTTAGTGTATGGTAACATTATGCAAATATTTATGCAAATGAAGCACCTTATGCAAATGGGGCTTTAATTGACGTGCTGGCACTTTGAGGAAAATTCTTTGGTTTGGTGCGGGCAGTTTTGGGGCACTCGGGCTCAAAAAGGTTAGCCATCACTGATCTAGACAAAGCGTTAGCTTGTGGCCCATTGCTAAGGATTGCTGCAATGGGCTAAAAGGGATGCTCTTCCTCAACATAGTTGCAAGTTTGTGATGCTGTGGTCCAATAACGAAGCCAGTTCTGATTGAGATGGAAGCTCCAAAGGGTTAGGTGGGCCCAATATTACAAGGAAGCTAGATATTCACTGGCAGCAAGTGAATGTATAACTTCCCTATTCATGCCCCTGGTATGTATGGTACCAGAGAGAAAATCCATATGAATGGCTCAATACTATCTGTATAGTAAGAGGCTGGGTTTGGGATTGGAAGAGGGCGATCTTTTGAATTATTTTCAGATTAGCAACAATTGTCAGCCACTGTGATTTTAAGTCTGCCTGGGTTTTTGGGCATGAGACCAGTTTGTCTGGATAGTGATTGTTAAGGGTTGTTCAAGACGAATAAGTGCAGTTTGCCAAACCTCCATCACTTTCTGAAAGTGATAACTTTTTCGACTTAATTGACTGTTCATCAAATCAAGCTTGTCCTGTACCTCAGATGGTGATATATTTTGCATTCTATGTATCTGACCCTTAACCTGGCTTTCCTTTAGTCTTTGTTCTCCACAAATGACCATCATTCTACTTTATTTAAATATCCTCTGAAATCAGGATCTGGACCGCTTTTACTTGTGGGCAAAATGGGGTAGCTGTTCCAGTCCTTGCTTAATTGGGGCTCGTAGCTAATATCAGTGCCACCCAGGTTTCATACATCAGATCAGACTCAGCCAATACATTCATTTCTGTCCTGTCCTCTTCGCCAAATCCTTTGCAGCATGCACCTTGGGCCAACACCAGGAGAAGCACTTAATTGCACATCATCTTTGACTGACATGGGACCAGACTCTTGATAAGAACGGTGAGATCTCATGCTCCTACCTCAAGATTGTCCCCTAGAGAATAAGAGATAAGTAATTAAGCACTTCTGTTGGTGGCCAGAAAGGATGAGGAGGAAGACGGGTGATCGTCTGGGGGGTCCACCTTCAGTCCAGGCACAGAGAATGAGGAGGAGAGCCAAAGGGGACTATGGTAGTAAGAAGCCTATGTGGGACAGGGGGAAAATTATATCTGGCGGGAGGGAAGGGTGAGAAAGAGGAATGAGAAGGGGGTAATATCATCTGGAAAAACATCTGGAAGGAGGGATAGGAGGGGAAGTATCATGTGAGGGAGAGGTCTTGAAATGGGGGAGAAGAGCCTCTGCAGGGAGAGAAGTATATGTGAGCCTTGGGAGGGAGAAAAGTGAGAGCTTCAAAAGGAAAGGAGGTGAGAAGGCGGAGAAAGAAGGGGGCTAAGAATACTGGAAGAGTGTCAGAAGGGGATGAGAAGTGGACAAGTATATGGAGGGCGAGAGAATGTATGAAGCAGGGAAGAGGGTCTGGAGGAAGAGAGGTGGGTGAGAAGAAGTGAAGAGTGAAAGGGGTGGAAAGGGAGAAGAGTGTTAGAAGGGAAGGAGTGAGAAGAGGGAAAGTATTATGAGGAAGAGGATGGAAAGGGGAAGAATATCAGGAAGGAGGAGGATTGAGAAGACTGGAAGAGTGTGTGAAAACAGCAGTAGAGAGATAGTGTGAAGGATCTGAAGGGGCTGGGAAGCATTTGAAAGGCAATGCAAATGTAACCCGGGGACTCCCCTATCTAGGGGTGGTTCTATAATGAGGTGGAGTGAGGTGGCCGCCTCAAGCTGCAAAGTTTTGGGGGTGGCAAAAAATGCCCCCAAAACAGCCAAGTAGTTGCCGCTTCATTTTGCCTTCTAAAATTTAAAAAAAAAAAATCAAACCGACCAGCTGCTGCTGCTGCTGCCTCCACTTCTCCCACTTAGCGGCAGCAGAATCATGCCCCACCCCCGCTGCCGCTGCCCCAGATCTGAGGACACTGAGGCAGTGTCGGCAGAAAAAAAGCACAAAATCTCTTGAAGTCTCCCGCGTGCTGGTAAGCCCCTGCTGGTTTCGCCACCCTCTGATGTGAAAAGCATCATCATAGGGGGTGGGATCCATCAGGGTCTTACAAGCATGCCGGAGTCACAAGAGCCGGCGCTTTTGTTTTTCTGTTTTTCAAATTTGATAGCTCGCTGCTACTTATATGTGCAGTGAGCTATGAATTTTGAAAAAAAAAGCAGAAAGCAAAAGCACTGGCTCTTGTGACTCCAGCATGCTTGTAAGACCCTGATGGGTCTCGCCCCCTCTGATGATACTTTTCGCGTCAGAGGGCGGCGGAGTCAGCGGGGACTTACAGCGTACATGAGTCTTGAAAATAATGCCGATATTGAGGTGGATGGGCCAGGATGGCAGATGCTGGACAACAGGGGAAGGGGCAGGACAAATATTGGACAACAGGGGGAGGAGCAGGAGGACAAATACTGGACAATGGGTGGAGGGGGAAGCAAGAAGACAAATGCTGGACAACAGAGAGAAGCAGGAAGAGAAATGCTAGACTTTGGTAGTGGGAGAAGGAAGACATAATGCTAGACAACAGGGGGGAAGCTGGAAGAGAAATGCTGGAAAATGGGGGAGGGGGGAAGCATAAAGACAAATGCTGGGCCAGGGCCAGGGCTAGTGCTACCCAGTAATCTGGAAGAGCTAGGCGGGGGGGGGGGGGGCACCAACAACAGGAGAGTGCCGTTGCTAGCCACCCACCCCCTACTCCACATTAACGATGGCCTGCGGAGTGCTGGTGGCTTAGTGGAGAGCCTACCCACAGGACACGCTGCTCCCATGGGCAGAAAGCTGTGAGAGGCCGCAGTCGCTACTCAGAGCCTTCTGCCTGCAGGGAGACTCTCTTCTAGGCTATCAGGGCACCGCAGATCATCCTGAATGGGGAGTGTGGATGGGTGGCCAGCGACAGCGCCCCCCTGATGTTGGCTTCTGCAAGCAGGCTCTTTTCTCTGGGCCGCAGTAATGGCTTGCACAGCCCCTGCCTGCAGGACATGCTGCTCCCACAGACAGAAGTATGTGGAAGGTAACAATAATGGCACAGAGAAGCATAATTTGCCCACGGGAGCAGCATGTCCTGTGGGCAGGGACTGTGCAAGGCCAATTGAGCCCTGCTCTCTGAGCTGGAATTACGGCTTGCACCCTCAGTCCGTGGGACATGCTGCTCCGCGGGCAGGCTCTGCCCCTTTTACATACAAGGGGTGGACATGAGGGAGCATTGGGAGGTGGATGTGGATGGGCACAGGGAGTCAGAAGGGAGATGCTGAGTGCAAGGGTAGGGAGGCAGCGAGGATAAGACTGAGATGAGGGTTAGGGAGATACTGGACATGGAAAGGGACATAGGGAGAAGAAAGGAGGGGAGATAGAGTTGTGATGTTGGCCAGGGGGGTTATAGGGAGACTATGGGGGAAAATGGGGAGGAGAGACAGAGGGGAAATGCTGGAAATGGGGTAATAAGGGGAGAAGGAAAATGCAGGACATGGGGTAATAGGGAGAGAGAGGGGAGAAATGGAAATGGGGTAAATAGATTGAGAAAGAGATGGAGAGATGCTGGACGTGGGAGTAATAGGGAGGGGATGGTATGGTATGGAGATAGGGTAGATGCTGGTTGCAGGGGAATAGGAAGCGATAAGGCAGACGTGGAAGGAAAGAGAGAGCAGAGGTACTGGATGGAGGAAGAGAGAGAGAGACACTGGATGGGGGATGAGGGATGTTAGACATGGAGGGAGTGAGCAGAAGACTAGGGAATAATGGATCAGGGAAGAAGAGCTGGGGAATGGAAGTGTAGCAGCAAAGCGCAGACAAACCAATGATACCAGGAGTCTGTTCAGAAGGTCCAAATCATTTATTTGTGCACAAGTCTCAAGCAAGACAAGTTCAAAATGGCCCGAGCAACGTTTTCAAGCATTACAACACCTAGAAAAACATTTCATTGGTCCCGGTACGCTCCCGTACCTCCCGTAGCCCTTCTATTGGTCCCGGTACTGATAAGTTTCTCCAATTATGTTCCTTCTGTGGGCTTCTGTAGGCATGACACCTGCCTGCCCCCCTTCTAGTCCCAATTACAATGGTCAGTTCATCAACTTGTTACTTTCACACTTTCAAGGCTATGGGACCATTTGTGCGTGCAGAAGAGCAAGGTTCTGTAACTCATCTGTCAGCACTCCTCAATATTTCTCTGCAAATGTACTTTTTCTTATCAGTAACTTTAAAACACATCTTTTCTGTATTTTTCCATTTCTTAATTCTGCAATTCTGCTTATCTAAGCTAATTCAATATTTCTACTGAGTTCTTTCTTACAATAGCAGCATATTGGGGGATGTGCAATCCTATATGCCTCTCCACAGGCCTCATTTACAGGTCAAGCTAGCCATGCTGGCTTGCCTATGTCAGACACCGTGGGTCACAGGCCTGCACCTGCCACATTCCCCCCTTTGATTAATCTCACCCTATTACTTAATAAGGTGTGAGAATTAAATCACTTTCCAGAGGATTCAAATCCTGATTAAAGGATTCTTACTAGTTCCATTAGGGCTGACTTTGTATAAAGCCATTATTTTAGTTGCGGTCTTCCGCTCTACTGTACTATCAATAGCACTATGAAGGGAACGCATACAGCATGGGATTAAACATGGTAAGCAGAGGACAACAGCAACAAGGATTAGTACTAAGATAACGAAAGTCTTAAATCCTCCCAGCCAAGAGAAAAGGTTAGCAAACCAATTAGGAAATTTCAAGGCGTGCCAAGTCTGTACTGGCACATAAGCATGTCTTTGCATATCTTTAGCAATTTCTTCAACTACTTGACCTTTATCATCTATTTTCAAACAGCAATTAGTTAAATTCAGTTTACCACATACTCCTCCTTCAGCTGCTAGCAAATAATCAAGTGCTAAGCGATTTTGGTATATGGCAGTGCGCATCTGAGTACTTTGTCTAGCTAAGAGCGTGAGAGCATGACTAGTTTCATTGGTTATTATTTCAACTACTGCTTGTAAGCGAATAATACGATTAATCATATAAATTGGGGTACGATAACCATACATACCATCATCATTCCAGGTGGCAGGTCCATAATACTCAATAATTCTTTCTGGTGGCCAATCATCACCTTGCCACTTCTCCCACTTGCCTATCTGTAAGGCCTCTCTTCTCTGTCTAGATGCTCCTTTGTGTTTGTGGGTAGTATATACAGGGTATCCTAATTGTTCTCCATGTTCAGTGTTTAACAGGAAGAACGAAGGTCTGATGGTTCCTAAGACACATGCTCCTCCCCATTGTGGTGGGAGTTGCGCATATGCTCGGTTTCCACAGATCCAATATAGGCCAGGTGGGGCTTGCCAGGCTTGGACTTTGGCAAGGTTAGTCCATAGACCTGCAAGTTCAGGAAATCTGGCTAATGGGTTAGGAGGTTCAGGATGTCTGATTCCTGACCACCATGCTACCTTCTTGGTCGTGGCATTATAGTATTTCTGGCTAAGACAGACCAGCTGTCCTACCTTTTGAGTGAACTGGGGTCCAGTTCTGGCAAAGCAGAGACGTCCAACGATTGAGTGCGCTAACACCCATTCACTGGTTGTCTTGTGTAATTCAGTCTGATTGTAAATCATGGAATAATTCAATTCTTGGGCTTCCCAGGGCCATTGGTCTCCCATTTGGGTTCCGCCACAGAAATAACAATCTGTGATCTTAAGACTAAATACTACTGCTCCGGCTAATTCTAGAAACAAATTCTGTGAAGGGTGAGGGATCTCAAACTTATTTACATGCATAGCTTCATAAAAGGTATTATGAATATGATATTTAGATGACTTGTGGGCTTGAGTATTCAATCTAATATACACAATGGTCCCTGGATCTGTTCCACCTCCTCCTGCAATACGTAAACCAAACTTATATCCTTGTTTCCATGCATGGGGGTTATGTACACGCAAATGTAAGGGGTTGCAAGCATCTTTCTGACATTTATCATTCGTGGTTGGCTTGGTTAGAGTAGCCATCCGCTTATCTATTTTCTCATCAGTTATACCAGTGTTCCAGGTAGCATAAAAAACACATTCCCAATACGGGCAATAGTAATCTGCCGCTGTAGCAGTACTATACCCTGGTTCCTTTTACCTGTACACTTCCTCCATCCTGTGGCTCCTTCTGGACACATATACTTATGGTCATTCCGATACGCTTTTTCCCATGTACCACAGGTGGACTGACTATCTCTATTAATAGCATTACATGCATCAAAATTCAAAACAGCAGGTTTAGTAATGTCCTTAAGTGGTGGTGTAGCAGCTAATATAGGTCCATCTGCATCCTTCCATCTTATTTCCAACGTGTAATAGGATGGATTCTGATGCGGATTATAGCATGTTTTAATTTTGCCATGAGTGCAAACATTTAGTTCAGTGGTGTTATAGATACACCGAGTTATTGTTCCCTTGCAGGTATAGTAAGAATGGTAAAGCAAAGTCTGAGTTACTTTCAGTCCAGTCCTAGTAGAGGTAATACAAGCTGTGCATGGAGGTAGAGCATAAGTCTGTTCAAAACCTCCAAAGAAGGCAACCAAGGCAAAGCAGAAGCAAAGATACATGTTGATGTTGATTGGAGTTCTTCTGAATCCTCAGCTTGCTGATCTTGATCACGACGGTCTATTATTCTTCGTCCCGTTTGCTAATGAAGCAATTTAACGGGTGCTGAGTGTTGATTGAAGATCCTCAAGATGTCCAGCACACATTAACCAACTTAGCAATTCAGTTGGCTTGCGAAATCTGGCTTAGTCAACGTAGTCTCAAAGTAGTGTGTCAAATCACACACAAATTGGGTTCGTTGAAACAAAACTGTTGCTGCATGGAAAACAGCAATCCTCTTCGAAAGACTTGGCTACTGCAAAGCACTTGTGATGAAGTGTCTATACTGCTGGTTGCCGTCTCAGAGTAACTCGCAAGGGTACATCAGGGTGCTGCTCTGCTGTCCACCGCTCTGGTTCAGGATCGGCGGCGGGCTTGACTCGGCTGTGGTGGATCCAGGCGTCGATCTCGGCTACCTTTACTGCAGTTGGGGTAGACAGGATGACGGTGTACGGTCCCTTCCAATGGGGTTCCAACGGTATCTTCTTCCAATCTTTGATCCACACCGAAGTTCCAGGCTGGTAGGGATGCAAGGGTTCCGTCAAGTTGATAGGCAACTGGTCTTGGATCCACGTATGGAGAGTCTGCAGAACAAAACTAAGAGCTAGGAGTTCTTGTCTGGTTACTTCTGAACCAATCTGGGCTAGATTTCCTTTGACTCCCTGCACTATTGGTGGGGGTTTACCATACAAAACTTCAAAAGGGGAAAATCCTGTTGACTTTACAGGGGCTGAGCGTATTCTGAGTAAAGCTATGGGGAGCACTTGGGGCCATTTCAAGTGTGTCTCCTGACAAAGCTTAGATATTTGGGCTTTCAAGGTACGATTCATTCGTTCAACTTTCCCTGAACTCTGGGGTCTGTATGCAGTGTGGAGCTTCCACTGTATCTGCAAAGCTTTTGCTAACTGCTGAGTAACTTGGGAGACAAAGGAGGGTCCATTGTCTGACCCTATTACTGCTGGGATTCCAAATCTGGGGACAATCTCTCTCATTAAGGCTTTAGTAACTTCTCGGGCTTTCTCAGTTCTGGTTGGGAATGCTTCTACCCACCCAGAGAAAGTACAAACTAATACTAGTAGGTAATGGTATCCATTAGCTTTTGGCATTTCGGTAAAATCAACTTGGAGGTTGTGCATGGGGGTCACACCTCTTGACTGAACTCGGGGTGCTGTAATAAGGCCTTGCTTGGCATTATTCTTGGCACAGATTTGACATTGTCGGGCTACTGAGGCTGATATGGTTGTCATCAGAGGAATGTAGAAATGTGGTCTGAGTGCTTTCTCCATAGCACTCTTTCCATAATGGGTGGCTTCATGGAAAGCTTTAACAAAGGCTGGTCCTAACAATTCTGGAATTACTATTCTTCCCGGAGGTTGACTACCTTCTTCTGGTGGCAGCTCAATCCATCCATCTTTCAATACTCCCTCTTCTTTATCACAATAGTAATCCAATTCTTTGGTGGTATATCGTGGGGTCCATAAATTCAAGGGTACTGGAAACAATGCTGCTTGCATTGGCATAGCTTGTGGGGCAATCTGTCCTGTCATAGCTGCTTGTCGTGCTGAGGCATCTGCGAATCTATTCCCTCGAGCAACTTCTCCTTTTCCTGCTTGATGTCCTCTACAATGCATGACAGCTACACGTGTTGGGGCCCAGACTGCATCAAGTAACATCAATATCTCGGGACCATACTTGACTGATTTTCCTCCTGATGTGATGAGTCCTCTTTCTTTGTAGAGAGCTCCATGGGCATGCAAGGTAGTGAAAGCATATTTGGAATCTGTATATACATTTAGCACAAGTTTTTCTCCTAATAACAATGCTCTGGTGAGTGCTATCAATTCGGCTTTCTGGGCTGATGTGCCTGAGGCTAGGGCTGATGATTCAACTACTTCGTGTTGAGTGACGACTGCATATCCGGCACAGCGTCGTCCATCAAGGATGAGACTGCTCCCATCAACATAATAGATCTGGTCGGGATTGTCTATGGGCACATCTGTTAAGTCGGGTCGACTGGAGAACACAGTCTCCATGACTTCGATACAGTCATGTTCTGGGAGTTCTTCACTGATGGGTATCAAGGTAGCTGGATTCAAGGCATGGCTCACTTCGAGTTGTATCTGTGGGTTTTCACATAACATGCTCTGGTACTTCAACATTCGGGAATTGGTGAGCCAATAATTTGCTTTTTGTTCCATAAGGGCAAGGACTGCATGTGGCACAGTGACTCGTATGTTCTGTCCTAGTGTGAGTTTGTCTGCTTCACTTACTAGTAGCGCTGTAGCTGCAACTGCTCTCAAGCAGGGTGGCCATCCTTTGGCCACAGGGTCCAATTGTTTCGATAGGTAGGCTACAGGTCGTTCCCAATTTCCTAATTTCTGAGTCAACATGCCTAAGGCATTTCCCTGTGCTTCATGTACAAACAAGTGGAAAGGTTTGTGGACATCTGGTAGTCCAAGTGCTGGTGATGACATCAATTCTTCTTTTAACTTCTGGAAGGCTGTATCCTGCTCAAGTCCCCACTCCAGTGGTGACTTCTCTTCTCCTTTTGTGGCTTCATACAGTGGTTTGGCAATTTGGGCAAAGTTGGGTATCCAGATTCGGCAATATCCTGCTGCTCCCAGAAAGGCTCTGACTTGCTTTCTGGTTGTTGGAGTTGGAATTCTGCATACCGCTTCTTTTCTTTCTCTGCCTAATCTTCTGCTTCCTTGGGTAATACGAAAACCCAAGTATTTCACTTCTGTTTGGCATAGTTGTGCTTTGGCTCTGGAAACTTTATATCCAGCTTCATTTAGTAACTGCAAGAGATCTTGGGTGGCTCGTATACATTCTTTTTCTGATATGGCAGCTATCAACAGATCATCCACGTACTGGAGAAGGACTCTCCTCCCCGGGGCTACTGGATAGCTTGAAAGGTCTTGATTTAGTGCAGCACTAAAGATGGTAGGTGAATTCTTGAATCCTTGGGGTAATCTTGTCCAGGTGAGTTGGCCCCCTCTTCCAGAGATGGGGTCTTGCCATTCAAATGCAAACAATATTTGGCTTACAGGGGCTAATCTTATGCAAAAGAATGCATCTTTCAAATCTAGTACAGTGAAATGGGTAGCTTCAGCGGGTATCAATCCTAGTAGAGTGTAAGGATTGGGTACAACTGGGTGTATAGTTTCAACTGCATCATTTACTCTTCTCAAATCTTGCACTGGGCGATAATCATCTGTCTCAGGCTTCTTCACTGGCAAAAGTGGGGTGTTCCATGGGGATTGACATACTTTCAGTAGGCCATACTCAAGTAATCTCTGTAGGTGGCGATGAATACCTTCAATTGCGGCTCTTGGGAGAGGGTACTGTTTGACGTGCACTGGTGTAGCGCTAGGCTTGAGGGTTACAATCACTGGAGCTATATGTTTGGCTAGGCCTGGGGGACTGCCTTCTGCCCATACTTCAAGTGGTGCATGAATGTTCTTTAAAGTTTGTTCAAAATAGGTATCTTGAATCGAATCATCAATGTAGTATCTCCATTCTTCTTCTCGGGGTACTGTCAGCAGCATTATTCCTGCTGGTTTGGCTTGAGAATTCACTGTCATTTGCATTTCTCCTTGCTCAGAGAAAGATATTTGGGCTTGAAGCTTGGCTAGCATGTCTCGTCCCAGTAATGGTACTGGACATTCGGGCATGTAAAGAAATTGATGCGTTACTTGCTGTCCTCCTAGACTGCATATTCGGTTTTGTAGAAAAGACTTTGTGGCTTTGGCACCAGTTGCTCCTATAATGGTGACTGCTTTCTTGGTGAATGGGGCTATCTTTTTGTCTATTACTGAATGTTCTGCTCCAGTATCAACCATAAAGTTCATAAATTGGTCTCCTATTTGTATTTCGACCATAGGCTCCTGGAGACCTAAAGCAAACTTGGAGCCCGGTCTGTCCTAATCCACGTCATCCTCTTCATGGGCCTGTGTGTCCAATGCTTGGATGGCTCCTCCTCCCCTCTCTCGCTGGAATTGTTCTCGATTGGCTCCTCCTCGGCCTCGGGGACGGCCTCTTCTTTCTTCTCGCCACTGATGATCGTTGTCGTCATCTTGCTGGGCGTCTTCGAGTTGCGGGCAAGTATCTCTCCAATGTCCTTCTTCTTTGCAATAGGCGCATTGGTTCACGCCTAGTCTCTGGGTCCGGCCTCCGCCTTGACCCCGCCCTCTTCCTCTGCTCCTTCGATTAGGGACACCTCCCCTTTTCTTTTCAACTATGGCCGCAGCCAAAAAATCAGCTTTCTTCTTCATCTTTCTATCACATTCTCTCTGTCTTTCAGTATCACGATTCACATACACTTTATGAGCGACTTCCAATAACTGTGTTGCATTCATGCCCGCAAACCCTTCTAATTTCTGTAATTTACGTCTGATGTCTGGTTGAGACTGGTTTACAAAAGCAGAATTCACCATGCATAAACTTCCTGGTGCCTCGGGATCATAGGGAGTATACATTCTATATGCTTCAGTTAATCTTTCATAATAATCTGCTGGGCTCTCATCTATTCCTTGGATAATTCCTGCTACTTTGGAAAGGTTCATAGCTTTTTGGCCTCCTCTTCGCAGGCCTTGTAAAAAGCCTTGGCGAAAACGGGCTAGGGCGGTGGATCCTTCATCTGTATTTGGATCCCATTGGGGGTCTTCATTTGGGAATTCTCTCTGAGCTGCTTCTCTACGATCTATTATATTCTGCCCCTGCGCTGGAGCTGCAGGGTTTTCTGCCATCCATTCAATAGCTGCTTTTCTAATTCTCGCTCGTTCTTCTGTGGTAAATAGGGTGGTCAGGAGCTGACGGCAATCTGGCCAAGTGGGTTGGTGAGTTTCCATAATACTAGTTACTAATTCTGTCAGCTCCTGGGGCTTGCTAGTATAGGAGGCATAGTGCGACCTCCAGTTTAATAAATCAGTTGTAGAGAATGGGATATACACATAAGTTAGGGGTCCCGCTACCACTTCATCATTATCATTCTTTACGGGCACCCCCGGGACTTGCCTTAAGGGAAACAGTTTGGCTGTCCTAGGCGTCATTTGAGTCTGGGATCTAAGGGCTATTGTCGTGGTCTTGGCAGGAGTTGCTGTCTTTTTCTCAACTGGGTTTGCGTTGGGTTTTTAATTTCACTGGCTTGCTAGTGCTAGCGCTAGCTTTCTCAATTATTTGTACACTGTCCTCTTCTTCTTCTTCTGGGGGATCCTCACTTTCCTCTTCTTCTAGCTCCGCTTCTGGCTCACTTTTTACATCCTCCTCTCTTCTCTCCGCTAATTCTCTCTCTTCCTCTTCTCCAGGAGGAGGGAGGTCAGGGATTGGGTCTGGCCTCGGCTCCGGCGGTCTCTGGGGTGCTGGGGCAGGACGCCGCCGGGCTATTCTTACTGGACCTGGGGTTCGGGGCTGCCTGAGGACTACTTCCGGGGAATCGGGATCTGCCAAGATGGGTTTCTTCTTGGCTTTCTTATCCTGCTCTTTCATTCTAGGCTGTTCCTTTCTCTGTCTAGAATCTGTTTTAGCTAACATTATTCTGCACTGTTCCTCATAACAGCGCTGCGCCCAGGAGGGCGGATCTTCACAAATACTTAACCAGGAATCTATATAGGGGTACTGATCGGGGTGCGCTACTCGCACTCTACGGTGTATTGACTGAATAATCTCTACGGTGAACGTTCCCTCTCGGGGCCAGATGGGGTCTAGATCGGGCCACTCCCTAGTACACAAAATCTGCAAACGGGCTGCTGTCATTTTAATACCATAATCTCCTGAATATCCCTCTTTAAAATGTGCGATCATACATTCTAATGGAGTGTTCCTAGTAGACTCCGCCCCTCCCATTTCGATGTGTGCGCGCAACAACAGACAGAAGGGAAAAGGTGGGCGGACCGTGGGTAAGGGGTCCTCACGGCCCTGGAAACATACAGGGAATACAAATAACAAGACAAGACGACAATCGCTTCCCCCTTTTCGCGACCTGAACGCGGTCGCCCGGTCAGGAAATGCGCTAATCAGGGGTCAGCTTTCACTTGGTCCGTGCTGCCAGACCTCTCAATCACACTTCGTTCACACACTCATGCTAGCAACGTATTCCCAGAATGCATTCGTTTCTATCTATTCTGACTAGTCTTTTCCAAGTACAATTACAAAAAGGATGAGGGTTTCACCTAGCGAATTCCCATGCCAGGCTACTCGGCTCTTCCTTGAGAGTTGATCAGGCTCTCTTACCAATTCCCAATATCTCGAGATTACAAATTCCAAGTTCCAAGTTTCAATGGCAGTACTGCTCTTTCTATTTCTGTCTAGACCCAAAATCAAAACTATACTCACCGGATCCGGTCCTCAAAAACTTCCCAAGCAGGCGCATGAGTTGGACCTCGGACTCCCCTCACTCGGGTTCGAGGCGTTGACTCCAGCCGGGCTCGTCACCCGCCGAGGTCCGACCAGCTCCCTCCGATACAAGGGACCGGTGGCGCCAGGGAGCGGCCCTCGTCGGAAGGGCGCGATCCCGGCAGGACCAAGCCTATAGAGGCGGAAAGTCGTGGTATATTGCCCTATATACACTTTGATTCCACAACTTCCCGGCCAATGCACCAAGGAATATGTAGCAGCAAAGCGCAGACAAACCAATGATACCAGGAGTCTGTTCAGAAGGTCCAAATCATTTATTTGTGCACAAGTCTCAAGCAAGGCAATTTCAAAATGGCTGAGCAAAGTTTTCAAGCATTACAACAACTTTTATAGACTTCTGTTCCATTCTAGGTATAGAAAAACATTTCATTGGTCCCGGTACGCTCCCGTACCTCCCGTAGCCCTTCTATTGGTCCCGGTACTGATAAGTTTCTCCAATTATGTTCCTTCTGTGGGCTTCTGTAGGCATGACACCTGCCTGCCCCCCTTCTAGTCCCAATTACAATGGTCAGTTCATCAACTTGTTACTTTCACACTTTCAAGGCTATGGGACCATTTGTGCGTGCAGAAGAGCAAGGTTCTGTAACTCATCTGTCAGCACTCCTCAATATTTCTCTGCAAATGTACTTTTCTTATCAGTAACTTTAAAACACATCTTTTCTGTATTTTTCCATTTCTTAATTCTGCAATTCTGCTTATCTAAGCTAATTCAATATTTCTACTGAGTTCTTTCTTACAATAGCAGCATATTGGGGGATGTGCAATCCTATATGCCTCTCCACAGGCCTCATTTACAGGTCAAGCTAGCCATGCTGGCTTGCCTATGTCAGACACCGTGGGTCACAGGCCTGCACCTGCCACAGAAGGACTGGGGTGAAAATTGAAAAGCGGTAGGAAGATGGCATAAAAAAGAGGGAGATTGAGAACTAGATAGTAAGAAGTAGTGAAATCTGGGTGGACAGAGAGAATGAAGTAAATGGAAGTGTGGTAGGCGAAGGCCTATGATCCATGGTGTCTGAAATGAGCAGAGAGGCCTAAGCAGCTTAACCTGTAAATGAAGCCTGTGGAGAGGCCCAAAGGAAGTACACATTCCCCTGAATGCTGCTACCATAGAATCGAAACTTAACTGGACACAATTAAGTATAGCTAAGCAGAATCGAAACTTAGAGAATATAGAAAAGCAAGTTTAATTGGTATTGATAAGAGAGTGAAGCTTCTATGGAATTAACTCTGCTGAAAGAAAAGTTACAGTGCCCTGCTTTCCCACATGTTCTAGTTAGCTAAGTGACCTTGGAGGAGAAAAGAATCAAAGCTGGAAGAACTGACCATTGTAATTGGGACTGTAAGGGGGGTAAGCAGGTGCTGAGCCCAGTCAAAGGTCCTCATTGGATAACTATATCAGTACCGGGACCAATAGAAGAGGTACGAGGGGTTACCGAGGCCAATGAGAAGTTTGCCTATGCTTAGAATGGGAAAGAAAGCTATAAAAGTTGTTGTTTTACTAACAGCCATTGCTCAGCCATTTTGAATTTGATTCTGCTTGAGACTTGTGCACAAATAAATGATTTGGACTTTCTGAACTGACTCCTGGTATTATTGGGTTGTCTGCGCTCTGCTGCTACAGAAGAAAGCTGAAAGGAAAAAAAATCCAAGATTCAAGATGGAAGGAAGTGAAGAAAAACAAAAGAAGAGACAAGAAGAGACAAGAAATGGCAAATGGACTAGACTGTAGAAAGAGAGCTAAGGGAAGACAAAAGAAAACAGAAGCCTCAGATAGAGACCAGCATGATCAGAGAATACAATGGTCAGACAATAAAGGTAGAAAGAATAATTTTATTTTCAATTTAGTTATTGGACTTTGCACTATCTTTATATTTTACACAGTGGGCCCATCATGATCAGGGCACATCCGGGCCATCCGGATGTCCAGAATCTGGATGGGATGAATCTGCACCCGATTCTGATCCCGAGGGGGCTGTGGAGGTCATTCTGAAAGGCGGGTTGTGGGGCTCCCGGCAAGCCACATGTGCCCTATTCCCCTACCGGCTCTCCCTATACATCCTGTGCATCAGGATGGGGAGATCCGATGGGGAGGCAGGAAGGGGCGGAGCAGGGGTGGGTCAGCCCGGTAGCACATACAGGTCCGATTCAGGTCAGGGCCCTGTATATGCTGCCAGGCCTGCTGGGATGTGCTGCTTATACCACAATTTGCCAGATCGGGGCAGGGGAGCCACCCCCGGGGCTGGGACCGGATGCAGGGATCCCCGCTGCCTGATCCAGGCTGCAGGATGCCAGCCATGAGTCGGGCAGCATGGATTTGGGGGCCAGAACCGCGGATACTGGGAGCGCCTGTGGGGAGGATGTCCCCATAGGTGGAAGGGGCACGCTGGGCCGTCCTCAGGCCTGATTCTGGCTCCCACTGGAACATTTTGTTCCCACGGACCAGAATTGGGTCCTAATGGCCCCGTCTTCAGCGGGGACATCTGGACGGCCCGGACATCCTCCTCCTGGAAGGGAGCTCCACACGTCCCCATGGGATCAGAATTGGGTGCAGCCGGCCTAGACAGGCGGGCGGTGACCCAATTCTGTGCCGCTGCGCATCCTGCCCCCTCCCCACACAACCCACCCAAGGCTCGTGCATGGGGTGATGCCATGGCACCAGGACACCACGCAGAGGCCCTGATCAGCCACACAGAAGCAAACTGCTTCTTCCCCGCCACCCGACCTCTGATTAGGCCTTCCGAGGCCAGGATCGGGCTGCGGGGAACCTCCTGTCCACCTCACCTCTTCTGGATGTCCTGCGGGGTCTGCCACCAAAACCAGGGGGAATAAGTCTCCTGTCTAAATCCCCAAGCTTGGATGTACAGGGCTGTCACCGGATTAGGCCCTGTATGTCTGGGGTCAGGGTCCCGCCTCCGCTCCCTGTCTCCTCCCCCAGCCCACCCCCATCCAGAGCTCCCCGCACATCACTGCTGTACATGTAGGCAGCTTTTGGATGGGAATCATCCCTCTGGCATTTAGCCGGGATGTATGTCTCTACCAGATGTACATCCCTGCTAAACGCTGTTCGCAATAGCCCCCTGTATGGGGAACTGCATCTCTTTTATTTCTCTGATGTTGCTCCACATGTGGAGCCTGGCTTCTTGGGGTTTTTGTTTCATTTTTGTCTACATATATTTATTTTTACTTTAGGTTGTGGTCACTTATTTTGTATTTGGTGAGGGTCTGTTTTCTGAGTGTGTTAACATAGAGTTTGTACATAGGGATCTGTACTGTAGTAATTTAACTTGTTCAGCTTTTCAAACAGGTGTGTAGATGTTCTAGGGCCTGCTGCAGTATTTAAAGTGCTGCTTTTTTCTCGGTAGGCCCCTTGTTGTATGAGTTTTGGAAATTTATGCTGGTATGGTATGGTATAGTAGATTTGGTCTTGTAGATTTTTGGTGACTTTTGTAGGGTTTTATATGAGTTCACAATATTCCTGGTACTGGAGAATGTTTATGTTGCTGTAAGTGAGATGACCAGATTTAGATTTTTTTTAATATATTGAGTTTTGGGGTGAATGTCCTACTTCTCCTCTGCACCCATTGTCGAGGGACAGGTTTCTGTTAGGGTTGCCAACTGGCTCCAGATGCATCTGACAGGTTTGACTCAGTGCTGGATTTGCTGCATTGCATACTGAGACATTTAGTTCTGATTTCTTCATTGCACGCCATAGGAAATGCAAAACTACAAGTCCCTGCATGCAGTGGGGTAAACCCAGGACTGGATCTGTTGTAGCAAAGTGCAGTCAATGAATAAATCCAGGAGTCAAATGACAGGGTCCAAGCCAGTTTATTGTGCACAGGCTCAGTCAGTCAAAGCTTCAAAAGGAACTGAGCAAACGTTTCTACAGAGACATAACCATTTATACCTCTTTTTCAGTTTGATACATGAGAACTTTCTATTGGTTCCAACTCGATACATGCAAACTTCTCATTGGTTTTACATTCCCTTCATTTGTCCAATTAGAAATCCCTCCGGAGCCTAGCAACCGGCCCCCTCCCTTAGGATTGCTCTAACAATGGTACAGTTCTTGATTTCGTTACTTCTCTACTGCAAGGTTATTCCTAGCTCCAGGAATGCATATATTGAAACATTTCTGTTCTTTCACACACAAGAGAATAATGGAAGACTTATGAATTCATAAAAACGTCTTATTAAGCAGTTTAAAACAGTTTTCTCATTTTCCACAGATTTTTGGTTCTTTTCTAGCTATAATGGGAGTTAGGATCCAGGCCTAACTTACAGGCCCTTCATAGTAGCAGGCCATGCTAGGCCATAGCCTACCACATTCCCCCCTTTGATTATTCTCACCCGCAAGTGAGAAAGGGTGAGAATTAAATCACTCATTAGTCAATTAACACATTATACAGGTGTAATAGCATCATCGTGTGGTATAGGGTAATATTGCCACATAGCTAATATCTTCGTAGCTGCCTTCCTTTCTACATTGCTATCAATGGCTGCTGACTTTATTCAACTGTGATGAATCCAGGGTTCGAGTTTTGCAACTTTAACTGCTGTTGGGGTTTACAAGATGACAACATAAGGTCCCTTCCAATGCGGTGTCAACGGTGTCTTTCTCCACTCTTTGATCCACACGGAGACTCCAGGCTTGAGAGGATGCAGGGGTTTTGTTAGATGGATGAGCAGCTGGTCTTGTACCCATGTATGAAGACTCTGCAAAACAGAACTTAAAACCAATAGTTCTTGTCTAGTAACTTCAGATCTAATCTGTTCCATATCTCCCTTTATTTCCTATACAATAGGCGGGGGTCGCCCATACAGAATCTCAAAAGGGGAAACTCCTAAAGACTTAGCAGGGGCTAAGTATATCCTAAGAAGGGCTAGGAAGAACCTGGGGCCACTTCAGGTGAACCTCTTGGCAAAGTTTGGACAACTGGGATTTCAGGGTTCTATTCATACATTCTATTTTTCCTAAATTCTGAGATCTGTAGGCAGTATGCATCTGATAATATCAATATTCCGGGGCCATACTTAATGGACTTGCTTCCTGAGGTTATCCTCCCTCATTCTTTGTACAGGGCCCCATGTGCATGCAAGGTTGTAAGGGCATACTTGGAATCTGGGTACACATTTAGACAGAGCTCCTTTTCCTATTGTCAGTGCTCTAGTAAGAGCTATCAGTTCAGCTTTCTGTGCTAAAGTTCTTGGGGTCAGGGCTGAGGATTCAACTACCAGATCAAGGGTCACTACTGCATATCTGGCACAACAATGTCCATTAATGACAAGACTGCTTCCATCTACAAAGAAAGTCCGTCCAGGGTTCTCCAAAGGAACATCAGTCGAATCAGGGTGACTTGAGAATATAGTGTCCATAGTTTCTAAACAGTCATGATCAGGGGGGTCAAGACCAACTGGTAACAACGTAGCAGGATTCAGAGCTTGACTGACCTTCAATTGTATCTGGGGGTTTTCACACAGCATACTCTGATACCTCAACATTCGTGAATTAGCTAGAAGTTTCCTTTGTGTTTCATAATGGTTAGAACAGAGTGTGGTACAGTAACTTGAAGATTGCTCACTAGGAGGGCTGTAGCTGCAACAGCTCTCAAACAAGGGGCCAGCCTTTTGCAATTACATCCGATTGTTTTGACAAATAGGCTACTGGTCGTTGCCAAGATCCAATGAGATTGAGTCAACACTCCTAGAACATTTCCTTGTGACTCATGAACATAGAGATTGAAAGGTTTTCTGGACATCTGGTAGACCCAGAGCTGGTGATAACATCAGAGCAGTTTTCAAAGATCAAAAAGCTGCATCCTGTTCAAGTCCCTATTCCAATGGAGATTTTTCCATTCCTTTGGTAGCTTGATACAATGGTTTTGCTAGCAGCGCAAAATTGGGTATCCATATACGACAGTACTCTGCGGCACCCAAGAAGGCTCTCACTTGCCTCCTGGTGGTTGGAGTAGGAATACTGCATACAGCTTTTTTGCATTCTGGTCCCAGGCGTCTAATTCTACTGGACAACTAGAATCCTAGGTATTTAACTTGTTTGACATAATTATGCCTTGGCTCTTGAGACTTTGTATCCAGCCTCATTAAAAAGGTGCAAGAGTTCACTGGTGGCTTATAGACATTCACTTTCTGAGTTGGTGGCTATAAGCAAGTTGTCCACATACTGGAGAAGAACCCTTTCTCCTGGGTTCACATAGTAGCTTGAAAGATCTTGATTTAAAATAGCACTGAAGAGAGTAGGTAAATTCTTGAATCCTTGAAGTAATCTAGTCCAGGTGAGTTGGCCCCGCCTTTCTGTTGTGGGGTCTTGCCATTCAAAAACAAACAAGAGTTGACTGGTGGGGGCTAGGCGCACACAGAAAAAGGCATCTTTCAGGTCCAGGATGGTGAAATGTGTAGCCTCAGCGGGGATCAGTCCCAAGAGAATATAAGGATTTGGTACCACTGGGTGTATAGTTTCAACTGCATCATTCACTCGCCTCAGATCTTGTACTGGGCGGTAATCCCCTGTCCCAGGTTTCTTAACTGGGAGAAGGGGGAGTGTTCCAGGGTGACTGGCATTCCTTGAGAAGTCCATACTTCAGCAGTTTCATCAAATGGCAGTGGATTCCTTCAATGGCTGGTCGAGGGAGAGGATACTGCTTCACATGCACTGGTTCCACTCCTGGCTTGAGGGTGACAATGACAGGAGCTATGTTCTTCGCTAGGCCAGGCGGATTATCTTCTGCCCATACTTCAGGTGGGGCTATAAGATTGGTGGGTATACAGGAACTAGCTGGCTTGATTGGAGATGCACTATAGAATCGCTACTCTTCTTCTCGGGGAACAGTCAGCACCATCAATCCAGCAGGCTTTGGGTTCACAGTCATTTGCATTTCTCCCCTTTCAGCAAAGGATATTTGTGCCTGGAGCTTAGCAAGCATGTCTCGGCCCAGAAGTGGAATAGGGCATTCAGGCATATACAAGAACTGGTGCGTTATTTTCTGTCCCCCTAGTCACACATGCGGTTCTGCAGGAGAGGCTTTGTGACCTTAGCCCCAGTAGCTCTGACAATAGTGATGCATCGAGAAAGGGGCTACTGGCTTTAGTATTCTGCTCCTGTATCCCCCATAAAGCCCATATATTGATCCCCTATTTTCAGACTGACCATAGGCTCCTGGGGACCCAGGGAAACTTGGAGTCCGGTCTGGCCTAGTCTTCATCCATGCTGTAGCCCTCTTCGTCCGCCACTCACTCTATAGCTGCTTCCCTCTCTTGCTGGAACACTGTGCTTGGTTTATTCTTTCTAAAATCAAGTACTCCCTCCTCCCCTCTTGGGGGTGGAGTCAAGATATGGGCATTCACTTCCCTAATGTCCTTCTTCTCTGCAATGGGCGCACTGATTCGCACCCAGTGGGGGCCGATCATTTTCACGACCCCTTTCACTTCCTCTGCTCCTTCGATTAGGAAAACCTCCTCCACATCATTCAACTAAAGTATCAGCAAGAAGATCTGTTTTCTTCCTTATCTTACATTCACTTTCTCTGTCACATTTATTTCCACAATTCACAAACTTTCTGAACAACTTCCATTAACCGTGTTGTATTCATGCCCGCAAATCCATCCAGTTTCTGCAATTTCTGTTTTATATCTCTCTGGGACTGACTGACAAAAATGCAAATTCTCCTGGGCTGCTGGATCGCATGGGGTATATAGTGAGGGCTGCCTGCGCTATTTGGATCCCACTTGGGGCCATGAAGGCTGATGGGTCTGCATAATACTGTTCATTAGCTCAATCAAATCCTATAGTTTCTCAGTGTAGGAGGCATAATGCAGCTTTCAGTTCAGTAAATCAGTGGCAGAAACAAAGCTGGCCCTGGACCTAGTGCAATGGGATAACGTGACCCTCCCCTTTTACTGGTAGTTGTACTTCTGAAGGCATACAGCAATCGGGACTGTCTGGGTTCCACTTCATGTTCTTGGGCGCTAGCTGTGAGTGACCCTGAACTGGCAAATGAATCATCGGTGGACTGTGGCCTACTCTGAGTACTTTAAACTGTGCCGGAGCTTTCGGTCAAGAGGGGGTGTACGTGCTTCTGCTGCTGAGGTGGCTGGTGACATTTGCAGGGAGGTATCCCCCCCCTGCCCCAGGCTCTGCCCGGGGTGGTGGCAGAGCTGAGGGAACTGGCCTATAAAGATAATAAAAGGGCAGGGTTTTTTTGTTTTGTTTTTTCTCAAACCTTTAACCAGGAATCCTATGTAGGGGAACTGATCAGGGAACATTCTCTGTACAATCTAATAAACACGGGAAACTACGGGGCCATGAAGTAACTAACACTGGCCACCCCCTTCCACAGAGCATTTCTAATAGGGACGGAGACATTTTAAGTCTGTAGTCTTCAGCAAAGTCCTTGCTAACATTCCTAGTCATACATTTCAACAAAATCTGCATGGACTCTGACCCCCCCCCCCCCCCCACACACACACACACCAGTCAGGCTGCATTTTCCTGTGGACTAAGCATAATGGATGTGTGCTCATTCTAAATAAGTACAATTTAGATAAAGTCCTTAAAATATAAAACTATTATTTTGCAACATGTTATAACAACAATCCCAACAGAGAGAACTATAGCTCCTAACATGACGGCCACATATCTGTTACGTATGACTGGAATAAAATTACTTGGCATGAAAACTAACTGCCAGCCCTAATCAGCATGTCTCTGCAAAATAAATTACTTTAAATCTTACAGTTTTAGGAAGCAGATATTCAAAAGACATTCCGAATACTTTTTCCATGAAGTGGGTGGATATCTAGAATACATATACACTTTTTTTTCTTCCTATTTTATTTTTATTAATAATAAGTATGTCTTCTATGAGGTGCTTGCCACAGTATATCAGGAACTAGAATTCAAACATGATGAACTCCTTATTCACTCAGGATTTAAATCACTTTCAAGTCGCAATCTGGTACTACTGGCTCGGAATGCTTTATAGTCCTGTCAGGGTTCTTAACCTCTACTTCATAGGACAAAGGGAAAACAAAAGCAGTTTCCTGAATTTTTCTATCATTTCCTATTTAAACCATTACAGTAGTTACTGAAGATTTGAACATAAATAACACAAAACAAAGCTAAGCCCACAAATGCATTATACCTATAACCCTACAAAAATTCTTCTCACTTGGTCCGTACAAGTACAGGAACTTGAAAGGGGTTAATAAGAACTTAACCCTTTCCAGGCTAAGCCCAAAACTATCGGGATCCACAATCCTAACTAAACATTCTTATCAAATGATATATAATACATGACCATAGCAGAAGGAACATCACTATTAAAACATATTGAATAAAACAGGTACAATTTTCCTGAAATAAGCACAAATTAGCCCAGCTGCAGAATGTTGAAAACAAGCCCTCACAGGGTTAACAGCTACTATACATTCCTTTCTTCAGACACGCCCCGTCTCTCTCCGCTAGCCAGCTTCATGCTGTGCGAAAGGAAAAAAAAACTGAAATGCATGAGACAGTTTCTTTACTGAAAAAGTGACAACTGAGTTTGTTTTCTTCTGTCTTCTTTTCTGCTTAATACTATTTCTTAATCGGTTCCACAAATTACCCAACAGAATAATCTCACATTTATACCAGAAGGGAAACTCGCGGTTGCAACAGATAACAAAAATCTGATACACAGTAAGGACAGACAATACACCAAATGCTTCCTCCTTTTCGCGACCTGGGCGCAGTCGCCTGGCCAGGAACTGCGCTACTCAGAAGTCCGCTCTCGCTCGGCCTGTATTTCAAGACCTCTCACTCACACAAGCAATCATATTTTAACAAGAAATCATTTTTAAGTGCCCAGGTTTTTCTGACTAACTGACTATTTCAAACAAGAAGGATCGATGGCTTCGGCTTCCGCTTTCACTTACGCAGAGCTTACTAGGACTGCCCTTATGGGAGGTGATCAGACTCCCTTGTCTCGCACATACTCATGTGAGATTTTTCCCAGTTAGTCTATACCAAATATACCAAATCAGTCTTGCGCATACTCATGCAAGACTTTTTCCCCAGGCTGCACTGACTTTTAAACAAGAAAATATCTACTCACCGGATCCAGTTCCTGATACCAAACCAGTTCTTGGGTTGGACCCTGGACTCCCCTCGGGTTCGAGAGGTGTTGGCCAGCTGGACCCCGTGGCCAGCCGAGGCAAGGCGGAACCTTCTCCGATACAAAGGGATCGGCAGCGCCTGAGAAGTTCCCCTGCGGTCGGACAGACATGGTTCCAACCGGACCAAACCTCGAGGCGAATTTTGTAGATTATTCACTTGAATACCATTTACTACTCGCACTTCCTGGCCAACGCACCAAGAATATGTTGTAGCAAAGTGCAGTCAATGAATAAATCCAGGAGTCAAATGACAGGGTCCAAGCCAGTTTATTGTGCACAGGCCCAGTCAGTCAAAGCTTCAAAAGGAACTGAGCAAACGTTTCTATAGAGACATAACCATTTATACCTCTTTTTCAGTTTGATACATGAGAACTTTCTATTGGTTCCAACTCGATACATGCAAACTTCTCATTGGTTTTACATTCCCTTCATTTGTCCAATTAGAAATCCCTCCGGAGCCTAGCAACCGGCCCCCTCCCTTAGGATTGCTCTAACAATGGTACGGTTCTTGATTTCATTACTTCTCTACTGCAAGGTTATTTTATTTATTTATTTATTTATATTTATTACAAGCTCTTATATACCGCACTATTTGGGATCAGCGCGGTTCACAATATACCAAAAGACCAGAACAACAAGCTGTTTGGTTTTACATTGAACAGGAAAGAGAACTTGGATATCCCTAGCTCCAGGAATGCATATATTGAAACATTTCTGTTTTTTCACACACAAGAGAATAATGGAAGACTTATGAATTCATAAAAACTTCTTATTCAGCAGTTTAAAACAGTTTTCTCATTTTCCACAGATTTTTGGTTCTTTTCTAGCTATAATGGGAGTTAGGATCCAGGCCTAACTTACAGGCCTTTCATAGTAG
Organism: Ichthyophis bannanicus; assembly: GCA_033557465.1. Classification (NCBI taxonomy): domain Eukaryota; kingdom Metazoa; phylum Chordata; class Amphibia; order Gymnophiona; family Ichthyophiidae; genus Ichthyophis; species Ichthyophis bannanicus. The sequence continues at coordinate 514,806,063 of CM066031.1, read as the reverse complement.
CAGACCATGCTAGGCCATAGTCTACCACAGATCAAGCCTGTTGGGCGCATTTGTAGCCAGTTAGCAACCCTAGTTTCTGTGAATGCAGAATATATATTCAAAAAGAAAAAGCAAGAACCATAACACAGTTTATAACAAAATAAAATGAGTTATAATTTTATAATTTGGTATTCTAAACTGTGCTGTGATTCTCACTTTATCTTTTAGTTCCCTAGTATGCAAGCATCTTGCATTTCCCTTGTTTTTTGCCGAATATATATTTACATTAACACCATGCTGTGCACTGTGCAGTTTCAGGAGTTATGTTAGGGTTGCCAGGCAGGGGCAGCCCAAGGGGGGTGGGGGGTCATGTGCGGAGACTTGGGGCGGGGCCTCATTTGCATAAATATTTGCATAACATTACCATACACTAACCTTTAGTTAACATGCCTCTTAATGAGTGTATGGATAAAGAAAGACTAAAAGAATTCTACATTACTATAATCCAGTGCCAACCGCCAGGCGCATTAGGAACTACTACAAACACTGCCCATGTAGCAAACCCGCCGTATTGTAACAGCACTACCAGGACTCACAAAGCACCATACTCTACCTATCAAAAGGTAACACTGCAAATAACAAACCAATACATTTCAGAGAATAACAATACATGACCTACTGGGGAAAGAGAACAAGTGGCCATGTCAAATAGGAATTATATAAACAGAATACCTCAGCTCAGTTACACATGCAGAACACAGACTATCACCAAACAAGGAATCACAATTTAGAAACACGAAGAAAACTGGGAGCCCCAAAAGCCAAACTTGGAATGTACAACAACACTGTACAAATAAAACTATAAATTAATTTCCTCTTGTACTAAACAAAACGCAGACATTAATGATGCACATTTCAGAGCTGGCATATTCCAGTTAATAAATTCTAAATAAAGAGATATTTTTCTACCTTTTGTGCATTTTTTTTCAGTTGCAATTGCTCCAGCCACTTTCTTCTGGTTTCTTTGTGTCTTCTGCTAACTCTCCATCGTCTGCTGTCCATTTGTCCTTTCTTCTCTCTTCTAGTTTTATTTCCATTCTCTCTCTACATCTGCTTTAACATACTAATCTTTCTGCTTTTGCTCTTTCCTCATTCCTTTTTCATCCACTCAAATTTTACCCCTCCATCCTCAATCCCCACTTACTCTCCCAATACCCGGCCAATTGTAGATTTTTCTTCCCTCCCACACAAAATATTTTTCCCCTCTCTATTTCACTCTCCCAGCTCCATCCCATTCTAATTCTCCCCCAACATCAGCTCCCTTCTAGTTCCAGCCCCAGCCAGCATCCGCTCCCTTCTAGTCCCCGCATCAGCCCATTTCCAGTCCTAGCCCCCCATCAGCCCATTTCCAATCCTATCCTAGCCCCACTATCAGGCCATTTCCAGTCCTAGCTCCCCATCCATTTCCAGTCCTATCCAAATCCCTCCATCAGCTCATTTCCAAATCCCAGCCCCCCCAACAGCTCATTTATAGTCCTCTCCTAGCCCCACCATCAGCCCATTTCCAATCTTAGCACCCCCCAACAGCCCATTTTGAGTCCTATCCTAGCCCCTCCATCAGCCCACTTCCTGTCTTAGCCCCCCCACTCAGCCCATTTCCAGTCCTAAGCCCCCCATCTGCCCACTTCCAATGTTCGCACCCCCCATAGCCCATGACCTGTCCTAACCCCCTCCCCCCCCATCAGCCCACTTCCAGTCTTAGCCCCCCCCCATAGCCTATTACCAGTCCGAACCCCCTCCCCCCCATCAGCCCAGCTAGGTTAAAAAAGAAACAAAACACGACTACTGCTGCTGCTTCCGCCGTGGCAGTGGCAGAATCAAGCATCCCGCGGGGCCCCCCACTGCTCTCCAGTGTCCTCCATGCGGCTTCAGTGTGGGCTTTTCAGAGCCGCATGAAGGGAGAGTTTCCCTTTCTTGCGGCTCTGTTAATCCCACTGCGGGGCTGATGGGAAATCCCATCAGCCCCGCAGCGGGATTAACAGAGCCGTGAGAGGAAAAGCTCTCTCTCTTTGCGCGGCTCTGACAGCCAACACTGAGGCTGCATGGAGGACACTGCAGAGCAGGGGGGGGGCCCGCGGGATGCTCGATTCTGCCGCTGCCACGGCGGCCATGGCAGCAGCCGGTTTGTAGTTTTTAAACCTAGCTGGGCTGCTGCTCAATGAACGGGCCGGCCCTGGGTAGAGCTGCCCCTGAGGACTGGCAGCGGTGGCAAAAACACCCGGCGGGCCGGATAAATGTCCTTGGTGGCCCGCATGTGGCCCGCGGGCCATAGTTTGAGGACCCCTGATATACACAGTGATGTGTGTGCGAGGTACTGGCCTATATATGCCTAATAGTGGTAGCAGGAGCTGTAGTGGTAGCTATGTAGCACATGTATGGGGCACGGCCAAACACACATTGATTATGGGGTGGATGTATTACACAGTTGTACATAGTTGCACCATGCAAACCTATCTGTGCTGTGTATAGTCTTCCACAACCCAGGTGACTACACAACCATGGGCCCAGCTGAGGAGGAGGAAGTGCAATTGCCCCAGGATGTGCCAGAGCCCCAGCCCACAATGTCCAAGGGCAGCACCAGTGATGGGGAATGGACATCAGGGACACACGTGGAGGCTGAGGCAGAGGACCAGACCACAGACGTCACCGCCACAGAGGGCTCCGAGGTCAATCAAACCCACCACCCCATGCATGCACCAGGGACAGAAGAAACCCCTCCACCAGACATGGACCCTATCCTTGCAGAGCTGCGGGAACACACTTCTGCAGCATGGAACAATGCGGAAGGTGGGTAACAGCATACCCCACAATCCCCACGGGGTTGTCATAACATCCACAACAAAATTGCATGTTGCCCACATAGCATAGCGTTCTGATGTTGGGGGTTTTGTCTTATGTCCTCTGTGTTTCTACCTCCTGTAGCATGGCTTGTCAGGTGTCAGCATTTGTGAGGGGCTCAGACACACGCACACTGTGCTTGGCCATATACCCCACGTAAGCGCAAAGAGGAAACCAATGATCGCAGGTCACCCAGACACCCTATGTGACAGACACCTCTCAATGGGTATTGTCAGGCAGCATCATTTGTCAACATTATCTGCAGTGTGTGCCAGCATTATAGAAATGGGGGCACCCCAGATATGTGTATGTGTGTGTCATGCCCCCTCAGATCATCTGACCTATCCCAGACGAGCAGTGTGCAGACCAGGCATTGACATATTAAACTGCGGCAATGTGCCATGTGTGAGATCCAGACAAAGGGATGGCTCATGGGAGACACAGATCTAAACATGGTCATGCGTTGCTGGGTTTGGCAGGCATGACTGTGCTGCAGACTGATCTGGTGGAATATGCGTGACATATGTATGTGTGACGGTTGGTTACTGGAGAGGTATCTCACATATCACCCTCTGTCCCACCCACAGGCACTCATCAGGCACTCCAGCGCATATACGTGGCTATGGGGGATAATACCAGGGAGCTGCGGCTGCTCCGGGAGGAGATCCGGTCGGGGGCGCTCGCCCGCATTGCGGATGCCATGGAGGACATCGTGGGCCTATTGCGGCAGCCAGCACCAGCACCGTCACCTGAGGTGCCAGGACAAGGTGCAGCACTGCGGGGGGTGTTGGGCCGTGGGAGGCGTGGGCGGCCACACAGGAGGTGACTGTGTGTCTGATAAACAGCCTTTAACCAGTACATCCAACGTGTGCTTTCCAATGTGTGTCTCTGTGGTCCCCTAAGTAGTGTGCAAACGCATGTCGTGTCCCTGACCATATGAGCCGCACACAGGCCCCTCGCTGGTGAGGTGTCTGTACTGCCAGGTATCACTGCACAGATGCCATCACATGCCGTGTGTGCCATGCACTGTGTCAGGTCCCAGCCCCTGGGCCGCAGCGTGGTGGTTTACACATACTCCCGGGTTGTACAGGGGGAATGTCCTGAAGCTACATGTGCAGTGTTGGGATCCGTCACCGTTTTCCTCCCCGCATACCCCCTACATTTGACACACATGTGTGACCATTGTCCCTGCCTGCAACACTGCCTACGTGCCTGTCCCCCCACATAGGCTTGCATGTGGCACAGGCAGACAAGGGTGGCTTGCGTAGGTCGGCTGCTCATTCCCACAAATGTATACGGTTACTCACCGACCATCCCTGTCACATGTATTGTCCCAGGACGCACTCAACAGCTTTACCCCTGAGTAGGTCCTGGGCTCAGCAGTACATCTTACCCTGCCAGTGCAGAAGTAGTGGTTTGCCAGTTCTACTATTGGCACACAGGCATGTTGCATCAGAAACGGTTCCCACACATTGCACACAGCATGCACGTGGCTCAGTATCCTGGGACGGCCTCTACATTGCAACATCTCAGGGTCCACCCTGGTCTCACACACCTATACACATGGTCAGCCCCCATGACTGCATGTGGAGCCAGTCCACGTATGATACCCATGTCTACCTTTACTACACATACCTGTCTACACACATATCCCATGCTTGCATCCATAGTGTGTTGGTAAGGGAGACACATGACCATTGTGACTTATCAACAAATGTGTGTATATTTATCAAAAACAACAATCAAAAACAATATGAACACCCATCCCATGATGCATGCCCAGTGATGGAACACAGGACAGCACAGGGCACATGTGTGGACGTCACAGGCACCATAAGACACTCCTGTGACGCCCTTCAGGGGATGGCCGCCGACAGGGCAGACGCTCCATCTCGGCAGCCATCCGCTGAATGGCTCCCGTCAGCCACTGGTATGTGTGCACTAACAGATGGACGCGGTGCTCCACGCCATCCAGGGCCACATACAGGTCCTGCACACACCTGCCACCACACACACACATAGTGCCAGGGGTTTGTGTGGTGGCATGTGCATGCGACCTGTGTGTGGCCCTGGATTGTGTATTGTGATAAGGAAGCTTATCATAGCTCAGGTAGGAGCTATAGAAAAGATGATGTGACTCTGAACAAGCAACCTGTCAGTTCTGGTAGAAGCAAGAAAACAGAGTTTTCACATAAAAGACTACCAGTCCCAGAATGCACCAGGTTTCCAGCAGCCATGAGAGGGGCTGAAGTGAGAGAATGTGTGTGCAATCAAGAGAGCTATGAGGTAATCCCTAAGCACTCATCTCAAAGGGCAGGGCCTGATTCAACACAGCTGCGCTGTGTTAGGGAGCAGCACACATTAGGACAGAATAAGAATAGAGCTTATTCTTCAGATAACAGTTACTACAAGCTCCAGCCCAGCTTCAGGGAGAACTTCAAGAACAGCTTCAGCAAAAGCCACAGAAAGAGCTTCAGGGAGAGTTTCAGCAAGGGCTACAAGCTCCAGCCCAGCTTCAGTTTCAGCTACAGAGGGAGGAAGAGATACAGAGACAGCAACGGCTACAAGCACCAGTATCACCTGGAGAAACAGAAGCCAAGCCAAGCAGATAGAGAGAGAAGGAAACTCTCTGGAAGGAAGAGAAGAAAGGCCATTGGAAGGTCTGGGAGATTCCAAGGCAGTACCCATACTGGGAGGTATTCCAAATGCCAGCAGAGTCCATTGGACTGGATTCAGCCAGAGGAATGGATTGGCAGAGATAGGAATCACCAGTGGCTACCTGGAAGAGAGAAGACTGCATGTGGAAGGGACTTTCAGACCAAGGCCAGAAGGTATGTGAGAGAAGATCCAGTGTCCAGGGATCAAGATTGGAAGGCTGGACATCAGAATTGGATTACATATTGGCCAGGCTATACAGAGAGAAATAATGATAGCAGGAGAGGCTCAGGTATGAACACTGATCCAGACCCTATCTATAATAGAGAATGGCAGCAAGGGAATAAGCATTCTCATGATAGTGCCTTAATGAAAGACTCATCTGTGCCAATGTATGATATTGACCCTATGATTGTTGATGAAGGGGGAGATACAGCAGATGAAACTATTTATATGGACTATTCTCTATCTAAATGCTAGCTTTCTGTGAGCAAACACATCAGCCATCACAAAGAAACCTAACTTTGTTCTTTATTTCCACTGCAAACAGCTTTTAAAGCAGGATTTGGGCTCACACAGTAGCAGCCAGCCAGCTAAAGGCTTTCAGCTGGTCCATTGATAGTAATTAGGGCTGCACCTGATTGTGTGTGTGAGCAAGGGAGAATCACTGCTGAGATCGGCGTGGAAAATAAGCAGAAGTTAACCTAACCAGCAAAGTTTATTCTTTACTTTGTGCCTTTGTATTTGGTAATTATTTGCTAAGAAAACATTAGCTAATTGCCTGACAAACTGAAGGTTGTTTTCTGGTTTACTTTGTGACTTTTTGTTATCCATTTTAAACACTGCAAGCAAGTAACCTCATTTATAGTGCTATCAAGCATACATGTGCTGGGTGAATTAAACCCCATCAATAAAAGAAGTATTTTATTGATCTTACCACTTGGTTTCACAACTCAAATTATTGTCATCAGCTGTGTTTGGGAGTGAATGAACTACAATACCCACAATACCTTGCAAGAATCATATGAATATATGCATCGTCAAGATTGTGTAAGTTCTCACCCTAGGCAGCCGTCTGACAGTATCCACATGCCGTCCCCCATCCTGTGCAGCCACATGCTGTGGCTGGCGGGAGCCCACAGTGCCCTGTGCTGCTCTGTGTTCCCCTTCACCCTCCCACACCCAAACATCCCCTTCCTCCTCCCCCGCCACCTCCCACCTTCCCTCCACACCCTCCTCCAACCCTCCCCCACCCCCACATCAGCCACACCCTCTCCCTCCCCTGCCACCCCGCCCCCACCCCTTCCATGCCCCCATCACCCCCCTCCTCCGATGCTGTGTTGGCCGGCTCTTCCGCCTCCTCCTGTGCCTCGCCCTCCATCTCAGCCCCGTCCTCCACCACCACCACCTCCACTTCTGTGGCAAGGGGGCACCTCAGGGCATATGCGGAAGTGGAGGGGTCCTCATCGTTGTCATCACCCTCTGTGGAAGATGACAGTCATCAGCACGCTATCATGTGTGTCACATAACACATGTACATATGCAGGTACCACACAGGCTGGTGGGCCAATGTGACATTTGTTACTGGGCAGCAAGGTCACCAATACTCACCGTCACGCTGTGACACCGCCCCCCTCTGGAGGTGGGCAAGGTAGTCTGCGTGATGCAGGCGCAACTCTCGCCCCTTCTTCCGGAGATCCTCTACCTGTGGATGTGAAAACAATGGGTGGGGGCATCAGTGACCGTTTATCTCTTGTGGGTGGCCAACATAAACAAACATCTGTGTGGGCAGCATCTTGCTGCTCCTGCTCCACTGCTGTGTGTGTCATGTACAGCATAGTTACTCACCTGTAACAGGTGATCTCCGGGAACACCAGGAATAAGTCTTCACATGTGGGTAGCGTCGGTACCAACTGAGCCTGTGTGGGAACGCTCCCCAGCGTCCTATAGGAAAGCTTTTGGGAGCATCCCACAGCGCCTGCGTGCTGCCTTCACGCCTTTCCCAACTGCCTCTCTCCAGTTGAGTTTAAAGCTGAGACAAAGAGAGAGAGAGAGATAGGGAAAGAGAGAGAGAGACAACTCCTAGGGGAGATGGGTGGGTTGTGAAGACTTATTCCTGCTGTTCCCGGAGATCACCTTTTACAGGTGAGTAACTATGCTATCTCAAGGAACAAGCAGGAATTAGTCATCACATGTGAGGACACCCTAGATGTAGATGCCAGGGAAGGATCCCCAGAGTGGTGAGGCCCTGTGGAGGGGTTCCACTTCCTCCCATGGATCTCTGGCATCCTGTAAGAGAGGCAGCTATGAGTTGATTAAGTATGGAAGAGGTGTCGGAGAGCAGCCTGACCAACCATAGCATCCCTGCGGGAGCCTTTATCCAAGCAGTAGTGGGCCGTGAACCGAGGACCAGGTAGCTGCTCCACAAATGTCGTTAATATAGACAGAATGGAGGTGAGCCCTAGAGGCTGCCATGGCTCTCACATTGTGAGCGGGGACATGGGCCTCCAGTGAAAGGTGTTTGCTATGATAGATGAAAGTAATACATTGAGCAATCCAGTTGGATAGAGATCTTTTGGAAACTGCTGTACCCAAATGGGAAGGATCAGAGACTATGAATAGCTGAGAGGACCTTCTGTGTTGCTGGGTCCTCTGCAGATGAAAAGCCACAGCTCTTTTACAGTCCAAAGTATCAAGAGTCTTCTCTGCATTTGAAGAATGAGGCTTTGGAAAGACTACAGGTAGCTAAACCTCTTGGTTTAAATGAAAGGAGGAAACCACCTTAGGCATGAAGTGTGGATGTGTCCTTAGGGACTACCTTATCATGGTGAAACGGTGTGTAAGGTGGATCAGCCACTAGAGCTTGCAATTCACTGATACGCCTTGCTAATGTGATTGCAATAAGGAATATTACTTTCCATGGCAGAGACTTTAAGGAAGTAGTGGCTAAGGGCTCAAGAGGCAGCAGCATAAGCTGGCCTAGAAGCAGATTGAGATCCCATGCCACTGGAGGTGGTTTAAGGGGAGGTCTCGTTAGAAGCAGGCCTCTCATGATTCTGGATATGAGAGGATGGGATGAAATGGGTTATCCATTGATGGGTTCAGAAGAAGCAGCAATGGCACTTAAATGGACTCTGACTGACTTAGGTTTGAGACCAGTGTTTGATAAGTAAAGGAGTTATTCCAATAATGTTTCTATAGGGATGACAAGAGGGTTGAAGCCCTTTTGTGATCACCAAATTGAAACTCTCTTCCACTTGACGGCATAAGAATGCCTTGTGGAAGGTTTCCTGGAAGCATAACAGACATCTCGCACTTCCTGAGTGAGGGGAAGGCCAAAGGAGTTTAAGCCTTCAGTAACCAGGCTCTGAGGTGCAGAGACTGGGGGTTTGGATGCCATACTTTCCCCTCCTCCTGCAACAGTAAGTTTGGAGCTGACCCTAAGTCCAGGGGTGGAACCTGGGACAGATGTAGAAGCAGAGGGTACCACACCTGGTGTTGCCAGCGTGGGGCTATGAGGATCATGTTGCCTCTGTCCCTCAGGAGCTTGAATAGGGTCTTGGCAATCAAGGGAATGGGAGGAAAGGCATATAGGAATTCCTGCCCCCAGTTGAGGAGGAAAGCATCCCTCTCTTGGCAGCCCTGAGCCGGAATCCGTGAACAGAACCGGGTAAGTTTGGCATATGATGGACTTGCAAAGAGGTCTATATCTTGAATTCCCCAGAGTTAAAATACTCTGGAGAGTTGGTCCATGTGTAGAGACCATTTGTGCGGAAGCAGAACATGACTGAGTCTGTCTGGCCAAGAGTTCTGATTGCCAGGGAGATAGACTGCCAGAAGATGGATCTGCTGCTCTCTGGCAAACGCCCACAGTTGAAGAGCTTTGTTGCAAAGGGACAGAGAGCCTGTTCCTCCTTGTTTGTTCACGTAGAACATGGCTACCTGTTTGTCTGCGTGAAGTAGTATTCTCTTGCCCTGTAGAAGGGAGTGGAATACTTGAAGAGCCAGGCGAATTGCTCTGAGCTCCAACAGATTGGTGTGGAAATGAATCTCCTGACAAGTCCAGGTGGCTTGGGTGTAGGTGTCCAGTAGATGTGCACCCCACCCCACTTTGGAGGCATCTGTTGTTAATGTGATCTGAGGAGGGGGTTGCAGGAAAGGTGACCCCTCCAACAGGTTTTGTGCTGACCGCCACCAGTCCAGGGACAGGGTACGGCGGTTTGAGTTTACTATCAGATCTGAGAGACAGCCTGTTGCTTGAGTCCACTGGGAAGAGAGGGCCCATTGGGCTGGTCTCATGTGGAGACGAGCGTAGGGGACCACATGCACCGTAGATGCCATGTGACCCAGCAGCTGAAGCATCTCTCGAGCCGAGAGGTGAGTCTTTTGTAGTGCTGAAGAAACCAGTTGCACAATGCGAGGACAGCGAGGCTGAGGCAGGTAGGTCTTTGGCAGTCTGGTATCTAGCCTTGCTCCTATGAACTCCAGCGATTGCGTGGGAGTCAGAAAGGATTCCTGGAGATCTATGACAAGGCCTAGATATTGGAGTACACACATTGTGTACGAGAGAGAGGCTTGGGCTTGTGTTTGTGACTCTGCCCAGATGAGGCAATCGTCCAAGTAGGGGCAGACAAATATTCCCCTGGTACGGAGAAAAGTGGCTACCACAGCCATGCACTTTGTGAATACTCTGGGTGCTGAGGCAAGGCCGAAGGGAAAACTTTGTTTTGATAGTGCTTTCCTTGATGGAGGAACCAAAGGAACTTTCGGTGTGATTGGTGGCTGAGAACATGGGTGTACGCATCCTTGAGATCTAGAGAACAAAGGCAGTTCTGCCTGTGGAGGTCAGGAAGTACGTTTCCTAGAGAAATCATTTAGAATTTCTCTTGGAACAGGAACTTGTTCAGTTCTCTGAGATCTAAAATGGGTCTGTGACCTCCTGTTTTCTTTGGTATGAGGAAAGAGGGGGAGTAGAACACGGAACCCTGTTGAAGATGAGGTACCTCTTCTATTGCTCCTTGAGGTAAGAGACGTTTTACCTCTGGATTCAGTTGGGGGGAATTTTGAGAACTGAACGTCCTTATTATTGTAGGAGGAGGCAGGCTTTGGGAATGAAGCCTGTACCCTCTTCTATGATGGACAGAGTCCAGGGTTCTGATGTTATTTGCCTCCATCTGTGGATGAGGTGACCTAACCTTCCTGGGATTGTTGAAGGTTGTTTTCTCTGGAGTGCCAGGAAGGGCAGGTACTCTATCACGGAGTCAAAGGCCCTGTGGGGGCTGAGGCTGCTGGGTCTGCTGAGGCTGAGTAGCTCTCGGCTTTCTCTGCTTAGTAGATTGTTGACCCTTTCTAGCAGCTTGTCCTGCAGGTTGTCCTTGCTGAGCATAGGACTGATAGTATCCTTTCTTTTTGGAGAGGAAAGGCTTTTCTAAGGCTGGTCAAGGTAGAATTGTCAGCATCCAAATCTTTGGCTTTTTCCTGCCGGTTCTTCCCCAAAAGGTTTTCACCAGTACAGGGGATGTTGCCCAGTTTATCCTGTACCCAGTGTTCCAGATGAGAGGCTTGCAGCCAGCCAAGTCTCCTTGCCCCAATAGCAATGGCGGAGACTCTGTATATGCCCTCAAAACAGTCAAAAGCTGCCCTGTTCACAACTTTAGAAATGTTTTGGGCATGCTTGACAAGTGCTAAATAGTCATGTTCTCTTTCATCTGGGAGATGTGGACTTACCAGTTCTAGATCTCCTGCGACCTCCTTCAGGAACATTCCCATGTACAGGATATAGGAACCTATCCTGCCTGAAAGCATGGATGCTTGGAAGACACGGCGACCAAAAGCATCTAAGGTCTTACACTCCCTACCAGGAGGGTTGGTGGCATGTTGTTTGTAACTTTTAATTTTCCTCATAGCAGACTCCACCACGATGGAGTGATGAGGGAGCTGTGTTTTCTGAAAACCAGGGGACGGAGGCACACGATACATAGTAGCCAGCCTGTGAGAATGTGGAGAGGTGGTAAGAGGAGTCTCCCACATTCTCAAAAGAAGATCCTGTAAGATCTGATGTATTGGCAGGGTGGCTGCCTCCTTTGGAGCTTGGGGATATTGGTGAATCTCTAGCTCCTGTGCCCTGTGCTCAGATTCAGTTACTACTGAAATGGAGAGGCCCTTGACTACATGTGTGATGAAATCCTGGAAGGACATATCCTGAGGAGGGGACAATCTCCTCTTGGGAGAAGCAGGCTCCTCCTGGAGAGGTACATCGGTACCCTCTGAGCTGTCAGAGTCATCAGACTCCTCAGAAGATTGGATGTATCTTCTCTCAGGGTGCTCAGGTAAAGTGTGGTATCGGTACCGATTGGCCTCAGTATCGGAGTGACCCGGTACCGGGGTGTCGATACCAGTACTCATCGGCACCAATGGTGCAGTTGCCGATGCCGGTCCCGCAATTGCTGCAGATACCGGTGCTGGAATTTGCGGGGTCTGGGGTGGTTCCAAGGTCTTTGATGCCACAAGGATAGCCGCCAGACTGCGTTCGATGGCCACGATCCTCTGGTCCATTGACGCTGCCGATGCCTGTGTATGAGTACCGGCCGAAGCCAGTACCCCAGAGCATGGCACCAGGAGTTCGGACGAGGTTGAGGCCTCCAGAACTTCCTGGAGCCCCAAAGTGGCTTTGGAGGCCGGAGACTCCCACCGGGGTTGTTTGGCCGGAGCGTGTTCCTCAAGGGCAATGCCGGAGGCTTTCCGATGTTTGGAGGGGGATCTACCCTTTGAGGAACGGCCAGATTTGTGTTTGGTTACCTGAGATCCATGGGAGGAAGAGGAAGCCCTTGAAGACATGGCTGCCATCGAGGCTGCGTCGGAGGGAAAGAGGGTACTGAGCTTGGCTGCTCTGTTCTGCCGACCCCTCTTGGATAACATCCCACAGGCCAAACATTCAGACATGGAGTGATCCGGCCATAAGCATTTGCGACACCAATCATGGTTGTCAGTGACGGAGAAGGTACCGGCACATTTTGAGCATATTTTTAAAACCCGAGGAGTGTTTTTCCATGATGGAGGAGGGATTAGGGCCTAAGCCCAAACCGGGGGGAGACCTACAAAGGGGATTTTCCCTCTTTTTTTAATTTTTTTGTTTGTGTGAGGAAATCTGAACTTTTAGAGAGAAATTACAAGACCGGTGGTACCGGTAAAGAAAAAGAAGGCAGACGCTGCCACAGGAGTGGCAATAGAATAGAAGTTTTTAAGCGATGACAGGAACGATGACCTGCTGGCTCTGTGGAAAACAACGAACTGGAGAGAGGCATTTGGGAAAGGCGGGAAGGCAGCACGCAGGCGCTGTGAGATGCTCCCAACAGCTTTCCTATTGGACGCTGGAGAGCGTTCCCGCGCAGGCTCCGTCAGTACCGATGATACCCACATGTGAGGACTACTTCCTGCTTGTTCCAGGAGATTAACTGTTCCCAGTGCCACCTGCATGCATAGCTGTGGCTCTGGGCATGTGTGCAGTGACACCTATGTGCAGTGTGCGTGACACCCTGAACACACCATTCCATTCCCCTGTGGTCCCCTTGCATGACATTGCACGACCATGCCACGTTTGGGTTGCCAATGATGGTGTCCAGGATACCCCCCCTAACCCCGTATGTGGTCTGGTGAACACATTTGTGTTGTCATGATCTACACACGTCATCCGACCCAACCCCACTGGCAACATGATATCCTAACAAACATGGGTGATGTGTGCATACATGGGACGTTGGGTGGGTGGCCCTATGCAACTTGCCAGGGGCCACTACCATGACATTTGGCTTTCTACGAGGCCCAGGATAGCAATGCTTGACCCACTACAAGCATTGTGGAACCTGTCTCTCTTGGGGATACTGCTAGGTACGTATGACCTAGATTGGCCACTGTTGCAAAGAGCATACTGGGCTTGATGGACGTGGGTGTGACCCAGTATGGCCTATCTTATGTTGTTATGTTCCTATGACCTGGGCCTTGTATGCTTAGGGCAGGTGTGGCTGCCAACACCAGGGGCAGGGGCCATTGCACCAGAATAGGCTATTGCCACCTGTGCTCATGTCAGGGTTTCAACCACAACAGGTGCATGTATCCTTCCAACCACAACCACAGTGCATGTATCCTTCCAACACCACAACAGGTGCAACCACAACAGGTGCATGTATCCTTCCAACACCACAACAGGTGCATGTATCCTTCCAACACCATCAGTAATGTTCATCTGCAACCAGGTGTGGGATTCCTGGCGAGTGGGCAGATGTGTGACCTGACTCAGCATACAGTTCTGGGAACATGGCTCTGTTACAGGCCTTCATAATCAGATCTCATAGCTCATGGGGGTGGGGTGCTGTTACGCACATCCACATCTGCACCTACCATACCATCTGGATACATCAAAGACATGTGTGATGAGGTGTTGACCTCACAGACTAGGGGAGATGTGCAACCTACCCGCCATAACCTAACACAATATCTGAATGACATACCCACCATTGCAATCAGGTCTCAGGCCCCCTGGGGGTTGGGTGTCCTAGCACACATCATCAGCACCATACACCATAGCACCAGGGTGACTGACAGTACACCTTACACAGGTCTCAGGACTCCTGGGGATAGGGAGAAAGTATTGAACTGTATAGGCACACAGGACCATATCACCAGGGTGACTGACAGCCCACTTTGATGGGCTCTCAGGACTCCTGGGGATAGGGAGAATTTATAGAACTGTATAGGCACACAGGACCATATCACCAGGGTGACTGACAGCCCACTTTGATGGGCTCTCAGGACTCCTGGGGATAGGGAGAATTTATAGAACTGTATAGGCACACAGGACCATACACCAGGGTGACTGACAGACCACTTTGATGGGCTCTCAGGACTCCTGGGGATAGGGAGAATGTATAGAACTGTATAGGCACACAGGACATATCATCAGGGTGACTGACAGCCCACTTTGATGGGCTCTCAGGACTCCTGGGGATAGGGAGAATGTATAGCACTGTATAGGCACACAGGACCATATCACCAGGGTGACTGACAGCCCACTTTGATGGGCTCTCAGGACTCCTGGGGATAGGGAGACTTTATAGAACTGTATAGGCACACAGGACCATATCACCAGGGTGACTGACAGACAACTTTGATGGGCTCTCAGGACTCCTGGGGATAGGGAGAATTTATAGCACTGTATAGGCACACAGGACCATATCACCAGGGTGACTGACAGCCCACTTTGATGGGCTCTCAGGACTCCTGGGGATAGGGAGAATGTATAGCACTGTATAGGAACACAGGACCATGTCACCAGGGTGACTGACAGCCCACGTTGATGGGCTCTCAGGACTCCTGGGGGTAGGGTGGATTGGAAAACAGCAACATCAGAATATTCTATACCACCAGGGGTGCTGGGGACCCACTTTAATGGACTTTCTGGGCAAGTGGGGGTAGGGCAGATGTTTTAGACTGCTGGGCCACACACACCCATATCACCAATGGGACTAACATACCATTTTGGGCATGTTTCACGACCCCTGGGGGTGGGGCAGATGTTTTACCCTGCCACCGCAGAACCCATCATACCAGCATGATGTTTAGAAAACCTCCTTAGCCAGATCTATGGGCTACCTGTGTTACGGTGTGTTGTAGCACATCAACAGCAGCAGCTGCCATGACACCAGGATGGCATCAGGAACTCTGTGAACAGGTCCTTAGCCCCCTGGGTACAGGGCAAACCACTCAGATGTGATATATAGACAATATGGCATGTGGGTTTACCTGATACACATAACTGAGATAGACTACCTACACACAGCAGCATGCACAGCTACAATCAACACTGGATATGTATATGGATATACTGACCTGTCCCCATACACTTACCTCACTTGGGTAGTCTGCCACACGATTGTAGCGCCGTGTCAGACGATCCCAGGCCCTCCGGACCCTCACCAGGTCCTGCCGCCTGGAGGACCCAGGAAACAGCTTGTGCTGCCTCACGGCAATCAGCTCTGCCAGGTAGTGCAGCTCCTGCCTGGTGAACGCAGGCTTTCAGGATCTGGTGGCCATTTTCAACAATTTCAACAATGAGGAACGCACGCACGCGCATGCGCGCCGCAACACGCAAGCGTGCACCGCAACATGCGTGCCGTGTGAAGTTGGGCCCCACGCCGCGCGCATCTTTCTGCCGCACAGGATATGGTGTCGCCAACAATATTTATACAGATCTATGCTGCAGACACATATTGCACTGATGTGTCTGACATTTAAAAACACAATTAGAATTTTAGGAATTTCGCTTGTTGTTTACACACTTGGGTCTCAAACCCATCACCACTGGCTCCTAGGGTACTGTTTGAACCAGTGTGCTATGCCTTTTCACATAGCAATGATTGGCTAAACAGTTACACCAAGGAGTCCTGAGAGCCCATCAACGTGGGCTGTCAGTCACCCTGGTGATATGGGGTTGTGTGTGCCTATGGTATGTTCACTAATCCATCTTAATGTGAGCCCAGCAATGATGTGAAGGATGCCTTAAGGGGGGGTGGGGCCTTCTGGCCTAAACGTAGGACTCGCGCAATAGGTTGCGTACCGCACATTATGACACGGTGGAGGTAGGTGTACCACATTAATGTGTGTTAATCATAGGTAGGTGTGCTGACATACAGACCTAGTGGCAGAGGTGTAGTACATTGGTTGACAAACTGCCTGATGGTACAGGGGTAATGGGTTCAATCCCACAGTGCGGCTGTTGCATATGACAACAAATCCCACTAGAGGACAGTAAGCTTGGGCCGGAAGGACTGGGGTTTCTAGTCCCATAGGTGCTCCTTGTGGTCTTGGGCAAGCCACTTAACCCTCCATAGCCCATGTTCCCTGTAAAATAGTTATCTCCAAGTTATAATGCCCTGTTCAATGTAATTTCAGTTTGTTCAATGTAAACCGCACTGATGCAGAATAGCGCGGTATATAAGAGAATGTAAATAAAGAAAGAAAGAAATATGACTGCCTGAGACATTACCCTTTAATATCAGCAGTGGTTTGTGAGGCATTTGGGTTTTATTTTGATTTGTGCAGCCAGCAAACACACCCTCACAGTGCCATAACCTAAGGTGCCACATTATGCGCACTATGCAGCACTCCTGAGGACACATTATAAGGTGCACTGTCCACCACGGCACCTTATAATGTTCCCTATAGGGGCGGGCGGGGGGGGGCGGGGGGGGGGGGGGGTTGAGGGGGGGGGGGGGGGGGGCTGGGGGGGGAGGGTGGGGGGGGGGGGGGGGGGAGTCGTGGTGGGGGGGGGGGGGGGCGGGTTGGGGGGGGGGCGGGCTGGGGGGTGGGTGGGCGGGGGGGTGGGCGGAGGTGCGGGGGGGCGGGGGGCTGCGGGGGGGGGGTGGGGGTGGGGGGGGGGGGGCGGGGGGGGCGGGGGGGTGGGGGGGGGGGGGAGTGGGGGGGGGGGTGGGGGGGGGCGGGGGGGGGGGCGGGAGGGGGGCGGGGGGGCCGGGGGGGGCTGTTTGGACCAATAGGCGGATTATGTAGTACCACCCAAACTGCCCTCTGGAGCTCAGGATCTCCCATCAACAGATCCACATTCTACATCACTGCAATGGTGGTGGTAGAGGAGATCATCAACCTCAGTCCAGCTGGGGGACAGACAATCTGGAGGGCAGCCCATGCATTTCTGTACGCATCCATCCGGTGATAGCAGGCAGACAGGAGCCCTGGAAATGCTCAGCTGCCCACCACCACTATCTGACATTCTCCAGCAGCGAATCTGCAGCCACTGCACCCTGCAAGGTGTTCCAGCCATACACATACTAACTGCAAACAGTCTGCTAGCTAGTCCATATTACTGGAGAAAATGTGTGCACCCAAAAGTGGGATGTCAGCACACCCACCAAGCAGATAGGTTAGTGATTGGGCCCCAAAAAAGGAAACCCATATATATCACTTGAGAGAGATACTATTAGCACTATGGGGGACCTAGCCATGCCATGGTGACTGCTCAGTCAGGGTGAGAGTGACCTCCCAGCAGGACATGCTGTGGCCACCCTGTCCATGCAGGTGGTGGCCGGCCACTACAATGTCCTAGCCATTGCCCTATGCCCTCTGCTCATGCATCCTGCCCAGGCCACCCTGTCCGAGCTATACCCATAGTACCTTGCTCCTCATTATGCACATTGGCAAGCTAACACTGGACACAGTGCAAACAGTGTGGGCTGAGTAAGATGTTGCAACCACCACACACTGGATGGACAGACACACACTCCCACACCTATGCCAGCATTGTGCAAATATAGAGGCTTTTGGCAGTCCTGGCCAACTCACCAGTCCTGGACAGAGCGCAGGCATGGCTATGGTATGCAATACTGTTGGGGTCACTCCCCGGGGTGGTGAACATTGTCAGACACCAGACCTAAAACACACTCCACAGACATCAGAGAAATTGGTATGATACAGCTCAATGAGCTTATTGTGCTTAACTTAGGAATTTCTATCTGCCAGTAATCAGCAAACCTTTGATATATGTGTACCGTATTCCCAAGTTTAGGGTGGCATTGGTAAGGTATGCAAGTACTAGTATTGGGAGATGCACGCAAGGCCCGATATCCTGGCGCTCCATGAGGCTTTGGATAATGGAGCCTGTGGGTGCAGTTCTTTCTGCTCCTGTTGGCCGCTGCTCTAGGGCAGAGGTTCCCAACTCCAGTCCTGGTGGGTCAAACACTGTTCATGTTTTCATGCTGTCCCTAATGAATATGCATGAGATACATCTGCATACCAAGGGGGCGGTGCATGGAAATGCAGCACACACATCTTTATTAAAAACAGCATAAAACCTGAATGATTTGTGGCCCTCCAGGACTTCATTTGGGGGACTGTGCTCTAGGTTATGCGCATGTTTATGGTGTCCACACACTGTGGCCACAGAAACAGTCCAGTTCCTGGAGATACCATGGCTGTTTGTCAGACAGAGCCTGTCTGTTGGAGTGCACGGCACCCACCTGAACAGGGCTAGGCCACCGTCTGCTGTGGGCAGAAGCCACTGCCCCCTCCACCACCAGTACCCCTCCGCCATCATGCTGACATATCCTTATATTGGAGACAACATCAAACCTGATTGATTTGTGGCCCTCCAGGACTGCATTTGGGGGAATGTGCTCTAGGTAATGCGCATGTTTATGGTGTCTGTGCTCTATAGGGTAAAATATAGGCGTTTGACCCATGCTTATATTCTCTGCAATAAAGGTTCGTCTTTACTATCACGGTTTAGTAGTGGGTAAAATATGGAGACTGGGTTGGCAGGAGCCACAGCTGGGACCCGAACCTGTGATCTTCTGCTCCTGAACACACTGGCTGTGTTCACTGCACCACACTGTGGCCACAGAGACAGTGCAGTCCCTGGAGATACCATGGCTGTTTGTCAGACAGAGCCTGTCTGTTGGAGTGCACGGCACCCACCTGAACAGGGCTAGGCCACCGTCTGCTGTGGGCAGCAGACACTGCCCCCGCCACCACCAGTACCCCTCCGCCCCAATGCTGACATGGCCTTCTGCTGGTGGTGCTGGTGGTGCGCAGTCTCAGGCCATCCAGTGTGCAGGTAGGCGGCTGCCTATGGTGCGGGTTCTGGGGTAGGGGTGCCTGCATAGCTGTCAACGCTTCCCCCCAGCACTGCATGCCAATGTTCTGTGCCCTTGGGGGTACCTGCTGGGTACTATCCCCTGTGACACTGTGGGGGGCACACTCGTGCCCATGTTGGGCCCTCAGCAGTTGCTGTCTGGCTGCTCTACTGTTTCAGCATTCCTATGGGCCAGCTAGGCATCACCCTAGTCCACACTGTGATCCAGCTGTACCACAGCATGTGCCGCCTGCAGCCCTCTGTGTCCCCTTTTCCAGCATCTGTCCAGTTGCCCATTCCGACATGCTCGCCCTGCTGTTGTGGAACTTGTGCATGCCATAGGAAACCTGGACAATGGAGTCAGAAACCCTGCTCTGCGCAATTTCACTGTGGGCTCATTCACCTTGTATGGGGACGGAGAGTAGACCCTTCCAAAATTCATTTCTTTTTTTTGGAGCTTTCTTGGGAGTGTTTTTTTGATGTTTCCCATTGATATCACTATTGGCCAGCTTGGTTATGTTTTTTTTCCATTTTGTTGAGGTCATTTTCAATGTTTATTTGCCCTTTTGTTCCGTGCACATGTATCACACTTATCACTTTTTGTAGGTTTCCCTGGTTTTGCTGTACATTGCTGACGGAAATGGTTTCTTTTCCCTTTAAATCGGCTCTAACCCCAGGGTTTCACTGGCGTTAGTTTTGAGCCTCGGATTTCACAGCGTTAATGTGCGGGGAGCCTCTCCCCTCCCACTCTCCACCCATTCACCCCTTCTCTCCGCCCCTGGGGAGCCTTCCTCCGCCCTCCGGGAGCCTTTGCCCGCCTTCATCGCTCATTTGCAGCGCTGCGCGCGTTATCGCGTGATGAGGTACCTGTGCGCCCGGAGACGCGCCATTATCACGTGATAAGGTACCTTATTGCACGATAACATCACAGAGCGCACGTTAAGACGGTTTAGTAAACATGCCCCACAGATAGCATTCTCCAGCAAACACATAATTAGCCTATCAGTCCAATAGAATATAAATTATTTTTTCATATGGAACATTCCTAGACTTTAATTGAATTCAATTTTTCTATTCCATTTTATCCAGAAATAGTAAGGAGCAGATTAGACAAATAAATAGTGAGTAATGTAAAATCATATGAAAATGAATAAATGAATTACAATGTAAAAAACACAATTAAGCTCTGCCTACAGTGGGTGCAGAACACAGGTAGGGCATTTCACTTTACAATTCAATTCTGCTGTCTGTCAATGAAAGCAACAGAAACTCCCTCCACTGCCAGACATTGTAGGGTAGTAATGCAAAACACTGGAAAAACATACTCAAAAGCTTACTATACGACTCCCTCCTCCCCCATTACATGGGTTTAGGAAAAGAAAAGATTTTAGTGAAACAGCTTTCCCATCCCCCCACCCCCTTCCAGGGCTCTGAGAAATTAAATTTAAAGGAAAAAAGATATATTTAACTCTCTGCTGGATGGAATAAAACCCTAAAAACAGAGAGAAGAGGCTGAACACTTTTGCAGAATAAAAATGATACATCAGGTGAAAAATACTACAGTAGTGTGGTAACCAGGCAACAGCTAAGGAGTGAAGTAATCTACAAGGGGGCACGACCATGCCAATTTGTTAGTTTACACTGGTGGCCAAAGATTGGGTACCACTCTTATTTACATACACAAATGCTAATTTTATTCCCAAGTTGATTGATATGTGTTGGAAAATGTATTAGAGGTTATGGAAAGAATTTAGGACATGTCCACTGGAGAAGCAGACTCTCATACCCTGACCTACAAGACAGAACGTAGGAGTACAGACCCATTAACTTAGGGGAAACCTGTAGTTCACAGGGGGAGGGGGATTTCCACATTTCCTTTCCTCTTTATAGCTGACTCTTCGGGGTATGTTTACTAAACCGTGTTAATGTTACCGGCGCTAGTTGCAGTGTTAACGTGGGGAATGCCATATAAGGAAGTGGGTGTTCCGGCGTCAAGGTAGCAATGGCTGTTTATCACGTGATAGAGGGTGCCTTGGCTCGTTATCGCGCGGTAACCTTAATTTTGTGCCAGCGCTTTGAGAACAGCTATAGAAGTGTAGCCCACTAGTTAATGCAATGACTATTAAGCCAGAGGTCATGGGTTCAATCCCACAGAGGTCTCATCTGATCATGCTGTCTGAGGCAATCCCTCTTCCTGCCTATAACAGTCAGACACATCTCTACAATCTGTGCTGCCAGCAGAAACATCCTCACCTCAGTGCCATAACCTAAGGTGCCCCATAGGGCACATTATAAAGTGCCTTGTCCACCAAGTCACTTTATATTGCTTCTTATAGGGCACATTATACAGTGCTTTGGCTGACAAGGCACTTTATATTGTGCCCTATAGGTTACAGCACTGAGGTGAGGGTGTTTCTGCTGGCAGCAGAGATGTGTCTGACTGTTACAGGCAGGAAAAGGGACTGCCTCAGACAGCCTCATTAGATGAGACCTCTGAGGGATTGAACCCATGACTTCTGGCTTGGCAGTCAATGTATTAAACAGTGGACTACACCTCTATATCATTTATCACAGTACTGGCTGGCTAACAGAAAGACTGCAGGTCACCGCACAAAATGTCTGCTGTGGTTACCAGGATAGGGTAAACCCACCAGTACCCATGATGCAATGCACATGCAGAACAGCGGTCTACATCTGATCACAGGATGGGGTATGTGCCTCTACAGCACCTCAGCCTGGTAGGGAGAACTGACCATGTATGTTACTGGCACAGAGTAGCTACAGACCGTGAGATTGTGTGGTTCCTGTGCTCACCCTGAGGGTGAGGTGGGGCGCCCAGCACCAGGTCTACAGCACCTGGCGCGGCTGAGATAGGCTGTACTGTAGGTAGGGTTGCCAACTTTTTCACCAAGAAAAACCTGACACCTGTGGCTTGCCATGCTCCACCCATTCTCCATGCCTAGCCCCACCCACAAAAATTACTAAGGATACGTGTAGGCTAACTCCCTCGGTCAGATAATAATTAAACTGGGAACCCCAAAAGCCAAACATGAAATGTACAACACTGGAGAAATAAAACTATAAAGTAATTTCCTCTTGCATTAAACAAAAACACAAAGATGTTAGCAATACACACTTCCCAGACTAGACATATTCCAGTTAATAAATTCAAAATAAAAAGTATTTTTCTACCTTCTGTTTGGGCATTTTATTTTTCAGTTGCAATTGCTCCAATCACTTTCTTCTGATTTCTTTGCGTCTTCTGCGAGCTATCCATTTGTCCTTTCTTCTCTTTTAGATGTTTTCCATTCTCTCTCTATATCTGCTTTAACATATTGATCATTTCCCTTTTGCTCTTTCCCCCAATTCTTTCCTTATTCCTTTATCATCCACTTAAATTTCACCCTTCCATTCTCAGTCCCCTCTTACTCTCCCAATACCCGGCCCATCATAGACTTTTCTTCCACATAAAATATCTTTTCCCCTCTCCATTCTCATTCCCCATCCCCATCCCTTCTAGTCCTCCCCCAAATCAGCTCCCTTTTAGTTCTAGATCTACCCAGCATCCACTTCCTTCTAGTCCCATTCTCCCATGCCCCCACATCAGCCCATTTCAAGTCCTATTCCAGCTCCTCATCAGCCCATTTCCCGTCCTAGCCCCACATATGCTCTTTTCCAGTTCCATTCTAGCCCCCCATCAGCCAATTTCCACTCCAAGTTCCCCCATCAGCCAATTTCCAATCGTAGCCCCCTCGTCAGCCCACTTCCAGTCCTATTCCAGCCCCCATTGGCCCATTTCCAGTCCTATTCCAGCCCCCCATCAGCCAATTTCCACTCCAAGGTCCCCCCATCAGCCAATTTCCAATCTTAGCCCCCTCGTCAGCCCACTTCCAGTCCTATTCTAGCCCCTATCAGCCCATTTCCAGTGCTAGCCCTCACATCACAGGCCATTTCCAGTCCTAGCCCCGCCCCAAATCACAGCCCATTTGCAGTCCTAGCCCCCCTAATCACAGCCCATTTCCAGTCCAAGTTCCCCCCCCCATAGCCCGTTTCCAGTCCAAGTTCCCCCTCCATCACAGCCCATTTGTAGTCCAGGTTTCCCCCCTCCCCCATCACAGCCCATTTGTAGTCCTTGGCCTCCCCTCTGACCAGCACCACAGCTGTCTGAGGGGCTTCAGAGGGAGCCGGGGAGGCCCATGCGAGGCCCCGGCTCCCTCTGTACAACCGCGGCCCTTTAACCTTTCCCAGCAATCGCGGCTTCACAGAAACAGCTGCCAGCGTGAAGGAAAAGGATCTTCATGCTGGCGGTTGTACAGAGGGAGCCGGGGCCTCACGTGGGCTTCCCCGGCTCCCTCTGAAGCCCTCCGGTGTGCGGGCTAGTCCTGGGTCTTCTGTTTTTTAAACTCCGCGGACTTCGGGTCGGAAGAAAATCCCTTTTTTTGCTCTGGCTCCTCCCGATCTTGCGGCCAGAGCAAAAATCCGGCTTTTCAAGAGCCGGTTTTACATCTGTGCCATGGAAAAACCGTCCAGGCCGGCTGAAAACTGGCCGGTTGGCAACCCTAGCTGCAGGTCCCCATCAGTGCCAGTGTGGGACAGGTAGTTCTTGCAGACACACCTAGGATACATCTGTGTCCATCTGTATTTCCCAGTCATGTCTCACCCTTGTGGACTATGACGCACTCAGAATAATGTATATCCTGTGTGGTTGCCATGGTCACTTGTTATAAGAGCAGGGGGGGTGTTTAGACCCACATGCAGATTATGTAGCACCACCCAACCCACTCTCTCTGGGTCAGGATCTGCCACCAACAGAAACATATTCTACATCTTTGCAATGGAGGCAGTTGAGGGGACCATCAACCCCAGTCCTGCTGGGGAAAGGGCACCCTCCAGAGCAGTCAATACAGATCTGTACTTCTCACATAGGGCACTGGCAGAAGGCCTGGAAAAGCTCAGCTGCCTTCCACCACAATATGACATAAACCAGTAGAGAGCGCAGTCAGTCTGCAACCTGCAAGGTGTTCCAGACATACACATGCTAACTGCAGACAGTCTGCTTGCCAGTATATAGTGCATGTTCCTAGAGGAAGTATGTACACCCAGAACTGGGATGTAAGCACAAACACTAAGCAGCTATGTCAGTGATTGGGCCCCAGAAAAGGGAACTCACAGATATCACTTGAGAGAAACACTGTATAGCATTATGTGCTATGTGGGAACCTAGACATGCCATGGTCCCTGCTCAAAAGCAACAAACCCCTTACCAGAACCAAATAAATCAATGCCCAGAAAAGTAGATTCTGATCTAGCCAGGCAAATTACTATTTAAAAATACTTTTTTTGTTGGAGATACCAACCCAGTGAAAGGAACCCAGTCCTGACACCACCGTGGTAACTCCGTTTTAATAAATAACCATTACAAAAACAGTTTATCATTTGTACTTAGCTGTAGCATTAGCATCTTTTCAGGTTGTACAAAACATCACCAGAGTCAACAATGATGTGACACGTTTCAGGTACAGAAAATCCTTTTTCCCCTGCTTCAGGTTAATCGACATTCGGTCAGTCTCCAGCATCCCAGTCAGTCCTGCTCCTGCTCAGTCAGAATGAGAGTGACCTCCAGCATGACATGCTGTGGCCACCCTGTCAATGCAGGTGGTGGTCGGGCACTACAATGTCCCAGCCATTGCCCTATGCAGATGTATCCTGCCCAGACCGCCCTGTCTGGCCCATACCCACAATACCTTGCTCCCCATTATGCACATTGGCAGGCTAACGCTGGCAACAGTGTAAGCATTTTGGGCTCAGTAAGGTGTAGGCAGCCACAAAACACTGGATAGACATACACACACTTCCACACCTATTTCAGCATTGTGCAAAGATAGAGGTGTTTGGCAGCCCTGCCCGCCACACCAGTCCTGAGCACAGTGCAGGCATTGCTATGGTATTAAATACTGTTAGGGTCACTCTCCGGGGTGGTACCACTGTCAGACAAAAAATGGAAACACACTCCACATATATCAGAAAGGTTGCTATGATGAATCTCTGTTAACAAACTGTGTTTAATATAGGATTTGTTATCTGATATTAATCATAGCAACTGTTTGATATATGTGGAGCGTGTTTCCATGTCTATGACGGTGCTAAAGTATGCAGGTGCTAGTAGTGGTAACTGCTGCTCTGCGCCGGGCCCAACAGCCTGACTGTCCATGAGGCTTTGGATAGTGGAGCCTGTGGGTATGGGTGTTTGTGCCCCTGTTGGCCAATGCTCTAGGGAGTGCACATGTTTATGTTGTACGTGCTCTGTAGGGTAAAATATGGTGACATGGTCTGCAGGAGCCACAGCTGGGGCTTGAAACTGTGACCTTCTGCCCCTTAACACACTGGCTGTGTGTACTACACCAAACTGTTGCCACAGAAGCAGGTTATTCCCTGGGGATACCATGACTGTTCTTCAGACAGACCTTGTCTGTTGCACTGCATGCCACCCACCTGAACAGGGCTTGGCCTTGGTCTGTTGTGGGAAGATGCCACTGCCCCCTCCACTACCAGCAGCCCTCCCACACCATTCTGACATGGCCTTATGCCAGTGGTGCTGGTGGTGCGCAGTCCCAGGCCATACAGTGTGCCGGTAGGCAGCTGCCTATGGTGTGGGATCTGGGGTAGAGGTGCCTACATAGACATCCACTCTTCCCCCCAGCACCGCCTGCCAATGTTATCTGCCCTTTGGGGTACCTGCTGGGTGTGGTCCCCTGGATGTGACACTATGGCACACACACTCATGGGCATGTTTGACGTTGGTCAGTTGCTGTCTTGCTTATTTTCCATTTCTGTGTTCCTATGTGCCACCTAGGCAACTGCATAGTCCACCCTGTGCCTCAGCTGCCCCACTGCATGTCCTGCTTGAAGCCCCCTGTACCCCATTTGCAGCATTACCATAGTGCCCTTTCATACTTGGGCACTATGCTATTGCTGCACATGTAGCACTACTATCACTTTTTTTGGGCTCCCTGCCTTTGCTGTACATTACTGACTTAAATGGTTTCTCTCTCCTGCAATTGTGCCTCTAACACCAGGTTTTCACTCGCAGTAATTTTCGGCCCTTCATTTCACAGTGTTAATTTAATAGGAACCTCTCCCCGCCCACTCCCCGCCCATTGACCCCTTCTCTCCACCCTCTGCGGGACTTGACGCTACCGGGGATGTTATCGCATGATATGTAACATCATCGCGCGATAAGTAACGTCATCGCGCGATAAGTAACGTCATCGCGCGATACGTAACGTCATCGCGCGATACGTAACGTCATCGCGCGATACGTAACGTCATCGCGCGATACGTAACGTCATCGCGCGATACGTAACGTCATCGCGCGATACGTAACGTCATCGCGCGATACGTAACGTCATCGCGCGATACGTAACGTCATCGCTCGATAACATAGCCGCTGCGACATTATCGCAGTTTAGTAAACATACCCCTTGATCTCTGACTGAAAGGAGGAAAGGTCCCTTCAAGCTGGGGAAGCTGAACTGCCAGTCAATAGGCTCAAAGAGCTAAGATTGCCAAGAGCTTGAATCCAAGAACTGGAGTTCACAGAGATCGAATAGAGCAAGGATGTAGCTTCTAGTGATGGACAGTCCTGCCCCCATGGCAGCAAGAAGTGTATGTCAGAGGGGATTGAACCACAGGGGCTTCCAATGTGCTTAAACATGAGGCTCTGCAGCAGCTTCATTTACCATTTTGGTGCCAGTATTCAGAAAGAGCAGAAAGACGGGAGCTACTCCTGGAAGGTTTGAATGACAATGGCTGAAGGTTTGCCCAGGGTGGCTGACGCCTTTGAGCAAGCCCTGCAAGCAGTGGAGGTGGCAAATCCAGCGGCAGAGGTGATGAGTCCAGCAGAGGAGAAGTAACCTCTCCAGGTGGGAGGCGGCACAGCAGTGAAGTCAGACCAGGCATAGCAGATATACCACAACCCAGTGCAGTCAAATGGTATGTGGATTCACTTGGGAGTATATGTTTTTTAATAAGGGTTAAATTTTAACGAGGTTCTGTATCTGTTTTTGTCAATAGTGCTTTCTAAACCCCTGAAGAAGCTTTCATAAGTGAAATGCAGAAAGGGCGCCATGGTGAGGCGTTGGGGAAGAAAAACAGATTGACAAGCTAAGCACTTTTCACCTGAATTTGTTATAATCAGTGAAGAATTTCTTGATTGAAAGAAGGTCATTGCTAATGTATTCAGTACTGTTAGGGTCACTCTCTGGGGTGGCAAACACTGTCAGAAAAAAGGAAACACACTCCACATATATCAGAAAGGTTGCTATGATGAATCTCTGTTAACAAATTGTGTTTAATTTAGGATTTGTTATCTGAAATTAATCATAGCAACTGTTTGATATATGTGGAGTGTGTTTCCATGTTTATGACAGTGCTAAGGTATGCAGGTGCTAGTAGTGGTAACTGCTGCTCTGCACCAGGCCCAACAGCCTGACTGTCCATGAGGCTTTGGATAGTGGAGCCTGTGGGTGTTTGTGCCCCTGTTGGCCGATGCCCTAGGGAGTGCACATGGTTATGTTGTCTGTGCTCTGTAGGGTAAAATATAGGGACATGGACTGCAGGAGCAACAGCTGGGACTCAAACCTGTGATCTTCTGCCCCTGAACACACTGGCTGTGTGTATTGCACCAAACTGTTGCCACAGAAGCAAGTCATTCCCTGGGGATACCATGACTGTTCTTCAGACAGACCTTGTCTGTTGCACTGCATGCCACCCATTTAAACAGGGCTTGGCCTTGGTCTGCTGTGGGCAGATGCCACTGCCCCCTCCACTACCAGCACCCCTCCACCACCATGCTGACATGCCCTTATGCTGGTAGTGCTGGTGGTGCGCAGTCCCAGGCCATCCAGTGTGCCGGTAGGCGGCTGCCTATGGTGTGGGGTCTGGGGTAGGGCTGCCTACATAGACAACCACGCTTCCCCCCAGCACCGCCTGCAAATGTTATGTGCCCTTTGGGCTACCTGCTGGGTACTGTCCCCTGGGACACTGTGTGATGCACACTCGTGGGCATGTTTGACCTTGGTCAGTTGCTGTCTTGCTGATTTTCTGATTCTGCCTTCCTATGTGCCACCTAGGTATCTGCCTAGTCCACCCTGTGCCCCAGCTGCCCCACTGCATGTCCTGCCTGCAGCCCCCTGTACCCCATTTGCAGCATCACCATAGTGCCCTATCAAACCTGGGAACTCTGCTATGGCTGCACATGTAGCACTACTATCACTTAACTTGGGCTCCCTGCCTCTGCTGTACATTGCTGACACTGAAATGGTTTCTCTCTCCTGCAAATATGCCTCTAACGCCAGGTTTTCACTCGCGTTAATTTTCGTACCTTCATTTCACAGCATTAGTGTAGCAGGGGCCTCTCCCTGCCCACTCCCCGCCCATTGACCCCTTCTCTCCACCCTCTGCGGGCCTTAACACTGCCAGGGCCATTATTGCGCGATAAGTAACATTATCGCGCAATAACATCACTTATCGCAATTTAGTAAACATACCCCCTAGCCTTTGCCAGAAGAACAAATGAAGTAATGTCTTAAATTCCTGCAAGGGATTTGTTTTGAAGTAGACTATATTACGAGCAACAGGGATGGCTTAAGAGCTGAACCAGTGAGGCACTGGCTCAAGACACACCACAACAGGG
Source organism: Ichthyophis bannanicus (assembly GCA_033557465.1). Lineage (NCBI taxonomy): Eukaryota > Metazoa > Chordata > Amphibia > Gymnophiona > Ichthyophiidae > Ichthyophis > Ichthyophis bannanicus. The sequence goes on along the minus strand of CM066031.1, from coordinate 514,777,198 downwards.
GTACAGGAAGCCTGCCTCACTGATTCACTCTCTGCCTCCAGGGCCGCAGCTGTTTGAAATATTAAAACAGCTGGAGGAGCATTTGGTTTTGCTCCCATCACTGTATTAATGCTCAACACGGCTGCAGCTGTGCTGCTGAAAGGAGTGGGAGGGGTGGCTGATACTGCGGCTGGAGGCTGGGGGGCTGGAAGTGGGCTGATATTGGAGCTGTGGGGGGATGGAAATGGGCTGATACTGGGACTGGAGGGTGGACTGGGGGAGGGGGATGGGACTGCCTGTGGGCTGAAATTGTGACTTAGGGGACTGGAAATGAGCTGATACAGGGACTGGGTAGGCTGACTGATACTGGCAATCGGCTGGTACTGGGAATAGAGGGCTGGGACTGGAAATGGGCTGGCATTGGGTCTGGGGGACTGCAAATGTGCTGATACTAGATCTGGGGAGATGGGACTGGAAAAGGGCTGAGACTGGAAGGGAATTAATTCTAGGACTAGGGTCTTGGCATTGAAAGGGTGCTGTTGCTGGCAAATACTAGGGTTGGAGTAGGAAAAAGAAGGAGATGCTGGGGGAATGAGATGAGAGAGGAGAACAGTTATTATAGGGAGTGAGGAAGGAAGAAATTCGACCAAGGGAAGGTTGAGAGGGAGTGGTATAAGAACACATGCTGGGGTAAAGAGGAGGAAAGACAAGGTTAATGAATATTGGAGAAAGAAATAAATGGGTCGGTGCTGGGGATGGGGAGTAAGAGGCAGGAGGGCAGGTACAAGGGGCATGGGATGTGGGGAAGCAGGGGCTCTGATAGATGGAGACCTGTGAGAAAACAGAAGACAGACTTTAACATAAACATGGTATTAGAAGTTTAAGGGGGGGGGGGGGGCTAGAGGCTTGGTTGGGATTGTGAGTGGGAACTTGGAGTTGCTTGGGGGGATAGTGGGGACTAAGAAATTGAGCAGAGATTGAGGACAATGGGGACAAGGTTAATGGGTGAGGGGTATGAGTAGGGCTGTAAGACCAAGTGCAGAAATATGGGGAGAGAAGAAGGTTTGAAGGATCTGGAGTGTTTGGCGAAGGGAGGGGAGGCATTGGGGGCAGTTGAAAAAGACAGAGTGCTATGGAGTGGATGAGAGCTACAGGAAGGAAAAGGTCTTCCTTGAAGCAGGTGAAAGTGGTATAGAGATTCTATTAGTTATAACTTGTATTTTAGTTCAGATCTCTTTATTGTATTTCCATATACCCAACCATACAGTGAACCCTTATATATATATTTATTTATTTAACCGTTTTTCTTTACTGCTTAATCAGGAAATCAAAGCAGTTTACATGAAACAGGGAACTTTAACTTTACATAGAACAGTGCTTAACAAAACATAATATAATATAATTAAAACAATTTACATTTTTAACCTATATACAGCTATGTAGGATGTATCTTCTGAATTGCAGGCAGTAATATCCTTAGTCCTGAATAGATGAGTTTAAATAGATGAGTTTTTAGTTTCTTTCTGAAATCTGAGATTATTCTTAGGGGTATGTTTACTAAACTGCGTTAGTGCGATTCGCGTTAGGAGCCGCGGTAGAGACAGAAACCCCAAATAAGGACATGGGTGGTACATCGTTACCGATAACGCGCGTTACAAGGCGCCATAAATGAACGAGCACTACAGGGCACGTTACCGCGCATTAATCTTAAGAAGGCGCGCAGGCATACAGGCACAGCAACAGAGCTGTAGCACAATGGTTACAACACTGACTGATAGTACAGGGGTCATGGGTTTGATTCCCCAGTGGGCCTAATGTATAAGGCTGGCTGAGGCAGCACCCTTTATATTTAAGTAGCGATTGTTGAGGCATTTGACGTGTATTTTAATTAGTGCTGCCAGCAAACACACCCTCACGGTGGCATAACCTAAGGTGCCGCATAAGGCACTCCATAACGCACTACATAGGGCACATTATAAAGTGTACTGTCCACCAAGGCACCCTATAATGTCCCCTATAGGACACTTTATAAGGCTGTGAACAAAGCCCTGGCTGGCTGCAGGACTGCACGTCACCACACAAACTGTCTGCTGTGGTTACCAGGATAGGGGTAACCCACCCGTACCCATGATGCACTGCACATGCAAATCAGCAGTCGAGCGATGGGCACAAGATTGGGTATGCACCCCCACAGCACCTCGGCCTGGTAGGGGGAACAGACCGTGTGTGGCACTGCCACAGAGTAGCCACAGACAGTCACATTGTGAGGGTACTGTGCCCACCCTGAGGTTGAGGTGGGGCGCCCAGCACCAGGTCCACAGCACCTTTCATGGTTGAAATACGCCATGCTGCAGGTCCCCATCAGTGTGTGATAGGTAGTTCCGTTAGACACACCGAGGATACATCTGTGTCCTGCTGTATGTCTCGGTCATGTCTAGTCCCCATGGGCGATGCTGCACCCTGAATAGTGCATATCCTGTGTTGGTGCCATCGTTACCTGCTGTAGGTGAGGGGGGTGTATGGACCCATAGGCAGATTATGTACCACCACACAACCCACCCTCTGGGGCTCAGGGTGGGAAACAGGATCACCCACCAATAGAGCCACACTCTACCTCCCTGCAATGGCAGCAGTCGAGGGGACCAGCAACCCCAGTCCTGCTGGGGAACAGACAGAGCATTACACATCCATAACGCAATAGCAGACAGACGGCAGGCCTGGAACGGCTCAGCTGCCCCCCACCATTATCTGACATTCTCCAGCAACAAGCCTCCAGCCGCTGCAACCTACAAGATGTTCCAGCAAGACACATACTAGCTGCAGACAGTCCGCCAGCTAGTCCATAGTGCATGGTCCTGGAGGAGATGCATGTACCCAGAACAGGGATATCAGCATACACACCAAGCAGATAAGTCAGTGATTGGGCCCCTAAAGGAAACCCATAAATATCACATGAGAGAAATGCTATATAGCACTATGGGGGAACCTAGCCATGCCATGGTCACTGCTCAGTCAGGGTGAGAGTGACATTCCCAGCAGGACATGCTATGGCCACCCTGTCTGTGCAGGTGGTGGCCAGGCACTACAATGTCCGAGCCATTGCCCTAGGCCGTGTGCAGATGGATCCAGGCCAGGCCACCCTATCCAGGCTATTCCCATGGTATCTTGCTTCTCATTATGCACATTGGCAGGCCAATACTGGCAACAGTGCTAGCAGTGTGGGCTGTGGAGGGTGTTGGCAGCCACCACACACTGGATAGACCAGAGCTTCTCAATTCCAGTCCTGGTGGTCCGCAACCCTGCAGGTTTTCGGGATATCCCTAATGACATGCATGAGATATATATGCATTAGAGATAGTCTGCCAACCTGACTGGTTTTTGGACCTCCAGGGCTGGATTTAGAGACCCCTGCCTTAAACCTCTGTCATTTAAGATTGTGAGTGGGCAAGGTGCAGATGTCCAAGACATCAAAAAGGTTAGATAGAATTTGTCACATTCCTCCTCGCTTCTCACCACCACCAAAATATTGTCTGTTAGACAAGTTTTTGGTGGTGGTGAGAATCGAGGAGGAACGAGAAACATTCTATCTACCCTTTTGATGTTTAGGACATCTGTACCTTGCCCACTCACAATCATAAATGATAGAGATGTAAGGCAGGGGTCTCCAAACCCAGTCCTGGAGGTCCAAAAACCAGTCAGGTTGGCAGACTATCTCTAATGCATATATATCTCATGCATATCATTAGGGATATCCCGAAAACCTGCAGGGTTGCGGACCACCAGGACTGGAATTGAGAAGCTCTGGGATAGACAGACACACATTCACCACACCTATCCCAGCATTGTGCAACTATAGAGGTGTTGGGCAGCCCAGGCCACCACACCAGTCCTGGGCACAGTGCAGGCATGGCTATGGTACGCAATACTGTAGGAGTCACTCCCCAGGTTGATAAACACTGTCAGACACAAGACCTGTAGCACACTCCACAGACATCAGAAAGGTTGCTATGATGCAGCTCACTCAGAAAAGTGTACTTAACCTAGGAATTGCTATCTGCCAGTACTCATAGCAACCTTTTGATAGATGTGTACCATATTCCCCGGTTTAGGGTGGCATTACTAAGGTATGCAAGTGCTAGTATTGGGAGATGCACGCAGAGCCCAAAGTCCTGCCTCTCCAGGAGGCTTTGGATAATGGGGCCTGTGGATGCGGGTGTGTCTGCCCCTGTTGGCTGCTGCTTTACGGCAGAGGTTCCCAACTCCATTCCTGCGGTGCCAAACACTGTTTGGGTTTTCATGCTGTCCCTCATGAATATGCATGAGATACATCTGCATACCATGGGGGTGGCGCATAGAAATGCAGCACAGGCATCTTTATCAGAGGCAGCATGGAACCGGAATGGTGTTTGGCCTTCCAGGACTGCATTTGGGATGCTCTGCTCTAGGTAATGTGCATGTTAATGGTGTCTGTGCTCTGTAGGGTAAAATGTAGGTGTCTTGGGCATGTTTACGTCATCTGCAATAAAGGTGCTGTCTGTATTAGCACGTTGTAGTAGTGGGTAAAATATGGGGAATGGGTTGGCAGGAATCACAGCTGGGACTTGAACCTGTGACCCTCTGCTTCTGAATACACTGGTTTTGTGCACTGCACCACCTTGTTGTCACAGAGTCAGTACATTCCTTGGTGATACCATGACTGTTCGTCAGACAGGGCCCGTCTGTTGCAGTACACGGCACCCACCTACACAGGGCTAGGCCACGGTCTGCTCTAGGCAGCTGCCACTGCCCCCTCCACCACCAGTATCCCTCAGCCACCATGCTGACATGCCCTTCTGCTGGTGGTGCTGGTGGTGCGCAGTCTCAGGCCATCCAGTGTGCAGATAGGCGGCTGCCTATGGTGCGGGTTCTGAGGTAGGGGTGCCTGCATAGGTGTCCACGCTTCCCCCCTGCACTGCCTGCCAATGTTCCGTGCCCTTGGGGGTAGCTGCTGGGTACTATCCCCTGTGACACTGTGGGAAACACAGTCGTGCCCATGTTGGGCCTTCAGCAGTTGCTGTCTGGCTGCTCTGCTGTTTCAGCATTCGTATGGGCCACCTAGGCATCGCCCTAGTGCGCACTGTGGCCCAGCTGCACCACAGCATGTGCCGCCTGCGGCCCTCTGTATCCCTTCTCTGGCATATGTCCAGTTGCCGTTCCGTCATGCCCGCCCTGATGTTGCGGGACATGTGCACGCCATAGGAACCCTGTCCGATGGTGGGGAAAACCCTGTGCAGCGCTATTTCACTGTGGGCTCATTCACCTTGTATGGGGACGGAGTATAGACCCTTCCATGATTTATATCTGTTCTATGGAGCTTACTCGGGGGGGAGGGGTTGATGTTTCTCATTGATACCACTATTGGCCAGCTTGGTTATGGTTTTTTTCCAGTTTGTTGGGGTCATTTTCAGTGTTTATGTGCCCTTTTGTTCTGTGAACATGTATCACACATCACTTATTTTTGGTTTCCCTGCCTGGGCTGTACATTGCTGACACTGAAATGGTTTCTCTCCCCTGTAATGTGCATTTAACGGCAGGTTTTCAATCGCGTTTTGATTCAGCTCTTAAAATCAGCGCGTTAGTGTGAAGGGAGCCTCTCCCTGACCACTCTCCGCCCACTGACCCCTTCTCTCCACCTTCTGCGGTGTTTTACCGTGCCGTGGAGCATTACGATCGTTAGCGCATAATAACGCGCGTTATGTAACTTTAACGATCGTTAGCGCATCATAACGCACGTTATGTAACATTAAGGATCGTTAGCGCATCATAACGCGTGTTATGTTCGATTACCGCAGTTTAGTAAACATACCCCTAAGTTTGGTAGGGAGGATGTTCCAGAGGTCTGGTGCGTACAATGAAAATGCTCCTGGTTGCGTTTCCTTTACTCGGCTGGTAGAACTAACTTATATATACTAAACACATTGGGCCCGATATTTGAAAGGCATTTACATGGCTTACAGCGTAGTAAACCATGTAAATGCCTTAGATGGGGATATTCAACAGCACGTACACGGTTAGTGCCGTTGAATATTCCGTCTACACCCCCTACATGTCCCGATGCTATCCGTTTAGCATCGAGGCATTCCGGGGCAGAGTGGAGTTGGTGACTGCTGCTAACCAGGTAGCGGCAATATTGAACCGCTACTCGGTTAGTGATCCATGGCTAAAACTAGGCCAGCTTTTGGCTCACCTAGTTTTAGCTGTGGCTAGCTAACCGGGTAGCGATCCAATATCACCGCTACTCAGTTAGACTCTGCGGCTGAATGCACTCGGTGCCAAACCTGGATATTCAATGCTGTCACCACAGCACTGACTATCTGGGTCTAAGTGTTGGCGGGCAAGGCTCTGCGTTGACATGGTGCATAGCCTGCCCAAATGAATATGGGGCCCATTAGCACTAAACAAAAATAAGAATAAAGACAACTACCTTCCATAGGAACACCGCCCTTCCCCTTCCTCAGCCCCACTCAACCCTACCTAACTCACACACAGAACTACCCAGCTGAATAAGTCAACAGAACAAATTTCACTTCATGAGTCTATACATTCAATATTTTTCTGAGCCCCATGACAGGCAACAAATGAATGTACAGACCCCATAAAGTCATAAAATTGGTTCTGTTCCAGGTTCCTACTGGTTCATAATTCCATTTCCACTAGTTTATCTAATGCATTCCTCAACTGTGTTGCTAATGGGCCAGCTTCTTCCATCCAGCTCACCAAAATAACTTTCAGAACAACAAGAAAAGCCTTCCAAAGGAGACATCTGTAATATGAGTTCAATTTGGTCTGCACAGAAAAATCATTGCACAATAGAGCTCTGCTGGGTGCATCCAACCACTGTCTATCAAACTCTGCAAATAGTTCCCAGTGCCTATCCTTGATGTTTTGCCTTTAAAGGAGGTATATCAAATGAATAAACCTAAACTTTACATTTGAGACATGTATCATATGTTACTAGTTTTGCTTTATATGGCCAGTTCCTGGATCTGTACGCTAATCACAAAAACTTATGATGAATTTCTCTCAAGGCTATATTCTCCATCAACAATTTTCCCAGTTAAAAAAAATCATTTCATGGAACACCTGAGTAACCCCCACCCCTATTCCACCCTGCTATCTGTGCAAGACTAATGTCAGGCTGTCTTTGCAATGCATGCACCAGCAACATGCACGACCTTCCGTCTTCCAGGCTCCTCATTGATGCTTCATCTATTCTCGAGAAGCTCCACAGCCAGCCAGTGTTTTATTATATTATATTATATTACACGGACTCTCTCTCTCCTGACAATACCCCTCTTAATCACTGTCTTACTGCCGTCGCCTCTTGGTTTTCCTCCAATTTCCTTCACGTTAATCCTGCTAAATCTTTCGCTATCTGGTTTACGTTCGGGAGTCCCTCCCCCACTTGTGCCCCTTCCCTTTCCTCGCAGTCTATTCCTCTTGTCTCCTCACTCCGTTATTTGGGTGTTATTCTTGATTCTTCCCTTTCTTTCAAGGAGCATATTTCTTCCGTTGTTCAGCGTTCTTTTTTCTCTCTTAGCAACTCTGAGCTGTCCGCCCTTTCCTTTCTTCCTCTGCTCTGGCTACTCTTCTTCTTTCCCTTGTGATGTCTCGTCTGGATTACTGTAATGTTTCCCTAGCTGGTCTGCCCCAATCTCAACTGTCTCGTCTTCAGCGTGTCCAAAACACTGCTATTCGCCTTTAACTTGTGCCTCTCGTTTCGATCATGTCACCCCTCTTCTTCTTCATCACCACTGGTTACCTGTCCCTTTTCGTGTTCAGTACAAAATTCTTATCCTTACGCATAAGGCTGTTCGCACTGGCATCCCTTCCTATCTTGCTGATCAGATACACTTCCGTACCCCCCACCGTCTGCTTCGTTCTATCCACACGAATTGTATGTCTCTTCCCTCCCCCTCTCAGGCTCACCTTGTTTCTACCCGCTCCTCTGCCTTCTATTTTTTGGCCCCGAGCCTCTGGAACTCGCTCCCCCCCTCACTCCGTGCAGAAGAATCTTATCAATCTTTCAAAACTCAACTCAAAACCCACCTCTTTAACCTAGCGTTTGACCTTCCATCCTCTTTTTCCCCCCTTCCCCCCGTCCCATGATGTTGTGTTGTAACTGCTGCATTGTATTACTTTATCTCTTCTTTCCTCTCTCTCTCTTTCCTATTATTTTAAAGGCGTTCATTTTTTCCTTTTCCCACAGCCTTATTTTTAATTTGTTTTAAGTTTTATTGTAAACCGCTCAGGTGCCTATGGTGTTGGGCGGTATAACAAGTTTTAATAAACATAAACATAAACAAGCATTAAATTTATACAGAAACATTGCACCAAGAAAAATCTCAAAAAGAAAAAAAAGAAAAAAACAAATAATATGAACATCTTATGGCAACCGAAGTCTACAATTTCAGAGGACTGACATATAGAAAAAGGGCAGAAATGCCTATCTAACCAACAGGTCTAAATCATTAGGAGCTTACACAGAGGTCACAGGTGGAAAAAACAGTGTCCAACAGATATATTTTTTGAGGCCAAAAATGTAGTCAGTTGCATAGGCTCAAAGAAAATGTACTTAACTGACTGATATTTCACTACACATTTGTATGGTAATCTTAAGAAAAAAAATAGCCCCTAGTGGTACAGTATTTCAGCTGGCTTCACAAACAAAAGTTGTTAACATCTTCTCTGAATATCACTAGAACATTTGGAAAAATCCTGATTTTTGTATTATAGAATAATTTATCTCACTTCCTAAAATACAATGGGGGTCATTCAATACAGTGAATAGTGGGGATGGACATCCAGATTGGATGGCCATCCTCACTATTTGCTCCCCTGCTGGCCCCGGCTAATGACTCCCTATACGAGCAGCTCATTTGTATGGAGAGGCTTAGACGGGGGTGGAAGGGGGTGTTTCTAAGGCAGAGCGAGGGCGGGGCATGGGCAGGCTGCGATCCCGGGCCGATTCTGAGGCCAGTCCTGTATGTCTGGAGCTGTGAACATGGATGTGGGACTTATTCCAGCCAGAAGTGGAATAAGCCCCTCTGGACATCGGGGGATCCTGCAGCAGGGCTGGGACAAAGAGATAGGGGTGCAGGAAGATACCCACAGCCGGACCCTGGGCATGGGAGGCCAGATCAAGGGTCCAGGTGTGGAGAAAGAATATCTGCAGTGACCGGCATAGATTCTGATCCCGTGGGCACATCTAGCGAGATCAGAATCAGGTCTTCCTTTGGGCATCCTGCTTCTGGTTGGCTGTACAAGGGGTTGGACGGTCAGGTCAGAATGTGCCTCAGTTTGAATAGCCAGTCCCTATCAGTGGTATATTTAAAGTCACCAATTCTGAGTCAGAAGTCTCTGATAAAGCAAACATATCCAAGGAACTCACCTGTTAAAAAATTCTCTCCTTAAGGTTGAAGAGCCTCATAGGTTGACTTCAGACAGTAATACACATGAGTAAGAAGTGGAAAATTCTCTTGAAGGACCTCCAACACATCACTGCATAATTTCTTATCCTGGGGCGCAATTGTTGGTAGATGTGGAAAGTCCAGCATTCAAAGAATACAACTCCTAAAATTATTTTCCAAGGACTCCACTTTAGCTCTTAAAAGGGTTAAATCTTTAATCATTGTAGATTACACATTTTGCACATCATCTATTTTTGCCCCCATATAGGGTTATTTTGAGCCACAAATAGCGGGGATGGCTTCTCCTGCCCCTGAATAACTTCCCCGCCGGTTGTGCGGGGAAGTTAGACAAGGGTGGGGAATGGGCAGCCTGGGGGCGGAGTCTGGGTGGGCAGTAGGGGTGGTCACCGGCCCTGGACATACAGAGCCAATTCTAATGCTGTCCCTGTACATCCATGTTTGGGGAAATTATTCCATTTCCAAAGTGGAATAACTTCCCTGGATGTTTAGTTTTGCAGCTGCCGAGGCGCAGATAGGCAGGGGGGCCAGGGAACATTCACAGCAGACCAACCCGGGATGTGGCCTCCTAAGGAGGCCAGATCAGGGGTCAGGCTGCAAGAAATTTGCATTTGTTGCAGGCATCCGGCATCGCTTTTTTTAAATAATCCATGGTGCCATGGCAACAGGACGCCATGGCACCGCAGCTCCATTTAAAAGCCCTGACTGAGTTAGTCCAGATGTGCACGTACATGCAGGCCGGACTGAATCGCAATCCCCTCTGTACGTCCGGCTCAGACCAGATTTATAGAAGGGATCTATGTCTGGGATGGAATTGGGCTGTTAGAGTCTGAAAATGAAGTAAAATGGACAGTGTCTGCTGAGCTCTTATTTACTTTATCTTATACTTTCTGTATCTCAGAGAATAACTGAGCAGAATGGGAAACAGAAGCTTTCTCTAGATCAATGACAGTTTCCTAGATAATTTTCCTTATAAAATTACGCTTGATACTAAGTAATACTTGTGCCAATTCAGTACCTTCAAAAGTTACCGGCATTCCTCAGATCTTGAAACCCCAAATAAGAACACAGGGTTTCCTCTGTCCTGGTCACCCCATCGCAAAGAGTTTTGCCAGGGTTCTCTGAAGCTGAAAGCGAAGACACTATTGCCACTAGCACCTCACTGCTCTCCTCCTCTTGAGTTATTCCAAACCGCTTCCAGATAGGTGTATATAGGCACAGCTACCGAAGAGCCATGGTACCCGGTTGGAGCAGGGGGACTCTAGGGTACAGACTTAGGGAGATATTGTGCCCCAAAGTGCCCACAGGGTCTCCCTTACTGCAACTAGTATTTTAAGATGCTTCTTAACACTTTAAATACAAACTCCATTTGTTTATAACACATGCTGAGCTCTTAATTTTTATTTTTGTATGTATTCCTTTCAAAGCTGTGACAAATTCACCTCTAAAACTGTGAGTATCACAGTGGAAACCAGAATGTACCTGGAATCCACTACAGAGGTTGTATTCAATACATGCTTTCTCCTGATGACCTTGGGCCATCTGGCAAGCTTACAAAGGAGTCTAATTTTTACAGGCTCATTCTGTGCCCTTGCGAAATGTCTTTGGCACGTAATGCCCTTCATAATTTGCAGAGCCTTAGGAAAGTGTGTGTCTCTGTGTTCCATTCTGTTCCCTTATTAGAAAGCCGACTTCCTCTATTGTTTAACAATAAGAACTCTTATCAGTTTTGTACACTGCAGTTTTACTAATGTGTGTTCCACTTAGGAAAAACAGGAATTTGTGATATCTTTTATTGAACAAGATTAGGGCCTTCATAATTCTTGTTTTTTGCCCCTTTTTTGGTCTGTCTGTTTCTTCCTGCTTCCCCTGGCTTCTAGCTCAATTAGAACTGGAGCCAGTATCCTTCACCATGAATCTTCATTTGTGACAACCTTAGGATTTTCCCCGTGTTATATCCTCCCCCAACTTACTTATGCCAGTCACTGCAGCAACAGTGCTTGATTGGTGCTATATAGCAGGAATCTTTCTAGAAACTTGCAATCATGGGTCCTAAATTAAACCATTAGGAGGATAATTTTATGAGAGGGAGTCTAGGTAAAGACAGCCAAACTGTGCCAGTTTTAAGCCTATTTTATAAAGACAAGTTGACATCAACTTGTCTTTATAAACCATCCCTGAGATCCTCCTAACAACCAGGAGAAAAATCTAACCAAAACATGTTATCTTTCTCACCCTTGGCAGCTTGATGCACCCACATTACCTCAAACAGAGCTTCTCACTGCACATGCCTACCTTATGGAACTCCCTTCCTCTGGCCATAAGAACATCAACCATAAACAAATTCTGTCGCAGGCTGAAAACTCACCTTTTCAATGAACATTTTGGCTCCGAAACTTAACTGCATCAACACAGATAAACCATATGTACCTTTTTCATTATGACCGATATCTCCAATCCATTTAAATGTTAACCCATCCCTTTACTTCACCCCCACTTTCATCTCCTAAACCCATTCCTTTCCTTTGACAAACCTCAAGTCCAAGCCTGGCTGCAAAAGAAGGAGGGTGGTCACTCTGCCACGGTAACCAGAACTGGGAAACCAGAGAAACTAGGCAAGAAACCGCATGGAAATTTGAACAAATTCATTTGCTTATACTACCACAATCGGGACAACCGATGCACCAGCACTGGGAACACAGGATGCTGATAAGAAGTGGGCTACTGATCAAAGAATCAAATTTATGACACCGAAACTGGAAATTCTCATTGCTGCGTGGAATGTGAGAACTGGGCACCACATCGGACAAAAGGAAATCATCGCCACAGAATTGTTGAAGTACAAAATTTCAATTGCCGCAGTATCCAAGCTATGTTTCACTGGCTCTGGATCACTGACTATCCAATTGACAATGATTGATGAAACAATGGCACTAGGAGTGGAGGAGTGGCCTAGTGGTTGGGGCAAGGTACTTCAGGCCGGAAGGTTGGGGGTTCAAATCCCACTAGAGGACAGCAACCTTGGGCCGGAAGGACTGGGGTTTCTAGTCCCACAGGTGCTCCTTGTGGTCTTGGGCAAGCCACTTAACCCTCCATAGCCCATGTTCCCTGTAAAACAGTTATCTCCAACTTATAATGCCCTGTTCAATGTAATTTCAGTTGTTCAATATAAACTGCACTGATGCAGAATAGTGCGGTTATATAAGAGAATATAAATAAATGTTATTCTGGTGGCAAAAAAACAAGAAGCTGGCATCGGCTTTATGGTGGACAGATGGGCTGCCAGAAGTGTAATTGCCTTCCAACCAATATCAGATTGTCTGGCAGTTCTTACCATCGATGGCACAGTCAAGACCCATATTCTGTCCACCTATGCTCCAACTGAGACTAGCCCAGATCCAGCCAAGAATGACTTCTACAACCAGTTGCAACACACACTGGTTCGATCCCACAAATAGAGTTGATCATCCTTGAGGGAGATTTCAATGCTCAAATCAGTGCGGACAGGACAGAATGGGAAGAAACTCTGGGCAGTTTTGGCCATGGCAAGATCAATGACAATGGACTGCACCTGTTGTCCTTTGCTACACCAAACACCTGTAGTAGGAAACAATCACTTTCAGCACCCTTGCAAACACCAGCTTACCTGGCGCAACTCATCTGGCAAAGATTTGGCCGTCCTGAATTACATCCTGATTAGCTCCTGATTATGATCATCGCTCAAAGATGTCCATGCAATGAGGGGGCCCGATTGTGGATCTGACCACTACCTCAACTGTGCCAAGGTACAGCTGTGATTACAATGGGCAAAGTGCAAGGCACCTCCACCAGCCAAACTGAACCAGGCATGTCTGAGGAATCTGGCACTCAGAAAAGAATTCCAAATTGCCCTATCCAACGAATTTGTAGCACATGAACCATCAGATGTCATTGATGCAGAATAAAAGCAGATATTCGAGTCTATTCTGGAATGTACCTCCCCTCTGTGTCCACCCATCTGACGTCAGACACAGCCATGGATTTCAGATGAGTGCCTTGATCTAGTGGATAAACGGAAACAAATCAAACACATTGACTTTGACCAGTATCGGCGACTGAACAAAGAGGTCAGACAGAAGATGAAGGTGGAAAGAAAAGCCTACTAGAATGATGTCACAGCTAACCTGGAAGAAGTAGCATCCAGGCACAAGTACCAGAATCTGTATCAGACCCTCAGGAGACTGAGCGGTAAAACCAAGTCAACCAATGACATCATCAAGAAAGCAGATGGCACTTTTGTGAGCTTCCCTGGTGAACGCCTGCAATGGTAGAATGAATTCTTCCAACCGCTATACAGCCATGATCCGTCCCAAGGACCACCACCGGAGCCACTACCCATTGACCTGCCAGCGAATCCATTCCTTGACGGTGAGCCAACAGTCGATGAAGTGAAGAGTGCAATAAGATCATTGAAGAACAGAAAGGCACCCGGAGTGGACCAAATCACTGCCGAAACTATCGAAGTTGGGGGAGACATCCTGCTGCAACAGCTTCACGTCCTTACACTCATCTGGTGCATGGAATGAGTTCCATCAGCATGGAAGAAAGCCATCATTGTGCCAATCCTGAAGAAAGACGATAGCCGGGAATGCAAGAACAACTGCAGCATCAGCACCCTTTCAATCGTTGGCAAGGTGTTCATGAAGATCATACAATCAAGGCTGTAGAAACATTGTGAACAGACCAGCCGAGAAGATCAAGCAGGATTTAGGCCACATCGGGGCTGCACCGATCAAATATTCACCATTTGTCAACTGGCGGCGGAATGGATCAGGTGTGGAAAGTGAATCATCATTGTCTTCACTGACTTCAAACCCACATTTGACTGTGTTCACTGGCCCACCCTGTGGAGGGCATTGGAGAATAAGCACGTGCCGCTGAAGATCATCCAACTTCTCCAAGCATCATACAATGGCGCAACCAGCAGTATGCAGATCCGAAATAAACTATCCAAGGAATTTCCTATTCAAATTGGAGTCTGCCATGGAGATGTCACCTCATTCCTTCTTTTCAATATCATGATCAATGCCAGTATGAGGAAAACATTTGAGGACAGATGCGGGGTCCAGTATGATGTGAACAACTTCCTGACCGACTTGATGTTCGCAGACAACAGTGCCATATTTGCTGACATGGATACAGAGGCCAATGACATCCTTTACCACATCACCTTATGGCCTAAAAATCAATATTGACAAGCCCAAAGTTATGACCACAGATGAATCACAGGCCAATGTTCACCTCAATGGAATCCAAATCAAGCAGGTCCCAGAATTCAAATACCTGGGACAGCTGGTGCAGGAGAAGAAGATGGCACCCACCACCAATGTCCACAGCAGATTGGCTAAGAAACAGTAGTGTTTGCCTTGCTCAAATGGTGCCTCTGGAAGAAGGCCAACATCTCCAACAAAACCAACATTTACCTCGTGTGAACACTGATCCTGCCAATTCTCCTGAATGGATCAAAAACATGGACTCTGCTCAAATCTGATATGAACAAGCTCGAGGTCTTTCAAATGTGATGCCTGAGGCAGATTTTGAGTGCCTCTTCATGATCACCATTAAAAAAAGACAATTCAGACCAGGTGCAACCATCAGCCTTCAGTCGAAGAATAAATCCAAAAATGCAGACTGCGATGGTTTGGCCATGTTTGCAGAATGAGCACCAGTCGGCTGCCATACAAACTCCTCTGGTGAGATCGACCTGTCCACCGGAGGGGTCAAAGAGCAGCACCGAAGAAAACATGGTTCAAACACATCAAGGAAGACCTAAGAAACCAGGGACTGACCATCAACGAGGCCAGAAATATCACCACCGATCGCCAAGGTTGGAAGCATATTGTGAACACATGGAATCCAGCAGCACCTACAGCAGCATATTGAATGAGATGACAATCTGCTCCCCAAATGCCAACTAAGGATTAAAGAAGAAAGAATAATTTTACTGCAATCAGCTACTATTCACGTTGTTATACCTGTATGTTATACCTTGTTCAAGTTCTCATCATGTTATATGTAAACCATTAACACCAACTCTGTGCCCCAAGTCTATGGAATACCTTACCAGCACATATCAGAGCAATCCCCAACTTGAGCCAATTTAGAAAGGCCCTTAAACATTTCCTCTTCACCAAATATCTCACTGACATCTCCGATCCTCAGTCCCACTCGAATAACGAGCACCTCAACAATAATAGTAGTCAACTAGGCAAGCCCTCGCAACAGGCGTCCCCTACAATGTAAACACCAACATTATCCTTTCTCAGTACACCTCATATGTATATAGTGTACCCTTTTTCCAAGTTGCATTTCCTGTTTAATGTAATGACCAGGCATATTTAAGTTGTCGGATGTTTCTGTTCCATGTGAACCGCGCTGATTGCAAATAGTGCGGTATATAAGAAATATAAATAAATAAATAAATTAATTAATTAAACCTATGTTACCTGTATACTATTTTGACTTGTAGATACTGCAATATAGAAACGTTGCTAAATAAATAAATTAATTAAATACTAGTGTATGCGGCAGAAATTATGCCTTAAATTCAGGTGTGTGCATTTATATCTGTTCTATAATATGTACAAATGAATGTTCGTAAAGTTTATAGGAACTCACATAAATTATCTTATAATCAACAATGTGCACTTATGAACTCTTCCCATGTTCCACTACAGCCAGAAATGCCAAGCATAATCCATCCCAAAGAGTGAGATTCTTTCAGATGCTGCATCAAGGGTATAAATCTAGAAATATTTCAATGTAGTAGCAGTATAAAATGATATTTGTTTTTCTTTGAAGCCTCTGAAAGGATGCAAACATAGTGAAGGCAATATAGATAATTCCTCCGAGCTGAAAACTGTTCTCCACTCAGTGGATGAAAGTATGCGCATAGGTTACACCAGCACCCATACTTGTAGATACAGGGAAAAGGGATAGTGCAGGAGGAGGCAGTGCCTCCTAGTACCTGGGCCACTTGGCTTTTTTTCTATGACACTTGCCTCTGATGAAAACAGTGATCAGGATCAGTGCATTGAGAGTAAAACTTAAATGCTTGCGAGAAGGGGCTCAAAGATTCTGTCCAAGCAGCTCTCGCAATGTGGGGAGGAGGCATGGGGGAGAAGGGCCGGGGCAGAAAAGGGGTTCATACAGTGGCAGCGGCAGCAAATTTATAGTATCATCGTTGTTGTGCTGTCTCCACACATAAGATGGGAGCCTACAGAATGACGAAGGTTGGACACAAGTCACCAGTGCCTGCAGAATCACCAATCCAACTTCTCCAGCCCTTGAACTGAAGAACCATTATGCAGCCCTGGAAGTAGAGGAGGTGAAAGCATCCCTGGAATGGGAAGAACTAGAGCTCAAGCACCCCAAAGTTGCAGAATCAGTGACTACAAAGAAGCAAAGGGTAGTGGTGGTTGGTGACTCTCTTCTGAAGGGTACTGAGGAGTCCATCTGCCAACCAGACTTGATGTCCAGAGAGGTATGCTGTCTGCCAGGTGCCAAAATCTGAGATGTTATGGAGAGTTTGCTGAGGCTCATCAAGCCACTGACTATTACCCAATGTTGCTAATTCATGTCGGCACAAATGATACTGCCAGGTATCCCTCTGAGCGTATCAAAAGTGACTTCATGGCTCTAGGACAGAGGGTGAAGCAGATAGGAGCACAGGTGGCATTCTCTTCAATCCTCCCTGTTGAGGGTAAAGGCCAAGGCAGAGAAACTCGCATCCTGGAGATGAATGCATGCTGCATGGATGGTGTCATCCAGAGCGTTTTGGTTTCCTGGACCATGGGATGCTGTTCCAAGGGTTGCAGAGCAGAGATGGCATCCATCTGTCCAAGAAAGGTCAACATGTCTTCAGTAGCAGACTGGCTAATCTATGGAAGAGGACTTTAAACTAGATTCAGTGGGGATGGGTGAAGAAAGCCCCCAGATAAGTGAAACTCCCCAGGTAAGTGAAACATTTAATACCTTTATGGAAATGGGTAAAAGGAACAACATAAGGAAAATGGTATTTATAAATGCCCGTAGCATGGGAAATAAGATCCCAGATGTTGAAGCTTTAATGGGAGAGGCTGATTTGGATTTAGTGGCAGTTACAGAAAGATGGTTCACAGAAAACCATGACTGGGATGTAACTATACCAGTCTATTCGTTATTCAGAAAGGACAGGGTAGGAATAAGGGGAGGAGGAGTGGCACTTTATGTCAAAAATAATATTAAAACTTTCGAACTACAGAGCTTAAAAGGGAAAGAGGAGACACCGTGGGTTAAACTGGAAAGAGAAATCTATTTGCATTGGTGTGATATACAGACCTCAGTCACAGGAGGAAGAGGTGGATGGAGAGTTAATTGAAGACATACGCAGCATTGCTAGGAAAGGGGAAGTGCTACTGATAGGGGATTTCAATATCCCAGATGTTGATTGGAACATTCCTGCTGCAGTATCATCTAGAAGTAAGGAGATCCTGGACTCTCTACAGGGAGAACTATTCAGGCAATTGGTAACAGAACCCACACGTGAAGGGGCCATACTGGACTTGGTGCTTACCAATAGTGAAAGTGTTTCTGATGTTATAGTAGGAGATCATTTTGCATCCAGTGATCACCAGATGGTGTGGTTCAGTATTAGGACTAGGGCTGTTAAAATCCATTCAGAAGCGAGGGGCTTAGACTTTAGGAAAACTAACTTTGCCAAGATGGGCCAATACATTAGGGAGTCATTAGTGAGATGGGAATAGCTGGGGGATGTAGAAAAACAGTGGGCAAAACTGAAAGAGGATATTTTAAGGGCAACCAGCCTTTTTGTTAAAATGGTAAATAAAGGTAAAAGGAATAGGAGACCGCTATGGTTTTCGAAAGAAGTAGCTGAAAAAGTGAAGAAAAAGAGGGAGTTCTTCATAAAATACAAGCGATCACGGAGAGAGGAAGACAGGCATCTATATTTGGAAAAACTTAGAGAAACTAACAAAGTAGTCAGGAAAGCAAAGATTCAAAAAGAGGAGGAAATAGCCAATGCAATAAAATGGGGGGATAAGACATTTTTCAGATATGTTAGTGAGAAGAAGAAGGGCAAAAGTGGTATTGTCAGACTCAAGGGTGAAGGGAAGGAATATGTAGAAGCTGATGAGGATAAACTCAGAGATATCACAGATCTTTCAGCATTTCGAAAAGATCTTAAAACTCACCTATTTATAGAGTACTTTGGAGACTCATTCCCAATAGATGAAATATTTCCCACTTAAACTCATGTATACTCATATTCATCAATTAACAACTTACTTTTTCCTTTTTCTTGCTCTATCTTACAATACCCAATTCTCCACATTATCACATTTACTCTTTACACTAATAATTCTAGTGAACTACAATACATTTTTCCTTGCTCAGATAAGATGATAACATTTTTGAAATTTGTAAATATTTAAATCTGTATATATGTTTAAACTATCTATATACCTAATCAGCATTTACTCAGCATTGTAACCCTCAAATTACCATTTTTATTGTAATTTCAATTGTTTGAATAAGTTTCAATGTAATGTTCAAGTTTTGTTCTATGTAAACCGCTTTGATTTTTCTGAAAGGTGGTATATAAAACCGTTCAATAAATAAAATTAAAAAATAAAATAAAGGGGAATTGCTTGACAAATATTTCTGTTTTGTGTTTATAGATGAAGAACCAGGAGCAGGACCTCAGAAAACACCCACTAACTGGAACAGAAGTGAGGTGCATCTTGAACAATTTTCAGAAGACTGTGTTTGTGAGAAACTAGCTAAACTTAAAGTAAACAAAGCAACCTAGAATACTGAAGGAGCTTGGGGACGTTCTAGCAGCTGCACTGACTGACTTTTTCAATGCCTCCTTGGAGTTGGGAGTGTTGCCAAAGGACTGGAGAGAAGCACATGTGATTCCTTTACACAAAAGCGAAAGTAAGGATGTGGTTGAAAACTACAGGCCAGTTAGTTTAACTTCGGTGGTAAGTAAATTATTGGAAGCGCTGCTGAAAGAGAAAATTGTGAGGTTTCTGGAGTCCAGTGGATTACAGGATCAGAGGCAGCATGGATTCACCAGAGGCAGGACTTGTCATACAAATTTGATTGATTTCTTTGACTGGGTGACCAGGGAGTTGGACTGAAGGAGAGCCCTAGATGTGTGTATTTAGCTTTCAGTAAAACCTTTGACACCGTTCCTCATAGGCGACTTATAAACAAACTGAGCACCTTAGGGATGGACCCTAAAGTTACTGCTTGGGTTAGAAATTGGTTGAGTGGGAGGCGACAAAGGGTACAGGTAAATGGAGCTCACTCTGAGGAGAAGGAGGTTACCAGTGGTGTGCCCCTGGGATATGTCCTTAGTCCGATTCTTTTTAACATCTTTGTTAGGGATATAGCGGAAGGGCTATCGGGTAAGGTTTGCCTCTTTGCGGATGATACCAAAATCTGCAATAGAGTAAACACCAAGGAAGGTCTAGAAAACATGAGGAGGGATCTAACTAAGCTTGAAGAATGGTCTAGAATTTCACAGCTGAGATTTAATGTTAAAAAATGCAAGGTTGTGATTTGGGCTGCAGTAATCCAAGGGAGCAATATAGCATAGGGGGTGAAGTACTTTTGTCCACTAAAGAAGAGCGGGACCTAGGCGCGGTTGTGTCTGATGATCTTAAAGTAGCTGAACAGGTAGAAAAGGCGATGGCAAAAGCTAGAAGGATGCTTGGGTGCATAGGGAGAGGAATGGCCAGCAGAAGAAAGGAGGTGATAGTGCCTCTGTATAAGTCTTTGGTGCTACCTCATTTGGAGTATTGTGTGCAATTCTGGAGACCGCACCTTCAAAAGGATGTGAACAGGATGGAAATGGTGCAGAGGGTGGCTACTAAAATGGTTAGTGGTCTTCATTATAAAGCATATGAGGACAGACTTAAGGATCTAAATATGTACACCTTAGAGGAAAGATGGGATAGAGGTGATATGATTGAGATGTTTAAATACCTCCGTGGCATAAATGCACAGGACGAGATTCTCTTTTGACTGAAAGCAAGCACTGCTACGAGGGGACATGGGATGAGGGTGAAAGGGTATAGATTGAGGAGTGATATGCGAAATATTTCTTTATGGAAAGAGTAGTGGATCCGTGGAATAATCTCCCAGTGGAGGTGGTAGAGATGAGGACAGTTTCTGAATTCAAAGAAGCATGGGACAAACACAGAGGATCTCTAAAGGAAAAAAGGAGAATGTTGTAGTTTCTATAAAATATTCTTGACTGCCTCAGACTATTGTTGGGACTGTTGTGGGCAGCTGGGCACTTGATGGCATGTTTGGTGAAATTATCCTGTTATTCATCCTTTCTGGGGCATGTGTTGTGAGCTATTTTATGACATCCCAGAAGTCACCTGAAGTCTTTCTTTTACACTTAATGCCAGAAGATCTTGAGAAAAGCTCTCCATGCCTCCTGATTTCTTGTACTGCAGCAGCTCATTGTGAATTAGCTAGGGCTTGGAGGTCAGCCAAGGTTCCCGGATGGCTGGTTATTTATCAGACTTTGGAATATCTATTTTCTAAGTGAGTTAACTGCACTTTGTCATGATGGACTAGAGAAATTTGAGACTGTTTGGGCTCCTTTTGCTGCTTGGGTACAAAGCAATCTCCCAAAGCGGAAGATAGCTCTGGTAAAGTAATTCAAACATGAAGTGAGCTTAGGTTTGGGGGGTTCTGGGCTTTGTGGAATTTATTATTGCATGTTAGACAGGGAAGAGGAGAGATGAGGGTTTGGGAGGGAGGCGGATGGAAAAGGACTGTAGCGAGCAATCAGTATATTAATCTGCTGTTTGCAGGAGAATGGTGATTGTAAAAAAAAATTCTTTGAACAAATAAAGTGAAAATAATTGCCCCGGGAAAGCTATATACACTCATTTATACTCATATAATTATTGGGGGGAAAACATACATGTGGTTGATATGGAAGGACAGACTAGATAGGCCATGTGGTCTTTTTCTGTCGTCATGTTTCTATGTTTCGATGTGTCTTAATACTCCTTGGCGACTGTTCCCCACTGGGCCGAAGTCTCATGATAATAGCCATGCCGCGAGACTTCGGTCTGGTGGGAAATAGCCAGCCACCTAGCATGTGGTAAACTTACAAAGAGAGGAGATAGCATGGCAACGATAACAGTAAGTTTGCCGCTGCCACATGGGTGGGGCCTGCTGCACAAGAGGGGTCCACATGAGGGAGCACCACCACCATGACAATCAGGGGCCTTCAGCAAAATTTTGCTTGATGGTCCCTCATTGGGACCTATACCTCTAAGTTAGATACCCTCCTAATGAGTGAGATTTGGCATCTCTGTATACCTACAGTAGCACTAAGCATAAAGAATAATTAGACATCTTTCTTAATCATTCAATCTCAAATGTATAAGGCTGAACAAAAGAAAATATTGTTCATCTTCACTCACGTCATTGATTAAGCTAAAACAAGAGGAAAAGTGCAGGGATTACACAAAGGCATGTTTCAGTGAGCGAGAGGATGAGGTATATGAGAGTGGGACTGTGAACATAGTTGTTAGGTCACTCTACATGTGGGAGGCTGGGGAGTAGAGTGTAGTGTAGCTATGAGTACATTGGTAATGTGGAGTGTGATTGTGAATGCTCAAGGGGAGATGGGGGTGTCAGGTGTACATGAGTGCTGGGGGAGAATGTGTGGTGTGAGTGCAAGGAGGGGTGTGGGAGGCTGTATGAGAGAGTGGGAACATGGGCATGAAGGAATGCGAGTGTAAGGAGGTTGAGAATATGTGAGTGTAACCCCCTACCAGTGTGGGAGTCCTTCAAGCAACTGTTGCCATGGAGAGAGGTCACGTGATAGGACAGCATCACCCTGGTGTGGCAGGAAATGGTCCTGTAACTAGGACCTGTCCTCCAGGTGATGTAAAACCCTCTCGCACCGAGGAAGTTTCTCCAGGGCCATGTGCCCATGAGGGAAGGGTTAGGACAGCCGTTATAGTTGGTGATTCGATCATTAGGCATGTAGATAGCTGGGTGGCTGGTGGACGTGAGGATCGCCTGGTAACATGCCTGCCTGGTGCGAAGGTAGCGGGCCTCACGCGCCACCTAGATAAGGTCTTAGATAGTGCTGGGGAGGAGTCTGCTGTTTTGGTACATGTCGGTACCAATGACATAGGAAAATGTGGTAGGGAGGTTCTGGAGGCAAAATTTAGGCTTTTAGGTAGGAAGTTGAAATCCAGAACTTCCAGGGTAGCGTTCTCCGAAATGCTTCCTGTTCCACGCGCAGGACCCAAAAGGCAGGCAGAGCTCCGGAGTCTCAATGCGTGGATAAGACAATGGTGCAGAGATGAGGGTTTTGGATTTGTTAGGAACTGGGGAACATTCTGGGGAAAGGAGGGGCTCTTCCGAAGGGATGGGCTTCACTTTAACCGGGATGGAACCAGACTGCTGGCATTAACCATTAAAAAGGAGATAGAGCAGCTTTTAAACTAGATATTAGGGGAAAGCCGACTGTCGCCCAAGAGCGGATGGTTCGGAAGAATGTATCCTTGAAGGATACTACCAAAAGCAGAGAGGTTCCACAAAAGAGTAAAGTAGCCCAAATGCCCTCAAGTATGGAGCAGACAGAGCTTAAAGATCCCAATTTACCCATGTCTAACAATAGCCAAATTAACATGAATAAAATATATTCTCTAAAATGCTTGTATGCAAATGCTAGAAGTCTAAAGAATAAGATGGGAGAGTTAGAATATATAGCACTAAATGAAAGGTTAGATATGATTGGAATATCAGAGACATGGTGGAAGGAGGACAACCAGTGGGACACTGTGATTCCTGGGTACAAACTATATCGTAATGATAGGGCTGATCAAATTGGTGGAGGGGTTGCGCTCTATGTTAGAGAGGGCATTGACTCAGAAAGGATTAAAGTTTTACAGGAAACAAAATCTGCTGTAGAATCTATATGGATTGAAATTCCATATAAAAGGGGGAAGGCGATGGCAGTGGGGGTGTACTTTCGAGCACCTGGCCAAAATGACCAAATGGATGATGAAATGCTCAAAGAAATCAAGGAAGCTAACAAAGGTTACAGCGCAGTAATAATAATGGGTGATTTCAATTACCCCGGTATCGACTGGGTCAGTGTCACGTCAGGACATGCTAGGGAGATAAAGTTCCTAGATGAAATAAATGACTGCTTCTTGGAGCAGCTGGTTCATGAACCGACCAGAGGGGAAGCCATATTAGACCTAGTCCTTAGTGGAACACCAGATCTAGTGCAAGAGATAAGGGTGTTGGGGCCACTTGGCAATAGTGATCATAGCATGACCGCCTTTGATTTAATTAGTGGAGGATGGATAGTAAGGAAATCCACAGTACTACCTTTTAACTTTCGAAAGGGAGACAATGATAAAATGAGGAAAACAGTTAAGAAAAAACTAAAAGGAGCAGTTGCGAAGGTTAAAGACGTACATCAAGCTTGGGTGTTGTTGAAAAATACTATCTTGGAAACCCAGACCAGCTGTATTCCACGCTTTAAGAAAAGTGGAAGGAAGTCCAAAAAGCTGCCAGCATGGTTTAAAGGTGAGGTCAGAGAGGCTGTTGTTGCCAAAAAAGCATCTTTCAGGAAATGGAAAAAAAGAGCCAAACGATGAAACCTGGAAACAGCACAAGCACTGGCAAGTCAAATGCAAGGCATTGATAAGGCAGGCAAAGAGAGAATTTGAGAAGAAGCTTGCTGCGGAAGCAAAAACGCGAAATAAAGACCTTTTCAAGTACATTCGTAGCAAAAAACCTGTGAGAGAGTCAGTTGGTCCATTAGAAGATAAAGGGGTTAAAGGAGCACTAAGAGGCGACAAGGCGGTAGCGGAGAGACTGAACGAATTCTTTGCTTCGGTCTTTACTGAGGAAGATGTAGGGATGTTACCCATGAATGAAGTGGTATTTAAAGGTGCGGAAGAATTGAAGGAAATATCGATACATAGGGAAGATGTCTTACAACTATTAGATAAACTGAAGAGTAGCAAATCACCTGGGCCGGATGGTATACATCCAAGGGTGTTGAAAGAACTGAAATATGAGATTGCAGAACTGCTATCAGTAATCTGTGAACTATCATTAAAATCATCTCTAATACCTGAAGATTGGAGGATCGCCAATGTAACACCAATTTTTAAAAAGGGTTCCAGGGGTGATCTGGGAAACTACAGACCAGTGAGCCTGACATCAGTACCGGGAAAAATGGTAGAAACTATCATAAAGAATAAAATTACTCAGCATGTAGATAGTCACAACCTAATGGGAGACAGCCAACATGGGTTTAGAAAAGGAAGATCTTGTCTTACTAATCTGTTATGTTTTTTTGAAGGAGTGAATAAACAGGTGGACAAAGGTGAGTCGGTTGATATTGTGTATCTGGACTTTCAGAAAGCCTTTGACAAGGTCCCTCATCAGAGACGTTTGGCAAAACTAAAGAGTCATGGGATAGGAGGCAGTGTACTATTGTGGATCAGGAACTGGTTAAAAGATAGAAAGCAGAGGGTTGGGCTAAATGGCCAATTTTCCCAATGGAGAAAGGTGAATAGTGGTGTACCCCAGGGATCTGTGCTGGGTCCGCTGCTTTTTGACATATTCATAAATGACCTGGAAAGTGGAATAACGAGTGAGGTTATCAAATTTGCAGATGACACAAAACTATTTAAAGTTGTTAAAACCCAAGAGGATTGTGAAAAATTGCAAGAGGATCTTGATAAATTGGAAGACTGGGCATCAAAATGGCAGATGAAATTTAATGTGGACAAGTGCAAGGTTATGCAGCTAGGGAAGAACAACCCAAACTATGGTTACACGATGCAAGGTTCCACATTAGGAACCACCACCCAGGAAAAAGATTTAGGCGTCATTGTGGATACCATGTTAAAACCCTCGGCCCAGTGTGCAGCGGCGGCCAAGAGAGCAAATAGAATTTAATTTAATTTAATTTAATTAACAGTATTTCTAAACCGCCTTATCTTAATAATCAAGGTGGTATCACAGCAAACAATCGAGTAAAGTGAGTGTGTTATACATGCAGTGAGGGTGAAGTTGAGTGTGTGTTGTATTGTGTGCTGGATTGGTATGAGCTATGTACAGAGTGGGCTATATACAGTGGTGCAAAAAACATATACATTCATTATTTAGGCAGTATCATGCGCTGTTATACATTTTCTGAGGTTATGTGATGTGTCCATAGTGTTCTATGAACAGCATGGTTTTTCAGTTGTTTTCTAAAGTCCTTGAGGTCTGTAGTAGCTCTTAGATCGTCCGGTAGATTGTTCCATATTGTTGGAGCGGCCATGGAGAGTGCTCTGTCTGTTGTGTCCTTGCGTGTGTGTTTGTATTCACTTGGGGTGCTGACTCGGTTGTGTGTATGTTTTCTTCTGGGACGTGAACTGGTGTCTGGTTGTATGAGGGTGTGCAGGCCTGTTTGCTGATGTGTGCTGTTTTATCTTAAATAGGTTTATGATTGTTTTGTATCTGATTCGTGCATGGATTGGAAGCCAGTGTAAGTCCTTTAAGGTGGGTGTGATGTGCTCCTGTCGTGCGGTTCCTGATATGATTCGTGCTGCTGTGTTTTGTGCCAGTTGGAGTGGTTTGAGGGTTTGTTTCGGTAGTCCAAGGTATATCGGATTGCAGAAGTTCAGTAGTGGGGTTATCAGTGCTTGACAGACGGTACGGAAGTGTTCTGGGGCGAGGAGCGGTTTTAGTCTCCTGATGATTCGCATCTTGTAGTAGGCTTTTTGGATTGTTTTGTTTATGTGAGGCTTGAGATTGAGTTTGTTGTCCAGAGTAACTCCGAGGTATCTCACTTCTGATCTTATTGGTATGGTAGTGCTTTGTATCATTATATTTGGTGGGTGTATGAAGCTTTGGTTCCGAGTGATGATTAAAGCTTCGGTCTTGTTGTAGTTTATTGCGAGGTTGTTGTTTTGACACCAACTCGCCATTTGGGTGAGGCAGTCTGTTATCTTGGAGAAGTCCGGGTTGTCGATTGATATCGGGGTGTATATCATGATGTCGTCTGCATATATTGTGTATTGAATGTCTTTCTCTTTCATGATGTTGCATATTGGTTGGATGTAGATGTTAAATAGGAGTGCTGAGAGTGCGGATCCTTGAGGTACTCCTTGTTGGACATTTATGGGTCGGGAGGTGTTGTGTCCCAGCTTGACCTGTAGTTGTCTTTCGGTTAGGTATGAGTGGAACCATTTCAATGTGATACCATGTATACCAGTGTTCTTTAGTCTTTCCAGGAGGGTGTTGTGGTCTACTGTGTCGAAGGCTGAGGAGATGTCAATGAAGATCATTATGATTCCATTCCTGGTGTTGTCAATTGTTCTTAGGATGCTGTCGAAGAGGTAGATCAGTAGCGTTTCGACCCCATGGTTGGGCCGGAATCCATGTTGGTTGTCATCGAGTGTTTCGTGTTTGTCGATGTGTTCCTGAAGTTGTAG
Source organism: Ichthyophis bannanicus (assembly GCA_033557465.1). Taxonomy (NCBI): domain Eukaryota; kingdom Metazoa; phylum Chordata; class Amphibia; order Gymnophiona; family Ichthyophiidae; genus Ichthyophis; species Ichthyophis bannanicus. The sequence continues at coordinate 514,750,218 of CM066031.1, read as the reverse complement.
TTGAACCGTTTTTTTGATGATTTTTGCGAGGAAGGGTATGCTGGAGATTGGTCGGTATGCTGCTGGATCTTTTTTGTCGAGAGTTGTTTTCTTTGCGATAGGTCTTACTGAGGCAAGCTTTAGTTGCTTTGGCATAATTCCTTGAGTGAGCGAGTTGTGTACCATTTTATGTATTGTGGGGATGAGGCTGGATTTGGTGGCTTTGACCCATGACACTGGGCACGGGTCTGTAGGAGCGGTGCTTGTGTTGATTGTAGAAATGATGTGTGGGATATCTGTTCTGTTGAGGGTGAGTAGAATGTGCCCCAGGTTCTGGGGTGTACGTCCATCCTGGTGGTCCCACTAGGTGTTGTTCGCTTTGTGGAGTGAAATTTGTTTTTGATGTGGTCGGCGAATTCCTGTGTATCGACTTGTATTTCCCCTTCTGTTGTTTGCTCTTTTGTGAGGATCTTTACTATTTCGAAAAAGCTCTCTGGGTTTGTTGATGGAAGTATTTATCATGTTTGTGTGGAATTCCCTCTTTGATTGGTTGATGTGTTCGTTGTATTGTTTTTGCTTTGTTAGGTAGAGATGTTGGTCGACAGCTGCTTTGTTTTTTCTCCACCTCCATTCAATCTTCCTGAGCTCCCTCTTTTCCTGTCGTATTTTTGCTGAGTACCATGGTTTGTTTTGTCTCTTGTTGTGGTGTTGTTTCTCGGTCGTCCCGCCGCCAGATGGTTTGGCGGCGTTAGCTAAAATGCTGTTCCAGCTGGAAACTTGTTCCTCCAGGTCGTCTGTGGTAATGTTTCAAGTGTTGTATTGTGTCTTGTATGAATTCGTCCCCTGTCGAAATGCTTGAATCGTCTTTGTGTGTGTGAGATGCTAGCTCTTTCGTTTGTATGGTCCTCTTGAGTTAGCAGTTTTGTCTCGATTAAGTAATGGTCAGACCATGGCACTGGGGTAATGGTGGGTGGCGAAATTAGGTCTCTTGATGTTAGGTAATTGGATGCGAAGATGAGGTCTGGGGATGATCCATGTCTGTGCGTTGGAGCATTGACTATCTGTGTGAATTGAAGTGAGTTCATTGCTTGCAGGAAGGCCTCTGCGTTCTTTGGCATTGGTGGACTTGAGGTTGAAGTCTCCAATCAGTAGCGCTGGTTTGCTGTTTGTTGTTATGGCACAGGCTTCTTCGAGTGTGAGGGCTAGTTCGTCGGGTGGAGCTCTGGGTGCTCTGTAGGTTAGGCAGATTGCAATGTTCTTGTTCTTGATGCTAATTGTGTTACATTGCTGTGTATCGGTGAAGCTCAGTGTCTTGAACTTTAGTTTTGTTTTTGCTATTATCAGGACTCCTCCTCCACGCTTGTGGGTGTGTGGGCAGTTGTACGCTGAGTAGTTGTCCGGTACTAGTTGGTTGAGTAGTACGTTGTCGGTAGGGTTGAGCCATGTCTCTGTGATGCATATTTATGTCGGGCTGGCGCTCTTCTATGTGGTCTACAATAGTGTGTATCTTGTTGCAGACGGATCTGGCGTTTATGAGCTCAATCGTTGTTGTCCTTGTTGATGAGGTTGCTGTTACATGTGCTTCCTTTGTGCAGGTGTGGGGGTTTGGCTTGTGTCTGTTTGGTCGCTTTGCTTGGTGAGTTTTGAGTGTCTCCTTGTGTGTGTGCCGTGGTTCTGGATATGGAAATGCAGTTGGAGGGTGCCATGTAGTGTTTGCTTGTGGGTAGTGGAGGTGTGTAGTTGGTGGAAGGAACATAAGAACATAAGAACATAAGATATGCCATACTGGGTCAGACCAAGGTCCATCAAGCCCAGTATTCTGTTTCCAACAGTGGCCAATCTAGGTCATACGTACCTAGCAGTTTCCCCAAGGGACACAGGTTCCACAATGCTTGTATTGGTTCAAGCATTGATATCCTGGGTCCCTTCTTAATAATGGTTTATGGACCTTTCCTCCAGGAACTTGTCCAAACCTTTTTTAAACCCAGCTACACTAACAGCCTTTACTACATCCTCCGGTAACAAATTCCAGAGTTTGATTACACGTTGAGTGAAAAAATATTTTCTTTTATTAGTCTTAAATAGTTTACCCTGTAGCTTCATTGCATGTCCCCTAGTCTTTCTATATTCTGATAACGTAAACAATCGATCTACGTTTACCCGTTCCACTCCGTTCATTAATTTTATAGACTTCTATCATATCTCCCCTCAGCCGTCTCTTTTCCAGGTTAAAGAGCCCCAACCTTTTTAGCCTTTCTTCATAGGAGTAGCCTTCCATCCCCTTTACCATTTTGGTGGCTCTTCTCTGAACCTTTTCTAAAATTGCTATATCCTTTTTAAGATATGGCGACCAGAATTGCACACAATATTCAAGGTGCGGTCTCACCATGGAACGATATAGAGGCATTATAATATCTTTTGTTGTGTGACGAGTAGATAGAGTGGTAGGAAGTATGTGACGTGCATGTTGTTGTTTTTTTGTGATGTTCCGTTAGGGTGATGTCAGTTTTCTTGAGTCTTCGGCTGTTGTCCGCCTGGGGAGAGCTGAACTTGGTGCGTGAGTCTGTGTCGTGTAGGGGGTCTGGCCCGTGGAGGAAGAGCCGGATCTGCGTAGGGTGCCTTGGTGCGGGAGCCTGTCCCTGGGGGGGAGCCTGTCCCGTGGAGGAAGAGCCGGATCTGCGTAGGGTGCCTTGGTGCGGGAGCCTGTCCCGGGGAGGGAGCCTGTCCCGTGGAGGAAGAGCCGGATCTGCGTAGGGTGCCTTGGTGTGGGAGCCTGTCCCGGGGAGGGAGCCTGTCCCTTGTAGGAAGAGCCGGATCTGCGTAGGGTGCCTTGGTGCGGGAGCCTGTCCCGGGGAGGGAGCCTGTCCCGTGGAGGAAGAGCCGGATCTGCGTAGGGTGCCTTGGTGCGGGAGCCTGTCCCGGGGAGGGAGCCTGTCCCTTGTAGGAAGAGCCGGATCTATTAGGGTGTGGGTAGTGGAAGTGAGAGTTTGGTGGTGGGAAATGTATGATGTTCTGTGAGAAAATTACTTGCGGTTCTGACGTCCTTCGCCTCGGTCTGCTCCTTGTTGGGTTCTGCGGTGAAGCTGTCGGCGTTGCTGTTTCTTTTGTTGTTTCCTTCTGCTCGCCTTCGTGCCGCGCCTAAGGGCCACGCCAAAGGGCCCTCTGGCGAGGCCCTCAGGCGTGGGCCCGCCATGCGCGGGCGCGCCCTGCAGGGGCGCCGCTTTTATTCCCCTCTGCCGGTGGCTGGACGGGCTCCCACTGCCCTGATATGGCAGGAGCTGGAACGTGCTCCCACTGCCCCGATAGGGCAGGAGCAGGGGAGGGGAGGAGTTGGTGTCCCGGCAGCGGCGCTCCTAGTGCAGGGGCGCCGCTTTTATTCCCCTCTGCCGGCGGCTGGACGGGCTCCCACTGCCCTGATAGGGCAGGAGCTGGAACGTGCTCCCACTGCCCCGATAGGGCAGGAGCAGGGGAGGGGAGGAGTTGGTGTCCCGGCAGCGGCGCTCCTAGTGCAGGGGCGCCGCTTTTATTCCCCTCTGCCGGCGGCTGGATGGGCTCCCACTGCCCTGATAGGGCAGGAGCTGGAACGTGCTCCCACTGCCCCGATAGGGCAGGAGCAGGGGAGGGGAGGAGTTGGTGTCCCGGCAGCGGCGCTCCTAGTGCAGGGGCGCCGCTTTTATTCCCCTCTGCCGGCGGCTGGACGGGCTCCCACTGCCCTGATAGGGCAGGAGCTGGAACGTGCTCCCACTGCCCCGATAGGGCAGGAGCAGGGGAGGGAAGGAGTTGGTGTCCCGGCAGCGGCGCTCCTAGTGCAGGGGCGCCGCTTTTATTCCCCTCTGCCGGCGGCTGGACGGGCTCCCACTGCCCTGATAGGGCAGGAGCTGGAACGTGCTCCCACTGTCCCGATAGGGCAGGAGCAGGAGAGGGGAGGAGTTGGTGTCCCGGCAACTCCGGCAACAGGAGTTGGTGTCCCGGCAGAATGCTAGGTATGATAAGGAAAGGAATGGAAAATAAAACAAAACATATTATAATGCCTCTATATCGTTCCATGGTGAGACCGCACCTTGAATATTGTGTGCAATTCTGGTCGCCGTATCTTAAAAAGGATATAGCGATTTTAGAAAAGGTACAGAGAAGAGCCACCAAAATGGTAAAAGGGATGGAAGGATACTCCTATGAAGAAAGGCTAAAAAGGTTAGGGCTCTTTAACCTAGAAAAGAGACGCCTGAGGGGAGATATGATAGAAGTCTATAAATTAATGAATGGAGTGGAACGGGTAAACGTAGATCGATTGTTTACCTTATCAGAATATAGAAAGACTAGGGGACATGGAATGAAGCTACAGGGTAAACTATTTAAGACTAATAAAAGAAAATATTTTTTTCACTCAACGTGTAATCAAACTCTGGAATTTGTTACCGGAGGATGTAGTAAAGGCTGTTAGTGTAGCTGGGTTTAAAAAAGGTTTGGACAAGTTCCTGGAGGAAAGGTCCATAAACCATTATTAAGAAGTGACCGAAGATATCAATGCTTGACCCAGTACAAGCATTGTGGAACTTGTGTCTCTTGGGGAAACTACTAGGTACATATGACCTAGATTGGCCACTGTTGGAAACAGAATACTGGGCTTGATGGACCTTGGTCTGACCCAGTACGGCATATCTTATGTAACTTTTAGTTGCTATTTGGGAGACCAGGGGCACAACTTCCAAGATCTGGCTTGTTGTTCCTGTTAAGTGCTGTCGAGTCTGTATCAACTCATGATGATCCTCAAGATAGTTGTCCTTAACTGTCTTCGGTCTTCCATCACGCAGCTCATAATTGATAGAGAGGCATCCATAGTTGCTGTTATTGTATCGATCCATCTGATTTATGGCCTTTCTCTTTTCCGCTGACCTTCAACCTTGCTAAGCATGATGTCTTTCTCTAATGTCTCCCTTCACATGATGTGTCCAAAATATGAAAGTCAAAGTCTTGCCATCTGAGCTTCTAAAGAAAGCTTAGGTTTGATCTCCTCTAGTATTCACTGGTTTGTTCTTCGGACAGTCTATGGAATACACAGTATTCTTCACCAGCACCATAATTCAAAGGCATAGATTTTCTTCCTGTCTATCTTTTTCATTTTCCAACTTTCACATTCGTATGACTATTGAAAATATCATGGCTTGAGCAAGTCAAATCTTTGTATGGAGAGAGACATCTCTGCTCTAGAGAATCTTGTCTAGGGCCTTCATAGCAATTCTGCCAAGAGCAATACATTGTCAGATTTATTGATAGTTTGTTGTTTCTTTATTGGTTATTGATCCAAGTCGGCTAAAGTTGTCCACTATTTCAATTTCTTCTCTATCAACGATAAACTTATTTGATTTTGCCAGTCGTCAGGATTGTTTTCTTTACATTATGGTGCAGGCCTATATTAAGACTATGTTCCTTGATCTTGAGAAGCAAATGTTTCAGATTGTCTTCACTTTCAGCCAGTATTGTAGTGTCATCAGCATAGTAGAAACATAGAAAACATGATGGCAGAAAAAGACCACATGGCCTATCTAGTCTGTCCTTCCATATCAACTACAATAGTCCCCTTTTAACTTTTAGAGATCATCTGTGTTTGTCCTATGCTTTTCTGAATTCAGATACTGCCCTCATATCCACCACCTCCACTGGGAGACTATTCCACGCATCTACCACTCTTTCCATTAAGAAATATTTCTGCATATTACTCCCGAGTCTATCCTTTTTCACTCTCATCCTATGTCCCTTCATGGCAGAGCTTACCTTCAATTGAAAGAGACCTTCCTGTGCATTTATGGCATGGAGGTATTTAAATGTCCCTATCATATCATCCCTATCCCACCTTTCTTCTAAAGCAGGGGTCTCAAACACGCGGCCCGCGGGCCACATGCGGCCCGCGAGACAACTTTGTGCGGCCCGCGACGGCGGAAAACCAAAAATCCCCCAAAACCCTGGCTTCTGCTGCTGCCGTTGCCGCCGTGGCAGCAGCAGAATCAATTGTTAAATTTAAAAAAAAACTGACTTCTGCTGCTCAAGCAGCTGTCCTGCGGCCCCTTTCCCTCTGCCCGGAGATCCGACTCTGCTCTCAGCGGCGTGCTTTTCAAGCCGCGAAGAGAGTATTCCCCTCTCGCGCGGCTTGAAAAACCGCGCGAGAGGGGAATACTCTCGTCGCGGCTTGAAAAGCACGCCACTGAGAGCAGAGTCGGATCTCCGGGCAGAGGGAAAGGGGCCGCAGGACAGCTGCTTGAGCAGCAGAAGTCAGTTTTTTTTTAAATTTAACAATTGATTCTGCTGCTGCCACGGCGGCCAAACGGCAGCAGCAGAAGCCAGGGTTTTGGGGGTTTTTTTGTTGGCCGGTAATGAGCTATGGAGGGGCTGACTGAACTGGAAGTGGGCTATTGGCAGAGGGGGGAGGGGGGGGTTATGACTGGTAATGGGCTGGGGGGGGGTTATAACTGGTAATGGGCTATGGTGGGGGCTAGGACTGGAAATGGGCAGATGGGGGTTAGGACTGGAAGTGGGCTATTGGCAGGGGGGGGTTATGACTGGTAATGGGCTGGGGGGGTTATGACTGGAAATGGGCTGGGGGGGGGTGAAACGAGTAAATGGCGAGGTTGGGGGCTACGACTGGAAATGGGCAGATGGGAGTTAGGACTGGAAGTGGGCTATTGGCAGGGGGGGGTTATGACTGGTAATGGGCTATGGTGGGGGCTAGGACTGAAAATGGGGTGATGGGGGATACGACTGCAAGTGGGCTATGGGGGGGACTAGGGACTGGTAATGGGCTATGGGGGGGGTAAGACTGAAAATGGGGTGATGGGGGGGTAAGACTGGAAGTGCGCTATGGGGAGGTTAGGACTGGTTATGGGCTATGGGGGGTCTAGGACTGGTAATGGGCTGGGGGGGTTGCTAGGACTGGAAATGGGCTGAGTGGAAGGGGGGCTTGAACTGCAAATGGCTGAGGGGGAGGGGGCTTGGAATGGAAATGGGCTGTGAGGGGAGGGAGCTAGGATTGGAAATGGGCTGATGGGGGGCTAGGATTGGAAATGGGCTGATGGTGAGGCTAGGATAGGACTGGAAATGGACTGATGCAGGGACTAGAAAGGAGCAGATGCTGGGTGGGGCTGGAACTAGAAGGGAGCTGATGTTGGGGGAGGATTAGAATGGGATGGAGCTGGGAAAGTGAAATGGAGAGGGGAAAAATATTTTGTCTGGAAGAGAAGACAAATCTACAATTGGCCAGGTATTGGGAGAGTAAGTGGGGATTGAGGATGGAGGGGTAAAATTTGAGTGGATGAAATAGGAATGAGGAAAGAGCAAAAGGAGAAAGATTAGTATGTTAAAAGCAGATGTAGAGAGAGAGAATGGAAAAAAACTAGAAGAGAGAAGAAAGGACAAATGGACAGCAGACGATGGAGATAGCAGAAGACACGAAGAAACCAGAAGTGGCTGGAGCAATTGCAACTGAAAAAAAATGCACAAAAGGTAGAAAAATATCTCTTTATTTTGAATTTATTAACTGGAATATGTCAGCTCTGGGAAATGTGCATCATTAATGTCTGTGCTTTGGTACAAGAAATTATTTATAGTTTTATTTCTACAGTGCTGAGGTATTCTGTATAATTCCTATTTGACATTGCTACTTGTTCTCTTTTCCCAGTAGGTCATGTATTGTTCTCTGAAATGTATTGATTTAATATTTGCAGTGTTGCCTTTTGATAGGTAGGGTCTGGTGCTTTGTGAGTCCTGGTAGTGCTGTTATGATACGGGGGGTTTGCTATGGGTTCCAAATGGGCAGTGTTAGTAGTAGTTCCTAATGTGCCTGGCGGTTGGCACTGGATTATAGTAATATAGAAATTTTCTAGTCTTTCTTTATCCATGCACTCATTATGCAACATTATGCAAATATTTATGCAAATGAGGCCCCTTATGCAAATGAGGCCCGTGTCTTATGCGGCCCCCGGGTTACTTTACAAGTCCTCATTCGGCCCTCAAAGCAATTTGAGTTTGAGACCCCTGTTCTAAAGTATACAAATTAAGATCTTTGGGCCTGATATTCAAAAGGCATTTTACATCGTTTACAGTCTAGAAAACCATGTAAATGCCTTAGATGGGGATATTTAATGATACATACACGGGTAGTGCCGTTGAATATCCACATCTATGTCCCCTACGCACCCCAATGCTATACGGCTAGCATAGGGGCGTGTCGGAGGCATTCCTAGGCAGAGCAGAGGCAGGGGTGAGATAAATGGGCAGCAACAATCACCTATCTTTTTGGTTTCCCTCGCCTATCTTTTCAGCGCAGAGCACTAACTGGGCAGCAAGCAATATCGCTGCTGCACAGTTAGCTTCGGCGGCTTCCAAGTTATGTGGCGATACCAGGATATTCAATGTCAGGGCCACATATGACCACGGCATTGAATATCTGGGTTTAAGAGTCAGGGGGCAGGGCTATGCACCAACATGGTGCATAGACTACTCAGAAGAATATCGGTCCCTTTAAGTCTGTCCTTATATGCTTTATAACGAAGGCAACAAAGCATTTTAGTAGCCACCTTCTGCCCCGACTCCAACCTGCTTCTATCCTTTTGAAGGTGCGGTTTCCAAAATTGCACACAATACTCCAAATGAGGTCGCACCAGAGACTTCTACAGAGGCATTATCATCTCTTTTTTTCTGCTGGCCATTCCTCTCCCTATACACTCAAGCATCCTTCTGGCTTTTGCAGTCGCCTTTTCTACCTGTTTAGTTACTTTAAGAACATCAGACAATTATGCCCAGGTCCCGCTCTTCTTTTGTGGACAGAAGTACCTCACCCCCTACACTGTACTGTTCCTTTGGATTTTTGTAGCCAAAATGCATCACCCTGCATTTTTTAGCTGCTAAATTCTAGACCATTCTTCAAGCTTAGCTAAATCCCTCCTCATGTAATCTACTCCTTTCTGGGTGTCTACTCTATTGCAGATTTTGGTATCATCTGCAAACAAGCAAACCTTATCCTGCAGCCCTTCTGCAATATCATTAACAAAGATGTTAAAAAGAATTGGACCAAGGATAGATCCCTGTGGCACACTAATGGTAACCTCCTTCTCCTCAGAGTGAGCTCCATTTACCTGTACCCTTTGTCACCTTCCACTCAACCAATTTCTAACCCAATCAGTAACTTTAGGGTCCATACCTAGGATGCTCAGTTTGTTTATATGTCGCCTGTGCAGAACAGCATCAAAGGCTTTACTAAAATCTAAATACGGGTCATAGCAGTTTAAATAGAACAATGATTTAAGTGCATGGAACAAATCAACTTATGTACAATGAACAGGTAACTTATGTACATGAGGATTATTGATATTGATGGGCTATATACAGGGTGTGTGTAGGGTAGGGTTGTGTTGGAACTTATTCTGTTTGTCTGGTGTTTGTGGGTTTTGCGTGTGTTTGTAGAGGGTGGTTATGCAAGGGGCCAAAGTGTTCAATGAACAGTGGGTCTTCAGGTGCTTTCGTAAGCTATGGAGGTCTAGTATGTTTTGGATTGGGTCTTGGAGGGTGTTCCAGATAGATGGAGCATAAAGTACAAAGGATCATGCACATGCTTGCTGGATGATTTTAGCTTTTTCAGGAGGGATGAGTGTGTTCTTTATTGATTGTCTTCTGGGTCTGTTTGGTTGTGGAGTCTGGTGTAGAGTCTGAAGGTGTGAAGTGGCAAGGCAGTGGATTGCCTTGTGGGTGAGGAGGAGAGTCATGTATTTGAACCGGCTTTTGAGAGGCAGTCAGTGTAGGTGCTTCAGGATGGGTGTAATGTGGCCATATTTTGAGGCTCCTTTGAGTATGCTTGCAGTGGTATGTAGAGAGGTATGTAGGGGGAGTAAGGTGGACTGTAGTAGGCCTTGGTAGATAGAGTTCCAGTAGTTGAGATGAGATAGAATCAGGGCCTGGAGAATGGATCGGAAGTCTGTTGGTTCGAGGAGGGGGATAGTCGTTGGAGGGTCTTGGCTTTAAAGTAGATTGTGTTGGCAATCTTGAGTATCTGTGGGATGAAGGATAGTCATTAATCCAGAGTGATGCCAAGATATTTGATTTCAGTTTGCATTTTTATTTTTATATTGTTTACGATAAGGAAGGTAGGAGGATTGAAAGTAAGATCTTTTGTGATGAATAAGGCTTCTGTTTTTTTTGTAGTTTATTGCCCTCTCTCCTTGCCTTGCACTGGCTTCCGGTTAGGTTTCGCTTTATCTACAAGGTTCTTATCCTCACGCACAAAGCCCTCCATTCCAGCACTCCCCAATACCTGTCCGATGTCATTCACCTCCAACCCTCTCCTCGCCTTCTCCGATCTTCCTTCGGCAACCATCTTTTCCTTCCTTCACCTGCCCAGGCCCGTTTAGAGCACACCCGACACTCAGCTTTCTTTTTCTTAGGTCCAGCCTTATGGAACTCACTCCCTTCCTGCCTTCGTCTGGAACTTTCCTATCCCCGCTTTAAAACTCTCCTTAAAACACATCTATTCTGTCAAGCCTTTGATCTCCCTGTCTCTGACAATGGTGCCTCATCCTCTGGTCGCCCCCCACAACCTCCATAAACCTCCCTTCCCTGTCTATTCCACTTCCATTTCCCTTTTCCTCTTTCCGCCCCCTGCCCTTTGCCTTCCCTGCCCTTCTGGGCTCTTTTCCCCCTTCTGACTTTCTTTCTACCCTGTCCTGTCCTATTGAATTTGGCGTTCCTTTTCTGGCTTTATTTTCAGTAGCCCGTTTGTTGTACTGTACACCGCCCTGATGCTTCGGCCTGGGCGGTTCATCAAATAATGCAAATAAAGATAAAGATAAAGATAAAGATTACTGCTTGTTAGCCATCCTGAGATTTCATTGAAGCATTGTAGGAGATTTGTGAAGGTAGGTTGTTTTGTGTTGAATGGGCTGTATATCATGATGTTGTCAGTGTGGTTGTAGATAGATATTAAAGAGAAGTGATGAATGTGTGGATCCTTGGGGTACACCCTGGGTTTGTTGGTAGTGTGAGGATGTGATATTTCCAATTTTTATTTGTTGGTGTCTGTTGGTCAGATAGGAATAGAACCATTGCAGAACAGTGCTCTGGAGACCGATGGAACTTAGACATTGGAGTAGAATGCTGTGATTGACTGTATCAAATGCAGCAGATATGTTGAGAAAGAGCATGATGTATCCTTTGGTGTTTTGAATTCCTTTCACTATGTTGTTCGTAAGGGAGACCATCAGTGTCTCTACTCCATGAAAAGGTCAGAATCCGAATTGTTAGGGGTCGAGGAGAGAGTTTGTCGATGAAATCTTGGAGCTTTCTCTATGACCTTTTTCAAGAAAGGGAGGTTTGCTATCAGCCAGTAGGATGCTGGATCAGATGGGTCAAGGTCAGGTTTTTTGAGGCTGGGGCATATGAAGGAAAGTTTTAGGCAGTTTGGCATATATCCTTGTTGTAGAATTGATTGAGTAATTTTTGCTAATGTGGGGCTGATGTCTAGTTTGAGAGCTTTGATCCAGCTTACTGGGCATGTATCGAGGGGGAGGTAGTAGTGATGGGGGAAGCAATGATGGACTCAATGTTGTCTTTGCTGACTGAGTCAAAGGTGAGCCATGTGGAGGAGGGGGTGTTTTGGGTGAGAGAGAGAGTGGGGAGTGGATTTGGGTGTGGGTGGCATTGTTTGTAATGGTTGGCCAGCAGTTACAGGCTATTGCTGGTGCCACTGGTGCCAGTGGAGGGGGGCATTGTGAATTGTTTGATGATGCTGACTAGTTCTCTGGTGTGGTTTAAAGAACTGTTGAGTAACTTGGTGTGGTATGTGCGCTTGGTATGGTTGGTTGCAGTGCAATAGTCATTGAGAAGTTTCATGTAGTCAGTTCTATCAGAGTTGAGTGCTGATTTGTGCCATTTTCGCTTGAGTCTTCGAGGCTATGTTTTTGTCTTTGGAGGTGGGGGTGTACCATGCTGTCTTTAGTTTTTTGTGCATCTTTGCTGAAGTGGTGGTGGTTGTAGTTGCAGCTTTGCCGATTACAGTGTTCCAGTTGGCTATGAGAGAGTTGGGGTCCGTTGTCTCGATGTCCAGCTGAGGGAGGATGTCATTGGTGAAGTTGTTTTTGTCAAATGCCTTAAATCATCTATTGAGTTGAGGGCGATATGTCTGGTTCGGTATGGTATTGCTCAGTATTGAGAAAGTGATCAGTGTGTGGTCTGACCCAGGTACTGGATGGGATTGTATTGAGTGGGAGGTGATTGAGCGTGTTGCGAGGTTGTTGATGAAGATAAGGTCAAAGGTATTAGCCTTCTGGTGAGTGGGTGTGTGGACGATCTGGGTGATGTCCATGGTTGTCATAGCTTCCAGAAATGAGGTGGTATGTTTGGGTTGGAGTGAAGGGAGGTTGAAATCTTCCAGGCTGAGGAGGTCTTTGGTAGTTTTGGTGTTTTCAAGTACTATTTCTAGTAAGATATATGTTGGTGGTCGATAAAGTTGGTACCCTGTAGATGACACAAATGGTAAATTGCTTGTTGGTTATGGTGAGGGTGACAATTGCATCAGAGCTGCCAGTAGACAGGTATCTGAGGTGAAGGTGAGACATGGCCAGGATTAGCACCCCTCCACCTCTGCGGTGAAATCGAGGGCAGTGGAAAAGGCTGTAATCGTTGGGTAGTAGTTGGTTCATTAGGATGACATTGGTGTCTATTAGCCATGATTCTGTGATACAGATGGTCTAGGTGATGGGTTGAGAGGAGGTCTTTGATGATTTGAATCTTGTTTCTTATCAATCACACATTTATGAGTGCGCATTAGAGGGTTTGGGTGGTTGTGGCGAGTGTTGGTTTTGGTTGTGAGTGGTTAGTTCTGATGGGTATTGTGATAACGTGGTATGAGCTTTGTTGTTTTGAGTGGTCGTGGGGGATGTGTAGAGGTTGGATGATGTGTGGGAGGCAGGAAGGCAGTGATAGAGAGAATGTGTGTAGGGTTTGCAGGTGAAGTGAGCTGAGGTTATTAGAGTGCAGGTGAGGAGGATAAAGCAAGCTGCATATAGGGGCAGCATAATTTGATTGAAGGTCCAGGAGTCCTGACTGGTGTAGCAAGGTGTTTGTTATGTATCATCTCTGCTTTATCGGGCCAGTGCACTTCGCAGGAAGGCAGTGATAGTGAGAATGTATGCAGATGTGTGCTGGTTTTTTGGTCCAGCAATTTTGGAGTTGGTTAAACTCACGTCTCTGAAGTGCCTCAGTGGTCTTGATGGCTGTTGTGTATTGTCTGTGGTGGTGTTGGTCCACAACTGCTGGGGTCCTTGCCTAAGGGCTGTATCAAATGGCCTTCTGGTGAGGCCCTCAGGCACAGGCACGCCCAATGGTGCTTCTATTTTTAAAGTTGAGCTGTCCTGGCCCTGATTGGCCTCTGCAGTGGGGAGCGGGAGGGGTTTTTGCTTTCCTGTTCCCTTCTATCGATGCTGATCAAGGTCCATGATGTTCCGGTGCCCAGTAGCACTTCTACTTTTAAAGTTGAGCTGTCCCAGCCCTGATTTTCCTCTGTGGTGAAACAGGTATCAGAGGTGATGAATCTTCCACCAATCTTCACACCTCAGTTGTCTTCATACAATCCTGTTTCGCTGATGATTTGTTCTGCATATAAATTAAACAGATAGGGGAAGTATGCAGCATTGTTGTACATCTTTGCTGATTTTAAACTATTCTGTTTCTCCTTGCTCCATTCAAACAGTTGCTTCTTGATCAATGTAAAGATTGTGCAAGAGAACTATCCGGTGTTCTGCATGATTCTTAATGTGGCCCAGAGTTTCTCATGGTTTACACATTCAAAAGACTTGCTGTAATCAATAAAACACCTATAGATATTCTTTTGTCTTTTCAAAGATCCATCTCACTCCACGATTATGGGGTATGTTTACTAAACTGCGTTAGTGTGATTCGCGTTAGGATCCGCAGTAGAGAAAGAAATCCCAAATAAGGACATGGGTGGTACATCGTTACTGATAACGCGCGTTACAAGGCGCCATAAATTAACGAGCGTTACATGGCACGTTACCGCGCGTTAATCTTAAGAAGACGCACAGACATGAAACACAGAAACAGAGCTGTAGCACAATGGTTACTACACTGACTGATGATACAAGGGTCATGGGTTTGAATCCCCAGTATGCCCAATGCATAAGGCTGGATGAGGCATAACCCTTTACATTTAAGTAGTGATTGTTGAGGCATTTTACGTTTAGTTTCATTAGTGCTGCCAGCAAACACATCCTCACAGTGGTGTAACCTAAGGTGCCGCATAAGGCACCCCATAAGGCACTCCATAGGGTACATTATAAGGTGCACTGTCCGCCAAGGCACCCCATAATGTCCCCTATAGAACACCTTATAAGGCACCTTATAGGGCGCCCTATAAGGTGCCTTATGGGGCGCCTTATGAGGCACCATAAGGTTACAGTACTCTGAGGGTGTTTTTGCTGGCAGCACTAATGTACATCATAAATAGACAATGCCTCAGACAGCCCTATTAAATAACCCCACCATGGGTATGAACCCATGACCTCTGGCTGCACAGGTAGTGAAGTAACCAGCTGCTAACAAGCCCCTGGCTGGCTGCAGAAAGACTGCACGCCACCACACAAACTGTCTGTTGTGGCTACCAGGATACGGTTAACCCACCCGTACCCATGATGCACTGCACATGCAAATCAGTAGTCCACAGATGGGCACAGGATAGGGTATGCACCCCCACAGCACCTCGGCCTGGTAGGGGGAACTGACCATGTGTGGTACTGGCACAGAGTAGCCACAGACCGTCACATTGTGCAGGTACTGGGCTCCCCCTGAGGGTGAGGTGGGGCACCCAGCACCAGGTCCACAGCACCTTTCATGGCTGAAATACGCCATGATGCAGGTCCCCATCAGTGTGTGATAGGTAGGTCCTGCAGACACACCAGGAAACATCTGTGTCCCTCTGTATTTCTCAGTCATGTCTAGCCCTTATGGGCTATGATGCACCCAGAATAGTGCATATTCTGTGTTGGTGCGGGCGGGCGGGCGGGCGGGCGGGCGGGCGGGCGGGGGTTTGGACCCATAGGCAGATTATGTACCACCACACAACCCACCCTTTGGGGCTCAGGGTGGGAAACAGGATCACCCACCAATAGATCCACATTCCACCTCCCTGCAATGGTAGCAGTAGAGGGGACCATCCACCCCAGTCCTGCTGGGGAACAGGCACCCTAGAGGGCAGGCAATGCAGATCTGTACCCATCCATAAAGCAATAGCAGACAGACAGTAGGCCTGGAAATGGCCAGCTGCCTCCCACCACTATCTGACATTCTCCAGCAGCAAGCCTCCAGCTGCTGCACCCTGCAAGGTGCTCCAGCCAGACACATACCAGCTGCAGGCACTCTGCTAGCTAGTCCATAGTGCATGTTCCTGGAGGAGATGCATGTACCCAGAACTGGGATGTCAGCATCCACACCAAGCAGATAAGTTTGTGAGTGGGCCCCAAAAGAAAACCCATAAATATCACATACAAGAAATACAATATACCACTATGGGGGAACCTAGCCATGCCGTGGGCACTGCTCAGTCAGGGTGAGAATGACCCCCCAGCAGGACATGCTGTGGCCACCCTGTCTGTGCAGGTGGTGGCCGGGCACTACAATGCCCCAGCCATTGCCCTATGCCCTGTGCAGATGCATCCTGGCCAGGTCACCCTGTCTGGGCTATACCCATGGTACCTTGCTCCTCATTATGCACATTGGCAGGCCAATACTGGCAACAGTGCTGGCAGTGTGGGCTGTGGAGGGTGTTTGCAGCCACCACACACTGGATAGACAGACATACACTCCCACACCTATGCTAGCATTGTACAACTATAGAGGTGTTTGGCAGCCCTGGCCACCGCTCCTGTCCTGGGCACAGTACAGGCATGGCTATGGTACGCAATGCTGTTGAGGTCACTCCCCAGGGTGGTAAACACTGTCAGACACAAGACCTGTAGCACACTCCACAGACATCAGAAAGGTTGCTATGATGCAGCTCAATCAGAACATTGTACATAACCTCGGCAGTGCTATCTGCCAGTAATCATAGCAACCTTTTGATAGCTGTGTACCGTATTCCCAGGTTTAGGGTGGCATTGCTAAGGTATGCAAGTGCTAGTATTGGGAGATGCACACAAGGCCCAATGTCCTGCCTCTCCAGGGGCATTGGATACTGGAGCCTGCAGGTGCGGGTGTGTCTGCCCCTCTTGGCTGCTGCTGTATGGCAGAGGTTCCCAACTCCAGTCCTGGTGGGCCAAACACTGTTTGGGTTTTCATGCTGTCCCTCATGAATATGCATGAGATACATCTGCATACCATGGGGGCGGCGCATAGAAATGCAGCACAGGCATCTTTATTGGAGGCAGCATGGAACTTGGATGGTGTTTGGCCCTCCAGGACTGCATTTGGGGCACTGCTCTAGGAACTGGCGCATGTGTATGGTGTCTGTGCTCTGTAGGGTAAAATGTAGGTGTTTTGGGCATGTTTACGTCATCTGCAATAAAGGTTCTGTCTGTATTAGCACGTTTTAGTGGTGGGTAAAATATGGGGACTGGACTGGCAGGAACCTCAGCTGGGACTTGAACCTGTGACCTTTTGCTACTGATTACACTGGTTGTGTGCACTGCAACACCATGTTGCCACAGAGTCAATGCATTCCCTGGTGATACCATGACTGTTCATCAGACAGGGCCTGTCTGTTGCAGTGCATGGCACCCACCTACACAGGGCTAGGCCACAGTCTGCTCTGGGCAGCTTCCACTGCCCCCTCCACCACCAGTAACCCTCTGCCACCATGCTGACATTCCCTTCTGCTGGTGGTGCTGGTGGAGGGCAGTCTCAGGCCATCCAGTGTGCAGGTAGGCGGCTGCCTATAGTGCGGGTTCTGGGGTAGGGGTGCCTGCATAGGTGTCCACGCTTCCCCCCAGCACCGCCTGCCAATGTTCCGTGCCCTTGGGGGTAACTGCTGGGTACTATCCCCTGTGCCACTGTGGGAAACACAGTCGTGCCCATGTTGGGCCTTCAGCAGTTGCTGTCTGGCTGCTCTGCTGTTTCAGCATTCGTATGGGCCACCTAGGCATCACCCTAGTCTGCACTGTGGCCCAGCTGCACCACAGCATGTGCTGCCTGCGGCCCTCTGTATCCCCTTTTCCGGCATCTGTCCAGTTGCCCATTCTGACATGCCCACCCTGCTGTTGCGGGACATGTGCATGCCATAGGGCACCTGTTCACTAACAAGGGAAAGCCCTGTTCAGCGCTATTTCACTGTGGGCTCATTCACCTTGTATGGGGACGGAGCATAGACCCTTCCACGATTAATATCTTTTCTTTGGGGTTTTCTCGGGGGGGGGGGGGGTTGATATTTCCCATTAATATCACTATTGGCCAGCTTGGTTATGTTGTTTTTTCCAGTTTGTTGAGGTCATTTTCAATGTTTCTGTGCCCTTTTGTTCTGTGCACATGTATCACACTTATCACGTTTTGTGGGTTTCCCTGCCTATGCTGTACATTGCTGACACTGAAATGGTTTCTCTCCCCTGCAAATGTGCATCTAACGGCAGGTTTTCATTCGCGTTAGGTTTCAGCTCTTCAGATTGGCGCGTTAGTGTGAATGGAGCCTCTCCCCGCCCACACTCCACCCATTGACCCCTTCTCTCTGCCCTCTCTCCACCTTCTGCGGTGTTTTACCTCGTCGCGGAACTTTACGATCGTTACGTACCGTTAACGCGCGTTATGAGAGTTAACAATCGTTAACGTCTCATAACGCGCGTTAACATTACTTAACGATCGTTAACGTTACATAACGTGCGTTATGTAACATTACCGCAGTTTAGTAAACATCCCCCTATGTCTCTTGTTCCTCACTCTTTCCTGAACCCCGCTTGCACTTCAAGGAGTTCTCATTCTAGGTATGACTGTAGTCTGCTGAATAATCTTGAGTAGAATCTTGCTGGCATGTGTGATCAGAGCAATTGCACAATTAGTCAGTCGGATCACCTATCTTCAGTATTGGTATAAATACAGATCTTTTCTGGTCAGTTAGCCATGATGTTGCATTCCAAATTATCTGACAGAGCCTTTTAAGTATGGTAACAGCCGCATCTGATTGCTGTAATACTTCAGTGGGAATGCCATCAATGACCAGGGCTTTGTTCTTTTATAATGCTTTCAGTGCTGCTTCGACTTCTTTCATCACCAATGGTTCCTGATCATAAGGTACAGGTTGAAATGGCTGTTGGCCCACATGATCTTAATGATGTAATGACTATGTATATTCTTTCCACTTTTTCTTGACCTTCTCAACATCATTCAGCATGGATCCTTGAGCATCTTGTAGCATTCACTGTTTTCACTGTTCTGTGTAAACCATTAAGTTTCATTGTAAACCGCTTTGATAATATTGAAAAGCGGTATATAAAAAATGTTAAATAAATAAATTCCAATTCAAGGCTTGAATTT
Source organism: Ichthyophis bannanicus (assembly GCA_033557465.1). NCBI lineage: Eukaryota > Metazoa > Chordata > Amphibia > Gymnophiona > Ichthyophiidae > Ichthyophis > Ichthyophis bannanicus. The sequence continues at coordinate 514,731,729 of CM066031.1, read as the reverse complement.
TCACTTTAAATCTTGTAGCTTTAGGAAATCTGATCTTGTTCTTCCTCTAATAGTTTCTGATTCTATTTTCTTGCATACATCATTGTAGTACTTCGCCTTGTCTCATCTTGCTGTACTTTGGAAATCTCTGTTGAATTCTGTGATTCCCTCTTTCTCCTCTGGCTTTGGCATCTCTGCATTTCTGGACAATTTTCAGAATTTCTTCAGTCATCCATTTTGGTCATTTTTGATTTTTCACCTTATACAGAGACTTCTCACTTTTTTTCCAACACAACTTTCTTGATGTCATCTCATAATTCTTCTGGTGCTCTGTGATTTATATCCAAAGCAGCAAATCGATTTTACAGGCAGTCTTTAAATTCTGGTGGTATATTCTCAAGGTCATATTTTTTTACATTCATGAGTGGCTTGCTCTTTTTCAGCTTTAGCTTGAGTTTGCATACTAGTAGTTGGTGATCTGTACCACAGTCAGCTCCAGGTTTTGTTTTTGTTGATGTTATTGAGCTTTTCCATCGTTGACTTCTACAGATGTAGTCAATTTGATTTTTGTACAATCCATTGGGTGGAGTCCTTGTGTATAGTCGCCTCTTGTGTTGATGAAAGAAGGTGTTTGAGATGAATAGATTGTTGGTCTTGCAGAATTCTATTAGTCTTTTTCCAGCTTCATTTCTGTTGCCAAGTTCATATTTTTCCATTCACTTTGCCTTCTTCTTTGTTGCCAACCTTTGCTCCAGTTACCCATGACTATCAGAGTATTCTGTTTGCATGTTCTGTCAATTACAACTTGTACCAGGTCGGAAGGCACTCAACTAGCTACTGGGGAAGAGCTGAAGACTTTTCAGAGTAAAGCCAGCATTTATGATGTGGTTGGATCAAAGCCTTCGGGAAGTCTGACTGCTGATGTAGCTGCGCATGAAATGAGAGTCAGAAGCTGTAAAGATGTCTTACACATTGGAACATGGAACGTACGAAGCATGAACCAAGGGAAGTTGGAAGTGGTCAAGAATGAAATGGAACGTGTACAACTTGATCTGTTGGGTGTCAGCGAACTGAAATGGACTGGCATCGGGCACTTTGCATCAGATGATCACATGGTCTACTATGCTGGAAATGAAAGACAAAGAAGAAATGGTGTTGCATTTATAATAAAGAAGAAACTTGCAAGAACTGTAATGAAATACAATGCAGTCAGCGAACGCTTAATCTCTATTCGTCTACGAGGATTGCCTATCAACACAACTATAATTCAAGTATATGCCCCAACAACAGCTGCAGAAGAGAATGAAATTGAAGAGTTCTATGAACAAGTACAAGCTGAAATTGACAGAACATGCAAACAGGATATCCTGATAGTCATGGGTGACTGGAACGCAAAAGTTGGCAACAAAGAAGAAGGCAAAGTAGTTGGAAAATATGGACTTGGCAACAGAAATGAAGCTGGAGAAAGATTGATAGAATTCTGCAAGACCAATGATCTATTCATCTCAAACACCTTCTTTCAGCAACACAAGCGACGACTGTACACATGGACTTCACCCAATGGATTGTATAAAAATCAAATTGACTACATCTGTGGAAGTCAACGATGGAAAAGCTCTGTAACATCAACAAAGACAAAACCTGGAGCTGACTGTGGTACAGATCATCAACTACTAGTATGCAAACTCAAGCTAAAGTTGAAAAAGAGCAAACCACTCATGAATGCACCAAAATATGACCTTGAGAATATACCACTGGAATTTAAAGACTGCCTGCAAAATCGATTTGCTGCCTTAGATACAAATGACAGAGCTCCGGAAGAGTTATGGAATGACATCAAGAAGGTTGTGCTGGAAGAAAGCGAGAAGTCTCTACAAAAGGTGAAAAAGCAAAAACGGCCAAAATGGATGACGGAAGAAACTCTGAAAATTGCCCAGAAACGCAGAGAAGCTAAAGCCAAAGGAGAAAGAAAGACAATCGCAGAACTCAACAGAGATTTCCAACGTGCAGCAAGACAGGACAAGGAAAAGTACTACAATGACACTTGCAAGGAAATAGAAGCAGAAACTATTAGAGGAAGAACAAGATCGGCTTTCCTAAAGCTGCGAGAGTTAAAGAAAAAGTTCCAGCCTCGAATTGGAATGTTACAAGATGCTCAAGGTTCTATGTTGAATGATGCTGAGAAGATCAAGAAAAGGTGGAAGGAATATACAGAGTTTTTATATGATAAAGATCAAGTGGACCAACAGCCGTTTCAACCTATACCTTATGATCAGGAACCATTGGTGATGAAAGAAGAAGTTGAAGCAGCATTGAAAGCCTTATCAAAGAACAAAGCACCAGGCATTGATAGCATTCCCATAGAAGTATTGCAGCAATCTGATGCAGCTGTTACCGTACTTACAAGGCTCTGCCAAGAAATATGGAAGACAACATCATGGCCAACTGACTGGAAAAGATCTGTGTTTATACCAATACTAAAGAAAGGTGATCCAACTGACTGTGGAAATTATCGCACAATCGCTCTGATCCCACATGCCAGCAAGATTCTACTGAAGATTATTCAAAAGAGACTACAGCCATACCTAGAACAAGAACTACCTGAAGTGCAAGCAGGGTTCAGGAAAGGGCGAGGAACGAGAGACATCATTGCGGATGTGAGATGGATCCTTGAAAAGACTAAAGAATACCAAAAGGATATCTATTTGTGCTTTATCGACTATAGCAAGGCTTTTGACTGTGTAAACCATGAGAAACTCTGGGCCACATTAAGAAGCATGGGTATACCAGAACACCTGATCGTTCTCTTGCGTAATCTGTACATTGATCAAGAAGCAACAGTTCGAACGGAACAAGGAGAAACAGAATGGTTTAAAATAAGCAAAGGTGTAAGACAAGGCTGCATACTTTCCCCCTACCTGTTTAATTTATATGCAGAACAAATCATCAGAGAAGCAGGACTGTATGAAGACAACAGAGGTGTGAAGATTGGTGGAAGACTCATCAACAACCTTCGCTATGCTGATGATACCACATTACTGGCTGAAAGTGAAGATGATCTGAAACATTTGCTTCTCACAATCAAAGAACATAGTCTCAAAATGGGCCTGCACCTTAACGTAAAGAAGACAAAGATCATGACAACTGGCATAATCAACAGGTTCATCCTTGAAGGAGAAGAAATTGAAATCGTGAACAACTTTAACCTACTTGGATCAACTATCAATAAAGAAGCAACAAGCAGTCAAGAAATCAGACGACGCATTGCTCTTGGCAGAATGGCTATGAAAGACCTAGATAAGATTCTCAAGAGCAGAGATGTCTCTCTCCATACAAAGATTCGACTTGTTCAAGCCATGGTATTTTCAATAACATCATATGGATGTGAAAGCTGGACAGTGAAAAAGACAGACAGGAAGAAAATTGATGCCTTTGAATTATGGTGCTGGCGGCGAATACTGTGTATACCATGGACTGCCCGAAGAACAAACCAGTCGGTACTAGAAGAGATCAAACCTAAGCTTTCTTTAGAAGCTCAGATGACAAGACTTCGACTTTCATACTTCGGACACATCATGCGAAGAGAGAGATCATTAGAGAAAGACATCATGCTTGGCAAGATAGAAGGTCAACGCAAAAGAGGAAGGCCAGCAATGAGATGGATTGCTACAATAACAGCAGCTATGGGTACCAGTCTGTCAACAATGAGCCGCCTGACTGAAGACCGAACACAATTTAGGATAGCTATCCAGAGGGTCGCCATGAGTCGACTCCGACTCGACGGCACTTAACAACAACAACAACAACTTGTTCATACAACTGATTCACATCTTCCTCTTCAGCAGCTGTTGTTGGGGCATATACCTGAATAATAGTTGTGTTGATGGGCATTCCACATACATGAATAGATATTAAGGGGTCTCTGTGATTGCATTGTATTTCATTACAGTTCTTGCAAGTTTTTTCTTAATTATAACACCATTTCTTCTTTGTCTTTTCATTTCCATCAGGTGCAAAATGCCTGATGCCACTCCATTTCAGTTCGTTGACACCCAACAGATCAAGTTGTACATGCTTGATTTAATTCTTGACCACCTCCAACTTCCCTTGGTTAATGCTTCGTTTGTTCCATGTCCCAATATGTAAGACATCTTTGCAGCTTCTGACTCTCACTTCATGCTCACTTACATCAGCAGTCAGATGTCCCGAGGGCTTTGATCCAACCACATCATAAATTCTAGCTTTACTCTGAAAACCTTTCAGCTCATCCTTATTAGCCAACTGAGTGCCTTCCAACCTGGGATCTCATCTTCCAGCACTATAGTGTGATTTGTTTTGATGTGACTATCCATTGGCATTTTGTGGCATGATACGGAATTACAGTTGTGGTCTACATTGGCACCCTTGCATTCAAACCCTCAATGTCCAATATCTCCTAAATAAAAAGTGGCCAGTGAAATGGCTTTGGACTATATATGTACATATATTTAACACATTAAAAAAAACAAATAAAACAGGAACAGTTTAAAAAACAAACTAGTAGGGAATAATATAAAAACTGGGAAATTGCCAGGACATGATTATTGGCACCCTTATAAACAATTAAAATCAGTTTGAACAAAAGAACCACATTCCCATTCAGTAAAATTAGACACACTTGTGATCAATTGTCATTACTCACATGACTTGAATCAACCAATGGATGATGGCTCTAATGTTTAAAATGTCCTCATTCACTCCCTGTTCCATTTTCACAATGGTGAAAGCAAAAGAGCTGCCCGAGACTGTCAGAAAAGCCATTATCACCAAACATCAAACTTCAAAGGGTTACAAGGCCATCTCCAAAGACCTTGGGATTCGTATGTCTACTGTCTGCAAGGTTAAGAAGTTTTCTGCTCATGGAACTGTAAAGGACATCCCAGGATGTGGTGGAAAGAGGAAAATTAATCCAAGAAGTCTTCAAAGGTTAGTGCAAACAGTTGTAAAAACACCACATACAGCATCCAAATAACTTAAGGCTGACCTGGAGCAATCTGGAGTGGTAGTTTCAACCCACTCTATATGCCATGCACTAAACAAAGAAGGACTTCATGGGCGAAGGCCAAGAAGGACCCCACTGCTCAAAGATAGACATAAAAAGGCATGACTGATCTTTGCCCAAACCCACCTTGAGAAACCACAATCCTTAAAGGAAAATGTTCTGTGGACAGATGAAACCAAATTTGAGCTCATTGGCAATGCAGACCAGCAATACATTTACAGGTGAAAAAATGAAGCTTCGAAGGAAAAAAAACACTCTTCCTACAGTTAAATATGGTGGAGGTTCCATAGTGTTGTGGGGATGTTTTGGTGCCTCGGGAACTGGAGGCCTGGAACTTATTAAAGGAATCATGAAGTCAGAGGACTACAAAGGTATTTTGGATTGAGATGTGCTACTTAGGGGTATGTTTACTAAAGAGCGTTAAGGAAGCAAGTGTGCTGTTAATGCCTGTTATCGGCACCCTTGCACCCTTAATGCTGTGGAAAGGGCCGATAACACCACAGTAACAAGTGTTAGAGGGGCCTGCAGCAGTAAGGGAAAAGGATATAGCGTTATTAGAAAAGGTTCAGAGAAGAGCCACCAAAATGGTAAAGGGTATGGAAGGATACCCCTATGAAGAAAGGCTAAAAAGGTTAGGGCTCTTTAACCTGGAAAAGAGACGGCTGAGGGGAGATATGATAGAAGTCTATAAATTAATGAACGGAGTGGAACGGGTAAACGTAGATTGATTGTTTATGTTATCAGAATATAGAAAGACTAGGGGGCATGCAATGATGCTACAGGGTAAACTAAGACTAATAAAAGAAAATATTTTTTCACTCAACGTGTAATCAAACTCTGGAATTTGTTACCGGAGGATGTAGTAAAGGCTATTATTGTAGCTGGGTTTAAAAAAAATTTGGACAAGTTCCTGGAGGAAAGGTCCATAAACCATTATTAAAAAGGGACCCAGGATATCAATGCTTGACCCAATACAAGCATTGTGGAACCTGTGTCTTTTAGGGAAACTGCTAGGTACGTATGACCTAGATTGGCCACTGTTGGAAACAGGATACTGGGCTTGATGGACCTTGGTTTGACCCAGTATGGCATATCTTATGTTCTTATGTTCTTATGAGGTGGAGAGTGGGCGTTAATGGGGCGGAAAGTGGATGTTGACAACGTGTACTCCCTTACCACCAGCTTGCATAATTGTGTGTTAGAGCCCTTAGCTTTGGAAACTCTAACACCAAGTAAAACTTCACGACAAGGGGTACTGTGGAGGTGAGAGAGCTTATTTAAATGTTTGCAATTCACACACAGGGGATCCCAAGAAAGTGATAGTAGTGCTTCATTAGCAGCAACAGCATAGTGCCCTAGTATGACAGGGCAGTATGTTGTCGCAGCCAATGTGGCAAAGGAGGTGTCACTTGGGTGCTGCTGCGGGGCTGCCTGGTCCACTAGGGTGAACATGTTTGATGGCTGATATGACTGCAGTGACAGTGGCAGCACACATACATTCTGCCACAGTCAGAAGGGAGGTCTGTCACCCCCACTGCCACCATGTTGCCATGTCAACATTGTGCGAGTGTGGGGATGGCAGCACAGTGGGTGCAGCCTGCAGCTAGAGAGATCTGTGTTTCATTGGTGTGGGACAGGTGCAATGTGGCAGTTGCCACTATAAGTGGTGTCAGCAGTAGTCACAGCGAAGCACAGTCCCCTCTCCCCCTCCCAAAGTCTAAGACAGCTGTACCTGTGCCCTCAACCCCCAGTGGAGGAGGGCAGGAGTGGGATGGTATGACTATCTGCAGGTGGGCTACTTACATATGACTAATGGCAGCACTGGCGGGGTCCCACCTGCAGGGAGTTATTGATTGTTTCGCATGCTGCCTGCCACCATCTGTGGACCCTGGGACATGGCTATTGTGCCCACTGGATTGGATGGACCTGGGATCAGGATGCTTACACCTCTGCATGTTGAGTGGATATGTGGCTATGGTGCGTAAAGAGTGCACTGAGCCAGGAACACTATGCAATATGCGAGCAGTCCATATTGGTGGAAAACATGAGCATCCTGCTCCCTCACCTAGCATATTTATTTATTTATTTAACATTTTGTATATACTGCTTTTCATTGTATCAAAGCGGTTTACAGAAAACAGTATGTTCTTTACTGAGGAAGATGTAGGGATGTTACCCATGACTGAAGTGGTATTTAAAGGTGCGGAAGAATTGAAGGAAATATCGATACATCGGGAAGATATATTACAACTATTAGATAAACTGAAGAGTAGCAAATCACCTGGGCCGGATGGTATACATCCAAGGGTGTTGAAAGAACTGAAATATGAGATTGCAGACCTGCTATTAGTAATCTGTGAATTTTCATTAAAATCATCTCTAATACCTGAAGATTGGAGGATCGCCAATGTAACGCCAATTTTTAAAAAGGGTTCCAGGGGTGATCCGGGAAACTACAGACCGGTGAGCCTCACGTCAGTACCGGGAAAATGGTAGAAACCATCATAAAGAATAAAATTACTCAGCATGTAGATAGTCATGGCCTAATGGGAGATAGCCAACATTGTTTTAGACAAGGAAGATCTTGTCTTACTAATCTATTATGTTTTTTTGAAAGTGTGAATAAACAGGTGGACAAAGGTGAGTCGGTTGATATAGTGTATCTGGACTTTCAGAAAGCCTTTCACAAGATCCCTCATCAGAGACTTTTGGCAAAAATAAAGAGTCATGGGATAGGAGGCAGTGTACTACTGTGGATCAAGAACTGTTTAAAAGATAGAAAGCAGAGGGTTGGGCTAAATGGCCAATTTTCCCAATAGAGAAAGGTGAATAGTGGTGTACCCCAGGGATCTGTGCTGGGTCCACTGCTTTTTGACATATTCATAAATGACCTGGAAAGTGGAATAACGAGTGAGGTTATCAAATCTGCAGATGACACAAAACTATTTAAAGTTGTTAAAACCCAAGTGGATTGTGGAAAATTGCAAGAGGATCTTGAGAAATTGGAAGACTGGGCATCAAAATGGCAGATGAAATTTAATGTGGACAAGTGCAAAGTTATGCACCTAGGGAAGAACAACCCAAACTATGGTTACACGATGCAAGGTTCCACATTAAGAACCACCACCCAGGAAAAAGATTTAGGCGTCATTGTGGATACCATGTTAAAACCCTCGGCCCAGTGTGCAGCGGCAGCCAAAAGAGCAAATAGAATGCTAGGTATCATAAGGAAAGGAATGGAAAATAAAACAAAAGATATTATAATGCCTCTATATCGTTCCATGGTGAGACCGCACCTTGAATATTGTGTGCAATTCTGGTCGCCGTATCTTAAAAAGGATATAGCGTTATTAGAAAAGGTTCAGAGAAGAGCCACCAAAATGGTAAAGGGGATGGAAGGATACTCCTATGAAGAGAGGCTAAAAAGGTTAGGGCTCTTTAACCTGGAAAAGAGACGGCTGAGGGGAGATATGATAGAAGTCTATAAATTAATGAACGGAGTGGAACGGGTAAACGTAGATCGATTGTTTACGTTATCAGAATATAGAAAGACTAGGGGGCATGCAATGATGCTACAGGGTAAACTATTTAAAACTAATAAAAGAAAATATTTCTTCACTCAATGTGTAATCAAACTCTGGAATTTGTTACCGGAGGATGTAGTAAAGGCTGTTAGTGTAGCTGGGTTTAAAAAAAGGTTTGGACAAGTTCCTGGAGGAAAGGTCCATAAACCATTATTAAGAAGGGACCCAGGATATCAATGCTTGACCCAGTACAAGCATTGCGGAACCTGTGTCTTTTGAGGAAACTGCTAGGTACGTATGACCTAGATTGGCCACTGTTGGAAACAGGATACTGGGCTTGATGGACCTTGGTCTGACACAGTATGGCATATCTTATGTTCTTATGTTCTTACAGGGAGCAGTAATATAACTACAATTAACAGTTAACAGCTTATAGTTCTATAACTATGTACAATGTATAAGAACAAGGTTGGCTGTCATTTTGTTGGTGGGGGACAACTATGTAGGGGATTCAATCTTGTTGATTGTGTGTCTCATATGCAGCTGTAGTGTTATGTTTCTAATGTGCAAATGACTTGAATCTTTGAGTGCTCCAGTAACCCCTTCATAACTCAGTGCTCAGTCAGTTGGAGCCATCAGAGCCACATGTGAATCTACATTACCCACTGTGCACGGCCACATATGAGAGTGGTCCATGACTCGTCCACAAGCACACACCATGCAATGGGTATATAAGTCATTATGCTAGGACACCCATGGTGTGTACAGGTACCACGGCCTGCCCCTATGACTGGACAGATCTCATATCTATGAGATACATATCAGCTGCAACAGCAGCATAGCAAGGCTGTGCAACATACAGACCTCAAAGATATCCCTTACACACCTTCCTAACAGACCCCGGCAGTCAAGGATGGCACAGAGCTACAGACAGCTAAGCCCACATAGGCACAGCCTAAGTCATACCCTCATGCACCCTGACAATGACCACCTAGATACCCATGGACTGAAAAATCCACACTGCTGCTCTATGCCTCCAAACAAAAGGCTAGTATGTGTATGAATGAGGGGGTCACAGGTTCAAGGCCAGCCTGAAGATCAGGAAGAGTAGGTCAAGGTGTGTTAACGTTATCATATCTTCCAGGAGCAGAAGCATCAGATGCAACTCCCCACATGTTGTCCAGCATGGGTCCTCACACCCAGATGTCAAACAGATCAACTGCACCATGTAAGGCTGGATGGCAGAGCATGCTGACAGCACCGGCACACTGAGCGGGCGTTGATAGCTCCCATAATGTGCCGAGCATGTTAACACCTGCACACTGGGCAGGTGTTCACAATGGATGAGCATTAGAGGAGGCCTAATGGGCAGGTAACAATGTCAACGTGCACTCCATTTGGACAGCGAGATCCAGTGTGTATGTGTGTGTGTGTGTGCCCGGAGGACTGTGCCTTGCAATGCAGAGCGCATGCATATGATTCCCTGTGTCTTTTGGGGGAACTGCTAGGTACGTATGACCTAGATTGGCCACTGTTGGAAACAGGATACTGGGCTTGATGGACCTTGGTCTGACCCAGTATGGCATATCTTATGTTCTTATGTTCTTATGGCTGTTTATCTGTGCATACAACATGCTACATGTCAGCTCTTCAGCACCTTTACATAGTGGGAGTGGCCCCATGTACAGGCTGCCATGCATTGATGCACTATTGGGAGGAGGGGGTGTTCACTGCATCTGCAGTGTGGGTGAGTGCATGTGCTGCACTGGTCATTTTGGCAGGGTCCATTGCAAGGGACATAACATGATGTGGGTGTACAAGCCATGCTCACTACCACATGCTGTGTAGGAGGAACACAGTGTTTGGGAATGTGTCTGATGTAGGCCACACTGGCCCAATATGTACCAACAGCCTGTCTGTGGCCCAATATCCAGTGCACCTTGCATTGAAATCCCGTAACACAAGTCCAAAGTCAAAATGGTAAGCAAATGAAGGGAAGAGGATTCTGGGTATTGTCAGAAACAGCACCTTATGAATAGAATGTATATAGTAACATAGTATGAGATAGCAGATAAAGACCAGTATGGTCCATCTAGTCTACCCAGCAAGGCGGTAAGGGTAGATGCACTTGCCGCTCCGTGCAGGTCACCCCTTCCCATGCCTTTGTGTAGGTTACCCCTATTTGTTGAGATATAAGATAGTTATGTTTATTTTGATTTTATCCTGTTGCTATAAAGGGATCCACTGTGTCTGTCCCATGACAATTTGAATTCTGTCACTGTATTTGCCCCCACTACTTCCATCGAGAGGGCATTACAAGCATCCACCACCCTTTCAGTGAAAAAGTATTTCCTTTCAGTTTACCCCCTTTCAGCTTTATGTTATGCCCTCTAGTTTTACAGCTTCCCTGTCTTTGGAAGAGGTTTTTTTATTCATTAATACTCTTGAAGTATTTAAAGGTCTGAATCATATCTCCCCTGTCCCTCCTCTAATCCAGAGTGTACATATTTAGGTCTACGAGTTTTTTCTCATACGTCTTCTGACGCAGGCTCCAAAACATTTTGGTCGCCTTCCTCTGAACTGCTTCCAGTCTTTTTATAACCTTTGCGAGATATGGTCTCCAAAACTGAACACAATATTCCAAGTGAGGCCTCACTAACAACTTGTACAGTGGCATTAGTACCTCTTCCTTTCTGCTGGTAATTCCTCTCTGTATGCAACCCAGCATCCTTCTGGCTTTTGCCACTGCCTTGTCACAATGTTTCGCCACCTTAAAATCCTAAGAAACAACCTGAAGTCCTTGTCCTTGTCCTGGTCCGTGCACACCAGCCTCTCACCACCTATTGCGTACAATTCCCTGCATTTCTGCTTTCCAAGTGCATTACACTGCACTTCTTTACATTAAATCTTAACTGCCAAGCATTAGACCATTCTTCCAGCTTTTGTAGATCTTTCCTCATGTTATCCATTCCCTCAGGGGAGTCCACTCTGCTGCAAACTTTCGTGTCATCTGCAAAAAGACAGATTCCTTCAGCAATATCACTCACAAATACATTGAACAGTACTGATCCCAGGACCAAACCCTGGGGCACTCCGTTAATCACCTTCCTTTTATTTGTATTTATTTATTTATTATTTATTTAAAGGCTTTTCTATACCGCACTCTTTATTATCAGTGCAGTTTACAGTTAACAGTTTGACACAAGGGCAGCATAATTGTCCAGTGTTTACATATAACAGGGAGGTAACATGGAAAAGAACTGGGGGAACTATGTACAATTTAAGTGGTGATAGAAGAACATGAGAGGGCTATTTACATTAAAGCACATTGGTACGTCATTACCGTTAAATTACAGATTAGTACAATACAATTCGAATGTATATTCCTGTGGTACTATTAATGTATATTCTGGAACTGACGAGGTTTTGTATCTAAAGTTTTATTAGATCGAAAACTTGTAAATCAGGATTGGGTTTGAGAGATGGCTGGTTTAGTTTGTGTGTGATGAGTGTGGCGTTGAAGGGTTGGGTTGTGGGGTGGGAGAAGGGGCGGTGCTGTTGGGTTGTGAGAAGTATAGAAGGAATAGGTGATGCTTCAGAGCTTTCCTGAATTGCTTGATGTCTCTGATTGATCTGATTCTATGAGAGAGGTTATTCCAGCATCTGGGGGCGTAAAGGGCGAAGGCTCTATTGATAGTTGATTGTGAACATTTTGTAGCTTCCTTCGGGATTATAAGTGTGTTGGAGACTAAAATACGCCTTGATCTGTTGTTGGGGGTGTGAGTGATGAGGCCAGATATGGAGGAGGGGGATATTTTGTTAATGGATTTGAAAGTAATGAGGAGGGCCTTGTATGATATCCTGAAGTTTATTGGCAGCCAGTGTAGTTCCCTTAGGATGGGGGTTATGCGGTCCCTCGTGGATGTCCCACAGAGGACGCGGGCAGCAGCATTCATTGCTAGTTGTAGCGGGTTTAGGGTGCTTTTTTGGAGTCCATGGAGTATTATGTTTGCGTAGTCGAAGTGGGGTGTTACTAGCGCTTGAAATATTGTAGGAAATTCTCTGGAGCCAACATGGTTCTGAGGTGGCGTAATGTCTTGATCTTGTAGTATATAGTCTTGACCATGCTGCTTATGTGCACTGTGAAGTCTAGCCGTTGGTCTAGTATAATACTCAGGTATCGTATGGTGGGTTTGCTTGGTAACTCTGCGTCTCTTACTTTTAGGGTTGGAGGAGGTGAAAAATTTTTGTTCCTCGTAATGAATAAGACCTCCATTTTTTTAAATGTATTTGAAGATTCTGGTTGTGAAGCCAATCTGTAACTGCGTTGAAATAGTCTACTAAGGCTGTGTAATCAGGACGCGTGATATTAATAGGTGTAAATAGCACCCGTCGTCAGCATAGATCAGGCATGAGATTCTGAATGAGCGGATGATTTCACATATCGGCTGCATGTATATGTTAAAGAGCAGCGCGGATAAGGAGGAGCCTTGGGGTACACCTTGTTTTTGCTGAAATGGTTCGGATGTGGTGGAACCAATTCTAACTTGTTTCCATCGGTCTTCTAAGTAGGATTTACACCACTCCCAGGCGAGACCCTGGATACCCTTCTCATAGAGTCGTGTTAGGTGTTGTGCGTGGTCAACTGAATCAAATGCGGCAGCAATGTCGAGGAAGATTAGCGCGAAGCCCATTTTGATGTTGCGTAACCCCCTAATTAAGGTGTTGGATAGAGAGGTCAGTAGTGTCTCCACTCCGTGGGCTTCCCTAAATCCATGCTGGCAAGAATCTAGAGGGGAAAAGATGCCAATGTGTTGCTGGATCTGTCTCTGAGCAACCTTCTCGAGTATTTTAGCTAGTAGTGGGATGCTTGAGATCGGCCGATAAGATTCGACTTTCTGTGGATCCAACTGGTTGTTCTTTAGCAGAGGCCGTATGGAAGTTTGTTTAAGCTTGAATGGGAATGAACCTGTTGAGAAGGAGAGTCGTGTGATTTCAGCTATGGTTGGGCTAGGTTCCGATCGCAGTGATCTGATCCAGTAGGCTGGGCATGGGTCATTTGGTGCTGTGGTGGTGTTGATGACCGCAATAATGTCTTCGATGCTTTTCACAGATGGAGGTTGTGATAAGGAAGCTTATCATAGCTCAGGAAGGAGCTATAGTAAAGATGAAGTGACTCTGAACAAGCAACCTGTCAGTTCTGGTAGAAATAAGAAAACAGAATTTTTCCATAAAAGACTACCAGTCCCAGAATGCACCAGGTTTCCAACAGCCATTAGAGGAGCTGAAGTGGGGAAACGGGTGTTCAATCAGGAGGGCTATGAGGTAATCCCCAAGCACTCATCTCAAAGGGCAGGGCCTGATTCAGCACAGCTGCGCTGTGCTAGGGTGAAACACTCATCAAAGCAGAATAAAGGTAGAGTTTATTCTACAGAGAATCATCTTCATGATCTTGGACAGCTTCATCATCTGGAGGATCATCAGAAGCAGAAGCCAGAGCAGACGGACAGAGAGGGCAAGAAACCCTCTGGAAGAAAGAAGAGGAAAGCATTTGGGAGGTCTAAAGGAGTCCAGAGCAGTATGTATACTGGGAGACATTCAAAAGGCCAGCATACACCATTGGACTGGGGAAAGCCAGAGGAATGGTGCTGCAGAGCTAGGAATCTCCAGACGGTACCTGTGAGGGAGACGGCTGCACTTGGAAGGGACCCTAAGGCCCGTGCCAGAAGGTATGTGAAGAGAGACCCAGTGTCCAGGGATCTGGATTGGAAGGCTGGACATAAGAACTGGACTACATACTGGCCAGGCTATTTAGAGAGGAACTCTAACAGCAATGAAAGCTCAGGTATGAACACTGATCTATGCCCTAGCTATACCCTTGAAAGACAGCAGGGAAACAAGTATTCTCCTGAGAGTGCTCCACTGAGAAATTCCTCTGTACCAATCCATGATATTGAACCCATGATTGTTGAAGAAGGGGGAGGGGTTGCAGATGCAGGCTGTGAATACATAGATTGCTCTTTGTCTAAACTCCTTTGGTAATTTACTGTTACAAAGTACAACAACCATCACAAAGAAATACAAACTTGTTCTTTAATCTACTCAGAAAAGCTCCTGAATAGGATTTGAGCCAAGCAGTAGAAAGTAATCCAGCTAAGGGGTTTCAGCTGGGTAACTGCTAGCAATTGAGCCTTACCTAATTGCTTGTGAGCTCTGAGGAAATCACTTCTGAGTCTATGTGTGAAGATATAAGAAGTTAACCTGAAAAGAACAGTTTTTCCCTTCTTTGTGGGTTTTGCTTGTTGTTTGAAGCATTGCTAAGGAAATATTAGCTAAAGTCTACAGAAAAGACCATTCTGTTACCATCCTGGTCTTTATTCTTTTGCTTTGATTGCCTGACAAGTTCAGCTGTTGTTTTCTTTATTTTGTTTTTTCTAAGTTTAACACTGAAAGCAAGTATCCTGTTTTATGTGCTACCAAGCATATCTGTGTTGGGAGAAATAACCCCATAAATAAATATCTTATTGGCTTTACACTCAAGCACAACTAATTATTGTGAGCGGCTGTGTCTGGTGTGAATGGACTGCATTTCCCACAATCCCTTGCAAATCATATTGATATATGCCTTTGCCAAGACTGTGAACATTCTCACCCAGGCACCCGTCTGACAAGGTATAAGCTTCATGAGTGGAGACCGATGGTGGTGAGCATTGGATGATTTTGGGATCCAGGCTGTGGATGTTTTGTCTGCCTTGGATTGAAAGTAGTTAGCATATAACTGAGGTTGTATTGGTTCTTGTTGTGGTGAAGAAGGTTCGTTGATTAAGGATTTTACAAGGTTGAAAAGGTCACGGGGCTTGTTTAGTGAGCCACTGAGGAGCTCTGAGTGGAATTCTTTCCTTTTGTCCCACATTGCTTCATGATGAGTTTTCAGGTGAGTTAAGTATTTGTCTTGGTCCTCCGTGTTATAGGTGTGCCGCCATTTTCTCTCAGGTTTTCTCCGGAGAAGTAGAGAAGACCGTAACTCAGCAGAGAACCAAGGAGCTGTCATTCTTTTACCGGCCCGGCTATTGGAGGTCAGATGTTTGTCCGAGGAGGGCTGTTGAGCGAACAAGTTAAGGGTGTCGTTCCAATTGGTGACCATTTCATTTAGGTTGGTTTATCCCAGTGAGTTCCATTTACCATCACCTTCTGTCGTCTGACAGTCAACCAATTTCTGATCCAGTTCACCACCTTGGGACCCATCCCCAAGCTGTAGAGTTTATTGATAAGCCTCCTATGAGAAACATTATCAAAGGCTTTGCTGTAATCTAGGTAGATCACATCCATCGCATGCCCTTGATCTAGTTCTCTGGTCACCCAGTCAAAGAACTGAATCAGATTTGTTTGGCAAGATCGTTCTTTGGTAAAACCATGTTGCCTCAGATCATGCAACCTGTTGGTTTCAAGTAAGTCCACTATTCGCTCTTTCAGGAGCGTCTCCATTACTTTTCCCGACACTGAGGTAAGGCTTACTGGCCTGTAGTTTTTCAATTCTTCCTATTACCACTTTTGTGAAGAAGTACCACATCAGCCCTTCTCCAGTCCTGTGGAACTTCTCCTGTCTCCAAGGATCTATTAAAAACATCCTTTAACGGCCCTGCAAGAACCTCTCTGAGCTCTTTCAGTATCCTGGTATGCATCCCATTCTGTCCCATGACCTTGTCCACTTTCAGTTTTGCAAGCTGTTCTAACACATCATCTTCTGTGAATGATGTGGTATCTACTCCATTCCCATTTGTATGTTTGTCAATCACAGGTGGTCCTTCTCCAGGATTTTCTTTGGTAAAAACAGAAGTATTTGTTTAGCATTTTGCTTTTCAATGTCACTTTCAACAAATCCGTTCCCAGCACTTTTGAGTCCTGTAATTCCACCTCTGATTTTCCTCCTCTCCCGAATGCACCTGAAAACAGTTTTATCGCCACACTTTACATCTTTAGCCATCTTTTCTTCTGCCTTTGATTTTGCTATCCTTATTTCTCTTTTTGTCTCTTAGTTTTATCCTGTATTCATTTCTGTGTTCCTCTGTTTGTGAACATCTGAATTTTGTGAAAGCTATGGTTTTTGCCTTTATTTGTGCAGCCACTTCTTTGGAGAACCAAATAGGTTTCCTTTTCCTCTTGTTTTTATTTACTTTCCTTACATATGTATCTGTTGCCCCTTTTATTGCCTCCTTTAGTTTAGCCCATTGCAATTCCACTTCCCTTAGCCCCTCCCACCCTGCCAACTCCTCCTTCAGGCACTTGGTCATATTACTGAAGTCAGTGTTTTTGAAGTCTAGGACTTTGAGCTTGCTGTGATTGGACTCCGCCGTGGCTTTTATCTCAGACCACACCGTGTGATGATTGCTGCTGCTCACATGGGCATCCACCCTGATATTCGACACGCTATCTCCATTGTTGAGTACTAAATCCAGCATCAAGCTCTCCCTGATCGATTCCATCACCATTTGTCTAAGTAATGCATCTTGGAAGGCATCCACAATTCTTTCCAGATTTGCAGAAGGAATACTCCAATCCACATTGGGTAGATTAAAGTCACTCAATATGATCACTTCCCCCTTCATGGCTACCTTTGCAAAATCATTCATCAATTCGCTATCCATTCTTCGGTTTGAGTTGGTAGCCTGTAGACTACACCTGTATGGATGACAGTGCCATCTCCTCTTTATGACACAATCTTCTTCTTTTCCCCACGTCCCTTGCATTTCAGCAGCTTTAATATAGCTTTTGATATATAGGGCTACTCCCCATCCTTTTCTCTCTCTCTCTTCTAAATACGAGATTATAGCTCATAGATTATAGCCAGCTATGGCTATATCCCATTCGTTAAACCATGTTTCCGTAGTGGCCACAATGTCCAAATCCATTTCCACCATTAGGGCTTCCGGGTCAGGAACTTTGTTGGCTACGCTTCGAGCATTTGCTTTCCAACATTTGTTGACTGGCTTGCCTGTATTTTGTTTTACACGCCTCTTCCCACTTGCCATTGATGTGAGCGTTAATACAGCGGCTGTTTTCAATGTTATTATGTTTATGCTGGGAATGGCATCCTGAACTTGTTCTTTTCCACATGAGGCAGAGATTATTTATTTAGCATTTTTATATACTGCCTTTCAATGTTATCAAAGCAGTTTACATTTAATCAGTAATTTTACATGGAACCAGTAAAGCGGAACAATGATACAACAACAATGATAACTATGCTACATTGAACAGTGGCAACTATTTACATTTAAGGGATAGGGGTTGACAAAAGTTCATTATTTGCAATTTAGCTGAGGATGGTGTGTGGATAAAGGTGTGGTTGTTAATTAAAGTTAGATATTAAAATTAGGTATATGGCACAGCCAGCCTACCATGTGTCTGCAACAAGTATGACCAGGGTGCACACATCATTTCATGCTGAGAGGCCAGTCTCACTCTGACCATGCTGTGACTATGTTGCAGCTATGACTCCACATTGTGCTATATTTATTTATGTATTTACATTCTCTTATATACCACACTATTCTGCATCAGTGCAGTTTACATTGAACAAACTGAAATTACACTGAACAGGGCATTATAACTTGGAGATAACTATTTTACAGGGAACATGGGCTATGGAGGGTTAAGTGACTTGCCCAAGACCACAAGGAGCACCTGTGGGACTAGAAACCCCAGTCCTTCCGGCCCAAGGTTGCTGTCCTCTAGTGGGATTTGAACCCCCAACCTTCCGGCCTGAAGTACCTTGCCCCAACCACTAGGCCACTCCTCCACTCCTATATAGTCTTAAGTTGCAGTCATTTAGCTGCATTTTCTTCTTGGCTCTCCAATCACTGCCCTGGCTGCTGGATATCCATGCTTTGTACAAAGCCAGGGTGTACATGGTAGCTCTGTGCACATGCAGTGTATGATGACTAGCAGACTAGCACCAAACCCCCCCCCCCCACACACACACACACACACACTCACATGGGAAACAGCTGCCGCAGCCTTGGTAACTAAAAAGAGATCAGATAGAACAGTCCCTGATCCAAAGAAGCTGGGCCCACAGCCCAGATATGACTGGACACTCTGGCATACCTCAATTGTGCAGACAATCAAGTGACTAGCAGAACACACTGCAGACAATGCCTGTAGTACACTTCCAGTGATATAGATCTGCTGAGAGACATGGAGGTTCCAGCTATTGCAGTGCATGACCTGGGGACCAGGAGCTTTGTGCCCCCCTCACATTCAGGGTGTCCCCTGCAACTGGTCAGTTGTACAATTGGCAACTGTTATGTGGTGGGAGCACACAATGTCCCTGCGTAATCCTGGCCAGCTGTGATGGATCATAACATTATCCCATTGCTGATCACTTGCAACGCATCATGGGTGATGGAGAGGCTAACCTATACTAGCACACAGAGATGACCTTGCAGCCATAGAGGTGTCTGTGCTCACCGGGGCATTGCCCTGTACATGCTTGTCATCTATAATGATGGGAGATGTGTATATGGCCCCTCAGGGAGCCCAGTATGGTCTGCAATGGCTCACATGGGTCACTGATTGTGATCTGCATTCTTTGTGTATGCAGGTGTACCTTTTTCACCAGGTCACAGGGGTCTGCACACCCTGCACATGTGCTGCCTCTGGGGTGCATACCACACTGGGGCACAACTGCCTATGTGTGTGTGTGTTGTTTCCCATAGGGGGAACAGTGGAGGGATAGCTATCCTGACCCCACATGTGCCTTTGTCTTTAGAAGAGAGCTGTATCCTGCAGTAGTGTGTCTGTTGAGCAGGTACAATACTGCGTTTCCTGTTCGTTATGCACTGCATGTGGGCTGCTATAGGCAGGGTTTAGGTGTGGCCTACCACGGTCTCACAATGTGCCAGACATATTTTTTCATGTGCCTAATTTCACTCATTGCTGGCAGGGATCTGTGGTCTCTTTGAGCCCAGGCCTTGCTATACAGGCCTGTGTTGGGGTGTAGCCTAATGGTCACAGCACTGGCTCCACAAGTGATGGATGTGAGTTTAATCCTCACTTGTTCTCTTTGTGGCTGTGAGATACATGGTTCATTTTGATGGCAGAAAATGTCTAGGGTCAGTTTTGAATGGCGGACACACACTTGTCTGCTTTTTGATGTGTTTCGGGAGCACATTGTTTCTGTGCACATGCTATTTGCAGTCATGGCCTTCTGAAAGCATGCCTTTCTTGGCTCTGCTGCTGGCCATTGCAAAGGGTCAGACATGTTCACATAAAAACATAAGATATGCAATACTGGGTCAGACCAAGGTCCATCAAGCCCAGTATCATGTTTCCAACAGTGGCCAATCTAGGTCACAAGTGCCTAGTTGTTTCCCCAAAAGACACAGATTCCATAATGCTTGTATTGGGGCAAGTGGTGGATATCCCGGGTCCCCTTTAATAATGGTTTATGGACTTTTCCTCCAGGAACTTGTCCAAATCTTTTTAAAACCCAGCTACACTAACAGCTTTTAGTGCATCTTCCAGTAATGAATTCCAGAGTTTGATTACACGTTGAGTGAAAAATATTTTCTCTTATTAGTCTTAAATAGTTTTCCCTGTAGCTTCATTGCATGTTTCCTAGTCCTTCTATATTTTCATGGCATAAGCAATCGATCTATGTTTACCCGTTCCACTCCATTTATTAATGGAGGAGTAGCCTAGTGGTTGGGGCAAGTTACCAAAGGTCAGGGGTTCAAATCCCACTAAAGAACAGCAACCTTGGGCCAGTAGGACTGGGGTTTCCAGTCCTACAGGTGCTCCTTGTGGTCTTGGGCAAGCCACTTAACCCTCCATTGCCCATGTTCCCTGTAAAATAGTTATCTTTGGGTTATAATGCCCTGTTCAATATAAACTGTCTTGATATCATAAAAGATGGTATATAAGAAATGTTAAATAAATAAACCTCTATCATTTCTCTTTTCCAGGTTGAAGAGCCCTAACTTTTTAGCCTCTCCTCATAGGGGTATCCTTCCATCCCTTTTACCATTTTGGTGGCTCTTCTCTGTACCTTTTCCAATAACGCTATATCCTTTTTAAGATATGGTGACCAGAACTGCACACAATATTCAAGGTGCAGTCGCACCATGGAATGATACAGTGGCATTATAATATCCTTTGTTTTATTCTCCATTCCTTTCCTTATGATACCTAGCATTCTATTGCTCTCTTGGCCACCGCTGCACATTGGGCAGAGGGTTTCAATGTATTGTCCACAATGGTGCCTAGATCCTTTTCCTGGGTGGTGGTTCCTAATGTGCCTACTTAGTTGGGAACTGTGTGTGAGAGAAAACTGCAGCCAATCTGAGCACTTTTCAAATCATTTAGAATCCCTTCAGCAAAGGCTCCAACGATCCTGTGAGCAGTGAGTGAGAATCAGCTGTGCCTACTTAGTTGGGAACTGTGTGTGAGAGAAAACTGCAGCCAATCTGAGCACTTTTCAAATCATTTAGAATCCCTTCAGCAAAGGCTCCAACGATCCTGTGAGCAGTGAGTGAGAATCAGCTGTGCCTACTTAGTTGGGAACTGTGTGTGAGAGAAAACTGCAGCCAATCTGAGCACTTTTCAAATCATTTAGAATCCCTTCAGCAAAGGCTCCAACGATCCTGTGAGCAGTGAGTGAGAATCAGCTGTGCCTACTTAGTTGGGAACTGTGTGTGAGAGAAAACTACAGCCAATCTGAGCACTTTTCAAATCATTTAGAATCCCTTCAGCAAAGGCTCCAACGATCCTGTGAGCAGTGAGTGAGAATCAGCTGTGCCTACTTAGTTGGGAACTGTGTGTGAGAGAAAACTGCAGCCAATCTGAGCACTTTTCAAATCATTTAGAATCCCTTCAGCAAAGGCTCCAACGATCCTGTGAGCAGTGAGTGAGAATCAGCTGTGCCTACTTAGTTGGGAACTGTGTGTGAGAGAAAACTGCAGCCAATCTGAGCACTTTTCAAATCATTTAGAATCCCTTCAGCAAAGGCTCCAACGATCCTGTGAGCAGTGAGTGAGAATCAGCTGTGCCTACTTAGTTGGGAACTGTGTGTGAGAGAAAACTGCAGCCAATCTGAGCACTTTTCAAATCATTTAGAATCCCTTCAGCAAAGGCTCCAACGATCCTGTGAGCAGTGAGTGAGAATCAGCTGTGCCTACTTAGTTGGGAACTGTGTGTGAGAGAAAACTGCAGCCAGTCTGAGCACTTTTCAAATCATTTAGAATCCCTTCAGCAAAGGCTCCAACGATCCTGTGAGCAGTGAGTGAGAATCAGCTGTGCCTACTTAGTTGGGAACTGTGTGTGAGAGAAAACTGCAGCCAATCTGAGCACTTTTCAAATCATTTAGAATCCCTTCAGCAAAGGCTCCAACGATCCTGTGAGCAGTGAGTGAGAATCAGCTGTGCCTACTTAGTTGGGAACTGTGTGTGAGAGAAAACTGCAGCCAATCTGAGCACTTTTCAAATCATTTAGAATCCCTTCAGCAAAGGCTCCAACGATCCTGTGAGCAGTGAGTGAGAATCAGCTGTGCCTACTTAGTTGGGAACTGTGTGTGAGAGAAAACTGCAGCCAATCTGAGCATTTTTCAAATCATTTAAAATCCCTTCAGCAATGGCGCGCCCGTGCCTTGCGGGCCCGCGCCTGAGGGCCTCGCAAGAGGGCCCTTTGGCGTGGCCCTTAGGCGGTGGACCGTGCGGGACCCACTATCTGCTGCTATATGCTCATTCTGTTCAGCGATATGCTGTTTGTAGTTAATGTAAGGTAATGTAATGTAAGTTATGTACTATGTTCCCTGTTTGTACTCCTAGTGTTTTGTTGTGATGTAATGATAATGCAATGTATGTTTCCCTCACCTTTGTTTAACTTTGTGCTGTATTAACCGCTTTGATTGAAGGAAAAGGCGGGATACAAAACATGTTAAATAAATAAATAAATTCATTGTATAACCATAGTTTGGGTTGTTCTTACCTAACTGCATAAATTTGCACGTGTCCATATGAAACTTCATCTGTCATTTGGATATCCAATCTTCCAATTTGTCAAGGTCATCTTGCAATTTTTCAAAGTCCTCTTGTGTTTTAACAACTTTGTATAATTTTGTATCATCTGCAAATTTGATCACGTTACTCGTCATTCCCATTTCCTGGTCAGCACAAATCCCTGGGGTACTCCACTATTCACCTTTCTGCAATGCTTTATATCTTTTAACCAGTTCCTGACCCATAATTGTACACTGCTTCCTATCCCATGACTTTTCAATTTCACCAAGAGTATCTCATGAAGGACCTTGTAAAAGGTTTTTTGAAAATCCAGATACACAATATCAACCTGCTCACCTTTATCTACCTGGAAAGAACAACCTTCCCTGTACTGAAAATTACCAGGGCACAAATAGGTCACATTACTCATATTCTCATAGGACCACTAGAGGTCCCTGCTATTCACATGGAGCAGAACCTGAGTGGTCTCTACATGGGTGGGGAGATGTGTGTGGGTGTGGGTATGTAGGGAAAGGGCATGAGTCACCCCGCCCTTTTTCTTTTCTTCTCCCAATGCCCCTCCCGTAGGTGTAGTTTGACTGCTTTATTTGGTGGAGAGGAGAGCTCCAATGAGTGGTAGGAGGAATGAACTTTCTTCTTCCCCTCCTGCCCTCACATGTACAGTTGCGGTCAACATTATTGGCACCCTAGCATTTTAGATATGTTGCGTACAATATCTTGAGAAATAATTGGAAATATTTCAACTGTATGCCATCATAATATTTTAACAGTATGTTCAAAGGTATACAAAAAAAAAAAAAAGAGATGTCTGTGCAACCTAGGTATAGTAACTTCTGAGAAAAACAACAAAATATTACCTGGACAGGATTAATGACACCCTTCACTAATATTTGGTTGCACATCCCTTGGCAGTGATGACAGCTTCCAACTGTTTCTTATAGCCATCTTATAAGTTTCATACACCTGTCTGCTGGTAGTTCCTCCCACTCCAACTGCGATTTGTTCCAGCTCATGAATGTTTCCAGGAGTCCTTTTACTAATCTCAGATTTCAGCTCTTTCCAAAGGTTCTCAATTTAAAACTGTCCATTTGTTCCTTTTTAACCATTCTTTTGTACTTTTGGATGTATGTTTGGGTCATTGTCCTGCTGGAGGAAGCGGGAAATGCTAATCCCTCCCGCTCCCCCTGCTAAGGCCAATTGGGCCAGGGACAAGGGAACCAATCTTCAGCACATAAAGAAGCGCCATCAGGCGTGCCTGCATCTGGCATGCCTGCGCCTGGCGCGCTTGCGCCTGAGGGTCTCACCAAAGGGCCCTTTGGCACGGCCCTTAGGCGGGGGACTGAAGGAGAAGTGTAACATAGGAAGCAGATGACCAACATTGTGTAGTTCTGTCGCATGTTAGACACAGCCATTACAAGAACAGTCACAACAAAACAGGAAGTTAAACTATCACACAACACAAACCCTCATTCACAGGGCCCTCTCTACCAAACAAACACCATGCTATCAATTTATCCCCTGCTCTACCTGCTGCTGATATTCCTATTACTCGCCAAAGCACATAAACCCCGCTCAGACCTAGCACCTCTTCCTTGACCTTGGCCTACCAACACATCTCACAACTATATGCTCACACCACCAACATGCAACACATATAAAACCCCATGATGCCTAATACAAATAACAAATAACATCCCGCACTCTACCCAGACCTGGCCTAAACCCCCACACCTACAGTTTCTTCACTGTGCTCTAATTAACTCCCGCTCTATCCAGAACAAAATACAAACCATCAGAGACCTGATACTATCCCACAACATAAACATACTATGCATAACAGAAAAATGGATCACCGACACAGACAACATGTTCCTGTATCAACTCACACTGACTAGATACACCCTATACCAATGCCTAAGAGCTCAATGCAGAGGAAGTAGAGTGATGATCCCCGTCAAAGAACACCTCAACTTCTGGTATTACTCAAGTGACAGCACCAACGAGTCAGACTTCATCACTATCAGAAATAAATCAACCACAATCTGCCTTATGTACAGAACCCCAACCTCCAATCCAATGACCTTTCATCAATCCTGGACATAATAGTATCAGCATCAAAGACAGGAAAAGACATCCTGGTTCTAGGAGGCTTAAACCTCCCATCCCTAAAACAAAACCATGCATGCTCCTTCATACAAGCAATGGCAGCAATGGAACTAGAGCAATTCATTTACTTTCCCACACATACGAAAGGAAACCCTGTTGATCTGATATTCTTCAATGACCGCAATGCCCATTTGAATCTTGCCCAATCCATCCAAGCCCAATCAATCCCGTGGTCTGACCGTAAACTCATAAAACTCTCCCTCCACAGAACATCAGAGAAACCTCAATCAAACCGCATCAACCAGAAGATTAAAATCATTCCACTCTCATGGACCACTGGAATAGCAGTACATGGATGGCAGCCATCGCAACCAACGCAACCACCATGAACAGGAAGAAACCTAAAACCAACTGTTATAAACCTGCCCTCCGCAACCTCAAATGGCAACTACACAAACACGAAAGAAAATGATGCAAAACAAAAAACACTGAGGACAAACTGACATATCTACAAATGATGAAAGACTACCACACCACAACAGATGAAGTCCACTCAAATCTACTAAAATCAGCTATTAATCGACCAAGTGATTTATTCAATATAGTGAAACAGTTGACTAAAACACCATCAACAGAACAAGAAATCCCAATCAGCACCCAACAACTTGCACTACGTTACAAGCAATTTCATCCACAACCAGGTATCCATATCCTACCCATGATAGGAAACATCCACCCTGACCCCTGGACCTCTTTCACCAGAATCACTGAGAGACAAATTGAAGATACCATCACAGCACTAAACACAACATCATCATCCTCGAATCCCTGCCCATCAGCATGGATTAAAGCCACCAAGAAAGAGCTTGGAGCTGCAATCGCCAAAATTAAACAATCAATACTCCAACATGGCATCATGCTTTTAAGCCTCTTCCATTCGTTCAACCTTAAAAAAAAAAAAAAACTACCCTTGATCTCTCCGATCCCGCATCATACAACCAAATGCAAGCCTTCCCTTCCTGGCAAAGATTGTTGAGAAAACAGTACAGCACCAACTGCAAGACCATATCAAAAAGCAAACCTACTCGACCCTCAGCAACATGGTGTGGAAACTCTACTAACCACTCTAACTAACACAAGGGATGCAATATGCTCATCAAGGCTTTATACTTAACTTCCTGGACATATCATCAGCGTTAGACACTGTAAACCACCACCTCCTACTACAGCGTCTCTGCACCGATGGAATTCAGGGTACCGTATTCAAGTGGTTCACATCATACCTCACAGACAGCCACCAACAGATAAAGATAGAAAACAACACCTCCATCCCATACAAGCAAACTCAGGGAGTCCCCCAAGGATCCATCCTCTCTGCCATTTTCTTCAACCTCTACCTATGACCACTCTGCACAGTTATAAGATTGCTCAGTCTCCAAGTCCATGTTTGCGCGGACAATATTATGATATATGAACCAATCAACACAAATCAACCCATCCCCTCTCCCTATCAAGATTGCTTCATGGAAGTTGCTAACTGGCTACGAGACAACCAACAAATCAACTTCAGTAAGACAGAAGCCCTCTACATAACTAGAGATACCACATTTGTACCCCCACCCACGATAACACTGAACAATACAACAATCAAAATGAAGACAGAGGTCAAATACCTCGGAGTCACCATGGACCAACATCTAACATTCAAAATCCATATAAACAAAACCACCAAAACAATTTACCACAAAATACACACTCTACGACTCCGACCACTCCTCGAGCCAGAAGACTTTCGGACTATACTACAAGCAGCAGTAATACCCCACCTAGATTACTGCAATGTCCTTTATCAAGAATTACCACAATCTATACTTCTTCCACTCCAAACAGCTCTCCATTCAGTAACAAGAACCCTACAAGAAGCGTCAAAGCACCACCATATAACTCCTATACTCAGGCTCTCGCTGTTGAGCCGTATAAAGTACAAAACAATAATGTTAACCCCCCTCACATACCTCAGCTCTTTTTTTACAACCCTCCCAACCACAAAGGACCAAACAAGCATCCACAAAAAACCATCCTGACCATATCTCACACCAGGACCAAATCAAACCAGCAAGCATGTAAAAGGGCATTCCAGTTATATGTCCCAACCATACGGAACAGACTACCGGACAATCTCAGACACACTGCCGATCTCAAGACTTTCCGAAAACACCTAAAGACACATCTGTTCATGGAACATTTCAACACAACAGCATAAGCCCCTCCCCTACAAGATTCAAACATGACTGACAGCATTAACCTCTACATAGTCTGAAAGGTAGATAGTTAAAATCCCACCCCTCCATGATCTTGTTTATTTATTGTATATAGTTTCACATAAATATTACAATCTGTAGTTAGCTAAGATCCCCTAGGGACTTGTTTGCATGTTGTATATAGTTTTCACGCCACTAATACAATGTATCTGCAATTGTTCTATGTAAACCGCCTTGACCCGGAGAAAGGCGGTATATAAATAAAGCTAAATAAAAACTTTTGGAGGGTGGGTTGAGGGGAGGTTTAGGAAGTCCAGCCTGTTTTTGTTTTGTTTTTTTAATCTCCCTTGCTGTCTGTGCATGATTCAATCCCTGCTCATGCACTGACTGACAGGAAGGGAGATATTTGCTCATGATACAGCAAATGGTTGCATAATACCACAGCCGTGTATGCTGCTGTTTCTATAGTGCATACTTTTTAACTCAGTGATAATCTGTAGTTATTAGTTTACTGCATTAAGAGTGAACCCCTTCCCAGGCATCCTGGGGAGATTAAAGAAAAGAGTGTTATTAAACTGAATTAAACTATAAACATAGTAAAGTAGAAGTTACATACTCCTGCAGTGTAATGTGATCCATCAGTGGGTAACCAGGCAACTGCTGTACTCAGCATAAGGGCAGGGGATATGCAAATTGTTGGCTCTCATTAATGAGTGAAATTCACATGCACAAAAATACATATATTCTAAAGCAGAAAGGAAGAGATATGTATGTTGAAAGATATATATATAGTGGGGAGAGTGAAAAGGCTTCAGGAATATATTTACTATGAATGTCAACTCCGTACAAAAAAAGGGAAGGAGCACATCCTAGATGTCTGAGCATAGAGTGACTAAATAAGTTTTGCAGGAAAGAACTTGCATATTCTCTCTCTTGCTTCCTGCCTGACTGTTGGCCTCTAGGCTGTGAAAAGTAAAGTGCATCTCAATTAATTCTAAGAGATGGAATCCATAACAGCTATAACTATTGAGCATGGGTTTAGCAGAGATGCACTCTCTAGTGATAGAAATCCTTCCCATGGAGGAAGAGCTAGCCAGATTTTGAGCTAGGGTCGATAACCCCAGGGAAAGAGAGCTGACGGTGTCGAGCACCGGAGCAATGATCCCCTTTAAGCAGAGAGAGGCCCAACATCGGTAACAGCAGATAAAGCAGCAATCCCTTCAGGCTTAAGGACACCCCAATTTTAATAGCTCCTCTAAATTGCATTGAATCAATCAATCAACCTGAACTCAGGAGGGAACAAGCACATGCTCTTACTCTTGCCAGCTATAATTCATTACCAGATGAAAAAGCTAGTAATCTGTGAATACTCCCTCTGTGAATGAAATGGAGGACAGCAAACAATCCACTGTGCCAGCATTTAGCTTTCAAAAGGGAGACAGGGATAAAATCAGGAAAATGTTTAAGAAAAAACTAAACGGAGTAACTGCAAAGGTAAAAAGTTTACATCAAATCTGGACATTGTTTAAAATTATTATCTTGGATGCCCAGACCAGATATATTCCATGCTTTAAGAAAAGTGGAAGAAAAGCCAAATGACTGAAGCATGGTTTAAAGGTGAAATCAGAGAGGCTGTTACAGCCAAAAGAGCATCTTTCACAAAATGGAAAAAACAGCCAAATGACAAAAAACAGGAAATAACATAAGCACTGGCAAGTTAGATGCAAAGCATTTACAAAGAAGGTAAAGAGAAAATTTGAAAAGAAGCTTGCCATGGAAGTAAAAACTCATAATAAAAACTTTTTCAAATACATTTGTAGCAATATACCTGCGAGAGAGTCAGTTGGACCATTAGATGATGGAGGAGGAAAACGAGCAGTAAGGAAGGTCAAGGCCATAGCAGAGAGACTGCATGAATTCTTTGCTTCTGTCTTTACTGAAGAAGACATAAGGAACTTATCCATGCCAGAAATGATATTTAAAGCTGATATATCAACGGAATTGAAACAAATCTCAATAAACTGGGAAGATGTAATACAGCTATTTGATAAAATAAAGACTAGCAAATCACCTGGATCGGATGGTATACATCTCAGGGTAGTGACTTAATGGGAGAAAGCCAATATGCATTTAAACAAGAAAAGTTTTGTCTCACCAATCTGCTATATATTTTTGAAGGTGTGAATGAACAGGTAAATATAGGTGAGTGGCCTCGATACTGGCAGGCATTTACACATTTACAGACCTCTAAACTTTGTAAATGCCGCTGAACAGGATATTCAACATTGAATATCCCCAACTAATGCCGCCATATGCCCTGATGCTAAACGCTTAGCATCGAGGTATGTTATGGGTATTCCGGGGCGGGTCATGGGTGGCAACAGTCGCTAGCAGAGTAGCAGTGATATTGTGCGCCTACCCAGTTAGCGGCCTGCGGGTAAAGCTAGGCGTAGCAAAAGCTGGCCTAACTTTATGTGTAGAAGCTAATTGAGGTAGCAGTGCAATATCATAGAAACATAGAAACATAGAAATATGACGACAGAAAAAGACCACATGGCCTATCCAGTCTGTCCTTCCATAACAACAACTACAACAGTCCCCTTTTTTCCTTTAGAGATCCTCTGTGTTTGCCCCATGCTTTTTTGAATTCAGTTACTGTCCTCATCTCTACCACCTCCACTGGGAGACTATTCCATGGATCCACCACTCTTTCCGTAAAGAAATATTTCCGCAAATCACTCCTGAATCTATCCCCCTTCACCCTCATCCCATGTCCCCTCGTAGCAGAACTTGCTTTCAATTGAAAGAGGCTCTCCCCCTGAACATTTGTGCCAAGGAGGTATTTAAACATCTCAATCATATCACCTCTATCCCGCCTTTCCTCTAAGGTGTACATATTAAGATCCTTAAGTTTGTCCTCATATGCTTTATAATGAAGACCACTAACCATTTTAGTAGCTACCCTCTGCACCGACTCCATCCTGTTCACATCCTTTTGAAGGTGCGGTCTCCAGAATTGCACACTATACTCCAAATGAGGTCGCACCAAAGACTTATACAGAGGCACTATCACCTCCTTTTTTCTGCTAGCCATTCCTCTCCGTATGCACCCAAGCCTCCTTCTAGCTTTTGCCGTCGCCTTTTCTACCTGTTTAGCTACTTTAAGATCATCAGACACAACCACGCCTAGGTCCCGCTCTTCTTTAGTGGACAAAAGTACTTCACCCCCTATACTATATTGCTCCCTTGGATTGCTGCAGCCCAAATGCATGACCTTACATTTTTTAACATTAAATCCCAGCTGTCAGATTGTAGACCATTCTTCAAGCTTAGCTAAATCCCTCCTCATGTTATCTACACCTTCCTGGGTGTCTACTCTATTGCAGATATCAATGCTACCCGGTTAACTTCAATGGATGCCCGCTGTGCAACCCTGGATATTCAATGCCAGGGCTGCATATGATCTGGGTATTGAATATCTGGGGTTAAAGGTCAGCAGTGATGGCTATGCGCCGTAGCAGCATATAGCCATCCCAGATCAATATCGGGCCTTCTGTTCTTTTTGCCTGTGTTACGTCTATGACACCAGTCTCTATTTGTTGAGAGCACTGGCCAAATCAGATCTCAGGCTCTGCCCTGAGTGATATGAGAGAGGGTTCTCGTCCAGTATGCTCATGCTAGGTCAAAGGAAAGTGGAGTTTTGGGCTGGACATGATCTTTACAGGGTTGTGTTATTCTTCACATCAGTCTCACTATCCCTCTAGCCCCCACCTACCCTGTCCCCGCATAGAGAGGGCCAGGCCAAAGGCCAAACATTTTAGAAATGTCACAGACAGTTGAAGATTTAAGGACAATTGCAGATAAAAACCACAAGTGTACCTGCCTCTGGCGTATTATTCAAGCCTTTTTGTGGCACTTCAGTCAGGCATTACATGGCATTAGTATTGAAGGGGGTTTGTCGTCCATCAATGGCATTGCCGTTGCTGGGCTCTATCTTGTATCCCTTCTTGCTAGAGAACAAAAACCCTTGTGTTGGCAAAACCACAAACGTCTCTGCTATTCTATTCTCATGTACTATCATTTCGCTTTTTGGAAAAAGTGTCACTGAAATAAATGTAATTTGAGAGAAACATGATCTTTTTTGTTTTACCTGCTGTAAGTTAGGCTGTTCAAGTGTGAGAGAGGACTCACACTGAAAAATTTGCTGTGCCACAAGAGTGTTCTGTTTGGTAGTTGGGGAAAAAACAGTGGAGGTTGAAGGGCTGGTGAATGAAGATGAGTTTTGAGAGACTCCAGAAGTTAGGTCCTCTCAGAAACTGTTTTTGAGGGTATCAGCTGAGAATTTGTATGTGTGAGTACTTCTAGTAGTAAGAGTGAGGTAATCAAACTGTTCGCATATTTTTTTGTAAAGAGACTGATTTCTGGAGGAAGAAATCCAGATGATCTCTGTAAATCTGACTGACTCTTAGTGATGTTGACAGGGACTTCTTTAAGCAAAATTCAAGCCTGGAGAATTAATCCTGTTTGGAAATTTTAAAGTAGAAATTTGAGGGAATTTAAACCAATTCTTTGCTGTCTGAGAGAACAGGGCTTCCGAGAGAAGATATTCTGTTCAAATACTGTCAAAGGTGCTTTCTCTGGAATAATAAGCCCTTGACATATTGTAACATTAGCATAACACCAGAGAAAAGAAAAACATCTTCTCTGAAATGAATTTATTCCTGGTTCAGATGTTCTTTGGAGATGGGGTAATTAGTACTACTCCAAAGCTGCTTGCAATAGATTGAACAATTGAAAATTGCTTTTCTAAGTGTGTGTGGGAAAAGTGAAGGCTGAAAAAATGTTTAAGTTGTATTAGAGATAGCAAGTACTTGGTTCGAGGTCTATATTGAAAGAAGACTGCAGCTCATTTTCACCGTTTTTAAAACTAATTGATGATGCAGGACACTAGGAAATGTTTCTTAATCAGACTAATTTTTTTTTTTTTTTTTACAAAAGGGTGAGATTAGATAGAGATATTCTAATTATCTTTTTATTTGAGTGTGTCAGCTAGTACTAGTACCAATAGATAATTGCAAAAAGAAGAACTTTTAGGAATATATCTAAAAAACCACAGCAAACCTCCGTGCTATCTGCAGGGAGTGTTCCCAAGGGAGATCCTGCAGATACCACAGAGGTTTGGATTTCTCATGGAGATCCCATGTTACCTGCTTTGGCAGATACCACAGGAAAAATTCTGTAGTGCCTGCCCAAGCAGGTACCGTGGTCCCTGTGGT
Source organism: Ichthyophis bannanicus (assembly GCA_033557465.1). Lineage (NCBI taxonomy): Eukaryota > Metazoa > Chordata > Amphibia > Gymnophiona > Ichthyophiidae > Ichthyophis > Ichthyophis bannanicus. The sequence goes on along the minus strand of CM066031.1, from coordinate 514,699,524 downwards.
AAATCCAGGGGAGGGATGGTAGCAATTGGGTGTATAGAACTGTCAGCAGCTCTGTGCCCCAATTGCTGCCATGTCCCTGCAACTTCTGTGATTGGGCCTGCCACCCCCCCCCCCCCCCAATATTAATCGGTGCCGCAGTGCTGCAATCTGCAGCACAGACAATATAAAAAATAACTGTGTGTGACCCCTTCAGCACCAGGTCCCCCTGGACAGCTCCTGATTCCCATTGGGAGCTACCCAGGAGGCATCAGTGCACCTCCTGACATAAAGAATGTCCTGGCTAGCCAGTCAAGTAAGCCCCCCTCCATCTCCTGATACACAATTGCAAGAGTGGGGGGCCCCACATCCCCCATCCTCCCCCTTCCACCTCCCCTTTCAAAAAACAAATTCCGGCTAGCCCTCCAGCAAGGGGGAACCCATGGTCCCCCCTGTCTCCCTCTGGGGCCCCCAAGCACATGCCTTACTGTACTGGTGGTCTAGTGGCAACACAATGCAAATTGCCACAGTCTCAAGATGCTGCCCTCTAGACTCTCCCTTCGGGGCAGAATTGCAAAATCATGACCATCTTTGTTTGGGCTTACAAGAAGGGCAGAGGCTCTTCTCTCCTGCTTTTTTCTGCCAACCATGGCCACCCTCACTCCCCAACCCAATCCGCCCTGATCGCACTCCAAGGGCCAGCCATTGCACAGAAATCAGAAGATTGCCTGCGATATCTGATTTTTTTTTGCAGGTTAGCTGCTACCTGGGGCATTAAACCTGCATTAGTCCTGCAGTAGCAGCTATTGCCCTTTAGTAGGCATGTTTACTAAAGGTTAAGGTGCATTAATGAAAGTTAGAACGTGTTAAATGCCACTGTGGCCATAGAAATAGAAGGGCTCTGAGCATTTAATGCACATCAACTTTCATTAATGTGCATTAAATCCTTTAGTAAACATACCCCTTAGTTAACCAGCACACCCACATGGCAGGGAGACTGTCTGTCTTTTTGAGTTGATAGGAGACAGAGCAGTAGGCAGTCCACCTTCCTAAAAAAGTGCTGGTACTCATAAGCAGGGCTCTTTCATTAATATATGAGGATCATCAGTCAATTTTAGTAGGCAATGAAAATGGTGCTGGTACATCCTCAAAAAAAGCTCTGCCAGTAGGTATTCTGGAAGAGAGATCCTGTCCTCTGTCTACACCAGGAGCGTCACTGGAGTGAGAACTTTCATAAGGCATCCAACAAGAAGCTTCATGATTTCCGCCTGTAAAAGAAGAAAAAAAGGAGAGATAAACGACTGAATTTAATCACTTGTTCACTAGTCTTGTACACTGAACAAGTTAAATATTTATTGCACTTCTGTGTGCTTCTTTGTAACATAGGGGTATGTTTACTAAAACCCCGGTAAGGTGCGGGCCCCGGTAGTGTGCGGGTGCCATATAAGGAGTGGGCGTTCCATCCTGAAAAAGAAAAGCTGGAATTTAAATATGCGCTAAGGTGCGCGGCGCCCTTGTACGCCCCGCACCTTAGCGCATCAGATGGCTGCGCGGGAGGCATATGTGGTACGCTGATGGGCAAGCAGAAAAGCAGAGCCACAGCACAATGGTTAAGACACTGACCAACGGTGCAGGGATCAGGGATTCAATTCCCCACAGTGCTCAATGAAGACAGCTGGCTGAGGTGGTAATTTATGAGTCGCAGAAATACTGTGCAGCGCACTGATGTGTTTGGCAGCGTATTAATACTGGGCGGCCTAAGGCAGCACGCTGATGTTTTTGGCGGCATATTAATACTGGGCGGCCTAAGGTGGCGCGCTGATGTCTATGGAGGCAGTATAATACTAGGTAGTATAAGTGGCGCGCTGATGTGTAGGAAGAAGAGCAGAGCCACAGCACAATGGTTAAGACACTGACCAATGGTGCAGGGATTAGGGGTTCAATCCCCCAAAGTGCCCAATGAAGATAGCTGGCTGAGGCCAAACATATTATGGGGCAGATTGCTTTAGGAGGCATTTTAGTCATATTTTAATTGCCACTACTAGCAAACACACTCCCAAATTGTGTTAACATCAGGTGCCCTATAAGGCACATTTTAAAGTGCACTGTCAGCCAAGGCACCCTAGAATGTTGCTTAAAGGGCACTTTAGAGGGTGCCGTATGAGGTACCGCAAGGTCAGTGTACTGTTTTTTATGGCAGCACTGTGCAGTTTAAGGAATGAAAAGCATACGTAGGTGCGCTGACAGGCAAGGAGGAGCAGCAGTGGAACACAATGGTTAAGGCACTGACTGCTGATACAGGGGTCATGGGTTTGCTCCCCAGTGTGCCTAATACGTAAGGCTGGCTGTGGCATCAGCTTTGCATTGTACATATTTTGGCCTGCAGCACTTTATATTTATGTTATTAATTGCTGCCAGCAAACACGCCCTCACGTGCCGTAATTGAAGGTGCTGTATAAGGCACCCTATAAGGCACTCCATAGGGCACATTATAAATTGCACTGTCCGCCACAGCACCCTAAAATGTCCCCTATAGGGCTCCCTATAGGTTGCATCACAGGAGAATGTATAGTGCACCTTATATGGACGGGAACCATAAGGTGCCCTATAGGGCTCCCTATAAAGCACCCTCAGAGGCACCTTATGGGTACAGTACGCGGAGGGTGTTTTTGCTGGCATCAAAATATGTACATTAAAAAAAGATAATGCATTGGACAACCCTATCAAATAACCCCACTGTGGGTGTGAACCCATGACCTCTGGTTTTAGAAGCAGTACAGTAACCATTAGGCTACAGCTCTATAGTTGCTAACAAGCCCCTGGCTGGCTGCAGAAGGCATGCATGTCACCACACAGACAGTCTGCTGTGGTCACCAGGATAGGTTTAGCCTACCCATACCCATGATGCACTGCACATGCAAATCAGCTGTCCACAGATTAACACAAGATGTGCAATGCACCCCCACAGCACCTCTGCCCGGTAGAGGGAAGTGACCATGTGCACCCACACACCACCTCGGCCGGGTAGGGGGTACTGACCGTGTGTTTTACTGGCACAGAGTAGCTACACACCGTCACATTGTGCGGGTACTGTGCTCACCCTGAGGGTGCAATGAGGCGCCCAGGACCAGGTCCACAACACCTTCCATGACTGAAAGAGACCATGCCGGAGGTCTAAAGCAGTGTTAATGTGTGAGATAGTCAGTTTCTGCACAAACATCTTGGATATCTCTGTCTGTTTCAGTCAGGTGTACCCCCCTCTCCAGGGCTGAGGGTGGCAAACAGGGTCTCCTATCAATAGATCCACATGCCACCTCCCTGCAAAGGTGGCAGTAGAGGGGACCACCAACCCCCATCCTGCTGGGGAACAGACACCCTACAGGGCAGTCAATGCAGCTCTGTACACATCCATAACACAATAGCAGACAGACATTAGGCCTGGATATGCTAAGCTGCACCCCACCACCACCACCTGATATTCTCCTGCAGCAGGTCATCAGCCACTGCACCCCGCAAGCTGCTCCATCAAAACACATACCAGCTGCAAACAGTGTGCTAGTTAGTCCACAGTGCATGTTCCCAGTGGAGATGCATGCACCCGGAACTGGGATGTCAGCATACACAGCAAGCAGTTAAATCAGTGACTGGGCCCCAAAAGGAAACCCATATCTATCACATGAGAGAAATGCTATATAACACTATGGGGGTGCCTAGCCATGCTGTGGTCACTGCACAGTCAGGATGAGAGTGATCTCTCAGCAGGACATACTGAGGTCACCCTGTCTGTGTAGGTGGTGGCCGGGCACTAATATGCCCCAGTCAGTGCCCTATGCCCTGTGCAGATGCACCCTGGCCAGGCCACCCTGTCCGGCCTATACCCATGGTACCTTGCTCCTCATTATGCACATTGGCAGCCCAATACTGGTAACATTGCTAGCAGTGTGGGCTGTGGAAGGTGTTTGCAGCCACCACACACTGGATAGGCAGACAGCCACCCCCACACCTATGCCAGCATTGTGCTACTATAGAGGGGTCCAACAGCCATACCCACCACACCAGTCCTGGGCACAGTACAGGCATGGATATGGTACGCACTACTGTTGGGGGTCACTCCCCAGGGTGATAAACACTGTCAGAGACCAGACCTGCAGCGTACACCGCAGACATCACAATGATTGTTATGGTGGAGATCAATGAGCAACATGGCTTTAGACAAGGAAGATCTTGTCTTACTATTCTGTTATGTTTTTTTGAAGGAGTGAATAAACAGGTGGACAAAGGTGAATCGGTTGATATTGTGTATCTGGACTTTCAGAAAGCCTTTGACAAAGTCCCTCATGAGAGACTTTTGGCAAAACTAAAGAGTCATGGGATAGGAGGCAGTGTACTACTGTGGATCAGGAACTGGTTAAAAGATAGAAAGCAGAGGGTAGGGCTAAATGGCCAATTTTCCCAATGGAGAAGGGTGAATAGTGGTGTACCCCAGGGATCTGTGCTGGGTCCGCTGCTTTTTGACATATTCATAAATGACCTGGAAAGTGGAATAACAAGTGAGGTTATCAAATTTGCAGATGACACAAAACTATTTAAAGTTGTTAAAACCCAGGAGGATTGTGGAAAATTGCAAGAGCATCTTGATAAATTGGAAGACTGGGCATCAAAATGGCAGATGAAATTTAATGTGGAGAAGTGCAAGGTTATGCACCTAGGGAAGAACAACCCAAACTATGGTTACACGATGCAAGGTTCCACATTAGGAACCACCACCCAGGAAAAAGATTTAGGCGTCATTGTGGATACCTTGTTAAAACCCTCGGCCCAGTGTGCAGCGGCGGCCAAGAGAGCAAATAGAATGCTAGGTATGATAAGGAAAGGAATGGAAAATAAAACAAAAGATATTATAATGCCTCTATATCGTTCCATGGTGAGACCGCACCTTGAATATTGTGTGCAATTCTGGTCGCCGTATCTTAAAAAGGATATAGCGATTTTAGAAAAGGTACAGAGAAGAGCCACCAAAATGGTAAAGGGGATGGAAGGCTACTCCTATGAAGAAAGGCTAAAAAGGTTGGGGCTCATTAGCCTGGAGAAGAGACGGCTGAGGGGAGATATAATAGAAGTCTATAAATTAATGAACGGAGTGGAACGGGTAAACGTAGATCGATTGTTTACCTTATCAGAATATGGAAAGACTAGGGGACATGCAATGAAGCTACAGGGTAAACTATTTAAGACTAATAAAAGAAAATATTTTTTCACTCAACGTGTAATCAAACTCTGGAATTTGTTACCGGAGGATGTAGTAAAGGCTGTTAGTGTAGCTGGGTTTAAAAAAGGTTTGGACAAGTTCCTGGAGGAAAGGTCCATAAACCGTTATTAAGAAGGGACCCAGGATATCAATGCTTGAACCAGTACAAGCATTGTGGAACCTGTGTCCCTTGGGGAAACTGCTAGGTACGTATGACCTAGATTGGCCACTGTTGGAAACAGAATGCTGGGCTTGATGGACCTTGGTCTGACCCAGTATGGCATATCTTATGTTCTTATGTTATGTTCTTATGTGCTTAACGTAGGAATTGATATCTGCCAGTTATCATGGGCAACGTTTGGTAGCTATGTACCATATACCCAGGTGTAGGGTGGCAGTGCTAAGATATGCAACTGCTAGTATTGGGGGATACAGGCAGGGCCCAATGTCCTGCCTCTCTAGGAGGCATTGGCCAATGGGGCCTGGGCGGGGGGGGGGGGGGGGGTGTCTGGTCCTGTTGGCTGCTGCTTTACGGCAGAGTGTCCCAACTCCAGTCCTGGTGTTCCAACCACTGTTCGGGTTTTCATGCTGTTCCTCATGAATATGCATGAGCTACATCAGCATACCATGGGGGTGGTGCATAGATATGCAGCACAGGCATCTTTAGTAGAGGCAGCATGGATCCTGAATGGCGTGGGGCCCTCCAGGACTGCATTTGGGAGACTCTGCTCTGGGTAATGCGGCTGTTTATGGTGTCTGTGTGTGGTGTGGTAAAATATAGGCGTGTGAACCATGCGTATGTTCTCAGCAATAAATGTTTCTCCTTACTATCACGATTTAGTTGTAGGAAAAATATGTGGACTGGATTGGCAGTAGCCCCAGCTGGGCTTTGAACCTGTGACCCTCTGGTCCTACAAGCACTGGCTGTGTCCGCTGCACCACACTGTGGCAACAGAGACAGTGGAGTCTCTGGAGATAGGAAACCTGGCCACACGAGTCAGACACCCTGCTCTGCACAATTTTACTGTGGGCTCGTTTACTTTGTATGGGGACAGGGGTGCAATTAAACCTCATAAATGGCCTCCAAAAGAAGAGGAAAACACCAAAGCCAAGCTGGGCAACAGTGATATCAATGGGCAACATGAAAAACACTCCCAGGAAAGCTCCATTGACATGCAGTGATTTTTGAAAGGGTCTACGGAGCGTAGACCCTTCCAAAAATCATTTCTTTTTTTTGGAGCTTTCCTGGGAGTGTTTTTTATGGTTGCCCATTAATATCACTGTTGCCCAGCTGGGGTGTAATTTATTTGGTATTTTTTGTGGTCATTTTACATTTATATTTGCTGTTTTGTTCTGTGCACATGTATCACACTGCTCACGTTTTGCAGGTTTCCCAGGTTTTGCTGTACATTGCTGAAGGAAATGGTTTCTCTTCCCTTTAAATCGGCTCTAACGCGAGGGTTTCACTCGCGGTATTTTTAATGCCGACATTCAGCCCCGCTCCTGTGCGGGAAGCCTCTCCCCTCCCACTCTCCACCCATTGACCCCGTCCCCCCGCCCCTCGGGAGCCTTCCTCCGCCCTCCGTAAGCGTTTCCCCGCCTCTATCGCACATGAGCGCCCCGCACACGTGCGGCGGCCCGTTAATGTGACGCGCATGCATGCGCGGCGCTTAAGAGCTCTTAAATGCATCATTAGTGTCCGCTCTTGTGCGCCGCGCACGTGTGCGCGGTTTAGTAAACATACCCCATAGGATTTTTTGGGGAAAAAAAGTTTACATTTTAAGTAAACTTACTTTGAGCTTTTGTGAAAAGATTTCTTCCTTTCTGTAAAGCTGGATTACAGCAGAGAAAATTAGGGACAACAGATTAAATTGTTCAACCTGTGCACTTAGTTTCCTACTGGTGGTACACCCAAGGTATTTCCTTAGACATCTGTGACACAAATAATACCCAGGTAGAGTAGGGTGACACCTACAGTGGAACGCTGGGTTTACGCAAAACAAGAAAATACTCTGCTTATCTCAAGATGGAGTTTGTTGAAAATAAAATAGTTCCTGACTCGCGGTGATCTTCTGCTATTCACAGGACTAAGGTAGACTCCGCAATTTGGACCTCTCCATTACCTTTATCTACCCTGTCCCGAAAAATCCCAGAGGCTGGTATTTAACTCTTATCTGCATGTGTATGTGTGTATATGTGAGTTTGTGCTGCAGAGCACTTTACTTATAGTTAACGTTATTTTGAATATCAACCTTTTTGAATATTTGCCTCATTGGTTTTATAATTAAACAGTAAGGTGCAGTCTGTTATTTTTAATGTTTTGAATTTGGTTTTAATATTTGTTTCTATATTCTGTTTTGTCATTTTATTTTTTGTATTGTTAATTTAGTTTTGTTTTTAACATAGTTTGTCCGCTGACCCCCTTAACCCAGATTTTCACTTTCGCGGTGGCGGAAGTGAAAATCCAGGTTAGTCTGGGCATGCCGGCAGCCATAGAGGCTAAATGGGTAGCAGAAATTTTTGATGCTACCCGCTTAGCCTCTACATCTTAAAGATAGGCGAGGTTTTTTCTTGCCTATCTTTAAGGCGCAGGAGCTATGCGGGTAGCATCAAAAATCGCTGCTACCCATTTAGCCCTTTCCTCCGCCCCTACTCCTCCCCAGAATGCCCCTAACACACCCCAGTTCTACCCGCATAGCATCTGGGCATAGCATAGCATAGCATAGGTATTTATCTTGGATTTTCGAAGGGCACTACCCATGTAGGTGCCCTTCGAAAATCCCAGATAAGGCCTTTACATGGGTAACTAGGGAAGTTACCTATATAAAGGTCTTCAAAAATTGGGCCCACACACCTTAAGGACAGTGCCTGTTCAATAGAATTTGCAGTCTTTTCAAGAAAGAGACAAAACATAAACAAACAGGGGACTATGATAGAACTAAGGGGAATGGATTATACCACACACGGGTGGCAAAGAGGAGACTAAAAGAGTCAGAATCCAAAAACAGTCTCTGAATAAGACCAGAGACTTCCCATACACTTTCACCCTTGTTCTATGATCCCTTATTCCAGAGCTTCATTTCAATTGAAATGAGCCATTGTCAGGGGCCTCGCTACAGCATGTCACCCTGAAAGTGGTGTTCCTCATGGCCATGTGCTCGGCACGCTAGATTTCGGAGTTGCTAACACTGCCGAGAGCCTTTTCTCATCTTATCAAAAGGAGAAAGTCGTGTTGCAAACTGTACCAACCTTCTTACTTATGGTGGTGTCTGTTTTTCTGTCAATCAGGCCGTGTCTCTCCCACCCTTCCTGAGCTTTTGGAGCTCAGAGGAGGACCGGCAGCTGCACAAACTTGATGTGCACAGAGTGTTGCATTGGTGTCTGAGACTGACAGCGTCATTCTGTAAAGCAGACTGTTTATCTTGTTTCACAGTCCTTGCAGGGGAGAGGCAGCCTCAAAGGCTACTAGAGCATGCTGGGTGAAGGAGACTATCATGGCCGTGTATGGGACCAGAGGCAGAAGGGTGTTAGCAGGACAGCAGGCCTCTCGACTCGAGCCTTCAGGGCATCACGGGTAGAGCACGTTCAGGTATCGCCAATGGACATTTGTAAAGCGGCGACATGGGCGTTGCTGCATACCTTTGCTCGCCATTATCATCTCGATGTACAAGCAATAGAGGACGAGGTTTTTGGGGCACGAGTGCTCCAAGCAGGACTCTCATGTCCATTCCAAGTTTAGGTACTGCTTTGGTATCTGTAGCTATTCAGCACATGATGCATGGTTGGAAGGATCTGTCATCATTGAATGTAAACTTTTGGTGGCATGTGGTTTGTCATACTCGCAAGCTTGAGGGTGCTGCCTCCATCATTTGGTCTTGCTTTGATAAGATAGGAATATGGAGAACCTTGGATGCTTACTTAACATAATTTTGTATATATTTAAGCCTGTTTTCTTTTGTTTGTTTTTTAATGTGTAGGGATTATTGCAATATTCTTACAATTCAATTTGTAATATTCTGTTGACAATATGTTGTGTGTCATGTATATTTAAATACAATTATAAAAGAAAGGAAGCTCTTTTATATTTTTATACCATGAAGGTATTTACATGTCTCTATCATATCTCCCTCTCTGTCACCTTTTTTCCAAATTTATTTTATTTATATTCTCTTATATACCATGCTATTCTGCATTACTGCAGTTTACATTGAACAAACTGAATTTACATTGAACAGGGCATTATAACTTGGAGATAACTACTTTACAGGGAACATGGGCTATGGAGGGTTAAGTGGCTTGCCCAAGACCACAAGGAGCACCTGTGGAACTAGAAACCCCAGTCCTTCCAGCCCAAGGTTGCTGTTCTCTAGTGGGATTTGAACCCCTGACCTTTGGGCCTGAAGTATGTTGCCCCAACCACTAGGCCACTCCTCCACTCCAAATTTATGTGTATTAAGATCTTTGTCTGTCCCCCTATATTTTATAATGAAGACCATTGACCATTTTAGTAACAGCCTTCTAGACTATCTCCAGAATTGCACATAGTACTCCAAATGAAGTCTCTCTAGGGCATCTACAGAAGAATATCACTTCTTTTTTCCTATTGGCTTAATGATTAGAGCAGTGGACTGAGAACCAGGGAATCCCACTGCTGCTCCTTGTGATCTTGGACAAGTCATTTAAACCTCCATTGCCTTAGGTACAAAACAAAGATTGCACTCTCTCCAAAGATAGGAAAAATATTATTATTACTAAGCATTTATAAAGCACTGCAACATACGAAGCGCTGTACAAACATAAAAAGAGACAGTCCATGCCCGTTAGAGCTCATAATCTAGTCAAGACAAAATATTAAATAAATTAGATAATACAAATAACAACAAGACAAGAATAAATGTTTATGGAGAGAACAAGAAAGGACGAGTTAGGAACAAAAAGCAATAGTGAAGAAATGGGATTTCAATTTGGATTTGAAGATGGCCAGGGAGGAGGCTTGGCGGACAGAGACAGGTAGAGAATTCCAGGAAAAGGGTGCAGCCAGTTGAAAGGAGCGAAGTCTAGAATTAGCAGTACAAGTAAAAGGCATAGATAAACTAAGACAATTAGATGAGCGGAGTAGGCGAGAGGGGGTGTAGGTAGAGATGAGGGATGAAAGGTAATGAGGGGCAGAAGACTGAATACATTTATAGGTTAGAAGGAGGAGTTTGAACTGGATACGGAAGCGGATGGGGAGCCAGTGAAGTGACATGAGAAGAGGAGTAGTGTGTGAAAAACGAGACTGACGGAAAATCAGACGAGCTGCAGAATGTTGAATAGACTGGAGAGGAAAGAGGTGGTTTGCAGGGAGGCCAGCAAGGAGAAGGTTACAGTAATCAAGGCGGGAGGTGATTAAAGAGTGGACAATCTGTTTAGTAGTGTTATCAGAGAGAGAGAAGGGCGAATCTTGGAGATATTGTAAAGAAAGAAACGGCATGTTTTAGCATGTTTTAGCAATGTTTTGGATATGTAAAGAGAAGGAGAGAGATGAGTCAAAGATAACACCAAGGTTCCGTGCTGAAGAGACAGGAAGGATAACAGAGTTATCCACAGAGACTGAGAAAGGGGAAGGAGGAGGGGAGGCATTAGGGAGAAAGACAAGGAGTTCAGTTTTGGCCATATTCAGCTTCAAGCGGCGGTAGGACATCCAGGAAGCAATGTCAGAGAGGCTGGCCGAGATCTTAGCTTGAATTTCAGGAGAGATAACAGGTGTAGAGAGGTAGATTTGAGAGTCGTCAGCATAGAGAAAGCCATGGGAAGAGATAAGGGCACCAAGGGATAGGGTATAGAGAGAGAAGAGGAGTGGACCTAAGACAGAACCTTGAGGTACACCCACAGGTAAAGGGGTAGAAGAGGAGGAGGAGCCACCGAAGTACACACTGAAAGAGCGGTGGGAAAGATAGGAGGAGAACCAAGAAAGTACAGAGTCTTTGAAACCGAGTGAATTAAATATTTTTAGACTATAATATGAAGGTCTAAATGCTCAAATTGATTGTACGGTCTGTGTTTGATAAAATAATAAATTGTTGAATAAGATTTGGCAAAAATAATTGAAGAAATAACGAATGATTGAAGAAGATTTGTAGAAATAATACATCTGATTAAAATATAGCAGAAGAACGGCATCTTTGACTGTATTGCTTGGGTTATTCACGCAAGAGATAAGCCGGCTGAACGTTAATGGGTACGGTAGATCTCTAGGTGGAAACAGCCGCTGCTGATGAGAGTGGGTTAGGAGGCAGTACCTGCATAAAAGCAGGTTATTCCATCATAACTACGCATGTGTGGTGTTTTTTAGCAATGACAAGTCTGGTGGGGAGAACAGCGAGGTATGAGTTCTCCTATTGGAACGATTAGAATGTCTTTGAAAGTATATTATAGTCTAAAAACATTTAATTTTTGTAAAAAAATACTGAATTTGTCTTTTCAATTATCATTTAGAACTCACTTAGATGAGTAGTTGCCGCATGTCTATAAAGAGTTGGAATTCCCCGAAGAAACCGCTTGGTCGGTGAAACGCATAAGCGCTAAGGATTCACGTTGGGACCTGAGTTCTGACTCCTACTATTTTTACAGATAAGCGTTTTTTGCTATTTACTTAAACAGTCAAATGAGTCATGAACATGTAAACAACTAAATAACACATGGATAGTAATTTTATTTTTGAGTTTATAAGGGGAAATTTCAGGTCCTTGATGCAACATAGGGGACTGGTGCTTAGAGGTATTTTACCTCACATGATCCTTCCCCGATTTAGTCTGAGACCTGTTCCCCAATTAATATAGTATTTTTTGAGTACGTTAGTGAGTGGAGCAATCTTTTGCATTTGGTGTTGATACCCTAATATCATAACCAAGCCCCTTAGATTCTGCTCTTTTTTGATGCACATAATTACTTCACTAACTATATTGAATCGCTCACATGGAATTTTCTTCCAAAATTCATGTTTAGGGAGGAGTGGCCTAGTGGTTGGGGCAAGGTACCTCAAGCCAGAAGATCAGGAGTTCAAATCCCACTAGAGGACAGCAACCTTGGGCCAGAAGGACTGGGGTTTCTAGTCCCACAGGTGCTCCTTGTGGTCTTGGGCAAGCCACTTAACCCTCCATTGCCCATGTTCCCTGTAAGTATTAGTGTATGTGTTTCATATCCCCCAATTGTGTTGTGACCACTTTGTTTGAAGGATAAGGTGGTATACAAAACTGTCTAAATAAATATTCTGGATCATTGCTCAAGCTTTGCTAGATTCCTTTTCATGTTAGTCACACCTTCCAGGGTACCTACTCTGTTGCAGATTTTAGTATCATCCACAAAGAAGCAAAGCTTTCCCGACAGCCCTTCCAAAATATCACTACCAAAAATGTTGAAAAGAACCAGTCCAAGGACTGATATCTGTGGCACCCCACTTATATGCAACTAGTATCAGAGTGAACACCACTTATCACTAGATTTTGTTGTTTCACACTCAACCAATTTCTGACCCACTCAGTCACTTTTAGGGCCCATATCAAGAGTGCTCCATTTATTTATAAGTTGCCCATGTGGAACCAAATTAAAGACCTTGGTTAAATCTAAGAGCCCAATATTCAAAGCGATTAACATGGTTAGCAGACCTGCTAACTGCGTTAATTGCGATGAGCAGGATACATGGTTAGTGCCGCTGAATATCCACGGCTGCCTTTGCTAAGTTCCCTGAGGCTAGGCGGCTAACATCAGGGCATTCATGAGGGGAAGCAGGGAGCAGGGCACCCCAGGATAACCGGGCAGAGGCTATGTTCAACTGCAGCCCAGTTGTTCCTCAGTGGCGAGAGGTAGGCACAGTAAACACTGCCCTAACTTTCACCACTGGATGCTCGGTTAGCTTCAACGCTATCTGGCTGGCCCAGATATTCAATGCCGGTAGCCTTATATGGCCTCAGCATTGAATATCCAGGTTTTAGGTTCAGCAGCAATGATTATCCGCTTTAGAAAGGCTAGCTGCCGCTGCTGAATATCAGGCCCTAAGTACACAATATCTAGCGCTATCCTCCAATCCAATTTCTGGTTATCCATTAGAAGAAATTGAGTAGATTTGTCTGACATGATGTAGCTCTGGTAGATCAAGAGGGAGGAGTGGCTTAGTGGTTGGGGCAAGTTACCTTGGGCCAGAGAGCCAGAGGTTTAATCTCACTAGAAGACAACAACCTTGGACTAGAAGAACTGGGGCTTCTAATCCCACAGGTGCTCTTTGTGGCCTTAGGCAAGCCATTAACCCTCCACTGCCCTTTAGGGACAAGGGAAAAATGTATATAGAGTACCTGCATGTACACCACTTTGAGTGGTAGAAAAGCAGTATTTAAGCCTAGTTAAATAAAAAACATGCTGCCTTGGATTTTCGAATCCAGAAACTGCACTATTCTTTTAGAAGCATTTCCATTAAGCTACTCACCACAGAGGTCAGACTAACTGTCCTGTAGTTCAAGCCAGCAGAAGCTTTGCTCACAATTTGCTCATAATCCCTTCCCATTTAAAAATCTGACTAGAGTGTACATGGAATTCTTGCTTCAGCATGATAGCTCCCATTCTGTGGAATGATCTTCTTCACAATATTAAATTTGAAACATCACACAAGAAATTTAAAGTCTTTGGCCTTTCTGTAACGTCTTTGGACTACTTAGTTTAGTTAAACTATGACTGCTACTTTGCTTCTTGCTGTAAGCTGACCAAGGTTCTTGAATGTCTCCTCTCTACCCTTATGTATCCTTATATATATTAGCTATTTGAAATATTGTGTTATTATTCTTTATTGTCTATTGCTTAACATTGTCTTAGTTTTCTGTATTGTTTACTCTTTACAGTGCCTTGTAAAAGTAATCATCCCCTCGGTTTGTGTCCTGTTTTGTCACATTACAACCTGGAATGAAAATGGAGGTTCATTTGGATGTTAGGTAATGGACCTAACAATATAGTCCAAATTGGTGGAGTAGAACGACAATAAAATATCTTGTATATATAAAAAAAACCCAAGTAAAAACTGAAAGTTGTGAGTGCGAATATATTCATCCCTTTTGCTTTGGAACCTCTAAATAAGATCTGGTCCAACCAATTAACCTCAGAAGTCACACAATAAGTTAATTAGGGTCCACCCTGTGCAATCAATGTCACATGATGCCTGTATAAATATACCTTTTCTGAAAGACCCTGACTCTGCAACATTACTAAGCAAGCAACATGAAGACCAAGAAACACTCCAAACAAGTCACAAAGTTGTGGAGAAGTATAGATCAGGGTTGGGTTATAAAAAAATATCACAAATTCTAAATCTCTCACAGAGCACCATTAAATCCATTATAACAAAATGGAAAGAATATGGCACCACTACAAACCTGACAAGAGAAGGTTGCCCACCAAAACTCACAGACCGGGCAAGGAGGGCATTAATCAGAGATGCCACAAAGACACCAAGGATAACACTGAAGGAGCTGCAAAGATCCACAGCAGAGATGGGATTATCTGTCCATAGGGGCTTTATGGAAGAGTGGCCAGGAAAAAGCCATTGCTTTAAGAAAGAAATATGAAAACGCGTTTGGAGTTTGCACAACAGCATGTGGCGGACCCCCTCCCCCCAAACACATGGAAGAAGGTTCTCTGGTCAGATGAGATGAAAATTGAACTTTTGACCATCATGGTAAACGCCATGTGTGGTGCAAACCCAACACTTCCCATCACCCCGAGAACACCATTCCCACAGTGAAACATGGTGGTGGCAGCATCATGCTGTGGGGATGTTTTTTTATCAGCAGGGACAGGAAAACTGGTCAGGACTGAAGGAACGATGGATGGCACTAAATACAGGGCAATTCTTGAGGAAAACCTGTTTCAGTCTGCCAGAAATTTGAGACTGGAATGAAGGTTCACCTTCCAGCAGGGCAATGACCCTAAACATACTGCTAAAGCTACACTGGAGTGGTTTAAAGGGAAACATTTAAATGTATTGGAATAACCGAGTCAAAGTCCAGACCTCAACCCAATTGAGAATCTACAGAATGATTTGAAGATTGCTGTACACCAACGCAACCCATCTAACTTGAAGGAGTTGGAGCAGTTTTGCCTTGAGGAATGGGTGAAAATCCAAGTTGCTAGATATGCTAAGCTAATGGAGACATACCCCAAGAGACTTGCAGCTATAATTGGGGGGATACCTATGCACACTCATGATTTCTTGGGGGGGGGGGGGGTTGTCTTACTTATTGTTTGTGTTATAATAAAAGATATTTTGTGCCTTTAAAGTTGTAGGCATGTTGGGTAAATCACATGGTACTAACCCCCAAATCTCCTTTTTAATTCCAGGCTGTAATGCAACAAAACAGGACGAACACAGAGGGGATGAATACTTTCACAAGGCACTGTATATCCTTTATTTCAAAGCTTTCTTTTTATTTGCAATATATCAAATACACATGAAATGTATGCACATACATTTCATCATTAGGTGTGTACTTCAGGGATTGAGAGATGCGTATTTTATAAACTGTGTGGCCCCTTCCAACCAGTTTATAAAATACCAGCAAATATTTAGGCACCCTTTTTTCCTACACACATCCTCCTGCTCAACCTACAGGGTGGCCCAAAAAAGTGAGAACATATCGTAAATTAAAAGCTTAAATAGTTTACTTATTTATTTATTTTAATTTATTTAGCATACATTTGTATACCGCTACTTCCAGCGATCAGTGGCGGTTCGATTACATATTGGAATTTGTCAAATCATGACATAAAATTTTGAGGTATAAATACAATTGATTTGAAGGTATAAATACAATTGATTTGAAGGGAAAATTTACCTTTTTAAGCTATATAATGTCTTTATTTCGACAATTTCCAGTCACCATCTTTTTTTTTTAAATTTGTCAATCGTTTACATCTGTCTTTTTCAGTTTTTAAATAGTTTATATGCTACGAGATGTTCTCACGTTTTTTGGACCACCCTGTATATAAAATTACTCCCCACAAAATATATCCCTATTGATCATCTATTGGGCAACCAAACACCACAACTTCCTCCTGCTATACAGTAATTGAAACAGTCAGTTCTCATGCAAATAAAATTAGCCAAGATATAACCCATCTGTGAGACCCATCAGACAAGCAGAATGACCACAACCACTTCTGCCTAAATATAATTTTACAAAAATACATGCCATTCTGTACTTAGGGGCATGTTTACTAAACGGCGCACCTGTGCGGGGCGCACCTGAGCGCCCTAAAATGATGCATTTAAGTGCTCTTAAACGCCCCGTACACGTGCGGGTCACATTAACGGGCCCCGCACACGTGCGCCGAAAACGCGCACGTTTGCGGGGCGCTCATGTGCGATAGAGGCGTGGAAAGGCGAAATGAGGGCGGAGGAAGGCCCCCGAGGGGCGGAGAGACGGGGTCAATGGGTGGAATGTGGGAGGGGAGAGACTCCCCGCACAGGAGCGTGCCCGAATTTACAAGGAAAAAATACCGCGAGTGAAACACTCGCGGTAGAGCGCATTTAAAGGGAAGAGAAACCATTTCCGTCAGCAATGTACAGCAAAATCGGGGAAACCTAAAAGACGTGAGCAGTGTGATACATGTGCACAGAACAAAATAGCAAACATGATATGAAAATGACCACAATAAATTCAAAGAAAATTATAATCCAGCTGAGCAACAGTGATATTAATGGGCAACCATACAAAACACTCCCAGGAAAGCTCCAAAAAAAAGAAATGAATTTTGGAAGGGTCTACGCTCCGTAGACTCATTCAAAAGCACTGCATTTTAATGGAGCTTTCCTGGGAGTGTTTTCTAGGTTGCCCATTGATATCACTGTTGCGCAGCTTGGTTATGGTTTCCCTCCCCTTTTTTGGAGGGCATTTGTGAGGTTTATTTGCACCTTTGTCCCCATACAAGGTCAACGAGCCCACAGTAAAATTGTGAAGAGCAGGGTGTCTGACCCGTGCGGCCAGGTATCACATCTCCAGAGACTGCACTATTTCTGTGGCCACAGTGTGGTGCAGCGGACACAGCCAGTACCTGCAGGACCAGAGAACCACAGGTTCAAAACCCAGCTGGGGCTCCTGCCAACCCAGTCCCCATCATGTTACCCACCACTAAACAGTGAGAATACAGACACTCTTTTATTGCAGAGAACATAAGCATGGTCCCAACACCTATATTTTACCCTACACCGCACACAAACCATAACAATGGGCATTGCCTACAGCCAAGTCCCCCAAAGTCAGTCCTGGTGTGCTACAACTCACTCAGGTCATATGTTTTTCCCAGATAGGAACATGTCTGCATGTTTGCAGAAGGGTACAGGTGGCGGAGGGGGCAGTGGCTGCAAACCACAGCAGACAGTGGCCTAGGCCTGTGCAGGCTGGCACCGTCCACCGCAACAGACAGGCTCTGTCGGATGTACAGTCATGTACTCCCCAGGGAACACAACATATCTGTGGCAACACAGTGGTGCAGTGCACACAGACAGTGTGTGCAGAAACAGATGGTCACAGGTTCAAAGCCCAGCTGGGGCTACTGCCAATCCAGTCCACATATTTTTCCTACAACTAAACCGTGATAGTAAGGACAAAACTGTATAGCTAGGAACATATGCATGATTAATACACCTATATTTTACCACAGCACTCACAGACACCATAAACAGGCGCATTATCTGGAGCAGAGTCTCCCAAATGCAGTCCTGGAGGGCCCCACACCATTCAGGTTCCATGCTGCCTCTAACAAAGATGCCTGTGCTGCATAGCTATGCACCACCCCCATGGTATGCAGATGTAGCTCATGCATATGTATGAGGGATAGCATGAAAACCAGAACAGTGTGTGGAACACCAAGACTGGATTTGGGGAACTCTGTGAAATGGGTTTTCCAGATAAGGACATGTCTGCATGTTGACTGAGGGGTACAGGTGGTGGAGGGGGCATTGGCTGAAAGACACAGCAGACAGTACAGTAGGCGTGTGCAGTCTGGCACCGTCCACCACAACAGACATGCTCTGTTGGATGTACAGTCATGGACTCCCCTGTGAATGCAGCATATATGTTGCAAAACGTTGGTGCAGTGGATACAGACAGTGTGTGCAATAACAGAAGGTCACAGGTTCAAATCCAGTATGTGGCTCCTGGCCAACTAGGTCACATAATTGTACCCCTCTAAAACAAGCCAGTAAAGAGTGGCTATTTGCTGATGAGAACCTAAGATCGTATCCCATATGTGTAGTTTTCCTTCAACAGTACCCACCACATAAGCATGTGCATCACCTACAGCAGAGTCAACCAAATGCAGTCCTGGAGTGTCAATTGTTAGTTAAGTTTTATGCAGTCTCCAATATAAGGCCATGTGAGCATGTTGACGGCAGAGCAATTGGTGGCAGCTGTTGACAGCACACCATGGCATACTCCTTTTTAAGTGGGTGGTGTGGAGTGCAACAGACAGGGTCAGTGTGACAAACACCCATGCATATCCCTGGGAATGCACTGTCTCTGTTGCAAGACGGTGGTGCAAAGCACACAGCCATTGCCCTCAGGAGGTGAAGGTCACAAGTTCAAATCCTGTGTGTCGTCCCTGGCCAAAAAGCCCCCACGATTGTGACATCGCACAATTTTAAGAAACATAAAATAATCTGTAGTGCAGGTAATGCAAAGATGGCCAATACATGTATTTTTTCTGAGAAAGTGTACATATATGAGAAACATGTGCATCACATAGAGCAGTTTCACTCAAATGCAGTCCTGAAGTGCCTCAAATCATGCACATCTTATGATGTGTCAAATAAAGATGGTGTTGTTCAATGTAATGTGTTGGTCCATGGTATGCAGATATATCTCATGCATATTCCGTAGGCACACTTGGGAAAAATGAACAGTGTCTGACTCAACAGGACTGTATTTGGGTACCTCTGCCGGACAGTACTGGCCATCAGGAGAATAAATGAATAGACCCACAGGCTCCATGATCCAAAGCCTATTGGATATACATGATATTGGGCCTTGCGTACATCTCACACAAGTAGTAAGTGTGCACCTTAGCGCTGTCACCATAAACCTGGTAATTCAATACACATATAGCAACATGTTGAACAGATTAGTAGCAGATATCAATTTCTAGGTAAAGCACAATATGGTGATTGAGTGTTATGACACCAATATGTTTGATGTTTGTGGAGTGTGTCTCACGTCTGGTGTTCGACAATGTGTCCCACATTGGGGTGTGACAGCAACAGTATTGCATACCATAGCTATGCCTGCACTGTGTCCAGGACTGCTGAGTTGGCCTAGACTGCAAAAGCTATCTATAGTAGCACAGTGATGGCCTAGCTGTGGGATTGTGTGTCTGTACATCCAGTGTGTGATGTCTGCAAGACCTTACTCAGCCCACAATGTTTGTACTGTGTCCAGTATTAGCTTGCCAATGTGCATAATGAGGAGCTAGGTATTGTGGGTATACCCCCGACAGGCTGGCCTGGGCTGGATGCATGAGCGCAGAACATAGGTCAATGTAGCAGACATCGTAGTGTGTGGTCATCAGCAGCATGGACAAGGTAGCCCCTGCATGTCCTCCTGGAAGGTCACTCTCACCCTGACTAAGCAGTTACCATGGCGTGGCTAGGGCAGCCATAGTGCCAACAGCATCTCTTGTAAGTGATATGTATGGGTGTCCTTTTGGTGCCGAATCATTTGCTAAACTGCTTGGTGATTGTGCAGACATCCCAGTTGTGGGTGCGCACATTTCCTCCAGTAGTATGCACTATGGGCTAGCTAGCAGACCGAATGCATCTAGTATGTGTAAGGTTGCCACACCTTCAGGGGTGCATCGGCTGCAGTGTTCCACTATTTGCTGGAGGACAATGTCAGATAGTGGGGGTGTGCTGCTGATCATTTATAGGCCTGCCATTTGTCTGCTGTCACCTTATGGATGTGCATAGAAATCCATGCACCACGTTTATGTTTGGTTTTATGTGTATCTTCTCTCAGCTGGACCCAGTTTATCATTTCCCACCAGCAGCGCCATTGCAGTATTGTGGATGTGTTGTTGGGTGATTATGCGTTACAGTGGTTAATGTATGGGTTGTTACTGAAGCCGTCTATCTGTCCAACCCACCTTCCACCCCCTCCCCCCAATTACATAACATATGTGGGCATTGGCACCACACAGCATAAGACCAATGTGGGTGCTGCAAATTGCTGAAGGTGTAAACGTCACAGAGAAATATCAGATGGCCACAAGTGTATTTGGCAGTGCATCTACAACAACTACCCATCACACAGTGTCACTGATGTGGACCTACACCATAGCCTATCCCACCTAAGCTAGGTGCTGAGGACATGGTGCTGTGTGTCCACTCTCAATCTCAGGGTGAGCACGTGACCCACACAATGTAACAGTCAATAGCAACTCTGTGTCATCAACCTACACGTTCAGTAATTATATACAGGTTGAGGTGGGTATCTGGCTGCATAAATCATCTTGCTGTTATTTGTAGACGGATGATTTACATGTGCAGTGCATCATGGGTATGTGTGGTTAACCCCATCTTGGTAAAGAAAGCCAACAGGTCATGTGTTGGCCTGTAGTCCACCTGCAGGCAGCCAGGGGTGTATTAGCAGCTATGGCAGTGGTTCTGACCCAGTCCTCCCTGAAAGCCTAGGCAAGATGGGTGTTTATGAACGCACAAATTAAGATGCAAGATATATATAAGTAATCGCGATCTTTTGCCAAGCTGAGTGGTGTGTGGCACTCCAGGACTGCTTGTCAACACTCCTGGACAACACCTCTGTCATCAACCATTATAAGTGGCCAAGGTGCTGATGTGTAAGACATCAAAAAGGTCAGATAGAATGTGTAGCATGCATCTTTGCCTGTCACCACCAACAACATAGTTTTTCAGTATACAACTGCATGGTGGTGGTGAGAAATTACAAAGTATGTGACACAGTCTATCTATGCCTTCCATGTCTATGTCATCTGTGCTTTGCACACTCACACGCCTAAATGACAGAGGTGTAAGGCAGGTGTCCTCAGAGCCAGACCTATCGAGCCACAAAACACTCAGGTTGCAGGATAGCTCTGATGCATAGCGATCTCATGTGTAGTCATTAGGCCTATCCAGATTACCAGACAGACCAAGGGGTTCAAGGAGGACTGCTCCACAACCGCAGAGCTATGGAGAGGTGGGTCACCTGTGATCTCACAGTGTCCTGAGGCAAAAGTCATGCATCTGATCCCACAGTTGAGTAATGTGACATGTGTATCTGAGGCTTGTGTCATATATTACGTCATTTGCTACTGCCAACAACACCCTCAGTGCTGTAGCCTGAACCTTCATCAAACGCACCCTATACGGTGGCAGAACTGGAACATGAGAAGGTGCTGTGGCGGAGACTGCAACTCATAATGCACTCTCTGGAGTGGCTCATAGAGGATCAGATGTGCCATCCAAGATTATTGCAATGTCACAGTGTGTTTGCTGTCAGAAGAAAAACCATAACCCAAGGACACACAAACCACTGCTGATATTAGAGAGTAATGTCCCAGCAAGTCATATTGATTAGGCAGACTGTGTAAAGGGAAACAGTAGGTCTGTACCATAAGGAGAATTGGCAAATAATGTGGCACACGTCAGCCAGAATGTCTGTATGTCAGAACACCTACTTAAAATCAACGTGCTTGTCTGTCTCATGGCAAACCCCATCAGCTCAGTATGTGTGTTACGCAACCTAATGTGTATGTAGACTGTCCAGATAGAAACGGCCCCCAGCCCCTCCCCCCCCCCTTATGCCATCCCGAACATCATTGCTGGCCGCACATTGAGATGAACTACTGAACATGATATATTGGGACTCATAGCTCCACATCACCAGGATGACTGTTAGACCACTCTGTTGTGCTGTGTGGTCTCCTGTGGATAGGGAGTGTTTGTGGTCTACCTTAAGCACACACAACCATATCACCATGGTGACTGATATGCCACTGTGATGGCCTCCATGACGCATGGGGATAGGGAGGCTGTATTAAACGGTGCAAGCACACACAAACATATTTCACGGTTGACGTATAGCCCACTTTGATGGGTCTCAATGACACCTTGTTGTGTTTGCATTTGTAGTGTCACTCATTGCAATGTCAAAGCCATAGTACATCACGTCATACGAAAGCCTAAGAAACATTGTGGAAGTGTTGATTACTTCAAGTCCAAAATGTGTAGACACCATATGATCACAAACTATCTTATGTGTCTAAAATAGGTGTCACTCACCAGTGTATATGCAAATTGTGCTGCGAATGTGCATATGTCTATGCGCTGAAATGCGTATTTGCAGTGCGCATTTGTACATAAGACGTCACGCAGCAGCGCCAGTTGCGTGGTGTACATGACTGTAAACCAGTTGAAAAATGGGCCAGCTGTGGTGCGCAGTCACACGTATGACGTTGTTAAACTATGGTCGTTGCGCAGATGGACATCATAGGTTGCTATACGTTGCGTTTCGGGACGCAGATGGACGTTTGACATCGCTAAACCGCGCCATTTGCGGGGCACAGTTGTACGTAAGACGTCACTAATCTGCGCCAGTTGCGGCGCGCATGCGCGTGAATAACGCTGCGTGCAAGCACATGACAGTATCGGAAAATGGCGCCCAGACAAAGGAAGCCCTCCTTTACTCCACGCGAGCTGCGCTCCCTGGCCCGGCTGATTGCCAACAGGCAAGAGAAGCTGTTCCCCGGGCCCAGCAGGCAAAGGGACAGCTCCAAGGTCCGCAGGGCATGGGAGCGGCTACAGAGAAGATTTAATCGCCTCGCTGAATACCCAAGGGAGGTAAGTGTATGGGGGCAACTCATTGGAATCAGATATGTAGCCTGTGTCCATTGCAGATGTCCATGCTGGTAATATAAGGTTTTGTGAATCAGGAATATCCAGCAGATGACCAGAAATCACATAATGTCTGTGTATCATATGTGACTGCTTTGTCCTGTACCCTGGTGTTGCTGGTAATGGTCACAGAGGTTCTGATGCTATGGAATCTGCTGCTGTGGCCCTGCAACAACATACATGAGGAATGTACGCCCATAAATCACCCTCAATCCATCAATACCACATCATATGGATATGGTGGGATGTGGATCTGGATCCAAACACCTTGTGTACAGCAATAGGCCATGTGACATGTAGCATTACTGGTATGTAAGTCCACCCGGTGATATGGGTTACTAAACAAACGTTGTTGAATAGGCCCCCCCCCCCCCCAATCCCCAGGGGTCCTGAGAGCTCATCACAGTGGCCTATCCATCACCCTTGAGATATGGTTCTGTGTGTGCAGACAATTGAAGATATATCCATCCTATCCCCATAAGACTACTGAGACCATCACAGTGAGTCACCTGTCATCCTGGCTAGATGTTGTTGTGTGCTGAAACAGTTTGCATTAGCCACCCTATCCCCAGGAGAAGACAGAGCCCATCACAGTGGGTCACCTGTCACCCTGGCTAGATGTTGTTGTGTGCTGAAACACTTTGCATTAGCCACCCTATCCCCAGGGGAAGACAGAGCCCATCACAGTGGGTCACCTGTCATCCAGGGGATATGGTTGTGTGTGCTGAAACAGTTTGCATTAGCCACCCTATCCCCAGGAGAAGACAGAGCCCATCACAGTGGGTCACCTGTCACCCTGGCTAGATGTTGTTGTGTGCTGAAACACTTTGCATTAGCCACCCTATCCCCAGGGGAAGACAGAGCCCATCACAGTGGGTCACCTGTCATCCAGGGGATATGGTTGTGTGTGCTGAAACAGTTTGCATTAGCCACCCTATCCCCAGGAGAAGACAGAGCCCATCACAGTGGGTCACCTGTCACCCTGGCTAGATGTTGTTGTGTGCTGAAACACTTTGCATTAGCCACCCTATCCCCAGGAGAAGACAGAGCCCATCACAGTGGGTCACCTGTCACCCTGGCTAGATGTTGTTGTGTGCTGAAACAGTTTGCATGAGCCACCCTATCCCCAGGAGAAGACAGAGCCCATCACAGTGGGTCGCCTGTCATCCAGGGGATATGGTTGTGTGTGCTGAAACAGTTTGCATGAGCCACCCTATCCCCAGGAGAAGACAGAGCCCATCACAGTGGGTCGCCTGTCATCCAGGGGATATGGTTGTGTGTGCTGAAACAGTTTGCATTAGCCACCCTATCCCCAGGAGAAGACAGAGCCCATCACAGTGGGTCACCTGTCACCCTGGCTAGATGTTGTTGTGTGCTGAAACAGTTTGCATGAGCCACCCTATCCCCAGGAGAAGACAGAGCCCATCACAGTGGGTCGCCTGTCATCCAGGGGATATGGTTGTGTGTGCTGAAACAGTTTGCATGAGCCACCCTATCCCCAGGAGAAGACAGAGCCCATCACAGTGGGTCGCCTGTCATCCAGGGGATATGGTTGTGTGTGCTGAAACAGTTTGCATTAGCCACCCTATCCCCAGGAGAAGACAGAGCCCATCACAGTGGGTCACCTGTCACCCTGGCTAGATGTTGTTGTGTGCTGAAACAGTTTGCATGAGCCACCCTATCCCCAGGAGAAGACAGAGCCCATCACAGTGGGTCGCCTGTCATCCAGGGGATATGGTTGTGTGTGCTGAAACAGTTTGCATGAGCCACCCTATCCCCAGGAGAAGACAGAGCCCATCACAGTGGGTCGCCTGTCATCCAGGGGATATGGTTGTGTGTGCTGAAACAGTTTGCATTAGCCACCCTATCCCCAGGAGAAGACAGAGCCCATCACAGTGGGTCACCTGTCACCCTGGCTAGATGTTGTTGTGTGCTGAAACAGTTTGCATGAGCCACCCTATCCCCAGGAGAAGACAGAGCCCATCACAGTGGGTCGCCTGTCATCCAGGGGATATGGTTGTGTGTGCTGAAACAGTTTGCATGAGCCACCCTATCCCCAGGAGAAGACAGAGCCCATCACAGTGGGTCGCCTGTCATCCAGGGGATATGGTTGTGTGTGCTGAAACAGTTTGCATGAGCCACCCTATCCCCAGGAGAAGACAGAGCCCATCACAGTGGGTCGCCTGTCATCCAGGGGATATGGTTGTGTGTGCTGAAACAGTTTGCATTAGCCACCCTATCCCCAGGAGAAGACAGAGCCCATCACAGTGGGTCACCTGTCACCCTGGCTAGATGTTGTTGTGTGCTGAAACACTTTGCATTAGCCACCCTATCCCCAGGAGAAGACAGAGCCCATCACAGTGGGTCACCTGTCACCCTGGCTAGATGTTGTTGTGTGCTGAAACAGTTTGCATGAGCCACCCTATCCCCAGGAGAAGACAGAGCCCATCACAGTGGGTCGCCTGTCATCCAGGGGATATGGTTGTGTGTGCTGAAACAGTTTGCATTAGCCACCCTATCCCCAGGAGAAGACAGAGCCCATCACAGTGGGTCACCTGTCACCCTGGCTAGATGTTGTTGTGTGCTGAAACACTTTGCATTAGCCACCCTATCCCCAGGGGAAGACAGAGCCCATCACAGTGGGTCGCCTGTCATCCAGGGGATATGGTTGTGTGTGCTGAAACAGTTTGCATGAGCCACCCTATCCCCAGGAGAAGACAGAGCCCATCACAGTGGGTCGCCTGTCACCCTGGCTAGATGTTGTTGTGTGCTGAAACACTTTGCATTAGCCTCCCCATCCCCACGAGGGCACCACTGTGTGTTACCAGTCATCCTGGTGATCTTGGTCTGTTTACTGTAAAGGTGGTAAACATTCTCCCTATCCCCTGCGGTGCAGAGATCGCATCATCGTGAACATTTACTCAAACGTCATATATGGTCTGTGTGCCCTGACAATTTCATACATCCACCCTATCAGCAGCAGACCAGACAGCCCCTCACAGTGTGTTCCCATTCATCCTGGTGACATCAGTGTGTGTCATTTAAAAGGTCAGAACGTAATCCATATCCAAAGGGGTGTGTACAGCTCATCACAGTGGTGTATCAGTCACCCGTAAGATATGGTCTGTGTGACCAGACAATTTCATACATCCACCCTAACACCAGGGGAACAGAGAGGCCATCACACTGTGTTCCCATTCATCATGGTGATATTGCTGTGTGGAATGAACAGGTCAAACCAGTCTCCGTATCCCCAGGGGTGTGGAGAGTTCATCACAGTGGGCTATCAGTCACCCTTACTATATGATCTGTGTGCCTAGGCAATTTCATACATCGACCACATCATTAGCAGACTACATAGGCAATCACAGTGTGTTCCCAGTCATCCTGGAGATATTGTTGTATGTAATGTAAGGTTGAAGAACATTCTCCATATCATCAGGGGTGCTGAGAGGTCATCACAGTGCTCTATTGGTCACCCTGTGGATATGGTTGTGTGTGGCAACACAATATAGTACATCCACCCTATCCCCAGGAGAATACAGAGCCCATCACAGTGGGTTCCCTGTTCACATCGTGGTATTGGGTAGTGTAATGTAAAAGGTCCAAAACGTCTCGTTATCCACAGGTGTGCTGTGAGGTCATCACAGTGGCGTAACAATCACCCTGGAGATATGGTTGTGTGTGTTCTCACAGCTTCCTTTGTTCTCCCTATCCCCTGGAGTGCACGGAGCCCATCACACTGGGTCATCTATCACCCTGGAGATATGGTTGTGTGTGCTTTAACAGTTTGCTGTGTTCCCCCTATCCCGTGGGTCCAGGCAGCCCATCACACTGGGTCATCTGGCACCATGGAGATATGGTTGTGTGTGCTACAACAGTTTGCTTTACCCTCCCTATCCCCTGGAGTGCACGGAGCCCATCACACTGGGTCATCTATCACCCTGGAGATATGGTTGTGTGTGCTTTAACAGTGTGCTGTGTTCCCCCTATCCCGTGGGTCCAGGCAGCCCATCACACTGGGTCATCTGGCACCATGGAGATATGGTTGTGTGTGCTACAACAGTTTGCTTTACCCTCCCTATCCCCTGGAGTGCACGGAGCCCATCACACTGGGTCATCTATCACCCTGGAGATATGGTTGTGTGTGCTTTAACAGTTTGTTGTGTTCCCCTATCCCGTGGGTCCAGGCAGCCCATCACACTGGGCCATCTGGCAACATGGAGATATGGTTGTGTGTGCTACAACAGTTTGCTTTACCCTCCCTATCCCCTGGAGTGCACGGAGCCCATCACACTGGGTCATCTATCACCCTGGAGATATGGTTGTGTGTGCTTTAACAGTTTGCTGTGTTCCCCTATCCCGTGGGTCCAGGCAGCCCATCACACTGGGTCATCTGGCACCATAGAGATATGGTTGTGTGTGACTAACAAGTTATATGCATTCCCAATATCCCCAGGATTCCAGTGACTATGGTAATGTGTCCTGTTAGTCACCCACTTGCTATGGTGTATGGAGCTGATGATGTGTGTTCGGATACACCACCCCAGGGGGCCAAATACCGGCATGCAATGGTGGGTATGTTAGAAAGATATTGTGTTTGTTCATGGCACAGAGGTTGTACGTACCCCATAGTTTTGGAGGTCAATATATCATCACACATGTCTCCGATGTCTGCAGATGATATGGTAGGGGACGATGTTTATGTGTGTAACAGCACCCCATCCCCATGAACCATGTCAGAAGCTAACAAACACCTGCAACAGATCTATGTCCCCACACCATCATGCAAATGTTGTTTCAGCATTTATACACATAATAGAAAGCCAAACCTATGACACACATGGACATCAGTGATGTTCTTCCAATGATCAACTCAGCAGGTGTGGTTGACCAACACATACATAAAACTACACATGACCACTGTTGTTCACAGATGTTATGGTGATATTGCCCATGTCTATGGTGTTGTAAACACACATGTGGTCTGCACAGCAGGGCTACGGCCTACAAAGATAGCAATCTTCCATTGCTCATACAGGGTCAATCCCACCCCCCACCCACATTATGCACATGTGAGGACATATGTCTGTTGCCCATGGCGATCCCCAATGACATGTGATGAACTATGCTATACATGAGACACACACACAACAGTGTGGCTGTAGCAGCAAAACATTGCCCACACGGCTGTGTGTTTTTATGGGTGACCCAGCAGAAGGTTGATATGTCACTAATGCACCCAACCTTTCAATTACCATCAACAGGTTGAGGATCTCCGGAAGAAGGGCAGGGAGCTGCGCCACCACCATGCCGGCTACCTGCAGCGAATCCAGGGTGAGAGCTCCCCAAAGGTTGCATCTGAGTGTTCTCAAAGTGTCACATCAGTAACAGATGTTGCAGTTGCCAGAAAAACCTGTGTGGCCACTGCATATGTAGACGTGCTGTATGTGAGACCTAACAGAGTTCCTATGCTTGTCGACCTCCACAGATGGTGATGTCCCAGAGGATCTGCCCACAACCTCCGCACCCCTCCTGAGACGTCCCCCCACACCACATGCAGACGAGGTGGTGGTCCTCATCACATCGGAGGAGGGGGAAGAGGAGGAGGAAGATGAGGAGGAGGAGGAGGAGGAGGAGGATGAGGAGGAGGTGGTGGTGGAGGCGCAGACACATCCACCTGCATCAGATGTCCCCCACCAGGGGCCAGATGGCCATCTGGAACGGCTGATTGGGGGGGTGCCAGGGGGGAGACAGGGTGTTGGGGATGTGGAGGGGGAGGGGGACGTTGTGGAGGGCTCAGGGGGGGAGAGGGTGCCAGAGGGGGTGTGGGAGAGTGATGTCGAAGACAGGGCATCACAGGGCACTGTGGGCTCCCCTCAGCCACAAAGGTTGCCTCAACCATGCAGGGCCCCACCCAGGGTCTACGCAGATGCCACCACACAAACACCTGGCACAATGTGTGTGTGTGGTGGCAGATGCGTGGAAAACCTGTCTGGGGCCATGCATGCGATGGAGCAACGGCTCCACCAGCTGAGCCACTCACAGCAGTGGCTGGCGGGAGTTATTGAGAGGGTGGTAGCCGAGGTGGTCCGGCTACCATGTCGCCAACCACCCTCTCAATGGCGTCACTGGCGTCAGTAATGGTGCTAGTGACGTCCACATATGTGCCCTGTGTTGCCCTGTCTTCCATCACTGGGCATGTGGAGGGAGGGTGGGGGGCATGTCGGGTTGCGGGATTGTGGATGGGACATTGTTCAGGGCGTGTGGGAGAAAGGGGTGGGGAGGGTGAGTTTAGGGGGGGCGGGTCATGGTATTATCCCCCTTCTTACAAATGTACATAGTCACCCCTGTTTGGATTTGTTGTTATTAAACATATGTTCAAAACACCATGTAATGCCTGTGTGCCTCATGCAGCCTAGGACTATGGATGTCAGCATGTGATTTTTGTGTAGACATATATGTTTTCGAGGGGTAAACATGCTAGCGATAACTCCACTGTCTCCACAGTACATTTGGGGGTGACCATGTGTGTAGGTGTCTGATAAGAGGTTCCTGTGTCAGATGTTACACTGTAGCACCTGTCCCAGAGTCACACAACTCACACGTTAGCGAATACATGAACCACATATGTCAACATATGTCAACAAATGAATGATATTTGTTGTGAAGCTCTGCCACTGTCACATGCAGCAACATGGTGGGGTGTAGGGAATGTGGTCATTAAACTAGGCACGGCAAGGGTTACACATATGCCACAAAATAGTCGTGTATGAGGGGTTGGACACCTTGATGCATAGGGCAATGACACAGGCAATGTCGAACATAGTTCCCCTGTTTGGACATGGATGTGTGTGCACACTGTGCCAGTACAGCTCACAGACTGTGCTGACACGATATGCACAGGACACCTTGCATATGTACTGTCACACCTCATCCGCCCCAGCCTTGACTGCTGGTATGTTTTGGCTCATGAGGGTGGTAGTTGTGCCGTGCTTGTATCAATACAAAGCACACATAAGACGTACTCTTCTGTTAGGGTTTTATTCCCCGTCCCTGTGAGGTTTTCTTCTTTTACAACAGAAAGTAATAGCCTAACTTGGCTTATAACATAAAGTAACTGGATAACACAAATAGCTTTCTTCAGCATATAACGTCAAACAAAACAAAAGAACAAACAGCCTACTTTGTCTGTTTGGCTAGGGAGAGAGAGAGAGAGAGTTTGTAGCCTTTGCTACCTGCACATAGAATTAAGGTTACACAAACCTTTACCTTAAGGGGTACTCAGGTTCTTTTATAGTAAGAGAACATTCCATTAATTCAGTATCTTCTAATGTACCAGAATCGTCATATTCCATCAACTCTGGTCCGGAGGAATCTGCATAGCCCACGTCTAATGTGGAATAAAAGTATGGCAGATTTGCCTCATTAGTTAGGAAGTTCCTCTTCCTCTGAATAGCACTGCTTCCCTGGGGAAGGTCACCAAACTCTGTATGCTGTTTACTAGAACCCTGCCCCCGCTGGTGCTTCAGTGGATAGCTTAGGTCTCTGCTTAGCTTGCTAGCTGAGTAATTGGGATACGCTCCCTGCTGGGTCTGCCTCAGCTCTCCCGATTCAGCTGTACCCGATTGCAAACTGTGTAACGGCGTTTCTCTTGGAGCTAAGAGTTCACTGTAATAAGGGATGTCTTCTGCTTCTCTCGGTAGGTGAAACCCCCTCCTTTTAATACATGTATAAACAGGAGAACACGTGCTATCAGCCTCTGAATGTCTAGGCTTTGTAAGGGTATTTTCCTGCCTCCATGACTGTTCTCTCTTAGAAGGCAGATATCCCTTATATCCCTTCTTTTCCCCTGAATCTGCTGTTGTAGTTTTCTTATATGTCACTTGCCTTCTCTCAGAGCCACACAGGTCTCTGGCCTCTTTCCATAATTCCTCTCTCCAGGATTGCCTACTCGGCTCCTCTCTCCAGGATTGCCTGTGAGAACGCCTCTCTCTCCAAGGCTGTTGCTCTCTCCAAGCTTGCCTCTCTCTCCAAGCTTGCTTCCCACTCGAAGGTAGCCTCTCTCTCCAAGATTGCCTGTCACTCCAAGATAGCCTCTCACTCCAAGGTAATCTCTCACTCCAAGGTAGTCTCTCTCTCCAAGGTTGCCTCTCACTACAAGCTTGCCTCTCCCTACCAGGCAGCCTCCCACTGAATGTTTGGTAGTCCGTTTTATCCATGTATTTTCTGACTCCACCTTTCTTCAGCTGCGCTTCATTAGGTGAAGCAGAGTCCCGTGCCTTACTCCCGGGGTGTGTCTCTCCAGGCTCTGGGCACGTGTGCTTACGTTGTCCCTGGCAACTGTCAAGCATTCCTTCATTCATCCTGTCACTTTTTCCTTGATCATTCATACTGCTCAGCATTCTTTCAGGCTGCCTTAGGTCCACCCTGTGACAGTACACATCATAAACATAGTAGCCGCCTGTGGCTAGGTAGCTGCAGCACGGGACCGGTTTGCAACTAATGTAGTCCGGGCCTCCAACCCCGCCATGTCATAGATACACACGGGAACACATGGTCAGTCACTGGACACACACAGTGTATGTAGTTAATGCCAGCTGTTTATTGTCACAGCATTTACGTCATATTAATGTACTTTTACAAACATCTCAATGATAATTGTGTGATTTACATCCCAGCCGTGTATGTGACACACCATGAACATAGGAGTGTCATCTCTGAGCCTTTCATAAACAACACATACAACATCCCCAAAACAAGGTGAAACATAGACATAAATGCTGCAAATGATCATTGCACCAGAGACAGGCTTTGACAAACATATTACAAACGGATGACAACATCATAGTTTAGGATCTACGTGGTCGGCCACGCCTGCCACGTTGGCCCCTCCTCCCTCGTGGGTCAATGGCCACCTCATGAACCGGTGGTGGTGGTGGTGGGGGTGGGGGTGCAGGTGCAGCTCGCCGTAGCACATCAAGTATGCCCTCAAGGGCTTCACATATCCGTGTGAGTGGCATGGCTCGTATCTCCGCACGTGACTGACGCAGCTCCTCACACACCTCCCTTGTGTTCTGCTGCACTGCCATGTGTATCCTGTCCATAACGCGTATGATGCCTGTGCATGGGATACAGGGTGGTCAATGACATACCTCTCCACTAATACACCGTAGTACACAAACATGTCATGCACATCCAACACTATTGAATATGTGATAGGGCAGAGTCCAATTTTAACATGGATAGAGTTAACATACATATTTAACACAGTGTTAGAGGTATTCAAAGCCTAAATGACAATTTACAGGACCTGGATGTGTGAGGCCAAAACCACAATCTACAGGATCTGCATACACACCGAAATACTACAGACGTCACAACAGGATTGTGCAATGATAACTATCACCTTTCCATTGTGTAGGGGAGGTGCAGCATGCAGCACACACAAATAACTGTGATGAGCAGCAGTAGGGAGGGACAGGGGACGGTATGGAACACGCCAGCAACAGGGAGATCACAGCTGGATGGTTTATCACAATTGCTCATGGCTACAGGGGATAGTTTTGCAAATGTGTGGGATGCAATGTGAGGACAGGGATGTGACAGCTGACGTTCACACGTGCAGTGCTGCTGCACATATGTGAGACCTGCGGGTTTTATAACACCTTATGTAACACAGAGGGCGGTTTGTGGAGATTATACATTAGGCAATGTGATACACATGGAGGGTGTGGACAAAGCTGCCAGAGTCCCAGAGGGCCACACCATAGGTGGACCATAGCAAGGGAACATTGACGGTGCATGATGGGACATACACAGCTAGTGGTACGAACTGTTGCAGGACAGTGAAAGCCTGAGTTGACACGGTCTGCTTAGGATGTCAGTAGGCATGATAGGTGGTGGCTGTTGTTTGTCAACTCTTTTACATCTCAACATAGGCATTTTCAGACATATGTGTTGATGTGTGAGAGTTCCAAACAGTGTTAAGCCATACATTGCGCACCTATCTATTTGCACAGGGAGCGCCATTTCAGGTGTCACCATGCATCGGACACATTTGTCCCCAAATCCCGCAGGTGATTTGCCTACCCACCTCACCCCGCTGAGGTGGCCCCAATGACAGAATGGTTTTCCCTGCACCTCTCCCAATGTTCTGTTATTACCTCAGCAATGACTGAGATGACTTGTAGATGGAGACTGTCTCCCTTCCGTTTCTGTTTAGGACACATAAGCGTATTTAATGATTTGCCTAGGCTCTGTTAGACACACGGGTGCGATGGATAGGATATCTATGCAAACCTTGTCCTAGAATAGACACAATGCAAACTATGTTTGTGTCTGCAAACCTTATGGCCCTCCAGAGGGACCTAGCAGAGTGAGGGCGTGTTCCCCCCCCCCCCCCATCTGCTACTGGTGCAACAACATGGCAATTACACAGTGAAAATTGTCAATTCATCACACAGCCAATGGGACTGTGTAGGTGAGGGCGTGACATGCGTAGGGGTTTGGCATGCGTTGGTTCCCAACACAATATGTGTTCCTAGTGAGGGTGTACAGCGTAAGATGGCATTTGTGTTGTGCTAGGACCCGTAATGGTCTATGGGGAGTCTGGAGCACGCATGAGTTGTGGAATGCAGGCCCATGTCTGCTGTACGGATATTGGAGTCTCAGAGATAGGCCTGCACATGAGATGTTTGGGGATGTAGTGTCTTACATTGTCTGGTGTGTCTTCTGGGGTTCCAATACCGATGCCCGTGTTGTGTGCACTATTTGTAGCATCATGGATGTTGTTATGCTTACATCACCGTGTGTGATGTTGATGTTGGTTTGACATGTGATGGGGTGTTGTTGTATGACAGGACTATGTATGGTGTGATGGGGACATTTGCTGAACTATTGGCTGATGAGGTGTTTCCAAACTGTTAATGGATGACTGAGGTTCCCCAGGAAATTGCCTGTTGCAAGGACTGCAATGCATTGGATGCTGGTTGAGTCAGGAACTGCAAGGCAGTTGATGCTGGCGAATGAACTGAATGTGATGGTGCCCTGACACTTTGCGCCAGAGACTTATATATGTTTTGGGGGGGGGGGGGGGGTGATACATCTACCAAACACCTGTTCCTGTGAGGTTATGAGTGGTTTGAGTAGGCCATGATAAGCACGTGAGCAACTGTGAGGGACGTGCGGGACAAACAACTGT
Organism: Ichthyophis bannanicus; assembly: GCA_033557465.1. Taxonomy (NCBI): domain Eukaryota; kingdom Metazoa; phylum Chordata; class Amphibia; order Gymnophiona; family Ichthyophiidae; genus Ichthyophis; species Ichthyophis bannanicus. The sequence goes on along the minus strand of CM066031.1, from coordinate 514,665,171 downwards.
GAGATGCTGGGTATGTTCAGGCAGCAGGTAATTGTTCTGATGGACACAACAATATTTTGGAGGCGGTCTGCCAACTAGACATGTGACGATTGTCACAGGGTGGACCTAAGGCAGCATGAAAGAATGCTGAGCAGTATGAATGATCAAGGAAAAAGTGACAGGATGACTGAAGGAATGCTTGACAGTTGCCAGGGACAACGAAAGCACACGTGCCCAGAGCCTGGAGAGACACACCCCGGGAGTAAGGCACGGGACTCTGCTTCAACTAATGAAGCGCAGCTGAAGAAAGGTGGAGTCAGGAAATACATGGATAAAACGGACTACCAAACATTCAGTGGGAGGCTGCCTGGTAGGGAGAGGCAAGCTTGTAGTGAGAGGCAAGCTTGGAGAGAGAGACTACCTTGGAGTGAGAGATTACCTTGGAGTGAGAGGCTATCTTGGAGTGAGAGATTACCTTGGAGTGAGAGGCTATCTTGGAGTGACAGGCAATCTTGGAGAGAGAGGCTACCTTCGAGTGGGAAGCAAGCTTGGAGAGAGGGGCAAGCTTGGAGAGAGAAACAGCCTTGGAGAGAGAGGCGTTCTCACAGGCAATCCTGGAGAGAGGAGCCTAGTAGGCAATCCTGGAGAGAAGACTTGTGGAAAGAGGCCAGAGACCTGTGTGGCTCTGAGAGAAGGCAAGTGAAATATAAGACAACTACATCAGCAGATTCAGGGAAAAAGAAGGGATATAAGGGATATCTGCCGTCTAAAAGAGAAGAGTCTTGGTGGCAGAAAACTACCCTTATAAAGCATAGACATTCAGAGGCTGATAGCACGTTTTCTCCTGTTTATAAAGGTGTTAAAAGAAGGGAGTTTCACCTACCGAGAGAAGCAGAGGAAATCCCTTATTACAGTGAACTCTTAGCTCCAAGAGAAACGCCGTTACACAGTTTGCAATCGGGTACAGCTGAATCGGGAGAGCTGAGGCAGACCCAGCAGGGAGCGTATCCCAATTACTCAGCTAGCAAGCTAAGCAGTGACCTACGCTATCCACTGAAGCACCAGCGGGGGCAGGGTTCTAGAAAACAGCATGCAGAGTTTGGTGACCTTCCCCAGGGAAGCAGCGCTATTCAGAGGAAGAGGAACTTCCTAACTAATGAGGCAAATCTGCCATACCTTTATTCCACATTAGAAGTGGGCAATGCAGATTCCTCCGGACCAGAGTTGATGGAATATGAAGATTCTGGTACATTAGAAGATACAGAATTAATGGAATGTTCTCTTACTATAAAAGAACCTGAGTACTCCGTAAGGTAAAGGTTTGTGTAACCTTAATTCTATGTGCAGGTAGCAAAGGCTAAAAACTCCCTCTCTCTCTCCCTAGCCAAACAGACAAAGTATGCTGTTTGTTCCTTTCTTTTGTTTGACGTTATATGCTGAAGAAAGCTATTTGTGTTATCCAGTTACATTATGTTATAAGCCAAGTTAGGCTATTACTTTCTGTTGTAGAAGACGAAAACCTCAAAGGGACGGGGAATAAAACCCTAACAGAGGAAACAGTCTTATGTGTGCTTTGTATAGATACAAGCACGGCACAACTACCACCCTCATGAGCCAAACCATACCAGCAGTCACGGCTGGGGCGGGTGAGGTGTGACACGATGCTGAGTGAGCACACCTCATGCACAGTCCTGCTGGATGTGACTGGGGCATTTGCAACTTGGAAATGGCAGCTAAATATGTCAGACTACACGTGTTTATTATATTTTAATAGACATATGGAGGTTTAACATAACTACAGACATTATGTTGTTCAGTGTGTTTTTTGCAAGCGACAAAGTATGTGTCGCTGTAGTGATTGATAATAGATGTCATTATTGCGACCTCAGATCTCATTCACATGTTACCCTCTACACTGTTGGCTCTCATTCCATGGTTGCCTTGTTTGTCTCGGGTTTTAATGTTTCTCCTAATGTAAGTGTGGTTTGGTAGCTGGTGTATGATGTTGTATGGTTGTCTTTTGAAAGGCAAATGAGGGCATTTGAGTCTCTCACTCAGAACTGACATTGGCAATTGCTACCATTCCCCAGTACGTTCTGTAATGTCCTCTGTGATATTGTCAGTGTTGTGGTTTGCAAGGTTGTGTATGGTGATATCTGTATGCAGGTATTGGGGTCAGGATACAGTGTGTATGATATTGCCTCTACATGTGCAGGCGTTGTAGAGGTTCCACCTGTGTATTGTCATGTGCAATACATTAGTCCTCCTTTGTAACCATGTGCTCATTAATATGCATGTGTCATACTCATCATTGTATGGTTACATACAACACCCATGTCACGTTAGCCACCTATGATAATGTGGACCATCACAGACTAATGACACATAGACCCTCAATCAGACTGGGATGTATTTGTTCACAGCGGATGCGATTTGGTGATGGTTTGGTGGGGTTGCTGACAGGGAACATGTTTATGGGCTTGACTGTGTGCAATTCAGTATATGTTATTTTTGAACCTCCCTGGGAAATAGCACTATGTGTTCACCCAAAACAAACAGATATAATAGGTGTATGCTTAATACACCTCTGGGACACCTTGTATATGGGTGACCTTACGCATTTGATGAGATCGCTGCATATGCTATTTGCCCCTTACCTGGGAAGCCAGATTGTGGGTAATGTTGGCTTTGTGTGGTACCATCACTGAGGAAGGTTACATTGACTTATATATGGTCTTTGTTTTGGGTGACTATGGGTTATTTGTCATACTGTTGTTTACAAGACATGTGAGTGTCTGCAAAGAGGCATACTGGTGTCAGGCCAATGTCTGCATCTCGTAATTAACTGATGACCTGCTGCAACGTACACACCATTGCTCCTAGGTCTGCATCTGTGTGTCTCACCTGACCGTAGGCTGTTGTGATTTTACAACATGCTAACCTCATTTACTATAGGCCAGAACATTTCTTCCACACATGTCCCATATAAATGACCCATACATGTAACACTGTGTACAGTAACGTAGCAACATCCAGCACACAAACAACAACTACAGATTAGTGCTGCTTGTGTTGTGGTTGTGACAGTCATTTTTTACCCACCGTCAGCATCGCGATGTGTTGATGCACCATAGGCCCTCATCTCTGCCCTCATCATCTCTGGGACAGATGTAGCTGTGTCTACGGACACGCTGGGTTGTTGCGTCTGCTCGATTGCTGCAGCCCCCAGTGGTGATATGGTGTGTATGGGTTGATCCAGGGACTCCGCACCTGCACTTATGCTGCCCCCTGAGACTGCAGGTTCTGCCTCGAACAGACTCATTGGGATTGGGATTGGGATGTCCACCTGCTCCTCCTCCTCCAAAACATCCTCCCCCTCCTGCTCCTCCACCTCCTCCTCCTCAGCCACCATTGCACTGTAGTCACCTGTATTGTGAACAATCAGAGAGAGAACAGCTATGTTTAAGCAAAACACATATGTGTACATGTGTGCTACAGACACCACAGACATGATGTGTTGGGTTGGCGCAATTGTGCTGCATACAGTACCCAATACACCATCCCATACGCGTGTTTCCACACCATGTAGTTGTTCCTGCGGCACATGTGTATGCTTTGGCTTAGCAATGATTGCATGTTTGCCATGTTTCTGGTCATGTTTCCATTCCACATGTTTCACCATCCCCTCCATTTAGGCATCTATGCCAGATATGCAGACACATGCCTGTGGATGCCCACACCCTCACATCTGATTTTGCCATACACTGTATGTCTGCCTTGGATAGTGAATATGGCACATATGTGTTCAGACATGTTATGTGCTCATTGCTACATGTGATTGACAGGGACCCATTGTGCAGCGGACGACAGGTGGCTTGCTCCTCTGCCCCACTGAGATGCACATGTTGCACTGTGTTGATACAATGACACACAAACATGACATGATCAATGGCCCCCACACTCATACAGGGGATGGCAATCACAGGTGCGGTGTTGGTGTGGTCACCGTTGTGTGTGGGTTTCATAGTTACAGATGTGTAGGGGATGGTTTCTGAAACAAAGTGTTTATGTTGACCAGGGACCTGTCAAACAAACAGGTTGGAGAAGGCTTTTTCACAAACATGTGCCACCAGGATAGCAAAATGAGGTTGGATTTGTCACACATCTGTAAGTGTCTGTGCAGATGACAGATCTCTGAGGAATGCTAATAGTTCCCCTGAACCTGTAGGTGACACTTAGTGTACATACCTGCTCGAGGATGTGCCGTATCTAGGGCCTCAGGAAGTCCACGCAGGTACATGTGTCCCAAACGTGTTGCCAGCTCTTGTTCAAGGGGCGACAATGTTGGTATAAAGGGGCCCCCCCCACCTGTGCCCATAGCATGCTGTCTCTCTGCAAGCATGTGCTGACGTACCCCTCGTTTGATATCAGAGTACCTTTTTTTTAGACCTTCCACATCACGTGGGGGACACCCTGCCTCAGACAGTGCCTCGCGTACATCCTCCCACACTGCCATCCTGGTGGCCACTGGTGTGCGGCTGCTCAAACGCCCAAATAAGACATCATAGTTTTCTATCACATGTGACAGTAAAATATGGTTCTCCCTGTCACTGAACCTTACAGCTCTCTTCCTCTGTGTAACAGCCACAGGTATCCTTTTCCTTTTGGCCGTTTGCCTGTACTCTACCTGCTGTGGCCCAACAGATGGTCCTGGCTGTTCCTGGCTAGGCTGTGAGGTGTGTGCCCTGGGTGTCTCACCAACAACTTGCTGCCCCACATCCTCCACCCCCTCACCCTGATCCTCTCTGGCGCTGTCCCTCTCCATCTCCCTCTTCAGCACAGGATCCTCGCAAATAAAACAACGCACCTGAACAGAACAGAACACAGACGGAAACAGAGGGGACAAGGGCAGTACAATACAGCACAGAGTCCAGAACACAATAGCACAGGTAACCTTAAAGGCCAAAGGGAAATATTACAACACCCAACAGTAATGGTAACAATTATTCTCTCTGTCTTGTGTGGCCTACTCCTATGGCAAACCGTCCCCTTCTAATTCGCTGTACCTCTCTATCTCCCTCCTTTGCCTGAAGCACGTTCAGCACAGCTTCTTGCCCTATTAGTCCCTGTGACTGTCTATCTGAACCCTCCCTGTGCAGCACTGCCAACACAGGCTCTCTAGCTCTCTCTGTAACTCTCTGTCTGTTTGTGGAACTCCTCTAACAACCCTCAACGTGTGCCACGTGCGCAGCCTTATTTATAGGGTTTTTCCACGCTTTTCTCTTTGCACATGCGCAATTGTGCAGGTATGGTGCTCGTGCGCCGTCCTCGTGCACGCTTACGCATGGGCGCCGTCCTCGTGCACGCTTACGCGGACATACGCACATGCGCCCTGCGACACCTATTGACGTGTGACGCATGGGCGTCTGTGTGCGTTTTACGCATGCATGTGGCGATGCGCATGTGCGTGACACCACGCACAGGCAGACACCCATGCGTAGGTTGGCGCATGTGCGCCACGCAAGAGAGACGTATGCGTGCATATGCACATGCGCGTTAGACGGTAGGGCAAAAACACCAACCCTATAAATGCCGTGCCATGCCTCTCCACGTTGTGGGTTGTAGGCGAGGAAGAGTAGGAGTGTGTTTTGAGACAGAAAGGAGGTGAATCCAAACAGGTGTATTTGTCAATTCTGTTCTTGTTGTTTGTAGTAGTTATTGTATTTTCCTGTCTGTGTATAGTGTTGTGTGCTTTTTGGTTTGTAGACTGCTTAGTTTGATTTGTCTGTGTGTCTGAGTGTGTTTGTGTAGTTGGGCGGGAGGAGTTAATGGCACATATCTTTCTTCAGTCATGTGTCCTGTGTAGTGGGCAGATGCTGCGGTTGCCGGACAGGGGAGATGGTGTCCATGGAGCTGTGGCACAGGGCATGGGTGTAGTCCCGCAGCAACTCAGTCCTGCAGCTGTGGGGGCTGTCCAAGCTGGTGCTGTTCGTGCACGGCGCAGACGGCGTGCCGAGGTGCAGGCTCGGCAGGAACGCCTCTACAGGCCCAGGGCCCAGCTCCAGGACATGCGAGAGGACCAGGTCATCTCCCTTTACCGACTGAGCACAAGGGCTATTAGGGAGCTGTATGAGGATCTCAAACCTGACCTCCAGCCCCTGACAGATCGGTCCCATGCCATACCAGGTTTAGTCAAGCTCCTTGCTGCTTTACATTTCTTTGCCTCTGGCTGTTTCCAGTCATCTGTGGCCGCAGTAGGTGGTATGAGCCGCCCCACCTTCTCACGCTGTCTCCACCAGGTACTGCGTGCCATGGTCAGCCGGGTGGGGAATTACATAGCCATGCCCCACACTAGGCAACAATGGAGGACCCTGAACCAGGCCTTTGAGGCATTAGCCGGGATACCACACGTGATGGGAGCTATTGATTGCACACATGTTGCCCTGGTCCCGCCTAGAGACAGGGAGGTAGCGTTCCGCAACCGCAAACACTACCATTCCCTGAATGTTCAGGTTGTATGTGATGCAAATCTGCATATTCTGAATGTGGTCCCTAGGTTTCCAGGGTCCACCCATGACTCCTATATCCTGCATCACTCGGCAGTATTCACACAATTTGAGGATCACCGTTACGGGGACTGTGTATTGCTTGGTGAGTATGTCAGGATCACCTATCGGTTTATGACTTTCTACATGTGTGTATTTGTAGTACCATATGATGCAACATGTTTATATCAGAACATGCAGCTAATATTTGAGATATGTTATATAGAGGACTGCTGTACGTTTCAACTATTACAGCCGTCTCTAGGTCCATGTACACTACAAACATGAACCATTGAACATGATCATCCTAATAGTATATGATCATAACATGCACATGGTGTACATGTGAAGACACCCCTGTGCTTATGGCCCTGGTGTTGCTGATTTCCCCAAAATGTGTTTTGGAGGCACCAGCAAACATGTCTTGGGGGGGGGGTGGTGGCCCCTCACATACACCTGTGATACTGTTTAATAGTTGCCTCCTAATTGTATGCCATTTAACATTGATGTTGTTGATAATCCATACAAGTAACCCGTGTCATGTGTGTCTTAGTGTAACCCACACACTCTGTAATGCAGTTGTCACCCTGCAAGCCAAGGATAACATGAGGGGGTGTAGAGCAATATCTTATTGGTGATTTTTAAATGTTCTACAGGCACAACATGTGTGCATATCTCTGTCCACACTTCTTGGCTATGTCACAGCTGGGTGGAAACACAACATAGGTGTTAACGTACCTTTGTGCACTGTAGATGCGCACAAGTTAGTATCATCTTGTCTGGACATCCTCATATATGTTAACATTATTGATTTGTGACGGCTAAAGCAAGGGCAATACGTGGGTGCATACAAACAGGTTACACAACCAGCTACACAGGAGGCTACTTTGCGTATGTATATGTTTTTGGCCCTCACTCATGAGGGGTACAGTATGCATGTTTGACATCCTCAACTTCCTAACAATTTAGACAAAATGGTTAAACAGCAAAGGATGGCTATTACAGTGCTTTGCCACCAACACTGCATGTGGGAATGTACTGACACATATGGATATTTGTACCCTACACAACATGATGTGTATAGGTGATATTGCGTACATTGTGCCATAGCTCCCTGGCATACATGTTGGGGGGTGGGGGTGTCGGTCACGTAGATGTCAACATGTTTTACAAGGGTTACAGTTCAGACATACACTTGGATTATGTGATATGTGGATTGCTGTTGGAGTCTCACAGTGGCGGTGAGGCCGATCTGGACAGTAACTGCATGACAATATGCATGTTACACACACCCACACACACCCACACACACACACAATCTGTGAAGGGATAGATGGACATGTTGTTTTATTTGTGATGGGTGTACGTGCTCGAGAGGCCATGTGCTCATTTTAAGTCATTTTCTGTCACCTTTTGGTTTTTCCTTTCCAAATATACTAGTTGTGGTGTTGTATCGTTCAGTCAGAATGTGTTGTGCATTGTTTTGTCACGTGTATTCAAGTGGAAGTAATGTTTGAAATGAGCTCCTGCATTCACATGCAACATTTCTTTCTGCAGGTGATGCAGGATATGGGTGTCGCCCCTGGCTGCTGACTCCTGTGCGTCAGCCACGGACACGTGCAGAGCGGAGGTACAATGAGGCCCATGCCTCCAGTCGCTCAGTCATTGAGCGCACCTTTGGCGTGTTAAAGAGCCGCTTCAGGTGTCTGGATAGGACAGGTGGGGCCTTACAATATAAAGCACACACTGTTGCCGAGATAATCATAGCCTGTTGCATCCTGCACAACATTGCTCTCAGGCACGATATCCCTGCAGAGATTAATGAGGATCTGGAGGAGGATCCAATGTGCCCCCCTGAGCGTGCCAGTGCTGACACACGGGAGGGCACAGCAGTCAGGAGGAGGGTGATTGCAGACATCTTCTCATGTACGTATTGGTTATCTTCCCACAATAATGTTTTCTACTATGTGCGTAATGGTTAGTGAGTTTGATGTTTTTCTAAAGCTAGAATGTTGATGTCACACTCCATGTGCATTAGAAGCTCAATGCCAACATCACATGTAGGCATGAGTGTGACACAATGAATGTGGGCAGGGCTCAGCAGCATTTGTTGGCAGCTGATGTGTGTGGTTGTTGTTCTTTTTTTGGGAAAGTTTAACAGTCACATTCCCATCTAGTGTCTGCTTCTGGGAGATGCAGCTGTTGTGCACATGCAGGTATTTGGTAAGATGCTATGGTATGAGCACAGTATCTGCCATATGGTGTGCTTTACACGTTGTGGGTTTGTCTGTGTTTGTGAACATTTGTCCTTTGGGGAGTGTAAATATAACAACAAATAGTGTGGGTTTGGTGGTTGTTCAGCTCCTCTGACATGCCTATGTTTGTGTTCTCCTCATGTGTGTGGCACAAAGTCATACATAGCAGAGTACACATGCTTAGTGCAACTATGTCTGGATGGTAATAACTATGTCTGCGGACTGTAAATGTAAACCCTACAGTGTGTACACATGTACTGGTAAACAAGTAGACATGACCTGGATCTGTTTAGGGATGATGACCTGCCATTGCCCATCACGGGGGTGGGTTTGGAAAATGTTTCCATTGAAGAGTATACCGTCACTGCAGTGATGCATGTCTACACACATGGTGAGATGACACAGGCCATAACAGCAAGGAGTGGGTAGTGGTAGCCAATCTGGGCCATATATGTGGGAGTGGCTTGTGTTATTACAGGTTTTTAATTGCGTACAGAAAATATCTCGCTGATGCTATCACAGCATCTGACATCATGCATGTGCTACAGGCTGTGTATGTGTGTAGGTCAGGGGAAATGAGTCTATATGAGTAGATACATTGCAAACACGAGCAAGTGTCGGTTATGATGGCATAAAAACAAAGAGCTAGGGGACAGGTATGTCTCTGGCCTACACATCTGGGATATGCATGCTTTGACATTGTCATTGACACACAGTGGGATGGCATACAGCCATCATGGTTTACTGACAGACTGTGTGTGTTGTTGCCTACATGATGGCAATTTGGCAAACTATTTGGGCATGTCATCTGAACATAGGTGTCATTATTACTGCATGTATGAGATGTACGCAGCAGGATATGTATTTGAGCAGTGGATACAGGAGGTCCACCTGCATATTTCCTATGTGTTGTAGCAATTGTCAGTGGGTTAACATACACAATCTGGTCACCATAAAACAGGGACAGGGGTCAATGTTGGCAATATGGTGGGTCACTGGTATTATTACGAGCTTGGCATGAGGTCGACCCATGCTGGTAGCACACACATCTATTTCTGTGTGTGTAAACGGACAGAGCGTTAACACACGAAAGTGAGTGAGATTACGGACAACATAGAGATAGCCTACAACACCTCCATGATGCCTATTACATGTGAGACATCTGTACATTGTGATAGACAGCAGTCACTCAGTGTGTGATGTTGTGGGGTCTGACAGCTGGGGGCATGAAGGTGCAGTGTCTGATACACAGCTTGACCATGACATATGTTGGCTTCTCTTGTGTCTCCAAATGCACAGGACATACTTTGTACGGATACTGATTTTGAGATGCATTGCCATGTGACTCTACCTCCTGGAAGATGCAGTGATTTTGGGTAGGTCAATCTACATAGACATTGTGTGTGGCTGTGGTCATGTGAATAATATGTCTTCTGAGATTTCTCATATTGGGCAGATGCTTGTATTTCATATTTTCAAACCTGTGCCTCACTAACCCATCTCTCTCTGTGTTCAATCATATCCCCATGTGCTTGTGTTCAGCATGTCCTCTGGCACTGTCTCCATGCGACATGTACAACATACATGCATGTGTGTGTAGGTTGTGGTTTGGTGTAGTTTACCGCCACTTTCAACGTCCCCAAAAATGTACTATCAGACAACAAAACGCTCTCATAACATGTTTCCTGTGTATTTATATCTACAGACATCCACATGTGCACATACAGGCCATGTGTTAGAGATGGGACGCTTAACTTTACATACTGTGTGTGTGGCTGGTTTTATAGGTTGCATGTGTGATGATGGATTGATCAGACATAGTACATTTTCTTCTGCTGTGAGGGGTCTGTGCACCTTCACATAATTGCCAGCAGTCATAACTCATACATAGGGGGGTTTGCCCTGTGACCATTATCTGCATGTGTTGTGTGCTGTGCATAGACATGTGTCTGTTGTTTACAGTAAGCACTGGTGTGCAACTTTGGTGCCTTTCAGATATGAACATGATGGTGACATGTATCAACAGTGGTTTGACCTTGTGATTCTACTCCTTTTGATGACATTGTCCCCTTTCATTGTGATGTAAGCTGGCTGTTTCGGGGCTCAAGGGCTTGATGACATACACCTGTTGCAAACACACGGTGGGTTTCACCTTTGTGATTTTGATTTGTGCAGTTGTATCTAACTGGTGATGATCTCATGTGTGCCTCCTGTGTATGTTAGATTTCCTTTATGCTCACATTAACAGATGCATATTGTGTGTAGCTATGAGACACTTGTGTGACATGAGCATGGACATGACCATATCCATGTGCCACCCGTGTCTATGGTTACCATTACTTATGTTGGCCACAACGTTTGTTTTAGTATTGATATCAGGTCATGTTTGCCTATGTATCCCTTTATTAAGGATTTAGTATGGTGTGACAGTCTGACATTTGTGTTGATTTTGAAATGTGTCAAACAATAACATACTTATCCTCTCCTGACACAGCACAGAGGACATACCAGACACATCTCTTACAGAGCATCTGTTGTCACCAACAACCACCTGATGGATGACAGAGCACCATGCAACTCTTTACCACAACATTTCCCCAGTGGATGTTTGAGCTATGAGAGTGGATCACATGACTGCGAAGGACAGTATTACTCTTTAACTGCTGATTTCCCCATGACAGAGGTGTCGAACGCAATGTTGATGCTATGGCTGGGTAGTGAGTGATGCTCAATGTAGTGGACACACATATACTTTGAAGGAATGTGCCATATTGCACACTGACACGTGACTATGCATGGCCAGAGTTGATATTAAACTGTTAACGTAACCTGATGAATTGCAGATACTATATTGACTTTGGACACTGATCCGCCCTTGTGCAGCAGCAACTGACATGGACAGTGTAGGTGCTACATTCAGACACAGTTGAGCTTTACAGGACTTTGTCCCAAGGGTGTGTCATAGCACCCACGATATGATGCTGGTTTCCTTACAACACCCATGTTTTTGGCATGTGACTGATGATGGGCCACTCCTCTTGTCAACATCTACCTGCTTTCCACCTGCACATGATACCGCCTTTACCTCCACAATGCTTTCCGAGCACACCGACATCTTGGACTGATGTTGTCATTGACCTAATGGTTTTGAAGGGCATGTGTGTCATCACTGTATCATGTTCCAATGTGACTGTTGCTTGTGCATATGACTGACTGTTTGTGAGACACAGCATGTGGGGCTATGACTTATGTGTGGTTCACTGTAATATGTTTTTACAAAATGTCCTTCCTCACATGCTACATCTTGTGTTTGTTTACTGTGCATACATGACAGTGTGCATATATGTACAGACCTTCCATTTGCCATTTACACGGGCCAGATTATGCCATGTGTTAGGGACACTCACATTGCCACATTATGTTTGTAGTGTGGCAGTGTGTGTGGCCATTCAACTTCTTCACTTGTGCATTCCATGTATCATGCTATATGTGACAACACAGTGTCTAACCAAAATGAAAGGGCAGGGTGACCTCCTTGATGGTGTTCTATGTGCATTGTTCTGCAGGATGTTTATTTCGGATTATTTCTGTGTTCATGTGGCTGTGCTACCTGTTACCATATGCTAATTGTGATGTTTATGATTGGTTTTGGCCACATTCTGACTGGTGTTTTTCGTAGATCAGCCATTATGATGAGAGCTTACTCATTACTTGTATTGCATGTTTAGTGACATGTAAAACATTTGCCAATATAGGTTTGGATGAGTGTCTGACTCCTGTGTGGTCAGATGTGTATGGTTTGAGGGACAGATGAGGTGTGTTGGGTCCGCAGCATGCAGTGTCTACTCTGTACCTGCACTCATATGTTGTTAACACATTTGCGACAAACAACAACAGGTGTGGGCAGGGGGGCTGCTGCCGGGTGCTCAGCATGCACCTGATGCACATTATATCTTGAGCCTTTAATGTGTGGTCAACAAAGTAACCTTACTGTAGGAGGTGGATTTGTGAGCTGCTAAGGGTGTTTCCCACTTTCACAGGGGATACGGTCAGCCTTCATATTATGATGCCACTGTCTACACTGTTTGTGATGTGTTACGAAAATAAATAAATGTATTTGACAGACATTTTCTCCGTCTGATGATTGATCATGGTGACAGACCTGGACTGCAATGTGTGCCTTTGTATCAGTCCTGACTCCTTGTGACCCACAGAGTACATTGTTCTCTTGTCAATGTCACTGTATGTAGATGATGTGGTATATTTTGTCACACCTCCTCCGCCCCAGCCTTGACTGCTGGTATGGTTGGGCTTTTTATGAGGGTGGTAGTTGTGCCTTGCTTCTGTATATAAACCACGCAGATGCACTTTCTTTCTTTTAGGGTTTTATTCCCCGTCCCTTGAGGTTTCTTCTTCTAACAACAGAAATTAACAGCATAATTTGGCTTATAACATAAAGTAACTGGATAACACAAATAGCTTCCTTCAGCATATAACGTCAAACAAAAGTAAATAACAAACAGCCTACGTTGTCTGTTTGGCTGGAGAGAGAGAGAGAGAGATGTAGCGTTTGCCACTTGAATATGGGAATTAAGGTTACACAAACCTTTACCTTAATGAGTATTCAGGTTCTTTTGTAGTAAGGGAACATTCCATCAATTCTGTATCTGCTAATGCTCCTGATTCTTCATATTCCATCAATTCCTGTCCGTTGGAATCTGCATTACCCCCTTCTAATGTGGAATAAAAGTATGGCAGATTTGCCCCGTCAGTTAGGAAGTTCCTCTTCCTCTGTGTAGCACTGCCTCTCTGGGGAATGTCACAAAACTCTGTATGCTGTCTTCTACAGCCCTGCCCCCGCTGGTATCTCAGTGGATAGCTCAGGTCTCTGTATGGCTTGCTAGCTGAGTAATTGTGACACACTCCCTGCCGGGTCTGCCTCAGCTCTCCAGGCTCAGCTGTGCCCGATTGCAAACTGTGTAACGGTGATTCCCTTGGAGCTAGGCGTTCACCGTAATAAGGGATTTCTTCTGCTTCTCTGGGTAGGTGAAACTCCCTTCTTTTAAGACTTTTATAAACAGGAGAAAAGTTACTATCAGCCTCTGAATATCCAGGCTTTTTAAGGGTATATTTATGCCTCCAAGACTCTTCCCTTTTAGATGGCAAATAGCCCTTGTATCCCTTCTTTTCCCCAGTACCTGCTTTTGCAGCCTTCTTATATTCCACTTGCCTTTTCTCAGAACCACACAGGTCTCTGGACTCTTTCCACAATTCCTCTCTCCAGGATTGCCTACTCGGCTCCTCTCTCCAAAATTGCTTCCTTCTCAAAGGTTCCCCCTCTCTGAATGTTTGGTAGTCCGTTTTATCTATGTGTTTTCTGACTCCACCTTTCCTCAGCTGCGCTCCATTAGGTGAAGCAGAGTCCCGTGCTTTACTCCCTGGGTGTGTCTCTCTGGGCTCTGGGCACGTGTGCTTTTGTTGTCCCTGGCAACCATCAAGCATTCTTCCATTCATCCTGTCACTTTTTCCTTGATCATTCACACTGCCGTGCATTTTCTCATGCTGCCCTAGGTCCACCCTGTGACAATTTTCAACGTAAATGGGGGGTTCCCAGACTTGCCCTATGACACAGGGAGTGCTAATGTGACTTTATCACTGGTTGTTTGGGGGCAAAGCCACTTTTCTATTCCCCATGTTACTTCTAGACTATTTGATCATACTGTCCCTTTTTGGGGTCCTTTACTGGTCATGTACATGGTGCACATGTGCTCACATCCTTGCACAGTGCCAGCTGTGTATGTGGCAGCCATATGGCACATCACTGTGAATGAATGGTTGACATACACACACACCCTTTGGGGTATTTGTGTTACAGTGTGCTCATTTTGCAGTTTGTGGGATTGTGTACAGTAATGTGTTTGAACTCTGTAGTTTGGGGTTTATCTTCCGCTTGTTTGGTTCTTTGGCACACTGGCTTAAATGCACCATTAGGTACCAACAGGTTCCTCACCTATACACACCCTTCCCTCTTTGCACTGTACAACAGGGTGCATCCTGTGTGCTTCATCCCCTTAACATATTCGTTGTTACATAGGTCTCTTACTTTATGGTTTAAACATGCCACTGCACGTAGTGATTTTGTTTGGCTGTGATTATGGTGGTGTGTGTGGTGCACCTTATTGCATGTTGATCTTTATCACGCCACAATCATCATTAGTCACCTGATCCACAGAGCGTCATGGGATGCCATGGTTTTCCTTTGTTATGGATTTTACATGCTGTATTCACTACAAAACATTCCCTTGTGTTGGTGCAGTTGTCCCCGATGCCACATACGGAGTGGACATAAATATGTACATGGCAGATGTGCATGTGCATTTGCTCATTATGTATTTTGGTGGTTTGCTTGTTCTGACACCCAGCAGGCGTTTGGGGTACTGATATGCAGTGTTTTTGTATGCAGCTTTTGCTAATGTGCTCAAATTGGCGGTTTGGCCTACCGTTTTAGGCATGGCCATTTGTGGTGGGGGTAATCGGTGTGCTCCCTGTCTGCTGTCTTGGATTTGTATGCTTGTCCTGCATTGGTGCGTTTCATTTGTCTGTGTGTCATATCTGTGGTGATATGTGGTATGACCACATAGTACCCTCATCTGAGTTGTGATACATCCTTGTGTCCATCCTCTGTCTGCCAGCTGTGCGCCATCTTACCCAGATGTGCATGCTGCTTCCCCACATCGTGAACTCCATCATATTCATGCATTGCAGCTCACCCTGCTTGCCTCCCCTGTGTGTGCTCAGCCTAGCACCTGTACTCCACAGTCATCCTGATATTTCAGTTATCCTGCCATTGCAGCCACCTCTGCTGGCCACATCTTCCCATCCTCTGTCACACACAGTCATTACAGCATGGCACATTTCCATCACTCTGTGCATGGATCTCGTTGGCCACAACATGTTTGTCCATTTTTATGGCTGTCACATGGACTGAAGCTGATATCTGCATTCCATCAACTTATCTACGTCGTTCTTTTAGTTTAATATTGTCTATGTTCCCTGCTCTGTGCAGTGTTCATGTTACATGTGTGTTTGGCACATACGTCTTTTAACATTCAAATTGTGCAATGTTGCTGTTGTTGCCTAACATTGCTGATTTCACCTATACATCCTTAGGGCATCTTCTGCCACACCTTGGATTCACACAGCTTATGGGGTGCCTACGATAGTGCCTTGGGAGTTGGCAGACTTTAAACATGGCCTCAGGTAGATATTAATGGTTTGCTTTGCTAACGGGATATGTAGAGGATGTTCCATCTGATGCACCGTAATCTGGCCAATAATATATGGCACAAGGGTGTAGTTCTCTTTAGATGGACGCACGGATTTCTGTACACTTTCACACAGACATGGAACATAACTCAGCTAACCTGCTGTCCAGAAAATAGTATACCATGACCCCTGCAACATCATTGACTGTCTTCAACAGTTGTGAGCATACATTACATAGGGGTATGTTGTTTTTCACCATACCTTGTATGTAATGGGCCTATGCTAGTTTTGGGATTTCAATATGCAAAGGGAATAGGGCATTTTCCACGATAATAGTGACTCTGATCCCCTGTTCATATCTGTCCCCGGGGCCTGTTTGCAGCACCTCCTAGCTAAATCAGTAATGGCAGATGCAGGTCTGCCATTGATGATTTAGCAAGGAGGGGGGGAGGGGCTGCAGACAGACCCAGGCGACTGCTTACAATGACATTCACTCGGCACCCCTGTTAATATCAGTCACCAGGGGCTGGCTACAGCCCCTCACTACTAAAACAAGGAAGTCAGACCAGGGTCAGCACACCTACTTACCATTTCCATACATCACAATGCACAGTGCTGCCATCAGAAACAGTGCTGTGACCTTTACCTGCCTCATAGGGCACCCTACATGGCGCCCCATCGGCCACGCTTTCAACAACATTGTACAGTGCCATGGCGGACAATCCATTTACAAATGTGTCATTTGAGGTAACCTCAGGGGCATGTTATGTTACAGTGCTGTGACAGTACATGTGCTTGAATAAGCTATTGCACAGATATACGAGATGTGCCTCCTAATGCAATATTAACCCTACCAGGTACGCACTCAGCAAGCCATGTTCATTTGCCATTGTTGGGGATTGCACCCCTAACCATTGCGATGTGATTCTGTTTCTGGGCTTGCACATCAGCGCACCACCATATGGCTTACCAACATTATTATGCTTCCAAACTATTAGCACACACCCTTATGCCCAGCAGCACAACTCCTTATGCCACACATACTTTGTAAAAGAACACCACAGCCAGTTTCCTTCAGTGTGCACTGTGGGGTATCGAACCCATGCTCCCTGCACCTTTGGGCAGTGTTCTAACCATTGTGCTGTGGCTTATCTCTTCTGCTTTCATATCACTGTGCCACTTATACCTCCCGGGATTCACAGGCCTCCAAACACATTCGCGCGCCGCTTTAGGCCCAGCAGCGCAACGCCTTAGGCCGCCCATACTTGGTGTACCTTCTAAAATAACGCCACAGCCAGCTTCCTTCGGTGAGCACTGTGGGGGATCGAACCCATGCTCCCTGCACCTTTGGGCAGTGTTCTAACCATTGTGCTGTGGCTCATCTCTTCTGCTTTCATATCACTGTGCCACTTATACCTCCCGGGATTCACAGGCCTCCAAACACATTCGCGCGCCGCTTTAGGCCCAGCAGCGCAACGCCTTAGGCCGCCCATACTTGGTGTACCTTCTAAAATAACGCCACAGCCAGCTTCCTTCGGTGAGCACTGTGGGGGATTGAACCCATGCTCCCTGCACCTTTGGGCAGTGTTCTAACCATTGTGCTGTGGCTCATCTCTTCTGCTTTCATATCACTGTGCCACTTATACCTCCCGGGATTCACAGGCCTCCAAACACATTCGCGCGCCGCTTTAGGCCCAGCAGCGCAACGCCTTAGGCCGCCCATACTTGGTGTACCTTCTAAAATGACGCCACAGCCAGCTTCCTTTGCTGAGCACTGGGGGGGGATTGAACCCATGCTCCCTGCACCTTTGGGCAGTGTTTTTACCATTGTGCTGTGGCTCATTTCTTCTGCTTTCATATCAGTGTGCCACTTATACCTTCCGGGATTCACAGGCCTCCAAAAACAATCGCGCGCCGCTTTAGGCCCAGCAGCGCTCCGCCTTCCGCTACCCATTATTTATCTGCCTCCAAAACTTACGCCTCAGACAGCTATCTTCATTGTGCACTGTGGGGGATTGAAACACTGAACCCTACACCAGTGGTTAGTGGGCTAAACATTGTGCTGTAGCTTTGCTCTCATGATTGCACATCAGCATGCCACTTATTCCTCCCGTGCAGCCACTTCATGTGCTAATGTGCAGGGCGCATATGGGCGGCCCGCACCTTACCGCATATGCAAATCACGCATTTCCTTCTTCAGCGCGAAACGCCCACTCCTTATATGGCACCCGCACTCTACCGCGGCCCGCACTTTACCGGGATCTTAGTAAACATGCCCCTTATAGTTGAGTTTGGCATTTATTATCTGCTTTTTCTTGGAAAGCCACTCAGAGTACAATATTATAAAAAAATAAGCATCAGATAAGCAAAAACATTTAATTAACAATCAATTAATCAGGCAGGCAATCTCTGTAGCACTACATAGCATCAAACAAAATAAAACAAAAAGTACGGACCATGTGAATACACAGAATTCAATTGAAAAATCAATATTTCTTCCAGTCTAGACAACAGATTATCTCTGTCTCCATCCCTTCAGTTCATTTCATCTTGCCAACAGGCATCCATTCTCCTAACTGTTGCCCCTGCAAAACTCTTTTACTGCACTGGAACATTATGATGCTCATGAAGGAAAAACTGAAGTAGAACTGATAAGAACAAACAAAATCCCCAAAGATTCACAAAACGGAAAAAAGTGTTACTGCTAGGAGACTCCATTATCAGAGACTCTAACCTAGGGAGATCAGCCAAGGGCTCCATCAAGATGGAATGCCTTTCTGCATCCTAAGCTAACAGGAATACAAATAAATACTAAGCATTTTTGGTAAAGAAAGGAAGCAAGGACAATAAAACAGATGTTATTATCCGAACAGGGACAAATGACCTGAAAAGAAACAGCAGCCTTGTAGCATAGAGAAATTTCCAGAAGTTGAGGTTGGGGCTAAAGTCCATGGTAAGGGCTGTAGCTTTTTCAGAAGTACTACCTGCCTCTGAACAGGGAGTGGAAAGGCTCCATTGTTTAGAGAACTTCAATAAGTGGCTGAAAACCTGATGTCAAGAAGGTGATTTTGGATACATTGGAGGCTAGGGCAACATATGGAAAAATAAAAAGTTATATTCTAATGATGGTTTATATCTCTTCGTGAAGAACAAAGGTCCTAGGGCAAAAATTCAGAAAATATATTACTAAGCATTGTCAGACGGCTGCCTGGATGAGAATCTTCACAGTCTTGGCAAGTGCATATATCTATATGATTTGCAAGGGATTGTGGGCAATGCAGTTCATTCACACCAGACACAGCTGCTGACAATAATTTAGTTGTGCTCAAGTGTTAAAGCCAATAAGAAATTTATTTATGGGGTTATTTCTCCCAACACAGATATGCTTGGTAGCACATAAATCAGGTTACTTGCTTTCAGTGTTAAACTTGAAAAAACAAAATCAGGAAAACAACCTTTAAACTTGTCAGGCAATTAAAGCAAAAGAAATAAGACCTGGTTGGCAACAAACTGGTCTTTTCTGTAGGCTTAGCTAATATTCTCTTAGCATGTATCAAACAACAAACCAAAAGCTACAAAGAAAGAAAAAAACTGTTCTTCTCAGGTTAACTTCTTATATCTTCCCACATAGATTCAGAAGTGATTCTCTCCTAGCTCACAAGCAATTAGGTAAGGCTCAATTGCTAGCAGTTATCCAGCAGAAACCCCTTAGCTGGCTTGCTTTCTACTGCATGGCTAGAAAACCTACACAGGAGCTTTTCTGAGTAGATTAAAGAACAAGTTTGTATTTCTTTGTGATGGTTGCTGTACTTTATAACAGAAAATCACCAAAGGAGTTTAGACAGAGAGCAGTCCATGTAAACAGATTCTTCATCTGCTATCATTCCCTCTTCTTCAACAAGCATGGGTTCAATATTATGGATTGGCACAGATTAATCTCCCAATGTAGCACTTTCAGGAGAATACTTGTTTCCCTGCTGTCTTTCAAGGTTATAGCTAGGGCATAGATCAGTGTTCATACCTGAGCTTCCATTGCTGTTAGAGTTCCTCTCTATATAGCCTGGCCAGTATGTAGTCCAGTTCTTATGTCCAGCCTTCCAATCCAGATCCCTGGACACTGGATCTCTCTTCACATACCTTCTGGCACGGGTCTTAGAGTCCCTTCCACGTGCAGCCGTCTCTCTCACAGATACCGTCTGGTGATTCCTAGCTCTGCAGCACCATTCCTCTGGCTTCCCCCAGTCCAATGGTGTATGCTGGCCCTTGGAATGCCTTCCAGTATATGTACTGCTCTGGACTCTTCTAGACCTTTCAAAGGCTTTTCTCTTCCTTCTTCCAAAGGGTTTCTTTCCCTCTCTGTCCGTCCGGTTTGGCTTCTGCTTCTGATGATGATGATCCTCAGGATCCAACTCAAGCTGATTCTCAGGATATCCAAGGTGATCATGAAGATGGTCATCTGTAGAATAAACTCTACCTTTATTCTGCTTAGATGAGTGCTCCTCCCTAATACAGCGCAGCTGTGCTGAATCAGGCCCTGCCCTTTGAGATGAGTGCTTAGGGATTACCTCATAGCCCTCCTGATTGAACACACGTTCCCCCCATTCTGCTCCTATAATGGCTGTTGGAAACCTGGTGCATTCTGGGACTGGTAGTCTTTTATAAGAAAATTCTGTTTTCTTATTTCTACCAGAACTGACAGGTTGCTTGTTCAGAGTCACTTCACCTTTTCTATAGCTCCTTCCTGAGCTATGATAAGCTTCCTTATCACAGCATTTAAACTAGAGGATGGGGATGGCTCATGGAAGCAAATGAGTTCAGGATGTCACACCCAGCAAAAGCAAGACAGCAGTGGGCAAAAAAGCAAATTAAATCATCTTAGTTAGCAACTCATTTCTCAGCACCAAAGTAGGAGAGGAGACTACACAAAAGGCTGAAAAGAACATGAAAAAACCAATGAAAGAGAGAGCAATGAGCACAAACACTCCCACTCTAAGCAATAAAGGGGCCTATTTACTAAAGGTCTGCCGGTAGTGCAGAGCTAACGGGCAAATAGCATGCATTCTTACCACGGTGGCTGCATTAGCATAAGAAGCGTGGCCATGATAGGCTACAACCACTGCGCTAGATGCTCACTAGTGTGGGAACAGAGGCATACTGTATACAAACAGTGCACACATTCACAACGCACACCCGGCAAAGGAAACGCATTAATAGGGAAGCTGTGGGCTAAAGCTCCACTATGGACAATGGTGATCCAGGAAACTACAGTCCGTTGAGCCTGACATCAGTACCGGGCAAAATGGTAGAAACCATTATAAAGAATAAAATTCCTGAACATGCAGATAGTCATGGTTTAATGGGAGAAAGCCAGCATGGATTTAGTCAGTGAAAGTCTTGTCTAACTAATTTGTTATATTTTTTGAAGGTGTGAATAAACTGATAGACAAAAGGTATAGCCTGTCATGAGAGACTCTTAGCAAAATTAAAAAGTCATGGGGTATGAGGCAGTGCATTATTGTGGATCAGGAACTGGTTAAAAAAGAAAGCAGAGGGTAGGGCTAAAAGGTGAATGTTCTGACTGGAGAAAGGTGAATAGTGGAGTACTCCAGGGATCTGTGCTGAGCCTACTGCTTTTGAACATACTTATGAATGACCTGGAAATGGGAACAACAAATGAGGTGATCAAATTTGCAGATGACACAAATTTATTCAACGTTGTTAAAACACAAGAGGATTGTGAAATATTGCAAGAAGACATTGAAAAATTGGGGAGACTGGGCGTCCAAATGGCAGATGAAATGTAATATAGACAAATGCAAAATTGTGCACTTAGGGAAGAACCTAAAATATGTTTACATGATGCATGGTTCCACATTAGGAAGCACCACCCAGGAAAAGAATCTAAAGACGATATAGAAAATGAAATAAACCATAAACCATCTAGGCGTCATTGTGGAAACCCTCGGCCCAGTGTGCAGCGGTGGCCAAGAAAGCAAATAGAATGCTAGGACTCATAAGGAAAGAAATGGAGAATAAAACCAAGGGTATTTTGCCTCTGTATCATTCCATGGTGTGACCGCACCTTGAATATTGTGTGAAATTTTGGTTGCCATATCTTAAAAAGGAGATAGCAGAAATAGGAAAGGTACAGAGAAGAGTCACCAAAATGGTAAAAGAGATGGAAGGATACTCCTATGAGGAAAGACTTAAAAAGGTTAGGGCTTTTCAACTTGGTAAAAGATGGCTGAGGGGAGATATGATAGAGGTCTATAAAATAATGTTTGGAGTAGAACAGGTAAACGTAGATCTGTTCTTTACTTCTTCAAAATGTAGAATGACTAGGGGACACACAATGAAACTACAATGTAGGACATTTAAGATTCCACCTCATCCCCTGCACCTGCCAATCACACCAAGGCAGCAACGGACTTTACAACCGCCATTCCAATGGCGCACCCGCCCCTTGCAGGCCCGCGCCTAAGGACCACGCCAAAGGGCCCTTTGGAGTGGCCCTTAGGCATAGGACCTTGGGGGACCGAGGGAACTGCTGATCTATGTTGGTTCTATTTGTTGGCATGCTTTATGTAGTTAAATGTAATGTCAGGTATGTACTGTATTTCCCTGTTTATGCTGTTATGTATTGATAATGTGATGCATGTTTCCCTTACCTTTGTGTAATCTGTGCTGTATTAACCACTTTGATTGAAGGATAAGGCAGGATACAAAACTTGTTAAATAAATAAATAAATATTTTCTCACTCAATATATTATCAAACCCGGGAATTCATTGCTAGTAAAAGCTGTTACTATAGTGGGGTTTAAAAGAGGTTTGGACAAGTTCCTGGAGGAAAAGTCCATAAACCATTATTAAAGTGGACTGAGGAAATCCCTGGGACAAGCAGCATGGAATCTGTCTACCTGTTGGCAAACCTGACAAGTCCTTGTGACCTGGACTGGCCACTGTTAGAAGCAGGATACTGGGCTTGATGGACCTTTGGGCTGACCCATTATAGCATTTCTTATGTTCTTTTGTTCGCTTTTCAAGATGTTATGCATTACTGCTAATAAAAATTCTACATTTATACTAGTAGCTTTATTTTGCATGTAAAAAAAGAATATGATACTTGGATATTTAAAATTATAGCATGCAAATAAAGAGACATTCAGAGAACAATCTTCTGAGTTAAAACTAATCACTTGTATGTTTACATGCACTGTTACGGTTTCAACCGGAAAAATTAATGCAATTTCTTGCAAAAAGCACATTCAGAATCTGCACAGAAACCAGACCAAACAGCACTAAGTCCCAGAACTTAACTGTATCCTAGAATATTAATAGAGTTCCTGTTAGAAAACAGAAGAAGCCAGGCTGCTATTTAGTAGATTTCTATACAGAAGCTAGTCCGGTGTTTTTTAAACTTTTATCCCGTATGATCACATTTTAACATAAAATTCACATGACCCCAGATGATGATAAAATCAAAACAGCAGGTCTCCAGCCTTCTTCCCCTCCCTCCGCTCATCTCAAGCAGGAAGGCAGCAGCAACAGTAGTGGCATCTTCAGCTGCAGTCAGCACAGGGTCTCTTGTGTCAGGGTGTGTGTGTGCTTACAGACCCCAGGACTCAGCAGGAGTTTCCAATCCAACAAGAAGCTTATCCAGGAGGGGAGAAGGACCAATGAATGTCAGCTGGCTCACAGGCCACATGTTGCCTGGTGATTTTACTGAAAGTCCAGTGAGAAGTGGCAATGGCCTGTTTCTGTGACCCCATCTACTGTTGATGTGATCCTATTTGGGGTCCCAAGTTTGGGAACCACTGAGCTAGCCACTAGCAGAATATCTTACTTTGGTTGCACCCACAGAATATAGGCAGACACTTACCATATACAGAGTAAGTGGCCACACATTAAGAAAGGAAACACGCAGACAGAAGATAAATTCAAAACGCTTGAGAAACCAAAATCTGCATACCATGCAGCACCGAGAAGCAGAAAAAGAAATGCATTTTCTTCAGCACTATCTAAAATACAAAGACAGCAGACGCACATTCTCAAAGCCAACATATTCCTTTCCCTAAACTGACAACATGGGGGACAATTTTCAGAATATTTTCTTATTTATTTATTTGCAAGGATTTCTTAAACTGTACAGTTGCAGGAAGCTTCAAGGTGGTTTACACTGAAGGACAATTTTCCAGAACATCATAAATCCTATAGGCTAAAATGACAGGATAGGACAAGTACAAGGCAAAAGGGAAAAACATCAAGGAGGAGGGCTGTAATTGCACAACAATAAAAAAAACCCACAATTGAGACAATGAATTTTGAGTTCTCAGTGTGGCAGGAAGACATGGGGAGAAGGGGAGAGGAAAGGCCTCATTGTAAAAAAAGATTGAAAAAACTGAACAGGTGTTTACCCCATAGAAAGCATATTTGAAAATCCCCTTTCCCATGCATATTTCACTTGTATATTACCTACTTTGCATTTGCTTCAAGCAGGTACAAAAGACATGGCAACCACATAGACGCATTTCTCTGCTGGCCTACACTTTCAAAGGGAAATTATAGCAAATTTATCTTGGAAAATTGGCTTGCAAGCCTTGTGGTTAATTTCAAAACTGTGCCAAAATCCTTTTGTTGTCTGGGCCATTGCATTTTTCTAATTGTGTTTGTACCAGTCTCTTTTTTCAACATTTCTCTTGCCAATCTTATGTAACCCACCTATCTGTATGGTTCCCAGACAAGGGGAAGCACTAATCCAATGAGTCTTTCTGCAGTGTTTTAGTCGAGCTCATGGATGTTAACTATCAAGGTTCTTCAGTGGAGGCTGGCATACACCGGTAGACCTTGGCACTTCACACTCTCACACCTCTTCTCTTTTCAATAAATGAGTCTAGCCCAGAAGTTGTGTTCTGAATCAAGGATTTACTTAAGCTTTAGGGTCACTCAACAATGACACAATAATAATTAGCAGACGCATCACATAAGAACTATATTGCTGGCAGTTAACTCTTCTATTTAGTCAAATTGGTTACACTTCCTTTCTCCTCTTAGTTGGTCTGATCCATACTGGATCAGACCAAGGTCCATCAAGCCCAATATCCTGTTTCCAACAGTGACCAATCCAGGTCACAACTACCTCGCAGGTTCCCCAAAAAGTCACACAGGTTCCGCAATGTTTGTTCTGGGGCAAGCAGTGGATTTCCCCAAGTCCTCTTTAATAAAGGTTTATGGACCTTTCCTCAAGGAACTTGTCCAACCCTTTTTTAAACTCAGCTACACTAATATCTTTAACTACATCCTCCGGTAAGGAATTCCAGAGTTTGATTACACATTGAGTGAAAAAATATTTTCTCTTATTAAATGAGTTACATTGTAGCTTCATTGCGTGTCCTCTAATGGTGTTTATCCATTCCATTCCATTCATTAATTTATAGACCTCTTTCATATCTCCCCTCAGCCATCTCGTTTCCAAGTTGAAAAGCCCCAATCTTTGAAGCTTTTCCTCATAGGGGGTAACCTTCCATCCCCTTTAGCATTTTGGTGGCTCTTCTCTGTACCTTTTCTAATTCTGCTATATACTTTTTAAAATATGGCAACCAGAATTGCACACAATATTCAAGGTGCGGTCGTACCATGGAACGATACAGAGCCATTATAATATCCTTTGTTTTATTCTCCATTCCTTTCCTTATGATTCCTAGTATTCTATTTGCTTCCTTGGTCACTGCTACACACTGGGCAGAGGATTTCAATGTATTGTCCATGGTGATGCATTTATCCTTTTGGGAGGGGTTCCTAATGTTTAACCTTTCATTGTATAACCATAATTTGGGTTGTTCTTTCCTAAGGGGGTTATTCTGAACCACAAATAAGCCGTTTACGTGAATAAGTTGGACGTTTCTGGCACTAAAATGTCTAGACGTGATTCCGAAAGCAAAATGTTTCACACATACAGTCGAGAAAGATGGTGTTCAACATCCAAAATGCTTCGGCCACGAAAGCAGCTGTTCTAAACTAATTTAAAGCTGCTGAACACAGAAATCATAATGAAAATGGCTGATTAGGTCTAGTTGCTAAGATATATGCTGTTAATTAGTCATTAGGGGCCATTAACTGTGTATTATGCAACATTTGCGTGATATTGCATAATTTCTACTTGCAACCAATATCTGTTCAAAACCAGATGATGCAATCAGTATTTAAATTTGCATCAGTTGACAGTATAAATCTTAAGGTGTACTAGTCACAGAAAAATTTAAAATTAATTATTTTGCATTATTTTATGCCGATATGTCAATCACAACATATTCGGCGCTGCATCGTACTTGTGTTAATAATGCAGGTAATTTCTGCTATATTTGTGGTGCAGTGACTTTTACATCACAAAAACTGAATATGACTGTGGTGGTTAAGAAAGCCTACAACTTATATTTTGGCTGCAGAATAGGAGATCAGGATAAGAGCTGGGAGCCACACATATGCTGTAATACATGTGCAACAAATCTCAGGCAATGGATGAATGGGAAAAGGCAATCAATGCCTTTTGCAGTTCCAATGATCTGGAGAGAGCCCACGGATCACATCAGTAATTGCTACTTCTGCATGGTTCCTCCATTTCAGAAAGGCATATCCAGAAAGAGTAAGTGGACTGTGCAATATCCAAACATTCCATCTGCAATACGCCCAGTGCCTCATGGAGAAGGGTTGCCGATTCCCAAAATGTCAGAATCATTATCATTAGAATCAAGTGAGGAAGAGGAAGAAATTTGTAGTCATGAACCATCAACCTCTCGTGACCCAGAGTTTCTTCTGGCCACTACTAATGAGCCACACCTCATAACGCAAAGTGAATTGAACGACCTTGTCAGGGATTTGGATCTCCCGAAGAATAAAGCTGAGCTTTTGGGTTCCAGACTACAGCAGTGGAATCTTGTGGCTGGTGATGTTCAAATTTATTTTTTCCAGGACCGTCAGAAAGACTTAGGGGTATGTTTACTAAAACCCCGGTAAAGTGCGGGCCCCGGTAGTGTGCGGGTGCCATATAAGGAGTGGGTGTTCCGTCCTGAAAAAGGAAAGGCGGAATTTACATATGCACTAAGGTGTGCGGCGCCCATGTGCGCCCCACACCTTAAGCGCCCCGCACCTTAGCGCATGAGATAGCTGCGTGGGAGGCATAAGTGGCGCGCTGAAGTGCAATAAAAAGAGCAGAGCCACAGCACAATGGTTAAGACACTGACCAATAGTGCAGAGATCAGGGGTTCAATCCCCCAAAGTTTCCAATGAACAAGGCTGGCTGAGGCAGAACATGTTAAGGGGAAGATTGCTTTAGGAGGCATGTTATACATATTTTAATTATCACTACTAGCAAACGCACTCCCAAAGCGTGTTAATATAAGGTGCCCATAAGGCACATATTAAAGAGCACTGTCAGCCAAGGCACCCTAGAATGTTGCTTATAGGGCGCTTTAGAGAGTGCCGTATGAGGTACCTCAAGGTCAGTGTACTGTTTTTTATGGCAGCACTGTGCAGTTTAAGGAATGAAAAGCATAAGTAGGTGCACTGACAGGCAAGGTGGAGCAGCTGTGGAGCACAATGGTTAAGGCACTGACTGCTGATACAGGGGTCATGAGTTTGCTCCCCAGTGTGCCTAATACATAAGGCTGGCTGTGGCATCAGCTTTGCATTCTACATATTTTGTCCTGCAGCACTTTAATTTTATGTTATTAATTGCTGCCAGCAAACACGCCATCACGTGCCGGAATTGAGGGTGCCGTATAAGGCACCCTATAAGGCACTCCATAGGGCACATTAGAAATTGCACTGTCCGCCACAGCACCCTAAAATGTCCCCTACAGGGCACCCTATAGGTTGCGTCACAGGATATTGTATAGTGCACCTTATATGGACAGGAACCATAAGGTGCCCTATAGGGCGCCCTGTAAAGCACCCTCAGAGGCACCTTATGGGTACAGTACGCTGAGGGTGTTTTTGCTGGCATGAAAATATGTACATTAAATAAAATGCATTGGACAAACCTATCAAACAACCCCACTGTGGGATTGAACCAATGACCTCTGGCTTCAGAGGCAGTGAAGTAACCATTGGGCTACAGCTCTATAGCTGCTAGCAAGCCCCTGCCTGGCTGTAGAGAGCATGCACGTCACCACACAGTCTGCTGTGGTCACCAGGATAGGGTAGCCCACCCATACCCATGATGCACCGCACATGCAAATCAGCTGTCCACAGATGAACACAAGATGGGCAATGCACCCCCACAGCACCTCTGCCTGGTAGAGGGAAGTGACCATGTGCACCCACACACCACCTCGGCCTGGTAGGGGGTACTGACCGTGTCTTTTACTGGCACAGAGTAGCTACACACCATCAAATTGTGCGGGTACTGTGCTCACCCTGAGGGTGCAATGAGGCATCCAAGACCAGGTCCACAACACCTTCCATGGCTGAATGAGGCCATGCCAGAGGTCCAAAGCAGTGTTAATGTGTGAGATAGGTAGTCTCTTCACACAACACCTTGGATATCTCTGTCTGTTTCAATCAGGTGTAGCTCCATGGACCCCCAGGTGGGCCACACACCACCACCCCACCCCACCCCACCCCTCCAGGGCCAAGGGTGGCAAACAGGGGTCCCCCATCAAGAAGAGTTCCACATTCTACCTCCTTGCAAAGGTGGCAGTAGAGGGGTCCATCAACCCCCATCCTGCTGAGGAGCAGACAACCCACAGGGCAGTCAATGCAGATCTATACATCCATAACACAATAGCAGACAGATATTATGCCTGGATATGGTGAGCTGCACCCCACCACCATCTGATATTCTCCTGCAGCAAGTCATCACCCACTGCACCCTGCAAGCAGCTCCATCACAACACATACCAGCTGCAAACAGTGTGCTAGTTCATCCACCATGCATGTTCCCAGTGGAGATGCATGCACCCAGAACTGGAATGTCAGCATACACAGCAAGCAGATAAATCAGTGACTGGGCCCCAAAAAGAAACCCATATCTCTCACATGAAAGAAATACTATATAGCACCATGGGGGTGCCTAGCCATGCTGTGGTCACTGCACAGTCAGAGTGAGAGTGATCTCTCAGCAGGACATACTGAGGTCACCCTGTCTGTGTAGGTGGTGGCCAGGCACTAAAATGTCCCAGTTAGTGCCCTATGCCCTGTGCAGATGCACCCTGGCCAGGCCACCCTGTCCGGCCTATACCCATGGTACCTTGCTCCTCCTTATGCACATTGGCAGCCCAATACTGGCAACAGTGCTGGCATTGTGGACTGTGGAAGGTGTTTGCAGCCACCACACACTGGATAGGCAGACAGCCACCCCCACACCTATGCCAGCATTGTGCTACTATAGAGGAGTCCAGCAGCCATACCCACCACACCAGTCCTGGGCACAGTACAGGCATGGATATGGTATGCACTACTGTTGGGGGTCACTCCCCAGGGTGGTAAACACTGTCAGAGACCAGACCTGCAGCGCACACCGCAGACATCACAATGATTGTTATGGTGGAGATCAATGAGCAAAATGTGCTTAACATAGGAATTGATATCTGCCAGTTATCATGGGCAACGTTTGATAGCTGTGTACCATATACCCAGGTGTAGGGTGGCAGTGCTAAGGTATGCAACTGCTAGTATTGGGGGATACAGGCAGGGCCCAATGTCCTGCCTCTCCAGGAGGCATTGGCCAATGGGGCCTGTGGGGGGGGGGGGGTGTCTGGCCCTGTTGGTTGCTGCTTTACGGCAGAGTGTCCCAACTCCAGTCCTGGTGTTCCAACCACTGTTCGGGTTTTCATGCTGTCCCTCATAGATATGCATGAGCTACTTCAGCATACCATGGGGGTGGTGCATAGATATGCAGCACAGGCATCCTTATTAGAGGCAGCATGGATCCTGAATGGTGTGGGGCCCTCCAGGACTGCATTTGGGAGACTCTGCTCTAGGTAATGCGGCTGTTCATGGTGTCTGTGTTTGGTGTGGTAAAATATAGGCGTATGAACCATACGTATGTTCTCAGCAATAAAGGTTTGTCCGTACTATCACGGTTTAGTTGTAGGAAAAATATGTGGACTGGATTGGCAGTAGCCCCAGCTGGACTTTGAACCTGTGACCTTCTGTTCCTGCATACACTGTGTGCACTGCACCATCGTGTTACCACAGATATGCTGTGTTCCCTGGGGAGTCCATGACTGTACATCCGACAGAGCCTGTCTGTTGCGGTGGACGGTGCCAGCCTGCACAGGCCTAGGCCACTGTCTGCTGTGGTTTGCAGCCACTGCCCCCTCCACCACCTGTACCCTTCCGCCAACATGCAGACATGTCCCTATCTGGGAAAAAGCATATAACCTGATTGAGTTGTGGCACTCCAGGACTGAATTTGGGGGACTCGGCTGTAGGCAATGCCCATTGTTATGGTTTGTGTGCGGTGTAGGATAAAATATAGGTGTGTGAATCATGCTTATGTTCACTGCAATGAAGGAGTGTCTTTACTATCACTGTTTAGTGGTGGGTAAAACTATGGGGACTGGGTTGGCAGGAGCCCCAGCTGGGATTTGAACCTGTGGCCCTCTGGTCATACAAGCATTGGCTGTGTCCGCTGCACCACACTGTGGCCACAGAGGCAGTACAGTCTCTGGAGATAGGTAACCTGGCCGCACGAGTCAGACACCCTGCTCTGCACAAGTTTACTGTGGGCTCGTTTACCTTGTATGGGGACAAAGGTGCAATTAAACCTCACAAATGACCTCCAAAAAAGGGGAAAAAAACACAACCAAGCTGGGCAACAGTGATATCAATGGGCAACATGACAAACACTCCCAGGAAAGCTCCATTAAAATGCAGTGCTTTTTGAACGTGTCTACGGAGCGTAGACCCTTCCAAACATCATTTCCTTTTTTTAGAGCTTTCCTGGGAGTGTTTTTTTATGGTTGCCCATTAATATCACTGTTGCCCAGCTGGATTATAATTTATTTGGAATTTGTTGTGGTCATTTTCAATTTATATTTGCTATTTTGTTCTGTGCACATGTATCACACTGCTCAAGTTTTGCAGGTTTCCCCGGTTTTGCTGTACATTGCTGACGGAAATGGTTTCTCTTCCCTTTAAATCGGCTCTAACGCGAGGGTTTCACTCGCGGTATTTTTCTTGCCGAAATTCAGCCCCGCTCCTGTGCGGGGAGCCTCTCCCCTCCCACTCTCCACCCATTGACCCCATCCCTCCGCTCCTCGGGGGCCTTCCTCCGCCCTCCGTTCGCCTTTCCCCGCCTCTATCGCACATCAGCGCCCCGCACACGTGCGTCGGCCCGTTAATGTGACGCACACGCATGCGTGGCACTTAAGAGCACTTAAGTGCATCATTAGCGTACGCTATTGTGCGCCGTGCACGTGTGCGCGGTTTAGTAAACATACCCCTTGGTGTCATTCTTTTTCAAAGAAGGTGATCTTGCCACATGCAACAACGTAAAAGGTTTAATGGCAGCTCTCAATATCAATTACAATGCAGATGATTGGAGGCTCTTCATTGATTCATCCAAAGCAAGTCTTAAAGCTGTATTGCTGCATAATGGCAACTTGCTACCATCAATTCCTATTGGTCATGCAGCTTTTATGAAAGAGACTTATGACAATATGAAACAACTTTTGAAATGTATAAACTATGATCAACATGTATGGTCAATCTGTGGTGACTTCAAAGTGGTCACCCTCTTGCTTAGTCTTCAGGGTGGATACACCAAGTACTGCTGCTTCCTTTGTGAATGGGATAGTCATTCTAGAGATTGTCTTTTCATCAAAAGGGACTGGCCAATCTGTCAGTCACTGGATCCTGGAAGCAAAAATGTTCTGTTTCCAGCACTTGTAGACAGCAACAAGATTTTGATGCCTTCCTTGCACATCAAGTTGGGACTAATGAAAAACTTTGTCAAGGCGATGGATAAAACTAAACCTGCTTTCAGGTTTCTTAGTGGTAAATTTCCTAGACTGAGTGATGCCAAAGTTAAGGAAGGAGTTTTTGTTCGCCCTCAGATTTGTGCACTTCTTCAAGATGACAAATTTCTTTGTTTATTGCGTGGAAAGGAAAAGGCTGCATGGATAGCATTTGAATCAGTGACACAAACTTTTCTTGGAAACAACAAAGAAAATACTTATCAAGAGATTGTTCAAGATCTTCTCAAGGCATACAAAAACATTGGTTGCAACATGTCCTTAAAGATTCATTATCTACACTCTCATCTAGATTTTTTCCCACAAAATTGCGGAGCAGTAAGTGATGAACATGGAGAACGATTTCACCAAGACCTTGCAGCCATGGAAAAGAGGTATCAGGGTAAATGGAGTCCATCAATGCTTGCAGACTACTGCTGGACAGTGACAAGGAATATTCCATTGCTTCAGTACAAGAAACAAATCAGGAAGAGTCATGAAGCCACTGAATGAGAACAAAACTTGCTAGAATGTACTTATAAATGTTCTTCATGAAAGTTAAATTGCAGAAATAATTACTCCTCTGTTTCTTCTAAGTACGTTTATGAACTTTATTTTATAAAAACATGCTTGTTATTGTGCAAAGTTTCATTTGTAATAAGATTTTGATTTACATCTAAGGATTTAGGCTCGATTTTCACCATACATGGTGGTAAAATGTAAATTCTTCAACATATCATAGTAACAGGAGCTAATTGACCAATTTCACTATCATATTTGAATTCAGCATATCAAATTCATTAAAAAATAGCACATTTAATTTCTGAAGCAAACAGTTTTTGAAAATTTGTAGAACAGTGATCTGGACATGGGTGTGGAGGGAGGAGCATGGGCATGTCGAGCCGCTTAAACGTCTAAACTGTATTCTGACGAAAACGTGTACATACAACCTATATGTCTAGGTTAGACCTGCTAAAAGGTAGAATAACTGCCTATGTCAGCTAAAATAGCACTGTATTATAACAACACAAAAACATAGTTGTGTAATAAACGGATCTGGACAAGTTCCTAAAGGAAAAGTCCATAATATAGACATGGGGAAAACAACTAGGTACACTGGGGGTAAGCAATATAGCAGGTTGCTATTGTTCGGGGATGCTACTTTGTAAATGCAATCCAGATTGGCTATGTCTGAAAATTATAAGAGGCCGAATGGACCTTTGACCGAAGGGAAACAAACTGAACTATGTGGAAGCAATAGGGGTCCAATGGTAGTCAGGAACAGAGGGCATTTTCACAGACAATACAGCTGATTGCTGTGTAAAAATGTCTATGTCATTCAGATAAACTTTATGCATATGACATTTTCCAAGCCTAAATGCATCTAAAACATCTTCCCATTAAAAAACTAAGCCTTTATCAAAGGCCAGTACACAGTTTTATCAATTGCTTATGCAAAGGTCAAATAAATTTCCTGGGGGAATGATAAAGATTTGGGAGGCCGATCTCTAAACTAGTATTATTTCTCAACAATGGGTATGTCTCAGTACTGGGGTGAAAGCATCTCCCTCTCTGTCCCACTTACTATGAAGGTGGTTAAAAATAAGTATGAGTACTCCTTTGGAGCCATATTCACATGTCAGAACACTCAATAGTGGTACTTTTCTGGGGGCAGGTCCACACCGGAGTTACAAATTTTGACGTGGTTACACGTACAACGACATATACGTGCAAATTCCCAGAATACTGAACACACTCATACGTCTAGATTCACGTGTACATCTGACTTCCGTGTTATATGTGGAAACCCTCTACAGCTGAAAACATGTAACATTTCCTGTGTTCTACAACTCTTGGATATTTTGGGAGCTTATTTTGTGCAATATATTGGCCTCTACAGCAACACTACCACTGACATGGTAGGTATAAATGGTCTCTAATGTAACTGCGATGGTATGTGTGTTGGGGCCTGTGTTCCAGATGCATGTCTGTGTTAAATGTGGCCCTGTGGGAGACAGTGGTATTCATAGACCTGGGTGCAGACAGGTGTGGGCATGTCGCTGTCTGGGGCAGAACTGACTGGCTTGCAGGTGGGGGTTGCAGGTCCTTCCCCAACACCACATCTCCAGCCCCATACTGTGCTCACTGTACAGGGAGTGCGCGTGTTTGGCCCCCACAGTTGCATGCCTTTAGGTGTTACATAGATGTTACATATTATATGATGGCAGATCAAGACCAATATGGTCCATCTGGTCTGCCCAGCAAGGTGGCAAGAGTAGATGCGTCTGCCGCTCCATGTAGGTCACCCCTATTGAGATTTAAGAGATGGTTATGTTTATTGTGATGTTATCCTGTTACTATAAAGGGATCCACTGTGTCTGTCCCATGCCATTTTGAGTTTTGTCACTGTATTTGCCCCCACCACTTCCATCAGGAGGGCATTCCAAGCATCCACCACCCTTTCAGTGAAACAGTATTTCCTGCCATTGCCTTTCAATTTACCCCCTTGCAGCTTCATGTTATGCCCTCTAGTTTTACATCTTCCCCGTCTTTGGAAGAGGTTTGGTTGTTCCTTACTAAATTGTGAGTATTGAAAGGTCTGAATCATATCTCCCCTGTCCCTCCTCTCCTCTAGAGTGTACATATTTAGGTTTTAAAGTCTCTTCTCATAGGTCTTCTGGCGCAGACTCCAAATCATTTCAGTTGTCGTCCTCTGAACTGCTTTCAGCCTTTTCATATCCTTAGCGAGATGTGGTCTCCAAAACTGAACACAATATTCCAAGTGAGGCCTCACCAACAATTTGTGCAGTACCATTAGTACCTGTACCTTTCTGCTGGTAAGTCCTCTCTGTATGCAACCCAGCATTTTCTGGCTGTTGCCACTGTCTTGGCACACTGTTTCGCCAACTTCAGATCCTAAGAAAAAACCACTCCGAGGTCCTTCTCCTGGTCTGTGCACACTAACCTAACTGTCAAGCATTAGACCATTCCTACAGCTTTTGTGGATATTTCCTCATTTTATCCATTCCCTCAGGGGAGTCCACTCTCAGCCTGCTTCAGTCCCAGATGTAGACAACATTTGACTCAACCCACGTCCCCATGCTGTCCATTACTGCAATACCCTGGTCGGACCACAAACTAATCATATTCCAAATACCCTTACCCAACAACCACCAGAAGAACGCCAGAAGTCAGAGCAGCACCACCAGGGCACCACCTCGAAGGTTCCGACCATTTGACAAAGACTTTATTCTGAGTAAAACCCGCCCACTCCTCGCCTCGACAGCACCCAACCTCGATGTTTTGGTCTCCGACTGGAATAGTAACCTCAGTGCCATCGCCCAACGTCCACCATCTAACAAACCTCCAAGGAAACGAGCCACCGCAGCCTGGTACTCCACTGATCTGCGATCATCATTCACCCTCCTAAATAGTTTAGGCCTCACCAGAGCCATCTTGATTTTCGTTGTATTTAGACCTTGACCCGGTGTCTCCCCAGGGCCTTAAATTTTGATAAATCTCTCATGGGCATCAGATGCCATGGCTGCCACCACTGAGACTTCTTGGTGCTGCAGTCCCTTTCAACACAGCACTCAGGATGCCCATCACATGGTCAATACTTGAGTGTCCAAAACTAATCTCAAAAAAACACTCAATTGTAACAAAAATTAGGCATAAATTCAATTTTAAATTCAATCTTCAAATAATTGCTGTATACGATA
Source organism: Ichthyophis bannanicus (assembly GCA_033557465.1). Taxonomy (NCBI): domain Eukaryota; kingdom Metazoa; phylum Chordata; class Amphibia; order Gymnophiona; family Ichthyophiidae; genus Ichthyophis; species Ichthyophis bannanicus. The sequence goes on along the minus strand of CM066031.1, from coordinate 514,629,450 downwards.
TCCTCTTCTATATAGAGAAACAGGTCTCAGCAATAAACGGGCCGGTGTATTATGTGCCCCAATCACATCAGCGACCTTCTCTATAAGACCCCAACTGATATCAAAGACTGCCGCATAAAAATCAACTTATCTTTGAGCACAACCAAAAACAGCATCCTGACTACTGATCTTCCTGTGTCACACTGAGAGGGTTCTACAGGGCAATGTGGACCTCCAGGCTGAAAGTTACATAGCGATCATGGAGCTCCAAAGGCTTCCTTCCACCTCTGATACCTCCAGCAAGTGCTCCAGGGAAGCCAGGACCAGTGCAAGGACATGAAATGCCCTTGGCAAGCCTCATTTCTCATGACCCTCTGCTCCTGCCCCTCTCCAGAACCTGCAGCAGCAGCAGCAATGACTTCATACAAACTGCTATGAGACTGCTTGTCTTCTGCCACCTCCGATGCCCGATGCTAACTTCCTATAGCATGAGGGCAGAAGCGGCTGATTAGCAAAGAGGAAGTCGGGGGAGGAAGCACAATCAGCCCCATAGTGCTGTAGATTTAGGTAAGTGCTGCGGGGCTGTTTGAAGTCATTGCTGCAGCTGCAAGGGCCAAATTGGAGCAACAGTGGTGCCAACGGACTGTCCTTGGACCATTGATGCTCTAGGCAACACCTAGTTCACTTAATGGTCACACCGGCCCTGAGAGCAGCTTCCATGACTCCTGGCTGAATGAAAGAATCATTAAACTTCTCACAATCAGTGGCTGCTGAGCTGCTGTATGCTGCTGCTGCTTTCCTTTTTGCTTCCAACCCATAGGAACAGATATATACAAAACAAAAAAAAGCTGCAAGGTGCACATCATCAGGGGATGCTGCTCAGATGAGAGCTATGTCGGCCATCTTGACCCCAGTATTGGGCAATTTTAATATTCATTTTGATTTTAACTTGAGGAGGTTGGTCAAGATGATTCTGCATCAGTAAAACGATATAGATCTGCCCCAGTTCATTTTTTTTATTTGATACATTTGTAAGGGCATATGCTTGATTAGAATTTTGTCCCAGAAATGCTCAGACTACTCAATGGCCTCAGGTTATTATTCCAGTATCCTATTTTAAGATGCATGCATGTTCTATAATAGATGGCCAGTGTGCTTACCTTCTGATAAGGAAACAGGTTGACAGATTAGGTCTTGGTCTCATGAGGATCTTAGAAATATGATGCACTAGTATCATCAGTTGGAACAAGCATGGCAGAAAAAGAAATCCAAGCAGAACTAGTCCTGCTATAATATTCACAGGAAGAATTACAAAGCAGAGAATCACAAAGGGAGTTGCCTATACATTTTACATCTTATGGATTCCACAAGGAAGCTCTCTTTGGAACCATGCAAGTACTATGGCAAGCATTAGCAGTACATTTGAGAGACTGAGATACTACTCTGCATATACTGGCTTAGGAGTGAGGTTCATGCGCAAAAATAACCCATTTGAAGAAATTTCCCCCAGAGATTAGGAAGACAGAGGGAGTTTAGTAAGGGTAGAGTGGGTTTGGCCATTAATTACTCTAGGGATCTTTTTCTTAAAATACAGCAACTTGCCCACCTACAGTAGATGTTTGGGAATCTAGCACTTCTCAGTCTCTATTGAATAGTGATGATTTTTTTTTAATATTTTGATTATAAGATTTCACTGATCTGCAATTCCATTTCTATTTTAATGGTGAGAGAATTCCAATATAGTATGATATAAAGGATGAAGATGGCTTGGATATGGGAGGAGTGACAGACAGAGTTAGAGAGATAGGCTCTCTCTTTTCAGTGTGTAGGTTAGTTTCAGTTTTGGAGCTAGATAAGTTAATTTCTAACATGAATGTCATATGGTTCTTTGGATCCATGTCCTTTGAGGATTTTTATAGTTTTGCTACCGGATATGCTTACCATGCTAATTTCTTTGATTAAAGATCTTTGCAAGGAGTGTTTTGTCAAATGCCTTATAAGAGGATGTGGTAGTGTGGCATGCCGTAGGAATGGGTTTTCTTTAAAACATTTACCAGACAGCAGATCAGGAAAAACAAAAGCAGTTTTTATTCTGTCCCAGCTTGTTAAACCTCCACAAAGTAAAACCCAGAACAGAGAACAATTCAGGGAAAACAAAACCAGCTTTACTTCTGTCCCAGCTTGTTAAAACTCCACAAGCTGGGTCTCCCAGCCCTTCTTCCAGCCCCAGTTAAAGCCGCCCCCAGATTCTTTTGATAGTAATAGCTTTTCCTGGCAACACCACTCCGGAACTTAGAAGGCTTGGGATTCTCAACATATAGATCTGGGTCTTCCATGGGGAAAATCTCTGGGTAATGTCGGCCAATCACCACTGGATAAGGAAAGCCAGGGCAGCACCATGACCTCAAACATGGCTTGCCCTGCTGGAATCTTAAGTGAAACCTGTACCATTAGATACTGCCTCTGGTCTCCATGTACACAGGCCAGTGTTATTGTCTTTGCATAGTCAATGTGAAATTGGGTTATGGTTTCCCAGAGAAAGAGGGTCCACACATTCCCGGAGTCTATCAAGGTCTGGAGACAGGTTTCCTTGAGCTCCACTGGAATCACAATGTTCTGTGCCCCAGGGTGGAGAGTGTCCACAAAAGTGCAGGTGTGAGGGGTGGTTAGGCTGACATTCATGAGTTCTTCTGTACCCAGGGGGCATTCCCAAGCAAAGTGAGCCCGAGCTCCACACTAAAACAGGTGAAGGGGTCATGGCAGGGGCCATACCCTTGCCTAAGAGACTTTGGGGGGGGGGTCAGAACATGGGAGCCAACATCCATTCCAGCTTTCCCTTATGTTCTTCTGGGCTGATGGATAACTTTTTCCCCTTCTTAGTGTCCGCTTCAGTCACCAGTTGGGCTTCAAGATATACCTCGGCTATTTCCAGTGTACTCTCCAGTGTAAGCTTGGGGTGCTGGCATACCCACTGTTTCATCAGGGTAGTCAAGCTATTCAAAAACTGCTCCAATAGCTCAATAATGGCTGTCTCAGTCCCGGTCTTTTCCTCCGATTGTAGCCACTTCCATGCGAGATCCTTCAAGAGGAACCTCCAAGGGCTCTGTTTTATCCGGGGCCTCCACTTTCTGAATTGCTGGTGGTAGGCTTCTGGGGTACAGCCATCCTATTTCAGTATGGCGGCCTTGACAGCTGCATACATAGCTCACCCATTTGGGCTGGCGTCCTGTAATGCAGCCTGACTGCTGTCATCAGCAAATTCCCCAAATAGGTAGTCTAAGTCGCCTCCAGCCACCCAGCCATGCAGGCGGTTTATTCAAAGTTCCCCAAAACATGGTCCGGTTCATCTCCCGCCGTCATTTTAAAAAGTACTTGTGCTGGAGATGGCATTGCAGTCTCTGCAGGGCCTGCAACAACTGAGCTGGGGAATTCTTCTGTAGCTCCCCCTGTACTCAAATAAGATCCTTTAACTGCTGCTGATGCTGCTGTTGTTGCTGCCATTCCAGCAGGGTGTGTTAAAGAGGACATTGAGTCACACAGGATACAAGTTTTTCAGGAAACAAAATATACTATAGAATCTCTAGAAATCCTAAGTAAAAAGGGGAAAGCAAAGGCAGTGGGGGTATACTACTGACTGCCTGGCCAGAATGAATAGATTTATTTATTTATTTTATTTAATGGTATTTATATCCTGCTTTTCACCGGGTCAAAGCGGCGTAACATTAAAAGGGGAGGGGTGGACAATAATCAAATTCTGGGGTTGGGGCTATCACCGGGTGGCCAACATTGATGATTTCAACAAATATTTGGGACATAGACATAGACATTGTATTTCAGTCTCTTAGAAACTATGTTCAGGGGGGGAGTTGGGAGGTAGTCAGTGGTGAGTGCTTGTTTCTGGTCCGAGGTATTCCTGGAATAGGATGGTTTTTAGTTGTTTCCTGAATGATAGGAGGTCTCCGTTGCCTCTGATGTGACTTGGTAGAGAGTTTCAGAGGGATGGTGCGTATAGTTCGAAGGCTCTGTTGCAGGTCCGTTGGTTGTATTTGGTTCGTTTATGGGGGATGATGAGGGAGTTGCTGATGGTTTGTCTGGTTGTTCTGTTGTGGGCTGGTCGGGGCAGTAGTGCGCAGAGCTGGGAAGTCTGAGTTTGGTAGAGAGCCTTGTGAGTAAGTAGGGTGGATATGTATTTGATTTTTGCTTTGAGGGGGAGTATGTGCAACTCCCTCAGTATTGGTGTGATGCGGTCTTGTTTTTTTGCTTTCTGGATAATCCTTGCTGTGGTATTTAAGGCAGTTCGAAGTGGGTTGGTGTGGGTGGCTGGAAGTCCGTGGTAGATTATATTGCAGTAGTCCAGGTGGGGGAGTGTCATGGCTTGCATCACTGTTCTGAAGTCCCGTGGTTCAAGGAGAGGTCTGAGGCGCTGTACTGTTTTAGCCTTGTGGAATATTGTTCCGGTGTTTTTTTTTATTTGTTGCTTAAGTGTGAGTGCTTGGTCTATGATGATTCCTAGATACTTTATGTGCAGTTGTATTTGTATGTGTGTGGTTCCAATATTGAGGTGTGTATGTGGTGTGAAGTCTGGGTCCTTTGTTACAATGAGGGCTTCTGTTTTCTTTATGTTGATAGATAGGTTGTTCTTCTGTAGCCAGCTGGATACTTCTGTGAAGCATTCTGATAAGTGGTTGTTTGTTGGGTTAGAGGTTGTGATTGGGGCATAGAGCATTATGTCATCTGCATAGATGTGATAGTTGATGTTGTGGGCGCGTATGATTGAGCAGAGTGGTTGCAGGCAGATGTTGAAGAGCATGGCAGATAGTGTGGATCCTTGGGGTACTCCATAGATGGATGATGAAATGCTAAAGAGAAGTCATGGAAACTAACAAACGTTACAACACAGTAACAATGGGTATAGACCGGGTCAGTGTCAAGCAGGATATGCTAGGGAGATAAAGTTTCTAGATGAAATAAATGACTGCTTCTTGGAGCAGCTGGTTCATGAACTAACAAGAGGGGAATCTATTTTGGACCTAGTTCTTAGTGAAACACAGGATCTAGTGCAAGAGATAAGGTTGGAGGGGCTACTTGGTAATAGTGATCATAACATGATTGCATTTGATTTAATAAATGGAAGAAGGATGGCAAGGAAATCCACAATACTACCTTTAAACTTTCAAAAGCGAGACTATGATAAAATTAGGAAAATAGTTAAGAAAAAACTAAAAGGAGCAGCTGCAAAGGTTATAGATTTAAATCAAGCATAGGCATTGTTTAAAAGTACTATCTTGGACGTTCAGACCAGATGTATTCCACGCTTTAAGAAAAGTGGAAGGAAGGCCAAAAAACTGCCAGCATGGTTTAAAGGTGAGGTCAGAGAGGCTTTTGCAGCCAAAAAGGCATCTTTTAGGAAATGGAAAAAGGAGCCAAATGCTGAAAACAGGAAACAACATAAGCACTGGCTATTTAGATGTAAGGCATTGATAAGGCAGGCAAAGAGACAATTTGAAATAAAGCTTGCTATGGAAGCAAAGACACATAATAAAACCTTTTTCAAGTATATTCGTAGCAGAAAAACTATGAGAGAGTCGGTTGGACTATTAGATGATAGAGGGGTAAAAGGGGCGCTAAGGGAAGACAAGGCCATAGTGGAAAGACTAAATGAATTCTTTGCTTTGGTATTTACTGAAGAAGATGTAGGGAAGTTACCCATGCCTGAAATGATATTTAAAGATGATGTATTCAAAACAATGAAAGAAATATCAATAAACTGAGAAGATGTATTAGAATTATTTGATAAACTGAAGAGTAGCAAACCACCTGGACTGGATGGCATACATCCGAGGGTATTGGAAGAACTGAAATATGACATTGCAGACCGTAAACTGTGAACTATCATTAAAATCATCTGTAGTACTGGAAGACTGGAGAATGGCCAATATAACTCCAATTTTTAAAAAGGGTTCTAGGGCTGATCCAGGAAACTACAGACTAGTGAGCCTGACGTCAATACTGGGCAAAATGGTACAAACCATTATAAAGAATAAAATTACTGAACATATAGTCATGGTTTAATGGGAGAAAGCCAACATGGATTTAGCCAAGGAAAATCTTGTCTTACTAATCTGTTATATTTTTTTGAAGGTGTGAATAAACAGGTAGACCGAGGTAAGTGGGTTAATATAGTTAAAAAGTCAAAATTAGGGGACTTCTGGTGACGTCATGGAGCGAATGGCGGTAGAGTAGCCGAGCTCCATCCGAATCCCGCAGAATTGTTAAAAATTAGCTGTTTCCCGTGAAGCAAAGTGGAAGGGAGTCAGGCGCCAGCTTATGTCATGTCGGCCCAAAAAAAACTGGCTGGGTTTCAGTCCGCATATGCGAAAAAGGAGATGGCAGCGATGCTGAATCCGGCAGGGTCCGAGGAGGGAGAAGGAATGGAGAGCTCAGAGGAGGAGGAAAATGTGAGCACGAGGCAGCAAGAAGGGGCGAATATTAAAGCATGGCTGCAAGTGTTTAAGAGAGAGATGCATGAAGAATTAAAAGAGATGCGAAAGGATTTAAAAGAGATGCTGGTGAGCATACAAAAGGATTTAGGATGCTTGGGACAGCGTGTGGAGGAATTAGAGGAGCACGTGGAGACTCAGGAAGGAGAGCTACAGGAGATGGCGGTAGAGCAACGCAAAATTCAGGCCCAGCAGAAGGAGATGAAGGAGAAAATGGAAGAGATTGAAGACAGAGCGCAGCGGAGTAATCTCAGAATCAGAGGGATACCAGAGACTGAAATATATAAAGACTGTGAGCAAGTAATACAACGTTTATGTTTGCATATATTGAGATTGGAAGAGGGGCAAGAAGGTCGGCTGGCCCCAGTGGGGGTGGAAAGAGCTCATCGGAGTTTGGGCCCGAGGAGAGAGAAGCAGACACGAGATATAATAGTGTGTAAGAGCAGCTTTCCGGTAAAGGAGAATATATTGAATGTGAGGGGAAATATGGAAGGATTGCATGGGAGAGCTGTGAAGTGGAAATCTTTAATGATCTCTCTAGGGGCACGCTGGAGCGACAGAGGAACTTGAAGGAGGTAACAGCTTACCTAAGAAGAAAAGGACTGAGATATCGATGGATATTTCCGTTTGGATTGTTGGTAACAGTAAATGGGGTCTCCAGAAAGGTGAAGATGGCAGAAGAAGCTTGGGCTGTGCTGCAGGAGCTGGGGTGCGAGAATATCCTGAAAGCAATGGAGAAAGAAAGTTCAATGCAAAATAAAGGAACTGGAAGTAGGGTGCAAACTGCATCTCATTGGAAGAGGGTAGCGGAGAAAGGGAAGAGATTGAAGAGACTGTCTCAAGAGAAGAAGATCATACAGAATGAGGAAACTACATGAGCAGTGTCATCAGGTGTTGGTGAGATTGATAGAGGCTACATTGAGAAGGGCTGTAGGGTCCCTTGGACACTGGACGTATAGGGCAATATGGGGAAATGATAATATTGGGGACAGGGGGAGGGAAGGGGGAGGGTATGATGGGGGGCTTTATTGGTCGAATAGGTAGGAGGGTGGAGGGAAGGGGAGCATAAAGGAGGAAGAGGAAAGGGAGGGGGTGGAGGGAAAGTTTGTCGGGGGTGCTTATTTATGTATGTATGTGGTATAAGGGAGATGGAGGGAGGGGTGCTATGGAGGGGGGGAGGGGTCTGATCTACAAGGTGATGGGGTATAGACACGGGATGGGTAATGGGATAGGACATGACACACATGGAAGGTAGGAAGGTAGGGTAGGAGGGAGATGGGGGGATAGGGGAGGGGGAGGTACTATAGAGGGGAGGGAAGGCAGAAAAGGAGTGGGGGGAGGAAAGGGAGATAGGGTAGGCGAGCGGGGAGGGGGAGACACATCCAGAAGGGCAGGGAAAAGGGGAGGAAGAGTTGGGAAAACAGGGGTATGATACGGATAGGCTTGATAAATGTTAAACTCACCCAAAAACATAGAATGTTGTACAGGGAGGCTCGGAAGATTCAGTGGGATGTGGTGTTAGTGCAAGAAACACATCTAAGATGAAAGGATGTGTGGAAGATGAAAAACAAGAGGTTTCCAGATCAATTCTACTCATTTAATAAGGATGGTGTAAAGAAGGGAGGAGTAGCTTTAATGGTAAGGGAGGGAAGTGGGATCCAAGTGATGGGTAGTTTTTGGGATTTAGAGGGGAGAATAATGGGAATAAAGGGGATAATGGGGACAGAGGAGTTTACTATGGTATCGGTTTATGGACCAAATGGAAATCAAGTAGAATTTTGGAAGGCAATGCGAAAGTTGTTGGAGGAGGAAATACAGGGGAAGCTCATCATGGGAGAGGACTTTAATGTGGTTTTACTGCCAGGGATGGACAAGGATCCGGGTGGGTTAGATGGAGGGGGGGGGGGAATAGAAGGGGGTTAAAGCAATTGATGAGACAGTATAATTTGTTAGATACTTGGAGGGAATTGCACCCTAAGAGGAGGAAATACATGTTGTTTTTTTTCAAATCCCCATAATAGTTGGAGTAGGATTGACATGATATTATTAGATAAGGAGTGGATGCTTGGGGTTCAAGATGGAAGTATAGAACTGATGGTATGGTCATGGGGCGGTGGAGGTAGCAATAGGAGGGAGGAGGCAGGAGGGGGACAAAATTTTGGAGATTAAATGAGAGCTTGCTTAAGCGTAAGGATGTGGTGGTGGATATAAGAGCTGCAATAAAGGAATATTTAGATTTTAATGATAATGGGGAGGTGAGAGATGTAATCCTATGGCGGAGGAAGGGATTGGGGAGGAACATATTCAAAGATATTTAGAGGAGATATGATTGGTCGGTATCCCAGAGGAGACTCAAGAGGGCTTGGAGGCCAGAATCATGAGAGAGGAAGTGGAACAGGCGGTAAAGGGGATGGTGGGGGGAAGGCGCCAGGATTGGATGGACTAACAGGGAATTTCTATAAGATATTTGTAGCGGAGATGGGGGAAATATTGGGCAGGATATTTAATGGGATGTTAAAGGAAGGGGGAGAGTTGACATCCAACATGTTGACAGCGGGGACTACGATTCTACCAAAGCCGGGGAAAAATCCTCTAAATTGCAGCTCTTATAGGCCTATTTCATTAATTAATTTGGACGTTAAAATTTTAGCAAAGATATTGGCGGGGAGGTTGGCACCGTGGCTAACGGGAGTTATAAAGGGTGGGTTCATTATGGGGCAGGGTTCATTATGGGGATGCAAGCAGCGGATAATATCAAGAGGGCAGTAGGGATGGTATGGGAGGTGGGGCAGGGAAAAGAGGAATTGATATTAATGTCAATTGACGCGGAGAAGGATTTCAATAGAGTGCATTGGGAATTTTTGATGAGGGCAATGAAGAAAATGGGGTGTGGGCCAAATTTAGAAAAGTGGATACGGGGTTTGTATGCTGGGTCACGGGCATGGGTTAAAATTAATGGAAGTTACTCAGGGGACTTTGTATTGGGGAGGGGGACCAGGCAGGGGTGCCCAATGTCATCTTTATTATTCGCTATGGTGGTTGAACCACTGGCGGAGAGGATAAGAGCGAATGATAGGATAGTGGGGATGGAAAGGGGGGAGTTAGCCATAAAATTTCATTATATGTGGATGATATTTTACTATATACTAGCAAGCCACAGATGTCACTGCTGGAAGTAATATGGGAGGTAGAGAGGTTTGGGGAGGTTTCAGGGTTTAAAATGAACGTTGATAAGGCAGAAGTATTGAAGATGAGGGTGCCTAAGATGGTGGAAGAACACTTGAAAAGGGAATATCCACTGAGATGGATCACTAAATCATTGAGCTACTTAGGGGTCCAAATACCAGCAAGATATGAGGACTTATATAAAGTTAATTACCCAAGAGTTTTAGGGGAAATTAATAAGGATCTAGATGGGTGGATGAGGTATGAAGTATCCTGGCTAGGAAGGATAGCATGGATTAAAATGAATATTTTCCCCGTTTGCTATATCTATTTTAAGCTCTACCGGTGGGAGTACCGGATGGAGTGCTGAGGATGTTACAGAGAAAGGTTTTTCAATATATCTGGAAGAAGAAACCCCAAGAATAGCGCAGGAGATTTTGTATGCGCCTAAGGATGAAGGTGGACTGGGGGTTCCTAATTTTAAGGATTATTATAGGATGGCACAAGTCCGACATGTAATGGATTGGAGGTTCAGTAAAGGGGTGAAACCCTGGGTGGCAGTGGAAAAAATAAAGGTAAAGGGAGCAAGGTTAGAAGCATGGTTATGGGCCCCTAAGAAAGAAAGGAAGGAAATGGGGGTGGGCTCCCCGGCTATGAGGCAAGTGGTAGGGGTGTGGGATGGGGGTGAAAGCACAGGATAATAAAGAGAGGGGCAGTGAGCTTTCATTGATGATACCATGGGGTGGGTGGAAAGCATTTAAACCAGGATGGGAAGGGGGAAGTTTTGATATTTGGCGTAGCAGAGGTTTAGAGGGTTTTTTTATCAATTGATGGACGAGGGAGAGCTTCAAGATTTTGAGGAGGTACAGAGGGAGTTTGGGCTGGAGAGAAAGGATACATTTGCGTATATACAGTCGGGCATTTCCTTAAGGGAGTATTGGGGAAAGAGGGGATGAAAAGGGAGCTATCCATACTGGAGACAATTTGGTATGGGAAAAAGAATTTGAAAGGGCTGATATCAGCATTATATAAAGGGATAAGGGGACAAAAGAGGGGGAAATTTAGATATATGGTAGAATGGAAAGCAGAGTTGGGATTAACATTGACACTCAAAGAGTGGAAGAAGGTGTGGGACCAGGTGAAAAGAGCACCATGGTCGAGTAGTATTAGAGAAAACTGTTACAAAATAATATTTAGATGGTATTACATGCCACAGTGATTACATAGGATATACCCTGGGGTGACACCTTTGTGTTGGAGAGAGTTTGGGGAGGTTGGTTCATTTTGGCATATTTGGTGGGGGTATGGAAAGATTCAAATATATTGGGAAAAGATTCAAAAGTGGATATGACAGAAGATAGAGGTGGTGGTGGATAAGAAACTGGGTATCTTTTTACTGTCTTGGTGGGGGAAGATCAACACCAGAGGGGAGGGCGAATGGTGCTGGCATGTCTGAGTGCAGCTCGGTGTGAGCTAGCAGCGGCATGGAAACAGAAGGAGGTACCCTCCATGGAGAATTTTGAGGGGCGGCTGAGGTATATAGTCGTTATGGAAAAATTAACGGTTGCAAGGCGGCAGAAGGTGGATAAATTTGAAGTGGATTGGGGAAAGTTATGGCGTGTCATAGGGGAGGGGGGATCGGGAGGAAGGGAGGGGGAGTGGAGGGGGAGAGAGAGGAGGGGGAGGGAAGGGGGGAGGGGGAGGAAGGCTTTGTAAGTAAAAGTAATAAAGAAAATGGAGGGGGAGATTATCACGGTATTATGATGTAATAAAACTGTTGGTGGGACTGATTACTGTTTTAAGATGTATGATTGCATAAATATTTAAATTAAAAAAAAAGTCAAAATGAAAAAGTCATGGGATAGGAGGCAGTGTACTATTGTGGATCAGGAATTGGTTAAAAGAAAGAAAGCAGAGAGTAGGGCTAAATGGCCAATTTTCTCAATGGAGAAAGGCGAATAGTGGAGTACTTCAGGGATCTGTGCTAGGCCCGCTGCTTTTTAACATATTCATAAATGACCTGAAATAGGAATAACGGGTGAGGTGATCAAATTTGCAGATGACACAAAATTATTCAAAGCTATTAAAACACAAGAGGATTTTGAAAAATTGCAAGAGGGCTTTGATAAATTGGAAGACCGGACATCCAAATGACAAATTGAATTTACAGTGCATTGGAAAAGTTTTCAACCCCTCTGTGTTTGCCATGTTTTGTCGTATTACAACTGGGAATTAAAATGGAGTTTTGGCAGTTAGCACCATGTGACAACATGCCTACGACTTTGAAGGTGCAAAATATCCTTTATTGTGACACAAACACTAATTAAGGCAAAAAAACATGAAAGCTGGAGTATGCATATGTATTTACCCCCAAAGTCAATATGTTGTAGAGCCACCTTTTGCTGCAATTATAGCTGCAAATCTCTTGGGGGTATGTCTCTATTAGCTTAGCTCATCTAGCCACTGGGATTTTCACCCATTCCTCAAGGCAAAACTGCTTCAACTCCTTCAAGTTAGATGGGTTGAGTTGGTGTACAGCAATCTTCAAGTAATGCCACAGATTCTCAATTGGATTGAAGTCTGGACTTTGATTAGGCCATTCCAAGACATTTAAATGTTTCCCTTTAAACCAGCTTTAGCAGGATGTTTAGGGTCATTGTCCTGCTGAAAGGAGAGCCTTCATCCCAGTCTCAAATCTCTGGCAGATTGAAACAGATTTTCTTCAAGAATTGCCCTGTATTTAGTGCCATCCATCGTTCCTTCAATCCTGACCAGTTTTCCTGTCCCTGCCAAAGAAAAACATCCCCACAGCATGATGTTGCTGCCACTATATTTCACTGTTGGAATGGTGTTCATGGGGTGATGGGAAGTGTTGGGTTTGCGCCACACATGGCATTTCTCATGATAGCCATAAAGTTCAATTTTCATCTCATCTGACAAGAGAACCTTCTTCCATGTGTTTGGGGGTGTCCACCACATGCTGCTGTGCAAACTCCAAATGTGTTTTCTTATTTCTTTCTTTAAGCAATGGCTTTTTTTCTGTCAACTCTTCCATAAAGCCCCACTCTATGGAATGTATGGCTTAAAGTGGTCCTATGGACAGATACTTCCATCTCTGCTGTGGATCTTTGCTGCTCCTTCAGTGTTATCCTTGGTGTCTTTGTAGCATCTCTGATTAATTCCCTCTTTGCCCGGTCTGTGAGTTTTGGTGGGCGGCCTTCTCTTGTCAGGTTTGTAGTGGTGCCATATTCTTTCTATTTTGTTATAATGGTTTTAATGGTGCTCAATGGGATATTCAGAATTTGGGATATATTTTTTATAACGCAACCCTGATCTATACTTCTTCTGACCTGTTTGGAGTGCTCCTTGGTCTTCATGTTGCTTGCTTAGTGTGTTGCAGAGTCAGGAGCCTTTTAGAACAAGTATATTTATACAGGCATCATGTGACAGATCATGTGACACTGACTGCACACAGGAGGACCCTAATCAACTAATTATGTGACTTCTGAGGTTACTTGGTTGGACCAGATCTTATTTAGGGGTTTCATAGCAAAAGGGATGAATACATATATACTCACAACGTTTCCGTTTTTACTTGTTTTTTTTATATATACAAGGTATTTAATTGTCATTTCACTTCACCAATTGGATTACATTGTTAGGTCCATTACCTAACATCCAAATGAACCTCCATTTTCATTACAGGTTGTAATGCGACAAAACAGACAAAAACGAAGAGGATGAATACTTTTCGCAAGGCACTGTAATTGGACAAGTGCAAAATTATGCACCTAGGAAAAAACAACCCAAACTATGTTACATGATGTAAGGTTTCACATTAGAAACCATCACCCAGGAAAAAGATTGGTGCCCCCTCTCACTCATTGACGCTCATCCTCTCGGTTTCCCCCTTCCCACTGATCACATCTTTTCATTATCTTGGTGTTATACTTGATTCTGCCCTGTCGTTCCATGGTCATATCTCCTCTCTTACCCAGCGCTCCTACTTCTATTTCACAAGATTCTCTCTGTGTGCCCTCTGCTCCCCTTTTCTTACCTGACCACTTGTCGGTATCCCACAATCTCAGCTTTGCCATCTTCAACTAATACAAAATACCATGGCTAGGATTCTTTCTCATGCCACTCGCTATGACCACATTACCCTTCACCTCATTCACCTTCACTGGCTTCCCATCAATTTCCGCATCCGCTATAAACTTCTTATTCTAACACACAAGGTTATTCATACTCACACAACACAGTACCTAGCAGACTCACTACAGCTTCATACCACACATCGCAGTCTCTGTTTTATTCATGTCAATTGCCTGCGCCTCCCTTCCCCCTCATGTGTACTCCTGGAATCAACCCATCACTCTGCTTTCTTCTTTCTAGGACCTTCCCTTTGGAACTCACTACCCACTGCTCTCTGCCAGGAACATTCTTTCCCCAGATTTAAGACTTTCCTCAAGACTCACCTTTTCTGCTCTGCATATGACCTCCCCCTGCCTGATCTCTGACAAATTCTATCCTTCTTCTATCATCCCTGTTCTACTGTCCTTCTTGTTCTTGAATGATTGTGTTCCTTTCTGTCAAAAATTGTAGTTCTTTTCCTCTTCTGGCCCAGCCATCTTGGTTTTTGAGAATTGTAAACCACCCTGATGCTATGAAGGCGAGGTATATCGTCTAGTGAAGAATAAAAGATTTAGGTGTCATCGTGGATACGAGTATGTTGAAACCCTCTGCCCATTGTGCAGCAGCAGCCAAGAAAGCAAATAGAATGCTAGGAATCATAAGGAAAGGGATGGAGAATAAAACCAAGGATATTATAATGCCTCTGTATTGTTCATTGTACGACCGCATCTTGAATATTGTGCGCAACTCTGGTTGCCATATCTTAGAAAGGATATAGTAGAATTAGAAAAGGTACAGAGAAGAGCCACTATAATGGTAAAGGGGTTGGAAGGATATTCCTATGAGGAAAGGCTTAAATGGTTAGGTGCTCTTCAAAAAGAAGGCTGAGGGGGGATATAATAGGGCTCTATAAATTAATGATTGGAACGGGTAAACGTAAATCAGTTGTTTACGCCATCAAAAGGTAGAGAGACTGGAGGGCAAGCAATGAAGCTACAATGTAACCCAGTTAAGACTAATAAGAGAAAATATTTTTTCACTCAATACATAGTCAAACTCTGGAATTTGTTACCAGAGGATGTAGTAAAGGCTGTTAGTGTAGCTGCATTTAAAAAAGGTTTGGACAAGTTCTTGTAGGAAAGGTCCATAAACCATTATTAAGGAGGACCCATGAAATTCACTGCTTAACATGGGACAAGGCATTGTGGAACCTGTGTACCTTTTTAGGAACCTGCCAGGTACCTGTGACCTAGATTGGCCACTGTTGGAAACAGGATATTGGGCTTGATGCACCTTGGTCTGACCCAGTATGGCATTCTTATGTTCTTATGTTATGTTCTAAAACTGTTGCTGATATTGTTGCTGTTGCTGCTGACTTTCTGCCAGAATCTGGAAGAGCCGCTCCATCCTGGCTTGTCACTGTTCTCTTGCAACGCCAACCACAGCTTCCTCTTCTGCAGCTGAGTTAACTGTGTAGTATTCCAGCTCCAACAAACGTTTAATGGCCTCTAGTGGCTAAAACAGTGCCTGCCTGTCCAGCATTGACTATACCTTCTTCAAATTTTCTAACTAGGGCAAGGCTAACCCTCTTAGCACATACAAACAAAAAAAACTGCTTTAGAGTCCCATCCCTGGAGGGACATGGATTTGCCTTTCATCACGTGGTTAGAGGTAATCCCCTAGCTGCCGCCATATGTGGTAGTGTGGCATGTGGTGGGAAGGGGTTTTATTTTAAACACAGGCCAGACAGAAGTTCAGAGAAAACAAAAGCAGTTTTTATCCTGTCCCAGCTTGTTAAACCTCCTGGTTCTCCCGGCCCTTCCTCCACCCCAGTTAAAGTTCCTTCCTCAGAACTCATTTGCATGGCTTGCTTTGGAAGGACTTCTGGCTCCACGGGCCTCTCTTCCTCTTGCAGCCTGCTGGGTTCTTAACCTCTCCCTGTGAGACACACCATCCCAGCTCTGAACTCTGGGCTGCACTCTCCTAAAGGGGACTGCTGATAATCCCTTTGGAGAGGGATGGGTAACATTATATAGACCCCATCACAGAGGGCTGTAGTAAAACTTACTTTGAAAATGAAGTAGAGAACTATTGCACTCTCTCTAATCTCCCATCTCCTAACCAAGGTTTGGGAGTAAATGACTTATTTGCAGATAAACATTTTTGGCATAGGTACAGTTTTTACCAGATTGGATTTTATACCGATTATAGTACAGAATCATTGTTGGTGTCATTATAAAATAAGATTTTGTTGTGAGTATATAAGGATTAAGATGCATGCAAAACAAGCAACACAGCCAGGCAAAATAATGCCACTTTAAGCTAGCGTTATTTTAATTCCCCGAGAGCATCAGGCCACTAGTGGGCAACCTGAAGCTCCTAGGGAGCTATTTGAGGAGCACAGTGATAAAACAATCACCATTCCCCCAGTCCTCCACAGCATAAATCTCCAAGTTCTGAACTCTGCCCAGGCAGATCTTCTCATTGCACAAGCACCCCTGCCCCTTAGAGGGATGTCTTCCTGATGTTGAGCAGGTAGACTAGAAGAAATTCCCCGTTGCTTCTTCCCCATTGGCTCCCTGGGTACAAAATAGCATCTCTGACTGCCTAGTAGTAGTCTTTCGGTACTATCACCAGAGTGTCATAGCTGCCTGACCTTCCAGCAGTAATACTGCAAGGTGGTCAAAGACATCATTTCAAAACCAGTCACCTGACAGGGCAGGAGCAACTGGAGACCCTCTGTATGACTGTGTGTGACCCATAGTTATACAACCCATTGAATGGTATATATGTGTGTGTGAAACATGTATGTAACACTGACAGGACAGTTGGGTGGGTAGACAGCCACCACACTAGCAGTGATTGCATTGCATGGTTCACTTACAGGAGATGAAGAGTCCACAGATGTCCTGGAGGTCTCCAGCATTGAGTACATGAGCCAGTCCCCTGAAGAGCGCCCCGTACCACTCTGACCCCAGGATGATGATGGCAGGCCAGCTGAGGCATACAGCAGGCATCTGGAGAACAAAAGCAGCACCAGGGTGCTGAAGATAACGTCAGAACTGCTGACAGGGTAATGGAGGAGGGATCTGACGTGGAGGGCCCCGATCTCCAGTTCTGCATCCCTTTCACTTTGATGACAATGTGGATGTGGAGGGTGCAGGAGGGGATCACAAACCAGGATCAACAAAGCTCTTGCTGGCAGTCTCTGCAGTTTCTATGCTGCACTGAACAGCTACTGCAGCAGAATCAGGAACACCAGGCTCAATATGCAGAGAAGTTGGAACTGATGAGATGCTCCACTGCCCTCCAGGAGAGACAGCTGCAGGTCATACAACACCTGGATGAGTTCATCATGCAGCTGAACCATTCCCTGCAATAATGCATGGCCACATAGGTCATGGTCCCTCCTTCTACTATGCCTTTCACCATAGTGCCATCTGTGAGCCTATCTAAAGGGGCAACTAAGAGAAAGGTGCCTGTACCAGCCAACAACACTGGCACCATTACCACTGACTCTACCATCAGTTCACCCACCACACCCATCATCAGCATCTTGAGACCCATTATCCGTGGAAAGGGGGACCTCTTTGCTTTCTCCTCTCCCATAAGGGCTCTCAGCAGACTGTTGTGCTGGTAATGACTCCAACAGCTCCTCTGAGTCAAGTGAGTCAACGCCAGCACAGCAATACTACAAGATAGGCTGGGTCAAGAGGTTGGGGTAGGGGGTAAGGTATCTAGGGACAGGGATGTGCAAAAAGGTAGAGTCATCCCTCCATGGCCATCCATTGGGGGTTGATGGAATATATTGGAGAGGCACTGTTTTCTGAAGGGTGCAGGGGTATGGGGTGCACATGGATGCTGCTGGGAGATAGGGACGGGGTGTTGGGGGAAGGGTATGGGGTCTGAATATCATTATTATATCACAGTCATTTGTAAATAAACACCCACTTTCAAATAAAGTACCTCTGTATGAGGCTATTTATTGAAGCTACACCTCGTTGGTTTGGTTGCCTAGTCTCCCAATGCCTTCGCCCTTCTGCATCAGCATCATGGTCTTCATTTGCAATGTCATGTTCTTCAAGCAGGGGATGTTGGCACTGAAATGCAAAATTGTGGGCATACAGCAGGCCATGAAGATTTAGCATATCCTGGCAGGGGTGTAGAGCAGATCTGTCGAGGCACCAAAAATAGCTCTGGAGCTGGCCATGTTGAGGGAGTGGGATGCCTTTCTGTTCTGGTAGGGGGTCTCCCTCCCTCATGGGGGTCTGAGGGCCATATGTGTGCAATAAATCAAACCCAACACTGATGGGAATTCAACTACCTCATGAAATTGTATCTTGTTTTTTTGCCTCTGCTGCACAGTCTATACGAATGCTACATATTCAGCTGTGTGGGTTAGGAAGGCCCTCAAGCACTGGGAGATTCATTGTGATACTGCTGACTTCCTGAGGCCCACAGTGGCAGCCAAGACATATTGGAAACTGCAGAGGCTAGGAAGGTGAGGACCATGATGATCTTGAGGTGGACAGGCATGGGCTGGCCCTTGTACATAGGAGAGCAGAAAAGCAGCCCCAGCTCCTGGAAAAGATAGTGGATGACTGCCTTATCAAAGCACAATCTAATTTGTACTACTCATCTATGAAGTCCATGAATTAGGTTCTGGGCCTGTAGACCCTGGGATTGTGGTTGGCTCCTGTTGGCCCTCATGCAGCAAGACCAGTGCAACCAATGTGTTCATTTCATCCATGGCTGCTACCTTCCACCATGAGCACCAGTGGCTCCCACCACCAGCACCCAAAGCACTGCACATATACATCCTAACAATCTCATACATAGACACACACACACACACACACACACACACACACACCCCTCCCCAAGCACTCACAGTCACATACACAAACACACAGTCATGCATCAGGGACCCACGCAGAAACACAGATGCTGTGGGTTACAGCAAGGTACACAGGAGACACAGGGCACCTGGGCAACAGGAACATTGATACAGTGAGGGCCAGGGTGAGGTACACAGAATGTGTGGAATTTATAGGGCTGGGGGAGTGGACGTCTGGGAGTTGGTGGTGAAAGGGTCTTGGTGGGGTTGCGTTAGAACTAGGCACAGGATAGAGTGAAGGGGCAGAGAGTAGATCAAAAAATATTTTTGTGAATGCAGACAAGAGTCAAACCAATGAATCACAAGCCAAACTCTCCCAATCACTAACAACACAGTCATTCAAAAGAGACAGCAAAGTCCCCTGCTTAGTCACGCTTTATAGCAGGCACAGCTTGGCACATTTAGGGATAACATTCTGTGCATCTCTGGGTATTTGTGGAATACATCATGGGCGTGCAAAGGCAGGCGGCACCTATGCCATGCTTGGAAATGCCCCTTGAATGCCCTGTTCAGAGACAAGCACATGTGGACGCGTCCAAGGTGGAAATGTGCGGCTCGTGGTCTTCCCACAATCACGATATACATGTCCGCAGCTTCTAGCACCACTGACATATTTAGATTGTGAATAGGGCTTCTAAAATAACCCCTATACTTTTTAGTGTGCACTAAATTGATTTAACGCACCCTAATCTATTTAGTACACCTTAATGCATCAGTTTGGGTGTGTTAAATCAATTTAGTGTGCACTTAAAATTCCCTACAAAACAAATGTGTAAAGCTAACTGTAAAAATACATGAAAACCAAGAAACATTTATGGGAAAAAAAAAATGTGTCTTCCCTATGCACATCCCTACCAGTCATTCCTGCTCTGCTGGCATCATCTTGAACAATTGCACTGGCCGACTCCTAGGTGTAATATATAAAGTTAGTCTAAAGAAAAGGTATCATTGTATATAATTTGGTTCTTTTTTGTTTTACTTATTAACCCTCATTTCTGTGCATCAGGTCAGTGTAGAATGAGCTAAGGATTATGTTGCTCAAATATAAAATTAAATGGTAATTTGCACTGCAATAGAGGTATTTGTTTCAGAAAGCTACTTAAAAAGTTGTACATTTCAGCAGTGTGGTTACCATTAAGAAACAGACATCACTTTCCTACCCTTCCCTCTTCCTCTCTGGCTGTTATTTATGATAGTGGTTTCTGAGTGTTTTCCTTTTGGAACATTCAAAATTTTGGACAAAATAAAGAGATTCACAAGTTAAATTGCACCAACTGATGCTGGTGTGCTGAAACCGCATCTCCTCTGATTTCTGATTGAATCGTGTACCTCAAAAATGTGCTGCTCTTTTCTTTGACTTTCTTAGCTGAGCAGTCCAGTAAAACCACTGCAGTTCTCACAGGCCCCATTAATGGGTCCTCCAGACCTGCAGTTTGCGAGCCTCTGATTTATAACATTTTCAGAGCCAGTGTAAATCTAACACTGTCTCCCATCTCATCTAATCAGTCTGACCGATGCCTACCGGGACCTTCAACTTCTCTACCCTGTCTCCTGCTAAACAACCGAACAGTATACTGTACCACATCATCAAGAAGTATCGGCAGATCAAAAATCACTGTAAGAGCACAGATCAAATGTTTAATGCCCATGTTATCCTTAGATTTATGACAGAATATATGCATCCTGAGGTTACTCCTGGTTTATTAAATATAAGCATTTTAATTTTAGCTCTATTAATAGAATAACTGATCATTTAGATTAGGAGAGGTCATCCCCAAAAATCATTTTTTTCCATAACTAAGAACAACTGGAGTGGAGTGGAGGAGTAGCCTAGTGGTTAGAGCACTGGTTTACTAACCAAATAACCAGGGTTCAATTCCCACTAGCTCTCCTTGTGGCCTTAGGCAAGTCACTTAACTCTCCATTGCCTCAGAAGAAAGGCCTGGCAATCTACTCCCAGTGACACTGCCAAGAAAACCCAGGAGCTTCTGGGTCACCAGGAGTCAGGACTGACTCAAAGGCACACATTGCATTGCAAGAACAACATAGACTTTTTTATTACATTTTTTTAAACTTACTCCTATACTTTTCTAATTTTACTACGCCAGGGGGTGGGTGGGCTGTTTTTCTTTTCTGGGATATGAATTTCATCCCAATTTTCCAATAGGTAGAAGGGAGAAATGATGGAAAAAAATAGAGAAGGAAACTTCAGATGACATCCAGTTGTTTGGATTGGTAATTATGACTCCCCCACCAAACCCCTCCAGGCATGGAAATATATAATTGGTTAGTATAATATTCACTACTTGGCTAAATATGGCTTGACCAATTTAGGATCCGAAACAGCAGACCTGCATTTAGCTGACTATCTCCCAACTATCTGCAAAATATCCCCAGTGGTGCAATTATCTTCCCTGCCTTCTTTAAAATAGAAAATATGCCCTGACACTAGTGAATCTCTTCTTCCTCTTTCTCTACCAATCCATTAAACGAAAAGTGACCCCACCAACCCCCTCCTCTCTCTCCCCCATTCCCCAAACCCCTTTCTTAAAAAAATGTCTGGCACTCCATCCCCCAAAGACTTCCAACCCCCCAACCCTCCCAAAGTCTAACCCAGTTCGAGCAAGAAAAAGGCAGAATACAAAGTGCTAGTGGTTCTGAGTCTACTGCCACTTTCTTCTCATTCATTCACTGCACTGACGAGAAAAGCCACATCCATTCAGAACTGAGCTCTGGATAGCAATTTGTTCCTTCGCTGGCATATTTCTGAAATGCTTAATATGGTACTAACTGATATTGACCCAAAGGTGGCGATTCTATATAGGGCACGCAGGATGGTATGCAGGAGAAATGCATATAAGTCCCTATTTTGTAGGACTTACACACGTGAATGGGCACATACGCATGTGCTTCCAGAATAATGATCCTATTAAGCACTTGCATGTCACTGCACGTAAGTGCCATAGGGGCATGCTCAGGGGTGGTGCTTGCACAGAGCATAGGCGCAGCCTCTACTGACATGCATAAGTTATAAAATACTATAATTTGTATGCATTCTTTACAAATCTAGGTGCAGCTTTATGACTGGCATAAGTGAATGTGCCTTAGATTAAAACACATATTTGGCCACTTACACTAGTATTTTATAAAGAAAAGTGGGCACCTACTTTAAAAAAAATAGGCTTGACATAAGTGCAGGACTTGAGAAAACAACTCTCCACAAGTATCTCTGACACCGGGGGGCGGGGGGGGTCTGGGGGGGTCCGGGGGGGTCCGGGGGGGGGCGGGGGGGTCGGGGGCGGGGGGGTCGGGGGGCAGGGGGGCGGGGGGGCGGTCAGGGGGGCGGGGGGGTTGGGGGGGGGGAGGGGAGAGACAGGCTCTCCCACCAACAGATCCACATTCTTCATCTCTGCAATGGTGGCAGTAGAGGGGACCATCAACCCCAGTCCTGCTGGGGAATAGCACCCTACAGGGCAGGGGGGGGTCCGGGGGGGGGTCTGGGGGGGGGCGGGGGGGGCGGGGGGGTCGGGGGCGGGGGGGCAGGTCGGGGGGCGGGGGGGCGGTCGGGGGGGGGGAGGGGAGATACAGGCTCTCCCACCAACAGATCCACATTCTTCATCTCTGCAATGGTGGTAGTAGAGGGGACCATCAACCCCAGTCCTGCTGGGGAATAGCACCCTACAGGACAAACAATGCAAATCTGTATGCATCACATAGGGCATTGACAGTAGGCCTGAAAAAGCTCAGCTGCACCCTCACCACTATCTGACATCCACCCTGCAAGGTGTTCCAGCCATACACATGCTAATTGCAGACAGTCTGCTAGCTAGTACATATTCCTGGAGAAACTGTGTGTACCCAAAAATGGGATGTAAGTACACACACCAAGCAGGTATGTCAGTGATTGGGACCCCCCCCCCCCCGACTCATAGATATCACTTGAGAGAAATGCTGCATAGCACTATGGGAGAAACTAGCCATGCCATGGTCACTGCTCAGTCAGGGTGAGAGTGACCCCCCCCCCCCAGCATGATATGCTGTGGCCACCCTGTCTGTGCAGGTGGTGGTCCAGCACTACAATGTCCCAGCCATTGCCCTATGCCCTGTGCAGATGCATCCTGCCCAGGTCGCCCTGTCCGGGCCATACCCAGAGTACCTTTCTCCTCATTATGCACATTCGCAGGCTAACACTGGAAACAGTGCAAGCATTGTGGGCTCAGCAAGGTTTAGGCAGCCACAAAACACTGGATAGACATACACACACTCCCACACCTATTTCAGCATTGTGCAAATATATAGGTGGTTGACAACCCTGGCCATCACACCAGTCCTGGGCACAGTGCAGGCATTGCTATGGTACTCAATACTGTTAGGATCACTCGCAGCTTTGTGGCCCTTAGGCGTTGGTCCGTGGCGTTCATCCTGAAGTGAGCATTGAAATTGTGGACTGGATTGTCATACGCTCATATTATGGTAACCTGCTGTTCCTCTTCTTTTCTCTACCTATTCTTTTGACTGTTTCTGTCCTCTACTCTGTCCTATCTTACAAATGGCGTTCCTTTCGTATTTCCGCAAATGATATATTATTGTAAACCGCTCTAATGCTTCGGCCTGAGCGGTATATCAAATTTAAAATAAACATAAACATAAACACTGTCATAAACAAAACCTGAAACACACTCCACAGATATCAGAAAGGTTGCTATGATGAATCTCTGTCAACAAATTGTGTTTATTGTAGAATTTGTTATCTGACATTAATCATAGCAACCTTTTGATATATGTGGAACGTGTTTCCAAGTTTAAAACGGCATTGCTAAGGTATGCAGGTGCTAGTTTTGGTAGATGCTGCTCTGCGCAGGGCCCAACAGCCTGTCTCTCCATGAGCTGTTGGATAGTGGAGCCTGTGGGTGTGGGTGTTTGTGCCCCTGTTGGCTGCTGCTCTAGGGCAGAGGTTCCCAACTCCGGTCCTTGTGGGCCAAACACGGTTCAGGTTTTCATGCTGTCCCTAATGAATATGCATGGATACATTTGCATACAATGGGGGCGTTGCATACAAATGCATCACGGGCATATTTATTAGGGACAGCATGAAACATGAATGGTGTTTGGCCCTCCAGGACTGCAGTTGGGAAACTCTGCTCTAGGGATTGTTCATGTTTATGATGTATGTGCTCTGTAGGGTAAAATATAGGTGTTTATGGCATATTTATTTTATCTGCAATAAAGGTTCCGTCTTTATTACCATGGTTTGGTACTGGGTAAAATATAGGGACATGGTCTGCAGGAGCCACAGCTGAGACTTGAACCTGTGACCTTCTGCCCCTGAATATACTGGCTGTGTGTACTGCATCAAACTGTTGTCAAAGAGCCAGATCATTCCCTGGGGATACCATGACTGTTCATCAGACAGACCTTGTCTGTTGCAGTGCACAGCACCCACCTAAACAGGGCTTGGCCTTGGTCTGCTGTGGGCAGATGCCACTGCCCCTCCACCACCATGCTGACATGCCCTTGTGCCGATGGTGCTGGTGGTGCGCAGTCCCAGGCCTTCCAGTGTGCCGTTAGGCAGCTGCCTATCGTGTATGATATAGGATAAGGGTGCCTGCATAGACATCCATGCTTCCCCCCAGCACCGCCTGCCAATATTATGTGCCCTTTGGGGTAATTGCTGGGTACTGTCCCCTGGTACATTGTCGGACACACACTCGTGGACATGTTTGCCCTTGGTCAGTTGATGTCTTGCTGGTTTTCTGTTTCTACATTCCTATGTGTCACCTAGGCATCTCATCTGCCTAGTTCACCCTGTACCCCAGCTGCCCCACTGCATGTCCCGCCTGCAGCCCACTGTACCCCATTTGCAGCCTCACCGTAGTGCCCTTTCGTACTTGGGCACTATGCTGCTGCTGCACATGTATCACTTCTATCACTTTTCTTGGTCTCCTTGCCTTTGATGTACATTGCTGACTGAAATGGTTTCTCTCTCCTGCAAATGTGCCTCTAACGCAAGGTTTTCACTGGCGTTAAGTTTCAGACCCTGATTTCACAGCGTTAGTGTGCCTGGAGCCTCTCCCCGCCCACTTTCCCGCCATTGACCCCTTCTCTCCACCCTCTGGAATGACTTACTCCACCCTCTGTGCGCCTTAACGCCGCCGGAGACGTTATCGCATGATAAGTAATGTTAACGCATGGTATCTCCTGATAACGTCACTTATCACGCGATAACATCGCCACTGCGATGTTAGCACTCTTTAGTAAACATTCCCCTAGATGTTAGAGGGGTAAAAATGGTGCTAAGGAAGGACAAAGCTATAGCAGAGAGACTGAATGAATTCTTTGCTTCTCTCTTTACTGAAGAAGATGCAGTGAAATTAACCATGCATGAAATGTTATTTAAAGTGATATATCAGAGAAATTGAAACAAATCCTGATAAACCTGGAAGATATAATATAGCAATTTCATAAACTAAAGAGTATCAAATCACCTGGACTGGATAGTATACATCCAAGGGTGCTAACAGAACTGAAAGATGAGATTGCAGACCTACTATAATCTGAGAGCTATCATTAAATCATCTGTAATAACTGAAGATTGGAGAGTGGCCAATGTAACGCCAATTTTTAAAGAGGATCCCAGGGGTGATCCAGGAATCTATAGACTGGTGAGCCTGATGTCAATACCAGGTAAAATTGGAGAAACCATTATAAAGAATAAAATTACTAAGCATTTAGAAGAGAGACAACATGAATTTAGCATTGTGGAACTTATGTCTCTTGGGGAAACTGCTAGGTATGTATGACCTAGATTGGCCACTGTTGGAAACAGGATACTGGGCTTGATGGACCTTGGTTTGACTCAGTATGGCATATCTTATGTTCTTATGTTCTTAGCCAAGGAAGATATTCTGTTATATTTTTTTGGAGGTATGAATAGACAGGTAGATAAAGGTGAGCCAGTTGATATTATGTATCTGGATTTCCAAAAAGCCTTTGATAAGGTCCCCCATGAAAGACTCTTGGGGATATTAAAAAGTCATGGGATAGGAGGCAATGTGCTATTGTGTATTAGGAACTGGTTAATAGAAAACTGAGAGCCAGGCTAAATAGCCAATTTTCTCAATGGAGAAAGGTGAATAGTGGAGTACCCCAGGGATCTGTGCTGGGCCTGCTGCTTTTTAACATATCCATAAATGACCCGCAAATGGGAACAACGAGTGAGGTGATCAAACTTGCAGCAAATGCAATGTGTACTTTCATGTCAATGCTGACTCCTGGTGACCCAGCAGCTCCTGGGTTTTCTTGGCAGTGTGACCAAAAGTAGATTGCCAGGCCTTGCTTCCAAAGCAATGGAGGGTTAAGTGACTTGACCAAAGCCACAAGGAATGCTAGTGAGAATCAAACTATGGTTATTTAGTTACCAAGTTAGTGTTCTAACCATTAAGCTACTCCTCCATTTAGTTGATCCTAGTACAGACTGGGAACCAGTGAGGCTCATACAGAAGTTTGGGGGGGGGGGGGGGAAGCTGATATATTCTGTATGAGCTACAACCTTTCAGTGGTAAAGTGGGATGCAATTTAGTAATAAATTAGATAGATCTCCACATCTAGATAGTGCTACCTAGTGAAAATCAAACTGCACTCCTGGAATACCTCCCACAGACACAATTTAAACTGCAGAAGAAGATACAGTATTGCTAAAAGCAAAGATCTGTGCAGATAACTCCCAAAGTTAACCTGTCAAATCATTTGATTATTGGTCTCCTTATTGGTATCTGATAGTTTAATTTGATCACAAGCTTGGTTATATTATTGCTTGTTTTATGTCCTGATTTCTTCTGTATTTTTGAGTATATTATAAAGGCAACATCGGTGTCGATGTGGCATCATGAAACAGGCATTCAGAACTATCCCCAATAATACACAAATTCTAACACACACATTTGTGTACATGTTCCCTACGCATATACATGTGTATTTTATAAAATATGTACATCTATCTCAATGTCACCCCAGCTCCACTCAGACCAGGCCTTCTGAAATGTTTATGGACAGTGCATCTATAAATACACGTGATCTTGTCAACTTGAGTAGTCATATGTGCATATTCAGCCGCACCATTTTACAAGGGCCATTTTCTGTGTGTAAAGCATGCTTTTTATGTGGGAAGTGTCTTATAAAATTATACTGCATATGATCTGTAAGCTATGGCGGTGTATAATTATGTAGGCCTTATAAACCAAAATAAAATATCTTGAAGTCAATTTTCTGTGCAATTGGAAGTCAATGGAGCCTTAAGAATGATGCAGTACGATTGGACTACGCAAAATGGGAGATTTGCAACTGAGCAGACTGGATGGGACAATCTAATCCTTTTCTGCCATCATTCACCATGAGACCTATTTACTAAACTGTTAATGATTGCTATTTGGCAATTAGTGCATTTTAAACCATATTAAGTTCCTTTCAGTGCAAAATCAATGAGGCACAACAGGTGGTTAAATAACGAGTTACTGTATGCTGCATTTACATGCTTGCAAAGTACTGGAGCTCATTAGTAAGTAAAGTATTAATGCAGCTTACATTAACCCTTTTGGCACGTGTTGTGACTGAAAAGTTAACTCTGCTTTTAGAGATGTAGTTAACTATCCCATAATTAATCAAAATTGTTAAATCTGAAACTGATTATGAGGTGTTACAGCAGAACCTTAGGAAAATGGGGGACTGGACATCTAAATGGCAGATGAAATTTAGGAGTAATTTTATAAGGAGCTGCCTGTTTTTAGGCACCAACATACCTAAATGTTGGTATTTTACTCATTTCTGCACATTAGTGCCCCATGTCACCATTAGTCATTTTTACCTAATTACACACTATCATCAGTGAAATATAGATTCTCAAATATGTAAAGTAATCTGCAATGAACAGAGTTTAAATGTTCATCTGAATCTAAATTTAGTGCCTCAACAAGCCAGCTTGAATTGATTATGTGTATTATTTCTGAATAGTTCCAGAACATTCATCAAACTTTGGTGACTAATCAAAGATATTCATAAACAAAGGACATGAATAATGCATTTGTAATCTAATAAATGCACTATTGATGAATAATCATGTACTTACCCAAAATACATTGTTTATGAATGTAAATATCATGAATATTTAAATGATGAGTACTTGCTATAGAATATTTTGAAAGGAAATTCAGCAAGTGAGAATCCTTATCCATTAACCTGTGAAAGCTACTTCACTGGAAACCCCCCTCCCCCAAACATTTCAGGTGTTTAT
Organism: Ichthyophis bannanicus; assembly: GCA_033557465.1. Lineage (NCBI taxonomy): Eukaryota > Metazoa > Chordata > Amphibia > Gymnophiona > Ichthyophiidae > Ichthyophis > Ichthyophis bannanicus. The sequence continues at coordinate 514,601,489 of CM066031.1, read as the reverse complement.
GGTCTATAGTGATAAATAGAGGCCTGTGTTTGCCTTCTCATACACTATGCCCCTGAATGGAAGCTGGAGAGTCTCTTCCCTGAAATTGTTCTTGCTTGCAAACAGATTGTACTTGACAATACTTCCCTCTGCAAAGACTGTGATGCAGAGGTTTATATATTAGGATATCTCCTAAGAGTAGGCTTAAGGTGACACAAAGAATACAGTGCATGGGCAACAGACAACACATGAACAAAGTGATTCGCTACATGACAATTTACAAAAATAGCAAATAGGGCAAATCCTCAGCTTCACAAAGCCCAGCCATCCCATCTCATGAATATCTCCTTTTGTAGAGTTACTAGTATAAAAATCAAGGCATACTTCCTGCTGTTCACTATCCAGAGGCCACAAAGAATCTGAGAGAATTTAACCCATTGCAATTTTGCTATAACAATTTATTTCTTATTGACTGGATTAGACTAATCCAGGAGCCCTTTTACTAAAGCCTGGTAAGGCTGTACACTCAACATGTGTTGCAAACACACACGTGGAGGACAATTCTGAAATGTGCAAGGCAGGGCCATCCGGATGGCCAAAAAATGATTGGGGCAAAGTTGTACCCGATTCCGCAACTGCGGGAGCTAGATCTTCCCGCGGCTGCAGAATCGGGCACTTAGCCTGGCGGGCATGTGATTCCAATGCGGGAGCCATCTATGCATCCACCCATCCAGCCCACATAACATTCCGGCTGGTATGCGGTGCAGTGGCTTTCTGTCACCATGGCACCGGCTCGTCCAGCAGAAGCAACCGATTGCCAAAAACCAGTGCGGTCTCGTCACCCCGCCACCCGACCATCTGCGGGGGCCCCAAAGCTAGGACTGAGCAGTGGGAGCCCTCCCCCAGTGTCATGGTGTGAAATGGGGGGCTGCAGGCCACGATCCACACTGTGCCTGGCACTTATTCCACCATCGGGGTGGAATAAGCCAGGCGTGTAAATAGGAGCCGAGGAATGTACAGAGGCATGTCCGGAATTGCCTCTGTACATCCCAGCAGCTCGGCCCTCTCCTGTACTGCCCCGACTCCACCCCCTCCCAGTCCCATCCAGCACTCACCACACAACCCATCTGTATGTGCAGGCAGCACTGAGGATTGAATCGTGCTCAGGGGCTAAGCGCAAGTTGGACGTCCATGCCGTATGTCCATCCTCGCTATTCACCCATCATAAAGACCATCTAAGTTTAAAGCTTCCATGATAACTGTCGGGGAATAACCCTGACAGATAACACATGACTGAATAACATGCAACACAATAACGTGGGTGCACCAAACAATACCTATAGAGATATCTTTCAGTAGACTCACGCTAACTGCCACATTAACAGTGCTCACGGGCTAAAGTGCTCTCCATGCCTACCCTTCACCTTAGCACACAAGAGCCAATTAACATACACTTTGGCAGTCAGTAGCTGGCATGCCCATGCATTGGCATTCACCATGGACTGTTACCACATGATGTAACACACATTAAATGTTAGAGGAAATTAGTAACAGGACCCTTAGCATTTTCTCTATGGTATCTATTCTTTCTGCAGTTTTATATTTTTTGGCTTTCCATTTTTGATCTGATTGCCCCCTCACCACTTTGAAGTGCACTGTTACCACAGCTTCTGGGCCAGCAGTGAATCCCATCCCCAGTTATGTATAAGCTGGAAACTCAAAGGAGCAGGAAGAAACTCCAGCTCCCCTACCCACTCAAAAAAAAAAAAAAGATCAGGTCATGCCAATGTAAGCAGGGACGGAGAAAGGGTATTGGTCAATCTAGGCAAACCTTCAGCCTTATGCCCCACCCCCACTCCAAGATCATCATAACACCTCCCATCCACAGCAATCTTGTCAAAATGTAAAGTATGTAATCTTTGTTTTGTAGGTACAGTATGGGTCCGATTCTGTCCCAGGTGTAGATCCCCTCTGTGCGTCCGGTCTGAACTGGACGCACAAAGGGGATCGCGATTCTGATCCCGTGGGGTATGTCTAGCCCCGTGGGATCAGAATTGCAAGCAGTCCTGCATGTGCAGGCCAGGACAGCGATTCTGTCTGGCCTGCAGGTGCAGGACTACACCCAGCTAACTCAGTCAGGGCATTTAAATGGAGCCACGGTGCCATGATGTCATGTTGTCATGGCACCGTGGCTCCATTTAAAAGCAGCGATGCTGGCCGCTGATCAAAACGGTACATTACCTGCAGCCCAACCCCGATCTGGCCACTGAAGGACAGGATCGAGCTGCAGGGAATGTTCCTTGCGCCCCCCCCCCCCCCCCCGCTCCTTCCACGCCCCAAATGTAAAAACAAAAAAATGTAAAAACAAAAAACATCCAGGTATAATAACTTCCCCGGCAATTTCGCTGGCCCTGGACATACAGGGCCGACATTAGAGTCGGCCCTGTACATCCAGGGCCAGCTACAGCCTACTGCCTGCCCACTCTCCATCCCCAGGCCACCCCTTCCCCATCCCTGACTAACTTCCCCACACAACCGGCAGGGAAGTTAATTGGGGGGTGAAGACGGCACGAATAGTGGGGATAGACGTCCATCCCTGTTTTTCGTGGTTCAGAAAGACCCCCTATGTGTACACCCACTCTCCCTACAAGACAAAGGAATGTGCTGATGGCTGTTTGTGTTTGGCTCTCAGGATCTATTGCTTTGCTTTGATTGGTGTTGCTTTTTTGCAGCTCCTTGGAAGTTGCTGTCCTAGGCAACTGCCAAGTCTTGCCTAATGGTTGGGTCAGCCCTGAATGTAAGAAGTCCAAAAAGGCACCTATTCTCTAAAGACAACATAAGCACCTATGTATCTTTTTAAAATAGGCTCCCAGATCCAGCCCCAATAGCACACAAATGCTAATGCAGAAATGTACACTTGCTCTGAAGGTGTAAATGTGTGTATGTACTTCAGGCTGTAGACATGTATTTGAATTTTATTGTTCAAACTGTCTATTGTGTCCTTAATACACTTAAATACAATCAAACTTTGTCCAATATCACAAACAACTAACATGTGTTACGTCTCCACATGGCAACATAACAGAATGACATTTTCCAACTTCTATTCTCTCCCCTTCCCCCCCCCCCTTTTCTTTGTAGAGACCTGTGTTCCTAACCACATCCACAGCGCGGGTTAATGTCCAGGTGAGGGGGGACTTTAAGCTGCCCATAGTTTCTGTACCTGATCTTCCTCTTTACCTTCCCCTCCCTTACTTGTACCCAGTTCTAACCACTTTATGATATTTGTGTCCTAGACTCGCCATGCTATGCCAGAGTGGGAGACCCCCGGGGGCATGCTCTTCTCCCCATGAGTGCCCCCACCCATGCTACTATACCATCTACCTTCAGTTCCATTGCCACTCCCCCCCCTTCCCAAAGTAGCCCAAATGAGCACTGCTCTAGTCTCCATCTTCGCCCTTTACACCAACTTACCATCTTGCTGGTCCCAAGGTGGTCTGAGGACTTAATCAAATGCTATCAGGCTCATTCCATCCCGGACGTAGATCCCCTCTGTTTGTCTGGTCTGAGCCAGATGTACAGAGTGGATTGTGATTCTGATCCCACATGGCACGTCTAGCCTCACGGGATCAGAATCGTGAACAGTCTTGTATGTGCAGACCGGATCTGCGATTCAGCCCGGCCTGCAAGTACAGGATCTTCCCAGCTAACTCAGTCAAGGCTCTTCAATGGAGCCATGGCGCAATGGCTTCATGTTGCCATGGCACCGTGGCTCCATTGAAGAGCCACAATGTCGGCCACCAGACTCCAATGCTGCATTCCCTGCAGCCTTGACCCCCGATCTGGCCTCTGAAGGCCAGGATCGGGCTGCAGGGAATGTCTTCAGGCCCCCCCTGCCCCATCCACGCCCAGGCCACTGATCCTGGATGTACGGGGAACTTATTCCACCTTGGAGGTGGAATAACTTCCCCATATAAGTCGCCGGCCCTGGACATACAGGGCTGACATTAGAATTGGCCCTGTACGTCCAGGGCTGGCGACTGCCCACCACCCACCCAGACTCTGCCCCCAAGCCGCCTATTCCCCACCCCCCGTCTAACTTCGTCACACAACCGGCGGGGAGGTTAGACGCAACAAGGGTAGGCATGTATAGCAGGGATGGACATCCCTTTATTCATGGTACAGAATAGCCGCCTATATGTTTTTGGAATGTTGAAAACCAAAGACATGGGAAAAGTTACCTGTATTACTTGGCAGGTACGACCTCCCCCCCCCCCCCACTCCAAAAAAATACACAAAGGGGCCCTTTTACTAAGGTATCATACGTTTTTGCACTTATCATGCATATTACCTAAAAATGAATACATGGTAAGTACTGTCAGGGGTGTGGCCAACATGTTCCCAGCAGTTACAGCACTGCAATGTACCCTACCATGCGGCAACAGTTGCAATTAACGTAGATCCACTTGTTGAGGTGGTCTTAATTACACCCTGCACTCATTGCAACATTGAGAAAATGTGATATATACTCCCACACTCACCACAATGTTCTCTCTGTACCCACTCTCCACCCCTAACCTGCCTATTTCCCACCTATCGCTCAATGTGCAGTCACCACAGGACTAAGTGCACAGTAATTATCATGCCAGTGTGATAACAGTTCCTGCGGCCCCACGCTAAGGGGTATGTTTACTAAACTGCATTAGTGCGATTCGCGTTAGGAGCTGCGTTAGAGACAGAAACCCCAAATAAGGACATGGGTGGTACATCGTTGCCGAGAACGTGCAGAGAACACGCGCTACAAGGCGCCATAAATGAACGAGCGCTACAGGGCACGTTACTGCCCGTTAATCTTAAGAAGGCACGTAGACATACAATCACAGCAACAGAGCTGTAGCATAATGGTTACAACACTGATTGATGGTACAGGGGCCATGGGTTCGATTCCCCAGTGGGCCCAATGTATAAGGCTGGCTGAGGCAGCACCCTTTACATTTAAGTAGTGATTGTTGAGGCATCTGACATGTATTTTAATTTGTGCTGCCAGCAAACACACCCTCACAGTGGCATAACCTAAGGTGCTGCATAAGGCACCCCATAACACACTCCATAGGGCACATTATAAAGTGTACTGTCCGCCAAGGCACCCTATAATGTCCCCTATAGGACACCTTATAAGGCTGTGAACAAAGCCCTGGCTGGCTGCAGGACTGCACATCACCACACAAACTGTCTGCTGTGGTTACCAGGATAGGGTTAACCCACCCATACCCATGATGCACTGCACATGCAAATCAGCAGTTGAGAGATGGGCACAAGATTGGGTATGCATCCCTACAGCACCTCGGCCAGGTAGGGGGAACAGACCGTGTGTGGTACTGCCACAGAGTAGCCACAGACAGTCACATTGTGCGGGTACTGTGCCCAACCTGAGGTTGAGGTGGAGCACCCAGCACCAGGTCCACAGCACCATTCATGGCTGAACTATGCCATGCTGCAAGTCTCCATCAGTGTGTGATAGGTAGTTCCGTTAGACACACCTAGGATACATCTGTGCCCTGCTGTATGTCTCGGTCATGTCTAATCCTTATGGGTGATGATGCACCCAGAATAGTGCATATCCTGTGTTGGTGCCATGGTTACCTGCTGTAGGTGAAAGGGGGGGGTGTATGGACCCTTGGGCAGACCATATACCACCACACAACCCACCCTCTGGGGCTCAGGCTGGGAAACAGGATCACCCACCAATAGATCCACAGTCTACTTCCCTGCAATGGTAGCTGCAGAGGGGACCATCAACCCCAGCCCTGCTGGGGAACAGACAGAGCAGTACACATCCGTAACACAGTAGCAGACAGACAGCAGGCCTGGAAATGCTCAGCTGCCCCCCACAATTATCTGACATTCTACAGCAGCAAGCCTCCAGCCGCTGCACCCTGCAAGTTGTTCCAGCAAGACACATACTAGCTGCAGACAGTACACCAGCTAGTCCATGGTCCTGGAGAAGCTGCATGTACCCAGAACCAGGATGTCAGCATACACACCAAGCAGATAAATCAGTGACTGGGCCCCAAAAGAAAACCCATATATATCACATGAGAGAAATGCTATATAGCACTATGAGGGAACCTAGCCATGCCATGGTCACTGCTCAGTCAGGGTGAGAGTGACCGCCCAGCAGGACATGCTATGGCCACCCTGTCCGTGCAGGTGCTACTGGGCACTACAATGTCCGAGCCATTGCCCTATGCCCTGTGCAGATGCGGCCAGGCCAGGCCACCCTATCCAGGCTTTTCCCACAGTACCTTGCTCCTCATTATGCACATTGGCAGGCCAATACTGGCAACAGAGCTAGCAGTGTGGGCTGTGGAGGGTGTTGGCAACCACCACACACTGGATAGACCAGGGGTGGGCAAACCTGGTCCTGGAGGGCCGCAGACCAGTCAGGTGTTCGGGATATCTCTAATGAATATGCATGAGATATATATGCATTAGAGATATCCTGCCAACCTGACTGGTTTGTGGCCCTCCAGGGCTGGATCTGGAGACCCCTGCCTTACACCTCTGTCATTTAAGATTGTGAGTGGACAAGGTGCAGATGTCCAAGACATCAAAAAGGTTACATAGAATTTGTCACAGTCCTCCTCACTTCTCACCACCACCAAAAAATTGTCTATGATGCAGCTCACTCAGAAAATTGTACTTAACCTAGGAATTGCTATCTGCCAGTAATCATAGAAACCTCTTTAAAGATGTGTACCATATTCCCAGGTTTAGGGTGGCATTACTAAGGTATGCAAGTGCTAGTATTGGGGGATGAACGCAGAGCCCAGAGTCCTGCCTCTCCAGGAAGCTTTGGATAATGGGGCCTATGGGTGCGGGTGTGTCTGCCCCTGTTGGCTGCTGCTTTATGGCAGAGGTTCCCAACTCCAGTCCTGCGGTGCCAAACACTGTTCGGGTTTTCATGCTGTCCCTGCATACCATGGGGATGGCGCATAGCAATGCAGCACAGGCATCTTTATCAGAGGCAGCATGGAACCGGAATGGTGTTTGGCCCTCCAGGACTGCATTTGGGAGGCTCTGCTCTAGGTAATGTGCATGTTTATGGTGTCTGTGCTCTGTAGGGTAAAATGTAGGTGTTTTGGGCATGTTTACGTCATCTGCAAGAAAGGTTCTGTCTGTATTAGCACGTTATAGTAGTGGGTAAAATATGAGGACTGGGTTGGCAGAAACCACAGCTGGGACTTGAACTTGTGACCTTCTGCTTCTGAATACACTGGTTTTGTGCACTGCACCACCATGCTATCACAGAGCTAGTGCATTCCCTGGTGATACCAAAACTGTTGGTCAGACAGGGCCTGTCTGTTGCAGTGCATGGCACCCACCTACACAGGGCTAGGCCACGGTCTGCTCTGGGCAGCTGCCACTGCCCCCTCCACCACCAGTATCCCTCAGCCACCATACTGACATGCCCTTCTGCTGGTGGAGCTGGTGGTGCACAGTCTCAGGCCATACCCATGATGCACTGCACATGCAAATCAGCAGTCTACAGATGATCACAAGATGGGGTATGCACCCCTACAGCACCCAGGCCTGGTAGGGGGAACTGACCGTGTGTGGCACTGGCACAGAGTAGCTACACACCGTCACATTGTGCAGGTATGGTACTCACCCTGAGAGTGAGGTAGGGGGCTCAGCACCAGGTCCACAGCAGACATAGGACCCGAACAGTGCTAATGTGTGAGATAGGTAGTGTCTGCAGACACATTTTGGTTACATCTGTATTTCTCAGTCAAGGTTTAGCCCTTATGGACCCATAGATGTATTATGTACCACCACCCACCTCTGGGGCTGAGAGTGGGAAACAGGGTCTCCCACCAACAGTTCCACATTTTATCTCTCTTCAATGGTGGCAGTACAGGGGACTATCAACCCCAGTCCTGCTGGGGAATGGACACCCTACAGGGCAGTCAATGCAGCTCTGTACACATCCATAAAGCAATAGAAGACAGACATTAGGCCTGGATATGCTAAGCTGCACCCCACCACTATCTGATATTCTCCTGCAGCAAGCCTTCAGCCACTGCACCCTGCAAGGTGTTCCAGCAAGACACATACCAGCTGCAGACAGTCTGTTAGCTAGTCCATAGTGCATGTTCCTGGTGGAAATGTGTGCACCCAGAACTGGGATGTCAACATACACACCAAGCAGATAAGTCAGTGACTAGGCCCCAAAAGAAAACCCATAAATATCACATGAAAGAAATACTACATAGCACTATGGGGGAACCCAGCCATGCCGTGGTAACTGCTCAGTCAGGGTGAGAGTGATCTCCCAGCAGAACATGGTGTGGCTACCCTGTCTGTGCAGGTGCAGATGCATCCTGGCCAGGCCACCCTGTCCGGGCTATACCCATGGTACCTTGCTCCTCATTATGCACGTTGGGAGTCCAATACTGGCAACAGTGCTGGCAGTGTGGGCTGTGGAGGGTGTTTGCAGCCACCACACACTGGATAGACAGACACACACTCCCGCACCTATGCCAGCATTGTGCTACTATAGAGGTGTTTGGCAGCCCTGGCCACCACACCAGTCCTGGGCACAGTGCAGGCATGGCTATGGTACGCAATACTGTTGGGGTCACTCTGTCAGACACCAGACCTGAGGCTCACTCCACAGACATCAGAAAGGTTGCTATGATGCAGCTCAATCAACCAATTGTGCTTATCATAGGAATTCCATCTGTCCAAGAAAGGTCAACGCATCTTTGGTAGTAGACTGGCTAATCTACTGAAGAGGGCTTTAAACTAGATTCGTTGGGGATGGGTGAAGTAAGCCCCCAGGTAAGTGATACATTAAATACCTTTATGGAAATGGGTAACAGGGGTAACATATGGAAAGCAGTGTGTATTAATGCCCGTAGCATGGGAAATAAGATCTCTGAAGTTGAAGCTTTGGTGGGAGTGGCTGACTTGGATTTAGTGGCAGTTACAGAAACATGGTTCACAGAAAACCATGACTGGGATGTAACTATACCTGGCTATACTTTATTCAGAAAGGACAGGGTAGGAAGAAGGGGAGGAGGAGTGGCACTATATGTAAAAACTACTATTAAAGCTTTGGAATTACAGAGCTTAAAAGGGAGAGGAGGCATTGTGGGTTAAACTAGAAAGAGGGAAAGAGAAATCTATTTGCATTGGTGTGCTATACAGACCTCCCTCACAAGAGGAAAAGGTGGACAGAGAGTTAATTGAAGACATACGCAGCATTGCTAGGAAAGGGGAAGTGCTGCTGCTAGGAGATTTCAATATGCCAGATATTGATTGGCACATTCCTGCTGCAGTATCATCTAGGAGTAAGGAGATCCTGGATTCTCTACAGGGAGAACTATTCAGGCAATTGGTAACAGACCCCACACGTGAAGGGGCCATACTGGACTTGGTGCTTATCAATGGTGAAAGTGTTTCTGATGTTGTAGTGGGAGATCATTTTGCATCCAGTGATCACCAGATAGTGTGGTTCAGTATTAGGACTAGGGCTGTTAGAATCCATTCCAAGGTGAAGATCTTAGACTTTAGGAAGACTAACTTTGCGAAGATGGGCCAATACCTCAGGGAGTCGTTAGTGGGATGGGAACAGCTGGGGGATGTAGAAAAACAGTGGGCAAAACTGAAAGGGGGTATTTTAGAAGCAACCAACCTTTTTGTTAAAATGGTAAATAAAGGCAAAAGGAACAGGAGACCGCTATGGTTTTCAAAGGAAGTAGCTGAAAAAGTGAAGAAAAAGAGGGAGGCCTTCATGAAATACAAGAGATCACAGAGAGAGGAAGACAGGCATCTGTATTTGGAAAAACTTAGAGAAGCTAGCAAAGTAGTCAAGAAGGCAAAGATTCAAAAGGAGGAGGAAATAGCCAATGCAATAAAATGGGGGGATAAGACATTTTTCAGATATATTAGTGAGAAGAGGAAGGGCAAAAGTGCTATTGTCAGACTCAAGGGTGCAGGGGGGGAATATGTAGAAGCTGATAAGGATAAAGCGGAATTGCTTAACAAATATTTTTGTTCTGTGTTCACAGATGAAGAACCAGGAGCAGGACCTCAGAAAACACCCACAAATAAGAACAGAAGCGAGGGACATCTTGAACAATTTTCAGAAGACTGTGTTCGTGAGAAACTAGCTCAACTTAAAGTAGACAAAGCGATGGGACCGGATGGGATACACCCTAGAATACTGAGGGAACTTGGGGACATTCTAGCAACTCCACTGACTGACCTTTTCAATGCCTCGTTGGAGTCGGGAGTGGTGCCAAAGGACTGGAGAGAGGCTCATGTGGTGCCTTTACACAAAAGCGGAAGTAAGGATGTGGTTGAAAACTACAGGCCGGTTAGTTTAACTTCAGTGGTGAGTAAATTATTGGAAACGCTGTTGAAAGAGAAAATAGTGAGGTTTCTGGAGTCCAGCGGATTACAGGATCCGAGGCAGCATGGATTCACCAGAGGCAGGTCTTGTCAGACAAATCCGATTGATTTCTTTGACTGGGTGACCAGGGAGTTGGACCGAGGGAGAGCTCTAGATGTGGTGTATTTAGATTTCAGTAAAGCCTTTGACACTGTTCCTCACAGGCGACTTATAAACAAACTGAGCACCCTAGGGATGGACCCTAAAGTTACTGCTTGGGTTAGAAATTGGTTGGGTGGGAGGCGACAAAGAGTACAAGTAAATGGAGCTCACTCTGAGGAGAAGGATGTTACCAGTGGTGTGCCCCAGGGATCTGTCCTTGGTCCGATTCTTTTTAACATCTTTGTTAGTGATATAGCGGAAGGGCTGTCGGGTAAGGTTTGCCTCTTTGCGGATGATACCAAAATCTGCAATAGAGTAGACACCCAGGAAGGTGTAGATAACATGAGGAGGGATCTAGCTAAGCTTGAAGAATGGTCTAGAATTTGGCAACTGGGATTTAATGTTAAAAAATGTAAGGTCATGCATTTGGGCTGCAGCAATCCAAGGGAGCAATACAGTATAGGAGGTGAAGTACTTTTGTCCACTAAAGAAGAGCGGGACCTAGGCGTAGTTGTGTCCGATGATCTTAAAGTAGCTAAACAGGTAGAAAAGGCGACGGCAAAAGCTAGAAGGATGCTTGGGTGCATACGGAGAGGAATGGCTAGCAGAAAAAAGGAGGTGATGATGCCTCTGTATAAGTCTTTGGTGCGACCTCATTTGGAGTATGGTGTGCAATTCTGGAGACCGCACCTTCAAAAGGATGTGAACAGGATAGAGTCGGTGCAGAGGGTTGCTACTAAGATGATTAGTGGTCTTCATTATAAAGCATATGAGGACAGACTTAAGGATCTTAATATGTACACCTTAGAGGAAAGGCGGGATAGAGGTGATATGATTGAGATGTTTAAATACCTCCGTGGCATAAATGTTCAGGGAGAGAGCCTCTTTCAATTGAAAGCAAGTTCTGCGACGAGGGGACATGGGATGAGGGTGAAGGGAGATAGATTCAGGAGTGATATGCGGAAATATTTCTTTACGGAAAGAGTAGTGGATCCGTGGAATAGTCTCCCAGTGGAGGTGGTAGAGATGAGGACAGTAACTGAATTCAAAAAAGCATGGGACCAACACAGAGGATCTCTAAAGGTAAAAAGTGGACTGTTGTAGTTGTTGTTATGGAAGGACAGACTAGATGGGCCTTGTGGTCTTTTTCTGTCATCATGTTTCTATGTTTCTATGTTTTTATGTAATTGCTATCTGCTAGTAATCATAGCTACCTTTTGATAGCTGTGTACCATATTCCCAGGTTTAGGGTGGCATTGCTATGGTATGCAAGTGCTAGTATTGGGAGATGCACGCAGGGCCCAATGTCCTGCCTCTCCAGGGGGCATTGGCTAATGGAGCCTGTGAGTGTGGGTGTGTCTGCCCCTGTTGGCTGCTGCTTTACGGCAGAGGTTCCCAACTCCAGTCCTGGTGTGCCAAACACTGTTCGGGTTTTCATGCTGTCCCTCATAAATGTGCATGAGATACATCTGCATACCATGGGGGCGGTGCATAGATATGCAGCACAGGCATCTTTATTAGAGGCAGCATTTAACCTGAATGGTGTTTGGCCCTCCAGAACTGCATTTGGGAGACTCTGCTCTAGGTAATGCGCCTGCTTATGGTGTCTGTGCTCTGTAGGGTAAAATGTAGGTGTTTTGGGAATGTTTACATCATCTGCAATAAAGGTTCTGTCTATATTAGCACGTTTTAGTAGTGGGTAAAAAATGGGGGCTGGGTTGGCAGGAACCACAGCTGGGACTTGAGCCTGTAACCTTTCGCTCCTGAACATACTGGCTATGTGCACTGCACCACCGTGTTGACACAGAGACAGTACATCCCCTGGGGATACCATGACTGTTCATCAGACGGGGCCTGTCTGCTGCAGTGCATGGCACCCACCTACACAAGGCTAGGCCATGGTCTGCTCTGGGCAGCTGCCACTGCCCCCTCCACCACCAGTGCCCCTCTGCCACCCTGCTGACCTGCCCTTCTGCTGTTGGTGCTGGTGGACCGCAGTCTCAGGCCATCCAGTGTGCGGGTAGGCGGCTGCCTATGGTGTGTGTTCTGGGGTAGGGGTGCCTGCATAGACGTCCATGCTTCCCCCCAACACCGCCTGCCAATGTTCTGTGCCCTTGGAGGTACCTGCTGGGTACTATCCCCTGTGACACTGTGATAAACACTCTCATGCCCATGTTGGGCCCTCATCAGTTGCTGTCTGGCTGCTGTACACTTTCAGCATTCCTAAGTGCCACCTAGGCATCTGCCTAGTCCACACTGTGCCCCAGCTGCACCACAGCATGTGCCGCCTGCAGCCCTCTGTATCCCCTTTCCCAGCATCTGTCCAGTTGTCCATTCCGACATGCCCGCCCTGCTGTTGTGGAACATGTGCATGCCATAGGAAACCTGTCCAATGGAGAGGGAAACCCTGATCAGTGCTATTTCACTGTGGGATCATTCACCTTGCATGGGGACGGAGCGTAGACCCTTCCAAAATTCATATCTTTTTTTTGGAGCTTTCTTGGGAGTGTTTTTTGCTGTATCCCATTACTATCACTATTTTCCAGCTTGGTTATGTTTTTTGTATATTTTGTTGGGGTCCTTTTCAACTTTTATTTGTACTTTTGTTCCGTGCACATGTATCACACTTATCACTTTTTGTAGGTTTCCCTGGTTTTGCTGTACATTGCTGACAGAAATGGTTTCTTTTCCCTTTAAATCAGCTCTAACACGAGGTTTTCACTGGCGTTAGTTTTGAACTCGGATTTCACAGCGTTAGTGTGCGGGGAGCCTCTCCCCTCCCACTCTCCACCCATTGACCCCTTCTCTCCACCCCTGGGGAGCCTTCCTCCGCCCTCCGGGAGCCTTTCCCCGCCTTCAGCGCTCGTTTGCGCCGCAGCGCGCGTTATCGCGCGATAAGGTACCTGTGAGCCTTGTAAAGCGCCATTATCACGATAAACATACCCCTAAGTTTCAGGAAAAAGGTAAAAGGCAATTTACCACAACAATCTGGCCAAAAATCCCTGTAGTGCTCTTTGGTACATGATTTTGCTTGGACAATTCATTCTGTGGATATTTTCTCCTTTACAAAGTTTCAGGAAATTTAATCCCTTGGCAAAGAATGAGCTTTCGAAAACCCTTAAAAGACATGTAGCCCTGTTGCACTCCTGTTTTTGGTCATGCACACCTCACCGGTTTTCCCAGCAGTGTCCAAAAGCCTGGGTTGTGTTTTGCAGCGGATATCTGCTCCCTTTATAGCTCTTCACAATTACTGCTAATCTTGAAAAATTTATAACACACACAATACTTTGAACACTGTGCAAGTTTAGAGGGATATGACACCCGGAGACGACCAAATAGCATAAGATGTATAATGCAATAAAAATTAAAGGATTTTTTTACAGAACATAAAAGAAGCAAGAAGAAAATACAAATCTGCTTTACAGTAATAACAGCAAAGGCAAATTACATTGTCTCCTATTTTGTTTAATGTGTTCTTGAGTCCATTAGCAAAGCTTATTCAAAGTACTTGGGTTTTATATATGCTGATGATATTTTACTGCTATTTACTTTGGATGAATTATGTCCTGATATGTCTATGGTCAGCTTCTACCTGGAACAAGTTTTTCATTGGATACGTACAGTAGCTTAAAGTTTAACCCAGCCAAGTCTGTGGCCATTTGATTTAACAATTCCTCTCAGGTGCCAGCACTTGTTCCTTCAATCAAGGATACTCCGGTAATGGTATAAACTAATCTAAGTGTAGTGTTAGACTCTCAACTGTCTTTCCTTCCACAATTGGCTCAAGTCATTCAAACCTCATTTATTGAACTTTGTCGGGTTAGAAGTCTTCAACCCTTCTTAGTCCAGTGCTAGTTGCAGCGATAATGTGAAGAATGCCATATAAGGAGTGGGCGTTCCGGCGGCAAGGTAACAAGACTCTGCATCATGCGATAGTGGGCGCCGTGGCACATTAACGCACGTTAATCCTAAGTTCATGCCAGCGCAGTGTTAGAAGCTAAAAAGATGTAGCCCACTAGATACTGCAATCACTGTAGAAGCAGAGGTTATGGGATTGATCCCGCAGTGGTGTCATGTAAGAAGGCTGTCTGAGGCATTTCCCTTTAAGAACATAAAAACATAAGATATGCCATACTGGGTCAGACCAAGGTCCATCAAGCCCATTATCCTGTTTCCAACAGTGGCCAATCTAGGTCATACGTACCTAGCAGCAGGGGCGGCTCAAGGAGGTTGCGGGGCCATGTGCGGAGACTCGGTGCGGGGCCTCATTTGTATAAGGGACCTCATTTGCATAAATATTTGCATAATGTTACCATACACTAACTTTTAGTAAACATGCCTCTTAATGAGTGTATGGATAAAGAAAGACTAAAAGATTTCTACATTACTATAATCCAGTGCCAACTGCCAGGCACATTTAGAACCCATAGCAAACCCGCCGTATGATAACGGCACTACCAGGACTCACAAAGCACAAGACCCTACCTATCAAAAGGCAACACTACAAATATTAAACCAATACATTTCAGAGAACAACAATACATGACCTACTGGGGAAAGAGAACAAGTGGCAATGTCAAACAGGAATTACATAAACAGAATACCTCAGCTCAGTTACACATGCAGAACATAGACCATCACCAAACAAGAAATCACAATGTAGAAACAGGAAGACAATAACACAGGTACACTAAAAAAAAATTTTTTTAAACTGCCTCTAATGTTTCGATTGATTTTTACGTTTTTTGGTGCGCTGAATCCAAATCTGGTAACCAATTTGCTCCATCACGTACAGATTTTTTGCTACATTGGGTTAGCAGTTTGAGGTGAACGTTTCAGATTGAGTGCGATCAAGATAAAAGTTTCTTGGATGAATTCTTTATACTAATTGTTTAGTAGTTATTCAAATAAGAATAAAGAAAATTGTAACAAGGCAGCACATAAGAATAGAGTAATGTCAACAAAACACACTGTGATGGTAGCAAAATTGTCTGCACTTAAAACAGCCACATACATGTGCACAAACATTGAGCATATAAGAGCGAGGTTAGACACAAAGCAAAGCAAAGAAATGTGCAAAAAATGTTGTACAGGTATGTATGTAAGAATAGAAAACGCAAACCGCACCATTGCAATACATGAAGACAAACACCCGATGGTGTGAAAATAAAATTCTAATAAATGAGATCCGACACTGTGGTAATAACTAGCAAATTTTTATTTCAAAGTTTAGTAAAAACACGATATTTGTCAACACAGTTTAGATTTTAAAGTCATTCTTGGGTCAATCAATCTCCTGGTGGGCCCGTTTCTTCTTCCCCCGAATGCTTCTCTTGGTGCGCTGCTTGGCGTATTTTTCATCTGGGGTTTCCCGCAGCAGCAACCAGCAGAAATCAGCCATCATAGTGGTGTTCCATCTTCCTTGGTACCTTCTCTCTGCGTCCTTGATGTCCTGGTGAAACCTTTCACCTTGTTCTTCACTGTACGCTCCCAAGTTTTCGGGAAAGTAGTTCACATGGGAGTGCAAGAAATGGACTTTCAGGCTCATGTTACAGCCTTGTTCTTTGAAGGCATTGAGCATCCTGGCAACAATATCCTTATAGTTCTCATCCCGCCTGTTCCCCAAGAATTTGAGAACAACATCCTTGAAGGAATCCCAGGCTTCTTTTTCCTTCTCAGACATCGTTTCAGCGAATGCTCCATCTGAAATGAGTTTCCTTATATCAGCGCCAACAAACACTCCTTCCTTTAGCTTTGCTTCAGAAAGTGGGGGGAACTTTGAGCAAAGGTACCGAAAGCACTCACCATCTTTTGGAAGGGACTTGATGAATTGCTTAATGAGACCCAACTTAATGTGGAGAGGTGGTAATAGAATTTTATCACGAGGTACCAAGCTCTCATGAAGAACATTTTTCTCACCGGGTCTCAAATACTCCTGAATTGGCCAGTCTTTTTTCCCCCAGTGTAGGTCGCGGGCCCGGCTATCCCACAAGCAAAGGAAGCAGGGATATTTGGTGAAACCGGATTGCTGCCCTAATAGCATGGATAGAATTTTAAAGTCTCCACAAATCATCCACTTATGCTCATCATAACGAATCTTCTGAAGAATCAGGGCCAAATTCTCGTATTTTTCTTGGAGAATAACAGAGTGAGCAATAGGAACTGAAGCGAATGTGTTGCCATTATGAAGAAGAACACCTTTTATGCTGTCTTTTGACGAATCAATGAACAGCCGCCATTCAGCAGGATCATACTTGAGTTTAAACTTTTCCATCACTCCGTATATATCGTTGCAAAATACCAAATCTTCCTCTTTGCTGAAATACTTCAAAAATTGTGTCTCGCGGTTGCGGTACCAATAAAAAGTTGTTCCTGGTGACAATAGATTTTTCTGTTTAAGCCGAGAACCTAGCAGTTGGGCAGCATCTTTTGGGAGTCCTAAATCCCGGACTAAATCATTCAATTCAGCTTGAGAGAAAAGTTCAGGTTTCGGATCTGGTTCAGTTTCAAACTCGGAAGTACTGGACTCATCGGGAAAAGCCATCTGATGAGTCTCATCATGATCAGAACCGTCCACACAAATATGATCCAAAGATTTTGGTGGTTCAGGCACAGGTACTTCGTTGCTATGAGGCATAGGCCTAATTGCTGAGGGAAGGTTGGGGTAACTTATTACATTCTTATTTTTTAAGTTGTATCCCTTCACAATGCAAGAGCAAAAATAGCAGTCACTGCTGTGGTCTCTTTGCTCACGCCACATCATAGGTATTCCGAAACGAAATGCTTGTTTTTTACCTTTCATCCATAAGCGTAGATCTTCCTCACATGTCTTGCACACTTTGTGAGGAGCCCACGGTTTGTCTTGATCGCCTAACTTCAAACCAAAATAGGCAAAATATACTTTTTTAATAAATGCAGAAATGTTCCTCTGCCGCTTTTTCACGGTATATTCCCCACAAATAAAACAAAAACTGTCCGGAGAGTTGATGCAACCTCTGGCTCTGTGAGCCATCACAAATACACAGCACTGCAAACTACAACTGTAGTGAACCACTTCGGAATAAAGCTGGATTACGACTGAGCAAACAAAAGGTAATAATGAACTTGCAAGAAACTGAAATTTGACAGGAACGTTCATGTCGCAACCACTGTGTTTGAGCGAGCGAACGAGGCGAGGCGAACAGGAAAGAACATGCGCCAGCGCGAGTACTGGATTTAGCCCCCCGCCTCCCAATTGTCCTGTTAATGTATAAAATGAATACAAAACACTCTAAAATATCATGAGGGAGTGTTTCTAGTTAGTTAACCATTACAACCTCTATTTTGGGCCAAGAAAATAAACTGCAGTCGGCTAAAAAGAAATTATGTGAACATTCCTTATATGGGTAAGAAATCTAATTTTGCAAGAAAACGTGACGTGATGGAACATTTTGGCTATTTTTCCTGGATTCAGCACCCCAAAATCTATAGGAATCAGTTGCAAAACTGGAGGCAGTTTTTTGGTAGTGTACCTGTGATTAAACTGGGAACCCCAAAAGCCCAACAACAGTGTAGAAATAAAGCTATAAATTAATTTCCTCTTCTACTAAACAAAGCATAGATGTTAATGATGCACATTTCCCAGAGCTGGCATATTTCAGTTAATAAATTCAATAAAGATATATTTTTCTACCTTTTGTGCATTTTTTTTCAGTTGCAACTGCTCCAGCCACTTTCTTCACTCTTCTAGTTTTTTTCCATTCTCTCTCTACATCTGCTTTAACATACTAATCTTTCTCCTTTTGCTCTTTCCTCATTCCTATTTCATCCACTCAAATTTTACCCCTCCATCCTCAATCCCCACTTACTCTCCCAATATCCGGCCAATTGTAGATTTGTCTTCCCTCCCACACAAAATATTTTTCCCTCTCCATTTCACTCTCCCAGCTCTATCCCATTCTAATCCTCCCCCAACATCAGCTCCCTTCTAGTTCCAGCCCCACCCAGCATCCGCTCCCTTCTAGTCCCCGCATCAGCCCATTTCCAGTCCTAGCTCCCCCATCCGAGTCCCTCCATCAGCTCATTTCCAATCTCAGCCCCCCATAAGCCCATTTCTAGTCCTATCCTAGCCCCACCATCAGCCCATTTCCAGTCCTAGTTCCCCCATCCGAGTCCCTCCATCAGCTCATTTCCAATCCCAGCCCCCCAACAGCCCATTTCTAGTCCTTTCCTAGCCCCTCCATCAGCCCATGTCAAATCCTAGCACCCCTCCACTCAGCCCCTTTCCAATCCAAGCCTCCCATGAGCCTACTTCCAGTTCTAGCCCCTCCATGAGTCCATTTCAATCCAGGCCCCCCCAACAGCCCATTTCCAGTCCTATCCTAGCCCTCCATCAGCCCATTTCCAGTCCTAGCTCCCTCCCCTCACAGCCCATTTCCATTCCAAGCCCCTCTCCCCATCAGCTATTTGTAGTTCAAGCCTTCCTTCCACTCAGCCCATTTCCATTCCAAGCCCCTGTCTCCATCAGCTATTTGCAGTTCAAGCCCTCCTTCCACTCAGCCCATTTCCAGTCCTAGCCACCCCCCCCCAGCCCATTACCAGTCCTAGCCCCCCCATAGCCCATTACCAGTCCTAAGCCCCCCATAATCCATTACCAGTCCTAAGCCCCCCATCAGCCCACTTCCAGTCCTAAGCCCCCCATCACTCCATTTCTAGTCTTAGCCCCCCATAGCCCATTACCAGTCCTAACCCCCATCAGCCCATTTCAAGTCCTAGCTCCCCCAGCCGAGTCCCTCCATCAGCTCATTTCCAATCCCAGCCCCCCATCAGCCCATTTCTAGTCCTTTCCTAGCCCCACCATCATCAGCCCATGTCAAATCCTAGCTCCCCTCCACTCAGCCCATTTCCAATCCAAGCCCCCCATGAGCCTACTTCCAGTTCTAGCCCCTCCATGAGTCCATTTCAATCCAAGCCCCCCCAACAGCCCATTTCCAGTCCTATCCTAGCCCTCCATCATCCCATTTCCTGTCCTAGCCCCCCTCACTCAGCCCATTTCCAGTCCTAGCTCCCTCCCCTCACAGCCTATTTCCATTCCAAGCCCCCCCATCAGCTATTTGTAGTTCAAGCCCTTCTTCCACACAGCCCATTTCCATTCTAAGCCCCCGTCCCCATCAGCTATTTGCAGTTCAAGCCCTCCTTCCACACAGCCCATTTCCAGTCCTAGCCCCCACCAAAGCCCATTACCAGTCCTCGCCCCCCCATAGCCCATGACCAGTCCTAAGCCCCACATAGCCCAGTACCAGTCCTAAACCCACCATCAGCCCATTTCCAGTCCTAAGCCCCCCAACGCCCCATTATCAGTCTTAGCCCCACAAAGCCCAGTACCAGTCCTAACCCCCATCAGCCCATTTCCATTCTTAGCCTCCCCACAGCCCATTCCAGTCCTAACCCTCCATTAGCCCATTTCCAGTCCTAGCCCCCCCATAGCCCATTTCCAGTCCTAGCCCCACATAGCCCATTACGTCCTAACCCCCATCAGCCCATTTCCAGTCTTAGCACCCCCAAAGCCCATTACCAGTCCTAACCCCCCCATCAGCACATTTCCAGTCCTAGCCCCCACCAGTCCTACCCCACCCATCAGCCCATTTCCAGTTTTAGCCCCCCATAGCCCATTACAGCCTAACCCACCATCAGCCCATTTCCAGCCCTAACCCCCCATCAGCCCATTTCCAGTCTTAACCCCCCATCAGCCCACTTCCAGTCTTAGCCCCCCCATAGCCCATTAGTAGTCCTAACCCCCCATAGCCCATTACCAGTCCTAACCCCCCTCCATCAACCCACTTCCAGTCTTAGCCCTCCCCATAGCCCATTACCAGTCCTAACCTCTCTCCCCCCATCAACCCACTTCCAGTCTTAGCCCCCCCATAGCCCATTACCAGTACTAACCCCCCCATAGCCCATTACCAGTCCTAACCCCCCTCCCCCATCAACCCACTTCCAGTCTTAGCCCACCCCATAACCCATTACCAGTCCTAACCCCCCTCCCCCTATCCCCCATCAGCCCTGATAGATTTAAAAAAACAAACCGGCTGCTGCTGCCGCTACCGCTACCACCGTGGCAGCGGCAGACTCAAATGTCCCGCCACGAGGCCCCGTCTGCCTGGCAGAGCCTCCCTGCAGTATCAGCTCCCAAGTCCCTCCCAATGCACGGGCTTTCAGAGCCGCAAGAGTTTCCCTTTCTTCTCGCGGCTCTTTTAATCTCGCCAGGGCTGATGGGATTTCCCATCAGCCCCGGCGGGATTAACAGAGCCGCGAGAGGTCAGAGAAGCTCTCCCTTCACGGCTCTGAAAGCCCGCGCATTGGGAGGGACTCGGGAGCTGATGCTGCAGGGAGGCTCTGCTGGGCAGACGGGGCCCTGCGGCGGAACATTTGATTCTGCCGCTGCCATGGCGGCAGCGGCAGCAGCAGCCGGTTTGTTTTTTTTTAATCTACTTGTGCTAATGTAGAATGTTTTTTGCGCGGGGCCCCCTGAAACGTGGGGCCCTGTGCAAAAAACATTCTTGCTCAATGGACGGGCCGGCCCTGCCTAGCAGTTTCCCCAGGAGACACAGGTTCCACTGGGTCAAGCATTGATATCCTGGGTCCCTTCTTAATAATGGTTTATGGACCTTTCCTCCAGGAACTTGTCCAAACCTTTTTTAAACCCAGCTACACTAACAGCCTTTTCTACATCCTATGGTAACAAATTCCAGAGTTTGATTACACGTTGAGTGAAAAAATATTTTCTTTTATTAGTCTTAAATAGTTTACCCTGTAGCTTCATTGCAAGTCTCCTAGTCTTTCTATACTCTGATAACGTAAACATTCAATCTACGTTTACCCATTCCACTCCGTTCATTAATTTATAGAGTTCTATCATATCTCCCCTCAGCCGTCTCTTTTCCATGTTAAAGAGCCCTAACCTTTTTAGCCTTTCTTCATAGGAGTATCCTTCCATCCCCTTTACCATTTTGGTGGCTCTTCTCTGAACCTTTTCTAATAATGCTATATCCTTTTTTAAGTTAAATCAGTGCTGCCAGCAAAAACACCCTCACAGTGCCGTAACATAAGCTGCTGCATAAGGTGCCCTATAAGGCACTCTATAGGGCACACTATAAAGTGCCCTGTCTGCCAAGGTGCCTTCTAATGTGCCCCATAGGGCGCTTTATAGGGCGCCCGATAGGGTGCCTTATGAGGCACCATAAGATTACAGCACTGTGAGGGTTCATTTTGCTGGCAGCACTGATTTAAATTAAAAGGAAAAGCCTCAGACAGCCTTATTAAATAACATCACTGTAGGATCAAACCAATAACCTCTGCCACCACAATCATTGACGTAACCAGCAGGCTACATCTCTATAGCTACTAACACACCGCTGGCTGGCTATAGAAAGACTGCAGGTCACCACACAAACTGTCTGCTGTGGTTACCAGGATAGGGTAAACCCACACGTACCCATGATGCACTGCACATACAGCTCAGCAGTCTACAGCTGATCACAAGATGGGATATGCACCCCCACAGCACCTAGGCCTGGTAGGGGGAACTGACCATGTGTGTTACTGGCACAGAGTAGCTACAGACCGTGACATTGTGCCGGTCCTGTGCTCACTTTGAGGGTAAGGTGGGGTGCCCAGCACCAGGTCCACAGCACCTGGCTTGGTTGAGATAGGCTGTGCTGCAGGTCCCCATCAGTGCCAGTGTGTGATAGGTAGTCCTTGCAGACACACCTACAATATACTTCTGTCCCTCTGTATTTCCCAGCCACATCTAGCCCTTGTGGACTGTGATACACCCAGAGTAGTGCATGTCCTGTGTGGGTGCCATGGTCACATGCTTATAGATGAAGGGGGGTGTTTGGACCAAAAAGCAGATTATATTGCACTGCCCAACCCGCCCGCTGTGGCTCAGGGTGGGGGACAGGATCTCCCACCAACAGACCCACATTTTACTTCTCTGCAATCGTGGTATTAAAGGGAACCATCAACCCCAGTCCTGCTCGGTAACAGGCACCCTACAGGGCAGTCAATGCAGAGCTGTACGCATCACATAACGCTAGGGTAGACAGGCAGTAGGCCTGGAAAAGCTCAACTGCCCCCCACCACTATCTGATACTCACCAGCAGAGAGCACAGTCAGTCTCCACCCTGCAAGGTGCTCCAGCCATACACATGCTAACTGCAGACCGTCTGCTAGCCAGTACACAGTGCATGTTCCTGGAGAAACTGTGTGCACCCAAAAATTGGGATGTGAGCACACACACCAAGCAGGAATGGTAGTGATTGGGCCCCAGAAAAGAGAACCCAAAAATATCACTAGAGAGAAATAGTGTATAGCACTATGGGGGAACCTAGCCATGCCGTGGCCACTGCTTAGTCAGGGTGAGAGTGACCTCCCAGCATGACATGCTGTGGCTACCCTGTCCATACAGGTGGTGGTCAGGCACTACAATGTCCCAGCCATTGCCCTATGCGCTGTGCAGATGCATCCTGTCCAGGCCACCCTGTCCGGGCCATACCCACAGTACCTTGCTCCTTATTATGCACATTGGCAGGCTGACACTGGAAACAGTGCAAGCAGTGTGGGCTCAGTAAGGTGTAGGCAGCCACAACACACTGGATAGATATACACACACTCCCACACCTATGCCAGCATTGTGAAAATATAGAGGTTTGTGGCAGCCCTGGCCGCCACATCAGTCCTGGGCACAGTGCGGGCATTGCTATGGTACGCAATACTGTTAGGGTCACTACCCGGGGTGGTAAACACTGTCATAAACAAAGCCTGAAACACACTCCACAGATATCAGAAAGGTTGCTATGATGAATCTCTGTCAACAAATCATATTTAACCTAGGATTTGTTATCTGACATTAATCATAGCAACCTTTTGATATATGTGGAACGTCTTCCCAAGTTTAGGACGGCATTGCTAAGGTATGCAGGTGCCAGTATTGGTAGATGCTGCTCCGCGCAGGGCCCAACAGCCTAACTCTTCATGAGGCTTTGGATAGTGGAGCCTGTGGGTGTGGGTGTTTGTGCCCCTGTTGGCCACTGCTCTAGGGCAGAAGTTCCCAACTCCGGTCCTGGTGGGCCAAACACTGTTCAGGTTTTCATGCTGTCCCTAATGAATATGCATGAGATACATTTGCATACAATGGGGGAGGCGCATACAAATGCAGCACAGGCATATTTATTAGGGACAGCATGAAACCTGAATGGTGTTTGGCCCTCCAGGACTGCAGTTGGGAAACTCTGCTCTAGGGATTGCACATGTTTATGGTGTCTGTGCTCTGTACGGTAAAATATAGGCATTTATGGCGTGTTTCTTTTATCTGCAATAAAGGTTCCATCGTTATTACCACGGTTTATTACTGGGTAAAATATTGGGAGATGGTTTGCAGGAAACACAGCTGGGACTTGAACTTGTGACCTTCTGCCCTTCAACACTCTGGCTGTGTGGACTGCACCAAACTGTTGCCACAGGGACAGATCATTCCCTGGGGATACCATGATTGTTCATCAGACAGATCTTGTCTGTTGCAGTGCACGGCACCCACCTAAATGTGGCTTGGCCATGGTCTGCTGTGGGCAGATGCCATTGCCCCCTCCGCCACCAGCACCCCTCCGCCACCATGCTGACATGCCCTTGTGCCAGTGGTGCTGGTGGTGCGCAGTCCCAGGCCATCCAGTGTGCCGGTAGGCGGCTGCCTATGGTGCGTGATATGGGGTGCCTGCATAGACATCAACTCTTCCCCCCCCAGCATTGCCTGCCAATGTTATGTGCCCTTTGGGGTACTTGCTGGGTACTGTCCCCTGGGACACTGTGGGACACACACTCGTGGCCATGTTTGCCCTTGGTCAGTTGCTGTCCTGCTGGTTTTCCGCTTCCACATTCCTATGTGTCACCTAGGCATCTGCCTAGTCCACTCTGTGCCCCAGCTGCCCCACTGCATGTCCCGTCTGCAGCCCCCTGTACCCCATTTGCAGCCTTACCATAGTGCCCTCTCGTATGTGGGCATTGGGATCTTGCTGCACATGTATCACTACTATCACTTTTTTTGGTTTCCCTGCCTTTGCTGAACATTGCTGACTGAAATGGTCTCTCTACCCTGCAAATGTGCCTCTAGCACGAGGTTTTCACTGGCGCTAATTTTCACCCCTTCATTTCACGGCGCTAGTGTGCATGGGGCCTCTCCCTGCCCACTCTCTACCTATTGACCCCATCTCTCCACCCCTAGGGGGCCTTACTCCACCCTCTGGGGAAGCCTTACTCCACCCTCTGCGCACCTTAACGCCGCCACAGACATTATTGTGCGATACATGATGTTCTCGCACGGTAATGCACCATTATCATGCAATAATGTCACGTATCGCGCAATAACGTCGCAGCTGCGATGTTAGCAACGTTTAGTAAACATGCCCCTAAATGTCACTGATGTCTACTGCCTACTGCTCTCAGACCGCACCTTGAATATTGTGTGCAATTCTGGTCGCCGTATCTTAAAAAGGATATAGAATTATTAGAAAAGGTTCAGAGAAGAGCCACCAAAATGGTAAAGGGGATGGAAGGATACTCCTTTGAAGAAAGGCTTAAAAGATTAGGGCTCTTTAACCTGGAAAAGAGACGGCTGAGGGGAGATATGATAGAAGTCTATAAATTAATGAACAGAGTGGAACGGGTAAACGTAGATTGATTGTTTACGTTATCAGAATATAGAAAGACTAGGGGACATGCAATGAAGCTACAGGGTAAACTATTTAAGACTAACAAAAGAAAATATTTTTTCACTCAACGTGTAATCAAACTCTGGAATTTGTTACCAGAGGATGTAGTAAAGGCTGTTAGTGTAGCTGGGTTTAAAAATGGTTTGGACAAGTTCCTGGAGGAAAGGTCCATAAATCATTATTAAGAAGGGACCCAGGATATCAATGCTTGACCCAGTACAAGCATTGCGGAACCTGTGTCTTTTGCGGAAACTGCTAGGTACGTATGACCTAGATTGGCCACTGTTGGAAACAGGATACTGGGCTTGATGGACCTTGGTCTGACCCAGTATGGCATATCTTATGTTCTTATGTTCTGACTGAAACAAAGGAACATTCCAGGTGGTGAAGAAAAAAAATAATCAAGAGCCCCTGCTGGACAACATTTCCAGGCTTCCTTAAAACAACAACAAGTTTCTTGGAACTAGAGCTCAAAGACTGATAGCTATAGTTAAAGGACTTTCTTTGAATTCTAAGCACAGAACCTAGGGGTTCAGAAATCCTTTGAATGATTAAGACTCCGGCCTCAATGCAGAAACCCTCCGCTAGAGTCTTGCACTAAAGCTCAGCGCAGGATTTCATACAAAAGTTTAATGTAAGCAAACAGCATGCAAATAAGCTGTACAGTACACAAAATGTCTATGCTAAACAAGGAGAGCAAGCCAGTTTTTGTGCACCTGTGCTGGAATACTATCTAGCACATATGGCAATATTATTCTGCACAGAAGTGCTGTTCAGAATATCGGTGTTCATAAATTGTGATATTATTCTGTGCAGAAAGATTTATGTTGCTAAAATCTGCTTTTGCCCACATAGATATTTATACTATTTTTTTCCAAGTAATCTTGCACAAAACTTTACTGTTGCCAGAGTTACCTGGACAAAAAGGATGGGGTTGGAGGTCTGGCAAGAGCCATCTACCACCATACTAAGCACTATTCAGCTATATTGGGTGAACAAATTGGCCTGCACAAATATCAGCCTTAAAATTATCCAGCTAAAGTTATACAGGTGAGTTTTCTGCTGAATATCTGGTATAAGTATCTGGATAACTATATACTGATAAATTTTGCGCTTGCCAGCTCCTTAAATATTAACCTTATAGATACAGTTGTGGTCAACATTATTGGCACCCTTGCATTGGAGGTATGTTGTGTACAATATCTTGAGAAATAATTGGAAATATTCCAACTGTATATCATCATAATATTTTAATAATATGTTCAAAGGTATATAAGAAAAAAAGAGAGGTCTGTGCAACTTAGGGGTATGTTTATTAAATAGTAGTAGCGGCTTCCATGCGGTATCGGAGCTGCGGCCCCATTAATTTCAATGGCACCATGGCTCCGATATCGCACGGAAGCCACTACTACCATTTAGTAAACATACCCCTTAGATGCAGTAATTTCTGAGAAAAAACTAAATATGACCTAGACAGGAAGAATGGCACCCTTCATTAATATTTCATTTTACAACCCTTTGTAGTGATAGCAACCTGCAGACATGGAGGAGTAGTCTAATGGGTAGAGCACTGGCTTGAGCACCAAGCAACCAGGGTTTGAGTCCCACTAGCACTCCTTGGGCAAGTCACTTAACCCTCCATTGTTCAAAAAATTCCAAGTTATCAATGTCCCTGTTTAATGTACATTACCAAGTTTAAGTTACAATGTAAACCACTTTAATTGAAATGATAAAGGGGAATAAAAAAATTTCTTGTAGCCATCTATGCTCATACATCTGTTTGCTGGTAGTTTCTTCCACTCTTCAACTGTGATTTGTTCCAGCACATGAATGTTTCCAGGATTCCTTTTACCAATAGCAGATTTCAGATCTTTCCAAAGGTTCTCAATTGGATTGAGATCAGGACTCATTACTGGCCAGTTTAAAACAGTTCATTTGTTCCTTTTTAACCATTCTTTTTTACTTTAGGATGTATGTTTTGGGTCATTGTCCTGCTGGAGGACCCATGACCTTTGACCCAGACCTAACTTTCTGACACTAGGTAGCACATTTCATGCCAAAATACCTTGGTAGTCCTCTGACTTGATGATTCCTTTAATATGTTACAGGCCTCCAATTCCTGAGGCAGCAAAACAGTCCCACTACATTATGGAACCTCCACCATATTTAACTGTAGGAAGGGATCCTTTTTTCTTATAAGCTTCATTTCTTTGCCTGCAAATGTATCACTGCATTGCCAGTGAGCTCAAGTTTGGTTTCATCTGTCCACCGATCACTTTCCCAGAAGGATTGTGCTTTCTCGAGGTGAGTTTGAGCAAAGATCAGGTGTGCCTTTTGATGTCCGTCTTTGAGCAGTGGGATCCTCCTTGGACTTCTGCAATGAAGTCCTTCTTTGTTTAGTGTGCAGCATTTGGTGTGAGTTGAAATCACCACTCCAGATTGCTCCAGTTCAGCCTTAAACTCTTAGGATGTTGCACGTGGTGTTTTTCCAACAGTTTGCACTAATCTTTGAACCTGGATTAATTTTTCTCTTCCCACCACATCCTGGAAGGTTCTTGACAGTTCCATGACCAGAAAACGTCTTAACATTGCAAACTGTAGACACAGGAATCCCAAGGTCTTTGGAGATGACCTTGTAACCCTTTGAAGTTTTTATGCTTGGTGATAATGGTGTTTCTGACAGTCTCAGGCAGCTCTCTTGTCTTCACCATTGTGAAAATGGAATAGGGAGTGAATGTGGCCATTTTAAACTTTAAATCCATCATTCATTAGTTGATTCAAGTCATGTGAGTAATAACAATTGATCATAGGTGCATCTAATTTTACTGCAGTGGAAATGTGATTCTTCTGTTCAAACTGATTTGAATTGTTTATAAGGGTGCCAATAATCATGTCCAGGCAATGTCACAGTTTTTATTCTATTTCCTACTCTTTCCTTTTTTAATGGATCTTGTTTAATTTGACTCTTTTATGTGTCAAATATGTGTGCATCTATAGTCTAAAGCCATTTTACTGGCCACTTTTTTTTAGGAGATATTGGACATTAAAGGGTTGAACTGCAAGGTTGCCAATAATGTTGACCACAACTATACTTGTTAAGGAACTAGGCACTTTTAGGACCAGTGTTGATTTTCAACATATTTATCTGGCTAATTTGAGAAATTAGCTGGACAAATCTAACTAGGTAAAAATTCCACCCCACTCTCCCAACTGGCTACATAAATGAATGAAGTGGAACGGGTAAACATAGGGGTATGTTTACTAAGCAGTCTTAACTTGCGCCCGGCGATAGTGTGCAGGATGCCATAAAAGGAGTGTGCGTTTCGGTCTTAATGTAGAAAAACGGGATTATCATGCGATAACGCGCTCTGCTCACATTATCGGGCGAGATGCCGCTAAGCACGTTAACGCGCGATAATCTTAAATAGGCGCGCAGACATGCAAGCTTAGAAGCAGAGGTGTAGCACAATGGTTAATACACTGACTAATGGGACAGGGGTCATGAGTTCAATCCCCCAATGTGCCTAATGCATAAGACTTGCTGAGGCACCACCCTTTATGTTTAAGTAGTAATTTTTGAGGCAGTTTACTTTTATTTTAATTAGTGCTGCCAGCAAACACACCCTCACGGTGCCGTAACCTAAGGTGCTGCATAAGGCACCCCATAACGCACTCCATAGGTCACATTATAAACTGCACTGTCCGCCAAGGCACCCTATAATGTCCCCTATAGTACACCTTATAAGGCGCCTTATAGGGCACCCTATAAGGTGTCTTATGAGGCACCTTAAGGTTACAGTACTCTGAGGGTGTTTTTGCTGGCAGCACTAATGTACATTAAAAATAGACAATGCCTCAGACAGCCCTATCAAATAAACCCACCATGGGTTTGAACCCATGACCTTTGGCTTCACAAGCAGTGAAGTAACCAGTGGGCTACAGCTGCCAACAAATCCCTGGCTGGTTGCAGAAAGACTGCATGTCACTACACAAACTGTCAGCTGTGGTTACCAGGATAGGATTAACCCACCCGTACCCATGATGCACTGCACATGCAAATCAGCAGTCAACAGATGGGCACAAGATGGGGTATGCACCCCCACAGCACCTCGGCCTGGTAGGGGGAACTGACCGTGTGTGGTACTGGCACAGAGTAGCCACAGACGTCACATTGTGCGGGTACTGTGCTCACCCTGAGGGTGAGGTGGGGCGCCCAGCACTAGGTCCACAGCACCTTTCATGGCTGAAATACACCATGCTGCAGGTCCCCATCAGTGTTACTGTGTGTGATAGGTAGTTCCTGCAGACACACCTAGGTTACATCTGTGTCCTTTTGTATTTCTCAGTCATGTCTAGCCCTTATGGGCTATGATGCACCCAGAATAGTGCATATCCTATGTTGGTGCCATGGTTACATGATGTAGGTGAGGGGGTGGTTGGACCCATAGGCAGATTATGTACCACCACACAACCCACCCTCTGGGGCTCAGGGTGGGAAACAGGATCACCCACCAATAGACCCATATTCTACCTCCCTGCAATGGTAGCAGTAGAGGTGACCATCAACCCCAGTCCTGCTGGGGAACAAACACCCTACAGGGCAGACAATGCAGAGCTGTACACCTCCATAAAGCAATAGCAGACAGAAGGCCTGGAAATGCTCAGCTGCCCCCCACCACTATCTGACATTCTCCAGCAGCAAGCCTCCAGCTGCTGCAACTTGCAAGGTGCTCCAGCAAGACACATACTACCTGCAGACAGTCTGCTAGCTAGTCCATAGTGCATGGTCCTGGAGAAGATGCGTGTACCCAGAACTGGGATGTCAGCATACACACCAAGCAGATAAGTCAGTGATTGGGCCCCAAAAGGAACCCATAAATACCACATGAAAAAAATACCATACAGCACTATGGGGGAACCTAGCCATGCCGTGGTCACTGCTCAGTCAGGGTGAGAGTGACCTCCCAGCAGGACATGCTGTGGCCACGCTGTCCGTGCAGGCGGTGGCCGGGAGCTACAATGTCCGAGCCATTGCCCTATGCCCTGTGCAGATGCAGCCAGGCCAGGCCACCCTATCCAGGCTATTCCCACAGTACCTTGCTCCTCATTATGCACATTGGCAGGCCAATACTGGCAACAGTGCTAGCAGTGTGGGCTGTGGAGGGTGTTGGCAGCCACCATACACTGGATAGACAGACACACACTCCACACACCTATGCCAGCATTGTGCAACTATAGAGGTGTTTGGCAGCCCTGGCCACCACACCAGTCCAGGGCACAGTGCAGGCATGGCTATGGTATGCAATACTGTTGGGGTCACTCTGTCAGATACCAGACCTGAGCCACATTCCACAGACATCAGAAAGGTTGCTATGATGCAGTTCAATCAGCCAATTGTGCTTAACGTAGGAATTGTTATCTGCCAGTTATCATAGCAACCTTTTGATAGCTGTGTACAGTTTACCCATGTTTAGGGTGGCATTGCTAAGGTATGCAAGTGCTACTTTGTGGAGATGCACACAGGGCCCAACATCCTGCCTCTCCAGGAGGCTTGGGATAATGGAGCCTGTGGGTGTGGGTGTGTCTGCCCCTGTTGGCCGTTGCTCTAGGGCAGAGGTTCCCAACTCCAGTCCTGGAGGGCCAAACACTGTTCGGGTTTTCATGCTCTCTCTAATGAATATGCATGAGATACATCTGCATACCATGGGGGCGGTGCATAGCAATGCCGCACAGCCACATTTATTAGAGGCAGCATGGAACCTGAATGGTGTTTGGCCCTCCAGGACTGCATTTGAGAGACTCTGCTCTAGGTAATGCGCATGTTTATGGTGTCTGTGCTCTGTAGGGTAAAATGTAGGTGTTTTGGGCATGTCTACATCATCTGCACTACAGGTTCTGTCTGTATTAGCACGTTGTAGTAGCGGGTAAAATATGGGGGCTGGGTTGGCAGGAACTTGAACCTGCAACCTTCTGCTCCTGAACACACTGGCTGTGTGCACTACACCACTGTGTTGCCATAGAGACAGTGCATTCCCTGGGGATACCATGACTGTTCGTCAGACAGGGCCTGTCTGTTGCAGTGCATGGCACCCACCTACACAGGGCTAGGCCACGGTTTGCTCTGGGCAGCTGCCACTGCCCCCTCCACCACCAGTACCCCTTTGCCACCCTGCTGACATGCCTGTCTGCTGGTGGTGCTGGTGGAGCGCAGTCTCAGGCCATCCATTGTGCGGGTAGGTGGCTGCCTATGGTGTAGGTTCTGTGGTAGGGGTGCCTGCATAAATGTCCACACTTCCCCCAGCACCGCCTGCCAATGTTCTGTACCCTTGAGGGTACTGCAGTGCCAGGCCCCACAGTACCTGCTGGGTACTATCCCCTGTGACACTGTGGGAAGCACACTCATGCCCATGCTGGGCCCTCATCAGTTGCTGTCTGGCTGCTCTACTGTTTCAGCATTCCTATGGGCCACTTAGGCATCACCCTAGTCCGCACTGTGGCCCAGCTGCAGCACAGCATGTGCTGTCTGCAGCCCTCTGTGTCCCCTTTCCCAGCATCTGTCCAGTTGCCCATTCCGACATGCCCACCTTGCTGTTGTGGAACATGTGCACGCTATAGGAAACCTGTCCAATGGAGAGGGAAACCCTGATCACCGCTATTTCACTGTGGGATCATTCACCTTGCATGGGGACGGAGCGTAGACCCTTCCAAAATTCATATCATTTTTTTTGGAGCTTTCTTGGGAGTGTTTTTCAACGTTTCCCATTAATATCACTATTGCTCAGCTTGGTTATGTTTTTTTTATATTTTGTTGGGGTCATTTTCAATGTTTATTTGCACTTTTGTTCCGTGCACATGTATCACACTTATCACTTTTTGTAGGTTTCCCTGGTTTTGCTGTACATTGCTGACGGAAATGGTTTCTCTTCCCTTTAAATCAGCTCTAACGCCAGTGTTTCACTGGCGTTAGTTTTCAGCCTCGGATTTCACAGCGTTAGTGTGCAGAGAGCCTCTCCCCTCCCACTCTCCACCCATTGACCCCTTCTCTCCGCCCCTGGGGAGACTTCCTCTGCCCTCCAGGAGCCTTTCCCAGCCTTCAGCGCTCGTTTGCGCCGCTGCACGCGTTATCGCGCGATAAGGTACCTGTGTGCCTGATAAAGCGCCATTATCGTGCCATAAGGTACCTTATCGCGCGATAACATCACAGAGCGCACATTAAGACGGTTTAGTAAACATACCCCATAGATCGATTGTTTACACCATCAAAATGTAGAAAGACAAGTGGACATGAAATGAAGCTACAAGGTAACCCATTTAAGACTAATAAAAGAAAATATTTTTTCACTCAATGCATAATCAAACTCTGGAAATCATTACCGGAGGATGTAGTAAAAGCTGTTAGTGTAGCTGGGTTTAAAAAAAGGTTTGGAAAAGTTCCTGGAGGAAAGGTCCATAAACCATTACTAAAGAGGAGCTGTGAAATCCACTGCTTGCCCCAATACAAGCATTGTGGAACCTGCTAGGTACTTGTGACCTGGATTGGCCACTTTTGGAAACAGGATCCTGGACTTGATGGACCTTAGTTTAATCCAGTATGGCATATCTTATGTTCTTAACCACATAAGTTTAGCCAGTTAACAGGGGTTAGGGTTAGGGGTGTTCCTGGATCAGATTTTTTTTTAACCAGTCGACAAGGATTTTCAATACTGAGAGCTCCTCACTGGCACATTACCAGCACAGGGCTCTTCACAAACTGCAGGAGGGCATGCACATCCTTTCTCCTGCAGTTAGCGCACAGGAAAGTCACGAGGTACCATGGAGATTGCGCTATGAGTGCAACTAATGCCACCCACTGAAGTAGTGTTAATTACACCCGTACTATCACTGTCAAACACAGTTAGTGAAGGTCACTAATGCCCATGCTAGCTGTGATGCACCACCCATGCCCCGCCCAGTCCCGCCCTGTCCTGCCCAGTCCCAGCCATGCCCCCCAGCCCCAGCCCCGTGATGCACACTACCAGAATAGCACAGGGCTTTTAGCATGGCATACAAACCATGCACTAACCCCACATTACCCTTATATCGCGGTTTAGTAAACATGTCCCTAACTGGCTAGATTTAACTAAGGATGGAGATTGAGGCCAAAGGGAAAGCCAGTTACTGGGGAGGGGGAACATTGACCATAAAGCGGGGGTGATTGGTGAAGAAGAAGTAGAAGTTTATACCTTGGACCACCATCAGAAAACTCTCACTCTCTGTCCTTCAATTTCACTCATTGAGGCAGTAAATTTCATTCTTTGGGGCAGGCTGTCCTTAACATCTCTTACTGATGGTATTTAAAAAGTACACATTGGGAGCAATAGCATTTAAGCTACATCAACTAAAATTGTCACCTTCAAATTACAAATAACATAAACTAAGCAGCTCATTGTGTTTCTCGAGGAGCAGTCATGTTGCAAAAGATTTACACAATACACTTCATCTGACAGGAGTAAATACAACCACACATAAAGTTTCTAGGAATCATCATAGACCAAACACTCACACTCAAGCAACAAATCAAAAAAACCACCGGAACAATATTCCACAAGGCTAAAACAGTACAGCGCCTCAGACCTCTCCTTGAACCACGGGATTTCAGAACAGTGATGCAAGCCATGATGCTCCCCCACCTGGACTACTGCAATATAATCTACCACGGACTACCAGCCACCCACACCAACCCACTTCGAACTGCTTTAAATACCACAGCAAGGATTATCCAGAAAGCAAAAAAACAGGACCACATCACCCCAATACTGAGGGAGCTGCACATACTCCCCCTCGAAGGAAGAATTAATTACAAATCTGCCCTACTTACTCACAAGGCTCTCTACCAAACTCAGACTTCCCAGCTCTGCGCACTACTGCCCCAACCAGCCCACAACAGAACAACCAGACAAACCATCAGCAACTCCCTCACCATCCCCCATAAATGAACCAAATACAACCAATGGACATGCAACAGAGCCTTCGAACTATACGCACCATCCCTCTGGAACTCTCTACCAAGTCACATCAGAGGCAACGGAGATCCCCTATCATTCAGAAAACAACTAAAAACCGTCCTATTCCAGGAATACCTCAGACCAGAAACAAGCACCCACCACTGACTACCTCCCAACCCCCCCAACTCCCCCCCCCCTCGAACATATTTTCTAAGAGACTGAAATACAATGTCTATGTCTATGTCCCAAATATTTGTTGAAATCATCAATGTTGGCCACCCGGTGATAGCCCCAACCCCAGAATTTGATTATTGTCCACCCCCCCCCCCCACCCCCCTTTTAATGTTACGCCGCTTTGACCCGGTGAAAAGCGGGATATAAATACAGTTAAATAAATAAATAAATAAATTCTGGTCCTTGAAAGCTGCAGCCTGAGCTGATTTTCAAGGTAGCCATTGCTATGAAAATCAGCCTCTGTCTTATTCCATGTGTAATGAATATTCGTTATAGGCATCCAAATAACAATAAAAATAGAGAAGAATTGAATCAACTGAGTACAATTCATGGGGTGATTTTCAAAGGGATAGTCCATTGGAAAACTAGTGTTTACCTATGGAGAAGAACCCTTAGACTATTGTCTCACCTTTTGGAAAAAGAGGTGACCCTGGAGGGGGTGCAGTGCTAAATCAATATATGCACAAAATTCATTTTTGACTCCTTTATATACTTCCTGCTAAGGGGCTTGCAGCTACAAAGTCTGTGGCAACTTCTGTATCTACACCTTTCTCCAGGGAAGTTTTCCTCTGGAAAATGGCTTACAGGCCGGCACGTACAATCTTCCATGAAGTCTGCCACCTCCCTATGCTCTCTGGATATCCTTTTGGAACCTGGTGCTCCTCACTCTCTTGTTCACCACGTATGTGTATCTTGCCATACTCTAGTCCCCAGTTTTGTGATGTTTTTTGTCTTGATTAGATTGTAAGCTCCGATAAGCAGGGACTGTCTCTTACACCTATATGTACCGCAATCTGTACACCTTGTAGCACTGTACAGATGATAAGTAGCTGTAGTAGTTATAGGAATGACATGAAATTAAATGGGAGCAGCTTAAAATGTGTTTAATTTGGCAGGAATATTTTTCTTTTTGCAAGGGGAATGCTTGTCTAGCTTCATTTTATCTGAAGGGGAAAGTTATCTTGTAAAGGTGCACGTTGTAGCCAGCGGTGGGATTTGAATCCTGTCAGGAACTGGTTCGGTCCACGGATGGAGTCAGCAGGTTGCACTGGCTCGCGCAAACCGGTTCCTAGGATTTCCCTGCTTTTGCCGAACCAGTGCCTACAGGCTATATCATTGCCGCAGCAACATTGGCAGGCTTTAAAGCATCCAAAAGCATGTTGATGGCATTGGAGGCATCTTCCAATGCCGTGATCCCCACCGCTGGCATCAACATATCTTTGGGGGCTTTGATTCCCGCCAGTGCTGCTGCGGTAGTGACAGAGCCTGTAAGCATCAGTTTGGCGAACGTGGGGAAAAGCTAGGAACAGGTTCCCATGAACCGGTGCATACCGGCTGAATCCACTATTGTTTATAGCACTATATAAATGATTAATATAGCAGTAGCAGTGGTAGTGAAGGATTGTATTTTTGTCTCTGTTATCCTAACTATTTGTAATGGATTGCATGAACTATGCTTCTAATACTGACAATAATACAGATTTTTTTTGACATATAATTAAACATTGCCCGGGAGCCCAAATTAGCTTGATTTCCTGTCTTTGCCTAAAACAAGGTTGTTTTCTGTGAAGTGTGAACTAGAAACATCTTGTGGCTGTTTTAATCATTAAAAGTTTGTATATCCAATGGATTTTGTTTTTGTGAATTGCCTTTAGGCAACATGAAAATAAACTCTAAACAGTAAATTTTGTTGCTGGTAGTCTCTAGGTAGATTTCCTTGCAAAGGTTTTGCTTGTTTCATTTTTGCAGAAAAAAAGAAAGGCTGCAGAGGAGATTCTTGTGTTCATTTTTTCACAATGTCTGAAGCAGTGAGGACTGATGAGGGGAAACAGCAGAAAAGTATAGCAACTGCCCCATACTGATGATGTCACTGAAAGGCATCCTTTCCATGCTTAACTATGGCAGACAGCATCCACCTCTTCCTGGGAAATAATTTTATTTATTTATCACAAACTACTTTATCATTTCAGTCAAAGCTGTTTATGTTGTAACTTAAACTTGGCAATGTACATTAAATAGGGGCAATAATGGTCTTTTCTGAGGGTTAAGTGACTTGCCCAAGACCACAAGGAGTGCTAGCAGGAGCTGAACCCTTGCCACTTTGCTCCTAGGCAAGTGCTCTAACCATTAGCCTACTCCTCCATTCTGTAGAGATACACCATGCATTATAAATAAACTAAGCCTTTGAAATGCTTGTGTTAGTGATCACAAGGGCAACATATGCAGATATAAACACCTCTACTGCTGCTTTGCAAACAACAAAAAAGACATTTTACTCTTACGAAAACAAAAATTTAGGAATTAACAATAACGTTGCATTTAAAAAAATAAGTTCATGCTACCAGTAAAGAACTAATTAAGTTCCATTACCCATTACCACAACAAATTATATATCTTCCAGAGGCTTGTTTATAAAAAATTAATGATAACAGTGAACTAAATCAACAAACATGATCAAATGTAGAGCCCCCTAGGCTTCTACTAAGGAAAATGTTTGTTTCAGTAGAGTAAACAGGGAACTTTCTAGTTGGGGGGGGGGGGGAGGTTTTCCAGAATATGTTGTATTTTGAGTTATTTTTCAGCCCATCCCCTACAGTTAAAATTACCAGATATCCCCGATTTTAGAGCTGTGTTCCTGACTCCCACGTATTTGGCAGTCTCCTGTCTCCAATATCAGCAATGGGGACAGAGGTGTGTAGAAAAAAAATGTATTTTCAATTTAGTGCTTGGAATATGTCAGTTTTTAGAATTTATGTCCTTTATCTTTATATTTAGCACAGTACAGGGGAAATGCATCACTGTTTCTATTTCTCTGTCTGCTTAGAAGCGATGTTATTGCTGTCATGGATTGGGGGGGGGGGGGGTAATGATTCCTCTTCCCTCCTCCATGCCTTGTTACTCAAACCTGGAACTAAGAGATCCCTACCTTCCCCCTCCACACACACACACATTGCAAATAAGTGTCTCAGATTTGCCTGCAAAGAATCTGGTTGCCTTTACCTACAGTATGGATTAAGAACTCAAAGAGTATTTCATTGACTCTGCGAGTCACAGTTGGAGATGTCATCCAGGGAGCGGAAGGAGATGTAGCAAGCTGCTGCAGCTCTCCAGGTTCCAGAGAGCCAGAAGAGAGCCGTGTTCTCTCTTCCCCCTGAGACAGAGAGGTACTTGCTTTTTCACATCAAAGAAAGCTGGAGGAGATCCAGAAAAAGTTGTCCTCCCCATTCTGAAGAAGCCCTCCTTTGACCCCTCTGTTCCTGCACATGGCAGCCAGTCTCCAATCTTCCTTTCCTTTCAAAGATCTTGTAAAACACGGTCTTCTTACAGCTGTCTTCACACCTTGATTCTACACTGGCACTCCACCCTAGGCTGTCTGCATTTCACACTGGACACAGTACGGAAACCATCATTCTTTCCCGTTTGAATGAACTGCACTTAGCACATGAACAGGGTGACTTCTCCATTGCAGTGTCTCTCGACCTTGTTGACCACCACACACTCT
Organism: Ichthyophis bannanicus; assembly: GCA_033557465.1. Classification (NCBI taxonomy): domain Eukaryota; kingdom Metazoa; phylum Chordata; class Amphibia; order Gymnophiona; family Ichthyophiidae; genus Ichthyophis; species Ichthyophis bannanicus. Next base: position 514,563,485 of record CM066031.1, on the reverse strand, counting down.
TGTCCCGTCTTGATGATTAATGGATTTGTGGTACTGTTCACCAATGGTTCCGGTCCTTTCTGTCTGCATGCTCCTTTTCGGTCCACATTGCCTCCTCCTCATCACCCACCCACCATTTCACTCCCCTGCGGTGTCCCCCAGGGTTCCATACTGGCACTCCTGCTCTTCAACTATAAATTAATGAATGGAGTGGAATGGGTAAACGTAGATCGATTGTTTATGCTATCAGAATATAGAAAGACTAGGGGACATGCAATAAAGCTACAGGGTAAACTATTTAAGACAAATAAGAGAAAATATTTTTTCATTCAACGCGTAATCAAACTCTGGAATTTGTTGCCGGAGGATGTAGTAAGAGTTAGTGTAGCTGGGTTTAAAAAAGGTTTGGACAAGTTCCTGGAGGAAAGGTCCATAAACCATTATTAAAAAGGGACCCAGGATATCAATGCTTGACCCAATACAAGCATTGTGGAACCTGTATCTTTTGGGGATACTGCTTGGTACGTATGACCTAGATTGGCCACTGTTGGAAACAGGATACTGGGCTTGATGGACCTTGGTCTGACCCAGTATGGCAGTTCTTATGTTCTTATGTTCTTGCACCACTCACCCTGCTCATACAGCAATCCAGCCTATCAACATATTACTATGCCGATGACATTATCCTTTTGTTCCATACTAATCCTTTTTCCCCCGACCTCACTCCTCTGAACAATTGTCTAGTGCAGATTTCATCTTGGCTGTCATCTAATTATCTTCATCTCAACCCTGCCAAGTTGGCCGCCATCTGGTTCACCTTCCGTACCCCTTGCACTTAACTAGTCCCTGCTCTCTCCAATAACCCTATACTCCTCACCTCAACCCTCTGATATCTGGGTGTTACCCTTGATTCCTCCCTTTCTTTTCACCACCATATCATCTCACTCATGCATCACTCATTTTTCTCATTACACCATTTAAGAGCAGTGCGCTCTAATCTCCCAACGTCCTCCCTGACCACCCTTACAGGATCCCGTTTCTTGTTGCGACTCAATTATTGTAACTCTGTTCTGGTGGGCCTTCCCCTTTACCAGCTTCATCATTTACAGTTGTTGCAGAATACAGCTGCCCGGTTCCTCACCTATGCCTCCCATACTGACCATGTGTCCCCCATTCTTATTTGTCTACATTGGCTCCCCCTTCACTTCCGGTTTCAGTATAAGGTCCTCATCACTGTAAATCAGGTAATTCATACTGGCATATCTCAGTATTTAGCTGACCTACTACATCTGCATGTCCTCCCCTCCCCCGTGCCCTTCGCTCCATTCACAAAATCCACCTGTTCCTTCCGTCTCCTGCCCGTGCACGCTTAGAACTCACACGCCATTCTGCTTTCTTTTTTCTCGGTCCAGCCCTATGGAATTCACTGCCCCCCTCACTCCGTGCTAAGCAGTCCTTTCCCTGATTCATGGCGATGCTGAAGACCTATCTCTTCGCACCGCCTTTGATCTTTCCCCAACCCAGGATCACTTCACATGCCCCTCCTGATTCATTGTTTCTCTGTATATATTTGTCTTTCTGTCTTTTCTGTGTGCCCTATCCTCTCTACTATCCTAGTACGCGTATATACTTTGGTGTTCTTTTCTCTCTTTAGCAGCATTTATTTGTTGTACACCGCCCTGATGCTTTGGCCTGGGTGGTTAATCAAATGATCAAATAAAGATAAAGATAAAGAAAGATAACGTTCAGCACTCTAACATGGTTTGGGAGTCAAGCATCCCAACACCCTGGGGTACATTAGTCTATTTGGAGATGAAGTATTGTTGGATTTTCTTTCTACAAGAGAAGTGCAGGGTCAAGCTAGGTGGCTGCCTAGGGCAACAACCTCTTGGGGGAGGGGGGGGGTGACAAAGAACAGGGCATTCAAAACCAAGGAATTGATTCTGACAGCCTGGAGGTTGTCAGGCTTAAGGTTTCCCTAGGGCGTCAACACCTTGAACCAACTCTGGGGCTGGTCCTGGAGAAGAGGATTCTAGAGCTCCTGAGGAGGAGGTCAAAAGTGAACTCCCAGGAAGATCATGTATTCCTACAGCAATACGCAAACAATGTAAACATTCAGACTGTAGAAATTTTGTATATTTTTACTCTTGGCCTTTATATTTTGGAGAAATTGCAGACTATGAAGGTTACAGACTGTTTGCTATGATTTCTGTGCCTTTTCCTCTATTTCTAATGATTTTATCATCAGTAAATATTCACTGATGATGAAATCATCAACACTCAAAGAGAGTAATTTTATAGTAGGTCACCTAGTTTAAGAGAGCAAACAGGTGCACATTTGTGTTTAACGCAAAGCCTCTGCAGTACCGGTCAGGGGTGTGACCAGCATGTTCCTACCAGTTAAGACACAGATGAATACCTTAACCCATGGTGCCAATATTGCAGCTGCACTTAGCTCCACCTATTGAGGTGATATTAAGTGAACCCATACTAATGGCAACATTGACATCATGCGATACGCCAACAGCAATGTGTTCATCATGCCCATTCTCTGCCCCTACCCTGCCCATTTAGCACCTTCACACGCAAGTAACAGCTAATGAGCGAATTAGTGTGCACTACCTCATGCTGCCGTGGTAACAGTTGCTGTGGACCCAAGCAGGCAGTTACCACATTTGAAAACCCCTGTTAATTGCTTAGCACACTTTAATAAAAGGGCCTCTATGTGTTTTTATAAAATACGAGAAATCAGCGCTAGATTGAAACTGTCGATATGTATGCCTATCCGAGAGCAAATGTAGATATTCGCACGTAAAGTACATGGGAACGTGAACATTTTTTATGTAAGGACCCTCATGAATAACTAGTTCCACAGTGATCTGAAGAAGCCTCAGCCAGGACATGCTGGAGTTCACTGCCTTGTCCTCCCTCCCCTGCCACCCGAAGAGGCAGGAAAGATGGAACATTCTGGGCCAATGCAGGAAAGAGTGCTAGCCTTTGCACATAGGTTAGCTCAGCATACAGTTCGTCTATCCCTCTCTCTAGGACTGGATCTGAAATTGGTTGATTGATAGACGACAGAGGTTGGTGGTAAGTGGAATTTACTCAGAAGAAAGGAAAGTGAGTAGTGGAGTGCCTCAGGGATCAGTCCTGTGACTGGTGCTGTTCAATGTCTTCATGAGTGTTATTGCCAAATCTTGCAAAATCTGATTGTGGGCATTTATCCCAGTCATACAGCTGGCTTGCATCTAGTTTAACGCAATTTTGAACACTTACACCCTGATTTATAAAGTACATGCATACTACTTCCGCCGGAATTCTGCACACAATAAATCTAAATTTTATACTTTTTGGCAATTTTTTTCTATTTTCTATTTTAAAATATTACTTAAAAAACAATATGCTTTGTTAGTTTGACAAACAAAGCATGCAGAATTTTGCATAATTCAGATCTTTTGACAAACTCCCTGTTCCTCCCACCTTTTTCCACTATTTCCCATCCTAACCTTCTTGCACTCTTCCTCTTTCCTTTCATCCACTGAATATCTCAGTGGCATTCCCAGCCCCCTTGGCCCAGCACCACCTCTTGACAGTGCAATGCACCCCCCACCCCCAGGTCCACACTTCCAAGACAGCATGGCAAACTTACCTTAAACTGGGTGGACTGCCATGCTGCTTTGAAAGTGTGAACCTGGCAGCGATGCACCCCCACTCCTGGCTGGCACCTGGGCTGTGCTGCACCAACCACCCTGCCCATGGTATACCACTGGAATAACTAGTTGCTTCATTGCAAATGCAATGTGTGCCTTCAAGTCAGTGCTCATTCAGCAGCTCCAGGGTTTTCTTGGCAGTGTGATTGGAAGTAGATTTCCAGGTCTTTCTTCCAAGGCAATGGAGGATCAAGCAATATGCCCAAGGCCATAAGGAGTGCTAGTTGGAATCAAACCCTAGTCACTCTCTACTCCTCCCTGTCTCCTCAGCTCACAACTTTGGGGTCGTCTTTGACTTTTCTCTCTCCTTCTCCACACACATCCAACTGATAGCTAAAACCTACTGTTTCTTTCTCTACAACATCAACAAAATTCACCCATTCCTTTCTGAACACACTACTAAGACATTTATCCACTCCTTAGTCACCTCCCATCTAGACTATTGTAACTTGCTCCTTGCTGGTCTTCCTCTGAGTCATCTTTCTTCCCTTCAATCTGTTCAATATTCTGCTGTACGGCTAATCTTCCACCAGCCTCGTCATGCTCATATTACCCCTCTTCTCATGTCTCTTCATTGGCTTCCTATCTGTTTCCGCATCCAGTTCAAACTTCTCCTGCTGACCTATAAGTGCATTCACTCTACAGCTCCTCACTACTTTTCCTCTCTTATCTCTCCCTACACCCCTCCTCGAGAACTCCAATCTTCTGGCATATCGCTTCTATCTATGCCCTTCTCTTTTATTGCTAACTCCAGACTTCGCTCTTTCACCTTGCTGCTCCATATGCCTGGAACAAAGTACCTGAATCCGTCTTTTACATATGTCTGTGCAGCGCTGCGTATGTCTTGTAGTGCTATAGATATGTATCACTGCATGCCCACACCCACGCACCCTGCCACTTCATTTGTTTGCTGTGTAACCTGCTTTGATTTCAGGATAAAACGGTATATAAATCAGTCTAAATAAATAAATAAAATGCTCAGTAGTAGTAGCAGCAGTAGTAGTCACTTGGCTACCAAGCCAGTGCTCTAACTACTAAGCTACTCTTCCACTCTAATTGCTTCCTTACTATGGATTTAAATGTGCTGTGTGCTGCTGCCTACTCAAGGATTTGCAAACAGTTAGCTCATGTGTAAATTGTGCACAAAAACTCTCTGCTCTCAAAAGTCTAACCTCTTAACAGTACTTCCAGATTCCCATGCCAGACTAAAAACAATTTGCCACTCTGCTTTCTTATTTTGGCACCATCTCTCTGGAATTTTCTTCCAGTTTATACTCATTCTGAATCTTCCTTTAAGAAGTTTAAATTGGCACTAAAAGCATATTTCTTTGAGACTGCCTACAATGTCCCACTGTTACCAGCGTTAGCCTGAATATGTGCATATTGAGGAGCAAAGTGTTGTGGGTATGGCTCGGACAGGGGGATTGGCCAGGATGCATCTTCACAAGGTGTGGGGCAATGGCTGGGACACTGTAGTGCCCGACCACCACCTGCATGGACGGGTGGCTACAGCATGGCATGCTGGGAGGGCACTCACTCTGACCGAGCAGTGACCATGGCATATCTAGGTTACCACATAGCACGCTATGCTATCTGTCTTCTGTGATCCTGTTGTGTTCCCAGTGCTGGGGCCTCAATCACTGAGATGCCTGCTTGGTGCACATAGTTCCTCTGTGAGCATGCATGATGGACTGGCTAGTGGATTATCTGCAGTTAGACTATGCATGATCAGAACACCTATACAGTGCAGTCTGACTGCATTGTGTGCTGGTGACTGGCAGATAGTGGTGTGAGGCAGTTGGAGTTTTCCAGAGCTAACCCCATCATTGCTGCTGGTCTGCCCCAGCCACAGGTATGGCTCTAGCCCACCAACCCAGGAGGGCTGTCACATAGCAGCAGGATGAAGGTTGCTTCACAGGGTCTGGGACACCTGTTCCTTACCTATATAGTTAACCCCGTTATCCAAGTTTGTATTCCTGTTCGATGTAAAACCTGACAGCTTGTTGTTATGGTCGTTAAGTTATGATGTAAACCGCGCTGATGCTAAATAGCGCGTTATATAAGAAATTGTAATAAAATAAATAAATAAATAAATAATACAAAAAGGGGTGATGTGAGCCCTTTGGGGTATGTAGTGTATACCACTTTGAACTATCAAGGAACTGCTACACATACCTCATGCAAGTTTGTAAACCCCTCTGCCCTGATAACAGGAACCCATGCCAGCCAGACCCTAACACAGGGTACACACTAATCTGGGTGGTGTCTGGTCCCAGAGGGCCACATGTGACTACAGGATACAAATGGACACCAAATTACCTTCAACTGCACTGCAAGGAACACCTGTCACACACTGGCAGTGATGGGGATGTACAGCAGGGCCTATCTCTAGCACCACATGTACTGCAGACCTAGTGCTGGGCACCCATCCTATTCCTCAGGGAGAACACAGAACCTGCACAATGGCATGGTCTGTAGCTACTCTGTGCCAGTATTACGCACTGTCAGTTCGTCTTTCCAAGCTGAGGTACCGGAGAGGTGCAGACCCCATTTGCTGATCAGCTGTAGACAGCTATTCAGCATATGCATTGCATCATGGGTACTGGTGGGGTTACCCTATCCTGGCACTCAGAGCAGACAGTTTGTGCGGTGACCTGCAGTCCTTCTGTATCCAGCCATTGCTGTGACATACACCACAGAGGTATAGCCTACTGGTTAATACAATGACATTGTTTGCAGTGTTCATGGGTTCAGTTCCTCATTGTTCTCTCCTCTCATGCCTGTCCTACTCAAATAGTGTGCATGCCTGTAACAGTCATGTTTTTGCAGATTTGTGCTGCCAGCCCATAATACCCTCGCAACAATTGCCAACATTCCCTTGGTCCGTCTATCTGCGTCTGTCTGCTGTGTAGAGTCCTGTCTGCCTGTGCAGGCTGTCACCCCATGTCCTATACTGCTACCCTTTCCTGCATTGCACCTCTTCATGCTTGCCTCGCCTGTGCCTGATCTGCATTGCACCACCACTCCTCTGTCCACCCATCATTGTAACTATCCTGCCACCTCCGCCTCCACTGGGGAACACGTATTCCCATCGTCTGCCACCAACTGTCTTTCCAGTACTTTACATTGCCAACACCTTGTGCTGTGGTACAGTTGCCCCCACCATGTTTGTCATCAGTACTGGCAGCCAATGGGATGTCCTCAGATATGGCAGGTCCAGCGGCTCCCAGCTCTCCCTCCTTCACTCCCCTGTTCATTGCCTTTCCTGAGTGCTCTATCTACTGTTAGGGCTACATCTGTCTCTGTTCCTCACAGGTCATGCATGTCATCCTGCAGCACCTTGCAGCTCTTAGGTCACACTAACCTAGGGCACCATAACCTTGTTAGGGCTAGCATTTGCATGCAAGCATTTTAGAGGCTGTATTTTATTCATATTAATTTGGCTATTGGTAGACATGGGTAATTTGGGATCTTTAAGCTCTGTCTGCTCCATACTCGAGAGTATTTGGGCTACTTTATTCTTTTTTGGAACCTCTCTGCTTTTGAGCTGAATAAAAAAAGAAATAATAATATGAGATGCACCGTTCTCCCCCGACAATGCATATGTATGATGGTAGCACTACTTGTCTGGTTTCTTTTACGGAACTTTCCCGCTGGAGCCCATCTACCAGATTCCCCTTGCTCCTCTGGCTCTCAGGAATGCAGTATACCTACTCCCTGACATTAACAAAGCAATAAAGGACAATTAGAACTAGAATATTTCTTTAGGCAGCAGGATGTCACAGACTGTTCTAAATTTTAGACCTTTTACTTCTAACTCATTAAAAAAAAAGACAGATAATTCTGAGTCCCTACCTAAGAAGAAGCCCAGGTCATTCAAACATTTCCATTTCACATACCACACACTACAGTTGGAGCTCTCTTCGAATCGTATAATAGCATTAATAAAGTTTGGACAAGATTCAAGTTGGCAAAAGTTAAACCTAGAATTACTTCTTCTGTTCATATATTTCACTCATAATTGTTACATAAAAAACTTGCTGAGCAGTGTAAATGACAGGTACAGCAGCACAGACAGCCAAAGTCAGCGTAAACAAACTTGCAGAGGCTCACTTTAGAAATTTTCCTCACAGGAAATAAATCCCCTCTGACTTCCAGAGGATATTTAATTCTGAAACTGGTGGTAAATCAGTTTCTTGGACAGTAGCAGGTCACACACATGCAGCATGTACTGTAAGTACAACACTGCTTAAACCAAGCACCACAGAAACATATAGCAAAATTTCTCCTTAAAACAGTGAAGGGCCCTGTGCTGTACCTGAAACCAGTAAAATTCTTTCAATCCTGATTGTCACTAACTGTTAGATTTTTAAAAAAAATTCTATCACACTGCCACAGTACACCAAAACGCCACCAATCTTTGCTCAGGTTTTTTCACTTTACCACACCTTCCTCCTGGAAGAAGAAAACGTTGAAAAGATCATCACATTGTAAAATATTCTAGCCCAGGGGTTCCCAAACTTGGGGTTGGGACCTCAAATGGAGTCACATCATCAGTGGATGGGGTCACAGAAATATGACCATTTCATATTTTCTCTGGGCTTTTATGGGGACCTATGCCAAGTAGTGGTAGTCAGCAGTCAACATGGAGCCAGTGAACATTCTCAGGACCTGGGTAAGCTTCTTGTTAGGTTGGAAATCATGCTGAGTACTGACATCTCTAAGCGTGCACCACACACTGACGGAAAGGGCCCTGTGCAGCTGCTGCTGTTGCCACTGCTGTTGCTGCTCCTTCCTGCTTTAGATGAGCGGAGGAAGGGGAACATAAGGATTGCCATACTGGGTCAGACCATCAAGCCCACTATTCTATTTCCAACAGTGGCCAATCCAGGTCTCAAGTACCTGGATTGGCCATAATGCCTGTCCTGGCTCCATAATACCTGTCCTGGGGCAAGCAGTGGATTTCCCAGGTCCTCTTTAGTAATGGTTTAAAGACCTTTCCTCCAGGAACTTGTCCAAACCTTTTTTAAACTCAGCTACACTAACAGCTTTGACTACATCCCCCAGTAATGAATTCCAGAAGTTGATTATGAGTGAAAATATATTTTCTCTTATTAGTCTTAAATGAGTTACATTGTAGCATCATTGTGTGTCCCCTAGTTGTTCTACTTTTTGATGGCATAAACAATCCATTCTACATTTACCCATTCTACTCCATTCATTAATTTATAGACCTCTATCATATTTTCACTTAGCCATCTTTTTTCCAAATTGAAGAGCCCTAACCTTTTAAGCCTTCCCTCAGAGGGGTATCCTTCCATCCCCTTTACCATTTTGGTAGTGCTTTCTACCTTTTCTAATTCTGCTAAATCCTTTTTGAGATATGGTGACCAGAGTTGCACATAATATTCAAGGTGCAATCACACTATAGAACGATACAGAGGTATTATAATATTCTTTGTTGTATTCTCCCTTTCCTTATGATACCTAGCATTTGATTTGCTTTCTTGGCTGCCGCTGCACCCTAGGTAGAGGGTTTCAACATATTATTCATGATGACACCTAAATCTTTTTCCTGGGTGGTGATTCGTGTAACCATACATGTAGTTTGGGTTGTTCTTTCCTAGGTGCATAACTTTGCACTTGTCCACATTAAATTTCATCTGCCATTTGGATGCCCAGTGTTCCAATTTATCAAAGTCCTCTTGCAATTTTTCACAATCCTTTTGTGTTTTAACAACTTTGAATAATTTTGTATCATCTGAAAATTTGATTACCTCACTCATTATTCCCATTTCCAGGTCATTTATGAATTTTTTAAAAAGCAGCGAGCCTAGCACAGATCCCTGGGGTACTCTACCATTCACCTTTCTCCATTGAGAAAATTGGCCATTCAGCCCTACTCTCTGCTTTCTATCTTTTAACTAGTTCCTGATCCACAGTACTACACTGTCTCCAATCCCATGACTTTTTAATTTCATCAAGAGTCTGTCATGAGGGACCTTGTCAAAGGCTTTCTGAAAATGCAAATATAGTATATCAATCGAGTCACCTTTGTCTATCTGTTTATTCACACCTTCAAAAGAATATAACAAATTAGTAAGACAAGATCTTCCTTGGCTAAATCCATGTTGGCTTTCTCCTATTAAACCATGACTATCGGGATGTAGTTGAAAACTACAGGCCGGTTAGTTTAACTTCAGTGGTGAGTAAATTATTGGAAATGCTGCTGAAAAAGAAAATAGTGAGGTTTCTGGAGTCCAGTGGATTACAGGATCCGAGGCAGCATGGATTCAGCAGAGGCAGGTCTTGTCAGACAAATCTGATTGATTTCTTTGACTGGGTGACCAGGGAGTTGGACCGAGGGAGAGCTCTAGATGTGGTGGATTTAGATTTCAATAAAGCCTTTGACACCGTTCCTCACAGGCGACTTATAAACAAACTGAGCACCCTAGGGATGGACCGTAAAGTTACTGCTTGGGTTAGAAATTGGTTGTGTGGGAGGCAAAAAAGAGCACAGGTAAATGGAGCTCACTCTGAGGAGAAGGACGTTACCAGTAGTGTGCCCAGGGATCTGTCCTTGGTCCGATTCTTTTTAACATCTTTGTTAGTGATATAGCGGAAGGGCTGTCGGGTAAGGTTTGCATCTTTGCGGATGATACCAAAATCTGCAAGAGTAGACACGCAGGAAGGTGTAGATAACATGAGGAGGAATCTAGCTAAACTTGAAGAATGCTCTAGAATTTGGCATCAATAGACCTATGACAGACAACCTTTTTACAGTGCAACAGTACGAGAGATCTGGGGGAAGTGATGATCAGAGGCCCTAATACTGGGGCAGAAACAGCGTGTGAGGGAAACAGATGAAGTAGAGTTTTTAGGAGAGAGGCATGACATTCAGGGCCCCTGATGGTCTTGTTCCTGCTGGCCCTGTTGGCTGGATTTGTGTGGACAATGGAATGACTAAGTGCTGGGGCTGACTTGTTCGGGGCTGTCATTTAATTTACTTTTTTAAATGCTATCCTTCTCCCCTGCTGCACTGGGAGTCGAAGATAGGGACGGCCTCGGATGTGAACGCCCACTGATGGCAAAGGATGAGGGCTCATCGGAGAGCTACGGGTTCGAAAGTAGGGGGGACCGACTTTGGAGCGACTGCATGGCTTGTATGAATGCAATGGAGTGTATGTAAAAACAGTAATGGGCTGAATGGCAGAGTGATAGTGGGGGATGGGGGGAATAAGTGCAAGTCAGAATGGGAAGAGTGGGAGTTTATGTGAGGGAGAAGGAAAACACACAACTGAGGGGGGGGGGGAAAGAGGACAGAAGGGGGAGGGACAGGCGGAGAGTAGAGGAGTGTGGGCGGAGGGGACCGCTCAGAAGTCCAGGAACTTCCGAGAACTCTAGAAGGAGCCCTGACAGAGGGGTTTTCCCTGTGCCGCCCTGGAGAAAGGTGAAGGGGCAAAAGCTCCTATGGCCTGACGTAAGCAGGACTACAGAGGAGATCAGAGGAGAAGAGATACCTCTGAGATGAGTTACAGATTCCAGCCCTAACGGGGAAAGAGAAAGGGAAAAAGAAAAAAGGAGCTCAGGAAATAAGAAGCCACAAGTGGCTCAGGAGAACCTCTAAGCCCTGTCCTCATGGGGGAAGGGAACAGGCATTGAGGAGTGGAGCTGAGGAGTAATGTAGTACAAGCAGATAATTCAAGGAAGGAGGAAGGAGGTAAGACCCAGACATTGCACTGGGTTTGAGGCAGTTAGAGTTTCTTTTCTGGGCTGCAAGGGGCTGTAAAATCTTGGGGGATCTGCTAAAACTAAGTGAGCCTGGACCCCTGATGTTTCAGCAGGTAAAACAGGAATGGGATATACCTAATGGGAACTTATTGTATTACCTACAGATACTTTGCAAAAGAGAGATGCTCACAGCATGGTGGTACATACGGTGGATGCGGAGTTCAACTCTTTACCAAAGAAGTATAACAAATTGCCGATTTAGATGTTTTCCCTCATGTGTGGTCTTTGCAGCTGAATTTGGAGGTTACAGGGGCCAGTTACAACACATTTGGAAAGAGACATATAAGTTAATTAATAGTGTGGACATATAGGAGACACCGTTTAAGATTATACATAGGACATATATTACAAGTGCGAAAGATCTTCGAATAAAGTTATGGGAGGATGAAAATTGTCTTAAATGCAAAATTAGGAGAGACATATGGTTGCACTCCTTTCTTGAGTGCCCCAAGTTGCAAGATTTATAGTCAAGATAGTTGGGGTATTTGGGGGCTAGTGGGGAGGAAGAATTTAGAGTGGACATATAACCATCTGCTTCTATGGGATTGGGGTATCCAAAATAATCTAGCTATATTGAGGACAGTGGCATACCAAGGGCAGGGCATTGATTGCAGCCCACTCCGGGTGCTGGCCAGGAAGGGGGTGCACCCCGCTGAGCCCACACAGCAGAGCCAAGATGTGAGTGACTTGCTGCGCTGCCTCTGCTCCAGGCCTGGCATTTGTTCTCTCCTAGCCAAAGTCCTGCGAATCGTGATACATCAGCCCAGGAGAGAACAGCCACCGTGCTTGGAGTAGAGACAGCATGGCAAGTCACCCAAGGCTTTAGGTTTGTTGCACTGACTCCGCCGTCCCGTGCCATGTGGGGGGTTGCGAACACAAGAGGGGGCTCAAGCTGCTTGGGAGGGGCTCCCGCCCCGATTGCCCAGAGGGCTTAGAACGCTACTGGTCGAGGACAAAATATACATTTCTTTTGACTGCCTTGTCAAAATGATATTAAAGTATTGGGTATCGGAGCAGGCGCCACCATATCAGTGTTTGGTATACTTAATGGAGGTCGTGGTGACCTCTGAGATGCAACCTTAGAACACTAGTAATAGGATCACAGGTATGCAATAGAAGCAATTGTGGTTCAGATGCTCTCAAAAACATGATCACCCTTCAGATTAACAGTAAAGACAGAGGTGCATATGTATTAGCACAACTTTGCTTTGGGTAATGTTAAGCTTTGTGTAGACAGTTGGGTGGGGTGAGTGTGGACTGCAGATTTAGAAAAAAAAGTGGTGTTTGCGTTGGGTAATGTTGAACTTTGTGTACACAGTTGGGTGGGGTGAGTGTGGACTGCAGATTTAGATAAAAAAGTGGTATGGACTGGGTATGACAGGGAGTGGGTGAGTGTTTATTTTGTTAGTGGAGTAAAAAGCTGAAAAAGACCAGCAGGGAATACAAACTAAAGCCTGGATCCTTGAAAGGAGCCAAATGAGAGACCTGGGAGCATGTTATTGCTGTTTTTGCTGGAGGGTTTCTGTAAGTGCTTTTGTCATAAAGACTGTTCAAGGACAAAGAAGTGGTTGTTAAATGTTCTTTTGGTTAAGAGTGGAGAAATCATGAGCACAAATGTTTTTCTTTTTTCTTTGCTGAGGAGTAAGTAAAAGCTTTTTCTAAAAAACTATCATCTTGTGATTATTTCAAAGGAAAATGATCAAATTGACTACTTAAAGAATATACGATGTGGCACTGTTGATCAAATCCCATAGATGCAGCTTCTTTTTTAGTGATGGGGAAAAAACAAATTGCAAGCTGAACAATTCCCATAACTAAAATTATTTTCCAAAGGCGTTGCATTCTGAACAGCAACCGCAGTTAATTAATCTTCAAGCATACCTGTCACCACACGATCCCGGATATTTGATCCTTGTGAAAATGCAGATCACGGCACGTGTGTAAACATTGTGTGGAATGAAAGCACGTATAGATCGTCATTAAAAATAAAGAAAACCTCCGTATACACATCATTGGCAAATATTAGTTGTATCACTTTATCCTTCTTTGCAAGAACAAGTCACTATCTGAGAACAAAGCTCTCCCTAGGCTTTTTTAGCTGTAACGCAAGGATGCCTTCACTGCAGGGCATGTGATGTAACTTAAAATCATCACTATCTGCACATAGTCTCCTTAACTAGAGGCAAAAACGTAAAGGGAGTTTTTCCCTGAGTCCCCTCAGATGAGTACACTGTCCTCACAGTTTGTGTGTGCATGTCTACATCACATTACATTATATTTGGTATTGAGCTGTCAGCGTGTAAGCTAGGTGAAATGTTGCATGTGACCCATTTCCTCTAGTCCCCTCGAGACTTGCATGGCCCATGTCTCAGCGCAAGGTGCAACCTTTGACTATACTGATCAATTGCAGAGCCTCCTAGCCTTGGTTTTCTTTGTCATTCATTTTCAGATCATTTGAAAGCCATTGGGGAAAGCAATTTCACACGCTGATTTTGGGGTTTTCATTCAAGTTTAACGAATCTTGTGACAGCCATCAGCAGCAAGGCAACAGCACTCTGAGTCTTCAGCAGCAAGACAACAGCACCCTGAGTCTTCAGCAGCAGACAACAGCACCCTGAGTCATCAGCAGCAAGACAACAGCACACTGAGTCTTCAGCAGCAAGGCAACAGAACCCTGAATCTTCAGCAGCAAGACAACAGCATCCTGAGTCTTCAGCAGCAAGACAACAGCACCCTGAGTCTTCAGCAGCAAGACAACAGCACCCTGAGTCTTCAGCAGCAGACAACAGCACCCTGAGTCATCAGCAGCAAGACAACAGCACACTGAGTCTTCAGCAGCAAGGCAACAGCACCCTGAATCTTCAGCAGCAAGGCAACAGCACCCTGAGTCTTCAGCAGTGGCAACAGCACCCTGAGTCTTCAGCAGCAAGGCAACAGCACCCTGAGTCTTCAGCAGCAAGGCAACAGCACCCTGAGTCTTCAGCAGCAAGACAACAGCACCCTGAGTCTTCAGCAGTGGCATGAAAATCCCACAGTCCCACAAGAGGAGCAAAGGACACCAAGAGAATCGATGGATCATGGCGGATAGTGTGATCTGGTTATTTATGGAAAGGTTTCTCATATGAAATTGGAATTAGGGGATGATGGAAAGGTTGGTTGGGTGAATGAGACTTAGCAATGTTCTGGGGGGGTTAGGCAACATTATGGGGGGTGTATTTGTAAAAGCCTTATCATTCTTGTTATTATTATTATTATTTTAATTGAATTTATCCCCTGAAGTCCACAGTGGGTTCCAAGCAGTGATGTACCAAGGGAGGGGCAGTGGATGTGGCCGTTCCGGGTGCTGTCCAGGAGGGGGGGGCCTGCACCCCCACCAAGCCCACACTTCAGAGGCAGTGCAGCAAACGCCCCTTAATGCCGGGTGGCTTGCAGCGCTGCCTCCAATCCAGCCCATTGAGTTTTCTTTAGCAGCTGAAGTCTTGCAGTTTGCAAGACTTCGGCTGGGAGAGAGGTGGCCGGGAGGCAGCATGGCAAGCCACCCGTCTTTAAGGCCTGAGGTGGACTGACTGTAGTTTGTGCTGATGCCCATTGCATTGAGTGACAGGCAGAGCAGCAGGAGCAGGGGCATTAACACAATGCAGAGGTAGGCAAGCTACAGTCCACGAGTGCTTGTGTTTTCACCCACCACATGCCGCCAGGGTTATCTTGTCTCTGCCTCATGCCATCTTCTCTGACATGGAAAAGAAACTAAAGCTATGCTGCTTCTAATCTTTGTTAGACATAGACTGTGGTGCTGCAGCAAAGATATAATCTCTCTCTCTCTCACTCTAATTTAGTGTAGCCAGCCAGCCACTGAGGCAGCATAAATCGTAGCCCCACTCCCATACAACACCGTAATCCAGTCCAGACTTTCTGCTGCTATGAGGGAGCACAGCCACTGGAACCTTGTCAAGATGAGTTTCTGAATAGTGCTTCTCAACCCTCTCCCAGTCAGTTGTTTCTATCACCTAGTCAGTTTTTTCTTTTTAGAATTACCACAATGAATAATATGCATGAGATTAGATTTGCATACAACAGATTTCCAATATATGCACATTTATTGCATGCATATTCATTGTAGTGATCCTGAAAACCTGACAGGCTAGTTGTGCCTTCTGAAGAGGTAAAGCACTGGGAAAAATCATCAGACTTTCTTTTCCTCAATAAATTTCCTAAATCTATGAAGCATGAATCAAGCTCCAGAAATCACTTCCTTCCCTTTCCAGCTTGAAAAAATAACTGAATTGTTCAAAGTGCTCTAAGTTTCACTTCTGCAAAAATAAAAAAGCATTGGTGACGTCCTGGAATGCAGAGGACAGCTGGTCAAAATACACTGAAACATGATTGGTCCTGTTTAGTACATTTTTTGTAGAAAAATGTTGCTGGAGGTACTCATATGTGGGGCTTTTTCATTAAGAAGTCAAAATAGAGACCAACGAGCACCCGAGGGTACACAAAAGAACAAAAGAGGCAGGTGCACCAAACAGTATGGTCAGGTTACCAACTTTATTTCAGCTCCAATGCGTTTCAGCAACGCCTTCCTCAGAGGGCACACACTATGCAATATGTAATGCGTTTGAACACTTGAGTCCTTGTTTGAGCCATAAGGACTCAAGTATTCCAACACATTATGTATTGCATACAGTATCACAGAGTGTGCCCCCTGAGGAAGGTGTTGCCAAAACGCATTGGAGCTGAAATAAAGTTGGTAACCAGACCACATTGTTTGGTGCACCGGGCTCTTTCATTAATACATGAGGACCATGGGTCAATGCTAGCAGGCAATGAAAAAGGTGCCAGAAACTTATACAGAGGCACTATCGCCTCCTTTTTTCTGCTGGCCATTCTTCTCCCTATGCACCCAAACAGCCATCTGGCTTTCACTATCGCCTTTTCTACCTGTTTAGCTACTTTAAGATCGTCAGACACAATCACGCCCAGGTCCCACTCTCCTTTTGTGGATAGAAGTACTTCACCCCCTACACTGTACTGCTCCCTTTGATTTTTGCGACGCAAATGCATGACCCTGCATTTTTTAGCATTAAATCTCAGCTGCCAAATTCTCGACCATTCTTCAAGCTTAGCTAGATCCCTCCTCATGTTATCTACTCCTTTCTGGGTGTCTACTCTATTGCATATTTTGGTATCATCTACAAACAGGCAAACCTTACCAAACAGCCTTTCTGCAATATCACTAACAAAGATGTTAAAAAGAATCGGATCAAGGTCAGATCCCTATGGCACCCTCCCTGTGGACAGAACCCTGTGGCACTGGTAACCTCCTTCTCAGAGTGAGCTCCATTGATCTGTACCCTTTGTTGCCTCCCACTCAGCCAGTTTCTACCCAATCAGTAACTTTAGGGTCTATCCCTGGAATGCTCAGTTTATTTATAAGTCACCTGTGCGGAATGGTGTCAAGGGCTTTACTAAAATCCAAGTACATCACATCTAGAGCTCTCCCTTGGTCCAACTCCCTGGTCACCCAGTCAAAGAAATCAATCAGATTTCTCTGACAAGACCTGCCTCTAGTGAATCCATGCTACCTCGGATCTATGCTGCCCGGGGATGCACCCGAATCTGCTCCTGTGGGAGCTAGCTGTCCCTATGGGATCAGAATCTCAGCACAGTGGCTAGACGTCTGGGAGGTGCCCCAATTCAGGCACCCCAGATGTCCAGCCACTTCCCCAGCTACCTCAGCCAGGCTTCTCCATGGAGTGGCAGTGGCATGGCATCCTGTTGCCATGCCACCACGGCACCATGAAGGAACCGTGGCCTCCAGCCACCCCCCAAAACATTTTTTCCCTGTAACCTGACTCCCAATTGGGCCTCCCATGGCTGAGACCGGGCTGCAGCGAACTTCCTGCACCCCCTTACCTCTTCGGTCTGGCCCAGCTCCTTGTCCCTCTATGTCTAGGGGGGCTTATTCCATTTCCAAGTTGGAATAAGTCCCTCGTCTAACCTGCTGACCCCAGACGTACAGGGCTGAGCTCAGAATTAGGCCTGTACATTCAGGGTCGCTTCTCCTCCCACCTCCCACCCTCTCTCCTCTCCCGACTCACCCCCTCTCGCCCATAAACAGGGCTCCCCGTACAAGTCGTCTATACATGCAGGGAGCTCTGTGGCCACCAGTGCAATCCGGATGTTTAGCGGGTCTGGACGTCCAGACCTGCTAAACAAGCATCAGAATCTATCCATAATGTAGCGCATCCATTTTCAAGGCTTACAAACTGATTGTGTAAAATTCTGAAGCATTAATATGCAGGGCCAGTGAAGGATTGGAGATGCCCTAGGCAAGTCACTCCATTCTCCTTCCCCTATTGATTCTCCCCCCCCCCCTTTATTGCTGCCACTGCTGCCCCTCTATGGGGGCCTGCAGCAATAGCTCAGAAACTGTGAGGCAGCACTTACAGGGTGGCCAAAAGAAAGTGAGAACATCTCGTAAATTAAAAGCTTAAATAGTTTACTTATTTACCTTTTTTAGCTATATAACATTTTTATTTTGACAGTTTCTGGTCACCGTCTTTTTTTTATTAATTTGTCAATCATTTATATCTGTCTTTTTGAATTTTTAAATAACTTATATGCTACGAGATCTTCTCACTTTTTTTGGGCCACCCTGTAATTTGACTTGCTGGCACTGCCTCACAGTTTCTGCTCTTGACCGTCAGCCTCTTCTGCCCCCCTCCAATGCACACTTCAAATCGAAATGAAAGCACCGGCCCTGTTAATAGGACTTTTTTAACTTTAGGAGAAAATGAATGCTTTCTACTAAGAGGAAACCAGCATTGTCAGCAAAGAAAACTTGCAAAATTCTGTGCAAGTAAAGAAGCACACACGAGTCTTCAATCACATCTTGCTTCCATGAGCTGTCAACTAATCCTGCCAGAAGGAACCAGGATGAATTGTTAATAATGAGTTTACTGAGGCATGGCTTAATAAAGACATTCAACCTGAGGGACTGAAGAAGTATGATACATACCAATCTGATAAATGCAAAATTGTGCGTGCTGCTCTACTATCAGATCAATAGGCACAGAACGTCTGTTTGCGCCACTAGCTTAAAATCAAAGACTCACTGGGGAAAGAACTTCATTACCAGGGAATGATTTTTTCATACCTGCTAGAGTCTCATTTGGATAGGCCCCAAGTTTTTGTAAATAATACAATAAAACTTCAGTAGACATGTTTATTACAGAAATTAAAATGTACTGCAGTTCACTCATTTTTATCTGAACCTAGTTTAATTCACACAGTTATGAAACTTAGAAATATTTCTAACAGAACTACCAGCACGCTAGTCATATCACTAGCATGGTAGTAGTAAACGGACAGCTATGCGTATTCGCATCGTGCGTCATGGAAAGGAAAGCTACAGGTACGATAATAGGGTGATGTGGGGCATAGCAAACCCAGTGGACAGTATGAACTGTGCTCCAAGAACACATACAGGAAGGTATTGGCTGGCCAGCTCAGAATACAGAGGGTTGACCTGGAATGGGCCCAACTGCCAGCACAGCTCAGAGCATAGGGGCTAAGTGCAAGAGAGTAGGGCATGCAAATCAGCAAAGCAAAGACATGCAAAGAGTATTATTGCATCCCTAACTGTAGGCAATAGGGTACAAATGTGGCATCTGGAGATGCAGAGGGCTTTGTATGAGATCAGGCAGGGTGTCCACAGTGAACATCATTTATTTATTATTTATTTATTTAGCTGTATTTATATCCCGCTTTTCACCGGGTCAAAGCGGCATTACATATAAAAGGGTGGGGGGGAATTTAAGTTTAGGGCGGGGCCATCACCGGGGAGACGACATTGATGATTTCAACATAGGATAGACTTTGGACATGGGACAGTGTTTGGACATGGACAGGTTAGTACAGGTTTGCGTTGGGGGTCATGATGGGTGAGATCAAAGGTTAGTGCGCTTTTTTGGTGGGGGTCGTGTCAAGGTATTCCTGGAACAGGATAGTTTTCAGCTGTTTATGAAGGATAGTAAATTGGTATTATTTCGGAGACAACTCGGTAGAGAGTTCCATAAGGAGGGAGCATAGAGTTCAAAGGCTCGGTTGCAGATCCGTTGTGAGCATTTGGTTCTTTTGTGAGGGACGGTGAGGGAATTGCTGGAGGCTTGTCTGGTAGTTCTGCCGTGGGCTGGTCGAGACAGTAGGGTGTGAAGTTGGGAATTCTGAGTTTGATGGATGGCTTTGTGGGTGAGTAGGATGGCTTTGTATTTAGTCCTTGCTTCGAGGGGAAGTATGTGTAGGTCTTTCAGAATTGGGGTGATGTGGTCGGATTTCTTTGCTCTCTGGATGATTCTCGCTGTGGTGTTCAGAGCTGTTCGGAGGGGGTTGGTCTGCGTGGCTGGAAGGCCATGGTATATTATGTTACAGTAGTCCAGATGTGGGAGCGTCATGGCTTGCATCACAGTTCGGAAGTCTTGATGTTCTAGAAGGGGTCTGAGTCGTTGCACAGTTCTTGTCTTGTGGAATATAGTTCCGGAGGTTTTGGTAATTTGTTGCTTTAGTGTGAGGGCTTGGTCAATAATAATGCCCAGGTATCTTATTTGTGGTTGTATTTGGATGCTTGTGGTACCTATGTTGAGGTGTGTGGGTGGTGTGAAGTCCGGGTCTTTTGTGACTATGAGGGCCTCTGTTTTCTTTATGTTGATGGATAGGTTGTTGCTTGTAGCCAGTTGGACACCTTGGTGAAGCATGATGATAGATGGGTGTTTGTTGGGTTCGTGGTTGTGATGGGAGCATAGAGTATGATGTCATCAGCGTATATGTGGAAGCTGATGTTGTGAGTGCGTATGACTGAGCAGAGTGGTTGAAGGTAAATGTTGAAGAGCATGGCTGACAGTGTGGATCCTTGGGGAACTCCTTGGTGCTGCTGAAATGGGGGGGATGTCAAGGTGCTGGTGCGGATTAATTGCTCTCTGTTAGCTAGGTATGATTGGAACCACTTTAATACAGTGTCTTTGATTCTGATTGTTCGTAGTCTGTGTATGAGGATGTTGTGGGAGATGGTGTCGAAAGCTGCGGATATGTCAAGGAAGATCATGGCATATCCGGAGTGTTTTTCTTGCATTCCTATGAGGAGAGTGTTCATCAGTGTGGTCATGAGGGTCTCAACTCCATGTAGAGGGCGGAAGCCGTGCTGTTGTGGATCAAGTATGTTGTTGAGATCAAGGTGTTCTTGCAGCTGCTGCTGGACGATCTTCTCGATTATCTTGGCAGTGAAGGGTAGGCTTGCTATGGGTCTGTAGGATGCCGGGTCTAGGGGGTCTAGGTTTTGCTTTTTTAATGATGGTCGGATGATTGTAGTTTTGAGGGCGTCTGGCATGTGTCCTTGGGAGAAGGATTCCTTGATGATATGAGCTAATGGCGTGCTTAGTTCGTTCTTGGATTTCTTTATCCAGTCAGTGGGGCAGGGGTCTAGTGGGGAGGTGGTAGTGTTGAGGCAGGAGATGGTGGCTGATATTTCATCTGGTGAAGTTTCTTTGAATGTGGTCCAGTCACTGTGTAGGTTAGGGTGGAGGTCTGATGTAGTTGTTACTACGTTGAGCTGTGAGTTCTGCGGACGTTGTAGTTGTTTGTATTGACGGGCCAGTAGTTCTGGTGGGATCTTCGGTAGTTGGTCCAAGTTCTTAGGAGCTTTTGTCAGTTGTTTGACAATCCAAAAGAGTTCACGAGGTTTGTTTATAGAGGTATTTATGATTTTCATGTGGTAGATTTTCTTTGCTTTGTCGGTCTCGTAGTGATATGCATTGAGTTCATCATGGGGGACAGGGACATGAACCTCTTCACCCTGAAGTGCCAAGGGTTCCTGTTCACTTAGGCTGCAGATAGCAGAGTACCAGGCTTTTGGTATAGAGGATGGGCTTTTATTCCCTCCTTTGATCATGGCTTGGCCAGCACCATAGCCTTTGTGGAGTGTGAACCCCATGTTGGAGAAGGCAGGTATGAGAGACATGGGGTTTTGGACACCAAGTATGTCCTGCATACATGCTCAGGGAATCCCGCAGATGGATGGGGGCAGTAGGATCAGGCAGCATCCCCATGGAACAACCCCCTCTGTGGTCTACAGCATGGGGGTCCTATGCTCCCTTCTACCAGAAGAGGGTCTGGGCAAACACCACATGGAGGTGATGAATCCCAAATACCCCTGAACTGAGGTCCCCCCCCAACTGTCTAGACAGCAACAGCCCACCATACCTGGGACTATCACAAAAGCTCCCAGGTCTATGGATTGCTTCAGCCCCTGGCTAAGAAGGGGACATCAATTAGTGAATTCCAACACTGGAGGCCTACGTTTTACTGGGGGCACTTTCTCCAAATGGATTTGTTTTGCTCATACCATGACAGTCATGAGCCTCACTTCTAAGCCAGGGCATGCGGAGGATGATCTCAGTCTCTCAAATTTATTGCTAATGCTCAGCGTAGAACTTGCATTGTGCCAAAGCGAACTTCCTGCTGGAGTTCGTAAGATGTAACATGTATGGGCAGTTCGTTAAGATGTGTTGGAAGTTCTTCTTTATCAAGCCTGTGACTCCCAATACAATGGGAAATATTTCTGTATCTTTCTGACTGCATTTCTTGGTACTTCAGGATCTTCTGCTTCTCCACATGATTCACAGAATAATCACTTGGAACTGGCACATCTACATTCAATGTCATTCTGGTGTTTTTCTTTTTTACCATTATGTCACGTTTCCTCACATAAAGTTTCTTATCCATCCCAGGTAATCATAACCAGGTAATCATAAACTCTTCATTCTCTATAATTCTCTTGGGGTCATGATCCCAGTGCTTTTCAGGGACAATGATGTGGCAGTGTTTACAGAGTTTCCAATGGATGAAATGTGCTACTTTGTTGTGCCTTTCTGTATAGAAATTTTCGAACATCAGAACTTCACAGCCAGCTATGAGATAAGTCACTGTTTCCAGGTCTTTCTTACAGAATCGACATATGTCTGTTTTGCCAGTTTTTCAATGCTTGCTATAAACTATCTCATCCATAATCTACTGTCCTGGGCTGCAAATATCAATCTCTCATCCTTCAGTTTCAGTTCACCTCTCCTTAATCATTCATATGTCTGTTCTTGATCAACAAAGAGTTCCCAAAGTAACACTTTCTATTTCCCACTGTATTTGTGCATTTATTTATTTTATTTATTTAATAGTTTTTTTATACAATATCATTTCAGTCCAAGCAGTTTACATTGTAGCATAAACTTGGTAATGCATTGAGGCCCACGTTCAGTGAGAGAAGTGCTATGTAGCTACTCAGAGCTAGTAGATCCCCCATGGCAGTAGCATTGGTTCTCCAGCGCATGTATGTACTGCAACATGCCCCCCATGCAGGGGAAACAGGGGTCGGACGGCTCTTTTACTGCCCTACCATCATGTTTCTATAAGTGTATCATCTAATTTGCATGCCCTACCCCCACCCCCACTGTTCTCTGCTGGCTTCAACTCTGGCTATGAGGCTAGTACTGCCTGTAACACAGAACACAGGCCCTCTTTCCTGACACCTGTATAACACACAATACCAGGAGGCCCTCTGACATCTATTCCTTGCACATGCAGATGTGAACAGCCGCCTGTCAGGTCAGCTGTTGATGGGTCTGTGGATGTTTGCCCACTGTACCAACATGGTCAATCCTGACCTGCAGGCCCTGGTTTTGTGGCTGTCGGGCTGTTGTGGTCCACTGCCTTTACAGCTTCACCATGCCACTACACCAAACCAGTGTCCTAGGCAGGTGCCTTTTTTGATCTGCTCACATCTCCTTTTGCCCCTATCCTCTTCTTATGTGTTTGCCCTGCTTCTGCCCTTCATATTTCCTAACTCTCATGTCCAAACCATGCGGCCAGTGTGAGTGCAGCTAGTACCTGGTCAGAGACTGGCATTAGCTGCACCCACACTAGTGCCATGTTTGTGAAGCTATGAAACAAGTCCCACTGCACGCCCTGTCTTCGCCTTAAATCCCCCTATTCATATGCTGCTCGGCTAGTGCAGGATTTTTAGCATGGTAGCTACGTCCTCCTTGCTACCATGTGGTCCAACGTGTGCCAACCGAGCACTAAACCCTACACTACCGGTTAATGCTCTTTTGTAAACATGCCCCCAAGTTTGTTAAAAAGACATAGCTTTAAGGTATTGGATATCTCAGAAATGTCATGCACCCTTCTTTTACAAAGGTTTTTAGGACAGTGCCTGTTCTGAATTGCACTGCACACAGTTATTGTTAAGTGACGTCAAGTCGGTGTCGATTCGTGGTGACCCTCTGAATAGTTGTCCTAAACTGTGTTCAGTCTTCAGTCAGGCAGCTCATTGTTGACAGACTGCACTCATAGCTGCTGTTATTGTATTGATCCCTCTCATTGCTGGCCTTCCTCTTTTGCATTGACCTTCTACTTTGCCAAGCATGATGTCTTTCTCTAATGATCTCTCTCTTCTCATGATGTGTCCAAAGTATGAAAGTCGAAGACTTGTCGTCTGAGCTTCTAAAAAAAGCTTAGGTTTATGTTTATGTTTATTAGTTTTGATATTCTGCCATTCAAATTATAGCATAGCAGTTTACAAAGTAAAATACAAAAAGGAGGCCAATAGGCCGGAAAAGGAAAGGAGATTACAATGCGACAGTTTAAATCTTCGCGCCATCGGGCGCTGCTCCTCTTCGGCCCCCACCACCACCAGCAACTCTCCCCTTCCCGGGGATCGAGCCACCAGCGGCAGGAGGGGCCAACCGCTGCACACAGCCCAGTCGGGGCTGTGCAACAGTTTAAGTCTTCGCGCCATCGGGCGCTGCTCCTCTTCGGCCCCCACCACCAGCAACTCTCCCCTTCCCGGGGATCGAGCCACCAGCGGCAGGAGGGGCCAACCGCTGCACACAGCCCAGTCGGGGCTGTGCAACAGTTTAAATCTTCGCGCCATCGGGCGCTGCTCCTCTTCGGCCCCCACCACCACCAGCAACTCTCCCCTTCCCGGGGATCGAGCCACCAGCGGCAGGAGGGGCCAACCGCTGCACACAGCCCAGTCGGGGCTGTGCAACAGTTTAAATCTTCGCGCCATCGGGCGCTGCTCCTCTTCGGCCCCCACCACCACCAGCAACTCTCCCCTTCCCGGGGATCGAGCCACCAGCGGCAGGAGGGGCCAACCGCTGCACACAGCCCAGTCGGGGCTGTGCAACAGTTTAAATCTTCGCGCCATCGGGCGCTGCTCCTCTTCGGCCCCCACCACCACCAGCAACTCTCCCCTTCCCGGGGATCGAGCCACCAGCGGCAGGAGGGGCCAACCGCTGCACACAGCCCAGTCGGGGCTGTGCAACAGTTTAAATCTTCGCGCCATCGGGCGCTGCTCCTCTTCGGCCCCCACCACCACCAGCAACTCTCTCCTTCCCGGGGATCGAGCCACCAGCGGCAGGAGGGGCCAACCGCTGCACACAGCCCAGTCGGGGCTGTGCAACAGTTTAAATCTTCGCGCCATCGGGCGCTGCTCCTCTTCGGCCCCCACCACCACCAGCAACTCTCCCCTTCCCGGGGATCGAGCCACCAGCGGCAGGAGGGGCCAACCGCTGCACACAGCCCAGTCGGGGCTGTGCAACAGTTTAAATCTTCGCGCCATCGGGCGCTGCTCCTCTTCGGCCCCCACCACCACCAGCAACTCTCCCCTTCCCGGGGATCGAGCCACCAGCGGCAGGAGGGGCCAACCGCTGCACACAGCCCAGTCGGGGCTGTGCAACAGTTTAAATCTTCGCGCCATCGGGCGCTGCTCCTCTTCGGCCCCCACCACCACCAGCAACTCTCCCCTTCCCGGGGATCGAGCCACCAGCGGCAGGAGGGGCCAACCGCTGCACACAGCCCAGTCGGGGCTGTGCAACAGTTTAAATCTTCGCGCCATCGGGCGCTGCTCCTCTTCGGCCCCCACCACCACCAGCAACTCTCCCCTTCCCGGGGATCGAGCCACCAGCGGCAGGAGGGGCCAACCGCTGCACACAGCCCAGTCGGGGCTGTGCAACAGTTTAAATCTTCGCGCCATCGGGCGCTGCTCCTCTTCGGCCCCCACCACCACCAGCAACTCTCCCCTTCCCGGGGATCGAGCCACCAGCGGCAGGAGGGGCCAACCGCTGCACACAGCCCAGTCGGGGCTGTGCAACAGTTTAAATCTTCGCGCCATCGGGCGCTGCTCCTCTTCGGCCCCCACCACCACCAGCAACTCTCCCCTTCCCGGGGATCGAGCCACCAGCGGCAGGAGGGGCCAACCGCTGCACACAGCCCAGGCGGGCTGTGCAACGGTTTCAATCTTCGCGCCATCGGGCGCGCCCGCGCCTGGCGGGCCCGCGCCTGAGGGCCTCGCCAGAGGGCCCTTTGGCGTGGCCCTTAGGCGGAGGCCAGTGACGGAGGCCATTCTCCAACCACCAGACCCGAAGACCAGCAAGGAACGAACCCAGAACACCAGACAGCGAAAACGCAAGTAAAATCAATGCACTCTAAGCATAGTACCTACCCTACACTGTAGCTGTCTTAGAAACAGCGGACTGGACAACCCAAACAGAAGTACCATTTACTGTAAACCCCAAGAATATATTGCTCATACATATATCCTGATACTGCCAGATTAACATATCATCCATACTTGTCCTATGATGTATGTAGCATATCTATATAACCTACTAGACCTAGTTAGCTCAGATAATTGATACTTGTGTAACCTGCTACTAGTCTTATTCTTACAGATTTTACCAGTTTAACCTCCTATTTACAATTACCTCTAAGGTAGGTTGTTTAATCTATGTAACCAGCCAATCCCAGTTAACTTTGGCTCAATATACCTGTGTAATTTGCAGTTATCTAAGTTTACCAGCCTTTATCTGCCATCAGCAACCACGGTAACCATCACTAACAGACTGTGTACAAGCAACTTAAAATCCGGACATATCTTTATCCTATGATTTAAAATGCAATATGTAAGCTCCAGTATTTCCCGATAGATCGAGAGCCCACCACAAACTGCAGCCCTCCTACGACTGAACCAAAGATAGAGCAATCTATCACAACCAGACAACATACCTACCCACCACCACCAACCAACCTCCCAGCCCAGATCTACACCCCAACAAAGCACACAAAATGGCCCTACCCTGCATCATCTCGATTGCCCTCTACCTCCTTGCTACAGGCTTAAGCAATGTCACTTGCCTATACACTAACAACAACCACATACCAACTATCCACAGTTATAGAAAGAGATGGCCAGATACCCCATTCTATCAATCACAGGAAACCTCCCAAATTCACTACCACCACCTCCTGCAGGTATCATTACAGCACAACAAGAAGAAGAAACAAGAAGAGAACCCCCTCCCTCGAATCATGAAATGTGCCCTTGTAAATGCAAGATCTGTACGTAAAAAATGGCCGGTAATCTCAGATATGATATCACTACATAACCTTGACCTACTACTGATCACCGAGACATGGCTTTCCTGTGATGACAACGTGATACTCAATCAGCTCCTGCCTGCTAACTTCTCTATCCATACATGTCATAGAGCAGCCAAAAGAGGAGGCGGCGTCCTCGCCATCACCAGATCTGATCTTCAATTCAACATAAAAGATGCAACCAGCTCACCGCTCCTAGACACAATCTCGATAGAGAACAAGTGTTCCTCCATCTATCTACTCTACAGAGCACCATCATCTGATGCAGATGCACTAACAACAATAATAGATGCAGCCGCAAACTCCCAGAGCCCACATACAACAAGCTGTGTACTAGGAGACTTCAACCTCCCCTCCCTGCAAGACTCTCACTCAAAGGCGTTCCTCGAAGCCATGAAAGATCTAGGATATAGCCAATTAATCAAGGAACCTACCCATATAAAAGGAGGCATGCTAGATCTAATATTCACAACAGACCCAACCTCCAGAGAAACAACCATCCCTGATATATCAATCACCGCTGTCCCATGGTCAGATCACTCATTAATCCTATTCCAAATTCCTCAGCCAAGCCATGTCCAAAAAGATGAAAGCACAGCAATCGGTCAGTCCAACAATCCGCCGAGAAGATTCCAACCATTCAACAAAGACCTAATCCTGAAATCAGCATTCCCACTAATGAACTCACCAGCACACAACCCTGATGAACTAGTCTCCAACTGGAACGAAATATTCAGTTCAATAGCTGTTCGCCCAGCAAAAACAAACCTCAAGCGAAACGACACACAGCAGCATGGTACTCTACTGAGTTGAAAGCCTCACTTGCGACACTAAGAAAACTTGAGAGACGCTGGCGCCGCTCACGCTCAGAAGCAGACCAAAAGGCATACAATTTACAACTCACAGCGCACCGTACCGCAGTGACTGAAACCATGAGACGTTACCACGCCGACACTTTAAAAAGATCCCTCAACAAACCTCGTGACCTGTTTGCCCTCGTTAAGCAACTTACAACAGAACCTGCATCAGAACAAACAAATGGAATCCATCCTCAAACATATGCGGATTATCTACAAACGAAACTTTGTCAGATAAACAACAACCCAGCGTCCAGCATCATCCTTCAGCCCTACAATCAAACACCACTCACTACCTTCTCAACTCCATCCAAACGATGCATCGAAGACACCATAGCAGCCATCAATACGTCCACAGCGCAATCTGATCCATGCCCAGCTTTCTGGGTCAAGGAACTCCGGACTGACCTCAGTCCAATCATATCCAGACTTATTCAACAATCGTTCACAACAGGTGATTTCCCACGCACCCTCAAACAAACTTCAATAAGACCTCTACTAAAAAACAACAAACTCGACCAGCAGAAACCAGAATCCTACAGACCCATAGCAAGCATACCATTACTTGCAAAAATAATGGAAAAGATAGTTCAGAGACAAATACAAGATCACATTGATTCCAATGCACCACTGGATCCATGCCAGCATGGATTTAGAGAATCTCACGGGGTCGAGACCCTTCTCACCACACTCTTCAGCAACATAATATCAGGCATCGACAATACCCGCCAAGGCTTTGTCCTTGTCTTCCTTGACATCGCGGCAGCATTTGATTCCGTTAGCCATGAGCGCCTCCTAGAACGCCTCAAAGAAAAAGGAATCTCCGGTAAAGCACTCGAATGGTGCAGGTCCTACCTCTCGGACAGATGGCAGCAGGTGAGATCCAGAAACACATCATCAGAACCATTCCACCAAAGCCAAGGTGTCCCACAAGGATCCTCCCTCTCCGCCTTACTATTCAATATATACATGCAACCTCTCTGCAACCTGATCCGGTCTTTCAACATTAACTGCATGATATACGCAGATGATGTGCTATTATACACGCCTTTTGCAACAGATAACCCAGACCTCGAACCAATAACATGCTGCATAAACGAAATATCCAATTGGCTACAATCCCAAAACCTCCGGATTCAACACAAGAAGACGGAGGTGATGTTCATTACAAGAAACCGTAACTTCACTGCCCCAACAGTACTGAAAGTGAAGGAAGCAGACCTCCAGACCAAATCCGCGATCAGATACCTCGGCATCACACTAGACCAGAACCTAAATATGCAAGCTCATATAAGTAACATTGTAAGGGCAGTATATCATAAAATTAGATCCCTTAGATACCTAAGATCTCTGCTGGAGCCAGATGATTTCAGGACTATCTATCAAGCACTAATTATCCCGCATTTCGATTATGCAAATGCAATACTTCAAGGTCTCCCCCAAACCACCCTAAACCCACTGCAAATGGCAATGAACACCGCAGCAAGAGTACTGCACGGAGCATCCAGGAAAGACCATGTCACACCTATAATGAAACAACTCCACTGGCTCCCGATTCAAGGTAGAATTACATTCAAGACCTTGCTGCTCACCTTTAAAGCCACCAAAGGTCTCTCGTCAACTTCACTAACTGAGCTAATCCAGATGACACCCCACAACAGAGACAGAAGGTCAGTAGCTCAAAACACCTTGATAGTCCCAAGATCTATAACTAAATGCTCCAAGTCAACATCCAGCAGGACTTTCAATCTTTATGCACCAGTGATCTGGAATAACCTCCCTCACAACATTAGATCAATCCCAGACATATTCCAATTCAGGAAGGCCGTGAAACACTACCTCTTCCTCATACATTACCCTGAACCTAATAGAAACTCAGCACCATTTGCCGAATCCACCCAAATCACTACTGTCTAAAACCACACAAACACATGATCAGCCTACAAATTGTATATATTGTATATTTTATGGTTGTAAATAGTTACCCTGTTAGCCAAGTTGATTATCCTGTTCATATGTAAACACAAAGTACTATTGGAAATGTGTATGTTCACTGTTTATTGTAAACCGCGCTGATGCTGAATAGCGCGGTATAGAAGAGACTTTAAATAAAATAAATAAATAAATAAATAAAGCACTTGAGACATTTAACACACGTGACTGAGAAGAAAGGGAGTGAGAAAGAGGAGGAAAAAGGTAATTTCACACAAGAGGAGAAGGGAGGTCAAAAGCAGTGGAGAAAAGGTGGGTTTTCAGGTCTTTCTTAAATGTGGTAAATTGCTGTTCGAGTCTGAGAGAGGTGGGGAGGGAGTTCCATATTTCAGGACCAATAAAGAAGAAAGCGGATGAGCGGGTGGCTTGCAGGTGGGCACGAGAGGGGGAAGGGAGATGAAGACGATTGACATGCAGTGACTGGAGTGAGCGGCTGGGAGTATAGGATTGAATAAGGTCTGCCAGGTATTGTGGTGTGTGGGTGTACATGACATGATGGACCAATGTAAGAATCTTATAGCGTATACGAAATTCGACGGGAAGCCAGTGAAGGTGAATCAAAAGGGGGGTGATGTGATCCCGGTGAGAAGAGTGAAAGATGAGGCACATGGTTGTATGCTGAATGTGTTGCAAGCAACAGATTTGCGAGTGTGGGAAACCAGCCAGGGCTGAATTACAGAAGTCAGTGTGTGATATGATTAGAGAAAGGAGAAGAGTGGTGAGAGCTTGTAGGTGAGAAATGGGCGGATGGCGCAAATTTGATGAAGAAAGAAGAATGAAGTCTTGGAAACATGAGAAATGTGAGCCCGGAAAGTGAGATCAGAGTAAAAAAAAAAACCCAAATAACAGAAACAGGAAACCAGTGGAATAGGTGAGTCAGCAAAAGAGGGTGCAATCAGAGGAGAGGGATTACCAAACATAAACCAGATAGCAAGTGCTTTAGTCAGGTTCAGGTGAAGACAATTGGTGGTAAGCACATCAGCAATGGCAGAAAGACAGGAGTTGAGGAGGTAAGATCAGGATGGGGTAGAGAAGTACAGTGGAGAAGGACCAGATCGTCAGCGAAGTAGAAAGCCAAAATCCCAAACTGTTGAATCAGAAGTGCCAGTTCTGCCGGAAAGATATTGAAAAGAAGGGGTGCCAGAACAGAACCTTGAGGGATACCACAGAGCAGTGGAAAGGAGACAGAAGTGATGGCTAGGGCAGATAAAGAGACAACGGCATAGGAGCAGGAAAAAAGGTAAGAATGAAACCAATGATGAACCATGCTGCAAAGGCCAGTCTCGCGTACATGAGAATGGAGAAGTGAGTGGTCGACAAGGTCGAAAGCTGAAGAAAGATCGAAGGACACCGCCACTGAGAAATCTCCACAATCATGAGCCACATGAAGTTCATTAAGAAAAGCTATAAGAACAGTCTCCACACTGTGAACGGGCCAAAAACCAGACTGACGGGGGTGAAGAAAAAGGGTGGAATCAAGATGATGGGACAATTGTGCAAAAAACGCTTTCTCTAAGATCTTAGAAAGAAAAGAGAGGATGGAGACAGGTCGGTAGTGGGCGGGAAGCTGAGGATCAAGTAAGGGTTTCTTAAGGATGGGATGAACACGAGCATGCTTCCAAGAGTGAGGAAAGACCCTGGTGGAAAGATTGGTGTTATACTTGGTGAGGACATAGGGGATGAGAGCAAGCGAGAGGGTAAGGAGCAATGAGGAAGGAAAAGGATCAAGTGCACAGAATGTCTTATGAGAAGAGGATATCAGATTCATGAGCTCAGAGGTAGTGATTGAATGGAAGGAGGCCCAGGTATGGGAAAGCTGAGAGATAGGTACATAAGATATGCCATACTGGGTCAGACCAAGGTCCATCAAGCCCAGTATCCTGTTTCCAACAGTGGCCAATCTAGGTCATACGTACCTAGAAGTTTCCCCAAAAGACACAGGTTCCACAATGCTTGTACCGGGTCAAGCATTGATATCCTGGGTCCCTTCTGAATAATGGTTTATGGACTTTTCCTCCAGGAACTTGTCCAAAACTTTTTTAAACCCAGCTACACTAACAGCCTTTCCTACATCCTCCGGTAACAAATTCCAGAGTTTGATTACACGTTGAGTGAAAAAATATTTTCTTTTATTAGTTTTAAATAGTTTACCCTGTAGCTTCATTGCATGTCCCCTAGTCTTTCTATATTCTGATAACGTAAACAATCGAGCTATGTTTACCCGTTCTACTCCGTTCATTAATTTATAGACTTCTATCATATCTCCTCTCAGCCGTCTCTTTTCCAGGTTAAAGAGCCCTAACCTTTTTAGCCTTTCTTCATAGGAGTATCCTTCCATCCCCTTTACCATTTTGGTGGCTCTTCTCTGAACCTTTTCTAATAACGCTATATCCTTTTTAAGATACGGTGACCAGAATTGCACACAATATTCAAGGTGCGGTCTCACCATGGAACGATATAGAGGCATTATAATATCTTTTGTTTTATTTTCCATTCCTTTCCTTATGATACCTAGCATTCTATTTTCTCTCTTGGCCGCCGCAGCACACTGGGCCGAGGGTTTTAACATGGTATCCACAATGACGCCTAAATCTTTTTCCTGGGTGGTGGCTCCTAATGTGGAACCTTGCATCTTGTAACCATAGTTTGGGTTGTTCTTCCCTAGGTGCATAACTTTGCACTTGTCCACATTAAATTTCATCTGCCATTTTGATGCCCAGTCTTCCAATTTATCAAGATCCTCTTGAAATTTTCCACAATCCTCTTGGGTTTTGACAACTTTAAATAGTTTTGTGTCATCTGCAAATTTGATAACCTCACTCGTTATTCCACTTTCCAGGTCATTTATGAATATGTCAAAAAGCAGCGGACCCAGCACAGATCCCTGGGGAACACCACTATTTACCTTTCTCTATTGGGAAAATTGGCCATTTAGCTCTAACCTCTGCTTTCTATCTTTTAACCAGTTCCTGATCCACAATAGTACACTGCCTCCTATCCCATGACCCTTTAGTTTTGCCAAAAGTCTCTGATAAGGGACCTTGTCAAAGGCTTTCTGAAAGTCCAGATACACTATATCAACCGACTCACCTTTGTCCACCTGTTTATTCACACCTTCAAAAAAACATAACAGATTAGTAAGAAAAGATCTTCCTTGTCTAAAGCCATGTTGGCTGTCTCTCATTAGGCCATGACTATCTACATTCTGAGTAATTTTATTCTTTATGATGGTTTCTACCATTTTTCCCAGTACTAACGCAGGCTCACTGGTCTGTAGTTTCCCAGATCATCCCTGGAACCCTTTTTAAAAATTGGTGTTACATTGGCGATCCTCCAATCCTCAGGTATTAGAGATGATTTTAATGATAGTTCACAGATTACTAATAGCAAGTCTGCAATCTCATATTTCAGTTCTTTCAACACCCGTGGATGTATACCATCCAGCCCAGGTGATTTGCTACTCTTCAGTTTATCTAATAGTTGTAATACATCTTCCCGATGTATCGATATGTCCTTCAATTCTTCCGCACCTTTAAATACCACTTCAGTCATGGGTAACATCCCTGCATCTTCCTCAGTAAAGACCGAAGCAAAGAATTCATTCAGTATCTCCGCTATTGCCTTGTCACCTCTTAGTACCCCTTTAACCCCTCTATCATCTAATGGACCAACTGACTCTCTCACAGGTTTTTTGCTACGAATGTACTTGAAAAAGTCTTTATTTCGCGTTTTTGCTTCCGCAGCAAGCTTCTTCTCAAATTCTCCATTTGCCTGCCTTATCAATGCCTTGCATTTGACTTGCTAGTGCTTGTGTTGTTTCCAGGTTTCGTCGTTTGACTCTTTTTTCCATTTCCTGAAAGATGCTTTTTTGGCAACAACAGCCTCTCTGACCTCACCTTTAAACCATGCTGGCAGTTTTTTGGACTTCCTTCCACTTTTCTTTTAAGCGTGGAATACAGCTGGTCTGGACTTCCAAGTAGTATTTTTCAACCCCCAAGCTTGATGTAAGTCTTTAACCTTTGCAACTGCTCCTTTTAGTTTTTTCTTAACTATTTTCCTCATTTTATCATAGTCTCCCTTTCAAAAGTTAAAAGGTAGTACTCTGGATTTCCTTACTATCCCTCCTCCACTAATTAAATCAAAACCGATCATGCTATGATCACTATTGTCAAGTGGCCCCAACACCCTTATCTCTTGCACTAGTTCTGGTATTCCACTAAGGACTAGGTCTAATATGGCTGGTGGAGGGGAGAGAGGAGGAGGAGAAGAGATGGGTGGAGAGCAATGAGGCAAAGATGCTCTGAGATCCAGAATTTTTTTTACTAAAGAAGACAGCGAGATGGGAGGGAGAGGGGGATGATGAGGGAGGAGCAGGATCAAAATCTAGTCGAAGGGATGTAAAGGATTTAAGGACTGTGTATAAGTGACAGGTCTGATTAGGTGCTGAAGAAATGGCTGTGGAAAAGTAGGTTTGTTTTGCTCCATGGACCTGAGACCGGTAGTGCACATGAGCTGCTTTGAAGTGAGATAAGGTGGTTGAGGAGGGAGACCTCCGCCACAGGCATTCTGCATGACGAAGTTGGGTACGGAGGAGACGAAGACCACAATGAAACCAAGTTTGTGAGGGGTGATGACATAAGGAATGAGGACGTAGGGGGGCCAGGCAGTCAAGAGCAGTAGAAAGACATGAGGACCAAGTGGTGACTTGTGAATTTGGGGAGAGAGAGGAGAAATCTGGAGGTAAGAGATCCCCTGCAGGTGGGAAGGTTTGAATAGTAAGGGGGGTAATATGACGCGAGAGACACTGAGTAGGGGGCAGAGGTGAATGGATTGCCTGGGAAGGGAACACTGAGGTAGATTGAGAAGGAATACAGAGAAAGTACAGGCAATGATGATCAGTCAAAGGGAGGGGAATGGCATGGAGAAATTGTATGAAGAAAGGGAAAGAGGGTGGAGAAAGGAGAAGATCAAGGGTATGACCTGTGGAGTGGGTAGGAAAGGTAACATGTTGAAAGAGGGAGAGGTCCTGAAGAAATGACACAAAGGTTCGATCCCTAGAGAAAGAAGGAGAGTCAAGGTGTAGGTTGAAATCGCCAGCAATGAGTAAACGGGGAAAAGCCAATGAAGAGTCAGAGACAGTCTGTAGAAGGGAGTCCCAAAGATCAGGGCGGAGTACAGGGGGGGAGTAGATGAGAAGAAGATGCATAGGAGAAGGTGTATGAAGCTGAAGCAAGAGAGCTTCAGGGTAATGTAGGGCGGGGGTGGATACTTGCGTGAAAGGAATAGAAGAGCGAAGAATAGCAGCCACACCACCACCCACATGACCAGTGCGAGGAACAGAAATAGCAGAGAACCCAGGGAGAAGACAGCGTGCCAAAAGAGCGTCTTCCCCATCCTTTAGCCAGGTCTCTGTAAGAAGGAGAAGGTCAAAGGACTCGTGAACAACAAGGTCAGAAACAAGAAGGGTCTTGGATCGTAGAGATCTGCAATTAAGAAGGCCCAGCTTGAGAGGGGGAGGGGGAGCAGTAGCCAGGGAGGGAGAGGGAGAGAGATCAGGTAGAGGGGAGGCTAGACAGGACTGTAGGTTTTCAGGGCAGCGGTAGAGAGATCCTTGAGGCCGGAGATGAGAGACTGTAGAGGCGGGACAGTTGCCCCATATCACAGGTATAGGACATGAAGGCAGATTATTAGAGAGAGGGGCGGGCATCGCAGGAAGGACAGAAACACTGCAAAGGAACCTACTTGGAACAATGTGAAAAGGGCCCGGTCGCAGGGAGTGAGAACGAGCAGGTAGAGGAGTAGTCCAAACAAATAGATAACAGATCTCAGGCAGGTAGGCGGTTCCCCCCCCAGTGGAGGCATGCCAAGGAGCGCACCTAAGGAGCACGGCATGCTCCTTAGGTGCACTCCTTCGGTGCGCGCCCTTGCCACGTGCCACGGCAATGAGCGCCACTGGCACTTGGCTTTTAAAGGTGAGGCTGGTACCTTGGGGAGCGCAGCCGCGTGAACGCGGCCGTGTCACTTCCTGGGCGGGCACAGACAGAGGCAGCACAATGTAAGCAGGAGCTAAGGAGAGCCTGTAGAGACACAATGCAGACAACAGAAATACCAGCAGCAGAATACAGTAAGGAGACATATGAAGCAGTAACTCAGACGCCACTGGCGCTTGGCTTTTAAAGATGAGGTTGGTACCTTGGGGAGCGCGGCCATGTGAACACTTGTACTGAGTAGTTTGTTCTTTGGGCAATCCATGGTATATACAGTATTCTTCTCCAGCACCATAATTCAAAGGCATCAATTTTTTTCCTGTCTTTCTTTTTCATTGTCCAACTTTCACATCCATATGACGTTACTGAAAATTCCATGGCTTGGACAAGTCAAATCTTTGTATGGAGAGAGATATCTCTGCTCTTGAGAATCTTGTCTAGGTCCTTCATTGCCATTCTGCCAAGAGCAAAGTGTTGTCTGATTTCTTGACTGCTTGTCCTCTGTTTATTGATTTTGCCATTTGTCAGGATCTTTGTCTTCTTTACATTAAGGTGCAGGATCATTTTAAGACTGTGTTCCTTGATTTTGAGAAGCAAATGTTTCAGATCATCTTCACTTTCAGCCAGTAATGTGGTATCATCAGCATAGCGAAGGTTGTTGATGAGTCTTCCACTAATCTTCACGCCTTAGTTACCTTCATATAGCCTTGCTTCTCTGATGATATGTTCTGCACATAAATTAAATATATAGGGGGAAGTATGCAGCACTGTCATACACCTTTGCTGGTTTTAAACTATTCTTCTTCTCCTTGTTCCATTTGCACTGTTGCTGCTTGATCAATGTAAAGGCTGTGCAAGAGAAAAATCAGGTGTTCTGGTATACCCAAGCTTCTTAATATAGCCCAGAGTTTCTCATGGTTTACACAGTCAAAAGCCTTGCAGTAGTCAATAAAACACATACATATATCCTTTTGGTATACTTTTGTCTTTTCAAAAACACTGCACATTATCGGCAGGGTAATGACTCAAAATGGGTTAATTTTGGGCATGCCATGACAGAAATGATCCTTGCCCTTATGCCAGGTTATGTTTGAGATGATCACAATCTTTTGTATATCATCACCCAGGTGACTTATTGATATTTTGAGCATCCTAGGGATGGCCCTAAAGTGACTGACATTGTTAAAAATTGGTTGAGTGGGAGGTGACAAAGGGTACAGGTAAATGGAGCTCACTCTGAGGAGAAAGATGTTACCAGTGGTGTGCTGCAGGGATCTGTTCTGGGTCTAATTCTTTTTAACATCTTTGTTAGTGATATTGCAGAAGGGTTGTCGGGTAAGGTTTGCCTCTTTGCAGATGATACCAAAATCTGCAAAAGTAGACATCCAGGAAAGAGTAGATAGAATGAAGAGGGATCTAGCTAAGCTTTAAGAATGGTTAAAATTTGGCAGCTGAGATTTAATGCCAAAAAATGCAGGGTCATGCATTTGGGCTGCAAAACTCCAAGGGAGCGTTACAGTGTAGGGGGCAGAGTACTTCTTTCTATGAAAGAGCGGGACCTGGGCATGATCGTTTCTGATGATCTTAAAAGTGGTTAAACAGAAAGAAAAGGCAACAATGAAAGCCAGAAGGATTCTTGGGTGCATAGGGAGAGGAATGGCCAGCAGAAAAAAGAAGCTGATAGTGCCTTTGAATAAGTCTTTGGTGCAACCTCATTTGGAGTATAGTATTCCGCAGACCACACCTTCAAAAGGTTATAAATAGAATAGAGTTGGCACAATGGGTAGCTACTAAAATGGTCATTGGTCTTCATTATAAACCATATGAGGACAGACTTAAAGATCTTAATATGTATACTTTAGAGGAAAGGCAGGATAGATGAAATCTGATATAGACATTTAAATATCTCCGTGGCATAAATGCAAAAGAGGAGAGCCTCTTTCAATTGAGAGCAAGCTCTGCAACGACGGGCCATAGGATGAGGGTGAAAGGGGATAGACTCAGGAATAAATGCAGAAATATTTCTTTATGAAAAGAGTGGTAGATGTGTTGAAGTCTCCCAGTGAAGATAGTAGAGACGAGGACAGTATCTGAATTCAAGAAAGCATGGGACAAATGCAGAAGATCTCTAAAGGAAAAAAAGCGACTATAGTAGTTGATATGGAAGGACAGACTTCCATTTTTTTTTTTTCTGCTGTCACATTTCTATGTTTATGTTCTTAAAAAAGGTTTGGAAAAGTTACTGGAGGAAAGGACCCCAAACCATTATTAAAGAAGATCCGGGAAATCCTCCGCTTACCCCGGAACAAGCATTGTGGAACCTAGTATCTGCTTTTTTGGGAACTTGACAGGTATTTGTGATCTGGATTGGCCAGTTTTGGAAATAGGATACTGGGCTTGATGGACCTTGGTCTGACCCAGGATGGCATTTCTTATGTTCTTATGTTATGTTCTTATCCACCTCTAGCACATGCCCTCAATCTAGTTCTCTAGTCTCCCCATCAAAGAAATCAATCAGCTTTATTTGGCACAATCTTTGTTTGGTAAAACCATGTTGTTGCCTCAGACCTTGCAACTCACTGGATTCTAGAAAGTTCGCTATCTTTTCTTTCAGCATCACCAAGTAAGGCTTCCCGGCCTGTAGTTTTCCACTTCTCTGTTACCACTTTTGTGAAGAGAAATCACATCAGACCTTCTCCATTGCCACAGAGTCTCTCTTTTCTCAAAGGATTTATTAAGCGCACCCTTTAAAGGTCCCGCCAGAACCTCCCTGTGCTCACTCAATATCGTGCAATGTATCTCATCCAGCACTGCTGCTTTGTCCACCTTCACTCTGCAGACCACACCTTCAAAAGGAAATAAACAGGATGGAGTTGGCACAGTGGGTAGCTACTAAAATGGTCAGTGGTCTTCATTATAAACAATATGGGGGCAGAGGAGATATGCTAAAGACTTTTAAATACCTCTGTAGCATAAATGCACAGGAAGAGAGCCTCTTTCAATTGAAAGCAAGCTCTGCTATGAGGGGACATAGGATGAGGGTGAAAGGGAATAGACTCAGGAGTAATATGTGGAAATATTTCTTTTTGGAAAGAGTGGTAGATGCCTTGAATAGCCTCCTAGTGGAGGTATTAGAGACGAAGATAGTATCTGAATTCAAGAAAGCATGGAACAAACACAGAGGATCTCTAAAGGAAAAAAGGGGACTATTGTAGTTGATATGGAAGGGCAGACTAGATAGGCCATATGGTCTTTTTCTGCCAGCATGTTTCTATGGGGTATGTTTACTAAACTGCGGTAACGTAGCAGCGGCTACGTTAAGACGCATTACATAACGCGCCTTAACGTTCTCAGCCGCGGTAAGTCCAGAAAAGGGTGGAGAGAGGGTGGAGAGAAGGGGTCAATGGGCAGGGAGTAGGCGGGGAGAGGCCCCTTTCACACTAACGCGGAGAAATTAAGGGCTGAATCCTAAGACAACTGAAAACCTGGCGTTAGCACACATTTGCAAGAGAGAGAAACCAGTTCTGTGTCAGCAATGTACAGCATAGCCAGGGAGCCCCAGAAAAGTGATAGTAGTGATACTGCACCAACTGCATAGCAGACAAGTATGAAAGGCCACTATGGTGACAGTGCAAATGGGGCATAGGGTGCTGCAGGTGGGACATGTAGTGGGGGCAGCTGGGACACAGGGATGACCAGGCGGAAGCCTAGGTGACACATAGGAACATAGACATGAGAAATCAGCAAGACAGCCGCTGACCAAAGCAAAACACAAACCACAAATACCCTGACCACCCTAGCCAATAGTTGCCAGGGCACACACTGGACACCCTCCCAGCCACCCGTCCTCCATGTGGAAGCTGCAAAATGTTGGTAGGCTGTGATGGGGGTGGGGGGCATGCGGAAGGCCATGTATGCCCCTCCCCCCTGACACCCCAACCCAGGCACCCGCCTACCCATGCAGTGTATGACCTGTGATGGCGCACCAACAACATATGCCCATGTCAGCATGACAGAGGGGGGTGTCCGTGCTGGAGGAGGCAGTGGCACCTGCCTGCAGTGGCCCCAGGCCATGCCCTGCACCAGTACGTGGTGTGCAGTGCAATATAAAAGTTCTGGCTGAGGAGACATACAGCTAGCCCAAGGGACCAATGTGACCCTGTGGCAACACTGTAGTGCAATACACACAGCCAGTGTGTCTCTAAGCAGAGGTTCACAGGTTCAGGTCCCAGCTGCAGTCCCAACACAGCACATCCAAATATTTTACCCCACTATGTAGATGAATCAGAAACCAGAGGAGGTCCTGCTGAGGAGAAGAAAAGGTACATTCCACTAATTTTTCCCCACCATGTACAGAGACCAGAATAACAGAAAAGCTGGAGCCGAGGAGAAGGAAATGTCCATCCCAATGATATATCCCACCACATAAATAGAACAGAAAACCAGAAACTGTCTGGCTGAGGAGATGTAAAGGTACACCACGATAATTGATCCCACTATGTAGATAAAACACACCACCATAAAAGGTCTGGCTGAGCAGACATACAGGTAGCCCCAGGGCCCATTGTAACTCTGTGGCAACTCTGTGGTGCAGCACACACAGCCAGTGTGACTTGCAGTTGAAAGTCACAGGTTCAAGTCCCAACTGCAGGCACAACCAAATATTTTACCCCACCATGTAGATACACCATCAAAATGTGCAATCCCCACGGCAGCGGCCAACAGGAGCACAAATACCCACTCAGCCAGGCTCCACTATCCAAATCCACATGTAGAGTCAGGCTGTTGGCCCCAGCACAGAGCTGCAGGTAGTATCCCAGCACCACCACCACCTCCTGCACAGGCCGGAAATGTCGACACTGTGAGCAGGGCAGAGTGGCGGGCAGGTTTGCCAAACACTCCTATTAGTGCACAGTGACGGTTAGGAGTGTGTGTGGGTGTATATCTGTCCATTGTATTGTGGCTGCCCACCCTGTCCTGGGCCCCCAATGTGCAAATGTTAACAGCATTAAAATACAAATTTGCATAATGAGGAGCAAGGTTTTGTGGGTATGGTCAGGACAGGGCATATTGGGCAGGCGGCAGCTGCACAGGGAGTAGGGCAATGGCTCGGTCACTGTAAAGGCAAAACACCACCTGCATGGACACGGGGGTCAAAGCATGCAATGCTGTGAGGCCAGTCTACCCTGATTGTTCAGTGACCATAGTATGTCTAGGTTCCCCCACAGTGCTCCATGCTATCTGTCACCAGTGATGCATGTGTGATTCTAGTTCTGGGGTCCAATCACTGACATGCCTGCCTGGTGTGTGTGTTCCACATACCATGTTTGGGTGCACAGGTGTGCTCTTTGTGAGCCTGCACCAGGGACTTCCAAGTGGACTGTCTACAATTAGTTTGTGCATGGCAGGAACACCCTGTATACTGCTGCAAGTGCAGTCCAAAGCGCAGCCAGATGGTGGTAGGGGGGCCAGAGAGGATGCACAGGCCCACCATCATGGCTGGTCTGCCACTCCTGAAGTCACATGTATGGGTCCTGTGTACTAGCCCTTGAAGGCTGTTTATCATCATTATAAACAAAGGTCACTGGTGCCACATCCAATCCCCAGGCACCTGTCACTCCATGGCTGCTCTGACAATATGAGTGAGAGAGGGCCTGGGGGAGGGGGGCACTTAGTATAGACCACTCTGACTGGTAGGAAAACTGCTACATATTCCCCCCCCAACAGGTGTCCATGGCAGCCAAATCCCAACACTGTGTATGCAGTGACATGGTTGAGATCTGGTACCAGCAGAACACAGATGGGTACAGAGCCACTCGCAGATGCACTGTTACGAACACCTGGTAGGGATGGGGATGTGTACTAGGACTTTCCTTTAGTAGCACGTGTACTGCATACCCAGTGCTGTGCGCCCACCTGTACCATCAAGGCGAACACAGAACCTGCCGAATGGCAGGGTCTGTAGCTACTCTGTGACAATATCACACACTGGCATGCCGGTACACCAAGCTGGGGAAACAGAGAGGTGCAGATACCATGTGGAGACCAGATGTATAGCGCTGTTCTGCATGTGCAATGCATCATGGGTGCACATAGTGTAGCTACCCTATCCTTGCGCACACAGCTGATGGCTGTGTGCTGAACTGCAGTCCCCCTGTACCCAGCCAGTCCAAAAGGGCAGACAGGTAAAGAATTCTGGCCAGTACAATGAGGCTACAAACAGTGATCATGGGTCGGATTCACCATTGTTACCTCCCCTCATGCTGTAGCGACCAGTATAATTTGCATTGCCGCCAATAGTCGTACCCTCGCGGATCAGTACTGCCAGCCCCCAACAGCTATGCCACAGTTGAAACACAGTACCGCTGTCCATCCATCTGCGTGTGTCAGCTGTACATAGTCCTGTCTGCCTGTGCAGGCTGCCACCCCATAGCATGCGCCGGTACCCTGTCCTGCATTGTGCCTCTGTGTGCATCCCTGCCTGTGCCCAATCTGCATGTTGAATCCAAGTTTCTAACCCTTGTTCAATGTAAATTCTATGTGGCCCGACCACATAGTAATATATTGTTTTACTGTAAATTGCACTGATATTGTAATAGTGCGGTATATAAGAAAAGTTAAATAAATAAATAAATAAATAAAATGATACCACCACTCTGCTGTCGACCCACTATGTTGCCACCACCACCCCCACTGGAAGATACGTACACCCATCAACTGCCACCCACTGTCGCACAAGCATGTCACATTGACAGAGCCCTGTGCTGTGGTACAGTCACCCACAACATGTTGGTCTACCATACTGACAGCAACATGGGCTAGTCGCAGATATGGCACCTGCAGCCCCCCCACCCCATCAGTCACCTGTGCAGTGCCACCCCCCCCCCCCCCCGTGGCCACCCAGTGCCAGGGTGACAGCTGTCCCAATGCCCCTAAGTGATGCATGTCAAGCTGAGGCACTTTGCAGCCCATAGGGCACACTAACCGAGGGTACCTTACCCTTGTCAGGACACTGTAATCATTAGCGCCATATCCTCAAGTTACCCCAAAGGTGACCTGTCCAGGGGTGCCTAGTCCCGCGCAAAGGGCTAGAGACCCAGAGAAGGTGCCCTGTACGGCACCTCACAAAGCACCTGGGGAGCGATACGGCGCCATACAATATGGCAGCCACCAAGGTGCATACTAAGGCGCCATGTATGGCACAGAAACCACAAGAGCCCTAGAACATGCCATGTCCAGGAGTGTGGGTCAGGGCGCCGTATGACATGCCTATGCCCCATGGAGACCCATGAGGCGCTTGGTGGTGTATCGAGGGCAAGGTGCGCTGCAAGGTGCTGTAACCAAAGTACGCCTAAAGCGCGCATGATAAGCCTGACACGCTGTGACATTAAGCCGCAATGCCCACAAGATCATGGTCTGACAGAGCCGCCTAATGGTGTGTGTGTAGCGCAGTGGGAGGAAATATGTCTCATAACAATGTAATGTGGGTTCAAATCCCAGTAGAGGGGATCACATGTCCAAACAGATAGGAATATGGCACAGCACACCGGAAAATAACACAAAACCCAAGCAAGGGGGGCGCGTGACAAGGTGCATAGCAACGCCTGCACTGCTCATGCACGCTTGCACTGCATCACGTGTGAACTGACCACATGAGGCATACAAGATGGCTTCCAGATCTAAAAAGCCTGCATTTTCCCATGCGGACCTATATCTCCTTGCGGAGCAGATCTGCAGCCGCCAGGGGTGCCTGTTCCCCAGCTCCGCCCACCGGCAGAACCTCAGCAGGGTGAGGAGGGTCTGGGTGCACCTCACAAGGTGCTAAAATATGGTCACAGACTACCCACATGAGGTAAGTGCATGGGGACAGTTATGTTTATGTTTATGTTTAATTTCTTGATATACCGCTCAGGCCGAAGCATCAGAGCGGTTTACAATACAATTTAATTTTTAAGAAAATACGAAAAGAACGCCATATATGAGATAGGACAGAGTGAGAGACAGTGATAGACAAAAGAACAGAAGAGAGATGAAGGAAGGAGAGCAGCAGGTTACAGCCATGATATAACAGCATAGGATATGAAATAGATTTTACTCACACGCCACGGCTCCACGCCTAAGGGCCACGCCAAAGGGCCCTCTGGCGAGGCCCTCAGGCATGGGCCCGCAAGGCGCGGGCGCGCCTCAGGAGCAGCGGTATTTGGGCCGTTGGAGAGGACCGCTGATTGGCAGGTGCAGGAGGTGAGGAGGAGCTCCCGCTCACTCCCTCCGGTGAAGTGTGCTGCCCTCGATCTCATCGCGCACCAAGCAAGGAGTACAACACAGTAGCCAGCAACCACATCAAATATCAAGCACGCACAACAAGTGGAAAGGACATTTCTTTGGGGTAAAACCAGGAGCAATGTAGTCCGCACAGCTGATGCTTGCAGGTCTGCACCACCCCCAGGATGCTCCAGGCCTCCTAATAGAGGAGTGTCACCCATCCTGGTGTTATGGTCTTGGCTCCTGTTGCAGTTCCATAGCCCTGCCCTACCCCCAGGATGTTCCAGGCCTCCTTACAGAGGTGTGTTATCCA
The DNA here is from genome assembly GCA_033557465.1 of Ichthyophis bannanicus. NCBI lineage: Eukaryota > Metazoa > Chordata > Amphibia > Gymnophiona > Ichthyophiidae > Ichthyophis > Ichthyophis bannanicus. The sequence goes on along the minus strand of CM066031.1, from coordinate 514,519,111 downwards.
TCTGGGTGTTATGGTCTTGGCTCCTTTTGCAGTTCCATAGCCCTGTCCTACCCCCAGGATGCTCCAGGCCTCCTTATAGAGGAGTGTCACCCATCCTGGTGTTATGGTTTTGGCTCCTGTTGCAGCTCCATAGCCCTGCCCTACCCCCAGGACGGTCCAGGCCTCCTTATAGAGGTGTGTCACCCATCCTGGTGTTATGGTCTTGGCTCCTGTTGTAGTTCCGTAGCCCTGCCCTATCCCCAGGATGCTCCAGGCCTCCTTATAGAGGTGTGTTATCCATCCTGGTGTTATGGTCTTGGCTCCTGTTGCAGTTCCATAGCCCTGCCCTACTCCCAGGATGCGCCAGGCCTCCTTATAGAGGAGTGTCTCCCATCCTGGTATTATGGTCTTGGCTCCTATTGCAGTTCCATAGCCCTGAACCACCCCCAGGATGCTCCAGGCCTCCTCATAGAGGAGTGTCACCCATCCTGGTGTTATGGTCTTGGCTCCTGTTGCAGTTCCATAGCTCTGCCCTACCCCCAGGATGTTCCAGGCCTCCTTATAGAGGTGTGTTATCCATCTGGGTGTTATGGTCTTGGCTCCTGATGCAGTTCCATAGCCCTGCACCACCCCCAGGATGCTCCAGGCCTCCTCATAGAGGAGTGTCACCCATCCTGGTGTTATGGTCTTGGCTCCTGTTGCAGTTCCATAGTCCTGCCCTATCCCCAGGATGCTCCAGGCCTCCTTATAGAGGTGTGTTATACATCCTGGTGTTATGTTCTTGGCTCCTGTTGCAGTTCCATAGCCCTGCCCTACCCCCAGGATGCTGCAGGTCACATTATAGAGGAGTGTCACGCATCCTGGTGTTATGGTCATGGCTCCTGTTGCAGTTCCATAGCCCTGAACCACCCCCAGGATGCTCCAGGCCTCCTCATAGAGGAGTGTCACCCATCCTGGTGTTATGGTCTTGGCTCCTGTTGCAGTTCCATAGCCCTGACCTAACCCCAGGATGCTCCTGGCCTCCTTATAAGGGAGTGTCACCCATCCTGGTGTTATGGTCTTGGCTCCTGTTCCAGTTCCATAGCCCTGCACCACCCCCAGGATGTTCCAGGCCCCAACACAGAGGAGTGTCACCCACCCCGGTGCCATGGTGGTTGCAGCTGCTGATGTGTGCAGGCCTGTACTGTCCACACGTGGACCCTGGACCCCAGACGGCATGTTGCAGCACATCCCCATGCAACATCCTGGTGTGTCTGCCATTGTGCCCAGGGCGCAATGATGGGACACATGAACCACGCCCCTGCCACTGTGCACAATGACACCTGCCTATGCAGCCTCCGCATGTAGGACACATGTTGCAGACAGGTCCCTGGATGCAGGTGGTATATCGACACAGTGCATATTTGCAGCCTGGGGCATGTGCCCCCCCCCCCCAGTGCCCTGTGCACAAGGCACGCCATCATGCAGCCACCACGGCATGCCACCCGTGGCACACAGTGTTACGATGGCACGTGTGGCATGGTGGTGCATGGCCACGCATGGAGAGGCTGCTGCTCGGGAAGGGGGCCATGAGGTGTACGCCCACAGCACCTAAGTTGAAGGACTGATATGTGCATTATGCACCCACACACATGCGGGTGGCAGAGGCAGCAAGAAGTGGGGGACAGATAGCACACAGCAGAGTCAGCCAGCCGCTGCACCCAGATATGTGTGATGAGCAACAGCAGATGGCGAGGGATGCATGCCCCCTAATGGTCCCACCCATTTCTGTACCCACAGGTGGAGGACCTTCGTAAAAAGGGTCGTGAGCTGAGGCTATGGTACCCACAATTCCTGGCATGGGTGCTACGCGACCAATGGCACAACAGGATGGTGAGTGGCACAGGCCATGCCATGCGCCATGACACGCTCTGGTGGGACGGCAGCCATTGTGGCCGCAAGACATTTATGCATGGTGTGCCAGATGCATTACCGTGGTGCTAATGTATGTCTTACCCCCACAGTGGACGCAGCTGGAGACCAGGCACCAGCAGGGCTGGATGCTGGAGATGGCCAACCAGCGCCAGAGGAGCGATGGTGGATGAGCCCTGAGGCGGCAAATGGTGGAGTGGCCAGAGAGGAGGGAGGGGCAGTAGTGGGGAGGAGGAGGGGAGCACGGATGGGGAGGGGGGAGCAGGGAAGGACAGAGGTGAGAGGGGAGGGTGAGGTCAGGAGCAGAAGGGAGAGGAGGGGAGAGGGGAGGGGGAGGGGAGGGGGAGGTGGGGAGAGAGGAAGAGGAGGAGGGGGTGTGGGGAGGGGGAGACAGGGGTAGGGGTGGGAGGGTGGGGAGGGGGATGGGAAAGTGGTGGGTGGGGGGGCGAGCATGGAGGTGTGGCCAGCCTAGAGCAGCACAGGTCATCACAGGGTGCTGGGGGCCCCTGCCATCTGCCCCATGGCACCAGTGACATAGCCCATCCGGGCACAGAGCCTGCACACATCAGTGTGGGACGGCAGGCTGCACATGCAGCCACACAGACAAGGGGCGATGTGTGTCTGTGTGGGTACATGTGTGGCCTCTGCATGGCTGCGGTTATGCATGTGCAGTCATACACCCTGTGGGAGCAGAGCCAAGCTGTGGGGCAGATGGCAGTGACCATGGGCATGGTGGCTGACCGGCTGCACATGCTGTGCAACATACTCACAGCAGGTGCAGCTGACCAGCCACCCGGCCAGAGCAGCCCCCAGGGGGTGTGAGTGCCAGGCGGACCAACATCACCCCTGCCCTCTAGCGCCCTGTGCCCCAGGGCTGGCAATACCGGTGGGGTAGGGCGTGGCAGGGTCAGGGCCCTCAGGAGCACACAGCATGCCTTTGTAGCCCCCCTAATGTAAATAAACCTCTGTTGTTGCCATGATCAAAGCATCCCAGTGTCTCATTTCACAACATGGCATGTGGGGTGTGATTGCCAGGTGTGTACATGTCCCTGTGTGTCCTCCAGAGTGTACAGATACCAGGAGGTATCAAGTGGTGAGGGGGGAATGTCCGCTGGGGACAGGCCCAGGGGACGGCCCAAACATCAGTGGGTAGGGGTAGGGTCAGCGGTGTGGGTGGACCTGCGTTTGGGGGCACAGACCGCAGAGGGCATAAATGGGGCTGCAAACTGGTGTGGATCACTGTTGAGTGCGGGACAGGGGAGCGGGGTGGGGGGTTGGCAGAAAGGGTGGTGGGGGGAGGCCATGAGGGGGAGGGGTGATGGCAGGGGACCCATATGCAGTACAGTATGCCAGCGGTGCAGGGGCAGGGGTGGAGGGTGAGGACAGAAGTGGGTGGGGTGACTGTGGGGCAGGGACAGACCAGTAGGTGGGGCGCAATGTGCATGGAGCGCCAGCAGCAGAGGTGCTGCAGGATGGACATGGGTCCTGCTCAGTACAGTGCGTGCAGGTACGGTAGCGATGGTGGCACTGGCGGGCGTGTGGTGGATCGGACAGACGGGGCGGTGCCGCCACAGATGCCCCATCTGGCTGGGCTATCCATGGAGACAGAATGAGCCTGCATTAACCCAGGGGCGACAGTTACACCAGGGGTGATGGCAGAGGCAAGGGTAGGTGGCACTGGGGCGCCAGGGAGCGGGGCTGTACCATGGCCTGGATATGTTGCCAGTGGCAGGGGATGTGAACACACGTAGGTGGGTCAAAGGGCACCCAGGGCGGGGACCTGTGTCCGGGTTGTGGCACAGATATGGTGGGGAGGGTGGGATGTGCATGACAGGGCTGTGTTCCAGGGGGGCCTGGGGGGCGGGCACAGGGGAGGGTGTGGGGGCAGGCATGGCCATTCCAGGTGACAGCCATGTGTGCGGGGGTGGCGGGGGGACAGGGGAGGCCCAGGTTGTGGCCAGCAGGGGTTGGTAGGGGAGGGGCACCCTGAGCAGGGAAGTGCGAGGGACATGTGCCCAGGGCGGCCATATGTGTGACAGGGGGACATGGGCCATTCAGATGATGGCATGGACACGTGGCCACAAGTTACACCTGCGATGACATTATTTATTGTGCACATGGAACTCCCCCACCTACACCCCCCGCATCCTCTGCCACATCTGCCATGTCCCTGAGCACCACATGGGGTGGGTGCTGCTTCTGCCACTGGTGGTGCTGCGACTGGCTGGCCCATGTGTGCCAACATGGCCTCATGCACTGCCACCATCCTGGCCATGCTGGCTACCATTGACCCTGCCATGTTGTTCAGTGTCCGCACCTCACAGAGGAGGCCGCCCAGCACCAGTCATTGGCGTTGCACCTCATGCTGCAGGCAGTCCTGTACCACCGCCATCTCACGCAATGCCATCTGTATGCCTGTGGGTGAGACATGGTGGAAGCCGTGAGACATGGGTTGCACATTCCACCTGTATACCACATGAAATGGCTGGCCAGATGGATTGGCCACTCACCCTCTGCATCCTCATGCACTGCCTTGGAGTGGGAACGCATCTCCCCGATGGCCTGGAGGATGGCTGCCTGTGTGGGCCGTGGTGCTGAACCTGGGGATGGTGGTCCAGCTATGCCACCATCTGCAGCCCCCGCTGTGACATTGCTGTCACCTGCCTCATCTTCCGCCACACTGTCCTCTAAGAGGTGGTGTACTGCTGCATCCCCCTCATGCCTCCAGCATTGCCTCATCCTCCTCGGGCACCTCCACATCCATGCCTATCTCAGACAGGGGACACTGTCCGGGCCCAGGGGGCTCCACCTCTGCAGCCGCCTCCATGGCATGTATGTTACCTGTGGGGGTGAGGGTACACAGCTCCGTTGTGCCGTGCCTGGCCAGCCACTTACATGTACCTGTCCCATCGTGGCCTGCCAGGCAGGTTGGGCCGCAGGATACATGGGGCAATCGGGGCAATCTCCAGCTGTGTATATGTGGCCAGGGACTGTTATGGAGTAGGGGCATGTGGTGCTCCATCAAATGTATGTGTCCCCGGTGTCAGCGGTGCCTCAATAGTGGATGTGTATGTGTGCAACTGGATATGGGCCGCATATACTGCTGGGACTGCTGGAGTACTGCTTGGGTTGGCGGGTCACCATTGCCTGAGACAGGTGTGCCCTGTGGTGGCAGGGATCCATGCGCAGGGGTGCATGCCCCGTGGTGGCATGGGGCCGTGTCGGCGCAACCGGCATTCCACATTGGGTGGCTGTGCAGTGCAGGTGCATGGATGCATGTGTGCCACATGGGTCTGGCCTTGCCGCACTGGCCACCCTACCCACGCCACACCTGAACAGTGGCCTGCCCTGTGTCCAGCATCCGGGGCTGCCCTTGCATCCCCCTTCTCCCCACCCTACCCACCTCGGGACACCCACCCCATTGATTGCTGTTGCACATCGCAGCCATACTACCACCACCACCCACTGCACATGTGGGTGCAAGGGGACACCATCAACAGCACACCCTGCATCACCAGCTGCTATGCTGCCCCCCCCCGCCCCCTCCAGTGTGGCTCCACTGCACATAGGTGGTCAACAATGCCTGCCCCTGCCTGTCCCCCTCTGCTCCTGCTGCCTCACGCCCACCCACCCTCACCCATGTGCACCGCCATCACATCACCCTCCCATGGCCCCCTGGTTCCATTGTGGCCCAGCCTGTGCCAGCCACCCTCAGATGCTGTACCACTGTCACAGGTCTCCAGTGAGATGTCTATGACATGCCACATGGGCCTTCACTGCCACCATCACCCATGGCCGCTCTGCTGCACCTGTCACTGGTGGCCACATTATCCCTCATGGTACCTTGTCCATGCATGGCCATATGGCTGTGACCTGTCCTCGGCCTCTCCCCAACCCCTGTGTGTTGGAACACCCTAGAACACATTCATATGTCCCACCTGCACGTGGGTTCACTGTATCCAGCTCGGGCGGCAGGCTGTGGAGGTATATGGGCCCCAGTCTTTCGGCCAGTTGCTGTTCCAGCAGTGACAGTGTGGCTCTGTGTGGTGTAACCCTTCCTGTTGCACGGGCATGGTGCCTCTCAGCGATGGCACCAGTCCAGACCGAGCCCTTGATGTTGCAGAAGCATTTTCTAATACTCTCGGTATCGCAGGTGGGTCCCCCTGCTATGGCCACTGCTGTCATGACCTCCTCCCATCCATCATTTCTCTGGCTAATGGTGGTGGTGCTGCTGAGCTGCCGAAATAGCACCTCGTAGTGCTCCAGGACAGCTGCCAGGAGGAGCTCATTCTCCTCTTGGTTGTAGCGGGTTGTCCTCCTGGCATCATCCGGCACTGGCCTGCAATGGCGCCTGCCACCTGCCACACCTCCATGCTGTTGCTGCTCCCCCTGGCTGTGGCTGGATGGGCCTGCCTCGCCCCCTTCAGGCTCCTCCTCTATAGGGTACACCGCTGCCTGGTGGCTGCTCGGGTCGCTCTCGGTCACATCTCATGCTCCACTCTGTGCCATCGTGTGCCGCCTTTGCTGACCTGCTGTGCCCCTTTTAAATATGTGGTGTGTGGTTCATCTGACATGCAGTCTGTGCAACACGCGTTCCTACATGCGTTCCTACACCTACAGGGGGTGGCGTAAGTCACATCTCGCGCATGTGTCACGGTGTGCTGTATGGGCCCTGCCCCCTTCGGCATTGCTCTACGGTATGCACACGCACGCAGCGTGTGTATTGAGCATAATGCGCATTCGTACACGATCTATGCCATTATGCACCTGTGCGCTTTATGTTCTGTATGTTTGCACCTCTTCATTGTCTGCCCCTACATCCATGGGTGCTGTGTCCTCTTCCGTATTTGGTGCCACACATCTTTCATTTCTGGTATGTAGTTTTACTCAGTGTGCTATGCCGTTGCTACAGCGCGCTCCGCCGCCCGTAGGTACCCCACGTGTTGCATCTACGCATATGTTGTGCATGCGCACGCATATGTGGACATGCCACATGCCCCTCCCCTTTCTATGCGCGCTCTGCCCTTCTTACGCATGCTCCGCATGATCCAATCATGAGGTGCGCTTGTGTGTTGTAGTATGCGTGCTAGTGCGCGTGCTACGACGTTCTGCTTCCATGCGTACTGTGCAGTTTGCAAGTCTGTTGCTTGTGTGCGTTATGTTGGTTCTGATTAGTTGCCACGCCCTAAAACGTATTTAGCTCCCCACATCGCTCAAGGCCTCTGTCCATGATGGCTCACACTGACCATGTGGGTTGTGCAGTGGTGGTGTTGCTGGGAGAAGAAGAGCTGTGGTTGCCTGATGAGGGAGATGGTGTCCTTGGGGCTGTGGAACTGGGCATGGGTGCAGTCCCGCTGCAACACCGACCTGCTGCTGTGGAGGCTCCACAGGCTGAGGTATGTCCATCATGGCACCATAGGCATGCTGAGGCACGCCCTCGCCTGTGTCGCTTCTACAGGCCCAGGCCCCTGTTCCAGGACATTCATGAGGACCAGGTCATCTCCCTCTACCGTATGAGCACAGGGGCTATTAGGGAGCTCTATGAGGATCTGAGACCTGACCTCGAGCCCCGGACTGCCTGGTCACATGCCATACCGAGTTTGGCCAAGCTCCTGTCTGCCCTATATTTCTTTGCCTCTGGCTGCTTCCAATCCTCAGTGGCTGCAGTGGGGGGGATGAGCAGGCCAACCTTCTTGCGCTGTCTCCATCAGGTACTGCGGGGCATGGTCACCTGGGTTAGGAATTACATTACAATTCCTAACAGTGGGCAACATTGGGGGGCCCTGGGACAGGCATTCCAGTGGATTGCAGGGATACCACATGTGATGGGAGCTATTGATTGCACACATGTTGCCCTGGTCCCACCCAGAGACAGGGAGGTGCTGTTCCTCAACCGCAAACACTACCATTCCCTGAATGTTCAGATTGTTTGTGATGCAACTATGCATATTCTGAATGTGGTTCCCTGGTTACCAGGGTCCGCCCATGACTCCCATATGGGCACTGTGTCCTGCTGGGTGGGTATTAGCCTTCTCTAACATGCTCATGTTGTCTCTGTGTCCTGTGGGCACTTAACCTCGCACACATGGGACAGAGTCACTTTCGGGGTTCCACTCAGGTCTTCTGACTGCATATCCCCTGTGACACACATGACATGGCATGCTGCACTTCAGATGTTTTTGAAGAACACATTACAGACACAGTCCGTCATGCTGTGGCACATCACTGCCCATCCAATGTCTCTTATATGTGGTCCCATTGCTGACTATGACCCCTGCATGCCTCTCCCTGCATTGTGGTTGTGCATCACTGACATTGTGTGGGGCGGTGTCCTCCAGCATACCATGTCACTGTCACAGGGGACATGGACACATATGATTGTGTGTTTCCAGATGTAACTATGTCGGCCATATGTGCGTCACTGCTCATTTGTGTGTCCCAGTACACGTGCAGGTTATACTGTTTCCAGGTGCCGCTGCTGTACTGCACATGTCTTTTGGTGTGGTCCTCCATGTTGGTGTGACACACAGATTGTTTGCCATCACCTTCTGTGTACAGCCTGGACTCACACGCATACGCCAATGTACATGTGTCAGTCTGGGTTGTGTGTTCCTAGTTGACTCTGTCTGCAAGGTGTGTGTGTGTGTGCTACCGGAGGGGGGGCTGGGTTGGCTCACATATTCATTTTCATACTGTGCTGTGTGTTGGGGGGCCCATTCCCGTTTAACTCGTCTGTAGCATCACGTGGCTGGCATTGTGGTGCGACGTTGCATCCCACATGTCTGCTCTGTGTTGGGAAGCATTGGTGTGTAGTTTCACCTGTCTTGGCTACACCCCTACTGTATATGTTACTGTGCCAGCATGTGTGTGTGCACTGTACCATGGCCGTCACATTATTGCATGCATGCTGGTCTCTGTCCCATTCCTGGGGCACTGCCATGTATCCGCCTGCTGCATTCAGGGATGCTATTCATGGGTGTGGGCTGCCGGTGGTTAGTGATGTGATTGGTCTGGTTACTGTTGGTGTGTGCTGCCCTCATTGCCCCACCCCCATGTCGTGTATTTCACACCCCCAAACGCTGGTGCACAGCTGCTGTGTGCCATTATGAGATGTCATCTGTATGTGTCGTCGTGTATCTGTTGACCTTTTGCACGTAGATGCTTGTGCGCACTTGTGTGACCACCAGTTTATGATTGACCTTACCACATTTCTGTCTGCAGGTGATGCGGAATATGGCTGTCATGCCTGGCTGCTGACCCCTGTGCATCTTCCACGGACACATGCAGAGAGGAGGTACAATGAGGCCCATGCCTCCAACCGCTCAGTCATCGAGCACACCTTTGGCGTTTTGAAGAGTCACTTCAGGTGTCTGGATAGGACCGGTGGGGCCTTACAATACAAACCCATGACTGTGGCAGAGATCATTCTGGCCTGTTGCATCCTACACAACATTGCACTCAGGCACAATATCTGGGTCGACATTAATGAGGATCTTGAGAAGGATCCACTGTGCCCTCCTGCAGGTGGCCGTGTTGACACATGTGCAGGGACAGTGGTCAGGAAACATCTGATCAAGGAACTGTTCTCATGTAAGTCCTTCATATGTGGTAATATGCATATTTGTCTACATGTACATGCTGCGGTGTATGTTTCTGGCCTCTCTCTGCACATATGTATGTTTCCCTTCTGTCTTTACATCCTCAGGAGTAGCCACTGTTCATGGCCATCGCGGCGGTGCAGTGGTACCTGTGAGTACGTCCATCAACCTGCAGGTAACTGTGTTGGGTGAACATAGCGGTATATGTACTGTGGGTGCACTGCGACATAGCACATTTCTGTTGTTCTCTGTCCACTGCACACATGTTGTTGTGCACCTGTTTGGCCTGCGCCTCCCTACCCCACATGTTCGGTTTGGCACCCATATGGCCATTAGTTCAGGTCAGGTTCTTGGTTTTCATAACTCTATTTGTGGCAACTGTGATGGAGCTGTGTCAGTCAGCATACGCAGGGTGTGGTGGTAGTGGGCGGCACATACACCCCTTCCCTAGCATTGTGCCATTATACAACATCAGTGTCTCCTTGCATGGACTGTGATGCTTGCCTCCACTGGTCTCAGCTTGGGCTCACAGGGGCTGTATGCTACTGGTGGCATGCTCTCCCCATCTCACTGTGTGTGTGTGTCTGTGTTTTTGGGGCATGTCTATGTGACGACACACTCTCTGCTACCCTTGTGCATTGTCTGGTGATGGGATTGCCTGGACACCTGTGCGGTGGTGCTCACTGCTCTATCTCTAACCCTGTGCTGGTGCCCTTGTGTACATTGTGCGCACGTATTTATGCAAGTCTTCTATGTTTTCTACTGACCTGTCTCCTGTTTGCTGCCAGTCCACTATGCATCAACGCTTCCATTTCACAGATCTCACCAGACCTTGAACATGTGGCATTGCCTGCTCGACATGCAGCCATGGTGAATCCACGCACTCCAGTAATACACCCTACCTTTACTGTGACCTCTTGTGGTCTTTGCCTGCCTCAGACAGTCCCTATCGGACACCTGCTGTACACAGACGGTATGTTTCATGTTTGATCTGTTTTGACTCACATCACGCTTCAAATGTTTCCTATGGGCTGTTTGTTTTGTCGTGGACCTCTGTGGGATCTGTGTGCACCAACACTGCTGGACATGCTGTGGCCCACTGGGCAGCCTGTGTTACATGGCCATAGATATGGCCATGTCGAGATGGCAACCTGGTCGGCCGTGCCATCTCCAGCTGTGGCCAACACGCACTGTGCTCTTTGTTGTGATCGTGTCCTGTGTAAATGTCTGAGATCTCATTATGTACATATTGTGGTTTTTCTCTCTCCATTGTGACCTTATTTTGTGTACAGCATACCATGACCTGTTTCTCTTTCCTCTATCACAGGGCGCAGCGAACACACACGACATATTGTCTACATTGCAACTGACCTACCCATCACAGTACCATTGGTGGACAGAGCACCTTGATGCAACGATTCCTGGGTGATGGTGCCATTGGGTGATGGGCCTCAGCGAGTGGGGACACATGCTTATGATGGACATTATTGTTTGACTAATACATTGTGCCAAACAGGGACAACTGACACAACATTGCTGCCGTACTCTGGACGTGTGTCGTGGTCATCGTGATGGACACGCAGTACAGTCTGCATTACTGTGGCACACTGAGTTGTCACACATAACCTTGTATGCCCATGGATCTGTGACATCCGTACCGGGACATGTGTACTTTCGGATGACATTTTCACTATGGACAATGTGTACTGGTCCAAACATATACAGCAGGATATCACATACTCCCTGTATGTTGTGCATCTATCTGACAATGTGTTGATGTGGGTGGGCCATGTGTGTGACCTGCAGTGCAGTATATATACATATGTTTGTGTGGACAGTTGCATGCAGCCACGTGTGTGCCATGGGGGGAACATCCTGTAGGCCCTGTTGCTATGTCTGGCTACCTTGTACTTGGACATGAAAAGCTGTTTTCTACCACACCACTGTGATACGTGCCACCATCTGTGATTGGTGTTTGACCCTCGCAGGGGGTGTCACAGTTCATCTGGGGCAGCACTCTGTCATGGTTTCACGTACGCGGTGTATGTGCATCTGCCTGATTCCAGGTTTGCAATGGTGCATGTGCCTACATGGATTCTGTGTGGGTTCGTGCACCATTTTTGTCCTTTCGTTCTAGATCCACATACATGTTATTGTGTGTGGTTCCTCTACAGATGTTCCGCTGTACATTGATTTACATCACCATCAATACATGTGTGCCCAAACCTCCGTATGACATAGCACTGTGCCACTGACATTGCAGAATTACCTTAGCTGTGGTGCAGGGAGTGTCTCATTTTTCTGCCTTAGGTTGTACATCCCCTGTTCATTGGCATATCTGTGATGCTTCTGTATCCACAACACCCATTGCAGCAGGCCTTCTGCATGGTGCTACTTCTATGTCTGTGAGGTTCGGCTACGTTTATTCTTTGGCAACATGTGCATCTTCTACCTGTTTCCATGTCCTCCTTTTGCCTTGTGTAAATGTTATTGCTCCCATTTGGTCATTAAAGGTGTTTCTGTACATGCGTAACTGATGTCTGCTGATTCTCACGCACATCACAGACTTTTGACTGGCCATCTACACTGCTGTAGGACCCATTGATATTTATTATTTATTTACATTCTCTTATATACCGCACTATTCAGCATCAGCGCGGTTTACAAGGAACAAAAATGCTCAGTACAGTTAACACGTATGAGTTTACAGATAACAGGGTAAAAAACTTGGATAACAGGGGTAAACTATTTACAAAACTTGCTACATAGAGTCATATGAACAGGAGTTTCATAGAACATATGAACCGCTAAGGGTTAGAGTATCTGTCTTGGCGTGTTGTTAAAATACTGTATATTTGCTTAGCGAATTGTATCGTTGGACTCTAAGGGGTGTCGTTGGGCTCTATGAGGTACTTGTTGAAAAGGTGGAATTTGAGGGCTTTCCTAAACTGTGTTAGGCTCTTAATAGCCCGGATACCTGGGGGTAATGCATTCCAGCATCTTGGCGCACTGAGACTAAAGGCCCTATTGGCTGTAGATGTAGTGCAATCTGTTAGTGCTTTCGGGACTTTTAGAGAGGTTATAGCCGTGGATCTTCTTGCTCTATTTGGAGATGTGGTATGGATGAGGGCAGTTAAGGATGCAGAGGAGAGCTTGTTAACAGCTTTAAAAGTGAGTAACAAGGTCTTGAAAACGATTCTAGCCTGGATGGGTAGCCAATGTAACTGTATCAGCAGAGGCGTCACGTGGTCACTCCTGGAGGCTCCATGGAGGACCCTTGCTGCCGCGTTCATGGCGAGCTGCAGCGGGTTCAAGGTGGATTGAGGAAGACCTTGTAGGATGGCATTGGCATAGTGCGACGCTCCTGCCCCCGCCCTAGGGCTAACGGACAGGAGTGGCCTATTGTCCCGTGAGGAATGGAGGTAAACTGTTCCCTTGGAATGATGGGTAATGTAATTTGTTTTCTCTTCTCTCAGGAATAAATGTAGTTGTGCCAGAGACAGTAAGGCTTTTGCAAGAATATTTATTCGTGTTGGGGAAATTCCTCCAGCGCATCAAAATTCAGATACATGAACATAAATGGTGCTTTTAAATAGGAACAGAAGAAACTCAGGAATATAAGACAACCAAAAATAGGATTAGCTTTCCTTCTTATGGAGCTTAACTCAGCTCTGCCTCAAGAGGTGACTCACATACATTGCAGCCTCATAACAGTCACTGTTCTTTCACAGTGTGAGCTCAAACTCAGGTGCAAACAATCAAGTTTCCAAGCACGGCAGCAGAAACTACCACGTTGTATTCTTTCCATACAAGGTATAGCAAGCTTCTTTATACTGTTATTTCCTTACAGCATATTGAACAGTCCATGCTACAATTGTCAGAGTTTGTAGAAGGTAAAGCATAATCTATCTGCATTAAATCTTCTGACTGTACAGAACTAGTGTCCTCATTCAGCTTTGGCTGTCTGCCTGCTTTCAACTCTAAGAATTGTTTAAACTCCTGGAGGAGCAATTCAGCCTGTTCATTTCCTGACAAGCAGTTGTCAGCAAATACTGGGTTTCTCTCCCAGTCAGTAATGCTTCCCCCTTCAGCTCAAATAAATCAGGGTAACAATTGGGATCCTTTAACAAAGCCCCAAACATAGGAGATTGAATTTTACCTTCTCTATCATGACTCCTATTGGAACTGCTTTCTCTCTGCCAGGCTCCTCTCCTCTTAGGTAGCTCAAAAGCTTTCCAGCTGTGAGTGCTTCTGGGTCTCTCCGGTCCAAACTGTATCCCATAGAATGAGGTACCTTTTGCAGGTGTCTGCCTTGGAAGCTTTCTATTTGAGGGCTCTGCCTTTTCCCAGGACTCTAAACCAGGGCTCCGTCCACTTCTCACAGGACTTCCTTTCACAGCACCTGTAAAAATCCTTGCAGGTCCTCTGTTGCTACCAGGCTCAGACGTGCATCCAAACTGCTTCCTGGACTTGCACTCACTGCTTAACTTGGTCTCATCTGATGTTCCAAACGTCCTCTCACAGCTCGTCTGTTCACAGGCCCTCTGCTCACAGGTCATCTGCTCATGGCTTTTCCTTTTCTGTTTCTGTTTCTCTCTCTCTTTAGCAGCGGCATTCACCACTTCAAAAAGGGATTCTTTTCCAGCCACACCCCGTCCAACCCCTAGGTGTGCCCAATCAGCACTGCTCAACACCTCCCCTGGGCTGGTTTCCATTCTCAGCTCAACAGAAGAGGGTTTTTTTCTTCTAGGATTGAAAATCCTGTGTAAATCCTGCTGCTTTTCAGGATTTCCTTCAGTCTCCATTTCCTCAGGAGGGCGCTCTTCACCACAGATCCCCCCCCCCCCTTAAGATATCACGGGCTGGCTTCTGACCAGGGGCACAGCACGTGATTCTACTTGCGGATTCGGAGATGTTCTGTGTCTCTTCCACAACCTTTATGCTGGGGACAATGGTGGCTACCTGAGCTAAGGCTGCCCTATCATGCCAAGGCTTCAAGAGGTTGATGTGGTATACTTGTTGGCGTCCTTTCCTATTTTCCACAAGATAAGAGACTGGACCTACCGGCCGGACTATCCTACATGGCCCTTTCCATTGGCTCTCAAACTTCGGGTCTGGCCCTGCCACCATCACTATAACTTTGTCTCCCACGGCCAACTGGCGCGGCCGTGTGCCATGGTCATAATAGGACTTCTGCCTTTGCTGATTGCTCCTTAAATTGACCTCCTCAACCTGTGTGGTGCGGCATAAGCGACCTTTTAAGTCCTTTAGGAACTCAGGTACTCCTACCTCATGTATATCGGGTTCTACCCACTGCTCTTTTAGGATATCTAATACCCCACGGGGTGATCGACCGTACATTAGCTCATATGGTGCTGTCCCTAGGGATGACTGTTTACTCTCCCTACAGGCATAGAGGATAAACGGGAGCATGGTATCCCAATTGGCCATATCTCCTTCCAGACTGCGGCGTAACATTCTCTTTATAGTCTGGTTCTGTCTTTCTACGAGACCATTGGTTTGTGGATGATAGGCTGAGGTCTTAATATGGCGGATGTCGAACGCCTCCCAAACTTGGGCTAAATATTTAGATAGGAAGTTGCTTCCTCGATCCGTGAGGACTTTGCGAGGGAACCCAACTTCGCAAAACAGCTTTATAAGTTCAGCCGCCACGACCTTAGTTGATATACTGCGTAGTGGCATGGCCCAAGGAAACCTTGTTGCTTGGTCAATGACCACTAAAATATACTGAAACCCCCGGGGAGTTTTGATTAAAGGACCAACAATGTCCATAGCCATTCTGTGGATTGGTTCAGTAATAACCGGGGATGATATCATCGGGACCTCTTTTGGATGAATTGCAGAAACTCGCTGACATGTTGGGCATGCTTCGCAAAACCTTGTGGTTTCCTTAAAAACACCTGGCCAATAGAACCTTGCCAAGATCTGGTCTAAAGTGCTCCAGATGCCCTTGTGTCCTCCGACCGGGTGGTCATGGGCCAGCCTCAAAACTAGGTTTTTAAAAGTTGCGGGCACCACCACCTGTTTGCGTATACTGCCAGTATAGGGATCCTTGCTCTCTCTGTAAAGTATTCCAGTATCAAGAAAAAATCTGGGTAGGATATCCCTATCGCTCTGGGCCCATTTGAACGCCTGACTCAGAGCAGGGTCCGCTAGTTGCTCGTGGGGGAATGTCGGAAATTTCCCCACTAATTGTTCTGGCTGCCAGGGTAATTCTTGGCCAGCTTGAGTTTCTGCCCTATGCCGAGAGCGATCATGTCTCTCATTACGCTTCTCTGGTTTTGTTTTCTTAACTTTTCCTCCTGATGCGGCTATTAGATCCTCATGTGAGGGAAGACTTCCTAAAGCTTCCTCTGTAGGGTCTCCTCCATTTTCTGAGTCCTTAACCTGGGCTCTTGTAGCAACCATGGCTTCCTTAGAAGTTAGGCCCTGTTTCATCTCCTTATAAAAATGGGGCCAGTCCCTTCCTAAAATCATATGGTTCGGTAGCCTGGGCACTACTGCAATGGGGACTTTCCTAATAGCTCCTAGCGCTTTCACCTGGAGGTTGTACACAGGGTATAATGAAGTGCCTCCATGAACACAGCGGATTCTTACATTATGCACAGGCTGAATTGCTACCCCCGATGCTTCGATTTGCTGCCACAGCGTCTTAGACAGCATTGTCTGCTCCGCGCCGGAGTCAAGTAACGCGGTAGTGGCAATTCCCTGCACCTCTACTTCAATGAGAAATCCTTCTCTGGCCTTCTGTGCATTTACTGCTACTAAAGCAGTCTTAAAACAGCAATTTTTCTGCACATGACCCTCTCGCCCACATTTAAAACATTTCCTAGGCGAAATTGTACCCTTCATAGTTGGCATACACATTCTTCCTGTCTCATCACCTAACCTCCACCTCCTTTCTGATTCGCGTGTCGCTGTCCCCGTAGGAGCCCTGCCGCCT
The DNA here is from genome assembly GCA_033557465.1 of Ichthyophis bannanicus. Classification (NCBI taxonomy): domain Eukaryota; kingdom Metazoa; phylum Chordata; class Amphibia; order Gymnophiona; family Ichthyophiidae; genus Ichthyophis; species Ichthyophis bannanicus. Next base: position 514,502,659 of record CM066031.1, on the reverse strand, counting down.
TCAGGGGCCATTAACTTAGCTTCCAAGAAGTGCTCCGTGAGGTCAATAGCCTCTTGCGGGGTTTTACAGCCCTGCAAAATCAGAAAGGTCTGTATTTCGGTGGGTACAGCACTCAAATACTGTTCTACAATGAGACTATCTATGATGGACTCTTTAGATCTACCCCCTGGATCAAGCCATTTGTTTATCAGCATACAAATCCTATAACACAAAGCTTTTGGGGTTTCATTCTGTTTTAATTTTACTGCTCGCAGGAGATTGTGATAAATTAACGGTGTAAGGCCAAGCCTCTCCCTGACCGCTCTCTTAACTTCATCATAATTTCCAGCAAGCTCAGGTGGCATGCTTCCATATGCGGCCATAGCCTCCCCTGTAAGGGACGCCGCAAAGCGAATGGCCCAATGTTCTTTTGGCCAAGCGCTTAACTGTGCCACTCTTTCAAAACATTCAATGTAATCATCTACATCATCTGTATCCTTCAATTGCCCAAAATTGAACATAGTCCCTGCGTTTAAGCTAAGCGCAGCTGCTGTGGAAAAACCTGGGGGAGCGGTTGGAATCTCCGATGGTTTCTTCTGCTCGGCTACCCATGCTTGTAACATGTCCAATAATGGTTTCTGCTGAGCTTGAAGGCTGGCAGCATTTCTTTCTTGGGCTTCCAAGGTCAAGTCTCTCTGTCTCTCCAGCTGCGTGGCCATCCACTTAAACACTTCCTGTGGATCTAGAGACATCTTTGGAACCTCTGTGAATACAAACACAAAGACAAAAAAAACCCAAGTGCGGTATCACCAAAAAAAAAGAAAACCTCTTTTTTTTTTTTTTCAACCCAGCCCAGCAATCACCCCTTTGCCCTGTATCCTGACCTCTCCCGGGTGGATACTTTTTACCTGGCTTAGGTGTTGCTTCAGGCAGTTCAACGACGTTGCAGCCAGTAGCCCTCCAATGCTGTGACTTCTTCCCTTCCGGATAGTCTGCAGCCGGGCTCCTCCTGGGCAGTTGCCTTCCTGTAGGTCTTCATTGTGGCACCTTTAGCGCATGCGTAGAATCCTCGATATGAAGCCACTTGCGACGCTTCTGCCCCCGCCCTAGGACTAACGGACAGGAGTGGCCTTTTGTCCCGTGAGGAATGAACGTAAACTGTTCCCTTGGAATGATGGGTAATGTAGTTTGTTCTCCCTTCTCTCAGGAATAAATGTAGTTGTGCCAGAGACGGTAAGGCTTTTGCAAGAATATTTATTCATGTTGGGGAAATTCCTCCAGCGCATCAAAATTCAGATACATGAACATAAATGGTGCTTTTAAATAGGAACAGAAGAAACTCAGGAATATAAGACAACCAAAAATAGGATTAGCTTTCCTTCTTATGGAGCTTAACTCAGCTCTGCCTCAAGAGGTGACTCACATACATTGCAGCCTCATAACAGTCACTGTTCTTTCACAGTGTGAGCTCAAACTCAGGTGCAAACAATCAAGTTTCCAAGCACGGCAGCAGAAACTACCACGTTGTATTCTTTCCATACAAGGTATAGCAAGCTTCTTTATACTGTTATTTCCTTACAGCATATTGAACAGTCCATGCTACAATTGTCAGAGTTTGTAGAAGGTAAAGCATAATCTATCTGCATTAAATCTTCTGACTGTACAGAACTAGTGTCCTCATTCAGCTTTGGCTGTCTGCCTGCTTTCAACTCTAAGAATTGTTTAAACTCCTGGAGGAGCAATTCAGCCTGTTCATTTCCTGACAAGCAGTTGTCAGCAAATACTGGGTTTCTCTCCCGGTCAGTAATGCTTCCTCCTTCAGCTCTTGGCTTAAATAAATCAGGGTAACAATTGGGATCCTTTAACAAAGCCCCAAACATAGGAGATTGAATTTTACCTTCTCTATCATGACTCCTATTTGAACTGCTTTCTCTCTGTTTATGTTTTATGTTTATGTTTATGTTTTATTTCACTTGATAAAAACCGCCTTTCATTGGCAGGCAAAGCGGTGTACAATAAAACCAAAATTTTTTTTTTTTTAAAAAGGCCAAATCCAATAAAAAAGAAAGGAAATACACTTTCTGGACAGAAAAGCAATAAAAACAGGAGAGACAAAGCTAAACCATAAACAAAGACAAATCACAAAGAGAACACAGGATAATACAAATGGGATTCACACGAACGGGGAGGGGACATCAAACGCAAGGGAAAAGAGGTGGGTTTTGAGGTTTTGTTTAAATGTGGGGTGGTGAGGGTCCAAACAGAGTGAAGAGGGAAGGGAGTTCCAGAGGGCAGGGCCAGCAAAAAAGAAAGCAGAGGAACGAGTAGATTGTAAGTGGGCGCGGGAAGGGGAGGGAAGAGTGAGGCGGTTAAGATGGAAGGAGCGAGGGGTGTACCTAGGGGAGTGAAAGGAAAGAAGGTCCGTTAGGTATTGGGGGGTGCCTGTATGAAGAGCTTTATGAACCAGGATGAGCAGCTTGAAATGAGCACGGTGGGGGAAGGGCAACCAGTGAAGATGAAACAGTAGGGGTGTTATGTGATCACGGGGGGAGGAATTGGTGACCAAGCGTGCGGCAGTATTCTGAATACGTTGTAACCGGGCCAGGCTCCTCTCCTCTTAGGTAGCTCAAAAGCTTTCCAGCTGTGAGTGCTTCTGGGTCTCTCCGGTCCAAACTGTATCCCATAGAATGAGGTACCTTTTGCAGGTGTCTGCCTTGGAAGCTTTCTATTTGAGGGCTCTGCCTTTTCCCAGGACTCTAAACCAGGGCTCCGTCCACTTCTCACAGGACTTCCTTTCACAGCACCTGTAAAAATCCTTGCAGGTCCTCTGTTGCTACCAGGCTCAGACGTGCATCCAAACTGCTTCCTGGACTTGCACTCACTGCTTAACTCGGTCTCATCTGACGTTCCAAACATCCTCTCACAGCTCGTCTGTTCACAGGCCCTCTGCTCACAGGTCATCTGCTCATGGCTTTTCCTTTTCTGTTTCTGTTTCTCTCTCTCTTTAGCAGCGGCATTCACCACTTCAAAAAGGGATTCTTTTCCAGCCACACCCCGTCCAACCCCTGGGTGTGCCCAATCAGCACTGCTCAACTCCTCCCCTGGGCTGGTCTCCATTCTCAGCTCAACAGAAGAGGGTTTTTTCTTCTAGGATTGAAAATCCTATGTAAATCCTGCTGCTTTTCAGGATTTCCTTCAGTCTCCATTTCCTCAAGAGGGCGCTCTTCACCACAATAGTCAAAATGAGGAATGATCAACGCCTGGTAGATTGTCTTGAAATCATTTGGTTCCAGCATGGATCGTAAATGCCTAAGTGAGCGGATCTTGTAGTATACTGCTCTGACTGTGTTTCCTATGTGGGCCTTCATGTCCAGGCGTTGATCCAAAGTGACTCCCAGGTAACGTATCGAAGGTTTAGATTGTAACTCAGCTTCTTTTACTTTAAGATATTGTGGTGGGATACACACACATATGGTCTACACAGTTGAGGGCTGGTGCTGGGACACAGTACTACCTTTTAACTTTCGAAAGGGAGACTATGATAAAATGAGGAAAACAGTTAAGAAAAAACTAAAAGGAGCAGTTGCAAAGGTTAAAGACGTACATCAAACTTGGGTGTTGTTGAAAAATACTATCTTGGAAGCCCAGACCAGCTGTATTCCATGCTTTAAGAAAAGTGGAAGGAAGTCCAAAAAACTGCCAGCATGGTTTAAAGGTGAGGTCAGAGAGGCTGTTGTTGCCAAAAAAGCATCTTTCAGGAAATGGAAAAAAGAGCCAAACGATGAAACCTGGAAACAGCACAAGCACTGGCAAATCAAATGCAAGGCATTGATAAGGCACATAGGAACATAGAAAATGGAAATCAGCAAGACAGCAGCTGACAAAGGCCAAACACAATCTACCTACATCTACCTGGTCCACCCGAGCTAACAGTTTCCAGGGCACTGACTTGACATCCCCCTAGCCAACCCTCCCCCAAGCAGAAGGGTAGGCAGTGATGGGGGAGATGTGAGGATGCTCATGTATGCCCCCTGCCCCAGACCCCACTCCCTAGGTGACCACCTACCCACACAGTGGATGGCCTGGGACTGCGCACTACCAGCACTGACAGCATATGGTCATGTCAGCATGGCAGGGGGGGTGTGCCTGTGCTGGAGGGGGCAGTGGCACCTGCTTGTAATGGACCTAGGCCATGCCCTGTATGAGTACGTGGTGTGCAGTGCAACATAAAAGTTCTGGCTAAGGAAAAGTACAGGTAGCTCCAGGGACTACCACAAATATGTGGCAACAGTATGGTGCAATACACCCAGCCAGTGTGTCCAGAAGCAGAGGGTCACAGGTTCAAGCCCCAGCTGTGGTTCCTGCAGAGCATGTCCCTATGTTTTACCCTATAATGCAGATACAACAGCAACATATGCAAAGTCCAAAGCAGCGACGAACAGGGGTACAAACACCCACTCACACAGGCTCCACAATCCAAAGATGCATGGAGAGTCAGGCTGTTGGCCCCAGCATTGAGCTGCAGTTTTCACCAGAGCACTACTACTACCTCCTGCACAGTTTAGCAATGTCAGCACTGTGATCAGGACCAGTGTGGCAGGCAGGGTTGCCAACCACTCCTATCTTTGCACAATGCTGCAATAGGAGTGTGTGTGTATGTCTATCCATTTTTCTGTGGCTGCCCACACCTCTCTGGGCCCAAAACCTCCCACTGTTACCAGCGTTAGCCTGAATATGTGCATAATGAGGAGCAAGGTATTGTGGGTATGGCCCAGACAGGGCGGATTGGCCAGGATGCATCTTCACAGGATGTGGGGCAATGGCTGGGACACTGTAGTGCCCGACCACCACCTGCATGGCATGCTGGGAGGACACTCACTCTGACCGAGCAGTGACCATGGCTTGTCTAGGTTCCCACATAGTGCTCTACACCATTTGCCTCCAGTGATACTTTTGTGTTCTCAGCACTGCAGCCCCAATCACTGAGATGCCTGCTTGGTGCATATAGTTCCTCTGTGAGAATGCACTGGCTAGTGGACTATCTGCAGTTAGACTGTGCATGGTTGGAACACCTATAAGGTGCAGTCTGACTGTGCTGTCTACTGGTGACAGACAGACAGTAGTGTGAGGCAGTTGGGGTTTTCTAGACCTAACCCCAGCATTGTTACTGGTCTGCCACTGCCCCAGTCACAGGTATGGCTCTGGCCCACCAACCCTGGAGGGCTGTCTTATACCAGCAGGATGTTGGTTGCTTCAGTGGGGCTGGGGCACCTTTCCCTTACCTACAAAAGGGGTGATGAGGGCCCTTTGGGGTATGTAGTGTATACCACTTTGACCTATAAGGGCATTGCTATACAAACCTCATGCAAGTCTAGAATCCCCTCTGCCCTGATAACAGGTGTCCATGTCAGCCAGACCCTAACACGGGGTACACACTAATCTGGGTGGTGTCTGTCTGTGACACCAAATTACTTTCAGCTGCGCTACAAGGAACACCTGTCACACACTGGTAGCAATGGGGAGGTACAGCAGGACCTATCTCTAGCACTACATGTACTGCGGACCTAGTGCTGAGCACCCATCCTATCCCTCGGGGTAAACACAGAACCTGCACAATGGCATGGTCTGTAGCTACTCTGTGCCAGTATCACACACTGTCATTTCATCTTTCCAAGCTGAGGTACCGGAGAGGTGCAGACCCCATTTGCTGATCAGCTGTAGACAGCTATTCAGCATGTGCATTGCATCATGGGCACTGGTGGGGTTACCCTATCCTGGCACTCAGAGCAGACAGGTTGTGTGGTGACCTGCAGTCCTTCTGTACCCAGCCATTGTTGTGACATACACCACAGGGGTATAGCCTACTGGTAAATACAATGCCATTCATGTTTTTGCAGATTTGTGCTGCCAGCCCATAATACTCTCACCACAATTGCCAACATTCCCTCGGTCCGTCTAGCTGCGTCTGTCAGCTGTGTAGAGTCCTGTCTGCAGGCTCCACCCCATGTCTTGCACTGCTACCCTTTCCTGAATTGCGCCTCATCGTGCTTGCCTTGCCTGTGCCTGATCTGCACGGCACCGCCACTCCTCTGTCCACCCATCATTGTAACTATCCTGCCACTTCTGACTCCACTGGGGGGACACGTAGTCCCATCGTCTGCCACCAACTGTCTTTCCAGTACTGTCTTTCCACCCTGTGCTGTGGTACAGTTGCCCCCACCATGTTTGTCATCAGTACTGGTAGCCACATGGGATGCTCACAGATATGGCAGGTCCAGCGGCTCCCAGCTCTCCCTCCTTCACTCACCTGTTCATTGCCTTTCCTCAGTGCTCTATCTAGTGTTAGTGCTACATCTGTCTCTGTTCCTCAAAGGTCATGCATGTCATCCTGAGGCACCTTGCAGCCCTTAGGGCACACTAACCTAGGGCACCGTAAACTTGTTAGGCCACCTTAACCTATAGTTCCATAGCCCAGGATGCCTTCTACTTTGCCTTGTCCAGGTGTGCCTAATAGGGCGCTTAGCCTAAGGAGCCCTATAGGGCGCCTTATGAGGCATCTTACAAGGCACCTTACAAGGTGCCTTGTAATGTGCCTTCTAAGGTGCCTTGTAACGTGTGTTAGTCTAAGGCGCTTGTAACGTGCTTTAGCTGATACGGCTTGCTGTAACGATGCACCGCCCACGCCTTTATATGGGCATCTGTACCTTTACCGTGGAACCTAACACAAGTGACATTACCGCAGTTTAGTAAACACACCCCTAAGTGCATAACTTTGCACTTGTCCACATTAGATTTCATTTGCCATTTGGACGCCCAGTCTCCCAATTTTTCATGGTCGTCTTGTAATTTTTCACTGTCCTCTTGCAATTGTTCACAATCCTCTTATGTTTTAACAACTTTGAATAATTTTGCATCATCTGCAAATCTGATCACCTCACTCATTATTCCCATTTCCAGGTCATTTATAAATATGTTAAAAAGCAGTGGACCCTGGGGTTCTCTACTGTTCATCTTTCTCCACTGAGAAAATTGTCCATTTAGCACTGCTTTCTATCTTTTAACCAGTTCCTGATCCACAATAGTACACAGTATCCTATGACTTTAATTTCGTCAAAATTCTCTGATGAGGGACCTTATCAAAGGCTTTCTAAAAATCGAGATACATCTTTATCTACTTGTTTATTCACATTTTCAAATAAAAAAATAGAGATTTATGAGACAAAACATTCCTTGGCTAAATCCATGTTGGTTAAATCAATGTTGGCTTTCTCCCATTAAACCATGACTATCTACATGTTCAGTAATTTTGTTCTTTATAATGGTTTCTACCATGTTCCCAATATTGACATCAGGCTCACCAGTCTGTAGTTTCCTGGATCACTCCTAGTATCCTTTTTAAAAAGTGGTGTTATACTGGCCACTCTCCAATCTTCAGATAGTACAGATGATTTTAATGATAGTTCACAGATTACTAAAAGTAGATCTGCAATATCATATTTCAGTTCTTTCAGCACCTGGGATGTATGCTTTCCGGTCCAGGTGATTTGCTACTGTTTAGTTTATCAAATAGCTGTGTTACATTTTCCTGATTTATCAAGATTTGTTTCAATTCCTCTGATACATCACCTTTAAATATCATTTCTGGCACAGGTAAGTTTCCTACATCTTCTTCAGTAAAGACCGAAGCAAAAAGTTCATTCAGTCTCTCCACTATGGCCTTGTCCTCTCTCAGTATACCTTTTACCCCTGCAACATTAAATGGCTCAACTGACTCTCTCACTGGTGTTTTGCTACAAATGTACTTGAAAAGGTTTTTATTACATGCCTTACTTCCACAGCAAACTTCTTTTCAATTTCTCTCTTTGCCTGCCTTATCAATGCCTTGCATTTAATATGCTAGTACTTATGTTGTTTCCAGTTTTCGTCATTTGGCATCTTTTCTCCACTTTCTGAAAGATTCTCCCTTGGCTATAACAGCCTCCCCAAACTCACCTTTAAGACATGCTGGCCACCATTTGGCCTTCTTTCCACCTTTTTTAAAGTGCAGAATACATCTGCTCTGGGCTTCCATAGTAACATAGTATATGACAGTAGATAAAGACCAGTAAGGTCCATCTAGTCTGCCCAGCAAGGCAGCAAGAGTAGGTGCACTTGCTGCTCCGTGCAGATCACCCCTCCCCATGCCTTTGTTTAGGGGTGTATCCACCACTCTGTGTACATCACCCCTATTTGTTCAGCTATAAGAGATAATGATGCTTATTTTGATTTTTTCCTGTTGCTATAAAGGGATCCACTATGTCTGTCCATGCCATTTTGAATTCTGTCACTGTATTTGCCCCCACCACTTCCATCGGCAGGGCAATCCAAGCATCCACCACCCTTTCAGTGAAAAAGTATTTCCTGACATTGCCTTTCAGTTTACCCCCTTGCAGCTTCATGTTATGCCCTCTAGTTTTACCGTTTCCCCATCTTTGGAAGAGGTTTGTTTGTCCATAAATACTCTTTAAGTATTTAAAGGTCTGAATCATATCTCCCCATCCCAACTCTCCTCCAGAGTGTACATATATAGGTCTTCAAGTCTCTTCTCGTAAGTCTTCTGACACAGGCCCCAAATAATTTTGGTCCCCTTCCTCTGAACCGCTTCCAGCCTTTTTATATCCTTTGTGAGATACGATCTCCAAACTGAACACAATATTCCAAGTGAGGCCTCACCAGCAACTTGTACAGTGGCATTAATACCTTGTCCTTTCTGCTGGTAATTCCTCTCTGTATGAAAGCCAGCATCCTTCTGGCTTTTGCCACCACCTTGTCACACTGTTTCGCCACCTTGAGATCCTCAGAAACAATCACTCCAAGGTCCTTCTCCTGGTCCATACACACCAATCTCTCACCCCCTATCGCATACAGTTCCCTTGGATTTCTGCTTCCCAAGTGCATGACACTGCATTTCTTCACAATAAATCTTAACTGCCAAGTATTAGACCATTCTTCCAGCTTTTGTTGATCTTTCTTCATGTTCCCCACTCCCTCAGGGGAGTCCACTCTGTTTCTAATTTTGGTGTCATCTGCAAAAATACAGACTTTTCCATTCAGCCCTTCGGCAATATCACTCATGAATATATTGAACAGTACCGGACCCAGGACCGAACCCTCGGGCACACTGGTAATCATCGTCCTTTCATCTGAGTGAGTTGCATTTACCATTACACTCTGTTGTCTGTCAGTCAACCAATTTCTGATCCAGTTCACTATCTTGGGACCCATCCCCAAGCTGTTGAGTTTATTGATAAGCCTCCTATGAGGAACAGTATCAAAGGCTTTGCTGAAATCTATGTAGATCACATCCATCGCATGCCCTTGATCTAGTTCTCTGGTCACCCAGTCAAAGAACTCAATCAGATTTGTTTGGCAAGATCGTCCTTTAGTAAAACCATGTTGCCTCAGATCATGCAACCTGTTGATTTCGAGGAAGTCCACTATTCGCTCTTTCAGGAGCACCTCCATTTCTTTTCCCGCCACAGAGGTAAGGCTTATTGACCTGTAGTTTGTCACTTCTTCCCTATTACTATTTTTGTGGAGAGGTACATCAGCCCTTCTCCAGTCCTGTGGAACTTCTCCTGTCTCCAAGGATCTATTAAAAAAATCCTTGAAAGGCCCTGCAAGAAACTCTCTGAGCTCTTTCAGTACCCTGGTATGTATTCCATCTGGTCCCATAGACTTGTCCACTTTCAGTTTTGCAAGCTGTTCTAACACATCATCTTTTGTGAATGGTGTGATATCTACTCCATTCCCATTTGTATTTTTGTCAATCACAGGTGGTCCTTCTCCAGGTTTTTCTCTAGTGAAAACAGAGCAGAAGTATTTGTTTAGCATTTTTGCTTTTTCAATGGCGCTTTCCATGAATCTGTTCCCAGCATTTTTGAGTCCTGCAATTCCACCTCTGATTTTCCTCCTCTCACAAATATACCTGAAAAAGGTTTTGTCGCCACACTTCACATCTTTAGCCATCTTTTCTTCTGCTTTTCAATTTGATATCCTTATTTCTCTTTTTGTCTCTTTTAGTTTGATCTTGTATTCTTTTCTGTGTTCCTCTGTTTGCGAGCTTCTGAATTTTATGAAAGCTGTGTTTTTTGCTTTTATTTGTGCAGCCACTTTTTGGAGAACCAAATAGGTTTTCTTTTCCTCTTGTTTTTATTTACTTTCCTTACGTATGTACCATTTATTGTCTCCTTCAGTTTAGCCCATTGCAATTCCTCTTCCCTTATCCCCTCCCACCCTACCAACTCCTCCTTCAGGTACTTGGCCGTTTTACTGGTCAGTGTTTTTGAAGTCTAAGGGGTATGTTTACTAAACCATCTTAATGTTACCAGCGCTAGTTGCAGCGATAATGTGAAGAATGCCATATAAGGAGTGGGCGTTCTGGCAGCAAGGTAGCAAGAATCTGTATCGTGTGATAGTGTGCGCCATGGCACATTAACGTGTGTTAACCCTAAGTTCATGCCAGCACGGTGTTAGAAGCTATAAAGATGTAGCCCACTGGTTACTGCAATGACTGGGGAGGCAGAGGTAATGGCTTCAATCCTGCAGTGGTGTTATGTAAGAAGGCTGTCTGAGGCAATTCCTTTTAATCTAAATCAGTGCTGTCTGAGGCATTTCCTTTTTTAAGTTAAATCAGTGCTGCCAGCAGAAACACCCTCACAGTGCCATAACATAAGGTGCCGCATAAGGCACCCTATAAGGCACTCCATAGGGGACATTATAAAGTGCCCTGTCCGCCAAGGCACCTTCTAATGTGCCCTATAGGGTGCTTTATAGGGCGCCCGATGGGGCGCCTTATGAGGCACCTTAAGGTTACAGCACTGGCAGCACAGATTTAAATTAAAAGGAAAAGCCTCAGACAGCCTTATTAAATAACAACACCGTGGGATCAAACCCATGACCTCTGCCTCCACAATCATTGAAGTAACCAGTAGGCTACATCTCTATAGCTGCTAAAACATGCCCCTGGCTGGCCACAGAAAGACTGCAGGTCACCACACACACTGTCTGCTGTGGTTACCAGTATAGGGTAAACCCATCCGTACCCATGATGCACTGCACATGCAGATCAGCAGTCTATAGCTGATCACAAGATGGGGTATGTACCCCCACAGCACCTCGCCTGGTAGGGGGAACTGACCGTGTGTGTTACTGGCACAGAATAGCTACAGACCGTGACATTGTGCGGGTCCTGTGCTCACCCTGAGGGTGAGGTGGGGCGCCCAGCACCAGGTCCGCAGCACCTGGCTTGGTTGAAATAGGCTATGCTGCAGGTCCTCATCAGTGCCAGTGTATGATAGGTAGTCCTTTCAGGCACACCTATGATACACCTGTGTCCATCTGTATTTCCCAGTCACGTTTAGCCCTTGTGGACTATGATGCACCCAGAATAGTGTGTATCCTATCTGGGTACCATGGTCAAATGTTGTAAGTGAAGGGGGGGGGGTGTTTGGACTCAAAAGCGGTTTATGTAGCACCACACAACCAGCTTTCTGGGGCTCAGGGTGGGGGACAGGATCTCCCACCAACAGATCCACATTCTACATCTCTGCAATGGTGGCAGTAGAGGGGTCCATCAACCCCAGTCCTGCTGGGGAACAAGCACCCTAGAGGGCAGTCAATGCAGATCTGTACACTAAACACATAAGGCAATGGCAGACAGAGAAAATGCTGGAAAAGCTCAGCTGCCCCCACCACTATCTGACATTCACCAGCAAAGGGCACAGTCAGCCTCCACCCATTGCACCCTGTAAGGTGTTCCAGCTAGTGCATGTTCCTGGAGGAACTGTGTGCACCCAAAAATGGGATGTGAGCCGGGGCGCGCGTGCACACTCACGTCAGTGATTGGGCCCCAGAAAAGGGAACCCATAAACATCAATTTAGAGAAATACTATATAGCACTATCTAGTTCTCTGGTCACCCAGTCAAAGAACTCAATCAGATTTGTTTGGCAAGATCTTCCTTTAGTAAAACCATGTTGCCTCAGATCATGCAACCTGTTGATTTCGAGGAAGTCCACTATTCACTCTTTCAGGAGTGCCTCCATTTCTTTTCCTGCCACACAGGTAAGGCTTACTGGCCTGTAGTTTGTCATTTCTTCCCTATTACTATTTTTGTGGAGAGGTACCACATCAGCCCTTCTCTATGCCGTGGTCACTGCACAGTCAGGGTGAGAGTGACCTCCCAGCAGGACATGCTGTGGCCACCCTGTCCCTGCAGGTGGTGGTCAGGCACTACAATGTCCCAGCCATTGCCCTATGCCCTGTGCAGATGAATCCTGCCCAGGCCACCCTGTCCGGGCCATACCCACAGTACCTTGCTCCTCATTATGCACATTGACAGGCTAACACTGGAACCAGTGCAAGCAGTGTGGGCAGCGTAAGGTGTTGGCAGCCACCACACACTGGATGGACAGACACACACTCCCACACCTATGCCAGCAATGGGAAATATAGAGGCTTTTGGCACCCCTGGCCAACGCACCAGTCCTGGGCACAGTGCAGGCATGGCTATGGTACACAATACTGTTGGGGTCACTCCCCAGGGTGGTGAACACTGTCAGACACCAGACCTGAAACATACTCCACAGACATCAGAGAGGCTGGTATGATACAGCTCAATGAGCAGATTGTGCTTAACTTAGGAATTGCTATCTGCCAGTAATCATAGCAACCTTTTGATATATGTGTACCATATTCCCAGGTTTAGGGTGGCATTGCTAAGGTATACAAGTGCTAGTATTGGGAGATGCACGCAGGGCTCAACATCCTGCCTCTCCATGAGGCTTTGGATAGTGGAGCCTGTGGGTATGGGTGTTTATGCCCCTGTTGGCCGCTGCTATAGGGCAGAGGTTCCCAACTCCAGTCCTGGAGGGCCAAACACTATTCGGGTTTTCATGCTGTCCCTAATGAATATGCATGAGATAATCTGCATACTATGGGGGCGGAGCATAGAAATGCAGCACAGGCATCTTTATTAGAGGCAGCATGGAACCTGAATGGTGTTTGGCCCTCCAGGACTGCATTTGGGACATTCTGCTCTAGGTAATGCGCATGTTTATGGTGTCTGTGCTCTGTAGGGTAAAATATAGGCTTTTGAGGCATGTTTATGTTATCTGCAATAAAGATTCTGTCTTTTTTACCATGGTTTATTAGTGGGTAAAATATGGGGACTGGGTTGGCAGGAACTACAGCTGGGACTTGAACCTGTGACCTTTTGCTCCTGAACACACTGGCTGTGTGCACTGCACAACTGTGTTGCCACAGGGACAGTGCATTCCCTAGGGATACCATGACTGTTCGTCAGACAGGGCCTGTCTGTTGCAGTGCATGGCACCCACCTACACAGGGCTTAGCCATGGTCTGCTGTGGGCAGCTCAACTGCCCCCTCCACCACCAGTACCCCTCTGCCACCCTGCTGACATGCCCTTCTGCTGGTGGTTCTGGTGGTGCACAGTCTCAGGCCATCCAGTGTGCCGGTAGGCAGCTGCCTATGGTGCGGGTTCTGGGGTAGGGGTGCCTGCATAGATGTTCACGCTTCCCCCCAGCACCGCCTGCCAATGTTCTGTGCCCTTGGGGGTACCTGCTGGGTACTATCCCCTGTGACACCGTGGGAAACGCACTCGTGCCCATGTTGGGCCCTCATCAGTTGCTGTCTGGCTGCTCTACTGTTTCAGCATTCCTATGGGCCACCTGGGCATCACCCTAGTCCGCACTGTGGCCCAGCTGCACCACAGCATGTGCCGCCTGCAGCCCTCTGTATCCCTTTTCCAGCATCTGTCCAGTTGCCCATTCCGACATGCCCACCCTGCTGTTGCGAAACATGTGCATGCCATAGGAAACCTGTCCAATAACAAGGGAATACCCTGATCAGCGCTATTTCACTGTAGGATCAGTCACTTTGTATAGGGACAGAGCATAGACCCTTCCAAAATTAATATCTTTGTTTTGGAGCTTTCTCAGTAGTGTTTTTTGCTGTTTCCCATTAATATCACTATTGGCCAGCTTGGTTATGTTTTTTTTCCATTTAGTTCAGGTCATTTTCAATGTTTATTTGCCCTTTTGTTCCGTGCACATGTATCACACCTCTCACTTTTTGTAGGTTTCCCTGGCTTTGTTGTACATTGCTGACGTAAATGGTTTCTCTTCCCTTTAACTCTGCTCTAACGCGAGGGTTTCACTGGCGTTAGTTTTCAGCCCCGGAATCCACAGTGTTAGTGTGCAGGGAGCCTCTCCCCTCCCACTCTCCACCCATTGACCCTCTCTTTCCGCCCCTGGGAAGCCTTCCTCCGCCCTCCGGGAGCCTTCCTCCGCCCTCCGGAAGCCTTTCTCCGCCTTCAGCGCTCGTTTGCGCCACTGTGGGCGTTATCGTGCGCTAAGGTACCTTTGCACCCGGTAAAGTGCCATTATCGCGCGATAATGTGCCTTATCTCCCGATAACGTGACAGCAGCCCAAATAGTGCCCTTTTGTAAACATACCCCTTAATCTTTGCAGTTGCTCTTTTTAGTTTATTCTTAACTATTTTCCTCATTTTATCATAATCTCCTTTGTGAAAGTTAAATGCTAGTGCTATCCTCCCTCCATTTATTAAATCAACTATCCTTGCTATCCTCCCTCCATTTATTAAATCAACTGTTTATAGTTTATTGTATTTGATGTACCGCTCTTTGTTTACTGACAGAGCGGTTTACGGGTTTGTAAAATTCAATAAGCGTAAGAAAATAACTTCATAATTAGAGAGGGGAGCATCCAGGTTGAACAATAGAGGTCAGTAGGAAGGGAGGGGACAGTACGTAGAGTAATATATACAGTTTGTCAAGACAGGTTCGCCAGCATGCCTGCTAGCCCACTTCCAATTCAAATGCTTCTGTGAACAGATAGTTTTAAGCAAGGTTTTAAACTTCTTAAAAGTGGCTTCTAACCAGACAGGGGGTGTAAGCAACAGAGGCAAACAGAGAAAAATGCAGATTTCTAGGTTTATTTTAGCTTAGCTCTAGCAGGGGAAGGGATAACCAAACAATTACCGTGGAGGAGGGGTGTATAGTGAGATGAAATCTGAAAGATATGCAGGGATTTCATTATGGATATACTTATAAGTTAGGGTAAGGATTCTGTATTGGATACGGGATAGGACCGGCAACCAGTGGTGCTCAATAAAGAGTGGAGTAATGTGGTCATACTTCTTGGCAAGTGCAAGAACCCGTAGGAATGTTTTTTGTATTGATTGAATTTTCTTTAGTTGATAGGTTGGAAGACAGTCTACATAACATTGCAGTAGTCTAATCAAGCTGTTACTGTATTGAGGAGAATGGATGTTTGTGCAACTGAATCAAGAAAACGGTGTAAAGCGCAAAAACAGCAAAGTGCCGCAAAGGAAGACCTGGTTAAGTGGAGAGCTGTGTAGAGCAAGACAGATCAAAATTAATATGGGCACCTAAATATTTAAATGATTTCTTAAGTAAAAGAGGGTCATTGTTAAGAACTGTGGCTATGGTTGGGGTATTAGTGTCTCCAGTAATCCAGAGGATTTCTGAGGGTTACGTTTTAAGGCGTATTCGTGTAACCATGAAGCAAGACATGTATTGATATGGGTGAGATCAAGGGAAAGACTATCTATTAGGGCAAGCAAGAGGATATTGTTGCAAAAGATCCCTAAGGATTAGATTACTGTGGCTAAGGGGCTCAAGAAGATGTTAAACAATAAAGGTGAAAGGACTGATCTTTGTAGTACTCCACAGTACACAGGGTGGAGGGTCAATGAGTGGCAATTCCCTTGGACTCTGACGGAACAGTTGGAAAGGTAGGAGATGAACCAGGCTAGTACCTTTCCCCAGAGGCAGATGTCATGGAGACAGGTAAGCAAGATATTGTGATCAATTAAGTCGAATGCAGCCATTAGATCTAGTGAAATGGCCAAGATAATTTTTCTTTGTTCTATGATGCTATGAAATTCATTTAGAACGGCAGCTATTATGGTTTCAGTGCCATGTTGTGCCTGAAACCTGATTGGCATGGGTGAAGTGTATGAGTGTGTTCCAGATGGTCAGTCAGTTGTGGGAGAGCTAAAAGTTTAGTTAGCTGAGAAAATTTGAAGATTTGAGATGGGACAATAGTTGGACACATCAAGAGAGTTGAGTTTTGGGCCCTTATTATGATCACTATTGTCAAACAGCCCTAGAACTGTTACCACTCGCACTAGATCCTGTTCCTGGGGAATGCTGCTTCATATCCCTAAGAGTAAGTAACATGGAATCTATCTATTTTTTTGACATCTTGCCAGGTACTTGTGACCTATCACTGTTTGAAAAAGAATTTTGGGTTTGATCGACTTTTAGTATTACCCAGTATGGAAATTCTTATGTCGTTCTTAAATTCTTATCTTGTTTTTATATTCTTACATTTTTATAATTTTAGACTGCTAGCAAGGAGCCAGCTGTCATAGTATAAAAGCATAGGAAGGCATAGAAGGGAAGTTCTGGAAGCCAAATGTTTGCTTTAAGATAGAAAGTTGAAACCCAGAACCTCTAGAGTAACATTCTCAAAA
Organism: Ichthyophis bannanicus; assembly: GCA_033557465.1. Classification (NCBI taxonomy): domain Eukaryota; kingdom Metazoa; phylum Chordata; class Amphibia; order Gymnophiona; family Ichthyophiidae; genus Ichthyophis; species Ichthyophis bannanicus. The sequence continues at coordinate 514,486,098 of CM066031.1, read as the reverse complement.
ATGCTCCAGTTCCATGTGCAGAACTCCATAAACTGGCGGAGCTCTGAAGACAATGGTGCGGGGAAGAAGCATTTAGATTTGCTAGGATTTGGGCAACATTCTGAAGAAAAGAGAGTCTATTCCAAAAGTATGGTCATCACCTTAACCAGGGTAGAATCAGGTGGTTGGCAGTAACATTTGAAAAAGAGATGATAGAGAAGCTTTTAAACTAGATCGTCAGAAAGCTGGCAGTTGCTCAGGAGCTAATTGTTTGGAGCAAGGTGTCTTCAAAAGATACTGTCAAAATGCTGATCATCAAATATCCTGATAGAGAAGTTGTGGTAAAGGCTGCAGTAGCCCAAATGAGAGACAGAGAAAAATAATTCCAAATTATCACTATGAAATGCTACACAAGTTATGAATACAAATAAAACATACTTTAAATGGCCTGTATGAGAATGCTAAAAGTCTCAACAATAATATGGGAAAGTTAGAATTATGGCACTTATGGGACTAAAGGCACAATTTACAAAGGATGTCCAAATACAACCTGGGACATCAAAGCCAGAAAGTCTAAAAAAAAAAAAAAGAAGAAGAAGAAGCAGGCAAGTTCAGGCACGATTTCAGAAACATGGATGTGCCTGATATAGACATCTATAGAGACATCTACATGGATGTCCTCAGAATAGAAGCTTAGAATGGAGATATCTAATAGCATAATGGTCACCATAGTGGGTTAAGATCTGGGTAGTCAGGGTTCAAATCCCACTGTAGGCCCTTGTGATCTTAGGCTAGTTACTTAACTCTCCATACTCTCTAGGTGCTTTAAGGCCAAAACTAGCCTATTCATGTCCAGAGCTGGTCTAAAGGTGGGCATACCTGCAGACATCCCTTTCTGAAATCAAACAGGGATGTATGTAAGTCCATTGCACACACCTCACACCCCCACCATGCCCCCTGCCTACTTGGATGTACCCACATTGGAGACATCTCCAAACATCATTTGCAAAATGGATCCAGAGACATCTCTGTGATTTCAACATCCACATGCATGTCTTTGGACATCCAAATCACAATTAAATCTTTTAAATGACCACCATATTCTCAGTTGAGCAACATTGGTTCTTCATTTGTGAAATCTTCTTTCAAACAGCTTTTTGTCATGCCATCTTGGGTGACATACATGACAATAAGTCCCATCTAATAAAAAGAGAACAACTCGAGCATGCCCAGTAACATTTTAAAAAGGAACAGTATCACCTTGTTGTCACTGGGTGGCAGCAACATTCTCATGTTATATCACAGGCCTGTAGTGAGAGAAGAGTTCTCACCTTGCAGTTTGTATTCCCCCTCTCACTGCATGTCCTGAGTATGTGCAAGGAATAAGTCAAAACAAGGCCTTGCTAAAGAAAAAGTCCTTATGTGCAACCTTCACTTGTTACTGGATCTTGAGAAGAGTCTGGGACATTTCAAGGCTTGTCAGAATCAAAAAACTGAACTAATAAATAATGTTTTGACCTTTTTACTGGACCAGCAATCTCAGGATATGTCTGACATGCATTGTAATTGTGGCATATAAAAGACTACTGTTGCTGACACATAGCATATGTCCAAAGAACATATGACTGGCATGGAGGAAATATTCCAACAATATCTGAGACTTGTAGATCAAGTAAACTTCTTACAGAACATCACCAAAAAAAATGTATACAATTCACAGCAATGCAATTGTGTGCTTGACTCTGTTCTCTGAACTAGTAGGCTGGGTGCCTCCGGCTCAGTGGGATGGATGATAGATGCATGAAAAAGTTCTAATGAGAGCTAAAAAAAAATGTACTAACGTGTATGTGTGAAACAAGTAAAAAACAGAAAAAAGGCCCAACATCGAATGGTTATCCCTTTGTACATCAGACCCCAAGACACTGGATTTGTGTGTACAGTAATAAATGATTTACATTTGGAGCTTTTCACACTTTTTAAGCAATGCAAAATGAAGATCTTTAAGTGCCAAAAAGGCAACCATAGAAATGAGTATGCAGCAGCTGTTGAATCAGAGAGACTGCTGCCAAATCTATTCTAGTTTGCTTTCTCAGGAGGTGAATAAACAGCATATACTGTATGCATTGATTTAGTTGAATCAGTTCTTGTGAGGGTGGGTTCGTGGGTACAGCTGAGGCCTTTATTGAGGTGTCTGTAGTGGTCCCTTCACCTGTGCGAGCTGAATATCTTTTTCAGCCTAGCTTAATATTGTTTTCCAGCCAAATACATTTTCTCATTTCTAATGGTTAATATTAATCAAATTCCAACTATTTAACCTCCAGGATAAAAAAATATTTTGTGTGAACTGAGCCCAAGGTGATTGCACATACTTGCAATCACAATACATATAAAAGAGAACTTTTCTTTTCATAAACTGAATAAAGTAAGGTGGTTTGCAGTATTAGCAAAGTTGAATACATAGAAAACTAGTGACAAATGTATTGAGTTTAATAAATGGTATCACCAGCAACTTGTTTCTTGACCCTTAGGGGTATGTTTACTAAACCGTCTTAATGTGCGCCCGGCGATAGTGTGCAGGCTGCCATAAAAGGAGTGGGCGTTTCAGTCTTAAAGTAGCAAAACGGGATTATCGCGCGATAATGCGTGCTGCTGCGCACATTATCGGGCGAAGCGCCACTAAGCGCGTTAATGCGCGGTAAACTTAAGTAGGCGCCCAGACATACACACATAGAAACAGAGGTGTAGCACAATGGTTAATACACTGACTAATAATACAGGGGTCATGAGTTCAATCCCCCAGTGTGGCTAATGCATAAGGCTGACTGAGGCATCAGCTTTGACATGTAAGTATTGTTTCTTGAGGCATTTTATTTGTATTTTAATTATTGCTGCCAGCAAACACACCCTCACATGCCGTAACCTATGGTGCCGCATAAGGCACCCTATAAGACACTCCATAGGGCACATTATAAAGTGTACTGTCCGGCACGGCACCCTATAATGTCCCCTATAAGGCACCTTAGATGGACTGTAACCATAAGGTGCCTCAGAAGGCGCTTTATAAGTAGTTCCTGCAGACACACCTTGGATACATCTGTATTTCTCAGTCAGGTTTAGCCCTTATGGAGCCATAGGCAGATTATGTACCACCACCCAACCCACCCTCTGGTGCTGAGGGTGGGAAACAGGGTCTCCCACCAACAGATCCACATTCTACCTCCCTGCACTGGTGGCAGTAGAGGGGACCATCAACCCCAGTCCTGTTGGGGAACAGACACCCTACAGCAGTGGTCCCCAACACAGTCCTATGGGGCCCACCGGCCAGTCAGGTTTTCGGGATATCCCTAATGACTATGCATGAGATATATATGCATTAGAGATATCCTGCCAACCTGACTGGTTTGTGGCCCTCCAGGGCTGGATTTGGAGACCCCTGCCTTATACCTCTGTCATTTAAGATTGTGAGTGGGCAAGGTACAGATGTCCAAGACATCAAAAAGGTTAGATAGAATTTGTCACAGTCCTCATCACTTCTCACCACCACCAAAAATTGTCTATTAGACAACTTTTTGGTGGTGGTGAGAATCGAGGAGGAATGTGACACATTCTATATACCCTTTCGATGTCTAGGACATCTGCACCTTGCCCACTCACAATCTTAAATGACAGAGGTGTAAGGCAGGGGTCTCCAAATCCAGCCCTAGAGGGCCACAAACCAGTCAGGTTGGCAGGATATCTCTAATGCATAAATATCTCATGCATATTCATTAGGGCTATCCTGAACACCCGACTGGCCTAGGGGTTCAAGGAGGACTGGTTCAGAACCACTGTCCTACAGCAAGCCTCCAGCAAGACACATACTAGCTGCAGACAGTCTGCTAGCTAGTCCATAGTGCATGTTCCTGGAGAAGATGCATGCACCCAGAACTGGGATGTCAGCATACACACCAAGCAGATAAGTCAATGATTGGGCCCCAAACAGAAACCCATAAATATCACAAGAAAGAAATACTAGCTACCACTATGGGGGAACCTAGTCATGCCGTGGTCACTGCTCAGTCAGGGTGAGAGTGATCTCCCAGCAGGACATGCTGTGGTCACCCTGTCCGTGCAGGTGGTGGCCGGGCTCTACAATGTCCCAGCCATTGCCCTATGCCCCGTGCAGATGCATCCTGGCCAGGCCACCCTGTCCGGGCTATACCCATTGTACCTTGCTCCTCATTATGCACATTGGCAGGCCAATACTGGCAACAGTGCTGGCAGTGTGGGCTGTGGAGGGTGTTTGCAGCCACCACACACTGGATAGACAGACACACACTCCCACACCTATGCCAGCATTGTACAACTATAGAGTTGTTTGGCAGCCCTGGCCACCGCTCCAGTCCTGGGCACAGTGCAGGCATGGCTATGGTACGCAATACTGTTGGGGTCACTCCCCAGGGTGATAAACACTGTCAGACACAAGACCTGTAGCACACTCCACAGACATCAGAAAGGTTGCCATTGCAGCTCAATCAGAAAATTGTACTTAACTTCGGAATTGTTATCTGCCAGTAATCATAGCAACCTTTTGATAGCTGTGTACCGTATTCCCAGGTTTAGGGTGGCATTGCTAAGGTATGCAAGTGCTAGTATTGGGAGATGCACGCAGGGCCCAATGTCCTGCCTCTCCAGGAGGCATTGGATAATGGAGCCTGTGGGTGCGGGTGTGTCTGCCCCTGTTGGATGCTGCTTTATGGCAGAGGTTCCCAACTCCAGTCCTAGTGTGCCAAACACTGTTCGGGTTTTCATGCTGTCCCTCATGAATATGTATGAGATACATCTGCATACCATGGGGGCGGTGCATAGAAATGCAGCACAGGCATCTTTATTAGAGGCAGCATGGAACCTGAATGGTGTTTGGCCCTCCAGGACTGCATTTGGGAGACTCTGCTCTAGGTAATGCATCTGTTTATGGTGTCTGTGCTCTGTAGGGTAAAATGTAGGTGTTTTGGGCATGTTTACGTCATCTGCAATAAAGGTTCTGTCTGTATTAGCATGTTTTAGTAGTGGGTAAAATATGTGGGTTGGGTTGGCAGGAACCACAGCTGGTACTTGAACCTGTGATTTTCTGCCTCTGAACACACTGGCTGTGTGCACTGCACCACCGTGTTGCCACAGAGACAGTGCATTCCCTGGTGATACCATGACTGTTCGTCCGGCATGACCTGTCTGTTGCAGTGCATGGCACCCACCTATACAGGGCTAGGCTATGGTCTGCTCTGGGCAGCTGCCACTGCCCCCCTCCACCACCAGTACCCCTCTGCCACCATGCTGACATGCCCTTCTGCTGGTGGTGCTGGTGGTGTGCAGTCTCAGGCCATCCAGTGTGCAGGTAGGTGGCTGCCTATGGTGCATGTTCTGGGGTAGGGGTGCTTGCATAGACGTCCACGCTTCCCCCCAACACCGCCTGCCAATGTTCTGTGCCCTTGGAGGTACCTGCTGGGTACTATCCCCTGTGACACTGTGATAAACACACTCGCACCCATGTTGGGCCCTCATCAGTTGCTGTCTGGCTGCTGTACAGTTTCAGCATTCCTAAGTGCCACCTAGGCATCTGCCTAGTCCACTCTGTGCCCCAGCTGCACCACAGCATGTGCCGCCTGCAGCCCTCTGTATCCCATTTTCAAGCATCTGTCCAGTTGGCCGTTCCAACATGCCCGCCCTGCTGTTGCCGCACATGTGCACGCCATAGGAAACCTGTCCAATGGAGAGGAAAACCCTGCACAGCGCAATTACACTGTGGGCTCATTCACCTTGTATGGGGATGGAGCATGGACCCTTCAAGAATTAATATCCTTTTTTTGGTGCTTTCTTGGGAGTGTTTTTTGATGTTTCCCATTGAGATCACTATTGCCCAGCTTGGTTATTTTATTTTTCCATTTTCTTCTGTTCATTTTCACTGTTTTTTTGCCCTTTTGTTCCGTGCACCTGTATCACACTTATCACTTTTTTGTAGGTTTCCCTGGTTTTGCTGTACATTGCTGACAGAAATGGTTTCTCTTCCCTTTAAATCAGCTCTAATGCCAGGGTTTCACTGGCGTTAGTTTTCAGCCTCGGATTTCACAGCGTTAGTGTGCGGGGAGCCTCTCCCCTCCCACTCTCCACCAATGTTCCCTCTAATTTTCTGTAGGCTGTGTGCGCATAAAATATCAGCTGTGTGCAGCTTTTGAAGGAAGGTTAAATTTTTGTGCACCACATAACGACACTCGGAGTTATATACTTTAAAATTTGACTACATGTCAGAATACAGTATGTCCACCACATTGATTTTAATCAAATTAAATGAAAATAGACGATTACTAAATGAAGCGGGAAATTTTTAGTAATTACAATCATAACTTTTAAATTTTAAGATGTCTGTGTTGTTTTCTATCAGAATCAGAGCTGTAATTTTTGTGCGCTCTGTTGTAAAGTATGTGCGCTCGCTCGGCGAGGTGTGTGCGCGCGCACACGCGCACAGCTTAGAGGGAACAGTGCTCTCCACCCATTGACCCCTTCTCTCCGCCCCTGGGGAGCCTTCCTCTGCCCTCCGGGAGCCTTTCTCCGCCTTTAGCGCTCATTTGCGCCGCTGCGCGCATTATCGCGCACTAAGGTACCTCTGCGCCCGATAAAGCGCCATTATCGTGCAATAAGGTACCTTATCACGCGATAACGTCACAGAGCGCACATTAAGACGGTTTAGTAAACATACCCCTTAATTTACTAAACTGAAAATGAGTTGAGAGAAGCAATTTATTTAAATTAAAGCTGATAGTATATTGAACAAATAACAAATATATGCAGATAAATTATATATTATTATACATTTTGTTTGGATGAGCGGGCCAGAATCTTACAGTATTCTCTCTATTGCAGCAACATCTTGAGACACTGAGATGACAGCTGTAATGTGGGTGTAGGCAGGTATATACACTTTTATCAGAATAAAACAATTATGTATTATGATACAGTGCAACCACAAACTAAATGTTTTAGCTAAATATATAAAAGAAATGATCAAAAAATTAAAAATGGGAAACACTAATAAAAATGCAGTTTTGAATATTCTTCAAATTAGTTTACATCCCAAACAGCACCACAGAAAACTAAAAATTCTTAAGAAAAACTGATTTAAGTTAGCAAAGGCTCCAAATACTGCTATTTAAGTTATTATTAAAATTGTATTTCAGTCTTCGTTTTGCTTTGCTTCCGACGGCTAACGGTTTCAATGTCCTCTTTATATTAAGTCCATAAACATTACCAGCACTCCAAGCTCAGGGCAGAAAAATCAGCACAGTACTTTAGAAAGCTTAGATGAAAGCACAGGGAGCCCTCATTGATGCTCAGGGGAGGAACAAGCAACCTTAGCTCATATTTTATGCCTGCATGTTTCAGGCGTTAGCATCATCACGTATAGGTATGCTGCCAGCACTGGTTACCATGGGAACACTTCTCAAAAACCACCAGAAAATCCATGCAAAGGGAAAATGGCCTCACTATCTATGCTTCACACAGGTCTGGTTCCCAGCATACCCAAATGATAGAAATTACTGAACAAACTGCGTGCAGACATTTATTATACAAATCCTGAAAGCCATACCTGTTTTCAGCACTCGAGATGTTCACCATTTCTATACTATGCAGCTGTAAAGAAAAATAAAAAAAGACATGTTACATAGGTTACAAGAAAACACACAATGCTATTGCTAAATTCTAGTGGACTTGTTACTTATGAAATGTTTCTCTCACTGAGTATGATGACATGCACTGGGTATCATTCATGCATGTCTGGTCTCCAATTTATTTTTGTGTGAGAAGGGTAGGATCCACATATACATTGCTGATGGATTCAATGCATGCTGCTAGACTGAGAGTGAATTTTTGTCTCTAGGCTAATTTTTTGCTTTGTATTGGTCAAACTCGTTCCACTAATGGGTTTTGATCCTTTTACTCATCGCGCATTTTGCAAAAAAACAACTAATGGGCAGTAAGTGCAAAAGTGGTATACTGTTGGGGTGCATGGCCAGAATGTTCCCAGCAGTTAATGCACAGAAACGTACCCTAATGCGCATCAGCGGCATTTGTAATTAACGAGGATGCATTTAATGTCACCCATTGAGATGACATAAGTGCACTCGTGCTAACTGCAATGCTGACAGGAATCCACACCCACTCTCTGCCCCCAACTCACCCATTCCCCGCCTCGTTGTGTGATGTGCAGCTAGTGCAGGAATTAGCCCATGGTAATAATTACCATGGCTCATGCTAACACTGATCGTGTGCTCAAACATGCCCTTTTCTTCTTTCTCTGCATGTGTATTTCCAGGATAGTCCATGCTCAGTGATGCATTTGCTAGTGTGTCAAAGGTTGGAGGGGGGAAAATCTTCCCCCTGGATATTAGAAGCAGAAATAAAGAGAGTAGGGGGCAGTACAATGATTGGGCGGAAGTAGTCCCTTTTTACATTGTAAACCTTTTAAGTAAGTTATTTTCAATTGTAATTTTACATTGATAATGCTATGTGAGGTATTTTTATTTCATTACTATTTATATGTGTACTGTACACCATTTTGGACAGAGTTTTGTTCGGGAAAATAATATATACTTTTTTTTTAAAGAATAAATAAATTTAACAATCTCTTGTTGCCTTTGTATACAAATGTAGAGGATAATCCTCAGCAGCAGCATTCAGCATTTTAATTTCTATTCATATATATGTATATCAGTGGTGCTGAATAGACATTGTGCCTTGTGAAAGTATTCATCCCCTCAGTTTTTGTCCTGTTTTGTCGCATTACAACCTGGAATGAAAATGGAGGTTCATTTGGATGTTAGGTAATGGACCTAACAATATAGTACAAATTGGTGAAGTGAAATTACAATAAATTTATCTTGTATTTATAAAAAAAAAAAACAAGTAAAAACTGAAAAGTTGTGCGTGCATATGTATTCATCCCATTTGCTATGAAACCTCTAAATAAGATCTGGTCCAACCAATTAACCTCAGAAGTCACATAATTAGTTGATTAGGGTCCACCTGTGTGCAATCTGTGGCACGTGATCAGTCACATGATGCCTGTATAAATATACCTGTTCTAAAAGGCCCCTGACTCTGAAACACCACTAAGCAAGCAACATGAAGACCAAGGAGCACTCCAAACAGGTCAGAGACAAAGTTGTGGAGAAGTATAGATCAGGGTTGGGTTATAAAAAAATATTCTAAATTCTGAATATCCCACGGAGCACCATTAAATCCATTATAACAAAATAGAAAGAATATGGCACCACTACAAACCTGACAAGAGAAGGCCGCCCACCAAAACTCACAGACCAGGGAAGGAGGGCATTAATCAGAGATGCCACAAAGACACCAAGGATAACACTGAAGGAGCTGCAAAGATCCACAGCGGAGATGGGAGTATCTCTCCATAGGACCACTTTAAGCCAAAGACTCCACAGAATGGGGTTTTATGGAAGAGTGGCCAGAAAAAAAGTCATCGCTTAAAGAAAGAAATAAGAAGACACATTTTGAGTTTGCACAACAGCATGTGGCAGACCCCCAAAACACATGGAAGAAGGTTCTCTGGTCGGATGAGATGAAAATTGATCTTTTTGGCCATCATGGGAAATGCCATGTGTGGCGCAGACTCAACACTTCCCATCACCCCGAGAACACCATTCCCACAGTGAAACATAGTGATGGCAGCATCATGCTGTGGGGATGTTTTTCTTTGGCAGGGACAGGAAAACTGGTCAGGATTGAAGGAGAATGGATGGCACTAAATACTGGGCAATTCTTAAGGAAAACCTGTTTCAGTCTGCCAGAGATTTGAGACTGGGACAAATGTTTACCTTCCAGCAGGACAATGACCCTAAACATACTGTGGGTTTAAAGGGAAACATTTAAATGTCCTGGAATGGCCTAGTCAAAGCCCAGACCTCAATCCAATTGAGAATCTGTGGCATTACTTGAAGATTGCTGTACACCAATGCAGCCCATCTAACTTGAAGGAGTTGAAGCAGTTTTGCCTTGAGGAATGGGTGAAAATCCCAGTGGCTAGATGTGCTAAGCTAATAGAGACATACCCCAAGAGACTTGCAGCTGTAATTGCAGCATAAGGTGGCTCTACAATGTATTGACTTGGGGGGGGGGAGGGTGAATATGTATACACACCCCAGCTTTCAGGTTTTTTTGTCTTAATTATTGATTGTGTCACAATAAAATATATTTTGCATCTTCAAAATCATAGGCATGTTGTGTATATTACATGGTGCTAACCCTCAAAACTCCATTTTAATTCCAGGTTGTAATGCAATGAAACATGACAAACACAGAGGGGATGAATACTTTTGCAATGCACTGCACATATTGGTCACTGACCACCATCACCTTTGTCCATTTGGTTTAGACCTCCTTTTCAGCAGGCCTAACCTAATGTATAAACTATCCATGCGGAAGAGAAGTTTAGAAGAGATGTCCAAGTGCAATCTGGGATGTCTAAGCCAGAACTTCTAAAAGAAAAGCAAGCACGTCTAGGTACAGACATGATTTCAGAAATGTGGACATGCCTGATACGGACCTCTGCAGGAGCATCTACATAGACATCCCTGGAACCAAATTTCAGAATCCAGACAACTAGGACAGCCTAATACATTAGTGGGCCAGGAAGAAGGCAGTTAGAGTTCAAATTCCACTGCTGCTAGCGTTGACATTGTGCTGAGTACTGGGGATGATGGCGTGCTTTCTTCTTTACATCATCTGGATGTTTTTCAGTCATAATGAGCACTTTTCAAATACCCGTTCCTGCCTGGAGCAGTCTAAACTAAGACGTGATGCTGGACATCCATGACATTTCTGAGATGAGGCAGTGACGTCCAGGTTCCTGGGAATGCCCCAGCCACGCCTCCACCACATCCACCTTCAGACTTGGACGTCCTCACGCTGGGGATGTCCCCAGAGCCGGCTTCTAAAATGCCCCTGGAGACATCTCTATGCCCATTTTTGGATGTCCAAAGCACAAATAGAGCTTCTAAAATGACTCCCATAGCAGCTAAAAATTGCCATAAAGAGGATAATTTTATAATCTCCCATGGAGTTAACAAATATTTTAAGGCCTATTTTATAAATTGAAGTATGTGCACACTTTATTTTATAAAACAGAGGCATAAGTAGTGCAAAGGTCTAGGCATGAGCACTCTTTATCTATACAGCCTCTTCTTGTTATTGCAAAAAGTTGGTAAAGACAAGCTTCCCTCTAAAACTCTTCAAGTTATAAACTCGCTAACCTCACCAACTCCTCCCCAGCTCATTCTGAATGGGAAGGGCCAGCTAGAAAATCACTCCCTTCTCTAATGAATCGCATACTCTCAGGCAAAGTAGATTTTACCCTTGCCTAACAACCACACAGAATAGTTCCACAATATTGGGAATAGACTTGTGAGGACCTCACTAAAAAAGAGGCACCAGTCCTTGCATATATTTAAAATTGACTGATAAAGACATTCTCCCTTTTAGAGGTTTCTGCCTTTAAGGACACAAATCCTGGCAAGATTTGAGAATTACAAACATGAGCATACAGACTGCTAACAGCAAACCTCAAAGTAGATTACAGTGAGAAAACTTTTTAACCAGCCAGAAAGTGCTGTACTATCATTTTAGTCAGCAACAAGGGGGCTTGGCTCTTGCATCAGACTGCAGCTCTCTCTGATTGGTTGAATCCTACTGATGTGTTTTGAACTGAGGGAGTCAGTTGCCTGCCAGCTTCTGAAAGAAAAAAACCTGGGAATTGGGTTTCAACTCTCCTGCAGAATTCCAAGCCTAAGACTCGGACTTAAAAAAAAGCAAGGATTTATTTGGCCCCAAATGCTGGGACAGAGCTCAGAAGTAAATAAAATATTGCATTTCCTGGCAACCCTGCAACTTCAAGGTTCCCTTGGAAAAAGGTTGAACCTTGCAACTGCCAGAGACCAAAGTGAAGTGCCATCCAGTGAGATCTAACCATAAATAAACTAAACAAAGCTGCATTTTTTCCTAGCAGGAAAAGGCAGCAAGGATTTGGATGGGACTGGGATTGTATCTGGATCCAAACAGAATTTATAGTACTTCTGCAACATTCTCAAAACTCATTGGGTTTCAATTGCCAAATAGACTACTTTAGCTGGGTTAAAAAACAAACTGATTTCTGTTGTCAGCCAGCAGTGCAAAAATTGTAATGTACATATTCTATTGGTTTACCTGAATTGCTGGTTTAATTTGGAAGATATTGTCGTTTAATGATTCTATTATCGCCTGTGGTTTGTTTTGGTAAATATCTATGTTGTTTTTACTTTGTGAGCTGTTTTTTGTTCATGAGAATAAAATAAAAGGTTTGATTCTAAAATGCTGGCTGCTGTTTCGTTTAGGAGTATGTTTGCTAAGGTGCAACAGGCTTTTGCAACTAGCGCTGAACAATGACTGCAAAACGCTGCTTTAGCTTCAAAAGGATATAAACAGGCTGGAGTCGGTGCAGAGGGCGGCTACTAAAATGGTTAGCGGTCTTCATTATAAATCATATGGGGATAGACTTAAAGATCTTAATATGTATATGTTAGATGAAAGGCAGAATAGAAGAGATATGATAGAGACATTTAAATATCTCTGTGGCTGAAATGCACAAGAGGAAAGCCTCTTTCAATTGAAAGTATGCTCTGCGACAAGGGGACATAGGATGAGGGTGAAAGGGGATAGACTCAGGAGTAATATGTGGAAATATTTCTTTATGGAAAGAATGGTGGATGTATGGAATAGTCTCCCAGTGGAGGTGGTAGAGATGAGGACAATATCTGAATTCAAAGAAGCATGGGACAAACGCAGAAGATCTCTAAAAGTAAAAAAGGGACTATAGTATTTGATATGAAAGGGCAGACTAGATAGGCCATGTGGTCTTTTTCTTCTGGCATATTTGTATGTTTCTAAAATTCCATAGTATCTGCAGGAGTGTTCCCGACATTTCCCCTGCAGATACTGCAGAGATGACACAGGAATCGCAGGATTACTGCTTCACAGATGCAGTTAATGCCACCCATTGAGGTGATGTTAGATGCACCCGCGAAGCCTACAAGCTTTGGCAATTACCGCATGAGGGTAATGTTCTGGGTAATCGCTCCTTGCAGGCATACCTACTCTCTGCCCACTTTCCGCCCTAATCCCACCCAAACCTGCACCTACCACTGGACCGATCTCAGAACATCTGATACAAGTCCTTTGAATCCTGTACATTTTCCAGGGGCTGGAGTGCATAGCTAAGCACCGAAAATCTCCAGCCTCCTGAAGATGTCTAGGGTCTTGTCTCCTGTAGGTTTTAAGCACCTGAGGGCAGGAAAAGCAGCCCCGGGTTACATAGGGAAGCCCAAGTAGCAACTATTGGGACACTTTGTGACTCGCATCACATACAGAATGTTACACGTGGTTGTGGCAGTGCCTCAAAATACTGTGTAAAGGGATAAAATATAATAATCACAATACTGTATAGCTTACTTTTACTCTAGTGATTATACTATAGCAGTCTGTTTTGTTTTTGTATAATGACGAGGAGCAAATGGATTCTTAACTCAGCCTGAAAAGGCATGAATGCTCTGTAAATCCATTTTGGGACATAGAGCAGACTGACACAGACATGCAACCGCTGTTTATATTTCCTACAGATCCTTGGATAGAATAGAACACCGGCAATTCAGGATTCAATATACCATTCAGAGACTAAATAAAGGATCCCATTACCAAACCAGACTAACCATTAATGCACACTTTAACTCCCGGTAAGCAGTTAGCCAGGACAGTGGTAACTTACCATGTGCTAATTCTTATGTTAACTACTCAATGCAGTGACGGGGGGGAGAATGGCTGGTTATGGGCGGAGAGTCAGTATGGACTACACATTGGCGTTAGTGCATGATACTTACCACTGCCAATGTTTCATAAATAAATAAATAAAATTAGCACAGGTGCAATTAACGCCACCTTGTGAGGCAGAGGCAGCAGAACGTCTATTTTGGGGGGCCCCAACTCCGCCCCAGCCCCTGTGGGCAGTCGAGGCCGCGATCGCAGCCTTCCCCTTCTCTTCTGTCCATGGGCAGAAAACTAGCATCGCCATCGAGGCCGCAATACAGCCTTCTCTTTCTGATCTGCCCATGGGGCTCTGATCTCCCGCGGGCAGACAGAGGGAGCCTTTGCCATGATTGCGGCCATCCCCTACTCTCTCCCGTGATTGGCAGGGAAATTTTGGTGGGGCCCATGTCGAGAGGAGGTTTTAGGTGCATCTGTGCTAATTGTGAATGACCTTTGCATGTGGTAAGGGACTTTTCAGTGCGGTAACAGTTACCGCACGATCTTTGCCCTTAACCATGCTTAGGTTTTACTTCTAATGCAAAAAACTTACCACAGGTTAGTAAAAGGACCCCAGAGTTAATAGCTTTGGTTTATAGCCAAACCTTCTTTTTTCTAAATTTGCACAATAGATATTTTCTATATGCTGTACTATAGTCTCGCAGGGCTTTACAAAGCTGTTCTCAAGATCCATCCCCACCAGCATACAGTCATATTTCAGGATATCCACAATAAATGCACATGAGAAATGTGCATATATTGGAGCTCAGTATATGCAAATGTAACTCGTATATTTATTGGGGATAACCCTGGAAAACCGTGAGGAGCATAGGAGCAGTGGTTTTAAGAGGGGGTTGGAGGCAGGTCGACAGCGGTTTGAAAGAGGTGGATTTTCTAGAGACTCTTAAATTTGGGAAAGGAGGATTCTTGACGTAATATGGCTGGGAGAGAATTCCAGAGGGAGGGGGCTAGAAAAAAGAAGGCAGAATGTCGGGTGGAGTGAAAGTGGGCACGAGAGGAGGAGGGGAGGACTAGCCGATTGATATGAATAGAGCGGAGACTGCAGGTGGGGGAATGAAATTGAAGCAAATCAACTAGATATTACGGAGCATTTGAATATACAGTGTGATGAGTCATGATGAGGATTTTGTAATGGATATGGTAGGCGAGTGGAAGCCAGTGAAGTTTGATGAGGATTGGGGTAATATGGTCCCGGCGGGAAGTATGAGTAATGATCCAAGCTGCAGTATTTTGGAGCAATTGAAACCAATGGAGTTGAGCCTGTGTAACGCCTGCAAGGGTCAAGTTACAAAAATCCAGACATAACATGACTAGCGAGAGAAGATGGGTGGTCAGTGCCTGGGGGGACAAAAATGGACATATAGCGCATATCTGGTGGAGATAGAAGAAAGACCTACGGGAAAGAAGTGAGATATGTTCGTGAAAAGTGAGAGAGGTCGAATAAGTAGTGGCGTTGAATATACGTGTAGCATGGCCACTGCACCGGCACTATTTAGTTTAGGCCTGCTACTCAGATAACATCTATTTAGCATCTGAATACTTCCACTGAATGGATACGTTTAAGGCTGTAATTTTTCCATGCTACACCTAACTCAGCCCACAGCTATATGGATAAGAAAGTTATACATTCCCTGGCTGTAGGAAAAAGCATGATTTGCTTTGAATATCGGCCCATCTGATATTTCCCATTATTTGGGAAATATCACTCCCAGCTCATTTTGTTCTCAGCTGATGAACGGAACACGGCTCCTAAACGTTGGTCCCAAATGTGCAAGTATCACCTACAGCTGGCTTGTAGACCTTTCTATGCAATCACTAGTTCAAGCAAAGCTTAACAGCATGGTCTTCAAAGAAGCAAAGCAATAGCTGAAATGTCAGCTGATTTTGAAGTGAAAAGCAAACAGTAATAGAGGAAGGAAAAATTGTTGCAGATTTCATGTCCCAGGTCCAGTGATCTATAAAAGAGGCAGCCGAAGTAAGAAACTAACTAGGCTAAATTATATCTGCTTCTGTTAAGTTTCATTATTCATTGTGGAGCTCCTTTAATAAACTGCATTAAAACAGCAAGTTAACAGAGGAGATGGTAATGCCCATATGTTCCCAGCCACAGGAACATGCCTGCTCATCTCTCTCAGGCCACAATCCCGTAGTACAAAATCTCCCTTTACAAAGATCCCCTTTCAGTCCCAGCATTCTCCCGAGATATCATGTGCCCACCAACGGAGAATAGCTTGCTAGCCCTGCCCTCTTGTGTCACTCCCCCCTCCCCCTCCCCCCCCCCCCCACACACATATTACCCACCAGAAAATTCTCACCGCCTGCTCCCTGCCTTATATTAGAGCAACTTTAGTTTATCGGACAGGAGCAAAGCACAAAATTCAAAATGATATCAGTGAATGTAAGGTGCCTTATTATCCTGCATGGAGATGTATTTTGGAAGTCGGGGCAGGGCAGGGCTGGGTTCAGGAGAAGGGGCTAGCATGTTATTCTTTAATGGTGAAAGAGGATCTTTATTCTTTGGTGGGGGCATTTTCCCAGAGGGAAGAGCCACTCTCAAAGTTACAAAAATGGCCAGCAGTCTTTGTCATAATGCATATGGGGATAAAGATTATCATATATATACTTTGGAAGAAAGGCGGGAGGAAGGAGATAAGATAGAGAAGTTTAAACATCTCTGAGGCACAAATACACAAAGAGCCTCTTTTAGTTGAAAGAAAGCTCTGGAATCAGATGGCGTATGATGAAGGTGAAAAGGGATAGACTCAGGAGGACTAATCTAAGCAAATATTTCTTTAGAGAAAGGGTGGTAGATGTGTGGAGCAGCCTCCCAGTGGAGGTGGTGGAGATGAGGACTTTCTCTGAATTCAGGAAAGCATGGGCACGCCTATTCTACAAATAAGCACATACTTGCATTACACATACTGTATATTTAGGCATAACCTAATGTAATTTTATAAAACACCAATCAAAAAAATCCCCTCCAATATTAGTAACAAAAAAATACATGCAAGTATCCAAATCTCTAAGGACCTCAGGTAGATATCTGGCAATCAAACCTAAACAGTTTCAGGCTTTCGGGCCAGCACGTTATTAGATCATCATCGATCCACAGGATTGGAATTTTTTTTAAAATTTTATATTTATTGAATTTTAACATTAATTAGAAGTGTCCACTTGTTAAGAAAAGAGACAAAGTCCAGGAAAACAAACATTATCAGGAATACAATATAAGAAAAATACTAAGAGCTAAATCCCACAAACCCATAATATTGAGGGGGCCATGGAAGGAAACAACCCATCCAAGGGACAGGGAACAAAAATAGAAGGAAAATAAAGCTAAAACTGAACACAACAGCATATATACATACAAGCATCAATTTCTCAAGACAGTCTAGGAGAAGAAGAGGTAATTGACTGTACATACATTTGACTTGAGGGGATGGGGGTGACAGACTATCTAAGCTTAATATGAAGGAGGCAGAGTGGATGTTTTGTTTGCTCTCTGATACAGATGAGCATAGATATTTGAGCATGTCACTCCCCTCCTCATTCAGCACCACTGGCTCCCCATCAAACAATGTCTGCAGTGTAAACTCCTCACCTTGGTTCATCGAGCGCGTCATACTAGGTCCCCCTACTACCTTTCCGATGCTTTGCTTCTCCATTCTCCACATCGCATACTTTGTAATGTCCATGCAAATCGGCTTCATCTTCCCTCCATGTCCCAGGCCCACCTTGAATCGAGCCAATCCTCTGCTTTCTATTTTATTGGTCCCACTTCTTGGAATGCCCTTCCCCTTGCTCTCTGGCTTGAATGATCCTTCCCCAGATTTAAGGCCCTCCTGAAAACCCACATTTTCAACACTGCATATGATCGGCCTGTTATGTAACTACCTTCCTGCCCTGTGTTTTTAGCCTCCTGCCCTCCCCTCCACTCCCCTTCCCTCCCCTTCCTCCTTTTGTTTCCCTGCCTCTAGATTGTGAATGATTTGCTCTTTCCTGTCCCCATTGGCATGCCTTCCAACCTTTGATTTTAAGCTTGTTTTTATACTTTGTACACCACCCTGCTGCTATTTTACATGAAGGGCAATCTATCAAGACTAAATAAACATAAACATGAGTAATATTACCACTGAAACACAAAACTGCGTCGGAATTTGGCATTTGATTGTTATAAAATATTTTGAGCCATTAGGCATCTTATTTATAAAATATCTAGAGCTGTAGCATGCCATTTGATATTTGATCTTTTTTAGATCTTTAATGGTGGTTTTTGTATGCTGTTAATCCAATGGCATGGACCCATGATGATCTAATACTGTGCTGACCCGGTAGCCTAAAAATGTTTGTGCTTGATTGCTGGATATCTAACTATTTGAGGTCCTTGGAGATTTGGATACTTATATGTATTTTTTGTTACTAATATTTGAAGGGACTTTTTGTTTGGTGTTTATGGTCCCCTTTCCATACTTTTAGGTGGATATTTTATTTATGGCTTAATTACTTAAATGTTCTTTATTGGATAGTCCCGAATCTACTGAGGACTCGGCATCCTGGCCGGCAATCCTAAATTTAAGTTGGCATCTGGTCTGTGTTTAGTTTCCTGGGGATGCCATGGAACAATATGTGTTGTCGAAAATGATACTGCAAGGACTGCAAGTCATAAAAGAGCCGAAGCTATTTACACAGGACTCTGAGTTGGTTGGGCATCTTTAATAAATGTAACATTGACCTTATGCTTCTTATCAATGATATAGCATCTCACCAGGAGGCTGAAATGAAGAAGCCTATCGAACAAATGGAGATTAAATTAAAAGAATCTTCTGCTGACAATGAGTTTGAGAAGCGGTTGATGGATATGCGCTCATCTGGGATTACGTTTTGTTCCAATGGTGTACCATAACCCTTTTGAATTGTGTTTTTTCTTTTTCAAATTCATTCGGCAGCTACAGTTTAGGGTATTTTTCACCAAGAACCCAAGAACAGCGGATAATTCAGTTGTTCATTCGCAGTCTCGTTGAGTGCCTCCTGGAGCAATGGACCCTATGATCAGCACATTTAAGGATCTAGTGTTTAAGGATATGGAACAGTTTGAAGAACCCTATAGCTTCCAGACACCCCATAATCTTTCTATGGAGGGACGTGCAATTCATCAGCTTCAAGATAATTCTGAAATTGTCATCTCTAGGGCTCAGAAGAGAGAGGCAGTAGTCATTCAGGACCGCTCCCAATATAACACTGAAGCCCTTTGCCAGCTCACTGTTGAGAAATTTTATAGGAAGCGGGACTCTGATCCTACTGATAGCCTGCAGATACAAGTTAAGGATCTGGTAAAGGCTGTAGCTCTTTTTTTTAACAGCTAAAGAGAGTATGTTTCAGGTAGAAAACTGCCCTGCTGAACCTTTGATTTATTTTTTGCCCAAGATTCACAAAGGTCTTTGAACTCCACCTGGCTGACTAATTGTTTCGACCAAGAAATCTGTTTTTGGAACCTCTTTCTATTTTTTTTGGATTGTTTTTTATGCTGACTCCTGGTGACCCAGGTGCCTCTGGGTTTTCTTGGCAATGTATCACTGGAAGTAGATTACCAGGCCTTTTCTTATGTTCAAGATACAGCGCATGTCCTGTGTCTTTTGAAGGACTTACCCGACAGTAGTAGAGTGACATATTTAGCTACAATGGATATCAATGCTTTTTATACACATATTCCACAATCTGTTGCAGTTGATATCATATGTGACACTGTACCTCAGCTGCACATGGATTGATCCATTCCTTTGGAGTTTTCACATCAATTAGCCAAATTGATATTATTTCATAATTATTTTTGGTATGATGTTTTTTTCCATAACAACTGCATAGTGTAGCTATGGGTGTTATGATGGCTCCTTCAGTAGCTTCACTGTATGTGGCACAGTTTGAAGAGCAATATATATATGATTCTGTGTATTTTCAATGTATGATCATTTGGAAACAGTATCTTGATGATATCCTCTTTTATTGGTCATCATCTGAAGAGCTACTGTTGGAATTTCGGGAATGGTTAAATACGCTGGGCATGAATTTGCAATTTATTTTATCTTGGAGTGGAGGAGTGGCCTAGTGGTTGGGGCAAGGTACTTCAGGCCGGAAGGTTGGGGGTTTAAATCCCACTAGAGGACAGCAACCTTGGGCCAGAAGGGCTGGGGTTTCTAGTCCCACAGGTGCTCCTTGTGGTCTTGGGCAAGCCACTTAACCCTCCATAGCCCATGTTCCCTGTAAAACAGTTATCTCCAAGTTATAATGCCCTGTTCAATGTAATTTCAGTTTGTTCAATGTAAACTGCACTGATGCAGAATAGCGTGGTATATAAGAGAATGTAAATAAATAAATCTTACTTGAAGTCTGATACTGGATTTGCTATGTGTTTATACTGCAAATCCATGGATAGAAATAACTATCTTCAGTTTCAGAGTTGGCATCTATGTGCTTTGTGGCCAGCCTCTCTGTGAGCCAACATCTACGAGCACGTAGAATATGTTCTTCTGAGGCTAGCTTTCAAGATGAGGCCTGTATCCTGACTGCCAGATTTCAATCTCAAGATTATCCCTTCTCTATTTCATCCCAGGTTTATAGATGTGCTAAATACATGCAGCATGATTTGCTGTTGAATTATCAAAATCGTTCTGACCCTTCCGATCGAGTGGTCTGTGCTGCCTTTTTCTAGTGCCTCTCATCGGACTATTTAGATTTTGAAATCTCATTGGGATGTTTTGCACCTTCACCCTACTCTTTCTGAATTTCTTACAATAGCTTATAAATTATGTCCCAATATTGGTGAGATGGTCACCCGCTTCATGCCTAGATCTGTGGCTACTGATCAACCAGTCATGTACAGTGTGAGCAATGTTCTTGGTATCAGCTTGCTGTAATGGGGCCGTCTTGGGCTGATCCAAGTGGGAAAGTATATTCCAGTAGGTTTGTTACTACTTGTGATTCATCTTGGGTCATGTATGTTATTATATGTCCTTGCCCCCTTCTGTATGTTGGGCGCATTAAGCGTAAATTGCGTCTTCGGCTTACTGAGCATAAAGGCCGTATTGCAAATTCTGTAATGACAGCTCCTTTAGTTGATCACTGGGTTGCTAAGGGTCACATGGTCAATGACCTATGATGGTGGGTTATTGACTTTGTACCTCTGACTTGGAGGCGGGGTGACAGATTATGCTTAATAGGAAGGAAGCAGAGTGGAT
Source organism: Ichthyophis bannanicus (assembly GCA_033557465.1). Taxonomy (NCBI): domain Eukaryota; kingdom Metazoa; phylum Chordata; class Amphibia; order Gymnophiona; family Ichthyophiidae; genus Ichthyophis; species Ichthyophis bannanicus. Next base: position 514,464,982 of record CM066031.1, on the reverse strand, counting down.
GTTTCATTTGCATTCAATTCAATCTGCTGGCTGAATCAAGAAATAGAGTGATTGACATTGCCTTTTCTCTGATTGGTGTTTGCTAGTTATTAGGTAGATAATGGGATGGATGGTGAATGTGAATGGGGGGATGGTTGTTATATGGGCATTACATGGTTGTTATTGGATTAGCATTTATGCTCTGTTGGTCTTCTGATTGGTTGAGTCTAGTGAATGTCGATTGGTTGGTGATTTTATGAATTCAATGGTGATAGTCTTTTGAATGACTGATGGGTTTGATTTTTGATTGGTTCAACAATGAAGTTCATTGGTTCGGTATGTAAGAGTTCATTGGTTGGTTATGTGATTGTGAAAGGTTTGTGAGTGATAGATTGGCTGAGCTATAAATGGGAATGGCTTAGCTATCTTTAAAATGTTTGTCGTTCAAGTGATGGTATGAGCTGTATGAATGGACCCTGTCAAGAGAGGCTTGACTATTATGGCTGCTTCCTGAAGCAGATGAGTAATTTTACCATCGAAACGCAATATTGTGTCAGCATTTGGTATTTGTTATAAAATATTTTGAGCCATTTGGCATTTCAATCCTATGGATTTATGATGATCTAATAGTGTGCTGGCCTGATAGCCTAAAACTGTTTGTGCTTGATTGCCAGATATCTAACTATTTGAGGTCCTCTGAGATTTGGATACTTATATGTATTTTTTGTTACGAATATTGGAGGGGATTTTTTGATTGGTGTTGATGGTCCCCTTTCCATAATCTTAGGTGCATATTTTATTGATTGACTAATTTTATAAAAGGTATTTTATGCATGTAAATCAGCATTTTAAGCCCAAAAATGTTTTATAAAGTTACTCATAGGGGTATGTTTACTAAACTGCATTAGTGCGATTCGCGTTAGGAGCCGCGGTAGAGACAGAAATCCCAAATAAGGACATGGGCGGTACATCGTTACCGAGAACGCGCCGAGAACGCGCGTTACAAGGCACCATAAATGAACGAACCCTACAGGGCACGTTACCGCGTGTTAATCTTAAGAAGGCGCGCAGGCATACAAGCACAGCAACAGAGCTGTAGCACAATGGTTACAACACTGACTGATAGTACAGGGGTCATGGGTTTGACTCCCCAGTGGGCCTAATGTATAAAGCTGGCTGAGGCAGCACCCTTTGCGTTTAAGTAGTGATTGTTGAGGCATTTGACGTGTATTTTAATTAGTGCTGCCAGCAAAAACACCCTCACGGTGGCATAACCTTAGGTGCCGCATAAGGCACCCCATAACGCACTCCATAGGGCACATTATAAAGTGTACTGTCCGCAAAGGCACCCTATAATGTCCCCTATAGGACACCTTATAAGGCTGTGAACAAAGCCCTGGCTGGCTGCAGAAGAACTGCACGGCACCACACAAACTGTCTGCTGTGGTTACCAGGATAGGGTTAACCCACCCATACCCATAATGCACTGCACATGCAAATCAGCAGACGAGAGATGGGCACAAGATTGGGTATGCACCCCCACAGCACCTCGGCCTGGTAGGGGCAACATACCGTGTGTGGCACTGCCACAGAGTGGCCAGAGACAGTCACATTGTGCGGGTACTGTGTCCATCCTGACGTTGAGGTGGGGCGCCCAGCACCAGGTCCACAGCACCTTTCATGGCTGAAATACGCCATGCTGCAGGTCCCCATCAGTGTATCATAGGTAGTTCTGTTAGTCACACCTAGGCTACATCTGTGTCCTGCTGTATGTCTCGGTCATGTCTAGTCCTTATGGGTGATGATGCACCCAGAATAGTGCATATCCTGTGTTGGTGCCATGGTTACCTGCTGTAGGTGAATGAGGAGGAGGGGGGGTGTATGGACCCATAGGCAGATTATGTACCACCACACAACCCACCCTCTGGGGCTCAGGGTGGGAAACAGGATAACCCACAAATAGATCCACAGTCTACCTCCCTGCAATGGTAGCAGTAGAGGGGACCATCAACCCCAGTCCTGCTGGGGAACAGACAGAGCGCTACACATACATAACGCAATAGCAGACAGACAGCAGGCCTGGAAATGCTCAGCTGCCCCCCACCATTATCTGACATTCTCCAGCAGCAAGCCTCCAGCCGCTGCACCCTGCAAGGTGTTCCAGCAAGACACATACTAGCTGCAGACAGTCTGCCAGCTAGTCCATAGTGCATGGTCCTGGAGGAGATGCATGTACCCAGAACGGGGATGTCAGCATACACACCAAATCTAAAAATTGTAGCCCCGGCTCCAAACCTCCGTATGTGACATGTAACCCTTATAGTATAATTATGAAAAACACTTTCTTTTTGTCGGAGTAACCAGCCAGAGGAGGCAGGAACTGCAACCCGTCCCTCGCCGTGGTTACTCCATTTTAATCATTTAAATGCTTGAAAAAAATATCTTTAACTTATCTTGCTTAAATCCAGCCAACATGGAATTCAGAGGACACAACGTGCCACGTTTCGAGCCATCCAGCAGTCACTGGCTCTGCATCAGGTGAAAAGCTAGAATCCCGTAAAAATGGCTTTACGGGATTCTAGCTTTTCACCTGATGCAGAGCCAGTGACTGCTGGATGGCTCGAAACGTGGCACGTTGTGTCCTCTGAATTCCATGTTGGCTGGATTTAAGCAAGATAAGTTAAAGATATTTTTTTCAAGCATTTAAATGATTAAAATGGAGTAACCACGGCGAGGGATGGGTTGCAGTTCCTGCCTCCTCTGGCTGGTTACTCCGACAAAAAGAAAGTGTTTTTCATAATTATACTATAAGGGTTACATGTCACATACGGAGGTTTGGAGCCGGGGCTACAATTTTTAGATTTGAAGTTTCTCCGCCTTGTGCTGGGTTTTTTCTTTTGACTGGAGCATACACACCAAGCAGATAAGTCAGTGACTGGGCCCCAAAAGAAAACCCATAAATATCACATGAGAGAAATGCTACATAGCACTATGGGGGACCCTAGCCATGCCATGGTCCCTGCTCAGTCAGGGTGAGAGTGACCTCCCAGCAGGACATGCTATGGCCACCCTGTCCATGCAGGTGGTACCGGGCACTACAATGTCCGAGCCATTGCCCTATACCCTGTGCAGACGCAGCCAGGCCAGGCCACCCTATACAGGCTTTCTCGGGGGGGGGGGGGGGGGTGATGTTTCTCATTAATACCACTATTGGCCAGCTTGGTTATGGTTTTTTTACAGTTTGTTGAGGTCATTTTCAGTGTTTATGTGCCCTTTTGTTCTGTGCACATGTATCACACTTATCAAATTTTTGGAGTTTCCTGCCTAGGCTGTACATTGCTGACACTGAAATGGTTTCTCTCCCCTGTAATGTCCATTTAACGGCAGGTTTTCATTCGCGTTGGGATTTAGCTCTTCAGATCAGCGCGTTAGTGTGAAGGGAGCCTCTCCCCCCCACTCTCCGCCCACTGACCCCTTCTCTCCGCCCTCTCTCCACCTTCTGCGGTGTTTTACCGCGCTGCGGAGCTTTATGATCGTTTAGGCATCATAACGCGCGTTATGACGCGCTAACGATCGTTAATGTTACATAACCAAGCTGGCCAATAGTGGTATTAATGAGAAACATCAACCCTCCCCCCCCCGAGAAAGCTCCATAGAAAAGATATAAATCGTGGAAGGGTCTACACTCCGTCCCCATACAAGATGAATGAGCCCACAGTGAAATAGCGCTGCTCAGGGTTTTCCACTCCATCGGACAGGGTTCCTATGGCGTGCACATGTCCCGCAACATCAGGGCGGGCATGTCGGAACGGCAACTGGACAGATGCCGGAAAAGGGGATACAGAGGGCCGCAGGCGGCACATGCTGTGGTGCAGCTGGGCCACAGTGCGGAATCGGGTGATGCCTAGCTGGCCCATATGAATGCTGAAACAGCAGAACAGCCAGACAGCAACTGCTGAAGGCCCAACATGGGCATGACTGTTTTTCCCACAGTGTCACAGGGGATAGTACCCAACAGCTACCCCCAAGGGCACAGAACATTGGCAGGCAGGGCTGGGGGGAGCGTGGACGTCTATTGAGGCACCCCAACCCCAGAACCCACACCATAGGCAGCCGCCTACCTGCACACTGGATGGCCTGAGACTGCGCACCACCAGCACCACCAGCAGAAGGGCATGTCAGCATGGTGGCTGAGGGATACTGGTGGTGGAGGGGGCAGTGGCAGCTGCCCAGAGCAGACCGTGGTCTAGCCCTGTGTAGGTGGGTGCCGTGTACTGCAACAGACGGGCCCTGTCTGACGAACAGTCATGATATCACCAAGGAATGTACTGACTCTGTGACAACAAGATGGTGATTCAGAAGCAGAGGGTCACAGGTTCAAGTCCCAGCTGTAGTTCCTGCCAACCCAGTCCCCATATTTTACCCACTACTACAACGTGCTAATACAGACAGCACCTTTATTGCAGATGACGTAAACATGCCCAAGACACCTACATTTTACCCTACAGAGCACGGACACCATAAACATGCACATTACCTAGAGCAGAGTCTCCCAAATGCAGTCCTGGAGGGCCAAACACCATTCAGGTTCCATGCTGCCTCTGATAAAGATGCCTGTGCTGCATTTCTATGCGCCACCCCCATGGTATGCAGATGTATCTCATGCATATTCATGAGGGACAGCATGAAAACCCGAACAGTGTTTGGCACACCAGGACTGGAGTTGGGAACCTCTGTCGTAAAGCAGCAGCCAACAGGGGCAGACACACCCGCACCCACAGGCCCCATTGTCCAAAGCCTCCTGGAGAGGCAGGACTTTAGGCTCTGCATGCATCTCCCAATACTAGCACTTGCATACTTTAGTAATGCCACCCTAAACCTGCGAATATGGTACACATGTATCAAAAGGTTGCTATGATTATTGGCAGATAGCAATTCCTAGGTTAAGTACAATTTTCTGAGTGAACTGCATCATAGGAACCTTTCTGATGTCTGTGGAGTGTGCTACAGGTCTTGTGTCTGACAGTGTTTACCATCCTGGGGAGTGACTCCTACAGTATTGCGTACCATAACCATGCCTGCACTGTGCCCAGGACTGGTGTGGTGGCCTGGGCTGCCCAACACCTCTATAGTTGCACAATGCTGGCATAGGTGTGGGGAGTGTGTGTCTGTCTATCCAGTGTGTAGTGCCTGCCAACACCCTCCACAGCCCACACTGCTAGCACTGTTGCCAGTATTGGCCTGCCAATGTGCATAATGAGGAGCAAGGTACCATGGGAATAGCCTGGATAGGGTGGCCTGGCCTGGCCGCATCTGCACAGGGCATAGGGCAATGGCTCGGACATTGTAGTGCCCAGTACCACTTGCACGGACAGGGTGGTCATAGCATGTCCTGCTGGGAGGTCACTCTCACCCTGACTGAGCAGTGACCATGGCATGGCTAGGTTCCCCCATAGTGCTATGTAGCATTTCTCTCATGTGATATTTATGGGGCTTTTTTTGGGGCCCAATCACTGACTTGTTTGCTTGGTGTGTATGCTGACATCCCCGTTCTGGGTACATGCATCTCCTCCAGGACCAAGCACTATGGACTAGCTGGCGGACTGTCTGCAGCTAGTATTTGTCTTGCTGGAACGCCTTGCAGGGTGCAGCGGCTGGAGGCTTGCTGCTGGAGAATGTCAGATAATGGTGGGGGGCAGCTGAGCATTTCCAGGCCTGCCGTCTGTCTGCTATTGTGTTATGTATGTGTAGCGCTCTGTCTGTTCCCCAGCAGGACCGGGGTTGATGGTCCCCTTTACTGCTACCATTGCAGGGAGGTAGACTGTGGATCTATTGGTGGGTGATCCTGTTTCCCACCCTGAGCCCCAGAGGGTGGGTTGTGTGGTGGTACATTATCTGCCTATGGGTCCATACACCCCCCCTCCTCCTCCTTCACCTACAGCAGGTAACCATGGCACCAACACAGGATATGCACTATTCTGGGTGCATCATCTCCAATAAGGACTAGACATGACCGAGACATACAGCAGGACACAGATGTAGCCTAGGTGTGTCTAACGGAACTACCTATCACACACTGATGGGGACCTGCAGCATGGCGTATTTCAGCCAAGAAAGGTGCTGTGGACCTGGTGCTGGGCGCCCCACCTCAACGTCAGGGTGGGCACAGTACCCGCACAATGTGACTGTCTCTGGCCACTCTGTGGCAGTGCCACACACGGTCTGTTGCCCCTACCAGGCCGAGGTGCTGTGGGGGTGCATACCCAATTTTGTGCCCATCTCTCGTCTGCTGATTTGCATGTGCAGTGCATCATGGGTACGGGTGGGTTAACCCTATCCTGGTAACCACAGCAGACTGTTTGTGTGGTGCCGTGCAGTGCTTCTGCAGCCAGCCAGGGCTTTGTTCACAGCCTTATAAGGTGTCCTATAGGGGACATTATGGGGTGCCTTGGCGGACAGTACACTTTATAATGTGCCCTATGGAGTGGGTTATGGGGTGCCTTATGCGGCACCTTAGGTTATGCCACCGTGAGGGTGTGTTTGCTGGCAGCACTAATTAAAATACACATCAAATGCCTCAACAATCACTACTTAAATGTAAAGGGTGCTGCCTCGGCCAGCCTTATACATTAGGCCCACTGGGGAGTCGAGCCCATGACCCCTGTACCATCAGTGTTGTAACCATTGTGCTACAGCTCTGTTGCTGTGCTTGTATGCCTGTGCGCCTTCTTAAGATTAACACGCGGTAACGTGCCCTGTAGCGCTCGTTCATTTATGGTGCCTTGTAACGGGCGTTCTCGGCGCGTTCTCAGTAACGATGTACCGCCCATGTCCTTATTTGGGATTTCTGTCTCTACCGCAGCTCCTAACGTGAATCGCACTAACGCAGTTTAGTAAACATACCCCATAATGTCTTTAAGGAGATGGTAAACTGTCCAGATATGCACACTTTTTTGAAAGGGGTGGTTGTTTGTTCTGTCTCACTTCAGGTTGTTCGATTTCTTTTTCAGGATTTATTTAATGTTTCTTTTATTTTATTTAATGTTTCTTTTATACCGCGCTATTTGAAATCAGTGTGGTTTACATGTAACACATTTGTCCAGTGCAGGCAGGTCTGCAAGGGACTTACAATGAACGGGTGGTTTGTTTTATTTTTATTACACTTTGCTCTGTATTCAGTATTAGCACCTGCATTTGCAAATTATTTATTTATTTATTTACATTCTCTTATATACCGTGCTATTCTGCATCAGTGCGGTTTACATTGAACAAACTGAAATACATTGAACAGGGCATTATAACTTGGAGATAACTATTTTACAGGGAACATGGGCTATGAAGGGTTAAGTGGCTTGCCTGATACCACAAGGAGCACCTGTGGGACTAGAAACCCCAGTCCTTCCGGCCCAAGGTTGCTGTCCTCTAGTGGGATTTGAACCCCCGACCTTCCGGCCTGAAGTACCTTACCTTGTACCTTGTGTGCTAAAAATGAAATGAAGCAAAATTAAATTTAAAAAATTATTGTCTATTTCATTTTGAAATGAAATGAAGAAATCAGATTTTAATGTGCTTTCCATTTCATTTCAAAATTAATGCACACCCCCTGCTTTTACATACCTCCACAGCTGACTGTAGCGTCACATCTGATCAGCTCTGATTCTTTAATTTGTTTCATTAATTCTCCCAGGTCCACTGCTCCAATCAACTGTAACAACCTTTAAGGTTCTGCCTTACATGAGCAGCAGAGGCCTCTAGTAGCTCTACAAAAATATTGCATTTGTGATCCTTTTATGCCACCCAGTTCTCCAGAGCATGGAGCAGAAGAGTTCTCCAGAGCATGGAGAACTCTTCTGACCATGGGAGGACATCTCACTTGGAGAGAATCCTGACTGATATAAAGGCCAAGCCCTGTCTTTGGCAGGCATAGTCACTATACCACAGCGGCAGGTGCCTCTGGCTCCACAGGTAGTGCAAAAAAGGGAGAAGGGGAGGCATTTGGTTCACCAAGCCACAAAATCAGTAATAGTGACCAGAAGAAAAGGTTACATAAGTTTTTTTACTTTATTCTATAGCTACACAATTTGATTTAAGTCATCTGGATACTTTTAGGTTATTGATTGATGATGTGTTTATAATTGTTTGTCTATTATCCAATAGATGCTATGTTTTATGTTTATTTATTAATTGTGGTTATGTATTTATGTAGTGGGCTCTTCCCTGCAGCACTTCCAGCTATTCTCTACGTATACTCAGACACCAAGCCATATTCAAACCAGTTACGCCAGCAAGATTTTTAGTTGGTTCTAGTCAGAGGTCAGGGAAAACCTCTTAGTACATGACATTAAATTCTCTTTCAGAAAACCATCAAGCAATCATGTGGAGGGAAATTTTAGAAGGAACATCCAATTGCAATCTGGGACGTCTAAGCCAGAACATATGAAAAAAATGCGGGCACATCCAGGTGCAGACAGGATTTCACAAACGTGGACGTGCCCAATATGGACATCTGCGGGAACATCTACATAGATATCCCTAGAATAGTATTACAGAATCTAGATGCCTAGGAATAGCCTAATGGTTAGAAAAATAGACTAAAATCAGGGACACCAGTGCTTGAATCCCACTACTGCTATCACTGAAATTATGCTGAGTACTGGAGATGATGGAGGGGTTTTTTCTCTACACCCTCTGGGTGTTTTTCTGCCAAAACGAGCACTTTAAGATGCCTGGAGCAGGTTTAAATTTAGATGCAACAATGAATGTCCAAGATGTTTTTGAGATCAGGTGTTGATGTCCAGGTTCCTGGGGAATGCCCCAGCCACACCTCTCAGGGCCAGTTTTACCTATAAACAAAAGGGGCAGCTGCCCTGGGCCCCTGAATAATGGGGGCCCTGATCCTGCCCCTACACCCATAGCTGCTGCTGCTGCTGCCCCAATCCTGGGCATACAGCAGCGGTAATACATTTAAAAAGGCACTGTGGCACCAGAATTACCTATTCATCCAGTGCTGTTCACGCTTCTGCCCTCCCCCCCCCCTCCCCACACTTTATTCCACCTTAACAGGAAGTGTAATCAGAGGGGGCGGAAGCACGAATGGTCCGCAGCACCAGAAGAGAAGGCAACTTTGGCACCATGGTGCCTTTTTAATTGTATTTCCACTGCTGCACTTACCTGGAAAGAAACAGCAGTGGCAAGGTGAGGAGGGGTCCCATGAGCCAAAGGGGGGCATCAGAAGCATTTGCCCAGGACCCCATAAGGCGTTGAAGCAGCCCTAACACCTCCACTATGCTCCCATTGAGACTTGGACATCCTCACACTGGGGACATCCACAGACCCTGCTTCTAAAATGGCTCTGGAGATGTCTCTATGCCCATTTTTTGATGTCCAAAGCATGAATAGGGCTTCCAAAATAATCCCCATAGTGTTTTTTTTCTTAACACATAGAACAATAGCACAAAAAAAAGAAAGACGTACCATAATACATTTCTCTTACAAACAAAGCCTTCAACCCAAAACCCAACACAAATAGGCTTAGGCAGGATGAAGGAAAATAACTCCATTCCTAGTGTTCTTTATACTCAAGGAATAGGAAAGCCAATTTACCTGGTCAGAAGCCAGGAAAAGCTTAACAACCACTGACCCAGGTAGAATAGAGAAGGAAGAGGGGACAGAGGAAGAAGAGGGTAGCACAGGGGAAGTCAGGAGAATAGAAATTCCCCAGAATGTGCTCAAATTCAAGTTATACTTACAAAGAATGAACTGATATTGTGCTTTATTAGTGAAATTTTCTCAATTTGAACAGAACAGTGCTAAGGGGGCAACGTTTCCAAATTATTCATAGAGATAAGAAGCCACAACATACTAAGGTCCCTCTTTTTCAGTTACACATTGGAATGGTCCAACAATCCTCACTCTGGGCTGGAATGAAATACAGCTGAAATTATCCCCAGAGTGAATACAACTAAATCTAAAACAAGAAAATACAGATTTCAGCAGAATACACAATAAAAAAATATTATCCATATAAGTCTGAGGGTGCTTCTCTATTGATATGTCAGTTACATTGGCTTCCCATCAAAGAACAAATCAATTTTAAATTGTTTGGCTTTGTTTTTAACGTTTTAATTGGTCTAGCACCAGAATCATTAAACCACTTGTTTTCTTTTGTAAACCCAAGAGAGTGCCTCAGTCAGTTTAATAGGGTATCCTTCTCCAAGAGAAATAAAGTACCAAAAATTATATGATAAGATATTCAGCTATAGAGCTAACCACGGAATGAAATCAATTGTTGATTAAAATGAGATCTTTGAATAATTATTTGCAATGTTGTCATTCTCTTAAGACTTATTATTTTGTACAATAAGTATTTTTATTAGAAAGCTTGAAAATAATATTTTGTATTTCTACAGTTTCTGTCTTTTGTAAACCATTCTGGACCAGTTGGGATTGAGCAGGTTAAAAAATGTAATTAAATATTATTTTCTTTTTTACATCTGCCATATTTATTTGTCCATTTTTTTGTATTACTTTGTATTTTTGCTTTGATTTAAGTCAGCACAAGCGCTTCTATGCTGATTACTAATGAAACTGGTGTAATAAATACCGGCTGTTTATATGTTTTTGAAGTAGCAAATGGAATTTGATTATAAATATGAATCTGAGAATGCAAGCTGTCATTTGCAGAAAAAATCCAGATATATTCTTATATTGTTCATGCCAATATTGAAGAAACGTGATCCGACTGACTGCGGAAATTATCAATCGCTCTGATCCCACATGCCAGCAAGATTCTACTCAGCGCAGAATATAACCATACCTAGAACGAGAACTGCCTGAAGTGTAACCAGGGTTCAAGGAAAGGAACAACAGACATTACCATGGCTATGAGATGGATCCTTGAAAAGTCAAAAAAATATGAAAAGGATACTTATATGCATTTTATTGACTACAGCAAGGCCTTTGATTGCGCAAATCATGAAAAACTCTGGGCCACATTAAGAAGCATGGGTATGCCAGAATAACTGATAGTTCTCATGTACAACCTTTACATTAATCAAGAAGCAACAATTCTAACAGAACAAGGACAAACAGAATAGCTTAAAATCAGAAAGGGTCTATGACTAGGCTGCATACTATACTTTCCTCATGCTCATTTAATTTATATGCAAAACAAATCATCCGAGAAGCAGGACTATACGAAGATAATCAAAGTGTGAAGATTGAAGGAAGACTCATCGACAAACCTCACTATGCTGATGATACCAAATTACTGGCTGAAAGTGGAGTTGTTCTGAAATATCTACTTATCAAATCAAGAAACAGTCTTAAAACGGGCCTGCAACTTAACTTGCAAAATCAATTGTTTCATCCTTGATGGAGAAGCAGTAGAAATAGTAGACAACTTTAATCTATTTGGATCAATAGCCAATGATGAAATGACAAACACTCAAGAAATCTGATGATGCATTGCTCTTGGCAGAATGACTATGAAGGACCTAGACAAGATCTCAATTGCAGAGACATATCTCTGCATACAAAGATTCAACTTGTCCAAGCCATGGTATTTTCAGTAACATCATATAGATGTGAAAGGTGGACAGTGAAGAAAAAAGACAGGAAGAAAATCAATGCCTTTGAATTATGGTGCTGGCAAAGAATACTGTATATACCAAGGACTGCTCGAAGAACAAATCAGTCGGTACTAGAGGAGATCAAACCTAAGCTTTCTTTAGAAGCTCAAATAAAAAAACTTTGGACACATCATGCAAAGAGAAAGATCATTAGAGAAAGGCATCATGCTTGGTGAGGTTGAAGGTCAGCACAAAAGCACAAAAGACGAAGGCCAGCAATGCGATGGATCAATACAATAACAGTAGTTATGAATACCACACTATTAAGAATTAGTAGCCTGACTGAAGACTGAACACAATTGAGGGCAACTATCCAGGGGGTCGCCAAGAGTCGACATAGACTCAACAACACTTAACAACATATTTTTTACTGAGCTTGTAATGTCTTTTATATTCCCCATTATGTTTATAGACTGTAAAATCTCACCTTTGATGCATACACACATTTGAATAAAGTGTAACTGATTGTTCTCCTGTCCACCTTGTATATAATGGGATACTACAAGGACAGGCCCCTTAAACCTCAAAGCTCCTGGAGCTTTAGTGAACCAAACCCTCCTAGGGCCTTAAATCAGGGTTCAGGACTTGAGCCAACTAAAAGACACTGGTTCAGAAAAGAGAGCCATACTGAAATATGCATTGTACCAACACCAAAATTATCAGAGATACGGAGAGGGAAAATATTAAACAGATTTATTACTAAAACTGGAAGAACAATATGGTACAGGAAATTATATTAGAATATTTACAATAGTGCAATTATAGAGTTCCACATTTACATTCAGGAACTAAAAGCAAATGGGAGTGTAAGTTGCTGCATTTATGCTGACCATAGGAGTCTGAGTTTGACTGTTAGAAGATATTCAAGCCTAATCTGCACAAATCATCAGACTGGTAATACAGATCAGGGACGAACAACCCAAACTACAGTTACACGATGCAAGTTCCCACATTAGGAACCACCACTCAGGAAAAGGATTTGGGTGTCATTGTGGAGAAGACATCAAAACTCTCTGCACAGTGTGCAGTGGCAACCGAGAAAGCAAATACAGTAGAATGCTAGGAATCATAAAGAAAGGAATGGAGAACAAAACCAAGGATATTATAATGCCTCTGTATCGTTCCATGGTGTGACCACACGTTGAATAGTGTGTGCAATTCTGGTCGCCATATCTTAAGGATATAGCAGAACTAGAAAAGTGTCATGAAAATGGTAAAGGGGATGGAAGGATAACCTATAAGGAAAGGCTTAAAAGGTTAGGGTTCTTCAACTTAGCAAAAAGATAGCTGAGGGGAGATATGATAGAGGTCTATAAAATAATGCTTGGAGTGGAACGAGTAAACATAGATCGGTTGTTCATTGCTTCAAAACAGAAAGACTAGGGGACACGCAATGAAGCTACACTAAAGCCCATCGTGATGGGGTCTATAGAGTGTTGCCCATCCCTCTCCAGAGGGATTATCAACATGCCCCTTTAAGAGAACCAGCAGCCCAGAGTTCAAGGCTGGGAGGACGTGGCTCACAGGAAGAGGTTAAAAACTCAGGAGGGAGAGAGAGGCCTATGGAGCCAGGCGTTCTTTCAAGGAAACTGCTTAAAGGTAGGAACTTTAGCTGGGCAAGGAAGAAACTTTAACTGAACTGGAGGAAGGGCTGAGAGATCAGCGTTGTGAAGGTTTAACAAATTGGGTCTGAATAAAAATATGCTACAATACCATTATGGTGGCCGCGGTGGGATTTTCTCTACCACATGACTGAGGGCAAATCCACGTTCCTCTAGGTTTGGGCCTCTACAGCAGGTCAGGGGTTTTTGTTTGTGTGGGCTAAGAAGGTTAGCCTCACCCTAGTTAGGGAGTTTTCAGAAGGTTTAGTCAGTGCCAGACAGGCAGGCTTTGTTTTGGCCACTAGATGCCGCTAAAATTTTGTTGGAGCTAGAATACTACAGGGTTAACACAGTACAGAAGAGGAAGCTATGATGGTATTCCAAGAGAACAGTGACAAGCTCCTCCAGATTCTGGCAGACGTTCAGCAGCAACAGCAACAATATTAGCAGTAACAACATCAGCAGTAACTATAAAATCTTATTCAGGTACAAAGGGAATTACAGAGGAGTTCCCTGGCTCAGTTGACTCAAACCCTACAGAAACCGTCATTCCACCCGCCAGTGCACATGCTACTGAAAATGATGGCAGAAGATGAACCTGATCACTGTTTCAAGAACTTTGAATGAACTACCTGCATGGCTGAGTGGCCAAAGGCAACATGGACTACTTACTTGGGGAATCTGCTGATGGGTAGCAGTCTGGCTGCATTCCAGGATGCAAACCCTGATGGGTGAGCTACATATGCAGTTGTCAAGGTCGCCATATTGGAATAGACTGGCTGTACACCAGAGGCCTATCACCAGTGATTTAGAAAATGGGAGTCCTCGGAGGTTTCTCTGCCGATTGAAGGAGCTTGAATAGAAATGACTGCAACCGAAGGGAAAGACCAAGCCTGTAATACCTAAGATTGTTCTGTTGGAGCAGTGTTTGGAGAGCTTGACTGCCCCAATGAGGCAGTGGGTTTGTCAGCACCCCAAGCTTACACTGGAAATAGCGGAGGGGTACTACAAAACCCAGCTGGTGACTGAAGAAGACAGTGAGTAGAGGAAGAAGTCACCAAGACAATGGAAGAGGAAGCCAGAACGGATGTTGGCTCCCATTTTCTGACCGCCAAAGTCACCTCCTAAGTGAGGGCAAGGCTCCAGCCATGACCCCTTCATCTGTTTTAGGGGTGGGGTCTGGGACAGTTTGCTCGGGAGTATCACCTCAGTACGGAAGAACCCATGGAGATCAGCCTAACCACTCATCACACTTGTGCTTTTGTGGACAGTCACCACCCAAGGACACAGAACTTTGTAACTCCTGTGGAGCTCGAGGGGACCTGCTTCCAGGTTTTGATAGACTCTGGTACCGTGCAGACCTTCATTCGCCAGGAAACAGTACCCAGATTTCAAATTGACTATGCAAAGACAGTAACACTGCCCTGTGTGCTTGGAGACCAGAGGCAGTATCCAACGGCACAAGTTTTACTTAAAACTCCAGCTGAGCAGGAGTTCCAGTGATGTCAGCACTGTGATGGATGCTTGAAAACGGAGCTCCAGTGATTATGCTACATTAAGTACCCACAGGAGAGAAATACAGACCACACATTGATTGTTTGATGTGCCAAACCGCTTTGATTTAATGATAAAGCAGTATACTAAATCCTTCTAAATAAATAAATAAAGCGTAAAAGAGAACCCCCAAGAGACCAGAGGATACAGGCATAAGGCTAGGAAAGCTGGGTCAGAGCGGATGGTGGCAAGAAAATTGGGAGCGGACCTCAAAACCGTTGTGTTTAAAGGCACAGCAGGAGCCAAAAGCCACACGGGGAAAATTGTGGCATGCAGCAGCGAACACAGCGGTGCAGAGGAGGCTGAAAGTGCTAAGGGTGCATCGAGTGAAATACAAGCCCTACGGGCAGAATTGAAAGAGTGGTTCGACTCAACCAGGCAGGAATTTGGAGCGCTGAAAACGGAGGTGCATGGATGGTTCCAGGAAATAAAAAATGACATGGCCTTGATGGGAGCTTGGCTTGAGGAGGTGGAAAGCAGAATGGAGGAACAAGAGGGATGGTGTGCTCCCTATGAATTGTGCATGGAGTCCTTAAATGAGGTACAAGAAGAACTGTGGCAGAAAGAAGAGGACTTAGAAAACAGATCTAGAAGATTGAACATTAGGATCAGGGGCCTTCCTGAAAGTGAAGGCACAATAAACTACATCTCTTTGGCAGAAGATTTTTGTGGGGCGGCCCTAAAGGCAGCAGAAATGGAGGTGGAAGGTGTGTGCCTTACAGTAGATAGAGCCCACAGAGCCTTAGGACCTTGGAGAGAAAATAAAGTACATGATGTGGTGGTATGCCTACATGAATTCAGAACTAAAGAACTGGTGATGATGGCGTCGAGGAAATTGGGCAAGGTCCAATGGCAAGGAGCTGAGGTGGAAATCTTTGCTGATATAGCAAGCATTACAGTAAGAAAGCGCAGAGAATACCAAGTGGTGACCAGGAAGTTGAGGGAAGAGAATGTTCGGTATAGATGGTTGTTCCTGGCAGGATTACAATTTACTATAAATGCGAAAACGATGACTGTCCATTCGGTAGAAGCTGCGTTAACAAGTATGAAGCAAGCTGGATGGACTGATCTTCCTGTGAAGCCAACGGTTAGGCAGGGGCAACTGGATAGGGGCGGCCCTGAAAAAGACCCACAGCAACAGTGGAGCCGAGTGCCTGGAAGGGAAAAGCGATTGAGATGCCAGAGGCTGATTAAGTGAAGAGCTGGGCTATTGTGGGCTTGTTCCTTTGATCTGTGGAATTTGGAGTAGTTGGGGTCTCTGTGGTGAAAAGAGATCTGCTATGGGAGAAGTGGTGTTCCTTCCCCTTTTTGTTGTTACTGTAAACTATATCTGTGTGGGGAGTTGGGTAGAAATGTATGAGAGACCCAAGTGAGGGGAGGGGATGGAAAATTGGAGTATGAAATGATCATGCTTGTTCCTGTGGGGAAGGTTTATTGAGAAGGAACTTGGGGTCTGTCGGGCCTGAGGTCACCAGAAGAGGTTCTATTAACGGAACCGATGAGGGAGGGGTAAGTAGGGAGGGGTATAGGGGAGAGGGGGAGGGAGAGGGAGAGGGGGATGGGGAGAGGGGGAAGGGGGAGGAAGGGTGGAGGGGGAGGGCGAGGACTAGGGGAGGGAGGGGGGAAAACAAAGGCTAAGGATGATGGTAAAAGCTTGGGGGAGGAATACTATGAATGCCAAACATTAAGCTAGTAACAGTGAATGCCAGGGGCCTCAACTCCTTCAGGAAGAGACAGTTGCTAATGAAAGAATGCAATAGACTGAAAAGTGATATTGTCTTTGTGCAGGAGATGCATCTTCTCCCCAAAGATGAGAATCGAATAGGTCATCCTCATTAACCCCAGCAGTTCTTTGCTTCAAATAAAGTAGAAAGGAAGAAAGGAGGGGTGGGAATCTTATTGTTTGCAAGAATTATAGGGGCAGGTGGGGGAAATAAATAGAGATAAAAAGGGAAGATATGTGATTGTAAAACTACAGTGGGGCAGAAGACTTACTCCCTAGTGAATATGTATGCCCCAAATATCAATCAGGAGAATTTCTTTCGGGAACTTCAGAATATAATAACTGGGAAAACTGAAGGAAACCTAATTGTGGGGGGAGATTTTAATGTCACTCTAGATCCCCAAATTGATACCTCCAAGGGAGCGTCGTCGACACCAAAGCAGCATAGACTGGGCTTTAAGAAACTATTAAAGGGACTGGACTTGGTCAATATATGGAGGGAGGTAAATGAGGGGCAGTGGGACTATTCACTTTTCTCAGCAGTGCATGATGTGTATTCTCGAATAGATATGATATTTCTAGATCACTCTCTAGTAGCTGAAATAAAAGAGTGTGACATTAAAGAGCGGACTTGGTCTGACCATGCCCCAGTCAAATGCTTACTTCAAATGGGAGATCCAAAAATTAATAGAACATAGTGGAAATTAAATGAATCTCTACTGGAGGATAAGGAGGTGGTGTGACAGATAGCGGAAGGAATAGCATTGTTGAATGATACGGGGGAGTGTTCTCCGGGTATCGTTTGGGACAGCTTAAAAGCGGTGATACGGGGAAAGTTTATTGAGGTGGGGGCTCATCGCAAGAAAATGAAGTTGCAGCAACAAGAAAGCCTTTTGGCTGCAATTGGGGATGTGGAAAAAAAGCTAAAGAGGGATCCAGTAGATACTAAACTGAGGGGGAAGCTGCAGGGGTTGCAAGGGGAATTGAGTTAGCTGCATATGCAGGATGTCAGATACAAGCTGAATATGTTGCAACAGAAGAGCTTTGAATTTAGCAACAAGGCGGGGAGGATGCTGGCCCAGAAAGTTAAAAAATTGAAAACTAGGAATGCCATTGTTAAAATTAGGGATGTAGTGGGGAGAGTATTATGGGCGGGGAAAGATATAGAGGAAAGGTTCGTCCAGTATTGTCAGGGGTTATATACCCCGGAAAAGCCTGTGGAGGAGGGAAAAATAAGAGAATATTTGGGAAGTGTTCTTCTCCCTCAAATTACTAATGAGGAGGTGAAGGACTTGTCAAGCCCGATTGGAGAACAAGAGGTATTAACAGTGATAAGAGGTTTAAAGGGGCATAAGGCTCCCAGGTTAGACGGGTATCCAAATAAATTTTATAAAGTATTTTCGGGTGTATTGGTTGGGCCACTTGCAAGAATGTATAATTCCTTTAATGAAGCGCATATGATGCCCGCGTCAATGCGTATGGCAGGGATCAATATATTACATAAGGAGAGGAAGGATCCAGCAGAATGCAGCTCATATAGGCCCATCTCAATATTGGGGGGGGGGACGACTTAAAGAGATTCAGAAGGATTCTGGCAAATAGGCTGATGCTGCACTTGGGTAGATTAATACACCAGAACCAATCTGGGTTTGTCCCTGGGAGGTATACGTCGGATAACATCCGAAGGGCCCTAAATATAATGTGGGAGGGGGGAAAGAGGGGGGAAGAGCTGGCGCTCCTAGCAGTCGACGCTGAAAAGGCTTTCGACAGAGTGAACTTGGATTTCCTATTCACAGTGTTAGGAAAAGTAGGTATAAAAGGCACCTTCTTGAAGTGGGTTCAGATCCTATATAGAATGCCAATGGCCTGCCTAAAAATGAATGGCTCAGTCACGAGGGTGTTCGAACTGTACAGGGGCACGAGGCAGGGTTGCCCCTTGTCCCCATTGTTATTTATTCTAGCTATGGAGCGGCGGCCAAGAGAGCAAATAGAATGCTAGGAATGATAAGAAAAGGAATGGAAAATAAAACAAAAGATATTATAATGCCTCTATATCGTTCCATGGTGAGACCGCACCTTGAATATTGTGTGCAATTCTGGTCGCCGTATCTTAAAAAGGATATATCGATTTTAGAAAAGGTTCAGAGAAGAGCCACCAAAATGGTAAAGGGGATGGAAGGATACTCCTATGAAGAAAGGCTAAAAGGTTAGGGCTCTTTAACCTGGAAAAGAGACGGCTGAGGGGAGATATGATAGAAGTCTATAAATTAATGAACGGAGTGGAACGGGTAAACGTAGATCGATTGTTTAGGTTATCAGAATATAGAAAGACTAGGGGACATGCAATGAAGCTACAGGGTAAACTATTTAAAACTAATAAAATAAAATATTTTTTCACTCAACGTGTAATCAAACTCTGGAATTTGTTACCGGAGGATGTAGTAAAGGCTGTTAGTGTAGCTGGGTTTAAGAAGTTGGTAATTGAGTTTTCAGGTTTATAACATAAACAGTCAGGAGTATGACTAGTATCACTTTCGAGTTATAGTACAGATTATATTGTTCAACATTTTGGTTAAAAAAGGTTTGGACAAGCTCCTGGAGGAAAGGTCCATAAACCATTATTAAGAAGTGACCGAAGATATCAATGCTTGACCAAGTACAAGCATTGTGGAAGTTGTGTCTCTTGGGGAAACTGCTAGGTACATATGACCTAGATTGGCCACTGTTGGAAACAGAATACTGGGCTTGATGGACCTTGGTCTGACCCAGTATGGCATATCTTATGTTCTTATGGAGCCTATGGCTCAGCAAATACGAGATCGGGTGGATATCTCAGGGGTGCAAGTGGGGCCTTACCACCATAAGATCTCACTCTTCGCAGATGATGTTTTGTTCTTTATCTCGAACCTGGAGCAATCATTAAGTGTGATTTTAGAGGAACTGGGTGGATATGGGGAAGTATCCGGGTTCCGTATGAACGCTACCAAATCGGAGATACTGAATTTAACAATAACAAAGGGCGAAGAGGATCATCTGCGGCAAGTGTTTCCTTTCAGATGGGCAAAAAATAGTATTAGATACCTAGGAGTGCAGATTACGAATAAGCACGATAAACTATTTCAGGAAAATTTTGGGGCAGCCAGGAACAAACTGTTCAAGAGTTGGAAGAATGGGGGAGATATGAGGTGTCTTGGCTAGGCAGGATTGACCTGGTTAAGATTATAGTAGTCCCTAGGTTGTTATATTTGTTTATGAACCTGCCTGTTGAGGTCCTGGTGGGATACCTAAATAGATTGCAAAACAGGATCATGAAGCATATTTGGAAAGGGAAAAGACCCCGGGTAGCAAAGAGCATCTTGTGTGCCAATAAGAAGGTGGGAGGGATGGGGGTCCCTATGTTAGCTAGGTATTATGAGGCAGCTCGAGTGTGGGCTGTGTTTTAATGGGAGTTGAGGGAGGCAACTGAGTGGGTGCAAATGGAGGGGCAAGGGATTAACCAGAAGATAGACTTTAGTAAGGTAATCTGGCTCAGGAAAGGAGATTCCCTTGGGAGAGGACAGGGGAACCCATTTGTCAGACTCACATTGCAGAATTGGTGGAGATGGCAGGGAAGATGGTATGGTATACAGGGATGTTCCAAATTCATGCCGCTGGCAGATAATCCGGAGTTCCCTCTGAGTGTAACTGATCCATACTTTCAGAGGTGGGCAGAGCTGGGATTGTGAGTGGTGGGGCAATTTAAGGAAAGTGAGGAGTGGGTGAAGTTTGAAGACTTGCAATCTGAATATCACTTACCCAATGAGGATCGGTATCGGTTCCTTCAAGCCCTTCATTTCTGAAAAGAAATAGCAAGAAGAGGGGATGGTCCAAGGGGAGGAGACATTGACAGGTTATTTGAAAAGAGAGAAGTTAAGGGTCTTATATCCCAGTTGTATAAAGCAATGGAGGTAGTAAAATATGATATGTGGTCCCACAGGAAGGCATGGGAGATGGATCTCAACAACAGCTGGGATGGAGAACAGTGGAAGCGGGTCTGTAAAGGGCTGTTTAAGGAGGTTGTGGCAAGTAACATCTTGGAACATAATTACAAAATTTTATACCGGTGGTATTTGACTCCACAAAGGGTGCAGAGATGGCAGGGAGGCTCTGTCCATGTCTGGCGTTGCTTAATGTAAAAAAGGAAGAGGGGGAAAAAAAGGCCATGGTTGGTGGGGAATTGTTTGTATGGCTACTAGGCAACTGATTGTGCGAAGGTGGAAGTCTCCCACGGTGCCCACAATAGAAGAGGTTAAGGGAAGGGTAGAACATCTTTGTTTGATGTACCGTCTCACAGCTCAACATCAGAAGAGATTGCTAGGCTTTCAAAAAACCCGGGGTCCCTACCTTCAATGGAGAGAGAAGGAGGGAATATAGGTCAGAGCTACAACGAATCACTGTTGGATGATGGGGAGAGGTGGGGGTGGAGGCCTCTGGCATGAATATTGAGCACTCAGGGAAAATGATAATGAGCATTCCCATAGAGCGAAGAAGGATAAAGGAACAATGGGAAATACCTTGCATTATGGTGGTTTGCAATCAGGGCGGGTTCCCGGAGTGTAGAAGAATCTGGTGAGGTTTGTTTATAAAGTACAAATAACTATGTGTTTGAATTGGAATATGTCATACCATACCCTATCGTGTTGTGGAAAACTTAGCAGGAGGGTGGAGAAGAGGGGGGAGGGGAGGGTCTTCGAGTTTTTGAGTTTTTGAGGGTTTGTGAGGGAGATAAGAAATTGAATGTAATAACTTGAAGTATGACTGATGGTTGATTCTTAATAAACATTAAATTTAAAAAAAACTCCAGCTGAGCAAACCACATTTGAGGTCGTGGTGCTGTCCTGGCTCCCATATTCAGTGGTAATTGGCTGAGACTACTCAAACTTCATAGTGATATGGGCACAACTAATTGATGGCTCTGCTAAGTCGGGCCAGGAAGATTTCCCAGAGATCTTCCCCCTGGAAGACCTGGATCTATATCTCAAGACTCCCAAGCCTGCTAAGTCCCAGAGTCAGCATCGGCAGGAAAAGCTACGCTACCAAAAGAATCTGGGGATGGCTATGATGGAGGCATCTGGGAGGGGGAGTCTAGGGAAGAAACCCCTGGGTATAGCTGAGAGCTCAGTGGTAGTGACCCAAACATGATTGCCCTCTTCCCAGAGTGGGAAAAACCCAGGGAGCTTCAGAAGCGCCCAGCAAGAGGATGAGTCCCTTAAACATGCCCAAGAGTGGGTTTTGGAGGTGGGTGGGGTTCCAGTAGCTAACAGAGTCCCCTGCAAAAACCTTTCCCTATTTTCTACTAAAGGGAGATTTATTGTACTGTATGGCCAAGGGGGAAGAGGTAGAACCATTGATAGTTCCCTTGCCCTATCATCAGCAGATGTTATTTTTGGCTCATAGTCATTTATTAGAAGGACACCTAGGATGGAGAAAACACTAGAGCATGTTTTAGCCCGATTTTTCTAGCACGGGGTCCATAAACAGGTGCAATTATATTTCCAGTCATGCTCCATCTGCCAACTTCATAACCCCACTAGAGTCCGTCCTGCCCCTCTCATGTCTATGACTATTATTGAAACCCCATTTGAAAGAGATGTCATGGACAGAGTTGTCATGGACAGAGTTTTAATCTTGCTGCACTCATCCAAGAGCAGGTTACTCTATAAATGGCAGGGGCCCTATGAGGTCAAAGAGAAAGTAGGGCCTGTTAACTATAAGATTGCCCAGTCAGATAAATGAAAGAAAGCCAAAATTTATCGTACTAACCTACTGAAAAATTGAACTCCAGTGATGGCTATGATGGTACACGGAGATGATTTGGGACTGGAAATTTCAGCCCCGTCGGATCCAGCTCAAATTCGAATTGGAAACCAGCTCTCTGCTGCCCAGAGAAGAAATCTAGAAGGTTTGATCTACTGGAACCTAAAGGTGTTCTCCA
Source organism: Ichthyophis bannanicus (assembly GCA_033557465.1). Lineage (NCBI taxonomy): Eukaryota > Metazoa > Chordata > Amphibia > Gymnophiona > Ichthyophiidae > Ichthyophis > Ichthyophis bannanicus. Next base: position 514,442,521 of record CM066031.1, on the reverse strand, counting down.
CTCACTCAAGACGAACCCACCTCATTTGTCATGATATCATTACGTCCTTGGGGTGGTTATCCAGCAATATCAGATTCCAGAGGCCCAACAACAGGCCATCGCCAAGGAGCTGGAAGAGATGCTTAACCTGGGAGTTATAGAAGAGTCTATGAGTGACTGGTCGTCACCCAATGTCTTGGATCCTAAACCAAATTCTGCATTGACTTGTGGAGGGTCAATACAGCTTCTAAACTGGAAGCGTATCCCATGCCCAGAGTAGATGAACTAATTGAGCAACTCAGTGGAGCATGCTTTATATCAACCTTGGACCTGACCAAAGGATACTGACAGGTACTCTTGACTCTGGCTGCCAGGGAGTAAACTGCTTTTTCGACCCCGGAAGGTCTGTTCTAGTTTACAGTGCTGCCCTTTGAATTACATGGAGCTCCCGCCATGTTTCAATGCCTAGTTGACCACCTGCTGAGACTGTACAAGGAGTATGTGGCAGCTTACCTTGATGACATTGACATCTACAGCAGAGACTGGACCACCATCTAACCCAAGTACAAGCCATAGTGACCAGACTGTGGAAGGCTGGGTTGATGGCCAACCCCAAGAAATGTTTTCTAGGAGGTCATGATGTTCAATACATGGGGTATTTAATTAGGAATGGGAAGATACAACCTCAGATATAGAAGGCAGATGCCATTGCCCAGGTCTTCGCCCCTAAATCGAAGAAAGAGGTTTGGGCTTTCCTTGGGCTGATTGACTATTATCACCAGTTCATCCCTAATTTTGCAGAGGTGGTGGAGCCGTTAGCTAATCTTCACTGGATGAGCGCTCCCGAACAGGTCCAGTTATCGCTGGACCTGGAACTGGTCATCCAGTGTTTCAAGAAGGCCATGTGCTCTGAACCTGTCCTGAGTAGCCCTGATTTTTCTCTATCATTTATTGTGCAAGCCAGTGCTTCAGAGGTGAACCTAGGAGCCGTTTGGCCCAGGAAGTCAGGGCTGAAGAACATTCCATAGCTTTCATCAGCAGGAAACTGCTCCTCAGGAGAAGCATTATGCAATGATTGGGAAGGAGGCCTTCAATGTCAATTGGGTGCTTGAAACCTTCAAATGCTACCTGCTCAGCTATCCATTTCTGCTAATATGAATCACCAACACTTATTTATTTAGCTGTATTTATATCCCGCTTTTCACCGGGTCAAAGGGGTCAATTGGGAGATACATTTAACACGAGGGGATATGACACACATACGCTAATACTTACAGGGAACATGGGCAATGGAGGGTTAAGTGGCTTGCCCAAGACCACAAGGAGTACCTATAGGACTAGAAATCCCAGTCCCTCCAGCCTGAGATTGCTGTCCCCAGGTGGGACTTGAACCCCCGGCCCTCCGGCCTGAAGTACCTTGTCCTAACCACTAGGCCACTCCTCCCACTTCAAGTGACTGTCTCAGCAGAAAGAGTCCAACAGCCATATTATGTGTTGGCTCTTGATTCTCCAAACTGACCATTTCCAGGCCCACGATAGGGCTGGTCGAACTCACCTGAACGCAGACTTCCTTTCCCAGATGGGGCTCCCAGGTGAGGCAGATACTCAATGGAGCATGGTTGAGCTGAGGGGGAGGTTGTGTGATGGGATCTAGAGAGTATTGCCTGTCAGTCTCCTTTAAGAGAGTCTGCAGCCTGCAAGGCTGGGAGGGTGTGGCTCGCAGGAAGCAGTTAAAAACCCAGCAGGCTGCAGGAGGGGGAGAGAGAGGCCAGTGGAGCCAGGAATTCTTTCAAGGCAAGCCATTCAAAGGTAGAAACTTTAAGTAGGCAAGAAATAAACTTTAACTGAGCTGGTGGAAGGGCCAGAAAACCAGCTTTGTGAAGGTTTAACAAACTAGGTCTGAATAAAACACATTTTGTTTTCCCTGAACTGCTGTCTGTTTGCTGTTTTAACAGAAAACCCCTTCCATCGTATGCCACACTACCACATCCATTTAAGATTAATAGGAGAAATATTTTTTCACTCAACACGTAATAAAATTCTAGAATTCATTACTGGAGGGTATAATAAAAGCTGTTAGTATAGCTGAGTTTAAAAAAAGTTTGGACAAGTTCCTGGAGAAAAAGTCCATAAACCATTATTAAAGAGGATCAGGGAAATCCACTGCTTACCCCTGGGACAAGTAGCATGGTATCTGTATACCTTTTGGGAACCTGACAGGAACTTTTGACCTAACTTGGCCGCTATTGGAAAAAGGATACTGGGCTTGATGGATCTTTGGTCTGTCCCAGTATGGCATCTCCTATGTTCTTAACAGTAAGGGAAAACAAGCCTGAATTAGTCAGTAAACACTGATCAATGATGTGGCCTTACAGTTAGATGATATTTCAGTCTAAGAAGATCCTTGAAATAAGATAAGTAGATCATTCTGTGACATAGGGGTATGTTTACTAAACTGCGGTAATGCCATTCGCGTTAGGATCCGCGGTACAGGCAGAAATACCCAAATAAGGACATGGGCGTTACATCATTACCGATAACTCGCGTTACAAGGCACCATAAATTAACGAGCGTTACATGATGGAGCCGTGGCACGTTACTGCGCGTTAATCTTAAAAAGGCGCACAGACATGCAAACACAGAAATAGAGCTGTAGCACAATGGTTACTACACTGACTGATGGTGTGGGGTCATGGGTTTGATTCCTCAGTGTGCCTAATGAATAAGGCTGGCTGAGGCATTATGTTTAAGTATTGGGTTGTGAGGAATTTTAGTTTTACTTTAATTAGTGCTGCCAGCAAACACACCCTCACAGTGGCGTAACCTAAGGTGCTGCATAAAGCACCCTAGAAGGCACTCCATAGGACACATTATAAAGTGTGCTGTCTGCCAAGGCACCCTATAATGTCCCCTATAGGATACCTTATAAGGCGCTTTATAGGGCACCTTATAAGGAGCTTTATAGGGCACCGTATAAGGCACCTTATAAGGTGCTTCAAGGGCGCTGTATAAGGCGCCTTATGAGGCACCCTAAGGTGATAGTACTCTGAGGGTGTTTCTGCTGGCAGCACTAATGTACATTAAAAATAGACAATGCCTCGGACAGCCCTATCAATGAACCCCACTGTGGGTTTTGAACCCATGACCTCTGGCTCTACAGACAGTGAAGTAACCAGTGGGCTACAGCTGCTAACAAACCCCTGGCTGGCTACAGGAGGACTGCATGGCACCACACAAACATTCTGCTGTGGTTACCAGGATAGGGTCAACCCACCCATACCCAGGATGCACAGCACATGCAAATCAGCAGTCTACAGATGATCACAAGATGGGGTATGCACCCCAAAGCACCTCAGCCTGGTAGGGGGTGCCGACGGTGTGTGTTAGTGGCACAGTGTAGCTACAGACCGTCACAGTGTGCGGGTCCTGTGCTCACCCTGAGGGTGAGATGGGGTGCCCAGCACCATTTTCGCAGCACCTTGCTTTGCTGAGATAGGCTATGCTGCAGGTCTCCATCAGTGCTAATGTGTGATAGGTAGTCCTTGCAAACACCCCTAGGATATGCCTGTGTCCATCTGTATTTCACATCTAGCCCTTGTGGACTATGATGCACCCAGAAAAGTGCATACACTGTGTGGGTGCCATGGTCACATGATTTAAGTGAAAGGGGGGGGTGTTTGGACCCACATGCGGATTACACACCACCACCCAACCCACCCTCTGTGGCTCAGGGTGGGGGACAGGATCTCCCACCAATAGATCCACATTCTAACCCCTGCAATGGTGACAGTAGAAGGGGCCATCAACCCCAGTCCTGCTGGGGAATAGACACCCTACAGGGCAGTCAATGTAGATCTGTACACATCCATAAATAAGGCAATAGCAGACAGACAGCAGGTCTGGAAATGCACAGCTGCCCCCCACCACCATCTGACATTCTCCAGCAGCAAGCACAGTGAGTCTTCAGCCGCTGCACTCTGCAAGGTGCTCCAGCCACACACATACAAACTGCAGACAGTCTGCTAGCTAGACCATAGTGCATGTTCCCGGAGGAGATGTGAGCACACCCACCAAGCAGATAAGTCAGTGATTGGGCCCCAGAAAACAGAACCCATATATATCACTTAAAAGAAACACAGTATTGCACTATGGGGGAACCCAGCCATGCCGTGGTCACTGGTCAGTCAGGGTGAGAGTGACCTCCCAACAGGACATGCTGTGGAAACCCTGTCCGTGCAGGTGGTGGCCGGGCACTACAATGTCCCAGCCATTGCCCTATGCCCTGTGCAGATGCATCCAGGCCAGGTCACCCTGTCCAGGCTATACCCACAGTACTGTGCTCCTCATTATGCACATTGGCAGGCTAACACTGGCACCAGTGCAAGCAGTGTGGGTTGAGGAAGGTGTTAGCAGCCACCACACACTGGATAGACAGACACACACTCCCACACCTATGCCAGCATTGTGCAACTATAGAGGCTTTTGGCAGCCCTGGCCACCGCACCAGTTCTGGGCACAGTGCAGGCATGGCTATGGTATGCAGTACTGTTGGGGACACTCCCCAGGGTGGTGAACACTGTTAGATACCAGACCTGACACACACTCCACAGACACCAGAGAGGTTGGTATGATACAGCTCAATGAGCCGATTGTGCTCAACTTAGAAATTGCTATGTGCCAGTAATCATAGCAACCTTTTGATATCTGTGTACCGTACTCCTGGGTTTAGGGCGGCATTGCTAAGGTATGCAAGTGCTAGTATTGGGAGATGCACGCAGGGCCCAACATCCTATCTGTCCAGGAGGCTGTGGATAATGGGGCCTGTGGGTGCGGGTGTTTCTGCCCCTGTTGGCCACTGCTCTAGGGCAGGGGTTCCCAACTCCGGTCCTGGTGGGCCACACACTGTTCGGGTTTTCATGCTGTCCCTGATGAATATGCATGGATATATCTGCATACCATGGTGGCAGCGCATAGAAATGCAGCACAGGCATCTTTATTAGTGACAGCATGGAACCTGAATGGTGTTTGGCCCTCCAGGACTGCATTTGGGAAACTCTACTCGAGGTATTGCACATGTTTATGGTGTCTGTGCTGTGTAGGGTAAAATGTAGGTGTCCCAGGCATGTTTATTCTATCTGCAATAAAGGTTTCGTCTTTCTTATGAAGGTTTATTACTGGGTAAAATATGGGGACAGGGTTGGCAGGAACCACAGCTGGGACTTGAACCTGTGATCTTTGGCTCCTGAGCACACTGACTGTGCGTACTGCACCACACTGTTGCCACAGGGACAGTTCATTCCCTGGAGATACCATGACTGTTTGTCAGATGGAGCCTGTCTGTTGCAGTGCATGGCAACCACCTAAACGGGGCTAGGCCATGGTCTGCTGCGGCCAGATGCCACTGCCCCCTCTGCCACCAGCACCCCTCCGCCACCATGCTGCCATGCCCTACTGCTGGTGGTGCTGGTGGTGTGCAGTCTCAGGCCATCCAGTGTGCGGGTAGGTGGCTGCCTATGGTGCGGGTTCTGGGGTAGGGGTGCCTGCATAGATTTCCATGCTTCCCCCCAGCACCGCCTGCCACTGTTCTGTGCCCTTGGGGATAGCTGCTGGGTACTATCCCCTGTGACACTGTGGGAAACACAGTCATGCCCATGTTTGGCCTTCATCATTTGCTGTCTGGCTGCTCTGCTGTTTCAGCATTCGTATGGGCCACATAGGCATCACCCTAGTCCGCACCGTGGCCCAGCTGCACCACAGCATGTGCCGCCTGCGGCCCTCTGTATCCCCTTTTCCGGCATATGTCCAGTTGCCCATTCCGACATACCCAGCCTGCTGTTGCGGGACATGTGCATGCCATAGGACACCTGCCCAATAACAAGGGAAAGTCCTGATCAGCGCTATTTCACTGTGAGATCATTCACCTTGTCGGGTGAACACTCAACTGTCTCCACCTTAATCTCACTAAGACTACTGCTATCTGGTTCTCTCATAACGGCCCCTCTCCTTCAATAGCTCCTTCCTTTTCCGGCACCCCTGTACCATTGGTCTCTACTTTCCGTTATCTTGGTGTGCACTTTGACTCTGACCTTTCCTTTCACACCCACATCTCACACATCACCAAAACATCCTTTTTTTTTCTTCGCCAAATCCGCTCTGTTCGCCCCTTCCTTTCCCCCTCGGCTCTCATTACCCTAGTGTTATCCCTAGTTATGTCCCGTGTAGACTTTTCCAACTCACTATTCATCGGTCTCCCTAAATACCATTTAACTCGCCTTCAACGGATCCAAAACACTGCAGCACGCCTCATCTCACACACCTCCCTTCGAGACCATATAACCCCTCAACTGTTTCACCTTCACTGGCTGCCTGTTCCCTTCCGTGCTACCTTCAAACTTCTAATCCTAGTCCACAAAGCCTTTCATAACAGCACCCCTCAGTACCTAACAGATCTCCTCTACTTTCACTCTCCCCGACACACCCCTCGCTCCTTTCACCTTAACCGTCTCACCTTACCCTCCCCTTCCCGCGCTCACCTGAAGTCCATCCGTTCTTCTGCTTTCTTTTTTGCTGGTCCTGCCACCTGGAATGCCCTTCCCCCCTCCCTCCATTTAGAACCACAATATGCAGTATTCAAACGCAATCTAAAGACCCACCTATTCTCCCAAGCATTCAATGTTCCCTCTCCCTTTGTGTGATTTCCCCCTCTGTCTGCCCCTCCTTTTGTGATGTTCCCCTGTTTATGTTCTGTCCTGTCTTCCTCCTTCTCTCTCACTGTCCTTTTAAAAGATTGTACATTTCCTTTCCTTTTCCATGGGCCCTGGCCTCCTTTTATTGCATTGTTTTTACTTGTACACCGCCTTGGTTCTCGGAAAGGCGGTTTTTATCAAATACAATAAAACATAAAACATAAACATAAACATAGACCCTTCCACGCTTAATATCTTTTCTGGGAGCTTTCTCAGTAGTGTTTTTTGCTGTTTCCCAATATTATCACTATTGGCCAGCTTGGTTAGGTTTTTTTCCAGTTTATTGAGGTCATTTTCAATGTTTATGTGCCCTTTTGTTCTGTGCACATGTATCACACTTATCACTTTTTGTTGGTTTCCTTGCCTATGCTGTACATTGCTGACACTGAAATAGTTTCTCTCCCCTGCAAATGTGCATCTAACAGCAGGTTTTCAATCGCGTTAGGATTCAGCTCTTCAGATCAGCGCGTTAGTGTGAATGGAGCCTCTCCCCACCCACACTCCGCCCATTGACCTCTTCTCTCCGCCCTCTCTCCACCTTCTGCGGTGTTTTACCACGCCGCGGAACGTCTACGATCGTTAAGTAACGTTAACGCGCGTTATGAGACGTTGACGATTGTTAACGTCTCATAATGCGCGTTAACGTTACTTAACGATCGTTAACGTTACATAACGCGCGTTATGTAACGTTACCGCAGTTTAGTAAACATACCCCATAGTGTTTCATAAACTCCTCAGCCTCATAGTCCCAGGATGGGGCCCTCTTTTCAGAGTCCTTGCAGCCCCGGGTCCCTTCGTCATAAAAGAATAGAATCTATGATGGCTACTTCTGATCAGAAGGCTTTGGTTAGGAATTTCTCCGCAGTTCTTGGGCCTTAGCAAGAATAGGGATGTATTCCAGTTACAGAGAAGTCTGTTTAGACAAATACTTGTTTCCTTTTAATAACTTGAAACTCTGAGCAGTTCTGCTTATCTTGCAGCCAATATTCAGCAGTAGTAATCAGTACTGTTAAAGCTCCTGGCCGCTGTCACTAAAATTAAAACCAGATATTCAGCACCAGAGCCTATCCAGTTTTGTCAGCGATTGTGGAAGTTAACTGGTCAGTGGAGATATTCAGGACAGCCATTGACCTGCCCTAACTTGACGCAGTTTAGCTATCCAGTTAATGTCTGAATATTGCCGTTGACTGGATATCTGCCACGACCGCCCCTACTCTGCTTACCGATCACTTAATCCTGCTCCTTTCCTGTGCTCTGTAGGGATATTCAGGAGCACTATTCATATGGTGCCACTATATATTGGGATCACCGGAGTTTAGCCACTTAGCAGGTCCTGCTAAGCAGCTAAACACTTTTTAATATCACATTTCCCCTTTCTTTTCTCAGTTTAGGTGCATCTGCTCTCCAGAGTCCCAGCAAAATTGAGGGCTCTCTCTTCTTCCTCTGCTGCTCTGTCTGTAAATCTGATCTCCCTCTCTTTCTCTGCCCCTTCTTCCCTCCCCCTTGCATCAGCAAACAGATCCTCATTTCAAATGTCCTGGTCAAGAGTTACAAGACTCTAAAGCCAATATCAAAGCCCCAAAAATGATACTTCATAAAATTAAATAAGAGACTTCATCAAATTTAACATATTGCAACATTCAAACAATAGCCAACGAGTGACAGCCTCAGCAAAGACTCACTGACAAAACAAAATCAGGCGTACATATAACATCAATGGCTATCACTCGTTCGTTGTATCTATCTGGATTCACAGAACAATATTCCAAACTGTAATCTCGATAAACATTCAAACCACACTTATATCATCAAGTCCGTGAATCAAGATGAAATTGAATGCCCCTGGTCACTGCTGTTTCCTGATCCTTAGGCAAGCTCTACTGCTCTATTCCAGGTTTCTGGTTAAACAAGGGAAAAGGAACACTCTAGCATCTGGTAAGTTTAAGTTTAAATCAGTCCTTGTTTATAAATTCAGGGGAAAAAGAGTTATCTTTTAGTGAGTCCAAGATGACTAAATGGAGCAGTTGGTACAGATTATTCTCTCGGATGAGTAATCTATTACCAATACATTAACTCTGTGAACTGCATCCTGAAAAACAGAGATTAGGAGCTCAAAATAACTCCAATTTCTAACTATGCTTCATAATTATAAGCTGCTTAAGTTACAATTGCTATATAATTTGAATATCCCATTGCAGTTTTACAGTTGAAAAATATTTTTCATGGGTAATGACGACAAATGTGCTAAGGAAGTTGAACAGGAAGACATAAATATTTATGTATTTATTTATTTATTTGACCATTTACTGCTTATCCCAAATTTCTAAATGGGTACAAAGCAACATACGTAATCTGCAATACAAATTAAAAACAAACAATAATAATTTACAAATAAGATAACTGGAAAAGAGGGTCTTTAACATGTCTACGAAACACTAAATAATCTGTTAGAGCATGCAAAGAGACAGAAACTGTTCCACAATACAGGAGCAACCAATGGAAATACCGTACTTCTCGCAGAAGCAGACTGCACCAAACATAGAGATGGTACCTCCAAAAGAATCTGCAATGCTGAGCACAAAGAACACACGGGACAATATCCAAACAAAAGGCCCTGCAGCTCATTCTGCTGTAATAAATGCAACAACTTAAAAATGATAATAATACTGTGAGAGGTTCCTCTTGTGGAAACCCCTGGAGTTCCAACAATTACACTTCCTGCTCGTGCTTCTGGCTGGTTTCTCCAGGAACTGACCTCTGGAAGATCAGCTCACAAGGTCTCCACTCTGCCATTCAAACAGCACAGATAGGGTAAGCACTGCCTCTGGTCATTGTTCCACTCTTAGGTTCTTCTTTCACTGCCCTTGTACTCTCTGGGTGAGGACATGAAACCACATTGTATTCCGTAATTAGTCAGGAGCACAGGCCAATATGTTTTAAGACTTTAATATCAGTTCATAGGAACACAGCTTCCCATACTCCCCACACTTCCATGAGCTCTTCAACATGTCCTATAATGCCCTGCTTTTATACAAATGAAATATGCCAAAAAACCCAGTCCTTCCCCACTGGCTTTTAATCCTCTTAAACACAGTGCCTTTGGTGCACAGCTTCCAGCTGATTCTTGCATTTCTCACAGGTCCGTTTACATTCTATCAGCATTCAATCCTCTCATCTCTGGCTCACCATTCCTGAGGTTGCAAGCCCCCACCTCTTCCCAAAGACACTCCTGCAGCTTCCCTGCTGCTTCAAAGGCTTACCTTAAGGGGTATGTTTACTAAACCGTCTTAATGTTACCGGTGCTAGTTGCAGCGTTAATGTGAAGAATGCCATTTAAGGTAGTGGGCAGTCTGAAGGAAAGGTTGCAAGGAATCGGTATCATGTGATAGTGGGCGCTGTGGCACGTTAACGCGCGTTAACCCTAAGTTCATGCCAGCGCAGTGTTAGAAGCTATAAAGATGTAGCCCACTGGTTACTGCAATGACTGTGGAGGCAGAGGTCATGGGTTTGACCCTGCAGTGGTGTTATGTAAGAAAGCTGTCTGAGGCATTTCCTTTTCATTTAAATCAGTGCTGCCAGCAAAAACACACTCACAGTGCCGTAACCTAAGGTACCCTATAAGGCATGCCATAGGGCACATTATAAAGTGCCCTGTCCGCCAAGGCACCTTATAATGTGCCCTATAGGGTGCTTTATAGGGCGCCCTATAGGGTGCCTTATGAGGCACCTTAGGCTACGGCACTGTGAGGGTGTTTCTGCTGGAAGGACTGATTTAAATTAAAAGGAAAACCCTCAGACAGCCTTATTAAATGACACCACTGTGGGATCAAACCCATGACCTCTGCAGTTATAGCCATTTAAGTAACCAGTGGGCTACATCTCTATATCATCAAACACAACGCTGGCTGGCTACAGAAAGACTGCAGGTCACCACACAAACTGTCTGCTGTGGTTGCCAGGATAGGGTAAACCCACCCGTACCCATCATGCACTGCACATGCAGATCAGCAGCCTACATCTGATCACATGATGGGGTATGCTCCTCTTTAGCACCCCGGCCTGGTAGCGGAACTGACCATGTGTGTTACTGGCACAGAGTAGCTACAGACCATGACATTGTGAGGTTCCTGTGCTCACCCTGAGGGTGAGGTGGGGAGCCCAGCACCAAGTCCGCAGCACCTGGCTTGTCTGAGATAGGCTGTGCTGCAGGTCCCCATCAGTACCAGTGTGTGATAGGTAGTCCTTGCAAACACATCTAGGATACACCTGTGTCCATCTGTATTTCCCAGTCACGCTTAGCCCTTGTGGACTATGATGCACCCCGACTAGTGCATATCATGTGTGGTTGCCATGGTCACATGTTATAAGAGAAGGGTGGTGTTTGGACCCAAAAGCGGACTATGTAGTACCGCCCTCTAATGATCAGGGTGCGGGACAGGATCTCCCACCAACAGATCCACATTTTTCATATCTGCAATGGTGGCAGTAGAGGGGACCATCAACCCCAGTCCTGTTGGGGAATAGGCACCCTACAGGGCAGTCAATGCAGATCTGTACTCATCACATAAGGCACTGGCAGAAGGCCTGGGAAAGCTCAGCTGCCCCCCACCACTATCTTACATTCACCAGCAGAGGGCACAGTCAGTCTCCACCCTGCAAGGTATTCAAGCCATTCACATGTTCCCTGTAAAATAGTTATCTCCAAGTTATAATGCCCTGTTCAATGTAATTTCAGTTTGTTCAATGTAAACCGCACTGATGCAGAATAGCGCAGAATATAAGAGAATGTAAATAAAAATAAAAAAATAAACATGCAAACTGCAGACAGTCTGCTAGCTAGTACATATTGCATGCTCCTGGAGGAACTGTGTGCACCCAAAAATGGGATGTGAGCACACACACCAAGCAGGTATGTCAGTGATTGGGCCGCAGAAAAGGGAACTTGCAGATATCACTTGGAAAAAATGCTGTACAGCACTATGAGGGAACCTAGCCATGCCATGGTCACTGCTCAGTCAGGGTGAGAGTGACCTCCCAGCATGACATGCTGTGGCCACCCTGTCCATGCAGGTGGTGGTCAGGCACTACAATGTCCCAGCCATTGCCCTATGTCCTGTGCAGATGCATCCTGCCCAGGCCGCCCTGTCCAGGCCATACCCACAGTACCTTGCTCCTCATTATGCACATTGGCAGGCTAACACTGGAAACAGTGTAAGAATTGTGGGCTCAGTAAGGTGTAGGCAGCCACAAAACACTGGATAGACATACACACACTCCCACACCTATTTCAGCATTGTGCAAATATAGAGGTGGTTGACAGCCCTGGCCGCCACACCAGTCCTGGGCACAGTGCAGGCATTGCTATGGTACTCAATACTGTTAGGGTCACTCCCCAGGGTGAACACTGTCATAAACAAAAACTGAAACACACTCCACAGATATCAGAAAGGTTGCTATGATGAACCTCTGTCAACAAATTGTGTTTAAATTACTATAGGATTTGTTATCTGACATTAATCATAGCAATCTTTTGATATATGTGGAAGAACGTGTTTCCAAGTTTAAGATGGCATTGCTAAGGTATGCAGGTGCTAGTATTGGTAAATGCTGCTCCGTGCAGGGCCCAACAGCCTGACTCTCCATAAGCTGTTGGATAGTGGAGCCTGTGGGTGTGGGTGTTTGTGCCCCTGTTGGCCGCTTCTCTAGGGCAGAAGTTCCCAACTCCGGTCCTGGTGGTACTCTCATACAGCTTTGGGATTGTAGACTGGCCTCTTAAAGATCTTGATAAACTGGGGAGATTTCAAGATGGCGAATGCTGAATCCTGGCAATTGGCTTGTCTCTGTTCTTCTGTTCTATTTTCCTTATAGATTAAAAGCATAAGGTGAAACAGTAGCCAACATTCAAGAAGTCATCTCCAGCCACGGAGTTGAGGGGCTCCTTTGTTTGGCCCAACTCATTGATGAATCCTCATTGCTGGGAGGAGAAGTGGAAAATGGCCCTCTCAGCTCCCATGAGCACAATCCCGCCTTGAGCCCGGAGATCCAGATTACTCCAGAGATGCCCCCGGAACACAATGCCACAGGATTGAAAGTGGCAAGTTCTCTATTGGTAGGTTGGGACTGGCTGCTACAATGCTGTCCAGAGATGGGGCTACTCTCATGGAATCAAGTGAGGCAGTAGCTGCAATTAAGCACTCTGGGGTGCAAGATGGCAAGAATTGAGAAGGGTGTTTGGCATTGGTTTCCTCTTTGCCATCGGCTGAAAGTCTTGTAGCATCTGGCATGTGATAGGCCTGCAGTGTTGGTTTGTCTGGAGGGCCTAAGCTGCTATTGGTGAGACCTAAGCAATTTAATTTTGAGTACTTTGTGGGAAGGCCTGAGTACTTTGGAGCATTCTTTATCTGCTCAGTTAACTTCTGTTAGTGATAAGTTCCATGACATTCAGCATATAGTAAAACAGCAAAAATTCCTAACTGGTTCACCTCAGGAGACAGTGGAGGAAATTAGGCAGAAAAGTGATGGTTTGGCCATTCTTCACAGCTATACATCATAAAATGGAAGTTCTAGAAAAAGTAGTTCGGAACGGCAATCTTTGTTTATTAAATTTGCCTTGTGTATCTATTATTTCCCTTATGGAAATGTTTAAGAAGTATGCCACATCAATACTGAAAATTCCTTTGGAGTCTATTCCCCCACTATCTAGGGCTTTTAACTTGCCATCAGTTAAGAAGAAGGATGCAACTGAACCAATATTGAATATGCAGTTGTCTTTTGACTCTCATTTGATTGCATTCCTGGAGAAGTCTACCTCAAACTCTATAACTAGGGCTATGTTATTGGTAACTGTTGCCGCAGAGCCTGATCGTGACTTGCTCCTCAGGCTTTCCTTCAAAGTGAGAGATGTACCTTTTATGGGGCTTAAGATTAAATTCTTTCCTGAAGGTAACACAGAAACATAGCAGTTTTTGTTGCTTAGGGCTCAGATTATCCATCTGATTTGTGTCTAGTTTTCTCCCTTATTTAAGGACTTGTGAAAGATCCTAAAATTAAATTTCATTGCTGTATATCATGGTTTACTTTCTTATTGAGGCTTAATCTATAGGAATCTCTCTTTTTCTGTAACAAGATCTTTTATTGCTTGTGATAGTCAACTATAAATGTTTATAAATATAAAATTGACAAAAAGATCTTGAAAACTGGATGTACAAACAAGAAAAAACATCCATGTCCATAAAGCAATTTACAAGAATCAGTAAATGATGAGACTGTATATCCCTAAAGCTGGAGGAGGGCAAGGCCTCATTGAGAAGGATTACACATACAGGGCTACTATCATAGGCCTCCAGACTGTCTAACAACATCATTGGATTCGAGCACACAATGCTGAAATATGAAAGTAAATGTCCAGAATCTGTCTTTATCATCAAACTTGAAGAAGCATTCCCATGGCTAGAAGGAATTTGTGAGAATCCACAAGCACATATAGAGAAGGAAGCAATAGAATTTGCAAAACAAGAGAAAAATGCTTCAAAGAATTAGATCAGCAAACAAGAAAAAACAAGTGGCAAATACACAAATACAATGGTGAATATAAAGTGTTACTCCAGGAACTCATTGTCGATCGAGAACGGACATATGAATGGTTAAGGAGAGGTGAACTGAAACCAAAAGATGAGAGATTGATAGTTGCAGCCCAGGACAGAGGATTACAGACGAGATAGTTTACAGTGAGCATTGAAAAATCTAGCAAAACAGACATATGTCGATTCTGTTTGAAAGAGCTAGGAACAGTGACTCATAACTGGTTGTGAAGTTCTGATGACATAAAATTTCTATACAGAAAGGTACAATAAAGTAGTATGCCTCATCCACAGGAAACTCTGTAAATACTACATCACCAATGTTCCCTCTAATTTTCTGTAGGCTGTGTGCGCATAAAATATCAGCTGTGTGCAGCTTTTGAAGGAAGGTTAAATTTTTGTGCACCACATAAGGACACTCGGAGTTATATACTTTAAAATTTGACTACATGTCAGAATACAGTATGTCCACCACATTGATTTTAATCAAATTAAATGAAAATAGACGATTACTAAATGAAGCGGGAAATTTTTAGTAATTACAATCATAACTTTTAAATTTTAAGATGTCTGTGTTGTTTTCTATCAGAATCAGAGCTGTAATTTTTGTGCGCTCTGTTGTAAAGTATGTGCGCTCACTCGGCGAGGTGTGTGCGCGCGCACACGCGCACAGCTTAGAGGGAACAGTGTACATCACTGTACCTGAAAAACACTGGGATCATGACCCTAAGAGAATGAAGAGGTTATGATCACCTGTGATACTCTCATTCCAACTGATAAAAAGCTGGATGCAAGGAAGTAAAGGAGAAGAACACCAGAATAGCATAGATTATAGAAGTATCAGTCCCAAGCGACTATTCTGTGAATCATGTTGAGAGGGAGAAGAGCTTCAAGTATCAAGAAATGCAGCCAGAGACCAAGAAAATGTGGCAGAAAGATACTGAGTTATTTCCCATCGTGCTGGGAACCACAAGCTTGATTAAGAAGAATTTCCAATCACACGTTGATAAATTACCCATACCTGTTACATCTTACAAACTCTAGAAGGAGGCTCTCTTTGGCATGATGCAAGTACTACACAGAGCAGTAAATTTGAGAAACTGAGATCATACTCCACATACTCTGGTTTAGAAGTGAGGTTCATGACTGTCATGATATGCACAAAACTAACCCATTTGGGGAAATTGTCCTGAAAATTTACCTGGAAAAATTTGACAGCAAGAGTTTACTTTCTGTCATACTGCTAGAAAGATTACATGAAAGGACTGAGGGCCCCTTCTTTGAAAGGCAGATTAGACTTCTGGACAAAAGAAAGTGCCTTGCACCTGATTGAGGTTTATAAATACCATATTGTGTTGTGGAATCCTAAGGACAAAAATTACTATAAAAAAAATCTGAAGGAAGATGCATGGAGGGAAATAGCTGCCATATTGGGCAAACAGGAGAAAGATGTTGGAACAAAATGCTAAATTTACTCTCATCCTACAGAAGAAAGAGAGCAAAAGAGAATAAGTCCAAATAGACAGGGAAGGGCAAGTAAAGTTAATTTATTCAAAAGCTTTGAATAGAGAACAATTATTAAAATTACATTTCAGGTTTTAATAATAATTACTCTTTAAACGTGCATTGGACATTTACTGTAGCCGATGTTTTGTATATGAAGCGCTACGTTTCTTGGGAGACAGAGATAAGCCCAGAAAGCGCAAACATATGGCGATTCATAATAATAATTAAACATAATTATGTTGCCATGATATAACACCCATTTTTATACAATAATCAGCTAGTTCACCTCTTATTTCATGAAGAAAAGCAGGAAATCTTCTAGGTACATTCCTCAGGGGCAACATGGAAGACATGTTTTGATTACTGCACCAGGACCCTTCAATTAAAATCCCATCTTGCTCATAGTTCAGTGATCCTTGTGGAATATAAATGTTGCATGGATACCGTCTAAGATAATTATGTAAATAAATAGTAGTCATAACAGTTGATTCTGCTGTCTCGGGTTTCAAAAGAATTAGTTTTCGTAAAACTCTAAATACCACACTTATTATGCCAAAAAAAACATTCCCCACCACTCTGCAAGCTCTGCTTAATCGATAACACAGGTACACTAACAAAAAACTGCCTCCAGTTTTGCAACTGATTCCTATAGATTTTGGGGTGCTGAATCCAGGAAAAATAGCCAAAATGTTCCATCACATCACGTTTTCTTGCAAAATTAGATTTCTTACCCATATAAGGAATGTTCACATAATTTCTTTTTAGCCGACTGCAGTTTATTTTCTTGGCCCAAAATAGAGGTTGTAATCGTTAACTAACTAGAAACACTCCCTCATGATATTTTAGAGTGTTTTGTATTCATTTTATACATTAACAGGACAATTGGGAGGCGGGGGGCTAAATCCAGTACTCGCGCTGGCGCATGTTCTTTCCTGTTCGCCTCGCCTCGTTCGCTCGCTCAAACACGGTGGTTGCGACATGAACGTTCCTGTCAAATTTCAGTTTCTTGCAAGTTCATTATTACCTTTTGTTTGCTCAGTCGTAATCCAGCTTTATTCCGAAGTGGTTCACTACAGTTGTAGTTTGCAGTGCTGTGTATTTGTGATGGCTCACAGAGCCAGAGGTTGCGTCAACTCTCCGGACAGTTTTTGTTTTATTTGTGGGGAATATACCGTGAAAAAGCGGCAGAGGAACATTTCTGCATTTATTAAAAAAGTATATTTCGCCTATTTCGGTTTGAAGTTAGGCGATCAAGACAAACCGTGGGCTCCTCACAAAGTGTGCAAGACATGTGAGGAAGATCTACGCTTATGGATGAAAGGTAAAAAACAAGCATTTCGTTTCGGAATACCTATGATGTGGCGTGAACAAAGAGACCACAGCAGTGACTGCTATTTTTGCTCTTGCATTGTGAAGGGATACAACTTAAAAAATAAGAATGTAATAAGTTACCCCAACCTTCCCTCAGCAATTAGGCCTATGCCTCATAGCAACGAAGTACCTGTGCCTGAACCACCAAAATCTTTGGATCATATTTGTGTGGACGGTTCTGATCATGATGAGACTCATCAGATGGCTTTTCTCGATGAGTCCAGTACTTCCGAGTTTGAAACTGAACCAGATCCGAAACCTGAACTTTTCTCTCAAGCTGAATTGAATGATTTAGTCCGGGATTTAGGACTCCCAAAAGATGCTGCCCAACTGCTAGGTTCTCGGCTTAAACAGAAAAATCTATTGTCACCAGGAACAACTTTTTATTGGTACCGCAACCGCGAGACACAATTTTTGAAGTATTTCAGCAAAGAGGAAGATTTGGTATTTTGCAACGATATATACGGAGTGATGGAAAAGTTTAAACTCAAGTATGATCCTGCTGAATGGCGTCTGTTCATTGATTCGTCAAAAGACAGCATAAAAGGTGTTCTTCTTCATAATGGCAACACATTCGCTTCAGTTCCTATTGCTCACTCTGTTATTCTCCAAGAAAAATACGAGAATTTGGCCCTGATTCTTCAGAAGATTCGTTATGATGAGCATACGTGGATGATTTGTGGAGACTTTAAAATTCTATCCATGCTATTAGGGCAGCAATCCGGTTTCACCAAATATCCCTGCTTCCTTTGCTTGTGGGATAGCCGGGCCCGCGACCTACACTGGGGAAAAAAGACTGGCCAATTCGGGATTATTTGAGACCCGGTGAGAAAAATGTTCTTCATGAGAGCTTGGTACCTCGTGATAAAATTCTATTACCACCTCTCCACATTAAGTGGGGTCTCATTAAGCAATTCATCAAGTCCCTTCCAAAAGATGGTGAGTGCTTTCGGTACCTTTGCTCAAAGTTCCCCCGACTTTCTGAAGCAAAGCTAAAGGAAGGAGTGTTTGTTGGCCCTGATATAAGGAAACTCATTTCAGATGGAGCATTCGCTGAAACGATGTCTGAGAAGGAAAAAGAAGCCTGGGATTCCTTCAAGGATGTTGTTCTCAAATTCTTGGGGAACAGGCAGGATGAGAACTATAAGGATATTGTTGCCAGGATGCTCAATGCCTTCAAAGAACAAGGCTGTAACATGAGCCTGAAAGTCCATTTCTTGCACTCCCATGTGAACTACTTTCCCGAAAACCTGGGGGCGTACAGTGAAGAACAAGGTGAAAGGTTTCACCAGGACATCAAGGACGCAGAGAGAAGGTACCAAGGAAGATGGAACACCACTATGATGGCTGATTTCTGCTGGTTGCTGCTGCGGGAAACCCCAGATGAAAAATATGCCAAGCAGCGCACCAAGAGAAGCATTCGGGGGAAGAAGAAACGGGCCCACCAGGAGATTGATTGACCCAAGAATGACTTTAAAATCTAAACTGTGTTGACAAATATCGTGTTTTTACTAAACTTTGAAATAAAAATTTGCTAGTTATTACCACAGTGTCGGATCTCATTTATTAGAATTTTATTTTCACACCATCGGGTGTTTGTCTTCATGTATTGCAATGGTGCGGTTTGCGTGTTCTATTCTTACATACATACCTGTACAACATTTTTTGCACATTTCTTTGCTTTGCTTTGTGTCTAACCTCGCTCTTATATGCTCAATGTTTGTGCACATGTATGTGGCTGTTTTAAGTGCAGACAATTTTGCTACCATAACAGTGTGTTTTGTTGACATTACTCTATTCTTATGTGCTGCCTTGTTACAATTTTCTTTATTCTTATTTGAATAACTACTAAACAATTAGTATAAAGAATTCATCCAAGAAACTTTTATCTCGATCGCACTCAATCTGAAACGTTCACCTCAAACTGCTAACCCAATGTAGCAAAAAATCTGTACGTGATGGAGCAAATTGGTTACCAGATTTGGATTCAGCGCACCAAAAAACGTAAAAATCAATCGAAACATTAGAGGCAGTTTAAAAAAAATTTTTTTAGTCTACCTGTGTAATTGAAGATTTGTTTAGAAGAACCACACTCGTGATCTCTTGGGTATGGTTTAAAGATATTTTCACGGGGCGTGACTAAGATGACGGCGTGAGGCTGAGCACGGTTCGGCGGCATTCCCTTTTCCTTACATTTTACCTCTGTATGGCGCCTAAGAAGAAGGGGAAGGGGGCAGCCGAGGAAGGCAAAGCTACCCCAGAGGTCCCCAAGTTACCATTGATTATTGCTCAGTTCCAGAAAACCCCAGTTGACCAGAAAGCTGCGAGTGAAGCCTCTGATGCAGGTTCGGATGGTGGTACATGCTCGCTGCATGGAGCCATAAACAGCTTGGCACAGCTAAACTCATTTCCTCTGGCCTAACGTTCTCCAGTTGTTACATCACCTACGTTGGCTGTCCCAATGCCCCCTCTTTCCTCCATAGGGGGGAGTTTGAAGGATATAGCAGATAGTTCTGCACAGTCTTCTGGCCGGGAGGAAGTGTTGTCAGTGAATGGAGAGTGTACTAGTGCGGAGTCATCAACTTCTATACCATCGCAGTCTGTAGGTTTGTTGCCTGGGTCACCAGGTGTCCTAGATTCTTCTTCTCAAGTACCTGGGCCTTCTTCACCTTTGGAGGTTTCACTGACTTTGATTTGGAATTTGTTGTTGCAACTTCAGGAAACAGTTTCTAAGGTGTATGTTTACTAAACTGCGCTAACGTAGCAGAGGCTACATTAACGCGCGTTATGTAACGTTAACGCGCGCCAACGTTACAATAATGCACGTTAACATTACATAACGCGTGGGAACGTCCCACAGAGGGCGGAGAGAAGGCGTTATGGGAACGTCCCGCAGAGGGTGGAGAGAAGGCGGAGAGAAGGGGTCAATGGGCGGGGAGTGGGCTGGGAGAGGCACCTTCCACACTAACGCGGGGAACTGAAGGGCTGAATCTTACCATGACTGAAAACCTGGCGTTAGCACATATTTGCAAGAGGGAGAAACCATTTCAATGTCAGCAATGTACAGTATAGGCAGGGAGCCAAGAACATGATAGTAGTGCTCCATTTGCAGCAACAGCATAGTGCTCAGGTATGAAAGGGCACTATGGCGATGCTGCAAATGGGGCAGAGGGGGCTGCAGGCGGGACATGTAGTGGGGGCAGCTGGGGCACAGGGCGGACTAGGCTGTCGCCTAGGTGGCACAAAGGAACATAGAAACTGGAAATCAGCAAGACAGCAGCCAACCAAGACCAAACATAATCTACAAGTATCTTGTCCACCCTAGCCAATAGTTGCCAGGGCACAGACCGGACATCCCCCCCCAGCCATCCCTCCCCCATGTGGAAGGGACATAATATTGGTAGGCGGTGATGGGGAGGATGTGAGGATGTCCATGTATGCCTCCCCACCCCAGACCCCGAATCCTAGGCACCCGCCTACCCACACAGTGGATGGCCTGGGACGGTGCACTACCAGCACCGACAGCATATGGTCATGTCAGCATGGCAGGGGGGGTGTCTGTGTTGGAGGGGGTAGTGGCACCTGCCTGCAGTGGACCTAGGCCATGCCCTGTACTAGTACGTGGTGTGCAGTGCAACAGGCAAGGTCTGGCTGAGGAAAAGTAAAGGTAGCCCCAGGGACTGTTGTGCCTCTGTTGCAACAGTGTAGTGCAGTATACATAGCCAGTGTGTCCCAGAATAGAGGGTCACAGGTTCAAGTCCCAGCTGTGGATCCTGCAGAGCACATCCCAATATTTTACCCAACTATGCAGATACAACATCAAACCGTGCAATCCCCACAGCAAGGGCCAACAGGGATATAAACACCCACTCACAAAGGCTCCACTAACCAGAGTTTCATGGAGAGTCAGGCTGTTGGCCCCAGCACAGAGATGCAGGTACCACCAGAGCACTACTACTACCTCCTGCACAGTTTAGCAATGTCAGCACTGTGATTAGGACCAGTGTGGCAGGCGGGGTTGCCATCCACCCCTATCATAGCACAATGCTGCTGTAGGAGTGTGTGTGTGTGTATGTGTGTATGTCTATCCATTGTTTTGTGGCTGCCTACCCCGCTCTGGGCCCACAATGTCCACCTGTTACCAGCGTCAACCTGCAAATGTGTATAATGAGGAGCAAGGTATTGTGGGTATGGCCCGGACAGGGCGGATTGGCCAGGATGCATCTGCACAGGGAGAGGCAATGGCTGGGACACTGCAGTGCCCGAACACTACCTGCACCACCATGTCATGCTGTGTGGTCGCCCTCACTCTGACCGAGCAGTGATCATGGTATGTCTATGTTCCCACATAGTGCTCTACATTATCTATCTCCAGTGATACCGGTGTTTTCCCAGTTCTGGGTCCCCAATCCCTGAGATACCTGCTTGGTGTCTGTGCTGTACATCCTACTTCTGGGTGCACATGTTTCCTCTGTGACTGTCTGCAGTTAGTCTGTGCATGGTGGTAACACCTTGTAGGCTATTACAGGTGCATCTGACTGTGTCATCTGCTGGTGAATGGCAGACTGTGGTGTGGGGCAGGGTAGTTGAGGGTTCTCTGGCCCACCCCCTGCATTATTGCTGGTCTGCCACTACGCCAGTCACAGGTATGGGCCTTGTGCACCAGCCCTGGAGGGCTGTATTTTACCATCAGGATTGGGTTTTCTGGTCCTACAGCCATTCCCCAGGGCTCAGACACCTGTCCTGCCACTCTCTCACCCACAATGTGGGTGAATTTGGGCTCTTGGGGGTATAAAGTGTATACCACTCTGACCAGTAGAGGGCAGTATTATATACCCCTCTGCCCTGCTAACAGGTGCCCATGGTAGCCAAACCTTAACACATACTGATATGGGTAGTGTCTGGTCCCAGAGGGCCACATGTCATTACAGATGGGCACAGAGGTACCTTCAGGTGCACAGCTACAAACACCTATCACACACTGGTAGCAATGAGGATGTGCAGCAGGACCTATCTCTAGTACCACATGTACTGTGGACCTAGTGCTGGGCACCCATCCTTACCCTCAGGGTGAACACAGAATCTGCACAATGGCAGGGTCTGTAGCTACTCTGTACCAGTAACACACACTGTCAGGCCGTCTTACCAAGCTGCATTACCAGAGAGGTGCAGACCCCATTTGGTGATCAGCTGTAGACCACTGTTCTGCATGTGCAATGCATCATGGGTGCTGGCGGGGTTACCCTATCCTAGCACACAGAGCAGATGGTTTGTGCGGTGACCTGCAGTCCTGTACCCAGCCATTGCTGCACAACAGGCCATAGAGGTATAGCCTACTGGTTAGTACAATGACATTCTAGGCATTGGTCATGGTTCAATTCTCCATTGCTTCCCTCCTTTCATGCCTATCCAACTCAATATTTTGCATGCCTGTCACAGTCATTTCTTTGCAGATCTGTGCTGCCAGCCCATACTACCCACACCACAGTTGCCACAGTTGCCACCTCAGTCCATCTATCTGTGTCTGTCAGCTGTGCAGAGTCCTGTCCTCCTGTGCAGGCTGCCACCCCATGTCCTGCACTGGTACCCTTTCCTGCATTGCGCCTCTTCATGCTTGCCTCTGGCACCACCACTTCTCTGTCCACCCATCATTGTAACTATCCTGCCACCTCCGCCTCCACTGAGGGACATGTATTCCCATCATCTGCCACCCACTGTCTTTCCAGTACTTTACATTGCCAACATCCTCTGCTGTGGTACAGTTGCCCCCAATATGTTTGTCACCTGTACTGGCAGCCACATGGGATGCCCGCAGATACGCAGGTCCAGCAGCTCCCAGCTCTCCCTCCTTCCATCACCTGGTCATTGCCTTTCCTCGGTGCTCTATCCAGTGGTAGGGTTACATCTCATTCTATGCCTCACAGGTCATGCATATCAACCTGAAGCACCTTGCAGCCCTTAGGGCACACTAACCTAGGGCACCATGACATTGTTGGGGCACCTTAACCTATGGTTCCATAACCCAGGGTGCCTTCTAAGGTGCCTTGTCCAGGGGTGCCTAATACAGCGCCTAGCCTAAGGAGCCCAATATTGTGCCTTATAAGGCACATTACATGGCGCCTTATAAAGCACCTTATAAAGCACATTACATGGCGCCGTATAGGGCGCCTTACAGGGTGCCTTATTATGTGCCTTCTACGGTGCCTTATAAGGCGCCTTGAAAGGCGCGTTAGCCATAATGATGCACCGCCCACTCCTTTATATGGGCATCCGTATCATTGCCGCGGAACCTAACGCAAGTTACATTACTGCAGTTTAGTAAACATACCCCTAAGAGTTCAGCTGAACTGAAGGTATTGGTTCAAACTGTGGGTTTAGTTGCTCAGAAGCAAGAAACTTTACACCAGGAAATATCTACAAATGTTTCTGAATTGGATAAGAGGGTTACAGCAGCTGATCAAGTGATTGAGACATTGGTTAAGGACTGAGCTATAATTCATAGAAAATTGGAAATGTATGAGAATTGGAAGAGACACTTAAATCTACGGATTTTGAATTTCCTTCATGTAGATTATGGGGGTGGGAGGGGGTGGGGGGTGGGGGGGAGGATGTGTATAGCTCTGCATTGCTTGCCCTGTAGAGTGTCTGTTCTCCAGCAGGACTGGGGTTGATGGTCCCCTCTACTGCCACCATTGCAGGGAGTTAGAATGTGGATCCTGGTAACCACAGCAGACAGTTTGTGTGGTGCTGTGCAGTCTTTCTGCAGCCAGCCAGGGGTTTGTTATCAGCTGTAGCCCACTGGTTACTTCACTGCCTATGAAGTCAGAGGTCATGGGTTCAAACCCATGGTGGGGTTATTTGCTAGGGCTGTCTGAGGCATTGTCTATTTTTAATGTACATTAGTGCTGCCAGCAAAAACCACTCTCAAGGTACTGTAACCTTAAGGTGCCCCATAAGGCGCTCTATCAAGTGCCTTATAAGGTGTCCTATAGGGGACATTATAGGGTGCCTTGGCGGACAGTGCACTTTATAATGTGCCCTATGGCATGCGTTATGGGGTGCCTTATGCGGCACCTTAGGTTACGCCACCGTGAGGGTGTGTTTGCTGGCAGCACTAATTAAAATTAAAGTAAAATGCCTCAAAAATCACTACCTAAAAGTAAAGGGTGATGTTTCAGCCAGCCTTATGCATACTGGGGGATTGAACTCATGACCTCTGTACCATCAGTCACTGTATTAACCATTGTGCTACACCTCTGTTTCTATGGTTGTATGTCTGGGCGCCTACTTAAGATTATCACGCGTTAACGCACTTAGCGGCGCTTCGCCTGATAATGTGCGCAGCAGCACGCGTTATCGCGCGATAATCCCGTTTTGCTACTTTAAGACCAACATGCCCACTCCTTTTATGGCAGCCTGCACACTATCGCCAGGTGCACGTTAAGACGGTTCAGTAAACATACCCCTTAGGGTGATATGTAATCACTGCCTGTGCTGAAGGAGCAAGAGTAACATTTGCTCACATTTATATCTATTGTTAAGATTTAACTTTAAATCTATAGAGAATAGTGTAGGGGAATAAAGTGCACACACTAGACAGGGGGTGTAGAAGTAAATATTGGGGGGCCAGTGGAAATTGCTCACCCTAAGAGCAATGGTATCAGATAAACAGGTGCTGGTTCTGAAAAAGCTTGTGAAAGGGAGAGAAAAGAGCTTGAAAAGAGATGAAGGATTTAGGAACTGTTAAGCTTCTTAATCTAAAGAACTTTTTCTTCTGAAGATGGTGCTGGAAAGTCTCCTGGGAGCCTAGACATACTTGGAGTGACGATGCCAGAAAAGGTTCTCTCTCAGACCCAGTCAGAGATAGGAATGGAGATGGGGGCGGATGGTCTCCTCCCAACTCAGGGAGTAGAGATGGCAGTGGAGAGACTCTGGAGAACCTAATCCAGGCTTTGGAGTCCAGCTGTGCATCAGCTCCAGGAAGAGCTGCAGCAGCAGATCAGCTCAAGATAGAGCTACAGCAGCAGAGAGTCCATTGTGGACTAGGAGCCACAAGACCCAGGGGGGTCCAGTGGCAGATCAACTCACTGAAGACCTGCAACAGTTGTTCCTGATTAGATAAGAGTATAAAACCTGATTGGAGGAGGTGGAGCCAAGGCTACAGCCTCAGCGATTGGACAGAATTACAAAGCCTCTCCTTTCACAAGCAGCCATTGGTCCAGAGCTCCAGCAGTGGGTAAGACTTGGGACTGGTATGCAAAGGAAAAGGGAGGGGAGTTAGGAGACAGGTTAATAAGTTTACCAAGCCACTATGTATTGGTTTGAACTGCCTTATCTCTTATCCTATATTGCTATTTCACCATACCTGATTGAACCACTTATTAGAATGCGGGTTGTATATACTGCATTATTTTATCACAATACTTGATGTATATATTTTGTAAAAAAAATTGTAAATACCATTTAAGCCAACCTTGTTCACAGCAATGTTTTTTGAGGGGTTTCCTATGGTGAAAGGAAGGACATCCTGACCGCTAACACCTTTTTTCCCCAGGTGGAGGCACCAGGCACCAAACTGACAAGGACTGACAGAGCCTGTCCTCATGGGGACTCCAGCCTGGTCAGTCCCAGAACCAGGAATGCACCCAACGGGGTGCTACATTATGATTTCCAGCAACAAAGCTATTGGTTTAGTCAACAGCAACCAGGTCATCCTACAATGCATGTCCCATCTTACTCAAGCCCATGTCCACAAATGCAACCACTGCAACAATCTTCACATCAGTCTGCTCATGTATTGTCATATGTACCACCTCGGAACCCTCTTCACGACAATCCACTTCCACTCTGTCTCCACACCATTCCACTTCCACTCTGTCTCCACACCATTCCACTTGCACTCCATCTCCACGTCATTCTACATACATTCCATCTCCTCAAGCATCCAGATTTTCTGATGATTTGTCTAATTATGTTTAAGTGGCTTTGATTTTATAATGAAGTGAAGTAGTTATGATTCAGCTTAAGTGGAGATAAAAAATTAAATAAATATAATGTTTGCTTTGTTTTAATTCCTCAATAAGTGCTGCATAAACCTCTAGAATTATTCTTCCAATACACTGTTTGGATATTCTGAATGGATACTAAAGGCTTGTATATGAATCACCAGTGCTTAAGAACCATAGAGTTACAGCTAACCTGTCTTGAAT
The DNA here is from genome assembly GCA_033557465.1 of Ichthyophis bannanicus. NCBI lineage: Eukaryota > Metazoa > Chordata > Amphibia > Gymnophiona > Ichthyophiidae > Ichthyophis > Ichthyophis bannanicus. The sequence continues at coordinate 514,416,130 of CM066031.1, read as the reverse complement.
TGAAATGGGTGTTCAAAAACTTGTTCCGTTTTTTTTTTAAATCCTGTGTGCTACTGTATATAAATAGGTTTTCAAAGCCTGTAGATGACATACGGGTGACGTTTTTATACTGTCCACTCACATGTTGAAACTTTAAATCTTGAAGTAATGCTGAAACAGAACTGTTTTAAAATAAATTAGTGTACCACCGATGTTGAGAGTTTCACTTTCATTTTAATAAGGAGATGTACTAAAATTATTATAGCGCCACTGTCTAAGATTAAACTCACAATTTCTTCTTGAGAAGACATGCTCACACCGACAGCAGCACTCTTGTGAACAAAACGATGCATGCTTTGCGTCCCAGTTAGCAACAGTTTTGTTGCATGTCACATTACATTTTTGGATCACCCAGTGTATACATATCTTAAGGCAGCAAAGGAGGAAGATTAACATCTCTGTATCAAAACACTCATCAAAGGATGTAAACTGATGGCATGGTTGATAAGATCAAAATAGTGGATCACTTGGGTCATGTGTAATAAATGTGAGGAAGAAATAGATATGTCAAAAAATGGAAAAGGGCACAGCAGAAGCTTTATCCTAGAAATCTCACCAGTAGCACTAGCATGAGGCAGCAGAGAAAGTAAAACCTGTTCATCAAGTATAAGCCAAAGCATAGCTACAACTATTTTCTTTAATGGTATGTCCATTGTCCATGGCATCTCTTTCGAATAGTTTTTTTAATTCTTCTGTAGCATTAATTTGAATGTGAGTCAAAGCACATTTAATAGCTTGCATAGGTTAATAAAGAATTCTGTCAGCATCTTTTTAGGTTTCTGAAGCAGGTCCTCTAAAGCTATGTACCACTGTCCATCTTAACAAGAATTTGCTAAAGTAAACCAATCTGTAATCATGCCAGGGAGCAACAGCAGCTCAAGTAGCACTAGCAACAACAGAGCAGTGTAATGGCACTGAACCAAGGGCAGTGACACAGGCTGTCACAATTCCAGAAGGCGAGAGCATGGTGGAAGAGGAGGTCTGGTCTCTGTTTTTATAGGTTTTTTTAGTTGGTGCTAAAAGAACCTGCTGTAAAAGGAGACCATGTAGCAGCAAAAGGAGTGTCTACTGGCAAAATCACAGCAAGACAATGATAGTGAAGAGTGTAAGCATGCTTGGCTTTTCTGTATGCTCAGTCCTTGCCCCTCCCCCACCTCTTCATTGCAAGGAAATTGAGGGAAACCAAGCACGTTGAAGTTTGGCAGACTTGTGTACCCAGTATGCCAACAGGTTTGTGGTTATGGCCTCAATGAACTCTGCAAGATACCATGTCACAGATGTTCTTACAGGGGTCTCAGCTGCAGGAGTCTGATACTGGTCTCTGCCGCTGACCACTTTAGACAGTGTTAAGTGCCAATGTGGAATTGGTGAGAAAGGTGGGGGAGCAAGTAGTCACTCAGAGGAAACTGCTCATGATGCCTGTATTGCTAGATGGCATATCTACCCTTCCACTACTGCATCCCCACTGCCCCTCTGCCTCTTTCATCTACCCGAGTCACCAGCTTATCCCTCCAGTACATCAGGGCAATACTCCCTTACACCCCTGAGTTATAAGGGACATCTAGCATTTAAACATCTTCCTTGCTGAGGAGTTTCGAACTATCTTGCACTTCCACACATAAGACCACATCTAAATCTATGCATATTAATCATTTACATGCATAAATGATTTCTTTTATGCTGGGCGCTATTTTATAAGTATATGTGCAGATTCAATGGCGCATACTTTCACTGTGGGCATGTGCATGGGTGGAATTTTGGAGCACAAAAGTACACATGTAAATTATACAATCTTATTATTAATACTGGTTCATTATAAATCTAGGTGCAGTTGTTGGCGCTCACATAACTTTATTCGGCCCTTGACTGATGACTCTAATGTTGATCCCACTACAGAAGATTGGGAGTAAACAAGGAACATGCAACAGAACATTCACTCTATTTGCCCCTACACTGTGGAACTCCCTACCTCTCCCCTTAAGAGGATGCTTGGACTTAATCGAATTCCGCAAGAAACTGAAAACGCACCTCTTCCAAGAAGAATACATTACCTTAACTCAAGACTCTCAGCCACCCTAGCCAGATACAGTCAGATCAACCCCTTATAATGTTAATATTTGGACCTACATACTAGTACACCATGTGGAACTTCAGATTAACTTGACTGTAAATAGTTATAGGCATTACTGTTATTTTGTTGATTTTACTGTTTAATTTCACAGCACAACAGAATATGTCATGGCCCTGTTACCTTTGTTGGTTAATTGTAAACCGCTTTGAATAGTAGAAAGGCGTTCTAAAAGTAAGTTTAAATAAATAAATATTTTATAGGTTTATAGATTACTTGAGATAATTGTGAATGCAAACAACAGGCAAACCTTAACTGATTATTTCCTCTGCTAATAATTTTCCTTATCAGATAGTTCAGTGTCTTTTAAGACTTCTTATCTGTCATTTTTATTCCATTTTATTTCATTTATTTTATCTTTATTCACTTACTAACTTATTATTCCTCTCCTTCTAATTGTACTTGCCCTCTCTGCCATTTCTTATGGCTCCACATCATTCTTTGATCCTTTTTCTGATCCTTCCTAACCTTCTTCCCTCATTCTACCAATCTATTACCTCTCCTCTTTCTTATCCTTTCTTCACTTTCCCTATTTCCTCCCCATCTTATCCTCCACCCTTTCCTCAGCTCTTGAGCTTCACCTTCTCCGTCCTCTCATTCATCCCTCTCCTTCTTCTCTAAAACAACCTTATCATCATTTCTGCCGTACTTTCTCCTCTCTCCCTCGCACTCTTCTTCTCCTTCGCCTTCTGTCTTCTGGTGCTATTAATCCCAAACCTAGTCCCCCTTCATTTTTCCCTCACTCCTATATTAGTTGCTCTCTCCACCACCCCAATCTCATCCATATCCCTCTCCTTTCCCCCTCCTCTCTCCCCTTCTCATGTGCCTTATGGAACGATCCATCTGATAAGCTTCCCTTTGCCCCTGATCTCTATCTCTCGTACTTTTCATCTTCTTGCTCTTACTGAGACCTGGCTTCTCCTTGATGACACTGCTTCGGTTGCTGCCCTCTGTCACAATGGCTACCAGTTCTCCCACTCTCCTCATGCCAATGGCCGCCATGGTGGTGTTGGGTTTCTACTTTCTCCTTCTTGCCGATTTCTATCCTTTTTCTACCTTAGTCCCATTCCTTTCCCTCCTTTGAAGTCCACTTCATCCATCTTTTTAATCCCCTACCTCTCCGAATCTCTGTTATCAATAGACCCCCTGACAAGTCCACTTCTGCTTTCCTCACTGATTTTGACTCTTGGCTCTCCTTATTCCTGGATTCTTCTTGCCCATCCCTTATTCTTGATGACTTTAATTTTCATATTGATGACCTTTCTGACCTCTAGGCATCTAAGCTACTTTCCCTTACCTCCTCTTTCAACCTCCAGCTTTGCTCTTCTGCCCCCACTCATCAGCTTGATCACTGCCTTGACCACATGTTCTGTTCTCATTGTTTACCTTCTAATTTCCACACCTCAGTTCTTCCATTATCTGACCATCACTCCCCACCTCAATCTCACCCAATTTCTTGCTATCTTTTTAATAATCTTCCTGCTATCGATCCACTAACTCTTTACACCACTGTCTCATCTCTTCTTTCTTCCACTTTGTCCTCTAAGTCTGTTGATGAGACCTTAGTTTCCTATAATACTGCTCTCTCCTCCACTCTGGATACTCTTGCTCTGCCCATAGCACATCCTGTGAGGTGCCCTTCACCTAAGCTCTGGCTGTCTTCAACTACTCACTACCTATGCTCCTGTGCCTGCTCAGCTGAGTGCACTTGGCTCAAATCCCGATCCTTTTCTGACTTTCTTCACTTCAAATTCATGCTTACTTCTTTCCAGTCCACCATTGCACTCGCTAAGCAAAACTATTTTATCCATCTAATTGTCTTAGCTCTAACCCCCACCATCTCTTCTCTACTCTCAGTTCTCTTCTTAAGGCACCTCTGCCTCCAATCCCTCCTTCTCTCTCTGCCCAAACCCTAACCATCATTTTCCATGATAAAGTCCATAGGATTACTGTTCAATCTCCTTCATCCCCTCTTCTCCCTCTCAAATACCAACTTTTCCCCTCAACCTCTACCACCCTTTCATCCTTTTCTAAAATCTCCAAAGAGGAAACCTCTCTTCTTCTTTCCTCTTCTAAACTCACTACCTGTTCTTCTGATCCTATCCCCACCCATCTCTTCAATTCCCTCTCCTCCTCCATCATCCCTTCCATCTCACATATTCTCAACTTTTTGTTCTCCACTGCAACCTTTCCTGCAGCCTTCAAGAATGCTGTGATCACTCCTCTCCTCAAAACACCTTCACTTGACCCTACTTGTCATTCTAATTACTGACCCATCTCCTTTCTCCCATTCACTGTCAAACTTCTTGATTGTGCAGCTCTCCTCTACTGCCTCAGATTTCTCTCCTCTCAAGCCCTCCTTGATCCACTTCAATCTGGGTTTCATCCCTTTCATTCTACTAAAATGGCTCCTGCCAAACTCTACAGTGACTTGTTGCTGGCTAAGTCCAAAGGCCTTCACTCAGTTCTCATTCTTGCTGCTTTTGATACTGTTGACCACCTCCTATTCCTCAACTTAAAGATCTCAATGGGGGTCATTCCAAGGCACAAATTATCCCTATGTGGACACTTTCAGCACAAGTACTTTAGTTTGTGCATGCAGTTGAGGAAGGTACAAAAGAACACATACTTTTGAAACTGCATTAATTTCCTGCTCTGGCCTAATCATTACCCTAGAAATGCTTCCTTGCAACCTAGCAAAAAGCATGCACGCTGTGGAACCCTGTACCCACTTTTAGCTGACCAGAGGAGGGCCGTGGACTAGTGGTGGGGAATCTGGATCTAGCTCACACCATTACAATAGTAGGTCAAGGTGAGTTGCTGTATATTTAGGTACTGTAGGTATTTTTACCATCCCTACTTGCAAACTAAGTTTATAGCTTAAGATAACCCTGCTTCACTGGCTCTGCTCCCATTGCTGTAACCATTATGCTATCCTCCCCTTCCAAATGGGCTAATCTAAGCATGCCTATCCATTTTGACATGGCTAGATTACTTTGAAAAAATATTCTCTTAGGGGGCATATTTCATATTTCATGCCAAAGTGCAAAGACCATATTTTTCCTTTGAAAATTGCCAAGGGTACATATGCATGGAATTTGCACCTGCTGGAAAATAACTTGGCAGATCACAATAAAACATACATAATATTACAGAAAATACAAAACACAATGGCATATTATACATGGCAAATTATATATTAAAAAGAAGGCTAATGTAAATTTAAAAAAACAATAAAAATCATGAATCACCTATATCTTTAGTGCTGTCTACTTTTTTTACTTGGGCTAAATGTCTTTTGGGGCCAACGGGCAATTCAAGCAACATGTCTGCAGGTAGTCCTCTGATTACACTAATCTTGTACGGCATACAGTATACTGTATGAATACCACAACCTTTGTAGGAATGTAGTGCAGACAACCACCAATATTGTAACTTCTTAACTCGCTTCGTCTACTGCTTTGTCCCTCCTCATTATACTTTCACTGCCATTCTCTGGCAGACTTGATGAACCATGTAAGAATTCATCTATAAACCAGAAAAAAGATTGTAAGGTGCAATTGTAGTTATTTTTTTTATTTGGGGATTCATTAACCACCTTTATGATGAGATTCATCCAAAGTGCTGTACAACAGGTCTCCCCTGACACAGACAACTTTCATTGTGTCAGCAACATAACAATAGGAAAATGATGCCAGACAATTAAACTTACTTATAACAGACAATTAAGATAGTGAGATAAACTTGGAGATAGGCAATACTATTTAACATCGGCATGATATAATGTCAGTAATGTGAGCCTCAAAACAGTATAGTAACACAATCAGATAATTAAAAATATGCAGTGTCAACGGAAAACAAATGATATATCTTAATAGTCAGCACAGTATAACATTCCAATAACAAAGACAGAATACTCGCAATGCTAGCAATTTCAAATGATGCCCAAACAAAGACAACGTGGTAGAAACATTCATATAACATAAATAGAATACTCACAATACAATGAAGCATCCGGATAGGCGGCAGAGGGGACAAGTGCAGTTGGGACATATGGGTGAGACAAGAGCAAAGGGATAAATAACAAGTTGAAAAGAGCATGCTGTGAGCATTGCAAAAAGGTGTGTTTTACTGATGGAGTGCATGGTTGCCATATGTGAGTCAGTAGATGGAGCACTTATGACTTACAAGAGGAGTAATGAACTTTGGCATTCTTTCCCTTCCTCCTTTGAAAACTCATACATGTCTGGGGAGGGGGTAGCGATGAAACATGATTAAGTGTGTCTCCAGGGGGTAGCAGGGGCTGTGGGGCTGTATGAGGCATTATTATGACTGGTGGCATTTATATATTTATGTGTAGGTGTGTATGTGCAGTGGTGAGGTGGGGTGTCTGTGTGTTTGTGTGTGTAGTGCAGGGGTGGGGTGTCGTGTGTGTGTGTGTATGTATAGTGCTGGGGTGGGGTGGGGCATCCATGGGTGCCTGCGTGTATGGGTGGTGTGGGACTTGGGTGTTTCTGTGTGTGTATGTGTGTGGTGTGGAGGTGCGATGTGTGTGTGTTTGCATGTATGGTGAGTGTTTGGGTGTGTGTGTGTGTGGTATTTTGTGTGTATGGTGTGAAGGTGGGGTGCGTGTGTGTAAGGTACAGGGATAGAAACATAGAAAGATGATGGCAGAAAAAGACCATATAGCCTATCTAGTCTGCCTTTCCATACCAACTGCTATAGTCCCTTTTTTTCCTTCAGAGATCTTCTGTGTTGGTCCCATGCTTTCTTGAATTCAAATACTGTCCTGGTCTCTACTACCTCCACTGGGAGACTGCTCTACGCATCCACCACTCTTTCCATAAATAAATATTTCCATATATTACTCCTGAGTCTATCCCCTTTCACCTTCATCCTATGTCCCCTCATTGTAAAGCTTTCTTTCAATTGAAAAAGGCTCTCTTCCTGTTCATTTATGCCATGGAAATATTTAAACATCTCTATCATATCTCCTCTCTCCCGCCTTTCCTCCAAAGTATACATATTGGGCCCAATTCCAATCACGACGTACATCCGGGCTGACCCGGATGTACAAAGGAGATCGCGATTCTGATCCCGTGGGGCACATCTAGCCCCGTGGAATCAGAATCACGAACAAGCTTGTCTGTGCAGACCAGGATTGCAATTCAGTCCCAGCCGGCACGTACAGGCACTGCCCGGCTAACTCAGCCAGGGCTTTTAAATGGAGCCGCGATGCCGGCTGCCTGCTACAAAGGTTAATTCCCCGCAGCCTGACCCCCAATCCGGCCTCTTAAGGCCAGGGTCAGACTGTGAGGAATTAACTACTCCTCCACAGCCCTTCCGCACCCCAGTGCAGACCCAAAGAAACGTCCAGGGAAGTTATTCCATTCCAAGGGTGGAATAACTTCCCTGGACATTTTGCCGGCCCTGGATGTACAGAGCCGACATCAGAATCGGCCATATACATCCAGGACCAGCGACCACCGCTGCCTGCCCACTCTCCGCTCCCATGCCACCCCTTCCCCGCCCCTGTATAACTTCCCTGCACAACCGGCAGGGAAGTTATACAGGAGCAGGAGCCGGAGCCAGCAGGTTTGGAGGTGAAATGTTTAGTTTATCTTATGGCACATATGGCACTGTGGGTTCCTTTTACTAAAGTGCCTTATGATTTTGCACCTAATGCACCTATAGCGCACAAAGCCATGGTGTGTTAGGTGCAACACCACCGCATTAACTATCAGGGGCACGGACAGCATGTTTTCAGCTGTTGACGCACTGCACTGTGCCTTAACCTGCACATATCTCCCCCAAAGAGCCATGTGCCTGCCTGATTGGCTTCAGAGGGAGCCGGGGAGGCCCGAAGCCCCGGCTCACCTCTGCACAGCCGCCAGAGTGAAAACCAGAGTGTTTCTTCACTCCAGCAGCTGTGTTCTCTTGTAGCTCACGGCATGCTGATTACCAGGAGGTTAAAGGGCTATTCCTGTTTCATGCAAGACAGGAAATGCACTTTAACCTCCCAGTAATCAGCGCATTGGCAGGCTGCAAGACAGCAAAGCTGCCAAAGTGAAGGAAAATGCCACTCTTCACTCCAGCAGCTGTGCAGAGGTGAGCCGGGGCTCCGGACCACTCCAGCTCCCTCTGAAGCCAGTCAGACAGGCACGGGGCTTTTTGGGGAGGGCATCTAGGACTGGAAATGGGCTGATGGGGGGACTAGGATAGGACTAGAAATGGGCTGATTGGGGGGGTGCTTGGACTGGAAATAGGCTGATAGGAGTGCTAGGATAGGGCTAGAAATTGGCTGATGGGGGGGCTAGAATAGGAATTGAAATGAGCTGATGGGGGCTAGGATAGGACTGGAAATGGCTGATAGAGAACTAGGACTGAAAATGGGCTGATTGGAGGGGGCTAGGACTGGAAATATCCCACTAAATCCTCGTGGTGGCAATCAGGAGCAGAAACTACGGTTTTTAGAACAGTTCTGGATTTTTCAATTATCAACAGTATCCCCTGGTGGTTTGAATCAGGAACTGGATTGGGCAAACCTTTTATGATGTATCAGTGGCTGATTGGTTTTGTATGCTCTGCATTCATTGGTTCATTTCGTCATGTGCTTTAAATATCAGCTGAGTTTTGAAAGGATCCATGCTGTTTGGTTACTTTCAGGACATCATCACTGCGGTTCTCAGAGCGTTGAAACAGGGCATTCACAGTTGGTATGCCCTTAATGCAGTATTGTGTCTGCTGATACACCGCATTATATTTTGAAAACAATTTGCAGTTGAGCATCGCAGTTGTTAGAGATTCTATGCTTGGCTCAACGAACGGATCCAGTATTTCATGACAGACATGATAGACATCTGTTTCATGATGGACATTTGGTGTCACTTCTTCAGATAAGTTTACTTAGGGGTATGTTTACTAAACCATCTTAATGTCGCAGCGGTGGTATTATCACGCGATAAGTGACGTTATTGTGCAATAACGTCACTTATTGCATGATAATACGGCGGCAGCGGCGTTAAGGCACACTAACGCTGTGAAATCCGGGTCTGAAAGGTGGAGTAAGGCTTCCCAGAGGGCGGAGAGAAGAGGGTCAAAGGGCGGAGAGTGGGAGGGGAGAGGCTTCAGGCACACTAACACTGTGAAATCCGGGTCTGAACACTAACACCAGTGAAACCCTCGCGTTAAGGCACATTTTCAGGAAAGAGAAACCATTTCAGTCAGCAATGTGCAGCAAAGGCAGGGAAACCCATAAAAGTGATAGTTGTGATACATGTACAGGGGCCAAAAAGGCAAATAAACATATAAAAGGACCAGAACCACATCTAAAATCCCAATAACCAAGCTGACCAATAGTGATATTAATGATAAACATAAAGCAGCACTACTGACAAAGCGTATAAATGAAGATATCATGTTTGGAAGGGTCTATGTTCTGTCCCCCTACAAAGTGAATGAGCCCACATTGAAATAGCTCTGATCAGGGTTTCTGTCGTTTAGAATGGGCAGGTTTGTTATGGTGTGCACATGTTCAGCATCAGCAGAGTGGGCAGGTAGGAAAGGGCAACTGTACTGATACTGTAAATGGAATACAAGGGCCTGCTGGCGGCACATGCTGTGGTCCAGCTGGGGCACAGTGCGGGCTAGGCAGATGCCTAGGTGGCACATAGGAATGCCAAAACTGTAAAGCAGCAAGACAGCAACTGATGAGGGTCCAACATGGGCATGAGTGTGTGTCCCACAGTGTCACAGGGGAGATTACCCAGCAGGTACCCCCAAGGGCACATAACATTGGCAGGCGGTGCAGGGGGAAAACGCATGTCCATGTAGGCACCCCTACCCGAGAACCCACACCATAGGCAGTTGCCTACTGGCATACTGTATGGCCTGGGACTGCGCACCACCAGCACCACCGGCCTAATGGCAAGGCAGCATGGTGGCAGAGGGGTGCTGGTGGCGAAGGGGGCAGTGGCATCTGCCCACAGCAAACCATGGCCTAGCCCCGTTTAGGTGGGTGCCGTGCACTGCAACAGACAGGGTCTGTCTGACAAACAGTCATGGTATCCCCAGGGAATGAACTGTCCCTGTGGCAACAGTGTGGTGCAGTACACACAGCCAGTGTGTTCATAAGCAGAAGGTCACAAGTTCAAGTCCCAGCAGTGGCTCCTGCCAATCCTGTCCCCATATTTTACCCAGTACTAAACCGTGGTAATAAAGATGGAACCTTTATTGCAGATAACATAAACATGCCTGAAACGCCTATATTTTACCCTACAGAGCACAGACACCATAAACATGTGCAATACCTAGAGCAGAGTTTCCCAACTGCAGTCCTGGAGGGCCAAACACCATTCAGGTTTCATGCTGTCCCTAATAAATATGCCTGTGGTGCATTTGTAGGTGCCGCCCCCATGGTATGCAAATGTATCTCATGCATGTTCATTAGGGACAGCATGAAAACCCAAACAGTGTTTAGCCCAACAGGACCGGAGTTGGGAACCTCTGCCCTAGAGCAGTGGCCAACAGGGGCATAAACACCTACACCCACAGGCTCCACTATCCAAAGCCTCATGGAGAGTCAGGCTTTTGGGTCCTGCATGGAGCAGCATCTCACAATACTAGCACTTGCATACCTTAGCAATGCCACCCTAAACTTGGGGATACGTTACACATATATCAAAAGATTGCTATGATTAATGGCAGATAACAATTCCTAAGTAAATCACAATTTGCTGATAGAGCTGCATCATAGCAACCTTTCTGATATCTGTGGAGTGTGTTTCAGTTTTGGTTTCTGACAGTGTTTACCACCCCGGGGAATGACCCCAACAGTATTGCGTACCATGGCAATGCCCGCACCGTGCCCAGGACTGATGTGTCGGCCAGGGCTACCACAAACCTCTATAGTTGCACAAAGATGGCAGAGGTGTGGGAGTGTGTGTCTGTCTATCCAGTGTGTTGTGGCTGCCTACATCTTACTCAGCCCACACTGCTTGCACTGTTTCCGGTGTTAGCCTGCCAATGTGCATAATGAGGAGCAAGGTACTATGGGTATGGCCCGGACAGGATGCATCTGCACAGGGCATAGGGCAATGGCTGGGACATTGTAGTGCCCGGCCACCACCTGCACAGACAGGGTGGCCACAGCATGTCCTGCTGGGAGGTCACTATCACCCTGACTGAGCAGTGACCATGGCATGGCTAGGTTCCCCCATAGTGCTATATAGCAGCTCCCTCAAGTGATATTTATGGGTTCTCTTTTTTGGGGCCCAATCACTGACTTATCTGTTTGTTGTGTGTGTTCATATCCCAGTTTTGGGTGCACACATCTCCTACAGGAACATACACTATGGACTAGCTAGCAGGCTGTCTGCAGTTTTTATGTGTATGGCTGGAACACCTTGCAGGGTGCAGCGACTGGAGCTTCCTTGTGCTCACTGCTGGAGAATGTCAGATAGTGGTGTGGGGCAGCTGAGCATTTCCAGGCCTACTGTCTTTCTGCCATTGCCTTATGGATGCGTACAGATCTGCATTGACTGTCCTGTAGGGTGCCTGTTCCCCAGCAGGACTGGGGTTGATGGTCCCTTCTATTGCCACCATTGCAGGGATGTAGAGTGTGGATCTGTTGGTGGGAGATCCTGTCCCCCACCCTGAGCCCCAGAGGGCAGGTTGGGTGGTGCTACATACTCTGCCTATAGGTCCAAACACCCCCCTTCACTTAAATCATGTGACGGCTCCCTCTATCACGCGATAACCCGAAATGCTACCTTAAGACCAGAATGCCCATTACCTAATATGGCATTCGTCACAGTAAGACTGCAACTAACACCAGTAACATTAAGACGGTTTAGTAAACATACCCCTAAGTCTACTGATTTGCACATAGGTGTCTTTTCACACAATTTATGAGTTAAGTTTGTGTAAGGCACACAGTTGTGTTTTTGCACATCTTTAACATAGGTTTACTGTTTAATTTAAAGTAAATGTTATTTGAGTAAAAAGGAAGAGTTGTCACGAGCAGAGGTTTTCTCAAGACAAATTTTCCAACATTTAATATCATAGTGCTCGGCTATCATTGCTCTTTGTTTCTTTATATAATTTTTTGAGTGGTTGGTGTTTAATTTTGATTTATGGATTCTAAATGAACAGGGTTTATAGTACTTCCTAATGTGCCTGGCAGTTGGCACTGGAGTATAGTAATATAGAAATCTGCTAATCTTTCTTTAGCCTCACTGCCCATGCAAATGGTATGGAGACACTCATTAAGAGGCATGTTTACTAAAAGTTAATACATATTCACAAATGTTAATGTGTGCTAAGTGCAGGAATACCCATTTATTTCTATTGGCGCAGTGGCACTTAACACACATTAATATTTAGGAAAATGCCCCTAAGTCCATTGTCAGGAGAAAAAAGGCTTGTGAAGGGCTTTTTTGAAAGCCACCTAAAATTTTAGATGGGCAACATATACATTTTAAAATAAAATAAATCATTTATGCAAATTAGGTCCAGTGGATATGCATATGAGGCCTCGTAATGAGTCTCCCCACATGGCCCCGCATCACCCTTGGGCTGCCCCTGACTGTAACCCACACTAATTGCATAGTGCATTTTAGTAAAAGGTCCCTATGGGCCCAATTCTGCAAGGCGAATAGCAGGGCTGTACATCCCAGCAGGACGTTGAGCCGCGCTAGCCATCCTGCCCAAATGCTGAAAGCCTCTCTCCCCGCATGCATAGAGCTGAGGTGTGAGGAGAACAGGATGGGGGTGGCACAAGGGTGGAGCCTGGGTGAGACAGGCACCCGGACATACAGGGCCGATTCAGGTCACGGTCCTGTACGTCTGGGGAGCACCGAGAGGACCCCCAGCTTATTCCACCTATAATCTAGCTCTCATGTTGCAGAGTCGTGTACTAATGGGGCCATCCTGTTCGGGGGCATCCGGACTGCCTGGACATTCACCTTCCTGTATCGGGCACCATGTGTCTTAGAAATTACCAGAACAAATCTTGCAGAAATAATGCCTGGATTGTGGATGCTGACATTTATTCCTGCACACGGCCAGGTCTATATGATAACACGTAAAGTATGTGTGTACATGCATATTTTATAAAATGTGTGTAAATCGCAACTCCGCCCATGCTCCATCCAAACTCTACTCCCGAGCACTCCTACTTTATAAGTGCACACCTACTTGCACTGCACATTGTTTTAGGCATGACCTAATTTTATAAGATATCTTTTACGCAGGAAGGTTTTCTAAAATTACCTACATACTTATGTTTTCCCCCTTTAGAGTCTTTCTGTCTGCCTCACTTGCCTTGTGGGTTCTTGTGAGCTACTGGGGATCCACTGCTCTACATGGTTCCTATTCTGCTTAAGGTCTGTCCATTTCTCCTTCACATAGGTACTGGTCTAATCAATTATTCATGAGGCATTTGTTTGTTCCATCATACCTTTCACAGCAGGCCAAATTTTAAGGAGCTGTGACCAAACACAGTTTTCTCATGCTTTGAGATTTTACTCTTTCAGATAATCTTATTTTCCTCTTTCTGCCTTCAGGATCTCTGATGTCTTGAATTGACTTTTTACCAGAATTTGTACGGGATCTCTGACTGTCTGACACAAGAGCTCAGCAAAGCTCTCCCATCATATTGGTACATGTTCCAGGATGTAAGGCAATGCCCAAACAAAATACTTATAAATGAATGATGTGCACTGAGTGTACTATACCATAAATCTGGTTCTCTGTGGGAGCAGTATAAAACTGCAATAGGTGTACTGCACAGGGTGAAAATGATTAGTGAATCATTATCTTGTAATACTAGCTAACAAATCCAGGCATTAACATTTAAAATTGGTTTAAAATGCAATAGGCTTGGCTTCATTGAAGGGAAACATATTAAAATCCTTGTTTTGCATAGGACATTTGGGGAGAAATTGAGATGTCCAGGCTGGGACATTCACAAAATCCTGGATATTTTATAAAAGGCTCCACTGACAGGGTAGTCTTTTGTAAAATAGGTATAAGAATGATGGCAAATAAATGTGCCTTTGCTGGCACCTACAATGGGAGCACTGATTTCACATTCCTACATCACTTTAGGGCTTTGTACAGTGAAAAAGATAGACAGGAAGAAAATTGATGTCTTTGAATTATGGTGCTGGCGATGAATACTGCGTATACCATGTACTGCTCGAAGAACAAACCAGTCAGTACTAGAGGAGATCAAACCTAAACTTTCTTTAGAAGCTCAGATAACAAGACTTCGACTTTAATACTTTGGACACATCATGCAAAGAGAGACATCATTAGAGAAAGACATCATGCTTGGCAAGGTTGAAGGTCAACACAAAAGAGGAAGGCTAACAATGAGATGGATCGATACAATAACAGCAGCTATGGGTGCCACGCTGTCAACAATGAGCCCTCTGATTGAAGACCGAACACATAGGACAACTATCCAGAGGGTCGCCATGAGTTGACACTGACTCGACGGCACTTAACAACATGCTTGCAGCCTTTTAGCTGGCCTGCCAAGGGCACATATACAAATGAGCGGTAATTTTGCAAGCTATATATATTTGCAATGACATTTATATATATACATGTCAAATTTTACAAAACTGTGGGTTATTTTAGAAGTGTTACTCTCAATTTTCATCAGTAAAATCAGGCACTTATAAGTGGAAATGGGGATTTCAAAAAGGACTGAATTTACAAGTGGATGTCCTTACCATGTAGAAATTGCAAGGGGGTATGTCAGGGCATGTTAGAGAGGGGCATGGTTGGGTCAAAAATCTACACATTAGTTCCCTATTTGTTCAATGTAATGTTATACAAAACTGTTAAATTGTTCCATGTAAACCGCCCCTGATTTCTGGAAGGGGCGGTATAGAAGAAATAGATAAATAAATAAATATAGGGAATATATGCATAAGACTACAGTTGCCTACATCAGGATATTTAGCTGCTCTCTGGCACATACAGGTTTTTAAAAAGTGGCCAACTTTTTACAAGAGGGATTAAAGGAATTATTCTCCTTAATTGCCCATTGTTTATTGCCCTCTCTAAATTGGAATTAGGCATCTGTAGTTAATTGAGAGCATTTACTGTATACATGCTCTCACTTGGTTTGCAGCTTGTCGTGCTGTGAGGGCTTGCGTGCATCAGTGATGCTGAGAGCTAAACTATCGGTAGTTTAACTACTGGCAGGGTTTCCCAAGATGGACAGGTCTCAGCTGAGGTGCCAGACCAAGACAAACCACCCATCTGGGCAGCAGCAGAATGGGACAGTGTTGACGGCGGAGGATCACATTTTTGTGACAACGGCAACAACACCAAACTTAAACTGCGCGGAAGAAAGGCCCGGCAATCTACTTCTGTATCTTGCCATGAAAACCCAATGGATAGTTACAACAAAACAAATTGTGCTATGGTGCTGGAAGATGAGACCCCCAGGTCAGAAGGCACTCTACTAGCTACTGGGGAAGAGCTGAAGACTTTTCAGAGTAAAGCCAGCATTTATGATGTGGTTGGATCAAAGCCCTCGGGAAGTCTGACTGCTGATGTAGCTGCGCATGAAATGAGAGTCAGAAGCTGTAAAGATGTCTTATGCACTGGAACATAGAATGTACGAAGCATGAACCAAGGGAAGTTGGAGGTGGTCAAGAATGAAATGGAACGTGTACAACTTCATCTGTTGGGTGTCAGCGAACTGAAATGGACTGGCATGGGGCACTTTGCATCAGATGATCACATGGTCTACTATGCTGGAAATGAAAGACAAAGAAGAAATGGTGTTGCATTTATAATAAAGAAGAAACTTGCAAGAACTGTAATGAAATACAATGCAGTCAGCGAACGCTTAATCTCTATTCGTCTACGAGGATTGCCTCTCAACACAACTATAATTCAAGTATATGCCCCAACAACAGCTGCAGAAGAGAATGAAATTGAAGAGTTCTATGAACAAGTACAAGCTGAAATTGACAGAACATGCAAACAGGATATCCTGATAGTCATGGGTGACTGGAACGCAAAAGTTGGCAACAAAGAAGAAGGCAAAGTAGTTGGAAAATATGGACTTGGCAACAGAAATGAAGCTGGAGAAAGACTGATAGAATTCTGCAAGACCAATGATCTATTCATCTCAAACACCTTCTTCCAGCAACACAAGCGGTACCATGTACTGCTCGAAGAACAAACCAGTCGGTACTAGAGGAGATCAAACCTAAGCTTTCTTTAGAAGCTCAGATGACAAGACTTCGACTTTCATACTTTGGACACATCATGCGAAGAGAGAAATCATTAGAGAAAGACATTATGCTTGGCAAGATAGAAGGTCAACGCAAAAGAGGAAGGCCAGCAATGAGATGGATCGATACAATAACAGCAGCTACGGGTACCAGTCTGTCAACAATGAGCCGCCTGACTGAAGACCGAACACAATTTAGGATAGCTATCCAGAGGGTCGCCATGAGTCGACTCCGACTCGACGGCACTTAACAACAACAAACTGTATACATGTAGGTCAGCAAAATGGCCAACATGTAAGTGCAGCACCGACAGGGTGGCCCAAAAAAAGTGAGAACATCTCGTCAATTAAAAGCTTAAATAGTTTACTTATTTACCTTTTTTAGCTATGTAACGTCTTTATTTCGACAATTTCCGGTTGCCATCTTTGTTTTTTTAATTTGTCAGTTGTTTACATCTGTCTTTTTGAATTTTTAAATAGCTTATATGCTACGAGATGTTCTCGCTTTTTTAGGGCCACCTTGTACATGTATAAATTGCTGAGCTTCCCCCATTGATTTTTCCCACATGTACTTTTGCAAAATGGGTCCTCCAGCTCCACATAACAGTAAATAAACATGCACTCCTCTACTATTTTAAAACAGGCAATTTTGGATGAGCCCTTTCTAAAATACTGCTGGAATTGTGTACATCGGAAACTTGACGTCATAGTTCTGATCTCTGCATACTATCTGAAATGCATTTTTGTACATCCAAATGTAGCCAGTTAGGGAGCCTTCCCAACAAAACAAAAAATTTGAAATTTCAGCTGGATTTTACCCCACAGGTCATAGCGCACTTCTCCCCTAATTCATATCTCCCAATGCCAGGTCCGAAAGAGCTGGTATCTGACAGTTCTGTATGCGAGCTGGTGTAAATTCTGACATCCATATTTTTTGAGCTATAAATGTATTTCTGTTATTAAACAGGAAATACCCATATATACAACATGCCAAATTCTACTCTGTTTATGCTTGGGATACTTTACACATAACTGTCAATAATACTGTACCTTTTTATAGCCTTACATCTAAGTCTGACCATTGTTATTTAACATACTGATCACTATCTTGGATATTTTTTTTTCAAAAACACAGATAAAGGACTGCAATAAATGAATAACTTTCTATATCCCTTTTAAGAAGAACATATGATTTTTGAAGTTGAAATAACTGGTATGGCTCATTCATAACAGCACCTTTTTGGGAGGTTTCTAGAGCGGATTGTTTCTACAATGGTTTATAGGGACCCTGAGAATTTTCTAGAACAGTGATTCCCAAACTGTGGTCTGTGGATCCCAGGGGAACAATCAAACCATTGCAGGGGTCTACAAGATGCAGAAGAGAAAAAAAGTGCTGCTGTAATCAATTGTTTCTCTGCTCCAGAGAGTTCTGCTGCCTGAATAACTTGTCTGTCCTGGTGCAGAATGAAGAGGCTTCGAAACCTGAATTCATGTCGGTACGTTCAAGGGAAGCTATATGTGAAGCTGAAAATTTGAATGACAGATAAGTTGAAATATATGAACTATGGAAACTATTATAATTATCAAAGCAGCTTTAAGATGAATGTGGACATTATTACTTTTGAATATAATATATAAAACGTATGAACCAATGATTGGGAATTATGGGCATACATGAATGTTTAAAAGGAGATGGTGGGTCTCTTAAATTAGAGGCTTGCATTTATCTCATAGCCCAAACATTCTGAGGTTCATTTAAAAAAAAATTTAAAGGTTCATAGAATTTTGGGACGCAAGGAGGGCCAAGATGGAGGACGCACATTGATTGTGCTCCCAGCCGCTCTGGCATTTGCTCTTTAAACTCACCTTTCCTCTCTACCATGCCCTGCAAATGAAAGACAAAGCTTTTGGAGTCGTGGAAGGGTGCACAGCCAGCTAAGGGGCCGCTCGATGCTTTCATGCAGCCTGCCGGTGCAGGAAAAGTGACTTCTCTGGTGTACTTGCTGGAGACTGCAGGAGCAGAAGGGGGCTCCTCACGCCTCTCTGAGCCTGAGATCTCACTGAGCCCAGAGGAACAGTCAGCCCAGCACAGCCCTCAGTTCACGGAATTGGATTATCAGAGGCAGACACTTGGGAGAGTCGGGTGGCATTTTCTGGGACGTCCGCAGTGAGGGAGTGCATTGATTCTGTGTCTTTTGTGGCATGGAGCTCTGGTGGCCAGAGAAGCTGAAGCGGAAGCAACTTCTTTGCGGGGTCTGGAAGATATGTCTACCTCCCTCCCTGCAGCAATCAACACTTACTGGAGTCTCACAGTTCAAACCTTCCATGGTGAGACCTTCAAAATTTAATTCTGAGACTCTTTGGGATGGTCTGTTGGTACTGGAATCCTCTTTTTCCTCCTTGCAAGTCATCTTTATAGGAGTTGTGTAGGCTCTGGACCAGCAGAAGCAGGAGGTGACTCAGTTAACTTCATGAATGATCCAGTTGGAAGACAAATGTGTGGATTTAACTGGTCTTACAGGTACCGTGGTTAAAGATTTGTCCAATGTTCATGCAAAAATAGTCTTTGGAGAATTCTGTTAGGAAAAGAAACTTGTGCTTATTGAACTTTCCTCATGTGCCTACAATTTCTCCAAAGGAATTGTTTAATTCGTATGCTACCTACATCTTGAAAATCCCATCGGAGTCTGTGTCTCCTTTGGCTAGAATCTTCTATATGCAGGTGGCTAAGTCAAAGAAACCTGGGACTTCATCCCCAAGTCAACAGCTTTCCTTTGATTCCTGAGACCTGACTGGGATTTTGGAGAGTTCTGCTCCTGAATCTCATTGGTGAGCCACTCTCCTGCTCAGAGTTGCCCTAGAGACGGACTGGGAATTGTTGCTGAATTTGTACTTCAAGACTAAAGATGATCCATTTATTGGTGCTCCAGTTCGGATGTTTCTTGACGTCTCAAAGATAACTCAAAAAAGTAGAAAACGGTCTCTTCTCCTTCAACCTAAAGTCTTATAGTTTGGGGGTTTGTTCTTTTTGAGTAACCGGGTAGCAGGACCGGCTTACCTCCCCTTGGGTGCACTAGGATCGCTTACACCTACCCCCCCCCCTCCCTACCCTTCCATCCTTTCAGAGGACTAACCCCCCAACCCGCACTCCCCCCTTTTCAGTAACCACAAACTTGACAAGACAACTCTGTTATGGGATGCAAACTGGTCGCAGCTTTATTTGTAATAATCAAACTTTTTAACATCCAAAACATATTTTAATAGAACCATAAGTCACTGAGAGATCCGTCACCAGCCGTACTACTAGCAAGGTGACCTCTCGTCCCCCGTGTTTTGGCCAAGCCCCCGGCCAAGTCCTAATACCCTTCCGCCCACTCTGCCATATCAGTAGCAAAAGTCTACACGGGTATCCACGGGTCGTGGGCACCCCGCCCATGCCCCCAAAGGCCTAATAATAAATTTGGGACCGGAAAACCTCCGGGAACCCGTCACCGGCACAGGTCTGATGCTCAATCTGTGCCGCCCCCCCCCCCCGAACTGAAGCTGCGACCAGCGTGTAGCATCCCGTACCACCCACTCCAGTGCCTCTTGCCAGTCGTTCAACAATAAGTCGACACCCACTGGCGACAGATGAACCCCATCGTTCCTATACAAGCCCGCACAATGCACTTCGACCCAGTCGTGCTGAACCTGCAAACCACCCAATTCTGAGACCCAATGCCCAATTTGCCTGTTGACTTTGACTAGGCCCCGGGACCACCTACGCTGACCCCAGCACGCCGGTCGTGGAATAATGTCCGACCAGACCAAGCGCACCCCTGGAAACCAGCGCAAAACCACCGCTAAATCCCATTTTGCCACATTAATCAACTGTTTGCACGACCAAGATGCCAAGTCGTTGCCCCCAAGGTGCACTAATAAAATCCCCGGCCATGGGAGACGACTCCGCTGATGTCGAAGCAAAGGCAGCAGCTGCATCCACTTCAGCCCACGCTCGCCCAGCCATGCCACAGACACCACTGCAGGATCGACGCCCCAATTTTTTCCGATTGGCCTCTCCTCAGCCCTCCGACCAGCCCAGAAGACGAAAGAGTGCCCGAGGATCCAACAAGTAAGTAGACTACGCACGAGAGCTGAAAAAGAAATGAACAGTTAATAACACCCCCCCCAGACACCCCCCCTCATAAACGCACATAGCATTGAAAAGCCTTGGACCTCCACCTGCCAATGTGTTGTATCTGTCCCCCAGAAAACCCCAGTCCCGCAGCACTTGTAGCCACCCCAATGCGAAAGGAATGCGGAGAGAATCGCACAGGATCCTCCCCAATGCGACGGAGAGCTAACCGCAAGACCGCAGACACTTGAAACTGAGTTACCACCCTACCGTCCTGATGAACCCATAGACACTCCCCTCCCACCGGGCATGCTTGCAAATACTCCTGCATCGCCGCCAGAGGGCAAGTACTACCACCTATCGCGGCCAAGACCACCCATAGGCCCTTCCCTTGCTGATCCGTTTTGGATCTGTCGAGCAGTATCCGCATGATTGATCCGTCAAACTGGACATGACTCCGACGCATTCCCCTCCGCGCCCCGACCTTTTTGGAGCTCGCAGTAAGTTCCCCCACCCGGAAAGCCCCAAAAAATGCCACTGTAAAAAGCGCCCGAAAAAGACGCGCTTCGTGACCGGAAACCAACACGGCA
The DNA here is from genome assembly GCA_033557465.1 of Ichthyophis bannanicus. Classification (NCBI taxonomy): domain Eukaryota; kingdom Metazoa; phylum Chordata; class Amphibia; order Gymnophiona; family Ichthyophiidae; genus Ichthyophis; species Ichthyophis bannanicus. The sequence continues at coordinate 514,394,999 of CM066031.1, read as the reverse complement.
GGCAACACCTCGCATAGCCGCTCAAGCAACTCGTGCGTAATAGGGCGCCACCTATCTGGCGGAGTCGGCAGCAAACGCTCCCAACCACGCAAAAGCTGCCGCACGACAACACTCCCCAACGGTTGCCCCCATCCAACTGCACGTGAGAAAAAGGTGAAACCCGCCAGATGTCCCTTTACCGCAGATCGGGACAAACCCAGACCTTTTGCCCTTCCTATATATCGCCCCAACCAATACTCCGAAACTGACCCCCCACGCCAACCACAATCCCCCAAAAAAGCTACCACCAATTTGCATCCTCTCCGGTAAGACTCCCAGGTCCTTTCAGCCACCGAACATCTCAGGAGCTCTTTCATCTCCACAGGCCAAAGGTCCACAAGTTCCACGGGACTGCATGCCCTTCTAGATCTGCCAAAGGCGCCAACCTCCGAAAACGGTCCATCTGCAAACGAGAAAGCGCATCCGCAATGCAATTAGTATGACCTGGAATATGACGCGCCTTCAACACCACGTTGTAACGCAAACAGCGAAGTACCACGGCTCTCATAAGCGCCCCAACCTGCAAACAACGCGGAGAGTAGCAATTAACCACATTCACTACGGCCTCATTGTCACACCACCACACCAATTTCCGATTCATCAACTTGTTGGGCCACAGCTCCAAAACTAGCAACATCGGGAAAAGTTCCAAAAAAGTTATATTCTTCATTAGCCCAGCCTCACGCCAGTCCTCCAGCCATTTTTCCGCACACCACTGCCCGCCGAAGTAGATCCCCACCCCCGCCCCTCCAGCAGCATCGGTGTAAAGCTGTAAGTCCTCGCAGGAATACTCTCCCTCCAAAAGGACCGTCGTCCCGTTGAAGTCCTTCAAAAAGACATCCCACACTTTCAAATCCTCCTTCAGAACTCTAGAGAGCCGTAACCGGTGATGTGGCTTTGCAACCCCGGCCTTCGCCGCCGCCAATCGGCGCAAGAATACCCGCCCCATAGGAATTACTTTACAAGCAAAGTTAAGAGATCCAATCAATGCTTGCATCTCTCGCAAAGTGATCTTGGAAGAGGCCAGCACATTCGCCACCAACACCCGTAAGCTCACCACTTTCTCGCTTGGCAATCTCGCCACCATCTGCACGGAGTCTAACTCCACTCCCAAAAATGTGAGTTTGGAACAGGGTCCCTCCGTTTTTTCCGAAGCTAAGGGTACCCCCAACTCAGTCGCCAACTCCACGAAACCATCCAATAGCTCAGCACAAGCAGTGTTATCCCCGGCTCCGACAAACAGAAAATCATCCAGATAATGCACTACTGCGGACCTACCAACTTTACGAATCACCGCCCATTGGAGGAAGGAACTGAACTTTTCAAAATACGCGCAGGAAATCGAGCAGCCCATGGGCATACACTTGTCAAAGTAAAAACTCCCTTCCAATTGAAAACCTAATAGATGAAAACAGGAGGGATGAACTGGTAACAAACGAAATGCAGACTCGATGTCGACCTTTGCCATCAGGGCCCCAGGCCCTGCCTCCCGAACTAACTCCACCGCCCTATCAAAGGAGGCATAACGCACGGTACAAAAAACACGCGGTATGTGATCATTCACCGAAGCACCACCTGGAAAAGACAAGTTATGAATCATCCTGAATTTGCCGGGAACCTTCTTTGGTATGATCCCCACCGGTGACACCACAAAATCCGGAAAGGGCGGCTGAACGAACGGCCCCGCGAACCTACCTAAGGCCAACTCTGATGCCACCTTGTCGTGCACCACCGAGGCAAATCGCCGCACAGAAGCAGAATTCCTTGCGGACGCCACTGAAACAACCCCTTGAACCGGTATAACAAAACCCGACCGAAAACCCCACCTTAACATGTTTGACACCCCCCACTTAGGATACCCCAGCAGGCACTCCCGCAAGCGGTCGACTCAAATAGGTGTGGACGCTACACCAAAACCACCCAAACTACTTGAGGGCCGGCAAAGCCGGCACTGCCGTACTTTTCTTAAGACACCTGGCCGCTGAATGACCTCCTCCACACGAGGAACATGCGTGCCAGAACTTGCAGTCCGGAAACGGGCAGGACGACCTGTTAAAACTCCAACAGACATCCCCCCCTGCACCTGCCCCGGGCCTAATGGGCGAGACAACTCCCCCGCCCCGAAAGGAATGACCAACTCCACCAGTCAAACCCATATACCCCCTACCGCTTCCACCCCCCGCAGATGCCCGCGCCAACATCTGCATGAGCCACAAGTTGATGTCCTGCATACCCCAAGTTAACGACTTGTGCTCCTCCATCTTATTCCTAAACTTTTCGTCGTAGTTAAGCCACGACCACCCTTCATGAGTCTGAGAGGCTTCCAGAATGGAATCCGCATAAGCAAGCAGAAGACCATATTGACCGGGGAAATGGTGCCCCCAAACACTAGCCAACCGCAAAAAGGCACGAACCCAATTGACCACCGTCCTGGACACCTTCTTTACCCTCCCCGCCTTCTCATCTTCTTTTCGCTTTTTGTGGCTCTCCCCCGAGCGCTTCCGACCTTCTAACAAACGAAAGATATCAATATACCGCCGCTTGCGAATTTTTCGCCTCAATTTCCTAAGAACACCTTCCCATAGCTCCGCCAATGCCGTCACATTCGAGGGGTCACTAGACCGCCCAGAATCTGCTGCTGATCCATCTAGTACCACTATCTGCCCGGCGTCAACTTCTAAGGAGGAAGCCGAAGACTCAGAGGAAGAAGAAGACGACGACTCGGAACTCCGACCCCGCCTGCACGAATGCTTCCGGTTTTTGCTCACTTTACGGGACCGCTCCGTCTTACCACCGCTGCCCCCCACTTGAGATCCGATATCGGCTTGTAACTCACCTGACCCCAGCTGCGTCCTCAGTATCCCAGGCGATTGCACCGCCTCCGTTGTGGGCTCCTCTTGAGACTGCTGTTCCAGAGCGCCGACCGCATCCCTAGCCGATTCCCCACGTTGGTCGGATTCCCTGCGAGGTTCCGCCATCACCGCTGGCTGTTGTCCCGCCGCTCCGGGCGCTGGTCCTGCAGCCGCAAGCCAAGGAAGCTGTGGAGAAACAAAAGGACAAAAAGCAGGAGCAGGGGGGTACCCAACCGGCCAAGCTGGCTGCCAAGCACGTGCCCAATCGGCCCCAGAAGAGCCTTGACCGCCCGCCAACCAAAGCTCCCATCCAGAAAATTGATCCACCGCAGCATTACCCAACATCCCAGCATCTCCCAGCCCATAAGGGAGACCCCTGCCAGCACCCCATCCCGAGCCCTGACCTGTAGTCCCGAAAAAACTAGCCCGGGTAGCACTCCCAGATTGACTTGGCACCACCCCCACACACTGATCTACCGCATCTCCACTCACCCCCTGAAACCCCATCGGTTCCCTTGTCACCTGAGGAGAAACTGCTGCATCTCCCTGCACCCTGCCAACTTCCGCAGCAGCACCGTGCCCCCGTGAACGTGACTGCGGGTCTCTTCCAGCCCTACCCGCCACCCTCGCAGCTCTGCCCCTCACCTGCGCAGCTGCCCTGGCCCTGCTTACAACAGATCCTCCTCGCTGACCCCCAGTCCTACCACCCACTCCTTTTTGGCCTTTTGCACCCCCACGAGCTAACTGCGCCCGCTCTAGAGCCCCCGCACCCCAAACCGCGCTGCCCACGGCCTGACGGCATGCTGAAATAAAGCACAAATTCCAAGGCAGGGAAATACTGACAGTACGGAATGGTATTACTTCACAATTTCGCGTAAAATCTACCAACCAGCCAAGAGAATGTAAGAAGATACCACCAGTAACAAACCGCAGCACTGCCGCCAGTACAGAGACAGCACTCGCCTGACAGCTGACTTCGCTCCCGGAAGACCGATCAATCCAGGCTACGGCACTGTAAGTCCTGCCATGCTGCACGACCCGCTGCCTCATGTGCCTCCACTCCACTGCCCCTGAACACCTCCGACAAGATCCAGACGCCGATGAAGACGGAGCAAGTCGTCCTTACATCCGCATGTGCTCAGGCCGCATCGAAGTGGACTGCTGCACCCCCCACGCCCGTCCCCACCGCGCATGAGCCAACCCCCGTCCAATCAATTTAAAAGATGCCTTGCTCGTCGCGTCCTCCCCCCTCCCCCTTCCCCCTTCCCCCTTCCCCCCCCACCCCCAACCAGACACAAGGTCGACGCCGCCGCGCACCCGGTTACTTCCGGGCGCATGGTCGCTGCCCGCGCCCTTTCTATATATTAAAATTCCAGGGGGTTAGCTATACCTTTCTTGACCCTATCCATTTGACTCAATTTATTGTTAGCAAAAGTGCCAGTCTTCCATCACAGCCTCTGGAACCACAAAGGTCGGCTTCCTAACTTGACTTATTGTTAGAGTATAACTGCACCAGCTGCGTGTCTTATTTCCTTTGTATTTTTCTTCTTGGTAATGGTTTTGACCCTCTCTTATAATTGTGGACTAGTGAATATTGCCAGTATTTTCTTTTGTTCTCTTACGAGATATGAGGCAGTTTGCCTTGTTTCTTTTTCTTATTTTGCATATTCTTATCCATAACAAGTGTTTATCTTGTATACGCTCTTAAAATTGCATAAATAGAAAGTAAAAAAAAAAAATGGGGAAGGGGTTGCTTCCTTTGGGCTATTTTGATAAAAGGGTAACGGGCGAGCAGACTGAATATATGAATTTCAAAAACTTGTTCTTGGTCTATGGGATCGGATTTGAGAGAGAGAGCTATAATCAATGCAAGCAGAATATAAAGGCTGTTACAGGGGTGGGATCAACAGTGAAGACAGAGGCAGCAGTGTCAGTAGCTACTGGGAGCAGAAGAAACAGCGGTAACTGTGGAGATAGCTTCAGAAGCAGCTGAGCAGACTGGAAGAAAAAGTGGTCGTGGGGGTGGGACCAGCAGTGGCATTGGTGAGAATATGATTACAGGCAGCTATAGAGGCCAGAAGCAGGAGTATAAGGATCAGCATTAACCTGCAAGGCCTGGGAACAGCAGTGCAGCGACTGACTGGAGAGAGAAAGAGGCACTACTAGGGATTGGCTGGGGGAGTGGAGACTGGCTGAGGAGGAAGAGAGGGGCTGGTAGGAATTGGTTAAGGAAAGAGAGGGAGAGGGGGAGAGAGAGATACTAGTGGGAACTGAATGGTGGGAGGGGGAGAGAGAGAGAGAGGCTGCTTCAGAAGGGAGGGTGAGGATGGTAAAGAGGGCTAGAGGGGACAGGCTTGGTGCTGAGGAGGGGGGGGGTCTGCAAAGAGTGGTAGGGAACCTCTGTACACTAGTTCTAAGGGGTAGAGTGTGAGTTCTCTCCTGCAGGCACAAATAGGTAACACAGCAGTTACTGTATGTAGGTCACTTACACTAAGCAGAATAGATGCAGGTAAACTAGAAAAGGCTTCTGGTTCTCTCCCTCTTTAGGGAAATTAGAGTAGCACTTTCCATTCTAAGTCATAAGAGCAGGCAAAGTAGTAAGTTTTCCAAGAGAGAAAGATAGATCCGGCTCTTAGAATTTTTCTCAGGAGACTTGTAGCACTATACAAATGCTCAGTAGTAGTAGTAGTAATGTGGCACGATTAGATTTCGATACCACAAGATGTCCTAAGAGTTACAGGAGCTGCCTCCCAGAACCTGCAGAAGCAAGGGAAAGAGGGTGTAGTTTGTGACCCTGTAGAGGGAAGAAGTCAATCTATGTCTCAGTACATATATTCTGTGTCAAAATTATCACCTCTGAAGAAGTTTTTTTTAATGTAAAATATTATTGGGGGGGGGGGGGCGCTACATAGGATGCCATCACAGCATTGTACATTTGTTCAGAGCTGTAAAGGCAAATGAGAATCCCAGACCACACTCAGTAAATGCAATATAACAAAGAGCTGGCCTCAGCCTTAGGACCACAGTCATATACAATGAGAGGAGGAAAGGGAATCAATACCGTTGGGGCATAACATCCGTGTGTTCTTCAGAGAAGCAACTGCACTGCTTACCATAAACTGCACTGATGTCACCGTCACTATGACAACATTATGACAAGAGCCCGTCATTCTCTGATACCTGGTAAAAGCAGCTGTCACCTCTAATTGCCTGAATAAAGGCAAAAAGCAGCAGAAAACGGAATTCCCTTTTCCTTACTTCAAAGCACAGGGTCACAGTCATATTTCAATGTTTGAGGAAGAAAATGGATCCATCTCAGCGCAGCCGCCAGAAAGTTTTGGACACCATCATAACGATATCAGGACATCAAGAGTGAGCAAACTTTCATTTAGTCAAAGCAAAATAAGAAAACAACCAATTTATTACTTAATGTTCTGCAAAGAAGAATAGACAGTATTTGTATAAGTTTCAAGCAGCTTATATTGGTTCTGTTTACTAACTCTGTCCAGTGTACGATGTGCAATATTTTATATCGGCCGAACAGAAATATAGGGATATGTTTACTAAACTGCGGTAATGTCACTCGCGTTAGGTTCCGCGGTGATGATACAGATGCCCATATAAGGGAGTGGTCAGGGCAGCATTATGGCAAGCCGTGTCAGGTAACACATATTATAAGGCACATTATAAGGCACGTTACAAGGCACCTTATTAGGCACAGTTCAAGGCACGTGCCTTAACGTGCCTTGTACTGTGCCTAATAAGGTGCCTTGTAACGTGCCTTGTACTGTGCCTAATAAGGTGCCTTGTAACGTGCCTAATTAGGACCCTTATAACGCCTTATAAAGATTGTTGGCAACTGTGGTCAGGGTACTATGGGCTGGTAGCACGGATCTGCAAAGATATGACTGTCACAGGCAAGCAAAATATCTGCCTTGGACAGGAGGGAACAATGAGAAATTGAACCCATAACCTCCACCTACAACGTCAGTGTACTAACCAGTAGTCTATACCTCTATGGCTTGTTGCATAGCAATGGCTGGGTACAGAAGGACTGCAAGTCACCGCACAAACCATCTGCTCTGTGTGCTAGGATAGGGTAACCCCACCAGCACCCATGATGTATTGAACATGCAGAACAGCGGCCTACAGCTGACCACCAAATGGGGTCTGCTCCTCTCCGGTACTGCAACGTGGTAAGACGGACTGACAGTGCGTGATACTGGCACAGAGTAGCTACAGACCATGCCATTGTGCAGGTTCTGTGTTCATCCTGAGGGATAGGATGGGCGCCCAGCACTAGGTCCACAGTACATGTGGTGCTAGAGATAGGTCCTGCTGCACATCCCCAGCACTGCCAGTGTGTGACAGGTGTTCTCAGCAGTGCAACTGAAGGTGCATCTGTTCCAGCTGTGTTCTGCAGTCACATGTGGCCCTGTGGGACTGGACACCACCCAGATTATTGCGTACCTGGTCTTAAGGTCTGGCTGCCATGGGTACCTGTTATCAGGGCAGTGGGGCATCTAGACTCACATGAGGGCTATGTAGCACTGCCACTGTGGGTCTAAGTGGCATGCACTACATACCCCAAGGGGCCTCAATCACCCCTTTTGTAGATGAGGGTGTGGGGAGGGGGACAGGTGCCTTCACCCTGCAGAACGGCTGAAGTACCAGCAACCATAGTCTGTAAACGGGGGCGCTGGGTGAGAATGTCCACAGTCTTGGCAAAGGCAAATATTAGTATGACTTGCAAAGGATTGTGGGAAATGTAGTCCATTCATACCAGAATCAGCCATTCACAAATAAATGAGTTGTGCTTGCTCGAGTGTAAGCAAAGAAAATATATTTTATTTATGGGGTTATTTCTCCCACACAGATTTACTTGGTAGCACAAAAAGAATACTTGCTTTCAGTATTAAACTTAGGAAAAACAAATCATGATCAGCAACTGAACTTCTTAAGCAATCAATCAAGCAATAAAGACCTTGATGGGAACAGAAAGGTCTTTCTGTGGGCTCCTGCTAATACCTTTTAGCAGTGCTCCAAAAACAAAACAAAACAAAACCCAAAAAGTAATCAAAAACTGTTCTTTTTCAAGGATAACTTCTTGTATTTTCACACACACCCAGAAGTGTCCTTTCAGAGCTCACATGCAATTATGCAAGGCTTAATTGCTAACAATTAACCAGCTGCAAACCTCTTGGCTGGTTTACTTTCTATAGGTGGCTCAAATCCTACCCAAAAGCTTTCTTGTAAACTTTTCTGGGTAGATAAAAGAACAAGTTATATTTCTTTTTGATGGTTGTTGTATTTGTGAAAGTATTTTACCACAGCAGCCTAGACAGAGAGCAATCCATGTAATCACTCTGATCATTTAAAATATCTCCTTCTTCTTCAACTATCATAGAATCAATATCATGGACTGGGTCAGAGGAATTTCTTAATGGAGCACTCTCAGGACAATACTTGTTTCCCTGCTGTCTTCCAAGTGAAGAGCTAGGGCATAGATCAGTGTTCATACCTGAGCTTCCATTGCTGTTAGGGTTCCTCTCCAGATATCCTGGCCAGTATGTAGTCCAGTTTTTATGTCCAGCCTTCCAATCAAGATCCCTGGACACTGGGTCTCTCTTCACATACCTTCTTGCACTGGTCTTAGGACCCCTTACAAATGCAGCCGTCTCCCTCACAGGTGCCGTCCGGGGATTCCTGGCTCTGTAACCCCACTCCTCTGGCTTCCCCCAGTATGCTTGCCTCTGGAATGACTCCCAGCACACGTACTGCTATGGACTCCTTTAGACCTCCAAGATGCTTTTCTCTTCTTTCTTCCATGCTGCTTCTTGCTCTCTCTGTCCTTGAGCTCTGGGTTCCTCATCAACTCCAACTCCAACTCTTTTTGATTCTGTGTAGAATCTGTTTTACTTTTAACCTGCTTAGAGGGATACTCCACCCTAGCACAGCTCAGCTGTGCTGAATCAAGCCCTGCCCTTGGAGATGAGTGCTTGGGGATTACCTCATAGCTCTCCTGATTGAACACACGTTTCCCCACTTCAGCTCTTCTAGAGGCTGTTTGAAACCTGGTGCATTCTGGGACTGGTAGTCTTTTATGAAAACATTCTGTTTTATTATTTCTACCAGAAAAGACAGGTTGCTTGTTCATAGCCAATTCACCTCTATTATAGCTCCTTCCTGAACTATGATAAGCTTCCTTATCACAAGTCCTGCTGGCAGATGACAGCCCTCCAGGGCTGCTGGGCCAGTGCCATACCTGTGAGCATTGCCGACCAGCAGTGATGTTTGGGATAGGCAGGGGAAGGCTCAACTGCCCCACACCATGGTCTGCCATTCATCAACAGACAACACAGTCAGACTGCACCTGCAGCATCCTACAAGGTGTTCCCACCATGCACAGGCAAACTGCAGACAGCCCACTAACCAGTCCATAGTGCATGCTCACAGGTGAACCCTGCGCACCCAGAGGTGGGATACACAGACACCAAGCAGGTATCTCCATGATTGGGCCCCAGAACCAGGAACACACAGGTATCACTGGAAACAAACAATGTGTAACACTATGCGGGAACATAGACATGCCATAGTCACTGCTCAGTCAGAGTGAGAGTGACACCACCCCCCCCCCCCCACCCCCCAGCATGACATGCTGTGGCCACCCTCTCCATGCAGGTGGTGGTCGAGCACTACAGTGTCCCAGCCTTTGCCCTCCACCCTGTGCAGATGCATCCTGGCCAATCTGCCCTATCAGGGCCATACCCACAATACCTTGCTCCTCATTATGCACATTTGCAGGCTAACGCTGGAAGCAGTGTGGGCAATGTGGGCTCAGTGAGGTGTTGGCAGACACAAAACAATGGAGAGACATACACACACTCCCACACCTATCAAAGCATTGTGCAGATATGGAGGTGGTTGACAACCCTACCTGCCGCACAGGTCCTGATCATAGTGGCAACACTGCTAATCTGTGCAGGGGGTAGTAGTGGTGCTCTGGTGATAACTGCAGCTCTGTGTTGGGGCCAACAGCCTGACACTCCATGAAGCTGTGGATAGTGGAGCCCTTGTGAGTGGGTGTCCATACCCCTGTGCACCGCTGCGTTGAGGTTTGCCCATGTTGTTGTGGCTGCATTGTGGGATAAAACTATGGGGAGATGCTCTGCAGGATCCACAGATGGGACGTGAACCTCGGCTCTTGGACATGCTGGCTGAGTGTACTGCACCACACTGTTGCCACAGCAGCACATAGTGGTCCCTGGGTCTACCCTTACATTCCTCGGCCAGACCTCTTCTGTTGCACTGCACACCATATACTGGTACAGGGCATGGCCTAGGTCCACTGCAGGTGGGTGCCACTGCTCCCTCCAGTACAATCACCCACCCCATCTGCCATGCCGCCATGACCATATGCTGTCGGTGCCGGTGGTGCGCCATCCCAGGCCATCCAGGGGGCAGGTAGGCGGCTGCCTAAGGTGTGGGTTCTGGGGTAGGGGTGCCTACATAGGTGTCCATGCTTCCCCCGGCACCACCTGTCACTGTTATGTGCCCCTTGGGGTACCTTCTGGGTAATATCCCCTGGATGGGACACTGTGGGACACAGACTCATGGGCATGTTTGACCCTGGTCAGTTGCTGTCTTGCTGGTTTACATTTTCTGCGTTCCTATGTGCCACCTCGGCAACCACATAGTCTACCCTGTGCCCCAGTACGTAACATTACGTACAAGCCACCTGCAGCCCCCATGCCCCATTTGCGCCATCACCATAGTGGCCTTTCATACCTGGGCACTATGCTGTTGCTGCAAATGGAGCACTACTATCACCTTTCTTGGGCTCCCTGCCTATGCTGTACATTGCTGACACTTAAATGGTTTCTCTCTCCTGCAAATGTGCATCTAACGCCAGGTTTTCAGTTGCGTTAAGATTCAGCCCTTCATTTCCCTGCGTTAGTGTGGAAGGGGCCTCTCCCCGCCCACCCCCTGCCCATTGACCCCCTTCTCTTCGCCCTCTCTCCACCCTCAGCGGGACTTACCACGGCCGTGAACACTAACATGCATTATGTAACGTTAAGGCGTGTTAATGTTACGTAATGTTACGTTTATGTGCGTTAATGTTACGTAATGTTACGTTAACATGCGGGAACGTTACATAACGCACCTTAACATAGCCGCCGCTATGTTACTGCAGTTTAGTAAACATGCCCCATAATGTTACAAAATGGACCAAATCCTTTATAGGAGCATCAGTGCAGGCAAGCAAAGTCCTCTCTCTTCACTCCCTACTATATCCCCAGCACTTGCTTCTTTTCATCACATAGATGGAGTATTGCAGGTCATTTTTTTCATTGGGGTGTAAGAGCTCTGCTTCATTTCTGGCCATTTTGTATCCACAGATATGTCCTTATCTTTATGTTGAACTCATGTATAGCCCTTCTCTATTTATCAAACCTTCCCAAATATGATGCTATTGCATCTGATAGACTAAAATGCAGTGCAGGGATGATTCAGACTATGGTCAAGGGATTTGCTAGACATACAGTATATTTTCTATAAACTGAACACCAAAAACAATGGAAAACATTACATCTTTTAAAAAGGTTTAGACAAGGTTTACTTTGTAAAGAAAAAAGAAACTGACATTTTCTGGGGCTACTGTTTAGCATAAGAGGCAAGTTGCTATTTTGTAGATTTTTCTACATTTGTTATCCCCCTATGCTTGCTTCTTATTGCTGTTCAAAACAGTGCTTCTTGACCCTCTCTTGAATTCTCACTTAGCCAGTTGGGTTTCCATAATTACTTCAATGAATATGCATGAGAAAAAATGGGGATATATTGGAGATCAGCAATGCGCAAATCTCTTTTTTGCCTATTCCATTTTGGACTATTTTATCTTCCTGGCCTTTCAGTGCAATCCATGACAGACACCGAGACCCTGGTGCAGAATGTTCAGAAATCAATTTTAGGACAGCAACGATGTAGTCCCTTTAGGGGCAACTTTCAAACCATGCACCTACATGTAGGGGTAATTTTTTAGCAGGACATGCAACATATAATTTAAACATCTACTGTACAGTAGACATTTCAAATTATACCTATATTCATGCATGTTCTTACATTATGCAAAGATATGCACAAAATAATTTTATGAAAGCATTTTATGAACGTATACTGGCATTTACCCACAAAGATGCCTTCATAAAATTATTCTCTGTATATACCTCATATAAGTACCAAATATCAGCCACTACATGGCTGATTCTATGTAGGGCACATAGGTTTCATGTGTGTAAGTTTGGTAGGAGTATGCACAGGATCAGTGATTGGGTAAAGCTTAGCCAGGCCCAAATCTACTACTACTACTAATCATTTATAAAGTGCTACAAGACATATGCAACGCTGTACAGACACATACGTATGCCTAAATTATAGAATACTATGATATGTGTGCCACTGATCTAGATGTGGGCAGTTATGACTGCTCTAGAGCAGGTGTAACTGCCACGACTCAACACAGGTATATTTGTACACCCTTATTCTATAAAGTAAAGGTTATGTATGTTTTACTTTATAGAAGAGGTCCCACATACATGCATGGCAACACGCTTTGCCTACGTGTGAGCTTGTAAGATTGCCTTCTACATGTATAGGCTATACCAGTGTTTTTCAACCTTTTTTGTGCAAAGGCACACTTTTTTCATGAAAAAAATCACGAGGCACACCACCATTAGAAAATGTTAAAAAAATTTACCTCTGTGCCTATATTGACTATATATAAAGTAATTCTCTTGAATAGGAATCAAACACTCACACCAATCCCCCTCCCCTGCTGGTTCACTCACACCACACACCCCCCCCCTCCACTGCTGGTTCACTCACCCACCCCCCTGTCACTTACTCACCCCTCCTGCTGGGTCACTCACTCACTTACCCCCCCTCCCCTGCTGGTTCACTCACACCATCGCCCCCCCCCCTTGCTGGTTCACTCACACCACCCCCCCTCCACTGCTGGTTCACTCACACTCCCCCCCCCTTGCTGGTTCACTCACACTCCCCCCCCCCCTTGCTGGTTCACTCACACACACACACACCCCCTCTGCCCAAGCCGCTGCTTCTGCTTTGTACAGAGCAGCGGCTGCACTACACTTACATTGAAAAGTAAAGAGAAACTGTGTCAGGAGCCCTCCGGTCATTGCAGAGCCCGAGGAAGTGATGTCATGGAGGCGGGCTCCTCACAGGCTGTCTTTCCTTTTCAAATTAACTTTATTGCAGCTAAAGTTAATTTGAAAAGGAAAGACAGCCTGTGAGGAGCCCGCCCCCATGACATCACTTCCTCGGGCTCTGCATGATCGGAGGGCTCCTGACACAGTTTCTCTTTACTTTTCAATGTAAGTGTAGTGCAGCCGCTGCTCTGTACAAAGCAGAACCAGCGGCTGCACTGCTATAGGGAATCGCGATCGTGTTTGCGCCGCGGACTTCGGCACAAAAGCCGGTTTTTTGCTCTGGCCGCTCCCGATCTTGCGGCCAGAGCAAAAAACCGGCTTTTCAATGGCCGGTTTTACAACTGTGCCGGCAGCCGGCCTGGCCATGGAAAAACCGGCCAGGCCGGCTGAAAACCGGCCGGTTGGCAACCCTAATTTGTGAGCCGAGGCCACATGTTACGGATGAAATTGGAATTTTTCCCACGGCACACCAGACAATATCTCACGGCACACTAGTGTGCCGTGGCACAGTGGTTGAAAAACGCTGGGCTATACATCTCACTGTGAAAGCTGGTTTACCTGCTTTTTAGGCTGCACACCAAGATGTGTAACTTTTAGGCATCATCGTGGATAATACATTGAAACCCTCCATCCAGTGTGCAATGGCGGCCAAGAAAGCAAATAGAATGCTAGGAATTATAAGGAAAAGAATGGAGAATAAAACCAAGGAGATTACAGTGCCTCTGTATCGTTCCATGGTGTGTCCACACTTTGAATATTGTATGCAATTCTGGTTGCCATATCTTAAAAAGGATATAGTAGAATTAGAAAACGTACAGAGAAGAGTCACCAAAATGGTAGAGGGGATAGAAAGATAATCCTATGAGGAAAGGTTTAAAAGTTTAGCCTGTTCAACCTAGAAAAGAGACAGCTGAGGGGAGATATGACAGAGGTCTATAAATTAATGAATGGAGTAGAACGTGTAAATGTAGATAGCTTGTTTACTCCATCAAAAAGTACAAAGACTAGAGGACATGCAATAAAGCTACAAATTAAGAGTAATAAGGAAAAATATTTTTTCACTCAACGCATAATCGAACACTTGAATTCATTACAAGAGGATGTAATAAATGCTGTTAGTGTAGCTGAGTTAAAAAAAGGCTTGGACAAGTTCCTGGAGGAAAGGTCTTTAAACCATTACTAAAGAAGACATGGGAAATCCATTGCTTACTCCAGGACAAGCTTTGTGGAACTTGTGTACCTTTTTGGGAACCTGCCAGGTGCTTGTGACCTGGATTGGCCACTATTGGAAACAGGATACTGGGCTTGATGGACCTTGGTCTGACCCAGTATGGCATTTCTTATGTTCTTATACATTTAGGAATCAAAAACCAATTGACCTGATAGTCAAAGGATTTATGCTTCTATTGAGAGATATGCTCCTAAATTGGTCACTTTGAAAATTTACTATGGTTGACTGCCTAAATATTTTCTTAAAATATAAATATACTTCTAAATGTAGGAGCATAAAAAGTGGAAGGCAATGAAGACAAATTTAGAGTGGGCATAAAAGGTAGGAGCTTAGCATTGATTTTCAGCATCTAAATTGTGCTCAAACAGTTGTGGTCAACATTACTGGCACCTTTGCATTTTAAGTGTGCTGCATACAATATCTTGAGAAATAATTGGAAATATGCCAACTGTATAGAAAAAAACAAAATATGACCTGGATAGGATTAATGGCATCCTTCAATTTGGTTGCACAACTGTTGGCAGTGATGACAGCCTCCAAATGTTTCTTGTAGCCATCTATAAAAGTTTTGTACATCTGTCTGCTGGTAGTTTCTTCCGCGCTTCAACTGTGATTTGTTCCATCTCATGAATGTTTCCAGGATTCCTTTTACCAATAGATTTCACTCTTTCCAGAGATCCTCGATCAGGACTCATTGCTGGCCAGTTTAAAACAGCCCATTTTTCCCTTTTTAACCATTCTTTTGTAGTTTTGGATGTATGTTTTGGGTCATTGTCCTGTTGAAGGACCCATATCCTTCGACCCAGACCTAGCTTTCTGACACTAGGTAGCACATTTTACTCCAAAATACCTTAGTAGTCCTTAGACTTCATGATTCCTTTGTTCCAGGCTTCCAGTTCCTGAGGCAGTAAAACAGCCCCACAACAGTATTGAACCTCTACCATTTTAACTGTAGGAAGAGTGTTATTTTTCCTTATAAGCTTAATTTCCTCACCTGTAAATGTATCGCTGATCTGCATTGCCAAAGTGTTCAAGTTTGGTTTCATCTGTGTACAGAACATTTTCCCAGAAGGATGGTCGTTCCTCAAGGGGGTTTGTTCAAAGATCAGGCATGCCTTTTTATGTCTGACTTTGAGCAGTGGAGTCCTTGGCCTTCACCCATGAAGTTTTTCTTTGTTTAGTGCACGTTGTATGTTGTGGGTTGAAACCACCACTCCAGATTGCTCCATGTCAGACTTAAGCTCTTTGGATATTGTACATGGTGTTTTTCCAACAGTTCGCACTAACCTTCGAAGACTTCTTGGATTAATTATCCTCTTCCCACCATGTCCTGGGAGGTTCTTGACAGTTCCATGAGCAGAAAACTTCTTAATTACATTGTGGACTGTAGACAAGACCTTTGGAAATGTCCTTGTACCCCTTTGAAGTTTGATGTTTGGTGATAATGGCTTTTCTGACAATCTCATGGAGCTCTCATTTTCACAATGGTGAGACAAGAAACAGGGAGTGAATGTGGCCATTTTAAACATTAGAGCCATCATTCATTCATTGATTAAAGTCCTGTGAGTATTGACAATTGATCACAGGTGCATCTAATTTTATTGAAATGGGAATGTGGTTCTTCTATTCAAACTGATTTGAATTGTTTATAAAGGGCCAATAATCATGTCCTGGCAATGTCCAAGTTTTTATACTTTTCCTACTATTTCCTTTTTAATTGGTCTTGTTTTATTTGATTATTTTATGTGTTAAATATGTGTGCATATATAGTCCAAAACCATTTCACTGGCCACGTTTTTTGAGGTGATATTGGATATTAAGGTGTTGAACTGCAAGGGTGCCAATAATATTGACCAGAACTGTAAATCAAAGCAAATGAATGGCAGGCCTAAATTTAAGAGCATAAATATTAAGCTCCTAAATTAGAAAGAATTTTCAGCTGAAAACTTAGGGCATTAGCTGCTACATGGGGTTAACACAGGATTAACACCTGCAAAAAATCAGATATCACAGGCAATTTTGTGTGGTGGGGTTGTGATGGATCAAGGTGAGGCTGGCCCAAACAAAGTTGGCCATGATCTCGCTGTGCCACCCCCTAGCGAGATGCTAGAGGGCAGCACCTCATGACAGTGACCATTTTGAATGGGTTGCTAGATGGGCAGGAGTGTATATGATCGCTCCTGACCCTTTTTATCCCACACCATTATAGATCTTACGGTATATGTGGGGGGTCAGGGGCCATGGCCCCCCATGCTGGCTGCTTAGTCGGGATTTTTGTTTTGTAAAGGGAAGTGGGCTTAGCATCGGGGGTGGGGGGGGGGTTAGCCGACTGGCTAGCTGGGTCAGTTTTGAGCCTCAGGGGTTGGACCAATCCCCCCTAGCAGCTCCCGATGGTGATTGGGAGCTGTCCAGGGGGATTGGTGCTGATGTGAGGCCACCACAGTTATTTTTTATATTGTCGGTTCCGCGGGTTGCAGCACCATGGCACTGAAAATATTGGTAGGGAGGTCCAATCACTGCTGACAGCTCTGTGCACCCGATTGCTACCATCCCTCCCCATGGATTTACTGTGGGGACATGCGGTACCTGCTTTGGCAGACACTGTAGGACTTTTTCCACAATATCTGCCAAGGCAGGTAACACGGGGTCTCTGCGGGAAATCTAAACCTCCGCAGTATCTGCAGGACCTGGCAACCCCCCCTGCACATACCGCAGAGGTTTGCTGCTCACTGCTCAGTTTTGACTGCTAATGCACCATGTTAGCAGCCAAAATTAACGTGGTTTAGTAGACATACCCCTTAGACTCCTAAGTGTGGCTGAAAATAGATCACAAATTTAGGAGCTCAGCTTTTTTTGAATATCAGACCCAATATTTATACTTGTAGAGGATATACAAGAGTCATGCCACCCCAGAACCTCCTTGGCATGCCTTCTTTTTTCCATGTATAGTTCTCAATGGATAATGGGCTACACATCAATATTTTCACATAAAGCCAGTGATTTTTGAAGAAAAAAACAGTCACGTGTTCAAGGCCACACCAAATCTATTATTATTTTTAAATATTGGGCCTGTAAAGTTTGCAGATAAATTTTCTAAAACCTTTCATACCTACTTTTGGAAATTCAAATACATGCACATAAGTGCATGACCTGACCCAATCCTGCCCCCCAGGAATGTCTCCCCACTATACAGGTGCAATTATGCATCTCTTGGCTCTGTGTATTTCTGCACATCAAACCATGTTTGAATATGGCCCTTCCTATGGCCCAGGTGTAAGTTCATGTCCCTCTTCTACAGTTTCTAAATAGGGAAGTTTTGTCTTCAGCAAACTACTACTACTACCATTATTTATCCAAAGACAGAGGCAAAAAAGCAAAAGTTGGCTTAGGTACCACTTAGTGCTAGCCAGCCTACCAATAATAGACTCTAAATTGCTGAGAAAGAAAGCTATTCTCTTCATGCCCCACATCAGAGCTCTGTGGGTCTCTCTCTTTCTCACCCTGGATATTTCTGCTTTGATATTACAAGTTTCATCACTATGTTCTGACTGCTTCTGCATTCAGAGCTTCTAGGTGTAACAAAATGCCTCATCTACACAGATCTTCCGAGCAGGAGCATTTAATGAGAGACAGGTTTCCAACTATTCACACCACTGAAACAAAAAAAATAAAAAACACTTTGGGCACAATTCTGTCCCAGACGTAGATCCCCTCTGTAAGTCTGGTCCGAACCGGACGTACAGAAGGTATTGCGATTCTGATCCCGCGGGGCACATCTAGTCCTGCGGGATCAGAATCGCAAACAGTCCTGCATTTGCAGGCCGGGACTGCAATTCAGTCCAACCTGCATGTGTAGGATTATCCCTGGCTAACTCAGTCAAGGCTCTTCAATGGAGCCGTGGCGCCATGGCGTAATGTTGCCATGGCACCGCGGCTCTATTGAAGAGTCGTGATGCCGTCTGCCTGCAAAAAGTGGTTATTCCTCACAGCCTGACCCCTGATCTGGCCTCCTAAGGCCAGGGTCGGGCTGTGTGGAATATCCCCTGGCCCCCCCTGCCCCATGGTAAAAAAACACGTCCAGGGAAGTTATTCTACCTCGGACTTCCCCAAACATGTCGCCAGAATCGGCCCTGTACGTCCAGGGCCGGCAACCTCCCACTGCCTGCCTAGACTCCGCCCCCAGGCCGCCCATTCCCCACCCCCATCTAACTTCCCCGCACAACCAGCAGGGAAGTTATTTGGGGACAGGAGAAGCAACAAATAGTGGGGATAGACGTCCAGTTTGGACGTCCATTCCCGCTATTCGTGGCTTGGAATAATCCCCTTTGGGGACAATCTTTGGCAGGATGGTCACCACATAAAGATACTATCCAGAGAAGTGATGCAGATTTTCAGTCAGCCTATTCATATAAGTTGGACTACTGAATGTGCAGTCCAGAACTCATATGGATATGATATCTATTTAAAATCTGGTTTGCTATTTATGCTGTCCACTTATAGGGATAAGATTATTGAACAGCAGCTGAATATCATGGTTATCCAAATTTACTTGTAAGGATACATCACTTTATGGGGGGTAGAGGATTAGCCTAATGGTTAGAGTCCTGGCTTGGCATCTGAGCAACCAAGGCTCAACTCCCACCAGCACCCACCATGGCCCTGGGCAAGTCACCCAACCCCCCATTGCCTCAGAAGAAAAGCCTGACAACCTACCTCTAGTCAAACTATCACAAAAACCCTGGAGCTGCAGAGTCACCAGGAGTCAGTACTGACTCAAAGGCACACATTGCATTGTATCACCTCACACAGGCAAAATTTACCTGTTCACCAACAGCAAATTTTAAAAATAAAGTTCTTATGCAGTTATCACCCAATGAAGATCATATAAGTGTTTTTTACTCCTTAAAAATCACTTCCACACACATGCAATATATCTATATATACAGTAGAGAGCCTGACTTTTAGTCATCCCCTGATTTGTGAGTGGGCATGCAAGCAGATGTGAGTTATTTACCCTGACAAAAAATAAATATTATGTAACCACTCTATGTGATTCAGGAAAGCACTTTATAACATTTAAAATTAAAAAATAACAATCCTTCTTTTCTTACTCAGATGTGCAGCAAATCAAACAACCTATTTGGCTCCCAGGTCCTCCTGTTAGGAGGGAAAGACAAGTCTTCTCCTTAGACTTGGGATATTATCTGGACCAGTCCAGGTCAAACCATACAGCAATACAAGACTGGGGTTGCTCTAAAAGAAATCTTTACTGACATACTGAGAAAAGTACAGGATTTAGAAAATGTGTGCAGTTTTTTCCAAAAAGATACAAATGGAAAAAACAAAACCTAAGACAAGTCATAGAAATCTACAGCATTCAGGGAGCCCTCTTGACCTACCCCTAGCAAGCTACTCTTTAGACATCCTCCCAACCTGGGGCTTTCCCTGTATTGGAACCTGGCTATGATTTATAGATCTTTTCTTTCAAGCCAAAATGTGATTTTTCACTTGGCTAGAAGCTGTGTTGACCATTCCATTCTACTAAGCCAGGCTAATGGTTAACCTGGGTTATCTGCACCTAGGCCCCATGTTATTCAGTGGTATCAAGGAGCAAATAGTCCAGGTTAACCGTTAGCCCAGTTTAGTGGACATACCCCATTGTTTTGATGCCACACTACATAATAATTATTATTATATAGAATTTAATGTAATCTTGTTAAGGGGAGAATAGTGAATAGGCTCTGCTTATTTTTTACATTGTTTATCAAAATAACAAAGCATATTGTTTTTGATCGATAATTTAAAATACAATACAAAAATAAAATATCACAAAAAGTGCAAGATTGTGAATTATTGTGTGCAGTATTCTAGCAGGAGCAACTCCTCCCTCCTTTACTATCTGCCTATATCTCTTTCCTCCTTATCTCTCACCTCTTCTACCTAGCCCTTCTCCTGTCTCCTCAACCTCTCCCTCATCTCTTTCTCTCTTCTACACCCCTTTTCTCCTTATGTCTGTCACCTCTATCATCCCCCACACAACTCTCGTGTGTCTCAAAGCATGCACAATACTGTCAGTTCATGCAGTCTCTTTTCTCCCACTATCCACGTTTCCTATGAAAGTGTAAAGTAGAAGGCAGCATAAGCAGTAGGCACAGGGGACAGAGAGCTGCACATACTGTACTCGCGGTCCTAATAGCCTATGATGCTTCTACTTGAGCAACAAGCCTAGAGGGGCTTTTGGTTTCTCCAGTTGAAGTGCCCCACATGTATTGGGAATTTCCCAGTTCCGTGCAGGAGGTATAATCTCACCAGGTACAGGAGGCTTGGCAGGTCTGCCTCCCACAGAATCCAACTGACAGAACTGCCTCAGACAATCTACCATTATTTCCTCCCCAGTTTGGTCCTAGTGTCTCCTAGTTCACACATTATAACAGTATCTCAGTTTTTTTAATTTCTCTCACTGGTTCAGAGGCAGCAGCAGAGGGTGCACAGCTGCCAGCTTATAAGGCACAAGTGGGAGAGGAAAGAGAGGAAAAGGACCAAGTCAAAATTTGTATTACGATATTCTATTATGGTAATGCTGAACAAAGGTATACTGTTTAAGTCTGCTTCCAGGATAGACAATACAGTTGCAAATCATTCAAGGAGACTATAGAAAATACCTGTATGGAAAGTCAGTGAATTTAAACAACTTCCTTTCGAGGTGGGACAATGCTGCACGGAGCCCGTCAAGAGACAGGAAGGCTCCGCAATGGTTTTACTGGCATAGCCGCGGTTCCCTAAGAGGCAGGGAGCCGCAGCTGCATTAGAAGGGACTGGGAGGCGGTGAGTTTGCCGCTGCCGAGAAGCGGACTCGGCAGTGGCAGCAACTTGGGTGCTTTTTTTTTTTTTAATGGCGGAGTGAGGTGACCCCCGCTAAATCCTATGGCGAACCCCTTGGGGGTCGCAACCCACAGATTGAGAACCGCTGCCCTATAGGAAAAGGTGTGGAAAGCAGAGCTGCCAAGTTACCCAGTTTCAGGGGTGAGACTTTTTGACCAGTCCTAGTTTTGAATTTACATCCCAAACCAGCTGTGGTAGAATAAAAACTGCTTTTCTTTTCCCTGAACTGCTGTCTGGCCTGTGTTTAAAGAAAATCTCTTCCCACCGCACCCCACACCAGCACACCTTGACTCTACTCATTGAAATCGGTGCTACTGATCCCATAATGCATCATGATAGGGTTGCCTGGAATCCAGGACTAGCCCATAAATCTTCCTTCTGGGACTGGGCAACTTGGAAGCACTGGGGAAGTATACTGAATGTGTATGTGTACCAGGGCATCAATATTAACTGGGCAAGAAGGCAAACATGCTTATTTCAGTTTCCACGCTACCTGTTTGCATACTTACTGAATTGCTTTTTTTCCTCAGCTCCGTAGGATTCAATGGCGAACATTCCAGTGCCCACACACACAAAATGAATAGGTTATGATCACCTGGGACATTCCCATTCTGACAGATAAGAAACTGGATGCTTAGAAACACGACGTAGTGGTAAAGAAGAATAACACTGGAATGGCATTGATAATAGAGGTGTCGGTTCCAAGTGATTGTTCTGTGAATTGAGTGGAGCGGTAGAAGATCCTAAAGTACCAAGAAATGTAGTCAAAGACCCAGAAAATGTGGCACAAAGATACAGAAATATTTCCCATTGTTTTGGGAGCCTCGGGCTTGATAAAGAATTTCCAAGCACATCTTGAGAAACTACCCATGCACGTTATATCTTATGAACTCCAGAAGGAGGCTCTCTTTGGCACGAAGAAGGTACTATGACAAGCATTAGCAGTAAATTTGAGAGACTGAGATCATATATCACATAGCCTAGCTTAGAAGTGAGGTTCATGGCTGCCATGGTATGTGCAAAACTAACCTATTTGGAGAAACTGCCCCGGTACAAAATATACTTATTACTGTCAGGTAACAAACCACTAATGCATTAGCAAACTGCTGTGCATGAGGAACTGCTAGCATCCAAGTTTAACTCATGTCTAAATTTTCACTACAGAAACATAGAAACATGACAGGAGATAAAAACCATATGGCCTATCCAGTCTGTCCTTCATACCAACAACTAAAGTGCCTTTTTTTCCTTTAAAGATCGTCTGTGTTTGTCCCATGTTTTCTTGAATTCAGATACTCTCTGTGTCTCTGCTACCTCCACTGGGAGACTATTCCATGCATCTACCACTCTTTCAGTAAAGAAAAAGAATCAGATCAAGGGCAGATCCCAGCAGCACACCACTGGTAGCATCCTTCTCCTCAGAGAGAGCTCCATTTACCTGTACCCTTTATCGCCTCCCACTCAACCAATTTCTAATCCAGTCAATCACTTTAGGGTCCATTCCTAGGGCACTCAATTTATTTATAAGTCGCCTGTGTGGAACAGTGTCAAAGGCTTTACAGAAATCTAAGCATGCCACGTCTAGGGCTCTGCTTCAGACCAGCTCTCTGGTCACCCAGTCAAAGAAATTAGATTTGTCTGACCTCCAGAAATCTCTCTAACCTCTGTTTTAGCAGTGTCTCCATTAATTTACTCCTCACAGAGATCAGACTAACAGGCCTATAGTTCCCAACCTCATCTTTAGTTCTGCTTTTGTGTGTTAAGGGGCCATATGCACCCTTCTCCAGGCCTCTGGGACCACTCTTGACTCTAAAGAAGCATTGAAAAGGTCAGACAGTGGAGCCACTAGAACTTCTCTAAGTTCCTTCCATACTCTTGGATGTATCCCATTCAGCCCCATCATTTTGTCTATTTTTAGTCTATTCTTTATTAACGATCCTTTATTCGTAAATGTTCTTTCCATGTGGTATTCACTTCTGATCCTCTGGGGTTGCAAATATTTTGAGTTTTCAGGATATCCCCAACGTATATACAAAATAGATTTGCATGCATTTACCTCTATTGTATGTAGATCTATCTCATAAATATACACTGGAAATATTCTGAAAACCCAGCTTATTTGCAATCCTCGAGGACTGTCAGTGAATGCTATTGTCCTAGAGGCATTTTACTTGAACATCTTCTAACAGCATAGTAACCCTCAAATTATTCTGGTTCCATTCACTCAGGTCTCCCTGGCAGCTTCATGTTATTTACTCCTTCCTGGGTGTCTACTCTATTGCAGATTTTGGTATCATCTGCAAACAAGCAAACCTTAGCCAACAGCCCTTCCGCAATATCACTAACAAGGATGTTAAAAAGAATCGGACCAAGGACAGATACCTGTGGCACACCACTGGTAACCTCCTTCTCCTCAGAGGGAGCTCCATTTACCTGTATCCTTTGTCGCCTCCCACGCAACCAATTTCTAACCCAATCAGTAGCTTTAGGGTCCATGCCTAGGATGCTCAGTTTGTTGATACATTGCATGTGCAAAATGGTGTCAAAGGCTTTACTGAAATCTAAATACACCACAACTAGGGCTCTCCCTCGTTCCAACTTCCTGGCCACACAGTCAAATAAATCAATCAGGTATGTCTGACAAGACCTGCCTGTGGTGAATCCAAGCTGCCTCGCATCCTGCAATCCACTGAACTACAGAAACCTCATTATTCTCTCTTTTAGTAGCCTTTCCATTAATTTACTAACCACAGAGGTTAGACTAACCGGTCTGTAGTTCTCAATGTCATCCTTATGTCTGCTTTTCTTTAAAAGGACCACATGCCTTTCTCCAGTCCTCTGGCACCACTCCCGACTCCAAAGAGGCATTAAAAAGGTCAGACGGAGCTGCTTGAACATCCCCAAGTTCCCTCAATATTCTGGATGTATTCCATCCAGACCCATGGCTTTGTCTACTTTAGTTTAACTAGTTCTTCACAAACACAGTCTTCTGAAAATCATTCAAAATCCACTTCACTTCTGTTCCTGCTCCCGGCCCTTCATCTGTGAACACAGAACAAAAATATTTGTTAAGCAGTTCTGCTTTATCCTCATCAGTTTCTGCATATTCCTCCCCTGCACCCTTGAGTCAGACAATACCATTTTTACCCTTCCTCCTCTCACTAACATATCTGAAAAATGTCTTATCTCTGCATTTCATTGCATTGGCTATTTCTTCTTCTTTTTGTACCTTTGCTTTCCTGACTAATTTGCTAGCATCTCTAAGTTTTTCCAAATATAGATGCCTGTCTTCCTCTCTCTGTGATCTCTTATATTTCATGAAGGCCTACCTCTTTTTCTTCACTTTTTTGGCTACTTCTTTTGAGAACCATAGCAGTCTCTTTTTCCTTTTACATTTCTTTACCTTTCTAACAAAAATATTTGTTGCCCTTAAAATATCCCCTTTCAGTTTTGCCCACTGTTTTTCTACATCCTCCAGCTGTTCCCATCCCACTAATGACTCTTTAAGGTATTGACCCATCTTGCAAAGTTTGTTTTTCTAAAGTCTAAGACCCTCACTTTTGAATGGATTTTATCAGCCCTAGTCCTAATACTGAACCAAACCATCTGGTGTTCATTAGATTTGAGATGATCGCCCACTGTAACATCAGAAATTCTTTCCCAATTGGTAAGCACTAAGTCCAGTATGGCCCCATCACGTATGGGTTCTGTTACCAGTTGCTTGAATAGTTCTCTTTGTAGAGAATCTAGCATCTCGTTACTTCTAGATGACACTGCAGCAGGAATGTGCTAATCCACATCCGTCATATGAAAATCACCTATCAATAGCACTTCTCCTTTCATGGAAATACTGTATATGTCTTCTATTAATCTTCGTCCACTTCTATGCCCTGTGAGGAGGTCTGTATATAACTCCAATGCAAATGGATTTCCCTTTCCCTCTTTCTAGTTCAACCCGCAGTGCCTTCTCTCTCCCTTTAAGCCCTGCAATTCTATAGTTTTAATATTATTTTTTTTACATATAGTGGCACTCCACTTCCCCTTCTTCCTACCCTGTCCTTCCTGAATAAAGTATAGCCCGGTATAATTTTGTCCCAGTCATGGTTTTCCATGAACTGTCGGGGAAACACAACGGGTGAAGACAAGTAGAGGTCACAGGTGCTAACTTTAGTTGTGAAAAATCCCCTACGCGTTTCGGCGTCAGGCCTTCATCGGGAGGTACACATCTAAAAACAATTAGAGCAGATCATAACAAGTAAAACAAATAAAACTACATATTAAAAAAACATCAATAAATAAATATAAAAAACATTGTATAAAAATAGTGTAGACATAAATAATACATCTCAATATCAAATGATATATGATAATATTCAAACATATTGTCCATCCTTCTTCCTTCTGTAGCCTCCCATCTTCACCTCTGTGGGAGAGCTTGGATGTTACAAGAAGCATCTCATCAATGTACTTCTGTCTTGAATGCTTCTCAGCCTCGCCACCTCTTCCGTAAGCTCCTCCACTTCTTTCCTGAGAGCCTCAGCATGCAGGCATCCTGCACATGGAACCAGTTCTTCAACTGGCATTAGGACAGACAGAGAAGCTGTAATGAGGGCAACAGCTTTAGCAATATGATTTTTCCCAGGCATTGTTAGTTGATGGAGCTTTGGTACCTATTAACATAAAAAAGAGAGAGAGCTATCAAAGTCCCTACCAGTTCCTCAGTTGTCTTTTAAGAGAAAAATCAGTTAATCTGTTGTAAGAGTGTGCTAGCAGTGCTGTTTTATGTCCCTGTGTGTAACTAATTGGGGAGTTGCCCTATAAAGCAATAATGCTCACATGGGGTGGGTGAGTGTCACATGGGGTAGGGAGGGATCTAACACTTGATGAGTCAGTGGCTTCAAAGAGTTAGCTGTAAATGGGTAGCCCAGAACAAAGACAATGAACTCTAACTGGCAGGGCCTTGCCCAACACCACAAGCAAACAAAAATTCCCCCTTTGCAGTACAAAAAAAGACTTAGGGGTGTGTTTACTAAACCGCGCAATTGTGCGGGGCGCACTTGAGCGTGCGCTAAGGTACTTTAGCGCACGCTAATAGTGCGTTTTTGGAGAAACCATTTCCGTCGGCAATGTACAGCAAAACCGGGGAAACCTGAAAAACGTGAGCAGTGTGATACATGTGCACAGAACAAAATAGCAAATATAAATTGAAAATGACCACAACAAATTCCTAAAAAATTATAATCCATCTGGGCAACAGTGATATTAATGGGTAACCATAAAAAACACTCCCAGGAAAGCTCCAAAAAAAGGAAATGATTTTTGGAAGGGTCTACGCTCCGTAGACCCTTTCAAAAATCATTTCATTTTATTGGAGCTTTCCTGGGAGTGTTTTTTATGGTTGCCCAGTGATATCACTGTTGCCCAGCTTGGTCATGGGTTTTTGCCCCTTTTTTCGAGGTCATTTTTGAGGCTTATTTGCACTTTTGTCTCCGTACATGGTAAATGAGCCCACAGTAAAATTGTGCAGAGCAGGGTTTCTGACTCGTCCAGCCAGGATTCCTATCACCAGGGACTGCACTGTCTCTGCGGCCACAGTGTGGTGTAACAGACACAGCCAGTGCCTGTAAGACCACAGGTTCAAATCCCAGCTGGGGCTCCTGCCAAACCAGTCCCCATAGTTTTACCCACCACTAAACAGTGATAGTAAGGACACTCCTTTATTGCAGAGAACATAAGCATGGTTCAAAACCCATTTTTTACCCTACACCACACACAAACCATAACAATGGGCATTACCTACAGCCGAGTCCCCCAAATGCAGTCCTGGAGTGCCACAACTCAATCAGGTCATATGCTTCTCCAAGATAAGGACATGTCTGCATGTTGGCGGAAGGGTACAGGTGGTGGAGGGGCCAGTGGCTGCAAGCCACAGCACACAGTGGCCTAGGCCTGTGCAGGCTGGCACCGTTCACCGCAACAGACAGGCTCTGTCGGATGTACAGTCATGGACTCCCCAGGGAATACAGCATATCTGTGGCAACATGGTGGTGCAGTGCACACAGACAGTTTGTGCAAGAACAGAAGGTCACAGGTTCAAAGGCCAGCTGGGGCCACTGCCAATCCTGTCCACATATTTTTCCCACAACTAAACCGTGATAGTAAGGACAAACCTTTATTGCTGAGAACATACGCATGGTTAATACGCCTATATTTTACCACACCAAACACAGACACCATAAACAGCCGCATTACCTAGAGCAGAGTCTCCCAAATGCAGTCCTGGAGGGCCCCACACCATTCAGGATCCATGCTGCCTCTAATAAAGATGCCTGTGCTGCATATCTATGCACCACCCCATGGTATGCAGATGTACCTCATGCATATTTATGAGGGACAGCATGAAAACCTGAACAGTGTTTGGAACACCAGGACTGGAGTTGGGGCACTCTGCCGTAAAGCAGCAGCCAACAGGGCCAGACACACCCACACATCCCCCCCACAGGCCCCATTGGCCAATGCCTCCTGGAGAGGCAGGACATTGGGCCCTGCCTGTATCTCCCAATATTAGCAGTTGCATACCTTAGCAATGCCACCCTACACCTGGGTATACGGTACACAGCTAGCAAACGTTTCCTATGATAACTGGCAGATATCAATTCCTACGTAAAGCACAGTTTGCTGATTGAGCTCCATCACAACAATCATTCTGATGTCTGCGTTGTGTGCTTCAGGTCTGGTCTCTGACAGTGTTTACCACCCTGGGGAGTGACCCCCAACAGTATTGCGTACCATATCCATGCCTGTACTGTGCCCAGGACTGGTGTGGTGGGTATGGCTGCTGAACTCCTCTATAGTAGCACAATGCTGGCATAGGTGTGGGGGTGGCTGTCTATCTATCCAGTGTGTGGTGGCTGCAAACACCTTCCACATCCCACACTGCCAGCAATGTTGCCAGTATTGGGCTGCCAATGTGCATAATGAGGAGCAAGGTACCATGGGTATAGGCCGGACAGGGTGGCCTGGCCAGGGTCCATCTGCACAGGGCATAGGGCACTGACTGGGACATTGTAGTGCCCGGCCACCACCTATACAGACAGGGTGACCTCAGTATGTCCTGCTGAGAGATCACTCTCACCCTGACTGTGCAGTGACCACAGCATGGCTAGGCACCCCCATAGTGCTATATAGTATTTCTTTTATGTGATAGATATGGGTTTCCTTTTGGGGCCCTGTCACTGATTTTTTGCTTGCTGTGTATACTGACATCCCAGTTCTGAGTGCATGCATTTTCACTGGGAATATGCACTATGGACTAACTAGCAGACTGTTTGCAGCTGGTATGTGTCTTGATGGAGCAGCTTGCAGGGTGCAGTGGATGATGGCTTGCTTCAGGAGAATATCAGATAGTGGTGGGGTGTAGCTTACCATATCTGGGCCTAATATCTGTCTGCTATTGTGTTATGGATGTGTATAGAGCTGCATTGACTGCCCTGTGGGGTGTCTGTTCCTCAGCAGGACTGGGGTTGATGTTTCCCTCTACTGCCACCTTTGCAGGGAGGTAGATTGTGGATCTGTTGATGGGAGACCCTGTTTTGCTATCCTCAGCCCTGGAGAGGGAGGAAGAGGAGGGTGGTGGTGGTGCATGATCCTCCTGGGGGGTCCATGGGGGCTACACCTGACTGAGACAGATATCCAAGGTGTTTGTGCAGAAACTACCTATCTCACACATTAACACTGCTTTGGACTTCTGGCATGGCCTCTTTCAGCCATGGAAGGTGTTGTGGACCTGGTCCTGGGTGCCTCATCGCACACTCAGGGTGAGCACAGTACCTGCACAATGTGACGGTGTGTACCTACTCTGTGCCAGTAAAACACCCGGTCAGTACCCCCTACCAGGCCGAGGTGCTGTGTGGGTGCACCCGGTCACTTCCCCCTACCAGGCCGAGGTGCTGTGGGGGTGCATTCCCCATCTTGTGTTCATCTGTGGACAGCTGATTTGTATGTGCAGTGCATCATGGGTACGGGTGGGCTAACCCTATCCTGGTGACTGCAGCAGACTGTCTGTGTGGTGACGTGCAGGCTCTCTGCAGCCAGCCAGCCAGGGGCTTGTTAGTAGCTATAGAGCTGTAGCCCAATGGTTATGTCACTGCCTGTAAAGCCAGAGGTCATGGGTTCAAACTCACAGTGGGGTTATTTGATAGGGTTGTCCAAAGCATTATCTGTTTTTTGATGTACATATTTTGATGCCAGCAAAAACACCCTCAGCGTACTGTACCCATAAGGTGCCTATGAGGGCGCTTTATAGGGCGCCCTATAGGGCACCTTATGGTTTCCCTACATATAAGGGGCACTATACATTTTCCTGTGATGCAACTTATAGGGTGCCCTATAAGCAACATTCTAGGGTGCCTTGGTGGACAGTGCACTTTAAAATGTCCCTTATAGGGTGCCTAATGTTAACACGATTTGAGAGTGCGTTTGCTATTACTGATAATTAAAATAGAAATAAAATGCCTCCTAAAGCAATCTTCCCCATAATACACAATGCCTCAGCCAGCCTTGTTCATTGGGCACTGTGGGAGATTGAGCCCCTGATCCTTGCACCATTGGTCAGTGTCTTAACCATTGTGCTGTGGCTCTGTTCCTGTGCTTGTACATCAGCGCGCCACCTGATGCCGCCCAATATTAAAAAGCCTCCTAAATCAATAGCACGCTGCCTAATGACCATCAGCGCACCACCTTATGCTGCCCCATTAGACTGGCTCCTAAAGTAACACCCCAGCCAGCCTTGTTCATTGAGCACTGTGGGGGATGGAACCCCTGATCCCTGCACCATTGGTAAGTGCCTTAACCATTGTGCTGTGGCTCTGCTCTTTGGTTTGCTCATTAGTGTGCCGCCTTATGCCTCTCCATATTGAAATGCCTCCTAGACAATTAGCGCGCCGCCTTATGCCCATCAGCGCGCTGCCTTATGCCGCCCATTATTTCAATGCCTCCTAAAATGATGCCACAGCCAGCCATCTTCATTGAGCACTGTGGAGGATTAAACCCCTGATCCCTGCACCATTGGTAAGTGCCTTAACCATTGTGCTGTGGCTCTGCTCTTTGGCTTGCTCATCAGCGCGCCGCCTTATGCCTCCCCATATTGAAATGCCTCCTAGACAATTAGCGCGCCGCCTTATGCCGCCCATTATTTCAATGCCTCCTAAAATGATGCTGCAGCCAGCTGTCTTCATTGAACCCCTGATCCCTGCACCATTGGTCAGTGTCTTAACCATTGTGCTGTGGCTTTGCTCTTCTGGGTGCACATCAGCACGCCACTTATACCGCCCAGTATTATAATGCCTCCATAAACATCAGCGCGCCGCCTTATGCCGCCCAGTATTAATATGCCGCAATAAACATTAGCTTGCCGCCTTATGCTGCCCAGTATTTATGTGCCTCATAAATTAACACCTCAGCCAGCTGTCTTCATTGGGCACTGTGGGGGATTGAACTCCTGATCCCTGCACCATTGGTAAGTGCCTTGACCATTGTGCTGTGGCTCTGCTCTTCTGTGTACACATCAGCGCGCCACTTATGCCTCCTGGGCAGCTATCTGATGCGCTAATGTGCAGGGCGCACAAGGGCGCCGCGCACCTTAGCGCATATGTAAATTCCAGATTTTCTTGTTCAGCAGGAAACGCCCACTCCTTATATGGCACCCGCACACTACCGCAGCCCGCACTTTAACAGGGTTTTAGTAAACATGCCCCTTAACTTTTAAAAATGAACACCAAAGCCCCTTTAAGAATTAACTTTTAAAAATGAACACCAAGTCCTTTTAAGAATTAGCTTTTAAAAAAGACCCCTAAAACCCCTTTAAGAATTAGCTTTTAAAAATGAACATCAAAATCCCTTTGAGAGCTTTCAGGCAGAGTATTACTTTGTTTTGCAATGGAATCCGACACACTGACAGTTGTTTGTTAATGCAAACTAGACATGATGAGAAATGACTGCTGCTGCAATCTAGATTATATACCAGTCCTCCTCAGGCCCTGAAAAGTGTACCCTAATTCCCGTGCACCCTAATATAGTATAAGAGAATGTAAATATGAACATGTATGTCAGGACATACCTTGCATCAAATGGTACTTGGCATTATAAAATGGCGCCAGTGATCCCTGCCATGGTCATGCATACTATTGCTGAGCAACAAATGTACGCCCTTTTCATGCCTCTAGTCTATAAGTGCACTCATTCTGCTGCTCCGCACTACCGTTCCTTTCTTATCTCTCCCTACACCCCTCCTCGGGAACTGCACTCTTCTGGCAGATCACTTCTATCTGTGCCCTTCTCTTATACTGCCAACTCCAGACTTCACTCCTTTCACCTTGCTGCTCCCTATGCCTAGAACAAACTAAATTGGGCTTCTTCTCTGGCCCTTCACAAATCCATGCTAAGTACTCACCTCTTCATTGCCACTTTTGGATCTTATCTGCCAAATCTCCCTTGCGTTTCCTTACCATTCCCCCTAAATGTATCCTTTCCACAGCTGCTGTGTTGTGTGTCTTGACTAGATTGTAAGTTCTGCTGAGCAGGGACCATCTGTTGTGTGTGTCTGTGCAGCCTGCGTACGCCTTGTAACACTATACAAATGATCAGTCGTAGTATGGCCTTTGGCTATGGCATCTGATTCCCACATATCTGGGTACTGGCATTTCTCACAGCAGCTACACCTGTCCCATCGTGCTGTATGTCAGTCTGTATACATCCACTATCTGTGGGGCAACCCTGTCTGCCTTCCCACAGTCTGCTTTGTTGCACTGCTACCCTGGTCAGGCTTGTGTGGGCATGGGAGGGGAGATCCCTGTGCCATCACACCAAGTAGCCAGACTCCAGATATATCACCACTCTCGCAGCTCTCATAGATCCTGGACTGGGCAGGGATGTAGGCCCCATGGAACAATCTGGGGGATGTTGGCCCATCAGTCATGTCTCTCACAGTCATGTCTAGCACAGCAGATGTTTGGCTGCCTATCATACTGCCAACAATATATAATCTTATTAGAGTACCCTATGAAAAATATTCCAGAAGGAATATGAATAGGTTTCCTATAGCTACTGTAAATGTCAGAACATATCCCTGTGAATAAGAGACCCTCAGAATAAGAACATTCAGAAGTGAAAACAGCACTAATACATACTCAACAACATCATTGGTCTCTAAAAATGTGTATTATGGGCATGTATTAGTGCTATTTTCACTGTTGAATGCACTTATTCTGAGAGTCCTTTATTATTGACAGGGATATGTTCTAACATTTAGTTATAGGGAACCTTCTCTGATTTTATCTGCCCAATCACACTGGCACCTGGTGACACTGCGGCCATCCATACTGTCCAGGTACTGGCCAGGCTTTCATGTCCCCCCTGCCAAAAAGATGTCCTGAACCTATACATTTCCTGCCGAGGATAGTGATCCTTTAGGGTAAGTAGAGAAAGGGTAAGTAATGATAATAAGTCTTTTATCCCTCACAGTATCTTTATGGGTCTGAGGATTTAGAATCCCTGAAGAAGCATGGGTGAAACGCCTAGAGTGGCATCATAAGCAGCATTCTCTATACTGCTAAGTGTTGCTTAAGGGGCATTATCTTATTAGATATCATCAGTATCACCAGTTCAGCTATTTTGACATGCTTTGTGGGATGAAAGGCATTTTGATATTGAAATAATTGAAAAGCTGAAAAATTGGAAAACATTTAAAAATAAAGGAGTTTTTCAGGATCATTGATGTAGCGAGTGTAAGTCAAGGGCCAGCTATGTGATGCCTATAATGGTCAGCTCAAATACTACTGAGATCATTTTCTCCTTATACTAAAGTTTTTAACATAAGTTTGCCCTTATTCCCTTTGGGTGCTTATAGAATGAAGTTTCTTGGATTCTGATTGTGATATCTACCTTCATTCTGTGATTGGCAATTGTTGACTGAACTTATACATAACAGCTATGACATAACATAATAGCATGGGGTAGCAGGACTAAAAATATGATTTCCATTCCTCACCCAACCAAGAATCCTTTCCCTACTCATGCCCATACTGTCTCTACATCAGTAGTCCCATTTTTCAGAACATGGGAATTGTTAGGGTCCCCTAGATTGGCTCCTTTAGCACCAACAGCACATTTCAGCTTAGCCATAATAAGACCATAAGAACATAAGATATGCCATACTGAGTCAGACCTTAGGTCCATCAAGCCCAGTATCTTGTTTCCCACAGTGGCCAATCTAGGTTACAAGTATCTGTCAGCTTCCCAACAGGTGGACAGATTCCATGCTGCCTATCCCAGGGGTAAGCAATGGCTTTCCCCAGTCTAGTTTAGTAATGGTCAGCTTTAAACCAGTCTAGTTTAGGAATGGTCCACTTTTGCTATATCCTCCGGTAACAAATTCCAGAGTTTGATTAAGCTTTGAGTGAAAAAATATTTCCTCCAATTAGACTTAACAAAGCTACAATGTAGTAGTATTTTATGTATCCCGTAGTCCTTCTATGTTTTGAAGGATTAAACAACCAATCTACATTTACCCATTCCACTCCATTCATTAATTTATAGACCTCTATCATATCTCCCTCAGCCGTCTCTGTTCCAAGTTGAAGATTTGTTTATTTATTTAACTGGTTTTCTATACCGCCTTATCCTTCAATCAAAGCGGTTTACATTATCACTACAAATAAATACTGGATACATTCCCTTGTCCCCAAAGGGCTTACAATCTATGGGGTATGTTTACTAAGGCACGGTAACGTAGCATCGGTAATGTTAACACGCACTGACGTCACCCGATGCAACATTATCGCGCGTTAACACTACATCGGGTAATGTTAACCCGCATCAACGTCACCGGCAGCGGTAACTGTCCCAGAGGGCGGAGAGAAGGGGTCCATGGGCGGGGAGAGGCTCCTGCTACACTAACGCTGGAGCATGAAGGCCCGAACATTACCTCGAGTGAAAACCTGTCTGTAGATGCACATTTGCAGGAGAGAGAAACCATTTCAGTGTCAGCAATGTACAGCACAGGCAAGGATCTCAAGATAAAGTGATTGTAGTGCTCCATTTGCAGCAACAGCATAGTGTCCAAGTATGAAAGGCCACTATGTTGATGGTGCAAATGGGGCATAGGGGGCTGCAGCGGGACATGCAGTGGTGGCAAATGGGGCACAGGGTGGACTAGTCTGTCGCCTAGGTGGCACATAGGAACACAGAAACCAGAAATCAGCATGACAGGGTCTGAGCAAGGTCTAAATGCCCAGTACTCTGTGTACCACAGTATCCCATCCAGGGGAAACGTACCCATCAGGTACCCAAAACATCACACAGGAACCACAATGCCCGTAATGGGGCAAGAAATGCACATCTGGGGACCACTCTAACAAGGGTCTATGGACCTTCCCCAGGATAAGTCCCAAACTGTCCGTAAACCCAACAAAATTAACACCCATTATCACAGCCCCTGGTAAGGCAGTACAGGGTGTGACCACAGATTGGTTGAAATATGTAAACACCCAGTAGTCCATAATGGAGACACCGGACCTGCATTGCATGCCCCAGCCTGACTTCAATTGCTCTTCTTAATATTTCTGTAACATTGTTTATTAATGTTTCTATACCTTACAACATTCCCTCACCTCTGCTTTCTGTTCCTTACAGGTGTATCTTGTGTTTTTCCCGACTGCAGTCACACCAGTTCAAAACATACTTGCCACAACCATTCTTCAATATGGGACACATTGCAGAGAAGAGCAGAATTTTTTCTAAATCCTGGCCTTATGCGAGGAATAACATGGAAGTCTGCGGGAAGAACTGAAAATATACATGGGCCTTTATTGAATACGCTTTATACATCTCAGCAGCTGACAATGCCCCCATTCCACCCCTTCTGGGCAGATTCTGAAATCTCCATACTAGCACTGTAGATGTACCTGACAACAGAGTTTCAGAATATGGTCGGGGATGTTTTTGGCACATAAACATCCCCGCTGCACGTACAAACCCCTTATTTGTGTTCTGGAATGACCTCCTATGTGCATAAAGGTGACATTTTACTTACCAGTTAATGTCATTTCCTAGAATCCTGCTAGACCAGTCCAGACAAGTGGGTTGTATTCCCCTACCAGCAGATTGGTGGAGATAAAACACCAATGAAAAACCCAAGTTTCAATGACATCACTCTCATGTCTCTATCCACCTCGGCCACCAGAGGTCTCTTCAGTATTCCTCCCAAAGCATATGGGAAAAACATAACCTCAAGCATCGGCAACAATGAGTAATCAAAAGTAGAGAAGTATGTACAGGAAAGCATACACAGAAGACTGTCCACAGAAGATGAACCTACAGAGCCAAGTATAAAAATCATAGCAGACCCAAGGGTATCACTGCAGATGAAAAGAGGAAATACATTTTCAGAGGCAGGCCCTGGACTGGTCTGGCAGGATTCAAGGAAAAGATATTAACTGATAAGTAAAATGTCATCTTCCATATAGTCTTGCTAGACCAGTCCAGACAAGTGGGACATTCCAGAGCTTTGATTCCACTGGGCGGGAAGACAACACAGCAGCTTGCAAAAGCCCAGAGCCAAAGGCCATGTCCACCCACTCATGGACATCCAAGAGGCAATGCTTGACAAAAGTGGAAAGTAATGCCCATGTTGCCACCCGACAAATGTCTGCAGGGGCTATTGAGCTCCGCTCCGCATATCAGAATGTTTGTGCTGGGGTAAAATGGGCGTGCAAACCCTCTGGAGGTGGCCAGTTCCAGAGCAGATTCACCGAGGCAATGGCCTCCTTAGTCCAGTGCCCCAAAGTTGACTTAGCCACCACGTCACCCTTGTGCGGGCCAATAAACAGCACAAAATGATGGTCGGACTTACAAAATGAATTTGTAACCTCCAAGTACCAGAGAAGCATCCTCCGGACATCAACAAGGAGAAGCTCTTTCAACACCAACTTCCAAAACTCACATATGGAGCCCAATACACAAAAAGTATCACTGTAAATACTGCAGTAGGCCCTGGAACATCCAACACCTATTTGAAAAGCTGAACAAGTCAGATTACTACAGTACAGATCCCTACATACAAGCTGCATGTTAACAGAACACCTAGTCTTGGTCACACCTCAGAACACACACCCTCACCAAGTACAGAATAAGTGACTATAACCTAGAAATAAACATATGCAGATAACAATTAAATTGCAACCCCAAAAAGTCAGATTCTGCATACAATACAATACCAGAAAAATAGAAAGAGATGCATTTCCATGTACTGTATAAAATATAAAGATAGCACCAAGTGCGATCATTATATTGAAAAGAAAATTTTCTTCTATCTTTGTTGTCTGACCATTTTATTCTCTGATCATGCTGGTCCCAATCTGAGGTTTCTGTTTTCCTCTACCTAACAGTACACCCCCGCCCCCCCATCTACTTCCCCCCAGGGGCAGCATGAGGATGATGCAGGGCCATGTGAGGAGATTCATTGCAGCATTATTTGCATAAATTTTGTATACTTTGTTTAAAACGTATATGCCTCCAATCTAAAATCCTAGGTGGCTTCCAAACATATAGATGCAATTTAGTAAAGCAGATGTTACAATAAAACAAACATAATAAAACATTACATTTGATTAACAAAAAGGCACTTACACAGCCCCTGCCCCCCCCCCCCCCAGTCAATCCATTATAAGTATCTGCACATCAGATTTATTTTGCAATGTCCAGATTACTGATGGGAAGATATAAAATGAGATAATCTAATTCTGGTAGCAATGAATTTAAATGCTGGATTGGATTGTGCTAGATCTGGAAAAATCCAGAACTCAGTGGCAGTGAAGCTATTATCAGGCTACTAAACACAATTAAACTGAGACATTCCCTTAAAATTTGGAATTTCCTTGAATTTGAACTGACAAAATATTTGAAAATTTTTAGACTGGCGGCATAAAGAATGCAAAACTGCAAATCTCAAGAACAATACATATTCAAGTACCCCCCCCCCCAAACCAACACTCTACAGTTGACCTTACCAAGAAACCAGAGTACAGGACCCATAGAGCAAATCTACTATTCCATGACAGCACTAACTTCCAAAATTCATACAATATGGAGTGTATCCAGAAAAGGGCAGCACCGTAAATATTGCAGTGGACCCTAGAATATCCATATTCCTATTCAGAAAACTGAACAAGCAGGATTACTACAGCTTCCTACATAGAAACTCAATGCTAACAGAACACGTAGCCTCAGTCACACATAAGCAGAACAGAGATAGACCTTCACCAAGTAGAGAATATATCAGTACAAACTAAAAACTGATATATGTAGTCAAAAAATGCTTTTACCCATTCCTATTAGGTTTATAGGATTTCTTTCCCAAAATTATACTTTACTGCAGTCAGCAGAAACTAACATAATGGCTCAGCGCAAGGGGCATGTGTGCAACTAATGCCATCTCAGCCTACGACCCTACATAATCAAACTATGGAATTAGTCACCGGAGGATATAGTAAAAGCTATTAATGTAGCTGGGTTTAAAAAAGGTTTGGACAAGTTACTGGAGGAAAGGTCCATAAAGAGGACCTTCGAAATCCACTCCTTACCCTGATACGAGCATTATGCAACCTGTGTGTCTTTTTGGGAACCTGCCAGGTACTTGTGACCTGGACTGGCCACTATTGGAAACAGGATACTGGGCTTGATGGACCTTAGTCTGGCCCAGTATGGCATTTCTTTTGTTCTTATGTTCATATGTTACCAGGGCAGAGCCTAGGAAACATGCTGCTAAATATGCCAAACAAGATGGGTTCAACATTACCCATGCAGCATCTCCCACTTCCACAAAAACAAGAGCCACTTGGCGTCCCAACACAGTATGTCCCACCCTCTGAAAAACAAGAGGGACTTAGTGACCCCAACACAACACCCCTCACTCCAACATAAACACCAAGAAGGGCTTGGCAACCCCAACATAACTCCTGAAACAGTGCACTGGACCAGCATGGTGCTAACGTAAATATATATTCCATAAAAAACAAAGGAACTGCAAAAGCAAGATGCTCGCACACCAAGGAATTAAATGAAAAAGTGAGAACCACAACGCAGTTTATAAGACCAAATTATAACTCATTTTATTCTGTTATAAACTGCATTATGGTTCTCAACTTTTCTTCTAGAATATATATTCCGCATCCACGGAAACCTCTCCCTCGACAATGGGTGCAGAGCAGAAGCAGGACATTTACCCACAGAACTCAATATATTTAAAAAAATATATCTGATTCTGGTCATCTCACTAACAACATATATTCTCCAGTACCAGACATATTGGGAACTAATATAAAACCCTACAAAAGTCACCAAAGATCCACAAGGCCAAATCTACCATACCATACATACCAGAATAAAACTTTCAAAACTCATACAAAGTGCCTACCCAGAAAAAAGCAGCGCTATAAATACTGCAGCAGTCCCTAGAACATCTAACACCTATTTGAAAAGCTGAACAAGTCAAATTACTGCAGTACAGATCCCTGTGCAAACTTCATGTTAACAGAACACATGGCCTCAGTCATACACTCAGAACACAGACTCTCACCAAGTACAGAATAAGTGATCACAACCTAAATAAAAATAAAGATATGTAGACAAAAATTAAACTGAAACCCCAAGAAGCCAGACTCAACATGCAGTGCAACACCAGATAAATAAGAGATGCAGTTCCCCACACTGTGTAAAATATAGAGATAGCTCACAGTCCAATCACTAAATTGAAAATAAAATGATTTTTTCTACCTTTGCTGTCTGGACATTTTGTTCTTTGATCATGCTGGTCCTGATCTGAGGCTTCTGTTTTCCTATCTTCTCTTAGCACTCTTTCTATGGTCTATAGTCTATCTGTCATTTCTCGTCTCTTCTTTTGTTTTCTTTACTTCCTTCCATCAGCCTATTTGCAGTCCCAGTAACCCTCCCCATATGTCAACTCCCTACCAGTCCCAGTGCCTCCTCCCTTCCTGCCTCCTCCCCATTACCCAGCCACCTACCAGTCCCATCCCCAAATGTCAGCTCCCTCCAGTCTCACCCCCCAGGAGTCAGCTCCCTTCTAGTCTCCTTCCAGTACCATCCCCAGATGTCAGATACCTTCCATCCACTTTCTCCCTTCCCTAGTGTCATCACCCTTCCAGTCCTTCTACAGTACTATCCTCAGGTATCAGCTCCCTTCCAGACCCCTTTTTCCCCTGTGTCAGCCCCTTCCAGCCCCCTCTTCCCCCTCTGTCAGTTCCCTTCCAGCCATCTCTTCCCCCTCTGTCAGTTCCCTTCTAGTCCTCTCTTTCCCCCTTTGTCCCCCTTTGCTAGTTCCCTTCCAGCAATCTCTTTCCCCCTCGGTCAGCTCCCTTACAGCCCCCTCTGTCAGCTCCCTTCCAACCCTCTCCCCCCTCTATCAGCTCCCTTTCAGCCATCTCTCTCCCCCTCTTTCAGCTCCTTTCCAGTCCTCTCTCCCCCTATTAGCTCCCTTCCAGCCATCTCTTTCCCCTTCTGTCAGTTCCCTTCCAGCACTGTTCCCTCTAAGCTGTGCGCATGTGCGCGCGCACACACTTCACCGAGAAATCACACATACTTTACAACAGAGCACACAAAAATTACGGTTCTGATAGAAAACAACACAGACGCCTTAAAATTTAAAAATTGTGTATTTACGGTTTTCACAAGTTCTACAATATTTTCTAGTGCAATCTTATAGACCTTGAGGATATAAGATCTTTGGTCTTAAACTTTAATTGGTGCATTGAGAAACTTCCGCTTCCATACTTTGGCTTGCGACATGTGTGAGTAGTCCAATTGTAATCTGTAATTCGAATTGCATTATTAAATTCTTTATTACATAGAAAACTGAAAGAAGTTAATTTTTAAAATATCGAAACCGATAGCGATGAGAGGTACAAAACGTAAGAGAATGGCCGAAGCTTTTAAACCTGAATGGCTTGAAGAAATTGTTGAAACGGAGACACCGAAATCTTGGGATAAAACGTGCATTAAACTACGTGAAATATTCATTTACAAAGAGGATGACGAGTAGTCTGTTTATACTGCCGAGATGCAAAAACCATCGGAGAGTTTTCGAGTGGCAAATTTTGGGATGATGTGTGGAAACTGGACTTTTTGAAATGACATCTGTTTAGTAAGTCTCATACTGAAAGTGTTAAGAAACCTAGAGCTAAAAATCCAAATT
The DNA here is from genome assembly GCA_033557465.1 of Ichthyophis bannanicus. Lineage (NCBI taxonomy): Eukaryota > Metazoa > Chordata > Amphibia > Gymnophiona > Ichthyophiidae > Ichthyophis > Ichthyophis bannanicus. The sequence continues at coordinate 514,354,505 of CM066031.1, read as the reverse complement.
TAAGAGGAGGATTATTTAACTTGTTGCTTGAGAGCACCGCTGAAAAAGAGAAAAGGCAAATTAGTAATGAACAGACGCGTTCTACACCAGAAGAAATTAAAATTCTAATTGATAGTGCTTTGCTGACTGTTTGGATGAATATTTCCATGCTCTCTGTTCAAGATATTAATGAACACATGTCCAAGTACATAAGCATACCTGAAAGCTGGAGAAGCAAAAACTATTCGTTTGAATTTCTTGAAATTATAAACATCAATGTCCAAGATAAGCTCATAGCAGATGTTGCATCAGCAGCGTATCATACATTAACTATTGATGAAAGCACAGACATTTCTGTCAACAAATAACTGTACTTCAAATATCGGCCAGTAAATTCATGTCTGTATAAAACTTCATTTGGTGGGATGCTACAGTTGGAAGCATGTGATGCTGCATCAATAGTCAGTGCACGCCAGAATTCTATGGGAAATACAAGCTTGACCTTAACAAAATGGTCATGTTTACTTCGGATGGTGCCTCTGTCATGTCAGGCAGAATAAATGGTATTGCTGCACAGCTAAAAAAAATGTTTTGCATTTACTGCAGCAGCATTGTGTTGCCCATCGTGAAGATTTGGGGATCTCTGAATCATGGAAGGAAGTAAATTGATGAAAGAAGTTGAAACTTTCATGAGATCTGTTTACACAACCTTTTGTCGATCTTCTACTAAAAGGTCACAATTTAAAGAATTAGCAGATGCTTCTGAATGCGAGTCAATTGCTTTTAGACCTCTGAACGAAGTGCGGTGGTTATCTAGACATTTTTCTCTTCAAGCAATTATTCGAAATTATGATCCATTATTAAAATACTTTGAAGAAGAGAAGGATAATGATCCCATTGCAAAGTACTGTTATAAAAAGCTAAACAGCCATCAATTCCATATAACACTGCAAATTTTGAATAAATTTTTATCTGAACTAGCTTCATTAACAATGGCATTTCAAAAATGTGGGCTAACACCACTGGAAGCATATCATCTTGCACAGGATAAGCTGAACAAAATCCGAATGCAATACTTGGGTGGCACAGTAAAATGGAGTGATAATGTTAAATATCTTCTCAACAAGATACCTGGAGACGTTTCAGTGGATACTGGTTCCACACTTATTTTCATTAATATGCTGTGTCTGCATTTAGGGGAAAGATTTCCTGAAAATGAAATTGAAGAATGGTTTGCTTTTGACTTGACAGCAACAGCACAGTGTGATTATGAATTTGGAATTGAAAACGTCCGATCACTCTGCTTAAAGTACAAACAATTTCTTATGGAGGAACATATTGTTATTCAGCAGTACAATGACTTCAAGTTCTTAGTCGCAGAAAAAATCAAAAGCAAACTGATAAACAGTTTTCCAGATATGGTGATTTTGGCGTTTCAGAATGCTCACTTTGCAGATTTAGCGATATTGGTGAAACATTTTTGGCTTCTAGTGCAGATTGTGAGCATGGTTTCAGCTTGATGAACAGTTTAAAAACCAAAATAAGGAATCGCTTACAGTTAGAACATATGCTTGTTAAGAGTCATCTTCAAGATGGCGGATCGGTAGATCTTGATAAAATTTATTCAGACTGGTTAAATTTGAAAGATCGAAGAGAAAAATTTTGAGAATGAACTGTTAATAGTAAGCTCATTCTCTTCTTCCATACATGAATTATTTACATGAAATAACAATGACTTTCAATAAAAATTAACTGAAATAATACCGCATTTCTGATTGTAATAACTAGAAATTTTCCGCTTCATTTAGTAATTGTCTATTTTCATTTAATTTGATTAAAATCAATGTGGTGTAAATACTGTATTCTGACGTGTAGTCAATTTTTAAAGTATATAACTGAGTGTTTTTATGTGGTGCACAAAAATTTAACCTTCCTTCAAAAGCAGCACAGCTGATATTTTATGTGCACACAGCCTACAGAAAATTAAAGGGAACATTGCCTTCCAGCCCCCTCTTTCCCCCTTTTTCGGCTCCCTGCCAGCCCTCTCTTTCCCCCTCTGTCAGCTCACTTCCAGGCCCATCTTTCCCCCTCTATCCCCCTCTGTAAGCTCCTTTCCGGACCCCTCCTTCCACCATCTGTCAGCTCCGTTCTGCTCCCCCTCCTTCTCCCTGTGTCTGCTCCGTTCTACTCCCCCTCCTTCCCTGTGTCAGCTCCATTTCACTCCCCCTCTTTCCCCCGTGTCAGCTCTGTTCCACACCCCCCCTTCCCCTGTGACAGCTCCATTACACTCCCTCTCCTTCCTCGTGTCAGCTGCATTCTGCTCCTCCTCTTTCCCTGTGTCAGCTCCATTTCACTCCCCCTCTTTCCCCCGTGTCAACTCTGTTCCACTCCCCCTCCTTCCACTGTGACAGCTCCATTACACTCCCTCTCCTTCCTCGTGTCAGCTGCATTCTGCTCCTCCTCTTTCCCTCCGTATCAGCTCCATTCAGCTCCTCCTCCTTCCCCCATGTCAGCTAAATTCCTGCCTCCCTCCTTTCCCTCAAAAATTCAAATGCAAAAAACGCTCAATTCTATCAACATAGAATCAAAAATAATTTTTTAAATCATATTAGCACATGTTGTTGCTTACTGAATCATTCTTATTATTGCTAGAGGTCTCAGACTTTTTGACACTTCTTTTCAGACTTACAATACGTCCAACATTAGTGCCTATTAGCATCAATGACCTCCAACACCCTACTCATTTCTATTATAATCTTCTATAGCCAAGACTGAAAGTTTGTGGGACTTGTATTTCATTTTTCAAATGTTAAATGCTAAATACCAACTCTATCATGCAGATTTCCTAACCACTCCATTTTTTTCAATACTTGGTAAATATCAAATGCTTAGCTTCTGCTTTGATTCCTTCTTCCTACTCGCCCTCCATTTCTCCGATCCCAACGCCTCCCCCTGGCGCCTCCACTGCGTTTCACATTAGCTGTTTCCTCAGGGGATCATCAACCGCTTTAATCTCGACTTTAATCTCAGGATGCCGCACGCACCTCAAAACAACTCTATTCCAGCGACTTCACCGTATTAAAACTTCATTCAGGTCACTCTAGAGGAACGAGATTAAAGCGGTTGATGATCCCCTGAGGAAACAGCTAATGTGAAACGCAGTGGAGGCGACTGGGGGAGGTGTTGGGATTGGAGAAACGGAGGGCGAGTGGGAAGAAGGAATCAAAGTAGAAGCTAAGCATTTGAGATTTACCGAGTATTGAAAAAATGGAGTGGTTAGGAAATCTGCATGATAGAGTTGGTATTTAGCATTCAACATTTGAAAAATGAAATACAAGTCCCACAAACCTTCAGTCTTGGCTATAGAAGATTATAATAGAAATGAGTAGGGTGTTGGAGGTCATTCATGCTATTAGGCACTAATGTTGGACGTATTGTAAGTCTGAAAAGAAGTGCCAAAAAAGTCTGAGACCTCTAGCAATAATAAGAACGATTCAGTAAGTAACCACATGTGCTAATATGATTTTTTTTTTAAAATTTTGATTCTATGTTGATAGAATTGAGCGTTTTTTGCATTTGAATTTTTGAGTTATAATCGCTCAGAGAAAGACCGTAAATAGTTCCCTCCTTTCCCTGGCAACTGTGGCTCCTGTGTCCCTTAGTAGCTGCGATGGTGGTAATAATTTAAAATTTAAAAAAAAATCAGTGTGGAGCCTTTCAGCCCTATGGAACACTGCTGCTGCATCCTGCCCCCAAAGGAAGTGACATTAGAGCAGGGGTTCCATAGGAATGGAAGGCTCCACCCCAGTTTTGTTTTAATTTTAAATTAGTTCTGCTATCGCAGCTGTGGCTCCTATGCTGTGGCTAGAGCAGTGGCAGCAACTTGTCCACCTTTTTCTTTTCTTAAATCTGAAGGTGGAATGAGGCAGCTGTGTTGTACCTCATTATAGAGCTGCCTCTGCCTTGGCCACCTCAGGAGTCAACTGCTGAGTACCGCAGCATTGCTCAAAGAGGCACTAGAATTACATGTATGCTAGAATGGTAGCCCTCATCTGGGCTTTGAGCAGAGTGGAGACCATGCCAAAGAATAGCCCTTATGTGCTAGCCATCTCCTTTCAAGAGCCAAGCCATAAGCGAGAAGGGAACAGAGTCCTCCAGGAAAATCGGTTCCTGCTGCAATAGGACCCAAGATGGAAGCATCCAAAGAGGTGATGCCTGCAGGAGCTGCATCAGGTCTCTGATCCATGCTCTCCTCAGCCAATCTGGTGCCACCAGCAGAATTCCACCCTGGTAGCGTTCTATACGCCAAATCACATGCCCCACCTTGAGCCGCAGAGGAAACATGTACAGCAGGTGCTGACTTGGTCAAGGCTGGGCCAGGGCGTCGACACCTTCAGACAGGGGCGGCTCAAGGCAGTCTCAGGAGGCAAAGAATGAGATGGCGCCCCCCCCCCCACACCACCTTAGAGGGGGGGCGGGGCTTTTCAGAAATCCAATCAGAGACTGAACCAAATCAAAAAGCCGTTTAGATTATATGGAGGAAATGTAAGATGTTTGCACACAGGGCCGTATCGAACTACAATTGCACCTTGTGCGACTTTCATAAGAACATAAGATATGCCATACTGGGTCAGACCAAGGTCCATCAAGCCCAGTATCCTGTTTCCAACAGTGGCCAATCTAGGTCATAAGTACCTAGCAGTTTCCCCAAAAGACACAGGTTCTGCAATGCTTGTACTGGGTCAAACATTGATATCCTGGGTAACTTCTTAATAATGGTTTATGGACCTTTCCTCCAGGAAATTGTCCAAACCTTTTTTAAACCCAGCTATACTAACAGCCTTTACTACATCCTCCGGTAACAAATTCCAGAGTTTGATTACACGTTGAGTGAAAAAATATTTTCTTTTATTAGTCTTAAATAGTTTACCCTGTAGCTTCATTGCATGTCCCCTAGTCTTTCTATATTCTGATAACGTAAACAATCGATGTATGTTTACCCGTTCCACTCCGTTCATTAATTTATAGACTTCTATCATATCTCCCCTCAGCCGTCTCTTTTCCAGGTTAAAGAGCCCTAACCTTTTTAGCCTTTCTTCATAGGAGTATCCTTCCATCCCCTTTACCATTTTGTTGGCTCTTCTCTGAACCTTTTCTAATAACTCTATATCCTTTTTAAGATACAGCGACCAGAATTGTCGGGTGCGTAGTAAGACTACTGGGTGAGAGAGCGCGGGCAGCATCACAGATTGATTATGATCCCCTGAGGAAACAATACGGTGAAACGTCTCAGTGGTACCGGGGATTGACGTCGGGATCTGGAAAAGTAGTATGAGAGAGTAAACCCTCTTCACCGTGGGAAATTATCAAAACTATTCATTTTAAGACTGATTATTAAGTGTGGCAATTTGCACAAGTAGTGTTGCCGAGGAATAGATTGCTGTGAAAAGGGTTTTATGGTTTTTTTCATAGAGGTCATTGATGTGATCTTGCAATCAGCCTTTGTAAGACGAGAGTCTACGAGGCTTTGCTATTGCTTAACTGAGACCTCATTGAAAATTATTGTTGGACATACTATTTTTTGATGATTTTTGGCTGAATATTCTAATCCAGCACTGCATGATAGTGAACGAAAAAAATTTTCTACTCATTATAGAGCCGCCTATGCCCTCAGAGCCCATCTCCATGCAATGACTGAAGCAGCAGCAAACTTTGGCATTGGAGCGGGTCACCAATCAAATCCATTTCACGGCAATCCCAGCAGTAAAGAATCAACTGAAATGCCTCCTGACTCCCATTCTCCAGGATCCAGAGTGCTGGCTATGGAAGTCTGCTTCCACATTGTCCACCCCAGCAATGTGCTGACCAACAAGGCTAGGAGGGTCTTCTACACCCAGGAAAACAGGAGATTCATTTCCAGAGCTACTCCAGCACTCCTCATGCCTCCCTGGCGTTGTCTGAAAACACTCAAATCGCCCAACCCTTGATCAAGGGCCAGAAACACAGAAGAGCCAACCTGATGGTCCTTGTCTCAAGGTGATTGATGGACCACACCACTTCCTTGTGCCATACGGTCTTGGTAATGGGCTCCCCAGCTCAATACACTGGCATCTGTCGTCAGGAGAATCCATGAGAAATCATCCAGCAGCACGCCCTTCCTCAGATGACAGGGCTGCTGCCTCCATCACAGGCTGGACTTCACCATCAACAGAAGCGGGAGCCTGTGCTCAAACTCCTGAGAACTCAGGGATCACTGAATCAGCAAGGAACGCTGGAGCAGTTACATGTGAGCACTCACCCACGGCACAATCTCTATAGTTGCCGCCATCAATCTGAGGACCTGAAGATAATCCCAGATGCTGGGAGCCTGCTGCACACAGAACAGCACCAGGCAATCCAATAGACTTTTGACCTTCTCCTCTGATAGGAAAACTCTGCCCGCTTGAGTGTTGAAATGTGCTCCCTGGAACTCCAGGGACTGGGAAGGCAACAGTTGGCTCTTTCTCCAACTGAACTCCCAGCCAAGGCTTTCAAAAAAAAGGACAACACTTGGGATGCCACCCAAGATGCTTCTGAAAGGGAATGGGCCCAGATGAGTCAGTTATGGATGGACACAGATCTATCTGTGCTGCAACACAGCTGCCACCATGTGACCTTGGAAAATTTATTTTGCAATGCTTATATACCATTTTTCACTGAGTCAAAGCAATGTACATTCAGGTATGGTATATTTCCCTTGTCCACAAACAGCTCACAATCTACATTTTGTACCTGATACAATGGAGGGTTAAGTGGCATTCCCAAGGCCACAAGGAGTACTTGTGGGATTTGAAATGCCAATCCCTCCAGCCTGATTTGCTATCTGCTAGTGGGATTTGAACCACTGGCACTCCAGCCTGAGGCAAAGTGCCCCAACCACTAGGCTATTTCTCCCTCCAATGATTGCAGTGTGGTGGATAGCCTGAAAGGGAGGGCAGTGAACTGATAGTAAGAGCCAAACACAGCAAAGCGCAGATACTTTGCTGATCCGCCCAGATCGGGATATGAAAATACTCCTTGGCCAGATCCAGAGAAGCAACAACTTCCCTCAAGGCACTGCTTGAATCAAGAAGTGCAAGGCTTCCATCTGGAAGCACAGGACGCGCAAGTGCTCATTGACCTCCTGGAGGTCCAGAATGGGCTGGAAGGAACTGTCCTTTTCGGACACCACAAAATAGATGGAGTATCTGCCCTTGCCCCACTCATCTGTAGGAATGGGCACCACTGCCTTTAGGCACAGCAACTTGTCCAAGGTGATCCACACAGTGGCACTTTTGATCGCAGACCCACAAGGAGAGAAGATGAAGGCATCTGGAATCAGCTCTTTGCATTCCAGGACATAGCTGACTGAATGGTGTCTAGCACCCAGCGATCCCTGGTAACCGAGCCCATTCCTGAAAGAAAAAGCGAAGTCTGCCTCCAGCTGGAGGAACCAGAGAATGGACCCTCAAACCTTCATTGCATAGCCCGGGAGGATTCCGAGTCCCTGGGCCCACGTGCTCCACAAAAGGACTGAGAATGATCCCAAAGCCTGGAAGCAGAGGGGAAGAAAGGTTTTCCAGGTGAGTAATGACAAAAGTCCTGAGAGCTCCAGGATCAAGCCAGTGTGCCCTCAGTGGACAGGCAGAGGCTGACAAGACAGGGGCACCAGCCTACTTCACAGGCCTCCTGGACCTTTCTTCCAGAAGGCAGTAAGATTTTATCTCCCCCAGGTCCTTCATCAGCTTCTCAAATCAGCTCCAAAAAGAAGCTTCCCCTTAAAAGCCAGTTGGCCCAACCAGGCTTTAGAAGATGAGTCTGCCGCCCAGTGCTGGAGCCAAATCCAACATCGTGATACCGTAATCAGGGTCCCAGTCCTGACCGCCAAATGTCCCAGGTCATACATGGCATTAGAAAGGAAGGCCGTAGCTGACTCCAAAAAAGAGTAGCATCATCCAGCAGAAGAGACTGAATCCACTGGAGCAGGGCTCGAGACATCAGACTGGCACATACAGCAAAACAGCAGCCACCATGGCAAACTGACTGTTCAACAATGAATCCACCTTATGGTCCAGAAAAGCCTTTAAGGCCGATCCACCTTTTACAGGAATGGTGGTCCATCTGGTAAACATCATGACCTGCACATCCAACTTGGGAATACTAAACCACTCAATGCACTCCTTCTCTGGGAGAGTGTAAATCTTCTTACACACCCTTAAACCCTTAGGTGGGGAGACGGGTGGGCTATAATGATCAGGGTCACCAATAAGTAGCATATGGGGCAGTAGTTCAGAAGCACGCCTAGAATTTCATAGCCATTGGTCCTAAAACATATGTAGTATGAATGTTCAACACACAATATGAGCACCTATTTACTATTCTGTGACCTGAAATCCACCTTCTTGGATAGGGAGCTGCCAGGGCAGGAGTGACCAGGAGCACTTCTGCACCCCACTAGACCCCAAGGATAGCTAGTACTGTACATGCTGCAGGGGGTTCCAGAGAGTAGGGGACTGGGAAGCTGTTATATTGTTTTAAATAAGAGTGCAGGGAGACTTGGAACCCACCACTTTTTAAAAAGTGCTCAGATGGGTGGAGAAAGGGGATTGATGGAAATCAAAAACCTGCCATTTTTTAAAAAGGGATCAGGAAAGTTGAAGGTTCTGGAGAAACCTGCATTTTTTTAAAGGGATCAGTGGTGAGGGACTATTTTCCATCATTCACCAGCCCTTTTAAAAACATTCCTTGGAGCATCAACTCATTCATCAGTGGACTGATGCTGTCAAGGGAAAGTTGAGGTGTTAGCATTCAATGAATAATGCAGCTTGCAAAGCAGAAAACAAGCTGCATTATTCATTTTCCATAATGAGCTACCTCACATGCACTAGGTTACTTCAGAGCTCATTATTTAACACAAGCTGAAGTAAAGATTTCTGCAGTGAGCTGTGTTATTGGCAAATAAAGCAAGTTATTGCCAATTAACGTATCATTGCCACAGTACAGCTTGGTAAATAAATCCCTAAAGGAGTTAATTCAGAATGATATATCTAAAATGCCTTCCAGTGAAGCAATGGTCCATAGAACAAGCTTTAACAAATTCTGATAGTTTTCTGCATAAGGGTTAAAATTTGTCATTAAATGCCTGTTATGATCCATACATTTTTCTAGTGACCAGAGGTATGCCCACATACATTACAAACAAAGGCAATATGCCATGGGAATTTTCACTTCAAAGTACCCAAGCATGATAAAACTATATCCCTTTATATTTTATTTGAGCAGAGATTATATAATGATGCAAGCTTATATTTTCAGAAAAGTTGCAAATTCAAATGTGATGAGAACTCCAGGAGAAGGAAAATGATTTGAAGTGCCCCTCCCCCCACCATCATGGAAACGATCTACTAGTACACACATTCAGTTGTATTCTTACAAAACAGATGCCACCTCCATCTACATCGAAGTGATGCTTGAGAAAATGAAAATATATGAAGTGGTGGTGTGAATCTCCCATACTAAACCTGGTCACTATGAAAGGCAAAATAACGCAGGCCATATGCTTATGTGACGGGGCTATGATGAACCATAAAAAGAATGATATAGGTGAACACTAAGGGGGTCATTTAGAAGCGTTATTTGTGCTTTGGATGTCTGAAAACAGGCTCAAAAGCACAGAGACTTCTTCAGAGCCATTTTAGAAGCTGGATCTTGGGACATCCTTAGTATAAGGACATTCAAATGGGGATGGAAGGATACCCTTATTATTTTTTTGAGTTTAGTTGGCATCTATTTAATAGTAGCTCAAGGTGAGTTATGGTCAGATGCACTCGGTATTTCCCCATCCCCAAAGGGCTTACAGTCTATGTTTCTATTGGAGGCAATGAAGGGTTAAGTGGCATACCCCAAGATCACAAGGAGCAGTAACCACTATGCTACTCCTCTTTATTGTTTTTGGCAGTGCATTTTCCCTAGCAAAGTGCACCGCTGGTAATATTACTACCTACTACTACTACGTATCATTCCTATAGTGCTATAAGACATATAGATTTAAGAGACAGTCCCTGTTCATCAGAGCGTACAATCTAAAGACCCTTTCTTTAATACACGAGGACCATGTGTCTCTTCTAACAGGCAATGAAATAAAGTGCCGTACTCTGTAACACCGAGTACCCTCTCAAAAAAAGCCCTGGTTGTTGGCATGTGGTACTGGGGCACAAGGAATCTGACACAGTTGCAATCTCATTCCAAAAGTGAGTCTTTTGGTAACAATTTTATGAAATGTGTTCTGAGAAGGGACTGGAGCACAGGAAAGAGTGGACATAGCAAGAAGCAAAATGATATGCAGGGTAGGAAGAAAGCAAGGAAGATAAAAAGGATTTAGAAGCTTTAGTCACGTGGATGGAAAGGAAAAAGAAAGCTAATACCTCCATGTGGGTTTCACCTAACAACCAATAGTGTCAGTAATCCTTCCTCAAACAGCGATCAAGAAAACACAGGCGTAAGTAAAGATATAATTGTGCTGTTTCCTTAGGGTCGGTAACGCAGCAGCAGGGAATTTAATGAGGCTGGTATCGTGTTAGGAGTTCAGAATTCCTCACTGGGGTCTTATCCAACTGGGCATTTAACAGAAATCTAGGCAGCTCCTGGTTTACACTTATAAAATTTAAATGAAAGACAACAGATTTCATTTCTTCAGGGAAAAACACTGAAAGTCCAAATGGCCCAAATTAGGTGCCTAAGGGGCATGTTTACTAAAGAGTATGTCTGAAGTGTGTGTTTGGTTTGCATATCTAGCAAAGAGGCCTGTGCCAATTTCAGGGGGAATGTGCACCCTTCCCCATGCCGTTAATTCATTGTCAACGTGTGGCACCACACTAACTGGCACCCAAGTGCGCTTAACACTACTCATCGAGGAAACTTTGGTGTTAGCACACACCCTAAATGCCCTCAATGACCATTATACTCCATCAATGCCAAAGTTCCACCCCTAAGCCACCCAGTCCTCACTCAATCGTGCAATACTCAGTTCTCACAAGATTTTACCACACGCTAAACCCTGCACTAATGGTTAGCATGGTTTAGTAAACGAATCTCTAAATTTCAGAGTCTAGTTAAAATAAACCCTTACATTTAGGAAGCCAGTTCCAGTCAGTTTTCAAAGATAATTTCAGCAATTAACTCCCCATGATTACTTCTTAGTCTCTTTAACCATTATCCTTTTAAATCAGGTATGGCAAACTCATTTCGATGTGGGACTGAACTGGAAAAGCAATACTGTAATTTAAAGCAGGCTAACCTGTGAAAGAAGGTCCCCTATGGCTAATATGTTGCAGCAATTGGGAAGGCAGTCCTTTCAATGTTTGTCACAGCTTAACAAATATTTGTGTTTTGTATTCACAGATGAAGAGCCAGGAGCAGGACCTCAGAAAACACCTACAAATAGGATCCAAAGTAAGCTGGATCTTGAAAGAGTTTCAGAAAACTGTGCTTGTGAGAACTAAAAGTTGACAAAGCAATGGGGCCAGATGGGATACATCCAAGAGTACTGAGGGAACTTAGGGAAGTTCTAGTGGCTCCACTATCTGACCTTTTCAATGCTTCTTTAGAGTCTGATGTGGTCCCAGAGGACTTGAGAAAGGCACATGTGGTCCCTTTACACAAAAGCGGAATTAAGGATGAGGTTGGGAACTACAGGCCGGTTAGTCTGACCTCTGTGGTGAGTAAATAAATGGAAACAGAGGATAGTGAGGTTTCTGGAATCCAATGGATTGCAGGATTCAAGGCCAACATTGGTTTTATGGGAGGCAGGTCTTGTCAGATAAATCTCATTAATTTCTTTTGCTAGGGGACCAGAGAATTGGACTGAGGCAAAGCTCTAAATGTGATGTACTCAGATTTCAGTAAAGCCTTTGACACTGTTCTGCACAGTGACTAACTGGGTTAGAAATTGGTTGAGTGGGAGGCAACAAAGGGTACAAGTAAATTGGCTCACTCTAGTGGTGTGCTGCAGGGATCTGTCCTTGGTCTGATTCTTTTTTAACATTTTTGTAAGAGCTATCAGGTAAGGTTTGCCTCTTTGCGGATTATACCAAAATCTGCAATAGAGTAGATACCCAGGAAGGTGTACAGTAGATAACATGAGGAAGGATCTAGTGAAGCTCGAAGAATGGTTGAGAATTTGGCAGCTGAGATATAATGCTAAAGAATGCAGGGTCATGCATTTGGGCTGCAAAATCTAAGGGACTGGCATAGTATAGGCGACGAAGTGCATCTGTCCACACAAGAAGAGCAGGACCTAGGGATGATTGTTTCTGATGATCTTAAGGTGGCTAAACAAGTAGAAAAGGCGATGATGAAAGCCAGAAGGAAGGTTGGTGCATAGGGAGAGGAATGGCCAGCAGGAAGATGGAGGTGATAGTGCCTCTGTATAAATCTTTGGTGAGACCTCATTTAAGAACATAAGAACATAAGATATGCCATACTAGGTCAGACCAAGGTCCATAAAGCCCAGTATGCTGTTTCCAACAGTGGCCAATCTAGGTCATAAGTACTGTCACACCCTCACTACTTGCCTCCAGCTTAGAGGGGCGTGGTTGCATGAGGAACTTTCCCCTTTCAGCCTTAACTGACTAATTCCCCGCAATGCTTTCTGGGAAATGTAGTTTAATTGCGCTATATCTGGGCTTCAGGTAGAAAGCTGTAGTCGGGCTCCTTGGGTAAGGCAATGACAGAAATTTATTGAGCACAAAAAAGGTTCATAAATTCCACATTCAGGCATACTTCTCCAGGCTTCTTCAAAGTACAACAGGTTATAAGCAAAACAAAACCCAAAACCAAAGTAACAGCTTAAAGTATTCTTCAGCTCAGAAAAACATAGCCTTTTAACAGCAAGGCTACCAGCTTCCTATAGCCTTGCTGGTTAAAGCATAAAACACCAAAAACAGGCTTTCTTCTGTGGCAGTTTGCCTTCTTTTCCAGTCTCAAACATTTCCAGGCTGTTTTCCAATTAACAAGCAAAAACAAAAACTCCAAACAGGAACAAACTTTCAATGTGCAAGCAAAGTTTTATTCAGGTTTCTCAGGAAAATTCAAGAGCAAAAAGAAAGCTTTTTTCCTCACAGTTAATTTGGCTTCTTACCATCTCACTTCACAGGTAGCAGATGGTTAACAAGCACAATTCACAACTCCAGCTTGTTCTTACGTCTTAGTAAAACTTCCCCTCTTTACCATGTGGGAATTTACAATCCATCTACCTGCTTCTTATGGTAACCTTTCTCTGGAGGGTTTTCTCTCAGGGCTGGCTTTCCTTCAACCCTTCTGTGGCTAAGGCTTGACACAAAGAGCAATCCATGAGGGTGTCTTCCTCATTCAGCTCAGCATCAGGCTCTCCTAGCTGCATAGACTCTGACTCTCCTTCTGGTTCACTGGGCTCGGCTGACAGCCTCTCGTTAGAGCTGAGAGTGTCTCCTGCACCTCTGCACTGCCCAGCATTAGTCAGGCTTCTCCTGCTCTGCTCAGCATTAATCAGGCTTCTTAGGCTCGTACCTGTGCCTTGGCTTGTATCAGCTTCTCTCTCTCTTTCTCCTCTTCTTGCCTTTGCCTCTGCCCTTGCTTCTGGCATTCCTTCAACCCTCTCTCTTCCTTCTCTTTCTCCTTCCTCTCTTTTACTATGATCTAGCATAGGCTTATATCTCCAGGGTTCTAGCCCCACCTCTCTTCCCAGGTGACGGAGATCACTCTGCCTTCTGGCACCTGAGTAATCAGGGACCTTACTGATGTAAGGGTCTTGGACCTTAGGTCTGTATTCACTCTCCCTTATTTTACTAGGGGAAACATGAAACCTGTTCCAGCTGGGGGTTTTCTGGTTCCTAGGTGAGGTTGTGGCTTTGTTCCCCTGACCTTGCAAAAGGCACCCTTTTACTAGGGTGAACTCTTTGCCTTTTTCCCTTTCCCCTAATTCAGGATAGGCTTCCTTATCACAGTACTTAGCAGTTTCCTCAAAAGACACAGGTTACACATTGCTTTTATTAGGTCAAGCAGTGATATACTGGGTCCCTTTTAATAATGGTTTATGGACCTTTCCTCCAGGAACTTGTCCAAACTTTTTTTTAAATCCAGCTACACTAACAGCTTTTACTACATCCTCCGGTAACAAATTCCAGAGTTTGATTACATGTTGAGTGAAAAAATATTTTCTTTTATTAGTCTTAAATAGTTTACCCTGTAGAATCATTGCATGTCCTCTAGTCTTTCTATATTCTGATGATGTAAACAATCAATCAATGTTTACCCGTTCCACTCCATTCATTCATTTATAGACCTCTATCATATCTCCCCTCAGCTGTCTCTTTTCCAGGTTGAAGAGCCCTAACCTTTTCAGCCTTTCTTCATAGGGGTATCTTTCCATCCCCTTTACCATTTTGGTGGCTCTTCTCTGTACCTTTTCTAATAATGCTATATCCTTTTTAAGATATGGTGACCAGAATTGCACATAATATACAAGGTGCAGTCGCACCATTGAATGATACAGAGGCATTAGAAATATCCTTTGTTTTATCTTCCATTCCTTTCCTTATGATACCTAGCATTCTATTTGCTCTCTTGGCCGCCGCTGCACACTGGGCGGAGGGTTTTAACATGTTATCCATAATGACGCCTAAATCTTTTTCCTGGGTGGTGGTTCCTAATATGGAACCTTGCATTGTGTAACCAAAGTTTGGCTTTTTCTTTCCTAGGTGCATAACTTTGCACTTCTCCACATTAAATTTTATCTGCCATTTGGATGTCCTATCTTCCAATTTATCAAGATCCTCTTGCAATTTTCCACAATCCTCATGGGTTTTAACTACTTTAAATAGTTCCGTGTCATCTGCAAATTTGATAACCTCACTCGTTATTCCCTTTTCCAGGTCATTTATGAATATGTCAAAAAACAGCGGATCCAGCACAAATCCCTGGGGTACTCCACTATTCACCTTTCTCCATTGGGAAAATTGGCCATTTAGACCTACCCTCTGCTTTCTATCTTTTAATCAGTTCCTGATCCACAATAGTACACTGCCTCCTATCCCGTGACTTTTTAGTTTTGCCAAAAGTCTCTGATGAGGGACCTTATCAAAGGCTTTCTGAAAGTCCAGATACACTATATCAACCGATTCACCTGTCTACCAATTTATTCACACCTTCAAAAAAAAAACAGATTAGTAAGACAAGATCTTCCTTGTCTAAAGCCATGTTGGCTGTCCCCCATTAAGCCATGACTATGTACATGTTCAATAATTTTGTTCTTTATTATGGTTTCTACCATTTTTCACCGTACTGACGTCAGGCTGATCAGTCTGTAGTTTCCCGGATCACCCCTGGAACCCTTCCAGTCTTCAGGTATTAGAGATGATTTTAATGATAGTTCACAGATTACTAATAGCAGGTCTGCAATCTCATATTTCAGTTCTTTCAACACCCTTGGATGTATTGTGTGCAATTATGGAAGCCACACCTTCAAAAAGATATAAACTGAATGGAGTCAGTGCAGAGGGTGGCTACCAAAATGGTCAGAAAGCTTCCCCATAAGGCAAATTGGGACAGACTTAAAGATCTCTATATGCATACTTTGGAAGAAAGATGGCAGAGAAGAAATATGATAGAGATGTTCAAATACCTCTGGCATAAATGCACAGGAGGAGAGCCTCTCTCAGTCGAAAGAATGCTCTGCAACAAGGGGGCATAGGATGAGGGTATAAGGAGATAGACTTGGGAGTAATTTGGGGAAATATTTCTTAACGGAAAGAGTGGCAGATGTATGGAATAGTCTCCCAGTGGAGATGCTAGAGACAAAATTGTTATCTGAATTAAAGAAAGCATGGGACAAGCACAGAAGATCTCTAAAGGAAAAAAAGGAACCATAAAGCTTAGTGGTTGGTATGGAAGGGCACACCTGATAGGCCGTATGGTCTTTATCTGCTGTCAGGTTTCTATGTTCTAGATTACAAGAGGGGTCATCCCCCTACAAAGCTGCAAGAAGACTAGAAAGCATGTAGAGGGTCTCTCTCCTTTCACCTTCCGTCAACCTCATTAATCTTTTCCTCCACACACATCCCCCCACCAACAATACCACCACCACCACCACCTTGCTCACATTTTTCTCTAGTGGTTATAGAAGGTGTCTGTCCTTTGAAGGAAACTCCAATAGATTTTTTTTTTTTTTTTTACATAAGTCAGCATACAGGAACAGTAGCAGCAGTAAATGGCCCAGAATGTCGGAAGTAGTTGCAGCAGTGAGAGCTCAGCCACAGGGATGAAGGGAAGAAGAGATTTACGGTAGAAGGCAGGTGAAGGAGGAGAGTTTAATGGTAGCATCAAAAACGTAGTCATTGGGGCAAGGAAGAGCTCCACCATGCCTCCATGTCACAGTTGAGCCTGTGTGTGCAAATTTAGACTGGGTAGGGGTAGATAAGGGAACCTTCTGGTGAAAATGGCCCACAGCCCATATATTTGACTCCTCTGCCTTAAACTTTAAGCTGTTTCCTCAAATCCCGGAGTGAGACCTCATTTATAGTATGGCTTGGAATGTATGATCACAGTGCAGCATGCAGTTTGCTGCTCATTGACTAATCTGTACTTAAGAAGCATCCCACATTTAAAATGCAGTATTTACATGTGCAGATTGACATAAACGTGTAAATGGAACAGGGGCTTTCTGAATGTAGGATGGTGACTCCGTCTATAAATTCTAGAGGCAGGGGCGGCTCTATAATAAGGCAGAGTGAGGCAGCCACCTCAGGCAGCAAACTTTTGGGGACGGCAAAAAATGCCTCCAAAACAGCCACCTCACTCCACCTTCAAAATAAAAAAAAACAGTTGGACAAGATGCTGCCGTTGCTTCTTGGCAGCAGCAGAATCAACCCCTCTGCCCACCCCCATCGAGCGAGAGTTGAGCCTGCCTGCAGGACTTCCCCCTCATGTCAGCTCCCTTCCTGACCCCACCATACACTGGCAGATGCGGCTCCTGCATCTTACAGAGCCACAGCTGCAATAGCACTAGTAATTTAAAATTAAAGCAAAACCAGTGCGGAGTCTTCCCACCTCTTCTATGCAACCCCTGCTGCTGCATCCTGGAGCGGGACGCAGCAACAGGGGTTGCATAGCAGAGATGGGAAGACTCTGTACCAGTTTTGGTTTTATCTGCCAGGAGAAGGAGGGGGCAGGAAGGGAGCTGACATGGGGGTTGGGGGCAGAAAAGGATCTAACATGTGGGGGAGGTGGGGGCAGGAATGATCTGACAGAGGGGAAGAGGAGGGGCAAGAAGGGAGCTGACAGGGGGAAGGGAGGCTGGAAGGGAGCTGGCAAGGGGGGAAGGTAGGGACTCAAAGGGAGCTGATGGGAGGAGGAAGGTGGGGACTGGAAGGGAGCTGATAAGGGGGAAGGAGGGGGCTAGAAGGAAGCTGATACATGTTGATGAGACTGGAAGGGGACTGGAAGGGTGATGACACTAGGGAATGGAGGAGGAGATGGAAGGGAGCTGACACCTGAGGATTGTACTGGAGGGGGACTGGAAGGGAGCTGACACCTGGGGGTGGAACTGGAGGGAGCTGACGCTTGTAGGTGTCTGGGTAATGGGGAGGAGGCTTGAAGGGAGGGGCACTGGGGCTGGAAGGGAGGGGTCACTGGGACTGGAAGGGAGCTGACACATGGGGATGACACTGGAAAGAAGATGGACAGAGGGTAGGGTGACTGGAAGGGAGCTGTAGGGAAATTTGGCAAAATTGTTCTGCTTGATTTGCATGATTGGCATGAATACCTTACGATACCCTAGCCTATTCCTGACCAGCTTTAATCTTATACCTGGATGAAGGCACATGGTAAAAAGACATGTGGGCTAAGAAAGGCAAGAACTGAGTGCTCTAAAACAGCATAATAGAAAGCAGGATGAAGCTACACTCTGTGCAGAAATATGCAGAGAATGGCGTCTTGCAAAACAGAACGGTTTGTGCAAGCCAGCATGAACAAGCTGAATAACAGGTACTCAGAAGCCCTGAAGAATTACCAACAGTGCTGTAGGCTACAGATAAGCAACTGGCAGGGTGTGGTAAGCTAACGAAGCAGGAAAAACTAGAACCTGCTAATCTGGTTTGGCACGGGAATTGGGTAAGACAAGTGAAAAGAATATGAGAGTGAGAGGGGTATAAAAGTGTGCAGCAACTTGGTTCGTGGGCAGCCTCCCCTTTCTCATTAACAAGAGAGGTTGAGGACGCTGTCCAACACTTGAACAAGGGAGACACAGTGTGCAAATGAATCTTGTATCCTATTAACTGAATAAAGGGAAAACTTGCTTCATTTCTGAATGTGTCTGAAGTTCATTTTCCTAATAGTGTGGGGTTGGACACGCAGCTGGACTGGGACATTGAACCCCACAAAGTTAACACGGGGGGGGGGGGGCATTGGGAGTGGAAGTGAGCTGATACCTATGATGGTATTTGGACTAGAAGGGGCTGGTCTTTAGGGAAGGAGGGGGACTGAAAAGGAATGGACACCGGTGGCAGTCCTGGGAATGCAAGGGGTACTGGGAGGGGAGAACTAGAAAGGGGGCTGATACAGGGGAGGGTTACAGGGACTGGAAATAGGCTGATTGAAGGAAGTGAAGAAAACAAAAGAAGTGACACGAAATGGCAGATGGACTGTAGACCATAGATCATAGAAAGAGAGCTAAGAGAAGAAAGAGGAAAGCAGAAGCCTCAGAACGGGACCAGCATGATCAAAGAATAAAATGGTCAGACAACAAAGATAGAAAAAATATTTTTATTTTCAATTTAGTGATTGGACTTTGTGCTATCTTTATATTTTACACAGTATGGGATACTGCATCTCCTATTTATCTGATGTTGCACTGCATGCAGAGTCTGACTTCTTGGGGCTTTAGTTTAATTTTTGTTTATATATTTTTATTTTTACTTTAGGCTGTAGTCACTTCTGTACCTGGTGAGGGTCTATGTTCTGAGTGTGTGACTGAGGCCAGGTGCTCTGTTAACATGGAATTTGTACATATGGAACTATACTGTACTGTAGTAATTTGACTTGTTTAGCTTTTCAAATAGGTGTATGGATGTTCTAGGGCTGGCTGTCGTATTTATAGTGCTGCTTTTTTTTGAGTACTAAGAACATAAGAAATGCCATGCTGGGTAAAACCAAGGTCCATCAAGCCCAGTATCCTGTTTCCAACAGTCGCCAATCCCAAAAATACAGTTTCCCAAAAATACATCAAAATTGCACACAATATTCAAGGTGCGGTTGCACCATGGAACAATATAGAGGTATTATAATGTAGCAGGAGATCTATTATCTATTCGAAGTCTGTCCCTCCAATCCTCAGATGAAAACACAGAGACAGACCGGTATGCAAACACATGCTGTTTATTGTGCGCACAGTCTCAGGCAGAGCCGGCACCCTGAACAAAACGATCTGAGATCCCCAGTGGTGTCACACGCTGTCTTATATACAGTAAGTTTTCAAACCCATACTAGCTTCTCATTTGTCTCAGGTATACCCTCTCCACCAATCAGTAGCCCCTGGGGGGGGGGGTTGTGGGCTATCATATAGCATGCCTAAATGACCTGTCTAAACTGGTATGCTCCAGTCTGCTGGACTCTGGGCGAAAGGGTATGTGTTTAAGCTTTGTTTCACTGTAACTCAGGCTGAGAGGGGAGAGGTTACCCTCACAGCTACCTTCCTGGCTGCCTCACTCCCCCCTTTTTAGTTGGACCTCAACCACTAGGGCGTTAGAGGGCAGCAGTACTAGAGGCAGGCCGCAAGGGGGTATTGCAATTGCTGAACCCAAATGGCTTGTAGATTTCAGTTACTTTCTAAGAAAACAATAATAAAAGGATAACAATACAATCATTCACAAAAGCCCCCCAAAGCCCCCAATTAGTCCAATAGTCCTCTTCCCATTCTCAGGCAATTTGGTCCTGCCTCTCAGCAGTTCCTCAGGACCTCGCAGTGTGCTTCACCTTTCTCTGAAGTTTAAGTTCTGTTTTTCTCAAAATTTGGACCTCTCATTCTCATAGGCGAATATTTTTTCCCTTCTTTCAATGTGACACACGGATCCAGGTAGGGACTCCTTCACACATTTCTGTGGTGTGTATTTCTGAGTTCTTGGGATGGTCTGTTCCATCTGGACTCTGGCCAATTCCTTCTGCTGGACTCTCTGGATTGCAATTGGTGGCATGGCTCCAGGCCTCATTCAGAAAAGCAGCACCAATGTTATGTGAAAAGACGAAATATTCTAGATTAGATTTCACAATGAGACAATGCAGTGTGACAAACTTAATTTCATCCATATTTACTAAGATCATATCCTATAAATATTGCTTTATAAACTTTCAATGGTCTACCAGTAACTATCTCGTATGGTGTCAATTTTGTCTCGCAGTTTGATTAACTCCTTGTCTCTCTATCACTGGAGATTCATTTGCTGATAGGAAATATTCCATTATGCCCTTGACTGATCTTTACATGTTTACAGATCAGACAAGTTGCACACACGTGTTCTGCAATTTTGGCAAGTTTTAGAATTATACCAATTTTGTGAGAATTTGTCATCAATTTATCCCCCTTTGCCCATGCATGCCTAGTCAGGACATACAGAGGCAAAAAGGAGGCAAAAAAGCATCTGGAAGTACCACATGGCCAGTGTAGGTTTTCCAAAGCTCATCAGGGTGCAAGATGCACCTAGCCTGTCTCCAGGTGTCTATTTCTAATTGTTGAGTATGTGTTGGGGCTTAGATGACTTCCTAAATTGAAGATTCTGGAGACGGCATAGTTGAATAAAGTGCTCATCATTTTTTTTCTTCGTTTACATATTCATTAGCCAGATACATCACTTCACATCACTAAATTACCTTCATCAGTTTACTGTCCATCAGAGTCCCTCCTCTTAATATCCCACTTCATCCCTCACAACACTCCTTCATCTTCATTCCACCAACTATATACATAGGTTCTTTTCATGTTTTTTATACCATACTAATGTATCCTTATTTGGCAAGGCTGCTAAGAATATCAAACAATTGTTAAAAACTTAGTATTAGTGTAGTTCTAAATGGACATATGTGCTCATTTTCAATAGCAACTATCTAAACAATCTAGGTAAAGTCCTTACAATATAAAACTATTATTTTGCAACCTTTTATAATATCAAACCCAATCTTGAAATTGCAGTGTCCACAAGGATTTGTGTAAGCTATTCATTAATTATGGTGTCAAAAGAGATCCTTTTGAGGTTAGAGACCTAAGAGGGTACAAGGCATTGGTGGTTGGGCCTCATGGCAATACCTCTTCAGGTTCTTCTTGGCCTGCAAGGCATTTGTGACTGGGCCTCATGGCGATACGTCCTCAGGTTCTTCTTGGCCTACTCTCCCCTGCCTATTCATGTCTCTTCAGAGGCATAAATATACAAGGTTCATGTTCTTCAGGCCTTGTGGGTCCTCGAGGAGTCTTAGAGCAGTCAGAATTCTGGTGGCCCAGATCATCACTCACCTTCTGCCCCCTCTTTCTCTTTCTCTCTCTCTCTCTCATTCTTTTTCTCAAACCTCTCCTGGATCATTGCTAACAAGCAAGATTTGGTTTTGTCCAATCAACTCAAGTTAATGTTATTGTTTTTATTTGTAACTAACTTTACAAATATTCTCATATTTTCTGGGACCTCAGTTCCATCTTTCCACTAAATGTGCTCTATACTTGGGAATAAAGCAATTTCAGATCAGCCTCTTTCCAAAATTTCAGCAAACTTATTAATATTTACTCATCTTGTAATTGCTGTGTATGTACTGGACCTCTGCATAATGTACTACTACAACAAGTGTATTTGGTAACATAAGTGCAAGTGTATAAACTACAGAAAATTAATATCTCACAGTGCTGCAACATATATCTGTTTTCTCAGGAACTGTACTCCTGAAACTGAAATAAAGACTTTCAAAACAAAGTACACTTTTTCTCTGGACACCAACACGTAAAATTCAAATATAGAAAAACAGGTGAATTTATCCTAAAATCCAATATTGTAACAAACAAAACTGTGATGTGACTGTCCTGTTCATCAGTCATCAGCACAGAGCTTAACAAGGCAAAGTAATTACCTTGAATCTTACAGTTCAGGAAACAGGCATTCTCAAATGACATGAAACTGCAAAGAGGTGAATTCAAAATCATGCTTTGACACATTTAAATTAAAACCTTATACCTGAAACTGGTATCAAACTGATCTGAAATGTTATCTTCAACACAGACAGCAGAACAAACAATAGGTCTCTCTTGTGTCCAGATTCTTTCAGGCAAATGCATATTACTATGTAGCTGAACAATTAACCTATAGTTATAGCTGTTTATGGTTCTGTAAAATATGAACAATAATTATGCCCTCTTTGAGGTGCCTGCCACAATATATAAAATCCCCTTTTAACTTTAAAGTTTGCTTGATAATATATACAGTCAAAGACAAAGAATAGATGCATAACATACTAATGATAAAGATTAACCAGGATTACCTTCTTATTTACTCAGGATTTAAATCATTTGCAAACTGGCTCAGGATGCCCCATTGTCCTGTCAGGGCTCTTAACCTCTACTTTGAAGGTCAAAGGAAAACAAAACCAGTTTTTCTTAGTTTCATGCCTTGTTTGTTTGGTCTAGTCACTTCAGCATCAAGGGGCACTTGAGTAGCCAGCAATGAAAGAAAAACAGTATTCACTTTTAAACACAGGACATATCAAAGCTTACAAGTGCTTTATGTCTAACAGCCTATCTGATCAGAATATAAGAAATTTCACTAAACCCTCTCCCCTGGGTAGTTCTGAAAAGTAACATGCTTTAAGAACATCTTGGCAAAAACAGGGACCTTAAAAAAAGTAAAAAAGTCTTTATTTCTTCATAATCTTATAAGGATTTTTCTCTTTTTATAGGCTGTAACAAATGGTTTGCAGGCTAGCTCTTACACATGAGCTTTGCCCTACAGATATTCCCCACCCCATACATCTTTGCTAATAGTAATTTGACCAGCCTTTATTTGATCCCAGCCTTACACAATCAAGATGCTGGTCAGACATCTGAGGATGCTCAAAGGAGACACCCCCCATGGCTTTAGAAGCTCAAAATTCTACAATTAAAATTGATGACAAGAGGATTTTTTGGAGGCTAGGTGAATTGTTCTTTTGTCCTCTCTAATGGGTCACCATTCTCTGCTAGAAGAAGAACTCCTCCCTGATCTCCCAGTATGTAGCCATGCAAACAGTTTCACTCCCAGTTTCATTCCCAGTATCTTTCTGTAGTTATGCAAACGGTCTCAACCGTTTCAAGTACCCCTATCTCAGCAGTTTCAACTGCTCCTTACTTACTGCTGAGAGGTATGATCAAAATTTGGTTCTTTGACTATTGATTATGCATGAAACATAGTAATGAAACTGGATATGCATTAAATAAAGCAATTGTCTTCCTTCACTTCTATACTAGTACAACAGTCTATATACAGTAAACCCTGCTCCCCTTTTTATTATCACTCCTCTCCTTGGATTTCTTTGTAAACATTTTGTAAACTGTCCCTCTCCCTGCAGTCAGTAGACCTGATGTTTTTCACTGTTTCAGGTGGCCAGCTGCACTAAGGCTGGCCACTCCCGCTCACACAGTACAACTAGTCTGGGGGCAGTGAGCCTAACTCCATAGTCACCCCCAAAGGCAGTTTTAAAATGGCTAGGCATGCATTTCAGCAGAGCCCTATTCTTGGATCCACTAGACCCCATACTGTAATTATTCCTGATCCGTATACAACACTCGCATTTATAACACAGAACGAGACAGCAGAGGGGAGACAACAGGCAGGGACACAGACAGACAGACAGACACACATATATAATATATATATATACCCTCCCAGACTCCCATTTCCCGAATCCAGACACCAGGACAGGCGGTGGTTTCAGAACACAATATCTCAGACTACGGTTCTTACTCGGACCGCCCATAGGGGGTGGCCAATCCCGTACCAGACTTTTCAACGCATTTCAGAAAACCAGACTTTTGAAAACCAGACTTTTCAACCCGTTTCAGAAAACCAGACTTTTCAACCCATTTCAGAAAATTAAGAGAGTGAGTACTCACTGTCCTGAAGAGTTTGGATGCCAGTCTATCAAGCCGGATTTCTGTACCCAGGGAGTCGGCCGTCCAGGACCGAGTGCGCAGGATACGCCGAGGGATCCCTCCGGAACAAAGGGTCCAGTGGCGCTGGGGACCGTCGACAAACAGGAAGTCGGTCCCGGATCGGGCGAGTCCTGGTTGCGCAAACCGCGATGCCTTCACCTGGGGGTGCGAGGAGACAGACGGAGGTTTCCCGGCCAATGCACCAGGAAATGTAGCAGGAGATCTATTATCTATTCAAAGTCTGTCCCTCCAACCCTCAGATGAAAACACAGAGACAGACCGGTATGCAAACATATGCTGTTTATTGTGCGCACAGTCTCAGGCAGAGCCGGCACCCTGAACAAAACGATCTGAGAGCCCCAGTGGTGTCACACATTGTCTTATATACAATAAGTTTTCAAACCTATACTAGCTTCTCATTTGTCTCAGGTATCCCCTCTCCACCAATCAGTAGCCCCTGGGGGGGGGGTTGTGGGCTATCATATAGCATGCCTAAATGACCTGTCTAAACTGGTATGCTCCAGTCTGCTGGACTCTGGGCGAAAGGGTATGTGTTTAAGCTTTGTTTCACTGTAACTCAGGCTGAGAGGGGAGGGGTTACCCTCACAGCTACCTTCCTGGCTGCCTCAATAATATCCTTTGTTTTATTCTCCATTCCTCTCCTTATGATTCTAGCATTTTATTTGCCTTCTTGGTTGCCACTGCACACTGGCGGAGGGTTTAAACGTGTTGTCCACGATGACGCCTAAATCTTTTTCCTGGGTGGTGGTTCTAATGTGGAACCTTGCATCGTGTAAACATAGTTTGGGTTTTTCTTTCCTAGATGCATAATTTTGCACTTGTCCACATTAAATTTCATCTGCCATTTCAACATCCAATCTTCCAATTTATCAAGGTTTTTTTGCAATTTTTCACAATCCTCTTGGGTTTTAACAACTTTGAATAATTTTATGTCATCTGGAAATATGACTATCTCACTTGTTATTCCCATTTCCAGGTCATTAACGAATATGTTAAAAAGCAGTGTACCTATCACAGATCCCTGGGGTACTCCACTATTCACCTTTCTCCATGGTGAAAATTGGCCATTCAGCCCTACCCTCTGCTTTATGGCCCCTTGCATGAGTTTTGGAAGTTTATGCTGATATGGTATGGTAGATTTGACCTTGTAGATCTTAGGTGACGTTTGTAGGGTTTTATATTAGTTCCCAATATGCCTGGTACTGGAAAATGTTTGTTAGTGATATGACCAGAATCATATTTTTATCAAATATATTGAGTTCTGTGGGTGAATGTCCTACTTCTGCTCTGCACCCATTGTCGAGGGAGAGGTTTCTGTGGATGCAGAATATATATTCAAAAAGAAAAAGTGAGAACCATAATGCAGTTTATAACAGAAGAAAATGAGTTATAATTTTGTCTTATAAACTCTGCTATGGTTCTCACTTTTTCTTATAGTTCCTTGGTGTACGAGCATCTTGCATTTCCTTTATTTTTTACGAAACATATGTTTACATTAATGCCATACTGGTCCAGTGCACCGTTTTAGAAGTTATGTTGGAGTAGCCAAGCCCTTCTTGGTGTTTGTGTTGGAGTGGGAGGTGTTGTGTTAGGGTCACAAAGTTCCTCTTGTTTTTCAGAGGATGGGAAGTGCTGTTTTGGGGTGCCAAGTCGCTCTTGTTTTTGTGGAAGTGGGAGATGCTGCATGGGTGCTGTTGAGACCCTCTTGTTTGGTATACTTAGCAGCATGTTTCCTAGGCTCTGCACTGGTAATATATGAACATAAGAAATGCCATACTGTGTCAGACTAAGGTCAATCAAGCCCAGTATCCTGATTCCAACAGTGGCCAATCTAGGTCACAAGTACCTAGCAGATTCTCAAAAAGGCACACAGGTTCCACATTGCTTTTTGAGATTTGCAGTTTTGCATTCTTTATGCTGCCAGACTGAAATTTTAAATATTTTGTCAGTTCAGATTTAAGGAAATTTCCAATTTTAAGGGAACGTCTCTGTTTAATTTTGTTTAGTAGCCTGATAGCTTCACCGCTGCTGAGTTCTGGACTTTTCCACCTCTAGCACAACCCAATCCAGCATTTGAATTCACAGCTACCAGGATTAGTTTCTCATTTTATATCTTTCCTTCTCATCAATAATCTGATCATAGCAAAATAAATATGTTGTGCAGGTACTTATAATGGTTTGATGGGGGGAGGGGTGATGCTGTGTAAGTGGCTTTTCATTAATCAAATTTAATGTTTTATTATTATGCTTGTTTTATTGTTTATCTGTTTTACTAAATTGCATGTGCATGTTTAGAAGCCACTTAGGATATTAGATGGGTAGCATATATATTTTAAAATGAAGTATACTAAATTTATGCAAATGATGCCGCAGTGAGTCTCCGCACATGGCCCTGCATCACCCTCATGCCGTCCCTGAGGGAAAGTAGACAGGAGGGTACACTGGGAGACACAGAAAAGCAGAAACCTCAGATTGGGACCTACATGATCAGAGAATAAAATGGTCAAACAAAAAGTTAGAAGAGACTTTTATTTTCAATTTAAATATCGGACTTGGTGCAAGTTTTATATTTTATACAGTAGATGGAAATGCATCTCTTTCTATTTCTCTGGTATTGTACTGTATGCAGAATCTGGCTTCTTGGGGTTGCAGTTTGGTTTTTATCTACATATGTTTATTTTTAGGTTATGGTTATTTATTCTGTACTTTGGTGAGGTTTGCGTTCTGAGTTTGTGGCCAAGGCCAGGTGTTCTGTTAACATGGAGTTTGTATGTATGGCTCTGTACTATAGTAATCTGAATTGTTCAGCTTTTCAAATAGGTGTTGGATGGTCCAGAGACCACTGTAGTAGTTACAGTGATGCTCCTTTTTGGATGGGCTCCTTATGTGAGTTTTGTAAGTTGGTTCTGATATGGGATGGGATGGTAGATTTGCTCTACAGATACTCAATGACTTTGTTGTAGGGTTTTGTATTAGTTCACAATATGCCTGGTACTGGATAATGTTTGTTTTTTTAAGATACTGAGTTCTGTGGGTGAATGTCCTGGCTCTGCTCTGCACCCACTGTTAAGGAAGGAGGTTCTGTGGATGCAAAATGTATGTTTAAAAAGAAAAAGCAAGAACCATAACGCAGTTTATAATAACAAAATAAAAATGAGTTACAATTTAGTTTTATAAACTCTGCTGTGGTTCTCACTCTTTCTTTTAGTTTCTTGGTGTGCAAACATCTTGCATTTCCTCCATAAAATTGAATCTGCTTTTTGGTTTGGATTAGTCCCTGATTGGAGTTTAAAGAAAGCCCCACCCCCCACCCCAGGGGGGCCTCTTCTCATCCCAAGCCTCAGGCAGCAGATTGCCTTGAGCCACCCCTGTCTAGAGGCATGGAGAGGAAGGGGAGGGAATAGTCTAGGAGGTCCTGGGCTATAGATGTGGATTCCTTTTTTTTTTTAATTTTATTTTTTATTCATTTTGAACACATGTAGCAACAGTATAAACGGTCATTAACATAGCAGGATCCAAGCAGATGCTATTAATCAAAATAACAAAACAATACAATAACTTTAACAAGACAATACAATAACTTTAACAAGAACCAGTATCAGTCCATGCCAGCACGCCGCCCCCCCCCCCCCCCGCTCAATGTGGTTGTAGCAGGTACCATTCCACAAAGTAGACTCCACCAATCGCCTTCACTAAACATAGCTTTGCAGAGCTGTCCATTTCTTACTCAGTTTACCAGACCATGGGTTTTTAACTATATAAAGTTCTTCGTAGGTCTTGTGTAGGATTAAGAGACTCCACCAATGCTCAAAACAAGCTTTGTCAAGATTCTTCCAGTGTATTAAAACTATTTTAAGCGCTATCCCGAGCATTAAGTCCAGTAGTTGACTATCCCATTTCATCAAAGTAGGTTCCAGAGCTATGGATTTATATATTACTATCCGATAAGAGATAGGAGTTTGAAGGTTGAGGATTTGTGATATGCGTTCCCATACTCTATTCCAATATATTTCCAGGGATTTACAATGGAACAACATATGCGCCAGTGTCCCAATATCCATGTTGCAGGACCAACATCGATTTCCCTCCTGCAGTGTCCATTTCATTTTCTTAACCGGTGTAATATGCGCCCGATGTGCTATAAAGTACATAGATTGTGTGAGAGACGCAGCTCTTGTGATACGTATTTGAGTCCCCCAAAAAGTGTCCCAACTTTCTGGAGTTATATCATCACCGGTTTCAGTAGCCCAAACCGACTGTATCTTAGTGCATATCTTGTCACTTTTGGAACGGAGAATCGCTACACATCTCGAAACAGCTTTAGTATCTGTTTGCAGTTCTTGGAGCTTCTGTCGCAATGGCCATCCGGTACGTATCAAGACCGGTGACACTCCCGCTTTGCTCAAGCAGTGTCGAAGCTGGCACCATTGGAAATAGCATGCGTTAGGCAATCCAAATTCCGTTCTTAAACTGTCAAAGGTTTTAAAAGCATTTCCACTGATCAGTTGTCCGATGGTTATAAGATCCTGTTCCACCCATTTTTTCCATAAGACAGGCTTCCCTCCAATGATAAAGCGCGGATTCAGCCACAAGGGCATATCTGCGGTGAAGTCTTCACCTCCATCGATACATGATGCCAATAGTCGACAGGCAAGCTGTGTTTCCCGCATGATAGCATTATGTGGTGTAGTCAGGTCTACCACTGTGCCAACCATCAGCCGTGCAGGCAGGGGAGAATGTAAAGCACGCTCCACATTCAACCATCTAGGCCCCTTATCCATGTCTTCAGTGTCGACCCATTGAGCACCCTGTTTCAAAATAGAGGCGGTGTGCAGCCACCCGAGATCTGGGAAATGAACACCTCCTTGCGCTCTAGGCAACTTCAATTTCCACGCAGCTATTCTAGGTACTCGGTTGTTCCATAAGAAAGCTATCAGCTGACTATTTATTTTCTTATAGAAAGCTGACGGGAATCGCAGGGAGATCATGCTTAATATATAGCTGAGTTTAGGTACCAACATCATTTTTATCGTCTCTAGCCTGCCCCACCAACTCAAGTGTAGGGGGGTCCACCTGCAGACGTTATCATGTACGATTTCTTGACACGCCCTAATGTTGAGCGCTATAGTCTCATCCAAAGTGGTACCATAGGTCACTCCCAGATTTCTAAAGGACGACTTCTCATATTGAAAGGGATGTCCACGCGCCATTTCTTCGCTGTCCCGATCATTCAGAGGAATGATTGTTGTCTTATTCAGATTTACTTTATATCCAGATATCGCTGAATAAGTATCTATAAGCTGCAGTGTTTCAGGAAGGTCTGATGGTTGCAGGAAAATGAGCAGGTCATCTGCATATGCTGACAATTTACAGGGACCATCAGCTAACTCAATTCCTTTTATGCTTTCCTTCTGTCGGATCGCTATCAGCAAGGGTTCCAGGGCTAAATTAAAAAGCATCGGGGACAGAGGGCAGCCCTGTCTGGTTCCTCTTTGCAACTGAAAGGGGGCTGAGAGGTGTGAGTTAACCGCTATTCGAGCTGTGGGTTTGGTGTATAACAACTCAATGCTTTTTAGGAATTTCTCTCCTATCCCAAACCAACGCAGGGATCGAAATAAAAAGGACCATTCCAGTCGGTCGAAGGCCTTTTCGGCATCCAATGCTAACCCTATCAGGGGCTCGGCCATAGTTTTGGCAGAAGTCAGTACATGCGCCAATAGTCTCCCATTATCCGTAGTGGATCTATTTTGTATAAATCCGCATTGATCTTCATGTATCATATCTTTTAAGATCCGTCCTAATCGGTTAGCAAGCACTTTAGCATAGATCTTATAATCAGAGTTTAGGAGGGAGATGGGTCTGTAGTTCTCTATCTTTTGTGGATCCCTGCCCGGCTTCGGGTGAATTACCACCACGGCCTCTGCTAAGGCACCAACCTCTGGGGATTCATCGTGCAGGCCACTGTAGTAGATCTGTAGCATGGGAGCCAATTGAGTATGATATTTATTATAGAATTCCAGTGGGATGCCATCTGGACCAGCGGCTTTGCACGGGCCATCTGCTTGATCGCATCCTGTATTTCGGTCACAGAGATCTCTTGTTCCAGCGTTCGGCTTTGATGACTGGTCAGTGTGGGTCCTACTATATTGGAGACAAAATCTTCAAAGGCTTTGTCACTACATTGGGTATCCGATTGGTACAATTCCTCATAGAATTCCTTACAGCGGTCTAGTATTTTATCAGGTCTCAACAGAAGGCCCCCGGTTTTATCTTGCATCGCTGCTATAGAGGTCTTGCAGCTCTTTGGTTTGAGTTGCCGAGCTAACAGGGATCCAGAGCGGTTGCTTTCATAGTAGTATTTACTACGTTGTAGCTGGACGCTACTTAGTGCTTCTTTGTTGAGGATAGCATTATATTGGTATCTCAGTTTTTGGAGTCTAATCAATATCATTGAGTCGGCTCTT
This sequence comes from Ichthyophis bannanicus, assembly GCA_033557465.1. Taxonomy (NCBI): domain Eukaryota; kingdom Metazoa; phylum Chordata; class Amphibia; order Gymnophiona; family Ichthyophiidae; genus Ichthyophis; species Ichthyophis bannanicus. The sequence continues at coordinate 514,323,836 of CM066031.1, read as the reverse complement.
TTGGTAAGTAGTCTTTCCCCGGCTTTTATTTGGAGTTCCAGCTCATCCTTTCCCTTTTTCCTAGCTTTACGCCGCCTAATGGTATAAGTGGTAATGTGAGCTCACATTGTCGCTTTAAAACCTTCCCACCAGCTCCAAATGGAGGTATCAGCGGGTGTGTTATACTTAAAATAGGTCTCAATTTCCCCGGTCAGTAGATGTATGAGGGAGTCTTCTGCAAGCAGGGATTTATCAAATGTCCATCTAGGTGGAACGTGTTGTATACATTTGGTATCCAGCACTAGGGAGATAGCGGCATGATCCGATACCGTTGCAGCATATATCTCTGCGGCCAGCACTTGTTGCATCATCTCTGTAGACAGCAGGAAGAAATCGATCCTTGTTTGGGTGTTATGGGGGATAGAGTAAAATGTATAGTCTCTTTCTTGGGGATGAAGTAGTCGCCACGGGTCTACCAAATGGAGCTCTGCTATGATTCCTTTGAGAATCGCCTGTGATTTGACTTTGTCTACAGCTCGATAGGGTGTGCGATCTAACAGTGGATCCAAAATGACATTAAAGTCGCCCCCTATTATGATATTGATGTGAGCTGCGGCTGTAACTTCTTTAGCTATCAGTTTAAAGAAGTTAGGATCTTCCAGATTGGGTGCATAAATATTAAAGAATGTATAGAGCTGTTGATTTATTTTCATGGTCACTCTGGCCCATCGACCCAGCGGATCAGTCTGTGTGTCTGTAATGGCAGGTTGCAGGAATTTGCGTACTAATATTATTACCCCCCTTTGCGTTGTGTGGAAGAGGCCGAGGCCGCCACCTGAAAGTATTTAGAGGTTACTTTCTGATATTCGGTATCTGATAAATGCGTCTCTTGCAAGAGGGCAATATCCGCTTTTTTTTGTTGACAGTACGCTAGGATCTTCTTTCGTTTGACAGGGCCTGTAATGCCTTTTACATTCAATGAAAGTATTAGGAGGTCACCAGACATCAGCACTGGAATGAGCTATCTTATAGGTGAAATCTATCGAATGGATAGGTCTGCTTTGCACTTGCACTTTTGTGTATGCGGAGGGCTTTGCACTGGACTGGACTGACACATTTAACTGCACAACTGGCAAACATAGTTCGCTAAGGTGAACACAATCCACTTAAACAGAAACCAACCCCGACCTCCCATTGCCACCCATACATTTTAACAGAAGTATCTGGCTATTAAATCTAATTAGAACAACAAAAATGCAGTCAGTGTAGTGTTTATCTAGGCTTAAAGGCGTTCTAAAATTTGCGAGAACGCACGGCCGCACCCCCTGAATGTATGTTGAATTCTCTACGCAGTGAGAGTGACCACAATTATGACCTCAGGTTTCCATTCCACATTTTTCTTGGAGGAAAGTTTTCAATTTTTCAGCTTCAACAAAATTCCTCGTTTCATTATGTAGCGTGACCCGCATGGTTCCTGGGTAGTACAGCCCATATCTTGCCTGTGCACTTTGCAGCATGGGTCTGCAGGCCAGCAACGCTTTCCTCCGATCTACCGTCTGCTTGCTCAAATCCGGATAGAGTGCCACTTTGTGTCCTTGAATTTGCAGCGATCCAGCTTTCCGTGCAGCTTGAAAAATCTGTAGGACCTGTGGGTATCTCAATACTTTCATGATGAGAGGGCGTGGGTATCGGGTATTTTCAGCCTTGTGTGTGGGGATTCGGTGGGCCCGTTCCAGCTCAAAAGGCCTTGCAAAGACAAGCTGCAGCATCTCCGGCAAGATTTTCTCAAAAATCCGATCGGATTGGTGCCTTCGGCGCCTTCAGGGACTCCAACTAGTCGGATATTATTTCTATGGGCACGGTTGTTTTGATCTTCAATCTGACTTTCTATGTGCCTAACTCGTTTGACCAGAGGGCCCAATTGCTCTAATGCAGCGCCATGCTTTTGAGTTTGCAACTCAACTGCGCTAAGTCGAGTGGTGATGGTGAGGAGTTTCTCTTTTACCTCCATTAGATCTTCCTGGATCATATTCAGTGAACTAGAATTAGCTGCAATCATTTCTTTAACGCATTTCAACTCCTGCAACACTTTGCGTAGGCCACCGGTAATCACTCCCTCCTTCTCTCTCTCCCGCGGCCATTTTCTGTGGGGAACCTACTTCGGGTTTAGATCGTTTCGCTGCTGAGCCGGATCCCTGCTGAAATTCCAGCCGGGCAGGCTTCAGGGACGCCATCCAGCAATATTCCAATGTTAGTGATGTAGGAAGGGGGTACAAGCATCAATTTAATGCCGAGATATGTTCAGGATTCTTGGGCAGCAACGGGAGCAAAAATTCAGGCGTCCATTCTGTTCAGTGGCAAGCTCCGCCCCCCTAGATGTGGATTCCTGATTTCATAAAAGGAATCCACATCTCCAGCAAAACCTGCAGACATCAGCCTTCACACCTGCACCAAGATACATATAAGTGCCTGCTGGCAGGGGCAGCTGTAAATGTCGAAGTCTGGGCTCCCATCCAATCAGCCTCCTGACCCAGATCTGCCTCCCCTCACCCCTAACCTTGACCACCCCAACACCTCTCATCCCAAATGTCAGCTTCCTCCAACACCCCTCTTCTATGGATCATTAAAATAATTTAACAACCTTCCCCTCCTCCTCTCCCTGCCCCCCTCCCCAAGGACCCCACCAGTAGCACCCTCCCATCCCCTGGTCCCACTTCCCAGGTTTAATGGAGTCCCTTGTGTCTAGTGGGAGCATAAGCAATGCCCACTCACTCCTTTTTTAACTTGCCCAAGTCCAAAATGGCACTGATGACACCTAGCGGTAATCTAGCAGTAGTGCTAAATTACTTTGGCACATAATACATTTTATTTAAAGGTGCACTATCAAATAAAATGCATGCTATGACAGACTCTGATAGACTGAGTGTACGATAATAAGCATACAGAGCATCGAGGGGGGGAGGGCGGAGATTTCCAAGATGGCTGCTGAGAGTTCTTCCTGATTGGATGCCTAAACGCAAAGGAAAGTTGAGGGCCTTCCCCTCAGTGCCCCAACCACCATCAGTTGGTCCTATGGATCATTTTGTGCAACTTACTCCGGACCAGAGACGGGAAGTTTGAGCCGGCTTGACGGCGCTGGGAGAGGAGCCTTCAGCGCTGCCGTCGGATGTGGAAACATCTCTCTCTCCTGTGCAGAGGACGCCGCCGGAAAGCCCTGCTGCTTCAAGCCCAGCCTCAGCTGCTTCGATGGTGTTGTCTCCCGAGGTGGGGGCTGTGGGCATCGCTCGAGGGGAGCTTGCTGACGGCTCAGTCTTGTTGGCTCCTGATAGTTTCAGGGAGGTGTCTGGCGTGTTATCAACGGCGGATGTTCTGGCTCCACCATTATCGGAAGGAAGGCTTGCTCCACAGTTTGCTTCTACTCCTTTATTGATTGCGTCCCCTCTTCTGGTCAGACCAAAGGTTTTCACGCTGGAATCAATTTGGGAAGCTATTGCTAGTCTCTCCGAGGCCGTTCAGTCCCAGTCTACAGCTTTATCATCGCGTATCGAAGAGAACGCGGTACACATTCAGGAGAATGTTGGTAAGATCGAGACAGTTGTTTCTGCTTGTGAGCAGTTGAAAACATCTTTAAATGAACATGGAACTCAGCTAAACATTTTGTCAGATTTGATTAAAGACAATGGGATTCTTTGCTATAAGTTAGAAGTGTTGGAAAATGCTGCTAGGGTCGCTAATCTGCGGGTCTTAAATTTTCCACAAATTCAGGGGGTAACAGCGCTAGACATGTTTAAGAAATATTTGCAGGAGATTTTGAAGGTCCCAGCAGAACTGATCCCGCCATTGACAAAGGTATACTATCTCCCTCGTGGGAAGAAGGATTCTGTGGTTCCACTTGAAGTGTCCATTGTTGACTTTGATGTCCTGAATGTCTCAGGCCTTCTTGAGGATACGGGTGGAGGAACTTGTATACCATCTACTTTGCTAGTTCAATGTGCCCTAATCTCGGATAAGGAATGGCTCTTGAAGATGTTTTTCAAGAAGCGTTTGGAGACTTTTTTTGGTCTATCTATTTCCATGTTTCCTGACCTTACTAGAGAAACCCAGAAGCGGCGAAAACAGTTTTTGCTACAGAAAGCTGGAGTGTTGCAATTAGGAGGATCCTTCTTTTTACGATTTCCATGTAGATGCTTGGTTATATATAGGTTTATTAGATATTTTTTCACTAATCCTGTTGAGCTTGCTACTTTTATTAATGCCAAGATGTTTCTTAATGATGTGCCAGAATAATGTATAGCCTCTGCTTATTTCTTATAAGTTTGGGGTACCTCACAGCCACATGGTTTTCCTGTTATAGGATCTTTAAAGAGTTATCTTTTTTACTGACCAGGGTGCTCCTTCCCTGGATTAATATTTCCTCTTCTCCTCCCCCCCTGAGTATGGACTATAGAAGGGTTAACTTGGTATATATCTATTGATTGTTCCTAGGTTTTATTTTTCACTTGTATTACTCTTATTTCTTTCCAAGACTGTAACAATCTTTTTTCTTGCTGTTTTGTTTAAAATTCTATAAATAAACAATTTAAAGAAAAAGATAATAAGCATACATGAGAGAGAGACTGTGGGCCCGATTCCCATCGAGGCACGTCCGACGTCCAAAATTTGGACGGGCCAAATTTGCATCCGATTCTGTTCCTGCGAGAGCTAGACATTCCCGTGGAAGCAGAATTGGATGCAAAGGGCCTGGACGGGAAGGACCTGTCCCAATTCACTGCTGCCGGACGTATGCCTCCCACCCCTTCTAACCCAGCCAGGGCGCCTACATAGAACTCTGTTGCCGTGGCGTCCCATCACTATGGCACCGAGACACCATGCAGGAGTCCCGGCTCCCCGCCATTGCTCAAACCTACGTTTCCTCACAGCCCAGAATTGGATGCAAAGGACCTGCCAAGGCCAGGATCAGGCTGTGAGGAACTTCCAGGTGTTCCTCACCATTTCCGGGGGGGTGGGGGGGAGGGGCACTGGTACCGCTTCCCTTCTTCGAGGAAACTTCCCGTCCAGTCCTGCCACCCCGGACGTACAGGGTCACAACCGGAATCAGCCCTGTATGTCCAGATCATGGGCACACCTCCATTCTGCCCATGATTCTTCTCCGGCCCACCCCCTCATGCCCCCATTCAGAGCTCCCTGCACATCTCTGTACATGCAGAGAACTTTGGGTTGGGAATCAGCCCCTGGCATTTAGCAGGGATGTACGGACATACTGAATGTACATCCCCGCTAAACGGTACTCAGAATGACCCCCCTGTGTGTGTTTTGATGCTTGAATTATTAATAGTACTTATTACTTGGATAGCACTACAACATAAGAATATAACATAAGAAATGCCGTACTGAGTTAGACCAAGGTCCATCAAGCCCAGTATCATCTTTCCAGCAGTGGCCAATCCAAGTCACCATATCTGGCAGGTTCCCACAAAGGTACATATGTTCCACAATGCTTGCCCAGGGTAAGAAGTGGATTTCCCGGCTCCTTTTTAATAAGGGTTTATGGACCTTTTCTCCAGGAAATAGTCCAAACCAAGAACTTGGTTGCAAACAAGGTAATTTTGTGTGGCTTTTAGCTACAGTCTCTCTGCCTGAAAGCTCTTAAAGGGGTTTTAGTTATCATCTGTAAAAGTCAATTGTTTTTGTTAGTTTTTCTATACTGCAAAGGGGGGATTTTTTGTGGTGTTGGGCAAAAAGCTCTGTCAGTTAGAGTGCATTGTTTTTTCCTCCATTCACAGCAAGCTCTTTAAGCAGCTGACCTCATCAGGTGCTAGTTCCCTCCCTATCCCCCCAGCTCCCACCCATCCCATGTGAGCATTCTTACTTTATAGGGCAGCTCCCCAATTAGCTACACATTTATAGGGCAACTCTCCAATTAGCTACACACAGGGACTCCAAACAGCACTGTTAGAACACACTTAAAATTGGTGGCATTGCTAGGAAAGGGGAAGTGCTACTGATAGGTGATTTCAATATGCCAGATGTTGATTGGCACATTCCTGCTGGAGTATCATCTAGAAGTAAGGAGATCCTGGATTCTCTACAGGGAGAACTATTCAGGCAATTGGTAAAAGAACCCACACGTGAAGGGGCCACACTGGACTTGGTGTGTAACCGATGAAAGTGTTTCTGATGATTACCAGATGGTGTGGTTCAGCATTAGGAATAGGGCTGATTTATTTATTTTTATTTATTTATTAATTTAACATTTTTATACCACGTTGATAAAATCCAATCAAAGGCAAGGGTCTTAGATTTTAGGAAAACTAACTTTGCCAAGATGGGTTAATACCTCAAGGAGTTGTTAGTGGGATGAAACAGCTGGGGGATGTATAAAAACAGTGGGCAAAACTCAAAGGTGATATTTTAAGGGCAACAAAGGTAAAAAGCAAAGGAGGCCGCTTTGGCTCTCAAAAGAAGTGGCTAAAAAAGTGGAGAACAAGAGGGAGGTCTTCATGAAATACAAGAGATCACAGAGAGAAGAAGACAGACATCTATATTTGGAAAAAGTTAGGGAAGCTAGCAAAGTAGTCAAGAAAGCAAAGATCCTAAAAAACAAGAAGAAATAGCCAGTGCAATAAAATGGGAGGATAAGACATTTTCAGATATGTTAGTGAGAAGAGGAAGGGCAAAAGTGGTATTGTCAGACTCAAGGGTGAAGGGGAGGAATATGTAGAAGCCGATGAGGATAAAACGGAATTGCTTAACAAATATTTCTGTTCTGTGTTCACAGATGAAGAGCCTGGAGCACCAGATACTATGTTGCACTAAGGACTAGGTTCAAAATGGCTTCCCCTCTTATCAGTTCATCAACCTTGTGATCTAGCGGCCCCAGATCCCCCACCCCCACCCCACTTAAAACAAGACCAACCTGGGAGTCTAGCAGCCCCAAAACCCCCTACCCCCATCCCACTTAAAAGAAAATTAAGCTGGTGGTCTAGCAGCCCCAGAACCCTCTCCCAGTAACTTTCAAAGCAGGAGTGCCGCCTACGAGCTCCTGCTCTTGGTCTGCCATCTTTGAAAATGATGGCTCCTGGCCCTACGTGGTGCAACCTGAGATGTGCTGGGTGAAGTCGGACTGACAGGATGCACTGCATGGAGCCAGGTGCCACCATTTTCCAAGATGGCGGACTGAGAGCAGGAGCACATTTGCGGCACTCCCGCTTTGAAAGGGTTCTGGGGCTGCTAGATCACCAGGTTATTTATTTATTTATTTTTTTTTTTTTATTTACATTCTCTTATATACCGCGCTATTCTGCATCAGTGCGGTTTACATTGAACAAACTGAAATTACATTGAATAGGGCATTATAACTTGGGGATAACTATTTTACAGGGAACATGGGCTATGGAGGGTTAAGTGGCTTGCCCAAGACCACAAGGAGCACCTGTGGGACTAGAAACCCCAGTCCTTCCAGCCCAAGGTTACTGTCCTCTAGTGGGATTTGAACCCCTGACCTTCCGGCCTGAAGTACCTTGCCCCAACCACTAGGCTACTCCTCCACTTAAGTGAGGTGGGGTGAGATGAGGTGGGGTGGGGGGTTCTGGGGCCATGGGCAGCCCAGGGGGGGTGCAGGGCCATGTGCGGAGACTCAGTGCGGGGCCTCATTTGCATAAGGGGCCTCATTTGTATAAATATTTGCATAATGTTACCATACACTAAATTTTAGTAAACATGCCTCTTAATGAGTGTATGGATAAAGAAAGACTAAAAGGTTTCTACATTACTATAATACAGTGCCAACCGCCAGGCACATTAGAAACTACTACAAACACTGCCCATTTAGAACCCATTAAATTTACACCCACTGAAATCAACTCCCGAAACACCAAAAGAAATCTTGATTTCACTTCTTCGATCTATCGATCTAAGCTCCCGGATCAATAGGCGACAGGAGGGGGCCCCTGGAGTACTCCATTGTCAGCAGAAAGGACATTATTTTGCGGATCTGCATTGGCGGGTGTTGGAAGTGGTTCATCTACCTTTTAGGGGGGGAGATCGCCAGGCCCGACTTCATTTGAGGGAGCAATATTGGATTTTTCGTCTGGGTTCTATACTACTGCGTGTCATGAATGTGGAGATCGATGGTGGGGTTTGAAGTTTTAATTTCAATAAAGTTGTTTGAATGGATTGCGTTCTGGTTTCCTCTGACGTCACTCTGGAATTGGTGATTTAAATGGAACTAAGGAGGAAGGGGTTCATTAGCCTGAGGAAGAGCTGACGAATGGCGCAGCTTGAAACACTACTAGTGTCGCGAGAACCCTTTTTGTTTGGCATCAAAGGGGAATGCTGGTCTCGGCGGTGGAATTAGAGCCATATTTTTATGGTTCAGAAGCAGAGTGATTGCCCAGTTCCAGCCGAAGGAATTTCTCCTCCTGTTTCATTTCATCAGAGAAGCTAAGTACTTGATCTCTCAGAGACTTGGACTGAGTATTTCTTCATTTAGTGCACATGAATTCTCGTTTCATTCGTGAGACCTGTGCGGCATTGCACTGACGGCGACATGTGTTGCTTAGTCAGGTTTTAATTGCCAATGAATGGCTGTTTTGAAATGATTAAAATGGAGGGCTCACTCCGAGAACAGGATTATTCCTTTTCACGGTGAGCGATCCGACAAAAATGTGATTTGGGTTTGGGGATCTTTTGAAGCACTCTTTCTACTTGATGAAGTGTTGGTGTTTAGTTTCATAGATCGAAAGAGTGAAATCAAGATTTCTTTTGGCATTTAGAACCCATAGCAAACCCGCCGTATCGTAACAGCACTATCAGGACTCACAAAGCACCATACTCTACCTATCAAAAGGCAACACTGCAAATATTAAACCAATACATTTTAGAGAATAACAATACATGACCTACTGGAAAGAGAAAAGTGACAATGTCAAATAGGAATTACATAAACAGAATGCCTCAGCTCAGTTACACATGCAGAACATAGACCATCACCAAACAAGGAATCACAATTTAGAAACAGGAAGACAATAATTAAACTGGGAACCCCAAAAGCCAAACTTGGAATGTACAACAACACTGTAGAAATAAATTATAAATTAATTTCCTCTTGTACTTAACAAAGCGCAGACGTTAATGATGCACATTTCCCAGAGCTGACATATTCCAGTTAATAAATTCAAAATAAAGAGATATTTTTCTACCTTTTGTGCATTTTTTTTCAGTTTCAATTGGGACTTGGAGCTGGAGAGGGGGATGGGGATGAGAGAGAGGCAGGGGATGGAGAAAGGCGGTTCAGAACCTGGCAAACCTTGAGCCTTATGCACCCTGGTGGTTAGAATCTATTGTTTAGGTTTGTGTGCCCTGTTATTTGCCGCCCCCAGAAAATGCTGCCCTGGGCAACTGCCTACTTTGTCTGATGGTTGAGACACCCCGATGGCTTCTCTGGTTCTCAGCCTGCTCTTCCGACACTTTGACTACTCCTCCAGTCCTGTAGAACCCTGTAGCATAGTCCTACATTATTTTGCACTAACTTGTTTTAACAGTAATCCAGAGAATATCAGATTAATAAAAGTGCTACTTCCTTTGCAGATAGGATTTAAATCCTGGATTTTCATTCATGCTCAGGGCCCGTCGCTCAGTTAGAAGAGTGTAAGCAGACAATGATCTCTTTTTTTTTTGCCCAGTTCAGATTGGAGGTTGTTTTTTCCTGTAACACCCTAGGTTTCGGAGAGCCTCTAATACACCAGGAGTAGGCAGTAATGGAGTTATTTACCAGCAAGTGCAGAACTGTATTGTGCCCTTTACATTTTAGTGCTTCATAGCATTATGATGTTTTAAAGGGAAGGATGGTTTAATGCTTTATGATTGTTTCTTTTTACTAATTTGTATATCCACAATGGGTATTTAGATTTTATAATTTGGCATTACAGTATCTGCTCACTGGGGCATGTTTACTAAACCCTTAGCGTAGGGCCTTGCACTAAAAGTCCAGCACTAACTGAGTAGCATGCAATTGGGCAGGGACTGGGCAGGTTAGCAGCAGAACATTAGTGTTAATGGTCGATTGTGGTTAGCGCGGGTGCTATGGGTGCATGCTAACTACAAATATTGCTGTTAGCATGGGGTACACTTAACGCCACCTCAGTGAGTGGTGTTAAGTGCACCTGAAGTCCTGTTTCTGCGGTACTGCAGATTTACAACATGACAATGGCAGGGCATGGATGCACATGCCCCCGGAAGTTAACATGGACCCCCACATTAGTTTCACAGCTCTACCACATACTACCATCGCGCCCTTTAGTAAACTGCTCATTATGATTGCTTTTAATTTGTCTGCATTGCACCTCTCCTTGAGTGCCTTCTTGGGATGCAAGTAATCAGATAAATAAGTAAATAAATAATGAGGGTCACGCATATTATAATGAGGCTGATATTGTATAATGTGACTTGCAGCCAGAGGAGTGCAAGAAGCCTTATACATGTTTAATTGCTCAGCTACTGCTGATTAGACTCCAGAGTATCCTCTGAACAAGCTTTGAATGATGTGGGGATGGAGTTAGTTGGCAGCCTTCCTGATTGACTATTCACCATCACTTCCTTTCTGACTTCAGATTTGGTAAATCGATTCCTAAATTATACAAATATTATTAAAGTCTACAAATATTTGTTAATCCTCCAATTTCTGCCCCCATAATAGTCACTATTCTAGCAAAATCTGATTACTAGCACATGAAGGGTAATTTTATAAACAATTTTCACACATTTAATGGTGTTTTATGTGCATAAATGGGCTCATATAAAATTAGGTCATGCCTAAACCTATGCGTGGTGCAAGACAGCACATACTTGCACAGTATGCCTGCACAGCAATGGGGTTTGGATGGCGCATGGGCGGAGTCACAAGTTATACTACTACTACTAATCATCGTTTATATAGCGCTATAAGGCTTATGCAGCCTTGACTTTTAAGCTGCTCTTGAGCAGGCCTAAAGTCCATACCTGCAACCTACTGCAATCTCTGCAGGATTTATGCTAGAATTTTGAAAGACAAATAAGTTCCTATATGTCTTTATTAAGTAGGCATGCCCCTGCTCAGTTAACCTAGGCACCTTGCTATAAAATTACTCCCTATAAGTCCTCACAATGCTACATTCAGTTTGAGTGGACATAAGTTCCAGATCCTGTAAAATCTCTTGGTCCTCATCAGGTGATATGTAATTTTAAAGAAGGATAATATTTACTGAACCAGTTTGTGCTTCGGGTGTGTGCTAATATATCCCTTCATTTAATATTTGCTTGTTTGCAGTTAAAGTGTACAGTGTGCCTTGTTAGCTTAAAGGACTGGAAGGCTTGTCTCTTGAGGGGCTAGAATACAATTTTGCAGAAATCACTCGTGTAATCCAAGTACAACAAAGTCTCATCTACTTTCTTGATTCCCACTTTCAAAATATTATACTTTCACAGCTTTACGCATTTGCCATAGACAGACACAACACATCCATGTTATCTGGGATACAAGATTGGCACAGCCATATACTTCAACATACAGGAACTGCATAAATCCTTCCATTTCTAACTTCTGCTGCTTGCAAGTAAGAGGCGGAGTTCACAGTGCTGAGTGGAAACCATATATATACCCAAGTAGGCAAATTCATTGCAAGATGAATCAATGCAAAAATGTTTTTCAGCTCTGTACCATGGGGGATCTAACACTCAGCACAAGAGTATTTCTATCAGTTAACAATTTCATAGTTTAGTAATATTTAGCTTATTCCTTTCCAGTAGTCGTTCAAGATGAGTTACATTCAAGTACAGGATGTATTTCTCTGTCCCTGGAAGCTTACAATCTAAGGGGCCTTCTTGCTAAAGTGCATTAGGTTTTTGCACTAATGCACTTTTAGCGCAAAAACTAATGTGTGTTAAGTGTAAAGCCTCCATTGTAACTGTCAGGGGTGTGACCAATGTGTTGCTGGCCATTAACTCATGGATGTGAACCTTAATGCATGATACAAGTACTGCAGGTGCACCTAACTTCACCTATTGTGGTGGTGTTAGGTGCATCAACGCTGGTTGCAAAATTGTTAGTGCATGATATGTCCCACCATGCTAACTATAATGTGCTTTCCATGCTCATGCTCTGCCCCTATCCTGCCCAATCAGTACTTCAGCACTCCAATGTACAAGTGATAGCACACAAATCAGCATGGGGTAACTATAACTATCATGCCTCCATGGTAACAGTTACCATGGGCCCAAGCAGATGGTAATCAGGGTAGCCCGGATTCCTGGCCTCTCTCAGCAAACCCCCCTCCCCCTTCTGCATGCCCGTCCCTCCCTTTTTCCCATCCCTTTACACCTTCCACTTTAATACTCCACAAATGACAACATACTCTTGTATGGTGAGCAAAACATGATCGCAGTTTTATTTCCAACAACATCATCTTATGCCAAACCGGAGCCAACATAACATAACTTTACATATACGAACACTTATACCTCTTTTACCAAACAATGCCCCCTACCAGCCATATTATTAGCAAAGTAGTGCATCATCCTCTCCCCACCCCCACTACCAACCTCGCCATATTATTAGCAAAGGCTGGACCCTCTCCCCACCAGATCCAGGCAAAGATCCTCACCAATATCTCTATCCACCCCGACTCCAAGAGCTAAGCTCCCTTAGTCCCTTACATTGGCTATTTAGGCCCCACGGCAACTGCATCAGTTAGCTTGGGACCTCGCCGTCGGCACAAGATAGTGTAGCTATCCTTGTGCTGTCCCTCCCCCCCTTCCCAATGGAGGGAAGTTGCAACCAGTTCCTTCCCAACCGAGTAGTCACTTCCAAGGCCTCCTGCCAGTAATTCAATAACAGGTCTTGCCCTACTGGTGAAAAGTGAACCCCCATCGGTGTAATATAAACCTGCACATCCCATATCAGCCCAAGGGTACATAACTTGAAACCCATCATTCTCTATTGCCCATCGACCAATTTGTCAATTCATCTTCACTAGCCTCCATAACCATCGATGCTGCGACTGACAAGAAGGCCTTGGTATGATATCTGACCACACAATTATCACATCTGATAACAAGGAACGTATAACTGTAAAGTCCCATTGCATTGCTCAAATAAGCTGTTTAAAAGTCCATCTGGAGTGATTATTTCCACCAAGGTGTATAACCAGTCCCATCAGCCATCAACACCTACTGGCGTGATAGTGGAATACTGACAGCAGCTGACATTACCACATTCCTTTCTCTCTCAGCCACTCCAGCCAGACTCCTGCCTGTGCCAGACCCAGATGAGTAGCTAAAGGTCACATCGGGGCCCTTATCCCAGCCCAGTACACGAAGAAATGACCCAAAATCCACCATTTCTGTGGGGATTGACTGCAGTCTGAAAGACAACAAAGCCATTAATTCACATCCCCCCTTTTACAAAAATATAGATAGACCCTGCCCCTCACCTTACTCTTCCCGCGGGCATACATATCCAGTGTAGGCACCAGAATGCCACCTTCCAATCTGCTGAATGTCAGATTTCCCAAGCCCCGCAGCCACAGCGCTCATAGCTGCCCCTATCCTGAACAAATGGGATGCTAACTGTCTCTCATTACAACCTAAGTGCCACAAAACCATGCGTAGCACCAAAGAAAACTGGAATTGTGTCAACGAACGTGAACTCTCATGCCGAAAAAGCAGGCCCTCAATCCTGGGACACCGTGCCAAATAAGTCTGCAAATTCTGAACCGGACAGGTGACCAACTTCCCTACCCTGCTAAGCACCACCCATTCCCCCTGTCCACCCTGATCCGTCTTACACTGGGGAAGAAAAATTAACACCTGTGCCCTTTCAACTACCACATGCATTCTATCCAGCCAGTCTGTTGCTCCCAATTTCCCAGAGTGTGGAACCAATTCACTAACCAAAAACACTCCAAAAAATGCCAAGGAGAATGCTGTCATAAACAATGCTGCCTCATACATGGAAGATGTCACTGCAGGCAGAGCACCCCATATCCTGGACAGCAGGTCATGAGACACTGAATGACGCCAATCTCGCAAAACTGGGGATTCCTGTTCCCAGCCAGCGAGTATATGCCTAACAACAAATGTAGCCCTCAGATTGCCCCAGCCCACAGCCCTACTGAAAAAGGAAAACCCTGCTAAAGATGACTGTACCATTGCCTTGGATGCTCCCGAGGCCTTGGCTCGGACAATAAACAGACCGAATAGCTCGTCCAAGACCCGACCTCCAGACCACCCCTTACCTGCAAGGAAACTCGCCTACCTTCCGATATCCCCGATATCTTCAATTCACTGGTGCCATGGAGGACTGCAATAGCGCCATCACGTCTGGGTCCCAAGTCACCAGAGATGTTCAGGCACCGCTGTAGCTGCTGCCTCTTCTCTAGGCACCAGCAACCAGAACTGAGACCATTGAAAATGAGACAAAGCATCAGCAATGCGATTCAGAACACCAGGTACATGACACACTCTAGCAGTCATGCGTTAAGCTGTAAGCAATAGAGCACAAAGACCCGCATAAGAGCTGTCACATGCACATATTTGGATGATTGCTGATTGTATCTACCACCGCAGCATTGTCACACCAACAAAACACCCTTCTGTTCCGTAAATGCTTGAGCCCGATCACCAGCGTCACTTCAATCGGAAGCAGATCTAAAAAGACCACATTGCAGATCAACCCAGAAGCATGCCAATCTGCCGGCCATGCCTCTGTGCACCGTGCCCCCTGAATCCCTGACGGCTGGCCGCATCCAAGAACAATTGCAAATCTGCATTAGATCCCTTGTCAAGTTGCAATACTGAGCACTCATTATATTCTGTTTAGAAAGCATCCCATAGCCCTAAATCCTCCTGCATTCCTAGAGACACCCAGATATGATGATGGGACTTCACCATTCCTGCCATTTCGAGAGATAAATGCTGGGAAAAAAGACGCCCCCATTGGTATAACGCTACTAGCCAACCTGGGACTGTAATTCCCATACCGTGAATTTGCTGGCCAACCCCACAACAAATATCAGCCCCCGCAACTTCTCTACTTTCTCAAGTGGCAAACATCCCACCAGTGCTACTGAATTCAACTTGATCCCCAAAAAGGTGAGGCACATCACCAAGCCCAGCATTCTGTCCACAGCCAAAGGTACACCAAACTTGGTGGTCATCTCTGAAAAGGCCACCAACAGCAACGCACAAGTATCTGACTGGTCAGGCCTCACAAATAGGAAATTGTCAAGATAATGTACTACACTCGACAAACCCGTATATTGCACCACTTTCCAGTGTAAATAGCTGCTGAATAAATCAAAGTAGGCACAAGAAATGGCACAACCCATCAGCATACACTTCTCAAAATAATAACCATTCTCAAATTGGAAGCCTAAAAGATGAAAGGCAGAAGGATGCACAGGGAGGAACCGAAATGCCAATTCAATATCCACTTTGGCCATGAGGGCCCACAGCCCACACCTCCGCACAAGAGTTGCTGCTAAGTCAAATGAGGCATACTTAACTGTACAAACCTCCAGAAGTATATTCACCAGAGGCAGATCTTGTCAGACAAATCTGATTGATTTCTTAGACTGGGTGACCAGGGAATTGGACCGAGAGAAAGCTCTAGATGTGGTGTACTTGGATTTCAGTAAAGACTTTGACACCATTCCTCACAGGTGACTTAACAACAAACTGAGCACCCTAGGGATGGACTCTAAGGTTACCGATAGGGTTAGAAATTGGTTAAGGGGGAGGCAACAAAGAGTACAGGTAAATGGAGCTCACTCTGAGGAGAGGGAGGTTGCCAGTGGTGTGCCGGAGTAATCTGTCCTTGGTCTGATTCTTTTTAACATCTTTGTTAGTGATATTGCGGAAGGGCTGTTGGGTAAGGTTTGCCTCTTTGCAAATGATACCAAAATCTACAATAGAGTAGACATGCAGAAAGGAGCAGATAACATGAGGAGGGATCTAGCTAAGCTTGAAGAATGGTCTAGAATTTGGCAGCTGAGATTTAATGCTAAAAAATGCAGGGTCATGCATTTGGCCTGCAAAAATGCAAGGGAGCGGTACAGTGTTGGAGGGGGAAGTACTTCTGTCCACAAAAGAAGTGCTGGACCTGAGCATGATTGTGTCTGACAATCTTAAAGTAGCTAACCAGGTAGAAAAGGCGACGGCGAAAACTAGAAGAATGCTTGGGTGCACAGGAGAAGAATGACCAGCAGAAAAAAGGAGGTGATAGTGTCTCTGTATAGGTCTTTGGTGCAACCTCATTTGGAGTATTGTGTGCAATTCTTGAGATCACACCTTCAAAGAATATAAATAGGTTAGAGTCGGTGCAGAGGGTGGCTACTAAAATGATTAGTGGTCTTTATTATAAAGCATATGAGGACAGACTTAAGGATCTTAATATGTATACTTTAGAGGAAAGGTGGGATAGAGGAGATCTGATAGAGATATCTGAATATCTCTGTGGCATAAATGCCCAGGAGGAGAGCTTCTTTCAATCGAAAGCATGCTGTGCTATGAGGGAATATAAGATGAGGGTGAAAGGGGATAGACTCAGGAGTAATATGTGGAAATATTTCTTTACAGAAAGAGTGGTAGATGCGTGGAATATTCTCCCAGTAGAGGTGATAGAGATGAGGATCTTTAAAGGAAAATAGGGGCTATTGTAGTAGTGGAATATGGAAGTGCAGACTAGATAGGCCATGTGGTCTTTTTCTGCTGTCATGTTTCTATATTTCTTTGTTTCTATAGTATGTGATCATTTACCGATTCTTCTGGAGGAAAGGCTAAATTGTGATTGTGCCTAAATTTGCCCGGGTCCTTTTTTGGAATGACCCCCAACAGGGAAATAACAAAGGGCGCTCGTCAAATGGTCCCGCAATTCTATCCAGTGTACACTCAGCCAGTACTTTTCACCATGCCACACCACAACGCATTCTTTGCCATTGTGTCCCACATGATGCCTTGAAATGGGATAACAAAACCCTGCTCAAAATCCCACAACAACCACTGCCCCTCCCCCCGCTCTCCATAATGAAGGGCTCGGCTGCAAGGTCTCTACCCTCACTGGGGTCCTGGGCCACCGCCTGAGTTCCTTCTTATTTGTTAGCCAGTGGGGCCCCAGCCACACCTTTGCGGCTGCATTTGGCTGCTGCATGACTGCCTCTGCAGAGGGAACAAGCATGCTGGAATTTGCAGTCTGGGAAAAGGCAAGACGACTTGATGAAGCTCTAGCACAAGTCTCCACTACCTGCCCCCCCTTTGGACTATATGAGGCCCCCCACCACAGTTCAAAAGAAATGGTTCCTTCCTTGTGCTACCACCACTCTGCTTTTAGTCCCAATCCCTTGTCCACCAGACATCCCTCTCTTGGTGGACATCTGTCTGAGCCACAAATTAATGTCCTTTGTCCCACATGACAAATGGGTATTTTCCTCCATCATATCCTAAAAACCCTCATCATAATTTAGCCAAGCACATCCTTCATGAAACTGCTGCAACTAAAATTGCATCACCATACACTAATAAGGACCCATACTGCACTAGGAAAAGTAACGGCCCCACACGCTTGCCAGTTAAGGTTATTCCTGGATGCCTTCCGCACCCTTCCCAACTTCTCATCTTCCTTCTGCTTCTTCTGATTTTCCACCGAACGCTTCCACCCTCCCAGCAAATGAAAAATATCACTATAATGTCTTTTCTTGATCTTGCGCCACAGCTTCTGTGGCATCCCTTCCCACAACTCTGAGATAAGTGACCAAAGTAGGCGCCTCCCCCTTTTTCAATGCCAGCCGTGGATGCAAACGCTACCAATGACCCACTCGATGAAGTGGATGAAGAAGAAGATGCCAAGTCATGCCAACATCCATGTGTATGTTTGCGCTTGCTTCTGGCCTTTCTCCCCTCCACCTCAGCTAGCGTTGAGATCTTGTCACCTTCAGATCCTTTATTACCAATACCAATGTGCTCACCTGCCACCAGAGATGCCCTCCCACTAGGGCAGGGTTCTGAAGGATGCTAAGTGTTCTGCTCAACAATCCTGAGGTGCTGTCCCTATCCTTTGAGTTCCTTCGCCTCAGATCAAACCCCTGCTGTGGTGCAAACTCTGGCCACCTGCTCCACTGGGACCTGGGTAGAAAGAGGAAAAAACACCGCCAGGTGCCACACCTGGGATGCCAACCACTGCTATATCTGACCCGCTTCTCCAGTTTCCCTGAGATGAGGACCCCTGCCCTCCCACATCCCATGAAGATGCACCCACACACCCTCCAGCCCATGACAGTGGCCATCCCCCAGGACCATTATTCCAGCCCCCTGTGAGCCCTTGCTGCCATAGGCCAAGGCTTGGAGGTAATGTGGATACCCGCTGTGTGGGTATATTGGGGTGAGCCCACCCACTGGCCATCATGGCCAACTCACCCCAGCTTGCCCAGCCAAACCTTTTCAATCCTCCAAGTCTGGCCTATCCCTGTACCTTCAAGAACACCCCTCACCTCCATGTTGCCCTTCACGTTGATGAACCCCAACAACCCCCAACCACACAGCCCCACAGTCGTGCCTGACACAAGCCCCTCCCTCCATTGCCCTTCTCCTCCTGCACCTACAACAGTCCCTGGCCACTCAGCTCTGCCGTCTGCTTTGTTGAGCCCTTCCCATTATTGCCTCTCCCTTACACAGCCCCCCCCCCAGCAATCAGAGCAGGCATACTCCGCATAGTGCCCCCAAGGACCATGAACACCTATTAGTTCCCCTAACCCCCTTGCCCCTAACATTAGTTACTTCCATGGCCTGAACCCCAGCCACCCCCCACAATATCCGCACCATGGGACTCTTCATGGCCTGCTCCCAAACTCACCTGGCTTCTCCCCTTTCCCCTCCCTGATGACTGCAAAATTCAGCATCGTCCCTGAGAAGGCCACACCTGTGCCTCTATGCTCCCGCACTGCACCCCTGATGCCTTGCCTGGCACCCTGCCGTGTTCCCTCTGGCACCATGCCAATCCACCTGACAATGGCGCACCATCCAATGTGAAGGCCCAAGGAGAAAAGCAGCACTGCACCTGTCACCCACCTGTCTAACCGCCGAGAAGGGGAAGGCTGTGCCAGCCAAGCAACGTATATCTCAGTCTGCTCAGATCCCCCCCCCCCACCACCACTGCGTGCCTCCTTGGCCACCAATCAAATCCCCCCGCGTCACTATGCAGGGGGACTTCAAAACACACAAGGCTCTGCCACCCCCACCCCTACCCCTACCCCGCCTCCTGCTGCGTTCCTTCCTCCAGGCCCACTTCCCCTCATGCTGCCTCTAGGCCTGCAGGTACCAGGGAAACTGGTTACTAGTTGGCCCCCGGAACCCCGGAATGCAGCCTCCTCTATTTACCACATCTGAAAATACACATTAACGTCTTAGTAAATGGGCCTCTATGTTTGTACCTGAGGTAATGGGGGTTTAAGTGACTTGCCCAAGGCCACAAGGAGTGTCAGTGGGATTCAAACCTGGTCTTTCTGGACCCCAGGCTGCTAGCCTAACCACTAGACTAATCCTCCATAGCATTTGAACCTGTGGCATCACCCATCCAGTAATAAGACATCGCCTTTTTCTATTTCACACAGTGTGGTGATAACTCTTTCTCAAACGTGGAACTGTAGAATATAAATGATAGTCTCATGTATAACAAAAGCTGTAATTGTTGGGAATTACCATAGATGAATATTTCAACAAAGCAACCGAGTACTGAGTTCTATCTACATGTTATGATAAGCTAAATGACCTATTACAAGGAAACATCAAAATGTTAAAGAACTCTTGTTCCATCCATAACAATGAGATCCAAGGTTTTTTTCATAGGTCTGCCATACATTAGCTGACAGCTGAGAAAGGTAATATTTATTCAACTCAATCAGCACAGTTATATTCCGGGAAAAATTCTAAATGTGACATTTGAGTCATAGAAATTTAGTATTATGCGCACTTCCAATTTTTTTTTAAACTAAGGCTAAACAAAAGTTTCTAAAACTTAACCAAATTCAGGTGTTTTACCATTTTTGTAACTGCAATTTATACTTGCTTTTGATGGTACATATGAAAATCAAAAATTGTACCTTTCTTCTTTCTTCACAAGCAACAAGATTATTAGTGCAGAAAAAATGTTGCTGTAGTGCTGTGTGCTTCGGCAGGGTCACTGCATAATTGCCTAAGACAGACCTCTATAGATCCAGGATCACCAGTCCCGCTAGTTGGCTTAGGAGTCTTTGAGTGAACATGCAAAGCATAAAAATCTCTTCCGGAATCAAGAATATGTGATGAGTAAAAGAAGTGTCCTTGATTTCTGAAAGACTGTAAGTAGCTCATCTCATTTTTGCTAGCTGTTAAAACACTGTGTTCTCTAGAGACATTGAAGACTGTAACGATTTAGGCAAAAAACTCTTTACTGTGCAAGCAGACACCTACTGTTAATGCTATTGAAATGTGCAAAGTTTAAAATACTAACAGTAAGCACAGAGGGATTGATACATCATGTAACATAATTGCCGACAAGACAACTGGAAAATTATTAAATGAAATTATAGTTTACACTGGCTCAGTGAAATTTCAGCCCAGCTGTTATAGTTTAGATTATTGGAAAAGGAAAACATGCAGACACATTTTTAAAAAAATTTCACTTTGTCACAATACTCAGGGTATGCACTCAAATTAAATAATATGTATCTTTTTTTGTTACTGCTTATGTCATGCTAATTTCGATACCTCTAGAAAAGAAGTGCATTGCACATTTTTTTGTATAGTAGTTAACTATTAGAATGGTTCAATAATCTCAGCCCTCATTTTCCAAATATTTTATTGAACTTTCAAGTTCCAATCTAATCTACTACTAATGTGATGCCCTCTGGCTTGTTTTATCAGTGCAACATTTTCTTTCCATGTCCTGCAGTGGATGGCATCATATTAATAGTAAATTAGACTGTAAGTTCATCTAGTCTGCCCAATTAAGTGGCTAGAGTTGTACCCACCCCCACACCTTTTGTTAGGGTGGTATCTCCTGCTCCATTCAAATTACCCACTGCAATGCCTTTGATTAGGATTGTACCTGCCACTCTGTGCAGATTACCCCCCCCCCCCCCATGTCTTTGCTTAGGGTTGTACCTCACACTCTGTGCAGGTTACCCCCTTATGTTTTTTTGAAGTTTAAAAGTTATTTAAGTTTGCTTTGGTTCCATCCTCTTGCTATATAGGGATCATCTGTGTCAGTCACATACCTTTTTGGGAATTCTCTCACTCTTTTGCCACCACTACCTCCATTGGGAGGGCATTCCAGGCAGGCCCTCAGAAAACACCCACAAATAGGAACAGAAGTGACGGGAAGCTTGAACAATTTTCAGAAGACTATGTTCATGAGGAACTAACTAAACTAAAAGTAGATAAAGCAATGGGACCAGATGGGATACATCTGAGAATACTGAAGGAACTTGGGGATATTCTAGTGGCTTCACAGACTGACCTTTTCAATGTTGTTTAGAGTCGGGAGTGGTCCCAAAGAACCGGAGAAAAACACATGTGGTCCCTTTACACAAAAGCAGAAGTAAGGATGAGTTTGAAAACTACAGGCCGATTAGTCTAACCTCTGTGGTGAGTAAATTATTGGAAACACTGCTAAAAGCTCCCTGCCTCTCTGAGCTAATCACAGCAACATACTCTACAAGACCAAGAACAGCCTCCAATCAAAACCTCCTGAACATCCACCCGCTCAGGACCAAAACCACACAGCAGACCAGCAACAGAACATTCTCCTTGTATGCTCCATCAATGTGGAACTCACTACCAGATAACATAAGATCAGCAAAATCCATCACCGAATTAAAAAAAACAATTAAAAACACACCTATTCAGAGAATACTATGGACCTGAAGGCAAAACATAATCTAAGTGCTAACATATCACACAGAAGGACTGCTAACTTGAACCAAACATTCCCCCCCCCCCCATAAAACGGCATCCATCTCTACATGTAAATAGTTCATATCAAAATTTCCTGCCTGATCTACACAGATGATGTTCTGCTATTTGCTCCAATCAACGTCTCGCAACCCGACTTTACTGCTCTAGTGAACTGCTTCAATGCAATCACCGGCTGGCTTCATGTCCAGAACCTCCGTATAAACTTAAAAAAAAACGAGGTCCTGTTCATCACAATGAACAAAAACTTTTCTCCCCCTACGTCATTAAAGGTGAGAGACGCAGAGCTCCCAAGCAAACCCATGATACGCTACCTGGGCGTTACACTAGACCAGGGGTCTCAAACACGCGGCCCACGGGCCGCATGCGGCCCGCGAGACAACTTTGTGCGGCCCGCGACGGAGGAAAACAAAAAAACCCCAAAACCCTGGCTTCTGCCGTTGCCGCCGTGGCAGCGGCAGAATCAATTGTCAATTTTTCAAAAAAAACTGACTTCTGCTGCTCAAGCAGCAAAATCAGCTGTCCTGCGGCCCCTTCACCTGTGCCCGGAGATCCGAGTCTGCTCTATCAGCGGCGTGCTTTTCAAGCCGCGAGGAGAGTATTCCCCTCTCGCGCGGATCTTCAATAAAGCATTTCTGAATTTACCATAAGCACCTGGGTCGTCCACTGCTTCTGCTCCCTGTGTACTGTCTGATCTCTGCAGGAGCTCTGCTCTCCTGTGTGTCCCGTATCCAGAAGAGACCACATAACTCCCGTTCTGAAAGACCTACACTGGCTACCGATCAACTGCAGGCTCAGATACAAGGCACTACTCCTGACCTTCAAAGCCATCAATAAGATATCCTCCTCATCCCTCACGGCCCTCCTCACCCCCACCCCCAACAACAGATCAAGAAGGACAGTAGCCACCAACACACTGGTAATCCCAATGGAAACTACAAAATGTGCGCAAGCAACTAGGAACAGAGCCTTCGCGTTCTATGCCCCAAAGTGCTGGAACAGCCTCCCACCCAATATCAGATCGATCAGGGACCTCACCCAATTCAGGAAAGCCCTCAAGCATCACCTATTCCTTCTACACTTCTCGCAATCTAACGGTACCTCCCCACCTCCCATACCCCAAACCACACCAGCAGCCCCCCTCACACATCACATGCAAACTAGGACAACTCTAGACCCCTACCCAACCACTGGATAGGTCAACAATGTCAATCAAATGTATATAGAACAAATCTGTGATACTAATTTAATTCAAATATGTACCAAGACCATAAACTGTAACAATGACATATGTAAATGTATATAGACTAAGACTTGTACTGTAAATAACCGATAAGATCCATTTATGCCACAGAGGTATTTTAACATTTCTATGATATCTCCTCTATCCTGCCTTTTCTCTAAAGTATACATATTAAGATCTTTAAATCTGTCCTCATATGCTTTATAATGAAGACCACTAACCATTTTAGTAGCCACCCTCTGTACCGACTCCAACCTGTTTATATCCTTTTGAAGGTGTGGTCTCCAGACTTGCACACAATACTCTAAATGAGGTTGCACCAAAGACTTATACAGAGGCACTATCACCTCCTTTCTTCTGCTGGTCATTCCTCTCCCTATGCACCCAAGCATCCTTCTAGCTTTCGCCGTTGCCTTTTCTACCTGTTTAGCTACTTTAAGATCATCAGACACAATCATACCTAAATCCCGCTCTTCTTTTGTGGACAGAAGTACTTCACCCCTATACTATATCGTTCCCTTGGATTGCTGCAAACCAAATGCATGACTTGGATAAGCGTTTTGGTAGTGTGTTTAGAAAGGAAGGGGTGGATTTTGCTGATGTTGTAGAGAAAGAAGCGGCAGGTCTTAGCTACAAGCTGGATATGAGTGGAGAAGGAGAGAGAGGTGTCAAAGATAACCCCTAGATTGCGGGCCGAGGGAACAGGAAGGATAGTAGATCCATCCACCTGGACTGAGAGTGGGGGAAGTGGAGGGGGGGGGAGTTGGGTGGAAAGACAAGGAGTTCAGTCTTGGCCATGTTTAGTTTCAATAGGCGATGAGACATCTAGGCAGTGATGTCCGAGAGACAGGCAGAGATCTTAGACTGGGTTGCCGGAGAAATACTAGGTGTAGAGAGGTAAATTTTGGAGTCATCAGCATAGAGATGGTACTGAAAGCCATGGGAGGAGATAAGCACTCCGAGGCCTTGGGTATAGAGAGAGAAAAAGAGGGGGCCCAAGACAGATCCCTGAGGTACACCTACCTGAAGCGGGGTAGGGGGGGAGGAGAGACCACCAGAGCATACACTGAATGAGCAATGGGAGAGATAGGAGGAGAACCAGGATAGTACGGAGTCCTTGAAGCCAAGCGAGAAGAGGGTGGTGAGGAGAAGGTTGTGGTCAACGGTATCAAAGGCAGCAGAAAGGTCAAGAAGGATGAGGATAGAATAGAGGCCCTTAGATTTGGCCAGGAACAGGTTGTTGGTGACTTTTGTGAGTGCCGTTTCAATGGAGTGTAGGGGACAGAAACCGGATTGTAGTAAGACCAGGAGGGCCTGGGAGATGAGGAAGTCGAGGCAGCGACGGTGGACTGCTCGTTCTAATAGTTTGGATATGAAGGGAAGGAGGGAGATGGGTCGATAGTTAGAGGGGGATGTAGGATCAAGTGAGGGTTTCTTGAGGAGGGTGTGACAACAGCATGTTTGAAGTCAACGGGGACAGTTGCAGAGGAGAGAGAAAGGTTGAGGATATGAGTGAAGAAGGGGACAATGGTGATGGAGATGGAACGTAGGAGATGGGTGGGGATAGGGTCTGATGAACAGGTGGTGGGTTTGGAGGAGGAAATAAGGAGTGTGGTTTCTTCTTCAGAGATCGGAGGGAAGGAGGAGAGGGTGGCGGGGGGAGTATGGATGGGTTCTTCTTCAGAGATCGGAGGGAAGGAGGAGAGGGTGGCGGGGGGAGTATGGATGGGGGAGGTGGGGGAGGATGGATGGGGGAGTAGAATTGGGGAGGAGGGGGGTAGATAGGGGGTAGGGAATTGGAGGGTAATTTTATGAATTTTGTTGTGGAAGTAGTCGGCTAGGGTTTGGGCAGAAAGGGAGGGCAGGGTTGGGGGCGGGGGGACCTTGAGGAGAGAATTGAGGGTATTAAAGAGACAGCGAGGATCAGAGGCAAGGGAGTTGGTCAGATGGATGTAGTAATCTTGTTTGGCAAGTGCCAAGGCTGACTGGAAGGAGCCAAGCATGAGTTTGAAGTGTAAAAGGTCTTCCGGAGAGCGGGATTTGGACCAAGCTCGTTCGGCAGAACGGGCGCAGATACGTAGGTAACGGGTTGTGGGTGAAAGCCAGGGTTGGGGAATAGATTGTTTTACAGGACGTGGGGTGGGAGGGTCAAGAGTGTCAAGGGCTGAGGATAGTGTAACACTGTATGAAGATAGTGCCTCGTCGACGGACTCAGATGATAAAATGGAGGAAAGAGATGGAGAAATGGTGGAAGAGAGAGTCAGAGGATCAATATTATTAAGATTTCTAAATAGGTCAGAGGAGACAGGATGAGGTTGGGATGGCAGAAGCTGAAGAGTAAATGTTAAGAGGTGATGGTCAGATGAGAGAAGGATTGATCTGCAGACGTTTGAGGGAGAGGAATTGGAGAAGAGTATTAGGTCAAGGCAGTGGCCGTGTAGGTGTGTGGGAGCAATGGCGCAAATTTGGAGGTTGAACGAGGAGGTAAGAGCGAGGAACTTAGAGGCATGGGGGTCGGAGGGGTTGTCGATGTGAATGTTGAAGTCACCAAGAATAAGAGTAGAGGAGGAGGGATCTATAAAGGCAGAAAGCCAGGAGTCGAAGTTGGTGAGGAAGGTTGATTTGGATTTGTTGGGTGGGCGATAAATAACAGCTACTCGGAGGGGAAGTGGTGTGAGGAGGCGAATGGAGTGGACTTCGAAGGAGAGGGGGGAGTGTGATTGGGGTGGCAGGAAGGGTTGGACGTGGCAGGAGGAAGCAAGAAGGAGGCCACTACAACCAGTGGATCGAGGTGTATGGGAGAACTGGTAGCCCCCATAGCAGAGAGAGGCAATGGAAACGGTATTGTCTGGGGGGAGCCAGGTCTCAGTCAAGGCAAGAAGGTGTAGGGCATTAGAGATAAAAAGATCGTTGATAAAAGTGTTTTTTTAAATGACTGAGCATGTGTTCCATAGGGCGCATGAAAACGGGAGAGCGGAGGGGGGGAGGAGAGGGATATGGATAAGGTTGGATAAGTTACATGTGGAATTCTTATCAGAGTAGCATGGGGGTCTATTTCTAGGGTAATACCGAGATTTAGAGGTATTCCCTGTTCATTCATTCATTGCTGAAAAATGAAATGCATATGATCATTTAAACACTGGCGTTCCAATGTACCATGGGGTCTGTTGACTAAAGGTGTGCACTTATCGTATAATTAGCGGCAATACCATCATTTGGTACTTTAAAAAAGGCAATGGATGGAGGCTAAGTCATGTCAGTCTAATGTTCCTTTAAATGCAGTGGAAAGAAGAACAACATATTTTAAAAATCTAAATGGCTGAGTGTTCCAGTAGGCTGAATGTAGTTGCAGCTAAGGAAGTTAAAGCTCATGGCCAAAAACAAGCTCCTTACCTTTATGCCTAATCCACCTCCACCTCCCCCTTCCTCCTTTTTCTATTTCTGTGAATAACTCCACGCCTCTCTATTTCCTCAGCTTACGTCAGCTTTGACTCCTTCTCTGCACACATCCAACAGATAACTAAAATCCGTTACTTCTTTATACCATCAGCAAAATTCATCTCCTCTTTTTTAAACACACTACTAAGATCTTTACCCACTCTCTAGTCACTTCCCATTTAGACTATGACAACCTGCTCCTCGCTGGTCTCCCTCTGAGTCATCACTTCCCCTGAATCATCAATCCACCCCTCAAATCTGTTCAAAACTCAGCTGCATGGCTAATCTCCCGCCAGTCTTCTATGTCCCTTTTCTCAAGTCTCTTCACAGGCTTCCTATCCATTTCCACATGCAGTTCAAACTTCTCCTACTGACCTAGAAGTGCATTCATTCTGCAGCTCCTCACTACCTTTCCTCTCTTATCTCTCCCTACACTCCTCCTTGGGAACTCTGCACTTCTGATAGATCCCTTTTACTGTTCTCTTCTCTGCCATTGCCAACTCCAAACTTCTTTTTTTCCATCTTGCTGCTCCTTATGCCTGGAAGAAACTACCCAAGTCAGTACGTCAAGCTCTATCTCTGGCCCTATTCAAATTGAGGATAAAATCCCACCTCTTGGAGGCTGCTCTTGGATCCTGCTCCCCTTACTCTCCTGTTAACCATCTAGGTGCATCTTTACCAGTCCCCTAGATTTACCTTTGTCACCAGTTGTTATGTTTCTATCTTGATTTAGATTATAAGCTCTGATTAGCAGGGACTGTCTAACATGTACCTGTACAGGTCTGTGTATGCCTTGTAGCACTTTACAAATGATAAATAATAACTGCAGTAAGTGCACCCAATTTGTGCTGCTGGGGGCATGCCCAGCAAATTCCCAGCAGTTAGTGAATGATAACGAACCCTAAAGGGCAGCGCTATTAATGAGGTGCACCTAATAACACCCATAGAAGTACTGTTATATGCAGTTCTGATAACTGCCACATTACTACTACTACTAATCATTTGTATAGCGCTACAAGGCATATGCAGCACTGTACATATAGATGTAAGACAGTCCCTGCTCATCAGAGCTTACAATCTAATCAAGACAAAACATGTGGAGGCCAATTCAGCAAGGGGCACGTCCAGGCCATCTGGACAGCCGAAAAATGGACAGCCCCAAATAGTACCCGATGCTGCAACCACGGGAGCCAGATGTTCCTGCAGCTGCAGAATTGGGCACCTAGACGGCCTGACATTGCCCTGATTCTGCAGTGCAAGATGTCCTCCAATCACCCCGTCCAGCCCACCCTATACTCCAGCTGGTGTCCTCCAATCACCCCGTCCAGCCCTATACTCCTGCTGGTGTCCTCCAATCACCCCGTCCAACCCTATACTCCTGCTGGTATCCTCCAATCACCCCGTCCAGCCCACCCTATACTCCTGCTGGTGTTCTCCAATCACCCCGTCCAGCCCTATACTCCTGCTGGTGTCCTCCAATCACCCCGTCCAGCCCACCCTATACTCCTGCTGGTGTCCTCCAATCACCCCGTCCAGCCCACCCTATACTCCTGCTGGTGTCCTCCAATCACCCCGTCCAGCCCACCCTATACTCCTGCTGGTGTTCTCCAATCACCCCGTCCAACCCTATACTCCTGCTGGTGTCCTCCAATCACCCTGTCCAGCCCACCCTATACTCCTGCTGGTGTCCTCCAATCACCCCATCCAGCCCACCCTATACTCCTGCTGGTGTTCTCCAATCACCCCATCCAGCCCACCCTATACTCCTGCTGGTGTTCTAGTGCCATGGGTCCCATTGCCATGGCGCCAGAATGCCCAGCAAGAATGCCGAAAGCCCGCCATGGTGAAAACACATCTTTTCCCTGCTGCCTGACCTTGGCGGGGTCTGCCAGGGCTGGGATCGGGCAGAGGGGCCTCACCTGCTATGGCTCCTTTGCTGGTGGGGGGCTGCTGGGTCCGATTGCCGCCATTGATGTTGCTTATTCCACCTCCAAAGTGGAATAAGTAGCAGGCCCATCATCCACCCGCCAGACTTACCGGGCCCTGATTGGAATAGGTCCTGTATATCCGAGTGCTTGGGCCCACCCCCACACCGCCCACCTCCATCCTGCCCCCTCCCGCACCTGTCCTGTGTGTTCGGGAAGCAGATGAGACTAAATACAGCCCCGGCAAATAGCGTGGCTGGACGTCCAACCTGGATGTACATCCCCACTATTCGCCAGTCAGAATTGGGCCCATAGTGAAAGTGGGGACTAGAGTATGGTAAGATACACATTAGTGGCCAAGAAAGTGAGGAGCATGAGAATCCAAAAGCTGCTTCAAAGAAGTGGGTTTTTAGCATGGATTTTAATAGGGCTAGAGAAGGGGCCCGATGCATAGACTCGTAATTTGTTCCAGGCATATGGAGCAACAAGATGGAATGAACAAAGTCTGGAGTTGGCAGTGGCAGAGAAGGGCACAGATAAAAGGGATCTGTCAGAGGAGCAGACTTCCCGAGGAGGGGTGTAGAAGGAGATAAGAGAGGAAAGGTAGCGAGGAGCCGCCGAATGAATGCACTTGTAGGTCAGTAGAAGTTTGAACTGGATATGGAAACTGATAGAGAACCAGTGAAGTGTCATGAGGAGTTACATGAGCATAGAGAGATTGGCGTGTGTGGCACTGCCCTTGTGCTAGCAGCAATGTGCTCTCCACTATCACACACTACCCATAACCTGCCCACTCCACTCTTCCCCCTAGCATGTGATGGCTGATTACCATGCATTTCAGCGGCCAACTCCAGACCGTCCATTCCATCTTGCTGCTCCATATGCCTGGAACAAACTACCTGAGTCTGTGCATCCGGCCCCTTCACTGGCCCTATTCAAATCCAGGCTGAAGACCCACCTCTTTGAGGCTGCTTTTGGATCCTGTTGCTCCTCCCTCTCTTATCTACTACTTATGTGTATCTTGCCATAACTCTAGTCCCCAGTTTTGCAATGGTTTTTTCATTTTGATTAGATTGTAAGCTCTGATGAGCAGGGACTGTGTCTTACATCTATATGTACAGTGCTACACATGCCTTTTAGTGCTATACAAATTATTATTATTATTAGTAGTAGTAGTCAGGAGCTGGCATGCAAACACATTAACATTCACTGATGCAACTTGCCATATATTAAAACACAAATTAACCAGTTATTTTTAAGGGCTCCTAAAAATCTATTTTTATTCAGGTTATAAGTTTAATTTCTTTATTGCCTCCTCTTCTGCATCTTTGCACTTGATCAATAAAGAAACATTTGAAGGAGCTAAATTCATATTCCAATTTCATGCAGTGGATAACCAGCAGATCTTCAACATTTTTCTTTTTCAGAGAATAACAACAATCAAACATTCTCACTGTTTTTCCCATGTATATCTCATTCTCACTCCTGTTCAATATTTTTCTTCAGCCTATTTGCAGATTTATTCAAACTCATATCATGCTCTTATGATATTTACGCAGAAAACGGAATGCTGTATGTACCCTTCTCCACCTTAAAACCATTATGCACTTCCCTAATAAGACGCTTTAATTCTATCACACAATTGCAGTCTGAACACAATTTTTTCATAAACTACAAAAAAATATAAGTTCTCTATATCACCAGAGACACTAGCTTCAGTCCACCATCCACTTAAGAGCTGCAGGAGCACAACTAGAAGTGAAGTCCAAAGTGTGTTATTTGGGAGTAACTCTGGACCAACATCTAAACTTACAGCCGCATATTTGTAACACAACAAAGATCATATACCATAAAATAAAAACAGTTCAACACCTATGACCATTACTGGACTTCCAAGACTTCTGTACAGTCTTTCAGTCTTTAGCCTTCCCACATCTTGATTACTGTAAAATCCTCTTACAAGGCCTACCAAAATACGCACATCCTCTGCAGTTGGCTCAAAACACTGTTGCCTGCATTCTCTGCAGTGCTTCTAGAGCTGACTGTCATAGAGAGAGCAAAATACAAAGTCCTATTGACAACATTCAAAGTATCCCAAGGCCTCTTGTTGGTTTACCTACAATCGTTATTACAAGGAACACCCAACAACAGATCTAGAAGAGCAAATTCCCAGAACACATTCATAATACCTACTATAAATTCGAAAAGTAGCCAAACTACAACCAATAGGGCCTTTTTGCTCTATGCTCCAACCATATGGAATGCACTACCAGAGAGCATACGCGCTATATCTGATATTTCAGATTTTCCGAAAAAAATCATTTTTCCCTTGAGCATTTCAGAAGTGAAAACTAGTTACACTCTCAGACCACAAGTTATCACCGGAAGGTCAGGGGTTCAAATCCCACTAGAGGACAGCAACCTTGGGCCGGAAGGACTGGGGTTTCTAGTCCCACAGATGCTCCTTGTGGTCTTGGGCAAGCCACTTAACCCTCCATAGCCCATGTTCCCTGTAAAATAGTTATCTCCAAGTTATAATGCCCTGTTCAATGTAATTTCAGTTTGTTCAATGTAAACCGCACTGATGCAGAATAGCACAGTATATAAGAGAAATAAATAAATAAATAATAAATAAATCACAAGATTCCAACATTATTCAGCACAATACTTTCTGACAGTATGAACTACTCACTCACTCACTCTGTTTGGTGTTCTATACCCTAAGTTAAAATTAAGCCAGAGTTATGTCTCCTCTCTTTCTTTCTTTCTCTGTCTCCTTTCTTTCCTCTCTGTGACTGTGCTATTGTTATCCTGTCATATATTGGGGTACTTTTCCTTTCTCTGTCCTACGGCCATTGTTCTTTATTTTTGTTTTGTAAAGCACTCTGGTGTCATGAAGGAGCGGTTATCAAGAAAGTTAATAAACATAAACATGTTTTATTATTTATTTTATTTATTTATTTAGACAGATTTAGTATACCACTTTATCATTAAATCAAAGTGGTTTTAGCACATCAAACAATCAAGATAATTGTGTGGTCAGTAGCATACACTGGGAGTTTAAGAAGAGTGATGTGGAGTGCAGAGTGCTAGATTTTTCCGGTGAGCTATATACATATATACAAGATTAGAGCCATGTACAAAGGTGATATAGGATCAGGACCTACATAGTGTTGTAGTTACTGCACATAGGAGTCAGTTCAGGTGAAGTCCTTGTCGTGTTCTGCAAATAGAGTTGTTTTAAGTAGCTTTCTGAAGTCCTTGAGGTCTCTGGTTGATCTTAGATGGTCGGGGAGAGAGTTCCATAGGCGGGCGCTGCCAGGGAAAGTGCCCTTCTTGATGTGGCCTGATTTGTTTTGGCGAATTCCTTCGGTGGGCTGATGATGTCCGTTTCCTTTTCTTCTTGGTCTTATGCTGTGATCGGTTTTAATGAGTGGTTGTAGGCTGTTAGCTGAGAGGTTGTGTATTATTTTGAAAATGTTTATAAGTACTTTGAAGCGGATTCGAGAGCTGATTGGGAGCCAGTGCAGGTGGTACAGTATGGGAGTAATGTGGTCGTGAACTGTGCAATCTGTTATGATGCATGTGGCAGTGTTCTGTGCTAGCTGTAGAGGTCTGAGAGTCTGTTTTGGTAGCCCCTGATAGATGGGGGTTACAGTAGTCTAGTGTGGGAATGATGAGGGCTTGACAGACTGTTCGAAAGTGCTCCTGAGAGAGGATGGGTTTAAGTATTCTGATGGTTCTCATTTTCAATGTAAGCGCTCTTTGTGGTTTTGTCAATGTGGGATTGTAGGTTAAGGTCCTTGTTGAGCGTCACTCCCAGGTATTTTACTTCATGTTTTACTGGCATTGTGATGTCATTCAGTTTGATGGTGGTTGTGGGTGAAAATGTGGGGTTTCTTGTGATGAATAGAGCTTCAGTTTTGTTGTAGTTTATTGAAAGATTGTTTTCCTGAAGCCAAGTTGCCATTTGTTGGAAGCAGTTGGCTAGGTTGGAGTAGTATGGGTTGTCCAATTTGATTGGTGTGAATATCATTATGTCGTCGGCGTATATGGTGTATTGGATCTTGTGGTCCTTGATGGCGCAGATGGGTTGTATGTATAGATTGAAGAGCAGGGCGGAGAGTGCTGAACCTTGTGGGACGCCCTGTGTGGCTCTCAAAGGTTGAGAGGTGTCTGAGCCGCATTTGACTTGTAGCTGTCTGTTGGTGAGGTATGATGTAAACCAGCTCAGGGTTATGCTGTGTAGTCCTGTCTCTTGTAGTCTGGTTAGTAAGGTTGTGTGACAAACAGTGTCAAATGCTGAGGAGATGTCTAAGAAGATCATGAGGACACCCATTCTGATGTTGTCGACCGTCTGTATCAGTTTGTCGAATAGTTGTATTAGTAGAGTTTCGACTCCATGGTTTGGTCGGAAGCCATGTTGATTTGGGTCCAGGGGAGTGTGGATGTCAATGTGTTGTTGAAGTTGATGCTGAACCATTTTCTCGATGATCTTGGATAGGAAGGGAAGGCTTGAGATTGGTCTGTAGGCAGCGGGATCGGTTTTAGCTAGGGTGGTTTTCTTGAGGATGGGGCGTATTGTGGCTAGCTTCAGGGCATTTGGCATTATTCTTTGGTGAGAGAATTATATATTATTTTACGGATGACTTGTATCAGGTTTTCTTTAGTTGTTTTAATCCAGGATACTGGGCATGGGTCTGAAGGGGTGGTGCTGGTGTTGAGGTCAGTGATAATTTTAGAGAGCTGGTCATTAGAAGGGATGTTGAATTTGCCCCAGCCTTGTTTTGGTGGAGAGGTCCTGTTGTTGACGATCTCCATGTTGTTCTTAGGTGATGCAGTGAATTTGTTCTTGAGGTGGTCTGCGATGGTCTGTGGGTCTATTTGCTGCTCATTTCTGTTGTAGGGCTCTTTGGTGAGAGTATTTACTATTTTGAAGAGTTCTCAGGGTTTGTTAGCAGACTTCAGGATAAGGTTTGTATGGAATTCCTTCTTCTGTTGGTTGATGAGGTTGTTACATTCATTTTGTTTTATCTGGTATTGTTTCTGTAAGGAGGCTGACTTGGTGTGTCTCCAGCGGCGTTCAAGTTGTCTTAGTGCTCTTTTTACTATGCGTATGTCCTTGGAGTACCATGGTGTGGAGCTGGATCTTTTGCTGTGTGATGTTGTGTTCTGGGGACTGCTGGCTTGGCAGCAGAAGAGATGATGTCGTTCCAGATAGCGATTTGATTATCTATGTCCACTGTATCGGTGTTGAGGAGAGGTAGGGTGTCCTGTATGAATTGGTCCTTGTTGAAGCTTTTGAATCTCCTGGTTGTGGGTGGATTATCGTGAGGTTTATTTATGTTTGTTGATTGTAGTTGAATCTTTATTAGGTGGTGATCCGACCAGGGTACTGGTGTGATGAGGGCTCTTGAGATGAGGCGTCCTTCATTTAGGTTGTTCGGTGCAAAGATGAGGTCTGGGGAAGATCCGAGTCTATGTGTGGGGGTGTTGATAATCTGGGTGAATTGGAGGGAGTCCATAGCTGATAGGAAGGCTTCTGCTTCTTTGCTGTTGGTAAACCTGAGAGTGAAATCTTCAAGTACTAGAAGTGGTTTGTGGAGGTTGCTGACTGTACATATCGCTTCTAAAATTGATGAGAGTTCATCTGTTGGGGCATTTGGAGCTCTGTAGGTGAGGCATAGGGCTAGGTCCATGTTTTCTATTTATTTATTTACATTCTCTTATATACCACGCTATTCTGCATCAGTGCGGTTTACATTGAACAAACTGAAATTACATTGAACAGGGCATTATAACTTGGAGATAACTATTTTACAGGGAACATGGGCTATGGAGGGTTAAGTGGCTTGTCCAAGACCACAAGGAGCACCTGTGGGACTAGAAACCCCAGTCCTTCCGGCCCAAGGTTGCTGTCCTCTAGTGGGATTTGAACCCCTGACCTTCTGGCTTGAAGTACCTTGCCCCAACCACTAGGCCACTCCTCCACTCTATGATGATTGTGTTGCAGTGGCCTGTTGTAGTTGTGGTTTTGTCCCTTAGCTTTAGGCTGGTCCTTGCAATGATAAGGACTCCTCCTCTTCTTTGAGTGCGTGGGCAGTTGTACGCTGTGTGGGTGTCGGGGACTAGTTGCTTGAGTAGCACGTTGTCCATGGGGGCGAGCCATGTTTCTGTGATGCAGAGGATGTCTGTTTGCTGGCCTTTTATGTGGTCCAAGATGGTATTTATTTTGTTTCATACTGACCTGACATTGATAAGCTCAATCGATAAGTTAGTTGGTTGTTCAGGTGTTATGAGTGTGCGAGTGTGGGTGTTGTGCTTGGCCTTTCCTTGCTTGCTTGGCTTTGATTTTGGGCCTGTGTTATGAGATAGCTTGGGGTCCTGGTAGTGTGTGTATGTTATGATTGGTTGGGGGGGAATCCAAAAGGTATTGGAAGTGCTAAGGGATGTGGGTGATTGTTGTGGGATGAGATGGGTGACCAGGAGAAGTACAGGCAGGCAATACGTTGTGACCATGTTGAATTACCTTCTGGTGTTGTTGCAGCTGCTTCCGTTTGTTGCTGGGGCTCTTTTTGGTTGCTGTTACTTGTTTCCCATCCTCGTGCCGTGCCTAAGGGCCATGCCAAAGGACCCTCTGGCGAGGCCCTCAAGCGCGGGCCCGCCAAGTGCGGGCGCGCTGGTCGGAGCTGGCACTTTATGCCGGCTCAGCTGCACCTCCCACTGCATCGATTTAGCAGGAGCCTCCAAGTGGGAGAATCGGCTGCCTCTCCCGTTCGGGCGCTCTACCCCCAATCGGGGAAGCTGCTGGACAAAGGCTGATGCTGGCGGAGTTCTTTCGTTGGAGCTGGCACTTTATGCCGGCTCAGCTGCACCTCCCACTGCCCTGATTGGGCAGAAGCCTCCGAGCGGGAGAATCATCTGCCTCTCCCGTTCGGGCGCTCTATCCCTAATCGGGGGAGCTGCTGGACAAAGGCTGCTGCTGGCGGAGTTCTTTCATTGGAGCTGGCTCCTTATGCCGGCTCAGCTGCATCTCCCACTGCCCCGATTGGGCAGGAGCCTCCGAGCGGGAGAATCGGCTGCCTCTCCCGCTCGGAGATTTCAATTTCATATTGATCCCATGAGTTTTTAACCATTTTAAGCTGTAATGTGACTTAACAGGCTAAACATCTAACACATTTACATGTCCAACGGTAATGATCCATCAAGGGTTTTAACCTTCTTGGATGCCTCTTCATCAAGAAGTTCAGAAGGACATAAAAACTCTTTCAATTTCTGGTTTCTAATATGTGCTGTCCTCAGGTCACTGCCAGCAAAACAAGGATGGATCCCTAACTCTTCTAATGTGCACAATGTAACATCAATATGTGAGGACACCTGCAATGAACCTTTCCTCGTCAGGTACATTTTTAATGACAGATAGAACCATATCAAGATCTATATATAAAGCCAATTTATAAAATGTCCTCACTACTTAATGTAGATATTGTCTTTCTTTAAACTGTTCAAGTTTCTTTAAACTTTTCAAGTCTCACCGAAGCTTAAATGCTTTTATAGCTTAGAAACTGTGGATTATGACAAATTATTTTTAAGTGAAATGGTACGAGTACTGTCATATCTTTAAAAACTATTTCTGTTGATTTAGAAAATGCCATAGTGACAAAGGTTCCTTCTTGTTGCATTATTTTACATCAAAACAATTGATGGTCTTTTTGCATAGAAAGTCGAATCATCATGATATTTATTTGACCAATTGAAAAAAACTCTGAAATTCATACTCTGTTCCAGTCGATAATGCAAAAACATTATCCATGTTTCTATAGCATTGCTTTGATTTCGAAGAAAATACATTTTTAATTCAGTCATTTTCAAATTTTGCCAGATATAAATTGACTATAGATGGAGCAAACATAGCCCCCATTGCTGTTCCAGACATATGTAAAAATAGCTGCTGCTGAAAAATGTAAAAACTCTCCTTCAGTGCTATCCTAGTCAAAAAAGTCAAATACTCCACATCATATATGGTCCTATCCTTGTCTCTAATGCATCATGTACTACGTACATTCAAAGCTCCATCGTTGCAAATTGAAGTATAACGGGAAGATACTTCAAAAGTTGCCATAATTAGATTGTCAAAAAATGGGTAGTATCTCAAACTATATAAGGAATAGTTCTATCTGAAGATCTTAAACATGTATCTACTAATATAGATAAGGACTCAGTTGATTTTGTGAAGAGATAATAGGGCGCACTGAAGAATTCTCAAAACATTTATGAACATTTGCTAAAGTGTACAGTATAATACTGGAATGACAAGATATTTATTGTTCGAAAACAGAGACTTTTTTTTAGACATTTCATCCCTTAACCTATCTTAGCAATATTTTGTATTTTTATCCCTAATCTATGAATGGAAGCCATACAGTTGTGGTCAACATTATTGGCACCCTTGAAATTCAACCCCTTTATATCCAATATCTCCTAAAAAATGGCCGGTGAAATGGCTTTATACTATATATGCACACATATTTGACATATAAAAGAATCAATTAAACAAGACTAATTAAAAAAGGAAATAGTAGGAAAAAGTATAAAAACTGGAACCTTGCCAGGACATGATTATTCAATCCAAATATAACCCTGAGGAGCTCTCAGGACTAGATTTGCCCCATGT
The DNA here is from genome assembly GCA_033557465.1 of Ichthyophis bannanicus. NCBI lineage: Eukaryota > Metazoa > Chordata > Amphibia > Gymnophiona > Ichthyophiidae > Ichthyophis > Ichthyophis bannanicus. The sequence goes on along the minus strand of CM066031.1, from coordinate 514,286,599 downwards.
ATATCCCAAATGAAATATGGCCTACCTTGAATAGATATCTCCCATTAAACATTTACTAGATAAAACCAAATTTTCTTTTTGTCAGACAAAATGCAAGTCCAGTACGGAGTGTAGCAAAAACCAAGGGTTAATCAGCTCCGTACTGGAGAGATAAGTGCACATAATACTATTATGGCTGAAGTGCTGTGGTTTTACTGCAAAGCTGACTAAAAAGGACCGGACTTGTTGTAGTGGCTAACCCCACATGCAGTCATTGCCCAACAAAAAAAATGTTGGTTTTATCTAGTAAATGTTTAATGGGAGATATCTGTTGAGGGTAGGCCATATTTCATTTAGGACATTATTATTGGCACTCTTATAAACAATTCAGCAGAAGAACCACTTTTGCATTGTAGTAAAATTAGATGCATCTGTGAACAATTGTCAGTACTCACATGAATCAAACAATGAATGATGGCTCTAATGTTTAAAATGGCCACATTCACTCCCTGTTCCATTTTCACAATGGTGAAGACAAAAGAGCTGCCTGAGATTGTCAGAAGAACAATTATCACCAAACATCAAACTTCAAAGGGGTACAAGGCCATCTCCAAAGACTTTGGGATTCCTGTGTCTACAGTTCACAACGTTATTAAGAAGTTTTCTGCTCAGGAAACTGTCAAGAACCTCCGAGGACATGGCGGAAAAAGGAAAATTAATCCAAGAAGTCTTCAAAGTTGGTGTGAACGGTTGGAAAAACCCCATGTACAACATCCAAAGAGCTTAAGGCTGACCTGGAGCAATCTGGAGTGGTGGTTTCAACCTCCATCATACGCAGCACACTAAACAAAGAAGGACTTCAAGGACGAAGGCCAAGGAGGATTCCACTGCTCAAAGACAGACATAAAGAGGCATGCCTGATCTTTGCTCAAAGTCACCTTGGTAAACCACAATCCTGCTGGGAAAATGTTTTGTGTACAGATGAAACCAAACTTGAGCTCTTTAGCAATGCAGACAGCAAGACATTTAAAGGCAAAGAAATAAAGCATATAAGGAAAAAACACCCTTCCTACAGTTAAACATGTGGATGTTCCATAATGTTGTGGGGCTGTTTTACTATCTCAGTAACTGGAAGCCTGGAATGTATTAGAGGAATCATGAAGTCAGAGGTATTTTGGAACAAAATGTGCTACCTATTTTCAGAAAGTTAAGTCTGGGTCAAAGGTCATGGGTCCTCAAGGAGGACAATGACCCAAAACATACATCCAAATGTACAAATGAATAGTTAAAAAGGAACAAATGCACTGTTTTAAACTGGCCAGTAATGAGCCCTGATCTCGATCCAATCAAGAACCTTTGGAAAGAGCTGAAATCTGCTATTGGTAAAAGGAATCTGAAGTTGGAACAAATCACAGTGGCTGCGTTTCCTCCAAGGTTGGGGGCCTTATGACGGGCAGGAAGCTCCTGGTCTCTGAGTTGTCCTCCATGGAATTCTCATTTCTGCAACAAAATCGGTCTTTCAAGCCTGGCAATTCAAACCCTGGAGTCTTTGAGTCCTCTCTGTGTCTTTCCACTTGGTTGGAAAAGGAGCAGGCACGGGTACCGCCTACTAAATGATCTCAGCAGAGGTTGGAATCTGGTTATTTGGATTAACTATCCTTTAGCTGAGACCTGGAGTCCAGTCCGGATATCTTGGGTGATGATTCCAACTTGGAGGAAGAGGTTTCTTCTTCAGAAGATCACAATGAATCTGGTATCACCTGCCTGTTCAGGAACGATGAGCTGGCAGCTCTGATTGCTCAAGTGTCGTCTGCCTGTGTTTGACTGAGGTCTATAAATTAATAAATGAAGTGGAATAGGAGATTGATTCTTTATGGCAACAAAAAGTAGAAAGACTAGGGGACATGCAATGAAGCTACAGTGTAACTCATTTAAGACTAATAAGAGAAAATATTTTTTCACTCAAAGAATAATCAAACTCTTGAATTCGTTACTGAAGGATGTAGTACAAGCTGTTAGTGTAGCTGGGTTTAAAAAAGGTTTGGACAAGTTCCTGGAGGAAAGGTCTATAAATTATTACTAAAGAGGACAAGGTAATCTACTGCTTGCCCCAATACAAGCATTATGGAACCTGTGTGTCTTTTTGGGAAACTGCTAGGTATTTGTGACCTGGATTGGACACTAATGGAAACAGGATACAGGGCTTGATGGTCCTTGGTCTGACCCAGTATGGCATTTCTTATGTTCTTATGTTAAGAGTAGGAGAAACTACCAGCAGATAGATGTATGAAACTTATAGATGGCTACAAGAAATGCTTGGAGGCTGTCATCACAGAAGGATTGTGCAACCAAATATTAGTAAAGGTTGCCATTAATCCTGTCCAGGTCATATTTTGTGTTTTTTTTTCTCAGAAATTACTGTCTACGATGCACAGACATATTTTGTTTTTGTTGTATACCTTTGAACATACTATCAAAACATTATGATGACATACAGTTGGAATATTTCCAATCATTTCTCAGGATATTGTACACAACATATCTAAAATACAAGGGTGCCAATAATGTTGACCACAACTGTACTTAGGGACATGTTTACTAAAGAGCAATGTATTTAAATTTATTTTTATACTGCCCTTCTACAATTCAAAGCGATTTACAGTGAACCAACAATTTAACAGGACCTGAAAGTTGTGCTGTTTTACAAGGAACTGTAACAAAATAACTTAGCACGCTATAGTAATATAACAACGATTACAATTAATCTTGAACTATTTATAGTGTTGTTGTGAGTGAGAGGTAGTTAGTGTTTAATAGTGGATTGTTGTTACATTATTTATGTACATGTTGGTGAAATGGGGGACGTTAATTGTTCAAGTCTCTGCTGGGTGCATAACTTGTTACATTTTATGGTGGGTGAGTCTCTAGGTCTGAGTCCATATTATACTCTTCTTTGAAGAGGTGCGTTTTTAATTTCTTCCTAAATTCAAACAGGTTTGAGAGTCCTCTTAATGTTGATAGTAAGCTATTCCATAGGGATGGGGTGAATAGAGTAAATGATCTATTGCAGGTGGACTGCTTGCTCTTTGTCCTCTGTTGTGGTATGGCAAGTAGGTTGTTGGTTGAAGGTCTTTGTAGTCTTTCATTCCTTGGGTGTGAGATCAGAATCTGGAGACATGTGGCAGATTCCTTGTGGAGGATTTTAAATACTGTATAGTGGCCGTGATGGGAAGCCAATGAGGATGTATTAGAATGGGGATGATGTGTGATCGGTGAGTGGCTCCAATTATTATTCTGGCTGCAATATTTTTCGCCATTTGGAGTGGGTGGAGAGATTGTTTCAGTAGGCCCTGGAAGTTAATGTTGCAATAATCTAGCACAGGTGTAAACGTTGCTTGGCATACGATTCGGAATAGATCTGGGGTGAGAGGCGGGCCAAGGTGCTTCAGGGTTCTTAGTTTGTGGTAGATGGAGGTGGTTATTCTTTTTATGTGGGGTTGGAAGGTTAGTTGTTGGTGGATTGTTATGCCCATATATCTTGTTTCAGAATTGACTCTTACCGCACATTGACTGCAAAAGTCAAGGTCCAGTAAGTGCAAAGCCTGTGCAGTAAATGCAGAGGGCATGCCCAGCATGCACCCTGCATTGAGCACACAGGACAGACAGCGTTCCATATCCTAGCAGATAGCATGTTGCTATCATGCTATTTCTGAGGCATGCAATGCAGGCCCTAGTGAAAAGGAAAAGAAAAAAAAAACAAAAGTGGCAGCAACACACCACAACCCCTCACCTGAGAACAAATCCTGGCCAGCACGTACTCTCTCTCCAATCAGTATCCACCCTCCCCTGACAATTCTTCGCTGCTAATAGCATCCCCTCCCACCAGTATCCCCCCACAACAGAAACCCTCAGAGTAGCATCCCCCCAGACAGTAAAGATCCCAACCACCTACCTTGACCATCCCTGGGACTTACCCTGGGGAATCCCTGGTAAATAGTGGGCCAGAATGGTCGGGTGACCAAAGTGGCCATCATTTACATCCTACTGCCACTCCTTGTAGCCTTGGGCAAGTCGCTTAACCCTCCACTGTCTCTGGTAAAAACTTACATTGTAAGCCCTCCAGAGAAATACCTACTAAGAGTATCTTCTTGTAACTTGCATTGAACTACTATTGCAAAAGTTTAAGCTAAATAATAATATAATGTTATCAAAAGCTGCCAAAATCTCAATTAAATGCACAGTGTGTCAAATATATGGCAGACTCAGGAACACCATTGAGTATAAAAAGCTATCCAAATATACAGTATATGTACTGTAGAACGTAACCTGCCATAATTAGTTTTCTTATGATTTTTAAGTACGCTATACAAACTAGATACGTTGTTATTAAATGCCATTGAGTCGACATGACTGTGACAACAACTGAACCTGGAGTCTTACGAGCATCTAAAAATACTTGCAATTGCTTTGGATCAGAAAAAACATACCTCAAAGAAGAGGACTTAATTAAACATTTACAAGGGAAATGAAGTAAATAGGAAAAACCTAATGAAACAACCTCAGGGAGCATAGGCAGAAACTGATGCCTTTTCAATTGTGTTGTATAAGAAACATCTGGAAAAATCCAGACATTTTGTCCCCAAAAAAGCTTTTTGAGCATTCCCAAAGTAAAGCCACAATGTCCAAGCCCAGTCAGGCTCAAGCACATAGGTGACCAGAAGAGTAACTCTCTGCAATGTCTCACTCAGCAATTCCTTCAGAACCTAGATCAAGTGCAGGGTTTCCAGAGAAGCTGCCCCCGACTCTTTCCCTGTAACAATACTACTAGATTGTTTCTCAGAAGGAAGATAATAAACTTTGGAAGTAGGGGGCAAAGCATTCCCAAGCATCTCCAGAAACTCCAACATTTACTTTATAAAAAATCAACTGGAGAGACAGTAGCTGTTTAGGAAAGTTCACAAACTGTACATTAAGTCACTTAGAGAAATTTTCCAATTTCTCAATTTTAGCATATAAAGCAGAGCGGTCCTGAATAAAGGAAAAACTCTGCATCTGCATGGACAAAGATTCCACTGTGTTCACACAGGTTTGTTCATGCAACAAAAACTTTGTCTGTAGTTCCTGGGTTGCTCCTTCTACAACTGACAAACGATTAGATACCGATTTCTCCAAAGAAATAATTGCTGTCCAAATCACATCCAAAGTCACCACTGGTGGCTTCACCAGGGCACTGCTACTCACTGAGAGATGAGGGCTTCCCTCCGACCACATCGCAGCTCGACCATCAGCCCTGACGCCACTCCCGATGCCATGACACCCAAACTAGCACTGGTCACAGAGATGGGAGACTCTCCAAGCCTTCCGGGAGGTTATCTGCACTCCTGGACTCATCAGCTCCCCCAACAAAGGCACCACTTCCACTAATCCAAGCAGTGGAAGATAATGCCGGAGCGACTCAGCACCAGTTGGCAAAAAAGGCTCCCTTATTTATTTATATCAATTTATTGCCTCCAGACTATCCTTGCTGTCAGTTCCCGATGACAGAACAACCTAGCACAGTTTGCCTGACCTCCAGAAGTCATACACACTTTGATCTGCAGCTGCTCATGGCACTCTGCCAGAAGCAGCCAATGAGAGCAAGTCCGCTTGTCTGGGGTTCTAGTGATGCTAGCGCTGCAGTTATGCACTGTATGCTGCAGATACATGGTGGCAACCAGGCATCTTAAAGCCTGCCCAAGTACAGCTTCTCAACCATAGTTACGCTGACTTGTGAAAGCCACCCTTCCTATGTTATAGACGTCTCCATAGCTGTGACATGCCTTCCTTCTCCCGCAGCCCCTCTAAGTCTGTGCAGCACTTCAAGGTAGGCCTTCTGCATGGTCTTGAGGGCCTCAATGAAACTGTCTACAAAAGGAGATACACATAATTAGCTATCTGATCCCTGAGCATATTCACCTCCCACCATCCTCACACCTAGTTCTCTGTTTGCTATGTTTAGCCTACTTAGTTGACTCAGAAATTGTTGTTGTGTTCAACATAAACCATCTTGATAAAACTGAAAGGCGGTATTTAAGAAATGCTAAATAAATAAACTATGCTAGGACAATAACCCTTCATAGAGAGGTTGGCGTTATCTGGGTGAGTGAGCAGAGTGACATTTTAACAGGCAAGTTGCATGCAGACTCCTGCCTTGGCCAACAGCTAATCTTTTCTTGCAATGTCAAACCGCCCTGCACCACTTCTGTGCCTTGTAGAAGCCTCAGCTGTGTGGATATAGGCTCAGTATGGGTAGGATCTAGATAGCTAAGCTATATGTGCCTGCAGTTCCTATGCCACTATGATCAGGTTGACATGCATTTGTCAAGTTTGGGTGCAGGCTATCTGCCTGCATGCTTTAGCTTGTCCCCAATGCATAAACCCAATCTCTAGGATACCTTTCCCTCTCATAATGTGGCTGCACTCTCACCATGTGACTGCCATCTCCAGCTTAGATATATAACAGAATGGCTGGTCATGCAATAACATGGCACAATACAGGTAGGTGTGCATGTATGTGTATGCGTGCATACAAATGGGGGGAGGGGTGCTTTCTGGCAGGTTGCCAAATTTGACTTGTCATTTCCAAGCTTCCCTGCATACCCTATATGTGTCAGTTTGCTGCTAGATGGCTGCCTACAGGCTGTAGATGTAGGTATCCACAAGGAAAGACATGTATGCGCATCTGAAGTACAGTTGGGAACATGTATTTCTTGCCAAGCGGAACTTACACATGTAAGATATCTGTACTCTAGACCAAAGTTTTTCCATTTACATGTGAAATCTCTCATTCCTTTGGTGTAAATGAAGCTGCCACTAGTGACACACATGAACCCTATTCTAGTAGGCCTTCACACTCATATTTTACATGTGTATGCCCCCATTTTCTAATACTACATGTGGCACACTTTTAAAAAAATCTTTCATTTTTGGGGGTGGAGATATGTCCATTTCACATCGCAACTAGATATTTGCACCTGCCCTTCTGAAATTGCCATGGATTTTCAGACGTTGTCCCTGTACATTTCTGCGTGCATCTTGTAGTGCTATATAAGTAATAGTACTAGTAGTCTGCACGTCGATATCCATTGCAGCACAAACGTGGCCTTTCTAAAATGTGCCTTTACATGACTAGCAGCACTGAACACATATATTAATGTAAACACTTGTGCTGGCATTTAAATTAACAAAGTGCTGCCACCGATGAAAATTACCCTCTTTCTAACGTCTCCTCCAGCAAGTTCACAATGAGAATGATCTTACCTAGAAGGCTGTGGCTGAACTCAGGACCTCCACTGAATCGTTGAAGCGTTCCAGGATGTGCACTGCCAGCATCATGTGTAGCCAACCTGACACCCCAGGGGGCAATCTGAACTTATACTGAGCTCCACAGACAACTCATTAAGGATTGTTTGTTGTTCCATTAGCTTATGCAGCATAAGATGGAATTCTGGAGCTGATGTCCTCAATAACATGGCCCTGAGGCACCCCCTTCCCCCCCCCCACCCACACACATGGATTCTTCTATAGCTCTGTCCACCCTTCATGATATGATTCAAATGCACAGCTATTTTCCTGCATCTATTTATCAGATCCTTCATAACGGAGCTACCATTCTCCTTACCCCCCAGTCAAAGGGAACCCATTAATGCCAGATGCAGCAAGTGTGCAAAGTATTGGATCCCCTCTAGACTTCATCGCTTACTTTTTGATTATATTGGTCCGATGTAAAACAAATAAACAGGAATATTCCTGTTTCTCCAGCCAACCCAATCCTCGTCATCCTCATCTAAGGTGTGGACTGAGGTCTGACTCTGATCACTCACCTAGGTGTACAGCTCAGTCGAACTGAACCCTAGTGATAGCCTATTCTAGAGTTGACATGTGGTGCTGTCTTATCCAGCTGCCACCGGTGTGCCATCATGCAAAGACACTCTAATGCTCCAAAAATACCTTCAAATACACTACAGGAAAAACAATGGCCAAAAGAAAACTTCTAGGGACCACTCAACCCCTCAAGTGACTTTTAATGCATGCACGCCTACTTAGTTGACTCAAAAATATTAAAAAGCTGGGAAGGAGATTATCAGATTGAGTCACGTTTAGTCACTAAATAACATAAGAGGTTCGCTAGGCTCCCTTATTAGTCATCAGTCTCACTCATCCCACCAATTGTCCATGCATATATCAGCTATTTTTGTATATATAGCTATTTTTTTATATTCTTATTTGCAATAAGAGTTCATCAATTGTGTACCTCAAGCCCCACAAAGAGAGAAATGTTGCCAATGTAGCATTGCAGAGTCACTGTGTTGTAACATGAGCAAATGAAAAAGACCTTGAAAATTAAAGCACTTATCTGCACTTCTCTGGACATTATTCCTTATGCTCCTCTCACCTCCAAAAGCTCCGTTCACCTCCTTAACCCAGAGAAGCGCAGATAATCAATTGATAGGAAAGTACAGAGAGACTGAGAGCCTACATAGCTTCAATAACTTCCAAATCTATAACCTGAATTGGCACAAAATCACCATGAGGAATGGTTATTTATTGCATCATATAATACTAGAACTAGGTAGTATTCTTGAAACTAACTAGTAGCAGAGACATATTTAAAAGTATGCTTCTTCAGTGAATCCGCAATTTGAAATATGGAATTTCTTGGTTGACAATGCAGTCAAAGTCAGTAGTATAGCTGAGTTTACAAAGATTTGGCCAAGTTTCTGGAGGATAGCTCCATAAACAATAAGCCATCTTTTTACTAAATGCAGCTAACAGTTAACGGGTGTTTTAGCGAATGGTAATTGATCACGGTGAATCTTAAGGCGCGGGCATGTCAGCTGCCACCTGCTGAAACATACAGTACGTTAAGTGGCACTCGCCCACTAATGTGGACAGTGGGCAGGTTAGTGGCAGAGCATGGGCGAGGCAAACACATTAGCGTGTGAGTGAAATTAATGTGTCACTTCATGCCAGTTCACCTAATGACACCTCTATGGGCAGCATTAGGTACACCCATGTTACTCTTCTGTTCGTTATGGTACCCTGTCTCACATTAGCTGCCGGGTACGCCCCCAACAGCTAACACAAAAGCTTTGCACTTAATGTGCGTTAGTAGCATTCATTAAGTGCAAAACCATAGCGACGTTTAGTAAAGACCCCCTTAGTCATGTAGTCCTGAGTATTTCTATCACACAAAGAGAGGTTCCGGAGTGAGGAATATAGAATTAACGTTTTTATGGAGGATCTTCTGATACTTCCAAGTGGTCTAGACTGGTCAGAGTCAGGATGCTGGATTGAAGAATCATTGATCTGACCTTTGTATATATTATCCAGAAGTATTCAAAAAAGAGATGCAGAAAATATTGAATACTATTGTATAGTAGAAACATATGATACCCTTATAGAAAATATTTTAAGGAGTAAGATGTTTTTGCTCTGAAAAATAATTATTGAAAAAAAACCCTGGTTCATCTACTCTGGATAAATTGATTACTGTGTTGATATAACAGGTTATTTTCATAATTTGCTTTCTCCCCTTGCTTGACAATTATAAACAATATCATAGGGCAATTTTCAAAACTCTGGGTTTTGGTCCAAGGTCAATGGGTACATTTTATCCACAGGCATGGCACCAATACAAGCCTACTTTACTTCTGAAAACTGTCCTAGAATAAAGTATCCACCAGAGGAGCACTACACCACGCTGCTAGAAAGCACCCAGTCCAAAATGCGTGGTTTGAATAGGAAGGATTCTTTTATTGAAACTTGATGTAAATTGTACATTCAATAGCCCAAATAGCCCGACACAGGCCGTGTTTCGACTTCAGTTCATCAGGGGATTTAGGCGTACTACATCCATAAATACACAAAAATATCATAAAACACAAATATCATTAAAAAATATTAAAAATAACTTAAAACTTAAAAGATTAAAACTGTTGTAATAATAAATAACAAATAAAACATTATAGAATTCCAGGTTATATCCTCATATATTACCATATTTACATCTAAAAACTTATAAGATAATATAAACATACAAAGGATATAAATGATAATAAAAAAATAAAAACATATAAACTGCATAAAGATAAACACATATCTTTAATTGAACCAGTAACTAATAAATAAATAAAAATGTAAAATTATCAATTTATGAACAAATAAATAAATAAAACTATTGATTCATGAATAGGTGTGAAACCATATATATCCCATATATGTACCTTAGTTGTATTGGTAAGTTCAATGCGATTGCTATGTATACCAAAAGGAGGAAGGAGAGAAAATTATTATATTCTCACAAGATCGTGAGATGTGTTTATCTTTATGCAGTTTATATGTTTTTATTTTGCAAAGGGTGGGTGTTTTTCAAAAAGCAGTTTTACCTGGTAAAACCATATTTACACATCTGCCTGTGCAAAAGAGTAGTAACCGTGGCAGGCCGCATCCGGTGCCCTAAGCCCCTCCTTACTCACCCCCACCTCCCTCAGCCTTCTCACCCCCTCCCCCACCCTTTTCCCCACCTTTACAAATTTCACAGACAAGATTTTCTTATTGGAAGTACCAACCGGTCGCAGCTTTATTATATTTCAAACAATTAACTTTACAATATCAAACAGTTCTGTAAACAATCTCCCCCCAGCGGAATGATACCCCCCCAGCCATAATTAGCAAAGTGGGGTCGCATCCGCTCCGGCCGTGTCCGACCACCGGCCAATTTCCTACCGCCCTTTCCCCGACCTCGCCATATGACTAGCAAAGGCCAGCAGGGCTTATCCGGGTCGGGGGCACCCCGCCCCCGCCCAAGTATGGCCAAATGGCTCCGGGCCCCGGAAACCTCCGGGATCCCGCCTTGACAACACCACCCCAACTGCGACACCCCGAAAAAACCACCCCACATACAAAATTGAAGGGAGGGAGGGCGGGGAGCCTTTCCGTCTCCAAAACCGCCGCCGGAGAAAAAGGGGGGGGCATAAAACGCTCCTACCCTATAAGCCTTCTAACGCCGGCAGCTCTGATTGGCTCCACTCTCTCCATCTGCGGAGCCAATCCCTTTAAAATATGCTGCCGGCGTCATCATCCTCCGCGCTCTCTCTCCCTCTTTCCTCCCCCCCCCCTTTCCTTTCTGCAGAAGCCGGAAGGAGGGCCGGGACCGGGCCGACCGCCCGGTTACCGGCGTCCTTCGCGACTCCGCGCTCGGACTTGAATTAACCGTGGCAGGCCGCATCCGGTGCCCTAAGCCCCTCCTTACTCACCCCCACCTCCCTCAGCCTTCTCACCCCCTCCCCCACCCTTTTCCCCACCTTTACAAATTTCACAGACAAGATTTTCTTATTGGAAGTACCAACCGGTCGCAGCTTTATTATATTTCAAACAATTAACTTTACAATATCAAACAGTTCTGTAAACAATCTCCCCCCAGCGGAATGATACCCCCCCAGCCATAATTAGCAAAGTGGGGTCGCATCCGCTCCGGCCGTGTCCGACCACCGGCCAATTTCCTACCGCCCTTTCCCCGACCTCGCCATATGACTAGCAAAGGCCAGCAGGGCTTATCCGGGTCGGGGGCACCCCGCCCCCGCCCAAGTATGGCCAAACGGCTCCGGGCCCCGGAAACCTCCGGGATCCCGCCACCGGCACTGGCATATTAATGCCCTTGTGCCGCCCCCCCAATGCCCTGCTGCGACCAGTTAGCATCCCTGTGTAAAAACACCTTCCAAGGCCTCTTGCCAATCATTCAACAGTAAATCTATACCCACAGGGGACAAATGAACACCATCAATCCTGTACAACCCCGTACACGCCACTTCCACCCACGGGTGAAGAACTTGAATCCCACCTTGCCCAATTAACCACCGTCCTATTTGACGATTTATTTTTGTAAGACCCCGCGACCAACGCCGCTGGGCCGCACAAACAGGCCTTGGAATAATGTCTGACCAAATTAACTGGATTCCCGGGAACATACTCAATAATATAGTTAAATCTTTTATAACAAATCTGATGAGTTGCTTACAAGTCCAGGTAACTAGGTCGTTGCCACCTAAATGCAACAACAACAGTCTCGGCTGGCCCCTCACCCGCTCATGGTGCCGGAGCAAAGGCAGGAGCTGAGCCCACCTCAACCCCCTCTCACCCAGCCATAGCAGCGACACTTGAGCAGGATCCAGCCCCAAATTAGGCCCCAATGGCCGCTCAGCCGCCCGCCGGCCGGCCCAGTACATGAAAGAGTGCCCGATCATCCAACAGCTCTGGACACTCCCTCCTGCAACTGCAAAAGAAAAGAAGAGTTAATCCATATCAGGTCCCCCCCCCTTTTGTTTTTTTTTTTGTTTTTTTTATAAACGAACATAACCCCGGAAAGCCTGAGAACGCCACCTCCCAATACTCTGAATGTCCTGCTGCGACAGGCCCGCAGCAGCAGCACTGGTAGCCGCACCAATACGAAAAGAATGAGCTGCATAATGTTCGGGGGGCTCGCCTACGACCTTCAATGCCAACCTCAGAACTGCTACCACCTGAAAACGTGTAAGCAGTCGCCCGTCCGCATGCAGAAACAACCCCCCAACTTGCAATGGGCGTTCCCGTAAGAAAGCACGCATGGCGCTCACCGGACAAGTGTGAAACCCTGGAATCTCACTCAGCCGGACCCACAAACCCTTGCCTTGCGGATCAGTCTTGGATTTTGCCAACAAAATTCGCAACTGCCTTTTCTCAAAGCAAACATGTTGACGCTGTAGAATCCCCACATCTCCCCCCTTTGATGATCGCGCCACCAACTCCCCCATGCGAAAAGCCCCAAAAAATGCCAAAGTAAAAACTGCTCGAAAAAGCGTCGCCTCATACTGCGACGAGGCCACCACCGCTAAGGACTTGCATATTCTTTCTAGTAAATCATGAGTGATGGGACGCCGGGCATCCAGGTGTAAAGGTGCTGCTCGACCCCATCCTTGTAAGAGCCGACGGGCTAAGGCACCCCCTGATGGGAAGTCCCAGCCCACCGCCTTCACGAAATACTCGAAACCCGCCAAATGACTACGCACTGCCGAGCGAGTCACTCCATTCTCCTTAGCCCATACCACATATTGTCCTAGCAATTGAGCTGAAACCGGCCCAAACTGCCAACCCGAGCATTCCAAAAATTCCACCACCTTCTGACATCCTCGCCGATACGCTGCCCATGTACCAGCCGCTACAGAACACCGCAGCAAGTCCTTCATCCCGGACGGCCAAGACTCCATAACTTCCAAGGGACCGCACCTCCTTCTGTATCCGCTTGTGGCGCCAATCGTCGGAATTGCTCGAACTTGAAACGGGAAAGAGAATCAGCGATGGCATTAGCATACCCTGGAATATGTTGAGCTTTCAGGTACACATTTAACCGCAAACAAGCTAAAATTACTTCCCTCATCAAGTTAGCCACCAAAACACAGTGCGGTGAATAATGGTTCACCACCTGCACTACAGCCTCATTATCACACCACCACAAAACCTTTTTGTTACAAAGTCTTTCTGGCCATAACTCTAATGCTACTAAAATGGGAAACAGCTCTAAAAAGGTTATATTACTAGTAAGCCGTGACTCAAACCAGGACTGCGGCCAACGCTCTGCACACCAAGCCCCAGCGAAATAAATGCCCAAACCTATGCCCCCTGCTGCGTCTGTATACAATTGCAAATCCGCACTACTGAGCTCCGGTTCCATTAAAACTGTGGTCCCATTAAACTCCTCCAAAAAGACCTGCCAAATCCGCAAATCTGCCTTCATTGACTTCGAGACCCTCAAATGATGATGAGGCTTACGCACCCCTGCTGTAGCTGCTGCCAAACGCCTCAAAAATACCCGGCCCATCGGTATCACCCGACAAGCAAAATTTAACGAGCCTATCAAAGCTTGCATCTCCCTCAGCGTCAAGGATGATGATGCCAGCACATTGGCCACTAAAACCCGCAATTTGCGAATTTTATCTTGGGGAAGACGTGCCACCATTAAATCCGAGTCGAGCTCAACCCCCAAAAAAGTGATCCGCGTAGTAGGACCTTCCGTCTTTTCTTTTGCCAACGGTACCCCCAATTCCTTGGACAAATCCACAAAACCATCCAGCAATACACGGCATTCCTCAGATTGTTCCGACCCGACAAATAAAAAATCATCCAAGTAATGCACTACCTGCACCATACCCACTTTACGTTCAATTGCCCACTGTAGAAAAGTACTAAACTTCTCAAAGTATGAACAAGAGATGGCACAGCCCATCGGCATGCATTTATCAAAATATATACCATCTTGAAAGCAAAATCCCAACAAGTAGAATGACGCAGGGTGCACTGGAAGCAGTCGGAACGCAGACTCAATATCTACCTTTGCCATCTGCGCCCCACGCCCAGAGGATCGTACTAGGCTCACTGCCTTGTCGAACGACGCATATCGCACGGAACAGAATTCCCGTGGAATATAGTCATTAACCGAATCTCCGATGGGGCTGGACAAATTATGTATCAGGCGGAATTTCCCCGGCTCCTTTTTCGGTATTATACCCAATGGAGAAATTACCATTCTTGCGAATGGCGGACTGACGAATGGGCCCGCTATCCTACCAAGCAACAATTCCGCTGCCAACTTTTCCTTTACCACCGACGCAAAGCGCTTCACTGACACTGAATTCCGTCCCGCCGACCCCCCCACCTGCCCACACACTGGGATCACAAAACCATAATTAAAACCAAAATATAAAGCCTCCCTATCCTTTTGTCGAGGGTACCGGCCTAACCACGCATTCAATACTTGTACTCTAACAGGCGTGGGGGCGAGGCCAAAGAACCCTGCATTACTTTGCGCTAGCAGTAGGGGGCTGGGAGATCCCTTTTTTGACACATTTGACTGCTGAGTGCGCTCCTCCACAGAGGGAACACACGTGGCGAAATTTGCAGTCTGGAAAAGGGCACAAGGTCTTGTTGAACCTCCAACAAACGTCTCCTGTCCCATTTCCCCCTGTACGCTGTTGTACGAGACTCGCTCCCCCACGAAAGGACCGACCAGTCCCAACCCCACTCGCGACCGCACCTTTAGCCCCTCCTCCGACACCAACCCTGGCCGACATCTGGGTCAACCACAAATTAATGTCCTGCATTCCCCATGCCACAAGTCTATTCTCTTCCATCTTGTCTCTAAATTTCTCATCATAGTTTAACCATGACCACCCTTCATATGTCTGCGACGCCTCCAAGATTGAATCCGCGTAAGATAAAAGCCTCTCGTATTGCCCCGGGTAATGCTGTCCCCAAACACTAGTCAAACGCAAAAAAGCACGTGTCCAATTGACCACATTCCGTGAAACTTTCTTAACTCGCCCCGCCTTCTCATCCTCCTTACATTTCTTCTTGCTTTCACCAGAACGTTTGCGACCTTCTAGCAACCGGAAAATATCTATATAACGCCGCTTTTTAATTTTATGTCTCAACTTCCGTGGAACTCCCTCCCATAATTCTGAAATTACCACTGCTGAAGGCAAACCACCCTCTGAACCCCTTCCTAAAACCTTTTTATCACCCTTCCTCAGCCGGCACGTGCTATCTTCTGATGACGTCAACGAAGAAGACGACACCGAGGACGAAGTGGACGAAGAACTGGACCTGCGACGCCGTCTACAGGAATGTTTTCTTTTTGCCGTCCTTTTTGCTTTCTTTTTACCACTCTCCCTACTCTTCTCACCCGAATCCACCTGTAACTCACCAGCAACACCAGTCGCAGACGCCACCACCTCCTCCGGACCCATATCCACTGTACTGAGCTCAGCATCCCGCTCTCGTCCGCCAACTTCTCGAACCGCACCCTCACTGGCCATCCCCCGCTGCTGGCTCAAAGTCGAATCCACGCGTTCTACTTGCCGCTGTCCACTGTTGTCTCTTCCTGATCATGGTGTTGGACCCTGTGGAGACATAATAGGAAAAAGAGGGGGAGGGGGAACAGGAGAAGACCACCCTGGCTGCCATGCATCCAACCATTCAGCTCGAGAGGAACCCTGTCCACCCCCCAACCAGTGTCCCCATTGCGAGGGACCATTCCAAGCCCCATATGTACCCTGGCCCCTCTGAACACTCTCCCAGGACGCCCTGTCTCGAGGATTTATGGTATGTGCAGCTACAGGCATAACCATAGGTCCTAATCCCAAATTCCCATAACCCCATCCCCCTTGAGTTGGACACCCTTGCTCCCGCTCATGCCCATCCTCCACTAAATCAGCCCCATCCCTAACAGATCCGTGCTCATTTAAAGCCGCGGGCAGAGACCCTGAAGTAGCCCCCCCACCTCGTGCCTGAGGCTGTCCTCGCCTATTTTGCCCCCTCGCTCTGGAGCCTGCAGCCCCTTTTTTTTGCACTGATGACAACCCTTCTCCCCGACCTCGTAGAGGCGCCTTTGCTCGAGGCGGCCTCCGACTGGCAGTTCCTCGATGTCCCCGGCCCCCACCGCTACCCCCCCTCCCAGCAAACCCACCCCTACCACCAGCTTGAGCACCCCTTGCCTGAGCAGCCCTATCAGGGGCCCCTGCCCCAGCCCTCACTCCACGTGCCATTCTACAACGGAGCACAGGCCCCTATCAAGAACGCCTGGTAGAAAAAGTTCACAGGGGTTCGTTTTTTTTTTTTTTTTTAATCTCTTTGCCCCCAAGGGTCCCTTCTCATCCTTCTCAAATTGAGCCCTCAGCTGACAATGCCTCCGTAGCACAACGCCGAAGATCCCACGCCAATTCTCAACCCCCAGCAAAAAACCCCGCTCAAGCCCCGAGAACTTACCCGGCTGCCCCAACTGCCGTATAGCCCTGCTCCCCCGTGCTGCCCCCGATTTCACGCTCACCAAAACGCCGGACCCGAGGAGCCTTTCCGTCTCCAAAACCGCCGCCGGAGAAAAAGGGGGGGGCATAAAACGCTCCTACCCTATAAGCCTTCTAACGCCGGCAGCTCTGATTGGCTCCGCTCTCTCCATCTGCGGAGCCAATCCCTTTAAAATATGCTGCCGGCGTCATCATCCTCCGCGCTCTCTCTCCCTCTTTCCTCCCCCCCCCCCTTTCCTTTCTGCAGAAGCCGGAAGGAGGGCCGGGACCGGGCCGACCGCCCGGTTACCGGCGTCCTTCGCGACTCCGCGCTCGGACTTGAATTTACTCACCTGTAACAGGTGTTCTCCAGGAGCAGCAGGAATCAGTCCTCACATATGGGTGTCATCGGCGCCGATGAAGCCCCAGCGGAACATTTCCCCAGCTTTCCATGAAAGCCTTTGGGAATGAAGGCACGCATGCGCGGTTCCCTTCCCGCCTAAAGGTGCCATCTTACCTCAGTCAAATGACATAGCTAAGAACAGCACATAAAAATGAAAAAATAAACTATGTACAACTGCAACTCCAAGGGGAGGAGGGAGGGTTGTGAGGACTGATTCCTGCTGCTCCTGGAGAACACCTGTTACAGGTGAGTAACTACTCTTTCTCCAGAACCAAGCAGGAAGTCAGTCCTCACATATGGGTGACTCCCTAGCTCTGGGCTACCGAGGAACCCAGGCTGAAAAAGAGTACTCCCTCTAGTCTCAGCAGCAAAGAAAGGCTTTTAACATAAGAACATAAGAACATAAGATATGCCATACTGGGTCAGACCAAGGTCCATCAAGCCCAGTATTCTGTTTCCAACAGTGGCCAATCTAGGTCATATGTACCTAGCAGTTTCCCCAAGAGACACAAGTTCCACAATGCTTGTACTGGGTCAAGCATTGATATCTTCGGTCACTTCTTAATAATGGTTTATGGACCTTTCCTCCAGGAACTTGTCCAAACCTTTTTTAAACCCAGCTACACTAACCACCTTTACTACATCCTCCGGTAACAAATTCCAGAGTTTGATTACACGTTGAGTGAAAAAATATTTTCTTTTATTAGTCTTAAATAGTTTACCCTGTAGCTTCATTGCATGTCCCCTAGTCTTTCTATATTCTGATAACGTAAACAATCGACCTACGTTTACCCGTTCCACTCCGTTCATTAATTTATAGATTTCTATCATATCTCCCCTCAGCCGTCTCTTTTCCAGGTTAAAGAGCCCTAACCTTTTTAGCCTTTCCTCATAGGAGTATCCTTCCATCCCCTTTACCATTTTGGTGGCTCTTCTCTGAACCTTTTCTAAAATCGCTATATCCTTTTTAAGATACGGTGACCAGAATTGCACACAATATTCAAGGTGCGGTCTCACCATGGAACGATATAGAGGCATTATAATATCTTTTGTTTTATTTTCCATTCCTTTCCTTATCATACCTAGCATTCTATTTGCTCTCTTGGCTGCTGCTGCACACTGGGCCGAGGGTTTTAACATGGTATCCACAATGACGCCTAAATCTTTTTCCTGGGTGGTGGTTCCTAATGTGGAACCTTGCATCGTGTAACCATAGTTTGGGTTGTTCTTCCCTAGGTGCATAACCTTGCACTTGTCCACATTAAATTTCATCTGCCATTTTGATGCCCAGTCTTCCAATTTATCAAGATCTTCTTGCAATTTTTCACAATCCTCTTGGGTTTTAACAACTTTAAATAGTTTTATGTCATCTGCAAATTTGATAACCTCACTCGTTATTCCACTTTCCAGGTCATTTATGAATATGTCAAAAAGCAGCGGACCCAGCACAGATACCTGGGGTACACCACTATTCACCTTTCTCCATTGGGAAAATTGGCCATTTAGCCCTACCCTCTGCTTTCTATCTTTTAACCAGTTCCTGATCCACAATAGTACACTGCCTCCTATCCCATGACTCTTTAGTTTTGCCAAAAGTCTCTGATGAGGGACCTTGTCAAAGGCTTTCTGAAAGTCCAGATACACAATATCAACCGACTCACCTTTGTCCACCTGTTTATTCACTCCTTCAAAAAAACATAACAGATTAGTAAGACAAGATCCTCCTTGTCTAAAGCCATGTTGGCTGTCTCCCATTAGGTCGTGACTATCTACATGCTGAGTAATTTTATTCTTTATGATGGTTTCTACCATTTTTCCCGGTACTGACGTCAGGCTCACCGGTCTGTAGTTTCCCGGATCACCCCTGGAACCCTTTTTAAAAATTGGTGTTACATTGGCGATCCTCCAATCTTCAGGTATTAGAGATGATTTTAATGATAGTTCACAGATTACTAATAGCAGGTCTGCAATCTCATATTTCAGTTCTTTCAACACCATTGGATGTATACCATCCGGCCCAGGTGATTTGCTACTCTTCAGTTTATCTAATAGTTGTAAGACATCTTCCCGATGTATCGATATTTCCTTCAATTCTTCCGCACCTTTAAATACCACTTCAGTCATGGGTAACATCCCTAAATCTTCCTCAGTAAAGACTGAAGCAAAGAATTCATTCAGTCTCTCCGCTATCGCCTTGTCGCCTCTTAGTGCTCCTTTAACCCCTTTATCATCTAATGGACCAACTGACTCTCTCACAGGTTTTTTGCTACAAATGTACTTGAAAAGGTCCTTATTTCGTGTTTTTGCTTCCGCAGCAAGCTTCTTCTCAAATTCTCTCTTTGCCTGCCTTATCAATGCCTTGCATTTGACTTGCCAGTGCTTGTGCTGTTTCCAGGTTTCGTCATTTGGCTCTTTTTTCCATTTCCTGAAAGATGCTTTTTTGGCAACAACAGCCTCTCTGACCTCACCTTTAAACCATGCTGGCAGTTTTTTGGACTTCCTTCCACTTTTCTTAAAGCGTGGAATACAGCTGGTCTGGGCTTCCAAGATAGTATTTTTCAACAACATCCAAGCTTGATGTACGTCTTTAACCTTTGCAACTGCTCCTTTTAGTTTTTTCTTAACTGTTTTCCTCATTTTATCATAGTCTCCCTTTCGAAAGTTAAAGGGTAGTACTGTGGATTTCCTTACTATCCCTCCTCCACTAATTAAATCAAAGGCGATCATGCTATGATCACTATTGCCAAGTGGCCCCAACACCCTTATCTCTTGCACTAGATCAGGTGTTCCACTAAGGACTAGGTCTAATATGGCTTCCCCTCTGGTCGGTTCATGAACCAGCTGCTCCAAGAAGCAGTCATTTATTTCATCTAGGAACTTTATCTCCCTAGCATGTCCTGCTGTGACACTGACCCAGTCGATGCCGGGGTAATTGAAATCACCCATTATTATTACTGCACTGTAACTTTTGCTAGCTTCCTTGATTTCTTTGAGCATTTCATCATCCATTTGTTCATTCTGGCCAGGCGGACGATAGTACACCCCCACCGCCATCGCCTTCCCCTTTTTACATGGAATTTCAATCCATAGAGATTCTACAGCAAATTTTGTTTCTTGCAAAACTTTAATCCTTTCTGACTCAATGCCCTCTCTAACATAGAGCGCAACCCCTCCACCAATTTGATCAGCTCTATCATTACGATATAGTTTGTACCCAGGTATCACAGTGTCCCACTGGTTGTCCTCCTTCCACCATGTCTCTGATATTCCAATCATATCTAACCTCTCGTTTAGTACTATATATTCTAACTCTCCCATCTTGTTTTTTAGACTTCTAGCATTTGCATACAAGCATTTTAGAGACTGTATTTTATTCATATTAATTTGGCTATTGGTAGACATGGGTAATTTGGGATCTTTAAGCTCTGTCTGCTCCATACTCGAGGGCATTTGGGCTACTTTACTCTTTTTTGGAACCTCTCTGCTTTTTGTAGTATCCTTCAAGGATACATTCTTCCGAACCATGCGCTCTTGGGCGACTGTCGGCTTTCCCCTATTATCTAGTTTAAAAGCTGCTCCATCTCCTTTTTAAAGGTTAATGCCAGCAGCCTGGTTCCATCCTGGTTAAGGTGAAGCCCATCCCTTCGAAAGAGCCCCTCCTTTCCCCAGAATGTTCCCCAGTTCCTAACAAATCCAAACCCCTCATCTCTGCACCATTGTCTCATCCACGCATTGAGACTCCGGAGCTCTGCCTGCCTTTTGGGTCCTGCGCGTGGAACGGGAAGCATTTCGGAGAATGCTACCCTGGAAGTTCTGGATTTCAACTTCCTACCTAAAAACCTAAATTTAGCTTCCAGAACCTCCCTACCACATTTTCCTATGTCATTGGTACCGACATGTACCAAGACAGCAGACTCCTCCCCAGCACTATCTAAGACCTTATCTAGGTGGCGCGTGAGGTCCGCTACCTTCGCACCAGGCAGGCATGTTACCAGGCGATCCTCATGTCCACCAGCCACCCAGCTATTTACATGCCTAATGATCGAATCACCAACTATAACTGCTGTCCTAACCCTTCCCTCATGGGCACTTCGCCCTGGAGAAACCTCCTTGGTGCGAGAGGGGTTTACAACACCTGGAGGACAGGTCCTAGTTACAGGATCACTTCCTGCCACACCAGGGTGATGCTCTCCTGTCACGTGACCTCTCTCCTCCATGGCAACAGGGATGCTGCCAGACTGGAGGTGGGACTTCAGGACTATATCCCTGTAGGTCTCGTCTATGTACCTCTCTGTCTGTCTTATGCTTTCCAAGTCTGCTACTTTAGCCTCTAGAGAACGGACTTGTTCCCTGAGAGCAAAGAGCTCCTTGCACTAGTGCACACGTAAGACCTCTCACCAGCTGGGAGAAAATCATACATGTGACACTCAATGCAAAAGACTGGAAAGCCCACATCCCGCTGCTGGACTGCTGTCTGCATCTTAGTTTTAAGTTTGTGTTTAGATCTTTAAGTTCTTTACGTACTAAAGGGTGCTATGGATATTTATACCACTAAAACTGTACCTAATAAGTTTAATATACCTTGTTCACCTGCAGCTTAATTAATCTCAGGTCCTTAGTGTATGACTGATTTGGATAATGAGCTTCACCTGAGAGCACCTCCTGTCTTTTAAGTTGTGCAAGTACCTATAAAGCTGTGATTATCCCAGGGGAGGGTGGGTGTGGGGAGGGAGGGAGGGATATAACACTTATTAAAAGAGGGCTGCTACACAGTACCCTGTCCTGTGCTGCTGAGGTAAGCTATATTCTGATTTGATTTAAATTATAGCTCTTTGCTTCAGCTAGGCTCTAACCTATTATGAAATTTAAACTACAAGCTCTCTGCTGGATTCTAAATTTAACCAGAAAGCTCTCTTCTGTGTTTTAATTTGAAACTAAAAGTGCTTAGCTGATGCTAGGCCCTGAGTGACTATGAAATTTAAACTACAAGCTCTCTGCTGGATTCTAAAGTTAACCAGAAAGCTCTCTTCTGTGTTTTAATTTGAAACTAAAAGTACTTTGCTGATGCTAGGCCCTAACCTATTATGAAATTTAAACTACAAGCTCTCTGCTGGATTCTAAATTTAACCAGAAAGCTCTCTTCTGTGTTTTAATTTGAAACTAAAAGTACTTTGCTGATGCTAGGCCCTGAGTGACTATGAAATTTAAACTACAAGCTCTCTGCTGGATTCTAAAGTTAACCAGAAAGCTCTCTTCTGTGTTTTAAATTGGAACTAAAAGTACTTTGCTGATGCTAGGCCCTGCGTGACTATGAAATTTAAACTACAAGCTCTCTGCTGGATTTCAAATTTAACCAGAAAGCTCTCTTCTGTGTTTTAAATTGAAACTAAAAGTACTTTGCTGATGCTAGGCACTGAGTGACTATGAAATTTAAACTACAGCTCTCTACTGGGTATGAAAGGTAACCAGAAAGTTCTCTTCTGTGTTTTAAATTGAATCTTAAACTGTTGCTACTAGGCCCTGACTGATTTAACAAAAAATAGTGGGTTCACAGATTAATTAGCTTTAAAAGAAAAAAAATTCCTTTCAGAAAAATTCCAAGAAGTATATACTCACAATTTCAGATTTCTCTCCAGAAGTAACAGCCCCCCTTTCTAGTCCTTCAAGACTGAGGATCACAGAGCTCTGGTTGAGCTATTTATGCTTGTGCTGCTGAGGTAAGCAGTGACCTACTTCCTGGGTAATTAACAGTCCTTGCTTGGATAGAAGGAGTCTTTCAAAATGGCCTTTTGAACTGCCAGCTGGTGTTAACACCTATTGAAAAAGCTTCACAGGTCGCTTGCCCACTAGATAGAAGGCCTCTTTGTAAAGGTCTCTAGAAGACTTTATATGCTGCTCAAGGAGAATTGACCTTGTTTTGCCTTTTGTGCTAAGCTATATTCTGATTTGATTTAAATTATAGCTCTTTGCTGCTGCTAGGCTCTAACCTATTATGAAATTTAAACTACAAGCTCTCTGCTGGATTCTAAATTTAACCAGAAAGCTCTCTTCTGTGTTTTAATTTGAAACTAAAAGTACTTAGCTGATGCTAGGCCCTGAGTGACTATGAAATTTAAATTACAAGCTCTCTGCTGGATTCTAAAGTTAACCAGAAAGCTCTCTTCTGTGTTTTAATTTGAAACTAAAAGTACTTTGCTGATGCTAGGCCCTAACCTATTATGAAATTTAAACTACAAGCTCTCTGCTGGATTCTAAATTTAACCAGAAAGCTCTCTTCTGTGTTTTAATTTGAAACTAAAAGTACTTTGCTGATGCTAGGCCCTGAGTGACTATGAAATTTAAACTACATGCTCTCTGCTGGATTCTAAAGTTAACCAGAAAGCTCTCTTCTGTGTTTTAAATTGAAACTAAAAGTACTTTGCTGATGCTAGGCCCTGAGTGACTATGAAATTTAAACTACAAGCTCTCTGCTGGATTCTAAAGTTAACCAGAAAGCTCTCTTCTGTGTTTTAAATTGGAACTAAAAGTACTTTGCTGATGCTAGGCCCTGAGTGACTATGAAATTTAAACTACAAGCTCTCTGCTGGATTCTAAATTTAACCAGAAAGCTCTCTTCTGTGTTTTACATTGAAACTAAAAGTACTTTGCTGATGCTAGGCCCTGAGTGACACAACCTCCACTGGTAGCCCAACAGAGGGCAGGAGGGCAGGAGTTGCCTAAACCTCAAAGAGATTCCGGAGTACTGCTTGGCCAAAAGCACTGTCCCTACGGGACTCCCTCTCCAGACAGTAATGGGCTGCAAAAGTCTGGCTTGAAGACCAAGTTGCAGCCCTGCAGATGTCTACCAAGGGCACAGAGTGGAGATGAGCCACTGAGGCAGCCATTGCCCTAACACGATGGGCCATGACCCTACCCTGCAAAGGAAGGTCAGTCGCCTTGTAAGACCAGGTGATACAGTCAGCCACCCAGATGGACAAGGTACGCTTGGACACAGCCAACCCCAACTTATTGGGGTCAAAGGATACGAAGAGCTGAGTAGCCCTTATATGCCCCTGCGTACGGTCAAGGTAGAAGGATAAGGCCCTCCTACAGTCCAGGGTATGCAGGACTGCTTCAGCCTGGCTTGCATGAGGCCTAGGGAAGAATGTTGGAAGAACCACCTCCTGATTGAGGTGGAAAGAGGAGACAACCTTGGGGAGGAACTTTGGATGAGTCCTAAGGACTACCCTGTTCCTATAAAACCTGGTATAAGGCCTATCACAGACCAGGGCCTGAAGCTCACTCACTCGCCAAGCCGAGGTAAGGGCTATCAGGAAGAGTGTCTTCCAGGAGAGGAAGCGCAGTAGACAAGTAGCCATCGGCTCAAAAGGTGGGTGAGTCAGCTGCTGCAAGACCACATTCAGATCCCACTCAGGGGCAGGAGGACGGAGAGGAGGCTTGAGCAAAAGCAAGCCCCTGAGAAAGCAGGGCACCAAGGGGTGACCCGACAGAGAATGTCCCTCCACCAGTGAGTGGTGAGCTGCTAGAGCTGAGAGGTGGACCCGAACAGAATTGGATTTAGGTCCCCGATTTGATAAGTGCAGTAAGTACTGAAGCACCACTGGCACAGTACAGGAGAAAGGATCCTCTGTACGTAGCTGACACCACACAGAAAACCTTTTCCATTTGAGAGCATAGGTTTTCCTAGTGGATTGTTTCCTAGAGGCTAGGACAACCTCCTCAACTTCCTGAGGCAGGCCCCAGGGAGCCAAGACTACCCTTGCAGCCTCCAGGCCATCAAATTGAGAGCTTTGAGATTGGGGTGCAGAAGGGAACCCTGCTCCTGAGAGAGAAGGTCGGGTTGCAACCTCAGAGGTAGTGGTGGATCCACCGCCAGTTGAAGCAGAAGAGGAAACCAAGGCTGTCTCGGCCACCTGGGAGCCACCAGCAGGACCGAGGCCTTGTCCTGAAGAAATTTGAAGAGAGTTCGGGCCACCAAGGGCGTGGGAGGAAACGCATACAGGAGGCCCTGAGACCATGGAATCAGAAAAGCATCTGCTGCTATTCGCAGAGGATGAGGTTGCCTGGAGCAGAACTTTGGCAGTTGCTTGTTTATTGGGCTTGCAAAGAGATCTACCAAAGGGAGACCCCATTTTAGGAAGATCTTCTGAACTACTCAAGGATGCAGCTGCCACTCGTGGGGCTGCAGAATCCTGCTTAATCTGTCGGCCAGGTAGTTGTCCTGGCCTGGAAGGTATACAGCCTTGAGGATCATGTTGTGCTTGAGGGCAAATGAGCAAATGTCCTGAGCCTCCCAACAAAGGATTCTGGACCCAGTCCCGCCCTGTTTGTTCACATAAAACATGGCTACCTGGTTGTCTGTCTGAACCAGGACAGATTGATGAGCCAGGGTAGGAGAGAAAGCTTTGAGTGCTAATCGAATAGCTCTGAGTTCGAGGAGATTGATCTGCTGTGCAGCTTCCCAAGGAGACCACAGGCCCTGGGTGCACTTGCCTAGACAATGAGCTCCCCAGCCCTACAGGGAGGCGTCTGTGGTCAGAATCACTGTGTATCCAGGAATCTGAAAAGGAACCCCCTTTAGAAGATTGGGTGGGTGCAGCCACCAGTTGAGGGAGTTCAGAAATTGTCTGGACACCCTTATCCTGTCTCTGAGGCCGCCTGTGGCTTGTGACCACTGAATCCGAAGGCACCACTGTGCAGGCCTCATATGGAGCCTGGCATTGGGGGTCACATGTACTGTCAAAGCCATGTGGCCAAGCAGCCTCAGGCAGAGTCTGGCGGAGACCACTGACCCCCTGAGAAACTGATTTGCTAAGTCCATCAGTCTTTGGGCCCTGTCTGCTGGCAAGAATGCCTTTGCCAGGACAGAGTCCAGCCTTGCCCCTATGAACTCCAAGTTTTGGGAGGGGAGCAAAGTGGACTTTGCAAAGTTTATGACAAATCCCAGGCCTTGAAGAAGAGCAATAGTCCTGAGGGTGGCTTGTCTGGCCTCCTGGCACGTCTGACCCCTGATGAGCCAGTCGTCCAGATAGGGGAAGACAAAGATTCCCTGATTTCTCAGGTAGGCCGCCACCACTGCCAAGCATTTGGTAAAGACCCGGGGAGCTGAGGTGAGGCCAAAAGGCAGCACTCTGTACTGATAATGGTTTCCTCCCACAATGAACCTGAGGTACTTTCTGTGGTCTGGATGAATGAGGATGTGAGTGTACGCATCCTTTAGATCTAAGGAACATAGCCAATCTCCCTGCTGGAGGTAGGGCAGAAGTGTTCCAAGAGTAAGCATCTTGAACTTTTCTTTCTCTAGGAACTTGTTGAGGTTCCTGAGGTCCAGAATGGGTCGAAGGCCACCGGTTCTTTTGGGCACCAGGAAATACCTGGAGTAGAATCCGTGACCTTGCAAGAGGGGAGGCACAGGCTCCACCGCCCTGTCCACCAACAGACCTTGAAGCTCTTGAAGGAGAAGGTCTGTGTGCAGGGGAGGCCTGGAGGCTACCCTGGAAAGTAAGGGGGAGGCAGTTGGTGAAAATGCAGTGCATAGCCCCTGCGGACTATGTCCAACACCCAACTGTCCCCGGTGATAAGGGGCCACTGGTGGGCAAAGAGGGCGAGGTGACCTCCTGTGCAGGGTTGGGAGAGCAGTGGAGGAGAGGCTACGCTCAAGGAGTCAAAAACCCCAACCCTGCTGAGTGTTAGCAAGGGCCGAAGGCTTGGGGGTCCTCTGCCTACGGGGCCCATTACCCTGCCCCTTGGCTTGCTGACCCTGGGGGGCAGCTTGGGCAGCCTGATATTGTGAGTAATGTTTGTAGGCAGTGCCCTTCCTCGGGTAAAAGGGCTTTTTACCCGAGCCCTTCTTTTTATGAGAAGGGGCAGAGGTCTTCCTAGACAGCCTTGTCCGTGTGAGGTGCTCAGTTTCGAGCTGAGCGGCCTTCTCAGTCATGGGCTTGCCAAAAAGGTTTTCACATCAGTAAGGGACATCGACCAACTTGTCCTGAACCCATGGCTCGTGGTCCGATGACTGCAGCCATGCCTGGCATCGAGCCGCGATGCCGGCTGCTGCAACTCGAGTCGAAGCCTCGAAGCCATCGTAGGCGGCGCGGGACATGAACTTCGAGCAGTCCCGAATCCCCGAGGACAAGGACTGAAATCTCTGCAAGGATTCCCCAGAGAGTCCAGCAGAGAACCCGGCCAACTCCTTGGTCAGATCCCGCAAGTACATGCCCATGTACAGCTGGTACGACTGCACACGGCAAGCAAGCATTGAGCCCTGGAAGCACTTTCTACCAACGCCATCGAGGTTTCGGGCCTCCCTGCCAGGGGGCACCGTGGAGTGCATCTTCTGGCTCTTCAGACGATGCATGGCCGATTCCACAACCATAGAATGGTGTGGTAGCTGTGCCTTTTGAAAGCCAGGGCTCTTTCTGAGTCGATAGATCGAGTCGACTCGCTTGCTGAGAACCGGTGCCGAGGCCGGTGCCTCCCACATACGGAAGAGGAGCCGTTCCAGCATCGGAGGAACTGGGACAGTAAAGGCCTCCTTCGGAGGAGAGTCATACTGTAGAGCCTCAAGCTCTTCAGCTCAAGGCTCCTCGTCGGGATCCGCTGGAATAGCCAAGGCGGTGGCCATATCCCGGACGAACTCCGAGAACTGAGTATCCTCCGGGGGGGATCTACTCCAGGCCTCAGACTGCGGTGAGTCTGACGGGTTGCACCGAGTCTTGAAGGTATCAGGAGACTCCTCGTCCTCCGTCTCCCAAGCTGACTCGTCTAAGGAGGAGTCAGGGTCCGACCCCGTGGGGCCCTGGAGCACCCGCCCCGATGCCGGAGGCACCGGCATCGACGCCCTCGGTCCCGAACGGGAGGTCGAGGGGGACCATGACCGAGGTCGACTCCGAGCCATGATGGACTCGAGTATCGGCTCGGTCTCCGGGGTCGACTTCGAAGTCGATGTCCCGGTGGTCGGGGCAGATGCACCAGACAGATTGGCCATCAGTGCCCGCTGCTGCTCCATGAAGGCAGACAGTCTGCTCTCCAAGGCTGTCATCCTGAGACTCAGCTCGGAGACGCAGCAGTCACCGACTCGGGCCCCGGCGGCGCCGGCCCGACGTCGGCTCCCTGGGAGGAGTGTCCTCGAGGACTACGGGGCTTACGTGTCCAGCAGACTCTGGTTTCACGCGAGGAACTTTTGCAGGCTTCTCATGTTCCACGGGCCCGGGGCGATGGTCGGGGGTCTTAGACCTGGCCCTCGAGGAGCCAGGGACCTCCTCCGACAACGCCCTCGTGAGCCACTTCTTCCTCTTGCGTTCCCGGTCAGGGGACCCGCTGTCTGAGGAGCTTCGACGGCGCTCGGGATCGGACTCCCGAGATGTCGAGGCCTCAGACAAGGTCCGGGCCCGGCCGTAGGCGGAGTCTGAGAAAAGCCTTTCTTTTTGTTGCTGTCGACTTCGGAGTGCCTTGGAAGACATCTTCCCACAGGGCCCGCACGACTTAGGGTCGTGATCCGGGCCGAGGCACCGAAGGCAGCAGTCGTGTGTGTCGGTGAGAGACATTAATTTCTTACACCGATCACACTTTTTGAAACCACTGGAAGCCATCAGGGAAAAAAGAGTCCCCACGAGGTCAAAAGACCGGCCTTCCAGGGAAAAAGTGAAAAAAGGGCGCGAACGCCAGCCACGAAGGTCAAAAAACGAAAAAGAAGAATCGGGCTCGATACCGGTGTACCGAACCCGGTGGGAGGGGAACCGGCATCGAACTGGAAGAAAAAATAGCGATAATCGCAGAAAACAAAATCTACTTTTAACCGGGAGGACAGGAAACACGTCCGGTGGGCTTCACGGAAAAAAAGAGACTGAGGTAAGATGGCACCTTTAGGCGGGAAGGGAACTGCGCATGCGTGCCTGCATTCCCAAAGGCTTTCATGGAAAGCTGGGGAAATGCTCCGCTGGGACTTCATCGGCGCCAATGACACCCATATGTGAGGACTGACTTCCTGCTTGGTCCTGAAGAACAGTCAATTTCCATTGCCGTGTCCCCGTTTTATAAGTAGTCATAATGTAGTAAATGCAGTTTTAAATTGTGGAGCCGAAAAACGCCATTGTCGCATGTTGATCTGGATTTCAGCTATATTAATAAGTTTTACTCTGAATAAAGTGGGTCAGCTAAGCTCCGATAACTGGGGTGAGTGGGTTTTTACTTGGCTAAATAAGCAAATAAATTGCAAATTATACAAAGATATGATAGAGGCTATTGAACAGGAAAAAGCAGTTCTACGTTGTTGGGTTAGATTACCATAATCAATCCTGCAGTGACAGTAGCAGATTTTATGGTGACAAACTAACGATTTTTGTATGGCTTTTGCATCCTGAAGAATTTCATCCATTAGCATATCTGTAAATACACTCAAATGATCAACAGCCAGTCTCATTGCAAAACTTTAATTGGCATAGTGCTATATATAGATCCAATTTCTGTTTTGTTTACCTAGAGCAACAGTATACATTTACTTACAATAAGTTATGCTCTATCACCAAATGTCCTTGCAACATGCATTGGCACTGCTAGCTAATGCTGAGTGCACACAGTAACACAACGGGCATCCCTTACAGACACAGAGTTTGCAACCAGTTTTCAAAATAGTTGATGCAGGATGCAAGCAATCTTGTTAAATTCAATCAGGGCTGGATTTAAACTGTGGGCACCCTTTGGAAATGGGGTATCCCTCTCCCCAAGAAGCCATCAGAGTTGTGAGGGGGTGATCCTGATTAGTTCCTGCCCAGATCCCTCCACATCTATGTGTCACTGCACAGCTTGTCCTGTACAACTGCACTGGTCCTGTTGCAGTTGCAGCTTAGGCAAGCAAATCTTGCATGGGGCCTCTTGCAAGCTGTTGCACTCTCCCAGGACTGGAGAGAGGCTCATGTGGTGTCTTTACACAAAAGCGGAAGTAAGGATGTGGTTGAAAACTACAGTCTGGTTAGTTTAACTTCGGTGGCGAGTAAATTATTGGAAAACGCTGCTGAAAGAGAAAATAGTGAGGTTTCTGGAGTCCAGCGGATTACAGGATCCGAGGCAGCATGGATTCACCAGAGGAAGGTCTTGTCAGACAAATCTGATTGATTTCTTTGACTGGGTGACCAGGAAGTTGGATTGAGGGAGAGCCCTAGATGTGGTGTATTTAGATTTCAGTAAAGCCTTTGACACTGTTCCTCACAGGTGACTTATAAACAAACTGAGCACCCTAGGGAAGGACTCTAAACTTACTGCTTGGGTTAGAAATTGGTTGTGTGGGAGGCGATAAAAAGTACAGGTAAATGAGCTCACTCTGAGGAGAAGGATGTCACCAGTGGTGTGCCCCAGGGATCTGTCCTTGGTCCGATTCTTTTTAGCATCTTTATTAGTGATATAGCGGAAGGGCTGTCGGGTAAGGTTTGCCTCTTTGCGGATGATACCAAAATCTGCAATACAGTAGACACCCAGGAAGGTATAGATAGCATGAGGAGGGATCTAGCTAAGCTTGAAGAATGGTCTAGAATTTGGTAGCTGGGATTTAAGGTTAAAAAATGTAAGGTCATGCATTTGGGCTGCAGCAATCCAAGGGAGCAATATAGTATAGGGACTGAATTACTTTTGTCCACTAAAGAAGAGCGGGACCTAGGCGTGGTTGTGTCTGATGATCTTAAAGTAGCTAAACAGGTAGAAAAGGTGACAGCAAAAGCTAGAAGGATGATTGGGTGCATACAGAGAGGAATGGCTAGCAGAAAAAAGGAGGTGATAGTGCCTCTGTATAAGTCTTTGGTGCTACCTCACTTGGAGTATAGTGTGCAATTCCAGAGACCGCACCTTTGAAAGGATATAAACAGGATGGAGTCAGTACAGACGGTGGCTACAAAAATGGTTAGTGGCCTTCATTATAAAGCATATGAGGACAGACTTAAGGATCTTAATATGTACACCTCAGAGCAGGGGTGGGAAATTCCAGCCCTCGTGCACTACAATCCAGCCTGGCTTTAATGATGTTCCTAATGAATATTCATGAGATCTATTTGCATTCACTGCCTTCCAATGTATGGAAATGGGTCCATGAATATTCATTAGGGACATCATGAAAACCAGGCTGGATTGTGGTGCACAAGGGCCGGAATTGCCCACCCCTGCCTTAGAGCGAAAGCGGGATAGAGGTGATATGATTGATATGTTTAAATACCTCTGTGGCATAAATGTACAGGGGGAGAGGCTCTTTCAATTGAAAGCAAGTTCTGCTATGAGGGGACATGGAATGAGGGTGAAGGGGGATAGATTCAGGAGTGATATGCGGAAATATTTCTTTACAGAAAGAGTGGTGGATCCATGGAATAGACTCCCAGTGGAGGTAGAGATGAGGACAGTATCTGAATTCAAAAAAGCATGGGACAAACACAGAGGATCTCTAAAGGAAAAAAGGGGACTGTTGTAGTTGTTGATATGGAAGGACAGACTAGATAGGCCATGTGGTCTTTTTCTGTTGTCATATTTCTATGCTTCTTTTTTTTCCATTTACTGTTTATTTATAACACCACAGCCAACTGATCCAGTACACATTATTACATCATGTGTGTATAACCCAATCTGCCATCCCCCCCAACCCCCTCCCTCATCCCCTCTCCATTAACCTCATACAATCATAGGATTTGACGGTCCGCCTTTTATTATAGCAAATGTTACAAAACCAGTGCAAATAAACATCGCCCTAATCCGCCCTACACAGGGATTAGGTCTTGACACTAATCATTCCCACCTTCGATATATTGGCCACTTTTCCTACGTCATTTCCTCAAAAATTCTCTTGTGTAGGCTTAAAACACTCAGCCTTCATATATACCATAATCACGCCATAATCACGCCAGAGGCCTCTCCCCTCTCTACGAATTTGCTATACTCGGCTCCGTCCCCGTCCCCTTCTTCTCCCGCCAGCAAAGATACGGGCCCCAAACCTTTTGAAAGCCCAACAGCCTCTTCTGGCAAAGGGCGGTGAGTAGATACAGCAAACATAAATGTCCCACTCTGCTCTTTACCTCCTCAATGGTGGGCACCTCTGCTGATCTCCAATGACAGGCGATCAGCTGCCTAGCAGCCATGCAGACTATTCTCCACCAACCATGTCCATTTAGGGTCCCCTCTTCATTTTCAACATTGAGCAGTGCTAAGCACAGGCCCAGACCTATATCTCTACCCATCACTTCTTGTAACCACTGAGCTACTCCTTCCCACAGGGGGCCTAAACAAGCACATTCCCACCATATATGGAGGAACGACCCCACTTCCCCACAACCCCTCCAACATCCTGTGGATCCCCCTGCCATTTCTTCAATCTCTGAGAGGTCAAATACCATTGATACAGCATTTTATAGTTATGTTCTAGAAAGTTACTGGATCCTACCCCCTTGAACAGTCCTTTACAAACCTTTACCCACTGGTCACCATCCCAGCTCCTCTTCAAATCCTCCTTCCAAGCTTTCCTATGCGCCCATAAGTTGTTGTTCCCTAATTCCATTGCCTTATATCTGCTAGAGATGAGGCCTTTAACATCCTGCCTCTCAAACAGTTTATCTATTACTTCAGCATGTGGCCCATCCCCCTTACAGACAAGGTTCCGGCAGAAATGAAGGGCTTGTATAAATCAATATCTATCTGCCTTCGGCAATTGATACTCGTACTGTAGTTCTTCAAACTTCACCCTTTCCCCTCTTACTTTAAACTGCCCCACATATTGCAACCCCACTAGGGCCTACCTTCTGAAAGTAGGGTCATATATTCCCGGTGGAAAGGCTGGGTTGTCCACCAGAGGCATAAATTTAGAGCACCCTTGAGGTCCATACCATTTGCCCTGCCATTTCCTCCACTTCAGCAATGTAAGAGCTATAAGGGGGTTCTCCAGCCTCCTCCGGTGGGGATCCCCGCCTCTTACCCAGACTTCATGCATAAGATCAATCTTCTGGCTCTTCCCTTGGCTTTCCATCTGCACCCACTCCACTTGCCCCCTCAGCCCCCATTCAAACATTGCCTGTACCCGAACGGCCTCATAATATCTAAGCAACAGAGGAACCCCCATCCCACCTATCTTTTTATTGGCACACAGGACGCTTTTTGCCACCCAAGGGATTTTCCCCTTCCAAATATACTTCATGATCCTACTTTGCAGCTCATTGAAAAAACCCATCGGAACCTCCACTGGTAAATTCATGAACAGATATAAAAGTCTAGGCACCAGCATCATCTTGACTAAGTCAATCCTCCCTAAACAAGAGACCTCATATTGCCCCCATTCCTCTAACCCCTGAAACAGTTTGTTCTTTGCTACTACATAATTCTCATGAAATAACATGCTTTGCGGAGATCTGTACTCCCAAGTACCGTATGCTGCTTTTTGCCCACCTAAAGGGAAAGATCTGTTGGAGGCGATCCTCCTCTTCCTTTTTTATAGTTAGGTTCAATATTTCTGATTTGGTGGCATTCATCCGAAACCCAGATACTTCCCCATATTCCTTTAATTCTTCAACCACTGCATTTAATGACTTTTCCGGATCCGTTATAAAGAACGGAACATCATCCGTGAAGAGTACAATCTTGTGAGGAAAGGGCCCTATATGCATCCCCGGGATATCCTCCCTCTCCCTGATCCGCTGTGCCATAGGCTCCATTGCCAAAATAAATAACAAGGGAGATAAAGGGCATCCCTGTCGCGTACCCCTAAATAACTCAAAGGCCCTTGTTACCGAGCCATTAATTTTTAAACAGGCCATGGGCATTTTGTACAAAATCTGCACCCAATTCAAAAATGATCCTTGAATACCCACCTTCTCTAACACCTTAAAGAGGAAAGTCCAGCTAACCCTATCAAAAGCCTTTTCTGCATCCACTGCCAAAAAGGCCAATTCTTCCCCCTTTTCCTCTCCCCACATCATCACATTCAGGGCCCTTCGGATGTTGTCAGAGATATAGCACCCAGGCACAAACCCCGACTGGTTCTGGTGTATCAGTCTGCCCAGGTGGGGCATCAATCTTTTGGCTAAGATCCATGCAAAAATCTTTAAATCTACCCCGAATAGCGAAATGGGCCGATATGACCCGCATTCCACCGGGTCCTTTCCTTCTTTATGTAAGATGCTAATCCCCGCCATACACAAGGACACCGGCATCTGGTCCTCTGCACTAAAGGAATTATACATGTGCACCAGTGACCCAACCAGGTCCCCCGCAAATATTTTATAAAACTTATTGGTGTAACCATCCAACCCTGGGGCCTTATTCAAGTGCAAACCCTTGATCACTCTTAGGGGTATGTTTACTAAACCGGGCTAACGGTTAACCCGGGCTATCTGCCACTAAGTCCCATATTATTCAATGGGATCTAGTTGCAGATAGCCCGAGTTAACCGTTAGCCCCGTTTAGTAAACATACCCCTTAGTATCTCTTGATTCCTTATTGGGGCTGAAATTTCTTCTGCCTCCTCACTAGTAAGTTGCGGGAGCGCAAGTTTACTAAGGTACTCCCGTACGTCTCTTTCTTCTACTGATTTGTCCTGGGCAGGGCCGGATTTACCTATACGCCAGTTATGCCGTGGCGTAGGGCCCACAGCTGGCAAGGGCCCACAAAAATTGAATAGTTTAAAAAAAAACTCTGACTGCTACCGCGGCAGCATGAACTGTCCCGCGGGGCCCCCTCTGTCCGGCTGAATCCCTCCGTGCCTGCTTTTGAATAGTTTAAAAAAAAAACGCTGGCTGCTGCCGTCCCGCGGGGCCCCCTCTGCCCGGCTGAATCCCTCCGTGCCGGCTTTGAGAGGCGCGAAGGGAGAGTGTCTCCCTCACGTCTCTGTTAAGCCTGCAGGGGCAGATGGGCCCCTGCGAGCTTAACAGAGACGCGAGGGAGACACTCTCCCTTCGCGCCTCTCAAAGCCGGCACAGAGGGGCTCAGCCGGGCAGAGGGGGCCCCGCGGGACGGCAGCAGCCAGCGTTTTTTTTTAAACTATTCAATTTTACTTGAGCCGATGGGGGGTAGGACTGGTAATGGGCTATGGGGAGGGTTAAGACTGGTAATGGGCTGTGGGCTGATGGGGACTGTCTGGTAATAGGCTATGGGGGGGCTAGGACTGGAAATGGGCTGGGGGGGTTAAGACTAGAGGTGGGCTGATGGGGTTAGGACAGGTAATGGGCTGTGGGCTGTTGGGAGGGGGTTTGGACTGGTAATGGGCTATGGGGGGGGCTAGGACTGGAAATGGGCTGATGGGGGGGGCTAACACTGGCGGTGGGCTGATGGGGTTAGGACTGGTAATGGGCTGTGGGCTGATGGGGGGTTAGGACTGGTAATGGGCTATGGGGGGGGTTAGGACTGATAATGGGCTATGGGGGGGCTAGGACAGGAAATGGGCTGATGGGGAGGGGTTAGGACTTGAGGTGGGCTGATGGGGTTAGGACTGGTAATGGGCTGTGGGCTGATGGGGGGGGTTAGGACTGGCAATGGGCTATGGGGGGCTGACTGGAAATGGGTTGATGGGGTTAGGACTGGAAGTGGGCTGATGGGGGGTTAGGACTGGTAATGGGTTATAGAGGGGGCTTAAACTGAAAATGGGGTGATGGGGGGTTAGGACTGGAAGTGGGTTGATGGGGGGCTAGGACTGGTATTGGGTTGGGGGGTTGCTAGGACTGGAAATGGGCTGATGGGTGGCTAGGACTGGAAATGGGCTGATGCAGGGACTAGAAGGGAATGGATGCTGGGTGAGGCTGGAACTAGAAGGGAGCTGATGTTGGGGGAGGATTAGAATGGGATGGGGCTGGAAGAGTAAAATGGAGAAGGGAAAAATATTTTGTGTGGGAGGGATAAAAAATCTACAATTGTCCGGGTATTGGGAGAGTAAGTGGGGATTGAGGATGGAGGGGTAAAATTTGAATGGATGAAATAGGAATGAGGAAAGAGCAAAAGGAGAAAGATTAGTATGTTAAAGCAGATGTAGAGAGAGAATGGAAAAAAACTAGAAGAGAGAAGAAAGGACAAATGGACAGCAGACGATGGAGAGTTAGCAGAAGACACGAAGAAACCAGAAGAAAGTGGCTGGAGCAATTGCAGCTGAAAAAAAATGCACAAAAGGTAGAAACATATCTCTTTATTTTGAATTTATTAATTGGAATATGTCAGTTCTGGTAAATGTGCATCATTAACGTCTGCGCTTTGTTTAGTACAAGAGCAAATTAATGTATAGTTTTATTTCTACAGTGTTGTACATTCCAAGTTTGGCTTTTGGGATTCCCAGTTTAATTATGACGTCAGGGCCAACAGCGCGCAGCTGATCCGGCGTGCTCGTTTTTATCTTTTCTGGGGGCCCACAATTTTTGTTGGCGTAGGGCCTCACTCAAGGTAAATCCGGCCCTGGTCCTGGGAGTACAGTTTCTGTTAAAATTGCACAAACCTTTCCTCAATCTCACTCTCCGCCCACACCATCTTGGATCCCTCATTTGGATCCCACAGGTTACTGGGGCATGGTCAGACCATGTTCTCTCTCTAATTTCACACTATCCCACCTCAGCTATTAAGGCTTTATCCAAAAGGAGCATGTCAATTCGAGAATATACTTCATGCACCGCCGAGAAAAAAGGATAATCCCTTTGCTCTTCATTCACCTCTCTCCACACATCCACCAGCTCCAGCACCTTTAGCAACCTCTTCAATCCCAATCTATGCTGCCGTGGGTTAGAAGATGCCCCTTTCAAGGTGTCTAGTAGTGGGTTGAGCGTAGCATTAAAGTCTCCTCCCACAATCACCTTTCCTGCCGCTTTACTAAATAATACATTCTGTACCTCTTGGAAGAAGTGTACCTGGTTAACATTAGGGGCATATAGACTCACCAGGGTGTACATTCGCTGGCCCCATTGTAATGTCACAATCACATACCTACCCTTTTTATCCTTAATTATCTCCCCCACCTGCCCCAAAATTCTTGCCGATAACAGAATTCCCACCCCACTCTTCTTTTTTTCCAACTTATTAGAAGCAAAAAACTGCTGGGGGTAAAAGGGCTGCCCTACCCGCCTCTCATCTTTAGGCAGAAGATGTGTCTCCTGTAGAAAAATAATATCCTCTTTCAATCTAGTGCATTCTTTCATTAACAGTTGTCTCTTTTTATAGGAATTGAGGCCTCTGACATTCATCATCATTAGATTAATTCCCGGCATTTCCAGAATCCCTCCCCCAGACCCATACCATATCTGTTCAGGCTTATTCCCCCCTCCCGTTCCCATCCCCATCCCCATCCCCATCCACCTCCTCCCTCCCACTCGCCCACCCCGCCACCCAGTTCCCTTCCCCAGCCCCCCTCCCACCTCCCCCCTCCATCAGATCCGTGAAAAAGATCTACTTCAGGTGGCGCCAGGCCAGATGTACCCCATTCTGTTCATATATAAACTATACCCCATATTGAAACACAGATAACATTTTCCTTCAATGATGTTATTTCCCCTCCTCCCTGAACCTCCCCAAATGACCAACCATTCCCCGTACAAATATCCAGCTTTCAATATAGTGGATTCTTGGTGGGTAGGTGTAAAAACCAAACAAAAGCCAAAGCAAACTACGAGACCGCAGCCCCTACATCAACATAGCATTTGAGTCACTCAGAATTTCCAAATCCTCCAGAGCCGACCGCCCCAAAGGCCCAGTCCAGAGCACACCGACTAGTTACTTAATCAGACGTTGGCGTCTCAGATGTTTCTCTCCTCTGGACACTCGGCTCCACTGTTTCTGTGGACTTTTTCTGGCGCATCCTCCTGCAGCTATTGATCCCTGTTGCTCTGCCGGTTGCACAAGGATGTCAGACCAGCCTGCTTGCTTCATGCTTGCCCATGCAGCGTGCACTGAGTAAACAGTCGACGTTTTCGCAATGATGGTAAATTGTAATCCTACCGGAAACAGCCATCTGTAGTGTACATTCTCCTCCTGCAATTTCTTGGTCACTGCTTGGTATTCCCGATGTTTCCTCATTGTAAGGCTAGATATATCGGCGTACACTTCCACCTCAGCTCCCTTCCATAGGACCTTGCCCAGCCTCCCTGACACCTGCAGCACCAGGTCTTTGGTTCTAAATTCGTGCAGGCCCACCACCACATCTCTCACTTTATTTTCCCTTCTCGGGCCCAGTGTCCTGTGAGCTCTATCAACAGTGAGGCATACGCCTTCTATCGTCATC
The DNA here is from genome assembly GCA_033557465.1 of Ichthyophis bannanicus. Lineage (NCBI taxonomy): Eukaryota > Metazoa > Chordata > Amphibia > Gymnophiona > Ichthyophiidae > Ichthyophis > Ichthyophis bannanicus. Next base: position 514,248,156 of record CM066031.1, on the reverse strand, counting down.
TCTGCCGCCTTGAGGACAACCTCGCAGAATTCCTCAGCCAGAGTTATATAATTAATAGTACCTTCATTTTCTGGTATGCCCCTTATTTGAATATTCAATTTACGGGACCTGTTCTCGAGGTCCTCCACTTTCTGCCAAAGTTCGTCGTGTGACTCACTCAAGGAATCTAGCCACTGCTCATAGGGTGTGTGCCGGCCCTCCTGCTCCTCCATTCTGTTTTCCATCTCTTCTATCCGTGCTCCCAACGAAGCCATGTCATTCTTGAGTTCTTGCAGCCATCCATGCACCTCTGATTTTAAAGCTCTAAACTCCTGTGTGATCGACTTGAACCATTCTTTCAGATCCAATCTGAGCGCCTGAATCTCAGTGGGAGAGCCTCTCACTGCTCCGGCTTCCTCCGCTCCGGTCAGCTCACCGCAGTTCGCCGCCATTTTCCCCACATGGTTCTTCGACCCAGCTGTGCCCTTGAAGGAGAACGCTTTTAAGTCCATTCCCGCTCTGCTTGACGCCATCTGCGCCACTCCGATTCTCCCCGCCGTGTATCGCTATTGTCCTGTGCAGGGTGGGGGTTTTTAAATTCTGATCTAGTTTACTTAGGGGTGCCTAATTTAACATCTTCGCCGGAGCTCCATTCCTAAGTGGCCATCAGGGCTCTGACATCACCGGAAGTCCCCATATTTCTATGTTTCTAAATGAAAAATTGTAAATATTAAGGGATCAATTTTCAAAAGCTTTTATCTAGATATTCACAAAGGTCCTCTGGATAAAGGCACTGAAAGAGATATTCAGGGGCACTATCAGGACATTGCCACTGAATATCTCCACAGATCACCTCAGCACTATCTGGATAGTGTGGGGATGGTTCAAGAGTGGAGCCGGGTGGTGCTAGTGACTATCTGGATAGCATCCATATTCAACCACTCTCTGGATAAATTCCTCCCTTATTCCTCTATCAGGATAGCTTACTGAATAGGCTATCCTGATAGAGGCTGAATATTGTTGCTATCCAATTACTGATTGCTAGTGGCCACTCTGTCTGGATATTCAGTATTGGTGACTAGTTAGTGCTGCCGAATTATCTCCCTAGACCGCCTTGTCACTATTTAATTAGTGCTGGGGCAGTCCATATGCAGAGCAGAGCAACTGTATTGTTACCACTATCCCAAGAATTATGACATTTATTCAAATATGGACAATTTTCAGTGCCTATTTGGTAAGTTATGCGGGTAGTTTGGGCCACCAAAAAAGCTGGTCTATCTTGATATCTAGATAACTTATCCAGATACGCTGGTACCCACAGTCCAGATACTGCTGCTTATTATCCAAATAAATATCTGGGGTTTGGAATATCAGCCCCTAAGACTCTTAATTGAAGAGCAGAAGAGGTTATATTTGGCTTCTTGGGTAACCTTTGCCAGCCTGGGAGTTCCTTTCAGCCACTGGACCAGCTCTTTGGCAGACTGGGGTACAATTTCCAAGAGGAAATACTGTCAGGTCAATGAAACCTTTACCCTACTCAATCCTATCCCCTCTCTCTCAATAACAGAGTCCAGGCCAGAAATAGCTGTTCTGAACTAGACTTTACTAAAAAAAAAAAAAAAAAAAAAAAAATTTAGAGCTCACTAAAATGAAACAAAAGGAAGATATTGGCAGGGAAAACAAATAGTCCTTTCTCCTTACTCTGTGGTTATCCCTGGGTTGGGAAACCCTCCTCTTTAAATATCTTGTTTCAGTAAACCTTCTGAGCTGGAGGTTGCTATAGACACAGTTCCTGTTAACTCCTAACTCTAGGTGTCAGTTGGTTATGGGGATGTCCCTCTGGATCGTCTCCTTTCTCCTTTGGATCAGTGGCTCTCTGATGTTTTGTTGCTACACTCAGACTCCTTTCCCTTGACCTGGCAGACTCTTCTCTTCCTGAGCAAGGTGTGTGCTGATGAGGTTCTCCAGGACACTGTGCTTTACTTAGCCAGGTAGATCTATCTTGATTTGGTGAGGTTCTTATAGTGCTTGAATTTTCCCTCACAGAGGAGTCTCCTCCCAGAATGACACTTCCAGATCAAAATATAATATACTCATAGGACCACTAGAGATCTCTGCTGCTCAAAAGAGGGTCTCTACATTTGCTAGTCCCTCGTGAGTTCAGTCTAAGTTACCCACTTGCCAACTCCTGTATGAGCGAAAACATAAACCCTGACAACTAAATAAAGAGCAGTAGAATATATGTGTTATAAAGAAAAACATTTAGCTCTAAATATAGTGGCACGTACCAAGGCCCTAGAAGTGGATCCTCTAACTTTACTGTGATGCTGACTTCCTTTTGTATGGGGGCAAAAGTCACATGAGGCCTGATGCAAACAGGAAGCTGGCATTGGGCCTCAAAGGGAGTGGAACGGAAACAGCCTCACAGCACTGATATTTAAGGTCAGTTCTGCAGGGCTGTTTCAGACTATTGCCTCCACTAGAGGGACAGCAGCAAGCTGCCCCCAACTACTGACGTTCAAGGCAGCTGCCTAGTGTGCCTGACGGTCACACCTGCCCCAACTACTACTAACATTTGTATAGTGCTACAAGCCGTATGCAGCACTGTACGGAGACATGTAAGATACAAACCCTGCTCATCAGAGCTTACAGTCTAGTCAACAGACAACACAACTGGGGACTAGGGCATACTGTATCTAGGAGAATGGTAAAGATACACATAGAGGTGAACAGGAGACTAAGGGGATTGGGATCCAAAAGCAGCCTTGAAGAGGTGAGACTTTAGCCTGGATTTGAACACAGTGAGAGATGGAACCTGATCTACTGACTTGGGTAGTTTGTTCCAGGCATAAGGAGCAGCAAGGCGGAAAGAATGTAGCCTGGAGTTGGAAGTGGCAGAGAAAGTCAGGGATCTATCAGAAGAGCAGAGTTCCTGAGGAAGGGTGTAGGGAGAGAGAAGAAAGGAAAGGTAGTGAGGAGCACTAGAATGAGTACACTTATAGGTCAGTAGGAAAAATTTGAACTGGACACGGAAATGGATAGGGATCCAATAAAGTGACTTGAGAAGAAGGGTTACATCAGCATAGCAACATTGGCGGGAGATTAGCTGTGCCTCTGAGATTTGAGCAGATTGAAGTGGGGAGGGATGATTCAGCAAGGAGCAGGTTGAAATAGTCTAGATAGGAGGTGACAAGAGTATTAATAGCATGTTCAGAGAGAAGGGGATGAATTTTGCTGATGTCACAGAGACAGAAATGACAGGTTTTAGCTCTGTTGGATGTGTGCGGAGAAGAGAGGGAAGACTCAAAGATGATCCCAAGGTTGTGAGCCAAGGAAACAGGGAGGAGTAGAATGTTATCCACAGAAACAGAGAAAGGAGGAAGGGGGAGGTGGCTTTAGGGGGAAAGATAAAAAGCTTGGCTTTGACCATATTCAGTTTCAGATGGTGGCGGGACATCCAGGCAGCAATGTCAGATAAGCAGGCAGAGATTCGGGCCTGGACTCCTGGAGACACTTCAAGTGCAAAGAGGAAGATCTGAGAGTCATCAGCATAAAGATGGTACTGAAAGTTATGGAAAGAGATGAGTGCATCAAGGGACTGGGTATAGAGAGAGAAAAGGAGAGGTCCCAAGACAGAATCCTGGGGCACACCAACTGAGAGTGGGATAGCAATAGAGGAGGATCCGCCAGAACATATTCTAAAAGTGTGGTGGGAAAGAGAAGAAAACAACCAGACTAGAACAAGGTCCTTAAAACCAAGGAAGAACAAGCTATCAAGAAGGTTGTAATCAACTGTGTCAAAAGTAGCTGAAAGGTCAAGAAGAATGAGGATTGAGTAAAGGCCATTGGATTTGGTGAGGAACAAGTCATGGGAGACTTTGGCAAGAGCCATCTGAGTAGAACATAGAGATCAAAAGCCAGATTGCAATGGATCCAGAAAGGCTTGAGGAGAGAAAGTCAAGACAATGGCAGTGAACCGCATATTCACGTAGTTTAGAAATAAAGGAGAGGAGGGAGATGAGTTAAAAATTAGAAGGACAGGTAGTCAGGTTTTCAGGATAACCACAATAAATATGCATAAGAGAGATTTACATTCAGTGGAGGCAGTGTATGCAAATTTCTTTCATGTATATTCATTGTGATTATCCTGAAACCTGACGGGTTAGGTATATCCTGAGGACATAAGAACAAAAGAACATAAGATATGCCACACTGGGTCAGACCAAGGTCTATCAAGCCCAGTATTCTGTTTCCAACAGTGGTCAATCTAGGTCATATATACCTAGCAGTTTCTCCAAGGGACACAGGTTCCACAATGCTTGTATTGGTTCAAGCATTGCTATCCTAGGTCCCTTCTTAATAATGGTTTATGGACCTTTCCTCCAGGAACTTGTCCAAACCTTTTTTTAAACCCAGCTACACTAACAGCCTTTACTACATCCTCCGGTAACAAATTCCAGAGTTTGATTACACGTTGAGTGAAAAAATATTTTCTTTTATTAGTCTTAAATAGTTTACCCTGTAGCTTTATTAGATGTCCCCTAGTCTTTCTATATTCTGATAACGTAAACAATCGATCTACGTTTACCCGTTCCACTCCATTCATTAATTTATAGACTTCTATCATATCTCCCCTCAGCCGTCTCTTTTCAAGGTTAAAGAGCCCTAACCTTTTTAGCCTTTCTTCATAGGAGTATCCTTCCATCCCCTTTACCATTTTGGTGGCTCTTCTCTGAACCTTTTCTAAAATCGCTATATCCTTTTTACTATACAGTGATCAGAATTGCACACAATATTCAAGGTGCGGTCTCACCATGGAACGATATAGAGGCATTATAATATCTTTTGTTTTATTTTCCATTCCTTTCCTTATCATACCTAGCATTCTATTTGCTCTCTTGGCCGCTGCTGCACACTGGGCCGAGGGTTTTAACATGGTATCCACAATGACGCCTAAATCTTTTTCCTGGGTGGTGGTTCCTAATGTGGAACCTTGTATCGTGTAACCATAGTTTGGGTTGTTCTTCCCTAGGTGCATAACCTTGCACTTGTCCACATTAAATTTCATCTGCCATTTTGATGCCCAGTCTTCCAATTTATCAAGATCGTCTTGCAATTTTCCACAGTCCTCTTGGGTTTTAACAACTTTAAATAGTTTTGTGTCATCTGCAAATTTGATAACCTCACTCGTTATTCCACTTTCCAGGTCATTTATGAATATGTCAAAAAGCAGCGGACCCAGCACAGATCCCTGGGGTACACCACTATTCACCTTTCTCCATTGGGAAAATTGGCCATTTAGCCCTACCCTCTGCTTTCTATCTTTTAACCAGTTCCTGATCCACAATAGTACACTGCCTCCTATCCCATGACTCTTTAGTTTTGCCAAAAGTCTCTCATGAGGGACTTTGTCAAAGGCTTTCTGAAAGTCCAGATACACAATATCAACCGACTCACCTTTGTCCACCTGATTATTCACTCCTTCAAAAAAACATAACAGATTAGTAAGACAAGATCTTCCTTGTCTAAAGCCATGTTAGCTGTCTCCCATTAGGTCATGACTATCTACATGCTGAGTAATTTTATTCTTTATGATGGTTTCTACCATTTTTCCCGGTACTGATGTCAGGCTCACCGGTCTGTAGTTTCTCGGATCACCCCAGGAACCCTTTTTAAAAATTGGTGTTAAATTGGCGATCCTCCAATCTTCAGGTATTAGAGATGATTTTAATGATAGTTCACAGATTACTAATAGCAGGTCTGCTATCTCATATTTCAGTTCTTTCAACACCCTTGGATGTATACCATCCGGCCCAGGTGATTTGCTACTCTTCAGTTTATCTAATAGTTGTAATACATCTTCCCAATGTATCGATATTTCCTTCAATTCTTCATTCAGTCTCTACGCTATCGCCTTGTCGCCTCTTAGTGCTCCTTTAACCTCTTTATCATCTAATGGACCAACTGACTCTCTCACAGGTTTTTTGCTACGAATGTACTTGAAAAGGTCTTTACTTTGCATTTTTGCTTCCGCAGCAAGCTTCTTCTCAAATTCTCCCTTTGCCTGCCTTATTAATGCCTTGCATTTGAATTGCCAGTGCTTGTGCTGTTTCCAGGTTTCGTCATTTTGCTCTTTTTTCCATTTCTTGAAAGATGCTTTTTTGGCAACAACAGCCTCTCTGACCTCACCTTTAAATCATGCTGGCAGTTTTTTGGACGTCCTTCCACTTTTCTTAAAGCGTGGAATACAGCTGGTCTGGGCTTCCAAGATAGTATTTTTCAACAACAGCCAAGCCTGATGTACGTCTTTAACCTTTGCAACTGCTCCTTTTCGTTTTTTCTTAACTGTTTTCCTCATTTTATCATAGTCTCCCTTTTGAAAGTTAAAAGGTAGTACTGTGGATTTCCTTACTATCCCTCCTCCACTAATTAAATCAAAGGTGATTATGCTATGATCACTATTGCCAAGTGGCCCCAACACCCTTATCTCTTGCACTAGATCTGGTGTTCCACTAAGGACTAGGTCTAATATGGCTTCCCCTCTGGTCGGTTCATGAACCAGCTGCTCCAAGAAGCAGTCATTTATTTCATCTAGGAACTTTATCTCCCTAGCATGTCCTGACGTGACACTGACCCAGTCGATACCGGGGTAGTTGAAATCACCCATTATTATTACTGCGCTGTAACTTTTGTTAGCTTCCTTGATTTCTTTGAGCATTTCATCATCCATTTGGTCATTCTGGCCAGGCGCTGGATAGTACACCCCCACTGCCATTGCCTTCCCCCTTTTACATGGAATTTCAATCCATATAGATTCTACAGCAGATTTTGTTTCCTGCAAAACTTTAATCCTTTCTGAATCAATGCCCTCTCTAACATAGAGAACAACCCCTCCACCAATTTGATCAGCTCTATCATTACGATATAGTTTGTACCCAGGTATCACAGTGTCCCACTGGTTATCCTCCTTCCACCATGTCTCTGATATTCCAATCATATCTAACCTTTCATTTAGTGCTATAGGACTAATGTAGCTAGAGGACTGGGTTGAGATCCCCTGCTCTAGCTACATTCCCCTTTGGACATGTCACCACATTACCTTCCTCCCAGAATTCATATCCTGAAGGGGAACAGATACCATTCAATTTTTCTGGCACATTCATCTCTTGAGAAACAGACTGCCATAGGTATTTCCCGGAGGACACTACTAAGAGGGGGGAATGGCAATCCCCTTACCTACAAAGGGACTGCCAAGGGCTGCTGGGGCAAGCAAAGAGAAGCATAAGAGGAGGAAGCTGCAGAGGATGGCAGAGGAATAGCAGCAAACAACAAACAAGTAGGTTCCCGCCAGCCAACAGGCCTGCCAGCAACTCAAGTCATTAGATAAGAAAACATGTTTTGAGAAACAGAGGTGGAGGAAGATGTTTAGAATAAATGTGGCAAAAAACCTAAAACAAGGAAAGGCACAACAGAGTTCTACCAGCCACACGCAAGAGTCATTGATACCATGAATGGTGGTATTGTAGAACTAACAGAAGAAGCTTTCTGTGAGATAGGGTGATAGTATTTGCTACAGTAAGAGTGAGCTAGTGAGGTGAAGATCAACTGAGAGATACAGATAAAATAGGCTATGTACATGGAAAGGGAGTGAAGGGAGAACTATTGAGAGAAAAGGGATTGGATGATGATTAGAATTCAGAGAGAGAGGGATACTTTATATAATGGTGATAAAGGATGACAGAAGAAAAACAAAGGGGTGATAGAGATAGGAGAAAGAGAGTGAATTTTGGAAAATGGAAGGAATGAAACGACACCGGATGAGAACAGCTGTGAAACCCCAAGAGAGAGGGTGGGACATCTGTTTGTCCCAGATGTGTAGAAAGATAAGGAAGAGGCAGAAGAGAGCAAGGAAGGTACAAAGCTTAGAAACTTACAAGTAGGTCCCCAAACAAGCTCACCATCAGAAAGTTAATGAGTCTAGCGAGGCAGGGCATACTGACTTAGAAGAGAAATATAATTTTTTTTCCAGATTCTGTTATTACTGGACACCAGAACCTGTTCAGTTACCCTGATATGGAGCATTGCTCATACAACTAGTGACTCACAAAAAATGTGTTTTGCTGATTCCTAATGATTAACATAATACAGTAACGGCATAAAATGACTGCAATTTGGGACTTGCATCTATGACTCTGCACTGCATTTCTATCTGCTTCTCTCTGGCTAAAAAAGATTAGATTTCTATTAATAGGACATCTCTTCATTGTAATCTGTAACACTGCCATTTTCCTTTTTAAAACTGGTGACATTTTGTTTTGATGTACTGTACTAGGGTTAATAAACTAAAATAAGCGCAATTATACAGAACACATACTGTAGTAAGACCAATAGCATAATTCCTAATAATACCCTATTCTTTGCTGCAGCAGGCTCCCTGTAAAAGCCCACTGCTCATTTTTGTGATTTCTCAATGCACCATTTTATGAGGTCGTCTTTTATTTTACCATGTATTATTTTCCCACGATGTTCATGTTTGTTGATCAAAGACATTGATTAAAATGAGCATATTAAAAGTTACATCATGATCTCCCTGCTGTACTAGCACATTCTGTTTTCCTAGACTTGATGCTACTGTTAGTATCAAATCCAAAACTTTTTATTAAAATGCACTTCGGCTTGCTGACTTACGCTTTGTGAACTCTGTGAATCTTGTTCCATTACTGCCAAATGGCCTCAGATGAAAGGGAAATATGCTTATGTATTCTTTCTTAACCAACTAATTTATTAGCTCTACATCCCCTGTCTATTGTACACCAAAATGAGAACAAAAGCTGCAATTATAGAAACTGAGCATTTGAAAAGTGCCATTTACCTTTACATGAAGCAACATGCTTGATACAAATGAGGCTTCTTCAGGGCATTAGTCTGGTTTTAGTGATTGCACAATATTTGCAGAGAACTTTGAGTCTTTGGGAAGAAAGTACCATTCTCACCTATATAATCACTAATTAGCCTTGGACATGGACTGGAGGAGTAGCCTAGTGGTTAGAGCAACTACCTAAATACACAGAAGATCAAGGGTTCAATTCCTAATGGCACCCCCTGTGAACTTGGGCAAGCCACTTTACCCTGCATTGCCTTAGAAGAAAAGGCATGGCAATCTACTTCTGGTGGTATGTTGCCAAGAAAACCCAGAGGCAGGTGGGCTGCCACAAATCAGCACTGACTTGATGGCCTAAAAAACAAAAAGCCTTGGAGGACTGGGGGAGCCACACAATATCTGGTGTTTTGGTTAATGTACACATTAAATTGAAGTAAACATGTATGGTAAGGATTTCCCATGTACAAGGTCCTAGCATGGGTATTAGTAATGTCAGTAAGGGACAATTTTCAAAAAGCTCATGTAGCTGCAAATTCATGGGTACAACATGCATCGCAGCTCATTGGTTCATCTAAGCGACTAAAAATTTAAAAGGTGCATGCAAATCACTTGTGTGCTTATATACCTACAAATATACAGTATGCATGTACAACTGAACACATGCATTTGTGTGCATACAGCACATGCACAAATGGAGAAATTTGAAGACCAAAAATCAGGAAAACAAAATTTAAAATGAGCACTAACCACATTTTTTTGGACATGCACACTCTTCTCATAATGAAAAAAACATATAATCCCTTTGAAAATTGCTCATAGATATAAAAGCCCATGGACGTTTGCATCTGCTTTTTTCTGCAGACAGATTTTTGCTGGAAAACAGCATGCATGGATTGGAATATCCAGTCTACCTATGCTGTTTTCCAGCCCTGGGAATTCCTCCCCTCAGTCCCTATTAAAGTGCATGCAACATGGAGCCTCATACACACTTATACTTGCATCGATTAGTCTTAACAGTTGTTGTTAAATGCCATTGAGTTGGTGTCAACTCATGGCAACCCTCTGGATAGTTGACCTAAACTGTATTCAGTCTTCGGCCAGGCGGCTCATTTTTGATAGAGTGGCACCCATAGCTACTGTTATTGTTTCGATCCATCTTATTGCTGGCCTTTCTCTTTTGCATTGACCTTCTACCTTGCCAAACATGATGTCTTCCTTTAACGATCTCTCTCTTCGTATGATATGTCCAAAGTATGAAAGTCGAACTCTTGTCATCTGAGCTACTAAAGAAAGCTTAGGTTTGAACTCGTCTAGTACTGACTGGTTTGTTCTTCGGGCAGTCCATGATATACATAGTATTCTTCACCAGCACCATAATTCAAATGCATTGATTTTCTTCCTGTCTCTTTTTCACTGTCCAACTTTCGTATTCATATGACATTATTGAAAATAGTGACCGTTCAAAAGAGCGCAAAACAAAAGAGCGCAGATAAAATAGTGTCAACCAACGAATGTGTCGACAATGCAGCGCGTAACAAAATGGCACCGACAAAGCAGCAGAAATCAGCACAGACAAAAGAGCGGTAGTAGACAGAACATGGAAGTTGACAGCGCTGCCGATGAATGATTCACCGTGAAGATGCATATTCATGAAGGTAAGTTTAAATGGTGGAATCATGGCTTAAGTTCATTCTGGAGTACTGGATGGGGACAATCAATCAATTCACAAAGAGGAAAAACAGTGATAGTTCATGAAGGCACTGCTATAGAAAAAAACTGAGTTAACAAAGATGGAAGCAGCACATGGAGATGCACAAGAACAGGTCGCAAAGGATGACTCAAAGTTACAAATCCATTCATAGCCATTAAAACAGAGCACGACCATGCCCCAAATCCTGGGGAGACTGAAGCTTTAAGAGCTGTGGATTTAATGCATCAAAGAGCAAAAATATCAACTGAAAAACTGCAACAAATAATACAGCGTTCTACTAATGGAATTTCGCTAGAGGCAGCAATTTATCTTCCAGAATATGCATCTTCACAATGAATCATCCAATAGCAATGGAAATGACATCAGCTGCCATACACAAATCTTCAACGACCTGAAGAAACTGAAATTCCAGATGCTCTTAGGACAATGACAAGTGGCGAGAATTTCATCCTGTGGGATTCGGGGGTTAACGATCCGAAGAGAATGTTTCTATTTGGTACAAATGAAAATTTACAGTTATTAGTGGAAAATGGTCACTGGTTTGCTGACAGAACGTTTAAAGTCTCTCATGAACTATTTTAAGTATATACCATATATGTTGTAAGTTGTAAAGAGTTACCCCTGTTATCCAAGTTATATTACCTGTTCAACTGTAAACACAAAGTACCATCGGAAATGTGTAAATTATTGTTCATTGTAAACCGCACTGATGCTGAATAGCGCGGTATAGAAGAGACTATAAATAAATAAATAAATAAATAAATGTTCTCATTGACAATACAGCTGTTCCTATCATTTAAGCCTTGTTCTGTGACAAAATGGAGCAAACTTACACCAGATTGTTCACAAAGCTTATTGAACTGCACCCCTTGTTAAATCTGGATACTCTTATGGTGGACTTTGAAAAGATGAGTCTTAATGCATTGACTTCTACCTTTCCAAGAGCACAGATTAAAGGCTTTTTCTTCCATCTTGGGCAGTGTTTGTGGCGCAAAATTCAACAAAGCGATCTAGCTAGCAGATATCGTGATGAAGAGGAGTTTCACATTCACTCGAAAATGATTTTGGTGCTGAGTTTCATGCCTGTTGCTGATGTTGTTCAACGTTTTGAAGAGCTGGTGGACTATCTTTCCGAGGATTTGACACCTCTTACTGACTACTGGGAGGACAACTATATCGGGCATCAGCGTTATCACCATCATGGCACACTGCTTTTCCCAACAGCAATGTGGAATGTACATGGCCTGTACAATAACTCTGGCACCGTGCTTTTCAAAGAACTATTGATTGCCACCATCCTTCATTCTTTCGTCTTCCTGAGCAGTTTCAAAACGAACAGGATCACTATAAAATCCTTATACAGTGTTTTCGTTCCAGTTATCATAGAAAAGAAGCATCAAAGAATAAATACATATGGCTCAATAGGCACTTTGAAATATTGATCAAAGATTATGAAAACATATCCTTAACAAAACTTTTATGTGGAATAGCCCATAATATTGATATTTACTTATACTGCCTTTAATTGACCAGGATTATGCTGCAATTCTTATATAGTGTTGTTACATGGCAATGTCAATAACATTGATATGTGGTTATACTGACTATAATTGACCATGATCATGCTGCAATTCTTATTATATAGTATTTTTATGTGGCAATGTCTATAATATTGATATGTGGTCATACTGCTTTTGATGAGACAAAGATTGTTTGGTTTTAATATACGCTATGTTGACTTGCACATATTTTACACCGCACCTTAATGTTGTGTGTTTGACGGCTTGCTGTTTTGTTGTACGCTTTTTTATGGTACAATTAAAAATACCATAGCTTGGACAAGTCTAATCTTTGTATGGAGAGAGAAATCTCTGCTCTTGAGAATCTTGTCTAGGTCCTTCACAATCATTCTGCTGAGAGCAATACGTTGTCGGATTTCTTGACTGCTTGTTTCTTTATTGATGTTGATACAAGCATGTTAAAGTTGTCAACTATTTCAATTTCTTCTCCATCAATGATGAACTTATTGATCTTGCCAGTTGTCAGGATCTTGTCTTCTTTACATTAAAGTGCAGGCCCATTTTAAGACTATGTTCCTTGATCCTGAGAAGCAAATGTTTCAGATCGTCTTCACTTTCAGGCAGTAATGTGGTTATCATCAGCATAGTGACGTTTTCCACCAATTTTCACACCTTGGTTGTCTTCATACAGTCATGCTTCTCTGATGATTTGTTTTGTATATAAATTAAAGAGATAGGGGGAAAGTATGCAGCCTGGTCATACACCTTTGTTGATTTTAAACTATTCTGTTTCTCCTTGTTCTGTTCAAACTGTTGCTTCTTGATCAATATAAAGGTTGTGCAAGAGAAATTTCAGGTGTTCTGGTATACCCATGCTTCTTAAAGTAGCCTAGAGCTTCTCATGGTTTACACAGTCAGAAGCCTTCCTCTAGTCAATAAAACACTTACAGATATCCTTTTGGTATTCTTTAGTCTATTCAAGGATCCATCTCACATCCCCGATGATGTCTCTCATTCTTCACCCTTTCCTGAACCCTGCTTGCACTTCAGGCAGTTCTCGTTCCAGGTATGGTTGTAGTTTCTGCAGAATGATCTTGAGTAGAATCTTGCTGGCATGTTGGATCAGATTGTGGAAATTACACAGTCAGTTGGATCACCTTTCTTCAGTATTGGTATAAATACAGATCTTTTCCAATCAGTTGGCCATGATGTTGTCTTAACATTAGCCCCATCTTTATACTCTATGGGGTATGTTTACTAAAGCATGCTATGTTAGCACATGGTTAACTCTAAAAATTAGCTAATGCTAATTTTGAGATAGTGGCGGGATCCGATCAGGAACCAGTTTGGTTCGATCCTACCACTGACAGGACCGAGCGGGCAGCAGCACAGCACTTGTTTGCGAAGGCGGCACTGCATGCTCGGGCCACTGGCAGTCTCCATAGGGCAGCAGCTCTCTGGGGGCCCAGCAGCCCGATCTCTCCGCCCGCAAGTGGTCTGATTGCATTGGGAGCTTCCCCCGATGCTGTCAAACCACAGGCAGGCGGAGTGAGTCCCGCCAGTGCAGCACCGGCATCTGGATGCCATTTTTGGCCAAGTTCACTGAACGCAGCCAGTGGCAGGAACCGGTTCACATAAACTGGCTGGATCCCACCACGGAATATGTCTCTATGTCCCCTTGCTGTTAGCACATTGGAACTGTGTCTCATCACACTAAATGGCATATGTGTGCACTTACCACCACTCCTTGAGAAGGCAGTAATTGCATCCGCACTAACGGCAACATTCACCTTAGCACTCACCAATGACACCTGTGCTACCAGCGATGTATCATCAATGCCCACGGTCTGCTCCTAATATGCTCAGTCCTCATCCCATTGTGTGCTATCTGGTTAGCATGGGATTTTTACCACAATGCCCCACGATAACAGTTAGTACGGCATGCTTAGAGCCAGTAAACCCTGTACTAAACATTAGCGTGGTCTAGTAAACATGCCCCTACATTTGATCTTGACAAAGAGCTCTCCTTTCAAAATGGACAATCATATTTTGGATAAACATCTCTCTCCAAAGCTGCTCCTGATTAACATATAATCACGATTACCTCCTGTCCAATTTAGCATGATATAACTTATCATTGACCGTTTAAGATCTGCAAAATTGTGCTTTTTTTTTTTTAAATCAAGTGTTGTAAACTCAAGACTTTTAATGTCGATATATTCTGCGTGTCTAACATTCAGTGAATTTGATGCTTTACCTACATATACCAAATTACAGGGCATACTCTAATATTTTGCAGTTAGTGAGAACAATAATCTGTGGCAGCTGGTAAATAATTAAATACATGTTCATCTGTTGGCTGTGTCCATCGTCTTACCACTAGTACCTAAAAAAATTGGGCCTGATATTCAAAGGGATTATCATGGTTAGCATGGGGGCGTTCTGGGGGCCGGCGCCTGGTGATAACTGGGCAGCAGCAATATTGAGCTGCTGCCAGCTATCGCTAAGCGGGGAAAGCGAGGTGCAGTAAAGGCTGGCTTAGCTTCACCGCTGAAGCTAAACAGGCAGCAGCTGAATATCGCCACTTCCCAGTTAGCTCTACAGCAATCCCAGGCAACCCGGATATTCAATGCCGGAGCTCGAATATGGCACTGGCATTGAAAATCCAGGTCTAATGTTCAGCAGTGGCAGCTAGCAGGTTTACTAGTACTAGCCACTGCAGCTGAATATTGGGCCAAATTCTTTTTATTTAGCTTGCATAAGTGGAATTTGGCTTCTTTATTAAAAACTGCCCTACATTTTAGTGTTAAAATTAACCTAACACATGTTAAGACTAACATATACACAAAAGCCGAATCAAACACAATTATATTATAATGCCTTCATCTACTATTATTTGTGGATGCACTATTCAGGAACAATATTTGTGCTTATTACTATCTTCTGATATATTGTTAGGTTTCCATCGTAAGGTGAGCAGCATTAAAGAGGCCTCCCCCCTCCTCCCCCAATCAACTAAAGGACCTCAGGCCAAAATAACAATTAGAACTTCTTTCCCCCACCTCCCGAATACAACCTCTCTAACTCCATGAAGCTTCCTGTCACCTACCAACCATTCCAATGCATGTCATTGTACCAAGACAAAAAGTGACAAGATAAGGCAAGCAGCCCACCTTGCTCCAAATGATTCTCTGATCATTGCCAGAATGGTCATTTTTCCACTTCAGGTTTTGAGCCACGCATTGCACAGACATATACTATACTTCCATTGAAAAAGAGGGCAAAGCTGCCATTCTGGTAATGACCAGCGAAACTGCAGGAGATAAGATAAGCCTCTTTTCCTCTTGCTACTTTCCTAGTCCCTGAAGGGGTAGTGGGTACACCAGAGGAGTAGCTGATTATTCAGGCACTTCACAGGATGGAGTTTAATTAGATTCTCCTATTGGGTGGGGGTGGCAGAAAGGCTTTGAACTGGTAGAGTTCTTCCTCACCACCACTGCCTTCCCATGCTGGGTATTATGCAGTTCGGGGTAAACAAGCTCACATCTCTCTGGCTGGGTTAATAAGCGGCTACAGGGGCTAACAAAAAGCACCACAAGCAGGACCGGCACAAGGAGATGAGGCGCCCTAGTAGAACCTCATCCTTCACCTGCCCCCCCCCCCCTCATTGCTGCCACTGTCGCCCCTCACTGGGACCTACAGCAACAGCAGCAATGACTTGAAACAGCCCTGTGGCACTTACCTTTAAATTTCAGCATCACAGGGCTATCTGCTTCTGCCCCACTGTTGCCCAAACTTCCTGTTTGCATGGGGCAGACACCTAGTTTGCCTAATGGTAGCGTCAGCCCTGACCAGAACCAGCTCTAGGGCAAATTTCATCCTGATATTAAGTCCCCTTTCTTCCCTCCTTCTCACTCCCTTCCAAGATGGAAAAGCCAACCGTATAGAGTGTTGCAGCATTACAGTGGCTATATCTGTTTCTATGTAGCCAAAGTAGCATTTTGCATCTTAATAAGGGGTCTGTTCTGTACATTTTGAAGATAATTTTTTAAAACATTACTTAGAATCAGAGATCAAGACAGCACCTATTCATAGCCTAATTTATAAAGACATTTAGGTACCTTTGTGTCTTTATAAAATTCTAGCACAAACATTGCAGAAATCATGAGTAAAAGGAAGCTATCTGCAGTTGCTCCAGCCCAAGCAGATGTACATGTAAATTATGCACATAAATCATGACTGCACCCATGCTCCACCAAATGTCCACCCAGAAGCTGCCTACATTAAAGTCACATACAAATAAATGTGGGATAATTTTATAAGAAGCATTTTATGCACGTATACATACATGTGTGAAAATGCCATATTTTCTTTTTGCCCTGAATAGCCCACTGCTATATGTTTTGTCTTGACTAGATTGTAAGCTCTGATGAGCAGGGACTGTCTCTTACACGCAGGGCCGGCCCGTCCATTGAGCAAGAATGTTGTTCGCACAGGGCCCCGCGCGAACCACATTCTCGCTCAATGGACTGCTGCAGAGGGAGCCGGGGAAGCCCGCGTGAGGCCCCGGCTCCCTCTGCACAGCCCGCCAGCATGAAGAGCCTTTACCTTCACGCTGGCAGCTGTTTCAATGAAGCCGCGAATGCCGCGAGAGGTTAAAGGGCATTGCCTTTAACCTTTGCCGGCATTCGCGGCTTCATTGAAACAGCCGCCAGCGTGAAGGTAAAGGTTCTTCACGCTGGCGGGCTGTGCAGAGGGAGCCGGGGCCTCGCGCAGGCTTCCCAGGCTCCCTCTGCAGCCCCTTAGAGGGCACGGGGCTCTTCGTGGGGCGGCTAGGACTGGATGGGCTGTGATGGGGAGGGGGGGGGAAACAGACTGGAAATGGGCTGTGATGTGGGGGGGGGGGAGAATGGACTGGAAATGGGCTGTGATGGGGGGGGGGGGAAACGGACAAATTGGGCTGGGATGGGGGGAAAAACACTGGAAATGGGCTGTGGGGGGGGGAGAACAGACTGGAAATGGGCTGTGGGGGGGGGGAACGGAATGGAAATGGGCTGTGATGGTGGGGGGGAAACAGACTGGAAATGGGCTGTGATGTGGGGGGGGGGGGAGAATGGAATGGAAATGGGCTGGGATGGGGGATAACAGACAAATTGGGCTGGGATGGGGGGAACAGACTGGAAATGGGCTGTGATGGGGGAGGACTGCAAATGGGGTGTGATGGTAGGGGGAATGGACGAAATGGGCTGTGATGGGGGGAACTTGGACTGGAAATGGGCTGATGAAGAGCTGGATTAGGACTGCACATGGTCTGTGATGGTGGGGGGGATAGGACTGGAAATGGGCTGTGATGGTGGGGACGGACGGACTGAAAATGGGCTGGGATGGGGGGAAACAGACTGGAAATGGGCTGTGGTGGGGGGGAGAACAGACTGGAAATGGGCTGTGGTGGGGGGAACGGACTACAATTGGGCTGTGGTGGGGGGAGGACTGCAAATGGGCTGTGATGGTGGGGGGGATAGGACTGCAAATGGGCTGTGATGGTGGGGGGAATGGACGAAATGGGCTGTGATGGGGGGGGAACTTGGACTGGAAATGGGCTGATGAAGAGCTGGATTAGGACTGGAAATGGGCTTATGGGGGCTGGAATAGGGGGAAGTGGGCTGACGAGGGGGCTAGGATTGGAAATTAGCTGATGGGGCAGCGTGGAGGAAATGGGCTGATGAGGGACTGGAATGGAACTGGAAAAGAGCATATGGGGGCTAGGACTGGAAATGGGCTGATAAGGAGCTAGGATAGGACTAGAAATGGGCTGATGGGGGGAACGTAGACTGCAAATGGGCAATGGGCTGGAATTGGACACTGGAAATGGGCTGATGGGGGCTGGAATAGGACTGGAAGTGGGCTGATGGGAGTTGGAATAGGGCTGGATATGGGCTGATGGGGAGCTTAGAGTGGAAATGGGCTGATGGGGGGCTGGAATGGAACTGGAAAACAGCATATGGGAGGCTAGGACTGGAAATGGGCTGATGTGGAAGCTTGGGAGACTGGGACTAGAAGGGGGAGATGCTGGGTGGGTCTAGAACTATAAAGGAACTGATTTTGGGGGAGGACTAGAAAGGGATGGGAAATGAGAATGGAGAGGGGAAAAGATATTTTGTGTGGGAGGGAAGAAAAGTCTACGAAGGGCTGGGTATTGGAAGAGTAAGTGTAGATTGAGAATGGAAGGGTGAAATTTGAGTGGATGATAAAGCAATAAGAAATGGAGGAAAGAGCAAAAGGGGAAAGATCAGTATGTTAAAGCAGATATAGAGAAAAAAATTTGGAAAAAAAATCTAAAAGAGAAGAAAGGAAAATGGATAGCTCGCAGAAGACACAAAGAAACCAGAAGAAAGTGACTGGAGCAATTGCAACTGAAAAGAAAAT
The DNA here is from genome assembly GCA_033557465.1 of Ichthyophis bannanicus. NCBI lineage: Eukaryota > Metazoa > Chordata > Amphibia > Gymnophiona > Ichthyophiidae > Ichthyophis > Ichthyophis bannanicus. Next base: position 514,229,639 of record CM066031.1, on the reverse strand, counting down.
GCACAAGCAACAAAAGGTAGAAAAATACTTTTTTATTTTGAATTTATTAACTGGAATATATCAGCTCTGGGAAATGTGCATTGTTAACATCTTTTGTGTTTTGTTTAGTACAAGAGGAAATTAATTTATAGTTTTATTTCTCCAGTGTTGTTGTACATCACAAGTTTGGCTTTTGGGGTTCCCAGTTTAATTATTGTCTTCCTATTTCTAAATTGTGATCCCTTGTTCTTTGACGGTCTATATTCTGCATTTTAACCAAGCTGAGGTATTCTGTTCATGTAGTTTCTATTTGAACATGTCACTTGTTCTCTTTCCCCAGTAGGAGATGCATTGGTATTCTCTGAGATGTATTGGTTTAATATTTGCAGTGTTGCCTTTTGATAGGTAGGGTTTGGTGCTTTGTGAGTCCTGGCAGAGCTGTTATGATATGGTGGATGTGCTATGAGTTCTAAAAGGTCAGTGTTTATAGTACTTCCTAATGGGCCTGGCGGTTGGCACTGGAATATAGTAACGTAGAAATCTATTAGTCTTTCTTTATCCAGACACTCATTAAGAAGCATGTTTACTAAAAATGCATGTTAACATTATGCAAATATTTATGCAAATGAGTCTCCCTATGCAAATGAGGCCCCGCAATTAATCTCCACACATGGCCCCGCACCCCCCTTGGGCCGCCCCTCCTTACACGTATATCTGTACAGCGCTGCGTGTGACTGGTAGCGCTATATAAATGCTCAATAGTAGTAGTGGTAGTAGAAAATGCCTTTAGAAAATCATCCATCCAACCTTGAGGTGCTCATATAACCCCTCTTCTCAAGTTGCTTCACTGGCTCCATGTTTCTGCATCCAGCTCAAACTTCTCCTGCTGACCTATAAGTACATTAACTCTGCAGCTCCTCACTCCCTTTCCTCTCCTCACTCCCTACAATGTCATTAAAATGATTAATATGCAAAACTAGGCTGCTGTTTGCTAAACTGGCTGATAAAGCCTAGAGCTCAGAAGTCACACTATGCTACCACTGCCAGAGTTACCATTTTTAGAAATGATTAAAATAGCCTTTATAATTTCTTTCAAAATGTTGCCATGTGGGAAAAACAAAATACATCTGTGAAAAAAAGCAGTCGGGGCATGTTTACTAAAGTGCTCTCACAGCTAGCCTAGAGTTTAGCAAGTGGTAAACAGCACGGGACCATGGTAACTTACTGCATGCTAAAAATGCAGCGTAATAAATACTCCACACTAACCACATAGTGTATGATTGGACAAGGACCGAAAGGGTGGAGGACAGAGTGTGCATCATTGGCACATGCTAATCAACAAATGTTGCAGTTAACATGGGTGCACTTACTGCCACCCATTGAGGAGCTGCTAAGTGCACCCATGCTACTTGTGGTTGCAGGTTTAGCATAGTGAGGCACTTCTCACCACACCAACTGCATGGGGGACTTGCCAAGAATGCCCCCACAACATAGAGCAGATAGGCCACACCTCCTATGCTAATTTGCAGCACTAAACTTGGGGTAAATGCAGTTTAGTAAACATGCCCCACAGGATTTCATTAAAATATAGTGCAGCATTGCCTAAGATATTTTATTTGTAAGAATTTAGAAAAAAGATATGGTAGCAGATCTGAAAAATTTAGTACATTCATGACATAATCTTGTTTACTTGAGACTAGTTAAAATGATTAATCTCACATTATTTGCTTTAAAAGTCTGTATGAAAGTAGTTTAATTTATTTTATTTAAAGTTTCTTATATACCACGCTATTTATCATCAGCGCGGTTTACATAGAACAAAACAATCTCAGTACATTAGAAACACGTATGAGTTACAGATAACAGGTCAAGAAACTTGGTTAACAAGGGCAACTATTTACAATACAATAATGATTGACTATTTGTATAAAACAGACTCAAAGAGCATTTCTGAACATCAACAAAACAGAATGAACAACAGTAACAATTACATTTTAAAAAGCTCACTCATTCATCCTGATTAGGAGACTAAGTTCAATGAGGGTGTAAGACATTCCTAAATAGGACGTTGTAACTCCCAGATGATTTCGTTAATTAGGCTGAATGCTTTCTTCCATGTCTTTTCATTTCATTATAGTCTAACTCTTAGAAAGTCTTTTCTAGAATTTAATTTCATCTTTGTCTTCTTCTATAATAAATTTAAAACACTCAACATATTTTGACTTATATTTAATGTTTATATATTTAGTACAATTAAGGATGCACCTATTGCATTATAATAGATAGTACTACAGTACTATTGTTTTCTCGATAAGAATAAAGGCGCGGGCAGGGTCCCGGCGCCTGCTCATAACCGGGTGCTCTGCCCGGCACGGGACCCTGCTCGTGCACTGGGCTTGGGGGGGGGGGTAGGAATGGGGGCCGCATGGGCCGTGCACGATGTGCATGCGGTGCATCGTTTAAATTGATTGGCTCCGCTCGAGAGGGGGCGAGCAGAGCCAATCAGGGTACAGGCAGCCATGTGCTCTGGCGTCCGCGAGACTCACCAGAGCATCCACAAAGAAAAAATCATCCAAATAGTGGACAACCTCCCCCCTACCGACTCTCCGCACCAAACTCCAGTGCAACGAGCTGAACTTTTAAAAGTAAGCGCAAGATACCGCACACCCCATGGGCCTACACTTATCAAAATAAAACGCCCCTTCGAACTGAAAACCCAACAACCTGAAGGAAGATGGATGAACTGGCAGCAAACAAAACGCCGACTCGATATCAACCTTCGCCATCAGTGCCCCCCGCCCCGCCCTCCTGACTAGCTCCGCAGCCTTGTCAAAAGACTGATAACGCACCGTGCACAAATCCCGCGGAATCAAATCATTCACGGAGGATCCAGACGGAGAAGATAAATTGTGAATTAGACGAAACTTTCCGGGTTCCTTCTTTGGAATAATGCCTAACAGCAATACCACAAAATCAGGGAACGGCGGCTGCCGAAAAGGCCCCGCTATCCTCCCCAACCGTAATTCCTCTGCTATCTTCCCCCGTGCTATAGCTCCCCAACGCCGCACACTGTGTGAATTGCGTGGTGAAGAAACCACAACCACCCCATGCACCGGAACCACAAAACCCGAACTAAATCCCAACTGCAACACTAACCTATCCCGCCTCCGCGGATAAGAACTCAACCATGAACACAAAATCGGAACCTGGATCGGCGAAGGAGCCAGATCAAACGGCCCCCACTTATTTGAGGCCAGTCGGCGGCTGAGCCCCGGGCCCGTTTTTAACACATTTTGCTGCCGCATGGGGACCTCCACAGCTCGAGCATGCATGCCAGAATTTACAATCCGGGAAGGGACACATCGACCGATTAAACCTCCAGCACACATCACTCCCTCCTCCAGGGGACGGCCGAGCCGGTCCAGTAGCAACTCCCCCCCGAAAGGAACGAGCCGCCCCCCCAACGACCACCGACCCCATCTTACCCCCGCTGCCCCCACTCCCCCCTCCCTTGACCGACATCTGTGTTAGCCACAGGTTAATGTCTTGCGTGCCCCACGTTAAAAATTTATTCTCCTCCATTTTATCCCTGAATTTCTCGTCGTAATTAAGCCACGACCAGCCTTCATGCATTTGAGACGCTTCAAGAATGGAATCCGCATAGGATAACAACATCCCGGACTGGTGAGGAAAATGATGCCCCCACACACTCGCCAACCGCAAGAATGATCGCACCCAATTAATTACATTCCGTGACACCTTCCGAAGCCGCCCCGCCTTCTCGTCCTCCTTTCGCTTTTTCTTACTGTCCCCAGAACACTTCCTTCCTTCCAGCAAACGAAAAATATCAATATATTTCCGCTTCCTAATCTTTCGCCGCAGCTTCCTGGGGACCCCTTCCCACAATTCCGACAATGGAACCAAAGGAGCCGAACCCCCACCAGCTAAACTCGCCTCGACCCCACCCCCCACGGCCGCCCCATGCCCCTCAACGGCCGCCTCCGAGGCTCCAGACGACTCCGAAGATGATGAGGAGGAAGAAGAGGAGTTACGCCGATAACGACACCCCCGCTTCCTCTTTCTGCATGCCTTGCCTGGCTGAGCGGACTGCGACCCCCGCTCGAGCGATGCGCCACCATCAGCCTCTCTCAACTCACCTGGCGTGACCTCGATGCTGCGGGCCCCGGACGAAAGCGGCCCATCGCCGCTAGGCCCCGCTGACCGCTGCTGATCCGCTGCTCCAGAAGCCTGGACGCCGACTCCAGCTGCACCCTCTTCAGCAGGGGGCCTCGCATCAATACTCCCCTCACTGCAGGACACCACCGCAGACGGAACAGGACCCGACGCTGCCATATAAGGCACCTGTGAAGACAAAAGGGGAAAACCCAATGAAGACAAGCCCAGAGCACTCCTCGGGGGCCATGCCCCAGTCCAATCCACCCTAGAGGAGCCCTGCCCCCCTCCCAACCAGTGTTCCCACGCAGACCGCTGCCCCGACGGCCCAGACCACCCTGAAGGTGGCAAACCAACAAAAGGAGGAACAAAACCCCCAACCGGAGACATCCACCCCCAAGCGTCCCCCCCCAGCCGCCCCAAATACCTGCCTAGGTCCCCCCCCCATTGGCCCAAGGCCGATTTGCCTGACACTCCTTTGTCTTTTGGGCTGGTCAGAGAGCAGCAGTGCGGCCTATCGGAAGAAATCTTGGGCTCGACCCGGCTGAGGTGGCGATCTCATGGCTGGGCGAGCGGGGGCTGAGGTGGACTCAACTGCTGCCCTTGCTTCGTCATCATCTGCGGGTTCGAGGACGGCCAGCGGTCGTGCTGGTGCATCTTGGTGGCGACGATTTGTCGGAGTGGTCTTGCAAGCAGCTTATAAGGGCGGTGAAGAAGGACTTTACGACTTTGCTTTGCTTGTTGGACAGAGTCATCTTGATTTGGTCGGACATTATCCCGCGACCGTCGTCATGGGGCCAGCGGAGATGGTCCCGTGGGCTGACCAAGATAAATCGGCAGATTGGGAGATGGGTCTGCGGAAGAGGGGGGTACCAGGTGCAGCATGTGTGGGTTGATGTAGCCTGTGCAGGGTTGTATAGGGCGGATGGTGTTCATCTCTCGCCAGTCAGGATGGACTTGCTTTTGAACGACTGGCAGGAAGTGTTGGAGAGAGTTGTTCAGGGTGGCCGCACTGGTCGCAGCTTAGGGTAATTGGGGGGGCGGCACAGCTAAAGTTTTCTGTGCCGGTGGCGGGATCCCAGAGGTTTCCGGGGTCCAGAGCCTTAGGCGACTCGGGACGGGGGCGGGGTGCCCTCGACCCGGACTACCCCTGGAAGACGTTTGCTAGTAATATGGCGAAGTCGGATAGGGGTGGTCGGAATGTTGCCAGTGGTGTGACCATGGATACAGCGGAGGCGAGGTCGCTTTGCTAGTAGCATGGCTGGTGATGCATCGCTCCGCTGGGGGGGGGGGGGTTGGGATCATTGTTCCTGTTATGGTTTTGTTGTTATGTGAAATAAAGCTGCGACCAGTTGTTACCATACTTGGCTATCGGAGTAATTTGTGGAAAGGAAAGGAAAAAATTGGTTGAAAGAAGGGGTAGGGGTTTTGTGTGTGTGTGTGGGGGGGGGGGGGAAAGCAAGGTATAATTAAAGGGTGAGCGCCGGGTCTGGCTACCCGGTTACAGTTGTCGGCGTTCTTTAATGTGACATAATTTCCTGTCATTAATATTCCACTTGTTGGACAGCATTAACAGTTACAGAAAGCATAGCTTAAAATAGGCACTTTCCTGTCCCCAGAGGATTTACAATCTACACAAAGCCGGTACTGAAGTCACACTCTATGAGGTATGTACGCCTCTATGCAGCAACTTCAGCACTGACATGCAGAAAGGGGTGCATATGCAAATTAGACATGTGTTAAACTGTGGCACAAATGTCAGCATTAAACTGGGAGAGCAAGCCAAACACATGCGCATAGACGTTTGGGATACTCTCCCAGAGAAACAGAGTCATCTGAAGGGAAGTTTGACACTTTGCCACAGATGGGCCAGGCATTGGGGAAAGCCACCCCTTCCCCCCCCCCCCCCCATGCCTTCAAAATACTGTCAGGGGGCTACTTCTCCACTTCCTGGAAAGATCTGTAGAATAGTATAGGTGCGGTCTTGGGCAAGCCACTTAACCCTCCATTGCCCATGTTCCCTGTAAGTACTAGTGTATGTGTCTCATATGCCCTCGTGTTAAATGTATCCCCCAATTGTGTTGTGACCACTTTGATTGAAGGATAAGGTGATATACAAAACTTTCTAAATAAAATAAATAAATAAAGTTCATCTTCTTGGAAAGCTGATAATTGCCCCATTCCTAAACAATTCTTCCCTTCCTCCCACATATTTAAACCATTTACGGGACATGGGGGGGGGGGGGCAAGGAGAAAGAGAAACATAGGACATCTGCAAGTTCTCTGATCTCTGTCTTTGCTGAAGAGGGGCAGAAGTCATCCTGTCTGTCTGTCTCTCTCTCTCTCTGAGAGCTTACTAACTTCAGTGCCGCATGGCTTAACTTGGAAAATGTTTTCAATGTCAGACCTCTGCATGCTTTTCTGATTTGTTTACATGTAATTTTCCAAGCTCATTCTAGAGAGCTTTACCCAAAAGAAGCATTTGAATTAAGTAGTGCAATTTCTAGGTCCAACTGTTCACTGCTATCAATGTCTCTCTGTTATGAATGTGCCTCTAATTTTTGTTTTAAAAAATACAAAATTAGCAACATGGAAATACGATTGCAATATGGGATTGAGTGTGGGGGGTGTTGTGGGTGTGAGGGATGTGTGTGGAGAAGTGTGTATGTGGGTAGTCAAGGCATGAAAGGATGCAGGGGGATGAGAGTGTGTATGTGTTAGAGTGTATGGGTCAAGGCCAGCCCAACCATCAAGCAAGACTAGGCAGTCACCTATGGAAGCAGCTTTTGAGGGGCAACAACGAGCAGTGGCAGTCAAACACAGAACAAACACAATAGATCCTGACAGCCACACAAACTCAAAGAGCCATCAGCTCATTCCTCTACCTGCAGGGAGAGTGGGCACACACAATACAAACCGAATGCAACTGCTCAGCCTGGGACAATGTCAATTCTACTTTCCCCTTGTTGGAATTATGTCGCGATGGGTGGAGGTTACCTCGGATTGACAATTCCCAGTGAGTGGTTTGCAGGGAACACTAACTTGCTCTGAGAAAGAAAAGTAACAACAGTAGGAACAGCACATAAAACTAAATAAAAGACCCTACATTAGTAGATGTTACATAGATTAATTATTTTTATTTAGATCCAGATAAATTGTCCATTTATTGGTATATGAACAACATATTTGCATCAGCTGACTGAAAACAAAACAGCTCCTCATTACCTTTTCCCACCACCGCAGGGAGGAACAAACCCAAAACAACTTAGCAGCCATGGGCCACTCGGGCATCTCTCCTGATGCCCCCAGGTACATTTTTATTTTTTAAATTCTTGACATCAGGTTACATCAAGTTTAATATTTAAAAATACAGGGGGGGGAGGTATTCAAAGCAATTAATGTGGTTATGATGATTAGTGCTGCTGAATGTCCATGGGGGCCACTGCTGCATGCCCTGCTGCTGACTGGCTAGCTGAGTCGTTCCAGGGGCAGAGCGGACACACCACCTGCTGGTAACCAGGCAGCAGTGATATTGAGCCGCTGCCAGTTATCACAAAATGAAGAAAGTTAGGCACCTGAAAGGCTGGCCTACTTTTGCCACAGCAGCTAACCAGGCAGCGGCTGAATATCGCCCAGTTAGCTTCTTTGCTAGCCAGCGGAATTAGATATTCACTGCCAGTGGCCGGATATGGCCCAAGTACTGACTATCTGGGCACTTTGTTCAGCCATTAACTAGATACTGGCGCTGACAGGGCCAGTGCTATGATTAGGCAAACCAGGCAGTTACCTAGAATGCCACTGCCAACCCTCTCCAGGGCCTGTCAGCACGATGCAGCACTTACCTAACCTCACCCCTGCTGCATCACACTTCCCGACTTGTATGAAGAGCTGCTTCTGTTCCTCCTCTGACAAAAGTCTGGATTGGAAGTAGCAGCTCATACAAGCCGGGAATCACAACACAGCATCAGCAAGATTAGGTAAGCAGTGCATCGTGGTATTAATCGCATCAATGCCACTGTGCAGGGGCAGCAATAAGGGCGGCAGCACAGGGGGGCGTGGCAGAATGGAGGGCTCGCCTAGGGCACCTTTCATCCTTGCACTGCTGCCGGGGGCTGAATATCCAGATGTTTTTCCGCTAAGGCAACCAGCATTTTAAAAAAACCATCAACTGCCAAGACAGAATAGCATCCCGCTTAAATTTTAAACTATGATAAAAGAGGTGACAAATTCCCAGATAGCTATGAAGGCTCATTACTCTTTCATATCAGACACATGCTAAAGCAAGTGAGCTGTGAAATATATTCATTGATAGAGTACAGGGGAAATGGAGGCAAGCATTTTTCATTATAGGTTCCCCAAAAAAGCAACAAATGGGCAATACTTGTGAAGAGTAATTTTATAGCAGGAAACCTAGGCAGAGAGGACGAGATGGTGCTAATTTCAGTGCAATTTTTCATAAAGATAACATAGGTGCCAAATTCTCAGTGTGATTCCTTTTGAATTCAAAAAAGATTTATTAGGTCATTAGGAACCTTTATCATCATCTTGTTCTGAACTGTATAACAAGTATGATTGATTTCTTCCTGGTCCTCTAGACCAGGGGTCTCCAATTCATCCTGGAGGGCCGCAAACCAGTCAGGTTTTCAGGATGACCCTAATGAATATGCATGAGATAAAATTTGAATACAATAGGGACAGTGCATGCATATTCATTAGGGTCATCCTGAAAACTTGACTGGTTTGCAGCTCTCCAGGACCAGAATTGGAGACACCCTGCTCTAGATGCTAGAGCAGGGGTTCTCAACCCAGTCCTCTGGACAGACCTAGCCAGTCAGGTTTTCAGGATAATTACAATGAATATGCATGAGAGAAATTTTCATACAATAGAGACAGTGCATGCAAATCACTCTTGTGCATATTCCTTGTGGTTATTCTGAAAACCTGACTGGATAGGTGTATCCTGAGGACTGTGTTGAGAACCCCTGCCCTAGACTATATAAAAGAGAAATAGATTGTCAAATGGCAGATGAAAATGATCTGAAATTACATTTGGATCCCCCTAAGACTGCAGACACCAATTTAAATGCTTGCCAATGATGAATTGAGACAAGGTTTCCTTCCTTCCTTCCTTATAAATAAAGGCTTTGCATTTTTAAACAAAAGTGTCCTAAAATTCCATAGGGGCATGTTTACTAAGCGCTATGCACATTAAGTGGCATTTTAAAAAGGATGTCTAGATGCGATCTGGGGTGTCCAGGTCAAAATGTCCCCAAAAAAGCCAGCAGAGAAGATTTCAGATACGCGATTGTCCCTAATGTGGATGTCCTCAGGGACAGCTACTTGGAAGTCCCCGCAATTCTAGACCAGTGAAGTGTCCCAGCCTGCCATTCTGAAAGCTCAAACATTTGGCAGTGCTACAAGCACACAACACGTTTCCAAATTTCCAACCACTTCCATTTCTGGTCGTTGATAGTATGGGCAATACTAGGGCATTATCTTCTCTACACTCTCCCAGTGCTTTTACTAGCACAACGAGCACTTTGCCTATTCACGCCTGGAGCAGGTATAAATTTGGTCATGGCTCAGGACATACAAGGTGTTTCTGAAATTAGATGAGGACGTCCAAGTACTTGGGAACACCCCGAACACACCTGCACCATGTCCCCATTCTCCCTAGACATCCTGACTTCAAAAATGTGTCCGTGGATGTCTCTGTGCTTTGGACATTGGCATGCCTGTTTTCAGATGTCCAAAGACCAAATAAAGCTTCTAAAATAACTCCCCATTAAGTGCCACCATGCCCACAGGAATAAAATGGGTCATGGCGGCACTTACCACATGGCAAAATTTAGTAAACATGCCAAACTCAGAGCCCGATTTTCAAAGGCCTTTACTGAGTAGCTTCTCTAGTTACCCATGTAAAGGCCTTATTTGGGTTTTTCGAAGGGCAACTACATGGGTAGTGCCCTTCAAAAATCTCAGATATGTCCATAATATGCCAAGATGCTAGCCGCATAGCATCAGGGCGTGTTGGGACATTCCAGGGCTGAGCAGAGGCAGGCCATGGCACTACGCATGTAGCATTGATTTTCGATGCTACACGGTTAGCGCTCTGTACCTTAAAGATGGGTGTGGTCTTCCTACGCCAATTTTTAAAGGCACTGGAACTATGTAGTATTGAAAATTAGTGCTACACGGGTAGTTCCTGTGGCTACCTGGCTGCGCAGCGACACGCAGATTTTCAATACTGGGGCCACATATGACCCCACCATGTAAAATCCAGGTTAGGTGGGCGGACTATGCACCGATGCAGGACATAGCACCGCCCAATTGAAATTCGGGCCCTCAGTATATAAATTCACTCTCTAGGATAATGCTTTAGATACCATCAGAAAAAGATCAGTACCCCATGAAATACCTATTTGATTCTTGTTTTCTTTGGCTAGACTGGTACGTAAAGGGATTGTTGTCTTTTTTTCAAAATCATTTATACCTTCAAATGTCAGGAGCAACAATGGGTGCTCTATTTGCACCATCAACTGATAATTTATACATGGCTTTAATCGAAAAGTGATTGGTTTTATTGCTCTAAGGTTTTCAATAAGATCTTTCTAAGGCAGCGTTAAATTGTTGATATTTTAAATTGCGGATGTGGAAGGATGAAGAGCTTGGTCAATATTTTTTTGTCTGGTTACTTTCTATCCTATAGGACTAAAAATCCATCTGCCTTATTTTCAGTTTTAGCAGTATAGGAAAATATGCACCAATAGGGAGGATTTTAAATTGCAGTCCAAGGGGTCCCTTTTACTAAAGCGCGTTAAGCAGTTAGCACGCATTTTGGCAGAGATCTTGTGTTTGTCTCAGGCTTTCTTAAATTCAGATACAATCTTTGTCTCACCTACCTCCACTGGGAGACTATTCCATGCATCTACCACTCTTTCCGTAAAGAAAGATTTCCGCAAATTACTCCCGGGTCTATCTTCTTTCACCTTCATTCTATGCTTCATTGCAGAGCTTTCTTTCAATTGAAAGAGATGATCCTCCTGTGCATTTATGCCATAGAAGTATTTAAAGGTCTCTGTATCTTCTCTCTCCTGTCTTTCTGCCAAAGTATACAGTAAATATTGACATCTTTATGACAATCCCCATATACCTTATGACAATGCCCACTGACCTTTCTGATAGCCATCCTCTGCAGGCGTAATAGTATGCACAAAGGGCATGTCAATTTTAGGGGTAGATTTTTATTTTTCCAAGATTTACAAACTATTAGTGACCAAATTATGCAGTTTTGCATTCTGAACCTAAAGCTACCTTCAGAAACTTCTTAAAATGAGTCTTACCTACATCAAATCACAGTTGAAACATGTGGAAATTGTACATTCAAATAGATATTACTTAAATAGTCTGAACACCACCTATAGCCACGTAATTGTCTTTAAAATTTCATTTAACAAAATCCAGCAAAAGCATATAGTTACTCACCTGTAACAGGTGTTCTCTGGGGACAGCAGGAATCAGTCCTCACATATGGGTGACGTCAGCACGGATGGAGCATCGCCCCAGCTTTCAAAGAAAGACTTTGGGAGGTGCACCACACAAGCATGGTCCCCTTCCCGCCCAAGGGTACCATCCTGCCTTAGTCTAATGACATAGCTAAGATGGAAAAATTAAAATATGGTAGAGAAATAACTAAGGGAAAAAGGGAGGGTTGTGAGGACTGATTCCTGCTGTCCCTGGAGAACACCTGTTACAGGTGAGTAACTACGCTTTCACTGGGAACAAGCAGGAAGTCAGTACTCACATATGGGACTCACCAACTATAGGCTACCAAAAACCTGTACAAAATACCATGGCAGCCAGAAAAGGAAGCCTTGAGCTGCAGCAGTTAAGTCCCAAGTGAGAGACTCTCGCATGACCCAAGTGGGCGGTGCAGAAACAGCACTTCAGTAGCCTGAACACAGAAGGGTCAGAGGGCAAGAGTTGCCTACATCCCGAAGTGATTATGGAGTACAGCCTAGCCAAAGGCTCTGTCCCATCACTGTTCAAAAAAGCATGGGACAAACACAGAGGATCTCTAAAGGAAAAAAGGGGACTGTTGTAGTTGTTGATATGGAAGGACAGACTGGATAGGCCATGTGGTCTTTTTCTGTCATCATATTTCTATGTTTCTATCAGGACTCTCTCTCTCCAGGCAGTGGTGAGCTGCGAAGGTATGGACCAAAGACCAGGTGACAGCTTGGCAGATTTCCATCACAGATACAGAATGCAGATTTACCACAGAAGTAGCCATAGCCCTGATGCGGTGCACTGTGACCTGCTGCTCTAGTGAGATCCCAGCTTGCTCATGGGTGGCAGACTGCATTGCCCTCGCCTAAATGGACAGGGTTTGCTTAGTCACTAGAGCCCTAGTTGACTGGGGTCATAGGAGATGAAAAACTGCAGAGCTTTGCAATGGCCCCGAGTCCGTTGCCGATAGAAGAATAAGACCCTTTTGCAATCCAAAGTATGGGGGATGGTCTCTGCCTTGCTGGCGCGAGGCCTCAGAAAGTAGGTAGGGAGCATATCTCTTGATTGAAGTGGAATGGGGACACCACCTTCAGCAGAAACTTCGGATGTGTGCTCCCTATTCTTTTAGAACCTCATGTATGGGGGTTCTGCCATCAAAGCCTAGAGCTCGCTGACCCTGCGAGCTGATGCGAGTGCTATGAAGACGACAACCTTCCAGGAGAGGTACCACAAGTGGCAGGTAGCCAGAGGCTCAAAAACAGCAGCTTAGTAAGCTGTGAGAGCACCATGTTCAGATCCCATTCCACCGTTGGTGGGTGTTCAGGGGGTTTGGATAGTATGGCGCCCCCGAGGAAACATGATACAAGCAGCCTTGTCAAGCTGGACCTTGAAGAGGGTCTTTGCGACTGGTGGGAGTAGAAGCTAGACAACTGTGTGTTGTGCGGGCTGGCGAACAGGTCCACTAGAGGGATGCCCCCGCATCAAAACATCTGGATCCATCATAGGATCCTGGCACCATTCATGCAGTGGAGGAATATGCTCAGTTCGTCTGCCAGGGCATTGTCCTGATCCAGGAGGCAGACTGCTCTTAGGAGCATCCCACTGCATGTCACATATGAGCAGAGGGCTACCACCTCCTGTTAGAGGGAGTACAACCCCGTTCACATAGAACATTGCAACCTGGCTCTTGGTCTGGATTAACACCGACAGGTGTTGCAGCCGGTGGCGGAAGGCTCGGAGAGCCAGGAATATTGCCCAGAGCTCCAAAAGGTTGATCTGCAGCTGGCATTCCATCTAAGACCAGCTGCCTTGTAGGCGGAGATCCTCGCAACCAGCTCCCCTGCCCAGCAGGGAGGCATCCGTGGTGAGGACCCTCTGGGGGTTAGGCCTAGAAGGGCATCATGGCCTGCAGGTGGTGGGGGATCTGCCACCATTCAAGGGAGTCCACCAGCTGGCGAGTCACTCTCACCCTGTCCCAGAGCCTGCCCATGGCTTGTGTCCACTGAGAATGAAGGCACCACTGGGCCACCCTCCTGGGTAGGAGGGTATATGGGGGTCACGTGGACCATAGAGGCCATGTGGCCCAGCAGGCAGAGAAGCCAGGTGGGTAGCAATGGGCGGTGCTGTACCTCTGCGGCTAGCCCCCTAAGGCATTTTGACCTGAGGGAGGAAAGCCTTGGCCTGGACGGTGTCTAGCTGAGCCCCTATGAACTCCAAGCACTGAGCCTGGGGGAGGTGTGACTTGGGGGAAGTTGATGACAAAGCCCAAGTGCTGCAGGGCATGGAGGGTGCACATGGTGGCGTGGTGCATCTCTGCAGCTGTGCCTCCCCTTTATGAGCCTGTCGTCCAGGTAGGAAAATAAAAGAGGCCCCTTGGAGACAAAGGTGGGCTGTGACCACCACCAGGTACTTGGTGAAGACCTTTGGCAATGAGGCCAGCCCAAAGGGCAGCACCCTGTATTGGTAGTGACCTCCTCCCACCACAAAAAGTGTAGGTATTTTTGGTGGTTGGGATGGATCAGGATGTGCATATAGGCATCTTTCAGGTTTAAGGAGCACAGCCAGTCTCCCTGCTGGAGGAATGGTAGCAGTGTTCCAATGGACAGCATCTTGAACTTCCCTTACCAGAAATCTGTTCAGGTTCCCAAGCGAACAAGAGGCCTCAGGCCCATCTTGGACCTGCAGGATGAGGAAATATCTGGAGAAGAAGCCGGTGCCACAGAGATGCTTGGGCACTAATTCCACTGCCTTGTCCTCAAGGAGACCTGTGAGCTCGGTGAGGAGCAGAGTCTAGTGGAGGAGAGATCTTAAGGGCTCGCCTGGAAAGTATGACAGTGATGCCTGTTGCATGTGGAAGAGGTAACCCTCCTTGACCACTTGCAGTACCCAGGAAATCGGTGGTGATGGTGGACCACCTGTGGGCAAACAGGGCCTGACGCACCCCTGTGGGCTGTTGGGGACCTCAGGTCAGGCCCAAGGAATCAAAAGCTCCTTCGAGGTTGAGCCAGAGCCTTTGGGGTCTTTTGTTTGCATGGGCCATGTCTTGCCCCTTGTGGTGTTGGCTTTGCTGCGAGGCTGAGAAGGTTTGGAACTGTGAGGCATTGCCATTCCTCCCTTTTTCACTCAGGAAGAAGGGCGTCTGCCCTGGGGCCTTCTTACAGGGCTGCAACAGAGGTCTTTTTAGAGTCTGGTCCTTGTCAAGAACTCAGTCTATTTCAGTTGCCTTGTCTGCCATGGGTTTCCCGAAGAGATTCTCTTCAATACAGGGGACATTGATAAGCCCTCTCGTCCCTCTGACCCAGCCATAACTCTCCTGGGAGGGATTGAGCTCGCCGGAGCCGGACGCAGCGTGCTTGGCCCAATCGGGGCAGCCCAGCAACATTTAAAAGAAGCACGATCAGGCGCACCCACGCCTGGCGGGCCCGCGCCTGAGGCGGAATCCTACTATGAATCCGCATCCACTGACGATTCCACGGACTGAACAGGCCCAGAAGACATCAACACCGGATGGCACTGGTACTATGCTTCACAAAGTAAGCATTAACCATGCAAATTAACTATGTCAGCAAGGGGAACAGAGCAAGATACTGTATAATCGGCGTGAACCAATTCGAACCAGCCCTAAGAGACCTATTTAAACCGGTAATACCTATATACCCATACAACCCTACTAACATTAGCTTCCGATTGCCTACATAGTAAGTGGATGATAGTTCCATCTAGCTAATTATGTTGTTGTCTAACTGCTGTAATGTTTTGAGGGTGCATAAGTGTTTGATGGCACATAAATGTTCCAATTCTTTCAGTGTAAGCCTTAAAATGTGAAATTCTCTGTCAGAGCAAGACTAAACATTTCCAAGCTCTGCCTGTAATGCACTGATGGTACTTAAGTTGTAAGACTGTTATAACATACCCACTGTATTGCCCTGTACTGTATTGCATCCGGAAGTGCGGATCAAACTTAACCCCTAACCCACCTATAGCGAAATGGCACCCTCCCAACTAGCCTTCACTTGCTGCTATCTCCTCAGCAACATATTCTACAAAACCCTTGCACTCACCACCACCCACAACCCCATCCCAGTCCTCCACGGCCTAGGTAAAAGTTATTCTCGGGGCCCCCGCCGAACACCCATAGAAACCAAGCACAACCTACATCCACACCTACTATACATATCCCTTCAACATAGCATGAAGGCCCAAGCTCAGAAGCACCAAAATCCCCATAACCTAAGATGTGCCCTCAAACGCACGCTCAGTCCGCAGGAAATGGTCTGCCATCTCTGACCTTATAGCCAACTACAACATGGACATGCTTCTAGTCACAAAATCATGGCTGTCCGACTCAGACTCAGTCCTCCTCAACCAGCTCACCCCGCCTGACTTCTCAATCCACACATGCCACAGAACGAACCACAGAGGCGGAGGCGCCTTCATCTTAGTAAAGATGGAGTTCCAGTTTCAACTGCTCTCCTCCAATAGCACAACCGACCTGGAGTCAACCACCATATCCAACAAGGACTCCACCATCAGTCTAATCTACAGATCCCTGTCATCCTCCCCAGAGGACCTTTCGACCATAATTGACCTCGCCTGCAACCCCCAAAAACCCACGCATATCAAACTGGGTAACAGGTGACTTTAACCTACCAGCTCTCCAAAGCACCCAATCCACAGTCTTCCCTGAAGCACTCAACGAGTTGGGATACAAACAAGTAATTGCTGCCCCCACCCACACAAAAGGGAACATACTGGACCTGGTCTTCACCCCAATACTTGCCATAAGCCCTAGCTTCAACCGCGATACATCCATCACTCCAGTACCATGGTCCGACCACAGGCTAATTAAATTTCAGATACCCATATGTCAAGATTAAAACACCCCTTCCAAGACAGACGAGGTTCCCACAGCACCCACAAGACATTTCCGACTCTTTGATAAAGATGAGATCAGCAAAAACGTCCTACCAAACCTCAGCCTGGCATCACCCAACCTCGACGAAATGATATCCACATGGAATGACAGCCTAGGATCCGACGCACATCTACCTGCCTCAAAACAAGCCACCAAAAAGAAGAAAACCTGCGCAATGGTATTCCACAGAAATATGCACTTCACTACTCCACCTCAGAAAACTCGGAAGACGATGGCGGTGCTCATGATCCATAGACGACCTGGCAGCCTACAAATCCCACTTAAATACACACCGAGAAGCAATCTCAAGGAAACTGAAGGAACATCACTCTGAACTCCTGCGGCGATCCCTAAATAAACCCCACAACCTTTTCAATATCGTGAAATCCCTGACAAAGGAGCCTTCCCTCTCCCAACCTGGCCTGCTACACCCACAGGACTTCACAGACCACCTACAGGCCAAATCCAACCAATCCAACAACACTATGACCCACGAACAAGAGCCCGGGACACACCACTTAACACCATTGACAGCATTCACACCTCCGTCCGCAAGAAGCATGGAGGACAACACCACCACCACAGCCCCCAACGACCCCTGCCCAGCATTCTGGATAAGAACGTTGTGCATGGAATTCAGCCCATCTCTAACCAAGATTATGGACCTATCTTTTTCAACAGGTGCATTCCAATCGGCTCTAAAACAGACGTCCATCCGGCCCCTTCTCAAAAAACAACAAACTAGACTCCAGAAAGGTGGAATCCTATTGACCAATCTCCAGTATTCCCCTACTGGCCAAAATAATAGAGGTCGTACAATGCCAAATCCAACATCACATTGAAACCACTGCCCCATTTGACCCATGTCAGCACGACTTCAGAGAATCACACAGCGTGGAGACCGTCCTCACCACTCTACTCAGCACCTTAATCACAGGGATTGACAACATTAGTAAAGGATACGCGCTAATCTTCATGGACATCGCTGCTGCTTTCGACTCAGTCAACTACAAGCTGCTCCTGACACGTCTCCGGAAGAAGGGAATCCAGGGTTCAGCCCTGAGTTGGTGCAAGTCATACCTAACAGAGAGATGGCAGCAGGTAAGAACTGGCTCCGGAACCTCCAAGCCTTTTCAACAAATGCAAGGGGTCCCCCAAGGATCATCACTCTCGGCCCTCCTCTTCATGCAACCTATCTGTTCAATCATCCGTTCTTTCAATGTCTCCTGCCTAGTGTACGCTGATGATGTACAACTCTTCACACCATTCTCAACCAACCAGCTGGATTTCTCGACCCTAGCAAAATGCTTTGATGCTGTCAGAGTGGCTCCACTCGCAGAGCCTCAGGATTAATTTTAAGAAAACAGATGTCCTCTATCACCAGGAACCACTCTTTCACACACCCCCCCACTTCAATAAGAGTAAGAGACGCTGAGCTCCTGAGCAAGCCCACCATCCGCTACTTGAGTATCACCCTTGACCAGCAGCTCGACATGAAAGCACACGTAGGCAACACCACCAGGGCAATTTATCACAAGATACAAACAATCCGCCACCTACGACCCCTACTGGAACCAGACGATTTCCGGACGGTTTTACAAACATTGGTAACACCCCATTTTGACTACGCCAACGCTATCCTGCATGGACTACCCAAGAACACTCTGAACCCCCTGCAACTAGAAATGAATGCTGATGCCCGCACCCTGCACGGGGCCTCCAGAAAAGACCACATAACCCCAATCCTAAAACACCTCCAATGGCTGCCGATACACTGCAGGCTCACCTTTGGAGTATTACTAATGACCTTCAAAGCCCTCAAACAATCCTCCACCTCCTTTATGGACCTCATCCTCCCCACCCCGCCAAACAGGTCCAGAAGAGCATTCGCAGCAAATGCACTCGTAATCCCTACCGCAATAGCAAAATGCTCCCAAGCAACAAAGAGCAGAGCATTTGTATTTTACGCACCTACACTCTGGAATGCCCTTCCAACCACCATCCGAGCTATAACTGACCTTGCCCAATTCAGGAAGGCAATAAAGCACCATCTGTTCCTCCAACACTACTACCAGTCCAGTGAACGTCACAACCCAGCATACCCGCCACCCACCACAATGACACCTCCAGCATGCCCATGTCATACTGAATCAATCACAGCCTGAAATACTGCTGCATAAACTTGTAAATAGTTATAAACTGTATAAAGTTAGCTAAAATGTAAATGTACGTAGTTCAGAGCATTCATAGCTCCACAACCAGACCTGTGGCATACCTGTGCACAAACAGCTCAGTTGTATATAGTTTCCCCTGTTAACCCAAGTTATAATACCTGTTCTCTGTAATGTGCACTGTGTGCTCCGCCGCTTTGCACAAGTTGTTGTTAGCGCGGTATAGAAACAATTTGAAATAAATAAATAAGTTTGTCCTGAACCCATTGTTCAAGGTCAAATGACTGCAGCCATGCCTGGCGTCAGGCCGCAGTGTCCGTTGCGGCTATTCTGGCTGAGGACTTGAAGCAGTCGGAAGCTGCTCAGGATAAAAACTTTGAGCACTCCTTGGCCACCGAGGCCAGAGACTTGAACCACTGAAGGGGTTCCCCATCAAGTCCTGCTGAGAAACTGGCAAGCTCCCTTGCCAGTTCTTTGAGGTACATGTCGATGCATAGTTGGTAGGATTGGGACTTCAGCAGAGGGCGTTGAGGGTCCGGCCTCCCTATCGGGGGACATTGAGGAATGGGTCTTTTGACTCCTGAGTTTGTGCATGGCAGACTCAAAAACGACAGTTGTGGGGCAGTTGAGTCTTCTGGAACCCAGGGCTTTGACGGACTCAGTACATAGAGTCCAGTCGCCTGCTGACAATGGACACCGATGCCAGTGTCTTCCACATATGGAGAAGGAAGCACTCAAGGATCAGAGGAACAGGCATTGTAGGGGCTTCCTTAGGGGAGGGGCCTCGTACTGGAGAATCTCCAGTTCCTCTGTGTGGGAATCCTCCTTGGCCTCAAAGGCGAGCACCTTAGCTATGTCCCACACAAAGTCAAGGAAAGCGAAGTCCATGGGCAGGGAATGGTGTTGAGGGCATGTCTCTGTGTTGCTGAGTGTCCAGGGATGACTCATCCTCGGTTTCCCATTCTGACTCGAAGTCTGAGGACAGGTCCAAAGCCCCGCAGTCAAGGCCTGTGATCCCCGGCGGACCTGTATCTGAATCGCATGCACTCGCCGGAGAAGATCAGTGCCCCAAAGAATGGGACCAGGACCTTGTCCGATGCCGGTGGCGCTCAAGGATCGGCTCGATGTCCAGGTAAGCCCTCGATGTTGAGGGTTCCATCATTGGGCAGAGGAACTGGACATAGAAGTCAGCTACATGGCCATGAGGGCAGATATACTGCTCTTTAAGGCCACCATCCTGGTCTCCATGCCAGTTGGCTCTGCAACCTTCGATGCCGGCACTGAGGACTTTGAGCCCGGCGTCTGTTCTGTCAAGGGGGAGTCCACAACGAGGATGGCCTCAGGTGTCCGAGGTTGGTCGCCAGATACAAATGACTACTTCTGGAGCAGCTTGGGGGCCACTCCCACTCTGAGTTCTGACTCACATCAGGGACTGCGGGGCCTGGAATGGGATTTTCCCTTCTTCCCAGATCTGTCCTTGTCCTCCAGGGCAGTCTGAGGGTTTTGACTTTTGCATTCCACCTCCGTGTATTTCCTCTCGGAGGACCCATGGTCGCGGGACTCAGAGGCAGTCCGGGCTTTGTAGAGCAGCATTGTATCGGAGGGGGCTCCGAAGCGTGATGTTGCTGGAGACTCCGGTGCAGTCAGATTTGTGAAAGAACTGTTCTTGCTGCAGTTGACGGCTCGATGGCCTTTGTGGTCATGGTCCTGCAGAGTTTGCAGTCCAAGTCGTCAGGCTCTGGCCCTAGGAAGCAGTCATGTGGGTTGGTGTGGGACATCATCTTACCACACCGATCATATTTCTTGAAGCCACTGGAGGCCATCGGGGAAAAAGGGGGCCATTCCACCCAGCAAGGGTCAGAGAGGCATGCAGCAAAAAAGGGCGCAAAGCACTGGTAAAGGGATATCTTGATTTAAAAAAAAAAAAAAAAAAACCAACAAAGGAGTGAACCCAAGGAGTGACAGAGAGGCAAGCTTGCTCAGAGGTGGGAAAGGAACAGATGTGTGTACCAGACAAAAACAGGGTAGAAAGCATACTTTTTCTGGGGGAAACTGGACAGGCGTCTGGAGGACTCAGTGGAAAACAAGGAGACTGAGGCAAGATGACACCCTGGGGCGGGAAAGGGACCATGCATGCATGGTGCATCTCCCAAAGGCTTTCTTTGAAAGCTAGGGAGATGCTTCCATGCGGGCTCCGTCAGTGCAGACATCACCCATATGTGAGGACTGACTTTCTGCTTGTTCCTGGAGCAGAAGCCATATTTTGTTTGCTTCTGATTTGGCTCATGAGCTCCTGCTGACCATCTGATCGCTAATATAATATTCCCTCCTCTCCTGATTGTACACATGACCAGCAGCCTCAGGTGTCCGAGGTTGGTCGCCAGATACAAATGACTACTACACACCTTTCTATGGACAGGGTGTGTGATGGCTACTCTGGAACTGCCTTGATCTCTGCTGTTATGGCACAGGTAAGAGGAAGCTCAGAGACTCCGGAGCTCCAGTCAAGTAATTGGGCGAGTGTAGTTGCCTCATTGTTCATGGATGTTGTTTTCCTGATCTCACACTGCTGTCTCCAAGCTGAGTCTTCTCATCTCTTTCACCTCTGATCTTCAATATCTTCTCCACTGCATCTCTTCTCTCCTATTCCTCTTCACTGTACCACATAGCTTGCAGAACAGACTCACTGTAACCATACCAAACTGACCTTCTCACTGTGAGCATGACTGTTTTCCTTACCTCTTCACATTGTTCTTTCAAAGGTTGCAGCTGGAAAAGGAAATGCCTGGGACCTTGTGTCCAATTGCTATTTATTTTTATATTGAATTAGTTCATCATGTACACCCCAACACAGAAATAAGTAAGATAAACTGATAATTAAGGCACAAAAGGCATTAATATGCAAAGCTAACACATAAAAACTATTATCAGAGCACTTAAACATATTTCAGTAATTTGGGTATTTCTGCATAATTTCTAGAAATTACAGGTAGGTAAATAACATTATACAAAATTTAAAGCTAGTTATTGGTTTGCCACATGAAATTGTACCATTTTTTCACTAGTGCTTTTTAAAATTATGACATCTCCAAAATAGACACACCCTAATGCACATTTAAATACATTCTTGCATGTGACTTTAGAACAGGCATGTTCAGGAGAAGAATTTAGGCACAATATGGGCAGTTACTATCTACATGTATATTTTATAAAATACATGTACATATGCAGTTCATGAGCTAATATTAATAAATTTATATTCCACTATTTCTATAGAATCAAAGTGTAGAATAACAAAATAAAACACAGCA
Organism: Ichthyophis bannanicus; assembly: GCA_033557465.1. Classification (NCBI taxonomy): domain Eukaryota; kingdom Metazoa; phylum Chordata; class Amphibia; order Gymnophiona; family Ichthyophiidae; genus Ichthyophis; species Ichthyophis bannanicus. The sequence continues at coordinate 514,207,581 of CM066031.1, read as the reverse complement.
TTTCAGTCAAGGGAAGTACATAAAACCTTTCAGCATAAAATTCAAAAATTAGATTCAGTCAGTCATCGATCCCCCTTATTCTTCCCTACTAATCCTCTTCCTGACCAATGCTCCCTTGAAGCTGTGCACATATGCGTGCTCACATACATTGTGAAGATCTACACCCTTGTGCAAATTAATTGAAACAAACCGGATTTTTTTAATCTTTTCAGCTTACAAATTATATATGCATTTAATTTTGATCTTTTTTTAAACAACTGGGTTAAATCATCACATATGAGATGTTTCATCGTTATTTGTGGGTTTATGGGTTAAATGATGTAATAGAGGATGTGATATGATGTAGGAATAACTTAGTGTGTATGCGATTATAGTATCAGCCTACATTGCATCAGATTTTCAAGTGTATTCTTAGTTCTTAATTCAACCATTGTGCATGATGGATACAACACCCAGAAAACACACAAAGATAGTCACCCTGCACAAACACACAGGGAAGACCTACAGGAATATTAAAAATATAGTTGTGTCAGTTTCACAACTGTCAGTCGTGTGATCAAATCTAAAAAGGAGACAGGATCCATCTCGCCTAAACCAAAGGGAAATTGTGGTCATAAGAGAAAAACCACACCCAGAGAAAGCAACTATGTTCTCAGAGAAAGTAGAAAAGACCCTTGGAAGACAAGCGACACATTAAAAAGAGATTTAGAAGAGAAAGGTATAACGGTTAGTTCTTCCACAATTTGCAGGTGACTTTTGGAAGTTGGTCGAAAAGCACAATGACCTCTGAAAAACAACTTCTGACAAAGGTTATGAAAGAGAAGTGCTATAAATGGTGACTGAAACATAAAGAGTGGACCAAAGAAGATTAGAAAAAAGTAATATTCAATGATAAAAATCATTTCTTCGTCCAGAGCCAAAGAAGCCAACATGTTTGGTGTTCACCTGGAGAAAAGATTTGTGATTCCCACATCAACCAGAATGTGAAACACCCCCCAAAAGATGATGTTCTGGGGGTGTTTCAGTTATTATGGAGTTGGTAGCTTGCACCCAGTCGAGGGAATGATGCATTCACAACAATACGTTGATGTTCTCCAAAGAAGAGTTGTTCCAGAGCTAGAGAAGACATTTCCTGATGGATCTTGCATCTTTCAGCAGGATCATGCCCCATGCCACACATCGAAATTGGTGAAAGGTTTTTTCAAAAGAAGCAAATAAAAAGTACTGGACTGGCCAGGAAACTCTCCAGATTTAAACCCAGTAGAGAATCTGTGGTCCATTTGCAAACTTTGCCTTCATGGAATAGACTGTACAACAAAGGAGAAGCTTATTCAAGCTCTGATTCAAGTCTGGTACAGGGACCCAAAAATCATTGCAGACTGCTCGAAATTAGTAGACTATGCCAAATCATGTTCAGATGCTGGTAAAAGACAGAGGAGGTCATATTATGTACTAATATGTGGCTATTAATAAGATTTTCAATGGAAATTCCAGTTTTCACTTATTTTTCACTTTGTTTCAATTAATATGCACAAGGGTGTATGTACATAGCACAAAAATATAATACGGCAAATTTGAATTAACTGTTAAAAAGCAGAACAGAGAAACCAAACTATTTGCATCTGCCTGGTCTTAGCAGCTGAGCATTATTACTTAGTCAAGTGAGCAGAGCACCAGTTTAAGCTGTTTGGGTCCCATCTATTGAATGGCGCTGTAATATTAATCATAGATTGTTAAAATTTAATAATGGCAGTGTCGCCAGCAATGTTTGTTTCAAGCTTTGTGAGAGTGCTTCTCAGTGCATGGCTTCCATCATTGCCGACTTCCCCTCTGCAGCTTACCACACCCTCTCCAACGTCCACCCTGCTTCCAGCACCACTTCTACCCTGCAGCTCACCACTTTTCCATTGTGGGAGAAAAAGTGGTTCTCCGCTCCAATTTATAACATTTTTACAGCACGTTAGCAATTAGAAAAGTTTGTTCAATGTAAACCGCATTGATATCATGAAAGGCGGTATAAGAAATGTTAAATAAATACTCTTGAAGGAGTCACTTTTCAGAAAGAGAATTTCAGCAGCTTGAATGAAAGTATACATATGCTAACGCTTATGCTTGCTTCTGAGAAAGCACAAATGTCTGCGCCTTTGATGTATGCATGACTTCTACAGAATGTGTGCTAGTATTTTATATAAAAAAAAAAAAGACGCGAGTGCTATTGGGGCCCTTTTACTAAACGCCACTAAGAATGTGTACGTATTGTGCATTGGTAACACATTAAGTGCAAATCATCCGCATTGGCCGTCAGGGGCATGACCTGTATGTTGCTAGCAGCTAACATGCATTGGGGTACCCTAACAACCAGCAAAGCAACATCAGGGCACCCAACACCATCTATATAAAGTGCTGTTAGGTGAACCCGTACTATGTGCTATGGTAACTTTATTCACTCGTTCTGTGTTTGCTACACTCATGCTCTGCCTCTACCCACCCACCGTGTACAATAGTGTGCGAGTGCCAGTTAGCATGCATGTCAGTGGTCAGCAGCTGGCCTACCTGCACATTAAGGTTCACTGAGACCAGTTACTACTCCCTAAAATATGTGTTTGTGGCGTTCAGTAAAAGGGCTCCATTGTGTCTTGTGGTTGAAACAATAAGGAGCACTCTACTGGGCTCGGGTGAGTCCACTTGGGATTCTCTTAGTTCTTCTCCAGTTATGAGGATACATGTATGCTTATAGACCAGTACTGAAGAAAGACCACGGCCACACCAGGTATGTCTTCACAAACCAAACAAGTTTATTAAGGGGACACAACTTGGCCAAGTTTCAGCACTGAGGCCTACATCAGGGGTTTAAGAACACAAAAAGCATACATACATACATAGTTGTATAAAGAGAATTATACAAAACATCTCAAAAAATAAACTAAAATCATATACACTAAAAGAGAAAAGAAGAATATCGAAGATACAGCTATAAAAAGGTAGACAAGCGCTGGTCACAGAGAAATAACAAGAGTATCATTAAAACAGTTACCAGTCACATATATTGGAAGATTCCACTTGCGATGACAATGTAATTAAAAAAAGAAGTCAGATATAAAATACAGCCTACAAAATAAAGAAATGCATCTATAAATGTGCATTAATAAAAAATTACTGCAAGTTGACAACTGACAAACACTCACCAAGCGCGAACATAAACAATGCATCAGTAAGTTGATCACAACCCTATTTTGCCTGTAAGAAGAGAGAAGAAAGAGCAACTACTATATAAAATGAGTAAATACCATTAAAAACATGTGAAACAGGAATGAGAATAAAATTAAAATTGGTATTGATAACCAGCTATTATTTATTTATTTTTTTTACCATCAATTCCATTTCACAGGTCCTTTGGCTCAATACTAGCCTATGATGGAACCAGGTTTTTTTTTTTAAATTCCCTACAAAGGACCTTTTACTGTCCTTTTTAATATGTTTTACCATCAAGTACATCTTTCCCCTTTCATAATGTGATACTAAATGTTTTTAAGAGTATGAACTTGTTTTATATAGCAGTTGCATTTTCCTCTCTTTTTACAGGCTTCTTACCATACTAGGTCAGACCCAAGGTCCATCAAGTCCAGTATCCTGTTTCCAACAGTGGCCAATCCAGTTCACAAGTACCGGGCAGGTTCCACAATGCTTTTCCCAGGGTAAGCAGTGAATTTTCCAGGTCCTGTAATGATGGTTTATGGACCTTATCTCCAGGAACTTGTCCAAACCTTTTTTAAAACCAGTTACACTAACAGCTTTTACTACATTCTCTGGGAACAAATTCCAAAGTTTGATTACATGTTGAGTGAAAAAAAAAATCTCTTACTAGTTTGAAATGTGTTACATTATAGCTTCATTGCTTGTTCCCTAGTCTTTCTACTTTATGAAGGAGTAAACAACCGATCTACATTTACCCATTCTACTCCATTCATTAAATTTATAGACCTCTATCAATATCTATCCTCAGCCATCTCTTTTCCAAGTTGAAGAGCCCTAATGGTTTAAGCCTTTCTACTACTACTACTACTGAGCATCTGTATAGCGCTACAAGTCGTAACGCAGCACTGCACAGACATGTAAGAGACAGTCCCTGCTCATCAGAGTTTACAATCTAGTCAAGACAGAAAACACAGAAGGTGCAGGCAGTGAGAAAACAAGGGGGAAAGAAAAAGGAAATGGAGATCAGGTGAGTTTTCAGGCTGGATTTGAAGAGGGTCAGAGAAGGTGCCTGGCGTATAGACACAGGTAGTTTGTTCCAGGCGTAAGGTGCAGCAAGGTGAAAGGAGCAAAGGCTGGAGTTAGCAATATAAGAGAAGGGCACAGACAGAAGCAGTTTGCTAGAAGAGCGGAGTTCCCGAGGGGGGTTGTAAGGAGAGATGAGAAGAAAGGTAGTGAGGAGCCGCAGAGTGAATGCATTTATAGGTCAGCAGGAGAATCTTGAACTGGATGTGGAAACAGATAGGGAGCCAATGAAGTGACTTGAGAACAGGAGTAATATGGGCATGACGAGGCTGGCAGAAGATTAGACGCACAGCAGAGTGTTGAACAGACTGAAGGGGAGAGAGATGATTCAAAGGGAGTATGTTACAGTAGTCAAGACAGGAGGTGACTAAGGAGTGGATAAGCATTTTAGTAGTGTGTTCAGAAAGGAAAAGGCGGATTTTGCTGATGTTATAGAGAAAGAAACAGCAGGTCTTAGCTATCAGATGGATGTGTGTGGAGAAAGAGCGAGGAGTCAAAGACAACCCCAAGATTGCAGGCTGAGGAAACAGGAAGGAGTACAGAGTTATCCACAGAGACTGAGGGGAGGTTTTAGGGGAAAAGATAAGACATTCAATCTTGGCCATGTTCAATTTCAAGCAGCGGTGAGACATCCACGGTACAGAGAAGTTACCAAATGGTAAAGGGGATGAAAGGTTACCCCTAATTCTGCTATATCCTTTTCAAGATATGGTGACCAGAATGGCATACAATATTCAAGATGCAGTAGGTTCTTCTGAAGTGGCTTCCCCTGCTCTGGTGGGCCCTTTCCAGTATTTTGCTTGGGGGCTCTTAATTGGAGTGATCAGGAGGGAGTGGGTTCAGACTCCTGTGGGTCACTGAGAAGGCATCCGAGTGCTGTAGATGGCTTCTCGGGTAAAGAACAAATAGGGAAGAGGAACTGGAGCTACTCTATATAGAACTGGAGCACCTGGAGTAGCAGGTAGTGCTCTGGTATACGAGAGGTTGATGGAGGTATGGAATCAGAAACATGCCATAGACATGAAGAGCACAAAGGATGGAGTGAGGTGAAGAAAAAGTACAACCTACCACCATGAATTGTCTGAAAATGATTTTATAATCCTTTTGATAACACCCTACATGACTGTGTTTCAGCATGTGCCTTCATCAGGGGTGCAACCTCAAGTATAGGAACAAATTAAAAAAACAAAAACACCCTTGCCCTATCAATTTTCATAAGAGTTAAGGTTTATGATGAGGAAATTCAGAAGCAGGCTGCCAAATTGGGTACACACAGAATGCCAAAATGTTAGAGAATGGATATTCATAGGAAGACTCAACACATGCAAAATAACACATTTTTAACTAAGATGGGGTAAATATATTACAAACAGCACAAAATACTATTAGAATGATGAGTTACATATTGATTGTACCAGTCAGACTGCTTAAGGAGAAAGTGAACATATTGCTATACTTGTTTCTGCCACTGCGTTTAGCAGTGATACATCCAAACTGGACGTATATCCCTCGCTAAACACCAGGGGCCGATTCCTTATCCTAAGCTCCCCACACGTACAGAGGTGGTGTGCAGGGCGCTCTAGATGGGGCATGCTGGACTCCGACCCCCGAGTAATTGTATGGTCTGTAAGCGTTTGAGAGTTTTTGAAGGCTTGTAAAGATCCAAGGTGCTGATCATAGGTAAGGAAATTCAACACTACTTAAAGTGGGCATCTCTCCCCAACATTGGACAAGGAGAAAAGGGGAGAGTACTGAATCAGATGGTAGCGGTTCTGGAGACAGAAGCAGCTATTAAGATTCTGGGTGCTGAAAAAGCCACTAAAGGAGAATGGTTACCCTATTGAATATTACAACTTTATTATAGGCTCATGTTGCTCCACTGTTGGTTAGAATTTTTAATGAAGCCCTAGTAATAGGTAGATGACCAGACTATTTACGGAGCTAATATAGTACACATTCTTAAAGTGAAGAAATCAGTGGAACAGTGCAGTAGATTTCTCTCTCTCTCACTTCTCGATTGTGATGTGAACCTTTTTGCTAAGATACTGGTCAGCCAGCTTAATGGCTGAAAAAGCCTTTGACAGGGTGGAGAGGTAGTACCTGTTTGAGTTATTGGACACTTTTGGGCTGGGTGGTAATTATTTTAAATGGGCCCAAGCTTTGCATGTGCAGACAAGAGCGAGAGTGATGGCTCATAGTGGCCATTCGGAAGTGTTTTATTACATCAAGGAATGAGACTTAGTTGCCCTCTCCTGCCTCTGCTTTTTGCCTTTGCTACTAAGTCTTTTGTGTGAAGCATAGAGAATAACCTGGAGATTTGACCAGTACATGCAACCTCCCGCAGAAGATTTCTTTAGATAAGGAAGAAATCATTCTGTTCCTGAATGACACTGCCGCCTCCATTCCCTAGCTATTAGAGCAATTTTCTGCCGTATCTCTTCTATCACAGTTTAAGGTCAATCTTAAGATGACAAATTCTGCAGTTGACAAGTGGGGAAGAGCTATCAGGGTTAGATATCCTTTTTAAGATAGCATCAGGATGGTTATGGTATCTGGGGGTGTAGCTGATCCCCAGACAGACCAATTACTGTATTTTAGCTAAATTACTTTCCTTTAGCTACTAGGTAAAAAAGGATTGAGCAGTGGGAAGGATTGCAATGCTGAAAATAATGGTGGTTCCTGGTATTATGTACTTATTCACTCAGTTACAATCCTGAACATGTATATACAGAAGTTGAAAACGAAACAGAGTCTGTCTGGGGAAAAAAGAAGGCAAGGATGTCCTGGAGTTGGTCTATGTTGAGCGCCTGAGGTATCCAAAGTTAATGTTGTATTTCTAAGCTGCGGTTCTACGGGTGATACATTATTATTTGTGACTAGTAGAGGTGCATTGGGTTGACTTAGAAATAAAAAATGATGGATCTCAGTTCTGTGTTTGAATCAGTAGACAGAGGGGAGGCCGGGCTGACTGTGGCAGGCTAAGGGGTATAGGCCTACTGCCTACATGATGTGTTTTTAGATCCCATTCTCCAAAGTTGGTGGGAGGGGGAGGGGGGGGGGGAGATTTCAGAAACAAATTAAGAGTAAGGGAAATATTTTTCCATAGGGAAGAAATTGCACACCCTGGCCTCTCTCATTTAAAGTATTTCAAGGCTTACATGAAAAATGAGAAAGTGGAGGGATTATGCACTTCTCTGATTTGATATTGGAGAGTAATATTCTTTCCATGCAGCAATTACAGGCTAAAAATGGGGTGGAGGACAATATTTTTTTTTCCAGTATTTGAAGATGATAAGTTGTACTGTGGTGACAGCACCGGAGGTTGATTACAGAGGCGTGAGAGAGTTATCAATATCCCTATTTAATGTGCATTGCCAAGTTGAAGCTAAAATATAAACCACTTTGACTGAAGTGATAATGTGGTATAAAAAAACTATTAAATAGAAGATTGCCTCTACTTAAGAAGGGCTTTAAGGGACTCTTATCAAGGATTTACAAGACACTGCAGGGTGTGTTTTTGCAACGAAACTCAATGCATAAAAGGGCTTATAATGCTTGCCTCCCCCCCCCCCCAAGAAGATGATGATGATTGGAAAGTGGTGTATGAATATGGACAGCGATGTCTGGCCTTCATCCCCTGCAAACAAATCTATCATAGATAGCTTGGTTGTTTATGACTCCTGCTAAATTGTATAGAGAGTGATATGAGTTTGGGTGATTGCTGGCAGGGTTGTGGGGTTAATGGCACCTTTTTCCATTTATGAGGGAAATGCAGAATCATACAAAAGTTTTGGGGGAAGATCTTTGTCTATCTTGCTGCCATTACCCATCATCCTCGTCGCGTTGACCCTTGGTCCTATCTTTTGGGATTGATGATGCTGGAGAGGATTCAAAGTTGACTGGGGCAGATTAGGCTTGAGTGGTGGGCTGTTGCTTGCAGCTAGGATGATAGTTTGTGAGAGCCTGGAAGAGAGTGTAAGGACCAGATGTTCTTGAATGGTGCATGAAAAGTAGAAGAAATGATGAGCCATAATAAATTGACCAGTTTGTTTGGGCTCCTTTCTGACATTAGGTTTGGCAAAGATGATATTAAATATCACCTACTCAAAGTGATGTTAATTGCTTTAGGAACTGAATGCACACAAGGCTGGGGGGGAGAGAGAAATAAGGGATGAGTTTGGATGTGCTTTATGGGTTCAGGGGTAATGGTATCGCCAAGTGACTAGGCGCCTTGTGGTATTTTGTTCCAGTTTTAGGGCTCTAACTATTAAATATTTTATTTATTTATTTATTTAAAAGCTTTTATATACCGCGCTCTTTAAAATCACTGCGGTTAACAATCAACCAACAACTCTTGTACAAGGCAGGGCAGATCTACCTTGTGCTTACATTGAACAGGAGCGGTAACTTGGAATTGTAACTGGGGTAACTATATACATGTTGGACCATTGCACCATGCAGTATAACGGCATGGTTAGGTCTGGATCTTATTGGTTATTTACAGTTCAGAGTCTTAGTATACTTACATTTGCATCTCCATTATTTATGGTTTACGGTCTTGATACGTTTTCGTTAATTTAGTATCACAGATTTCTTATATTTACATTTGTATGACATCGTTGACATATCCGGTAGTTGGGATGGAGTCTCGAGTTATCCTGGTTTGCATGTGATGTGTGGGGGGGAACTGCTGGTGTGGATTGGGGTGTGGGAGGTGGGGATGTACCGATGTGCGAGAAGTGTAGAAGGAATAGGTGATGCTTGAGGGCTTTCCTTTCCTTTTATATTTTTGGTTTCTTCTCACCTGCTGTTTTGGTGCACAGCTGAATGAGACACAGGATAAATTTGTGAGATGTTGATTTTTGGTATTTATATTCCCCCAGAAAAAGAATAAAAAACAGAAATCTCCCACAAAAATGTTTTTTTTTGTACAGCCATATCTGAATTGATGGGTGCTACATAAATTCTACATATTATAACTGTATATCTCTCATAAATGGAGGGGGGGGGGGGGGAACCTCAGACAAGCCGCAAAACAACTCCAAAAAGTCTTTGTTGTCATTCGGTGGTAAAAAGAATCTCCTCTCCAACAATTTTGTCAACTTTAAATGAACAAAAAAATATTCTTCTATAAACTTTAATAATTTAATCATGATTATAAATATTTGATTAAAAAAACAATTGGCACAGACTGGCTTAATCCCAAGTAGACAACAGAATTATGCTACAAACAGTCCGACGAGGCACATACATAGAACACTATATAACATAAGTACAAGAATAAAAACAAAATTAGAACTAGAATGGGATGCAAAAAAGTGTATTGAGAATCATCATGCTCTAGAAAATCCTAATTGTTCTTGGAGTCTGTTTCATAAGAACATACAGTTGTGGTCAGCATTACTGGCACCCTTGCAGTTAAACCCCTTAATGCCCTATAGCTCTTTAAAAAAAATAAGTGGCCAGTGAAATGGCTTTGGACTATATATGCATACATATTTGACTCATAAAAAAAAACAAATAGAATAAGACAAATTAAAAAAGGAAAAATGAGGCCAGGGGCAGATCCAAGATGGCTGCAGCCAGTGTGTGATCGGCTCCAATATATTCTGAATGGGGAAACTGAAGAGAAAAGCAGTAAGGCTCCTCCAACCGACCATGTCCCAACTGTTGACTTGCCTCGCAATGGTCTATTGGACTCGTTTCTTTGCCCGCCTAGGCAGTCGGGGTCGACCAGCAACAGAGGAGCAGTTTTCTCGGCTTTGGGGGCATCTGAGCAGGGAAGCTCTGCGTCCTCATCGGGTGTTGATCTAACCCCTGCGGAGGTGCAGCGCCCATTGAAACAGGACATTGCGATCTCTTCAGAGCAGAGGACTCTGGCCGGCAGTCCCGAAGCTGGTGTGCCCACCAGGGAATGGGGGCCAGCTCCAAGAAACGGGAAGGGGGAGGGTCCTATCTGATCATCATCCAGTCTGTGCTGTTTCAGCAGACGATACAAGCCAGTCTGGTATAGCTGGTGTGGAGAGTAGAGGTATAGCTGAGCTGAAAGGAGCTACTGGGGAGACTACATTGGATGTTTTCCTTGTACTCCCAAGCAGGATAAACCTCAAGTCCATTTGGTGTGCCATCAAACAACTTGCTGAAGCTTTATTACCATGAGCGAATACTATGAAAGCTCAATTTCAAGGTATTCGTCAGGACTGTGACAAGTACATAGAAGATATCTCCAAGTTGAAAGGGGTCTATAATGATCTGTCTATTCATGTGGATAGTATGGATGGTTGGGCTGAAGCTTTGGAAAGACGCTACATCTATGAAAGTGAAAATTGAGAGTTGGAAAATGAAGTTAGGGTATCTAACCTGCATTTAATAAACTTTCCTTAATCTAAAATTAGTTACCCCTAAAGATATATTTAAAGGTTATTTGGAGGAAGTAATGGGAGTTAAACCTGAGTCACAACCACCCATAAAGATTTATTATATTCCTCAAGGTAAGAAAACCTGTCTGTTCAGGTGGGGGCTTCTACTTTGGTTCAGTTAGACAAACTAAGAATTCCGCTATATTGGAAAGTTTAGATGTTGGAAGTATTGTTCCTGGGACATGTCTTGTCCCATTTGCATTACCATCTGATAGAGAACTGTTTTTGAAAATGTTTTTTCGTAGAAGGAATGTTAGAAATAGAGGATTACTGGTTAGGGCATTTCCGGACCTAGCACAGGAGGCCCAATGCCGAAGGAGGGAGTTCTCATCCTTCGGACAAGGGTCTATCAGCTGGGGGCATTATTTTTGGTCAAATACCCCTGTAAATGCTTGCTTAAATTTCAATCCAATTCTTATGTTTTCCTATACCCGTCAACATATATCCTTCCGTAAGGCTCATCCAGTTCCTAGCCTCACTATGGAAGTGTCTGGTACACCTCAAATGTACATGGTCATCTGCAACATTGGCCTATATCCTTTCATGTCTGCAATAATTAAGTTTCCTTTGGTAATTGCCTCAGATTGGGGGCTGGGATTGGAGCTGGGGCATGTTTTTGTTTCCTCGCTATATATAGTAATATAACTATTTCTCTGTTTTATCCTAGAACCTTTGTTTTCCACAAGTTGTGAGATTTATTTATTTAACAAGGTTTTTATACTGCTTTGTCATTTCATTCAAAGTGGTTTACATTGTTTAATGTATATTACCAAGTTAAAGTTACAGCGACATTGATAACTTGGATTTTTCCTGAGACAAGTGACTTGCCCTAGGTCACAAGGAATGCTAGTGGGAATAGATCCCTGCTCTCTTGGTTCTCAAAAAAGCGTGCTAACCACTGGGCTACTGCTATACTCCATGATGTTACACTTGTAGATCACAGAATGCTTAAATATAACATTAAAAAAATGGAAATAGTATAAAATCCCAGGACACTGCCAGGACAGGATTATTGTCACCCTTATAAACAATTCAAAATCTGTTTGAACAGAAGAACCACATTTCCTTTGCAGTACATAAGAACACAAGATATGCCATACTGGGTCAGACCAAGGTCCATCAAGCCCAGTATCTTGTTTCCAACAGTGGCCAAACTAGGTCATACGTACCTAGCAGTTTCCCCAAAAGACACAGGTTCTGCAATGCTTGTACTGGGTCAAGCATTGATATCCTGGGTCCCTTCTTAATAATGGTTTATGGACCTTTCCTCCAGGAACTTGTCCAAACCTTTTTTAAACCCAGCTACACTAACCACCTTTACTACATCCTCCGGTAACAAATTCCAGAGTTTGATTACACGTTGAGTGAAGAAATATTTTCTTTTATTAGTTTTAAATAGTTTAACCTGTAGCTTCATTGCATGTCCCCTAGTCTTTCTATATTCTGATAACGTAAACAAATCAATCTACTTTTACCCGTAAAATTAGATGCACCATATGATCAAGGGTGATATCTAATCTTTATTGTAGAACTTTATATAATGAATTGTCAGTACTTACATGACTTGAAATCAACCAATGAGGGGTAGCGTTAATGTTTAAAATGGCCATATTCACTCCCTGTTCCATCTTTATAATGGTGAAGACAGGAGAGCTGACTGAGACCATCAGAAAAGCCATTATAACCAAAAATCAAAATTTCAAAGGGGTACAAGGCCATCTCCAAAGACCATGGGATTTCTGTGTCTATAATTTGCAATGTTGTTAGGAAGCTTTTTCTACTCATGGAACTGTCAAGAACCTCCTAGGACGTGGTGGGAAGAGGAAAATTAATCCCAGAAGTCTTTGGATGCTCATGCAAACTGTTGGAAAAACACCATGTACAAGATCCAAAGAGTTTAAGTCTGACCTAGAGCAATCTGAGTGGTGGTTTCAACCTACACCATATGCCACGCACTAAAAGTGCTTCATGGGCAAAGGCCAAGGAGGACCCCACTGCTCAAAGACAAATATAAAAATGCACACCTGATCTTTGCCCAAACTCACCTTAAGAAACCATAATCCTTCTGGGAAAATGTTCTGTGGACAGATGAAACCAAATGAGCTCTTTTAGCAATGCACAGCAGCGATACATTTACAGGCAAAGAAATGAAGCTTATAAGGAACAACACACCCTTCCTACAGTTAAATATAGTGGAGGGTCCATTATGTTGTGGAGCGGTTTTGCTGCCTCAGAAACTGGAGGCCTGGAACATATTAAAGGAATCATGAAGTCAAAGGACTACAAAGGTATTCTGGAGAGACGTGCTACATAGTGTCAGAAAGCTAGGTCCCAACAATGACCCAAAACATTCATCAAAAAGTACAAGAGTGATTTAAAAGGAAAACATGGACTGTTTTAAACTAGCCAGAAATGAGTCCCGATCTCAATACAATCAAGAACCTTTGGAAAGAGTTCAAATCTGCCATTAGTAAAAGAAATCATGGAAGAATTCATGAGATGGAACAAAATCACAATTGATGAGTGGGAGAAACGACCAGCAAACAGATATACGAAACTTATAGACTGCTATAAGAAATGCTTGGAGGCTGTCATCATGGCCAAGCGTTATGCAATCAAATATTGGTGAAGGAAGCAATTAATCTTGTCCAGGTTATATTTGCTTTTTCTCAGAAATTACGATGTCTAAGTTGCACAGATGCCTTTTTTGTTGTATATCTTTGAACATACTATTAAATTATAATGACATACAGTTGGAATATTTCCAATTATTTCTCAAGATATTGTACATAATATACCTAAAACACAAGGGTGCCAATAACGTTTACCAAAACAGTAAGATACTGGGACATACTGGGTCAAACCAAGGGTCCATCAAGCCTAGTATCCTGTTTCCAACAGCAGCCAATCCAGGTCATAAGTACCTGTCAGGTTTCCAAAAAAGTACACAGATTCCACGTTGCTTATTCTGGGGTAAGCAGTGGATTTCCCTGATCATTTTTAATAATTGTTTATGGACTTTTCCTCCAGGAACTTGTACAAATCTTTTTTAAACCAGCTACACTAATAGATTCTAGTGCATCCTCTGGTAACAAATTCCAGAGTTTGATTACGCATTGAATGAAAAAATATTTTTCCCATTAGCCTTAAATGGATTACAATGTACTGTAGGTTCATTGAGTCTCCCCTAGTCTTTCTACTTTTGAAGGAGTCAACAACTGATCTATATTTACCCATTCCAATCCATCATACCTCCCCTCAGCCATCTTTTAAATTTTTATTTATTTTATTTAGCTGTATTTATATCCCGGTTTTCCCCGGGTCAAAGCGGTCAATTGGGGGATACATTTAACATGAGGGGATATGAGACACATACGCTAATACTTACAGGGAACATGGGCAATGGAGGGTTAAGTGGCTTGCCCAAGACCACAAGGAGTGCCTATAGGACTAGAAATCCCAGTCCCTCCGGCCTGAGATTGCTGTCCCCAGGTGGGACTTGAACCCCCGGCCCTCCGGCCTGAAGTACATTGTCCTAACCACTAGACCACCACTCCCTCCACTCCTTTTTCCAAGTGGAAGCCTTTTAAGTCTTTCCTCGTAGGGGTATCCTTCCATCCCCTTTACCATTTTTGTGTCTCGTCTCTGCACCTTTTCTAATTCTGCTAAGCAAAATTTACTAAGGGGTCCGTTTATTAAACCACAGTAACTGATAGTGTCGGTTCATCGTGCTGTGCTAAAAATTCCATACTAAAAAGATAGGAACAACTGGGCAGGGACTGGATGGGTTAGGAGTAGAATGTGGATGTTTTGGGTGCATACTAACTGCAAATATTGCAGTCAGTTAGCGAGGTGCCGTGTGTTTGCACCACACTAAAGACAAGAGGATGAATGCGCACACACCCTGAAATTGGCATAAGCCTCCACACTAGATTCACGCCCAATAAATGCTCTACTGGCATGCTCTTTAGTAAGCATGCTCCTAAATCTTTTTTTATTTTATATATGCTGGTGTGCTGTAAAGGTCAGGGTAATTAAATCCAACCTGAACCCACCTGAGACTGCTTTAAAACTTAAATGCGTCTTATTAAACACATATTTGTCTTGTTTCTCTGCCTGACTGGATTGTACTGTCAACGAAGCAGAGACTCTTTCTTGCGAGTAGCTGAATAGTGCTGCATGCATGTAGTCATACTGCAGAAATAATGGGTAAATAGTTGTTGTTGCTGCTGCTGCAAACCACAATGCAAACATGAAATATATACCTAACTTCTGGGTTATATGACACTTGACCCATGTTTAATAGTTACAGCTTGTGTTGTAGAACAAAGATGAAATTAGACTTAACTGCTAATTGTAGTTCCTGGAGTGTAACCAGTCTAGTCCCGGACCTCTGGGTTGCCAATCTCATCTAGCAGCTTGGAGACTGAGGAACTCCTTTTGTGATGTCACTGGTATAACCATCCGGGAGCCTCCTCCTGACACCAGTTTCCTACTGACAAAGCAGACTCACCGGAACAACAAGTAAAAAATAATAAGTATATAACTAGTAACGGTAAATCACACTGAACTGAGGGTAAGACCCCCCCCCCCTGCTGAACTGGATTTAAACTTGCAAAGGCACTTCAACTGCTAAGAAGGAAAGGTGTCCCTACTACAGAGAAGCCACCCTCCCAGGCTAGCCACCTCCCCCAGGTTGCCAAAGCCCTAGAAATGCAGAGCTCTTACCTGTTTCTCATCCGGACTTAAGACTTCTTCGCTCAGCAGGCAAGACCGGGGAGGGATACGGGGCTAGACTGGCTACACTCCAGGAACTACAATTAGCAGGTAAGTCTAATTTCAACTTCCTGAGCGTGTATCCAGTCTAGTCCCGGACCTCTGGGTTAGTACCAGAGCAGTGCCACCGATATTCAACCACGGGAGGGCCCAGGAAGACCAGCCTGAAGTACTGCTAATCCAAATATGGCATCTTCCGCCGCCTGCACATCCAGACGGTAATGCTTAATAAACGAATTCAAGGACAACCACGTCGCCGCTTTACAGATTTCCACCAGCGACACCAACTGAACCTCTGCCCAAGAGGCCGCCTGTGCCCTAGTGGAGTGGGCCTTCAACCCCTCCGGGATCGGTTTCCCCTTCAAAATATATGCCGACGCAATGGCCTCCTTAAGCCATCTTGCAATTGAGGCCTTCGACTCTGCTTCCCCTTTTTTCGGTCCTGCAAAGGAGCACAAAAAGCCTATCCGTCTTGCGAAACACCGACGTACGCCGAAGATACTTTTTCAATGCTCATCGGACATCCATCAAACGCAGGTTCCTCGCCGCTGAGGACCCCACTGTCTCACAGAATACGGGAAGGGAAATCGCCTGGTTCACATGAAACGCCGACACGACCTTCGGTAAGAACATTGGTACCGTTCGCAGTACCACCCTCGAGGACTCGAGAGAGAGAAATGGCTTGCGGCAGCCTAGAGCTTGCAACTCAGAGACCCTTCTCGATGAGCAGATCGCCATGAGAAACACCACTTTCAACGTAAGATCCTTGAGCGACGCCCTCTCCAGAGGCTCAAAGGGCTCCCTTTCCAGCGCCTCCAGAACGAATGGGAGACGCCAATTCGGAACTGCTCGTCTGCAGGGCGGCCTGAGCAGGGACACTGCTCTCAGAAACCGCTTGACATCTCCCTGGCTTCCAAGCGTCCGCCCACCTATCTTACCTCCTTAACAAGCCAGGGCTGCGACACGAACTCGAAGCGAAGCTGCTGCTAGTCCCTTCTCGAAGCCGTCTTGAAGGAACTGCAGCACCTGGGGAATGGAAGCTCTTAACGGCTCACAGCCTTTGTCTGCACACCAAGCCTCGAATACTCTCCAAATGCGAACATATGCCAGCGAGGTGGACCTCCTCCTGGCTCTCAGCAATGTGGAAATCATCCCTGCTGAATATCCTCGCGAGTTCAGCCAAGCCCTCTCAAGAGCCAGGCCGTAAGTGAGAACCGACCCACGTGGGGCATGCGTAGGGGTCCTTGAGACAGAAGATCCGCCCGAGCGGGAAGTCGCCATGGCTTTGCCACCAACAACCTTACCAGATCCCTGTACCAAGGACGATGAGGCCAATCTGGCGCTACTAGAAACATAGAAACATGACAACAGAAAAAGACCACATGGCCTATCTAGGCTGTCCTTCCATATCAACAACTACAACAGTCCACTTTTACCTTTAGAGATCCTCTGTGTTGGTCCCATGCTTTTTTGAATTCAGTTACTGTCATCTCTACCACCTCCACTGGGAGACTATTTCCGCATATCACTCCTGAATCTATCTCCCTTCACCCTCAACCCATGTCCCCCCGTAGCAGAACTTGCTTTCAATTGAAAGAGGCTCTCTCCCTGAACATTTATGCCACGGAGGTATTTAAACATCTCAATCATATCACCTCTATCCCGCCTTTCCTCTAAGGTGTACATATTAAGATCCTTAAGTCTGTCCTCATATGCTTTATAATGAAGCCCACTAATCATTTTAGTAGCCACCCTCTGCACCGACTCCATCCTGTTCACATCCTTTTGAAGGTGCGGTCTCCAGAATTGCACACTATACTCCAAATGAGGTCGCACCAAAGACTTATACAGAGGCATCACCTCCTCCTTTTTTCTGCTAGCCATTCCTCTCCGTATGCACCCAAGCATCCTTCTAGCTTTTGCCGTCGCCTTTTCTACCTGTTTAGCTACTTTAAGATCATCAGACACAACCATGCCTAGGTCCCGCTCTTCTTTAGTGGACAAAAGTACTTCACCTCCTATACTGTATTGCTCCCTTGGATTGCTGCAGCCCAAATGCATGACCTTACATTTTTTAACATTAAATCCCAGCTGCCAAATTCTAGACCATTCTTCAAGCTTAGCTAGATCCCTCCTCATGTTATCTACACCTTCCTGGGTGTCTTCTCTATTGCAGATTTTGGTATCATCTGCAAAGAGGCAAACCTTACCCGACAGCCCTTCCGCTATATCACTAACAAAGATGTTATAAAGAACTGGACCAAGGACAGATCCTGGGATAACCTGGACCAAGGACAGATCCTGGGATAATCTGGACCAAGGACAGATACTGGGATAACCTGACCGCGGTAGCACTCTATCCTCTGAAGCACCCTGCCGATCAACACCCACGGTGGGAACACATACAGCAGCTGTCCTGCCGGCCAGCTCTGGATGAGCGCATCCAGACCCTCTGACATTCTTTCTCTTCGTCTGCTGTAGAAGCGGTCTACCTTCGCCGAGTTGAACGTTGCCATGAGATCCATGACCGGAACTCCCCAGCGCTGAACCAACATCTCGAATACCTCTGGGTGCAGCACCCACTCTCCGGGATCTACCCGCATCCTGCTGAGAAAATCGGCTTCCACGTTCTCCACCCCTGCCACATGCACTGCCGATAGATCCAGGAGATTCACCTCGACCCAACCGAACAGGGCTTATGCTTCTACCTCCAGCGCAATGCTGCTGGTTTCCCCTTGTCTATTGACATAGGCCACCACCGTAGCGTTGTCGGAAAAGACCCAAACTGCTCTTCCTTTGAGAAGTGCTCGGAACTCCTGTAGTGCTAGGGAAACCGCTCGTAACTCCAGCCGGTTGATGGACCAAGACCTCTCCTGCGCACTCCACTGACCCTGCGCGAACCTGCCCTGACAATGAGCTCCCCAGCCCTGTAGACTGGCGTCCATAGTCAGTGGTATCCAGTCCGGCGTCTCCAGGCTACTCCTAGGGCTTCGGTCGACAGCCACCACTGCAGGGCTTGACGCATGTCCTCCGGGCAAGGGAATCTTCGAGACAACAGATCCCTCTGATGAGACCAACGGCACAGCAATGCCCTCTGCAAGGGCCTCATGTGCTCCCGAGCCCACGGCACCGCTTCTATTGACGCCGCCATGGTGCCTAACAGTCGCAGGTAATGCCAGGCCGAGGGCCTCCTTGCCAACATGAATTCCCGGACCAGCCTCCGTAGATCTCGCGTCCGCTGTTCCGTGAGAAATACCTTCCCACTGGCCGTGTTGAAACGGGCTCCCAAGTACTCCAGGCACTGGGAGGGCACCAATTGACTCTTCCCCCGATTGACCACCCAACCTAAACTTTCCAGGAAAGATACCACTCTGGCCGTCGCTCTCTCGCTCTCGACTCTGGACTTTGCCCGAATTAACCAATCGTCCAAGTACGGATGTACTAGTATGCCTTCTTTCCTCAGCGCTGCCGCCACCACTATCATTACCTTGGTGAAGGTCTGCGGCGCGGTTGCCAGACCAAACGGCAAAACTTGAAACTGAAAATGCCCAAAGGGCAGCGCGAATCTGAGAAACTTGTAATGATCCGGCCTTATGGGAATGTGGAGGTACACTTCTGACAAATCGAGTGAGGTAAGGAATTCGCCTTTTTGCACCGCCACGATCACCGACCGCAGCGTCTCCATGCGAAAATGTGATACCCGAAGACACCGGATCACTTTCTTGAGATCCAAAATAGAACGAAAACCTCCGTCCTTTTTTGGAACGATGAAGTAAATGGAGTACCGACCGCAGCCGCACTGATCTGGCGGTACTGGCACTATTGCCTTGAGATCGAGCAGCCGTCGTACTGTCTCCCACAGGGCCCTGCTTTTGGAAGGAGACCTGCCAGGAGACAGCACGAATGCGTCCTGTACTGGACTTGAGCTCCAGCGCATAGCCCTCGCCTATCACTTCCAGCACCCACTGATCAGATGTGATTTGGACACAGGCAGAATAAAAATTCTGCAGCCGACCCCCCCCACGGGGAGCAACGGTGCCTGGGTCCACCTTATCTCACTGGACCTTTCTGGAATTAAAACGATGAGGAAGAAGGGCCAAAGCCCCTTCCCGCTCCCCGGAACCCTTGGCTTCTATTGGGAAACCTACCTCTCTGCTCTGAGTTGAGCCTAGGAAAACGAAAATGCCGGAAGTCCCGCTGTTGTCCTCGGCCCGCAGGAGCGGTGCGGCCCGGCCTAGGTTTGTCCTCCAGTAATCTGCCCCCTTTGGACTCACCCAGGTCCTTGACTAGTTTTTCCAAATCTTCTCCAAACAAGAGGCGGCCCTTGAAGGGCAGCTTACTGAGCCTAGCCTTAGAGGAGCTATCTGCCGCCCAGCTGCGCAACCACAGATAACTCCGAGCTGCCACTGCCGAGGCCATACTCTTCGACAAATCCCGCATAAGATCATAATGGATATCCGCTAAGTAGGCCGTGCCCGATTCCACCTTTGCAGCCTCTGCCGAGCTGTCCTCCTCTTGACCTGCCACTCTCCGAGACCAGCGAAGGCAGGCTCTAGCTACCCACGCTCCGCAGATAGCCGCCTGGAGCGAAAGAGCATTCATTTCAAAAAGCTGCTTCAGCAATACGTCCAACTTTCTGTCCTGAGTATCCTTAAGGCCAGCACTACCCTCTACAGGGATGGTGGTCTTCTTGGTCACCGCGGACACAGCCGCATCCACCTTTGGGAGCTTAAACATCTCTCTATCCTGATCCACCAAAGGATACAGGCGACCCATCACTCTGGCCCCTTTCAGAGGAGCCTCTGGAATGTTCCACTCTTCTTGAATCATTTCCTGAAACACTATGAACCAGGAACGCTTTCTGACTTTTCTGAAAGACCTGTAATAACGGATCCTCCAGAGTCTCATCTTCTGCCGTCCCCGGAACTGGCATATTCAGCACTTTCAGCATCTCCACTATGACCTGAAGCACCCTACGTTGATCTTCTTTCTCTGACAGCTCTCCTTCTTCTAGTTCTTCCAGCTCCACGCTGCGACTTTCATCCTCCGATAGGAGCCCCTCTGAGGCCACAGACGTTGTCCCGAGAACCCTGTCCAGTCAAGGCCTCTTAACTCCTTCGGGAGACTCACCCCCACGACGCGTCTCCATGGGTCTCTTTACCCCAGTGCTCGCAGAGCTGAGCGGCTGTTGGGTACTGCCTGCCACAGCTTGTTGAAGAAGACTCACAAATTCTTTTGAGAAAATAGAGGAAAGGCCCAAAGGCCAGGCTGCCTGCGAGAGAGGGGGGTCCGGAGCTGAAGAGGGACCTGCCACTGGCTCTTCCCGGGCTAAAATCAACCACTAAGTCTGTCGAGGCTTCTGCCCCAGGGCATTCCCTGACTCCCTCCTGAGCCTGCTCCATAGAGGCCTCCAGCAAACATGCCTTGCAAACCCCTGAGCTCGCGCCGGTCTTGACTCCACAGACCACACACCGTGATTTGTAGGGCATCCCCACTCTTTGATCAAACCTTTCTCCCTTGCGCTCAGCCACTCCTCTCTGACTTCTGCGCTGAGGGGCTGTCTGGGAAGCAGCCTGCCTGGTCGCTACCAGAGAATTCGCAGGCCAGCGAAAAGCCTCCACCCAGAGCTCTCCCGCCCACACGTAGGCCCCCCAGACGCCTCCCCCGCGATGCGGCCTAACCACGCCGCAGCCACGAGGCCACCCTGAAAAGAAAGGCAACTTTCGCGCCCAAAGACGCCGGCGCGACTTCCCGCCAAATCCGCTTACCTTTGCTGGATTCCAAGCGGGCTGAGGCCGCAATTCAAAATGCTCCGGTCGGCGAAAATAAAAGAAGATGTTGAGTGGGAGCCACCCGGGAACCCCAGAATGCTGAAATTCTCCGGTACCCGGTAAACGCCGACGAGCGTGCCACGCGTCCCCGCAAGTAAAACTTCTGACCAGGCTCTGGCAACGCTCAATTCCATATAATGCCTCCTGTCCAGGCAAAGAACAAACGGAACTCCGCTCCCCTAGCTCCGCTGAGCAACTCTGTTGTGCTCTAAATATCCCGGAGAAACCTGGGAGACAGTGAGGGAGGGAATCAAATATGAAGGAAGGCCTTCTGCAAATTAAAGGCACAGTCCTTACAATTGTAGGCACTATACTTCCTTGAAATCCGCTAGTCTTAAAGTAGATTAACCAAAAACACAAACTAAAAAACCCCAATTTGAAAGAATCCTAATTGTTCCTCCAGTGAGCCTGGACCTCCAGGCTCACCGCCCATCCAGCTTCTTGGAGACTGAGGTAACTGGTGTCAGGAGGCGGCTCCCGGATGGTTATACCAGTGACATCACAAAAGAAGGAGTTCCTCAGTCTCCAAGATGCTAGATGAGATTGGCAACCCAGAGGTCCAGGACTAGACTGGATACACGCTCAGGAATATAAAATTACCAGAGCTTTAAATGAACCAAAAACAAAAACAATAATAGATTTGTTATAAACAAACACGAGCATGTTTAAATTTAAAATGCATCTAATTTTACAGCTATATAAAATATTATAATAGCATAATTTAATGTATATACAGTAGTTTTACCCAGGACTTGTTTGCTTTTTTTGTGCAACCATTAAAGTTGACTAGAAATTATTCTGCAATCAAACCTGTAAGAATGAAAAATATGTTGTAATTTTTCTTTTGCTGGTTAATACTGTACAGATCAGAAGGCTGTTAACAGATGATGATTATAATAGTTTACATTTTGTATGGCCAAATTCACCATAGTGAACCTGCTCCACAATAAATAAGAGAGGCTGTGCTCAAAAGGTTTATACAAAGATATTTGGGAGCCCTCCAAAATCATATCCACACATTTCTCATTTATGCATCTGGTCAACCCTGCTCAGGTTCTCAGTCACAGAATACATTGTGTGAAGATCTCCAGAGCTCTATCAAGATAATTTTTTTGCACTGTATTTAGGAAGAGGAACCTTTCAACGCTGATAGTGTTCACTGAGCATGAAATAAAGACTGAAGGTGGTGCTATTGATTCTCTAAAATAAGGGGATTATAAAAGGAGAGAATCTGGGAGTTCCTGGGTGTCACACTAATGAGGAAGAGGATTAATGGACTGCTGCCAAGGGGGCAGCCGTCCAGATGATCTTACAAATGAAAGAGGCGTCTCTTCTCTCTTTCATTTGAAGAGAGTATCCTTCCAGTTGCCTGCTGAAGCAGTTAAGAGGCTACTTATCTGAGCAGTGTCTAGGAGGGTGGGCATCCCTATGTTTCAGGGATAGTAATCTAGTTCAGAGATATTATTCTCCAACAATGTGGTAAAGTTATTTCCTGTACCTGATGAAGGATAAAAAGGATGCTTTTCAGTTCTCCCATGATTAGAAAAAAAAAACCTGAAGCCTAGCTACTCTTTAGTTCCAATAGAATATTTAGACTCAAAAAAGGTTAAAAATAAAAGTAAAAAACCCCCCACATTTCTGCTCAGATGTTCTCGATCGGGGGTGACCAACTCCGGTCCTGGTGCACCACAATCCAGACTGGTTTCAATGATATCCCTAATAAATATTCATGAGATATACAATGGAAGGCAGTGGATGCAAATATCTCATCAATATTCATTAGGGACATCATGAAAACCAGAATGGATTGTGGTGCACCAGGACTGGAGTTGGCCACCCCTGCCTTAGACAAACAAAGAAAGGTTCAAGTAGGCAGGGGGTGGCTTACAAGGGATGAAGTGAGTCTTTAGGGGAGATGGAGGTCCTTACTGGTGTATCCATGGAGGTTGGGGATATCTTGGGGGGAGGGGAGCACCCGTATCATGCTTCCTTTTTAAAAACGCTTTGGCCCCATTCAAAAAGGCTCCTCAGGAGTACTGGACCATGTGCTTGTGGCACAGTGCTGCAGAATAATGTAGCTTGCGAGGTTGGTCACAAGCTGCATTATTAATTTATCATGGGAGTTACTAACTTGCAGTACAGAGTTACCACAGGTTACTGACTCTTATGGGAAACTACTGTAAGCTGCTGTAAAATGTAGTATTTTGCTGCAGCTTAGTAACTTCTCTCCAAAGTCAGCCACCTGGAAATAGCCATTTTAGGAAGGGTTGTAATTTCCCCGATCATGTCTAAGTCACATGGGGGGGTGTCAGAGACATGGTAAGGGAGTGGTCAGGGCAGGTCAAAAATCTATACATGTGTTCTCAAGATCCTACCAAGCCAGAAATGCACCTGTGCAATTAATGAATCTGGTGCCTTCCCCTCCACCCAGCAAAGTTCAGTTACTCACTCTTCTTCAGCTTTCTGGAAGCCCATTGACTATATCAGCGCCCCCTTCGGTGTTTGTGCCCTGTGCAGCCGCACTGCTCGTACAGCTCTTGGTAAGGCCCTGTGTGTTGTGCATGTCATATACGGAATACACATGCATTACTACAAAAGCGCACATTGCGATTTACACCCGCTGTCTGTCACATGGAGGTTTTCAACAAGTGCTCATTTTGGCCAGCCCTTTAAAAGGACCGATTAAGGGGTTAATCCCCCTTCATCGCCCCTAGTTTATTCCTCACTCCAAATTGTATTTACATAAAAATGGAAGCTTCTATAGTTAAGTAGCAGCAGCTACATATTTATGTTTGCAAAATGCCTCAACTATGTACGAGTGGCAGCATTTATACATACAAATTGTGTTTCCTTGTCAATTTTTCCCTCATGTCTGTCTGTGAAATGGCTCCTCCTGCTGCATATGTACTTTAGAAAACAGCGCCACGTTTAGCAGAACGGTTTCAAAAACATCATCAGAACAAAGTACGTCCTGGCCCCGACCTCTTCATTCTGATCTCCATGTGCCTTTAAATATTACATTTTTTAAAATCCTTATCAAATTTTACACAATATTATTCCCCACCAAGGAAAAACATGGAAATCCACAAGGATATGAACAAATATTAAGATACACAACAATCAAAGAAAAAAAAAAAAAGAGAAAAGACATATCCTTGTTTCAATATTAGACCACAAAATAACCTATAGGAACTAGAACTAGGAAAAACAAAATATTATACCCAACTAGGGTAGGAAATATGCAATCCCCTGACACACAGCCAGCTTATGAAGTCTGTTATCCCACAGTGGAAACTCTCCCATCCTAGCAAAAAGATAATCAATTGTTTTGGTCAAAGAAAAGACAATTATACATCTACAAAGGAAATTTTAACAAAAAAGATTCACTTAAAGCAAGAACCCTTGGTTTCAAATCCAAGAAGTCCTTGCATCTTTTTTGGGTTGCCCTCGAGAAGTCTGGAAAAATTTGCATCCTAGCACCCAAAACAATACACACACATTATGAAAGTATAAAACGCAAAACAACATTCCAGCCTATCTCTAGAGCAAAACTGATCACCAGAGTTGTTCTACCCGTAACCACATCTAGTAAGCTCTCTAAGAACCCAGTTAAGTCAGACAGTCCTTGCTGAGGCTGTACTTGATCTTCTTCGACAGTCCCAGTCATTGGTCTCACTGACAAATACTGGGCTCTAGTAATAGGTGGCAGGTTTTCCCTAGATATGCCCAACACTTCTTGAAGATATTTTTTAACCATCTCAGCCAGTGCAAGAAGAGGAGACTTGGAAAAGTTGATAAACCGAAGGTTATTACGTCTGGTTAAGTTCTCCAAGTTTTGCAACTTGCATGACATGATAAGAGTCTTTCATCTGTACCCCTGCCAACTCATGGAGCTCACCATGGTGGGCTTCCAGGAGATTCAGCAACAGGCAAAGTATGCTGCTAGGCTGGGACAGAGCCTGACCAGATTCCTTTAAAGTATTCGGTTCTTGAGAAAAAGTACCTGCCATTGTCTGAAGCGAAGAGTTCACCACAGCCACCACCAATGTTACCTCTAATTTTCTGTAGGCTGTGTGCGCATAAAATATCAGCTGTGCAACTTTTGAAGGAAGGTTAAATTTTTGTGCACCACATAACGACACTCAGAGTTATATACTTTAAAATTTGACTACACGTCAGAATACAGTATGTACACCACACTGATTTTAATCAAATTAAATGAAAAGACGATTACTAAATGAAGCAGAAAATTTCTAGTAATTACAATCACAACTTTAAAATTGTAAGACGTCTGTGTTGTTTTCTATCAGAATCAGAACTGTAATTTTTGTGCGCTCTGTTGTAAATTATGTGCATGCGCACACGTACACAGTTTAGAGGGAACAGTGGCCACCACCTCCCATAACGACTCCATCATGACAACTGCTGGTTTTTGTAAAAATCGCCAAACCTGGAACTGCCTGTGCTTTCCTCACGCAGGGCTCAGCTCCACTAACACAGCTGTGCCAGATGGTAAACCCCACACTTCCATTGGGATGACTCTGCTGCTCCCTCCAGATTCTCTTCCGGACCCCCCTCCCAAAAGGCATGACCCCACAGGCATAGCTTCCAGGTCACAGTGAAGCTGTCCTCTCTTCAGGATTAAGAGATGCCCACTCAATGCTGACACCAATAACACAGCCGGCACCGTTGAAGTGCTATCTTGGGGGACCAGGCCCATACCGCAGTCCAGGAGTGTCTGCTGTGACCCTGGCGCCTAAAGCCCAATTATGGAGGGTGAAAGCTTGGACTTCCATTTCTTACCCATCTCGGTAATGCCAGAGAATTGGAACACACCAGAGCAGCAAGTCTGGTGACCTTATTCAGATGCCATCTTGTTCCTTTAAGTCAAATATCTCAGAATTAAACATACATGCTCCTAAAGGCATTTTTTCAACCCACATCTCTAAAGTGCTTATACATACTACAATGAACAAAGTCCCTTTGTGGCAAAACAGTCCAAGATTTTCTAAGCCCCCAGTGGGGTTCAAAATAATGGCATCCATGCTGATAATCCAAACAAAAGGAAAGAAAAGGTCATCAGTCCAGGAAATGTCATCAGTTTGGTCCATATACTCAAAATCTAGATCAGCCCAAACAGAGCTGCCAAGTTAACTTCCTTTCATGTGGGTATCAACATGGGCAAAAAGGAAAAGGAGGGCACAGGCTGAACGGAAGCAGCCTTCTCCAAAAAAAGACAAATATGGATCCCGGGAAGACAGAGCCTGCAGCTTAGAAATGCGCCTGCCAAACAAATAACAACCCAGAAAACACAGTCTTGAGAGTCAAGTCCTTCAGAGTAGCATGCTTCAGAGGCTCAAAAGGCTCTGGCACCAGACAGACAGAGAACCCAGAGACAAAATGACCAGAGGGGAGATGCAGACACCGAACCCCTTGAAGAAAAAACACAACACTTCCGGAAACAAGGCTGAAGACGTTCCAGCCCCCAGAAACAGGATAAAAGCTACCACCTGGACTTTCAGGGAGGTAAGAGAAACCCCTTTTCCAGACCATCTTGCAGAAAAGCCAACACAGCTGGCACCTTGGCAGCCTTATGAACAAGATGTCATGCACTGCATCCATGCTCAAAGGAGGCACCAGACTCATGTATACCAGGCTGGAAGAACCCCCCCATGCTTTGAGCAGAGCAGAAGAGTACTGCAGGAGAATAGTGCTTACTGCGTCAACCAACACCTTTCAAGAGCCAAGCTGTAAGCAAGGAAGGAGCCAGGTCATCTAGAACAAAAACTGGCCACTGATGCAACTGGCCCCAAAATGGAGCAGACGAAGAGGAGGTTCCTGCAGGAACCACATAAGGTCCTTGACGCACGCTCTCCTCAGCCAACCCAGCACCACCAGAACAATCCAGACTCAATGGCACTATATGCACTGAAGCACATACAGCAGGCACTGCCGTAGTCAGGATTAAAGAAGAGTGACAAACACCCTTTGATCCAGTTTGTGCAGTGACAGAAGAAAAACAGCATACACTGTCATTGTTGCGTGATGCCATCAATTCCATCACGGGGCAACTCAATGGCAGACAAGCATCTGAAACGCCTCCTGACTCAACTCCCACTCTCCGGGATAGAGACAGTAACTATGGAGGAAGACTGCTTCCACATTGACCATTCCGGCAATGTACCAGGGCTGCCAGAGCTAGGAAACTCATTTCCACCCAGTCGAACCAGAGCGCCACTCCCAGGGCCACTCCTGTACACCTCATGCCACCTTGGCGATTGACATATGCCACTTCCGTGGCACTGTCCGAGAAACTCGCACTGCCCTGCCCAAGTGAAGGAAATGCAAGAGCCAGCCAGATGGTCTTTGCTTCGAGATGGCCGATGGACCACATCACCTCCCTGCGGCTCCAACAGTCCTGGGCCATTCAGTCTTGACAAGAGCTCCCCCAGCCTGTAAGACTGGCGTCTGTTGGCAGAATTCCCAAATGATCATCCAGCGGCATGCCCCTCTTCAGATAAATGTAGGCATAGCCACCACTTCAAGCTGGCTCTCACTCCCAGCTAGAGCAGAAGCCTGAGCTCGAACTCCAGTCAGAAAGGACCGCTGGAGCAGCCTCATATAAGCACATGCCCATGGCACCATCTTGACATCCACTGCAATCAAACCAAAAAGCTATAGATCAGTGTTTCCCAACCCAGTCCTATGGGGCACACCGGCCAGTCAGGTTTTCGGGATATCCCTAATGACTATGCATGAGATATATATGCATTAGAGATATCCTGCCAACCTGACTGGTTTGTGGCCCTCCAGGGCTGGATTTGGAGACCCCTGCCTTACACCTCTGTCATTTAAGATTGTGAGTGGGCAAGGTGCAGATGTCCTAGACATCGAAAGGGTATATAGAATGTGACACATTCCTCCTCGATTCTCACCACCACCAAAAAGTTGTCTAATAGACAATATTTTGGTGGTGGTGAGAAGTGAGGAGGAATGTGACACATTCTATATACCTTTTTGATGTCTTGGACATCTGCACCTTGCCCACTCACAATCTTAGATGACAGAGGTGTTAGGCAGGGGTCTCCAAATCCAGCCCTGGAGGGCCACAAACCAGTCAGGTTGGCAGGATATCTCTAATGCATATATATCTCATGCATAGTCATTAGGGATATCCCGAAAACCTGACTGGCCGGTGTGCCCCATAGGACTGGGTTGGGAAACACTGCTATAGATAATCCCAAACCCTGGCAGCCTGTTGAAAACAGAATACCTCAACTTGTTCCAACAATCTCTGCACTCTCTCCTCCGGCAGGAAGGCGCTGCCCACGCAAACATCTGAGCTCCCAGGAATTCCAGAGATTGGGAAGGCTCTAATGGACACTTTCCCTGGATTAACCACCCAGCCGAAGCATTCCAGGAGGACGACGCCACTCAGGCCGAAACCAGAGAGGTCTCCAAACAGAGAACGAACTCAGATGAGCCAGTTGTCAAGAAATGGTGTACACATAGTGCCTGATATTCCAAGGCATTCACACAGTTTACAGACCTGTAAACCACATAAATGCCTTTTACCACGTATCACTAAACGGGGCAGCAGTGATATTGAGCCACTGCCCAGTGAGTGATCGGGCTCTGCGGCGACGCCAGCATTGAATATCGGGGTTTAATGTTTAGTGTCAGCAGCTAGCCACTGTAATCACACTAACTGTCGGCACTGAATATCAGGTCCATAGTCCTTAACGCAGCAGCCACCATCACCATAACTCTGGAGAACATTCTTGGGGCAGTGGAATAGCCAATGGGAGGGCAGCGAACTAAAGATGTGAACCAAACATGGCAAAAAACTCAGACATTACTGCTGATCCTCCTGGATCAAGATATGAAAAACAAGCTTCGGCCAAAACCAGAGATGCTAGAACTCCCTTCAATTTATTGCCAAAATCACAGATCTCAGAGTTTCCATTAAGAAGCACAACATAAGCAAATGAACATTGAACCTCTTGGAGGGCCAACATTGGTCGGAAGGAGCCATAAGAACATAAGATAGGCCATACTGGGTCAGACCAAGATCCATCAAGCCCAGTATACTGTTTCCAACAGTGGCCAATCTAGGTCACAAGTGCCTAGCAGTTCCCCCCTCCCCCCAAAAAAGAGACAGGTTCCATGAAGCTTGCATTGGGGCAAGCAGTGGATTTCCTGGGACCCCTTTAATAATGGTTTATGGACCTTTCCTCCATGAACTAGTCCAAACCTTTAAGCCTAGCTACACTAACAGTTTTTACTACATCCTCCAGTAATGAATTACAGAGTTTGATTACATACGTACCATTCTTCTTTGGCACCCCAAAATAAATGGGTATCTGCAATTGCTTTATTCGATTGGGGGCACTGGCACCACTGCCTTCAAGTGCAGTAACTTGTCCAATGTGACCTGTGCAGTGGTTCTCATGGAGAGAAGACAAATGCCTCTGGGATCAGCTGCTTGCAGTTTAGGACATGACCACTTTGAATGCTGTCTAGTGCTCCGATGTCTTTGGCGACATCCAGGAATGAGCCCCCAAACCTTCATTGTGAAGAATGGAAGGGGACTGAGTTTCTGGGCCCATGAGCCCCTTGAAAGGGCTAAATTTATGGGTCAAATCCAGAAGCAGAGAAGAAAAGGAATTCCAGGATGACAATGCCAGGAGTCCCGAGACCCCCAGACGTCAATCCAGCATGCCCATGATGGACGGGTGGAGGCCAAAAGAGGTAAACCATCCTACTTGCTTCCAGTCTATCTTCTGGAAAGCGATAAGACTTGGCCTCGGCTAAGTACTTGCCCCACAAGGAAGCTTTCCCTTAATGCCAGCTGAGTTAGCCGGGCTTGGAGAATGTATCTGCTGCCCAGGTGGTGAGGCCACATCCAAACGCCACATCACTGCCGACAGGACAATCTCTCTAACTGCTAAGCAGACTAGAACATACATGGCATCAGAAAGAATGCAGCAATCGACTCCAAAGGAGGGACAGAATCATCTAACTGAATCCACAGGAGCAGGACTTGGTGTCAGGCGTTCACACACACACACACACCGCCAACTGAAGAATAGCAGCTGCTGCTGCAAACTGGCACTTCAGCAGAGAGTCCATCTTTCTATCCAGAGTGTCCTTTAAGGCCAATCTGCCTTAGACAGTAATGAAAGCCTGCTTTGTGACCTGCGCATCCACCTGGGTTGGCTGGACCATGTGGAACACTCCTCCTCTGGGAGAGTGTATCCTTTCACCCCCTCCTCTGGGAGAGTGTATCCTTTCACCCCCATTAACCTCAGGCAGGGAATCAGAAAAGGACCCATTCTGAATGAACATGCTCATGATAATCTCAGGACACGGGAAGACTGCCATGAAAATCCACACTGCCTGTAGAAGCATGTCAATCTTTGGCCCCTGCTCAGTCCCTGGAACAATCAATCAATCAGCCAAAAGGCCAGGTAGATGAAACTTGAGCAATCAATGCTGCCAGCTCTCCCTTCTGAGACAGACAAAAAATGCCTGTCTTCACCTGATCCTCTGAAAGTGAAAAAAAACCCACTTCTTCCTCCGCATCATACTTCTTCACAGAGATGTCAGAACCATCATTTGAAGTCCAAGTCTCGGACAGATCCTAGCCGATCCACATCTTCAAAAAGCAACCTCCGTCTAGGTCGTTTAGAAGTGGGTACTCAAGCTGGGGTTCTACACTCTGCCCATGATCCGAGCTCAAGGGAATCCAAAGGCTACAGGGTCTGAGTTTCTATGCCAAAAGACCAGGCTTGCTGCAGAAGGAAAAGAATTCCAGGGAGGACAACCTGGATTCTGGGAGCTCCCCCCCTCACCCCAAGAATGATCCCCAATCAGAGGACACAGTTTTAGCCAAACACTGAAGAAGGGGAGCAGCCAGAAGCACAGTCACCAGAACTCAAGGCTGGGCTATTATTCTTACCCAAAGCACCATCAGTCATCTCTTGTCTTGAGGCGGAAAATGCCGGGCCAACCAAATCCCCTTGGAGGAAGAAAGGAAACAAGCCCACCAATGATAGGCCAGAGGCTGCCATGTGAGATGAATCCAGTGATAAGGCACCTTGCTTGCCACAGATCAAAAACAAGGAAATTTAATGTGGACACGTGCAAAGTTATGTACTTACAGAAGAACAACCCAAACTATGGCTACACGATGCAAGGTTCCACATTAAGAACCACCACCCAGGAAAAGGATTTAGGCATCATCATAGATAGTACGTTGAAACCCTCTGTCAAGTGTGCAACATCAGCCAAGAGAGCAAACAGAACGCTAGAATCATAAAGAAAGGAACAGAGATCAAAACCAAGGATATTATAATGCCTCTGTATCATTCTATGGTGCGAATGCACCTTAAATATTATGTGTATTTCTGGTTGCCATATCTTAAAAAGGATATAGCAGAATTAGAAAAGGTTCAGAGAAGAGCCACCAAAATGGTAAAGGGGATGGAAAAGTACCCCTTTGGAGGAAAAAGTCTTAAAATGTTAGGACTCTTGAACTTGGAAAAAAGACGGCTGAGAGGAGATATGATAGAGGTCTGTAAATTAAATGATTGGAGTGCAACAGGCAAACGTAGATTGGTGGTTTAGTCCTTCAAAAAGTAAAGACTAAGGGACACTCAATGAAGCTACAATGTAGCCCCATTTAGGACTAAATAAGAGAAAATATTTTTTCACTCAATGTGTTACCGGAGCTGTTAGTGTAGCCGGGTTTAAAAAAAAAAAAAAAAAAAAAAAAAGGGGGTTTGGACAAGTTCCTGGAGGAAATGCCCATAAACCATTATTAAAGAGGACCAAGGAAATCCACTGCGTATCCCTGGGATAAGCAACATGGAATCAGTGTACCTTTTTGGGAACCTGCCAGGTTCTTGTGACCTGGATTGCACTAAGAACAGGGCTCTTAAACTCTGGTCCATGAGGGATACAAATGCAAAAAGGAGTGATCTGCATAGAGTACAATGGAAGCAGTGAGCATGCAAATCTCTCATACACCTATTCATTACAGATATCATGAAATTTCCACTGCTACGCAGTGCTCCACAGCAGGAGTTCGAGACCCCTGCTCTAGGAGGACATACACCATCAGAGATACAAGAGAAGGATTAATCGGTGTTTTTCTCTTCTTAAACAGCGAATCCTATCATCATGGGGTCCATGCAGTTGTGGGGAGCACGTTGTCTTCTGAAATATTACAAAATGAAGCATTAAAGAACCAAAACTGTATTTTAACAATCTGCAAATAAACTTAACATGTTTTGTTATTCCTACATGCATTTCTACCAAAAGTAATATGATAGTAGATTATGCAAAAATATTAACTTGTTTCCTGGTGCTATTTAACTCTGTTATTTCTAAATTTTCTTTCAGCCAGTGTTGGAAGCACTACAACAGTGACTCAATCCATCCTTCTGTCCATCTGGCTGAAGACATGATATTTTATGCAGAAATACTAAATTGGTCTTAAAACTTGTGAGAAAAGTGAAGCACTTTACTGATCACAACCCATTTGAAAACGATGTTGATCAGCAAAGGTTAAGGTAGTTTCCAAAAGTCAAACTTAAAAAGCACTACAAAACCACCATGAATAAGCATAATTTTCCATTATTTCTTTATATTTTACTAATTACATGTTTTTGGAATAGGTGTGCCAGTATTGATGGATTAATTAAATGTATTACAAAGATTCTACCTTTTAGTAGAACTAATGGCTTAGCATAACCAAAACAGCACCATGATATATGCAGAATTAGATTCATCTTTGAGTGAGTGATTACAAAGGAAGCGTTGCGCATCTTGGATTTAGGTTTGCTTATTTATTTGAGGTGCTTGATATACCACCAACAAGCAAAAAGCTATCACAGCGGTTTACAAAAGAGATAAAAAGGGCAAACAAATAGAAAGAAGGGAAAAAAAGAAAGAGTAGGATGTTAATGCAGGGACTGGGGGGAGGATTAAGTAAACCAGATTACTGACCTAGAAAAGGGAGTAAGATGACATTGGCCTGAGGGAAAGTTGGTTGAAACAGCCAGGTCTTAAGGTTCTTCTTGAAAATGGGGAAAGAGGACTCAGACTGAAGAGAGAGGGAGAGCGTTCCACAGGAAAGGGCCCGCACAGGTGAAGGAAGAGTTCCAAGAAACAAGGCGCAGAGCAAGGGGGGGGAGGGGAGGGAAAGGAGAGCAGCATTGGACGAATGAAGGGAGTGACCTGAGAGGTAAGGGAAAAATAAAATGACCGGGTAAAGAGGATGTGAAGCAAATGGAGCTTGGTGGGTCAGAACAATATTTTATAGTTAATGCGAAGAGAAGACAGAAGCCAGAGTAAGAAGTTGAGAAGAAGAGAAACATAATCAAACCAATAAGCCTTATGAATAAGTCTGGCAGCAGTGGACTGTATCAGCTGTGACGAAGAGAATACTGGGGAAGACCGAGGAACAGGGAATGACAGTAGTCTAGATGTGGAACAACAAGAGCCAAAACTATCCGAGTGAACTGAGTCTGAGTGAAAGCAGATCGGGCAGAATGAAGGCGACGAAGGGCAAAAAAAGGATTTGGGTAAGGAGTCCAAATGGGATTTGAAAGAAAGGACAGAGTCAAGAATGATAACCAAGGTTTTAACAAAACAGAGAAGGCTACGACTGGAAAATGGAGTAAGAAAGCAGATGGAGAGGGGAATGTGATAGCTTCACATTTACTAGTATTGAGGATAAGGTGGTTTTTGCAGAGCCATTTCTGTGACATAAGACTGGAGAGATGTCTCAAGAATAGGAAGGAACAGTGAAGAGAATCTGAATATTGTCTGCATAGAGAAAGAGTGTGCAGTCAAGGAACTGAATCAGGAAGGGGAGAGAGGCTATAAAAATGTTAAACAGAGTGGGAGCACGAAGAGAGCCCTTAGGGATTCCGGAAAGAAAAGGAAAAAGATGTTGACAGCCTAGAGTTAAATTAAACCTGCAAAGAACAGTCTGACAGGTAGGAGAACTAACTAAGCACAGAATTGCAGATCCTGATAGAACAGAGCCGTTGAAGCAGGAGGGAGCGATCAACAAGATCAAATGCTAAAGAGAGATCTAGAGTGATGAGAATAACTGAGTTACCATGATCTAAAGAGGACCAGATTTCATTCATTCATACAGATGCAGAGCAGAGATTCAGTTGAGTGTCCAGAATGAAAGCCTAACTGCTGAGGGTGAAGGGTGAGAGATTTTTCCAAAAATGGAAGGAGCAGGGAGAGAACAATTTGTTTGAGAAGTTTAGCAAAAAATGCCGGATTTGAGATATGGTGGAAACTGGAAAGAGGAAGGGTCAAGAAAAGGCTTTTTGAGAAGGGGGCGAATAATAGCATGCTTCCAAGAGGTAGGGACATATCCTGTGGAAAGGCTAGTGTAAAGTAAAAAGGAAGGACGCTATGGGAAAGGGTGGGGGGCAAGTCTGGAGACTAAGCGCACTGGCCAAGGGTCCAGATGGAAGAGGACGGGCAGGTGGCTCAAAGCCCAGTGAAGGAAAGAGGGTTGGGGGGAGGGGAAGGGAAAAAAAAAAAAAGGAGAGCCAGGTTGAAACGAGAGGGGGCTTGTCTGGATGGAGAAATGGGGGGGGGGGGGGAAGAAGAGGAAGGCTGTTGAAAAGAAGCACGAAGGGAAGCAGTCTTATCCAAGAGGAAAAAAAAAGAAAGGAGGCGAAAGAGGTGGCAGAGGGAGAAAGGTGTGTGGGGGGGGGGGGGGGAGCTGAAGGGGCAGAGGAGGGAGACAAGGAATCGAGAAGATGAAAACCACTGGTGAGGCCTGTTAGAAGCAGCGGAAAGACAGACATTCTTGAACAAAAAAGTGGCACAAGCAGAATGCAGAAAGCGTCTGTAAAAAGGAGAAGGCTCCATTCCAGCAGGCAAGATTAGAGGGATAGCGTGATTTGCACCAGTCTTTTGAGGTGTAACTCATCTTGACTTCTGGTTTGGACGACATCAGGGGGTTGGCTCACTTCCTCAGATGGCTTAAAATCTAAAGATCTATTCTGGGTAGAAGTAGCCTAGTGGATAGAGCAGCAGCTTGGTAACCAAAAGACCAGCGTTTAATTCCCATTGGCACCTCTTGTGACCTTGGGTAAGTCTCTTTACCCTCCATTCCCTCGGAAGTAAGGCCTGGCAATCTATTTCTGGTCACACCTTGGCAAGAAAACCCTGGGCTGTCAGGCGTCAGCATTGACTCAACGGCACCAAGTAAGTAGTATTTTCGCAATTCTCTTTGCCATAACAGAGCTTAACTGGAAATAATGTGAGCTATTTGCTAACACAGCTTGATATGTTTTTTTTTTTTAAAACCACAAGGCACATTAAGGGGGTTATTTTAGAAGTCTCATTCGTGATTTCCAGTGGTATTGGTAAATAAATGAAAGTGTGGGGTAAATGATGAATTAACATAGGAAAGGTGTGTAGGGTTATTTGATACATATTATAGGTGTAAAACAGGGCCAAACACGTACATCTTTGCTATGATGCTCCCACTATATTTTATAATATAGAAGATCACTTATTATTTCCCATATGTGATATCAAAATATGTTCTGAACAGTAAAGTTAAACCAAAAATAGAATTTTTTGTCGGATCGTCTGTCGTGAGGATGTAACACACTCAAATGACAGACCCTCCTTTTATTCAACTGTTATTTAAAAAGGTCAGTTCGACCTAAATATGCTGGAGGCTATAATTAGCCCAAAAGGACAAGCCCCTGCATAGACAAAATGCTAATTTGCATAGAATGAAAAACGTTTTTAATCAGAAGCAAATCTGTATTAAAGAATTGTTTAAACATAGAGGCACTTAGCTGAGCTCAAAAATGTCCAATAAGCTGGGGTTGCCAATGGAATGCCGATGGGAAGACTCAATAAATTTTCAAAATGATGAAGTTTCACAGATTCTCCGAAACGGGATATCACAAAGCTGGTCCAAGTTCCCAAATGGCTCTAACAAACCCACTGATGAGCCCACTAGCCAATCTTCTGTGAACAAATCGAACAAAGGTCGGGTTATCTTGCGACACAAAACGTTGTGTTTCAAGCCTGCAGTGATATTGGCTCTTTTTCAAGCAAAAACCCTTCCCATTTCCTGTTCCGTTTCCACACATGATGACATCATCATTGTGCACAGGGACTTAGGATGACGTCAGCAACAAAAAATCTGAAACTCATTTGATTGACCACCATTCAATCTCTGCATTCATGCCATAAGGAGTTACTGTGTTTAAGGTGAAAATCCACCGTTGTTCTCGCTGATGTAATAAGGCACGACGGTCCCCCCCCTCTCAAAAGCGGAGGCACCCTGTCCAAAACCGTCCACCGCAAATGTGAAAAACTATGAGAATTAGACAGGCAATGATGAACTATAGGGGCTGTCAAAGTATTGGTATTAATACGTGATCTGTGTTCTTGCAAACGTTTACGAATAGGTCGCGTAGTTATGCCCACGTAGAATAACTGACAGGGACAAATGATTAAATATACCACATAATCAGAAGTACAATCCGTGGTGTAATGTCGAATATATCGAATCCGGGTATGGGGATCTTGCCAATCTGTGCCATCCAACGTAGTGGAGCACATGTCACAAGAGCCTCAAGCTGAATGGCTCCCAAGAGACCGTTCACCTACTGGGGTCTGGGTGGCATGAACCACTCGATCAGCGATATTGGCTCCCCTACGGTAAGCCAACCGTAGAGGTTTCTGAAAACAAGCATGAACAGACAAAATATGCCAATGGGAGCGTAAAATTCGTGTAACTTGCGCTGTGCAAGGCATATAAGGAAGTACTCCCACATAGGGCTCCATCTCATCATTAGATCGTAACCGGCTCTCTGCTTCAGATGAAGGATCGTCCCACCATTCAGGATGATTATTAAGTGCCCGTTTATAGGCCTGATCTAACAATGTCTTAGGGTATTCCCTTGCCAGTAACCGGTCTCTCAAATTCTGAGCATGAACTTTATATTCTCTCCTAGTAGAGCATAATCTCCGAAGACGGAGAAATTGACCTGTAGGAAGAGCTCGCCGGAGAGAACGAGGGTGAAAACTCATGTATTGTAACAATGTATTACGCTGGACAGGTTTACCTGGCACGGGGATACCCTAAGACATTACCTGTCCAGCGTAATACATTGTTACAATACACGAGTTTTCACCCTCGTTCTCTCCGGCGAGCTCTTCCTACAGGTCAATTTCTCCGTCTTCA
The DNA here is from genome assembly GCA_033557465.1 of Ichthyophis bannanicus. Classification (NCBI taxonomy): domain Eukaryota; kingdom Metazoa; phylum Chordata; class Amphibia; order Gymnophiona; family Ichthyophiidae; genus Ichthyophis; species Ichthyophis bannanicus. Next base: position 514,170,025 of record CM066031.1, on the reverse strand, counting down.
GAGATTATGCTCTACTAGGAGAGAATATAAAGTTCATGCTCAGAATTTGAGACCGGTTACTGGCACGGGGATACCCTAAGACATTGTTAGATCAGGCCTATAAACGGGCACTTAATAATCATCCTGAATGGTGGGACGATCCTTCATCTGAAGCAGAGAGCCGGTTACGATCTAATGATGAGATGCAGCCCTATGTGGGAGTACTTCCTTATATGCCTTGCACAGCGCAAGTTACACGAATTTTACGCTCCCATTGGCATATTTTGTCTGTTCATGCTTGTTTTCAGAAACCTCTACGGTTGGCTTACCGTAGGGGAGCCAATATCGCTGATCGAGTGGTTCATGCCACCCAGATCCCAGTAGGTGAACGGTCTCTTGGGAGCCATTCAGCTTGTGGCTCTTGTGACATGTGCTCCACTACGTTGGATGGCACAGATTGGCAAGATCCCCATACCCGGATTCGATATATTCGACATTACACCACGGATTGTACTTCTGATTATGTGGTATATTTAATCATTTGTCCCTGTCAGTTATTCTACGTGGGCATGACTACGCGACCTATTCGTAAACGTTTGCAAGAACACAGATCACGTATTAATACCAATACTTTGACAGCCCCTATAGTTCATCATTGCCTGTATAATTCTCATAGTTTTTCACATTTGCGGTGGACGGTTTTGGACAGGGTGCCTCCGCTTTTGAGAGGGGGGGGACCGTCGTGCCTTATTACATCAGCGAGAACAATGGTGGATTTTCACCTTAAACACAGTAACTCCTTATGGCATGAATGCAGAGATTGAATGGTGGTCAATCAAATGAGTTTCAGATTTTTTGTTGCTGACGTCATCCTAAGTCCCTGTGCACAATGATGATGTCATCATGTGTGGAAACGGAACAGGAAATGGGAAGGGTTTTTGCTTGAAAAAGAGCCAATATCACTGCAGGCTTGAAACACAACGTTTTGTGTCGCAAGATAACCCGACCTTTGTTCGATTTGTTCACAGAAGATTGGCTAGTGGGCTCATCAGTGGGTTTGTTAGAGCCATTTGGGAACTTGGACCAGCTTTGTGATATCCCGTTTCGGAGAATCTGTGAAACTTCATCATTTTGAAAATTTATTGAGTCTTCCCATCGGCATTCCATTGGCAACCCCAGCTTATTGGACATTTTTGAGCTCAGCTAAGTGCCTCTATGTTTAAACAATTCTTTAATACAGATTTGCTTCTGATTAAAAACGTTTTTCATTCTATGCAAATTAGCATTTTGTCTATGCAGGGGCTTGCCCTTTTGGGCTAATTATAGCCTCCAGCATATTTAGGTCGAACTGACCTTTTTAAATAAAAGTTGAATAAAAGGAGGGTCTGTCATTTGAGTGTGTTGTTACATCCTCACGACAGACGATCCGACAAAAAATTCTATTTTTGGTTTAACTTTACTGTTCAGAACATATTTTGATATCACATATGGGAAATAAGTGATCTTCTATATTATGATATACTTTTTGGTTCACTTTATAGATTTTAGTTTTTGATAGTATCCCACTATATTTTATACATTATGTGCTTTGGTCAATTGAGAATTATTAGAAGTGTCACAGAGTGACTTGGGAGGAGTGTTTTTGTGGCTCTGCTGTTTTTTCGGTTTATTTATTTTTTTTATTTGTGTGGCGCCAGTGAAGTCCTTTATGTGCACATGGAAAATCTGGCATTTAACACATGGTCATGTCCATTTTACATGATTTTAGAAATGGTAAATTTACATGTAGATGTCATTAATACATATAAATTGCAAGGCAGTATTGTCAGGGATATTGTTGGGTGTGGCCCGGATGGGTCAAAAATTTAAATGTGTATTCTCCAGGGAATACAAGTGTCTGTTCTGTTAGGCTTCCATGGCTAGTATCACGATTTTTGCAGTTTTTCTGACTCATGCCATGTCCTTCAAGTGGAACCGTTTCAGCCATCGTGCTGTGCCTTTCTTCAAAGGGAAGTAGGTATACAGTGGCTATCTATTCGTATATATAGTGGTTCTCCAACCAAATTGGTGAGATTGAGGCAGGAAATCTGAATTTTGGTGGGAAATTTGTTGGAGATGAAGCTGGAAAAGTCAAAATTTGGAAGGTGGGAATTTTGAATTTTTGGCAGGAAGATCTGTTATAACAACTCAGATTCTGGAAGGTGGAAAAAAACTGTTGGTATTTAGCACAAGCATAGTGAGATGATGGACACAGGGGAGAGAGAGAGGAGAGATACATACTGGACAGAAGGGAGGGAGTAGGAGATAAAGATATGGGGAATGACAGAGGGGATGGGGAAAGAAACTGGATGGGGAAGGAGAAAAGGGGAGAGTTGAGTTAGTTAAAGACTGGGAAATAAGAGGCTGGAGAAGAGATGGGGAATGAAAGAACTGTGTTAAGAGTTGAAAAGTGAGATGCAATAAAAACAGAGAGATTGAGGACTGGATAAGGATCCTAGGTGCAAAGTTATGCAACTAGGGAAGAACAACCCAAACTATGGTTACACGAAGCAAGTTTCTACATTAGGAACTGCCACCCATGAAAAAGATTTAGACATCATCGTGGATAACATGTTGAAACCCTCCACCCAGTGTTCAGCGGCAGCCAAAAAGAAAAACAAAACAGAATGCTAGGAATCATAAGGAAAGGAATAGAGAATAAAAAACAAAGGATATTACAATGCCTCTGTATCGTTCCATGGTGCCACCGCACCTTGAAAATTGTGTGCAATTCTGGTTGCCATATCTTAAAAAGGATATAGCATTATTAGAAAAGGTACAGAGAAGAGCCACCAAAATCATAAATGGATAGAAGGATACCCCCTATGAGGTGAGGCTAAAAAGGTTAGGGCTCTTCAACCTGGAAAAGAGATGGCTGAGGGGAGATATGATAAAAGGTCTATAGATTAATGAATGGAGTGGAACGGGTAAACGTAGATCGATTGTTTACGCCATCAAAATATAGAAAGACTAGGGGACATGCAATGAAGCTACAGCTTAACCTATTTAAGACTAATAAGAGAAAATATTTTTTTACTCCACATGTAATCAAAATCTAGAATTCGTTACTGGAGGATGTAGTAAAAGCTGTTAGTGTAGCTGGGTTTAAAGAAGGTTTGGACAAGTTCCTGGAGGAAAGGCCCATAAATCATTATTAAAGAGGACCCAGGTAATCCACGGCTTGCCCCAATACAAGCTTTGCGGAACCTGTGTGTCTTTTGGGAAAACTGCTAGGTACTTATGACCTAGGCTGGCCACTGTTGGAAACAGGATACTAGTTTGATGGACCTTGGTCTGACCCAGCATGGCATTTATGTTTTTAAGTGAAATCTTAGTTGATAGACAGAAAAATAAATGGTAGAAAGTGGAAAGAAAGACCAGTTTCACAGATTAAAGAAAGTGCAGAAAACAGAAAAACGACAGAAGTGGCTGATAGGAATATTTAAATCCCTAAGAGGGATCTATTTTTATATTTTGCATGGTAGAAGGGGGGTTGGATGTTGTTGTCGTCATCTGTCAACTCCTGGCGACCCTCTGGATCTTGTTGTTGTTGTTGTTGTTAAGTGCCGTCGAGTCGGAGTCAACTCATGGCGACCCTCTGGATAGCTATCCTAAATTGTGTTCGGTCTTCAGTCAGGCGGCTCATTGTTGACAGACTGGTACCCGTAGCTGCTGTTATTGTATCGATCCATCTCATTGCTGGTCTTCCTCTTTTGCATTGACCTTCTATCTTGCCAAGCATAATGTCTTTCTCTAATGATCTCTCTCTTCGCATGATGTATCCAAAGTATGAAAGTCGAAGTCTTGTCATCTGAGCTTCTAAAGAAAGCTTAGGTTTGATTTCCTCTAGTACCGACTGATTTGTTCTTCGGGCAGTCCATGGTATACACAGTATTCGCTGCCAGCACCATAATTCAAAGGCATCAATTTTCTGTCTGTCTTTTTCACCGTCCAGCTTTCACATCCATATGTTATTGAAAATATCATGGCTTGAACAAGTCGAATCTTTGTATGGAGAGAGACATCTCTGCTCTTGAGAATCTTATCTAGGTCTTTCACAGCCATTCTGCCAAGAGCAATGCGTCGTCTGATTTCTTGACTGCTTGTTGCTTCTTTATTGATAGTTGATCCAAGTAGGTTAAAGTTGTTCACAATTTCAATTTCTTCTCCTTCAACGATGAACCTGTTAATTATGCCAGTTGTCATGATCTTTGTCTTCTTTACATTAAGGTGCAGGCCCATTTTGAGACTAAGTTCTTTGATTGTGAGAAGCAAATGTTTCAGATCATCTTCACTTTCAGCCAGTAATGTGGTACCATCAGCATAGCGAAGGTTGTTGATGAGTCTTCCACCAATCTTCACACCTCTGTTGTCTTCATACAATCCTGCTTCTCTGATGATTTGTTCTACATATAAATTAAACAGGTAGGGGGAAAGTATGCAGCCTTGTCTTACACCTTTGCTTATTTTAAACCATTCTGTTTCTCCTTGTTCCGTTCGAACTGTTGCTTCTTGATCAATGTACAGATTGTGCAAGAGAACGATCAGGTGTTCTGGTATACCCATGCTTCTTAATGTGGCCCAGAGTTTCTCATGGTTTACACAGTCAAAAGCCTTGCTATAGTCGATAAAGCACAAATAGATATCCTTTTGGTATTCTTTAGTCTTTTCAAGGATCCATCTCACATCCGCAATGATGTCTCTCATTCCTCGCCCTTTCCTGAACCCTGCTTGCACTTCAGGTAGTTCTTGTTCCAGGTATGGTTGTAGTCTTTTGAATAATCTTCAGTAGAATCTTGCTGGCATGTGGGATCAGAGCGATTGTGCGATAATTTCCACCGTCAGTTGGATCACCTTTCTTTAGTATTGGTATAAACACAGATCTTTTCCAGTCAGTTGGCCATGTTGTCTTCCATATTTCTTGGCAGAGCCTTGTGAGTACGGTAACAGCTGCATCAGATTGCTGCAATACTTCTAGTGGAATGCTATCAATGCCTGGTGCTTTGTTCTTTGATAAGGCTTTCAATGCTGCTTCAACTTCTTCTTTCATCACCAATGGTTCCCGATCATAAGGTACAGGTTGAAACGGCTGTTGGTCCATTTGATCTTTATCATATTAAAAAAAAAAAACTCTGTATATTCCTTCCAGCTTTTCTTGATCTTCTCAGCATCATTCAACATAGAACCTTGAGCATCTTGTAACATTCCAATTCGAGGCTGGAACTTTTTCTTTAACTCTCGTAGCTTTAGGAAAGCCGATCTTGTTCTTCCTCTAATAGTTTCTGCTTCTATTTCCTTGTAAGTGTCATTGTAGTACTTTTCCTTGTCCTGTCTTGCTGCACGTTGGAAATCTCTGTTGAGTTCTGCGATTGTCTTTTTCTCCTCTGGCTTTAGCTTCTCTGCGTTTCTGGGCAATTTTCAGAGTTTCTTCCGTCATCCATTTTGGCCGTTTTTGCTTTTTCACCTTTTGCAGAGAGACTTCGCTTTCTTCCAACACAACCTTCTTGATGTCATTCCATAACTCTTCCGGAGCTCTGTCATTTGTATCTAAAGCAACAAATCGATTTTGCAGGCAGTCTTTAAATTCCAGTGGTATATTCTCAAGGTCATATTTTGCTGCATTCATGAGTGGTTTGCTCTTTTTCAACTTTAGCCTGAATTTGCATACTAGTAGTTGATCTGTACCAGTGTCGGTTCCAGGTTTTGTCTTTGTTGATGTTACAGAGCTTTTCCATCGTTGACTTCCACAGATGTAGTCAATTGATTTTTATACAATTCATTGGGTGAAGTCCATGTGTACAGTCGCCGCTTGTGTTGCTGGAAGAAGGTGTTTGAGATGAATAAATCATTGGTCTTGCAGATTTCTATCAGTCTTTCTCCAGCTTCATTTCTGTTGCCAAGTCCATATTTTCCCAACTACTCTGCCTTCTTCTTGTTGCCAACTTTTGCGTTCCAGTCACCCATGACTATCAGGATATCCTGTTTGCATGTTCTGACAATTTCAGCTTGTACTTGTTCATAGAACTCTTCAATTTCATTCTCTTCTGCAGCTGTTGTTGGGGCATATACTTGAATTATAGTTGTGTTGATAGGCAATCCTGGTAGACGAATAGAGATTAAGCGTTCGTTGACTGCATTGTATTTCATTACAGTTCTTGCAAGTTTCTTCTTTATTATAAATGCAACACCATTTCTTCTTTGTCTTTCATTTCCAGCATAGTAGACCATGTGATCATCTGATGCAAAGTGCCCCATGCCAGTCCATTTCAGTTCGATGACACCCAACAGATCAAGTTGTACACGTTCCATTTCATTCTTGACCACCTCCAACTTCCCTTGGTTCATGCTTCGTACGTTCCATGTTCCAATGTGTAAGACATCTTTACAGCTTCTGACTCTCATTTCATGCGCTGCTACATCAGCAGTCAGACTTCCCAAGGGCTTTGATCCAACCACATCATAAATGCTGGCTTTACTCTGAAAAGTCTTCAGCTCTTCCCCAGTAGCTAGTTGAGTGCCTTCCGACCTGGGGGTCTCATCTTCCAGCACCACAGCACAATTTGTTTTGTTGTAACTATCCATTGGGTTTTCATGGCAAGATACAGAAGTAGATTGCCGGGCCTTTCTTCCGCGCATTTTAAGTTTGGTGTTGTTGCCGTTGCCACAAAAATGTGATCCTCCGCCGTCAACACTGTCCCATTCTGCTGCTGTCCAGATGGGTGGTTTGTCTTGGTCTGGCACCTCAGCTGAGACCTGTCCATCTTGGGAGACCCTGCCAGTAGTTAAACTACCGATAGTTTAGCTCTCAGCATCACTGATGCACGCAAGCCCTCACAGCATTACAAGCTGCAAACCAAGTGAGAGACCCTCTGGATAGCTTACCTAAACATTGTTCAGTCTTCAGTTGAGGGAGAGGTATCCGTAGCTGCTGTTATTATTTGATCCATCTCATTGCCAACCTACCTTCCTCTTTTACAGTGACCTTCTACCTTGCCAAGCATTGTCTTTCTCCAATGATCTCTCTCTTCGTATGATGTGTCCAAAGTATGAAAGTCAAAATCTTGTCATCTGAGCTTCTAAGGAAAGCTTAGGTTTGATCTCCTCTAGTACTGACTGGTTTGTTCTTCAGGCAGTCCATGATATGCACAGTATTCGTCACCAGCACCATAATTCAAAGGCATAAATTTTCTTCCCATCTATCTTTTTCACTGTCCAACTTTCGCATACAAAATGATGATACTGAAAATACCATGGCCTGGAGAAGTCAAATCTTTGTATGGAGAGAGATCTCTGCTCTTGAGAATCTTGTCTATGTCGGATTTCTTGACTGCTAGTCCTTTCTTTATTGGATTGCTGATCCAAGTAAATTAAAGTTGTCAACTATTTCAATTTCTTCTCCATCAATGATGAACTTATTGATTTTTCCAATTGTCAGGATCTTTGTCTTAATGTTAAGGTGCAGACCCGTTTTAAGACTATGTTCCTTGATCTTGAGAAGCAAATGTTTCAGGTTGTCTTCACTTTCAACCAGTAATGTGGTTATCATCAGCATAGCTAAGGTTGTTAATGAGTCTTCCACCAATCTTCACACCTTGGTTGTCTTCATACAGTCCTGCTTCTCTGATGATTTGTTCTGCATATAAAGAGGTAGGGGGAAAGTAAGCAGGCTTGTCGTACACCTTTCTTGATTTTAAATCATTCTGTTTCTCCTAGTTCCATTCAAACTGTTGTTTCTTGATCAATGTAAAGGTTGTGCAAGAGAACTCGGGTGTTCTAATATACTCATGTTTCTTAATGTGGCCCTTCCAGGTATGATTGTAGTCTCTGCTGAAATTCTAACTTTATCTTGTGGTAATTTATTCTAAATTTTGGCGAGGATCTAGCCATGTTTTGAATGTTCTGTTGGCATAGATTTTCTATGTAGAGATATGTAGTAATCCGGCTTGTTCAGTTTTCTAGATAGGTGTATGGATGGGTCTAGGGCCTACTGCAATAATCTACAGTGTTGCTCTTTAGTACTATTACAGTATCTGGGCCAGTCCAACCACTATGTGGACTAGGAATCTGCCTAAGGAGGCACAATTGGTGGGGGGGGGGGGGTAAGGGGGGCTGGCATCAGTATACCAGTAATGATACTAAACAAAAAAAAGGTCTGTGCAGCCAGCATGGGGTCTCTAGCATCTGCACATGCTCATGACCTGCCACCCCTAAAAACAATTTTATAGCCCGAAAATATGCTACTTTCTTTATATTTGGATAAACCACTTAAGTGAGAGTACCTCCTGTTCCTTGACTAGAGCGCTGAAACGGCTCCTCCATTTTGAGTGCCGAAACGGCTCCTCCATTTTGAGTGCCAGAGGAGAGTGAGGGCGGCTCATCTCTCACTTAAGGCAGCAAACTGCCTCGAGCAGTCCCTGGAGCTTACAAACAAAACAAAAACAGGGAGCAGAAATCCATTCATTTATAGACAATGATTAAAACACACATGGGTATTAAATAGGAGAATTAAGGGATTCAAGATCCAAAAACAGCCTCGAGAAGGTGGGTTTTCAGCCTGGATTTGAACAGGATCAGAGAAGGAGCCCAATGTACCGAATCAGGAAATCAATTCCAGCTGAAAAGTGCAGTAAAGTGGAAGGAATGCAGTCTGGGGTTAGTGGTAGTGGCGAAGGACACAGATAAAAGGGATTTTACCTGATGAGCAGAGTTCCCAAGGAGGGATTAAGGACAGAATAAAGAGAGGAGAGAAAGTACCTGCAGAATGAATGCATTGGTAGTTCAGTAGGAGAAGTTTGAACTGGATGTGGAACTGGATAGAAAGCCAGTGAAGTGAATTAAGAAGAGGGGTTATGTGAGCATAGTGACCTTCGTTTTTGATAGTGGCAGGATATCCAGGCTGCAATGCCAGATAAGCAGATCAAAATTCAGGTCTGGATTCCTGGAGAAATGTTTGGTGCAGAGAGGTTTATCTGGGAGTCATCAGCATAAAGATGGTACTAACAATGGGGGGAGATCATAGTACCAAGAGAACGAGTAGTGAGAGGTCCAAGACAGATCCTTGAGGTGCACCGACAGATAGTGGGATAGCTGTGAAGGAAGATCCAACAAAATATACACTAAAAAAGTGCTATGAGAGAGGCAAGAAGAAAACCAAGACAGACAAAAGTCCCAAAATCCAAGCGAGGACAGCATATCAAGAAGAAGATAGTAATCAACAATGTCAAAAGCAGCAGATGGATCAAGGATGATGATCAAGTAAAGGCTGTTGGTTTTGGCATAAGCCATTTCAACAGAGCGTAGAGGACAAAAGCCAAACTGGACTGGATCGGATCCAGAAATGGCTTGAGATGAAAGTGAATAGTACGTTAGAGTAATTTGAAATGTGAAAGGGAGGAGGGAAATATTTAGACAGATTTGTATACCACCTTATCCTACAATCAAAGAGGTTACATCACAATTGGAGGGTTACATTTAACGAGTGTATTTATGGCGATAACTGGAATATGGCGATAATTGGAAGGACAGGCAGGGTCAAATGAAAGGTTTCTGAAGAGTGGTATAACCACAGCATGTTTGAAGGCTGCAGAACCAATTGCAATGGAAAGCGCTGTGTTGAGGATATGACAGATGGAAGGAATGACAGCAGGGGAGACTGAAGAACAGTTAGTGAGTTTAAGGGAGGTAAGAAGATGTGCAGTTTCCTCCTCTGATTTAAAAAAAATGAAACAGCAAGGGATGAAGGATAGGTGTGAAGTATTCACCCATACTGTGGGCAGAAAGTGAAGGGTGAGGAGATAAGAAGCAGAGACACTTTGAGAAGAGAGTTGAGAACATGAGAATGAATATGGCAAGGAGGAGGCATGGGTTGGGGGCAAGAGTTTGATTTCCTGTAATATTTTTTGCTGATCTTTTCTCACAGTGATTTATGCTGGATTGTGGCTCCTTCTTCTACTGCTATGTTACAATCATTAGATATTTCGAATTTTGCTCAATTTTCCTCTAAGGAAGGCTGCCGCATCACATTTATTCAGGCCAAAGGTCACCCTGATGTCATCAGAAAAGCTTTAAACAAATGCCATAATGGGTCAGACCAAGGTTCATCAAGCGCAGTATCCTGCTTCCAGTGGCCAATCAAGGTCACAAGTACCTAGCAGTTTCCCCCCAAAAAACACACAGATTCCATAATGCTTGTATTGGGGCAAGCAGTGGATTACCCAGGTCCTCTAATAATGGGCCTTTCCTCCAAGAACTTATCCAAAAGTTTTTAAATCCAGCTACGCTAACAGCTTTTACTAAATCCTCCAGTAAGGAATTCCAGAGTCTGATTATGCGTAGAGTAATATTTTCTCTTATTAGTCTTAAACACTGTAGCTTCATTGCATGACCCCTAGTGTTTCTACTTTTTGATGGTGTAAAGAATCAATCTATCTGTGTTTACCCGTTCCACTCTATTCATTAATTCATAGACCTCTCATATCTCCCCTCAGAAGTCTCTATTCCAGGTTGAAGAGCCCTAACCTTTTAAGCCTCTCCTCATAGGGGTATCCTTCCATCCCCTTTACCATGTTGGTGGCTCTTCTCTGTACCTTTTCTAATTCTACTATATCCTTTATAAAGATACAGCGACCAGAACTGCACACAATATTCAAGGTGGAGTTGTAAGGCTAGGGAAAATACTGAGGATTCAGCAATTTCAAGATTACTTCATAAACACTGTCCTTGTAGGAGAAAAATGATTGCTCAAGAAAAACCATATGGATATGCGGCATATCATCTACAAAGAAATGCTTGGGAGACACTGTACGCACGTGGACAGGTTTTGTGGCCTCAGTGTTAAGCCATACAACATTCACAGCACATCACCTTGCTAAAATCATCCCTACAATAAGACATGGTAATCATAGCATTATGCTGTGGGGATGCTCTGTAGCAGTAGGGACAGGGAGACTTGCAAAGATCAATGAGAAGATAGATGGTGCAAAGTTCAGGCAAAACATATGGGAGGAAAATCTGTTTCAGGCTGACACAGACTTGGGGCTGGGGAGAAGATTCACCTTTCAGCAGGACAAGGATCTTAAGCACAAAGAAAAAAACAATGGAGCAATTAGAAAGTGAATGTCCTTGAATTGCTTAAGCCCAGGCTTCAAGTTTTGCTACACATTTTTCACAGTATACTACAATCCACAGACAATGTCCAGCCAACTTGAAAGAAACTGAGCTATTCTGCCACAATGAATGGGCAAAAATTGAACCATCTTGTCTAAAATTGGAAGCTACGGTAGAAAGGGGAGTTTACTTCACCAGATGCACAAAACTGATGAACTGCATATCAGATACCCCTTAGCTATCATACTCCTTTCTTAGCTGTATCTTTTCCAAGATAAAGAGCCCTATCAGGTTTAGGATTTCTACATAGGGGACAGAGAAGTGTATGCATTTATTTATGTGCACTTATATACTGCCTTTCCCAAATCAAAATGTGAGTTGTGTGGAAGTATCTGGATATAATGTGTGCATGAAAGGGTTGGAAATGTGTTTGCTGTGTATGGGAGTGGGATCTGTGGATGAAAAGTATCTGGAGAGGGTGCGTGTGTGTGTATGAGAAATGCATATGAAGGGGATCCGGGGGGGGGGGGGGGGGAGGGGATGGAATGAGTGCTCTGTTTCCTCCTGGCACATAAGATACCTCTTTTCTCAGATAGATACTGTGGTCCCTGCATCACTCTCTTGTTCTGCTGCTGCTACAACTGCTGGTGGGGTACCTCTGACAACGCTCGGGTGTGCTTGTAATACCCCATTCATGCTCCCAGGTAGTTGCACCACAGTCTTGAATGGGAGTTCTGATTCACTGTGCCAACTGTATGCTTAGAACCACTGGGAGGTATGCGGTGCATTTTCTTCCTCCTCTTATTGCTATTGTCCAAATGGAATGATTTGAAGGGAGAGCAGAAGTTGCAATGCTACTAACTGCTCTTGAGAGGGAGCCCCCTGGCTACATTGACCAGTCAAGAATGTTTCTGAAGTGCCAGCTGAAGTTCCTCGAGTTACATGCTGGAGTGGTGGCAATGGTTGTGCAAAGTACTCACCTGTGGGGGAGACAGAGAAAATGCTATTATGCCAATACTGATCATTAGCCACCTCATATATACAGGGTGGCCCAAAAAAAGTGAGAACATCTCGTAGCATATAAGTTATTTACAAATTCAAAAAGACAGATGTAAACGATTGACAAATTAAAAAACAAAAAGGGGGATGGCGACCGGAAATTATCAAAATAAAGACGTTAAATAGCTAAAAAAGGTAAATAAGTAAACTATTTAAGCTTTTAATTTACGAGATGTTCTCGCTTTTTTTGGGCCACCCTGGATATCCATGCATGTATTTTCAGGAAAAACAATGGGCTGTGGTGCTAATAAGATATACTTTTCAATCGGAACCACGGCTAACAGCTCACCAGTGTTGGTGCTTACTGTCATCCCCGATACACCTTCAAGCAGACTTTGCCCCTAGCAGGGTCTCCAGTAGCATCAACTCTATAGTGGATGGTGTGCCTTATATGGTCTGTTGCTGGAATCGCTCAATTTTGGCCATTTTCATTTGCACCTCCTTGTGGGTGTCTCAGAAGCAATGCTACACCAGCTCCAGGGTCCTGTTGCACACCTGGAGACTGCTGACATCTATCCAGATGCTCTCCCAGATCGCATTCCGTGGTGAGGATACCTTCTTTCCACACAGTTAGCGGTACTCTTCACAGATGCACTGTATCGGCAGGCCTAATCCCTTCTTCTCTTTCCCTATTTGAAGGCCCTTGTTTCTTTTTTTTTATTTAACAGGTTTTATATACCGCTTTATCTTTTCAATCAAAGTGGTTTACATTGAAACAAACTTGGTAATGTAGATTAAACAGGGACATTGATAACTTGGATTTTTCTGAGGCAATGGAGGGTTAAGTGATTTGCCCAAGGCCACAAGGAGTGCTAGTGGGAATCAAACCCTAGTCTCTGGGTTCCCAAGCCAGTGTTCTAACCATTAGGCTACTCCTCCACTCCACTTTTATTGTTCTGTGTCAGCTCTATGGGTAGGGACTCTTTTCTTTATAAGTTTGTACAGCGCTATGCATGCCTTGTAGTGCTATATAAATGATTAATAGTAGCAGTAGGTCCTTCTCCGCTGAGATGAAAGACATTTCGGATATTTTTCCTCTATGCTGCTGGGTCTGGCCGTTTCTGACAGCTGGCTATTGCAGGTCCTTCCCTGCCTGGCAGCGCCTCCTGTCCCGTCTCCTCTGCCTTCTCATTCCCTCCTCCAGAAGCTGGCCACATGCCTGCTCCTCCTTGCACCCATCCCCCCACTTACCACTGCTCTCCTCCCACCTTCTCTTACCCCTGGTTTCCTGCACCACTTGCTCCTCTCCTCTATCCTGTCCTCCACACTCCCCCATCCGCTCACCTCATGACGAGCCCTCCCTCTAGTCACAAGCTACCACTCTTCTCCTTAAGGAACCTATAAAAAAATTCACACAAAGAACCACACAAGACAAATAGGATGGCACACGAATGGGTTATAGAGCACAGCAGATGAGACCCTCAAGAATCATAAAAACTACCAGACACCCATCTCCTCTCTCAAACTTCAATCTTCGGTGCATCATCCAGCACTTGTCCACTCTGCAAAGCAGGACAAAAAACAGTTGGTTATTATTTGACGTGGCATGCACAGAAAGCATGAATGAATGGGGTAAAACTCCTATCTAAGCACTTCTTTTTCTTGAATTTTTACAGCCGGTAAAGAGCAAGGGCTATTATAGTGCAGGTTTTATTACAGAAGTTAACATTGCTTTCTTTTTGACACAGCAATAAACCTTATATTTAGTTTAGCAAAGTTTACATCAATTTTACCACAGAAACCGCTTTACCGTGGATTTTTTTTTACCCTCAGTGTGCTATGCTTCTCATTAGTTTTATTACATTGGAAGAAAACAAAAAAAGAAAAAAAAAGTTTAACTAAAACCTGAGTGCGCATTTTCAGTGTATTCCTATTATATTGACAGTGTGCGTGCATGTACCATTGAGTAAGCAGACAGAATGAGAAGTGATCTAGGAAAAAGCTTGAGAAGTAGTCGAACGCTTGGTAAAGACTCAATGTGAAAAAGTGCAATGAGGCATTTTGGGTGCTGAAATCTTATGGCCTGGTACACACTGGGAGTTAAAGAGCTGATGTGCACTGATCAGGAGAGAGACATCGGTGTGAAACAATGACAATGGCCAAAGCTAGGAGATGCTGGGATGCACAGGGAGAGGAACAATAAGCAGAAAAGGGGAGAGGCCTCACCTGAAAGTGTGTTCAGTTATGGAGAACCTAGTTCAAGAATAGCATGAAGCTGAAGCGATTCAGAAAAAGGCAGGGATGGAAATAGGGTTACTAGTGCTCCCCTCACCTGCAGGCAAACGGAGCCGGTACAACACAAAGCAGTGTTCACAGCAGTTTTTGGTACTCCCCTGCCATACTTACTGCACTCACTGTGTTGCTCCAGCCCTGGAAAAAGGCAACCAAAATGGTGCGATGACTGCACCAAAAGCTGTATGAGATTGAAGAACCTAAATATACATTCCCCAGAGGAGCTGATAAAAACATTGACATTTCTGAGAGGTATTAATGGCACACAGGAGGCAAACCTTTTTCAGAAGATGGTAAAGTGTAGAGCCAGGGCATCATTATCTGAAGCTCAGAAGAAAATGACAATTAAAATATAAGGACATAATTTTTCAGACAGGGTGCCTGGAATGCCTTTCCAGTCAAGATGGTGGAGACGAGAAAGGCAATGGACTCAAAAAGTATGGGATAAATACAGAAGATCCACAGTGGCAAAAGAGCAAAGAAAAGAAACACACTGAAGTAAATTGCACAGTGGCAGGAACAATCCTAAAAAGAGAGCTAGGTCAATTGCATTAGAGTCCTAAAAAATATGGCACGGTCAATGGTATATTTGGGGTATGCATGGGAAAGAGGCAACAGGGACATGGTATTGGGCTGCATTTAGGAATTTTATATGTACACCTACTGAGATAATTCATTGAATTATTTTAAACTGGGTAGACTAGATGGGTCATTCATAATGATACTGTCTGGATATGAGGGTGGGGGGGGGGGGGGGGAAGAGAGGTAAAGATAAATACAGGCCAGGGAAATTTATGAGTTGTGAGACATGTTTGTTTATTAGAATTTGATATACCGCCCTTAAAACAAGTTAGCCAGAAGATTATGAGGCAGGACCTGGAGGATATAAAGAGAAAAAGAAAGCGGAATTACAAAAAGTAATGAGACGTTTGATTTATGAGTCTGTATTATCAAGAGTCTTTTTTTCGCCTTGAGGTAGGAAGGCAACAGAGAAGAATAAGGAAGATATTGACAAGCAACATGTTTTTTTTAAGCATGAAACACACACGCACAGCAATACATATCCTGATAACACAAGGATGCTTTGTATACAGTTCTAAGCACCACTATGTGATTAACATTTTTTCCTTTTGCCGACAACGCAACTTTGATAATTCCGGTCTCATAAACCCGCACCTGTAATCAGGCATGCAGATTCTCCTGCATTCATATTTTAAGAAACGCGCAATTTGCTACAGAACCGAGTCCTTGATTCTTCGCAACAATAGAACCAAACGGATGAAATACAAAAGGGGCGTAAAAACACCACCCACTAGCAAGTAACAAAACAAAAAATAAAATAACATGCCCGAGCAGATAGCTGGTGAGCGCCCATCTCCCAAACTCTTCTCGCGTGCCGCAAGGCAGCAGGACGTCACTCTCCGCCCGCCACCGCAGTACTCACGTGCGAGGGAAACGGCTCAGCGCGCACGGGTGTACCAAACCAGTGTGCCTACAGCTCGTTGTTACTCTTCTTGTCTACTTATCGTTATTTAACAGAAGGATGCGTGGGGAGGCACAGGCAGCACTAGCAGATTGTCTTGGTTTTCCCTACGGGGCGGAGGAGGTGCGCGGGTTCAGCAGCTCGCGTTCTGCCTTCCCTGTGCTGCGCGCGCGGCCCTCCTCTCGGCGCTGTGACGTCAGCGGCGGGTGGCTCTGCGGGGCACTGGGGCTCCGCTGCGCGGCTTCTTTAATTGCCTCAGCGGGAGGGGGCGCTTCTTACCAGTAGGTCTGCGGCTGGTTTTTGCGGAATACTCGCTGCCGAGGAGCGGGGAGGCTGTGCCTTTGGGGTAGGAGTCTGACGTCTTATGTGCATGACATACCTGAGAGGCGGGGAAAAGAGTACCCGTACTGCAAAAACATAGAACCAAAACTATACTTCGCGACGAGCGCGTTTCCATTTTTTTGTGACGGGTCTACTACTGCTGCTAACGGTACACAACAGGTAACGAGCTATTCACTGGGCATGTTTTGCATTACGTTTCGTGCTGAAGGTAAAACGTGTGTCTGATCTCTACAGTGACTGAAAGAATACGACAAACAAAATAATCTCGATAGTCGTTCTTCTGTTGGTCCATAGCCATGCTTGAAAGAAATTAGAGGGGGGGGGGGGGGTGGCTGAAAACCCTCTCGGTGTTTAGTGATCTCGGAGCGGATTACCAAGCTGCCTGCTCTTTGGGGAGCTGTTGCGGATGCAGCGTGGATGTTAAGGGCTAGAGAAGCGGCTGTGGTTAGTACGGTGCATGATTATATTCAGGGCTAGCTACATAGGTTGCCCATTCCCTGCAGTGCGTTGCAGCAAGTTAGTAGGTTACCTGTATAGACTCCAGTGTATTTCGTTGCTGCTTGGAAAGCTAAGTGAAAACGGAATAAAGTAATGATCAAGGTTTCACTCTCCGTGCCGTGGTCCTTTTGCTCCCTATCAATTTGGGCTTTACAGAAACCAGCATGTTCGCTGTTGGCTGTCGGGTCATTGGTGAGCAGGCGAGTCCTTACTAATTGTGAGCAAAACGGTTAAATGAGGAAAAAAGGCAGCTTGAAAATCTATTTCAGAAGCTAGCTGCTTGAAACTGATCTTTGAAGTAGAGTTTTAACTGTCTGAATAACGTTTCAAGCAAGGGTTGTAAATAATGTTTGCTTAGACCCAAAGATGAAGTCTTTTTTTCATTTCAATACGGGGTTCTAGTAACTGCAGAAAACACGAGACTTAGAGTTGTAATTGATGTTAATCTAATTTCCAGGTAACGCCTCTTGGGGCTTTTTATTATGGGAATTCCTGCCATACAATATTAGTTGTAAAAGCTTCCTTCCTTTTGTATTGCGGCTACATTTACTGCAGCATCTTTTTCTTTATTTTTCCTTTAAAAGATATCACCAGGTCAAAGACTGAAATGCAATGTTTCACATGCATACATGCTGCACTGACTCCAGTTCATGTTATTCAAGAAGCACATGCATACATTTAGGTCTCATGAGCATGTAAGAACTACTGAACTTCAATCACACTAAGAAAGCCTTTTGCTAAACTGCGTTATGTAGTTAGTGGATAACTCCCAACAGTAACAGTTAATGTAGTGGCATGACAGCCTGTGTTAATTGGCAAACATGGGGAAGAAGCAGCACCTTGTCCTTAACATATGATATGGTACAGTATTAGCTATTAAGGCAGTAGATAACGTAGTGCAGCTATTGTGCACTGAGTGTATTTTCTCTGGGTTTAACGGTATGGATAGATGCTGGGAATGTCCTTAACAGTTTAATGCAGAGGCTTTGCAGTTGCTACATGCTAGGCTGGTGTCCTGCCCTGCCCTTCCCTCCCCTGGTTGCTAAAGATCTTACCCCAAGTCTGGAATTTCTGACACCCCACCACACTCCTATTCTGAGCAGCATGCCTGTCATTGCTGCTGGGCTTCTGATTCTTCCTTCACCTTGCCTCAGCCCCACCCTCATATCTCCAGGAAGTACAGCAATACAGCACTGACTCCCCACACTCCCTCTCATCAAGAGACAGCTGCTAATGGGAGGGAGGAAGGAAGAAGGGAATGGACAAGTCCCCTATGCTCTTCTCCCCCGCCATCTACATCACTAATAAAACAAAAAGGAATAGATGATGGTACTGACTGGCCATCACCTTAACTTTTTCACTGGTTGTCTTTCTCCTGGCCAGGGTCGCTTTAACCACTTATGGAGTCTTGGGCAAACCTTTGAGGAAGGGCCCCCCTTTATTTTTCTCATATCAACATTATACCCATATAAGAGACACAGAAACTTTATACCATTTTACTTTTATGAGATTTATTTTAAAGCAGTGCCTGTTATACAACCTGATTTATCACATTTTCACACTAGCAGCATCCCATTCCAAGTCCCAAAATAAAATACAGATAGCAGTGCTCACCAAATGCAGAATAAGTGACCATAAACCATAAAATATGCAGACTAAAAAACTGAGAACCTGAAAAGCCAGAGTTTGCATGCAGGACAGTCGGTACAACATTAGTGAAACAGAAAACCTCTTGTAAAAAGCAAATATGTAAGAGCTGTCCTCTGGTTCCATTCCCCACTTCCCACAAGAGATACCAATATCCCAAAATATTTTCTTAAACATTTCAGCATGTTCTCTGATGAAGTATAATCTCCTTTCTTGAAAAATAAAACACGGACTCATACAACTTTGACTAACCAACCTTTATAGTAACTACCTAGGCTTTTTCAGAAAACCTTTTTACTATAGGAATTTTACTGTATTGGAGAAAATGCTTTACCCTTTAATTTGTGGCGCAAATGAGGAAAACGTAGATGGCACCCAGGGAGAGTTCTGGCAAGATTTTTTAGAGATGCATTCGTTGAAACCCCCCCCCCCCCTTAAAAAAAAAAAAGACACTGTACGCATATACGTACATTCGAGTGAAGGTGATGTCAGAATTCAGCAATGCTTCTCAGTGGGTCTGTGACTGGACTGTCTATCGGACAGAAGGACTCACTCCTGTAGTCTGATTTAGTCTTTTACATTTCTTCCACAGCTTCAGCATGTCAGCCAGTAGCAGTGAAGGGCAGGGCCGGTGCTACCATTAGGCAAATTAGGCGGTCGCCTAGAACACTGGCCCTCCAGGGGCAACCCATTGCTGCCCATTGACATGGATGATGCCCCTCTCTGGAGCCTGACCTGCAGCCCCCACCCTGGTGCTTCTGTAGCATGCAGACATTGAATAGTGCCAAGCTAGTGTTCTGCCACAGCCATGCGATTGATCATGGAACTGAAGGAAGACCTGGAGTTGGCAGAAAGCTGGTGCCGGAGCAATGAAGATCTGAGTCGGTGCTGGGAGGAGATGAGCATGGCAGTTGGCTCTGGTAGTGCTTGTGCTATCTCCCAGTCCTGGTCTTTGCTGTCCTCCGTCCTGATGTGGCTGGGCAACAGGTAAAGCACTTAAGCTTTTTGTCTTGGGCTTCCGTAGGACTGAAATCTCATGTTGTTTTGCAAGACTTTGGACCCATAGCAGCCCGACAAAGTGCCGTAAGCATTTTGCTGCTGCCCAGCCACATTGGGGGAGGAGGGGTGAAGACTGGGTTTGGGAGGCGGCATAGCAGCAGTGCTAGAGTTAAGTGCAGTATGTGCTGTACTACCCTCCTCCCAGTTCCCAAACATTTTTGTTTGTTTGTTTTAGATGCCCCAAGGCAAAGTGGAAGAGGCAGACATTCAGTGGTGTGACAATGGATGGGCCATGGTCCCTCCACTTTAGAGCCGGCGAATTTGAGTTAGTGTCTACACCTGTACTGGCTTGTGCGCCCCGCCCCCCCGCCCCCCCCCCACCTATTTGAATGCCCGCCTTGATGCCAATTGGCTGGTGACATAGATACATTGTTCTTCAGAACAACTAATCAGGCAAGAAAATTCCGTATAGAATGGGGGGACGACCCTCATCCCATTGGTTACAGTTGAAACAAGCATGACTATTCATTCTCCAAATTCAATCTGAATAGGCTCACAGTGTTGAGTTTGAATATCCAGCACTCTTTCTGCCCATTGTAATGTAAAAGTCCTGTTGCCTCCCCGAGGATAAAAGGGGACGTGATCTATTATCCTCCAGTGGAAATAGCCAAACTCATGCTTCATGGAAAGAGAGTGCTCCACCACAGGAGCCAGTCTCACAGCTGACCTGATTCGCGAGGAGTGCTCCCCCAAACGTAACTTTAGGGGCGAGTAGTACGTCCAATATACAGGAGATCACATAGCTCAATAAATAAACAACATAATTAGACATGCAAGTAGTATGCCACTGGGTAAAAAAATGTGTGATCGGAAACGGGATCTTCCCATGTGTTGCTTTCCAATGTAGTTTGACAAAATGTGCAACTACTGTAAGAAATATTGCCCAGTTTATCATGATTTCTTACTGGTCGATCAGATGGCCAGACCGATTTCACCAACCAATCTCTGATGTTAGAACCCCTTGTGTGAACTATAGTCAGGGGTTTATTGAAACAGGAATGAAGTTTCAGAATCGGCCAGTGTTTTTTCAACAGATGTATAACCTGAGATGTGTTTTGCATATAAGGACGTGTACTGACTACAGAATCAATATTTGTGTTAGAAATTGATGATGGTTCTTCTGATATTAACCATTCGCGGTGTATAAATTGCACATGTTTATAAGCCCTCCTAATCACCTTTGGTTGGTAGCCCCAATCTAGCAAGTGCTCCATTAAATCTCCTGTTGGAACTTGAAATACCTCTATTGTGGAACAAATCCACTGAAGCCTTAAAAATGACCAAAAGGAAGGCCTCTGCATAAAGTAATGCAGCAAAATATTTTGTTGCACCAGTTTTCTAAATAATGTGGTATGTAAACCATCTGAGATTTTATAAAAGGTGATATCCAAAAAAATCAATTGATCATGAATCAACATGAGCCGTGAACTGAATATTGGATATGATAGTAAAAGAAAAAGAAAAGCTTGAAAATCCATGATTGATGCTGTCCACAAAAGGAGGAAATGCCGCCAAAATAACACGTGACAACTAATCAGACGGAGATATGATAGTTTCCTCTATCTCAGCCATTTATAATGTGGCTATGGAGGGAACTACTGTGAGCTCCCATAGCTGTACCAAAAATCTGAAGAAAAAAACAATTAAACAAAAATAGTTGATACTAAACAAATCAAATCCATCAAAAACATTTGAGGGATCCGAGAAGGGGCATGAATAAAAGAAGTCCCCCCAACAACTGCATGACGACTTCCTAATTTGATGTTGGTATATAAAGCATTTACATCTAGAGTAACCAACAGCATGTTGCCTAGTAAATCATGCAATTATGTGAGCTGAAATAAAAACTGGGACAAATCCGTTATATAAGAACGCACTTTCACAGCTTCCTGTTTCAAAAAATCATCACAAAATTTTGATAAGGGTTCGAGGATAGATCTCCTACAATGGGTCTTCCTGGAGGATTGACAATAGACTAATGTATTTTTGGTACTGTATAAATACCGTATAAGTCTATTGTCAATCGTCCAGGAAGATCCATTGTATCTTGCAAGGGATCTATCCTCGAACCCTTATCAAAATTTTGTGATCATTTTTTTGAAATAGGAAGCTGTGAAAGTGCGTTTACATGATTATTGGCACCCTTATGAACTATTAAAATAAATTTGAACAGAAGAAACATATTGCCATTGTGGTAGAATTAGACGCACCCTTGATCAATTGTCAGTACTCACATGACTTTATTCAACCAATGAAAGATGGTTCTAATGTTTAAAATGGCCAAATTCACTCCCATTTTCACAATGGTGAAGACAAGAGCTTCTTGAGACTGTCAGACAAGCCATTATTATCAAACTTCAAAGGGATACATGGACATCTCCAAAAATCTTGGGATTCCTGTGTCTACGGTTCACAATGTTATTAAGAAGTTTTCTGCTCATGGATCTGTCAAGAACCTCCCAGGATGTTGTGGGAAGAGGAAGATTAATCCAAACAATCTTTGAAGATTAGTGCAGGAAAAACACCACGTACAACCTCCAAAGAGCTTAAGGCAGACCTGGAGCGGTCTGGAGTGGTGGTTTCAACCTGCATCATACGCTGCATATTAAACAAAGAATGACTTCATGGACGAAGGCCAAGGAGGACCCCACTGCTCAAAGATAGACATAAAAAGACATCCAAACTACTCTTTACTATGTAAAAATCTCATGTATATAGTTACCCCTGTTATCCAAGTTTGGACCCCTGTTCGATGTAAAACCAAACAGCATGTTGTTATGGTTGTTGTGTTATAATGTAAACCGCGCTGATGCCAAATAGCGCGGTATATAAGAATTTGTAATAAATAAATAAATAAATAAATGCCTGATCTTTGCCCAAAGCCACCTTGAGAAACCACAATCCTTGAGGAAAAATGTTCTTTGGACAGATCAAAACCAAACTTGAGTTCTTTGGCAATGCAGACTAGCGATACGATTTCAGGTGAAGAATATGGTGGAGGTGTTCCATAATGTTGTGAGGCCGTTTTGCTGCCTCAGGAACTGGAGGCCTGGAACATATTAATGGAATTATGTAGTCAGAGGACTACTAAGGTATTTTGGAGTGAAATGTGCTACCTAGTGTCAGAAAGCTAGGTCTGGGTCAAAGATCATGGATCCTCCAGCAGGACAATGACCCAAAACATACATCCAAAAGTACAAAAGAATGGTTAAAAAAGAAAACATGGACTGTTTTAAACTGGTCAGAAATGAGTCTTGATCTCAATCCAATTGAGAATATTTGGAAAGAGCTGAAATCTGCCATTGGCCAAAGGAATCCTGGAAACATTCATGAGCTTCAACAAATCGCAGTTGAAGAGTGCGAGAAACTACCAGCAGACAGATGTATGGAACTTATAGATAAAGCAAACAATGTGTGCAATCACTCTACCAATCTAACAAAACTCACATTAGGTACTAATAACACTTAAAAGCAGAAAAGGCGCCTCAGAATCCAAGGTAATACAAATTAAGCTTCAACCACATGAAGCATACCTCCCAAAGCATCATAGGCTCATGAAACCTCCTTCCAGCCCTTAAAATGTTCTTCAGTTTAATCTTTTTATTTCTTTTTCCTTTTTTCCTAAATAAATTTTCAAAAGACAAATTTTAAATTCTCAAAACATAGCAAAACCATACAGCCATAGGCACTTATCTAAATGGTGAGGGCATCGTTATCACTGTTTAACCAAACACATCATTAGACCCACACACAGTGTTACAGCATTACAGGGGAAGCACACCAGATGCCATACAAAGGCCGCCAAAGCGTTTAGCTGGAAAAGCTTATTCAAGGGGAAACCCCACCCAAAGCGTGCTCAAGCCATTGCAAGAGAGAAAACAACAAAAATCCAACTTCAAAAACAGTACCATCAGGAGAACAAACCACTGCTACTAAACCCCCCAAAAAAGTAAAACATACAGAGTTCAACTGGCACCATAATCACCAACACATCCATTGACTGACAATGCAAAAAATGCCATGCATGCATAGCACTAAATAGAAAAATTCCATGATGTCACCCAGTGACTAGCAGGGAACACCGTCTTCCGAACAAAATGCCGAAACCAAAAACACAAACACAGCATACAACATGCATTCCAACACATAAACAAAGCCCAAACAGACCTGCCTTACTCGAAACCAAGACCTACTCATCGCAAACCTCTACATGTTTGTGGACATGAGTTTTGGGCGCTGGGGTGCTGTTGTGTAAGAGGTTTGCGATGGGTAGGTCTTGGTTTTGAGTAAGGCAGATCAGTTTGGGCTTTGTTTATGCGTTGGAATGCGCGTTGTGTGCTGTGTTTTTCCTCCCATGTTCGGATTTGGCGATGTTATATCGATGACATTTTTGGAATATGGAATGGATCAGTGGAGTTGTTGCAGTTCCATTGCTGGCTCAACTCTTGTCACCTTAGTATACAGTTTACATTAAATTTTCATGAGCATGAGATTACACAGGTACACTACCAAAAAACTGCCTCCAGTTTTGCAACTGATTCCTATAGATTTTGGGGTGCTGAATCCAGGAAAAATAGCCAAAATGTTCCATCACGTCACGTTTTCTTGCAAAATTAGATTTCTTACCCATATAAGGAATGTTCACATAATTTCTTTTTAGCCGACTGCAGTTTATTTTCTTGGCCCAAAATAGAGGTTGTAATGGTTAACTAACTAGAAACACTCCCTCATGATATTTTAGAGTGTTTTGTATTCATTTTATACATTAACAGGACAATTGGGAGGCGGGGGGCTAAATCCAGTACTCGCACTGGCGCATGTTCTTTCCTGTTCACCTCGCCTCGTTCGCTCGCTCAAACACGGTGGTTGCGACATGAACGTTCCTGTCAAATTTCAGTTTCTTGCAAGTTCATTATTACCTTTTGTTTGCTCAGTCGTAATCCAGCTTTATTCCGAAGTGGTTCACTACAGTTGTAGTTTGCAGTGCTGTGTATTTGTGATGGCTCACAGAGCCAGAGGTTGCGTCAACTCTCCGGACAGTTTTTGTTTTATTTGTGGGGAATATACCGTGAAAAAGCGGCAGAGGAACATTTCTGCATTTATTAAAAAAGTATATTTCGCCTATTTCTG
This sequence comes from Ichthyophis bannanicus, assembly GCA_033557465.1. NCBI lineage: Eukaryota > Metazoa > Chordata > Amphibia > Gymnophiona > Ichthyophiidae > Ichthyophis > Ichthyophis bannanicus. Next base: position 514,145,451 of record CM066031.1, on the reverse strand, counting down.
TTTGAAGTTAGGCGATCAAGACAAACCGTGGGCTCCTCACAAAGTGTGCAAGACATGTGAGGAAGATCTACGCTTATGGATGAAAGGTAAAAAACAAGCATTTCGTTTCGGAATACCTATGATGTGGCGTGAACAAAGAGACCACAGCAGTGACTGCTATTTTTGCTCTTGCATTGTGAAGGGATACAACTTAAAAAATAAGAACGTAATAAGTTACCCCAACCTTCCCTCAGCAATTAGGCCTATGCCTCATAGCAACGAAGTACCTGTGCCTGAACCACCAAAATCTTTGGATCATATTTGTGTGGACGGTTCTGATCATGATGAGACTCATCAGATGGCTTTTCCCGATGAGTCCAGTACTTCCGAGTTTGAAACTGAACCAGATCCGAAACCTGAACTTTTCTCTCAAGCTGAATTGAATGATTTAGTCCGGGATTTAGGACTCCCAAAAGATGCTGCCCAACTGCTAGGTTCTCGGCTTAAACAGAAAAATCTATTGTCACCAGGAACAACTTTTTATTGGTACCGCAACCGCGAGACACAATTTTTGAAGTATTTCAGCAAAGAGGAAGATTTGGTATTTTGCAACGATATATACGGAGTGATGGAAAAGTTTAAACTCAAGTATGATCCTGCTGAATGGCGGCTGTTCATTGATTCGTCAAAAGACAGCATAAAAGGTGTTCTTCTTCATAATGGCAACACATTCGCTTCAGTTCCTATTGCTCACTCTGTTATTCTCCAAGAAAAATATGAGAATTTGGCCCTGATTCTTCAGAAGATTCATTATGATGAGCATAAGTGGATGATTTGTGGAGACTTTAAAATTCTATCCATGCTATTAGGGCAGCAATCCGGTTTCACCAAATATCCCTGCTTCCTTTGCTTGTGGGATAGCCGAGCCCGCGATCTACACTGGGGGAAAAAAGACTGGCCAATTCGGGAGTATTTGAGACCCGGTGAGAAAAATGTTCTTCATGAGAGCTTGGTACCTCGTGATAAAATTCTATTACCACCTCTCCACATTAAGTTGGGTCTCATTAAGCAATTCATCAAGTCCCTTCCAAAAGATGGTGAGTGCTTTCAGTACCTTTGCTCAAAGTTCCCCCTACTTTCTGAAGCAAAGCTAAAGGAAGGAGTGTTTGTTGGCCCTGATATAAGGAAACTCATTTCAGATGGAGCATTCGCTGAAACGATGTCTGAGAAGGAAAAAGAAGCCTGGGATTCCTTCAAGGATGTTGTTCTCAAATTCTTGGGGAACAGGCGGGATGAGAACTATAAGGATATTGTTGCCAGGATGCTCAATGCCTTCAAAGAACAAGGCTGTAACATGAGCCTGAAAGTCCATTTCTTGCACTCCCATGTGAACTACTTTCCCGAAAACCTGGGGGCGTACAGTGAAGAACAAGGTGAAAGGTTTCACCAGGACATCAAGGACACAGAGAGAAGGTACCAAGGAAGATGGAACACCACTATGGTGGCTGATTTCTGCTGGTTGCTGCTGCGGGAAACCCCATATGAAAAATACGCCAAGCAGCGCACCAAGAGAAGCATTCGGGGGAAGAAGAAACGGGCCCACCAGGAGATTGATTGACCCAAGAATGACTTTAAAATCTAAACTGTGTTGACAAATATCGTGTTTTTACTAAACTTTGAAATAAAAATTTGCTAGTTATTACCACAGTGTCGGATCTCATTTATTAGAATTTTATTTTCACACCATCGGGTGTTTGTCTTCATGTATTGCAATGGTGCGGTTTGCGTTTTCTATTCTTACATACATACCTGTACAACATTTTTTGCACATTTCTTTGCTTTGTGTCTAACCTCGCTCTTATATGCTCAATGTTTGTGCACATGTAGGTGGCTGTTTTAAGTGCAGACAATTTTGCTACCATCACAGTGTGTTTTGTTGACATTACTCTATTCTTATGTGCTGCCTTGTTACAATTTTCTTTATTCTTATTTGAATAACTACTAAACAATTAGTATAAAGAATTCATCCAAGAAACTTTTATCTGGATCGCACTCAATCTGAAACGTTCACCTCAAACTGCTAACCCAATGTAGCAAAAAATCTGTACGTGATGGAGCAAATTGGTTACCAGATTTGGATTCAGCGCACCAAAAAACGTAAAAATCAATCGAAACATTAGAGGCAGTTTAAAAAAAATTGTTTTTAGTGTAGCTGTGTTATTTTTCTGGATGTTCGGGTAACAAAGTTGTTTGCGGGTTGGGGTATCTCTATCTATAGGAAAACCACTGACAGGAATACTTTCCTGCATTTTTCTAGCGCTCATCCACGCCGGCTAATTGAGGGCTTACCCTTTTCTTAGTTCATTAGATTTTGGCTTAATTGTTCTGAGACCGGGGAATATGTTTCTCAATCCTGACTTTTAAAGAGGGATTTTCTCTTGAGGGGTTATCCGAGGTTGGTTGTGGATAGGGCATATAGAAGAGATTGGGCGGTGGATCTTTCCTGTGATGAGAATGAGTTTATCCATTTTGTGACACAATTTTCCCCATTTATTTACCGTTTACAACAGATTATACGGAAACATTTTCACGAGTCATCCAGGTTGTCCCGGGTCTCCAAGGAAAAAAGCCATGGTGTGTTTGGACTAGGAATCGCAACTTGAAGGAACTTTTGAGTCAGGCTTTGTTGCGTTCCCAGGTACAGGGGTCTGACAGTCCTGGTGGACATGTGGTGTGCGGCAGTTGCACTGTTTGCGAGGTGTGTGAGAACTCAAGTTCTTTTACCTATAATGGTCGCCTGTATGTGATTCGCTGCAATACCACCTGCACTTCTAGTTGTGTTGTATATTTCATTCGATGTCCATGTGGGTTGGCTTATGTGGGCAAGAGTCCCTTAAGTTGCGACTTCCTTTTTTGGGGGTTTAGTAGCAGTGGTTTGTTCTCCTGATGGTACTGTTTTTGAAGTTGGATTTTTGTTGTTTTCTCTCTTGCAATGACTTGAGCACGCTTTGGGTGGTGTTTCCCCTTGAAGAAGCTTTTCCAGTGAAACGCTTTGGCGACTTTTGTATGGCATCGGGTGTGCTTCCCCTGTAATGCTCTAACACTGTGTGTGTGTCTAATGGCATGTTTAGTTAAACAGTGATAGCAATGCCCTCACTATTTAGATAAGTGTCTTTGGCTATATGTTTTTGCTATGTTTTGAGAGTTTAAAATTTCTCTTTTGAAAATGTATTTAGGAAAAAAGGAAAAAGAAAAAAAGATTAAACTGAAGAACATTTTAAGGGCTGGAAGGAGGTTTCATGAGCCTATGATGTTTTGGGAGATATGCTTCATGTGGTTGAAGCTTAATTTGTATTATGTTGGATTCTGAGGCTCCTTTTCTCCTTTCCTGCTTTTAAGTGTTATCAGTACCTGATGTGAATTTTGTTAGATTGGTAGAGTGATTGCACACATTGTTTGCTTTGTCATTTTATCATTCACTCTGGAATTAACCAGTTTTTGGTTGTGAGTTTGAAACTTATAGATGGCTACAAGAAACGTTTTATTTATTTAATTTATTTAATCATTTTTCTATACCGCTTTGTCCTTCACTCAGAGCGGTTTACATTATAACTCGAATATTATACATAGAACAGTTGAACAGTAACCAACAATGTACAAAGAACAATTGAACATTATGAAGGGGGAAAAGGTAGCATGCAAAACTATGTACAGAGTCATGAGGCTATGACATAACTATATACAATTTATTGCATCATGTTTAATGTTTACTAGTCCATTGCTATTGGTCAACAATAGGTGATTTGGATCATGTTGTTGTTCGGGTGGTTGGGTAATATGTCTGAGTGATATGTGTAGAGAAGAGTTTTTAGGTTCTTTCTAAAGTCCTTAATGTCTGAATTTGGACGCATGCCATCTGGGAGAGAGTTCCAAAGTGATGGAGCATAGTGTTCTTCCAGATGTGGCTTGTATGGCCTTTTGGTATACAAGGGGTGTGATAATCATATTCCTGTTGTTATTTCTCCTGGGCTAGGTACTTGTGTCTCTTGTTACAGTGTCTTGTAGGATATAAGCTGATAGTTGGTGAATGATTTTGAATATTATTAATGTTGATTTGTATCTGATGCAGGAATGGATTGGGAGCCAGTGTAATTGATTAAGTATAGGTATGATGTGTCTATATCTGTCTGTTTCTGTGATTAGGCAAGCTGCAGTGTTCTGCACTAATTGAAGTGGTAAGTTGGTTTGCTTTGGGAGCCCTTGGTAAAGTGAATTGCAATAGTCAAATGTTGGAGTGATGATTGCCTGGCAGATGGTGTGGAAGTGATCATGGTCTAGAATTGGTTTAAGTCGTCTTATCTTCATCTTATAGTAGGCATTTGCGGTGGTTTTTGTTATGTGGGGTTGCATGGTGACTCCCAGGTATTTCATTTCTTTTTTGACTGCTATTTGCTTTTGCAGTATTTTGATTGTTTGTTTGCGGTGGGGTAATTGAGGTGTCCCTAGTGATAAAGAGTGCCTCTGTCTTTTTGTAATTTATGGATAGGTTGTTGTTGTTGAGCCAGTTGATCATGTCTTCTACACACACCGTTATTGGAGGCTGTCATCACTGCCAAGGATTGTGCAACCAAATATCAGTGAAGGGTGCCATTAATCCTGTCGGGGTCATATTTTGTTTCTTAGAAAACACTGTGTCTACATTGCACAGACATCTAGTTTTTGTGTGTGTAAAGCTTTGAACATACTATTAAAATATTATGATGACATACAGTTGGAATATTTCCAATTATTTCTCAAGATGTTATACACAACATACTTAAAATGCAGGGTTTTTAATAGTGTTGACTACAGCTGTATGTAGTTATATACATCTTTCTTTTCCAGATACAGCATGAGTTCTAGAGTGTAGGAATTAGCAGGTGGCATGTAGGGCACAGTGTGCTGCACAAAAAAAGTGCCCAGAAGCATTTCCTCCTCCTCCCTATCCATAGTCTTATCAAAAGAACATAGGTTCCATATCATCTGCTAGACCAGTCCAGACAAGTGGGTTGTGTTTCCCTACCAGCAGATTGGTCAAGACAAAGAATCAGTGAAAAGCCCAGATTTCAGTGACATCACTCCTGTGCCTCTATCTGGTTCAGCCACCAGAGATCCCTTCAGTATTTCTTTGTTTCCGGGAGATGATGGATGGATTTTCTCCTCTGTAGAAAATCTGAAGATGGAGAGGAAAAGAGATTGATTAAACACTCATGAACAACTACCTCAACCCCTAAAGATGGGTGACTGTCTGACTTGTGTGCGACGGTGGAGTCTCCATTAGACTACGGTCATTTTGGTAGCCATAGAAGGAGGGAAAATCAGTTCAGCTCCATGCCCTTATTATGCTAAGGGCCTGTTGAGCAGCCACTAATTGGAAGGGTTTGGAAGAATCTGGAAGAGTACAGCAGCCTCACACAACTTTGGTGCCTTCCTCCTTTCCCCTGCCCTCTCCCGAAGATTGCAGAAGGCTTTCAGAGGGATCTGCCTGCCAGCCAAATTTCACACAGTGCTGTTAAAAATAAACCCAGCCAGTTTCAGGGTTGTAGAGCTGAGCCCAGCATGGGTCCTAAGCCCAGGGCTCTCAGGGGGGTGAGTAGCAAGTCTTGACCTTGTCATTGTCCTTGTTGGGGGCTCCAGGTTCCATCTCTGAGGGATGCAATTTGGGGTAGACTGCTAGCGAACATTGGCACTCTGCGGGGATTTCCTGCCATTTTCTACATGTGTTGGTAGTGTTTCGGCTATTGTGTGCCCGAGGGTCACGCGGGCCTGACGTGCATTGCACCCAAGTGGCCCCAGTGTGCACTCTTTCCCTAGCGCCTTATTTCATGTTCTGTAAAAGCACAATTAATGCGTACTTGTGGGCCTATGCAGCCTTAATGTGCGCTCTGGTGATACTTACTGTCAGACGGCTGCCTAGGGTGAGAACTTACACAATCTTGACGATGCATATATTCATATGATTCTTGCAAGGTATTGTGGGTAATGTAGTTCTTTCACTCCAAACACAGCTGAAGACAATAATTGAGTTGTGAAACCAGTGGTTAAAGCCAATAAAATACTTCTTTTATTGATGGGGTTTAATTCACCCAGCACAAGTATGCTTGTTAGCAATATAAATGAGGTTACTTGCTTGCAGTGTTTAAATGGATAACATAAAGTCACAAAGCAAATCAGAAAACAACCTTCAGCTTGTCAGGCAATTAGCTAATGTTTTCTTAGCAAATAATTACCAAATAAAAAGGCACAAAGAAATGAATAAACTTTGTTTGTTAGGTTAACTTCTGCTTATTTTCCACGCAGATCCCAGCAGTGATTCTCCCTTGCTCACACACACAATCAGGTGCAGCTCTAATTACTATCAATTGACCAGCTGAAAGCCTTTAGCTGACTGGCTGCTACTGTGTGAACCCAAATCCTGCTTTAAGAGCTGTTTGCAGTGGAAATAAAGAACAAAGTTAGGTTTCTTTGTGATGGCTGAGGTGTTTGCTCACAGAAAGCTAGCAATAGCATTTAGATAGAGAACAGTCCATGTAATGAATAGTTTCATCTGCTGTATCTCCCCCTTCATCAATCAGCATAGGGTCACTATCATACATTGGCACAGACGAGTCTTTCCATAAGGCACTATCATGAGAATGCTTATTCCCTTGCTGCCATTCACTATTATAGATAGGGTCTGGATCAGTGTTCATACCTGAGCCTCTCCTGCTATCATAATTCCTCTCTGTATAGCCTGGCCAGTATGTAATCCAGTTCTGATGTCCAGCCTTCCAATCTTGATCCCTGGACACTGGATCTCCTCTCACATACCTTCTGGCCTTGGTCTGAAAGTCCCTTCCACGTGCAGTCTTCTCTCTTCCAGGTAGCCACTGGTGATTCCTATCTCTGCCATTCCATTCCTCTGGCTGACTCCAGTCCAATGGACTCTGCTGGCACTTGGAATACCTCCCAGTATGGGTACTGCCTTGGATTCTCCCAGACCCTCCAATGGCCTTTCTTCTCTTCCTTCCAGAGAGTTTCCTTCTTTCTCTATCCGCTTGGCTTGGCTTGGCTTCTGCTTCTCCAGGTGATGCTTAAACCTGTAGCTGGACTGGAGCTTGTAGCCGTTGCTGTCTCTGTCTTTGAAGCTCTTTCTGTAGCTATTATCTGAAGAATAAGCTCTATTCTTATTCTGTCCTAATGTGTGCTCCTCCCTAACACAGCGCAGCTGTGTTGAATCAGGCCCTGCCCTTTGAGATGAGTGCTTAGGGATTACCTCATAGCTCTCTTGATTGCACACACGTTTTCTCACTTCAGCCCCTCTCATGGCTGCTGGAAACCTGGTGCATTCTGGGACTGGTAGTCTTTTATGTGAAAACTCTGTTTTCTTACTTCTACCAAAACTGACAGGTTGCTTGTTCAGAGTCACATCATCTTTTCTATAGCTCCTACCTGAGCTATGATAAGCTTCCTTATCACATTACCCTAACTCTGTCTTCTTCCTTTTGATCTGTGGTAAGCAAGGAGCCTCATCTGGATTTTGGACTCTGCCTTTCCTGCATGGCAGCTTCTGAGTTGCCCCTGGAGGGGGATGCAATTATTCTGCCCTTAACTGCTCCAGGGCAGGAGGTGCAGGATGGCACTAAGGCTAAGGATACTCAGCCAGCTGGAGGCTATGGCGACCATGCTGTGAGCCACTCTTCATTCTCTAGGGGATCTGTGGTGGCTATGCCTCCTGGTGTTGGGGAGCCTTTTCAGAGAGGAGGGCTTCCAGAGTCCGGATTGTTCTCCCTGGAACTCTTTTCCTTTTTGCAACAGGCCAGGTCCTTCTGGTGTGGAAATTCAGATCCTGCAGCCTCTGGGTGCCTCCGAATGCAGTCTCATACCAGGCAGGCTGTAAGTAGAAGCCCTGCTCGATTGCCTTTGGACAAGCATCCTCTGCGCGGGACACTCCCCGAAGATGAGGAACACTTGGGAGCTGTCAGAGATGTCAACTATATCTCAGACCCAGATGAATTGGTATTTATTTATTTAACTGGTTTTGATATACTGTTTTTCTACCAGTAAAAACAGTGTACAAACAGGGGTTACAGTAAATAAGGGTACATTAAGCAAGGGGAGGCAAAACATTCGATTAGCACAAGATGTAGGAACAAGGTTACAATTAAATGTTGCAGCAGGCGAGTGTGGATAATAGAGAACGCAAGAGCAGAGAGTGTTAGCTATTTACATAGAAATGTCAGTTTGAAAACAGTTTTGGGCTCTGATATGGAGAAGGACCTCCTATCACTTTCAGAAGACTATGAAAAGGCCAGCATGATCTGCCTGTTCTGCAAGGAGGAGCTGATGGCATTGATTTCCACTGTCTCATCCGCCTCGAACTTTGCAGATGCTTCCGGCATGGAGCAGGAGCCAAACGTCCACCCGCTTCTTCAAGGGGTACGGCAATCCATTGCTGTCTTCCCATTCCCGGAGGTGATCAAAGATATGATCTAGTCTGAGAGGGACTCACCAGACTCCCTGCCTAAAGGGTTAAGAAGCTCTACGCTCTCCCGGAGGAGGAGCACAGTGAATGGTTTGACATTCCCAAGGTGGATCCACAGGTCACAGTGATTGCCAGATGAATCACCATTCCCATGGAAGGCGGATCTGCCTTAAAGGATGTTCTGGACTGCAAGATTGATTCTTTGCTGAAGATCCAGTTTTCCGTGGTGGCAGCTATTCTACAGCTGTGGGTATGCACCATTTTAACTTCTCGAGCCCTGCTCCAGTAGATTCAATCCCTTTCATCTGATGATACTACTTCTCTCTTGGAGATAGCTACGGCCTTCCTTTCTAATGCCATTTATGACCTGGTGCACCTGGTGGCCAGGGATGGTGCCCTGACTACTGTGTCCCAGCACTGGATTTGGCTCCGTCACTGGGTGGCAGACACATCCTCCAAAGCCCAGTTGGTTCATCTGGTATTTAAGGTGAAGCTCCTGTTTGGAACAGATTTGAAAAAATTGGTGAAGGACCTAGGCAAGACAAAATCTTACTGCCTCCCGGAAGACAGGGAGCCCGTGAAGCAAGGATGTGCTGGCTGGATTCCCAGGGGTCTTGGGACTATCATGATTATAGACCTGGAAAACCTTTCTTCCCCTCTGCTTCAGGGCCTCGGGCTCATTCTCAGTCCTTTTGTGGAGCACGTGGACCCAGGGATGTAGCCCCCTCCAGAGGAGGACCCTTCTGGGCCATGCAATGAAAGTTTGGGAGCCCATTCTCTGCTACCTCCGGTGGGTAGGAGGTTCCACCCTTTCTTTCAGAAATGGGCCCGTGTTACCAATGATTACTGGATGCTAGACACCATTCAATTCGGCTTTGTCCTTGAATTCAAGGAGCCAATTTCTGATGCCTTCATCATCCTCCCCTGTGCATCTGGGATCAAAGGTGCTGCGATGTGGACCACCTTGGACAAGTTGCTTCGCCTGAAGACAGTGGTGCCAGTCCCCCCAGATGTGCAGGGCAAGTCAGATACTCCATCTACTTTGTGCTGCCAAAGAAGTACAGTTCCTTCCTGCCCATCCTGGACTTCAAAGGGGTCAACGAGTACTTACGCATCCTGCGCTTTTGGATGGAAACTTTGCACTCTGTGATTCAAGCAGTGCACCGTGGAGAATTCTTGGCTTCTCTGGATCTGGCTGAGGCATATTTTCATATCCAAATCCGGTTGCATCAGCAGAGTTATCTGCGTTTTGCCGTTTTTTGGCTCTCACCTTCCTTTCAGGCTCTCCACCGCCCAAAGGACATTCTCCAAGGTCATGGTGATGGTGGCTGTGGTGCTGTGGCATCAAGGGATCTGTGTCCATCCTTATCTGGATGATTGGCTCATCTGGACCCGTTCCCTGTCAGAAGCGTCTCGGGTGATGTCCTGAGTGGTATCCTTTTTGGAAAGCCTCAGCTGGGTGATCAATCAGGAAAAGAGCTTGCTTTTGCTTTCCCAGTTCTTGGAGCATGTTTTGACACTCCAGTGGGCAAAGATTTCCTGACAGAGGAGAAAGAAGACTGTTGAATTGCCCAGTGATGTTCTGTGTACAGCAGACTCCCAGAATCTGGGATTATCTTATGTTTCTTGGATTGATGGCAACACCCATAGAGATGATCCCGTGGGCACATGCACATATGCAGCCACTCCAGTGGTCTTTGACTCGATGGTCCCCAAGTTCTCAGGAGTTCAGCCGCAGGCTCCCACGCCTGTTGATGGTGAAGTCCAGCCTGCAGTGGTGGCTGCAGTCATGTCATCTGAGGAAGGGCATGCCACTGGACTATTTCTCCTGGATCCTACTGATGATGGATGCCAGTTTCTCAGTCTGGGGAGTCCATTGCCGAGACTGTATGGCCCAGGACTGTTGGAACCATAGGAAAGCGGTGTGGTCCATGATCTACCTTGAGGCAGAGACCATCAGGTTGACTCTTCTGCGTTTCCAACTCCTGGTCATGGGCTAGGTGGTTTGAGTGATTTTAGACAATGCCATGATGGTGGCTTACGTCAGTTGGCAGGGCAGCACAAGAAGCACCGGCGTGGCCCTAGAGATGGTTTTCCTGGGTGAAGAAGAACCTCTTAGCCATGTTGGCTCAGCACATTGTTGGAGTGGATAATGTGAAAGCGGACTTCCTCAGCCGGCACTCCCTTCAATTCTGGAAAGTGTGAGTTGAGTCAATAACTGTTTCAGTTGATTTCTGTGCCGCTGGGGTCATCCTGAAGTGGATCTGATGGCAACCCAATCCAATGCCAAAGTGTGCCGCTTCTTCAATCGCCGCACGGAGATAGTCTGAGGGCGTCAATTGCCCTGACCCAGCCTTAGCACAGTCAACGGCTGCTGTGTATGTTTCCTCCATGGCCCCTGGTGGGGCATGTGATTCGGCGTATAGAGTGCCACCCAGGCAGGATTATTCAGGTCTAGCAGAACATTATCTGGCAAGTAAAATGTTACATATGCCATACTGGTTCCATCAAGCCAAGTATCCTCTTTCCAACCGTGGTCAGTCTTGCAAAATGGTGGCACCTGGGATGCACTGGGTGGGTCAGACTGTCATATAATGCAAAAATGTCTTATATGACCGAGTGACCACCCTGGGTTGCATCCTAGGATACATGACGTGGAGGTCAGTTGTCCCAGGGTGCACCCTGGGCATCACTGTGCCATATAAGTGGAGTGGAGGAGCAGCCTAATGGTTAGAGAACTGGCTTGGGAACCCAGAGACCAGGGTTCAATTCTCACTAGCACTCCTTGTGGCCTTGGGCAAGTCACTTAACCCTCCATTGCCTCAGAAAAATCCAAGTTATCAATATCCCTGTTTGATGTACATTACCAAGTTTAAGTTACAATGTAAACCACTTTGATTGAAAGGATAAAGCGGTATATAAAACCTGTTAAATAAATGAGGCATTTTTTTGCCTTATATGGCAAATCTGACTCCATGTGGTGCATCAGTCGTCATTTTGCAGGATGGCAGTGTGGAGGGGGGTGCATGTGGGCAACATTTCCACCCCTTGCCCTCCAACATGTAAAGTACTGGTATGGACTGGAGAGTAGGGTGGTCTGCTAGATCAGGCCATTTTCTGGTTTGGGGGTGGGGGCCACTAAGTAATTTTGTTGAATGGGGGACCCCCGATGCAGGATGTGTGCCCCGATCAAGTGCTGCGCAAGTGGATCTTTTGCTTCATCTTTATCTTTATCTTTACATCTGCATGAAGCGAGTTAAGATAAGTTTAAAAAAAAACAAACAGTGCACAGAGTTCCAGCGCAATTTTATACACTGGGCACGATTTCATATTGGTTATTTTGCATGTGATTTGCGCTGAAGTACAGTACAGTGGTTACACCATGATTTCCCTGGCAGTTTTCCAGCATTCGCTTGCTGTCTGCATTAGAGGGCAAGACTAGCACTGTAAAAGCACCAACAAAATGCTGCACTGGAGCATAACACAGCTTTATTTGCCTGATCTTATGGCAGTGTGTTCCACAGGTTATTTGTTGTGTGAGGAAGGAGATTTTATTTTTTTCAGTTAACCCTAGATAATTGCATTGTGTGCCCTGTATTTATTAGATTATCAGAAGTGGAGGTTGCCTGTGTGTGAAGTCGCCTATTTCAAGTTTATTTCATAAAGACACACAGGTACCTATGCAGGAGTCGTGGTTAAAATGAACTCACATACACATGCATTTTTATAATTATATGTAAATCGTGAATCTGTCCTTGATTTGCCCAAAATCCACTCCTGAAAACATCCATTCCAGAGTCGAGTAAAAATATGTACTTTTTTTTTGTCACCCTGTGCACTTTTACTTGGGGTAATTTTATAAGAGGCGTCTTATGTCTGCATATTGGCATATACATGTGAGAACGCCTTTCTAAAAACTACCCCCTAGATCCTAATACTTTTTCCATGTCTGTCATGATTTTTCTTTTCCAAGCGAAAGAATCTGTTTTTGATTCTCCTCATTTGGCAGTTGTTTTGTCCCCTAAACATCTCTGATGCCTTTCTCTGTACCTTTTTGTCGGTTGCCTTGGTTACAATTTCTGACATATACTGCATACTAACTACATAAGGACCTAGTTGCAAAAGAATTTTCCAAAGAACAGAATAAATACTTTTTGAATAGAGCCCATCAGCCCCTTTTCACGTTGGAGAGCTTTCTTCACCATAAAAGTAAAACATCAGGATCACTCCACTTTCATTATACTGAACAAACAGTCCTTGAGTTTCTCAAATAATCATAATGCATATTGTGTTGTAGTGGAACTGTAGAGATCTTTCTGAAACCTGATTTAAAAAAACCCAGATGCTTTACACAAGTGGCTTTTTAAAAAGGGACTCTTGAGCAGAGCACTAGAACTACTGATGCTACAAGTTTGAGTGAGGGCTGCATTCAGAAGCTTCACAGAAGAGAATTTATATCATTGTGTAAAGCAGGGGTGTCAAACTCAAATACACAGTGGGCCAAAATGTAAAACTTGAACAAAGTCGCGGGCCAGCATTGAACAAATGAACCTTTTAATATGGACCCAAACAAGATTTGCTTTAACATTGAATATGAAGCAACACTTATTACTATACAATTTATAACTTAATAGTTCAGATATGCAAAAACCAATTTCAAATAAAAAAAAACATCAATGACATTCATTTATTAAATAAGATTTAAATAATAATAAATAATAATTTTTAAAATAAAATAACAATAATAAAATTAATCAACCATTCAAGCCCATGTCTTGGAGTAGCAAGAAAAAGTGCATAAAGAAAACGTTAATTATTGCTCAGTTTGCTGCACACTGATCTAATCTGATGTGCCCAAGCCAGATACCTGGCATCTCTTCTTGGATGATAGTTCATCAATGTCTGGGCTCAGGCTTTGAGCTGAGGAAATCCTCAGTATCGAGCGAAGGTGTTCATCAGTCAGACGTCTCCTGTGAGATGTTTTGGTCATCTTCATCGAGGAGAAAAGTTGCTCACATAGATAAGTGCTGCCGAACATGGAGAGCATCTGAGCAGCTTGGGTGCGGAGCTGAGGCATTGTGTCAGGGATGAACTGTGGAAACTGGGCGGCGCCCACAGCATCATACTTTGACTTCAGCGTGTCATTACACTGGAGTTCAATTAGCTCCATTTGGAGGTTGGTTGGTGCGTTTTCCACATTAACTGCAAAGGGATTACTGAGCAGTTCAAACCTACATTTCTGGACATCAAAGTCGGCAAATCGCCGGCTAAACTCAGCGCCGAGTACACTGAGTTTTTCAGCAAACTGTGCGCATGGGAACAAGTTGGTAAAGAACTGCGTTTTCATAGTTTGGCAGCAGGGAAAATGGCCAAGGTTTCCTTGCAGCATCTGATTCTCCCACAGGCACAGTTTAGTTTTAAAAGCCCTCACTGCAGCGTACATGTCTGTGATGATGCGCCCCCGCCCCTGAAGCTGCAGGTTCAGCGCATCGAGATGGCTCGAGATGTCACACAGAAAGGCCAGCTCACACAGAAACGTTTTCTCCCGAAGCTCTGCTGTGTCCTTCCCTTTGCTTTCCAGAAACTGACATATTTCCTCATGCAGCTCAAAACATCTATTCAGTACTTTTCCTCGGCTTAACCATCTCACCTCTGTGTGATACGGCACGTCTGCGTATTCCGAACCACACTCCTCCAGAAAAGACTTAAACTGGCGGTGATTCAGACCTTTGGCTCTTATAAAGTTAACTACTTGTGTTACTGTGGTCATAACATGTTCCATCTTTAGGGCTTTGCCACACAATGATTCCTGATGTATGATGCAGTGATAAACAGTTAGTTCACCTGCACAGTTCTCTTCCTGCATCTTCTCCCGGACCCTGCCCACCAGTCCACTTGTTTTACCGCACATCGCTGGCGCACCATCTGTCGTTAATCCCACGAGTTTATCCCACGGCAGCTTTATTTCAGTTACGCATTTGGAAACCTCCTCAAAAATTTCCTTTCCTGTGGTTGTGCCATGCATTGATTTGAATCCCAATAGCTCCTCCGTAACACACATATTTGAGTCCACTCCACGGATGAAATTCTGTAAATATGTATATATAGACGTAAGAATGTATAAGTCACCCCCTAAGACGCTAACCATGTGTGCTGTGACCCCAGTTCTTTGTTCATACCACCCCCCCCCAGTCTTGATTGACAATCCCCGAACATGAATCAAAACGCTGCTGATCGCTGGAAGTAGCGGTATATAAATGTGCAGTAAATAAATAAATAAATAAATGAAGACTGACAGCTGAGCAGTATCAGATGCGTCGCTGCTCTCATCCACAGCAAGGGAGAATGCAACGAAATCTTTTCCCTTTTCCAAAAGCTGGTCATACAGATTGGTGGCAAGATCACATGTGCGATCAGCTACTGTGTTTCTGCTCAGGCTCACGTTTGAAAAGGCTTGCTTTTTCTCTGGGCACACGATGTCACAAACTTTCAACATGCACTTTTTCACAAACTCTCCCTCATTAAAGGGCCGGGCTGATTTTGCGATCTCTGCTGCCACAATATAACTAGCCTTTACAGCAGCCTCACTTTGTGATGTGGCTTTTTTGAACATATTCTGTTGTGAAACCAAACTTCTTTTCATCTCCTCCACTTTCTGGCTCCTTTGAGTCATGTCCAGGTCCTTGTACTTGTCATGGTGTTTTGTTTCATAGTGTCGTCGAATGTTATACTCCTTAGTTATAGCCACGTTGACTCCACAAATCAGACAAACAGGTCTGTCTTTTACATATGTAAACAAATATTCTGTCTCCCACCTGTCCAGAAAGTTCCTGTTGTCTGCCTTTCTTTTTGCCATTTTTGGGAAGGGGTTCCACAGTGACAGTTGTAGCTTGAGATCGCTATGACTTCTGTCACACAGGAGAGGGCGTTTCTGGGACCTGTCCTGATTGACGCGCCAAAACAACAGCAAGGCATTATGGGATTTGTAGTATTAGCGATGAATGAATGCGCTGTATAATACCGGCAGGCTAGCTCTAGTAGTCATTTGGTATAGCCTCGCGGGCCAAATATAATTACACTACGGGCCAAATTTGGCCCGCGGGCCAGAGTTTGACACCTATGTTCTAATTAGATACATTTATCATGTGATATTGAATTTAAAGTGCATGAAAGCACACATGTATAGCATCTTGAGATGCCTAGCTACATTACAATGAGATGCCAGTTCAAGTCCTGGCTTTAGTTGATTTTTGGAGTTTAATTATCTATTAGGTGTTCACGCTCTGCCTTTATTTATTTATTTTATTTATTTTTATTTATTTAACAGTCTTTTCTATACCGCCCCTTCCAGAGATCAGGGGCGGTTTACATTGAACATTAAACAGAACAATTGTATACTTCTGTATACATTTACAGGGAACATTATGCTTTAACTATGTACAGGTGTACTTACAGGGAACATATTTTGAACAGATTTTGAACAACATTTTGAACAACATTTTGAACATTAACTATAACAGAGCTTTTCAAACTATTTACAAGTTATATACATGGAGCGCATCTTAGTTAGATACAGTTACAGTGGTGAAAATAATCAACTGTTTGAGTGGTTCATTAGCGGGTTGTGTGGGGTTAGTGGGGTTAGTGAATTTTCCTGTGTTAGTCATTTGTTCTGTCTTGGGTACAGTGTATGTGTTTCTGTGATTGTATTGGCGAAGTTCTTTGTTGGTAGGGGATTTCAAAGTGTTTTGTAAAGAGGTAGGTTTTTAATTCTTTTTTGAATTGGTGAAGGTCTTTTATCATGCGGAGTGTTAATGGTGTTTCATTCCAGAGGGTGGGGGCAGCGAAGGAGAATGCCCTGTCACTTGTTGTCGCTTTAGTTTTTCTAAAATTTGTTTTTATGTTGAGGGAGTGGGTTGCATTCTGTCTGCGTGATCTAGTATCTGATGGGGGTGTATTAGGGTGGATAGTTGTGTTGGGGAGATGTTGTTGACGATTTTGAAAGTAGTTAGGAGGATTTTATATTTTATTCGGCTGTTTATAGGGAGCCAGTGTAAGTCTAGGAGAATTGGGGTCACGTGGTCTGTTAGATTAGCTTTAGTGACCATCTTGGCGCATATGTTTTGGGCTCTTTGGAGATAGTATATGCTTTTTAATGGAAGTCCATTTAGGAGACTATTACAATAGTCGAAGTGGGGGGTTATGAGTGTATTAACTACAGATCTAAAGTCATCGGTGTTGAGTAGGGGTCTCAGATGTTGTGTTGTCTTGAGTTTATAAAATATGGTTTTTACTGTGTGTTTTATGTGTGGAATCATGGAGAGTGAGTGGTCTAAGATTATTCCAAGGTATTTTACCTCCTTTTTAACAGGTATAGGTGTATTGTTTATTGTGATTGTATTGGGGTATATGTATTCAGTGTCTGATTTCCTCGTTATGAACATTGCCTCTGTTTTTTTGAGGTTAATGGAAGTCCACTACAGACTTTCTCTGAAGAAATCCTAAGTTGGGTGAAACCATGGCCATAGTTGTTATAATTTAAGCAGCAAGATTTTTCTTCTGGTAAATCAAGGTGATTCCGTGATGAGTGTATGGCCAGTAGTTTTCAAATGAGGACTGGGAGCTTAACAACTTGGTCAGCATTCAGATAAGTAATATTGTAACTATAAATTAAATTTTGAGCCAAGTTTAATTGGATACATTGCAGAAGCCTGATGCTCATCACTCTCTTGTCCATTACTTAGAGTATAGTAAACTGCACATACTGTAAGTCCCCAGTTTCACTACGTGTTTTATCCTGATTAGATTGTAAGCTCTGATGAGCAGGGACTGTGTCATATCTATATGTACAGTGCTGCATATGCCTTGCAGCGCTATACAAATGAGTAGTGAATGACTTTTATTAGTTGTCCATATCACTGTCAATGCATGAGATAGAGTTTTGATACAGAATCCACAGGGAGTTCTCTCTACTGTTGGTGTAAGCTCTAGTTATCCCTTTTTTTTTAATCTGCTCCCCACCTGCCAGCCCTGACATCTATTGCCTTTATAAGTACCAATACCAAAGTACCAGTTGCAGAAGCTACAGGTTGTACAGAATGTGGCATTGAGAGTGGTTTTGGGGTGCAGTTGAAAAGAGTCGGTAGCTGATGTGGTGGTCCAGCTTCACTGGCTCCCAGTTGAGCAGCAGAGTGTGTTTAAGCTCCTCTTGGTGACATATAAGGCATTGAGAGGTCAGGGGCCTGGATATCTGATAGAGGTGTTGGCGTGGTACCAGCTGGGTCAGGAGTTGCGGTCAAGTCAGAGCCAGCATTTAGTGGTCCCAGGCTTCCAACAGGTATGTCTGAAGAAATGGAGAAAGAGGTATTTCTCTGTGGCGGACGCTTTATGGTGGAATAAGCTTCTGGTATGCCTTAGGCAGGAATAAAATCTGGTGGTATTTAGGAAAGCTGTGAATACCTTTTTGTTTCCCCAATCAGGGTATGTTAAGAGGCAGGGCTAGGTTGAGGCAGCTGGGCAGCAGGATGGAAAAGGAGAAACAGAGTTGTTAGTGTTTTCTATGTTAGGTTGTTTGGACCTTTTCTATATTGTACACTGCCTTGGATGCATTTTAACAGATGGTAGAATAGAAATGTTTTAAAATAACTGAATAAAAAAATAACTTTACGCAGTAGAGTAAGAAATGTATCTCCTTCTGTTTCTCTGGTATTGCCCTGCATGGTTTCAGTTTAGTGTTTTTCTCATATCTCTTTTTTTCACTTTGTGGTCATTTATTCTATATTTGGTGAAGGTATGACTAAGGCCAGGTATTCTGTTAGAAAATTCATGCTTTGTAGTGATCTGGTTGGGGGCAGAGAGAGTGAGAGATAGCATTAGAAGGAAGAGCGAATGCTGGGGACTGGCTGGGAAGGGGGGAGAGTGAAAGCTAGGGAGTGGGGGGGGGAGGGAGGGGAGAGGGGGTTATTGCTCTATATTGATTTCCTACTTGACCCTATGGGGAGAGTTCCGATTGATTTAACGCTCTAGCACACTTTGGGATTTGATGTAAGGCCTAATATAACTAAAAGGCTCACTGAAGAAGTTGATGTATAAATTTATATAAAAACATATATGCAGAAATATAAATTATGTTACTACCCCTCCCCTTCCACTCCACCCTCCCCCCTGCTTATCAATGGGTGTCTAGGCAAGGTTTGTGGCATGTTCCCAGTTGAAGCAGTCTCCTCTCCTGAGGTAGCAACAGAAGGGTCCCAGCCAACAGGCTCAAGAAATCTGTGTACCATAGCATGCATGGCCAGTCTGATGCCAACAGAATGACCAAGCTCCAGCAAGACCAAATCCTGCACAGAAGCCTGCTCACCAACAGCCACAGGGGAAAAGACATACAGTAACCCCCCCTGGGACCATGCCTGCAGAAGGGTATCCAAGGCCATCACCCACAGATCTTTTGTGTAGCTGTAAAGGCTCACCCTCTTGGCATTCTCCTAGGTATCCATCAGATTGAACACCAGCCAGCCCCATCTCCACATGAGGCCCAATGCATGAGGACTTAGCTCCCACTTGCTAGGATCCACGGCATTTCAGCTGATAAGGCTGGTTTGTAAACTGTTAACTCCCACAATGTCTGCCATCAAAGGATCCACCAGATGAGCCTCTGCCCAATGGCAGAGCTCACCACTTCTGCAGCCCCCGTTGTGCTAGGAATGCCGCCTTGCTTGTTGAGGCATGCCACTGCTGCGGCATTCTCCAAGAGCACTCTTTCCATCTTGTTCTCCAGGAGGATCCAGAAACCCTCCAGAGCTAGGCGGATCACTCTGGCCTCTAACCTGTTGATCAACCAGCATTCTTGTGCAAACTAACCCAGACAGATAGTGGAGCTCCCCAGCCCAAGAGGCTGGTATCTGTGATGACAATCACCAAATCCAGTCCCCTCTAGAGGAACTCCATCCAACAGAGTGTGAGCCTTCAGCCACCAGACCAGACCAGACCAGTCCCCCCCCCCCCCCACCTCCAGATCTTATAGGGAAAAGAGAGACATTGATCGAACAACTGGGAGCAGGGACACAGTTTCAGATAGTGCCTCTGCAGGAGGTGCATATGTGCTCTGCCCAAGACCCCAGCTCCAGAACCAAAGCCATAGATCCCAAGAGCTCTAATTAGCCCTGGGAACTGAATGAGCACAAAATCCTCTGAGCTGCATCTGCAGCTTTACCAATTTCTCTGGGGTGAGAAACACTTTGCCCACACAATTGTCTAGGCAGGCACCCAGAAACTCCAAGTCCAGAAAAATAGTTAAGTTGCATATGAGTAGCTGATCATCTAACAATGCTTTCCAGTCACTGGATCACCTGGAACGTGTCTGCCTTGGTCTTCTCCCGGGAATCAAACCAAACCAACCAGTCATCCAGATATGGGTGAATCTGAATCTGCTTGCACAGGAAGGCCACCTTGACTTTCCAGGTGTGATGGGCCGTGGCAAGGTCAAAGGGCAAGGCCTGGAACTGGAAATAACATCCCAGGATGCAGAAGCTAAGAAACCATTGATGCTAATCCTGGACAGAATACAGACGTAGGCCTTGGAAAGGTCTAAGGAGATTAGAAAGTCTTCTTGCTGGACTGACGCAATGAAGGTCTCTATGCAGAAGTGGGGGACTCTAAGCTTGATACTAACCACCTTCAAATCCAGAAGAATCCACCCTCCTTAGTACCACAAAGTAAATGGGATACTCCTCCTGATCTTGCTCTGCTGAGGACATGGTTATGATAGCCTGCAACTGCAGGAAGTTCTGAGGTTTCCTCAACTGCCACTCACTTAGCCAGAGCACCACAAGACGACTCCACAAAGGCCTCCCAAAGAGGCTCCACAAAGTCCAACAATATCCCTTTTGGAGGTCATTGAGGACCCACTGGGCTGATGTAATGTGGGTCCATTCCAAGCAAAACAGCTGAAGCTGCCCCCCGACTGCCTGCCCATCAGAAGGGACCTGTGGAATCTCAATGAGAGGGCATACTGGCTCCTGAGGAGGTTCCTGCTAAGTCCTGTGAGTGCTAGGACCTAAAAAAAGGACTGGCCCTTCTTGGGGTTAGACCCATAGAAGGAATATGCCATGTCAGAACACTTTCCTCCTCTGAAACACCCCCTTACTTCCCACTGCACCTTGTAAGAGGAATCTCTGGGCCTATCTTCTGGGAGCCTCTCCGGGAAAGCCTCTCTAAGATCCTTCACCAGCCTTCCTGCGTCTTCCTCAAAAAGCAACTTGCCCTTAAGCGGAGATTTATCAACCATAGCTTGGACATGGCATCAGCAGACCAGAGTCAGAGCCAATCTTGCTACCATAGCTGTCACCATGGTCTTAGAGATCCTAATCAAGTTATACAAAGCATCTGCCACAAACAATGCTCTAGATTCCAACATCACAACCTCCAAAATATCTGGCAGTTGCTAGATCCAGTGCAAGAGTGCTCAAGCCACCATGCCCACACAAAGTGCCAACTAAGTGCCTAAGGGTTAAGCAATTAAGATATTATAAACCCTACTCAAGGATGCCTAATCTTAAATCTCCTTCAGCATAGTGCCACGTTACACTGGAATGGCCATGCACTTCATCACCACCATGGCCAAGACATCCATCTCAGGAATGCCAAAAGTTGTTCCATCTTCCCTTGTCTCCCCCCCTTGGGGCAGAAGATACAGCCAATCCATGACTTTAGAGTCCTTTAGCCCTAGCTCCAGTGCCTCCCACTGAGAGGGCACAAGCTTTGGCAAGGGCTCAGGAAGGGGGGAAAAAGGACCAGAAGGCTGATAGACCCTAACCTGGAGGGGTGGTGTTTGAGAAGCGTGTATCTGAGGTGGTCTGCATGTGCAAGGCTGCCATGACATCTTGAATAAGGATAGCCAGGTCCTCCCTCTGAAAGAGGCAAATTACCAGCTTATCTTCTCCCCCCCATTGACTCACTCATTGGACAAAGATAATCCTCATCTTCTGCTCAGCACTTCCCCATAGGAGATGAGGCTGAGCTCCCAGAAGAATGGACAGGTGAAAAAGAAGAACAGGGGTGCAACCCTCTTACTGCTGGAGGGGGGAGGGGGGAGTTCTCTGAGGGCCCCAAGTTCCCCATAGCGGAGGTCAGGTCCACAGATTCCCATGGAAGGGGTTGCCAGGTGGCTAACAAAGGCTGAAAACAGACCATGAGCTATTTCAGGAGCTACTGCCTAAAGCCAGAAAAACAAAATGGGCCCTGGAATCCCATATGATCTTCAGCAGCCTGCCGACTTAAGACTGCGGCTGCCTCACCATGCTTCCCCTTCAGTTGAGACCATGCAGGAATCAAAAATGCCTGCCATTATCACTAGTGGGAAAATCATGGGAGACGCAGAAGTAGCAGCAAAATCAGTATCAGGCCCTGGGTGTCGCAAGAGGATTCTTGACATTGCTGAAAACAAAAATGTGTCCCAAGGCTTCTCCATCACACATCATATCATCAGGAACTTGATAGGAACCACAAACAGCACAGAGCATGAATGCGGAGCTCAAACACAGTTAAAAGAACAAAACTGCAAAGAAGACAAACATGAGAAAGAAAACAGAGTTGAAAAAGGAACTCCCAATCAGTAAGTGAATCCTCTCACACAGACCAGCTGAAAAAACCTCAGAAGGGTCTCCCCAACCACCTACACAGGCCTAGGAAGTCCAGCTGGCACTGCCTCAAGGATTTTTTTTAAGGTCTGAAGCTGCTTTATTCAACCACCACAAAAGGAGAAAAAATTAAAGTAATAGGACTGAATAAAATCAATAGTAAAACAAGAAAATAGCAGAATATGCAAATATAAGACAGTGAGAGGGAAAGGGGACCTGGGCTCAGACTTATTGACCCCTCCCTCAGGTGCCCTTTAGGGGTCATCCTACTCACTCTCTGGCCCACAAGCTCTAGAAACCCATGGGAAATACAAGGCACCTGTCAGCTCTAGGAGACAAAAGACATCCCCAAGCTCCAAAACAAACACTGCGCCAAAGGTCTCAATCACACAGGTCACAAGACCATGATCTGGGCCAGGGGAGTCAGGCCTATCTTCACTGATGTACCTTGCCACCTGCCGGAGGCATACAAATATTGGCTTCTCTCAGTGCTGCACCAGGAGAATATAGTAGTAATGACATCACTAAAAGCTGTTCTAGTCTGCCTCCTCTTGCTGGCTGGGAAGCATAACCCACTCATCTGGATTGGTCTAGCATAGTGGTCTCAACCCAATTCGCAGGGCACACCTAGTGATGATATCTAAAACCTGTATATATGTAAATTATGTCAAAACTGTAAATAGTTCTGAACTTTCATAACCGTACAAAGTTGCTTAGAGTTACATGTATTTGTTGATAGTTATTATCGTTTCTCTGTATTTTCACATTGTTCTCTGTATTTTGACTTATGTTCAATGTAAACCGCCACTGATCTTGGGAAATGGCGGTATATAAAAACGTTGCAAATAAATAAATAAATAAAATAAAACAGTCTGTCAGGTTTGCAGAATAAATAGAAATTACACTTACCTGGTAATTGTAGTTCCTTGAGTGACGACAGTTTAGTCCTCCACCTATGGGTAGTGCACCTCCTCCTGCAGCTTGGAGACTGTACCAATCAGAATTCTGCCATCACTGGATGCAGCCTGCATGCATTCCCCATAAGCCCCAGTGACCTATTGACAAAGCAGACTCAAAAGAACAAGAAATAAATAGCTAACCGGTTAAACAATTGAAACTGGAAGGAAAACATAAACCTTACCTGAAACCGGAAAGGAAAAGATTCTCTGAAATAACCAGCCTCTCTCCTGCCGAACCACTTAACCGAGGCAGTGAAAGAAGTCGAAAATCAGAACGAACTAGAGGGTCAGTTCTCCCGAGAAAACACTCACCTGTAAAATCGTTCTTCCGGGCCGACTGCGTGCCGAGTCACACTAGAAAAGTGAGGGCGGGAATGAGGACTAAACTGTCGTCACTCAAGGAACTACAATTACCAGGTAAGTGTAATTTCTATTTCCTTATCGTTCCTCCAGTTTAGTCCTCCACCTATGGGATGTAACAGAGCAGTACTAACGGGAGGGACCCTGCTAGCCGGCACGCAAAACCGCTGATCTGAAACCGGAATCCTCTGCCAGTCCCGCCAGCCGGTAATGCTCGTTTCAAGTAAGTAGCCACCACCAAGATGAAGTTTGCACAAATCCAACTATGGACCACTCAGGAAGCTGCCCGTGGCCCATCAGAGAGTGCCCTCCACCCAACAGGAGGAGGACTCCCCTGCAACATGTACAGCGGGACGAAGGTCTTCAGGATGTCACCTGACATGAAGACCTTCGCCGTAGCCACACCCCTCCTGGGACCTCCAAACAGTCCCAAACAAAGGCTCTGATGTACAAAGGGAGCCTGTGACTGCTAAATAATGACGCTGAACTCGTCAAACGTCTCAGCGACCCAGGCGCCATTCAGAAATGTGCTCCCCTCCCTCCCGGCAGAACAGGAGAGACGGCGCTTGATTCCTCGGAAAAGGTGAAGACACCTCAGGCAGAAAGACCGAATCCGGCTGGAGCACCACACTGGACAGAAAGGGGAAAGAAAGAAACTCCCTACACGACAGCGCCTGCAGTTCCGAGATGCGCCGCGCCGAGCAAACGGCCACGAAAAAACGCAGCTGAGACAAGTCGTTGACCGAAACTTGGCGTAAGGGCTGAAGCAGAGCCGTCCCCCTAGCCCTCGAACACCAAGTCAAGATCCCCCGGCGGAACAGAAAACAGACTCGCCGGATGCAAATCGGGTAACCGTTTGAAGAAACGCCCTACATCAGTGGGCGTCCCAAGCGCTACACCTCGTACCTTACCTCAGGAACAGGCTATGAAAGCGAACTGCACACTCAAAGACACGGCAGCCAGCTCTTTATCAAATGCATTCTGCAAAATTCAGCAGCCCCGATACCGATGCCGTGGAAGCATGGACCTGATGACTGGAACACCAGTCTTCAAATACTCGCCAAACGCGAACAGAGACCAGCGAAGCTGACCGTTTCTGCACTTGAAGGATCCGGGAGCAACACCCAAGAAGCAAAAGGACTGGTGACCGACATTAGCGCTCGTCCGGACGGCCCACACCACAGCCGATCCCCCGACTGCAACACCAAACCTCATGCTACACCATGAGGACCTCCGGCCCCTCATTACAAACGGAAGACCCCCCCTAACTGGAGAAAGTACCATAGCCGGACAAGAAACCGTTGCGAGCGCATACAAAAAACACATTTGCCTAAACGGGAGACTCAGTACCCGGCTCCCAAACACCGTGCAGAGGGCACTGGGACATAGGCAGAATGCAGGGAACATACCCGGAGCATTGACGCCCTCCAAGAAACCAGCCAGTGCCCTGGAGCATTAGGTCCCAGACTGAGCTACCTAGATGAACCGCTCTTCACTCCCAACACGGGCCCGTAACAAGATGGCGGGGATGGGACAGCACCCCTGCTAAGCGCTAAAACCCCTCTCTGCCAGTGCCGGCCCTAGAAATAGATGAGGATTTCTTGGGAAGGACAGGAGAAGTGGAGCAACCCTCCGGCCTTCCTGCAGTCAGAGAAATAGTAGTGAAAAACACCGGCCAACCTGCAAGTGGATGTCCTAGAGGTTGTTGCCTGCGCGAACCTGACAAAAAAAAGTACGATTTTGCAAGTTCCAACCTCCCCAGGGATGGGGACCCTGAATACTATATGTGAGCCATGAGCAGCGCTGCTATCCAGCGCTGCTATCCAGCGGTGCTAACCCTGGGACATAAAAGCTAGATTTGCAGAACATGACAGTGGCTTGTTCAGACACGAACCCCTGACAGTCCATGAGGAGACCCTGTGGGTAGCATGTCCCTGACTTGCAGAGATCAATCTGAAGATGGCTGTCTACACATGGCCACAGGAACGCACTAACGAGTCCACCGGTCGCCTCTTGAGGCCCTGGACCGTATCGCCAGCACCGTTTGGGTGACAGGTTAACTGTAAATATGAATATATATAGATAGATAGATATTTTTTTAAAGGTTTCCTAAACTTGTCCCTGTGAAAACCACAGGCAGTTGTGAATCCCAACAAGACTCACTGTCTCTAGCACACTTCTAGCCTGTCCCGCCCTGCGACTACAAGTTAGGACTCTGCTCATGCTCCTAAAAGCTGACAGCTTGACTAAAATTCCGGGCCTGAACAGGTGCTGCTCAGAGACATGGATTAGGAAGAAAACTAGGAACTAACCGAAAAATAAAAGAGGAAAGTGAAAGACAAAAGCGCATTAAAATTTGTCACAGAAAATGCCTGGTATAGGTTCCCTCAAGAAACCGGCAAGGGACGTGTCTGAAGCAGAGGGGTTCCTGAAGATAACGAACCAGGCCCAGGAGTGTTTGTCTTCATCCCCACACAGTGGGGATGAATACAAACCTGCCCACGCTTAGGCCTGCTCCCGACCCATGCTTATGTTCTCTGCAACAAAAGTTGGTCTTTACTACCACCGTTTAGTAGTGAATAAAATCTAGGGACTGGGTTGGCAGGAGCCACAGCTGGGACTTGAACCTATGACCTTCTGCTCCTGAACGCACTGTCTGTGTGTACTGCACCACCCTGTGGCCACACATTAGACAGACCCCAGGAAGGGACTAGGATGAACTTCAGTTCAAATGAGTAATAAGGATAAGAATAAGGAGAAGAACCCTGGTCCTTTTGGCCTCAAGCTCCCACTCTAAGCATCAGGTTGCCGGACCTTGTAAAAACCAAAGACTAATCCGAGTGAGATGAGATGAAAGACACCGCCCACGGCCACTTTCAAGAAGCCGGCGTGAAGAAGAAGAGCGGACCTGCTTGTTATGCACGTGTCCTGGCAGCATCACTCAGACAGTCCTCGGACGTGAAACTTAAAACGTGTCCTTCTGGTCCCATAGCAACGTACACCTCTCCGTAATGTGGGCAAACCATTACCATGACCACAAACAAGAACTTCATCAAATTGAACTGAGAACACTGAGGAAGGAAGGAGAGGAGCAAGACTATACTCAATAGCCCCCGAGCACTGTAGGGATAGGGAAAACTACCTTCAGACGCAGCACCCCTTTGAACGGCTGCTACCAAAATACAGAAACAATAATACTTCGAGGCAATTCGTAAACCCCCACGCGAGACTCGTAGGACTGCTAAACAGGGCACCCGTAGCACCTGCCAGTCCTATCAGGGGCTACTGACGTTGGACTCAACTACATGTGCCATACAGATCCCATCTGGAAGAGAAGGCTCAACCCAGAGCCTAGAATTCCAGCGATGAAACTCATACCAACATTGTTAAAGTTCAAGCCCCATGGAAAGGTCGTTACCAGACAGAAACATCAACTCTGCCAATCATTACCTACAAGCATACGTGGACTTTGCAGAAAAACCGCTGAAGAGGCCAGCAGGACAACCTGCAGCCCCTAACCACCGAGCTTGCCTCATCTAAATGCGCAGGTAGATACCACCTGGACCTACAGACCCAAAACAGAAGTCTAGCATGCTAGCCATGAAACACATCCCAACACTGGGATTGTTTCAGCACCCTGAAGACTGAGGACTTCTCGGCGTTCAAAGGCCACCTGAACGCTACCAAGGACCAAACCTACCCCTGGCACCACACGTCAGGCCGTCAAACCGCACAGAGCAACCACGGATGCCTTGTCGGGGTTTTGGTTTTTTTTTTTAATGAAATCAGATTGCCGCTCTTGAAACTGGAGCCTCAAGGGATCGGTTCCCGCCACCTGCTGCAGCCAGCAAAACACGGGAAACCTGATGAAGGAGGAAGCTCTATAGGCTGCAAATCCGCGGAGCTGCCTGCCGCGGGTGATAGGAGTGGAAGTCCCGCGTTCACAGACCCCACTGTCCGCAGCGGCGCCGCCGGCAGGGCAGCTATCCACGAGCCTCCCCCCAGGCTAGCTCGTGGGCGACAATGACCCTTCTCCTCGCTTTTCTTTTGTTTTTGTTTGTTTTTTTTTACAAGGCACCTCTAAACGGTCGCGGCTCATGCGCACGCCCCCAAGGACGCCAAAAATCAAAGCAACGCAAAGGAAATTAAATGAAATTAAAGTAAAGTAAATTAAATTAACTCAACATGCTACTGCCTTGGAAAAAGGTGGCCTTCAAACGCGTTCCGAGGCTCTATACACGATGCCCACTTGAGCCGCAAAATGGCCGACGCCCCCAGCGTGCCCCCGAAAAGGCGCCAAAAGCAACGCCGGAAAAAAGGCGCCCAGCAACTGCCCCAACGCTGCCCGGGCACCAAACAAGACAGCAGCCCCCCAAAAAACCGAGCCCCTAGCAGAAACTTACAGGTGTGCGGTATTTTCCAACGGAGTTTATTCCACGGCACTGTTTAAGGCAGAACAGTGACCGTCGGAGAACTGCCGGTCTTCGCGTCCCCACCCCGGAGTGAAAACCCCGCTCTGGAGGGACAGCTAAGCGGTGCTGTGTTCACGCCTCAGGGCTCTCTCTCGCCCTGTCCAGGGAGCGAGACCAGGAAGAGAAGCTGACAGCCCTCCTACCGAGCAAAGGTAGGAAGGTACCAGCACAGAAGCAAAGCAGCTCTGTCTTCAACCAATTTCTCACGCTTCTTTTCTTTATAGTGTACTCTCTTTTTCTTTTTTTTTCTTTTTTAATGGGGGCCACACCGGCTCAATAAACAGGCAGCACTTAAACGGAATTGAAAAGAAATTCAAAGCTGAAGCAGCTCCTCAAGCACACCTTGGCAGACTTCTAATGCCGTCCCCAAAACCGCTGCTTCTGGCACCACGGCCCACGGGACTTGTGCCGGGAAAGGAGCTCTGCCCCGTCCTGTCCAGGGGCAGAGAGCCTAAAAGGAAAGACTGCCAAATTTAAAGCCTAAAAGGCTTGATTACCCAGTATCCGACAAACTGGCTCCCGTTTGGCTAGAATCTGTCTTTCCCTGATACTCATATTCTTTTTTTTTTTTTTTTTTTTAAACAGCTCTGAACCGAGAAACAAAACAAAAGTAGTAAATTAACCCAAAAGCAAAATAGAGAAATACCCCAAAAACTATCTAGTCTAAACTGTTCTTTCAGTGAGTCCAGCACCTGGGCTCACTAAGTCCTCCTGCTGCATGGAGACTGGACACACTGGGGCTTATGGGGAATGCCTGCAGGCTGCATCCAGTGATGGCAGAATTCTGATTGGTCCAGTCTCCAAGCTGCAGGAGGAGGTGCACTACCCATAGGTGGAGGACTAAACTGGAGGAACGATAAGGAACCACAATGACTATGCACAATAGAGATAGTCATACAGTGGAGGCAGTGCATGCAATCTCTCTCATGCATATTCATTGTCGTTATTCTGAAAACCTGACTGGCTTGGTGTGTCCTGATGATTGGGTTGAGAATCTCTGGTCTAGCAGGATAAGGAATTAAGCATTCAATATTTGTTTTAATTCTTGGAAAACAACATCAATCAAGAGACTTCTATTTCTTGCGGAATAAGAATCATGAAACACAGCACTATTGCAGTTTTTTTGCAAAAATAAGAAAAAGTAGTTACTCACCTGTAGCAGGGGTTCTCCGTGAACAGCAGGAATAAGTCCTCACGTATGGGTGACATCTCCAACAGAGTCCCATGCGGGAATGTTCTCCAGCTTTTATTAGAAGCTTTTGGGAGGCTCCACCGTGCCCATGTGCCTGCCTTCCCACCTGCCACCAGGGCGCCATCTTCTCCAGTCTAATGATAAAGCTGTAGCAGAAGGCAACTCCTCGGGGAGGTGGGAGGGTTGTGAGGACTTATTCCTGCTGTCCACGGAGAACACCTGCTACAGATGAATAACTACCTTTTCTCCATGAACAAGCAGAAAGTAAGTCTTCCCAAGCTACCGAAACAGAAAAGGCTGAGAAGCCCAACGGGGGCAAAATTAAACCAATAATTGGAGAATTTTAATTTATTTAACAGTTTTTTATACCGTGATATCCCTTAAGTCAAAGCGGTTTACATTACAACTTACACTTCTGGCATGCAGGCTAATAAAAATGAAAATTCTAAAAACATGAAGAACTATATACAATGTAGTTGTGAAGCTGTTTATGGAAATAACATGGGAACTATACACACAATATAGCTGTGGACCTAAATAAGGATGAGATGATGGTCAAGGTTGCATGATTTGCTATGTACAGAAGTGGTAGTTCACAAAAGGGAACTCATCTGATATAGTTCCTTCACCACTTGTTGGGCTTTTTTTTTTTTTGGTAGCCTGGACGGATAGTAGGGCCTTGGGGGGATAGTGTTGGATTATAATCCCAAAACAGATGTCGGAGTACCAATTGGCTGAAGTTGCTGTCACATCAGGAATCCCCATCCAGACAGTAACAAGAAGTGAATTTGTAGACAGAAGACCATGTTGCAGCCCTGCAGATTTCTTTCATGAAGATCGAGCGCAAATCAGCCACTGATGTAGCCATGGCTCTGATGATGTCAGCTGTGACATGACCATCAAAGGCTCAGGCCAGCCTGGGCATAAGTGAAAAAGATGCAGTCTGCCAGCCAAATTGAAAGAGTGCATTTGGAAGTGGCAACCCCTAGTTTGCTGCAATTAAAACAAACAGCTGGATGGACTTCTGATGGGCCTTCGTCCACTCTAAGTACAAGGATAAGCCTCGTTTGCAGTCCAGCATGTGTGGCACCACTTACCCTCTCTGTGGGCATGAGGCCTCAGGAAGGAAGTCAGCAGAACAACTGACTGATTAAGATGGAAAGAATAGAGGAGGAGTGTGCAGGACCACTCTATTATGATGGAACCTGGTAAATGGCAGATGAGTGTCTAGAATCTGAAGCTCACTTACCCGATGTGCTGACATATACACAACCAAAAACAAAATGTTCCAGATCAAGAACTTTATAGGGCAGGAATCAAGCGGCTCAAAGGAAGTGAACATGAGCTGCGCCAGAACCACAATGAGGTTCTGCCACTGCTGGGGGCTTGAAGGGAGACTTCGAGAGAAGCAAGCCATTCACCATCCTTCTATTCCATGATAGTATGTCCTAAATGTGCTGAGGTCAACCCTGACAGAGTTGGACTTGAGATCCGACTCCAAGAGGTGTAGGAGGTACTTGAGTAGTCTGTCAGTGGAGCAATTTAAAAGAATCTAGCGCCTTTTCTGCGCACCCAAATCTTTTCCATTTGAATGCATAAGACCTTCTCATCAAGGTCTCCTAGAGGCCAACAGAACATCTGTTACTCTGTTGGACAGGATGAGCTCCGAGAGGAAAACCTCTCAACATTCACGCAGTTAGAGCCAAGGACCAGATGATGGGATGTAGCATCCTCCCGTCTTCCTGTGATATCAGGTTTGTGGCAGAGCCCTGCCATAGAGGTTTCCCACTGGGAGAGTTAAAGCAGAAGGGGAAACTACAGCTGTCTGGGACAATAAGGCACGATGAGAATCATACCCCTGTCAGTTTTGCTGTGAGGAGGTTATGGGAGGATACACATATAGCAGGCCCTTCCCCCAGTGCAGGAGGAAAGTATCCGGTGCCAGCCTGCTGCACGAGGATACTCTGGAGCAGAACTGATCCACTTGAGCGTTTTGCTGGGTGGCAAACAGGTCAATCGAGGGGGTACCCCACTTCTGAAAGATATGGGCTGTTACGCCCCTGTCCAGTGTCCATTCGTGCAACTGGAGGATGCAACTCAGCTAGTCCACCAGGGTATTCTGCTCCCCTGGCAGATGTGGCCCTGAGCTCCATCCCATAGGTGATGGCAAACCTCCATAACTGGACTGCTTCCCAGCACAGGAGATACAAACCTGGGCCCCCTACTTGTGTATGTAGTATATTGCAACCTGTGGGTCTGAATGGAGGACAATCTGGTCACTCTCAGAAATCCCTGAGGGCATTCGCTATAGCGCTTAATTCCAAGAAATTAATCTGGTGCAGGCTTTCCTGGTTTGGACCAGATGCCTTGAGTGTGACGGCCATCCAGATGCACTCCCCAACCTAGTTTAGATGCATCTGTTGTCAATGTTTTCTGAGGTGACGCCTTCTGAAAGGGGAGACCCCTGAGCAGGTTCCAATGATCCAACAACAAATGCAAGGTTGGACGAGAGGGCCAGTGACAGCCACCTAATCCTGAAGGTGGCCAGTGGCCTGGTTCCACTGAGTCATCAATGTCCATTGAGTCTGTCTCAATGAAAGACAAGCCATGGGCATGACATGTGCAGTAGAGGCCAGTGGTCTAACACAGTCATCATCCCACGAGCCATTGTCCGACAACTCCACTGGGTATCTCTGCAGTCTGTCTAGCAGAAGAAAGGCCTTCGCTTGAGTAGTGTTGAGGAGAGCCCCTATGAACTCCAGTTGTTGGGAAAGCTGAAGGTGGGACTTTGGTTACCAACCCAACAACTCTAGCACCTGAATGGTCAACTGTGTTGACTGCTGGACTCCGTCTGGAGTGGTGCATTTTATGAGCCAGTCATCCAAATAAGGAAGACAAAGACCCCTAATGTTCTGAGATAAGCCACTATCACTGCGGGGCACTCTGTAAAGACTCAGGATGCAGAGGCCAGCCCGAAAGATGGTACGCGGTATTGAAAGTGCTTTCTGCCTACAACGAATCTAAGATACCTCCTGTGAGCAGAATAGATAGGTACATGTGTATATGCGTCCTTTAGATCCAGAGAGCATAGCCAATCATTTTTCTGAAGATAAGGGAGCAGGGTACCTAGAGACACTATCTTGAACTTTTCTTGCACCAGAAACGTGTTGGGAGGGTTCCAGCCCATCCTGGACCTCAGAAACCTCATCTTATAGAGGACAGAAGTAACTGAAAAATCTCCAGGCTTGATGGCAAGATTGGCCAGAAGGGCAGAGATTTTTCCACAAAGTAAGTCTAGATGCAGAGGGTTGAGAGGGTACAACCTCAGGGGGGGCGATTTAAAAGGCAGCTCAGCAAGGTGCAACCTGTAGCCACTTTGGACGATCTATAGCACCCACAAGTCTGAAGTTATAAGGGGCTACCTGTGGGCAAAAAGAGTGAGCCCCACCCCCCAAACAGAGGGCTCCCCTTTGTGGACATTGGCTATGCTCTGGAGGAACCAATCTGCCATTCAAAACCCCGCTTCCTGCTTTGGTTACGGGGCAGGCTGGGTCTTTTGAAGCTTCTCTCGGTGCTGCAGGCGAGAAGCCTGGATTTTGTTTGCTAGGAGGTTTGAGGACCAAAGTAGTACCTGCACCTATGCAGGTAGCAAGTCTTCTTCTGGCATCCACTTTAATACTTCCTGCGATAAGAAGCTGGTTTGGAAGTGCATCTCAAAAGCCTGACAAGGGTGACGTGCTGCTTCTCTATGATGCCCGCCCTCTCCTCCACCTGCTGTCAGAAGAGGTTCTCTCCCCGGCACAGCATGACCACAAGCTTATTTTGCACCAACTATTCCAGGTCAGAAGATTGAAGCCAGGCAAGCCTGTGGGCTCCAATGTCCACTGCCGCCATTCTAGACACTATCTCGAAGGCGTCATAGGTTGCTTGCACCAAGAATTTTGAGCAGTCCTTGCCATAGTCCACCAGAACACAACAGTGCTCTAATTTCTCCAAGGGGAGGAATTGGCACAAGTCAGCAAGATCATGCATGTCCTTCAAGAACATGCTCATATAGAGCTGGTAAGAGTGTACTCTAGCTGTGAGCATGCAGCTTTTGGAGCATCTCCTTCCAAAGGAGTCCAACATCCGAGCCTCCCTACCCAAGGGCATCAAGGAATGGGTCTTGATGTTCTTAATCCTCTCAATGGCAGACACTACCACTAAGGAGCTTTTTGAACTCTGTACCTAGAGTCCAGTCTCCTAATGACCGGTAGCACAATGAAGGAGTTCTCCCAATTCTCATTTGTAGCCATTGTAGGATGTGGTGCACCTCCTTAGGAGCACAGAAGTATTGGAGAATCTCCAACTCCTCCGCCCTTGGCTTATCCTCCATCTCCATTGAAAATGGGATGGCCTTGGCCATATCCCTCACAAAATTCTGGAAGGACATGTCCTCCGGAGGAGACTTCTGCTGTTGATATGGAAGGGAATGATCTGCAAGGAGTTCAGGAGACCTGCCCTCTGACAAGTTCTCCGATTCCACATCGATCATACAGCCATCAGAGTCAGACTCCAAAAGGAAATAGAAGTATCTTTGAGACTCTGCCTGGAGCTCCCTCCTGCCTCTAGGGGAGTGTGAGCTTCTATGGGATCAATGATACTTGTAGGGCTTCTGAAGTTTCTCTGTGGCATCAGAACCAGACACACTCGAAAGGGAGATGGCCCTGCCCAGAACCAGCGTAGCATGCGTCTCAAGGATCAGCTGCACAAGGCTCGATGATGATGCCATGGGCACCAAGGCACCAGTCAGCTATTTCTCCAGCAATGATGCAATGCAGACTTTGAGTACCCAAAGGAGATGCTCCTCCATGGATGTCAATTCCGAAGACCTCAGGGCCTGGGCAACTTCAACCAGTGTTTCTGGCATCTGTGCAGGGGAATCTGCATGTGCTCGGTTGTCAGGAGACTGTCAGTGCCCCTCCATAACCCTGGAGATTGAGCCTCCTCTTTGGGGCTCCTTGACGGGCCACTTGCAGCCATCACTCTTGACGTCTCACTTAGAAAGGCTCCGATGCTAATGCACCTGGGCCTTTACCCAGTGCTCGGCTGGATCCTCCTTGAATGCCAATGGAGACTAGGTGAATCCTCTCTCAACGCCAGACAGAGATTGGCCAATGGCAGGGACTCTGCTCCAATTGCGCCCAGGAACTTCTTGTTGCTGATGCACAGTCAGCGGATTCCTGGGAAGTCATTGAGACTGATTCTGCTTCTTCAGCACAGCCATCAGACATCTGGTCAAAGGAGGATTCTGTTTCTCCCAACCCCTCAGGCCTCTCCTTGTCATCTGCAAACACAAATTACAAGACAAGGACTGGTGATTAGGGACCCAAACACTACAGGCACCAATTGTGCCTATTGGTGACAGATGGTCCTGGCACACTTGGTGCACTTCTTGAACCCACCGGCTGGTTTCTGGGACATGTCTGGGAAGATGGGC
The DNA here is from genome assembly GCA_033557465.1 of Ichthyophis bannanicus. Taxonomy (NCBI): domain Eukaryota; kingdom Metazoa; phylum Chordata; class Amphibia; order Gymnophiona; family Ichthyophiidae; genus Ichthyophis; species Ichthyophis bannanicus. The sequence continues at coordinate 514,110,870 of CM066031.1, read as the reverse complement.
ATGGCTTAATCAAACAGCTCAATGGTGACCACGGGCCTGGTTGGGCCACCAGGAAAACAGAGAAAAGAAAAATTTTCTAAAAAGAGCTGGAACTGATGAAGGAACTGCAACCAATGACAGGCACTAACAACGATACTTGTCATGAGTAATTATTCTTCAGTCATTCTTTTAGCTAAATTGTGCAATAATATAATCTGCTGCAGATCACACTTCATAGAACTCAAAAGAGATAAAAGCTTCAGCAAAAAGCAAACTAAGTTTTAAATAATTTATTCAAACTGTTTCAAGGAATTTAGCGAGCCTGAAAATGTCCACCATAAAATGTCTCTCTTCAGCATAAGATGAAATTAACAGAGTGCACGAATTCAAGATGAAACTGTAAATATAAAATAGCATGCCCAGCACGTTTTGACAGCTGTTGCAAAAGTATTATTCCAAATACATACTGTGTGTTGTGCTCATTATAAAATAATCTACATATGATGACACGTAAGAATATTTTAAATTCTCAGGAAGTGAATCTTCTGCCTCATATTGTGGCAGGTGCAGGCCTGTGACCCATGGTGTCTGAACATAAGCAGGCCAGCATGGCTAGCTTGACCTGTAAATGAGGCCTGTGGAGAGGCATATAGGATTGCACATCCCCCAATATGCTGCTATTGTAAGATAGAACTCAGTAGAAGTATTGAATTAGCTTAGGTAGGCAGAACTGCAGAGCTGAAAGATGGAAAAATACAGAAAGACATGTTTAAAAGTTACTGATAAGAAAAAGTACATCTGCAAAGAAATAATTGGGAGTGCTGACAGATGAGTTGCAGAGCCCTGCTCCTCTGCATGCACAAATTGGTTCTATGGCCTTGAGAGTGTGAAAGTAACAAGTTGATGAACTGACCATTGTAATTGGGACTAGAAGGGGGGTATGCAGGTGTCATGCCCACTGAAGGGACATAATTGGATAAACTTATCAGTACCGGGACCAATGAAATGTTTTTCTATACCTAGAATGGAACAGAAGTCTATAAAAGTTGTTGTAATGCTTGAAAACTTTGCTCAGCCATTTTGAAATTGACTGGTTCGAGACTTGTGCACAAATAAATGATTTGGACCTTCTGAACAGACTCCTGGTATCATTGGTTTGTCTGCGCTTTGCTGCTACAATATTTTTTCAGGAATATTGTTGTTAAGTGACATCAAGTGGATGTCGACTCACTGCGACCTTGTGGCCATTCAGGGATACAATTCTAAAGATCCTTTCAGGATCTTCACTGCCTCCAAGTCCATATCATCTTAGTGTAGTGATGTGGTATATACAATTTTGCTGTAGCATGGGGGATGGCTACAATACTCATGCTTCCCTTTTTATAAATTAAAAGATCCCTAGTATCTGTGTGTGTGGATTAGAAAATTTGTTAACTGAAGTCATTTTGTTTTGTTTATTGCCAACTTTAGTTTATATCCAGTGTGTAGCCTCCCAAGTGTGTTAGTTCACTATCCATGTGTAAAGTCCCTATACAAGTCAGAGATTTTACCCACTCCTCTGCCTGTTTGTTGAAGAAACAAGAGGAGGAGGATTAGAGCCAGAAGCCTAAGGAGGAAAGAAACGTGCCAAACAGGAGCTTGACTACAAGAGAAGTTACTGTGGGGAGACATTTCCCTTGCAGCTAGAGTCTGTATGGAAGTGGATCCCATAGAGGACAGAAAAGCCTTTGTTGTTCAGTAAATCAAGTGAACAGGATTTACCCAGCTAGCAGGAATCCCCTGACCCCAACCAAGAACTGCCAACCATGAAGAATGGATCACAGTCATAGATGAATGGGAGATGCGATATTTGGTGACTGTGTTTGTTTAATTCTGCATAACTACCTGGAAACAGATTACTTCAAGCCAGAATATGTTCTGTATTTGTATAAATGAGCAGTAAAGTTTTGGCATACCCATGTCAGTCTCTGAGTATCTATGGAATCTAGGCCAAGGGGCCTTAAAGGATGGTACCTTCCATGCCCCCCCTCCCCCTGCGCAAGGGAACAGTTCACCTTTGAGAAGAGTGTGCATGTGAAATACATACTGTACCTGAATGTAACTCGCCTTGATCTCTTGAAAAGGCATGAGCTAAATACTAATAATAAAAAGAAAAGGAGAGGTATCTGGAGAATAAAAATCACTGCTCTGCAGGTATGGACTGCCCCGGGACAAGAGACCCTTTACACCATAGGTGTCAAACTCTGGCCCGCGGGCCAAATTTGGCCCGTAGTGTAATTATATTTGGCCCGCGAGGCTATACCAAATGACTACTAGAGCTAGCCTGCCGGTATTATACAGCGCATTCATTCATCGCTAATACTACAAATCCCATAATGCCTTGCTGTTGTTTTGGCGCGTCAATCAGGACAGGTCCCAGAAACGCCCTCTCCTGTGTGACAGAAGTCATAGCGATCTCAAGCTACAACTGTCACTGTGGAACCCCTTCCCAAAAATGGCAAAAAGAAAGGCAGACAACAGGAACTTTCTGGACAGGTGGGAGACAGAATATTTGTTTACATATGTAAAAGACAGACCTGTTTGTCTGATTTGTGGAGTCAACGTGGCTATAACTAAGGAGTATAACATTCGACGACACTATGAAACAAAACACCATGACAAGTACAAGGACCTGGACATGACTCAAAGGAGCCAGAAAGTGGAGGAGATGAAAAGAAGTTTGGTTTCACAACAGAATATGTTCAAAAAAGCCACATCACAAAGTGAGGCTGCTGTAAAGGCTAGTTATATTGTGGCAGCAGAGATCGCAAAATCAGCCCGGCCCTTTAATGAGGGAGAGTTTGTGAAAAAGTGCATGTTGAAAGTTTGTGACATCGTGTGCCCAGAGAAAAAGCAAGCCTTTTCAAACGTGAGCCTGAGCAGAAACACAGTAGCTGATCGCACATGTGATCTTGCCACCAATCTGTATGACCAGCTTTTGGAAAAGGGAAAAGATTTCGTTGCATTCTCCCTTGCTGTGGATGAGAGCAGCGACGCATCTGATACTGCTCAGCTGTCAGTCTTCATTTATTTATTTATTTATTTACTGCACATTTATATACCGCTACTTCCAGCGATCAGCAGCGTTTTGATTCATGTTCGGGGATTGTCAATCAAGACTGGGGGGGGGGTGGTATGAACAAAGAACTGGGGTCACAGCACACATGGTTAGCGTCTTAGGGGGTGACTTATACATTCTTACGTCTATATATACATATTTACAGAATTTCATCCGTGGAGTGGACTCAAATATGTGTGTTACGGAGGAGCTATTGGGATTCAAATCAATGCATGGCACAACCACAGGAAAGGAAATTTTTGAGGAGGTTTCCAAATGCGTAACTGAAATAAAGCTGCCGTGGGATAAACTCGTGGGATTAACGACAGATGGTGCGCCAGCGATGTGCGGTAAAACAAGTGGACTGGTGGGCAGGGTCCGGGAGAAGATGCAGGAAGAGAACTGTGCAGGTGAACTAACTGTTTTTATCACTGCATCATACATCAGGAATCATTGTGTGGCAAAGCCCTAAAGATGGAACATGTTATGACCACAGTAACACAAGTAGTTAACTTTATAAGAGCCAAAGGTCTGAATCACCGCCAGTTTAAGTCTTTTCTGGAGGAGTGTGGTTCGGAATACGCAGACGTGCCGTATCACACAGAGGTGAGATGGTTAAGCCGAGGAAAAGTACTGAATAGATGTTTTGAGCTGCATGAGGAAATATGTCAGTTTCTGGAAAGCAAAGGGAAGGACACAGCAGAGCTTCGGGAGAAAAAGTTTCTGTGTGAGCTGGCCTTTCTGTGTGACATCTCGAGCCATCTCGATGCGCTGAACCTGCAGCTTCAGGGGTGGGGGCGCATCATCACAGACATGTACGCTGCAGTGAGGGCTTTTAAAACTAAACTGTGCCTGTGGGAGAATCAGATGCTGCAAGGAAACCTTGGCCATTTTCCCTGCTGCCAAACTATGAAAACGCAGTTCTTTACCAACTTGTTCCCATGCGCACAGTTTGCTGAAAAACTCAGTGTACTTGGCGCTGAGTTTAGCCGGCGATTTGCCGACTTTGATGTCCAGAAATGTAGGTTTGAACTGCTCAGTAATCCCTTTGCAGTTAATGTGGAAAACGCACCAACCAACCTCCAAATGGAGCTAATTGAACTCCAGTGTAATGACACGCTGAAGTCAAAGTATGATGCTGTGGGCGCCGCCCAGTTTCCACAGTTCATCCCTGACACAATGCCTCCGCTCCGCACCCAAGCTGCTCAGATGCTCTCCATGTTCGGCAGCACTTATCTATGTGAGCAACTTTTCTCCTCGATGAAGATGACCAAAACATCTCACAGGAGACGTCTGACTGATGAACACCTTCGCTCGATACTGAGGATTTCCTCAGCTCAAAGCCTGAGCCCAGACATTGATGAACTATCATCCAAGAAGAGATGCCAGGTATCTGGCTTGGGCACATCAGATTAGATCAGTGTGCAGCAAACTGAGCAATAATTAACGTTTTCTTTATGCACTTTTTCTTGCTACTCCAAGACATGGGCTTGAATGGTTGATTAATTTTATTATTGTTATTTTATTTTAAAAATTATTATTTATTATTATTTAAATCTTATTTAATAAATGAATGTCATTGATGTTTTTTTTTATTTGAAATTGGTTTTTGCATATCTGAACTATTAAGTTATAAATTGTATAGTAATAAGTGTTGCTTCATATTCAATGTTAAAGCAAATCTTGTTTGGGTCCATATTAAAAGGTTCATTTGTTCAATGCTGGCCCGCGACTTTGTTCAAGTTTTACATTTTGGCCCACTGTGTATTTGAGTTTGACACCCCTGAATTAGAAGGAAGAGTCATTCAGGAATAGAAGTATTCTATATTGTCTCTCCAGTCCAGTCCATTCCAGATATGTGGGTTATGCCCACCCACCAGCAAATGGAGACTGAGGAACATCACAGAAGGAGCCTGTGTCCCCTCAACAAGCCAGTACTTGCTGAGTCTCAGCAGATGGTGGATATGCATAGCCTGTGCTGTTCTGTACTGTGAAGTTTCTTTTTGTCTATCGGCCACTGTTTTTTTGTTGTTTTCCTGCCTGATTTGTCCCCAGCAAGGTTGCCGAACCCGGTGGTCTGTCTCTCTCCCCTGATTCTCCCTCCACTGCATGAGAGGCTCTCCATTCCCTCTTCCCACCTCTTGGGAGAGGTCTTGGGTAGAGCGGGGCCGGTTTGGCTCAAACCGCATTTGCAAAAACAGAAAACACAGAAGAAGCTCAGTCAGGGCAGAGCAGTGCGGGAAGTTGTTCTACTGGCGCAAGAGCGATCAGGAAGTTCTCCGTGGTGGTGGCTGATTTGGTGAGTGGGGGAGAGCTGTGGTAGGATGTGCCCCCAGGGAGGGAGTGCAGAGCTTGCTTAGATGGCCGACGGGGATGTGTGGAGCTGTTGTGCAACCTGCGACAGCTGGTGAGCACACCTTTCGTCTGAGGGGTGTGCCACGGCTGCCTCGGAGGCTGCCGCAGTGGCTGAATTATTGGCAGGGACTGAGGGTACGCAGGGCATGGTGGGGCCCGATGACCACACCAACAAGGTAGAGTGTGCCTCAAGGCCCGGAACAGTGGTAGGAATGGCAGTCATCTTGGATCTGGCTGCAGGCCTCTCTGTGGGCTGGAAGCCTTCAAATCTGCAACAGGGGTTTCAGGCTGAGTTTGGAGGCTCAAGGAGGGGGGGGTCTCTTTGACGGAGGTTCCTCTTTTTGCCAGGCTTATTTCTTCTCATTCATCAGGCCTATTGCCTGAGGCAAGGCTGTGAGGGGAGGACTCCCGGGAGGGGTGTTTCCATGATAATTCGATAGAGGCTTTTCCCCCAACATCACCAAGAGGGCTAGGAGAGAGCCTTTTGTGGAGGATGATGGCGCAGGATCTGTAAGGTTGCTGGAATTCCTTGGGGCCTTGTAGAGGCCCTCGGTCCTCCTGGAAGAACCCTCTCAAGAGGACCTGGAGGAGGAGGAGGAACTCCCTGTGGGCTGGGACCCCACGATGATCAGGCTCTTCAGTAGATATTAACTGTCCTCGTTTATCTCTCATACTATGGTGGAACTCCGGATTTCTGAAGAGGTTTCTTTGGCACCCACTGCAATAATGGTGGATCCAATCCTGCAAAGAGTCTGAAAGCCCACCAAGGCCTTCCATTTGCACAGTGCAGTAAAGCAGCTTATAGAGGCTGAGTGGAAGGTGCCTGATGTGAGCCTGCGTATGGGCAGAACTATGTCATGCCTTTATCCCATGTTTGCAGAAGAAAAGGAAAAGTTGTGTCTCCCACAGGAAGGATCCCCTGGTGGTGGTTACCCGGAAAACCACTATCCTGGTGGAAGAGGGGCAGCTCTGAAAGAGCTGTAGTATCGCCGAATGGAGGCTCTCCTCAAGCAGTCTTTCGAGGTCTCAGCCTTGGCCCTGTAGGCTTCGGTCTGTGGGGCCTATGTGGCCAGGGCCTGCCTCTGTTGGGCACTAAGGGCCCCAGAGGGTGCCTCGGCAAAGGTGCCGGCTCTGTCTGAGGTGGCTTGGCTGGAGTCAGGCACCGCCTTCTTGGCAGATTTACTTTATGATCTCATCAGAGCCTTGGGCCAACAATATGGCCATGGTGGTGGCTGCAAGACGGTTCCAGTGACTCTGAAACTGGTCAGCGGATGTTGCTTCTAAAACCCGGCTCAGTAAGCTCCCCTTTGTGTGTTAGCTGCTGTTTGGCGCAGATTTCGAGAAGCTGGTCAAGGATCTTTGGTGAGTCAAAGGTCTCGTGTCTGCTGGAGGACAGACCCAAGGGCTCCTGGAAGGCAGCTCTCTCCCAGGGTCAGGATTTCCATAGGTTTGACTCAGTGTGGAGTGGCAACCCACAGCAGTCTCATTTCCTCCCCTGCGGTGTGTTCTTTCGGGGAAGATGCAGGGGGGAGCAGAGAGGGCCCCAGAGGGAGTTCCGGAATCCTCAAGCCGGCACAATGAAGATTTGGGGGCCCTGGCAGGGGTGCTGCTGGAGGGAGGCCAGTTGTAACGTTTTTATCCCGCCTGGGCCCAGATAACGACCGACATTTTGGTGCTTGAGGTTATTCGCGAGGGCTGAGCGCTTTTATGATTTTCCTGTGTCGCGCACTGGGCAAGGCTGTGGCGGTGCAGTTCGAGGCAGTGTTACCTGTTCCCAGATCCAAGTGGAGTCTAGGCCATTACTCCATCTACTTTATGGTCCCCAAAAAGGAAGGGGCCTGGAATTCCATCTTGAACCTCAAAGGGGTCAACAAGGCTTTGCGGGTTCCTTATTTTCAGATGGAGACCCTGCGATTGGTCATCATGGCCATGTGGCTGGGCGAGTTCCTCACCACCCAGGAATTCGGAGGCCAGCCTGCACGTTCCGATTTGCCCTGACCATCAGTGTTTCTTGTGGTTTGTAGCCCTGATGGGGCATTTCCGGGTGCTTCCCTTTGGCCTGCAACTGCTCCACGGGTATTCACCAAAATGATTGTGGTGGTGGTGGTGGTGTCTGCTCTGTGGCTGCAGGGAGCACTGGTCCATCCTTATCTGGATCAGCGCGGTCTCCACAAGAGATCTGGGAGGCCACCAAGAGGGTGGTTTGGCTCCTGCGGGACCTAGGTTGGGTAGTCAACAGTGCAAAGAGCAGGCTGATATCCTTGCAGTTGTTGGGGTATCCGGGAGCCCTCTTTGACACCCGGAGGGGCATGGTGCTCTTTCCAGAGGGCAGGATAGTGAAAATACAGGCTCAGGTGGACAGGGCGGTGAAGGTCCTCTCCGACAATGCAACGGCAGTAGCTTACATCAATCATCAAGGGGGCACTAGAAGTTCACAGATAGTGAAGGAGGCACTCCAGCTTCTACGGTGGGCAGAAAAATACCTTCTTGCCCTCTCTGTGGATCATGTCGCAGGCACGACTGGATCTCGGCGAGTTGACTTTCTCAGAGGCAGCATTTGGCTTGATTGTGTGGTGGTAGGGTTCTCTTCTGATGGACCTGATTGCGTCATCCTCCAATGCCAAGGCCCTGCAGTTTTTCAGCCATCAGCGGAAGAGTATGCCTTGGGCTTCTGTATATTTTTCCACCTTGGCCCCTGATCATCAGGGTTCTCCAGAAAATCCAGGTGCATCCAGTGTTGGTGATTCTGGTGGCCCCAGACTTGCCTCAGAGGCCTTGGTGCATGGATCTGCAGTGTGTGCTGTTGGTGGACCCTCTCCCCTTTCCGGTAGAGGAGGATGATCTCACCCAGGGGCCGGTGTGGATGCCGGGGGTGAGTCAACTTTCATTTATGGCGTGGATTTTGAGAGGGCGCGTTTGACCCACCAGTTGTATGCCCAGGAGGATGTGGACACCCTGTTAAGGCTCTCCAGCATTCTACTTTGTTGGCCTACATCAGAATATGGAGGATATTTGAGGCCTAGTGTGCTGAGCGCAGGGCGAGACCGTTGGTGTCCTCCCTTCTGACATTCTGGCTTTTTTCTCCATGTGGGCATAGAGAAGGGCCTGGCCTTGAGTTCCTTACGTGTCCAAGTGGCAGCCCTAGCTTGTTTTCAGGGCCTAGTCCAGGGTCAGTCCCTGTGTATATTGTGCATTTCCTGAGGAGGGGGTAAAGAATCTTTGGCCACCTCGCCTCTTTTTGGTCCTGTCTGCTTTGGTGGCAGCTCCCTTTGAACCCCTGTGAGAGGCTACCCTTAAGGATTTGATACTTAAAGTAGTGTATTTAGTCTCTATTTGCTCGGTGCACCAGATTTTGGAACTGCAGGGTCTGTCTTGTAGGGAATCCTATCTTGTAATGATGAGGGTGAAGTGGTTTTGTGTCCAGTTCCGTCCTTTCTCCCTAAGGTGGTCTCGGCCTTTTATGTAAATCAGTCAGTGATCTTGACGGTTTTCGAGAGTGCCCATGGTGACACGAGAGTGCCCACTGAGTCGCGGATATTGCATTTGCTTGATTGCACAAGGCACTCTGATGTTTCTTGAGTGTCACGCAGGATTTCTGGAAGTTTGACCTCTTCATGGCATTTGGTGGACTCAGGAAGGTGAAGGCAGTGTCTAAGGCCTCAATTTCCCAGTGGATCCGGGAGACTGTTGTGTTGACATACTTAGTTAAGGGCCGTGAAGTGACGGGGGGGTCTGTGGGCCTACTCCATGAGTGCTCAGGCGTCTTTCTGGGTGGAGTTTGGCCTTGTCCCGCTGCAGGACATTTGTAAGATAGCGACCTGGTTTTGCTTCATTCTCTCGTGCATCACTACTGTTTGGATGTACAGGCCAGTCAGGATGTGACTTTTGGTGTGTGGGTCTTACAAACCAATGTTTCTGGTCCCACCCATCATCGGTACTGCTTTGTTACATCTCATGTGTTTGGACTGGACTGGAGGGATGATATAGAAAGTTCAATTAGACCTTACTTGCTACTTTTTCTTTGAGTCCCTCCAGTCCAGTCCAGAACCCACCCAAGATTTTTTCTGTTTGGGGTAGGCCTGCACTGGTGGAAGAGAGTTAGGCTGTTTGTGCTGTCTCAGTCTCCCATGTCGCTTCTGTCCTGCTAGCAGGGCTCGGCCGTCTGTTGTGGTCTGATCCTCTTAATTGCTGTAAAAAAAAAAAAAAGAGATGTAAAAGGATTGAAGTTCCTTCTATTTTTCCACGATAGTGGGTAAGTTTCAGAGGTAGGGTCCTGATCCCAGCTGGGCCAGACTTTCCTTGGCTTTTTTTGTTTTGTTCTATTTCTCAGTGTAGGTTGACGGAGAATTAGAGGTTGGTGACTCCTGGCCTGCTTTGCTATGGACACGCTGGCTGGTTGAGGGGACACAGGCTCCTTATGGGCTGCTTCAGCTTAGTGATGTTTCTCGGTCTCCTTCTGCTGGTGGATGGGGCTAATCCATGCATCTAGACTGGACTGGAAGGGCTTAAGGAAAGACAATTAGCAGGTAAGGCCTAATTGAACCTTCAAACCCATTGATTCTCAAGTTTGCAATAGAACAATTGGTTCTTGTTCACGTTCACATAACTGCTTGATAGCTTTCCCTCACATGACAATCGTATCACTTCTATCACAAAACATTTTAGTTGTTCCAAAATATGTCCCTGTTGTTGCCAATTCGGAATCAATGGAGCATTTTTCTTGAATGGGCATAATGATGACAAATGCTCAATAATTCTTGCTTTGAACATTCTTGATGTTTTTCCAATGTAATTTTTTTGACAAGGGCAAATGATTACATAAACAAAACACTGACTTCTACAATTACAATAAGTCTTCACATGGAACAAGACCTGTCCAGGAGGTAAAGCCGGCATTTCAAGTATGTGCTTACACACTACACACATGTCGCACTTAACATGACCCTTATCCAGAATGGATACGTAAAGAGACAGCAGAGAAGGCACCAGGTAGTCTTTTAAGTTGCGATCCCTGCCATATGCAAACCACGGGGGTTCTGAAAACACAGAATGTATTTTCAATATCTTCCAATATTTAAGCAAAATATGTCAAACCCGAAATGTCTGAGATGAATACAGAAGAACACAAACCATCTGATGTGAATGTTGTCATCTTTATGAGGTAAATAAACAATTCCTGATTGATGAACTTGGTTCGCTTTTAAGCACGGCATATTATTCTATCCAGATAATTCTTACAACAAAATCTTTGAGACATCAGTCTGACTTGTTTAATATGCTTCTTTCTTGAGGTACATAAACTCTGCAGTCTAAAAAACTTACCAGTTTGGTATGTTTCTTATGTCGGGGATAATGAATCCTGTAATTGAGTATATTATTATGATTAATTTTCTTGTGGAAGATAGAAGTTACAGACCCTTGAGTAGACTTCTGAAAATCAATGGATTCAGTCTCGAGGAACAAATTGTAAATTAGGATCCATTTAATTTATTGATAAAAAGTGGAAAGCCCTTCGGCAGTTCCTCTCAAATTAAAAAGACATCGGGCCGATTATTGAATTGAGCTGGTTATGCACTGCTGCGGCACATAGCTGTCTCCGCCGACCTCTAACCCAGGATATTTAATGTCTGGGTCATATGCGGCCCCGACATTGGATATCTGGGATTTTTGCAAATGCCCTGGAGCTGCAGAAGCTAACGGGGTAGTGGCAATATTGCACCACTGCCCGGTTACTTACTGCAGGTAAAACTAGGTCAGCTTTTGCTTTGCCTAGTCTTTACCTGTAGGTTGCTAACCAGGTAGCGGTGAAATATCACCACTACCCAGTTAACGATTGTTGACGCCTCTGCTCCATCCCGGAATGCCCACAACATGCCCCGATGCTAAGCGTTTAGCATCAGGGCATGTAGGCAAGGTAATCTGGGATATTCAGTGGCATAAATGGTTTACGGGTCTGTAGAAACATTGGCCATGTGGTCTTTTTCTGCCATTATGTTTCTATCTAGTCTGCCTTTCCATATCAACCACTATAACAGTCCCGTTTTTGCCTTTAGAGATCTTCTGTGTTTGTCCCATACTTTTTTTGAATTCAGATACTGTCCTCATCTCTACCACCTCTACTGGGAGACTATTCCACACATCTACCACTCCTTGCATATAGAAATATGAGTCTATCCCCTTTCACCCTTCTCCTATGTCCCCTCGTAGCAGAGCTTGCTTTCAATTGAAAGAGGCTCTCCTGTGCATTTACGCCACTCAATCATATCACTTCTATCCCGCCTTTCCTCTAAAGTATACATATTAAGATCCTTAAGTCTGTCCTGGTCTTCTTTATAACAAGATCACTAACCATTTTAGTAGCCACCCTCTGTACTGACTCCAACCTGTTTTATATCCTTTTGAAGGTGCGGTCTGAAGAATTGCACACAATACTCCAAATGAGGTCGCACCAAAGACTTATACAGAGGCACTATTGCCTCCTTTCTTCTGCTGACCATCCTCTCCCTATGCACACAAGCATCCTTCTAGCTTTTTCCATCACTTTTTCTACCTATTTAGCTACTTTAACATATCAGACACAATCACGCCTATGTCCCGCTCTTTTGTAGACAGAAGTACTTTACCCCCTATATCGTTCCCTTGGATTGCTGCAGCTCAAATCCATGACCTTGATTTTTTTTAACATTAAATCCCTGCTGCCAAATTCTAGACCATTCTTCAAGCTTAGCTAGATCCCTCCTCATGTTATCTACCCCATTCAAGGGTGTCTAATCTATTGCATATTTTGGTATCATCTGCAAAGAGGCAAACCTTAACCAACAGCTCTTCTGCAATATCACTAACAAAGACGTTAAAAAGAATCAGACCAAGGACAGATCCCTGGGGCACACCACTGGTAACCTCCTCCTCCTCAGAGTGAGCTCCATTTACCTGTACCCTTTGTCGTCTCCCACTCAACCAATTTCTAACCCAAGCAGTAACTTTAGGGTCTATACCTAGGGTGCTCAGTTTACATAGTAACATGGTAAATGATGGCAGATAAAGCCCAGTATGGTCCATCTAGTCTGCCCAGTATGATGGCAAGAGTAGGTGCACCTTCTGCTCTGTACAGGCAACTCCTCCCCATGTCTCTGCTCAGGGGGTGAACCCACCACTCGATGGAGGACACCCCTATTTGTTGAGAAATTAGATGGTTCAGTTTATTTGGATTTTCTCCTGTTTCTGTAAAGGGATTCACTGTGTCTGTCCCATGCCATTTTGAATTCCGTCACCGTGTTTGCCCCCACCACTTCCATCGGGAGGGCGTTCCAAGCATCCACCACCCTTTCCGTGAAAAAGTATTTCCTGACATTGCCTTTCAATTTACCACCTTGCAGCTTCCTGTTATGCCCTCTAGTTTTACAGCTTCCCCGTCTTTGGAAGAGGTTTGTTCATCATTTCCCTTTAAGTATTTAAAGGTCTGAATCATATCTCCCCTATCCCTCCTCTCCTCCAGAGTGTACATATTTAGGTCTTCAAGTCTCTTCTCATAAGGCTCCTGACGCAGGCTCCAAATCATTTTGGTCGCCTTCCTCTGAACAGTCTCCAGTCTTTTTACATCCTTTGCAAGGTATGGTCTCCAAAACTGAACACAGTATTCCAAGTGAGGCCTCACCAGTGACTTGTACAGTGGCATAAGTACCTCTTCCTTTCTGCTGGTAATTCCTCTTTGTATGCAGCCCAACATCCTCCTGGCTTTTGCTACAGTCTTGTCGCACTGTTTTGCCACCTTGAGATCTTCAGAAATAATCACACCAAGGTCTTTTTCCTGATCCGTGCACACCAACCTCTCGCCCCCTATCGTGTACATTTCCCTTGGATTTCTGCTACTCAAGTGCATGACTCTGCACTTCTTTGCATTAAATCTTAATTGCCAAGCATTAGACCATTCTTCCAGCTTTTGTAGATCTTTCCTTATGTTAACCACTCCCTCAGGGGAGTCCACTCTTGCAAATTTTTGTGTCATCTGCAAAAAGACAGACTTTTCCATTCAGTCCTTCAGCAATATCACTCACAAATACATTGAACAGTGCCGGGCCCAGGACCGACCCTTGGGGCACCCCGCTAATCACCTTCCCTTCATCTGAGTGAGCTTCATTTACCATCACCTTCTGTCGTCTGTCAGTCAACCAATTTCTGATCCAGTTTACCATTTTGGGATCCGTTCCCAAGCTACTGAGTTTATTAATAAGCCTCCTATGAGGAACGGTATTAAAGGCTTTGCTGAAATCCAGGTAGATGACATCCATTGCATGCCCCTGATCTAGTTCCCTGGTCACCCAAAGAACTCAATCAGATTTTTTTTGCAAGATTGTCCTTCGGTAAAATCATGTTGCCTCGAGTCTTGCAACCCGTTGGTTTTGAGGAAGTTCACTATTCGCTCTTTCAGGAGTGCCTCCATTACTTTTCCCGCCACCGAGGTAAGGTTCACAGGCCTGTAGTTTGACACTTCTTCCCTGTCACCTCTTTTGTGTAGCGGTACAACATCAGCCATTCTCCAGTCCTGAGGAACCTCTCTTGTTTCCAAGGATCTGTTGAAAACATCCTTTAACGGCCCTGCAAGAATCTCTCTGAGCTTTTTCAGTATCCTGGGATGTATCCCATCCGGTCCATTGGCCTTGTCCACTTTCAGTTTTGCAAGTTGCTCTAACACTTCATCTTCTGTGATGTGGTATCTACTTCATTCCCATTTTTATATTTGGGAGTCAGAGGAGGTCCTTCTCAAGGACTTTCTTTAGTAAAAACAGAGCAGAAGTATTCGTTTAGCAATTTCGCTTTTTCAGTGTCACTTTCCACGAGTCTGCCGCACTTCTGAGTCCTGCAATTCCTCCTCTGATCTTCTTCCTTTCCCGAATATACCTGAAGAAAGTTTTGTCGCCACACTTAACATCTTTAGCCATCTTTTCCTCTGCCTTTGATTTTGCTATCCTTATTTCTTTTTGTCTCTGAGTTTGATCCTGTATTCATTTCTGTGTTCCTTTGTGAGCTTTTGAATTTTGCGAAAGCTGTGTTTTTTGCCTTTATTCGAGCAGTCACTTCTTTGGAAAACCAAACAGGTTTTCTTCTCTTGTTTTTGTTTACTTTTCTTACATATTTATCTGTTGCCCCTTTTATTGCCACGTTTAGTTTAGTCCATTGCAATTCCACTTCCCTTATCTCCTTCCACCCTGTCAGCTCCTCCTTTAGGTACTCGGTCATTTTATTGAAGTCGGTGTTTTTGAAGTTTAGGACTTTGAGCTTGCTATGATTGGCCTGTACCATGGTTTTTATCTCAAACCACACCGTGTGATGATCACTGCTGCTCACAGGGGCACTGACGCAGACATTCGACACGCTATCACCGTTGGTGAGCACTAAATCCAGTGTTGAGCTTTCCCTGCTTAGTTCCATCACCATTTGTCTAAGTAATGCATCTTGGAGAGCATCCACAATTTTTTTTTGCTTCTTTCCAGATTTGCAGAAGGAGTAATCCAATCCACATCCGGTAGATTAAAGTCACCCAATATTATCACTTCCCCCTTTGTGGCTATCTTGGCAATATCTATAATCAGTTCATTATCTATCTCCTCAATTTGTGTCGGAGGTCTGTAGACTACAGCAGTATGGATGACAGTGCCATCTCCTCTTTCCAACACAATCCAGAGTGCTTCTTCTTTTCCCCATGCCCCCTGCATTTCAGTAGCTTTAATATTGCTTTTGACATACAAGGCTTCTCCTCCTCCTCCTCCTCTTCCATTTTCTCTGTCTCTTCTGAATAGATTATAGTCAGCTGTGGTTATATCCCAATCATGCGATTCATTAAGCCATGTTTCTGTAATGGCCACAATGTCCAAATCCATTTCCACCATTAGGGCTTCCAGGTCCGGAACTTTGTTGGCTAAGCTTCGAGCATTTGTGCTCATTGCTTTCCAGCATTTAACTGGCTTGTGTGTATTTTGCATTGATTTTGTTCTACCTACATATTCCCACTTGTTTTTGATGTGTGGTTTAAAAGTGTGGCTGTTTCTGATTTTAATCTGCTTTTGCAGGGGGTGATGTCCAGAGCTTGACCTTCCACATCCGTCACTCCCTTTTTCTAGTTTAAATGCATATCCACACATTGCTTGAATTTTTCACTTAGGATTCTTTTCCCTGCAATAGAGAGATGTAGTCCATCAGCACAGTATAGTCTCTGGTTGTTCCATCTGTTACCCCAGTCGCCAATAAATGTGAATCCTTCTTGTTTGCACCAGGTCTGGAGCCATGTATTAAAGCCGTAAATGTGATGCAGCCTTTTTGCCCCCTTACCAAGAACAGGTAGAACCACTGAGAATGCAACAGTGTTAACAATGGGCTTGAGTTTCTCTCCCAGAGATTGGAAGTCCTTTTGGACTGTAGAGGCACTTTTTCTAGCCATGTCATTTGTGCCCAAGTGGATAACAACATCAAGTTTGGAGTGTTCACTTTCTGCGCTAAGTACTTCAACAATGTGGTTTGTATTCCTGCTGGCTGAAGAGCCTGGGAGGCACTTGACTATGTTCCCAAGTTGGTGCCACTGATGATGGAATCACCAAGTAGTAGTAGTTTGCTGTTTGGTGAGGTTTTCTTCATATTTGGTCCTTTAGCAGAAGATTTGGCGTTGTCTGTCTCATTTAAGGGCCCTTCAGTTTCTTTGGATTGGGCATCCTCATTCGCCAAGGCAGAGAAGGCATTATGCAGGGATATCGCCTGATGCATAGGATGCCTCTGTGTCACAGGTCGCAATCTACCAGAACCCACTGTGATCCATTTGTTCCTGGGGTGTTTGATTCTTTGTGGGAGCGGTGGTGGACTTTGTTCAGTTTGTATCCTAGAAGAGGTGTGCTTCATTGCAGCCAGTTCCTCCATCAGTAGGGTCACCTCTTTATGCATGGCAGCTAGGTCTTCCCTTAGTAGATTCAGTTCTTTATGCATGGCAGCTGACCTGAGGCACAGAGTACAAGCTCTTAGGTTCCAAATGATTCATCTTGGAATGAATGTACTGTAGTTATTGCACTGAATACACGACATGCTGAATAAGCAGTCCTTGAAGGAGAAGAGGAAGAAGAAGAAGAAGAAAGGAAGAAGAAGATGTGGGCTTTAACCCAAGTTAAAAGGATAGATGACAACGCATGCGATTACTATATAGGCAATGCAGCCCCTGGGGGGTAGGGTGGGCGGGAACCTAAGTGTCTCTGGCCAAAAGGCTGTTCCTGAACTGGGGGCACCCACAGATATCTGCTCCAAGGCTACCCAGAAAAGCAGTCAGTCAGTCAGATTATCCCCAAGCTTAATGTATAACCACAGTTAAACTTTATATTAGCAATTTCCCCAAAACAGACCGTTAAATTCAATATTGGAAGCTAGAAACCAGCAGAGATAAGAAAGGAAAATTATAGTTTTTGCAGGCTTTAGGGCTACACAGTCAGTATATTCCCAAAGTAAGGTATAATAGTTAAAATCTATATTAGCAAAAAGGAGATAGAAGCTGTAACTTAGCGTTTTGCAGGCTTTAGAAACTGTGCAGGCTGAAAAACACAAGTTGCCTGTGCAGCATGGTGTCAAAGGTTTTACTGAAATCTAAATATACCACATCTAGGGCTCTCCCTCGGTCCAATTATTTGGTCACCCAGTCAAAGAAATCAATCAGATTTGTCTGACAAGACCTGCCTCTGGTGAATCTATGCTGCCTCGGATCCTGTAATCCATTGGATTCCAGAAACCTCCCTATTTTCTCTTTCAACAGCACTTCCAATAATTTACTCATCAGCCTGTAGTTTTCAACCACATCCTTATTTCCGCTTTTGCATAAAGGGACCACATGTGCCTTTCTCCAGTCCTCTGGCACCACTCCCAACCCCAGCGAGGCATTGAAAAGGACAGTCGGTGGAGCTGATAGAACGTCCTCAAATTCCCTCAGTATTCTCAGGTGTATCCCATCTGATCCCATCACTTTGTCTACTTTAAGTTTAGCTAGTTCTTAACGAACACAGTCTTCTGAAAATTGTTTAAGATGCTCCTCACTTCTTTTCCTGTTTGTGGGTGTTTTCTGAAGTCCTGCTCTTGGTTCTTCATATGTGAACACAGAACAGAAATCTTTGTTAAGCAATTCCACTTTATCCTCATCAGCTTCTAATATTCCTCCCCTTCACCTTTGAGTCTGGCAATACCATTTTTGCTCTTCCTCTTCTCATTAACATATCTGAAAAATGTCTTATCCCCCCATTTTATTGCATTGACTATTTCCTCCTCTTTTTGAATCTTTGCTTTCCTGACTTCTTTGCTAGGTTCTGTAAGGGTTTTTTTTTTCCAAATACAGATGCCTGTCGTCCTCTCTCTGATTTCCTGTATTTCATGAAGGCCGCCTTCTTTTTTTTTTTCACCTTTTCAGCTACTTCTCTCAAAAATCATAGCGATCTCCTTTTCCTTTTATTTACCATTTTAGCAAAAAGGTTGGTTGCCCTTAAAATATCCCCTTTCAGTTTTTCCCACTGTTTTTCTACATTCCCCAGCTGTACCCATCTTGCTAACAACTCCTTGATATATTGGCAAATTTAGTTTTCCTAAAGTCTAAGACCCTCACTTTGGAATGGATTTTATCAGCCCTAGTCCTCATACTGAACCACACCATCTGGTGATCACTGGATGTGACATGATCTCCCACTATAACATCAGAAACACTTTCACTATTGGTTAGCACCAAGTCCAGTATGGCCCCTTCATGTGTGGGTTCTGTTACCAGTTGCCTGAATAGTTTTCCCTGTAGAGAATTCAGGCTCTCCTTACTTCTAGGTGATACTGCAGCAGGGGTGTGCCAATCAACATCTGGCATATTGAAATCCCCTTTCAGTAGCATTTCCCCTTTCCTGGCAGTGCTGCGTATGTCTTCAATTAACTCTCTGTCCACCTCTTCTCCCTGTGAGGGAGGTCTATGTATCATGCCAGTGCACATAGATTTTTCTTTCCCTCTTTCTAGTTTAACCCACAGTGCCTCCTTTCTCCCTTTTAAGCCCTGTATTTACAAAACTTTAATATTATTTTTTACATATAGTGCCACTCCTCCTCTCCTTTTTCCTACCCTGTCCTTTCTGAATAAAGTATAGCCTATTATAGTTACAACATAGTCATGGTTGTCCATGAACCATCTCTCTATTGCTGCCACTAAATCCAAATTGTCCTCTCCCATTAAAGCCTCAACATCTGGGATCTTATTTCCCATGCTATTGGCATTATACACACTGCTTTCTATATTTATTTTATTTATTCAAAAGGATTTATATACCGCTTTATCCTGAAATCAAAGTGGATTACACAGCAAAAAAATCAAATGGTTGGGTGGGTGGGTGGGTGTGGGCATGCACTGAAAAATCGAGGCATGTGTGTGTGATTGGTGTGAGGGGGTTGTTTGCGTGGTGAGCTATATACAGTGTAAGCTATGTATATTAACTATTTACATTTTTACAATCTGATTGGACAGTTCATGTGATGTTATCATAGTGTTCTGTGACATGCATAGTTTTTAGCAACTTCCGGACGTCTTTGAAGTCTTTTGTTGATCTCAGGTTGTCGGGGAGTGAGTTCCAGAGCACGTAAGCGGCCAGGGATAGTGCTCTTCTTGAAGCGTCATTTCTTGTTTTAGCAAAGGCACTGGGTATGATGATAGTGTCTGATGTGCCCTGCCTTCTGGGTCTGCTGTCTGGGTCTGGTCTGATGAGGGGTTTCAGTGATTAGGGTAATTGGTGCTATATGTTGCCCCTTTTACTCATTTCTATAAAGGTATTTAATGTTTCACTAACCTGGGGGCCTTTTGAATATCTGGCCCATCATCAATAAATTGCACCCACAAATCAATTGATAGCCAAAAATTTGGTGTATAGATGAATTTTTCTTCAAAATTCTGTACATACAGGCAAGCGACTGAGAGTGCTTTGTTAGTTCTCATTGCCATACTATATGTTTGATGAAAAATATTTTGCTAAAATGAAAAATAATTTTGTTGTACTATAATATGTTAACTCATGTGGAAGACATTTATTCAGAAAAAAAATAAAATAATTCTTAAAATTTAATTTCTACAAAAAGGTAGAAGTTGTATAAATTGTGGAATCCTGTGGTGTGCGAACCAGATAAATATCATCTAGTATAATTGTTGATTCTGGACATCAGTCTTGGCTGCAATTTGGTGGATGCTTATTGATGATTTTTATAAGCAAAATGGTGGTTTAATTGGAGGATTAGATGGGGAGCAACAGGACTCCAAAGCCAGAGAGGACACCAGGCCTGCCTGAAGTTGAAGAATTTCCAGCCTGTTAGTGGGCTTTGCGGCCCCCTCACAAATTTTATCCAGGATTGAGTCCTAGCCATGTTGAACACCAGTTCTGGCCATAGTACATTTTACAAACTAACATTCCAGTCACTAAACAGAAAATATAACTATTTTTTTCTACCTTTTGTTGCCTGGCCATTTAATTTTTTCTATTCATGAGGGTTCCAATCTCTGGTGCCTACGTCTGTCCTTTTTTTTTTTTTTTTTTTTCCTCTTATCTCTATTTCTAGGGTCTCCTCTCCATTTGCCACGTCTCCTGTCTCCTCCGGTTTTACTTTCTTTCCTGCACTACTCTCTTCAGTTTTCTTCCATTATTTTTCTGTTTATGCAGATTTCGGTCCGGAATTTCCCTCTTTCTATGGTATCTGCCTACAGTTTTTTATCTATCCCTCACCCCAGCCCCCCATTCCCTATCTCTCTTTCCTTCTCAAGCCTCTAATTACCCAGTTTTTCACTATTGTCCCCTCTCTGGACTCTTCCCCGTTGTACAGCATTTCCTGTCTCTCTATCCCTCTATGTACAGCATCTCCTCTATCTCCCTTGTTCCCCCATGACTAGCATCTCCTCGATCTGGTTCCTTAGTACCACCTTTCAATGTCTAGCATCTCCTCTCTATCCCTGTAGCACTCCCCCCCCCCCCCCCCCACCATGTACAGTTTCTCCTCTGTTTCCCTAACCTCCCCAGGTCCAACTTCTCTTATTTCCCTATCCCCCTCTCGCCTCTGGTGGCCCAGCATGTCTGTCCTTCATTCTTCCTCTCCTCCTTCCCCCCCCAGGTCTGGCATCGCCCCTTAGTCTGGCATCTACCTTCAACCTCCCCTTCTCTGATGCCCAAAATGTCAGTCTTTTCACTGCGTCCCTCCCCCTGGCAATCCAGCAGGATGATAGGGAAGGAGAAATTTTCTATATCTGCTAATTTCCTTTCTTTGAATTCTGCTAGTTCAGTCTAGCAGCCATCCTGGGAAGATTACTCCTACAGGTTTGGGAGCCCTACCACGTTTTAAGTGCTTTATCTGTATTGGTCACTGTTGCAGTGTCAGTGGTGGCTGCAGTCATAATATTTGCAGGAGCAAACCATAGTGACACTTCAAGTATCACACTTGCCCTCATCTCATAGCCTCCTACTTTGAAATTGGATATAGCAAACACTATGAGAAAAAGTCACAGACTGGTTTCAACCGCATAGTAAAACTACCATTTAAATTATTAGATAGACTCATTCCACCAATTTCTCCTTATGGATGGAACAGAACCTCACCTTGTGAAGAGGAAGTCCAGCTCACCTTAAGAGTTTAATTGAGGAGCCTGGAGTCAGATGAAGCAGCTACACCCAAGGCCCCAAGTGAAGCATAGAAGCCTAGACAAGGAGAAGGAAGACCCTGGTATATTTCTGCACTGTGTATGTGTGAACCAACTGGTATACTGTTTATAAAGGCTGCTACTTGTACTGTAAGACAGGCAGTTAGTTTGTATTAATAAGAAATATACTAGCTTTTGTTTGGAAATTGGGCTCAAGAGGCCTTTTGTTTGTGTATGGGACCTCACCTCGCTGACCCAGAACTCTGATTGCATGTTTATGCTGTTGTACATCTTCACCTTCAGTTCTGTAATATATAATTTGCATCCTTCTTTATTGTCCCTCCAGTCCAGTCCACTACGTGTGGGCTTTCAGCCTCTATCAGTAGCTGGGAATTGAGCAAGTCAGATTTCTGATGTCCTAGTACAAGAGCTCCCTGCATAAGCTCAAGAGATTTATTTAGTTTAATTTATTTATTTAACAGGTTTTTTATACTGCTCTATCATGGGATTCAGAGCGGTTTACATATAATATATGTTTAAATGTTAATAAGTAATGCTCGCTAGCATCTCCCACATGCCATCCTTAACCTATTCTGCAAGTTCTCTGTAAAGTTTTGTTGTTATAATGTAAACCGCTTTGATTTTATGATAAGGTGGTATAAAAAATCTTGTTAAATAATAACATGAACCAAGATGTTTACATAGAACAAGGGTGTTAAACTTGGATGATTATATGGGGTTACAGATAATACTAATGTTGCAAATGGTATATACAGAGCAATTAGTTATTATGAGGGGTGGGTTGAAGGATGCATAGGCTGAGGAAGGTCGATATTAGTGGACTGTGTAAGGTAGGGAGCATCTTGGGAGGGGTATGGACTTGAGATGGGTAATGTGTCTGGTTGGGAGAGATGTTGGTTTTGGGTTGGGGAGAGAATGCCAGGGGAGCCAGATGTTAGGGAGGACATGGGTCTGCATTATGTAATAGGTATGTACATGATATTCATGGGATGTTTCCATAATAATCTGTATAGAGAACAGCTTTTATTGCTTTTAATTGCCGTTAAGTCCCTGATGGCTCTTATTGAGCTGAGTAGGTCTTTCCATAATGGAGGAGCGCATAAGAAGAATGCTCTTACATGTTGTTTCCTTGACTTTCATCTTGCTTGCAGGGATGTCCAGAGTGGTGGTGTTTGAGGTTCTTCTTATTCTGTTCTCGGGTGTCTTGATCAGCAGTTGAAGGACAGAGGGTAATAGTCCATAATCTATCTTGAAGATTATTAATAACGTTTTGTATTTGGAACACATAGTTACTGGGAGCCAGTGTAGTTGCTGTAGTATGGGAGTTATGTGGCAATAACTTGCTATTCCGGTTATTATTTGAGCTGAAGTATTTTCTACCAGTTGGAGTGGGAGTATTGTTTTCTTTGGGAGACCTTGGTAGATTATATCACAGTAGTCTAATATGGGAGTTACTATGGCCTGACAGACTGATCTGAAGTCACTATTGCTGAGTAGAGGCTTGAGTTTGTGTACAGTTCTTAGTTTCTGCTAGGCTGTCATGGTTGTTCTCTTGACGTGGGTCTGAAAGTTGAGTTGTTGGTCGCACGTGACTTCAAGGTATTTGACCTCATGCTTGACTGTTAGAATATAATCTAGGATTTTTATGGACTTGAGTAGGGAGACTAGTACGTTCCTGGTGATATGTAGCTCCTCTGATTTATTTATTTTTTTAAGTTTATAGTGAGGTTTTGTTCTTTAAGCCATGCTATCATTGCTTCAAGGCATGAGGTGATCTGTGTGTAGTCGGGTTGTTCATTGTTTACAGGGGTAAAAATCATTGTCATCTGCATATATTCTGTATTGGATTTTGTGTTTTATGATGTTACAGCGTGGCTGTAAGTATATGTTGAAGAGCAATGCCGAAAGGGCAGAGTCCTGCGGAACACCCTGTTGCTGTGTAAACAGTTTTGATTGTTGGCTACCAGATCTCACTTGTTGCTTTCTGTGTGATAAGTATGATGAGAAATTCATCATTGTTCCATATATCCCTATTTCCTGAAGCCTTTGTATCAGGTTGGTATGATTGACAGAGTCAAAGATTGCAGTAATGTCGATGAAGAATAGGATAAAACCATGTTGTATGTGGTCTATGCCAGTTATTAGGGTGTCCATGAGTGATGTAATTAGTGTTTCCACACTGTGATTAGGTTTGAAACTATACTGGTGTAGGTCTAGTGGAACATGGTCATCTATGTGTTTCTGTAGTTGTTGCTTCTCTTGGCAGAAGGAAGGCAGAAACCCTCCTTAAGAATACATTTATGGCTATGGCCTTGGGTTTGCCAGAGCGCTCCTATGCTGGGTTCAGCAGCGCCTGCACATCCTGGAGACGGTCATATTGGAGTTTGGCACCATGTAAGTGGTGGTTGCCTTCTATGACTTTCATCAGGATCTCCTCCAAGTCCTTGGCATCAGTGGTTATGACGAGGTGGTGGCGCTAGCTGTGGAATTGGTTTACTGATGAATCCACCAAGTTGTGGCTGACAATATTCCCTTTAAGGGCATGTTGCCCTTTGGAGAGGATCTTGAGAAGCTGTTGAAAGACTTGGGGGAGTCTTGCCCTTATAGAAAACAGACCCAGGGGTGCTAGGTCTGACCCTCAAAAGGTTTCACCTGGGGCTTTGGAGGTTCTCATGGACTGCTAGGAGTAAAAGTGGGGTCCTAGGCCCAAGAAGGGAGCAGTATTTTCGGGGTGCTCGTTGCTCCCAAGATTCATCAGCCACTGTTGGTGCCAGTAAGCTCTTGCAATGAGATTCGGCGGGCCCTTTTTGAGATAAAGCTGGTCATGGAGTGACTCAGGCTGTTTATCTCTGAGTGTACCCAAATTACTTAAAATCTATGGGTTTTCAGGATTCTGAGATGGGGTTAATTTGCTGGAGCCTCTAAGGGATGTCTTTGTAGAGTTTCGCTGCGGTTTCATGCTCAAGCGGGTTGCAGTTGAAACTTTTCAGTGCTCCTGCAGTTGCAGGCTATTCTATCCATGTCTTCTGCAGAGCATAGCGAAGGCCATTATTCCATCTACTTTCTGACTTCTTAACAGGGGAGGTTCTTTTCAGCTGATTTTGGACCTGAAAGTAGTAAATGCTTGGAGACCATCAGGTTGGTCATTGTGCCATTCAGCAAGGTAAGTTCCTTACCTCCCTAGTTGTTGCTGAGGCATACTTCCATGCTCTGATCTGGGAGCAGCACCAACTGCTTCTCTTGCTGCATGACTTCCTCATGCTGGAGAAGGCCCTCCAAGCTTCAAAGCCAACTTAGGGCATTTTATGCTCAGTCAGTCCCATGGGCCTAGGACTATCTTCAGCTCCTCAAGTCCATGGTATTGGCCCTGGAACTGTTTCCATGGACCAGGACATTCATGCGTTCTCTGCAGAGGCCCCTTTTAGCCCTCTGGTCTCCCTGTTCTCTGTTGTTTGACCAGGCTCTTTACGCAGCATGCACTGCCATCATCGACAATGTGCAAGCTGAATTTGAGTTGGAACACCATGAATCAGGGCAAGTGGGCGCTTAACCCTTATACTTTCATCCTCATAGTGCAAAGGTGGAATCTTCCCATTTTCAATTTAATGGCCATTCAGGAGACTGCCAAAGTGGATTCACGGGCGGTGGGCTTGGATACCCTGTTTCAGGAGTGGCCTTAGAAGGGAAGAAGGGATTGCTGTATGTCTTCCCTCCATGGCCCTAGGTGAGCAGCCTTCTATACAGGATTTGGGCACATCTAGGCCTGGTGATTTTAGTGGTCCAGAACTGGCCTCTCAGGACCTCCTCTTGTTGCCTTATGCACAGATTTCGTTTTGTAGGGATCCCTAATGATGGAGGACCCTAGTCCCTTCTTGCTTATTGCCTGGTCCTTGAGAGACGTAGGCCATCCAAAAAGGGCTACTTTAAGGTGGTAGTAGACATCCTGCTTAAGGCCCAAAAGGCCTCTACATCCTTGGCTTATGTTTAGAGTCTGGAGATTTTTCAAGAGGTCGTACTCTTCTCCTTTACTGGAGGCCAGTTGTGGTTTTGTCCTCCTTAACAGTCCGGTCTAGATCAAGGCTTAGCCTTGATTGCTCTCAGGGCTCAGGTGGCAGTCTTGGCATGCTACAGGGTTGCATCCAAGGAATGTCATTGGTGGTACATCCTGATGTCTCCTGTTTCTTCAAGGTAGTGAAACAAATCCATCTTCCGTGTGTTTGGTTGATCCTCAGTGGAATCTCTCTCTGGTGCTGAAGGCATTGCAGGAGCCTCCATTTTAGCTTATTCACAAGGTCTCTCTCAAGGATTTGACTCTTAAAGTAGTCTTCCTGGTGGCTGTACTGTCCGTTATGCGGATGTCAGAGTTGCAGGCCTTGTCCTACAGGGAACCATTTTTGGTCATTTCAATGGCTGCTATCTCATTATGGACTATGCTGAACTTTCTTGCAAAGGTGCTGTCCTCCTTTCATTTTAACCAGACTGTGGTTTTGCCCTCCTCGTCGGAGGACTTTCATAAGGACCCTTTCACTTAGTAGACATGCAGAGGGTGTTGATTAGTTACCTGAAAATTACCAATTGCATTTGTCCTAGAAAAAAAGGTGTCTGTACTCCTATGCAGGGCTCTTTCATTAATATATGGGTCAATTTTAGCAGGCAGTTCAAAGGAGCTGGTACTCTGTACCACTGCGTACCCCCTAAAAAAAACAATGAAATTACCAGTTCTTTCTGTTCATTATATCATCTTTTTGTGCTCTTTGGTAGCCTCAGCAAGGGACTGGCAGCAACCAAGTCTGAGAATATAACCCATATGTTTTGATTGGTCTAACAGAATTCAAGGAACGAAAATTATCAGGTATGTAAATTTTCCCCATCTGAGTGTATAGAATTTTGCAGAATTGTAAAATAGTGCATATAGCATTTTCAAACCTTTTATTGGACAAAAGTTTTCTTTTTTTGTGCACTATTTCCCTAGGAGTGAGTGAGTGTGTATACACACAGAATGGATACAGTATCTCCAAATGGGTTTGATTTTATATATAGCATGGAATTCGTAGGATGTAATATCCATAGGCAAATTATCAAGATGTATTTGGAAGTTGATTTTAATCAAGACTGTATCTTTCTGCCACATTTTCTTGGTCTCTAACTGCATTTCTTGGTATTTGAGAATCTTATGTCTTTTCACATGATACATATAATAATCTGTTGATACGTCTATCAGTGTCATGCTCATGTTTTTTTTCTCCTTTGCTACTGTTATGTTTTCTTGCATCAAGATTTTTATCAGTCTGAATGGGAATATCCCAGGTGATCACAACTTCTTCATTCTCTACAATTCTCATAGGGCCTTGATCCCGGTGCTTTTCTGGTACAGCAGTGTTAAAGTGCATACACGGTTTCTAATTGATAAGACATGCCTCTAAATTATGTCTTCTGGTATATAGTTCTTCTCCCTTTAGATGTTTGCAGTAATGAGATGATTAATATTTTCTAGTTCTTTTATAGAATCTGCATTTGTCCTTTTTTACCAGTTTTTTCCTTTGCTTATTATGAAGCATCTCATTGTAATCCACTGTTTTGCAATTATCCTTAAATTCCCCCATTCTTAACCATTCATGTGTCCAGTTTTGACCAATGTATAGTTCCTAAAGAAACTTTTTTTTAAATTTCCTCCTATATTTGTGCATTTGCTTCTTGTTTTCCTGGTTTCCTAATCTGATTTTTTAAAGAAGCCATGCTAATGTGTGTTTGCCTGTTATATAGAGATGCAGGACTTTGGAGTAGTTAGTGGTAATTCCATGGTGTCTCCTGTCATGACAGCATTGTGACTTTATTAGAGTTCAAGAATGTGTTGCAGTTTCCCTTGAAGCAGTTTATGTTGGTGTGAAATAGAATATGTGTTTTGTGTGTTAGGATTTATATAGTTCTCCAGGAACAAGCAGGAATCGGCCCTCACATATGGGTGATGTCTGCACCGACAGAGCCTGCGCGGATCATTTTCCCAGCTTTCAAATAAAGCCTTTGGGAAATGCCACCACACTTGCGTGGTCCCCTTCCTGCTCAAGGATGCAATCTTGCTGTCTCCTTTTTTTCCATAGAGCCCAACGGACGTCTGTCCTGTTTCCCCAGAAAAAATCCTTGTTAAATATCCTTAAAAGATAGCTTTTCCAGTTTGTGTACCAGTTCCTCTTCCCGCCTCAAGCCAGAGCCAGTTCTTGGCTCCTTCCCCTTTTTTTAATCAAGGCTTGCCTCAACTGGCGTTGGCATCTTTTTTTTTGCCCAGGGGTTGTTGACCCCCGGTTGGGTGCTCCCCACCATGTCTCCCGGTGGGTTCAAAAAATGTGACCGCTGTAGTCAAACCATGTCAGTCACCGACATCCATGACTGCTGCCTTTGCTGCCTGGGACTGGACCATGACAGCACCTCCTGTGACCTGTGCCAGGCCATGATGCCTAAAACCAATAAAAAGAGGTCATAGTAACATACATAGTAAATGACGACAGATAAAAACCAGTATGGTCCATCTAGTCTGCCCAGTAAGAAGAAACTGTTCCCAAGGTATGACTCGGCACTGGCTTCCCCGATGCCTCAGCACTTCCCGTACTCTGAGTCCTGCTATGGCGGCTCCTCCAAGAAGACCACAGACCCTGAGAGAGAGAAGAAAAAATCCTCTGTCAGTCAAGGTTCCACCGGAGAAATGCAGTAAAACCACTCGGAGGGACTTGGGCGGCTCCGAGAAGTGCCCTACCAAGGTTCTCAAGAAGGATTCCTCGGCCGGTGGAAACCATGCTAGGTTCCTTGAAACCGTAGTCCTTATCAAGGACACACTCGCAAGAGTGCCGGAGCCGGGTCCAAGATCTTCTGTGCCCGTGCTGAAAGCTGCGGAGCCTTCTGGCTTGGAAACCAGAATGGCAGCCCTGCAGAAGAACATCACTGCTATTCTGTCCCTGCAGCAGTTGATGATGGCTGGTTTGTCTGCATCATCTGCCCCGATGACAGAGCCCCCCAGATTGTGGGGGAGTCCCCGGTTGTCGAGCTGAGCTCCAAGCACCGCTGGCCTCGGGTAAGCTTTTGGCCCAGGTCCCATTCCTCAGGCATACGATCCTCCCCAGTGAGTTTCTGTGACTTGGACCCCAGGTCCTTGAGAGGCCCACAGCACCTCAGTGCGGGCCTCAAGGCAAGGAGTCGCAGGGCCTCGGATTCATCATTGCCCCTTGACTCCGAGTGGGAGACCGATGAGGCATCCCTGGAAAACAGACAGCACCGAGACATCCCCTCTGACTCATCTCCACCAGCGCCTGCCTCCTGGGTTTGGGGGCGCATTGTGGGGACCGCTGCACACAGGGCAGCTGGTCTCAGGAGGAGTCACTCTTACAGATCAGTCTCCTAGAGCTCAGGGCGATCTTCCTAGCCTTACGAGCGTTCCGCCACCGCGCGCAACACCAGTCTGTGCTGATCCATTTGGACAATCCAGTCACCATGTTCTACGTCAACAAGCAGGGGGGCACGGGCTCATATTCCCTCTTCCAGGAGGCCCTCCTCTCCTTTGTGGTTCGCAACAGCATGCTCTTGCGAGCAGTCTACCTCCCAGGCCAGGACAACTGCCTAGCGGACAGACTGAGCAGTGTCTTTCAGCTGCATGAGTGGTGCTTGAACCCCAGGGTTGCCAAGAGACCCTTCCATCTCTTGGGCAGGCCCATGATGGATCTATTTGCCTCTCCGGACAACACACAGCTGCCTCGCTTCTGCTAGTGCCGGAGAGAGTGGCGGCAGGTGCCTTCCTGATCTCGTGATCCGAGGACCTACTCTATGCATTTCCACTGACTCCCTCCCCCTCCCCTGGTCACCAGGACCCTCTTCAAGGTCCAGAGTGAGAGGGCGTCAGTCATACCAATTGCCCCCAGGTGGCTGAGACAGCCCTGGTTTCCACTGCTGCTATCCCTGTTAGTGGCACTCCCACTGTCCCAGGAGGAGGGCTCACTCCTGAACCTAACCTGGGGTTCCTAATGCTAACAGCGTGGCTGCTGAAAGGGTAGCACTGGCGCCTTTTAACCTTCCGAGAGAAGTCAAGGAGATCCTACTGGCCTCTCGAAAACCCTCCACCAGATGAGCCTATGCCTTTAAGTGGAGAAGGTTCTCCACCTGGTGTGCGCAAAGAGGGGAAAACCCCTTCTACCATGTGCAAGTAGTACTCCAATATCTACTGCACCTGTCCCACACTGGGCTGAAGTCTAATTCAGTGAGGGTGCATCTGAGCACCATAGCAGCTCACCATCAACCTATCGAGGGGGAAACCCCTCTCGGACCAGCCCCTCCTATTATCTAAGTCCCCTCTCCATCCTCTGGCAGCAGAGTGGGGGCCTCAATCTGGTGCTCTCCCAGCTTACCAAATTGCCATTCGAGCCACCTGCCACTTGCGGTACTTGTCATGGAAAATGGCCTTTCTGGTGGTCCTCACATCCGCTAGAAGAGTGAGTGAACTCCAGGCCCTGATGGCGGATCCATCATCTACAAGGTTCTATAGGAACAGGATAGTGCTCCGCAAACATCCCAAATTCCTCTCAAAGGTGGTATCTCCCTGCCACCTCAACTAGGAGGTGGTCCTCCCCACCTTCTTTCCATGGCCTCACGCCAGCAGGGAGGAACTAGTTCTTCATACTCTGAATTGCAAATGGGCCCTGTCCTTCTACCTACAGTGGACCCAGGCCCACCGCAAAGCTCCTCAGCTTTTCATCTCTTATGACCCTAGCAGACTGGGGTTTCCTGTGACTAAGTGAACTCTGTCCACTTGGGTGGCAATCTGTATTGCCCTTGCCTATGAGTAAGCGGGCCTCTCCCTGGAACACTGGATCACAGTGCATCGCATGAGAGCAATGGCCCAATTGGTAGACAACCTCCGCTCAGTGCTGGTGACGGAGATATGTAAGGCTGCCACATGGTCTTCAATTCATACGTTCACAGCTCACTACTGCCTGGAGAGCAAGTCCCGCAGGGACAGTGCCTTTGGCCAGGCAGTATGCCGCAATATTCTTGGGGTGTAGGCAACTCCTGCCCTCCGACTCTTCTGTGTTCAGGCTACCAGAGTGATAGGGTCTTGCAGAGTCTCTCACCTTCTGCAACTCACGGCTACCCAGATGGTCGATGCTGGTGCTGTCCTGGTTCGGTCCTTGGCAGCCTGGATCTAGGGAGTCCCATATGTGAGGACTGACTTCCTGCTTGTTCCTGGAGAAAGCGTAATTATCACCTGTAATAGGTGTTCTCCAGGGACAGCAGGAATCGGTCCTCATAACCATCCCTCCTCCCCTAGGAGTTGCCGCCCTTCCTCGTTTTATCTTTTTACTATCGTCCTAGCTATGTCATCTGACTGAACAAGATGGCACCCTTGGGCTAGGGGAAGGGGACCATGCATGTGTGGTAACATGTCCCAAATACTTTCTTTGAAAGCTGGGGAAATACTCCGCGTGGGCCCCATTAGCGCCGATGTCAACCATATATAAGGACTGATTCCTGCTGTCCCTGGAGAACACCTGTTCAGGTGAGTAACTGTGCTGTCTTATGGAACTTCTGTCGTCCTTCCCTTGCCATGGAAATTTTTGTACTTAATATGGAATCTTGAATATTTTGCCTATCTATGTAGTCTGTATGTTTTTAAGTTTTATATAATGCTGTGCTTAATAAAGATTTTGAATTGTTTGTTTTTCAATGAACTTTACAGTTTTTAAATTAATTGTTTTGCATTGCTCCATAGGAAATAGAACCAAGAAGGCCATGTTTTTGGACTGGAAAATTTAGCGATTCTGTAAGACGTCGGAGGCAGATGTGCTAGAATGATTATTTTGCAGAATGATGCATAAGCATTATATAGTTTTATTTTGGCTTAAGAAGAGTGCACTTTAAGATGTGATTCATTTAATTTGTTAACAGAGGTGACACAGGGCTTGCTTAAGTGTTATGCTTGTGGCAGCAAAGGTTGCTGCAGTACTGGAAATTAAATTTCCATTTTCCTTGGAGCTTGAGTGCCTCTGTCCACCTCTGATGGGCGACCAAAACCTACATCTCCTAGATCTCAGTTCCTGGTCTGTTAGTTCAGCTACTTGCTTAGCTCTGCTTAGACAATTTTTAGACTAAAAAGGCAGTATCAAGATTTTTGCCTTTATTTACCCAGTTATACACAAAACAAAATAATGGGATTGACTGACTGACTCATCCTGCTCAACCTGTTATTGCTGAACTGTCATTGAATCTTTCTTCAGTTAGCATATCTGCTCAGCAAATAGCTACAAGGTTAATAGGAATGCAAGGCTTAAGTAAATTCATGATAGCAAATAACAGGATGAAAAAATATATTTTAGAGATTTCCAGAAATCCAATTTTAACAGCTCTGATATCTCCTTTAATTAGGAAAATCCAATTTTAACAGCTCTAGTATCTCCTTTAATTAGGGAAAATGGTATGAAAATCTTTTGTTACCAGAAACATGTCAAAATCTGACATTTTTCTTAATCTGTTCTTTAAATTTTGAGGAGGGCTATTTTCAGCAGTCCCACTTTGTAAATTCATGGTACATTTGGTACCTGTGAGCCTGCAAGCAGGTTTTGAGTTTTGCTTTTAAAGTTTGTTGGCTAATTGGTGCTACAGGGAGGCTTTAAATACTTCAGGGCCTGCTCTAACACTGCCACCCAATGCTACCTTTTTTCCCCCACAGAGGGCACAGGGCAAGTTTTGGAGGGATGGGGTCTGCAGAATTACCTTTTGGAAATTACTTCCTCAGAGCTTAAAATGATATATTATCTTATGATTTCCTGAGGAATAATGCCTTTAGATATGCTGCTTTAGATACAAATTACAGAGCTCCAGAAGAGTTACAGGATGACATCAAGAAGGTTGTGTTGGAAGACAGTGAGAAGTCTCTGCAAAATGTGAAAAAGCAAAAATGGCCAAAATGGATGACCTAAGAAACTCTGAAAATTGCCCAGAAATGCAGAGAAGATAAAGCTAGAGGAGAAAGAGAGGCAATCACAGAACTCAACAGAGATTTCCAACATGCAGCAAGACAAGGAGAAGTACTACAATGACACGTGCAAGGAAATAGAATCAGAAACGATTAGAGGAAGAACAAGATCAGTTTTCCTAAAGCTATGAGAATTAAAGAAGAAAATTCCATCCTCGAATTGGAGTGCTACAAGATCTTTATCTTTATTTTGATTCTTGATAGACCGCTTGAACCAAGGCATTAAAGTGGTGTATAAAAATATACAAGGACTGCATAGAGGCAAGAAAAGGAAAAGAACGCCATAATCATATAGGACAGGAAGAGAGATAAGGAAAGAAAATGACAGTTCAGGAAAAAGGAAGAGGGGGGAGATAAAATGAGATGCCACTACAGGACACCAGAACTATGCAAGGACAAAACCATTCGGGGGTCGTGTTAAATGATGAGAAGATCAAGAAAGGGTGGAAAGAATATACAGAGTCGTCATACCATAAAGATCAAGTGGACCAACAGCCAATTCAACTTACCTTAATGATCAGGAACCATTGGTGATGAAAGAAGTTGAAACAGCATTGAAAGCCTTATCGGGTATTGATGGCATTCCTATTGAAGTATTACAGCAATTGGATACAGCTGTTACCGTACTTACAAGGCTTTGTCAGGAAATTTGTAGAACACAAACGACATGCGACTCAGAGGCAGTAATTTACACTTTAATATGCCCATGTGGATTATATTATGTTGGTAAAACAATTCGTTCTTTGCGAGTTAGGTTACGGGAACATAGAAGCAGATTAAAATGCCATCGGCTTGAGGCCCCAATAGTTACACATTGCCTTTCCCAAGGTCACACTTTTGATCAGCTCCGTAGCTTTGCGATAGAGCAAATCCAGGCCCCGAAGGGAGGAAAAAACATTAGATGAAACTTTGTTACAGCGAGAACAATGGTGGATATTTAAGCTACAGACTGTCGTTCCAAAGGGTTTAAATGTATCACTAGAGTGGACATCTTGTCTATAGACCATTTTGAAAATTTACAATCTCTGTGGGCATTAGAACAGTACATGCCACCCTGGTAAACAGATCTAGCACTATATATGATAAAACAGTGCAGTGCCCTGATAGGATAAGTAGTAACAAAATATCCCGAATGGGAAAATGGAGTCCCGTTTTAACTGGGTAAGGATAGATAGTGTATGAGAGTATGATAAACATTACAGTTTAAATGGATGAAAAACAGATCTAATATTAAGATCAACAAGTTCAGATTAAGACCATGGATGAGAGTTGGTCATCGATAATATAAATCCATAGTCTAATTGTGAATAAGTTTGAAGTTACCATTTACAACAGTATGAATGAGAAACGCGTGACGTAATTTAGAGGGGTTTAAATAGTCAAGAGATTTACCATCACGCATGCGCGGCGTTTTTCCAAAATAGTAAGAAAGAGAGAGAACGTGGGCAGCATGATCACTTGTAAGTAGCTTATAATTTTCGAGAAATATATTAATAGAATGATTGCTTTTAGATTCAGTAGATAGTAGGGTAATAGTATATTGTAATTTTGTGTATTTATAGGTCTGAAGAAAATGTCTGAAACGCCATTAAGGCGCCGAAGCTGAGCGTCGAGACTCTTGTTTTAAAACACATTTTTGTATTGAACTAGACTACTCGGGGAGTCTTCCTTCAGATATATATAAAAAAAAATAAATAAATAAAAATAAAAATTTGTTTGATCTAAACTACTAGAGAAGAAAAACCGGGTTCGTCTATATATGTTTTGAAAGCACTGAAGAAAAAGAAAAATACAAATAAAGAAGAAGCTTTTTGCAAATATTGATTCTCTGAACGTATACATTTTATACATAAGGAAATTTGTAAGACATCATCCTGGTCAACTGACTGGAAAGGATCTGTGTTTATACCAATACTAAAGAAATACTAAAGAAAGGTGATCCAACTGACTGGAAATTATCGCGCAATTGCTCTGATCCCACATGCCAATAAGATTCTACTGAAGATTATTTAGCAGAGATTATTACCATTCCTGCAACGAGAACTGCCTGACGTGCAAGCAGGGTTCAGGAAAGGCAGAAGAACAGACATCATTGCAGATTTATTTATTTACATTCTCTTATATACCGCGCTATTCTGCATCAGTGCGGTTTACATTGAACAAACTGAAATTACATTGAAGAGGGCATTATAACTTGGAGATAACTATTTTACAGGGAACATGGGCTATGGAGGGTTAAGTGGTTTGCCCAAGACCACAAGGAGCACATGTGGGACTAGAAACCCCAGTCCTTCCGGTCCAAGGTTGCTGTCCTCTAGTGGGATTTGAACCCCCGATCTTCCGGCCTGAAGTACCTTGTCCCAACCACTAGGCCACTCCTCCACTCCACAGATATGAGTTGGATCCTTGAAAAGGCACAAGAATACAAAAATGAGATCTATATATGTGTTTTATTGACTGCAGCAAGGCTTTTGACTGTGTAAACCTTGAGAAACTCTGGTGCACATTAATAAGCATGGGTATACTAGAACACCTGATAACTCTCTTGCACAACCTTTACATTGATCAAGAAGCAACAGTTCAAACGGAAGAATGGTTTAAAATCTGCAAAGGTGTATGACCAGACTGCATACTTTCTCCCTACCTGTTTAATTTATATCCTTTAATCGTTTCTGATTCTATATGCAGAACAAATCATCAGATAAGCAGGATTGCATGAAGACAACAGAGGTGTGGTGGAAGACTCATCAAAAACCTCTGCTATGCTGCTGATATCGCATTACTGGCTGAAAGTGAAGACAATCTGAAACATTTACTTCTCAAAATCAAGGAACATAGTCTTAAAATTTTATTTATTTATTTATTTATTTATTTACATTCTCTTATATACCGCACTATTCTGCATCAGTGCGGTTTACATTGAACAAACTGAAATTACATTGAACAGGGTATTATAACTTGGAGATAACTATTTTACAGGGAACATGGGCTATGGAGGGTTAAGTGGCTTGCCCAAGACCACAAGGAGCACCTGTGGGACTAGAAACCCCAGTCCTTCTGGCCCAAGGTTGCTGTCCTCTAGTGGGATTTGAACCCCCGACCTTCTGGCCTGAAGTACCTTGCCCCAACCACTAGGCCACTCCTCCACTCCTGGGCCTGCACCATAATGTAAAGAAGACAAAGATCCTGACAACTATCAAAATCAGTAAGTTTATCGTTGTTGGAGAAAAAAATTGAA
This sequence comes from Ichthyophis bannanicus, assembly GCA_033557465.1. Taxonomy (NCBI): domain Eukaryota; kingdom Metazoa; phylum Chordata; class Amphibia; order Gymnophiona; family Ichthyophiidae; genus Ichthyophis; species Ichthyophis bannanicus. Next base: position 514,075,508 of record CM066031.1, on the reverse strand, counting down.
ATAGTTGACAACTTTAACCTACTTAGATCAACTATCAATAAAGAAACGGCAAGCAGTCAAGAAATCAGATGACGCATTACTTTTGGCAGAATGGCTATGAAGGACCTAGACAAGATTCTCAAGAGGAGAAATGCCTCTCTCCATACAAAGATTTGACTTGTTCAAGCCAGGGTGTTTTCAGTAACGTCATATGGATGCGAAAGTTGGACAGTGAAAAAAGATGGACAGGAAGAAAATCAATGCCTTTGAATTATTGTGCTGGCCACGAATACTGTGTATACCATGGACTGCCCAAAGAACAAAACAGTCAGTACTAGAGGAGATCAAACCTAAGCTTTCCTTAGAAGTTCAGATGACAAGACATTGACTTTCATACTTTGGACACATCATGCGAAGAGAAAGATCATTAGAGAACGAGATCATGCTTGGCAAGGTAAAAGGCCAGTGCAAGAGAGGAAGGTCAGCAATGAGATGAATCGATACAATAACAGCAGCTATGGGTGCCACTCTATCAACAATGAGTTGCCTGACTGAAGACCGAACACAGTTTAGGACAGCTATCCAGAGGGTCGCCATAAGTCGACACCGACTCAACGGCACTTAACAACAATTGCATAGTTATGGATAAAAATAAATGCTGACTTTTTCTGTATAAGATTTTCCCGAAAGCAAGGGGACATTTTCATTTTTTTTTTACATAAGAGCATGATTTTTTCCCCTCTTCAGTCCTCTGTAAAGTTCCTTGGTGGAGAAGTCACCTGATGCCATCCTCGTGTGTTTTGCCATCTGTTGCTGTCATTCCCACTGTACTTTGTGTCCTGTCTCAAACATGTTTAAAAGCTGGCTGTTTTAGTTGCTACCATCTCTGATGCTGCACCGTTTCAGGAATCAACTAGCTTCTAGTATACAGTAGAAGTACAGTGTGTTGTAAAATATCTTCATACCCTTGTATGTTTTTGACATTATCAATAAGCTTGGTATCTTCTTTCTGACTTGCTGAGTTCTAACTTCCCTTCCCTCACTTATCCATCCCATGATCTAAATTTCTTATATAGCAGTCATAGGCCTCATTAACACTATTATTCTCCATCACCGGAGTGTCCCTTTCTATCTTAGCAAACATCTCAGATCTGCAGTTTCTTTTCCTCATCTATTCATTTTTCTGATACTAATGCTCCCCATTTTTTTCCTTCATGTAAGCTATTACTACTAATATTACTAAATTATTTATATAACACTCCTAGGCATACGCATTGCTGTAAATATACTCCTAATAAGACAGCCCCTTCTCAAGAGACCTTACAATCTGTTAACAAAAGAACAACTTGGGCTTAGGGAATTCTTAAGGGAAATGATTACAATACACATAGATATAAATAGATGAATAAAGGGGTCAGGAGATCCAAAGGCAGCCTTGAAGAGATGAGCTTTTAACCTGGATTTGAATAGGACCCGAGATGGAGCCTGATGTATCAATTCAGGTAGTCTTTTCCAGGCATACGATGCAGCAGGATAGAAAGAACGGAGTCTAGGGTTGGCAAGAGAAGAGAGAGGCTTGAGCAGAATTGCTGGGGAGGACGTAGGAAGAGATGAAAGAGGAGAGAGGTAGTGAGGAGGCTCAGAATGAATTCATATGTTGGTCAGAAGGAGAAGATTTGAGCTGAATGCGGAAATGGATTGGGAGCCAATGAAGAAACTTCAGAAGAGGAATTACATGAGCATAGTGACACTGGCAGATTAACTAAGCATCTGAGTTTTGAACAGACTGAAGGGGGAGATAGATGATTCAGTGGAAGACCTGTGAGGAGCAGGTTGAAATAGTTAAGACAAGAGGTATTAAGATAATGGATAAGGATCTCAGTAGTGTGTTCTCAGAGTAAGGGGTGAATTTTGCTGATGTTATAAAGAAAAATAGGATTTAGCTATCTGTTTGATATGTACAGAGAAACAGAAGAGTCAAAGATGACTCCAAGGTTGTGAGCTGAGGAGGATGATGGTGTAATGCACAGAAAAAATAGAGAAGGGAGAAAGGGGAGATGTGGGTTTAGGGGGAAAGATAAGAAGTTCCGTCTTGGCAATGTTTATTGTGAGACTCTGGTGAGACATCCAGGCAGCAGCGTCAGATAAGCAGGCTGAGATTCATGCCTGGATTCCTGGAGAGTGCTCAGGAGTAGAGAGGTATATCTATGAGTCATCAGCATAAAGATGGTTCTGAAAACTATATGAGAGGAGGTATGGACACCAAGGGAACAAGTATAGAGAGAGAACAGAAGATGTCCCAGGACAGATTCCTTAAGTACACCAATTGAAAGCAGGATAACAGTGGAGGAAGATCCACCAGAGCATACACTGAAAGTGCAATGTGAGTGATAAGAAAAACCAAGACAGAACAGAACTCAAAATCCAGAAAAGGATGTAGGGTATCCAGAAGGTGGTGATCAAGAGTGTTTGTTTGTCAGAAGCAGCAGATATGTCAAGAAGGATAAGAATCAAGTAGAGACTAATTGGATTTGGCCAGAAGAGGTTAATGGAGACTCTGGCAAGGGCCATTTCAGTAGAATAAAGAGGGCAAAAGCCAGATTGCAGTATATCCAGAATGACTTGAGAGGAATGAAAGTCAAGCCAGTGGTGGTGAACCACATGTTCAAGTAGTTAAGATGCAAAAGGGAGGAGGGAGATGGGCTGATAATACAATGGATAGGATCCAGTGAAGATCTTTTGAGGAGCGATATAACCACAGTATGTTTGAAGGCAGTAGGAAAAGTTGCAGTGGAAAGTGAAAGGTTGAGGATATGTCAGATGGAAGGGATGACCACAGGGGAAATAGAACTTTGTAGATGGGTGGGAATGGGATCTGAGGAGCAGGTAGTGAGTTTGAAGTAAGAGAGTAGAAGTGCAGTTTCCTCCTTGGTGATTTTAGTAAAGGAGGAAAGGGTAGCAGGATTTGAGAGTAAAGAGGTGGAAGAGGGGATGGAAGCAACCCACTGGGGAACTTGACTAATCTTGTGAGCCTTGTCATGGAAGTAATCTGCCAAAGTCTAGTTAGAAAGTGAGAGAGAGAGAGGGGACAGAGGCACTTTGAGGAGAGAGTTGAGCATTGCAAAGAGACAGTGAGGGTCAGAGGCAAGAAATTTTGTTAGATGGACATAGTATTCTTGCTTGGCAAGTGTTAGGGCAGACTAGAAGGAGGTTAGTATGCATTTGAAGTGTATGTAGTTAGAATGGGCACAGGATTTAAGCCAAAGGTGCTCAGCCAAGGTTGAGGTACAGTACACCTCACAGGGTGTAGAATAGGAGGCTTGCGAGCAGCTGAGGCAGAAAAGTGTATAGTGTTATAGGAAGAAGACTGCCTTATCAACAGACTCAGATGACCTAGTGGCTGAGAGTTGAGATGAGAGAGCAATTCAGAGAGCTGAAGGGTCAACAGCTTAACCCTGGGAGTACCGATGGGGTCAAAAGTGACCACATTGCAAGTTTCACAACGTGTATCTCGGAAACTAGTTTTTCAAGAATGCAATCTTTTTATGACTTTTCACGTCAATATTCTCTTAATATTGCGCCATGAGAGGAATAATTTTCATCCGCTAGGTGATGCTAGTGATGAATTGCAGCACAGAGTACCAGTGGGGTCATTTTTGATCCCAGTTGCTTACGTCCAGTTTGGATCATGATACAATTTGCAGTTTTGTGAATTTTTTGATCTGACAAAGGTATTTATCATTAATTATGTATCATTTATTTTTTGTACTCTTATTTTATGAAAATTACACATTTTCTGTAATTGATATCATACGTGTTCTCATTATTTCCGATGAAATCTAAAGGCTTTCAGCTTGTTCATCATGATTATTGTACACCTGTAGTAAAACTGCTTTGCGTTTTATTCAACTTTATCTTTGTTTATTTAATTTAGGTTATTGTTTATGATGTCAAAATGAAAGTATTCAGCTGCCCAAGTAAGAGAAATATTGCAACGAGATGCTGACAGTGACGGCTCTGAGTCGTCTGATGATGCAGCATATTCAGCAAGCGAAGACGCATATCAGCCAAGTTCAGGCGATAAATCTGATGATGACAAATCATGATTCAGATGGCGACAGCAGTTGGTTGCCAAGTGAATGTGAGACTTATGTTGAGCTGGTAACATCGCCTGCAGCAAAGAGTCAAATTTACAGGTCAAGGCAAAGATCGAGGCTGTGCTGGATGGGGAAGAAGGCAGGAGTCCTCGGTGTCAGTATCATCTGTAAGGAATCTTAGTTGTGGTCGTAGAGGAGCTAAGAAGTCATCAACTATAAGCACAAATGTCGCCATTGAAGCCTATGTATCTAAGGAAGCCACATCATGGAACAGGAAACCTATAAAGCAAGCTGCTGGAAGATACGCCAGAGCTAATGTCATGCCCGTACAACAAGGTCCTACAAGGTATGCTGTACGAAATGTTGATGGTCCTCTCGCAGCATTCCACTTGTTCATGAGGAAGAACTTATTGAATGAAATCATGATGTGGATGAGCAAACAAGGAAGACACATTTATGATGACACCTGGAAAGATTTGACAGACGTGGAATTTCAACGTTTTCTTGGACTTCTGATCCTCTCAGGCGTGTACAAGTCACGAAATGAATCCATAGTTCAGTTGTGGAACCTTGAAGATGGTCGTTCTGTTTTCGGCAAAAATATGGCCCGTAACCGTTTTCAGCAAATTTCTTGTGCTCTCAGATTTGATGATGCAACCAACAGATGTGAACAATGAGGTGTGGATAAGCTTGCTCCAATCACAAAAACAGTCCAAAGGCGTGGCAGGAAGGGTCAAAGAAAGCCTTTATTATTCAGGGATTGAGCACTGCCAACCCAACACTGGCCGTGTTTCATAGGAAACTTCTTCAGGGGTATGCGGCTCAACTATACATAAATAAAAACAACCATAAAAATGATGATAATAAAAATCAATAAATAAAAAATAAATAAATAAGTACATGTAGCCTCGGAACAATGTGAAGGGAGGGAGGCAGGGAAGGACAGAGGAAACCAGGGAAAGGAATGGGAGGGAAGGTTAATAAAGGGAAAAAAGTGCCTAATTTGAATAGTAAACTTAACAATAAAATTACATAAGAACATCATAAATAACTAAATGAAATCATCCAACAAAGATTTAACCATAAGATGAACAAACCAAAGTAAAATGTAAAAGTGGAACAGCAAACACTATTACATGCATATAAACCATTAAAACCACATATGTAAAGTATTTACATCCAAATAGTGATATAAAAGTCGTTAAAAGAGCCAAAGAACACTATTACATGCATATAAAACAAAAGAACCACACATGCAATATATTTGCCATTAAAAGAACCAGAAGAAGACCGAGAGAGAGAGAGAGGAGGAAACTGTGGTAAGACATGTAAATACTAAAAAATAATGTGAAACATTAAAAAACAGATATGCTAATAAATAGCTAAAAGTGTTGTGTAATAGATAAGATAATAAATAACATTTTTTAGTTATATTATTTATTTATTATCTTATCTATTACACAACACTTCTTCTTTTTTCAGCATGGACTCACTCTGGAAGGGTGGGGGTCGAGGGGCCTCCCGGGGGCGGGCCCTTTTTCGAGAAACAGACAATGCTCATCCCCCAGACCACAACAACACATACAATGTCTACAGGGGCCGAGGCCATGGCAGAGGCAGAAGAGGGGTTTGGAATTCAGATCGGTTGGAAGAGAGATGGCACCAGTAGAGCCCCCTAATAATGTTATCAATATAGCCAAATATGTCCTTACATCCGAAGAATTATCTTTGTTAAATAAAGGACTTTCCTTTGTCCCAAAAAGAAAACTTGATCCCTTTGATATTCATGTAGATCTTTATACATTTTTTCGTAAGATCCGCATGCGACATTTTTTTAGCAGTTCTGACATTCAAAGGCCTATGGATAATTCCATCATTCGTAAGAAATCCACATGGGTTCCTCCCCAGGCTACCGATCCAGTCATTGAAACTTTTGAGAAGGTGGTCTCGCATCAGGTTACCGAGGCCCTGAGGTGCAATTCATCCTCTTTTGTTAACATTACTCCTCAGGAGAGAAATGCCATAACTTCTTTGCAAAAAAACACGTCCATTATCATTAAGCCAGCTGATAAAGGTGGAGCGGTCGTGGTTCTAGATAGAACTTATTATATTGCGGAGATTACACGACAACTTAACGATACTACATTCTATTTGAGGCTTCATGGCGACCCTACATTTAATCTCAAGAAGAGTATAGACAGTTTGGTCATCTCGGCCTTTGAAATTGGTTACATCACAGAAAAAGAGAAGTCATTCTTGTTGGTTGACAAACCCATTATTCCGACGATATACATCATCCCTAAAATCCATAAGTCCCTGGAAGCTCCACCTGGGCGTCCGATAGTCTCGGCTATCGGTTCACTGTTGGAACCCATTTCTAAGTTTTTAGATTTATTGTTACGTCCCTTTGTTCAACAAATGTGGTCCTATGTCAGGGATTCCTCTCATGTGATACAAATTTTGTCCAGTTTTGATCAATTCAGTTCTGATATCATTCTGGTTATTCTTGATGTGGAATCACTCTATACAAATGTACCTCAAGCAGCTGCCTTACACATTATGGAACAATTTCTACTTAGAAGAACTGACCACAAGCAGTTACCGACTGCCTTTTTGATCACCTTAGCACAATATGCCATATGTGAAAACTTCTTCTGTTTTAGAGAATTATTTTACAAACAGGTCAAGGGTGTCGCTATGGGCTCCTCCATGGCCCCGGATATAGCCAATCTCTATATGTTTCACTTTGAAGAGACTTTCTTGAAATCCCATCCATTTGATTCTCATGTTGCTTTATGGATACGCTATATCAATGATATCCTGATCCTCTAGAAAGGATCTGTGGATACGCTTTCTCAATTTCACACCTGGATCAACCAACTGGACGACAATTTGAGATTCCAGATGACCTATGATTTAGAACGCATCCCATACTTGGATTTATTAATTACAAAAGAACAGGACTCCTTTTCCACCTCGTTATTTAGGAAGCCCACTGATAGAAATACACTATTGCACTATACTAGTTTCCACAACCCCTCCCTTAAAAACAATCTGCCTGTCAGCTAGTTCCTTAGAGCTAAACGTATTTGTACTAAGACTCAGGATTTTGAGAAACAAGCCCAAGACATGACAGCACGTTTCTTAGCCAGAGACTATCCTGCTAGACATATACAGAAAGCACTTGTTAGGGCTCACGATACCCCGCGAGAGGACCTCTTGCAGATCCGTAAGCGGGATGAGGAAGTGGGGATGGTTTGTCCCCTGCTATATTCTTCACAATCCAAGTCGATAGTCAAGATTTTACAGAAAGAGTGGCATTTGCTACAGACCCTGCCAGCATTTCGGAACCTTAAACTCACAGTAGCACACAGGCGTAATGTTAATTTACACAATTTACTTGTTCCTTCGGCTTTTACTGAGAGGAAGCTGCTGTCTACTTCTAAAGGGCAATTTCAGTGCGGCAAATGCTCGGTATGCTTGAATTCCCTTCCCGTACGAAATACCTTTATTCATCCGTTTACTAATCAAATTTTTCATATCAATGATTTTTCCAACTGTGCAACCAATAATGCTGTCTATGTCATCCAATGTCCATGCAAAAAACTCTACGTAGGCAAAACCATTCACCCTATAAGGACTAGAATAGTAGAGCACAAAAGCTGCATTAGACGACAAGTAGTTGACAAACCGTTGGTTCAACATTGGCTTGATGCCGGTCACAAAATTATGGACCTAAAATTTTCGTTATTAAGAAAGTCAAAACTAACTGGAGGGGGGGGGAGATATTAATAAGACCATCATGAGACTTGAGCAAAAGTATATTTTTCACTTGAACTCTTTGTCTCCAGCCGGTTTGAACCTAGAAACAGATTTGTCTGTTTTTCTTTGAATTATGGTATCTATGAGGTCTCCTTGCTTCTTAGATTCTTGCGTGGTTGTTTTACTTTATTTTATCATTCCTTTTTTAAGATAGCATTGATACACTGACATATGGACCTTGTAGCAGTCCTCTCCTCCTTTTTAGTGGTCTTTTTAGTGGTTTGTATTAGTGCGGGTGTGTCTTGCCTTTTCTCATGCGGTTACTATTTATTGGTATTGTCTATTTTTACTATTTATCGTTTTATGGTATTTTATAATTTGATACAGTTGCTATGGGGTGATAGGTCCTTAGTTTATAATGGTTTTATAGTGTTTATTTATCTTTGGGTAAGGTGTTTACCCGCTTTGGTAGTCATGTCTTTTAATTTTTTAATTTTTTTTAAATTATTTATTTGAAGTATTGTATTTATCTTTTTACTTATGGTCTTATGGTGGTTATCATGAGTGCATGTCACTCTTTGGTACAGTTGCTGCTTTTAATGGTATGGTTTGCACTTATTCAGTTTCAATGGGTTTCCAATTCGTTTTTTATCATATAACATGTATGGTTGTTTGTTTATTATAGGTATACTGTTATACTATTCATTATTTATTACTCTCTTTTATATATTTATATATTTTATATTAGTTTTGATGTATCCCTTCTATGTGTTTTGAAGACTACACTGTTTTCATTGTGCACTTTTTAATTGGTTCCGGTAGCATCAAATGGTACTTTATACGTCACACCGGTTTTTTATTATAACTGTCTGCCTTAGGCATTACAACGTACCACATCTATACGCTATTCCACAATGCCTGGTCTTGTTTTTCGTGATTTTCACTATTATTCATATGTATCCGGCATCGGAGGCTCCGCCCCCTTTGTTGTCCTTTAATGCGCATGTGTGGGCGTCCTTCCCTCCCGCTGCTCGTCGACTGTGCATTGACAGCAGTTGCTCGGAGGTTTGGCTGTTTTTCTGTTTTCCTTTATGCCTTCCGCTCTTATTTTTCTCATTCTGTTTGTGCTGATTTCATATTTTCTTAGCAAAGGGCATTTTTGGTTATTTTTATTATGGATTGCAATTAGTGCACTATTATTAGCCTCCTTCGGGTGTTTTATTTTACATTCTTTGAATGCAAGGTTTTAGTTTATATACGCTGATATCTCCTGTGTTACTCTTTTCTAGCCACAGACTGGCATTATTGCCGCTTTTATGGATATGACAGGGTCGGAAGTATAATTCATGATAGTATTCCTCTGCATCGGATGGTTTATTAATTCACCCCTTTAGTATTCTAAATAAACAATTTCTTTCTACTTTTTAACATTGGTATTTTTAGCGACTTTTTATTTCAGTTTGCAATTATTAGTGCATTACCATCATCCGCCACCTTTGGGTGTGGTACTTCATATTCTTTGCATGCAGGGTTAGTTTACACACGCTGATAATTCCTGTACTGCCTTTTTATGTTACACTCATAGACTGTCATCACTGTTGTTTTTACCGATATGGCAAGGTCAGCATTACAACTCACGGGAGTAAGTTCCTGCATCGGAGGTTTATTGACTCACTCCTATAGTATTTTAAACAAATATATATTTTTTTCCTTTTTCTCCATGTAATACTATGATTGTATTTACTTCTGATGTTTGCACATGTCCTGTCCTATGTCCTCCTCCTGGTTTTCTCCTTATTGGCTCAGTGATATATTGTTAGTTATTTGTTGCCATAAGTTTTTATTGCTCTCACTGTGTCCTTTTTGGTATTTGATCGATATACTTTGTTTTATGTCCTCTTCCTGTGCTCTCCCTCTTAGTTGGTTTATAGTTACTAGTTACAATTTGTATACATGTTTTCTTAATTGTATTTATTTGTTTTTTAGCATTAGCATACCATTTAGACACTAGCACAACAGTGTGAAGTTTAAATTCTCTTTACATACTGCAACAGAGGTCAGTATTTTATCTTATTTTATGTAGCACTTTTTCATGTTTGGCCCACCAGCACTTAATTTGATTCCAGCATTTGTATTTATGACCATTTGTTTATTCTTATGCTTGTCTTTATCAACACATATATTTTTATACAGTTTTTTTATATAGATGTATAGTTTTTATATATTTATTGTTTTATGGTTTTAATTTATTAGTGCATGTCTTACTACAGGATGGCTTGTCTGTTCCTTTATTGTTTTTTAAAATGTATATGTTTGTTTTTAGTTTCTTGCCTGGCTAGCCCCTGATGAAGGGTTCGAAACACGGCCTGTGTCGGGCAGCCGTTTGGTAATAAAGGACTCTGTCTTTCCACTTATCTCACGCCTGTGACTGTGTTCTTCTGTGTTTAGCGTGAGCTGTGCTCTTACGGTGTTAGGCATTATTTCAGCTACAGGGTCCACGAAAGGCAGGCTTGGATGCTGTACTTCAGCAGTGGCCTCAGAAAGGGATGTTGTGTGTCCCTCTTTGCCCCTCCCCTGGTAAGCTGTATTTTAAACAGGTTTCGGACCCATCCATCCTTGTGGCCCTAGGACTGACCACACAGATCGTGGTACATGGGGTCATGGCCCTCTCTACTACTACTGCTGTTCATTTGTATAGTGCTACAAGATGTACGCAGTGCTGCACAGAGACATGTGAGAGACAGTCCCTGCTCAACAGAATTGAGTCTAGTCAAGACAAATAACAGAGCAACTGGGGAATGCTAAGGATAAACATAGGAGGTAAACAGGAGACTAAGAGGATAAAGATCCAGAAGCAGCCTCAAAAAGGTGAGGGGTTTTTTTTTAAGCCTGGATGTGAATAGGCCCAAGATGGATCCTGATGTACTGATTTGGGAAGTTCCAGGCATAAGGAGCAGCAAGGTGGAAAGATCGAAGTCTGGAGTTGGCAGTGGAAGAGAAGGGCACAGCTAAAAGGCATCTACCAGAAGAGTGGAGCTCCCGCGAAGGGGTGTAGGGAGAGATAAGAGGAAAAATAGTGAGGAGCAGCAGAATGAATGCTCTTATATGTCAGTAGGAAAAGTTTGAACTGGATGTGGAAACAGAGATATGGAGACAATGAAATGACTTGTAAAGGGGGGTTACTTCAGCTGGTGACACTGGTGGAAGATTAGCCATGCATCTGAATTTTGAACAGATTTGAAGTGGGGAGAGACGATTCAGAGGGAAACCAGTGAGGAGGAGGTTGCAATAGTCGAGATGAGAGGTGACCAGAGAGTGGATAAAAGTCTTAGTAGTGTGTTCAGAAAGGAAGGGGCTAATTTTGCTGATGTTATAGAGAAAGAAATAGGTTTTAGGTATCTATTGGATGTGTGTGGAGGAGGAGAGGGAGGAGTCGAAGATGACCTCAAGGTTGTGAGTCGAGGAAACAGAAGGAGTAGAGTGTTAGCCACAGAAATAGAGAAAGGAGGAAGGTGAAAGATAAAAAGTTTGGTTTTGTCCATGTTCAATTTCAGACAGTGGCAGGACATTCAGGCAGCAATATCAGATAAGCAGACTGCGATATGGGCCTGGATTCCTAGAGATTTTGGGTGCAGAGAGGTAGATCTGAGAGCCATCAGCATAAAGACATTGCTGAAAACCATGGGAGGAAATGAGTGCACCAAGGGGACTGGGTGTAGAGAGAGAAAAGGAGAGGTCCCAAGATGGAGCCCTTGGATACACCAACTGAGAGCAGCATAACAGCAGCACATTCAATGGTTACAGAATCTTGGCTCTCAGATACTGACACAGTCCTCCTAAACCAACTGACCCCACCTAACTTCTCAATCTACACCTGTAGCAGGACCAACAAAAGAGGAGGAGGTGTCTTCATCCTAGCAAAGACGGAGCTTCAGTACCAGACTTTCCTGTCCAGAAGCTCACAGCACCTAGACATAATCACTATAACTAACAAACACAACACTATCAATCTCATTTACAGAGCACCAAGCTCTCCATCGGATGAGATTTCCAAATTACTTGACCTGGCCTGTAATCCTGAAAACCCAAGCAAACCAAATGGGCTGTTGGGTGACTTTAATCTAGCGTCCTTACAACCCGCCCTTGCTAATACCTTCCTTGAGGCAATGACAGACCTCAGCTACAAACAGATTGTAAATGCTCCTACCCACCGAGGAGGGAACTCTCTTGATCTAGTTTTCGCCCCAGCAACAGCCACAAGCAAGAAGCCTCAGTTCGACCTGGCCATCACTCCCGTCCCATGGTCAGACCACAATTTAATAACCTTCCAGATCCCATCACCGCATGAACACGACCCTCCCAGCCTAAATACAGTGACATTTGCAAACCTGGGTCGCTTCAAACCTCTTGATAAAGAGTTTACCAGGCATGCAATCCCAAAGCTGATGTCGCCATCATCTAATCTCAACAGCATGATCGCTAATTGGAATGACACCTTGAACACACTCTCACAACAGCCTACCAATGATAAGCAGCCAACTTCCAATCCTTGCACTAGTAAAAGGAAAACCGCGCCCTGGTTCTCTGCCGAGCTGCGGACATCTTTACTTCTATTGAGGAAACGAGAGAAAATGGCGACACTGTCATAAACACAGCGGACCAAGCCACCTACTTAGCTCATTTAAAAGCTCATCGAGAAGCAATATGGGACAAAAGGAGAGAATTCCACTCTGAGCGCCTCCGTCGCTCACTAAACAAGCCCCGGGACCTCTTTGCCTTAGTAAAATCCTTAACTAAGGAAGCATTATCACCTCATCTAGAATCAATACATCCCCAGTCATATGCCAACTACCTCCAATTCAAAGCTGTCAAAACACTCACAGCCACGAACCCCATACCTCTTCATATTCCCCCTCCATCGGAACCCACTCATGAGTCTTATGCCTCCATCTGCAGGAAGCATTGAAAACATAATTGCCTCCATCAACACCACCACCGCACCAAACGACCCATGCCCAGCCGACTGGATAAGAACAATGCGCTCAGAACTCAGCCCATTCATAGCCGAAATCATAAGTCTTTCCTTTGCAACAGGAACATTCCCAACTGAGCTTAAACAGACTTCCGTACGACCTCTACTAAAGAATAACCAGATGGATCCACAGATGGTAGAGTCATACCGTCCGATTTTCGAGCATTCCACTACTAGCTAAAATACTCGAAGGCGGCACAAAGACAGATTTAGCAACATATTGATTTAGCCCCCTTAGATTCCTACCAGCATGGCTTCAGGTAAGCCCATGGAGTGGAGACACTACTGACCTCCCTAACCAACACCCTAATCAGCGGTATTGATAACATCAAAAAAGGATTTGTGCTCATCTTCCTCGACATCGCCACTGCATTCGACTCAGTTGATCACGACCAGCTCCTAACACGACTCCAGGAGAAAGGAATCCAGGGCCGCGCATAGGACTGGTGTAAATCCTACTTAGAGGATCGCTGGCAGCAAATTCGGATTGGCTCCAACACATCCGAACCATTTCAAAAAAACCAAGGGGTACCTCAAGGATCCTCATTATCCGCGCTGCTCTTTAACATATACATGCAGCCGATTTGTGATATCATCCGCTCCTACGGAATTTCATGCCTAATCTATGCAGATGACGTCCTACTGTTTACACCTTTCAATGTGATGTTGCCCGACTATACAGCCTTAGTGAACTGCTTCAATGCAATCACAGACTGGCTTCAGAATCAAAACCTTAGAATATATTTCAAAAAGACCGAGGTCCTGCTCATCACGAGGAACAAGAGCTTCTCTCCGCCTGCAACTCTAAAAGTTAGAGACGCAGAACTTCCCAGCAAACCTACTATACGCTATCTTGGTGTTCTGCTTGATCAACAACTGGATTTCACAGCGCATATAAGCAACACCGTCAAAGCTATTTACTACAAGATCAAGACCTTACGACATCTGAGACCCATGCTCGCCCCAGATGACTTCCGAACTATATTCCAAGGGCTAGTAACACCCCATTTCGACTACACAAACATTATTCTCCATGGACTCCCCAAGAGTACTTTAAACCCACTACAGTTAGCCATGAATGCGGCCGCCAGAGTGCTCTGTGGAGCAATAAGAAAAGATCATATAACCCCTATTCTAAGAGACCTCCATTGGCTACCGATAAACTGTAGGATCGCATACAAGGCTCTCCTCATCACTTTCAAATCCTTTAACAAAATTTCCCCCTCATCAATCTCTGCCCTCCTCACTCACACTCCAAACAACAGACCAAGGAGGACGCTAGCCTCCAACACACTGATTATCCCGACAGAAACTACAAAATGTTCACAATCAACCAGTAATAGAGCCTTCGCTTTATACGCCCCTAGAAGTTGGAATAAACTTCCTCCCAACATCAGATCAATCAGAGACCTCAATCAATTCAGGAAAGCTATTAAGCATCACTTATTCCTGCTACACTTTTCTCTTCCCAACAGCACAGACCCACCCCTCACCCAAACCCAACACAGCGCTCCATACATAATCAACTCCTACCCGCCATCCCTGGTTGGATGCCAGAGATCCATGGTGGGAAATGGAGCCCTTTCACAGGGGCACACAACTTCTGGGGTCTCTCCCTGGCATCTAAAGCTAGGGAGTCCCCATATGTGAAGACTACATTCGTGCTTGTTCCTGGAGATTGCATTGTTACTCACCTGTAATAGGTGATCTCCGGGAACAGCAGGCATTTCGTCTTCACAACCCACCCACCTCCCCTAGGAGTTGTATCTCTTTCTTTCTCTTTCCCTCTCTCTCTCTTTGTCTCAGCTTTAAACTCAACTGGAGAGAGGCAGTTGGGAAAGGCGGGAAGGCAGCACGCAGGCGCTATGGGATGCTATGGGATGCTCCAAAAAGCGTTCCCACACATGCTCCGTCGGTACCGACGTACCCATATGTGAAGACTAAATTCCTGCTGTTCCTGGAGATCACCTGTTACAGGTCAGTAACAATGCTTTAATACAATTTGAGGAGTTGTGTGTGGATCTGAACTGGGAATGTGAGAAAAGTCTAATGGGGGAGGGGCAGTGTTGGGATTGATATCCCCAGATGAGAGAAGAAGGACAGGACAGAAGGGTATGGGTGAGAGAGAAAGAGGCTGATGGTAATGAGCGTGAAGCTCTTTCAGAGAGAGAGAGATGGCTGAATGAGAGGAAGAAAATGGTGAAGCTGAAAAGCAGATAGGATAGAAGACAAAAAGGCAGGAGAGTTGAGGATGGTAAGAAGGGGGTAATAAGGGCGGGGGCTTGAAGTTGTTGGGATGAGGGGAGAAGATAAGGGAATATCATCAATAGGAAGAGAAAGTGATGTGGAGCCATAGAAATGAGATGGAGGGGTGAGTAGAAGTCCTGAGTAAATATATAATGGATAGGGAAGGGCGAGGTCCCAGAGGATGAGAGTGTACCTGTGAATAATAGTGATAATGCGCATTAGATGGCTGTAAGAGAACATTAGCCATGGGGGGTGGAAGGGATAATAAAGAAGGCAGAAGAGGATGAAAGAATTGAAAGCAGTAGATAGCAAAAAGCTGAACAATATTACAAAGAAATGCAGATGAGATAAGATAAACACACTGACAATAAATGTATATGCAGACAGGCTGAAAACACAAGACAAGCGCAGGCAAAGAAAAAGTCTGACCAAACCAGGATGCGAGGGCAAAGGCTTGCAGTGATGTTGCTCTCAGCAAGGCAGAGAACCAATAAAGGGCTCAGCAGATGTGCACAGAGAGGAAAAGGACCCAATAATGTCTCGGTAGGGGGGAGGGGGTGGTCTACTCCACCTTCTGCACATACTCAGGTAAATGAGGAACAGGCAGATTGAGCATGCATGGCACAAGGAATTCAGAAACTCCAATTAAAACAGGATAGATCTGAATTAGAATTTGGCATCTTACAATGGAAAAAACAGATAGTAGAAAGAAACAAAGTACAGAGGCAGTTTAAATTAGTAGGAGGGTGAGGAACAGCCAGCAGTAGATTAGCAGAAAGCTGAACAATAGTACAAAAAATGCAGATAAGATAAACACACTGACAATAAATAAATATATATACAGACAAATACTCTGGTGTGCCTGCGGGAGCAGCATCTCCCGTGGGCATGAGGAAGGTTGCCATCAGGGCCAGAAGTGCTGTGGTATGGTGCAGGAAGAATAGCTGGGTGCAGAGAAAGGAGAAAAGGTAAGAAAAATGTAAAGGGGCAGTGGGTTTGGGGAAAGGGAGTGGAAAGCAGGGAGTGAGAGTGCAAGTGTGAAAGAGAAAGGGACAGAGTCTTGGGGAACAGAGAGTGGGTGGGGAGAGGGAGAGGGAAGAATCGGAAGGGTTGGAGGTAGAAGTGCTGCCTATGCCTTTGTAGCACTATACAAATGATAACTAGTACTAGTAGTAGAAGAGATTAATGTATAAGTAGAAAGGCCACAATGTCTTTATGCCAAAAAGTGCAACCCTCCAGAAGACTCACAGGCACCCAATCCCCACACCACATACACACCCCACTCCTTCACTACACATATGCAGATAGGCATACCTCACCATACACACTGGCAGCCCACCCCTGCACCATACATGTTAACCTAAGGGACTGGGGTGTGCATTTTCTGGGCCAGTGGGCCAAGGGACTCTGGTCCAGTCAGGAGGTCTTGGCGATTTTCTTCCTTTAGGCCAGAGAAATCTGTCTGGCCTTGGAGAGGTCCAGGCCTCTCCTAGTGGCCAAAGCATTGGGTTGTTCTCGGACAGTTCCATGGCGTTGGTGTATGTCAACCATTGAGGTGAAACTCAGAGTGCCACTTGAGGTCATGGAGCGGTGTTGTTGGGCAGAGGAGATTGTAGTTGCTCTATCTGCATCACCCATTGCACCCATGTTACAGCACCAATTGCAACATGTTGCAGCACACCATTGCAACATGTGGGCCAATTTTCTGAGCTGGAGCTCCGTGGATTCAGGCGAGGGGAGCTCAGCACTTATACAGTCGGGGTCAACATTATTGGCACCCTTGCATTTTAGATATGTTGTGTACAATATCTTGAGAAATAATTGCAAATATTCCAGCTGTATGTCATCATAATATTTTAATAGCATGTGCGAAGGTATACAAAAAAAAAGTCTGTGCAACTTAGCCGTAGTAATTTCTGAGATAAAAACAAAATATGACCTGGACAGGATTAATGGCACCCTTCACTAATATATAGTTGCACAACCCTTGTCAGTGATGATAGTCTCCAAACGTTTTTTGTAGTCCTCTATAAGTTTTGTACATCTATCTGCTGATAGTTTCTCCCACTCTTCAACTGCAATTTGTTCCAGCTCATGAATGTTTCCAGGATTCCTTTTACCAATAGTAGATTTTAGCTCTTTCCTAAGGTTCTTGATTGGATTGAGATGAGGATTCATTTCTGGACAGTTTAAAATAGTCCATTATTTACTTTTTCACCATTCTTTTGTACTTCTGGATGTATGTTTTGGATCACGACCTTCGACCTAGACTTCGACTGTCACTCAAGACTTTTGACCCAGACCTGGTTTTCTGACACTAGGTAGCACATTTCGCTCCAAAATACCTTGGTAGTCCTCTGACTTCATGATTCCACAGCCCAGCCTCCAGTTCCTGAGGCAGCAAAACGGCCCCACAGCATTATGGAACCTCCACCATATTTAACTTTAGGAAGGGTGTTTTTTTTCCTTATAAGCTTCATTTCTTCACCTGTAAATGGCTGGTCTGCATTTCCAAACAGCTTAAATTTGATTTCCTCTGTCTACAGAACATTTTCCCAGAAGCATTGTGGTTTCTCAAGGTGGATTTGGCAAAAGACAGGTGTGTCTTTTTATGTCTGTCTTTGAGCAGTGGGATCCTCCTTGTCCTTCGCCCATGAAATCCTTCTTTGTTTAGTGTGCGGTGTATGGTGTGGGTTGAAACCACCAATCCAGATTGCCCCAAGTCAGCCTCAAGCTCTTTGGATGTTGTACATGTTGTTTTTCCAATAGTTGACACTAACCTTCAAAGACTTCTTGGATTAATTTTCCTCTTTCCAACATGTCCTGGGAGGTTCTTAACAGTTCCCTGAGCAGAAAACCTCTTAATAACATTGTGAACTGTAGACACAGGAATCCCAAGGTCTTTGGAGATTGCCATGTACGCCTTTGAAGTTGGATGTTTGGTGATAATGGCTTTTCTGACAATCTCAGGCATTTCTTTTGTCTTCATCATTGTGAAAATGGAATAGGGAGTGAATGTGGCCATTTTAAACATTAGAGGCATCATTCATTGGTTGAGTCAAGTCATGTGAGTATTAACAAGTCGTCACAAATGTGTCTAATTTTACTGCAATGGGAATGTGGTTCTTCTGTTCAAACGGATTTGAATCATTTATAAGGGTACCAATAATCATGTCCTAAAAATAAAGTGAAAATCCTTACCAACGAGTCTTGAAGGACTACAAAAGGGGACTGCTACTTATGGAGAGAGATCTACAATTGTAAGTATTTACTTCTGAAAATTTTTCTAAATCTTGGGGAAAAATGAATTCTTTCGATTAAAGCTGATTAATCTGCGAACCCAGTGTTTGTTAAATCATTCAGGGCCTAGTAGCAGCAAAGAGCTTTCAGTTTAAATTTAAAACACAGCAGAGAGCTTTCTCGTTAAATTTAGAACCCAAGACTCCCTCTATTCAAGCGAGGGCTATGGGACTTCCCCTGGAAATTTGTCACAGATTACCTTAAAAGCACAGCACAGGACAGGGTACTGTGTAGCAGCCAGCTTTTAATAAGTCGTCTTTCCCTCCCTGACACCCACCCACCCCTTGGATAATCATAGCTTTATAAGTGCTTAAACCTCTTAAAGGAAAGGAGGTGCCATATTCACTCTCAGTGCAGCTGTTTATCCTCATCAGGCATACATTGAGGACCTGGGATTAATTAAGCTTCAGGTGAACAAAGTACATTAAGCATATTAGGTATAGTTCTATTTGTATAAATATCCCCAGCAACCCTTAGTAAGTAAAGAACTTAAATATCTAAACACAACCTTAAAACTAAGATGCAGACTGCAGTCCAACAGTGAGATGGGAGCTTTCCAGTCTTTTGCATTGAGTGTCACATGTATGATTTTCTCCCAGTTGGTGAGGGGTCTTACATGTGCACTAGGTGCAAGGAACTCTTTGCTCTCAGGGAACGAGTCCGATCTCTGGAGGCTAGAGTAGCAGACTTGGAGGAGATAAGGAAGACAGAGTGGTATATAAATGAGACCCACAGAGATAGGGAGGGAGGAGTAGCCTAGTGGTTGGGGCAAGTTACCTCAAGCCAGAAGGTCGGGGGTTCAAATCCCACTAGAGGACAGCAACCTTGGGCCGGAAGGACTGGGGTTTCTAGTCCCACAGATGCTCCTTGTGGTCTTGGGCAAGCCACTTAACCCTCCATTGCCCATGTTCCCTGTAAGTATTAGTGTATGTGTCTCATATCCCCTCGTGTTAAATGTATCCCCCAATTGTGTTGTGACCACTTTGAAGGATAAGGTGGTATACAAAATTGTCTAAATAAATAAATAAATATAGTCCTCCATTCTGGCATTGTCCCTGTTGCCAAAGAGGAGAGAGATCTCGTGACAGGACAGCATCACCTTGGTGTGGCAGGAAGTGATCCTGTAGCTAGGACCTGTCCTCCAGGTGATGTAATACCCTCTCACACTGAGGAAGTTTCTCCAGGGCCATGTGCCCATGAGGGAAGGGTTAGGACAGCCGTTATAGTTGGTGATTGGATCATTAGGCATGGGATAGCTGGGTAGCTGGTGGATGTGAGGATTGCCTGGTAACATGCCTGCCTGGTGCGAAGGTAGTGGACCTCACGCGCCACCGAGACAAGGTCTTAGATAATGCTGGGGAGGAGTCTGCTGTCTTGGTACATGTCAGTACCAATGACATAGGAAAATGTGGTAGGGAGGTTCTGGAGGCTAAATTTAGGTTTTTAGGTAGGAAGTTGAAATATAGAACTTCCAGGGTAGCGTTCTCCGAAATACTTCCCATTCCACATGCAGGACCCAAAAGGCAGGCAGAGTTCTGGAGTCTCAATGCGTGGATGAGGCGATGGTGCAAGGATGAGGGGTTTGGATTTGTTAGAAACTGGGGAACATTCTGGGGAAAGGAGGGGCTCTTCCAAAGAGATGGACTTCACCTTAACCAGGATGGAGCTAGTCTGCTGGCATTAACCTTTAAGAAAGAGAGAGAGCAGCTTTTAAACTAGATAATAGGGGAGAGTCGACAGTCGCCCAAGAGCGCATGGTTTGGAACAATGTATCCTTGAAAGATACTACCAAAAGAATGCAATTAGGGCATATCAGCAGAAAGGTTCCAATAAAGACAAAAGTAGCCCAAATGCCCTTGAGTACGGGGCAGACAGAGCTTAAAGATTCCAAATTACCCCTGCCTACCAATAGCCAAATTAATATGAATAAAATACCATCTCTAAAATTCTTGTATGCAGATGCTAGAAGTCTAAAAAATAAGATGGGCGAGTTAGAATATATAGCACTAAATGAGAGGTTAGATATGATTGGAATCTGAGACATGGTGGAGGGAGGACAACCAGTGGGACACTGATACCTGGATACAAACTATATCGTAATGAAGAGCTAATCAAATTGGTGGAGGGGTTGTGCTCTGTTAGAGAGCATTGAGTCACAAAGGATTAAAGTTTTGCAGAAAACAAAATTCACTTTTCAATCTCTATGGATTGAAATTCCAAGTAAAAAGGGGAAGGTGATGGCAGTGGGGGTGTACTAACGATGCCTGGCCAGAATGAACAAATGGATGATGAAATGCTCAAAGAAATCAGGGAAGCTAACAAAAGTTACAGCACAGTAATAATAATGGGTGATTTCAATTACCCCGGTATTGACTCGGTCAATGTCACGGCAGGACATGCTAGGGAGAGAAAGTTTCTAGATGAAATAAATGACTGCTTCTTGTAGCAACTGGTTCATGAACCGACCAGAGGGGAAGCCATTTTGGACCTATTCCTTAGTGGAGCACATTAACCTTGTTGGGGGGGGGGGGGGGTTGGAAGAGCTGAAAATAATATGGGTTGTCTCTGAACGGAGTATAATGGTAAACGTTTTCTCCGTTGTGTCCTTCCTGAGCAAAGAGCAGAATAACGGGCTATGCCTCTAGCAGTAATGAAAAATGAAGTTGATCATTGGAAAATTCAAGTATATCTGAGGGTTCACATTTTTGTATTACCCCTTGGATTACTTTTTTAGGCTATGTAGCCGATAGTTAAAAGAAAAAAAAAGGACTTGCTACAAGAAAGGGGATCCTTTTCAGGCAGGCGATGTGACAAAAATTTAGTATCATTTAAGGTTATTAGTTTTGGTTCAGGTGTTATGAATATGAACGTTGGTAAGGGTTTTCACTTTATTTTTAGGATATTATTTTAGTGAACATTTCAAATCTTTTTGTGAATATATTTGAACAATCATGTCCTGGCAATGTCCCAGTTTTTATACTATTTCCTATTTTAATTGGTCTTGTTTTTATTTTTGTATATTTGTTTTATTGAGTTTTAACATAACCAATCACAAACAGTGTGACAGTTCTTCCCCTCCTGCCGCTCTTTCTTCCCCGATTATTACCCTTCATTCCGATACATGTACAGAATCCACATCAAGGTCATCTGCATTCTTGAACCATATCATAGACTAAGCAGATTTTTGTAGACCTTCCCTCTTGTAGACTGCTATATTCACTACAAAGACATTGCCCATTGCTTCTACCTTACTCCATCTGACTAAACAACCCCCAACCCACCCTATCCTCCCTTATCCTCCCCTCCCCACTGTCCTTTCCTCCCATCCCCCCCCCCCCGCCTTAAGAAATTCAGCTAGGAAGGTTGTCCATAGCCACTTGTATCGGACGCTCCATAGTTTGCAACATGTCGCAGTTAAATGCAATTCCATCAGTGACAGCAGATGCATAACATTGATCCACTGTGGTAATGTGGGTGCTTCTTCATGGACCCAACATTGTATGATGATTTTTTTTTTATCTCCAGGAACAAGCAGGAATGAGTCTTCACATATGGGTACGTCGGTACCGACGGAGTCTGCGCGGGAACGCTTCCCAGCGTCCAATCAAAGAGCTTTTGGAAGCATCCCATCACGCCTGCGTGCTGCCTTCCCGCCTTTCCCAACTGCTCTCCTCAGTTTTCGTTTTCCGCGGAGTCGGCAGGACGTCCTCCTGTCACCGCAGAAAATTCTTGTTTTATTTCTTTAGTTTTCTTGTGGTTGCGGCTGTCTTTCCCGACCCCACCGGTACCGCCGGTGTTTTCTTTTCTTTTCTTGTAAAATCTTCCTTTTTCAAGGGATATTTTTTCTTCATAGTGTCCCACGGTTTCTTAGGCCTTTTAGGCCTCTTCTTTTTTCCTTCATGGAACCGCCAGCCACTTTCACCAAGAAATGTTCAAACTGTGGCGGTACAACTTTATTTTTAGACCCTCGAAGTCTGTGTCTAACCTGCTTGGGTCCTGACAACAGTTTGGTGAGAAGAGGTCTTCAACATCGAGGTCCCCTCGATACACGGTTTCCCTCCAACTTCGGGGCACCGTCCCCTTCTTCTACACAGGATCAGGTAACCCACAAACAGTCTGTTAAGACTAGTCAGCCCTCGAGTGGTAGGTCTCATGCACAGCATGTAGACGGCTCCGGCCTTGCCCTCGAGGGCCCACTGGCTTCAAAACCCCCGGCGGGAGTCTTTGGTCTCCAAAGCCTTTCAGGGGTTTCAGGTTGTTCCTGGGGTTCACCCCTCACAGAACATACCTGAGTTGTGTCCGGTGGTGGCATCTGCTTCGAGCAGTACCGATAACCCGGCATAGGCACTGGTGTTGGATGAAGCACTCCTCACCAGGGATGGTCATCTGGCGTCCTCGGTGCCTTCGGGACCTGTGGATACTCTCCAGACTGACTTTCCATTATCGGTACCAGCACCGATACTACCACCGATGTCGGTACCCTCCAGACGTGCATTGATAGCCTCGCTTCCTTCGATGCCGAGTCTGGAATCGATCTCCAGTCTGGAGGACTGGGTACCGACTCGCCTTGGTACCGGCTCTCGGCGGTACCGAAGGCTCGGTTCCGATAATTCAGATCCGCAACTCTCGGTTCCCCCGAGGCCGATTGAGTTGCCACTGGTTGACCTTCATCCACCAGTATCAGACACGGTACCGAAGTCGGTACCGATGTCCTCATTACCCTTACGGTCGGTGCCGTCCATGCTTCGCTTATCAGGCTCTCTGCCCTCGATTCCGAGTTTGGAATCGATCTCTAGTCTGGAAAACTGGGTACCAATACGCTTTGGTACCGACACCGATCGATACCGGTGGCTCGGTAACGAGGATAGCGGCCAGAGGTTTTCGGTTACCTCGGTACCGATTGAACTGTCACCGATGTGTCTGTCGGGCTCGACTCCGACATCGGTACCGGTATTGGCATCGGTACCGGTATCCACAGTAGCATCGTGGCCAACTCCTGCCATGCTTTTTTCAACAGGATCGCTCCCTTCTATATCAAGCTTGGAGTCGATACCTGGCATGGACAGTGTGGTAATGACTGTCGCTGCTCCTGAGAGCCAGTACCGGCGACCATCCCTTAAGCATTCCACACTGCACTCTGCAGGATCTTCTATTCCTATATATTTGGATAGCTCTGTCGGTGCTCAGGCTAGTTCTTCAGATCTAACCTGTCCAAGGGAGATTCCTGTTGGGGATCTCTCTTTTCAGAGTATCCTCCTGGATATAGCAAGATCTCTTGCCATTCCTATCCCAGGACATGATCCTGCACAAGACTCTGTTTCTACCAAATGGGAAACACCTTTAAGGGTACCCCCACCTTCCAGAGCAACTGATCTCTTATATCAGGTGCCCCCCTCTCCAGGGTTTCAAAAGACTCAACTTCCTCATCATTCCATAGTAATGGAATCAGCAATGAGGCGGGTAAAGAGTAAGAAAAAGCACTCTTCTTATCTGCCAGGTCGTGAGTCTAAGACACTAGATGCCTTTGGACGTCAAACCTTCCAGACATCTATGCTTTCTGCAAGAATTCTCTCATATATTTTTTATGAGTCTATCTCTTGAGGAGGTCACAAAGCAATTACATCTTTTGACTCCTTCCCTTCCAGAGTCCAAGAGTGCAGACTATTCTTCACTGCTCAAGCATCTCCAGAATATCTCTTGGTTTCTTACTCGTGCTTCCCTAGACTCTTTTGAGTTTGTTAGCAGGACTTCTGCTATAACTATAGGGGCACGACTTAGAGCCTGGCTCCAAGCTTCAGACTTGGACAAATGGGCACAGCACAGACTGGGACATACTCCTTGCACTGGAGACAATCTTTTCAACAAGGAGTCTTTACGTCAGGTTACTCAGTTGTCCACTGACTTACCTGTTCCTAGGGGCTGTTCTGCACCTTCTGTCCCAGTAGGTAGGAAATGTCCTGCCAAACTTTCTTCCTATAGGAGGAGAAGGTTTTATGCATCATCTGCCCATCATACAGATGTTCCCAAACAGGGGAAGCATCGTCCTGGTCTGCAGAGTTCAACCTCTCGCCAGGCTCAGCAAACCCAGCAACCACAGGGTTTCTGATCAATCCATCAGATGCTTGTGACTCTTGGGATTAGAATCTGCAGTTGCTTCTTCTCAATAGAGGCAATCCACTGCTGTCATTCTAAATCCTAAACATGGATCTCTTCCCGAAAGACATCCATTCTTTCTATGTTCTATGAGCTGTCCGGATGTTCATGCTTCTAGGTCACAGGGTTCTCCTCTTCTTCCTGTTAGGGAAAGAGGTCTATCCACTATCAAACGATAGTTTCCTGTGCCAGCATGTCTTTTTTTCCTTTCTATAAACTTACTACTTTGTAAGTTTTCTTCAGCTCCATTCTCTTTACCCTCTTACCAGGTTTCTCCTCTGTAAGAGTGGTATTGCTTCACTGGAGGGTTTTTTCTTCAGCCTCTCTAGTTTTCTTACTTTTCCAGTGCGGAGTTCTCTTCTCTGAGTTGACTCCTCTTTTTCAATCTTGCTTTGAAGCAGTTCATCAGACACGTCCAGAGTTTTCTACTCTTGCTTTGTCTGTTCTTTCTGTTTTTAAACAGTACCATTCTTTCTGCTGTCTGACAAGCAGCTGCCAATGCAGGAGCCTTAATGTTTGGACCACTGGTTCTTGTCCACCAGCAACCAGATTTGTCCTCCACTAACATTCTGTCTGGTCTTAGTAGTGGCTCCAAGTCAGTGCTGTCATCTGTCTTGGAAATTTTTTCACTACAAGCTTGTTGGATTGTCTTCTCTTTCTGCCATCTCCATTCCCCTGGGTTTGGCAGCATATTTGACATAGAACTGGCCGCAGGAGAGCCAGTACCTATCTCCTCATTATCCTGCATCATGCTCTCTGCAATTCTACAGAGAAGCTCTCCACTATGGGCACTTGCTAGAGAGCATGGGGGGCTTTTTCTCCAACAGCTATACTAGATGGTTGAAAAAGGCTTTTTCAGTCATGTCTCCCATGACTAGAAAAGTTCTCCTTTTTAATATAAAGGACATAGGCCTCCTCTTACGTGAAAGCTTGAGGAGTTGCTAATTCCCTGCTTTGGTCCATAGTATTTCCAATCGGGAATATGTTTTCTCCTTCCAGCTCGTCCTCATGGTAAGAACGCATGATACCCTTTTTGCCCTTAAGCAGGTCAGCATGGTATCTCATTCCTATGCGTCTTCTGTTCACTTACCATGCTAGAGTTCTAGAATACTCAGGACTTGCTGGCTGCAGACTGATATCATCCTCTGCTTGTCACGTAACCATCCTGAGAATACTACCTAGCATCCCTGTAGCCATAACCAGTGGGAATTGATTCTCCATATATCTTCTCAAGTAGGTTCCTCCTTCTTGTTATTAGATGAATCTTTCCTCTCCACATTTTCCTATGTGAATACCTTTTTGTAGGCATATCTCTGTCTGCTTCATTGCAGACTTCCATATAGAGGCCTATATATTCATACCTATAGCACACATCTTACATACAAATGATAGACAGACATCTGTATTTTATGCCCTTCATATCTCACTATAGATATATTCTCATATATCTAAATGTTTTATATATATATATGTTTTATATATATATATATAAATCTGTTGAGATATTTTACTATCGGTAGATATGTATTCTGCTTTATCTACCTGACTGTCGAGGCTCATATAGCTATATGACTCTGACAGATGGGCTTTACCCATACCTATGCTATCCAGCATGTTTTGGGGTCCTACACTCACAACCACTTTGGTAGTAGTTAACACCTACCATAACATTAAGGTTAGGTACCTCTGAAGCTCTCCATGTTCCAATATCTCTCCCAGCTGACTTCAGTTAGGAGAGACATTGCGGATCTTCAGCTCATCACAGGCTCTAACGCCTCCGGTGTTTGTTCTTTCTTTTGGGATACAAGGGGTTCCCATACCCTTTCTCCCCACAAGGACTGGGCCTGTTTGTCCAAATCGGTTAGCCTTTCTCTTTTTGTTCCTAAGAGTGAGCCACTCTGCCGCCAAAAGAGTTCGGCTTTTATCATAAAGCCTTCCGCTGAAGGCCCACCGTTTTTGTACTACCCCAGTTTTTCCTACTGGGGTTACCTGTTACCTTTCAGGATTCTGACCTCCATTGCTTTTCCTACAGGTTTACTACCTCCACTTACAGTGAGGTCCTTCTCGAGGTTCCTCTACTGGGTTCCCCAGTAGATCCCATGAACCTCCATACTTCTCTGAAGTCCTGTTAGAGGAGGTCCATATTGCAATATATTTTCTTTGCAATATCATTGATGACAATTATCATCCACACATGGACTCCTTGTCTGCAATCCTATGCTAGGTTAGCTGTTCCACAGCACCTTTCTTTCTTCAACTCCTACCCTCCATCCTCAGGATGCCTGGTGTTGTGGGGGATAGCATGTTCCAACCTATGACATGCTGGGACTCCAGGCATCTTAGCTTGGGAGTCCCCATATGTGAAGACTCATTCCTGCTTGTTCCTGGAGATAGCACAGTTACTTACCTGTAACAGGTGATCTCTGGGAACAGCAGGAATAAGTCTTCACAACCCACCCACCTCCCCAGGAGTTGTATCTCTATCTATCTTTCCTTTCCTCTCTCTCTCTTTCTCAGCTTTAAAACTTAACTGAGGAGAGGCAGTTGGGAAAGGCGGGAAGGCAGCACGCAGGCGTGGTGGGATGCTTCCAAAAGCTCTTTGATTGGACGCTGGGAAGCGTTCCCGCGCAGACTCCGTCGGTACCGACGTACCCATATGTGAAGACTTATTCCTGCTGTTCCCAGAGATCACCTGTTACAGGTAAGTAACTGTGCTTTCTTGTTATACTGATCCATCTCCTTCCCATTCTGTTTTTTTTTTTTTTTTTTCATCTCACTGTTTCTTCAAACTAGCCCACCTTTCTCTTTCTCCCATCTTAAATCCACCATTCTTTTCTGTAATTTATTAACTTTTCTTCCTTCATTACATCCAAATGTTCGTTGTCCTTTGGCAAGCAACTCTGTTTATCTGTAACCTTTTTCCCCCTTGAAGACTTCTTTCTCTCTCTGCCTCTTGTTTCAGCTTTCTGTCACTGCTTTTGCTCTCTGCTTCATCCTACACCCCATTTGTTGTCGCTGTCGTCTTTTGAGGCATTGTGCAGAGCTCTCCCTCCTTCTAGGTTAAAAACTGAGATAGATCACACAGACTGTTGCACAATATATTTTGATATTCTATATATTGTAAATATTGTAGGAAGCCAGAGGGGGGAAATTCATATTTTGAGAGGGAATAAACAGATCCAGCCATTAGGTGTTACTCTTAAGCACGTCTGAGTGTTTCCACATCGGGGTCCATAAATTCTGCTACTGCCTGCATTCCCAGTCAGAGATGAACTGGGAGAGCAGAAGGGTTCAGTGTATGATCAAACCAGGGACTACCTGCATGGCTATGCACAGCACTTGCAAGCCATTGAAATAAATGATGATCTGATTTTTTTTGTCCCTCCCCCCCCCAACACCTTTTTTAACTAGCCTCTGCAAATTCTCTTGTGGTCTTTTATTAATGGTTTGGAGTAGAAGAGTAGCCTAGCGGTTAGAGTGGCTGCCTGTGACCAGAGACCGGGATTCAAATCCCATTGACACTCCTTGTGGCCTTGGGCAAGTCACTTAACCCCCCACTGCCTCAGGTACAAACTTAAAGGACGATGCAGAAAGCCAACGCTGAAGTTGTATGCTATTGATGTGTTTTCATAGCACACCAATAGTGTGAGACTTCTGTGCTGGTATGCAGCAAAGGGCATATATGCAAATGGGCTGTGCACAAAACTTCGGTGTAAAGTTGAAAGGAGGGGAGCCAATGCATGCACAAAGAGATGATTGTGTGCACATGCACGTAAATGTCAAACATTCATGTTATGCGCACAGGATGTGCAGTTTCTTTTGGTGCTCACCCCATAATAACACTTTTCATCAAAAAACAATTTTTTAATGAAATCACAACAAAGAGCCCTAAAATAAAAGATAAATAATATGAATGAGTCCAAAAAACACACATGGATAAGAAACAAAAAGAATTTCTTCTTGAACGCCGAACTTTCGCTTACATGTTGAAAGATACACATAGAAAATTTTCACATCTAAGGTAACTGGTACATACCCTGAAACAGTCTTTCCTTACATGGGTAAAATGTTTGTCACCTCAAATCAGGCATAGAGATATGGGTGCTTTTGCTGGTTATGTAATCCTCTGCGCATTTCTCTGCATTCTCTGGGAACAAGCAGGAAGTCTGTTCTCACATATGGGTGATGTTGGCACCGACAGAGCCCACGTGGTAACCTCTCCCAAGCTTTTAAAGAAAGCCTTCGGGAGATGTACCATGCATACGTGGTCCCCTTCTCGCCTAAGGGTACCATCTTGCCTCACTCCCTTTTTTTCTAAGGAGCCCATCAGACATGTCTGTTCCCCCCAGAAAAAGTTGGTTATTTTTGTCTCTCTTTTTTTTCTTATTTTCTCTGGTTGAGTACCAGTCCCTTCTCATCCCCGTGTCACCTTGCCTTGGTGCCGGATTCTTGGGTTCTTTTTCTTTTTTTTCTTCATTTGGCATGGGTTTTTGCCTTTTTCCTGGCCAGGCCAAGTGAGTTAGAACTCACGGGGGGGGGGGGGGGGCAGTATTCCTCGCTATGGCCTTGGTCAGTGGCTTCAAGCCGTGTGACTGCTGTGCACACATGGACCCGCATGACTGCTGCCTTCGATGCCTTAGTCTGCAGTCTTTGCAAGCAGATGACTCCAAAGGCCCTCAAGAGCCGTCAGCAGCAGCATTAGTCCATCTTCCAGAAGACTGACTCAGCCTTGGAGTCATCTGCCAGGTCATGTTCCAAGACCCCCTCTGGGAGATAAGATATGCCATATTGGGTCAGACCAAGGTCCATCAAGCCCAGTATCCTTTTTCCAACAGTGGCCAATCTAGTCACAAGTACCTAACAGTTTTCCCAAAAGGCACACAGGTTCCACAGTGCTTGTATTGGGGCAAGCATTGGATTTCCTGGGTCCTCTTTAATAATGCTATATAGACCTTTCCTCCAGGAACTTGTCTAAACCTTTTTTAAACCCAGTTACACTAACAGCTTTTACTACATCCACCAGTAGCAAATTCCAGAGTTTGATTTCAAGTTGAGTGAAAAAACATTTCTCTTATTAGTTTTAAATGAGTTACACTGTAGCTTCATTGCATGTCCCCTAGTCTTTCTATATTTTGATGGCGTAAACAATCGATCTAAATTTACCCATTCCACTCCATTAATTAATTTATAGACCTCTATCATATCTTCCCTCAGCCTTCTCTTTTCCAGGTTGTAGAGCCCTAACATTTTTAGCCTCTCCTCATAGGGGTATCCTCCCATCCCCTCACCTCTGTACCTTTTCTAATTCTGCTATATTCTTTTTAAGATACGGCAACCAGAATTGCCCACAATATTCAAGGTGCAGTCGCACCATGGAACAATACAGGGGCATTATAATATCCTTAGTGGAGGAGTAGCCTAGTGGTTAGAGCAACTGCCTAGTACCCAGAAGATCAAGGGTTCAGTTTCTTGGCACTCCTTATGACTTTGGGCAAGTCATTTTACCCTCCATTGCCTCGGAAGAAAAGGCTGGCAATCTACTTCCGGTGATACATTGCCAAGAAAACCCAGAGGGAGCTGGGTCACTATGAGTCAACACTGACTTGATGGCACTAAAAAAAAAAATTATATCCTTTGTTTTATTCTCCATTCTTTTCCTTATGATTCCTAGCATTCTATTTTCTTTCTTTTCTGCTGCTGCACACTGGCAGAGGGTTTCAACGTATTATCCACGATAGCGCCTAAATCTTTTTCCTGGTTTGTGGTTCCTAATGTGGAACCTTGCATTGTGTAACCATAGTCGGGGGGGGGGGAGGGGTCTTTCCTAGATGCATAACTTTGCACTTCTCCACATTAAATGTCACCTGCAATTTGAATGTTCAGTCTTCCAATTTATCAAGGTCCTCTTGCAATTTTTCACAAGCCTCTTGGGTTTTAACAACTTTGAATAATTTTGTGTCATCTGCAAATTTGATTACCTCACTCATTATTCCTATTTCCAGGTCATTTATGAATATGTTA
The DNA here is from genome assembly GCA_033557465.1 of Ichthyophis bannanicus. NCBI lineage: Eukaryota > Metazoa > Chordata > Amphibia > Gymnophiona > Ichthyophiidae > Ichthyophis > Ichthyophis bannanicus. The sequence goes on along the minus strand of CM066031.1, from coordinate 514,044,917 downwards.
TAAAGCAGTGGACCTAGCACAGATCCCTGGGGTACTCCACTATTCACCTTTTTCCATTGGGAGAATTGACCATAAGAACATAAGAACATAAGATATGCCATACTGGGTCAGACCAAGGTCCATCAAGCCCAGCATTCTGTTTCCAACAGTGGCCAATCTAGGTCATACGTACCTAGCAGTTTCCCCAAGGGACACAGGTTCCACAATGCTTGTACTGGTTCAAGCATTGATATCCTGGGTCCCTTCTTAATAATGGTTTATGGACCTTTCCTCCAGGAACTTGTCCAAACCTTTTTTAAACCCAGCTACACTAACAGCCTTTACTACATCCTCCGGCAACAAATTCCAGAGTTTGATTACACGTTGAGTGAAAAAATATTTTCTTTTATTAGTCTTAAATAGTTTACCCTGTAGCTTCATTGCATGTCCCCTAGTCGTTCCATATTCTGATAAGGTAAACAATCGATCTACGTTTACCCGTTCCACTCCGTTCATTAATTTATAGACTTCTATCATATCTCCCCTCAGCCGTCTCTTCTCCAGCCTAAAGAGCCCCAACCTTTTTAGCCTTTCTTCATAGGAGTAGCCTTCCATCCCCTTTACCATTTTGGTGGCTCTTCTCTGAACCTTTTCTAAAATCGCTATATCCTTTTTAAGATACGGCGACCAGAATTGCACACAATATTCAAGGTGCGGTCTCACCATGGAACGACATAGAGGCATTATAATATCTTTTGTTTTATTTTCCATTCCTTTCCTTATCATACCTAGCATTCTATTTGCTCTCTTGGCCGCCGCTGCACACTGGGCCGAGGGTTTTAACAAGGTATCCACAATGACGCCTAAATCTTTTTCCTGGGTGGTGGTTCCTAATGTGGAACCTTGCATCGTGTAACCATAGTTTGGGTTGTTCTTCCCTAGGTGCATAACCTTGCACTTCTCCACATTAAATTTCGTCTGCCATTTTGATGCCCAGTCTTCCAATTTATCAAGATCCTCTTGCAATTTTCCACAATCCTCCTGGGTTTTAACAACTTTAAATAGTTTTGTGTCATCTGCAAATTTGATAACCTCACTTGTTGTTCCACTTTCCAGGTCATTTATGAATATGTCAAAAAGCAGCGGACCCAGCACAGATCCCTGGGGTACACCACTATTCACCTTTCTCCATTGGGAAAATTGGCCATTTAGCCCTACCCTCTGCTTTCTATCTTTTAACCAGTTCCTGATCCACAGTAGTACACTGCCTCCTATCCCATGACTCTTTAGTTTTGCCAAAAGTCTCTCATGAGGGACCTTGTCAAAGGCTTTCTGAAAGTCCAGATACACAATATCAACCGACTCACCTTTGTCCACCTGTTTATTCACTCCTTCAAAAAAACATAACAGATTAGTAAGACAAGATCTTCCTTTTCTAAAGCCATGTTGGCTGTCTCCCATTAGGTCGTGACTATCTACATGCTGAGTAATTTTATTCTTTATGATGGTTTCTACCATTTTTCCCAGTACTGATGTCAGGCTCACTGGTCTGTAGTTTCCGGATCACCCCTCGAACCCTTTTTAAAAATTGGTGTTACATTGGCGATCCTCCAATCCTCAGGTATTAGAGATGATTTTAATGATAGTTCACAGATTACTGATAGCAGGTCTGCAATCTCCAATTTCAGTTCTTTCAACACCCTTGGATGTATACCATCCGGCCCAGGTGATTTGCTACTCTTCAGTTTATCTAATAGTTGTAAGACATCTTCCCGATGTATCGATATTTCCTTCAATTCTTCCACACCTTTAAATACCACTTCAGTCATGGGTAACATCCCTACATCTTCCTCAGTAAAGACCGAAGCAAAGAATTCATTCAGTCTCTCCGCTATCGCCTTGTCGCCTCTTAGTGCACCTTTAATCCCTTTATCATCTAATGGACCAACTGACTCTCTCACAGGTTTTTTGCTACGAATGTACTTGAAAAGGTCTTTATTTCGCGTTTTTGCTTCCGCAGCAAGCTTCTTCTCAAATTCTCTCTTTGCCTGCCTTATCAATGCCTTGCATTTGACTTGCCAGTGCTTGTGCTGTTTCCAGGTTTCATCGTTTGGCTCTTTTTTCCATTTCCTGAAAGATGCTTTTTTGGCAACAACAGCCTCTCTGACCTCACCTTTAAACCATGCTGGCAGTTTTTTGGACTTCCTTCCACTTTTCTTAAAGCGTGGAATACAGCTGGTCTGGGCTTCCAAGATAGTATTTTTCAACAACACCCAAGCTTGATGTACGTCTTTAACCTTTGCAACTGCTCCTTTTAGTTTTTTCTTAACTGTTTTCCTCATTTTATCATAGTCTCCCTTTCAAAAGTTAAAGGGTAGTACTGTGGATTTCCTTACTATCCCTCCTCCACTAATTAAATCAAAGGTGATCATGCTATGATCACTATTGCCAAGTGGCCCCAACACCCTTATCTCTTTAGCCCTACTCTCTGCTTTCTCTCTTTTAACCTGTTCCTGATTCCCAATAGTAAACTGCCTTCTATCCCATGACTTTTAATTTTGCCAAGAGTCTCTCGTGATGGAGCTTGTCAAAGCCTTTCTGAAAATTCAGATACACACTATATCAGCCATCTCACCTTTGTCTACTTATTTATTCACACTTTCAAAAAAACATAACAGATTAGTAAGACAAGACCTTCCTTGACTAAAGCTATGTTGGCTGTCCCCATTAAGCCTTGTCTATCGACATGTCCAGTAATTTTGTTCTTTATAATGGTTTTACCATTTTTCCTGATACTGACATCATGTTCGCCAGTCTAGTTTCCTGGATCACCCCTGGAACTCTTTTTAAAAATTAGAGTTACATTGGCCATCCTCCAATCTTCAGGTATTACAGATGATTTTAATGATAGTTCACAGATTACTAATAGTAATTCTGTAATCTCATATTTCAGTTCTTTCAATACCCTTGGATGTATACCATCTAGTTCTGGTGATTTGCTGCTCTTCAGTTTTTCAAATAGTTGTAATATGTCTTCCTGGTTTATCGATATTTCTTTCAATTCTTCTGCAGCATCTCCTTTAAATACCATTTCAGTCATGAGTCGTATCCCCTACATCTTCCTCAGTAAAAAAAACGAAGCAAAGAATTAATTCATTCTCTCCGCTATGGCCTTCTCCCCTCTTAGTGCCCCTTTTACCCTTCTATTATATAATGGTCCAACTGACTCTCACAGGTTTTTTTGCTACAAATGTACTTGAAAAAGTTTTTATTATGCGTTTTTGCTTCTGCAGCAAGCTTTTTTTCAAATTCTCTCTTTGCCTACCTTATCAATGCCTTGCATATAACTTTTGCTATTGATGTGTTTATATACTGAGTCTAATTTAATTGCATATAACTTGCCAGTGTTTGTTTTCAGTTTTCCTCATTTGGCTCCTTTTTCCATTTCCTGAAAGATGCTTTTTTGGCAACAACAGCCTCCTTGATCTCACCTTTAAACCATGCTGGTGGTTTTTTTGGACGTCCTTCCACTTTAAAGCGTGGAATACAGCTGGTCTGGGCTTCCAAGATAGTATTTTTAAACACCCATACTTGATGTAAATCTTTAACCTTTGTAACTGCTCCTTTTTGTTTTTTCTTAACTATTTTCCTCAGACCCTCGTGGAGACAGAGCTGCCTTGGGGTCACAGAGCCTTGAGCTGGAGCTCCCTCGATGAGGAATGCTCCAGGAAGAGCCAGAAGTCTTTGAAGACTTCGTCGGTGACAAATCAGGGAAAGTTAGGGAAGTTCCACGGCCCCGGACCCGCAGCCCCCAACGTGAGGCTGAGGGTGATAACTGAGACAGGCCTACCAAGTTGCCCCAATGGGAGCCATTGATATCACGGGATTGGTCTTGGACCCCCGGAGGCCATCCTCCTTGAGGTCTCTCCCTTGACGGAGCCATCTGACCTTGAGACCAGGATGGTGGCCTTGGAGTGTAGTTTGTCATCATGGCCCAGCAACAGGCTCTGATGCCTGGTTCCTCCGGGTCCACCACTCCTCACCACTGGGCCCTCTACGTCGAGGGACTCCCCGGAGGTTGAGCTAATCCTTGAGTGCCATCGGTCTTGAGAGACACCTCAGCATTGGTCCCAGTCCTGATCCTTGGGGCCACGGTGTTCCCTGCTCAGTGTCCTCGGCTCTGTGCACAAGGCTGCCAGGGCACTGGGGATGTCACGGCTGGTGCTTGACCTCTGAGGCCTGGACAGCTGTCAACTCCTCCATCAACCCTGAGTCGGATTGGGAGACCAAGGACGATGAGTTCCTGGATACCTGCCGCCACTGGGATGTGCCCTTGGACCCTTCTCCCCCAGAGACATGGTACTGGTCCCCACCCGAGGACATGGCCTTCCTCGACTTTGTGAGGGATATGTCTAAGGCCATTGCCTTCTCCACCGAGTCGGAGGAGGACCCCCACACGGAGGATCTCAAGATCCTCCTGTACGAGGCTCCCCTGAAGGAGGCACTCACGGTGCCCAATCCCCCCATCCTGTAGCGGTTGCTCTTCTGCATGTGGGAGACCCCCACATCAGGGCCTGTTGTGAGCAGACAACAGGTCTCAATGAACTGGATCCACTGCAACCCTGGCTTCCAAAAAGCCCAACTGCCCCACAACACCATGGTGGTGGAGTCGGCCATGCGTAAGCTCAAGAGCCAGCAGACAATGTCCTCTGTGCCCCCAGGTAGGGAGGCCCATGCCATGGGCAGAAAGTGCTTCCAGGGCTCGATGCTTGTCGGCTGCATACCAGCTGTACATGAGCATGTACTTGAAGGACCTGGCGAAGGAAATTGCCAGGTTCTCAGGTGGTCTCTTGGAGCAACCTCTCCAGCGGTTCCAGATCCTGGCCTCCGCAATCAGAGAGTGTTCCAAATTTATCACTCAAGCGGCCTATAACGGCATCAAGTCTGCAGCTAGAGTAGCTGCAGCAGGCATTTGTGACACCTGCTATGCCTGGCTACAGTCTTCCGACATGGAGCAATGGGTTCAGGACAAGTTGGTCGATGTCCCCTGCCGGGGAGAGAATCTCTTTGGAAAACCCATGACAAATAAGGCCGACAAGCTGGAGTCAGATTTCCTGATGAGGATCAGGCTCTCCAAGAAGACTGCTGACTCTTCCCAAAGGAAGGCTTTGGGCAGAAAGTCCTCATACCCAAAGAAGAGGAAGGCTTATGGAAACTACCCCCAGTACCCGGCCATCCCAGTTCCCCAACAGGGCCAGCAGGCCAAGGGACAGGGACATGGCCAATGTAAGCCTAAGGCCCCCAAACCCCAGCCTGCACTCCTGGTGCAATCTGGGTGGGGTTTTGACTCCTTGGGCATAGCCTCTCTTCCCCCGGGAGGGACAGCCCTGCAGCACATTTCGGGGGGGCATCTGGTGCTCTACGTCCACAGGCGGTCCTCCATTACCACTGACGCGTGGGCCCTTTGGATAGTTAGGGAGGATTACCTCTTCCACCTCAATCATACCCCCCCCCCCCACCATTCTTCTCGGGAGAGCCCGCCTGGACTTCCCTTCACAGGGACCTCCTCCAGGAGGAACTTGCAGGCCTCATTGCGGACTGGACAATTGAACCCGCACCAGTCCACCTCAGGGGCACAGGGGTCTACTCTCACTACTTCCTGGTACCAAAAAAGACCAGAGGGTTCCATCCCATCCTAGACCTTCGGGATCTCAATGTTCCTAGTGAGGCAGAAGTTCAATATGCTTTCCCTTGGAACACAGCTGACATATCTCCAGCAGGGAGACTGGCTGTGCTCCTTGGACATAAAGGATATGTACATGCACATCCTCATACACCCCCTTCACAGGCAGTACCTTTACTTCGTGGTGGGAAGAGAACACTATCAGTACAGGGTGCTGCCCTTTAGGCTGGCCTCCACCCTGCGGGTATTCACCAAGTGTCTGCTGTTAGTCGCAGCCCACCTCAGGTTCCAAGGGGTCTTTGTCTTCCCCTGTCTGGACGACTGGCTCATAGAAGGCAGCACTACCACTGAGGCATGTCAGCCGGCAGACCGCACCATCCTCGTCTTAGAGAACATCGGGTAGTTGATGACAAACCCCACTTCTCATCTCCAGTGCACTCAGTCTGGAGTTTATTAGGGGCAAAGCTGGACACCATCCAGGTCAATGCCTTCCTTCCCCAGGACAGGGCACTGAGCCTCCAGGCGCTCACAGCAGACACTCAGTGCCACTGCTGCTCTTCTACCCAGCACATGCTATGCTTGCTAGGGCACATGGCCTCCATGATGAATGTCACCCCGGACGCCTGCTTAGAGATGCGAATAGCCCAGTGGGCCCTCTGCTCCCAGTGGTCTCAGGTCACAGGGTACCTTTGGGACAGGTTGACAGTCACCTGTCCCCTGGCTGACTCTCTCAGCCGGTGGCAACTACTGGCCAGGATGTTTTTCCAGACCCCCCCCCCCCCATACCTCAGAGGATCCTCACCATGGATGCCTCTAAACTGGGGTGGGGAGCCCATTGTGACGACCTCTGCACTTGGGGCAGCTCGTCGCTGATGGAGAACCTCCAGCAAATCATTCTCCTGGAGCTCCAAGCCACGGTCCTAACTCTCTGGGCTTTTTGCCACCACCTGCAAGACCATGCGGTGCTAGTCCAGACCGATAATCAGATGGCAATGTTTTAAATCAACAAGCAGGAGGGCACTGGTTTGTTCCTTCTCTGCCAGGAAGCAGTGAGCATCTGCTCTTATGCCATTGCCAATGGAACACTCCTGTGAGCGGCATATCTCCTGGGTCCGCCAGCTGCACAAGTGGTGACTGGACTCCACTACCACTACCACCACTACTACTATGCATTTGTATAGCGCTGCATGGCGTACGCAGCGCTGTACAGACATGTAAGAGACAGTCCCTGCTCGTCAGAGCTTACAATCTAGTCAAGACAGACAACACAGTAGGTGTAGACATGGGATACATCTAGGGGGAATGGTAAGGAAACACATGGAGATCGGGTGAGTCAAGATCCGAAAGCAGCAGCAAAGAGGTGAGTTTTTAGCCTAGATTTGAAAAGGGCCAGAGAAGGTGCATGATGTACAGACTCAGGTAGTTTGTTCCAGACATAAGGAGCAGTAAGGTGAAAAGAGCGAAGTCTGGAATTAGCAATAGAAGAGAAGGGCACAGATAGAAGCGATTTGTAGAAGAGTGGAGTTTCTGAGGAGGAATGTAGGGAGAGATAAGAGAGGAAAGGTAGTGAGGAGCTGCAGAGTGAATGCACTTATAGGTCATTAGGAGAAGTTTGAACTGGATGCAGAAATGGATAGGAAGCCAATGAAGTGACTTGAGAAGAGGGGTAATATGAGCATGATGAGGCAGGCAGAAGATTAGCTGCGCTGCAGCGTGTTGAACAGACTAAAGGGGAGAGAGATGATTTAGCGGGAGACAGCAAGGAGTACGTTACAGTAGTCAAGACGGGAGGTGATTAAGGAGTGGATAAGTGTCTGTGTGTCCAGAGAGGAATGGGTGGATTTTGCTATTGTTATAGAGAAAGAAAAACGGTAGAACTTAGATATCAGATATATGTGTTTGGAGAAGGAGAGAGGAGTCAATGACGACCCCAAGGTTGTGAGCCGAGGAAACGGGGAGGAATAGAGTTACCCACAGAGACTGATAAAGGAGGAAGAGGAGAGGAGATTTTAGGGGTTAAAATAAGAAGCTCAGTTTTGGCCATGTTCAATTTCAAGCGGCGGTGAGACATTCAAGCAGCAATGTCAGAAAGGCAGGCAGAGATCCGGGTCTGGATTGCCGGAGAGATTTCAGGCGTAGAGAGGTAGATCTAGGAGTCATCAGCATAAAGATGGTATTGAAAGCCATGGGAGGAGATGAGCACACCAAGGGACTGGGTATAGAGAGAGAGAATGAGTTGGACCAAAGACAGATCTTTGGGGTACACCAACTGAGAGCAGGATAGCAGCAGAGGAGGATCCACCAGACCAAACACTGCAAGAGTGATGGGAGAGATAAGAGGAGAACCAGGATAGTTACAGAGCCCTTAAAACCAAGTGGGGACAGAGTATCAAGGAGAAGATTGTGGTCAACAGTATCAAAAGCAGCAGAGAGGTCAAGAAGGATGAGGACTGAGTAAAGCCTCCAGGGTGGCTGACTGGCTGGCTATTCTGGCGCTGGGTGTTCCCATGGATGGAGTTCTTTGCCAGGCCAGCCAATGCCCAACTGCCCCGCTTCTGTTCCTGGCAGCTGCACTCTGCCAGGGTAGCGGCGGATGCATTTATGATCTCATGGGTGGAGGGTCTCCTTTGTCATCCTGACCACACTTCTGATCGTCAGGACCCTCTTTAAGGTCCAACGCGACAGAGCCACAGTGATCCTGGTAGTTCCATGGTGAACCATGAAGCCATAGTTACCCTGCTCCTACACCTGTCTACAGCACCCCAGGATCTCCTGGACTGCGACCCAGGCCTACTCGCACAGGAAAAGGGCTCCCTCCAGTACCCTAGCTTGGGGTCCCTGTCACTCAAAGGATGGCTGCTGAACGGGTAGCCTTGGCTCCCTTTAATCTGTCCACTTAGGTGGAGGAGGTGCTTCTGGCCTCCCATAAGACTGCCACACGCCAGGCATACGTCTTCAAGTGGCAGAGGTTCTTCATCTGGCTCGCATAGAAGCATGTCAGCCCCTCCTTCTGCTCCATTAAGCTTGTGCTGCAGTACCTGTTTTACTTGTCTCAGGCAGGATTGAAGTCCAACTCTATTAGGGTACACCTTAGCACGCTGGTGGCACACCACCATCTAATCGAGGGCAAGCCCCTCTCAGCTGAACACCTCGTGGGTCACCTGAGGCATCTCCTATCGAAATCCCTCGTCCATCCCCCAGTGGCAGCAGAATGGGACTTGAACGTTGTGCTCTTGCCACCTTAAGTATCTCATATGGAAGGTGGTGTTCCTCATGGTGTTCACTTCTGCTTGCCGAGTCAGGGAGCTTCAAGCATTGGTGGCGGACCCTCTGTACAGCAGGTTCTATAGGAACACGGTCATGGTCCGCACACCTCCCCCCAAGTTCCTGCCCAAGATGGTGTCTCCATTCCACCTCAACCAGCAGGTGGTGCTTTCCACTTTCTTTTTGCAGCCCCACTCCAGCAGAGTGGAGGCCGTTTCCACACACTGGACTGTAAGCGGGTGCTATCTTTTTACCTGCAACACACCAAGGGTCAAACCGAGCTTCTCAGCTCTTTGCCTCCTTTGACCCAAGTCATTTGGGGGCAATGGTCTCCAAATGACCACTGCATTGCTTTCGTCTACGAGCAGGCTGATCTCTCGCTGGAGTGTCGTGCATGGCGCACAGTGTCAGAGCCATGGCGGCCTCTGTGGCAAACCTGTGCTCTGTTCCCTTGTTGGAAATCTGCTGGGCCGTATAACCTGATCCTCCTACTTCCCAGCTCATTACTGCCTGGAGAGGGAGTCTGCCTTTGGCCAGGCAGTTCTCTGACATTTGTTTGGGGTGTAAGGCAATTCCTGCCCTCTGGCCTATCTATGTGTTCAGGCTACTGGAGTTCTGGTTGCTCAGGGATCTGTTGTTCTAGATTCAGTTGCTGCTTTTCATGACTCGCCTTTTTTCTAGTCACCCATGGCTTTTACAGGTTTTCGGTAGCCTGTAGTTGGGGAGTCCCATATGTGAGGCCTGACTTCCTGCTTGTTCCCGGAGAAAGCATAACAGGTGTTCTCCGGGGACAGCAGGAATAAGTCCTCACAACACTCCCTCATCCCCTTGGGAGCTCTCTATTTGCTGTCTCATCCTGTGATATACTGAGGCAAGATGGCCCCCTTAGGTGGGAAAGGGACCACATATGCATGACCCTGACCCAGTCAGTTACCCCAGTATTGACTGGGTCAGTGTCACGGCAGGACATGCTAGGGAGATAGTTTCTAGATGAAATAAATGACTGCTTCTTAGAGCAACTGGTTCATGAACCGACCAGAGGGGAAGCCATTTTGGACCTAGTTTTTAGTGGAACACCAGATCTGGTGCAAGAGATAAGGGTGTTGGGGCCACTTGGCAATAGTGATCATAGTATGATTACGTTTGATTTAATTAATGGAGTAAGGATGGTAAAGAAATCCACAGTTACTACCTTTTAACTTTCAAAAGGGAGACTATGATAAAATGAGGAAAATAGTTAAGAAAAAACTAAAAGGAGCAGTTGCAAAAGTTAGACTTTCTCTTGAGTGGTGTTTAAAAATACTATCTTGGAAGACTAGACCAGCTGTATTCCACGCCTTAAGAATAGTGGAAGGAAGTCCAAAAAAGTGCCAGCATGGTTTAAAGGTGAGGTCAGAGAGTCTGTTTTTGTCACAAAAGCATCTTTCAGGAAATGGAAAAAAGAGCCAAATGATGAAAACTGGAAACAGCACAAGCACTGGCAAGTTAGATTCAAGGCATTGATAAGCTGGCAAAGAGAGAATTTGAGAATAAGCTTGCTGTGGAAGCAAAAACGCGTAATAAAAGACTTTTTCAAGTACATTTGTAGCAAAAAACCTGTGAGAGAGTCAATTGGACCATTAGGTGATAGAGGGGTAAAAGGGGCACTGAGAGGGGACAAGGCCATAGCGGAGAGAATGAATGAATTCTTTGCTTCTGTCTTTACTGAGGAAGATGTGGGGATGTTACCCATGACTGAACTGGCATTTAAAGGTGATACTGCAGAAGAATTGAAAGAAATATCGATACACTGGGAAGATGTATTATAACTATTTAATAAACTGAAGAGTGGAAAATCACCTGGATTGGATGGTATACATCCAAGGGTATTGAAAGAACTGAAATATGAGATTGCGGACCTGCTATTAGTAATCTGTAAACTGTCATTAAAATCATCTGTAATACCTGAAGACTAGAGTATGGCCAATGTAACGCCAATTTTTAAAAAGGGTTGCAGGAGTGATCTGGGAAACTACAGCCCGGTGAGCCTGATGTCAGTACCATGAAAAATGGTAGAAACCATCATAAAGATCAAAATTACTGAACATGCAGATAGTTATGGCTTAATGGGAGACAGCCAACATGGCTTTAGACAAGGAAGATCTTGTCTTCCTAATCTGTTTTTTTTGAAGGTATGAATAAAAGGTGAGTCAGTTGATACAGTGTATCTGGACTTTCAGCAAGCCTTTGACAAGGTCTCTCATAAGAGACTTTTGGCAAAACTAAAAAGTCATGGGATAGGAAAAAGTGTACTATTGTGGATCAGAAACTGGTTAAAAGATAGAGAGAAGAGAGTAGGTCTAAATGGCCAATCTTCCCACTGGAGAAAGGTGAATAGTGGAGTACCCCAGAAATCTGTGCAGGGTCCGCTGCTTTTTAACATATTCATAAATGACCTGGGAATGGGAATAATGACACTGGTCAACATTGAAATCGTTACTGACTTTAAAAGGCCCTAATCTGTAGTATCTTGGTGAGCTGAACACGAATATAACATTAAAAAAAAATTATTGGCTCTTGTTTTGAAGATATTGCATGTAGTTCATTTTTGACGTTTCACCTTGTAAATTTATCCAGTAGGACATCAACAACATCCCAAATAAGCCTTGAATGATGTAATATTGCATCACATTGCATAATACCAGCATGCACACATCATCCAGAGTTGATTGCATCATTTTCTGATGCAATCAAATACTACTGCCAAACGGCTGCTGAAGCCATCTGACGTCAGCAGTGTACTATACGCAGTCGGAAAGGTTGAGCATTTAAAATATTTCAGACTGAGTGCGAGACAGTTTAAGCTACTGTTACATGTAACTTTTATTAATCATATAATTTTAGCCATTTAGGTACAATACAGAACAGTAATGCTGCGAAAGTGTGTTAATACCATTGACACTTTCTGCTACATTTGTGGGGAAGTGACATTTGCCAACCAGAAGAAAAGTATCACTTCTCAACTGAAGAAGGCATATCATCTTTACTTCGGATGCAAGATTGGTGACCAAGACAAGCCTTGGGTCCCGAATATATGCTGCGCTACATATACAACACAGCTTTCACAGTGGTTGAATTACAAAAGACCATCAATGCCATTTGCAGTCCCCATGGTGTGGAGAGAGCCAGGCAACCACATAAATGACTGTTACTTCTGCTTGGTTCCTCTTCTTTCCAGCGGAATAACGAAGCAAAAGAAGTCGAGCATAGTCTACCCAAACATTCCGTCTGTATTGAGACCAGTTCCACATGGTGAGGGACTTCCTATTCCAGAACCTCCATCAGAATATTCTCTTGATTCATCTGATGAGGACAAGGGTGAGCCAACCTGTTCTTCTCCTGGTCCGTCAGCATGTAGTGACCCAGATTTTCACTGGGAGGCATATCAACTCCACACAGAATAAAACAGGAAGAACTAAATGACCTGGTTCATGATTTGGACTTATCCAAGAACAAGGCAGAATTGCTAGGATCAAGACTCCAACAATAGAATCTTCTAGAAGAAGATGTCAACATTACTTCATATCGAAAGCGCCACCAGCAGTTGGAGCCTTTCTTCAGAAAGGAAAGTAATCTGGTATTCTGTTCTGATATTGAAAGCCTCATGAATGCCTTAAAAATCACTCATGACCCACAAGACTGGAGACTATAGACTCTTCGAAACTGAGTCTGAAGGCTGTGCTTTTGAACAATGGAAACCGTCTTCCATCTATTCCAGTAGCGTATGCCATCCACATGAAAGAGACATACAATAACTTAAAGCATCTACTGACTTCCATTAACTATAACAAGTACAGCTCTGTAGTGACTTGAAGGTAGTTTCCCTTTTAATGGGACTGCAGCAGGGATATATAAAATACATGTGTTTCTTATGTGAGTGGGATAGCCGAGCAAGGGATTGGCACTGCTTGTGGAAGGAATGGAATCAGACAAAATGTTAACAGTTGGCGAGAAGAATATCCAGCACCCAGCTCTGGTTGAGGCTCACAAAATCCTGCTACCACCCCTTCACATCAAACTAGGTTTGATGAAAAACTTTGTGAAAGCCATGGACTGCACTTCGCCAGCTTTCCGATACCTGCATGAAAAATTCCCTTGACTCAGTGAAGCAAAGATTAAAGAGGGAGTTTTTGTGGGTCCTCAGATTCGAGAGCTCTTCAAAGATGACTGGTTCAACAACTTGCTGCAGGGTGATGCGAAACAAGCATGGAATGCTTTTCGCTTAGTGTCAACAAACTTTCTTGGGAATGTTAGGGCAAAAAACTACAAGGAGCTAGTAGAAGACATGCTGATGCAGTATCAGAAACTTGGCTGCAATATGTCTCTAAAGATCCATTTCCTTGATTCCCATCTCGATTTCTTTCCTGACAACTGTGGTATGGTTAGTGATGAACAGGGCAAACGTTTTCACCAGGATATCGCAATGATGGAGCAAAGATACCGGGGAAAATGGTCCACTAGAATGCTGGCTGACTACTGCTGGACACTCCCCAGAGAAGCTCCCGAACAGCTGTTCAAGAGACAGTTGAAAAAAATCTAAGAAGTAGTCTGACTTGGTTTTTTACAGGTATTAGCCGAAGGCCTATTATATTTACTATTGACATGCATTTCGTGATGTAAACATTAATTCTTGTATATTACAAATAATCTAGAGCCAACTTTGCAATTTCACTGTCATATTCGTGTTCAGCATATAAAAATTGATAAGAAATGACTATTTTTATTTCAGTAACATGACTTTTGTAAAAGTTTGTTGACTAGTGTGAGTGAAGATATCAAATTTGCAGATGACACAAAACTAAAGTTGTTAAAACCCATGAGGATTGTGGAAAATTGCAAGAGGATCTTGATAAATTGGAAGACTGGCATCCAAATGGCAGATGAAATTTAATGTGGAAAAGTGCAAAGTTATGCACCTAGAAAAGAACAACCCAAAATATGTTTACACGATGCAAGGTTCCACATTAGGAACCACCACCCAGGAAAAAGAGTTAGGCGTCATCAAGGATAACATGTTAAAACCCTCCACCCAGTGTACAGCGGCAGCCAAGAGAGCAAATAGAATGCTAGGCATCATAAGGAAAGGAATGGAAAATAAAACAAAGGATATTATAATGCCTCTGTATCGTTCTATGGTGCGACTGCACCTTGAATATTGTGTGCAATTCTGGTCACCGTATCTTAAAAAGAATATAGCGTTGTTAGAAAAGGTACAGAGAAGAGCCTCCAAAATGGTAAAGTGGATTGAAGGATACCCCTATGAAGAGAGACTAAAAAGGTTAGGGCTCTTCAACCTGGAAAAGAGACGGCTGAGGGGAGATATGATACAGGTCTGTAAATTAATAAATGGAGTGGAACGGGAAAAAATAGATCGATTGTTTAGATCATCAGAATATAGAAAGACTAGGGGACATGCAATAAAGCTACAGGGTAAACTATTTAAGACTGATAAGAGAAAATATTTTTTCACTCAACGTGCAATCAAATTCTGGAATTTGTTACCGGAGGATGTAGTAAAACCTGTTAGTGTAGCTGGGTTTAAGAAAGATTTGGACAAGTTCCTGGAGGGAAGGTCCATAAACCATTATTAAAAGTGACCTGGGATATCACTGCTTTACCCAATACAAGCATTTTGGAACCTGTGTCTTTTGGGAAAACTGCTAGGTACTTATGACCTAGATTGGCCACTGTTGGAAACAGGATGCTGGGCTTGATGGACCTTGGTCTGACCCAGTATGGCATATCTTATCTTCTTATGTTCTTAAAGGCTTTCTTTGAAAGCTGGAGAGAGGTTACCATGCGGGTTATGTTGGCACCGATGTCTCCCATATGTGAGGACTGATTCCTGCTGTCACCGGAGAACACCTGTTACAGGTGAGTAACTACGCTTTGTGTGCAGACCTTAATAACATTTCATTTTAATATGCACAGCTCATTGACATATGATTTAAATACGCTTGGTGTTGCTGTGTGTGCACACTTTTCTTTTGCTGTTTACATGCGTGTCAATCTCTTCTCTGCTTTTGATGTGGCAGAACTTGTGCGTTTAAGTTGCATAATCTGCGCTAGTCTTTCCTTATTGTCCCTCCAGTTCAGTCCCTCACCACTGGGTTGTGCACCTCTTTCCGCAGCATGGAGACTGGGCATGACAGAACTGTGACACCACTGTAGATATCCTGCTGGCATCTCCCACCAGCTCCCAGTGAACCGAGTGTCCAGTCTCCATGCAGCTAGAGGTTGTGAGCCCTAGGTCCTGGGCTCACTAGAGGAGCAGATAAGGATCTTTAGGCAGCTTAGCTAGGGTTTTTAGTTTTTCTTTTCTCCCTATAATGTTTTTTCTTTTGAACTGTAGCTTTAAAGCTCATTAAAGCTTGTTAAAAAAAAAAAAAAAAGAAAAAAAAAAAGAAAAGCAAGGGCTGAGAGGGGATCGGAAGTGTTTTAGAGGAGTCTCTTTTCTCCCTCCCATTTATTTCTGTCCCCTTTGCCTGCTCTCCCCTACTTGTTGGCACGGAGGGGAGTTCTTTAGCAGGCCTTTCATCTCCTTACTGGTACAGTTTTCTGTGCTGCAGATTTCCCGTCAGAAACTGTCGTCGGGCTTTGTTTCTCTGCTGCTGCTGCCGGCTCACAGCCTTTCTAAGCTGTGCTGCTCACAGGAAGCCCGTTATTTTTAACAGGGTGCAGAGAGGATCCGAAGGTCTTGGAGGAAGAGGTGAGTGTTTAAATCTTTGCTGCTAGTGTCCTGTGAGTGTTTTTGAGGCCTGCTGCCGAGTGTGAAGCATATTCTGTGGGTTAGCAGAGCTCAGGATCTTGGTCGGCCTTTTTCCTGCTGTTTTTCTTCAGTGTTCTTTTTCTTTGCTGACAGCTTTCTTTAATTAATCCTTGTAGTTTTCTGGTTACTTGAAATTAATTTTGATTACTTTTAATTTTCAATGTTTTGGAGCTCTTAAAGGGCCAGTACAGAAAAGTAAAAACAATAAAAATAAGAGAAGATTCTGCACGTTTTTGTTTTGTTGCCCTTTTTGGTGGCTGCGGGAGCCATTTCCTTTACTATCCAGTCTCTTGGATCCCGTAGCGCTAATGCCTACGTGGCCACAATGCCTGGTTTGTGGCGACTGTAGGGGCTCGGTCTCGGACTTGGAGGTGTGTCTTTCCTGCGCATCTGAGGTGCTTACTATGGAGCAAGAAATGCAGGATCAGTCTAAAGGCGGCACTGCTCTGGTGGTGCAGGGTGCTGCTGCTTTCGCGGAAGAGGAGTCTCTACGGGAGTCTCCGTCCGCTCTTCCTACTTCAAATTTGGCTTTACCCATTAATTCCGCCACTCCCATGGTGTCTGGGGCAGCTTTCGAGGGTTTCTCCCCAGATTTTGTGCTGCTGCTTCATCAGGCTTACTGTTTGCAGCAGCAGGGGGCAGTCGCGGATGCCACACTTTTTGGAGCCATTATAAATAGAGAAAAAGAATTTAGCACATTTTTGTTGGAACGCACACCAGGAAGGTAGGAGGAAACCTATCCCCTTCTTGTAGTGTGATGTTCCCTTTTTTTCTTTTTATAAAATATAGGGATACCACCCTAATATAGGATCGAGGGACTCATAACCCTCAATACCAACCGAAAAGAAAGGTGTGTGAAACTCAGTACTTATCTATAATTGTCCTTTCTGCCTTGCGCTTCAGCGGTCCAAAAGGAACAAAGACCGGCAACCAGCATATGTCGCGCTACATCAAAAGTTCTCCGAGCTAGATGTAGGTAGCTGTATTATATCCGAGGCAAAAAATAGGAAGATATAGAAGATTGTAGATATCCCAACACCATGGCAAATGTCCGCATTCTCCAAAGGTTTCTTCAAAACATTGTCCCAATGACAAATTCACCGTTATCACACGCAAATAAATCTGGTAGTATAACCCAACGTTGCTTGGTTTCAAGCCACCGGATTTCTCGGCTCTTTCTCAAAACAAATTGCGTTATATCTTCCCCCCCTTGAAACGGAAGTTTAAAAAAAACGGGGAAAAATCACATGATCAGTCGATATCCAATTGGCAAAGAGGTAAAGAGGCTTCTGAATAAACTAAATCAGTGACCACCATTCAACAGTTTGATTCAAACCAAAAGGTTCGACTGAATTCAAAGTGTGGATCCAAAACTGCTCCCGGAGGGTCAGACGAGCTTGTCTATCCCCCCCCTCTAAAAAACGGTGGGATATAATCAACTATCCGCCATTGAAAATCCTGAAACGTATGATTATATTCCTGACAGTGAGTTACTAGAGGCGCTGTCATGACATTTCGATTAAGGCGAGATCGATGTTCCTGAAGTCGTTTTTTCATATTTCTTGATGTTTTCCCAACATAACATAGATGACAGGGACAGATTAAAATATAAACGACAAAAGATGTTAAACATGTCGTGGCAAACTTCATAGTGAACTGTCGATGAGTAGCAGGGCATTCCCAAGCTATACCTTCTAGCGTCAAACTACAAAAATCACATGTATTGCATTTATAATGGCCCATTTGATGTTCAGCCATTAACGGAGATTGACGATAGTTATGATGCACTACCCAGTCAGCAATATTTCTGCCTCTTTGAAGTCCAAACATCAAGGGTTTGGCAAAGGCAGTATGAATAGACAAAATAGACCAACGGGCTTTCACTAGTTTAATTATCTCCGAAGTGCCCGGCATATGAGGTAACACGCCCACAAAAGGTGAAAGAGTAGTTTGTACTGGAGTAGTGTTCTCTGGGAAGTCCCACCATTCCACATGATTAAAGCGAGCCCGTTTATAGGCTCTATCAACCAGAATTCTGGGATAACCTCGTTCTAATAAGCAGGACCTGAGATGTGCTGCTTGAAATTTAAAATCATCTAATGTGGAACACAATCAACGTAATCTAAGAAACTGTCCTATTGGTAGCCCTCGTTTTAGAGGGCTCGGATGGTAACTGGAGAAATGTAGCAATGTATTACGTTGAACTTCTTTACGATATAATGTTGATGTAACTTCAGATCGTTCTTTTATTAAACGAATATCTAAAAATTCAATATTAGTTTTATTCACCTTCGGCATAAATTGAAGATCAGTAGACAAAGAATTTATCCAAACAAAAAATTGATTTAGAGAATCCTCCGTAGACGTCCAGAAAAAGAAAATGTCATCTAAAAATCTAGACCATAGGCGTATCTGCTGGAACCATAATGAGGAATAGATATGTCTAACCTCAAATTCTGCCATAAAAAACGTGGCTATAGACGGGGCGACTGTCGCCCCCATCGCTATACCGTGAATTTGTTGAAAATAATGATCATCAAAAAAGAAGAAATTTCTTGTGAGTACTAATCGTAACAAGTCTAATACAAACGTTTTTGGTAAACGAGTTGGTAACCCTAAAGGTACACGCTCAGCCATCTGTAAGGCCGCCTCCTGCTCAATATTGGTATACAGCGCCTTAATATCCATAGTCACCATGAGCCAATCAGTTTTATCTCCTGGCAAATCATGTAAGAGTGATAAAAAATGAAAAGAATCTTTTATATAAGAAGGTATGGTGGATAGTAATGGTCGGAAAAATAAATCACAAAATTGTGAAAGGGGTTCGAGCAACGATCCACGGCATGAGACTATCGGTCTTCCCGGTGGGTTTTGTAGGTCTTTATGAACCTTTGGTACCATGTATAAAATCGGTACAGTTGGGTATGGAACATTCAAAAATTGATATTCTTTAGTCGTTATCCAGTTGTGGGATAAAGCTATCGCTGTCAGTTCCCGAATTTCTGTTTGAATAAGAGCTGTAGGGTCTTGCGACAGAGCTTTATAATATTTCCCATCCGAAACATGCTCCCATACTACAAGTTGATATTGTTGAGTGTCCTGGATAACGATCGCCCCTCCCTTATCAGCCCGATGAATGATTATATCTGGATCTTCAGATAATGACCGTAGAGCTAGATATTGGTGTCGATGAAGATTAGAAAACGTAGTTTGTGGCTTTTTCTTCTCCCAATGAGCCACATCGGCCAATACCAACTTCTGGAAGGTATCAATAACCGGATCAACCATTCCAGGCGGCATCCACTTGGATGGATTCCTAATCAAAGAGACATCACTTCCAGCCCCGGTATATGTTGAAGCAGCAAAAAATTGTGTAATTTGTAATTTCCTAAAAAACCGATGCAATGCTATTTGGATTTTAAAGGGATCATATTTTGGAGAGGGGACAAAAGATAGCCCCAATTGTAACACTTGTAATTGATCAGATGTTAACGTCTTAGTAGATAAATTTTTTGGAGCGGCAGGAGGCCATGCGGCCACCAAAAGGTTTGGTGGTAGTGATGGTAGACCGGTTAAGAGCGCCTGGTCAGTGGAAGATCAACCTCTTGGTTTGAACTGGCCGGATGCAGAGGACCTTGAGCTGGAGCCGGAAGCCGGGATGGAGGATTTAGAGGAGGGTGAGATTCAGGAACCTGAAAATCAAGCAAGGATTATCCGGGTCTTCCGAAGGCAGGAGCTGACAGCGCTCATTACGGAGTCCCTTCAGGCTCTCAACCTTTTGTCGGTGGTACCTGCGGAGGATGAGGGTTTGGAGGATCCTCTCATTCAGGCAGTATGAAAGTCCCAGGCTGTTTTTCCTGTTCTCCGTGTGGTTAAGCAGATGATTCAGGATGAATGGGGCGTGCCGGAGGCAGGCTTGCATGGTGGGAGGTCCATGAATCGTCTCTATCCCTTGGCGGATCAAGAACGGGAAGTGTTTCATTCTCCGCGTATGGATGCGGTAGTTTCAGCGGTCACGAAGAAGACTACCATTCCAGTTGAAGGCAGTGCGGCTTTGAAGGACGTACAGGATCGGAAGGTGGATGCCTTGTTGAATCAAGCTTTTTAGGTTAATGCTCTGGCGGCCTCTATTTGTGGAGCTTGGGTTGCAAGAGCATGCCTTTGCTGGTCGCAGCGTTTGCAGCAGCCAGTTCAGCAAACGCAGGAGCAGCTAGCTGATCTGCAAGACTTGAGTCAGGTTCCGCATATTTGTCCGTTGTACAATATGATCTTAGAGGTTTGGCGAATAGCATGGCTTCCTTGGTAGCCGCACGCCGCTATCTTTGGCTCAGGAACTGGGCGGCGGACAGTTCCTCCAAGTCGCGTCTTAGCAGGCTTCCTTTTAAGGGGAAGCTGCTGTTTGGAGAAGATCTTGATAAGCTGGTCAAGGATTTGGGGGATTCTAAAGGAGGTCGCTTGCCGGAGGATAAACCGAAGCAGAGCCGAGCCCCGTTACCTTCCCGTGGGCAACCTCGGGATTTCAGGTGTTTTCGTACCTCCCGTTTGGGAGATTTTCAAAGAGGATGGTTTTCCTCTTGAGGTCAAAGTTTTAGAGGATTCCGGGGAGCAGGCAGAGGATTTGCTAGTCCCTCTTCCTCGGGTTTTCGAAAAGCACAATGAAGCAAGGTGGACCCAGGCAGGAATTCAGCCGGTAGGGGGTCGCCTTCGGGACCTTCTTCCTGCCTGGGTCCAGATAACATCCTATCAGTGGGTGTTGGAGGTCGTTCGCAAAGGTGTTCTCTCGAGTTTGCCCGTCTGGTGGTTGACTCTTTTGTCATGTTGCCGTGTAAGGGGCGAGAAAGGACGATTGCGGTACGGGAGACTCTGGCTTATCTTTTGCAGCTGGGAGCAGTGCTTCAGGTTCCGCGAGAGCACTACGGTATCTGTCGATGCTCAATTTATTTCATGGTGCCAAAGAAAGACAGGGCCTTCTGCCCAATTCT
Source organism: Ichthyophis bannanicus (assembly GCA_033557465.1). NCBI lineage: Eukaryota > Metazoa > Chordata > Amphibia > Gymnophiona > Ichthyophiidae > Ichthyophis > Ichthyophis bannanicus. The sequence continues at coordinate 514,024,201 of CM066031.1, read as the reverse complement.
GGATCTCACGGGGGTATACCACTGTTTGCGGGTACCTCATTTCTGAATGGAGACCTCACATTTGGTTATAGTGATGGTTCGTCAAGGGGAGTTCTTGACGTCTCTCGATCTCACCGAAGCATATTTACACATTCCGATCAGGCCAGATCATCCAGAGGTTTCTAAGATTTGCGCTACCATGGGGACATTTTCAGTTTCAGGCGTTGCCCTTCGGTCTGGCGACAGCTCTGCACACCTTCACCAAGGTTATGGTGGTCGTGGCGGCAGCTCTTCGGAAGGAGGGAGTATTAGTTCATCCCTATCTCGATGACTGATTGATTCGGGCAAAGTCCAGGGCCGAGAGTGTGCGAGTGACAGACAGAGTGGTAGAGCTCCTGCAGAGTTTCGGTTTGGTGGTCAATGCGGCCAAGACACAAGAACTTGGTTCCGACACAAGTTGAGTATTTGGGAGTTCGCTTCGACACTCGTGTGGGATCGGTTTTCCTGCCAGATCTCTGAGCCCAGGGCCTGCGGCTTCTGGTGTGCAATTTTTTTGAGGACTCCTGCACCATCGGCCTGGCACTATCTGCACGTGTTAGGGACAATGGCGGCGACTCTGGAAGTTGTGCCGTGGGCCATAGCTCACATGCACCCCTTACAGAGGTCACTGCTCTGTCGATGGTCTCACCAGAACGACTTTCTGTCCAAGCGCCTCCCCTGTCCATTGCGGGTCAGGAAGTCTCTTCAATGGTGGCTTTGTCCACAGAATCTCACGGCGGGCATGCCTCTTGAACAACCGCAGTGGATGCCAGTGTTAACAGTTGCCAGTCTCACAGGATGAGGAGCTCATTGCGGAGAGCTCTTTGTGCAAGGCTGCTGGACTGAGCAGGAAGCCAAATGGTTCATCAATTGGCTGGAGTTGCGAGTGATAGCTCTAGCGCTTTGGGCCTTCAAATCCACCTTACGGGGTCGAGCGGCTTGAGTGCTCTCAGACAATGCAGCGATGGTTGTGTACCTCTATCGTCAAGTGGGCACGGGAAGCGCTGCTCTAGAAATGGAGGCAGAAAGTCTATTCAATTGAGTAGAGCCTCGGCTTCAGGCTCTGTCGGCGGCGCGCATTGCGTGAACGGACAATGTGACGGCAGACTTTCTCAGCCGGGTTCGAATGGATCCTGGAGAATGGAAGCTTCATCCAGAGGTATTTGCTCAGATTGTCCTCAAGTGGGGATCTCCGGTTATGGATCTCATGGCGACCTTTCGGTCGGCCAAAGCCAGTCGCTTTTACAGCAGACGACGAGAACGAATATCGGAAGGTCTAGATGCCTTACTCCAGCAATGGCCCAGTCACGGTCTCCTCTACGTTTTTCCCCCTTGGGCGCTCATAGGACGAGTGATGCAGCGCATTGAAGCTCATTGGGGAAGAGTGCTTCTAGTAGCTCCAGATTGGCCTCGTCTGTGGTATGCCGATCTGGTGCGTCTGCTCAACGGGGAACAATGGCGGATGCCGCTAAGGGAGGATCTGCTGCTTCATGGTCCTCTACGAATGCCTCAGGTACATCGGTTCTCGTTTACGTCTTGGCCATTGAAAGGGCCCGGTTAAGGAAGAAGGGCTATTCCAAGACGGTGATTGACACCTTGCTTCTGGCCAGAAAGAGGTCCACTTCCTTAGCATATGTGCGCGTCTGGTGTGTTTTTGATGACTGGTGTGCACAACGTCAGTTTCTTCTGGCCTCAGTATCTGTACCGACAGTGTTGAGTTTCTTGCAAGACAGGTTCGATAACAGATTGGCTGCCAGTTCATTAAGGGTGCAGTTGGCAGCTATTTCTCGTTATCGAGGAAAGGGGTAAGGAGTTCCTTTGGGGGTCCATGCCAATGTTGTCCGTTTCTTGAGAGCGGTATCCCGTCTACATCCTTCGCGCAGGGTGGTTTCTCCTCCGTGGGATCTCAACCTGGTTTTAGGAGCCTTGACAAGGGAGCCTTTTGAGCCTTTGCATCAGGCTTCCCTAAAGGATTTGACTTTGAAGATAGTATTTTTGGTAGCCATTTGCTCTGCACGTCGAATCTTTGAGTTGCAGGCTTCGTCCTGTTGGGAACCGTTTCTGATTTTTTTCTAGGGAAAAAGTGGTGTTGCGTCCCGTACCGCCTTTCCTACCAAAGGTAGTTTCGCCATTTCATGTGAATCAGTCGTTCTCTTTGCCCGTTTTGGGTGTTTCGGGGGAGACCACGTTGAACCGTAGTTTGTGTTTGTTAGACATTAAGAGGGTACTTCGACAATACTTGAAGGTCTCGGAGTCCTTCTGCACATCTGACTGTTTGTTCGTTCTCTTTGGTGGGCTGCATAAAGGTGAAGCGGCAGCCAAAGCTTCAATTTCCAGATGGGTTTGTGAAGCAATAGCGTCAGCTTATATCTTGCAAGGTCATCAGGTGCCCTTGGGGCTGCAGGTTCATTCTACTAGAGCGCAAGCGGCTTTGTGGGCGGAGCATAGCTTAGTTCTGCTGGTTGAGATTTGCAGAGCAGCCACTTGGTCTTCCTTGCATACTTTTAGTAAACATTACTGCCTGGTTGTTCAAGCGGCGGGAGATGCCTGTTTCGGGTTGGCAGTTTTGCAGTCCGGGTTGACAGGTCCCTCCCAATAGTTTACTGCTGTGTTACATCCCAGAGGTGAGGGACTGAACTGGAGGGACAATAAGGAAAAAGAAATTAGACTTACCTGCTAATTGTTGTTCTTTGAGGAACTCCAGTTCAGTCCCGATTCCTGCCCGGGTTTTTTTTTGTCAGTTTCTGCAAAACCTGTTTTGTGATGCGCGGTGACTACAATACAGTAGGAGAAGTTCAGCAAATGTGGTCTGTATTCAGGCAAAGTATACCTTGTATTCTTTCTTCTCTCTCCTTTCTGTCCTATTTCTGCAAACGGGAGAAGGAGAATTATCCTCTCATTTATGGGGTTTTAGTTCAGTGTTAGAGTTAAATTGTATTTAATATTATAGCTACTTATTTGTTGCTCCTTAGATTCTGCTTTGTCATTAGATCACTGGGAGCTGGTGGGAGGTGCCAGCAGGATATCTACCGTGGTGACACAGTTCTGACATGTCCAGTCTCCATGCTGCGAGAAGAGGTGCACAACCCAGAGTTGAGGGACTGAACTGGAGATCCTCAAGGAACAACAATTAGCTGGTAAGTCTATTTTCTCTTTCTGCATTAGATTGTAAGCCCTCTGGGGACAGGGAAATACCTATAGTACTTTACTGTAACTCACCTTGAATTACTACTGAAAAGGTGCAAGTTAAAATACTAAATAATTTGCCAGTGCTTATGTTTTCTATTTTTTCTCATTAAATCCTTATTTCCTTTTCTTTTTAAAAGATATCTTTTTCGCTTTAATGGTCTTTTCCACAGCATGATCATATTTACTTTATTTAAAAAAAAACAAACACTGTTACTGTTAAACAATCATACTATCTGGGATATATAGCACGAGGTCTTCCCCATCCTCATCTGGCTACCCTGGATCCCTGTTTCCTCTGGTTTCAGCAAAGATATGATGAGCCACCTTCATGAGTAGTTATTAAACTTGGAATAGGGGAAAGCCGATAGCTCACTCAGAATCATGTGATCCTGAGTAACTGTCTTCAAAGAATATGGTTAAAACGGAAACTGCACTGTCCTGATAGAGAGGAGTTTGAGATGCTCAAAGACTCTTGGCAGACTCTTTCAAAACTTAAGATAGTGAGTGATTCATGCAGTGTGATGGGGGTGTGCATGGGGGTGGGTGAGTTGTTAACTTTTGATATTGTGTAACTTTCCACTTAATAACATTCTTTGGTGCTGTTTAAATGTAAAGATGTTTTACAGCAATAGTATAATGGATCTCTTGGTGTTAAATGCCACTATTTTCTTTAGACAAAAGCTTTTAAATACTGTCCTCATTTTCTTTACTTCTACAGTGTAATTGTATGAGTCCATCACTTATCACTGGTACCCACTTTTAATGTATCACCTACTGCTTCTAGTGCATTGCTGTAAAATAGCTACTAACAAAAGTAATAGAATAGATGTTCCACATTCTTTCATGATAACCTTTGATTGTCAAATTATCCTGTGCCTTCCCTAGAATTAAAATGTGCCATTTGAAAGTATGGGGGTGTTTGGTGTGATTCATTAACAAAACAAATTCAATAATTTATGCAGTTATCAGTGTTACTGGTTTTCTAAGGAGATACTGAAGATTCCCTGGAGTGAAATCTCAGCTTTTCTAGATTGGAGGCAAGCATGATTTGAACAGTCTATGGAAAAAAGAAGCATATCAGATGCTGAGGGTGACATGCCAGTTTCAACTTTTGATTACATCCTCATCGATTACAAACAACCGACTCCCTAGATGTCTTGATTAGCATTGATTGAGACTGGTGCAATATTAAGAACTAAAAAGATTCAAAGAGGGATTTGCATAACGGGTCGACCCCTGTGTTTGCTAAGTAGCACAACTTCGAGGGGGGAGGTTAATTTTGAAGCCAGAAAGAAAGCTGTTGTGAATAATTGTTTCTAAAAGGCAGTGGATAAAATAGAATCATTATTCAGACCTGGAGCAGAAGCTGTGCCAAGAGTCCAAGTAACTGTACGTTGGCCAATAATGGTTGAATAATGAAGCATTTTTGGGCAGTCTCTGCTGTAAGCTGTAAAATGCATTAACTGCTTTATTTTCTGTCTTTAACCTCCTAGCCAAAGGGAAAAGAGGCTTATGAGATTGCTGTGTGTGTGTGTGTGTGTGCGTCTGTGTATGTTTCCTTAATAACTTTAGTGTTTGGTGTCCACATCAGATTTTCAGGACATATTGAGGAGGGATATGAATACTCAGGGGATTTTTTTAGGATCCATGCATTCCCTTGAATGATGAATTCTTTTTACTGTCGTTGGCTCTATTGATTTAAAAACAAAAAAGATGGGAGAGAGACCAGCCCTGTCTGATTCCTTAGTGGGGGTGAATTCTGTTGAAATTATGTTCCTTGACTTTGATCACTGAGGTAGCCTTTTTGTTTTGTTTTAGGAATCCAGTCCTGATCACCCTGTCCAGGATGCTTTTGCCTCATCTAGGACCCTTATCACTGCTTCTTGACTTAAAATCTACGTAAACATTATTGTTCCTTGCAGAAATAAATCCTATTTGGTCTGAGGGCACGACCATTTTGATAACAGGATCTAATATAGGGGTAAGGTTTTAGAGCTGGCATGGATTCTTAAATTAATGCATATATTCAACACTGTTATCTGTATGGGTGGTGGTGGTGAATAATATGCTGCCACTATTCATTTTTAGTTTAGGCCTGCTATTACATATGTAAGTAACCAATTATGCACATAATTGACCTAATAAAATACCAACTAGCATGAAAGTATCTAGATTGTTTGCATGGCACGTACTTTCACCGTGGGCATGCACATGGGCAGACTATGGGTGAAGTGTGGCCAGTGTCAGCAATTACATTTATAGATTAGAAATCCCTTAATTTACATGCATAGTTTCAAAGAGTAGATGTGCTTCTTAGTGTAAGTGATTGCGCTCAATGTACACGTGCATTGTGTACTTGACTTTAACGTTTGTGCGTGAAAATGCACGTTAATTAGACATGGCTTTATAAATTTACCCTTGCGGAGAGTAATTTAATTTATTTACACTTTTAGACTGCTGTATGCAGAAATGCTCAAAGCAGTACCCAAAAGCAAACATGCATACAGTATGTCAAGCCCCCACCCATTCTGTCCCCAGAAATACATCACTAAAACCCATTAAAACCAAAAAGTACAATACATAATATAACACCCAAAATCAAAATTAAAATGTCTGCTTGCATGTTCCCGAGAAACCTGAGGAAAAAAGGTTTTCAAACCCTTTTTGTTTCATTTATTATATTTATATATATCACAATACACCATTAATATCTATGCGGCAAAATATGTTTCTAATCTGTGGCAATACCACTAAGTTAATGTGCATTTTTCAGGGTATATTTCATGCCTATCTTATAAAGTAATATACATGCATATTTTTAAAAATAGAGGCTTAGCTGTTCAAAAATGCATGCTAAATCTAAGCACCATGACTTACCCCAGTTCAGTGGTTGGTGTGAATGCCCGTGCATAGATTTGTGTTTTCACCCCCGTGTATACCCACAGTGACAGTAGGAATCATCAGCCCTATGCATATACTTTCAAAATAGCGATTGGTTAAATTACGTGCATAAATGCCTCTCTTATATGTAAATCATGTAGATGCTGGAAAACTTTCCTTGGCTCCTTTATAAATTTATTCCCATAGTGGCTGAACATCGCAGCTAAATGGATAATTTTTAGTGCTGCCTCTCCCCAGTCTATAATTATGCGGATAGTATCTCGCCATTTGATGATTGAAATGGCCTAATATTATCCATATAATTATTACTGAAAATATGAGGATAAGCAAATTGTGTTCACTGCTTGCCAGTGACCATATAATTTGCTTTGAATATCAGCACTATAATGGCTAATATTTTTTTCAGAATCTCTTTGACCAAATTTAATAATGCGATTGTTTAGCATGAGATTCCTTAGTGATGTGTATATAGCACTCTTTAGGAGCCATCCTAATGCAACAGCACCTTCTTTAGAGTGACTCCTAAAGAGGACAAAGATTCTAACACTGTATATTGATATCTGAAATGTTTTCAGTTTGCTAGCACTATTCCCTGACTTGTAAAGTTTTTGTGTTTACTCTTTTAGTTGCCATTCAGTCTGTTCACTTGTCTTTCTCTGGGCATATTTTAATCTCTGTGTAGTTTGACTTCTTTACAACTTTGCCTGTCATCTCCTTCAGTTCCAGGTAGTGCTGTTTTTCCTTTTATTTTCTGTGACAATCCCAGTAGAGGACAACAACCTTGGGCCGGAAGGATTGGGGTTTCTAGTCCCACAGGTGCTCCTTGTGGTCTTGGGCAAGCCACTTAACCCTCCATTGCCCATGTTCCTTGTAAGTATTAGTGTATGTGTCTCATATCCCCTCGTGTTAAATGTATCCCCCAATTGTGTTGTGACCACTTTGATTGAAGGATAAGGTGGTATACAAAACTGTCTAAAAAATAAATAAATAAATAAAATGACAATGGCTGCTACTATATCTCTATGGACCATTTACAGCCCTCCCCAAGGCACAAAGCATCCACCTTTCTATTGCAAATGCAATGTGTGCCTTAGAGTCAGTGCTGACTCCTGGCGACTCAGCAGTTTCTGGGTTTTCTTGGCAGTGTAACTGGAAGTAGATTGCCCTTCTGAGGTAATGGAGGATTAAGTGACTTGCCCAATGGATTTTGTTTCATTTTATTGATTTATAAACCACCTTCCTAGGATCCAAGTAGAAGCTGCCCAAAGTGGTGTATAATAAAAATGAAGAGACAAAACCAAACAAAATCGAATGCTTCTTTGTAATAGTATTGCAATGTGGTTTGACAAGAAGCCTGGGAGTATCTTCTATCACTTTTAAACTGTGATCTAAATGTACATACAAATTGCCATATTCCTATTCGTGTCTCCAGGCCAGTCCAGGAATCGTAGGGGTAGTCAATCCCTTCCAGCAGCTGAGGACTGAAACAAAAAAGAGTCTTGCTGACACCCTATCCAGTTCCCTCTGGTGCCAGAGACTCAGTCTTTTAGTCCTCAGCAGCTGGATAGGACTGTTTTGTTTTTCTTAGGCTCCTTGTAAAAAAAAAAAAAAGAAATAAGAGCAAAGACAAATCCTGTAGGCAGATCAGGAGAGGTTTGAGTTTGGGAAGCAAAGCCTGGTGTGCCCTAGCAGGGCAGTGTGACTAGCGCTTCCATTTTAAATTCCCAAAGCCGCAGGGACAGGAGAGAAGGCAGCAGAGGCAGAGCCTGCCTCGAGGTCAGAGCCGCCGCCATGAATCTGCCTGAGAGGACGTGTCTGGGGGCCTCAGTATCACGTTCCTTGTTCTGCGGGGTGACTGCTCGCTACCTGCTGGCTGCGGGTCCCGGCGAGCAGCGCTGAGCCGGCTTAGCGGTGGTAAGCGAGACTTTGGGGTTTTGCGTGATTGCGGAGGCAGCAGCGGCTTCACAGCTGTCGGAATCGGCGGCAGGAGCACTCCGGTTCTCATGAATGCTGCCGAGGTTTGGATGGGCTGGGGCTTTGTTGCTCATGTGTCCGTCGGGGCAGTTCTTTAGAGAGGTGATTTGCGGCCATGGAGGAGTGCTTGTCTCAGGGAGAGCAGACTAATAGGCCTCAGGAGAAGGCAGGAAAGGTGGCCATTTTAGCTCAAGCGTCAGTGTCTCTCGCGTTAATGGAGAAGTCAGTTAAAAAGAAATCCAAGGCCAAAAAGAGTTCTTTGCCCACAGTTCCGGTCCAATCTCCATTTTCAGAGCGCCAGGAAGACTTGGAATCTTTATTTCCTGCAGATTTCATCCTCTCCATGCATAAAGCTTATTGTTTGAAGAGGGAACAGGCGCAAGGTAGGATTGGGTCTCCTAAGGTTTCAGATCCCCCAAAAGCAGGGTTTAGTGGGAGATGAGACCCGGAGAGGGTCCCTCTCATGAAAGCCAGGAGTTGGAGGCTGATCTTGACATGTGGGGTCAGCAGGCCTCGGGGATACGGGGGGGCAGAGGGCGGGGAGGACGATTCGGATTCGGGGTTCGATCCGTGGGCCGTGGAGTTGGAAGAAGGAGAGATTGCACCGGGAGACGACCCAAATTTGTTCAGGGTGTTTCGCAGGGAGGAGCTAGGGGCTCTTATTGCTCATTCCCTGTTGGCTTTGAATATAACCCTTCCAGTGGTGCAAGAGGTACCGCTAGAGGATCCGCTGCTCCAGGGGTTTAAGGTGGAGCAGAAGTGCTTTCCGGTCCATAGAGTTATTAAGCAGATGATGGAGTCAGAATGGGAGTGCCCGGAGGCTTCTCTTCGGGGTAGCCGGGCTATCGGCCGCTTGTACCCGATACTGAAGGAGGAAAAGGACTTGCTGCGAATGCCGAAGGTGGATGCATTGGTGTCAGCCGTGACGAAGACTACAATTCCAGTGGAGGGAGCTGTCCTTAAGGATCTCCAGGATCGGAAATTGGAGTCTATTCTCAAACAGGCATTTGATTCTAGTGCACTTGTGTTGCAGGCGTCGGTTTGTGGGGTTTATGTTTCTAGGGCCTCCATTTGCTGGCTTCAAGGCGAAGTGGCCTCTGAAGGGGACGAGGGTTCTTCTTCAGAGGGCCCCAAATTGGAATCGGCGGTGGCGTATTTAGCAGATGCTTTTTATGCTCTTGTGCGTATTGTGGCGAAAACGATGGCATTGGTGGTTGCCGCTAGACGATGTCTCTGGCTGAGGAATTGGGCTGCAGACGCGTCTTCTAAGGCTCGCCTTAGTAAACTCCCTTATAAGGGCAAGCTGCTCTTTGGGGAGGCTTTAGAGAAGATTTTAAAGGATTTGTGCGATTCTAAGGGAGGCAAGCTTCTGGAGGACCGTCCAAAGGTGTTTTTCAGAGAAGTCAAGGAAGAGAATTCCACAGATTTCTGGCGGCGCGTTCTGCTCCTTATCAGAGAGGGCGCTTTATGGCCAGAGGGCAGTCCTTTCGGGGGGCTCGTGGATTCGGCAGGGGATATTTCCCTCCCCAGCAGAATCAGGCCAAAAAGCCACAATGAAGGTTGGAAGGTTCAGGCAGAGACCCCGGTCGGGGGGGGCGTTTGCAAGAGTTTTACTCCGCCTGGGCCACCATCATAACGGACCAGTGGGTGCTAGAGATCATTCGCGAAGGTTATGCGCTGGAGTTCAATCGACCTCTGGCAGATTCTTTTGTAATGTCCCCCTGCAAGGCTCCAGGGAAGATGGAAGCAGTGCGCAGCACGCTCCGATTGCTGCAGCTTCAAGTGGTGGTTCCGGTGCCTCAAGACCAGTGCGTCTTAGGTCGATACTCGATTTATTTCATGGTTCCCAAGAAAGAGGACTCTTTTTGGCTCATTCTCAATCTCAATCACGTGAACCGCTGTTTGCGAGTGCTGCATTTTTGGATGGAAAAGCTGAGGTCAGTGATTTTGGCGGTAAAACTGGGCGAGGTGCTTTCATCCATAAATCTTACGGAAGCTTGCTTGCACATTCCTATCAGGCAGGATCATCACAGGTTCTTGCGTTTTGCCGTTCCTATGGGTAACTTTCAATTTCGGGCTCTACCCTTTGGGCTGGCGACGGCGGCCCACACGTTTACAAAGGTAATGGTAGTGGTTGCGGCGGCGTTACGGCAGGAAGGCATTCGAGTGCATCCCTACTTAGACGACTGGTTGATTTGAGCAGACTCCGAGGCGGAATCGCTAGCGGCGACTGTGCGAGTAGTGGAGTTCCTGGCAGACCTTGGTTGGGTGGTCAACTGGGCAAGGAGTCAACTTCAGCCAGTACAGCATCTGGTGTATCTCGGGGCTTTGTTTGACACGATCGCCGGGTCGATGTTTCTGCCCGAGGACAGGGTGCAAAAATTCTGGGACAGGTGAAGAGCTTCTTAGGCATGCAAGCTCCAATGGCATGGAGGTACATGCAGCTGTTGGGATCCATGGCGGCGGCCTTGGATCTGGTGCCATGGGCCAGGGCCCATATGTGGCCGCTACAACGGGCCATGCTGTCTCGGTGGTCTCTGCAGGAGCATCTTTTGTCTCAGAGGTTAGTGTGTCCGGATGAGGTCAGGATAGGTCTCCACTGGTGGCTGGATCCTGGTCATCTTCGAGCAGGCATGCCCTTGGAACAGCCGGAATGGGTGTTGGTCACTACGGATGCCAGTCTCTCGGACTCGGGGGTGCACTGTCATTCACAGGTGACGCAGGGCTGCTGGATCATGGACGAACGGGGGTGGTCGATCAATCGTCTGGAAATGAGGGCAGTACGTCTGGCGCTGTTGGACCTCACGAGCCTAGTCCAGGGCTAGGCAGTTTGCGTCTTCTCCGACAATGCAGTGACTGTGTCCTATATCAATCGGCAAGGGGATTGGAGGAGAGCCAGTTGTTGATGCGGTGGGCAGAGGCACATCTGGTTGCATTGTCGGCCGCGCATGTGGCAGGAAAAGACAACGTTCAAGCCGACCATCTCAGTCGAAATGTCTTGGATCCCGGAGAGTGGGAGTTGAATGCGGCGGTCTTTCATGATATTACAGTGCGTTGGGGACAGCCGGTCATGGATCTGATGGCCACTCTCACCAATACCAAGGCGGCCAGATTCTTCAGCAGGCGCAGGGTGCACATGTCGGAGGGGCTCGATGCGCTGGTGTAACCATGGCCAACGAACGAGCTGCTGTACGTCTTTCCACCATGGCCGATGATAGGTCAGGTCGTGCGATGGATAGGTGTTCACGAAGGTCTGGTGACTCTCATTGCGTCGGATTGGCCAAGGCATCCTTGGTATGTGGATCTGCGGCGCCTTCTGGTGGATCGGTTTTGGAAGCTCCCCAATCGGATCAATCTGTTGAGTCAAGGTCCAGTCTTGATGCTGCAGGTGGATCGGTTCTTGCTTACGGCCTGGCTCTTGAGAGGGAATGGTTGCGGCGCCGGGGGTACTCGCCGGCGGTAGTGACTACTTTGTTAAAATCCAGGACGCGTTCTACATCCTTGGCTTATATTGGGATTTGGCGCATTTTTGAAAATCGGTGCGCTGAAAAGGGCGTAAGACCTTTCTCTGACGGGTTGCTGGATCTCTTGCTTTTTCTGCAAGGAGTGCTGGATAAAGGTCTGGCGCTCAGCTCTCTCAAAGTACAGTTAGCGGCTCTGGCCTGTTTTAGGGGCCAGATACAAGGTCGGATGTTGTCGGCTCATCCGGACATTCTTAGATTCTTCAGGGCAGTGAAGAATGTTAGACCGCCGAGGTGGCTGGTTATTCCTCCATGGGATTTGAACTTCGTACTGGAGGCGCTGACAGAGCCACCTTTCGAGCCGATGGCGGCGGTGTCTTTGTGGAATTTGGCCTGGAAGACTGCCTTCTTGGTGGCTTTGTGTTCAGCAAGATGGATCTCTGATCTTCAGGCACTCTCCTGTAGAGAGCCTTTACTGCAGTTTTCAGCGGAAAAAGTGGTTTTATGACCGATACCATCTTTTCTTCCAAAGGTGGTCTCTTCTTTCCATTTGAATCAGGCGATTTCGCTTCCGACCTTTCCGAATCTGGGAAGGGAAGAGGAGGATTGTTTCCTTTGCAGGCTCGATCTCGGTCGGGTGCTCAGTAGATACCTGCAAAGGACGGAGTCCTTTTAGAGGTCAGATCAGTTGTTTGTGCTCTTTGCGGGTCCTCGTAAGGGGGAAGCGGCTTCCAAAACCTCCATCGCTCGATGGGTCAATCAAGCTATTCGGGCGGCGTATGAGACGCGGGGCAAGGTTCCTCCTGGAGGGCTCATTCTACGCAGGGGCAAGTGATTTCTTGGGTGGAGTTTGCTTTGGTTCCTCCGGTTGAGATTTGTCGAGCGGCGGCTTGGTCGTCCCTTCATACCTTTGTGAAACACTATAGATTGGATGTCCAGGCTAGGGAGGGATGCAAATTTAGGAGCTTCTGCCATTAGGGCAGGTCTGGCAGGTCCCTCCCGAAATTAGGTACTGCTTTGGTACAACCCTACGATTCCTGGACTGGCCTGGAAGGAGAAATTTGACCTTACCTGCTAACTGTCTTTCTTTGAGTTGTCTCCAGGCCAGTCCAGGACCCTCCCAGTTCATTTGCAGCATACATGTTTTCTTGTTGGCTGGGTTTCGCCATTGCTCAAGCAGATGGTCGAGACGAACAAACATGGCAAGGCTGGTTGAGACGGGGGGGAGGGGGCGGACTAGGCCTGTTAGCGGTCTGGCTTTCGGAGTCTTTGGGGAGGGTTTTGCCTTCTGTCTTCTCTTCCTGGGGAGCGGGAGTTGTGTGGCAAGAGGGTTCTGTGTAAAAAACCCCACAAAAACCCCAACAACAAAAAAAGCAAGGACTATAAGGGATAGGTGTGAGATTTCAGCAGGTGTTTTTTGGTGAAAACGGTTTTAAGTTAAGAAGTTGTTTCTTATTAGTAGATAGTTCTAGTGTAGGTTTCGGGAAATTATACTGGGTAAGGAGCTGCTTTGTCAATAGAAGACTGAGTCTCTGGCACCAGGGGGAGTTGGATAGGGTGTCAGCAAGACTCTGTTTGTTTCAGTCCTCAGCTGCTGGAATGGATTGACTACCCTTATGATTCCTGGACTGGCCTGGAGACAACTCAAGAAAAGACAATTAGCAGGTAAGGTCTAATTTCTCCTTGGCCCATCAAATCCAGTAATCTTTCCAACAGTGGCCAATCAGGATCACAAGTACCTGGAAGAAACCCAGAAAGCACCAAGATTCCGTGTTTACCCCCAGAGATACGTAGTGGCTTGCACCAAGTCTGCTTCAGTGATTTATGGACTTTTCCTCCAGGACCATGTCCAAAACAGCATTGCCATCTACTTTTGCCACAACTTCTGGAAAAGAATTCCAGAGCTCAGCTTTGTATTGAGTGAAAAATATTTTTTCTATTTGTTTTAAATATACTACCTAGTAATGTGATAATGAATCCCTTGTTGTTGTTAAGTGCCATCGAGTCGGAGTCGACTCATGGCGACCCTCTGGATAGCTATCCTAAATTGTGTTCGGTCTTCAGTCAGGTGGCTCATTGTTGACAGACTGGTACCCGTAGCTGCTGTTATTGTATAGATCCATCTCATTGCTGGCCTTCCTCTTTTGCGTTGACCTATCTTGCCAAGTATGATGTCTTTCTCTAATGATCTCTCTCTTCGCATGATGTGTCCAAAGTATGAATGTCAAAGTCTTGTCATCTGAGCTTCTAAAGAAAGCTTAGGTTTGATCTCCTCTAGTACCAACTGGTTTGTTCTTCGGGTAGTCCATGGTATACACAGTATTCGCTGCCAGCACCATAATTCAAAGGCATCAGTTTTCTTCCTGTCTATCTTTATCACTGTCCAGCTTTCACATCCATATGATGTTATTGAAAATACCATGGCCTGAACAAGTTGAATCTTTGTATGGAGAGAGACATCTCTGCTCTTGAGAATCTTATCTAGGTCTTTCATAGCCATTCTGCCAAGAGCAATGCTTCGTCTGATTTCTTGACTGCTTGTTGCTTCTTTATTGATAGTGGATCCAAGTAGGTTAAAGTTGTTCCACAATTTCAATTTCTTCTCCTTCAACGATGAACCTGTTGATTATGTCAGTTGTCATGATCTTTGTCTTCTTTACATTAAGATGCAGGCCCGTTTTGAGACTGTTCTTTGATTGTGAGAAGCAAATGTTTCAGATCATCTTCACTTTCAGCCAGTAATGTGGAACCATCAGCATAGCGAAGGTTGTTGATGAGTCTTCCACCAATCTTCACACCTCTGTTGTCTTCATACAATCCTGCTTCTCTGATGATTTGTTCTGCATATAAATTAAACAGGTAGGGGGAAAGTATGCAGTCTTGTCTCACACCTTTGCTTATTTTAAACCATTCTGTTTCTCCTTGTTCCGTTCGAACTGTTGCTTCTTGATCAATGTACAGATTGTGCAAGAGAACGATCAGGTGTTCTGGTATACCCATGCTTCTTAATGTGGCCCAGAGTTTCTCATGGTTTACATAGTCAAAAGCCTTGCTATAGTCGATAAAGCACAAATAGATATCCTTTTGGTATTCTTTAGTCTTTTCAAGGATCCATCTCTCATCCGCATTGATGTCTCTCGTTCCTCACCCTTTCCTGAACCCTGCTTGCACTTCAGGTAGTTCTTGTTCCAGGTATGGTTGTAGTCTCTCTTGAATAATCTTCAGTAGAATCTTGCTGTCATGTGGGATCAGAGCGATTGTGCGATAATTTCCACAGTCAGTTGGATCACCTTTCTTTAGTATTGGTATAAACACAGATCTTTTCCAGTCAGTTGGCCATGATGTTGTCTTCCATATTTCTTGGCAGAGTCTTGTAAGTACGGTAACAGCTGCATCAGATTGCTGTAATACTTCTATGGGAATGCTATCAGTGCCTGGTGCTTTGTTCTTTGATAAGGCTTTCAATGCTGCTTCAACTTCTTTCATCACCAATGGTTCCCAATCATAATGTACAGGTTGAAACGGCTGTTGGCCCACTTGATCTTTATCATATAAAAACTCTGTATAGTCCTTCCACCTTTTCTTGATCTCAGCATCATTCACCATAGAACCTTGAGCATCTTGTAACATTCCAATTCGAGGCTGGAACTTTTTCTTTAACTCTTGTAGCTTTAGGAAAGCCGATCTTGTTCTTCCTCTAATAGTTTCTGCTTCTATTTCCTTGCATGCATCATTGTAGTACTTTTCCTTGTCCTGTCTTGCTGCACGTTGGAAATCTCTGAGTTCTGCAATTGTCTTTCTTTCTCCTCTGGTTTTAGCTTCTCTGCGTTTCTGGGCAATTTTCAGGGTTTCTTCCGTCATCCATTTTGGCCGTTTTTGCTTTTTCACCTTTTGTAGAGACTTCTCGCTTTCTTCCAACACAGCCTTCTTGATGTCATTCCATAACTCTTTTGGAGCTCTGTCATTTGTATCTAAAGCAGCAAATCGATTTTGCAGGCAGTCTTTAAATTCCAGTGGTATATTCTCAAGGTCATATTTTGCTGCATTCATGAGTGGTTTGCTCTTTTTCAACTTTAGCTTGAGTTTGCATACTAGTAGTTGATGATCTGTACCACAGTCAGCTCCAGGTTTTGTCTTTGTTGATGTTACAGAGCTTTTCCATCGTTGACTTCCACAGATGTAGTCAATTTGATTTTTATACAATCCATTGGGTGAAATCCATGTGTACAGTCGCCACTTGTATTGCTGGAAGAAGGTGTTTTGAGATGAATAGATCATTGGTCTTCCAACTACTTTGCCTTCTTCTTTGTTGCCAACTTTTGCGTTCCAGTCACCCATGACTATCAGGATATCCTGTTTGCATGTTCTGTCATTTTCAGCTTGTACTTGTTCATAGAACTCTTCAATTTCATTCTCTTCTGCAGCTGTTGTTGGGGCATATACTTGAATTATAGTTGTGTTGATAGGCATTCCTCATAGACAAATAGAGATAAAGCGTTCGCTGACTGCATTGTATTTCATTACAGTTCTTGCAAGTTTCTTCTTTATTATAAATGCAACACCATTTCTTCTTTGTCTTTCATTTCCAGCATAGTAGACCATGTGATCATCTGATGTAGCATGCCCGATGCCAGTCCATTTCAGTTCGCTGACACCCAACAGATCAAGTTGTACACATTCCATTTCATTCTTGACCACCTCCAACTTCCCTTGGTTCATGCTTCGTACGTTCCATGTTCCAATGTGTAAGACATCTATCTCCAGGAACAAGCAGGAATGAGTCTTCACATATGGGTACGTCGGTACCGACGGAGTCTGCGCGGGAACCCTCTCCGGCGTCCAATTAGAATGCTTTTGGGAGCATCCCACCATGCCTGCGTGCTGCCTTCCCGCCTTTCCCAACTGCCTCTCCTCAGTTTTCGTTTTTCCGCGGAGCCGGCAGGACGTACTCCTGTCACCGCAGAAAATTCTTCCTTTATTTTTGTTTTTTCTTGTGGTCGCGTCTGCCTTCCCTCGACGCACCGGTACCGCCGGTGTTTTCTTTTTCTTTTTCTTAAAAATTATTTACCTTGGTAGGGAATTTTTCCTTGTTTAGTGCCTGACGTTTTTTTCGGCCTACTAGGCCTCTCCACTTCCCTCATGGAAATGCCAGCCACTATCCCTAAAACATGTTTCAACTGTGGCGGTACTAAGTTAGTCTTAGACACCCATAACTGGTGCCTTCCATGTTTGGGTCCTGACCACTATCCGCTGGAGTGTCCCTCCTGCAGCACTTTTTCCAAAAGAAGTTTTCAGCATCGAGCTCAACTCGATACGCGGTTCCCTTCAGACCTGAGGGTACCAGCTACAACTACTTTTTCACAGGATCAGGTAACCCAACAAAAGTCTGTAAAGACTAGCCAGTCCTCGGATGGTAGATCTCATGTTCAACATCGAGATGGCTCTAGCCTTGCCCTCGAGGACAATTTGGCTTTAAAACCCCGGCGGGAGTCTTCGGCCTCCAAAGCACTAACGGGGTTTCAGGTTGTTTCCGAGGTTTTTACCTCTGCGAAAATACCTGAGCCATGCTCGGTGGTGGTATCCGCTGGGAGCGGTGCCGGTACCCTGGCATCGGCAACGGTGTTGGATGAAACACTCCACACCTATGATCGCAGTCTAGCGCTCTTGGTATCTTCGGTGCTGCTAGAGCTGCTACAGACCGATCTTCCAGCATCGGTATCGATCCTGGTACCGATTCTGGCATCCATGTCGCTACCCTCCAGGTCTGTTTCGATTGACTCGCTGCTTTCGATGTCGAGTCTAGAATCGATCTCTAGCCTGGACGATTGTGTACCGACTCGTCTCGGTATCGACCTCGCGCGGTGCCGAAGACATTGTCCCGGAGATCAAAGTCTACCGCTCTCGGTATCTTCGGTACCATTAGAGTCGCCTCAGACTGATCTTCCGGTGTCGGTACCGGCTGCGATACCACTGCTGGTACCGTTTTCTGCCTTTGCATCGGTACCGGTGCCTTCCATGCTTACTTCCACAAGCTTGCTTCCTTCGGTACCGAGTTTGGAGTCCATCCCTGGCATGGATAGTTTTTCACTGATTCGTCGCGGTACCGACCTCGAGTGGTACCGCCGACTATCCTTTCAGGACAACCCGATGCTCCACCTTTTTGGGTCTGGTACTCCAATGGATCAATCCATTAGTGCTAAGGCTAGATCTTCAACAGATCTGACCTTCGCTCCTCATAATAGAGGATCCGCTCCTGGGGAAATTTCTTTTCAAGCATTCCTGCTTGATATGGCAAGGTTACTTGCCATTTCTATACCTGATCAAGATCCTGCACCAGGGAATTCACAGTTTCTGTGTCTCCCTGAGACTCCAAAGGAGGTTATCATGCTCCCTTTGCATCAAACCTTACAGGATCTTTTACTGACTCTCTGTACAGGGTGCCCCCTTCTCCAGGTTTTCAAAAGACTAAACTTCCACATCATTCTCTTGTTGTGGAATCGGCAATGAGGCGTGTGAAAAGTGCCAAAAGGCACTCTTCTTATCTGCCAGGTCATGAGTCTAGAACTTTAGATGCCTTTGGACATAAAAACTTCCAGGCATCCATGTTTTCAACAAGAATTCTCTCATATATTTTCTATATGGGACTATCTCTTGAAGAGCTCACAAACAGTTTGCTGTTTTTGACTCCTTTTCTTCAGGATCACAAAAGAGCAGACTACTCTTTACTGGTTAGTCATGTTCAAAATATCTCTAGGTTTTTTACTCGTGCTACCCTGGACTGTTTTGAGTCTGTTAGCAGAACTTCTGCTATAGCCATAGGGGCACGACGCATGGCCTGGCTCCAAGCTTCTGACTTGGATACATCGGTACAAGAAGGCTGGGAAATACTCCTTGTACTGGGGAGAATCTCTTTAACATAGAGACTTTACGCCAAGTTGCTCATTTAACCACTGGCACTGTTGCTTTCAAAGGATTGTCTATACCTTCCTCTAACCCATTTCCTAGGAAATCTTCTACCAAACTGTATTCCCCCAAGGGGAAAAAGTTTTCTCCTTTCTCTACCCATCATACAACTGTTTCCAAACAGGGGAAACATCAAACCAGGCTAAAGAAACCACAACCTCAACTGTTTCAGCAAACCCAGCAGTCGCAGGGTTGCTGATAGATTCTTCACTGGATCTTCCTTCCTGCTTTGAGGTTTAGAACCTGTAGTTTGCTTCTTCTCTTACCAGCATCTACATCGGTTCCATCCAAAAACTTACATTAAAGAGACATCCTGACTTTTGGCTCATAGAGCTCCTTAGCATGATTATGCTTTACAGGTACTAAGGTTACTCCTCTTCCTTCTAAGTAGATAGAGGAGTAACAACTATCAATAAGGTCGTCTATACCTTTACCTTTGACAGTTTCTCCTGTATCAGCATGTCTCATACTATTCTTTTCAGAGATTTACTCCATCGTAAGTCTTTTTCAACTCTGTCCCTCTTACTAAGACATTGTTGTCTCTAAGAGTGATACTACTTAACTGAGGGCTTATCCTTAAGCCCCTGAGTTTCTTTTCAGAGTTGTCTCCACCTTGCATTCTTGTTTTCGTGGCAGCTTCTCAGACAATGATGGAGTTTTTACCACTCCTACTTATGTCTGTAGGTCTTTTTCTAATCTTGGGACCTAAGATGTGTTCTGCCACTCTAACAATAGTTAGAATGCAGGGGCTCTTAGTGGTTAGACCACTAACTTGCTAACCAAGCACCCAGGGCTTGATTTCCAATATCAATCTTTCTGGCCTTAGTACTAAGCCCCAGACAGACTAAGAACCTTCTCGGGCTTTCTTGTTGCAGCATACCTTCTATATATATATATAGATAGGTGAATACAGGTATATCTATTTATAGAAACATATATATAGATATACCTGTATTTATAGAAACATATAATAGATATAACTGTAATCATCTATCTATCTATATATCTATATATTTCCTATTCGGCCCCGACAGATAGTCTCTATCCTTTCGATGCTGCTCCAGCATTTTCAGGATTCTACATAAACAACCACTTCCCTGTTAAAAGGTTTCCACCAGGACCTTCAGTTTAGGTACATCTGAAGCCCTCCATGTACCATCTTTTTTCCTAAGTAACTTCAATTAAGAAGGACAATCTGAATCTTCAGAAAATAGGAGGCTACAATCAGGAAGTCAGGCCTCACTTATGGAACGCCCCAGCTACAGGCTACCGAAAAACCTCTAAAAGCCATGGGTGACTAGAAAAAAGGTGAGTCATGAGAAGCAGCAACTGAGTCTAGAACAACAGATCCCGAGCAATCCAGGTGTCCAGCGAGGAACCAGAACTCCGGTGGCCTGAACACAGACGGGCCAGAGGGCAGGAGTTGCCTTACACCCCAAACAAACGATGTGTTCCTTGAGGACCTATTCTGGATTGGAGACTTCTTTTAAAGACAGAAAACAAAGTAGGGATAAACATTCAATTTTCTCAATGGAGGAAGGTGACTAGTGGATTGCTAGAGGGATCTGTTCTGGGACAGGTTCTTTTTAACATATTTATAAATGATCTGGAAATGGGAAGAATGAGTGAGGTGACCAAATCTGCAAAGACACCAAATTATTCAAAGTTGTTAAATCATGTCCATATTTTACTACCTTGCAAGAAATTAGGCATCCAAGTGATGCACATAGGGAAGAATAAGCCATATTATAATTAAAATGATGTTAGGTTCCACATAAGGAGTCACCACCCAGAAAAAAGGATCTAGACATGTTGGGAAATAGTATGAAAGGAACAGAGAATAAAACAGACTATCATAATCCCTCCATGAAGTGACTACATCTTCTTCAAGTTTGGTCTTTGCATCTAAAAAAAAAAAAAAAAAAAAGATTGCAAAATGAGGAAAGATACAAAGAAAGGCTACCAAAGTGGGGGTGGAACGACATCCTTATGCGTATAGGCTAAAGAGGTTAGGGCTCTTCAGCTCAGAGAAAAAATGGCAGAGGTATGATAAAATATAGGTTTATAAATAAACCAAATGTAGTGGAACAGGTAAACGTGAATCAATAGTTCACTCTTTCAGAAAATACAAAGGACTAAGGGAAGAGCTGAAGACTTTTCAGAGTAAAGCCAGCATTTATGATGTGGTTGGATCAAAGTCCTCGGGACGTCTGACTGCTGATGTGGCTACGCATGAAATGAGAGTGAGAAGCTGTAAAGCACAGTTACTTACCTGTAACAGGTGATCTCTGGGAACAGCAGGAATAAGTCTTCACATATGGGTACGTCGGTACCGACATAGTCTGCGCGGGAACGCTCCCCAGCGTCCAATTAGAACGCTTTTGGGAGCATCCCACCACGCCTGCGTGCTGCCTTCCCGCCTTTCCAACTGCCTCTCCTCAGTTAAGTTTTAAAGCTGAGACAAAGAGAGAGAGAGAGAGAGAGAGGGAAAGATAGAGATAGAGAGATACAACTCCTAGGGGAGGAGGGTGGGTTGTGAAGACTTATTCCTGCTGTTCCCAGAGATCATCTGTTACAGGAAAGTAACTGTGCTATCTCCAGGAACAAGCAGGAATGAGTCTTCACATATGGGGACTCCCAAGCTAAGATGCCTGGAGGAGTCCCAGCATGTTGCGAATCTGAGAAGGCCATGCTATTTGACAGAACCTCAGGCATCCTGGGGATGGAGGGTAGGAGTAGAACTAAAAAGGATGTGCTATGGAACAGCTGGACTAAACAGGACGCCTAGAGAGAAGACCTGTGTAGATAATATCTAGTAGTAAATATTGAACTGGAATTTAGCAATATGGATCTCACCTGGAGGTATTGTAAAAGGTTTATGGAGGTTCATATGGAGCTGTTAATATGAACCAGCAGAATATCCTCAAGGGATACCTCAATGTAGAGCAGAGGTAATAAACTGTGCAAAAGATAGGTTGAGGTCAGAACCTTTAGGGCGAGAAAAGTCCCAGCGGAGACTGGTGTATTTCAATGAGGCAGGACTTTGCGGCACATGACATTGGTGCACGACCTAGGACTACGTGATGGGTTCATAAGCAGCGATGCAGGACGTCGGTGACTTGCAGCCTGCCTGTTTTCCCTCGCCTGGATCTGTCTGAGGCAATCGGGCTGCGGCTTGGGTTTTTGGAGGTTTTCTCTGGCCGCTTCTGGGATTGCTGGACAGGAACCGTGAATCAGCTGACTGTATGTTTTCCCTCAGATGGGAAAGGTTCCCCCGGGGTTTTTTTCATTAAATACGGTCGCCTTTAACTTTCACTTTCACTTTAATTTCAGTTTAATTTTCCTGGGTTCTTTTGGATTTCTTTTAGTTTTCTTTTAGTGCCCTTGATTCCTCGGGGATGCCTGGGTGGCCAATCTTCACAGAGGGTCTGTCTCGGCCAGAGGAGTCAGAGACAAGTAAGCTGGAGAAGGGGCTGCAGCTGACATGCTGCACAGCGGGAGGCCACTGGTCCGAAGGAAAGGGACGGTTTGTTCGGTTCCACCATGGTTGGAATAGTTTATGTTTATGTTTGTTTAAAAATTTGATATACCGCCCTTCATTACAGCAGGGCGGTATACAATACAGTAGCAAATTGGGGGAGGGGCACAAGGCCCGGAAATATAGAAAGGAACTACATCGTTGAGACAGGAAACAGAGAATAGGAAGCAATAGGTCAAGCGGTTGAGAGCAGGGAGGACAAAAACAAAGAAAAGTGCAGACATAGATAAACCAAGTCAGCTGGGTGTGGCCGGGAGGTTATATGCTGAGGTGAACAGATGGGATTTAAGTAGGGACCTGAAAGTGGTATAGTTATCTTCCAGACGGAGCGGAGTGGGCAGAGTTCCACAGAGCTGGACCAAGGAAGAAAAAGGCAGAATGACGGGTAGACTGTAAATGTGCGCGAGATTGTGGGGGAAGGTGAAGTCAATTAATGTGAAAAGAACGAAGACTACGTGTAGGGATGTGAAAGCGGAGAAGATCAGTGAGGTACTGGGGCGTTTGTGTGTGCAGGACGCGGTGAACCAGAGTTAGTATTTTGAATTTTATTTATTTATTTTTTTAAATATCTTTATTTAGAGTTTCCAAGTAACACAACCAATAAAAAACATAAAACAATGCAACAACATATACAGCAATAGTGGATGACATGATTATGGGCCACCAGCATTCAAAAAGTAACAGATCCATACGCTTATAGCCCAACCCCCCCACCAAATCAATAATTCTAAGTTCCCCTGGTGACGAGTGCTACACCCCAAGGAATCTCCCATAACTATTACCTACGAAGCAATTGCGTATTCAAGGTATCCCATTTTTTAAAGCAAACTTCGATAAGCCGGATTTTGATTTACATATGCTTTCTCGCAAGCATGGTGGAAACACAGCAGACTCCACCAGTATTCCGCATTCAGACTCGTAAAGCTTTTCCAGTGGCTCATGATTGCCTTCAGCACTAAACTTAGCATTTGATCAAGAATCGCATAATCTCGTCTCTCCAATTCCGGAATTCCAGCCTGAGACTTGTATATCACTATACGGTATGTTAAGGACGTCCACATCTGTAACAGTTGGGTCATTCACTGCCACACTTGTTGCCAAAACTTCTTCAGTTCAGGGCAGTAATACAGCATATGCGCTAGTGTGCCAGTATCTTTTTCACAGGACCAGCATCGATTCCCTCCCTGAACCTGCCACTTGGCAACCTTCACCGGCGTCAAATATGCTCGGTGGGCAATAAAATATAGCATTTGTGTGAGCAAAGCAGCTCGCGTTATCCGTATCTGCCTACTCCAAAAATCATTCCACATTCTGGGATTCTCAAGTTCGCCCACTTCAGACTCCCATACTAATTCTGATCCTTTGCATCTTCTCTTCTCTCCATCCCGAACGATAGCAATGAACTTGGATATTAATTGCACACCCATCTTCATCTCCTGGATCTTATAGTGCAATGGTCGACCAGGGCCAACCAACAGTGCTGAGACCCCGGCTTTGCCCAGGCAATGTCTCAGCTGACACCATTGGTACATACAGTTAGTTGGCAAACTGTATTCCTGCTGTAAAGTCAGAAAGGACTTAAACACTTTATTACAAATTAACTGGCCCAGACAGACTATGCCTTGTCTCATCCATGCGCCCCCCAAAAAACTGCGCCCATCAATCTTGAATTTCGGATTTAACCAAATAGTTGTTGCTTCAGTATAATCATGATACTCTTCGGTATTCTTCATTAGGACTTGATACGCTTGCTGGGTAGCATGTATAATCTCATTGTATACGCCATTTGGATCGACCTCCGCGCCAATACGCATCCATAACGGAATTGGCTTGCTCAGTGCTGCTTCAACCCGCAACCACATCTGGTCGCTTGACGTCGTCTCTTCGTCACTCCACTGGGCTCCTTGCTTCAACAGAGCAGCAACATGATACCAATAGAAATCCAGAAAATGCACTCCCCCACGATTTTTAGGCAACTTCAGTTTCCACGCCGCTATTCTTGGTATTTTGTTGCACCATAAAAAAGATAGCATTAACTTCCCCATCTTCGTATAGAATCGCTGCTCAAACAGTATTGGCACCATACTTAATATATAATTTATCTTAGGTACAATAACCATTTTAATGGTTTCCAACCTGCCCCACCAAGTTAAATTCAACGGGGACCATTTGCTGACGTACTCTAGTATTATTCTTTCACACAACGCCATAGTCTGGCTCATTGTATCTTGCATGGTAGTCCCATAGGTTACACCCAGGTATTTAAAAGAAGAGCTCTCCACCTTAAACGGGTATTGGTTTAATGCCGATGTCGAAACATGAGAGTTCAAGGGTATAATCGTCGTCTTAGTCAGATTTAACTTGTATCCTGATATACCAGAATACTCAGTTATTACATCCAAAACAGCTGTCAGCGAGCTGGGTTCCAAAAATAGAAGAAGGTCGTCCGCGTATGCGGACACCTTACTATGACAACCAGCCAAGCTTATGCCAGAAATATTCCTCTGTTGTCGAATTTTCAGTATTAATGGTTCAAGAGCAAGGTTGAACAGCAAAGGTGATAAGGGGCATCCTTGCCTAGTTCCCCTAGTTAGTTTGAACTCAGCCGAAAGCGATCCATTCGCCGCCACGCGTGCAGCAGGCTTGGTATATAGCATTTCCACACTCTTCAGAAAATTCTCTTGTATTCCGAACCATCTCATTGTTCTAAAAAGAAAAGGGAGCTCGACCCTGTCAAAGGCCTTTTCGACGTCCAATGCCAGCCTCACCACCGGCTCCATTACTTGTTGTGCTCTCACCAGTACATGCGCCAGCATACGCCCATTATCCGTAGTCGATCTACCGGACATAAACCCACATTGATCCGAGTGGATTAGCATCTCAATCACTTTACCAAGCCGATTGGCCAGTATGTTGGCATATATTTTATAGTCGGCATTCAACAACGATATGGGTCGGTAGTTCTCTACTTTCTGGGGATCCCTCCCCGGTTTAGGGTGGATGACAATCGTGGCTTCTGCTACGCACCCACATTAAGACACTCTTCCTTGATTCTGCTATAGTATGTTTGCAGTTCTGGTATTAGCTGCTTGGAGAAAATCACGTAGAATTCCACTGGCAAGCCATCCGGTCTGCTCGCCTTCCCTTTTGCCAACTGCCTCATCGCCTGTTGTATCTCCTTGCAGGTAATATCTTCCTCTAGTGACTGCGCTTGTTGTTCTGAAAGTTTTGGTCGGACAATCGTGGAGACGAAATTTGAGAAGGCGCTTTCATCGTGCTCCACTTCAGACTGATAATAATGTAGCATAAAAGTCTTTACACAACTCCAGTATCTCTTCATCTTTCACCAACAATTCCCCAGATAAATCCTTCAGGCCAGTAATCCGTGTCACTGCCTTTTTAATTCTCAACGTGCGGGCAAGTAATGCACTCGCACGATTGTTCTCATGGTAATACACACTCTGCCACGCCTTAATTTGTTTATCCGCTTCCAGATTTAGAATGGAGTTGTTCTGATATCTCAATTTTTGTAATCTCAACAAAACAGTCGTATCTGCATGCTTGGCTAAGAGCCTTTCACCCGCTCGTATTTCCAGGTCCAACTCTGCTAGTCTCCGCTTATCAGTGTCAGACGGCTGCCTGGGTGAGAATCTTCACAGTCTTGGCAAGTGCATATATCTATATGATTTGCAAGGGATTGTGGGCAATGCAGTTCATTCACACCAGACACAGCTGCTGACAATAATTTAGTTGTGCTCAAGTGATAAAGCCAATAAGATATTTATTTATGGGGTTATTTCTCCCAACACAGATATGCTTGGTAGCACATAAATCAGGTTACTTGCTTCCAGTGTTTAACTTGGAAAAACAAAGTCAAAATCAGGAAAACATTCAAACTTGTCAGGCATTAGCTAATGTTTTCTTAGCATATATCAAACAACAAACGAAAAGCCACAAAGAGAGAAAAAAACCTGTTCTTTTCAGGTTAACTTCTGATAACTTCCCACAGATTCAGAAGTGATTCTCTCCTAGCTCACAAGCAATTAGGTAAGGCTCAATTGCTAGCAGTTACCCAGCTGAAACCCCTTAGCTGGCTGGCTTCCTACTGTGTGGCTAGAAATCTTACTCAGGACCTTTTCTGAGTAGATTAAAGAACAAGTTTGTATTTCTTTGTGATGGTTGCTGTACTTTATAACAGAAAATCACCAAAGGAGTTTGGATAGAGAGCAGTCCATATAAACACATTCTTCATCTGCAATCATTCCCCCTTCTTCAACAAGCATGGGTTCACTATCATGGATTGGCACAGATGAATCTCTCAATGGAGCACTTTCAGGAGAATACTTGTTTCCCTGCTGTCTTTCAAGGTTATAGCTAGGGCATAGATCAGTGTTCATACCTGAGCTTCCATTGCTGTTAGAGTTCCTCTCTATATAGCCTGGCCAGTATGTAGTCCAGTTCTTATGTCCAGCCTTCCAATCCAGATCCCTGGACACTGGATCTCTCTTCACATACCTTCTGGCACAGGCCTTAGGGTCCCTTCCATGTGCAGCCGTCTCCCTCACAGGTAGCGTCTGGAGATTCCTAGCTCTGCAGCACCATTCCTCTGGCTTTCCCCAGTCCAATGGTGTATGCTGGCCCTTGAAATGCCTCCCAGTATACGTACTGCTCTGGACTCTTCTAGACCTCTCAAAGGCTTTTCTCTTCCTTCTTCCAAAGGGTTTCTTTCCCTCTCTGTCCGTCCGGTTTGGCTTCTGCTTCTGATGATCCTTCAGATGAAACTGATGATCAAGCTCAAGCTGATTCTCAGGATACTGAGGATAATTCTCTGTAGAATAAACTCTACTTTTATTCTGCCTAGATGAGTGCTCCCCCCTAATACAGCGCAGCTGTGCTGAATCAGGCCCTGCCCTTTGAGATGAGTGCTTAGGGATTACCTCATAGCCCTCCTGATTGAACACACGTTTCCCCACTTCAGCTCCTCTAATGGCTGTTGGAAACCTGGTGCATTCTGGGACTGGTAGTCTTTTATGGGAAAATTCTGTTTTCTTATTTCTACCAGAACTGACAGGTTGCTTGTTCAGAGTCACTTCACCTTTTCTATAGCTCCTTCCTGAGCTATGATAAGCTTCCTTATCACAATCAGCTCTCCTGCGCTGAATATTGAAGAATGTCATATGCCCACGAATGCTAGCTTTAAAAGCTTCCCACCAGGCCCACACTGGCATCTCCAGCACCTGGTTGCATCGGAAGTACTCAGCAATTTCCTCCTGCATGGAGCTCAAAAATTCTTCATCAGCGAGCCATGATCTATCAAAGTGCCATCTTGACTGGGCTCTCCTTGATGTCGCCATATCCAAAGTCAATTGAATGGCAGCATGATCCGACACTGTTTTCGTACACAGTTCAGCAGATGTAATCTGTGGCACCAGTGTCTTAGACACTAAGAAATAGTCAATTCTCGTTTGCATGTTGTGTGGCAAAGAGTAGAACGAGTACTCTCTGTCTCTAGGGTGCAAAAGCCTCCAAGGATCTATCAGTCCCAATGACTCCATCATACTTAGCAGCACTCTACTGGACTTAGGTTTATGTTGCTGTCTGTATGGGGTACGGTCCACTAGCGAGTCCTGTATAATAACAGTGGATCTTCTTGATTCGGGCCATATATCGTCATCAAAGTATACACCTCACCACTGATCTGAACGTTTGCCTTGGCCCATCTCCCTCCAGGATCTATCTTTGTCTCTTCAACAATCGGCACCAATGTTTTCCGCAACAGCATGATTACCCCACCCTTCTTTTTGACCGCTGGGGCTGACAAAATATTTTGGTAAAATCTCCCTCCCACTTTGTAAGATTCTGACAGCGAGAGATGAGTTTCTTGAATGAATACTATGTCCGCATTTTGCTGCTGGCAATACGTTAATATTTTCTTTCGCTTAACAGGGTTAGAGATACCCTGCACATTTAAGGTCAGTACCCTTAATTTACTGCTAGCCATGACGACTAATATGGATCCTTGTGGTAGTAGCACTCGTCACCCACAATCTCATATTCACTCGTGTTTGGTAATTCACAACAAGCTTATATTGCCATATCATCCAACAAACAAAAAAAAACTAACATCTTGCATGGTGAAGCCCATCCCGCCCCCTATGCAATCAAACTCCCAGATCACCCCCCCCCCCTACATCCTCAAGGAATCTTATCTCTCCTCCCTTCCCCCAGCAGACATCAATAAACTACATATACACATCCCATGGCTGTATGCAACCCAACTGGACTACAAAACTGGAGTGGAGGAGTAGCCTAGTGGTTGGGGCAAGGTACTTCAGGCCGGAAGGTCGGTGGTTCAAATCCCACTAGAGGACAGCAACCTTGGGCTGGAAGGACTGGGGTTTCTAGTCCCACAGGTGCTCCTTGTGGTCTTGGGCAAGCCACTTAACCCTCCATAGCCCATGTTCCCTGTAAAATAGTTATCTCCAAGTTATAATGCTCTGTTCAATGTAATTTCAGTTTGTTCAATGTAAACCGCACTGATGCAGAATAGCTCGGTATATAAGAGAATGTAAATAAATAAAAACAAAACATTACTTGTCAACAGCAATACCTCAATAACAAAACTTGGGTTAGCAAGCCCTATTACACATCCAAAAGTTCAAATGTGCCACTCTTTGGGTTCATCTGGCTCATCCCACGATTGTTGCTCACAGGTCGTATCCCCTGACACTGCCGTCATCTATGTTCCAACATCCATGTGCGTGTGGTCTGATCAAAATGACCGCAGTGCTTCTCCGCTGTCAAATGTTCGTGTGGTGTTATCCAACGTTACCCGCATTCTCGCCAGGTAGAAAAGTCCATATCTAGCCTGTAGTTTCTGCATCAGGGGTCTGCATGCCAAAAGATCCTTGCGTCGTTCAACTGTTTTCTTGCTGAGATCCGGGTAAAAGGAAATCTTGTGTCCCTCTAACTGCAACGATTGTCTCTGTTTTGCTACCTGAAGAATCTGCAGGACCTGTGAGTATCTTAGTATTTTAATCACAAAAGGACGCGGTCGCTGCACGCGATTCGTTGCGTGGGAGGGAACACGGTGAGCCTGCTCCAGTTCAAGAGGATTAGTGAAAGTAATTTGCAAAAGCTCTGGTATTAGTTTTCCAAGATATACGATAGGGTCAGCCCCCTCCCGACCCTCCTGTATGCCAGTGATTCTGATATTATTTCTTCTTGCCCGATTACTCTGGTCCTCCATTTGGATTTCCAGCGCCGCAACACGATTAGCCAGAGGGCCCACCCGAGTCAGCATGTTCTCATGTTTGCTAATCTCTGTCTCCACTCTAGATATGCACCCAGACATATCTTGCAGTTTCTCTTTCACCTCCTGCACGTCCTCTTGCAGCTGATTTAGCGTCGCGGTACTGATAGTTATCTCCTTCACAGACCTTAACTCGAGTAGAATCTCATGTATGCCATCAGCAGTCTCCTTCTCCGGCGCCATTTTCTGCGCGGATGATGCCTCCTGTTTCGTGCATTTAACTGCTTGACCAGCTGCTTGATGAAACTCCAACATAGCAGGTTTTAGTGATGACATCGTCTTATTTACCACCCGTGAGATACAGACTACAACGCAGTCTAATAGAGGGGGAGAGGATTAGGATTCTGAAATCAGGGTGGGAGCCACACTTTCAGGCAGCCATCTCACTGTGCGGCAAGCTCCGCCCCCTAGTATTTTGAATTTGATACGATGGTCGACTGGCAACCAAAGAAGGTGAAGCAATAGGGGGGTAATGTGGTCATTGCGAGAAGAGTGGGAGATAATGCGGGCAGCGGTGTTTTGAATAAGCTGTAGCCGACAGAGTTGAACTTTGGTGATCCCAGTGAAGACAGAATTACAGTAGTCTAGTCGTGATAGGACAGTGGATAATGTGAGTGTAGTTAAAGCTGAAGGGGACAAAAAAGGGCATATGGAACGTATCTGTCGAAGGAAGAAATAAGATGTCTTGGCTAGATGCAAAATGTGGTCTTTAAGGGTGAGGTGTGAGTCAAGAAGGGCACCGAGGTATTTAAAAGAGGAGGCAATGGGGATTACAGAGTGATCAAGAATGGGGGCAAGAGAAGGGCAGGGACCACTGAAGATGAACCAGGTGGCTGAAGTTTTGGCGACATTGAGGTGAAGGCAGTTTGAGGAGAGCCAGTTGGAGACGAGAGAGAGACAGGAATTCAAGGGTGCGACATCTGGGTGTGCTGGGCTAGTGTGGTGGATGATGATTATATCGTCTGCATAGAAGAAGGTGGATAGACCGGTCTGTTGAATGCAAAGGGCCAATGGTGCAAGGAACAGATTAAAGAGTAGGGGGGCCAAGACAGCGCCTTGAGGAACACCACAGGGAAGAGGGGTAGCCTTGGAAAAGGAGTGTGGGTCTGTGGAGGGAGCTATGGAGAAGGAACGAGAAGCGAGATAGGAATGGAACCAGTGAAGAACAGCACCTCGGAGGCCTGCATCCTGTAGACGTGAGAGAAGAAGAGAGTGATCTACAAGGTCAAAGGCAGAGGCGAGATCCAAGGAAACCACCAGTGTGATGTCACCACGATCGTGTGAAGTGTGTAATTCGTTGAGAAAAGCAGTTAAGGTTGTTTCCACACTATGGCCCTGACGGAAGCCGGATTGTCGGGGATGAAGATAATTAATAGAATGAAGATGTTGGGATAGCTGATCAGACAAATTTTTCCAGTAATTTTGAGAGAAATGGGAGATTGGAAATTGGGCGGTAGTGAGCGGGAACCAGTGGATCGAGGAGTGTTTTTTTGAGGATGGGGCGTACGAGGGCATGTTTCCAAGGGGAGGGGAAAGTGCCACTAGAGAGACTGGAATTTATTAATGTGCAAATGTGGGGTATTAGGGCAAGGGAGGGCTCCAGAAACCATTTGGTTGGGATGGGATCCAGAGGACAAGTGGTCTTACGAACAGAGGTGAGGGAGGTGATAAGCTCAGAGGTGGTAATAGGGTAGAAAGTAGACCAAGTGTGAGACAGGGAAGAAGGGGAGGAAGAGGGGAGGGGAGGACAAAGGAGGGGGACAGGAAGGAAGACTAGCACGGAGATCGTGGATATTTGTAGTGAAATGTTGGGCCAGTTGGGTGGGAGATGGCATGGGTGGAGGGGGATCAGGGGAGGGACCAGAGTGAATGAATGTGAGGGAACGAAGAACAGAAAAAAGCTGCCGAGAAGGGTTGGCGGCGGAAGTAATAGAGTTGGAGAAGAAGGAGAGTTTGGCTTGATGGACTGAGGAGCGGTAATGCTGGTGAAGATCACGGAATTGAGTGAGAGCGAGGGGTGTGCGATGCTTACGCCAGATGTGCTCCAATCTACAAAGATGGGAGCGCAGAAGGTGAAGATCTGCATGGAACCATGGGTGGCGAGTGGAGGATCGTTTCAGATGGGTGGGCTGGAGGGGAGCAAGAGTGTCAAGAGTTGCTGAGAGTGTGGAATTGAAGACGGTAACCTGGGAGCTTGGGGAGAGAATAGAGAATTCGGAGGGTAGGAGTTGGGAGGCTAGTGGAAAGAGTTGTAAAGTAAGGGGAGTAATTCGAGGCACAGAGGGATGGAGGATAGAGGGGCAAGAGGGGGGTTAGAGGGAGTGGAATGGCAGAGAGCTGCATAGTCCAAAGAAAAGGTTACACAGAAGTGATCAGACCAGGGGAGGGGTTTTACCATAAGATGAGAGATATGAAAAGAAGGTGACAGGGGAGTAATGACGGGATTGAGTATATGACCGGCGGAATGGGTTGGGGAGAGGACAAGTTGCTTGAGGAAAAGATCTTGAAGTAGGGTGACAAAGGAGAGATCCTTGGCAGAGGAAGGGGAATCAAAATGGACATTCAAATCTCCGATGATGATAAGGTTGGGAAACTGCAGGGAAATATCGGCTATAGTAAGGGTGAGAGCTTCCCAAGAGTGGGTTGGAAGGGAAGGGGGAGCATAAAGAAGGAGAAAGTGAATAGGTAGGGAGGAATGGAGGTGAAAGAAGAGGGACTCAGGATAGTGCTGGAGGGAGAAGGACATATGCGCGATAGGGAGAGAGGAGCGGTAGAGCACAGTGACCCCACCGCCAGTCCTACCGATACGGGGAACAGAGATGGAAGAGAAATCAGGTGGGAGGCATCTGGTGATGAGGGGTTGCTCCCCATCTTTAACCCAGGTCTCAGTTAAACAGAGGAGGTCTAATGAGTCCTGTGTGATTAGGTCTTGAATCAGAAGGGATTTGGAGCGTAGTTCAGGGCACCTAACAGCAATGAGCAGAGTGATGGGGAGGGAGGGGAGGAAGATCTGAAAGTAAGGGAGGAGATCAAAGGAGAGCAACGGCATAGGTTAGCGAGGTTACGATGTCTGTGTGCACTCGAGTGTGGGAGCCGACGGGAGTGTGAGGGTCGATTTTCCCCAAACTACAGGAATGGCAGACATATAACTCGAAGTGGGACAGATGGGGAGGGCTGTCGGTAATTGGGAACAGAGAGGGGCAGAAAAGACTAAGTGGGGGAAAGAAGAGGAAGAACCGCAGAAACTTACCGAAGTCGGAGTTGAAAGATAGGCACAGGTCAGGGGTGGGGTGCGAGAGAGAAGTGCCAGACACTGCAAAACGAAGGCACAAATCATTGAGCAAGTCATGAGACCCCAAAAGCGACACCAAGGAGCGAACCTATGGAGCATGTGCTCCTTAGGTGCGCTCCTTCGGCGCGCACCCAAGTCGCGCGCCGCAGCGGCGACAGACGCCGCAGGCAGCATCGTTTAAATAATCGAGAAGGATCAGCTGACTACCTGGGAGTCCACAGCCGCGGACTGCTGCGACCTTGCCTCTCCAGGCCTGCCCATGTTCCCAGCAGTCCTTAGACGAAGGTGGTTCAGGGGTCTTTCTCCCGAGTTCCACCTGCTTATGCACCAGGCGCTTTGCATGGGAGGGCGACAAGCAGGTGGCCATCCCTCCGAGCCAGAATGCAGGTGAAGGAGAGTTAAAAAAACAAACAAAAAATAACCCAAGAACCCCCTCACCTCCAGAATAAACAGAAGAGCTGGCTGTACCTCTTTGGGGGGGAGGGACTGGGCTCGGCCAGGCGTGGCCTTGTCAGGGATCCAGGGAAAGACACTGAATCCCTTCACTCAGACTTGGAGGAGGCTGTGTTGGAAGCAGAGCCAGAGGGGCTCGAAGGAGGGGAGATCTCGGGTGAGAAGGAATCCTGTATAATTCGGGTCTTCCACATAGGAGAACTGGCAGGTCTTATAGTGGAGTCCCTATGACCCGTCTGTACCCCTGTCCAGATCAGGGGAGGGAGCTTTTACGTTCTCCGAAGATTGATGCCATGCTGTCAGCTGTGTCCGGGAAGTCTTTCCTGGTCGAGAGCAGTACAGAGCTCAAATATGTGTAAGATAGGAAGTTGGATGCCTGGTGGAAGTAGGCTTTGAGTATTATTGCCTGGTCTCAGCAGGCATTGGTCTGTAGGGCGTTTGTAGTATGGACACATCTGTACTGAGCCTAGGGAAGTCTAGAATCAGTGGAATGTTCCTCCTATGCCGGTGGTAGCAGCGGCATGGCTGGAGTCAGGGACAGTATATCTGCCAGATGCCCTCTCTGATTGGCGCAGGGGTCTTCCAAAGGCATGGCCTCAGTGATCGCTTTTCACCAATGTCTGTGACTGAGTAATTGGGCAGCAGACGTCTCCTCCATGGCCCAGTTAGTTATGCTTCTGTTTAGGGAGAAGCTGCTATTCGGGGAGGAGCTGGATAAGCTGGTGAAAGTCTTGGTGGCGCCAGCACAGGGTCAAGCCCGAGATTTCAGTTGGTCCATGCCATATGCTTTGCGCCTTATCAGAAGGGCCGTTTCTCTCCTCGAGACCAGGGGTTTCGAGGGACGGGATAAGGCTATTATGCCGCAACCCTCTCTGGGGGCCTGCAGAAATCTCAATGAAGCGTGGAAAGCTTAGGCAGGGGGCAGTTGGCAAGAGCGGGTCTTTTTACCCTGCTGGGGTTCCCATCACATCCAAGGTGTCTTGGTGCTCGTCCCTGATGGTTATGGGATGGAGTTCGCAGGGCCTTCTCACACTGTCCTCCTTAAGGTCTCCTTGAAAAGCACAGAGAATGGCACAGGCAGAGTGAGGCATCTTACGGTGACTTCTCCGCAGCAGGTTATGGACCCACTGCCACTGAGGTCGGATGGTTGCAGTCAAAACTCCATTTAAAGAAGGTCAGCTGCTGCCTATGGAGGCTTCGTTTCTGCATGGGGATACTCCGGTCTCATACTGCCTATGGCCACTCCACCCTGAGTGCGCCCAATCTCCCTGATCTCGGAAGCTAAGCAGGGTCGGGCCTGGTTAGTACCTTGGATGGGAGTCTGCCTGGACATACCAGGTGCTGTGGAAAGGATGAGTTCTTTGACCTCACTTGACCTGATAATGGCAGAGTGGCATAGCCCCAGCAGTCACAAGGGTTATCAGTTTTTCTGTGTTGCTGTGCCCAGGGGCCACTTTCAATTTCAGGTTTTGCCCTTCAGCCTGGCAGCAACTTGTGCATTTTCACCTAGGTAATGGTAGTGGTGAAGGTGTTTCTACGCTGGGAAGGTCTCTCGGTTCAGCCTTATCAAGACTACTGGCTAAGAGTCAGCTGGTGCCAATGTAAGACCTATATTGCCTGGATGCTCATTCCAATAAGAGGAGGCAAGGTATTTCTCCCGCAGAAGAGGCCTCAGAACCAGTGGCAGGGGGTGAAGATTCACCCCTGTAGTTAATAGCCGGCAGCGAGACGTTGCCTTCAGCTGTTAGGATTCATAGCGGCAAACATCAAGCTGGATCCTTGGACTCACGCCCACATGTGCCCATGGCAAGGGATTTACTGCACCAGGGTCCCACTAACGGCATCCTCTGTCATAGAGTCTGCTCGGTTCTCGGGCCACCCAGCGCATGTTCGGGTGGAGGTGGCAGCCTGGAGGTTGGCAGCCGGGATGCCCCTGGAGTCACCGTGATGGATATCGGATGCCAGCCTAGCGGGCTGGGGAGCTCGCTGGGAAGGCGACTTCCTCAGGGGCAAGGGATTCTGAAGGAGCGGGGCTGGCCCTTCAACGGACTGGTGATGAGGGCGGTCCTTCTGGCTCTGAAAGTCCCTCTCCCCTTTCTCTAGAGGGATTGGGCAGTGTGACTCTTCACGTTGAGGCTACCACGGGGGCCTACATTAATAGTTGAGGCACTGGTAGCGTACACCTTGAAAACAAAGCAGGAGTCATCTGGAATTGGTACGGAGAGCTGCCTGCAGGTGGGTACTGTGATAAGGAAGCTTATCATAGCTCAGGAAGGAGCTATAGTAAAGGTGAAGTGACTCTGAACAAGCAACCTGTCAGTTCTGGTAGAAATAAGAAAACAGAATTTTTTGCCATAAAAGACTACCAGTCCCAGAATGCACCAGGTTTCCAACAGCCATTAGAGGAGCTGAAGTGGGGAAACGTGTTCAATCAAGAGGGCTATGAGGTAATCCCCAAGCACTCATCTCAAAGGGCAGGGCCTGATTCAGCACAGCTGCGCTGTGCTAGGGTGGAGCACTCATCAAAGCAGAATAAAGCTAGAGTTTATTCTACAGATAATTATCCTCATCCTCAGTTTCATCTGGGAGATCATCCTCCTCAGAATCAGCTGGGATATCCTCAGCTTGGACGTCTTCATCATCTGGAGGATCATCAGGAACAGAAGCCAGACCGGACGGACAGAGAGGGCAAGAAACCCTTTGGAAGAAAGAAGAGAAAAGCATTTGGGAGGTCTAAAGGAGTCCAGAGCAGTACGTATACTGGAAGGTATTCCAAGGGCCAGCATACACCATTGGACTGGGGAAAGCCAGAGGAATGGTGCTGCAGAGCTAGGAATCTCCAGAGGGTACCTGTGAGGGAGACGGCTGCACTTGGAAGGGACCCTAGGACCCGTGCCAGAAGGTATGTGAAGAGAGATCCAGTGTCCAGGGATCTGGATTGGAAGGCTGGACATAAGAACTGGACTACATACTGGCCAGGCTATTTAGAGAGGAACTCTAACAGCAATGGAAGCTCAGGTATGAACACTGATCTATGCCCTAGCTATAACCTTGAAAGACAGCAGGGAAACAAGAATTCTCCTGAGAGTGCTACATTGAGAAATTCCTCTGTGCCAATCCATGATATTGAACCCATGATTGTTGAAGAAGGGGGAGCGGTCTTAGATACAGGCTGTGAATATATGGATTGCTCTCTGTCTAAACTCCTTTGGTAATTTACTGTTACAAAGTACCACAACCATCACAAAGAAATACAAACTTGTTCTTTAATCTACTCAGAAAAGCTCCTGAAGTAGGATTTGAGCCACGCAGTAGAAAGCAAGCCAGCTAAGGGGTTTCAGCTGGGTAACTGCTAGCAATTGAGCCTTACCTAATTGCTTGTGAGCTCTGAGGGAATCACTTCTGAATCTATGTGTGAAGATATAAGAAGTTAATCTGAAAAGAACAGTTTTTCCCTTCTTTGTGGGTTTTGCTTGTTGTTTGAAACACTGCTAAGAAAATATTAGCTAAAGCCTACAGAAAAGACCAGTTTGTTACCAACCAGGTCTTTATTCTTTTCATTTGATTGCCTGACAAGTACATCTGTTGTTTTCCTGATTTTGTTTTTCTAAGTTTAACACTGAAAGCAAGTATCCTGTTTTATGTGCTACCAAGCATATCTGTGTTGGGAGAAATAACCCCATAAATAAATATCTTATTGGCTTTACACTCAAGCACAACTAATTATTGTGAGCAGCTGTGTCTGGTGTGAATGAACTGCATTTCCCACAATCCCTTGCAAATCATATTGATATATGCACTTGCCAAGACTGTGAACATTCTCACCCAGGCAGCCGTCTGACAGTACGGCGAGACAGCGAATTGCCTGAGTTGAGGACGACTGGACCTGAAGGAAAGGATGATCAACAGCGATGTCTACGCCCAATTAGGGTGACGGGATGACATGACGGTAATGGAGCTGCTGTTGTTTCTGGACAGCCAAGGTGAGCCGGCTCTTCAGCTCAAGGCGTAAGCTTATGTCAGAGGACTTGAATGTCCTGGTGCAGTGGTGGCACCAGGGCATTGAGTCACACGGGGGACTGGTCATTCTAATTGCCCCTGAATGGCCAAGGCGCCCTGGTTATGCAGACTTGCTCTGTCTGACAGCAGACAAACCATGACGTCTGCCAATCCAGGCCGACCTTCAGATCCGGGATAGGGTGTCAAGGCCTCTAGTAGATTTTGAGAGGGCTCAGTGGGGAAAGGGGGGCTGCTCAGTGCCGGTGTTGGCGCCTTGGGAAAGTCCCTTAAGACAATCATGGTCTTGTACCTGAGGGTGGCGACCTTTTTTGAGGCCTGTTGTGCGGAGTAGTCATCCCGGCCGTTCAGGGCTTGGGGAATTGAGGGTACAGACTGGCCTATAGTCTGGACTGGAGAAGGGTCTGGTTTCTACCTCCCTGAGGCAGGGGGTCTGCACTGGCCTCTTATTGTGGTTGAATACAGGAGGGATATTGGGAGCTCACCCGGAGGTCATCCATTTTCTTTGGGCGGTCAAAAAGCTCCAGCCTCCATTGCGGGTAGTAGTGTTGCCACCCTGGGATCTCGGCTTGGGGTTGTCTGGGCTGGCGGAGCCGCCATTCGAGCTTTTGAACCGGCACAGTGAAGAATTGGATACGTCACATGATGTTTCTGGCGATCTGCTTGGTCAGGAAGATCTTGGAGCTCCAGGCGTTGTTTACAGGGAACGTCTTCCCTCTATCCGCATGGAAGAGGTGGTGCTGTCTCCGGTGTTCTCGACGATAGTGCCAAAGATGGTCTCAGTGGTCCATTTAAATCAGTCGGTGACTTTGCCTGTCTTGGGGAACTGGCAGGTCCACAGCTCCGTTCTCTAGAGGTCTGAGGGGTGAACTTGTGGGGGTATTTTGAATAGGGAAGTTCACTTTTTCAGAGAGTGGATTGGTGTTCACGCTCTCGGGAGAGTCGCAAAAGGGACTATCCGCGGCTAAGGCTTCCTTCTCTAGGTGGATCAGAGAAGCAATTACATATGTGTTACAATGGCAGAGTGTACCAGCGGGACTTGGGACTCATTCGACCAGCGCACAGACTGCTCCCTGAGCGGATTATGGCTTAGTTCCGCCGGGGGGGGGGGGGGTGGTTAACTGGAGGGCGACTGTCTGTTTGTTTGTTTCTGCACATGTTCGTAAAGCACTATTGTCTGGATGTTCAGGTGGCAAGGGAGGAGAGATTCGATGTGGCGGTATTTCAGGCCATACTTGCAGGTTCCTCCCATGATTAATACAGCTCTGATACATCCCAGAGCTGTGGGATGGGACTGGACTGGAGAGACCATAAGGAAGGTGAAATTAGACTTGCCTGCTAATTGTTGTTCCTTGAGGATCTCCAGTCCAGTCCCAGAACCCTCCCGGTTACAGTGGCAGTGACAAGGACGACGAGCCGGGCCTGAAGTGGAGCAGCATATAAAGAAAGTGCCTCGGACAGTCAGCCATCAAATTTATGGGGCCTTAAGCTGAAACCTTTACTGCAGTGGTGGGCAGGTAAGCTTCTTTGTCTGTTAGGGCCCTTGTTAAACATTACAGGTAATTTCATTATTTCTTGTTGGAATGTCAGTTAACTACTTATTTTGTTTTGCTCCTGTGAGTCTGCTTTGTCAATAGGTTACTGAGGCTGGTAGGTGGTGCCAGCTACCTAAGTATGCTGATGTCATCAAAAGATGACATGCTCAGTCTCCAGGCTGCTGTAAGAGCTACACTTCCCAGAGGTGTGGGACTGGACTGGAGATCCTCAAGGAACAACAATTAGCAGGTAAGTCTAATTTCACCTTCTCCGGGGACAGCAGGAATCAGTCCTCACAAATCTCCCACCTCCCCTTGGAGTTGCTCTCTTTTTGCCATCTCGTCCTATGATATATTGAGGCAAGATGGCATCTGCCTTCATGTCAGAATGACATTTTTCTTTTTCTTTCATACGAGTCTAGAGGATGCCTTTTGTTGCACTTTACAAAAATAAAATCAGGTGCTGTTTAAAGCATTTTTTTGTTGGTCACAGCCTTTGTGCAGTGGTGATATATTTTATTTTCTTATTTGTCTGTTGGCTTTTTAGTGCATATAACACCTTTATGAACATAAGTCATCCAAGGTCCCTAGTTAACACATTTATCTCATGATCATAGTAAATATATGATTTAATTTCAGATATGGGCATTATGTTTTTAGGGACACATCACAAAGCCAATTAGACTGCCTATTGCGAATTATAATTGCATTACTTAATTATAATATGTTATTTTCTGCAATGCTTTCTGCTCTCCTTTTCAGTTATACTTGGGTCACCTTTCTGATGTAAGTGTTTCATTTAAAAAAACAACTTATTTTTGGTGATCAGATAGATATTTCTTCATGATTGTTTCCAAGTAGGGGTCATTTTAATCATTGCATGTTTCTCCTTATAGCAAGAATGTATGATTAAGTGCAATTATATCAGTCTTATATCTTTTACAAACTATAGTTTTTGTACTGCTTTAGATTTATACAACAAACATTACTCATTGTTCAAGAAGTCACTTGTTCCTTTCCTATGCCTGTGTAGTCTACAATAGGACACTGTCTCCTAGTCCATGACATGGGGATGTGCAGAATTATGCTCCAGACACATGAAAGTTTCGAAGCAATTTTAGAAACTTGCAAGCCCAGCAACATAGATGCATCTGTGATGGCATTCTGTAATAGACACCTAAATCTCTTGCCACATACATGTCTCAGCCTGCCATTTTGCAGAGACAAGCATCAGTACAGGAGCCAAGGAAAGGGTTTGTTTAGTTATCTGTATACTTTTTTTGGAGTGGCAAAAAGTACTGGAGAAATGAGGGGGCTTTGTAGATGCCTGTTTGTACCCATGGGTGATATTGATATGGACATGTCTGTTGCAGAGTCCAAATATGCAGTGCTGTTCTACAGTCAGGTGAACATGTGTATCTTTGTGATAATGCCTCCCCCACCTGTAGAACAGAGATGGCACTATATGAAAGCACTATCACCTTCTTTTTTTTGCAGGTCATCCCTCTCCCTATGCACCCAAATATCCTTCTAGCTTTTGCTGTCTCCCTTTCTACCTGTTTGTCCACTTCAAGTTCATCTGATAAGATCACCCCCAGGTCCTGCTCTTCTTTTGTGCATTCAAGTACTTCACTTCTATATACTGTACCGCTTCCTTGGGACTTTTCAGCCCAAATGCATGGCATAGTATATTTTAGCATTACATTTTGCTGCCAAATTTAAGCCATTTTTCAAGCTGTGCTAGATACCTCCTAATGTTATCCACACCTTCCAGGCTGTCTACCCTATTGTAGGTTTTGGTATCATCCACAAAAGAGGCAGACCTTTCCTGACAGACCTTTCACAATAAAACTTGCAAAACTGTTAAAATGAACAAGACCAAGGACCCGATCCCCAAGGCATGCTACTGTTAGCACCCCCTATCTTCAGAGTAAACTCCTTTTACTATGCCTTCTGGTGCTTCCCACTTAACTAGGTTCTTACACAGCCATTCACTTCAAGCAGGGCTGACTAAACAGGTGAGCCAATGAGGCACTGGCTCAGGGTGTAGAACATTTAAGGGGGCCTGAAGCCTGCCTCACTGACTTGCCCCTTTTCAACCCATTTAAACGGCTCCGGGAGCATTCTTTACCCCAACTGCTGTGCTGCCTTACAAGCCTCTGGACCGCCACGTTTATAAAGGTAAGCACAAACATTTACTGTTTCTTGCAAGAAACAGTAAATGCATGCTACTGCCTTTAGAAACACTGTGGTCCGGTGGCTTAAATGGCAGCATGGTAGCGGGAGCAAAGAGAAATGCTTCTGCAGCTGTTTAAATTGGCTGAGAGAAGATGATTGAAGTAACCGAGGGGGGAGAGAACTGGAAGGGAGCAGACACTTGGGGATGAGATGGGACTGGAATGGGGCTGACAGTGGGGGTGGAGAGGGACTGGAAGGGAGCTGACATTCGGAGGGAGGGCACTGGGACTGGAAGGGAGCTGACACTCTGAGGGGGGGAGGCACTGGGACTGGAAGGGAGCTGACATTCGGAGGGGGGGCACTGGGACTGGAAGGGAGCTGACACTCGGAGGGGGGAGGCACTGGGACTGGAAGGGAGCTGACATTCGGAGGGAGGGCACTGGGACTGGAAGAGAGCTGACACTTGGAGGGGGAGGCACTGGGACTAGAAGGGAGCTGACATTCGGAGGGGGGAGGCATTGGGACTGGAAGGGAGCTGACACTCAGGGGGGGGAACTGGGACTGGAAGAAAACTGACACGGGGGAGGCTGGAAATACAAGGGCTGACCACTGGAAGGTGCTGTGGTGGGGAACTGGAAAGGAGCTGACATTTGGGGATGGTACTATAAGGGGGCTGGATGGTGGGGAAGGGGGACTAAAAGGGGCTAGAGTGGTTGAGGGGGACTGGAAGGGAGCTGACACGGGGGGCTGGGAATGCAAGAGGGAGGAATGGCCTAGTGGTTGGGGCAAGTTACCTTGGGCCGGAGGGTCAGCAGTTTGAATCTCACTACAGGAAGCAACCTGGGGCCAGAAGGACTGGGGTTTCTAGTTCCACAGGTGCTCCTTGTGGCCTTGGGCAAGCCACTTAACCATCCATTGCCTCAGGTACAAAACCATAGATTGTGAACCCTTTGGGACAAGGGAAAAATATATATACTGTACCTGAATGTACACCACTTTGACTGGTAGAAAAGCGATATATAAGCCAAGTTAAATACATAAGTGGGAGGAGTGGCCTAGTGGTTAGGACAAGGTACTTCAGGCCGGAGGGCCGGGGGTTCAAGTCCCACCTGGGGACAGCAATCTCAGGCCGGAGGGACTGGGATTTCTAGTCCTATAGGCACTCCTTGTGGTTTTGGGCAAGCCACTTAACCCTCCATTGCCCATGTTCCCTGTAAGTATTAGCGTATGTGTGTCATATCCCCTCGTGTTAAATGTATCTCCCAATTGACCGCTTTGACCCGGTGAAAAGCAGGATATAAATACAGCTAAATAAAATAAAATAAATAAAATAAATAAATAAATAAATAAGGGGCTGACACTGGAAGGTACTGAACGGAAACAGCCTTGCAGTACTGTGGGGCTGTTTGTGATCATTGCCACCGCTGCAGGTCCCAGAGATTTGTTTCTAACTTGTAGTTTATTCTTTACAAGATGAAGGTCTGTTTTCCATGTGCTGCTGAAGTGTGGGGTGCTATTAACATGTTGGTTCTGGGTAGGAATCTGTAGCAGAACAACTTGTTCTGCTTTCCCTACTGGAGGTGTGCTGAAGTACTAGAATATTTGAACTACTGCCTTTTTCATAGGTAGGGTTGATGCAGTTTGAATTTTTGGAGTTGATGCTAGTGTAGTATAGTCAGCCTTTGAGTGTTCATTTTCAGGGTTTTGTATTAATACACACAATATCTTGCAGTGGAGGGAGTTTGTGTTATTGTCATTGATGTAACACTAGAATTTGAACAGACTCTATATTGAGTTGTAAAGTGAAACGCCTTACTTCTGTTCTACATCTGTTGTGAGTTTTATGGGTTAGCCTGGGAATGATTCAAATGAATGAATAATTATACTCTAATGGACTGATTGTTTAGCTATTTTAAATGGCATGATATTATGGATAATATCAGGCCATTTAAAATAGCTAAACAATCAGATATGATCTGTTTGTATGTGGACCATGGTAGGGGAGGAACGAGGTGGGCCAGAAAGTTGTCCAGATAGCGGTGATGTTTAGCTAGTGTTCAGTTAAGTTGTATGTTTAGTTTAGGTCTGCTGAATAGTAGGCGCATACTAAACAGAGTGCCAACAGTCACTGTTCTATCCATATATTCAGCCCCGCTACCTATGTGGATAGTGCCAACTGAATATACAAATTACTTAAATGGCAGTATGGTGACAGTGCTGGCTGAAAATTT
The DNA here is from genome assembly GCA_033557465.1 of Ichthyophis bannanicus. NCBI lineage: Eukaryota > Metazoa > Chordata > Amphibia > Gymnophiona > Ichthyophiidae > Ichthyophis > Ichthyophis bannanicus. The sequence continues at coordinate 513,981,139 of CM066031.1, read as the reverse complement.
ACCCCTATTTGTGCAGCTCATACTGCAAGATTGGCCCCAAGGGGGTGCAAAAACAAAGGCTGGCACAGGGCTCCACAGTTTCTTGAGCTGGCCCTTCATTAGGGTCCATCCCAAGGGCACTCGGCTTATTTATAAGTTGCTGATATGGAACACTGTCTATTACTACTTATCATTTGTATAGCTCTACAAGGCATATGCAGCGCAGTACATATAGATGTAAGAGACAGTATCTGCTCATCAGAGTTTACAATCTTATCAAGGTGAAGAACATCACAAAACCGGGGACTAGATTGTGGTAGATACACATAAGTGTCGAAGGCTCTTGAATTCTCTGGTCACCCAGTCTAAGAAATTAATCAGATTCATCTCATAAGAACTTCTAGTAAAGCCATACTGTCTTGGATCCTGTAATGCTTGGATTCCCAAAATACCACACAATTCTCTGCTTTAGCAGCATTTCCATGAATTTACTCACCACAGAGGTCACACTAATCAATCTGTTGTTTCCAACCTCTTCTTGACTTTCTCTTTTGAGGACAGGCACCACATTTGCCCACCTTCAGTCTTCCGGTATCACTCCTGACACTAAAGAAGCATTGAAAAGGTCAGCCAGAGGAACTGCCAGTATTTCCTGATGTTTTTCAATACTTTCGGATCAATCCCATCCAGCCCCAACTCTTTATCCACTTTTAATTTTGCCAGCTCCTCATGAGCACAGTCTTCTGAAAATCATTTGCGTTTTACCTCACTGCCATTCCTATTTGTGTTTTTCTGAGGTCTCATTCCTGGCCTTTTATCTGTGAGCACAGACCAGAAATCTTTTATTAAGTAATTCTGCTTTATTCTCACCGGTCTCTACATATTTCTCCCCTTCACCCTTGACGCTCGCAGTGCTAACTTTGCAGTTCCTTCTGTCCCTAACACGCCTAAAAAAGTCTTGTCCCCATATTTTACTGTATCTAGGACCGGGACAAGCACCAGGCAGGCTAGGCTGTCATTTAGGGCAGCAACCTCTGGGGGTGGCAAAGAGCAGGGTATTCAAAGCTAAACAATAGATTTTGACAGTGGTCTGCTTAGGGCGCCAACACCTTGAACCAACTCTGGGACCAGCCCCGACTCTATTGGCTATTTTTCCTTCTATCTGTATATTTGCTTTCCTGACTACTTTACTAGCTCCCTTTAGCTTATCTAGATATTGTTGTTTGTCTTCCTCTTTCTGTCATCTCTTATAGTTTATGAAAGCTAATCTTTTTCTTCCCCTTTTTAGATACTACTTTTGAAAAGCACAGTGACCACCATTTCCTCTTACTTTTATTTGTTTTGCTAACAAAAATGTTTGCCTTTAAAATATCTCCTTTCCGTTTTGCCAACTACTGGTTCTTAACCTTTTTTGTACCGTGACCCCTTTTACCATTGGTCAACTTGTGATGACCCCAATGATAAAATCAAATGCGTCTCTCTTCCTTTACCGTTTAACGCATTGTTGCTTTAATAATTTGTTGAATTATTAATATATTATAGGCCTTTGCATTATGTTTTTATTTATAAAATTTACTTATTTAAACCACAATAATTAATCCCAAAAACAAGTAACAATATTTGATTTCAAAATTATTATGATTTTGTAGTCAAATCACTAATATGAAATAAAATTATTTTTTCTACCTTTGTTGTCTGACCAATTTATTCTCTGATCATGCTGGTCCCGATCTGAGGCTTCTGCTTTCCTGTCTTTTCTTAGCTATCTTTCTGTGGTCTATGGTCCATCTGCCATTTCTTATCTCTTCTTTCGTTTTCTTCACTTCTTTCCTTCAGCCTATTTCCAGTCCCAGTAACCCTCCCCAGTATCAGCCCCTTTCCAGTCCTCACTCCCAGTACCTTCCACTGTCAACTTGCATTCCCATGACTGCCACTGGTGTCCATTCCCTTCTAGTACAAATACCATTGCAGCCCCTCTCACATCCACACCCTTCCAGTTCCATTCTCCCATCCCCTCGTATCAGCCCATTTGTAGCCTTGGCCTCCAGTTTTCTTCCAGGGCCAGCAGCTCTATCCTCCCCTCCCCACAATCAGCCCATTCCCAGTCAAAGCCCCCCCAATTAGCTCACTTCCAGTGTTAGTCCCCCCTCAATCCCATTACCAGTGCTAGCCTCCCCTAATCAGCCCAATACTAGTCCTACCCCCCATCAGCTCATTACCAGTCCTAGCCTCCACTAATCAGCCCATTTCCAGTCATAGCCCTCCGATCAGCTCATTTCCATTGCTAGTCTCCCATCAGCCCATTACCAGTCCTACCCCCCATCAGCCCATTACCAGTCTTACCCCCCCATCAGCCCATTTCCAGTCCTAACCTCACCAACCATCCCATTTCCAATGCTAGTCCCCCATCAGTCCATTCCCAGTCCTACCCCCCTTGATCAGTCCATTCCCAGTCCTAGCCTTCCCTAATCAACCCATTACCAGTCCTAGCCCCCCATCTGCCCATTACCAGTGCTAGCTCCCCCATCAGCCCATTATAATCCTAACCCGCACTGTTTCTCCCCTCTGTCCAGCATTTATCCCGTCTGTCCAGTATGTCCCCCTGTCTCTCCCCTTTGTCCATGTCAGCCCCCCTCCCTCCCTCCATGTCAGCCCCCTCTGTTCATGTCAGCCCCCCTCCCTCCATCCATCCATGTCAGCCCCCCTCCCTCCCTCCATCCATCCATCCATCCATCCATCCATCCATCCATGTCAGCCCCCTCCCCCCTCTGTCCATGTCAGCCCCCCATCTGTCCATGTCAGCCCCCCTCCCTCCATCCATGTCAGCCCCCCATCTGTCCATGTCAGCCCCCTCCCTCCATCCCTGTCAGCCCCCCTCTGTCCATGTCAGCCCCCCCTCCCTCCCTCCCCCCCTCCCCCATGTCAGCCCCTTTGCAGGTTCCCTGCCTCCTCCTCCCCTCTCCACATGTCTGCCTCCTTCTTCTGCAGCCGCGGCTCCCTGTCTCTTAGGGAACCGCGGCTGTGCCTGTGAATCCGTTGCGGAGCCTTTCTGTCTTTAAACGGGCTCTGTGTAGCATTGTCCCGCCTCCAAAGGAAGTGGTAAACAACTTCCTTTGGAGGCGGGACAATGCTGCACGGAGCCTGTCGAGAGACAGGAAGGCTCTGCAACGGTTTTACAGGCATAGTTGTGGTTCCTTAAGAGGCAGGGAGCTGCGGCTGCATTAGAAGAGAGGCAGTGAGTTTTCCGCTGCCGAGAAGTGGACTCGGCAGCGGCAGCAACTTGTGCGCTTTTTAAAAAAAAAATTTTAACTTGGCCGAGTGAGGCGACGCCCGCTAAATCCTTTGGCGACCCCCGTGGGGGTCGCGACCCACAGGTTGAGAACCGCTGCTACAGAAGTTCCCATCCAGCTATCTACTCCTTGAATGTATTCCCCCATCTTTGCAAACTTTCCTGCTCACAGTATTAGTTGACAGAGGTAATTTGGAATCTTGCAACTCCATCTGCTTTTAACTTTAAGGACACCTGGAATACTTTTGCCTTGATTTGTAACCTCACTATCAGAATGTCCTAACCTCCCTGTATCCTTCAAAGAAACATTATTCTCAATCTTATGCCCCTGGCAACTATTAGCTTCCCCCCCATTATCCAGTTTAAAAGTTGTGCTGTCTGGTTCCATCCTGGTTAAGGATGAGCTCATCCTTCTGGAAAAGGTCCCCTTTTTCCCCTGAATGTTGTCCAGTTCCTAAAAAATCGAAATCCCTTTTTCCTGTACCATTGTCTCATCCAAAGTTTGAAACTCCGGAGCTCTGCTTTCCTTTTGGGTTTTGCTTCTAGAACAGGGAGCATTTCTTAGAATGCTACTCTGGAGACTCTGGATTTCAGCTTTTTATCTAAAAGACTAAATTTGGTGTCCAGAGCCTTCCTTCCACAGTTTACTATGTCATTGGGGTCCATATGCACAATAACAGCCTGCTCCTATCTAGGTGATGTGTGAGACATGCCACTGTTATACCAGGCAGGCAAATGATTGAGTGATCCTCACGCTTACAGGCCACCTAGCGATCTACATGCCTAATGATTGAATCACCAGTGATCCCCTTCCACCCAGGGGTGTCAACTTGTCTCGTTTCCTTTTTTCCGCAGAGCCCACCAGATGTCTGTTTCTCCCGGGAAACACATCCGTTTTTTAAATTTTTTTACTATTTTCAGGTCTTGCACCGGTACTTTTCCCACCCCCGAACAAAGACCCAGGCTGCCAGTGAAAAAGAAAAAGCGCGAGCGCTAGTCACGAAGGACAAAAACCGAAAAATCAAGCCGGACTCGATACCGGTGTACTGATCCGAAGGCAGGAAGGGGAACTGGTGTCGATCCGGTAAGGGAAAGAAACAAATTTCTAACTTTTTAATCTTTTTCCACGGTGAGAGTTGGACAACGTCCGGAGGGCTTCATGGAAAAAAGGAGTCTGAGCAAAATGGCACTCTTGGGCGGGAAGGGGACCGCACATGCATGATGCCATTCCCAAAGGCTTTCTCTGAAAGCTGGGGATTTGCTCCGCACGAGGGCTCCGTCGGCGCCTACATCAGCCATATGTGAAGACTGATTCCTGCTGTCCCCAGAGACACTGTTCCCTCTAAGCTGTGCACATGTGCGCGCACACACACCTCGCCGAACGAGCGCACATACTTTACAATAGAGCGCACAAAAATTACGGTTCTGATTCTGATAGAAAACAACACAGGCGTCTTAAAATTTAAAAGTTGTGATTGTTATTACTAGAAATTTTCCGCTTCGTTTAGTAATCGTCTATTTTCATTTAATTTGATTAAAGTCAATGTGGCGTACATACTGTATTCTGACGTGTAGTCAAATTTTAAAGTATATAACTTCGAGTGTCGTTATGTGGCGCACAAAAATGTAACCTTCCTTCAAAAGCTGCACAGCTGATATTTTATGCGCACACAGCCTACAGAAAATTAGAGGGAACATTGCCCAGAGAACACCTGTTACAGGTGAGTAACTACGCTATATACTCTATGCATGTACATTTATGTCCCAACTCTGCCCCCGCGGAGCACCTTCACACAATATATTAAGTTTACATATTTATAACTTTGCAAATGGCAACGCACTTTTATAAAAGCTTTTTTCCAGGGACAAAACTGATTTATAAACAGACAAAGCTTTATAGAAGATTAATCCCCTTCAGGGGCAGAATTCTGAATAAGAAGAGGTAATAAAGAACTCTTAAATTATATGGTTTCACAAAAACTGAGCTCTGCTACATACAAAGGCAATGTACAAACGCAGTGCTTTAATCATATAATGCACAATGTTAACAGTTAACAAAACTGGAAAAGAGATGGGATGGTATAACTAACTATTCAAGCTTGTCTTAGCATGCAGTAATCATGTACACAGGTTCCACCTGATATTCACCCTTAATTTAATGTTTGGCAGTGATTCAAGATTGCCTTAGGACTTGCAAACAAAAGCAGATGATGCTGAAGAAGCTAACAGTGGGGATTGCTGGATGAAGAAGCAGATAGTATTTAAAATAAGCTTATGAAATAGCAGAAATAAAAGTGCCTGAATTGTAAAACTTGTCAACTTTGAATTTAGAAACATACGTAATGAATTCTAAAATTCATATCCACATGCGACTCTGCATGGCACTTAAAAACCACAGGAAACAATGGCTGCTGAACAACACTGAGAGAAGCCACCAGTAAGATTGGGTATCAACTGGGGTGTACTTTTTCATTTTGGCTAGTAGTAAACTCTACCCACACTCTGACATCTGCTTACATACTCTTAAAACACCATGGGGTTCACTAGGGCATGACAAAAGCGCCCCTTCGTGCAGCCATTGTGTAGCATTCGATGCAATAATTCACCAAAAATTAGACCGTATTGAGGGAAAGTTTTATCTTGTTTTGTTTCTTATTTGAAGAATGGATAACAGAAAACTTTCTGTGACGAGACTACCTCTGGTGTTTGATCATGGCTCTCCTCAAGGTTCACCTCTTTCAGCAGTTCTGTTTAACATATGTTGTCATTTTGCAACTTATTGTGGATATTTGAAAATTGTTTTTATGATTTATGCAGATGACATTTTATTATTAATGCCTTTTCAAATTAGTAGTAGCTATTCTTAAGCATCTATCTCAGGAAGATTCTTGGCTTATTAATTATGGATTGCATAATAATTTTGCAAATTCAGTTGCTATGATTGTGCCAAGAGAAATCTAAAAAATGACCTACACAAATTACTTTGGGGGGAGAGTGCAGAATGTTGTAATAGAAACTGAGATCCGGTACTTAACAATATGGTTAGACTGCTCCTTTTGTCCTTGTCCTGTGATGTTCAGGTGAAGAAAACAGTTCAGACTTTTTTTTTTTTTTAGATTAAGGACGTGTTGATTACAATTTGTATTAGATCAGGAAATGTTTAGGATTGTGGTCCAGGCATTGCTATCACGATTACTAGATTGTAATGGGATTTCAGTGGGGCTGCTAAGCAGTGGTTGCATGCTGAGTGGATTGCATCGGTTGCCAATTCAACAACTGGTTCATTAAGAGTGTCTTTTCCTTATGTTTAAAATCATGTCATCGAGGGGGGGCGGAGCCTGATGTCCAGCGGGATGGTCGCATAACGCTGAGGCTCCCGAGAGGCCTACTCAGAATCCTGAATTAACACCGTACATACTTGGAACTTCTACTCTGATCTTGCCGGGGCACATTGGTGAGATGGCGGGGACCAAACCCACGCGCCTGGAATTTGGATCTTCAGCGGCTTCTCACGGCAAACGTTCCAAAACTGTGAACCCCCGTCCCCGCAGAAGGGGCTGGCCTTGCGCGAGGGCCCCGAAATGCAGCAGGAAATCCTCGCAGAGATTAGAGGGGTTAAAAACCTCGTGGAGTCAAACGGTGAAGCACTCCGAGCGCTGCGGGAAGATCTTGGTGTGCTGCAAAGCAAGTTAGAAGGGCTTTCTTCGCGTCAGGACAAAATGGAGAGCATATTGGACTCCCATGCGGCCCGGTTGTCCAAACTCGACAAAGTTGAACGCCAGGTGCGGGCTTTGCAGAAAGAAGTGGAAGATGGCAATAATAGAGCGCGCCGCAACAACATACGACTCGTGGGCATACCGGAGGGAGCGGAATCGGGAGACATGAAAGAATTTTTATGCAAAATCCTCCCTTCCCTGCTCCAAATCACCTTTACCAAAGATTTGGAGATCGATCGCGCTCATCGTGTACCCACAAGCATAACGCTCAACAGGAAGACCCCGCGGCCTATCATTTTTCGACTTTTGAGATATCAACACGTGGAGCAAATTCTAAGTGCCTCTCGGGCAAAGGGCCATATGGAGTTTGAGAGCCACAAGATCTCCTTCTATCCTGACTTGGCTAAACCCACGGTCGACCGCCGAAAGCGCTTTCTGGAATTCCGGCCGAGGCTTCAACAACTACAAGCACGCTATGGCCTGATGTATCCGGCCAAGCTCCGAGTCACGCTTCACAATCAGACAAGAACATTTGAGGACCCTGATCTACTAGCGGAGTTTTTGGATTCCAAAGAAGCTGACTTGATGCGCTGACTTCCAGAATATTCCTGCAAGTATTCTCATATCCGCTGTACCTGCCATATTGGATCTGCCGCAGCCCAGCAAAGAGTCTGGCAAGGGCAGTTTGTTTGCCTTACTTTTGATGATATCTGTGACCCGACTCCGTCTACCCACAGTAGCCTCGATGAGTATCAGAGACAGTGTTAATTATGGACTCTGGTGTTTCTTTTCTTTTTTTCATGTCTTTCTATTTCCTCTCTAGGGCCTCCTCCCGCAGACATATGGTCGCCATATTCTTTGGGGGTTTTGCTTCTTCTCTAAGATACTTTGGTACATACTTTTCAATATGGGGTGTATTAGCCAGCATACTCGGTGATTATGTCATTGTTGCACAGATTCTGATTATGTTGTATGTTTTCAAGCGCCCTTACCTAAAATGTCTATTACCGATTGATGGCACCATGTAAGATTTTCTCATTGAACGTAAAAGGAATCAATAATCCGATAAAACGGAAGAAAATCCTAAGCTACCTAAGTCAGGAAGCTGCGGATCTGATTTTTCTCCAAGAAACGCATTTAAATTAGAAGGAAACTCTTAAACTCAATATTAAACCTTACATGGTGGCCGCCTATTCCCCAGCCGTTTCTAAGAAATGTGGGGTTGCCATACTGGTTAGGAAATCTTTGCATGCTACTATTATTGCGACTAGCTCAGATACAGAAGGTAGATGGTCCAGAGTTCACCTCAAGATAGGTAGCCTTGAAGTTACATGTATATGCCTTTACGCTCCTAATGTGGATGACCCTGCCTTTTTTGCTACCATTGCTCAGGTTGCGCAGGCCTCTGCTAATACTTCATTGATAATTGGGGGGGATTTTAATCTAGTCCTTGATCCCCTGATTGACAGACAGCCGCCTAAGACAAGTGGTCCCCCCAAGAGTCACACCACGCTTACCTCCCTGATCAAAGATCTTGCTTTAGTTGATCTATGGAGGTTACTACACCCCAATGAGCTTGACTTCACCTTCTTCTCTTCCCCTCACAAATCCCAGTCTCGCATAGACTTCTTTCTAATATCAAAACTGTTAGTTCCTCAGGTGGACACTGCAAAGATTCATTCCCAACATATTTCAGATCATGCTGCTATTTCCTTTCAATTACACACTACTGCACCCCAAGGGAATTCGGGGGCCTGGTTCTTTGATAGAGCCCTGTTAACTCAGCCAGAGTTCCAGTTAGAAATTCGAGCAGCCATACAGGATTACTTCCATTTTAATCTACCCCAGGATACTGCGAATTGGGCTTGGTGGGAGGGCTTCAAAGCGGCCATTCGAGCAACGATCACTAGCTATCAAATCCGCCTGCGGAAACAACGCAAACAGCAGCTACTCATACTAGACCAACAAATAAAAGCAGGCGAACGAGTTCTAACCTCACGTACTGATCCATGTGTATTAATTCGATTACAGCGTCTCCGTTTCCAATATAATTCAATCCTCTCAACTGCAGCTTCTAAGAGTATTGAGCTTCAGCGAGGGACATATTATCGTGAAAATAACCGAGCCGGTCGACTCTTAGCCAACGCCTTGAAAGGTCAAAAAGAAGCCAAACGCGTAGCGGCCCTTCGAGCTCCACAGGGAGGGGGCATAGTGACCACAGACTCCGACATTGTAGAACTCTTTCGGGATTTCTATACCCGCCTATATCAATCTGAATGTGAGTTCTCGTCGGAGACATTCGAGCGATTGCTTTCTGGCATTCAGCGGCCGACCCTCTCTGAAGATGATAGGGATGCGATGGATGAACCCTTCTCCACTTCAGAGATCCACTCTGCCCTAAAACGAACAGCCTCGGGCCGTGCCGTAGGGCCCGATGGTCTCCCGACCGAATTCTACAGAACGTTCAGTGCAGATTTAGTTCCCTATTTAAAACTCTATTTTACTGCCCTTGCGGTAGATACATCCTCTTTGGGATCCTTTTCTGCAGCTAATGTGGTAGTATTTGAGAAGGAAGGCAGAGACCCGCTGCTACCCGCCAACTACCGTCCAATCTCCCTACTTAATGCCGATTATAAGATCTTCGCAACGATCTTGGCCACCCGGCTATCTGACAGGATGGCCACCCTAATTCACCCCGACCAATGCGGTTTTATACCCGGCAGATCAACTGCTGACAATGCTCGGACCTTGTGCCATGTGCTATCCAGTGCTGCCAATCTAGATCATCCATGGGTGGGTCTTTCCCTGGATGCCGAAAAAGCCTTTGATCGCCTAGAATGGCCCTTCTTATTTACAGTTCTCCGATGATATGGCTTTGGGGAGGGCTTCCTCCGATATCTCCAAGTCATGTATACTCAACCCGTCGCCAGTATTTGTGTAAATGCCATCAAGTCTCAGCCATTTAATCTCCAAAGAGGCACGCGTCAAGGTTGCCCCCTATCACCAATGCTCTTTGATCTAGCTCTTGAACCCCTAGCCCTCCTTATTAGACAGTCCGCACGTATTCGAGGTGTCCCCTTCAGTCATAGGGAGATTAAACTCTCTGCATATGCAGATGACCTTATGCTTTTCGTATCCCTCGATTCGGTTCCAGCTGTCTTGGATCTGATTGACGGATACTCACAATTATCGGGCTATAAAATTAACTGGACCAAATCTGTAGCATTCCCACTGAACCGCTGGGTACATGAGGCTGACATGCAGGCCTTTCCCTTCCTTTGGCAATCCCGCATGGTGAAGTATCTCGGGGTCCATTACTGTTCTCCTTTAGAAGACACTATCAGTTTTAATGCCAAAGAGGTAGTCTCCAAGGTCCGTGAGCTCACAAATCGTTGGTCTCCCTTATCTCTTACATGGTGGGGCCGCCTAGAAACTGTGAAAATGATGATAGTCCCCAAAGTGAACTACATTTTAGAAATGCTGCCATGCTTACTCCCGCTACATACTTATAAAGATATTGAGGGCCTTCTCGTCCGTTATCTCTGGCAGGGCAAGCCACCAAGGATAGCTAAACAAAAACTACAGTCTGCAAAGGAAAGAGGGGGTACCAGATTTCCTGATTTTCTTAGATATCATCAAGCCTTCCTACTTAAGCAAGGTGCCCGATGGCTAGATGCCTCAACAGACAGCAGACCAGTTTGGCTTGACATAGAAGAGGAGCTTAGTAGCCCAATTCCGTTGACCCATCTCCCCGGTATGTCCTATCAAGTAGACACCCGCCATCCACCAATGATTGTCGATACTCTTGCGGCCTTTAACACTCTCATTCTATCACTGGGCCCGAACGTCTGTCCTCAGGACGGACTCCCGCTATGGAATAACCCCAGAATTCAAGTCCTAAATAGAACGATAGCATGGAAACCCTGGTACTCCAGGGGGATCTGGACACCCCAACAGCTTTTCTCTGCAGCTCGTTGGAAAACCTTTTCTGATTTACAAAAGGAATTTGCGTTACCAGCGAAACACTACTTTCAACTGATGCAGCTTCAACACTGCCTCAAAAGTGCTCGAATCATGCCGCCCTCTGCCCCTACTGAGGACGGGCTATTAGAGATAGTTCACTCTATTAGTAGTACACATGGGGTAGCCTCTAACTTTTATAAAATATTATGTCAGGGTACAGACACGGCCACTTTTAGAGCCCAACAAGCCTGGGAGCGCGAACTGCAAACTACTTTAACCCCTGTGCAATGGAGCGTTTTCTGGAGCAAAGTAGTGCGGGTTTCCCGGTCTGCCTCTGTTACCCAAACTCTTTTCTTTTTGCACACAGATGCTTTTATACCCCAGAAAAAATAGCCAAATGGAACACAACTGCTAGGGACCAGTGTTGGTCTTGCCATACTGCTGTGGGAACCTTCGCTCATGTTATTTATGAATGTCCTCAACTACAGGTTTATTGGGGGCGGGTTTGGGGTTGTATTCAATTTATCTTACACCTTCACGAGCCTCTCTCTTGGAAGATCGTGGGACTCCGCTCTGTGGCGGAGGTCCCCTCTCTTCCTAAGAAGGGTCGCTTTCTCCTTGATTTCATGCTGGGTATAGCCATATGCTTAATCACGAGGAATTGGAAGGATAGCTCTCGACTTACTGTCAATGAATGGTGGAACCTCGTCTGCTTATATAGTAAATATGAGCAGATACCTCGGAGAGCTATTCCCCATGCCCAAACTCACTCTCGCTTGTCTAAATGACAGATGCTTAATGATTATGTACAATCTGCTCATTGTTCCAACATGCCTGTATAATGTGCACTCATCATGTTTCAGATCACCGTTAGGTTTTGTAACACAATAATGTAAGTACACGCCCGCTTCGGGAATGATTAGTTTTCTAGAGAAGAAGCAGGGGGGAGGGGGGTGGTAGGGGTTTACTTTGGTGTATGTATTACACTTTATGTATCTGTCTTAGCTGTATGTCTTCCTTTTCCTTTGTTGTTATAAAACGAAAATAAAGAATTAAAAAAAAAAAAAAAATCATGTCATCAATACCTGATTTAATGACTAGTTAAGTATCACACTTTTCTGAGAGATTTACGTACAAGTCAAAAAGATGCATTTGTAATTCTATCTGTTAAAGCAGCAGGGTGGTAAAAACAAGGAGAATTATTTCAGTGATGGGAGCCCAGTTATGGAATGCACTTCCTGAAGATTTAAATGCTGAATTACCCTACATGACATTTTTGAAAAAAATTAGGGGTATGTTTACTAATTTGCGGTAGCGGCTTCCGTGCGATATCGGAGAAACAGCCCCATTATTTCACAGAAGCCGCTACTGCTGATTAGTAAACGTACCCCTAGTGTCCTGTTGCTTCCTGCTATTGATAATTAGTTTTAAGCCTGTGGTAACTAAACCATGTCACATTATTTTGTATTAAGTTGCGTTGTCGTAATATTTGTACTTTAATTATGAACGTGTTTTTGTGACCCCCATAGAAATTTATGATAGATGAGATGATGAATTTTATTAATTAAAAATGTATTTATAAGTCCTAATGAAACATCCCTCACTTGGTTTGCAGCTTGGCATGCTGCAAGGGCTTGTGTGCATCAGTGATCCTGAGAGCTACGTTATCAGTAGTTTAATTACTGGCAGGGTCTTCCACGATAGACAAGTCTCAACTGAGGTGCCAGCCTAAGACAAACTCATCTTGGCAGCAGCAGAATGAGACAGTGTTGGTGGCGGAGGAGCACATTTTGTGACGACAGCAACAACACTAGTATTACCTGCACAGAAGAAAGACCTGGTAATCTACTTCGGTATTTTGCCACAAAAACCCAATGGATACTCAAAACAAAATAAACTGATATGGTGCTGGAAGATGAGACCCCCAGATCAGAAGGCACTCAATGGGGATAATGGGTATGAACTGAAGACTTTTCAGAGTAAAACCAGCATTTACGAGTTATGATGTGGTTGGAACAAAGCCCTTAGGATGTCTGACTGCTGATGTAGCTGCGCATGAAATGAGAGTCAGAAGCTGCAAAGATGTCTTACATATCAGGACATGGAATATGTGAAATAAGAACCAAAGGAAGTTGGAGGTGGTCAAAAATGAAATCGAACGTGTACAACTCGATCTGTTAGGTGTCAGCGAACTGAAATGGACTGGCATCAGGTACTTTGATGATCACATGGTATACTATGCTGGAAATGAAAGACAAAGAAGAATTGGTGTTGCATTTATAATTAAGAAGAAACTTGCAGAAACTGTCATGAAATACAATGCAACCAGTGAACGCTTAATTTCTATTTGTTTTTGAGGAATACTCATCAACACTACTTTTATTCAGGTATGTGCAGGACCGACCTAGCCCTGTGCAAGCAGTGTGGCTGCACAGGGCGCAAAGGCTTACGGGGTGCATTTCAGCTGTCTGCCGTTGCCTGCCGCTGCCACTTTTTCTGCTCTCAGCGGAGGCTGGCAAAGGCAGACAGCTGAAATGCGCCCCTTAAGCCTTCTCGCGGCACGCTAAGCAAGTCTGGTCCTTCAGAGCAGGGAGGGACAGATCTGCTTAGCACACCGGCGACTTGCACATCGGATGCACCTCTTCTCTCCCGCCGCCATCCAGAAAGTGACTGGATGGGGAGAGGACGTGTACCAGATGTGCAAGTCGCAGAGGGCACGATTCATGCTCGGTATGGCTCTGGGTATGTGTCCCAACAACAGCTGCAGAAGAGGAAGAAGTTGATGAGTTTTGTGAACAAGTGCAAAATGAAATTGACAGAACATGCAAACGAGATCCTGGAATGCAAAAGTTGGCAACAAAGAAGGCAAAGTGGTTGGAAATACGGACTTGGAAGCTAAAATGAAGCTTGACTGATAGAATTCTGCAAGACCAATGATCTTTTCATCTCAAACACCTTCTTCCAGCAACATAAGCGGCGACTATGCATGGACCTCTCCCAGTGGAGTGTACAAAAATCAAATTGTGCATCTTACCATACTCTAGTCCCCAGTTTTGTGATGTTCATCTTAATTAGATTGTAAGCTCTGATGAGCAGGGATGGTCTCTTACAACTACAGTATATTTAGATAGCTTTCTGGTTAAATTTGGAACCCAGCAGAGAGCTTATAGTTTAAATTTAATAGTCACTCAGGGCCTAGCATCAGCAAAGTGCTTTTAGTTTAAATTTAAAACACAGAAGAGAGCTTTCTGGTTAAATTTAGAACCCAGCAGAGAGCTTGTAGTTTAAATTTCATAATAAGTTAGAGCCTAGCAGCAGCAAAGAGCTATAATTTAAATCAAATAAGAATATAGATTAGCACAAAAGGCAAAACAGGGTCAGTACTCTTTGAGCAGCAAATAAAGTCTTCTAGAGACCTTTACAAAGAGACCTTCTACCTAGGGGGCAAGAGACCTGTGAAACGTTTTCAATAGGTGTTAACACCAGGTGGCAGGTCAAAAGGTCATTTTGAAAGACTCCTATCCAAGCAAGGACTGTTAATCATCCAGGAAGTTGGTCACAGCTTACCTCAGCAGCACAGGCATAAATAGCTCAACCAGAGCTCTGTGATCCTCAGTCTTGAAGGACTAGAAAAGGGGACTGTTACTTCTGGAGAGAGATCTGCAATTGTGAGTATATACTTCAGGAAATTTTCTGAAAGGAATTCTTTCTATTAAAGCTAATTAATCTGTGAACTCTCTATGTTTTGTTAAATCAATCAGGGCCTAGTAGCAGCAGTTTAAATTTAAAACACAGAAGAGAACTTTCTGGTTACATTTCATACCTAGCAGAGAGCTTGTAGTTTTAATTTAACAGTCACTCAGGGCCTAGCATCAGCAAAGTACTTTTAGGTTAAATTTAAAACACAGAAGAGAGCTTTCTGGTTATATTTGGAACCCAGCAGAGAGCTTGTACTTTAAATTTAATAAATCAAAATAAATAAACAAAAATCGTTCAGAAAAACTAAAGGGAATATCAGGACCTCAAATTCTTAATTTTGTCAAAAGGAGAGTTAAATAAAAGGCCAATAAGGTCTCAGACTCATTAAAGCACTATTTTTCAGACCAGCAGTCTGGATTTTATAATGTGCCAAGATAGCATCAATGACCTCTTACCAAGCCTACTGCAGCAAGAATAGGTTAAATTTAAAACACATAAGAGAGCTTTCTGGTTAAATTTAGAACCCAGCAGAGAGCTTGTAGTTTAAATGTAATAGTCACTCAGGGCCTAGCATCAGCAAAGTGCTTTTAGTTTAAATTTAAAACACAGAAGAGAGCTTTCTGGTTAAATTTAGAACCCAGCAGAGAGCTTGTAGTTTAAATTTCATAATAAGTTAGAGCCTAGCAGCAGCAAAGAGCTATAATTTAAATCAAATAAGAATATAGCTTACCTCAGCAGCACAGGACAGGGTACTGTGTAGCAGCCCTCTTTTAATAAATGTTATTTCCCTCCCCACACCCACCCACCCCTGGGATAATCGTAGCTTTATAGGTACTTACACATCTTAAAAGACAGGAGGTGCTCTCAGGTGAAGCTAGTTACCCAAATCAGTCATACACTAAGGACCTGAGATTAATTAAGCTTCAGGTGAACAAGGTATATTAAACGTATTAGGTACAGTTTTATTAGTATAAATATCCATACCAACCCTTAGTAAGTAAAGAACTTAAAGATCTAAACAAAAACTTAAAACTAAGATGCAGACAGCAGTCCAGCAGCGAGATGGGGGCTTTCCAGTCTTTTGCATTGAGTGTCACATGTATGATTTTCTCCCAGTTGGTGAGAAGTCTTACGTGTGCACTAGGTGCAAGGAGCTCTTTGCTCTCAGGGAACGAGTCCGTTCTCTAGAGGCTAGAGTAGCAGACTTGGAAAACATAAGAAAGACAGAGAGGTACATAGACGAGACCTACAGGGATATAGTCCTGAAGTCCCACCTCCAGTCTGGCAGCATCCCTGTTGCCATGGAGGAGAGAGGTCACGTGACAGGAGAGCATCACCCTGGTGTGGCAGGAAGTGATCCTGTAACTAGGACCTGTCCTCCAGGTAATGTAAAACCCTCTCGCACCGAGGAAGTTTCTCCAGGGCCATGTGCATATGAGGGAAGGGTTAGGACAGCCGTTATAGTTGGTGATTCGATCATTAGGCATGTAGATAGCTGGGTGGCTGGTGGACGTGAGGATCGCCTGGTAACATGCCTGCCTGGTGCGAAGGTAGCGGACCTCATGCGCCACCTAGATGAGGTCTGTAAACGGGGGTGCTGGGCGTGAATGTCCACAGTCTTGGCAAAGACAAAATACTAGTATGACTTGCAAAGGATTGTGGGGGATGTAGTCCATTCATACCAGAATCAGCCGTTCACAAAATAATGAGTTGTGTTGCTCGAGTGTAAGCAAAGAAAAATATATTTTATTCATGGGGTTAATTCTCCCACACAGATTTACTTGGTAACACAAAAGGACACTTGCTTTCAGTATTGTACTTAGGAAAAACAAATCATGATATAAGCAACTGAACTTCTTAGGCAATCAAACAATAAAGACCTTGATGGGAAACAGAAAAGGTCTTTTTGAGGGCTCCTGCTAATAACTTTTAGCAGTGCTCCAAAAGCAAAAACAAAACCCAAAAGTAACAAAAACTGTTCTTTTTTCAAGGATAACTTTCTTCTATTTACACACACAAACAGTTTCCTTTCAGAGCTCACGTGCAATTGTGCATGGCTCAATTACCAATAATTAGCCAGCTGCAAACCCCTTTGCTGGTTCACTTTCTCTACGTGGCTCAATCCTACCCTAAAGCTTTCTTGCAGACTTTTCTGGGTAGATAAAAGAACAAGTTATAGTTCCTTTTGATGGTGGTTGTATTAGTGAAAGTATTTTACCACAGCAGCCTAGACAGAGAGCAATCCATGTATTCATTCTGATCATTTAAAATATGTCCTTCTTCAAATATCATAGAATCAATATCATGGTCTGGCTCAGAGGAATTCCTTAATGGATCACTCTCAGGATAATATTTGTTTCCCTGCTGTCTTCCAAGTGAAGAGCTAGTGCATAGATCAGTGTTCATACCTGAGCTTCCTTTGCTGTTAGGTTTCCTCTCCAGATATCCTGGCCAGTAAGTAGTCCAGCTTTTATGTCCAGCCTTCCAATCAAGATCCCTGGACACTGGGTCTCTCTTCACATACCTTCTTGCACTGGTCTTAGGGCCCCTTCCAAATGCAGCCGTCTCCTTCAAAGGTGCCGTCTGGGAATTCCTGGCTCTGTAACCCCACTCCTCTGGCTTCCTCCAGTCCAATGGAGTATGCTTGCCTCTGGAATGACTCCCAACACACGTACTGCTGTGGGCTCCTTCTTTAGACCTCCAAGATGTCTTTCTCTTCTTCCTTGCTGCTGCTTCTCTCTGTCCTTGAGCTCTGAGTTCCTGTTCCTCTTCTCTATCTGATTCTGTGTAGAATATGTTTTACTTTTAACTTGCTTAGAGGGATACTCCACCCTAGCACAGCTCAGCTGTGCTGAATCAAGCCCTGCCCTTGGAGATGAGTGATTGGGGATTACCTCATAGCTCTCCTGATTGAACACACGTTTCCCCACTTCAGCTCTTCTAGAGGCTGTTTGAAACCTGGTGCATTCTGGGACTGGTAGTCTTTTATGAAAACATTCTGTTTTAGTATTTCTACCAGCTAAGACAGGTTGCTTGTTCAGAGCCAATTCACCTCTTTTATAGCTCCCTCCTGAACTATGATAAGCTTCCTTATCACAGGTCTCAGTGCTGGGGAGGAGTCTGCTGTCTTGGTACATGTCGGTACCAATGACATAGGAAAATGTGGTAGGGAGGTTCTGGAGGCTAAATTTAGGCTTTTAGGTAGGAAGTTGAAATCCAGAACTTCCAGGGTAGCATTCTCTGAAATGCTTCCCGTTCCACGTGCAGGACCCAAAAGGCAGGCAGAGCTCCGGAGTCTCAATGCGTGGATGAGACAATGGTGCAGAGATGAGTGTTTTGGATTTGTTAGGAACTGGGGAACATTCTGGGGAAAGGAGGGGCTCTTCCGAAGGGATGGGCTTCACCTTATCCGGGATGGAACCAGGCTGCTGGCATTAACCTTCAAAAAGGAGATTGAGCAGTTTTTAAACTAGATAATAGGGGAAAGCTGACAGTTGCCCAAGAGCAGATGGTTCGGAAGAATGTATCCTTGAAGGATACTACCAAAAGCAGAGAGCTTCCAAAAAAGAGTAAAGTAGCCCAAATGCCCTAGAGTATGGAGCAGACAGAGCTTAAAGATCCAAAATTACCCATGTCTACCACTAGCCAAATTAATATGAATACAATACAGTCTCTAAAATGCTTGTATGCAAATGCTAGAAGTCTAAAAAATAAGATGGGGAAGTTAGAATATATAGCACTAAATGAGAGGTTAGATATGATTGGAATATCAGAGACATGGTGGAAGGAGGACAACCAGTGGGACACTGTGATACCTGGGTACAAACTATATCGTAATGATAGAGCTGATCAAATTGGTGGAGGGGTTGCTCTCTATGTTAGAGAGGGCATTGAGTCACAAAGGCTTAAAGTTTTGCAGGAAACAAAATTTGCTGTAGAATCTCTATGGATTGAAATTCCATGTAAAAAGGGGAAGGCGATGGTAGTGGGGGTGTACTATCGACCGCCTGGCCAGAATGAACAAATGGATGATGAAATGCTCAAAGAAATCAAGGAAGCTAACAAACGTTACAGCGCAGTAATAATGGGTGATTTCAATTACCCCGGTATCGACTGGGTCAGTGTCACGGCAGGACATGCTAGTGAGAGAAAGGGGCTTGTTTTGTTTACAAAGCAGCGGTAGTGATTCGCGATCGTTATTGGAGCCGCAGCCCCATTGATTTCAATGGGGCCGCGGCTCCGATAACGATCGCGAAATGCTACCGCGGCTTTGTAAACAAGCCCCAAAGTTCCTAGATGACATAAATGACTGCTTCTTGAAGCAGCTGGTTCATGAACCGACCAGAGGGGAAGCCATATTAGACCTAGTCCTTAGTGAACACCAGATCTAGTGCAAGAGATAAGGGTGTTGGGGCCACTTGGCAATAGTGATCATAGCATGATCGCCTTTGATTTAATTAGTGGAGGAGGGATAGTAAGGAAATCCACAGTACTACCTTTTAACTTTCGAAAGGGAGACTATGATAAAATGCGGAAAATAGTTAAGAAAAAACTAAAAGGAGCAGTTGCAAAGGTTAAAGACTTACATCAAGCTTGGGTGTTGTTGAAAAATACTATCTTGGAAGCCCAGACCAGCTGTATTCCACGCTTTAAGAAAAGTGGAAGGAAGTTCAAAAAACTGCCAGCATGGTTTAAAGGTGAGGTCAGAGAGGCTGTTGCCAAAAAAGCATCTTTCAGGAAATGGAAAAAAGAGCCAAACGATGAAACCTGGAAACAGCACAAGCACTGGCAAGTCAAATGCAAGATATTGATAAAGCAGGCAAACGGAGAATTTGAGAAGAAGCTTGCTGCGGAAGCAAAAATGCGAAATAAAGCTTTTTCTAGTACATTCGTAGCAAAAAACCTGTGAGAGTCAGTTGGTCCATTAGAAGATAGAGGAGTTAAAGGGGCACTAAGAGGCGACAAGGCGATAGCGGAGAGACTGAATGAATTCTTTGCTTCGGTCTTTACTGAGGAAGATGTAGGGATGTTACCCATGACTGAAGTGGTATTTAAAGGTGCGGAAGAATTGAAGGAAATATCGATACATCGGGAAGATGTATTACAACTATTAGATAAACTGAAGAGTAGCAAATCACCTGGGCCGGATGGTATACATCCAAGGATGTTGAAAGAACTGAAATATGAGATTGCAGACCTGCTATTAGTAATCTGTGAACTATCATTAAAATCATCTCTAATACCTGAAGATTGGCGGATCGCCAATGTAACACCAATTTTTAAAAAGGGTTCCAGGGGTGATCTGGGAAACTACAGACCAGTGAGCCTCATGTCAGTACTGGGAAAAATGGTAGAAACCATCATAAAGAATAAAATTACTCAGCATGTAGATAATCATGGCCTAATGGGAGACAGCCAACATGGCTTTAGACAAGGAAGATCTTGTCTTACTAATCTGTTGTTTTTTTGAAAGTGTGAATAAACAGCTGGACAAAGGTGAGTTGGTTGATATAGTGTATCTGGACTTTCAAGAAAGCCTTTGACAAGGTCCCTTATCAGAGACTTTTGGCAAAAGAGTCATGGGATAGGAGGCAGTGTACTACTGTGGATCAGTAACTGGTTAAAAGATAGAAAGCAGAGGGTTGTGCTAAATGGCCAATTTTCCCAGTGGAGAAAGGTGAATAGTGGTGTACCCCAGGGATCTGTGCTGGGTCTGCTGCTTTTTGACATATTCATAAATGACCTGGAAAGGGAAATAACGAGTGAGGCTATCAAATTTGCAGATGAGACAAAACTATTTAAAGTTGTTAAAACCCAGGAGGATTGTGGAGAATTGCAAGAGGATCTTGATAAATTGGAAGACTGGGCATCAAAATAGCAGATGAAATTTAATATGGAGAAGTGCAAAGTTATGAAGAACAACCCAAACTATGGTTACACAATGCAAGGTTCCACTTTAGGAACCACCACCCAGGAAAAAGATTTAGGCGTCATTGTGGTTAACATGCTAAAACCCTCGGCCCAGTGTGCAGCGGCAGCCAAGAGAGCAAATAGAATGCTAGGTATCATAAGGAAAGGAATGGGAACTAAAACAAAAGATATTATAATGCCTCTATATCGTTCCATGGTGAGACCGCACCTTGAATATTGTGTGCAATTCTGGTCGCCGTATCTTAAAAAGGATATAGTGTTATTAGAAAAGGTTCAGAGAAGAGCCACCAAAATGGTAAAGGGGATGGAAGGGTACTCCTATGAAGAAAGGCTAAAAAGGTTAGGGCTCTTTAACTGGAAAAGAGACGGCTGAGGGGAGATATGATAGAAGTCTATAAATTAATGAACGGAGTGGAACAGGTAAACGTAGATCGATTGTTTACGTTATCAGAATATAGAAAGACTAGGGGACATGCAATGAAGCTACAGGGTAAACTATTTAAGACTAATAAAAGAAAATATTTTTTTTACTCAACGTGTAATCAAACTCTGGAATTTTTTACCGTAGGATATAGTAAAGGCTGTTAGTGCAGCTGGGTTTAAAAAAGGTTTGGACAAGTTCCTGGAGGAATGGTCCATAAACCATTATTAAGAAGGGACCCAGGATATAAATGCTTGACCCAGTACAAGCATTGTGGAACCTGTGTCTTTTGGGGAAACTGCTAGGTACGTATGACCTAGATTGGTCACTGTTGGAAACAGGATACTGGACTTGATGGACCTTGGTCTGACCCACTATGGCATATCTTATGTTCTTATGTACAGTGCCACGTACAAATGATAACTAGTAATAGTCATGAATGACTTTAAGTTTATGCTCTTCTTATATCTCTATACTACCTACTGTAGTAAATGCAAAACAGCAGCTGCTGTTGCTGCTTTATGAACTATTTAAACAAAACAGAGACCTACTACAAGGGGAAAAAAATTCTATACCAGGCAGTCAGCAATTGGGTCAAACAAAATTACATGTGTTATCTGGATTTATTTTTATAACTTAAACAAAAAAGCTTGTTCTTGGCAAAAATATGCTGTTTAGTTAAATGAAAAATCCCACAAAGGAAGGAAAGCGTGGCTACCTGCCAGCTTAATGAAGCAGCATTTAAAGATACAGTATATGCAAAGACCAAAATTTAAGAACATAAGATATGCCATACTGGGTCAGACCAAAGGTCCATCAATCCCAATATCTTGTTTCGAACCATGGCCAATCCAGGTCACAAGTACCTTCAATTTCCAAAAAGATTCCATGTTGCTTATCCCTGGGGTAAATAGTGGATTTCCCCAGTCCACTTTAATAATAGCTTATGGACTTTTCCTCATGGAACTTGTCCAAACCTCTTTTAAACCCAGCTACATGACAGCTTTTACTACATCCTCTGGCAACAAATTTCAGAGTTTGATTATGCATTGAGTGAAAAAATATTTTCTCCAATTAGTATTAAATGTGCTGCATTGTAGCTTCATTACATGTCCCCTAGTCTTTCTACTTTTTGAAGGATTAAAAGATCGATCTGCATTACCAATTCCACTGCACTCATCATTTTATAGACCTCTATTATTTTTATACTCTACCATTTCTTTTCCATGTTGAAGAGCCCTAGCCGTTTAAGCCTTTTCACAGGCTTATTTATTTATAGAATCATTTGGTCAAATAACTTAAATTGATCAACATGAATATTCAATTTCACTATGAGATAGTATTATAATATACTGTTTGTATTGTATTTATATTGTAATGTATTGTTTTTTGTTTTCCCATGCCCTCAAAATGTAAGCCCTTGTTGTCTTGTGAACCACTTTGAAGGATAAGGTGGTATACAAAACTGGTTAAATAAATAAATAGTGATGTCCTTCCATCCCATTTATCATTTTGGTGACTCTTCTCTGTACCTTTTCTAATTCCGCTATATCCTTTTTTCTCGATATTCTGACCAGAACTGCACACAATATTCAAGGTGCAGTCACACCATTGGAGCGATACATGGGCATAATAGAAGCCTTGGTTTTATTCTCCATTCCTTTCTTGATGATTCCTAGCATTCTGTGTGCTTTCTTGGCTGCCACTGCACACTGGGCAGAGGATTTCAACATATTATATTCAAAGTCGCCATGATCCTTTTCCTAGATGGTGTTTCCTAATATGGAACCTTGCATTGTTTAACTGTAATTTGGGTTATTCTTCCGTAGATGCATAACTTTATAGTTGTCCAGATTAAATTTCATCTGCCATTTGGACACCCAATCTCTCAAGGTCCTCTTGCAGTGTTTTATAATCCTCTTGTGATTTAACAACTTTGAATAATTTTGTCATTTCCAAATTTGATCACTTGTTCCCATTTACCCAGCATTTATGAATTTGCTAAAAAAAAATTTAGCGGGCTCAGCACAGATCCCTGGGTACTCTTAATTTTTATTAATTTCCAAAAATCATTCAAGCAGAAGAAGAATGAAAGTAATAGGATGATACATAGAATGGCATAAACATAAAGGAAACATTAAACAATAACAGCATCAAACAATGATACATCCTTAATTTAGCCCACAATTTTTAGGCAATTCCAGAGGGCTACAGGAAAAAAAATGTTCATATAACAAAAATCATCATAGCAGGGTGGAACCTTACGTATTAGCCATGTTGGAAGTAGTATGGACCACAATACCTTCCCTAGCTACAAGAAATTCCAATAACTGACTAGGCTCAAAGAAAAGAAAAAAAAACTTATCATCCAAGGTAATTACACATCAAGAGGGAAATCTTAACACAAAACTGCCCCTGAGGGAAATAACAACTCTAGATCGAAGACCAAGGAATTCCTTTCTCCTCAACTGGGTAACACGAGCTAAATCAGGAAACATATATACTTTAGAACCTAAGAAAGTAACATTGAAATTTCTAAAATATGCTTGAAGAATCAAATACTTATCCGGCTCCAAGGCTAAAGTCACAATCAAGGTGGTTCGACCGGTCACCACTTCTAAAGAGTCCTCCAAGAAAGCCGTAAGATCTCCGGCACCCTGAAGCAAATTCTCCGAAGTGGGGCCCTTAGACACAGGGCCTATGGTTAGGTACTGTGCACGCATAATAGGAGGCAAATTTTCACCCTGAAGATTAAGCACTTCTCGGAGATATTTGCGAACCATCTCCAAAGGCAACATAATAGGAGACTTAGGAAAATTCAATAACCTCAAGTTATTTCTACGCACATAATTTTCCAAATATTCAGCTTTTTTAGACAGCAAGATTTTATCCTTAACTTGAGCAGCACAGAGTCCTCGAAGATGTTCTAACTCCATTTCCACACTGGTCAAACGCCGAGCCTGTTCCTCCTGCATCCTTTTCGCCTCTGCAATATCACTCCTCAACGAAAGAGAATCCATTTTGACAACACCCACAACAGCCAGTAGTGAAGCATGCATGGTGGCCACCGCATCCTACAGTGCTTCTAAATTTATAACAGCTGGTTTTGTCAAGCACTCAGACCTTGGATTCCATCAAAACCTCTGGCTGCAGTTGCAGGTATCCCAACAGGGGAGCTGATTCTTCCTGCTCCAACTCCTACTGCAGTTTCTACCAGGGGGCGAGGAAGTTTTTCAAAGTCCCGCCAGAGCCCTCTTCACCTCCTTTAACCGGCGAGCACATCGGCAAACCGGGGGAGGTACTCTGAAAGCCGGGACAGCACCTTCAGGTCGAGGCGGGGTGGGGGGGAGGGCGCTGCTCTGGAGACAGACAAACCCTGGATGCACCCAGAACCGACGGTTCAAACGCCGATGGCTCTGCTGAAAATACTGCTCCACCAGTTGCCGCCGAAAATC
Source organism: Ichthyophis bannanicus (assembly GCA_033557465.1). NCBI lineage: Eukaryota > Metazoa > Chordata > Amphibia > Gymnophiona > Ichthyophiidae > Ichthyophis > Ichthyophis bannanicus. Next base: position 513,956,686 of record CM066031.1, on the reverse strand, counting down.
CACACGCCACCAACGTCCTCTGCCCGGGAGTAGCAGAAGAAGCCAATCCCGAGGGAAGGGCAGCCTGTTTTCTCTTTTGACGCCCCATTTCCAGAGCTGCTGACGAGACCGGATGAGAGCGGTGAGTGCAGAGCGTCTCAACAGCAGCAACAGCCCCCCGCCATCTTGCCCCCTGGGGTACTCCTCTTTTCACCTTTCTCCATTGAAAAAATTGGCCATTTAGCCCAACATTCTATTTTCTCTCTCTCTTAACCAGTTCCTAATCCACAAAAGGACACTCACATCCTATCCCATTTTAATTTCCTCAAGCGTGTCATGTTGGACCTTGTCAAAGGCTTCTGAAAATCCAGATAACACTACATCAACCAGTTCACCTTTTATCTGCCTGTTTATTCACACCTTCAAAAAATATAAGAGATTAGTGAGAAAATACTTTCCTTAGCTAAGCTATGTTGACCTTGTCACGTTAAAACATGGCTATCTATATGTTTAGCAATTTTGTTCTTTATAATGGTTTCTACCATTTTGCCCGGTACTGACGTTGGGCGAACCCTTTTTAAAAATTGATGTTACTTTGATCATTCTCCAATCTTCAGGAACTATAGATGATTTTAATGATACTTTACAGAGTATTAGTAGTAGGTCTGCAGTTTCATTTTTGAGTTCTTTCAGTATCCTGAGGAGTATATCATATGGTCCATGTGCTTTGCTACTCTTTAGGTTTTCAAACTGTTGTATTTACATCATTTTGATTTATCGAAATTTGCTTTAATTCCTCAGATACATCATCTTTTAAATTTCATTTCTGGCATGGTTAACTTCTCTACATCTTCACTCAGTCTCTCTGCTGTCCTTGGCCTCCCTTAGTTTCCTCTCTTACCCCTTGATCATCTAATGGTCCAGCTGACACTCTCGCAGGATTTTTGCTACCTATGTACTTGAGAAAGTTTTTCTTATGAGTTTTTGCCTCCATGGCAAGCTTCTTTTCCAATTTTCTCATTGCCTGCCTTAAAAATGCCTTGCATCTAACCTGCCAGTGTTTTTCCTGTTTTCGTCATTTCCAAAATTAACCAGCAAAATTAACAAATTAAAAGGAAAAAAAGTTGCCTTACCATGATGCAGAAACATTGTTTTTTGTTGATTCTTATGACATGAGATTGCATGGGAATTAATATCAGTATATTATTGCAAAAAAAACAACAACCCAGAACTTGAGTTTAGCAGCAAACCTTTACTGCCCGGTAGTAATTCTGTGTTGGTTGCTGCAATGGTAATGGATGATAACTGTAAATGGTTTGCAATAACTTTTGGGGGCATGCCACATTTCTGCCCCCAAAAGTTACCACACAATGTAGAAATTTACCACACCTATGCGCATTCCCAGTAATGCAGTTGCAAAGTACGAAGGGGCCACTGTAGCTGAAATGAACTTTGCTTACCCTGTGACATGTACAACAAATCTTCAGCACCCCCCAACTCTTACCAGGGATCCTTAGTGACTAGTAGGGGTCAGGAGCTATCCCTGGATGCTCCTAGCCCATCGGTGCCTGAATTTAAATGTTTTTATTTATTAGCATTGCTTGTTATACCACTAATAGCCATATGAATGTCATAACAGTTTACAATAGAATAACCAAATGTTAGGGGAAAAGAGAGAAAAACGTAGGAAAAAGAAAGGAGAGGCACAAAAAGGAGGATTTACAAATTCAGCTTAAGGGGAGGGTATGGGGGGGGGGGGATGAATGAAAGAAAGCAGGTGTATAACCTCAGGGGATGCAAAGATAAAGAGAGGAGGGCTGGGAGAAGGACTATTTGAAACAGCCAGGTCTTTAAAGTCTTCTTGAAGTTAGGGAGGGAGAGGGAATTCCAGAGTGAGGGACCAAAGTATTAGTTTGAGGAATCCCCAAAGAGCAGAGGAGGAGACAAGGAGGAGAGCAGCATGGACAGAGCAAAGGGATCATATGGTATGTAGCTGGTATGCAGAAATTAAAGTAGCCAGGTGGGGGGGGAAGCTTGAGTATGAATATTGAAAGAGGCTGGAAGCCTGTGGAGGGAAGCCAGAAACGAGGAAACATGATCAAAATCGTGTCCCTTAAAATGAGTTTGGTGGCATTAGACTGTATTAACTGCAGATGGCAAAGAGAATAGTGGAGGGTGTCTGAGAAAAGTGAATTACAGTAGTCAAGGCAAGTGATGACAAGAGCAAGGGCAAACTAGGTAAACTGTGGAGTGGTCAAAGTGGAACATACACAGTGGAAATGGAGGGCAAGGAAAGAAGACTGAAACCATGTTCAAATGGATCTTAAAAGTGAGGGCAGAATCAGGGGTATCTCCTAATGTTTTAGTAGAATCCTGATAAGGTCATAAAGAGGAAGAAAGAAGGGCATGGGAACAACAGAGAAGCAGTTAAGAGATTGGGCAAAAAATAGCCAGACAGGAAGAATTCAGAGAGAGCTTCTTTAGAAGGAAGCAAATGACAGCATGTTTTCAAGGAGGAGGGACATACCCAGAAGAAGAGGGGGTTTGCTGGGGGAGAGAACGGGTCAATCTAGAAATAAAATGAGGAGGCCAAGGAAAGAGGCAGAAGGGCCAACAATATGGAAGGCAAGCTTCAAAAAGATAAGCAAGAGATTAGGGAAAGTAGTTCCAGATGGACAAAGAAAAAGTTGGAGAAGAGGACTAAGAAGACTCGGGAGGGGGAGGAAGGAGGGGGTGGGGGAAGGAGGAACATGCCATACTGGGCCAGATTAAGATCCATCAAGCCCAGTGTCCTGCTTCCAACAGTGGTCAATCCAGGTCACAAGTACCTGGCAGATTCCCAAGAGCATAGCAGAGATCTTATACAGAAAGCAGGACCGGTGCAAGGAGATGGAGTGCCCTTGGTGAATCTCATCCCTTGCGCCCCCCCGTCCCTGGCCCCAGGGCTGCCATCGCCACCCCTCCCCAGGACCTGCAGCGGTGGTAATAGTCTGAAACAGCTCTCCACTGCTTTTTGAACCTCCAGAGCTGCGAGGCTGTTTGACTTCCTCTCTTGCTGAGACCCGATGCCAACTTCCTGTTTGCAAAATTAACCAGCAAAAATAACAAATTAAAAGAAAAAATATTGCCTTACAATGATGAAAAAATATTTGTTTTGTTGTTGACATGAGACTGCATATGAAAGAAATATCTGTATATGATTGCAAAAAAATAATACTTAAAGAGTTTGTTTACTAAGGTGCAGTAAAGTTCTGCTATTATCATGTATTAGTCAAACAGCCTCAGCACCAGAGGTTAAGGCAAAAACGTAGCGCTATTTGAGACCATTTCTGCCACTGCCGGTCCTGGAGAGGGGCAGCAGCAGTGGGTTGCCCACAAAACATTGGCACTCTAGGCAACTGCCTGGTGGTTATGCCAGCCCTGACAGAAAGATAGTATAAGCCAAAGGGAAGGAGGGAGCTGAAGGGGCAAAAGGGCCGACATGGGGGCCAGAAAGTCAAGAAATTGGAAAAGCTGGTGAGGCTTGTTCAAAGAGGAAGGAGATACGACACTGAATAATAGATCTTACTCTTAGCGGTAGTCTCATGGTACTATTGTTAGGGGTAAGCTGCTAAATAAGGGTATGCACCTCTTATTTGGCTGCTTAATACCTGGCAGTAGTATTGTGAGATTACTGCTAGGAGTCAGAGCTGTCATTTGGAACCCAGGCTCTGATGGTACAGGAGCATCAAGGGGCCTCCTGCTGTCAATTTTTGGCTGCAGCAGCTCCCCCCCCTTTTATGCCAGTGGACTGGGGCTCTCACCAGCTTTACCATTTGCTGCTTTGGGGGTGAAAGGGGGCCATACCTATCTGTTTGCTTGTGCATACTTGTGCATGAGCAAACGATAAGTACTGATATAGAAACTTGTAAACAATAAAAAGGATAGAAACCTTCACAGTAGGTGCTACCACTTATGCGAATGGCACCTAAAGCATGAAAAATGCTAGGAAACTATTTTAGTACAGCCAATCATTATCTTCATTGAGAGACCCAAGTGTTAAAAGAAAAAAATCCACTGCTGTTCCTGTGTCAATAAGACAGAGCTAAGGTCACCAGGGATGTTATCTATAGCAGAAAAAAATGAAGATCTTCATTCATATGTTGGCATGATTGCCAATGTGCCACCAGTGGAGCATCTAGCCGGCCACAATGTATGCGGCTACAGTGTTCACCAATTATGTTCTTTACTACAGTGGATAAAGGCATGCATTACCTGTGTGGAATCGGTCAGATGTAGATCTCTGATGTATGGCCTTATGTGGCACTGAATGGATAAATGTACTTCTTTTCACTTACAATGCATACATTTTGTAATATGAATATGCAGCAGTCCTACATCATGATGCACATCACTATTATGGAATCTATTCTCTGTAAATAGTCTGCCTCACAATCTGTAAACAAGTTCCCCAAAGTTGCCTTCCCTGTTCTATGTAAACTCAGGACAGCTTATTTGTCTGAGAGTCATTTTGTTTCATTGTAAACCGCAGCGAAAACAAAGAGCGCGGTATAGAAGAACTGTTAAATAAATAAATAAATTTTACAGTGACCACTGGGCAATGTTCCAAACAGCTAGTGTTTCTGCTAGGTGACTCTGTATAGACACTCAACCAGAGGTCTCTCAAATTGTGACCTGAATGAAATGCAAATCTGGCAGTGTTTTAGAAGGGAGTACAGTATGTATCTCCAAAATAGACCTATATTGGTGTGTGATATGGGAGGTATGGTAAAACGAAAGTGATTTGATCCATGCCTCCATTAGATTTACTAACCTGTAATAAATCCCAGTTGTATGTGGGTTATCTGCTATGGAGCAGTTTCAAATGTTTTGTAGTTTGACTCCGTTCCAATGCTTTTACATGGTTTATGCAAAACATTTATTCTGATGATTTCTTGTTTGAACAGATTTTTGCATCCCAGTTGATTTGCTCATATTTTTAGTATTAGCCTTTATGAAGCAGGCATAAAATAAGTGTCTCTTTTATTACTTTGACATGGGTTGTCTGTTGTAAAATCTTTCCTGCACATGAATAGATTCTAAGAGGACATCCATAATAGACAGTCCACTTCTGTACAATAACTTTTATTGCGGTTTGAACTTCTAGAGTGAAATGTGTAAACAAATCTATGAGAACAAGCACATTCTTGATGCCATCTGTTCCTGCTCTGATCCATGGCCATCACCTCTAATGGATAGAGTACATTGAACTATCGTAGGAAAGCTTTCTAATGGGGAAATAAATCTTTTGCTAGAATGCATATACTATCAAATGCAGTTACGCACATCTGTATTACTGACCCAGTAGCAATCCCTGTAAAGCTTTTTAAGGTGCCTTCACTTCCAAACTACCCTCTATAGTCCGTTTGCTTCAGATGGTGCTTTTTTTTGTTTACCTTGAATTCAGCACAATCAATCTTTATATAAAACCACTAGTACTCCACATTGCTGCACACTATTATTTCTTGGATCTTGCAACAACCTGTTTAGCAACTCTAGTCTGTAAATAAGTAAACTAAGGATGTATGCTCATCTCGCTTTCTCCATAATTTATTCTGAATTAGTGTCCAATTTAAATTGCTTGTGTTTAGCTTCTTTCTTTGCAGATTTTATAGTACTCAAGTCTCTGTATTCCTCCATTTTCTCGAGAATTCCACAGAATGATTCAGCAGAAGGGGTTTAATTTAATAGCCTACCACCCTAGCCATAGCTTGTGTGGGAGATGCTTTTTTTTTTTAAAGTTCCAGAAGTAGTTTTGAACATCATTTGGTTCTATTTTATAGAAAATCGTTTTCAGACTCTTCATATTGGGGAGTGTGTCATAAATTGTCTTCCTTTGTATTCTATTGGTCCAGTTTATAGCTGACGTCATAGCCCTAACCGGACCAAAGAGATCGCGGCCAGCAGTCCTGTTTTCTTACCCACGGACAGGCTGCACCTGCAGGCCTAAGAAGTGAAGAAGGCTGTGATCATGGCCAGCGGTTTGTTTTGTGCCTACGGGAGCAGCCTGCCCCAGGTACTGAAGAGATCGTGGCAACTGCTTCTGTTTTTTGTCCACGGGCTGAAGAGCAGAAGAAGCATGCTGTAGGAAAAGGAGCTGAGGCCAGAAAGCACAGGAGGGTAGGACAAAATTTAAAGGGGCAGTAGGTTTGGGAATGAAAGATAGGGGAAGAGGAATGAAGAGCATGGAATGAGAATGTAAGGGGGAGGGAGAAAGGGACAGCTGCGAAGGAAACAGAGTGGGGGGAGGCAGCAGGAGAGAGGCTGTAGGGAGGGATGTAAAATTGCAAGGGTTTGGGGGTTGAAGAGAGGGGAGAAAAGGGCACAACAGATATATGCTAAAAGGCACAGGCACCCATTTCCCCCCCCCCCCCCCCGCAGCAGCACACAACCATACACACAGAGACACACATACCTGACCTGTGCAGCATGCACACACACACGGGCACCTGAGCCACACAGCACATATACACACACAAAGCACCTGACCCTTGCAGAATGCACACACACACACACAGGCATGCCAGCCCTGCACCATACACACACACGCACTCTCCACCCCTGCACCACATATACATACTCATTCATCTTGTCATGGTGGAACCAAGTATAGGGGGGATCCGCTACTAGAACTTGCAGCTCACTGATGCAGTGGAGAGAGCAATAAGGAAGATGACCCTCCAAGACTGAAACTTCAGTGAAGTGGTAGCTAAAGGTTTGAAAGGTGGCTTTAGAAACTGCGTCAGAACCACATTTAGATCCCAGGCCACCGGAGGCAGCTTAATAGGTAGCTTGGACAGCAGGAGATCCACTGCAGCAATGGCACTAAGGTGAACTCTCATCGAGTTAGTTTTCAAACCTGTCAAGGATAAGTGGAGGAGATATTGTAGAAGCGGCTCCACCGGGCAAGAAAAGGGGTCACTGTCCTTTGGAGAGCACTAGAGGGCAAACCTATGCAACTTGAAGGCATAAGATCGCCTGGTGGAATCCTTACGAGATGCCAGAAGGATATCTTTGACTGCCTGTGGTCAGTCAGGGTCGGTGAGCACTAGCCTTTCAGCAGCGATGCTGTCAGGCATAGTGAGTGAAGATTGGGATGGAGGAGCATTCCATGGTCCTGAGAGAGGAGGTCGGGTGAACATCCCAGGTTGAGTGGCTGAGTCTACGCAAGGCGAAGAAGCAGAGGAAACCATGGTTGACTGAGCCAGAAGGGGGCAATGAGAATCATTGAGCCCCTGTCTGCCTGTATTTTGAACAGTGTCTTTGGCATCAAAAGGATGGGGGGGGGGGGTATGTGTAGAGCAGTACCTGTCCCCAGTGGAGAAGAAAGGCGTCTGGGGCCTGTCTGTGCAGTGACGGAACCCTGGAGCAGAAACATGGAAGCTGTGTATTTTGCGGAGTTCAAAAAGATCTGAGTGGGATTCCCTACATTTGGAAGAGCTGAGTAGTCGTCTCCCGATGCAAGATCCATTCGTGTGGACGAAGGATACGGCTTAGCTTGTCCGCAGGGACATTGAGTTTACTTGTAAGGTGCACTGCTCTGAGGTGAATGCGGTGTGAGATGGCAAAAGACCATAGGCGAATGGCTTCCTCACAGAGGGGATGGGACCCCGTTTTCCCCTGTTTGTTCATGTAGAATATGGCAGCTTGGTTGTTGGTCCTGACTTGAACAGGTTGCTCCAAACATTGGGGTTGAAATACCAGAAGAGAATTTGTCAGTGCCCGTAGTTCTAGCAGGTCGATCTGCAGGGCAGATTCCTGTGGTGTCCAAAGTCCCTGTGTGGTTAGGTTGTTCAGATGTTCCCTCCAACCCAGCTTGGAGCCATCCGCTGTCAGGGTGTATCGAGGTGGAGGCATCTCAAAAGGTGACCCAACGAGTAGGATTTGTGGGAACCCACTACTGAAGGGACCTGATCAATTGAGGGGTGATTTAGATCTTGTCTCTGAGACGCCCCTTTGCCTGTATCAGGAAAACAGAATCCACTGTGCTCTTTTGCATGTGTAATTGAGCGTAAGGGACGACATGGACTGTGGAGGCCATGTGTCCTAATAGACTTAGCATCTCTCGAGCTGTTACTCAGCTTTGCTGTTGTACCCCTCTGACCAGCTCGATGAGGCAAGCAGAGCGATCCTGTGGGAGGAAATCACAGGCCTGATGAGTAAGAGTGCTCCAATGAACTCCAGTTGTTGGGTTGGAACGAGGTGAGACTTTGGGAAGTATTGAGAAGGACTTGAAATGGGGTACCATAGACCTCTGAAAGGGTTAATATAGAAAATAGCTTGGAATTCACTAACAGCCTAGAGAGAGATGTGTATAAAAGCCAAGGATTTACTTTGGGATGACATTGTTTGTGAGAACAAGACAGAATGCTTTTGTTTTAGAATTATGGAGTGAGAAATGTCTACTCTGACCTATAACATATAGATAAACAAAGCTTGACATAGGACTGAATTTGTATCATGTAACTGTTTTTTTCCCTAATAAAAGGAGGTGATCTGGCCTAGGCAGGAGGAAGGGGGATTTACAGGAACTGCTCAAGTTTGCAGGACTGTAAGGCCTTAAGAGTACTGTGTTTTTAACATAATTCTCTGTGCGTGAATTGTTTTATTATTTAATATTACTTCTCACTCTCCCATTGCTTTGAGTGAAGGGATTGAATCCCAAGAGCCCAGGTTCTATTGCCAGGTGCTGAGTGGAACAGGTACATTCAGGAAGAACAAAAGAGATGGCACACTGGGTCCTCTTGCAATTTTTCACAATCCGCTTAGGTTTTAACAGCTTAGAATAATTTTGTGTCATCTGCAAATTTGATTACCTCACTCGTTATTCCTATTTCCAGGTCATTTACGAATATGTTAAAAAGCAGTGGATCCAGCACAGATCTCTGGGGTATTCCACTATTTACCTTTCTCCATTGGGAAAATTGGCCATTTAGCCCTACCTTCTGCTTTCTATCTTTTAACCAGTATCTGATCCACAATAATACACTGCCTTCTATCCCATGACTTTTTAATTTCGCCAAGAGTCTCTGATGAGGGACCTTGTCAAAGGCTTTCTCAATATCCAGATACACTGCATCGACCGACCCACCTTTGTCTACCTGCTTATTTTTCACCTTCAAAAAAATATAGGAGATTAGTAAGACAAGGCTTTCCCTGACTAAAGCTATGTTGGCTGTCTCCCATTAAACCATGACTATCTTCATGTTCAGAACTTTTGTTTTTAATAACGGTTTCTACCATTTTTCCCGGTACTGGCGTCAGGTTCACCGGTCTGAAGTTTCCTGGATTACCCTCGAACTCATTTTAAAAATTGATGTTACATTGGCTATCCTCCAGTCTTTAGGTATTACTGATGATTTTAATGATAGTTCATAGATTAGTAATAGTAGGTCTGCAATCTCATATTTCAGTTCTTTCAGCACCCGATTATCAGTAGGCAGGGTTAATTTGGAATCTTTAAGTTCTGTCTGCTCTGTACTTAAGGGCATTTGGGTTATTTTTGCCTTTATTGGATCCTCTCTGTCGATATGCCCTAACTTCCATCTTTTGCTAGTATCCTTCAAGGATACATCCTTCTGAACCATGTGCTCTTCGGTGACTGTCAGCTTTCCCCTATCTAGTTTAAAAGCTGCTCTATTTCCCTTTTAAAGGTTAATGCCAGCAGTCTGGTTCTATCCCGGTTCAGAAAAGCCCCTCATTTCCCCCAGAATGTTGCCCAGATCCTAACAAATCCAAAATGCTCATTCTTGCACCATTGTCTTGTCCACTCATTGAGATTCCGGAGCTCTGCCTGCCTTTTGGGCCCTGCGTGTGTAATGAGAAGCATTTCAGAGAGGTTCTGGATTTCAACTTTCTACCTAAAAGGCTAAATGTGGCCTCCAGAACCTCCCTACCACACTTTCCTATGTCATTTGTACCAACATGTACCAAGACTTCAGACTCTTCTCCAGCACTATCTAAGACCTTGTTTAAGTGAGGTTTGCTACCTTCGTCCCAGGCAGGCATGTTACCAGACGATCCTCATGTCCACCAGCTATCCAGCTATGTACATGCCTAATCAAATCATGGCTGTCCTAACCCTTCCCTCGTGGGCACATAGCCTTGGAGAAACCACCTCTGTGCAAGAGGGTTTTACATCACCTGGAGGACAAGTCCTAGCTATAGGTTCACTTCCTGCCATACCAGGGTGATGCTACTCTATCACATGACCTCTCTCTCCTCCATGGCAACAGGGATGCTGCCTGACGAAGTGGGACTTCAGTACTACATTCCTGTAGGTCTTGTCTTTGGACCTTTCTGTCTTCCTTATGTCCTCCAAGTCTGCTACTCTAGCCTCCAGAGATCGGACCTGTTCACCAAGAGCAAAGAGCTCCTTGACCTTGTACACACGTAAGACCCCCTCACCAACTGGGAGAAAATCATACATGTGACGCTCAATGCAAAAGACTGGAAAAACCCCATTTCGCTGCTGGACTGCTGTCTGCATCTTAGTTTTAAGGTTGTGTTTATATATTTAAGTTGTTCTACTTACATAGATTTGCTGGGGATACTTATACTAATAAAACTATATCTGATACATTTAATGGACTTGTTCACCTCAAGATTAATTAACCTCAGGTGCTTAATGTATGCTTGATGAGGATAAACAACTGTACCTGAGAGTGAATATGGGTACAGTATTTACTTTCCTTTAAGAGGTTTAAGAGCCTATAAAGCTATGATTATCCCAGGGGTGGGTGGTAGTGGGGAGGGAAGGAGGGAAAGTTGGCTTTCTTCTAAGGTAAAGACTTACCAATTTCCTGGATGACTCATGTAGCCCTTGGTTTGATAGAGGGGGCCTTTTAAATTGCCCCTTTGATCTGTCACTTGCATTTAACACCTATTCAATACAATTTCACAGATCTTTGCCTCCTAACTGGAAGGCCTGTTTGTAAAGGTCACTAGAAACAAGTTTATTTCTTCTTAATTAGAGTATTCCATGGCCTGTATGCTAAGCTATGCTCTGATTTGATTTTGATAAAAAGCTTTCTAGAAACAACTTCATTTCAGTAACTATTTCATTTTCTATGTTTAAGCTATACTCTGATTTCATTGAAATGAAAAGCTCTTTAGAAACAAATTTACTTTCTCTGCTAAGCTATACTCTGCTTGACTTAAATACAAAGGTCTCTGGCAGTACTAAGACCTGACTGACACAGCAAAAACAATGAATTCTAAAATACACAGCTCTATCAGTTTTAATCCAAGAATTCCCTTTTCACCCCAAGATTCTGAGTTTATTTCAGAAGATTAATACTCACAGGGGTAGATCTATTTCCTTGTAGCAATCTCTTTTGGTAATCCCTCAAGACTTAATGTGGTGTAAATGGGGTGTAACAGCCCCATGGATACAACAGATCTGCACAAGACCCTTCTGGTGAAGTGCAGAGCTTGGGCACCATCTGCGACTCTTCCATCACACATGAGCCACTATTAAAAATTGTCCGACTCCCAAGTCCAATAAGATCCGACAGGAGATCCCCTCTATTCTAACCTCCTGAGTTTGCTGATCTCTCAGAGGAGAAACCGGGTCTACCCTTGTGGTCAGGGTCCACTGGTACAAACAATCCCTTTTCTCTGCCTGCGCTTCCCACATTTATGATAGCGTGGCTTCCTCACTTTGGGCCCTTTCTCACAATGGCCGACTGTGCCTTGCTTAGCTCGGGACCTAGGGTATGTTGCCTCCCTGCCCAACTGACACACAGTGGCACGGAAAACATCCCTCAGTGGCTCATTCCTCTTTACCCTTGCCGTTAATAGTTCTTTCTCAGCAAAAAAACCCACCAAAATACCCCTGTGAGAACACACTATAGTACTTTTTGTCGGATGTTACAGGAAAGGAACATGTATCAGAACTATGTCCACCACTCAGTTACATCCTTTTAATAAATATTTTTAAAAACAAAAGGAACCCCGCTACTTAGCTGGATCAGAAGTGTCGAAACTCAAAATCTTTGAAGCACGACGTGCACGTTTTGGGTCAATAACCCTGTTTCAAGTGCTGCCATCACCTTATTCTTCAAATCAACCGCCATCAAATGCTGAAACCAGCTGTTTCCTCATAAGGGTCAAACGCTTCCAAGAATGGCTAATTTTTGCTGTCAATCACACCAAACCACCAATGAAACACCAGGAACACCCCACTAACTCGGGGGAATCCTGTGTTCACCGGATGACGTCAAGAAATACTAAACCAATCAATTTCTTTGTTGAGGCCATCAGGATGTACAGTCCGTAGTTGAAAAATCCAACGTTGCTCACAACTCTGCAACCTATTGATACGATCCCCACCTCGGGGGTCTGGAGGTATATAATCAATCACAGACCAACTTAAATCCTGGAAAACGTGACCGAAGGAAAGGCAATGTTCAACCATCGGAGCTGTTTCTATTTTTTGCCGCAGGCGAGAGGCATGTTCACTTAACCGAATCTTAATCATCCGAGTTGTCCTCCCTACATATGCCAGGGGACATGGACAATAGATCACATAGACAACAAAAGAGGAGGTACAGTCTCTTTTCCACCGCCTTTTAAAAGATTGACCAGTCAGAGGATAAATCCAGGATACTCCCGTTAAAGCAGAAGGGCAGTAACCACAATTACCGCAAGTAGTATGGCCATTATGTTGAGAAGATGGCAGGGGGGGTCTATCCACCTGAACGGCAGAACGAGCCACCATATCACCTAAATTGGCTCCCCTTACAAAGGCCACCATCAATGGTTTTTGAAAACAAGGGTGTAGTTCCAAAATCGGCCAATGCTTCTTAAGAATATTGACAACCTCTTTACTTGAAATCATATAGGGTAGAATTCCTACCAAAAATGTAGACATGTCTTCATCAGAATTAGCAGATTTATCTTCAGTCAATAACCATTCTTGATGGGTATATAAAGCCTAACGATATGCAGTATGTATCACTTTAGATGGATATCCCCTGTCCAGAAGTCGCTTACTCAGATCAATGGCATGCATCTTAAAATCTCCCACAGATGAACAAATACGCCGTAATCTTAAAAACTGGCCATATGGGAGACCCCTCTTCAGGGGACTAGGATGAAAGCTTTGAAATTTCAACAGACTATTACGTTGTATCGATTTTCGATATAATAAAGTGCGGAACTGACCCTCTTCCTTTAAAAACTGTTACATCAAGGAAATCAATTTGTCGATCAGCTATTTGTGCCGTAAAAGTCAAATTAGATTTAAGGCCATTTAGCCATGTCAAAAACTCACGAAGATCATCTGACGTTCCAATCCAAAGGAAAAAAACGTCGTCCAAAAAACGCTTCCAAAATAATATATAACGGAAGTATAAGGAATCATACAAATAGTTCTCCTCAAAATCTGCCATATAGAGGGTCGCTATAGAGGGTGCCGCAGATGCCCCCATAGCAATCCCCAAAATTTGTTGATAAAAATGCCCCTGAGACAAAAAATAATTTCGCGTTAGAACCAATGTGATCAATTCCATCAAAAATTGACGAGGAAGACGTGGAGGTGCAGATGTAAACTTAGTTTGTAACAATTCCAAAGCCTCACTCTAATTTATATTAGTGTATAAAGCGGCAACATCAAGTGTAACCATTAAAAAGTCACAAGTAGGAACATTAAGCATCATCGATTGTTGAAGAAAATGGGCTGTATCCCGTACATATGACTGCTTCTTTTCGCAAAAAAAATCATAATATTGGGAGAGGTTCCAAAACTGATCCCCTACAATTGTTATCTATGTGATCTATTGTCCGTGTCCCCTGGCATATGTAGGGAGGACAACTCGGATGATTATGATTCGGTTAAGTGAACATGCCTCTCGCCTGCTTCAAAAAATTAGAAACCGCTCCGATGGTTGAACATTGCCTTTCCTTCGGTCACGTTTTCCAGGATTTAAGATGGTCTGTGATTGATTTATATACCTCCAGACCCCCGAGGTGGGGATCGTAACAATAGGTTGCAGAGTTGTGAGCAACGTATACGTATTTGTAGTATTCGTTACAGACCCCTTACATACCCATTGAGATTAATCATTATTATAACATGCACATAATCTGTATATAGTTCCCCTCGTTCCTCCATGTTTTGAATATCCTGTTCTATGTAAGCTCAATGTTCCTATTACATTGTAGTATGTTTGTTGCAACTGTAAACCGCACTGATTATAATAGCGCGGTATATAAGAAATATAAATAAATAAATAAATAATGTTGGATTTTTCAACTACACATCCTGATGGCCTCAACAAAGAAATTGATTGGTTTAGTATTTTTTGATGTCATCCGGTGAACACAGGATTCCCCTGAGTTAGTGGGGTGTTCCTGGTGTTTCATTGGTGGTTTGGTGTGATTGACAGCAAAAATTAGCCATTCTTGGAAGCGTTTGACCCTTATGAGGAAACAGCTGGTTTCAGCGTTTGATGGTGGTTGATGTGAAGAATAAGGTGATGGCAGCACTTGAAACAGGGTTATAGACCCGAAACGTGCACGTCGTGCTTCAAAGATTTTGAGTTTCGACACTTCTGATCCAGCTAAGTAGCAGGGTTTCTTTTGTTTTTAAAAATATTTATTAAAAGGATGTAACTGAGTGGTGGACATAGTTCTGATACATATTCCTTTCCTGTAACATCCAACAAAAAGTACTATAGTGTGTTCTCACAGGGTATTTTGGTGTTTTTTTTGCTGAGTTATTAATAGGTACCACTGAATTGGGGGTTTGTTGAGTTAATAGTTCTTTGGCATCACATTCCCTCCTGGAATGTCCTGGATTCCCGCAATGTAAGCACCTCGCTTCTGATGGATTGTATCCTGCTCTGGGTCTATCTCCCTGTTTATTCCTGGGTATCCTTCTGTACTGTCCCCTTCCTTCCTGTAGGAACCTCTGGGCTAACCCTTCTTCCCCCATGGGCCTTCTTTCCCCAGGACCTCTGCACCCTAAAACCTCTAAATAATAATCTGCCTTCTGAATGGCTGCTACCACAGAATTCACTCCCTGTTTTACCAGCCATTCTCTCAGATCTGGGGTCGAAGCCTGAAAAATCTGTTCCAGTACCATATCCTACATTAATTGGACCCCCTATCCTATCCTCAGGGTCTAGCCATTTAATTGCCAGGTCCCTCAGTCTCTGAGCGAGAGCCCTGGGCCTTTCATCCCTGACTAGCTGGTTGTCTTTAAAGGATCTTCTGTAGGAATTCTTTATTAGTCCAAACCTATTCTTGATTGCGGGGTAGTCCATGGCCTATGTAGGGGGTAAGGTTCTGTATGCAGCCAAGGCTTCCCCAGTTAGGGATATGGCCAGCCTGATGGCCCATTGTTCAGGAGGCCACCTCACCGCCGTGGCTACCCTTTCAAAAGTTCCCAAGAAATCATTGATGATATCAGTGTCCCCTAGTCTCCCAAATGAAAAGGGTCCACACTGTTGGGGTCCTACTTAGATACGGGATGCAACCGAAGACTCCTGCTCCACCAGAGATCTGCCTCCTTTGCTCTGGTCATGACCTTGAGGTAGCCCTGCAATAAGTCCAAAAGGGGGTGCTGCTGCTCCTGCATGATGGCCAAAGCTGCTTGCTGGGCCCTCAGGGATTCTTCCTGCTGCTTCTAGAACTGGGCGGCCATCCACTGGAATGCTTTCTTGGGATCCATCGGGAACAGCCTGTAACAAAAAAACCCCAGGAAAAACCAAATGCAGTCCCCCTAAGCACCCACCGAGTGCTTTGCACCACTAGCTCTTTTGCCTCTGCTCAGATGGTATTCCCTCCTCTACCCATCGCAGCTATCAGCAGTGCCCACCCTAGGTACCCTTACCTGGTGTGGCCGCTGATAGTTGCCTTGGGTAAGGAGTTGGAGTCCGTCTTGGGCCTGGGCCCACAATGCTGCGACTCGGCCGTCAAGATCCTGCCAACTATGCCACTGTGATGATGTACATGGTGCCAGATTCCTTAGACCTCCTCCTTCACCCTCAAGCGCGCAAAACAATATGACAATCCAGTATTCGATTCCAGTCCAGGTTTTATAGAAAACATAGAGTTGCTTTCCAAAAGTTACAGCATTTCAAGGAGCAGTTCTGCTACCCCTCCTCCTCCTTAGAGGTTAGCCCAAAATACCATGCCTCTAGCAGCAGCAATGACGGGCGTGGCTTCCTCTTCTCTAGAACACAACACAGCAAATGTTCCAGAGAATCAGTACAAAACAGTCATAGGCAGTTCCATGAACACAATGATCCCAACCGCACAGTCTTTTCCTTTATAATGTTGCTTAGCTACACAGTTTAACCAGCTATGCAGCTGCCCTTCCCGTTCTGTATCAGCTTGTTGAACCTGCCCCAGAGCTAAAGCATTCATTTTCCAGCAAAAGTACCTCCATGGGATCAAGGGAAGAGCCCTCTTCATGTTCCTGTGCTTCCATACACTTTAAACATTACAGAGCAGGCTTACATTGGCTCTGCCCCTACCATCAAGGATGAGACACACCCTCCCTTTGGCCCCTGTTTGAAGGTTTCTCTCCTATTCACCTTGTGACTCTTCCTGTCCCAACCTGACAGGACTTCCCAGCTTCTTTCTCTTCCTGGGCCTTTCTCTTCCAGGGGTCATCAGTCCTCCCCTTCTTTCCTGAGGGTCCTGCCCAGGCTTCCAGCCTTGGTCTCCCTTTTGCCCACGCAAGCAGATTCTTCTTTCTCCTTTAAGGTGGCCCTTTCTTAACAGGGTTTCTCCACACAGCTAGCTTCCCTTGGCTCTTCTTCTCTGGTTGCTTATTGTTGGAGCCCTCCGCCACCTGTGTATTCTTTTAATTAGATCACCTGATCTTTTCTGTGGTGGGCCTTCTTGTCTTAAGGGATTCTGGGACTTGTAGTGTGACTGACCATGCCTCATATCCTAAGGGATTCTGGGACTTGTAGTATGACTGACCCAGTCATATCTACATGTTCTGAAATTTTGTTCTTAATCGTTTCTACCATTTTCCTGGTACTGACGTTAGGCTGACCAATCTGTAGTTTCTTGGTTCACCCCTGGAACCCTTTTTAAAAAGTGGTGTTACATTAGCCATCCTTCAATCTTCAGGTATTACTGATGATTTAATGATAGTTCACAGTTTAATAATAGTAGGTTTGCAATCTCATATTTCAGTTCTTTCAACACCCTTGGATGTATATCATCCGGTCCTGGTGATTTGCTACTCTTCAGTTTATCAAATAGTTGTAATGCATCTTTCCGGTTTATCAATATTTATTTATTTATTTTATTTTATTTATTTAAAAGCTTTTATATACCGCGCTATTCATCATCAGCGCGGTTTACAATTTAACAACTTTATACTTAAAACATATAACATATGTCAAGTTTACAGATAACAGGGAATAAAACAGGGATAACTGGGGTAACAAATATTAACAACTATGTACAGAAAATTAGCATGTGTTTTGCACTCTATAAGCTAAGGATGTACGAGATTATAATTTAGAGCGAGCAGTACAGTTTAGGGAATCATCGATTAACCATAGTCATTGGTTTGAGTTGGAAGGGGAGGGGATGGGGAGATATTGCCTTGGAAGAAGTGTTGCTGGAAGAGGTGTGTTTTTAGGGCTTTTCTGAATTGAGACAGGTCTTTTTGTGATCTGATGTTAGTTGGCAACATGTTCCAGCATCTGGGGGCGAAGGATGAAAATGCTCTCTTGGTAGTGGTCTGAGTAAGTTTTGGTAGGTCTTTTGGGGCCAATAATGTGTTTTCAGTTACAGATCGTCTAGATCTGGTGTCCTGTACGTGGTAAAGGAGGTCAGTTAGAGAGGATGCTGATATTCGATGGAACGCTTTAAAAGTCAAGAGGAGGGCTTTGTATAGAATCCTACATGTTATCGGGAGCCAATGAAGATCGATAAGGATGGGAGTAATATGTTGACTTCTTGAGGCTCCATAAAGAACCCTGGCTGCTGTATTTATGGCCATTTGTAGTGGGTTCAGCATGCTCTTGGGTAGGCCATGTAGTACAATATTTGCATAGTCAAAGTGTGGGGTGACTAGTGATTGGAAGGTTGTGCGGAAGTCATTTGGTTCAAGCATGGGTCTGAGGTGGCGTAGCGTCCAGATCTTGTGATAGATGGATTTTACTGTATTTTTTATGTGCTCTTTGAATTCCAGGCGTTGGTCCAGTATGACACCTAGGTAACGTATCATGGTTTTGAAAGGTAAATCGGCATCTCTTGTTCTTAGCGATGGTGGGGGAGAGAAGTCTTTATTCCTTGTGACGATCAAGGCTTCTGTTTTTTTTAAATTTATTTGGAGGTTTTGTGTGAGCAGCCATTCAGAGATTGCATTGAAGCAGGTGATTAAAGATGTGTAGTCGGGTTTTATAACATTGATTGGTGTGAATAGGAGAACATCGTCGGCATAGATGAGGCATGAAATTCCGAATGATCAAGAGATGTCACAGATTGGCTGCATGTAGATATTGAAAAGCAAGGCTGAGAGGGAGGAACCCTGTGGTACTCCTTGCTTCTGTTGGAAAGGCTGGGACGTTATATTACCGATCCGGTCCTGTTGCCAGTGATCTTCCAAGTAGGATTTGCACCAGTTCCATGCAGTTCCTTGTATCCCTTTATCATGGAGCCGAGCTAGAAGTTGGTCATTGTCTACTGAGTCAAAAGCTGCAGATATGTCTAGGAATGTCATTGCAACTCCGTTTCTGATATTGTCTGTTGTTTTAATGAGCGTGTTCATTAGGGAAACAAGAAGAGTTTCAACTCCGTGTGCTTCTCTGAACCCATGCTGGTTTGGATCTAGTGGTGCTTCAGAATCTATGTGTTGTTGAATCTGCCTTAGTGTGATCTTTTCAAGGATCTTGGCTAATAGTGGAATGCTGGAGATTGGACGGTAAGAATCCTCCTTCTTTGGGTCCAGTTTGTTGTTTTTCAGCAAGGGCCGAATGGAGGTCTGTTTGAGGGCTGTTGGAAATATCCCTGTGCTGAGTGACTGGTCGGCAATGGCTGCGATGTACGGGCTAAGCTCTGTTCTCAGAGCTTTGATCCAGTGGGCTGGGCATGGGTCGTTAGGGGCAGTAGTGGTATTGATGGAGGCTATAAGTTCTTCGATTGTTTTTGGCGTTGGAGATGAAAATTTATTAAGTATGAACTGAACCTTGGAAGGTTGTGTGGTTTGACTTGAGGTTGCGTTTGTGATTTTGATCACTTTGGACTGAATATAGTCAGCATATAGTTGTGGTTGTATATGCTCCTGTTGTGGTGGAGTAGGTTCACTGCTCAGGAATTTTACTAATTGGAAGAGATCTTTTGGTTTGTTAAGAGACCAGTTAAGAAGTCTTGCATGAAATTCTTTTCTCTTATCCCAGGTTTGCTGACGGTGAGATTCCAAGTGAGATAAATAGGTGGCTTGGTCATTGGGATCTAGAGAGTGTCTCCATTTCCTCTCTAATTTCCTTAGTCGATGTAATGAGGCTCGTAGTTCGGTGGAGAACCATGGTGCGTTCTGTTTCTTAGGTGTGAGCGAGTTGATTGAAGTTCGAGTGTTTGTGGTGGGAATCAGGGCTGATAGTCCAAGAGTACTGTTCCAATTCAATACAGTCTCATTGATGTTGTTGGGTATTTGAGAGAGTTTTGGGATGATTTGGGCAGTGTCGAATGGTTTAAATCGAAGGAGTCTTGATTGTGAGTAGGTATCTGATGGTTTGCTTGTAGGATCCTCAGATGGTATGATAAATGTTATAAGGTTGTGGTCAGACCAGGGGACAGGAGTTAATGAGGGCTCGAGTTGATCAAGCGAGTCAATGGATGAGGATGGGGCAAAGATGAGATCCAGGAGATTACCTTGATTATGGGTGGGGTTTTTTACAATTTGTTTATAAGCGAGTCAATTCTTCTGCTGCATCAACTTTAAATACCATTTCAGGCATGGGTAACTTCCCTACATCTTAGTAAAGACCAAAGCAAAGAATTAATTCAGTCTCTCCGCTATGGCCTTGTCCACTCTTAGTGCCCCTTTTACCACCCTATTATCCAGTGGTCTAACTGACTCTCTCACAGGTTTTTTGCTATGAATGTACTTGAAAAGTTTTTATGTGTTTTTGCTTCCATAGCAAGCTTTTTTTTTTTTCTTTTCCAAATTCTCTCCTTGCCTGCCTTATCAATGCCTTGTATCTAAGTTGCCAGTGCTTATGTTGTTTCCAGTTTTCGTCATTTGGCTCCTTTTTCCATTTCCTGAAAGATGCTTTTTGGCTACAACAGCCGCTCTGACCTCACTTTTAAACCTTGTTGGCAGTTTTTTGGATTTCCTTCCACTTTTCTTAAAGCATGGAATACAGCTGGTCTGGGCTTCCAAGATAGTATTTTTAAACACCCATGCCTGATGCAAATCTTTAACCTTTGCAGCTGCTTATTTTACTTTTTCTTAACTATTTTCCTCATTTTATCATAGTCTCTCTTTTGAAAGTTAAAAGATAGTACTGTGGATTTTCTTGCCGTCCTTCCTCCATTTATTAAATCAAATGCGATCATGCTATGATCACTATTGCCAAGTGGCCCCAACACCCTTATCTCTTGGACCAGATTTTGTGTTCCATTAAGGACTTGGTCCAAAATGGCTTCCCCTCTTGTCGGTTCATGAGCCAGCTACTCCAAGAAGCAGTCATTTATTTCATCTGGAAACTTATCTCCTTAGTATGTCCTGTCGTGACACTGATTCAGTCAATACTGGGGTAATTGAAATCACCCATTGTTATTACTGTGCTGTAAATATTGTTAGCTTTCCTGAATTCTTTGAGCATTTTGTTATCCATTTGTTCATTCTGGACAGATAGTCAATAGTACACCCCCACTGCCATCGTCTTCCCCTTTTTACATGGAATTTCAATCCATAGCGATTCTGCAGTGTATTTTGTTTCCAATTTGATCTACTCTATCATTGCAATATAATTTGTACCCAGTTTATGACAAATCCCGCTGTTTGAGTACCGTGGTGATGCAATGAAGGGAGCGTCTTACCTTCTGATGGGAGTTTCCCCCAGTCGGCCAGCCATCTAAGTAAGTCAAATACCCCCAAAGTACAATAGCTAGGCAGTGACCACTGCCATGCATTTTCTGAAGACTCTTGTTACAGAGGCTAGCCCGAAGGGGAGAACTTGCTATTGATAATGGTTTCCTTGAAACATGAATCGCAGATACTGTCTGTGCAAGGGAAGGGTCAGTAAATGTGTGTATGCCTCTTTTAGGCCTAGAGAACATAGCCAATCATGTCTCTGGACGTATGGAAGAAGAATTCCTAGAGAAAGCATTTTGAATTTTTCTCATACCATGAACTTGTTTAGGTCTCTGAGATCCAAGATGGGCCTGAATTCTCCTGTTTTCTTTGGAATGAGAAAATATGGAAAGTAGAAGCCCATCCTTTCTTGTGGAGGAGGAACTCTTTCTATGGTACCCTGGGAGATTATGGTGGTAAGTTGTTCTTTTAAGAGAGTGCTTGGAAGGGGATGGGTGGGATAATCCCCTGTGAAGCAGGTTGATGGTAAGGTTTCGAAGGGAAGGTGATAACCCCTTTGGATAGTGTGGCGTGTTCACTGCTCTGATGTTATGAGGTTCCACCTGTGGGCATAGTAACAGAGTCTGTCTGCTGTATGGAGGGGCTGGGGGCCCTCCAGAGGTAGATTGGCAATGCTCTCTAGGAGGGAGTAAAAACCCAGGCGCAGGATGTGCCTTTGCTGCTTGTTGAGGCTTACGATCCTTGGGCTTTTTGAATTGGTGAGGGGGTGAGGACCCTGCTGTCTCTGCTGAAGATGCTGAGGCTAATAGGCAGCTGAAGGTGGGTAAGAAGGATAGTATCTTTTTTTTTTTTTTTTTAGAATAGAAAGATTTCTTGAGAAGAACCTTCCTTTTGGAGGGGTCAGCTGTTTTTCTGGAAAGGCGTTTTAGGGTGAGATCATATGTCTCAATCTCTTCTGCTTTTTCCCTCCAGTCTTTTCCAAAAAAGTTTTCTCCAGTACATGGGATATTGGCCAGTTTGTCCTGGACCCATTGTTTGAGATGTGATGCCTGTAACCAGGCCATTCTGCGAACCCCAATGCAGACTGCTGAAGCTCTGCTTATTGATTCAATGGCATTAAAAGAGATCCTGGTAATAAACTTAGAAGTATTTTGGCCTTGCTTGATGAGTGTCAGGAAGCATGAGGGCAAAAGTCTCCAGATCCTTTAGAAACATGCCCATGTATAGCATGTACAAGTTTATTCTGGAGGCCAACATGCATGCCTGGAAGCATCGACATCCAAAGGCATTGAGTGTCCTTGAGTCTCTACCAGGAGGCATGAATGAATGTTTTTTTGAGTTCTTTATTTGGCACATCGCCAATTTCACCACCATTGAATGGTGGGGAAGCTGAGGTTTTTGGAAGTCTGGGCACTCTGGTACTCTGTACAAGGTATCGAGCCTCTTGCTGACATGCGGAACTATTGAGCGGGGCTTCCCACATGCAGAGCTTAAGATTCTGCAGTTTCTGATGCAACGGTAATGTAGTCACCTCCTTGGGGATGGGAGGGTATTGGAGTATCTCCCATTCCTTTGCCCTTGGCTGCTGTGATGGCAAGCCCTGCTGCTATGTCACGAATGAAGTCCTGAATTGACATATCTTCTGGTGGAGACTGATGCCATTCTTGAGGCAGTGACGGGTCCAAAGGGATGTCTGGAAGTTCTCGGGAATCGAG
This sequence comes from Ichthyophis bannanicus, assembly GCA_033557465.1. Lineage (NCBI taxonomy): Eukaryota > Metazoa > Chordata > Amphibia > Gymnophiona > Ichthyophiidae > Ichthyophis > Ichthyophis bannanicus. The sequence continues at coordinate 513,933,937 of CM066031.1, read as the reverse complement.
TGATCCCTCGTCAGATTCCAAAATGTAGATTGTGAGCCCTTTGGGGACAAGGGAAATATACCGTACCTGAATGTACACCGCTTTGACCAGGTGAGAAGCGGTATATAAGCATTGCTAAATAAATACATTAAAATAAATAAATTCCAAAGAACTGGAATCAAAGTCTGGTAAGAAGCTGAAGTATCGGCAGTTTTGTGTTTGATCTCGATGCTTCATGGATGTTGAGGGTCGATGCCGATACCAATGCTTGGAATTATCGGAATTGAGAGCCATGGCAGTTTGAGCCTGTTAGGTACTGGGGGTATCGGATGGTTCCAGCAAAGGCATTGGCCTCGGGGGTTCTGATGATGTCAGTTCAAAGGCCGGCATCGGGGCTGATACACCTGGCTGTAGGCTCAGTGCGGAAGCCTACACTCCTGGAGCTGTTGATGCTATCAGTACTGAGACTGCCAGGAGTCCAGCCACTTTCCCCTCGAGAGCCAGCATGTACTGGTCTAGGGAGATGGCCGATATCTGGGTGGAATCTCCCAAAGGGCTTTGAGCCACCATCCCAGATTATGGAACCAGTAGCTCTCCAGAGGTTGATTCCTTGGGAACGTACTGGAGCTCCTCCTGTGCTTTGGACGATAGGTCCTCCCACCGGGGTTGTTTGGCTAGCCGGTCTGCAATGGAAGCACCCCTAGGGGAGTTGCGATGTTTATGCTGGGACTTCTTCTGGTCCTCTGTATTGGTCTTTGATGTCAATGACTTAAGAGTGGCCAGAGATTTTGACTTACTTTTATGTTTGGACTTTCAAGAAACCTGACACCCATGAGAGGAAGTCCTCAGTGAAATGGAAGTCACTGAAATTGAGTCCAGGGCAAACAACGATCCATACTGTCTGGCTCAGTTCTTTAGGCCTCTCTGTCATTTGCTGGTACAAAGGACAAGAATTGGGTTGATGGTCAGGGCCTAAACATTTTAGACACCAGTCATGTTTTATCAGTTACTGATATGGTACCGACACACTTTTTCAAAACCTGTAGTTGACTTTTCCATGCCTCAAAAAAGTTGTCTTCGAGACTGAAGATAAGACTATGGAGGACTAGTTTGGCAGTGAAAATTACTCTAAAAATGAGAGAGAAGGAATGAAAAATTTATTTAAAAAAAAGAAAAAGAAAGAATTATTGGGGCTGGTGTCGGACCCGATGGAACTGGTGGTGATGGGATGGCAGAAGCATAATGTTCCACAGAAAAGATATGTTTTTTGGTAGTGACAGGATTGTTTGTCCTGCTTTTTCTGCGGAAAACAAAGAACTGAGGAGAGGAGTTGGGAAGATGGGAAGGCAGCACACAGGTGCTTTGGAGCGCTCCCAAAGGCTTTCCTATTGGACTCTGGGGAGCATTCCTGCAAGGATTCAGTCAGTGACATTTACCCATATATGAAGACTGCATTCCTGCTTATTCCTGGAGATTTCAAGATTCACTTGTGTTGTCACATGAAGCGTATGAGCTGAGACGCAAGTTGTCAGCAACAACTATAGATAACAAACTGTCATTCCAAACAGTTTTTTGAATGCAACAGATAACACTTTGAATTTAATTCAAGTACTGATCAGTAGCCAATGTACTCGTGATCAGTGTGATATAGGGGTATGTTTACTAAACTGCGGTAACGTTACATAACGCGTGTTATGTAACGTTAACGATTGTTAAGTAATGTTAACGTGCATTATGAGACGTTAACGATTGTTAATGTCTCATAATGCGTGTTAACGTTACTTAACGATCGTAGACGTTCCGCGGCGCGGTAAAACACTGCAGAAGGTGGAGAGAGGGCGGAGAGAAGGGGTCAATGGGCGGAGTGTGGGTGGGGAGAGGCTCCATTCACACTAACGCGCTGATCTGAAAAGCTGAATTCTAAGGCGATTGAAAACCTGCCGTTAGATGCACATTTGCAGGGGAGAGAAACCATTTTAGTGTCAGCAATGTACAGCATAGGCAGGGAAACCTAAAAAAAGTGATAAGTGTGATACATGTGCAGAGAACAAAAGGGCACATAAACATTGAAAATGACCTCAACAAACTGGAAAAAAAACATAACCAAGCTGGCCAATAGTGATATTAATGGGAAACATCAACCCCCCCCCCTGAGAAAGCTCCAAAAAAAAAGATATTAATTGTGGAAGGGTCTAGGCTCCGTCCCCATACAAGGTGAATGAGCCCACAGTGAAATACATTCTCTTATATACCGTGCTATTCTGCAGCAGTGCGGTTTACATTGAACAAACTGAAATGACATTGAATAGGGCATTATAACTTGGAGATAACTATTTTACAGGGAACATGGGCTATGGAGGGTTAAGTGGCTTGCCCAAGACCACAAGGAGCACCTGTGGGACTAGAAACCCCTGTCCTTCCTGCCTAAGGTTGCTGTCCTCGAGTGGGATTTGAACCCCCGACCTTCCGGCCTGAAGTACCTTGCCCCAACCACTAGGCCACTCCTCCACTCCATAGCGCTGATCAGGGCTTTCCCTTGTTATTGGACAGGTGTCCTATGACGTGCACATGTCCCGCAACATCAGGGTGGGCATGTCGGAACGGGCAACTGGACAGATGCCGGAAAAGGGGATACAGAGGGCCGCAGGCGGCACATGCTGTGGTGCAGCTGGGCCACAGTGCGGACTAGGGTGATGCCTAGGTGGCCCATATGAATGCTGAAACAGCAGAGCAGCCAGACAGCAACTGCTGAAGGCCCAACATGGGCACGACTGTGTTTCCCACAGTGTCACAGGGGATAGTACCCAGCAGCTACCCCCAAGGGCACGTTACATTGGCAGGCGGTGCTGGGGGGGAAGTGTGGACACCTATGCAGGCACCCCTACCCCAGAACACGCACCATAGGCAGCCGCCTACCCGCACACTGGATGGCCTGAGACTGCGCTCCACCAGCACCACCAGCAGAAGGGCATGTCAGCATGGTGGCAGAGGGATCCTGGTGGTGGAGGGACAGTGGCAGCTGCCCAGAGCAGACCGTGGCCTAGCCCTGTATAGGTGGGTGCCATGCACTGCAACAGACAGGCCCTGTCTGACGAACAGTAATGGTATCACCAGGGAATGTACTGACTCTGTGACAACACGGTGGTGCAGTGCACAAAACCAGTGTGTTCAGAAGCAGAAGGTCACAGGTTCAAGTCCCAGCTGTGGTTCCTGCCAACCCAGTCCCCATATTTTACCCACTACTAAAACGTGCTAATACAGACAGAACCTTTATTGCAGATGACATAAACATGCCCAAAACACCTACATTTTACCCTACAGAGCACAGACACCATAAACATGCACATTACCTAGAGCAGTCTCTCCCAAATGCAGTCCTGGAGGGCCAAACACCATCCAGGTTCATGCTGCCTCTAATAAAGATGCCTGTGCTGCATTTCTATGTGCCGCCCCCATGGTATACAGATGTATCTCATGCATATTCATGAGGGACAGCATGAAAACCCGAACAGTGTTTGGCCCACCAGGACTGGAGTTGGGAACCTCTGCCCTAAAGCAGTGGCCAACAGGGGCAGACACACCCGCACCCACAGGCTCCATTATCCAATGCCTCCTGGAGCGGCAAGATGTTGGGCCCTGCGTGCATCTCCCAATACTAGCACTTGCATACCTTGGCAATGCCACCCTAAACCTGGGAATACGGTAAACATCTATCAAATGGTTGCTATGATTACTGGCAGATAGCAATTCCAAAGTTAAGCACAATTTGCTGATTGAGCTGCATCATAGCAACCTTTCTGATGTCTGTGGAGTGTGCTACAGGTCTTGTGTCTGACAGTGTTTACCACCCTGGGGAGTGACCCCAACAGTATTGCGTACCATAGCCATGCCTGCACTGTGCCCAGGACTGGTGCGGTGGCCAGGGCTGCCAAACATCTCTATAGTTGCACAATGCTGGCATAGGTGTGGGGAGTGTGTGTCTGTCTATCCAGTGTGTGTGGTGGCTGCAAACACCCTCCACAGCCCACGCTGCTAGCACTGTTGCCAGTATTGACCTGCCAATGTGCATAATGAGGAGCAAGGTACCGTTGGAATAGCCAGGATAGGATGGCCTGGCCTGGATCCATCTGTACATAGCATAGGGCAATGGCTCGGATATTGTAGTGGCCGGTCACCACCTGCACGGACAGGGTGGCCACAGCATGTCCTGCTGGGAGGTCACTCTCACCCTGACTGAGCAGTGACCACGGCATGGCTAGGTTCCCCCCATAGTGCTATATAGTATTTTTCTCATGTGGTATTTATGGGTTCTCTTTTGGGGGCCCAATCACTGACTTATCTGCTTGGTGTGTATGCTGACATCCCAGTTCTGGGTACACGCATCTCCTCCAGGAACATGCACTATGGACTAGCTAGCAGACTGTCTGCAGCTAGTATGTGTCTTGCTGGAACACCTTGCAGGGTGCAGCGGCTGGAGGCTTGCTGCTGGAGAATGTCAGATAGTGGTGTGGGGCAGCTGTGCATTTCCAGGCCTACTGTCTGTCTGCTGTTGCTTTATGGATGTGTACAGCTCTGCATTGCCTGCCCTGTAGGGTGTCTGTTCCCCAGCAGTACTTGGATGATGGTCCTCTCTACTGCCACCATTGCAGGGGGGTAGAATGTGGATCTGTTGGTGGGAGATCCTGTCCCCCACCCTGAGCCACAGAGGGTGGGTTGGGTAGTGGTACGTAATCCGCCTGTAGGTCCAAACACCCCCTTCACTTAAATCATGTGACCATGGCACCCACGCAGGGTATGCACTTTTCTGGGTGCATCATAGTCCACAAGGGCTAGATGTGAAATACAGATGGACACAGGCATATCCTAGGGGTGTTTGCAAGGACTACCTATCACACATAGGCTATGCTGCAGGTCCCCATCAGTGCCAATCTCAGCAAAGCCAGGTGCTGTGAAAATGGTGCTGGGCACACCACCTCACCCTTAGGGTGAGCACAGGACCCGCACACTGTGACGGTCTGTAGCTACTCTGTGCCACTAACACACACCGTCGGCACCCCCTACCAGGCTGAGGTGCTGTGGGGTGCATACCCCATCTTGTGATCATCTGTAGACTGCTGATTTGCATGTGCTGTGCATTCTGGGTACGGGTGGGTTGACCCTATCCTGGTAACCACAGCAGAATGTTTGTGTGATGCCGTGCAGTCCTCCTGTAGCCAGCCAGGGGTTTGTTAGCAGCTGTAGCCCACTGGTTACTTCACTGCCCGTGGAGCCAGAGGTCATGGGTTCAAAACCTACAGTGGGGTTCATTGATAGGGCTGTCTTAGGCATTGTCTATATTTTTATTGTATATTAGTGCTGCCAACAGAAACACCCTCAGAGTACTGTCACCTTAGGGCGCCTTATACGGCGCCCTATGAAGTGCCTTATAAGGTGACTTATACGGTGCCCTATAAAGCGCCTTATAAGGTGCCTTATAAGGTGTCCTATGGAGCGCCTTATAGGGTGCCCTATAGGGGACATTATAGGGTGCCTTGGCAGACAGCGCACTTTATAATGTGCCCTATGGAGTGCCTTCTAGGGTGCCTTATGCGGCACCTTAGGTTACGCCACTGTGAGGGTGTGTTTGCTGGCAGCACTAATTAAAGTAAAACTAAAATTCCTCACAACCCAATACTTAACCCTTTCCAGGCCAAGCCCAAAACTCTCGGGATTCAAAATTCTGACTAAATATTCCTATCTAATGGTATATAATACATGACCATAGTAGAAGGAAAATCACTATTAGAACATATTGAATAAGACGGGTACAATTTTCCTGAAATATGCAAAAATTAATCCGGCTGCAGAATGTGGATTAAAATTTTAAAGTAGACCTTCAAAGGGTTAAACATAATGCCTCAGCCAGCCTTATTCATTAGGCACACTGGGGAATGAAACCCATGACCCCCTGTACCATCAGTCAGTGTAGTAACCATTGTGCTACAGCTCTGTTTCTGTGTTTGCATGACTGCGCGCCTTCTTAAGATTAACGCGCGGTAATGTGCCATGGCTCCCTCTAATGCTCGTTAATTTATGGCGCCTTGTAACGTGTGTTATCGGTAACGATGTACCGCCCATGTCCTTATTTGGGTATTTCTGCCTCGACCGCGGATCCTAACTCGAATGGCATTACCGCAGTTTAGTAAACATATCCCATAGTCTTATTTCATGCAGCCAGGTATAGAACATGTCGCAGTGCTCTGTATTACCTGAAGTGATCTAACTGACACACTACGCAAACCTAGAATATTGCATTAATCGAATCCTGATAAAATCAGTGCATGAAGGACTAAGAGAAAATCACCCTCATTTAGAAAGGTTTCTGACTAGATAAAATGTGTAGCTTATCAAATGCATTGCACACTGTGCTCTTTATATTTATTTTATTTTTATTTCTATTTAGCTCATGCCTTTACAGCAGTAGTTCAAGAAATCTCATACCCTAAGAAAGTGATGACAGGGGAAGGCCAACGAAGATGTCAAATAGAACATACACAAAATCTGCAAACAAATATTGAATAGGGTGACTGATGGGGTTGACTCCTGCCGAAAACCATAAATCATACTATTCCAAGTCAAGTGGCCCCACCTACTCTGATCTGCTGGATGCAGCCTGATAAAAGATGTAAATTAACGCTTGACTAAAAGTTTATTCACAAGTTATCCAGATTCTCTATCAGGACCGTGGTCAACTGTAATGGGTGCAGCGGTACAAAGCATCAAACAAAGAGAGCAAATATTTCTGTTCCATGACCAACATGGATACTGTATTGGTGGTGTTCACTATCAGCCATTTCCTTGAATGCCTTATCCAATAGTTGCAAATGATTCTCAGAATCTTTGGGGGAAATATGAGATGTTATTGATATATAGAAACTAGATGTGGGTGTGAAAAGAGACAAGAGCATTAGAGTGCAAATGCTGTACGAGATGACGAAAACCGACTGAACAGCATAGCTACTGCTATCTTATGTATATCTTTCTTCACAGTGACCTGAAAAATACCTGGTTAAAGCTAGGGACGAGAACAAAGAAACATGATGCATAGCATCTAAAGATTCTGTAACGCTTGGAAATTGCAATTGACTGATAATTATAGCAGAATATCCCACTACCATCTTTCTTTATTATCATAATGGGGGAAACCCATGAAAACCCCTTTTTGCCACTAAAGCTTCAATATATTAGTTGACTTCTTCAAGTATGGCAGTATGTACAGAATGAGTAGGATATAATGTGTCTTATCAGTTGGGACTAGAGACCTCTCACAGAGGAAACCCATTTGGAGACATTGTCCCCAAAAAAACCTCTGATACCATCAGGGTCTCTAGTGTCTCTCACAACAAATCAATTCCTGTAATATTTCCAAAATGGGAAAATCTCAGTTGCCTGTTTTTAATTTTATCCTCCAAATTTGTAGTCTCACTGGAGAAGGATAGCCTAACATGGGTTATCTTCTGATAGTTTGGTACCTTTATTGCAGCCATATGTATCTAATAGACCATAGTGAAGTGCCCTGCAGGGTTCCCTGATATTACCTGTGCTAGTTGGAGGAGCATGCCAGTTTGTTAGTAAATGCATCTTTTCAGTTAGTGCACATTATTTGTGGAATGAGTTGCTGGCAGAGATAAGGGTGCTTGATGACTTAATGATCTTTCAGTGTAAGTTGAAAGCATACTTTTTTACTCAGACATTTGTTTTATGATTTTTATATTGTGTTTGAGCGTATGTAATTAATGCTCAATAAATTTATTGTAACCCACCAAGAATATTGTGATTTTGGGTAAAGAAACATTTTAAATAAAATTCTACGTGAAAGTCCTGTGCTTGTGCTGCTGTTACTTTGGAGAGGGTGGGGTGGGGAGGTGCAGCAATATTGCCTTAACGGTCAGCTGAAACACAATATCATAGCACTTCCTCCCAGCAACATCAGCGTGGTTGAAGGACTCCCATGCAGCTTTGTGTGAATATTGCTCTTACTCTATGAAAAATATATTTTCACTGATTATCCTGATCCTAGCCCTTTTAGAGTGTCATATCACGATTCCTAGGTTTCTGACTTCATTTCCATTTGAAAAAGACTTACTTCTAGTGCATCAGCACCTATCTGATATTTACATGTTCCTATCATGTACCTCCTTTCCTCTAGAGTACACATATGGAAAGCGGTGTGTATAAATGCCCGTAGCATGAGAAATAAGATCTCTGATGTTGAAGCTTTGGTGGGAGTGGCTGACTTGGATTTAGTGGCAGTTACAGAAACATGGTTCACAGAAAACCATGACTGGGATGCAACTATACCAGGCTATACTTTATTCAGAAAGGACAGGGTAGGAAAAAGGGGAGGAAGAGTGGCACTATATGTAAAAACTAATATTAAAGCTTTGGAATTACAGAGATTAAAATGGAGAGAGTAGGCACTGTGGGTTAAATTAGAAAGAGGGAAAGAGAAATCTATTTGCATTGGCGTGATATACATACCTCCCTCACAAGAAGAAGAGGTGGACAGAGAGTTAATTGAAGACATACGCAGCATTGCTAGGAATGGGGAAGTGCTACTGATAGGCGATTTCAATATGCCAGATGTTGACTGGCACATTCCTGCTGCAGTATCATCTAGAAGTAAGGTAATCTTGGATTCTCTACAGGGAGAACTATTCAGACAATTGGTAACTGACTCCACACTGGACTTGGTGCTTACCAACGGTGAAAGTGTTTCTGATGTTATAGTGGGAGATCATTTTGCATCCAGCGATCACCAGATGGTGTGATTCAGTATTAGGATTAGGGCTGTAAGAATCCATTCATAAGTGAGGGTCTTAGACTTTAGGAAAACTAACTTTGCCAAGATGGGCCAATAGCTCAGGGAGTCGTTAGTGGGATGGGAACAGCTGGGGGATGTAGAACAGTGGGCAAAACTGAAAGGGGATATTTTAAGGGAAATCCACCTTTTTGTTAAAATGGTAAATAAAGGTAAAAGGAAAAGGAGACCGCTATGGCTTTCGAAAGAAGTAGCTGAAAAGGTGAAGAAAAAGAGGGAGGCCTTCATGAAATACGAAAGTTCATAGAGAGAGGAAGACAGGCATCTATATTTGAAAAAACGTAGAGAAGCTAACAAATTAGTCAGGAAAGCAAAGATTCAAAAAGAGGAGGAAATGGCCAATGCAATAAAATGGGGGGACAAGACATTTTTCAGATATGTTAGTGAGAAGAGGAAGGTCAAAAGTGGTATTGTCAGACTCAAGGGTTAAGGGGAAGAATATGTAGAAGCTGATGAGGATAAAGTGGAATTGCTTAACAAATATTTCTGTTCTGTGTTCACAGATGACGAACCAGGAACAGGACCTCAGGAAACACCCACAAACAGGAACAGAAATGAGGGGCATCTTGAACAATTTTCAGAAGACTGTGTTCGTGAGAACCTAGCTAAACTTAAAGTAGAGAAAGCGATGGGACCATATGGGATACACCCTAGAATATTGAGGGAACCTGGTGACGTTCGAGCAGCTCCACTGACTGACCTTTTCAATGCCTCGGAGTTGGGAGTGGTGCCAAAGGACTGGAGAGAGGCTTATGTGATGCCTTTACACAAAAGCGGACGTAAGGATGTGGTTGAAAACTACAGGCCAGTTAGTTTAACTTCGGTTGTGAGTAAATTATTGGAAACGCTGCTGAAAGAGAAAATAGCAAGGTTTCTGGAGTCCAGCGGATTACAGGATCTGAGGCAGCATGGATTCACCAGAGGCAGGCCTTGTCAGACAAATCTGATTGATTTCTTTGACTGGGTGACCAGGGAGTTTGACCTAGCACGAGCCCTAGATGTGGTGTATTTAGATTTCAGTAAAGCCTTTGACACCATTCCTCACAGGAGACTTACAAACAAACTGAGCACCCTAGGGATGGACCCTAAAGTTACTGATTGGGTTAGAAATTGGTTGAGTGGGAGACGACAAAGAGTACAGGTAAATGGAGCTCACTGAGGAGAAGGAAGTTATCAGTGGTGTGCCCCAGGGATCTGTCCTTGGTCCGATTATTTTCAACATCTTTGTTAGTGATATAGGAGAAGGGCTGTCGGGTAAGGTTTGCCTCTTTGCGGATGATACCAAAATCTGCAATAGAGTAGACACTCAGGAAGGTGTAGATAACATGAGGAGGGATCTAGCTAAGCTTGAAGAATGGTCTAGAATTTGGCAGCTAGGATTTAATGTTAAAAAATGCAAGGTCATGCATTTGGGCTGCAGCAATCCAAGGGAGCAATATAGTAGAGGGGGTGAAGTACTTTTGTCAATTAAAGAAGAGCAGGACCTAGGCGTGGTTGTGTCTGATGATCTTAAAGCAGCTAAACAGGTAGAAAAGGCAACAGCAAAAGCTGGAAGGATGCTTGGGTGCATACGGAGAGGAATGGCTAGCAGAAAAAATGAGATGATAGTGCCTCTGTATTAGTCTCTGGTGTGACCTCATTTGGAGTATTGTGTGCAATTCTGGAGACTGCACCTTCCAAAGGATATAAACAGGATTGAGTCGGTACAGAGGGTGGCTACTAAAATGGTTAGTGGTCTTCATTATAAAGCATATGAGGACAAACTTAAGGATCTTAATATGTACACCTTCGAGGAAAGGCGGGATAGAGGTGATATGACTGAGATGTTTAAATACCTCCATGGCATAAATGCACAGGGGGATAGCCTCTTGATTAAAAGCAAATTCTGCTACGAGGGGACATGGGATGAGGGTGAAAGGGGATAGATTCAGGAGTGATATGCGGAAATATTTCTCTACGGAAAGAATGGTGGATCCGTGGAATAGTCTCCTAGTGGAGGTGGTAGAGATGAAGACAGTATCTGAATTCAAAAAACCATGGGACAAACACAGAGGATCTCTAAAGGAAAAAAGGGGACTGTTGTAGTTGTTAATATGGAAGGACAGACTAGATAGGCCATTTGGTCTTTTTCTGTCATCATTTTTCTATGTTTTTATGTCTAATTAATTTTAGTGTCTGGCTACATTGGGGGAGGGGAAGAGAATTCTCCAAATTTGGCCAATGTGGGTGGTCTCATATTATTAACAGTCTTGGTGTTTCCAGTTCATTGCTTAATATTCAAAATCTTTCTCTACAATTTGATTATATTGTAACATCATTAAAGGAGGCTTTCCAAGGTCACATACAATCAATTCTTTCATATATCCTTTATGTTTTAATTATGAATCCCCTTTAAAAAGTTCATTAGTAAAAGAATACCACCATTCATTTCAATTTCCTTTAAATTTCAGACAGTGCATAACTGCTTTAATACCCAACATGAATCATTTTTTCTAATAGTTCATTCTGCATCTGGTGAGAATGAAACTTGTCTATGCTATATTCACCATATTCACCTGTTGTTTTAAATAGGTTTTAAAGCCAAGTGACAGATCAAAGGAACAATTTGAAAGGCTCCCTCTATCAAATCAAGCACTGTGTGAATCACCCAGGAAATTATTAACAGATTACCTTAGAAGCACAGGTCTTGGATCTCTGTAGGAAGCCAGCAAGTGTTGAAATGATGAAATACTGAAAGAAACCAGGGAAGCTAAGAAAAGTTTCAATACAGTAATAATGGTGATTTCAATTACCCCGATATCGACTGGGTCAATGACACTGCAGGAGATGCTACGGAAATAGTTTCTAGATGAAATAAATGACTGCTTCTTGGACCAGCTCGTTCATGAACTGACAAGAGGGAAAGCTATTTTGGACCTACTCCTTAGTGGAACACAGGATCTGGTGCAAGAGATTAGGGTTTTGGGACTACTTGGCAATAGTGCTCATAGCATGATTGCAGTTGATTTAATAAATAGAAGAAGGATGGCAAGATAATCCATAGTACTATCTTTTAACTTTCAAAAGGGAGACTATGATAAAATGATGAAAATAGTCAAGAAAAAACTAAAAGGAGCAGTTGCAAAAGTTAAAAGATTTATATCAAACATGGGTGTTGTTTAAAAGTACTATATTGGAAAGCCAGACCAGAGGTATTCCACGCTTTAAGAAAAGTAGAAGGAAGGTAAAAAATCTGCCAGCATGATTTAATGGCGAGGTCAGAGAGTCTGTTGCAAAAAAAGCATCATTCAGGAAATGGAAAAAAGGAGTCAAATGATGAAAACATGGGAAAGAACATAAACATTGGCAAGTTAGATGCAAGGTATTCATAAAGCTGGCAAAGAGAAAATTTGAAAATAAACTTGCTGTGGAAATAAAAGTTCATAATAAAAACATTTTCAAATACATTCGTAGCAAAAAATCTGTGACAGAGTCAGTTGGACCATTGAATGATAGAAGGGCAAAAGGGGCGCTAATTGAAGACAAGGCCATAGCAGAGAGACTGAATGAATTCTTTGCTTCGGTCTTTACTGAAGAAGATATAGGGAAGTTACTTGTGCTTGAAATGGTATATAAAGGTGATGTATTGGAAGAATTGAAAGAAATATCAATAAACAGGGAAGATGTATTACAATTTTCAAAATGTTGCAATAAGCAACAAAAAAACAAGCCAAGTCTTCAATATATAATCAACCAAAAGAAGAAATAAAAAAAAGAAGAAAAATAGAGAGGAGATGACAAAAGTCCACGTTAAGAGAGGACACTGATTTGTATCAAGACAACCCAATTTTCAATTTAATTAACTCCTTTTACATATGCAACCTGAAACAGATTAACAAATCATTCATCTAAAAAAAATTTCTCTAAGTGTGAAACATCGATAAATACATACTTAACACCAGAACACATCACAATGCATTTGCAGAACATTTTAAATAGAATATTCCTCCTACAGCTGGGACTTTAGGCTTTAATTGCAGCGAATCTGCATAGCCTTAGGGACATCAGGACAAATTGTAATAGGCTGCCCACAAAATAAACATTTCATTATATTTTTTATCCAATTCAGATCTAAAGGTGACCATTAAGGTCACCCTTTTAGAAATATTATCCAAAGATGACTAAAAATTGAGTCACCTCCAGATTTTCAACATCAACCAGCTTGTCGACTTCCCCTCCCAGGACCTGAAGAGAAGTACTACGAGGGAGATAATAAATAGAAGAAAGAGAGGAATCATCAAAATACGGTAGCAGAAGAACCTCCTGTAAGTATTTCTTCAAAGGTTCAGGAAAACGAACCACAGTAAAATTTAAAAGCCTTAAGTTCCTTGCCCGAGCTAGATTTTCTAACTTATTATGCAAAATCAAGCTATCTTTGGCAAATGAATTATCCAACACTTGGAACAGAGCCCTCATTCTACTATCTAAATCTATGAGCAATGTTCCAAGATGCTGAAAAGTTTTAGCAGTGTCCTGAGAGAAAGCGCAAAGTTGGGCCAAAGTACGTTTAAGCACACCTTCCATCCGATTTACTGCAGCTAGATATCTTTTAAGGAAACATCCTCAGACCCAGAACCAGATGACACTAAGTCTGTGGCACTCAAAGGCAAAGGCACTGGAACTGGAAAATGGGGTTTAGAGGAAACATTAAACTGGCTTGTCTCTTCATGGGATAATGGAGTGGGTGTGAATGATGACAAACACCCTCTGAAAAGGAACCAGGCCCATTTGTGCCTTCCAAAACTCAGGCTGAGGGGGAGGGAGTAAGAGAATCCAAGATTAATGAGGCTTCCAAAAGAGAGGTCAGTCCCACAACTGGAGCAGGAGGCATAGTAATGGAAGAAACACTCACCACATGATGGTCCATCGGGCTCCATATTGGCATAGTTGAGATGGGCACCTTATTCATGGCTTTGAGCTTCCCCTAAATATAACAAAAATAAAAGGGAATAAGATCCCTCCTCAGATGTTCTCAGGCACTCCAAAGGGACATCTAAGGAGCAGATGTTCCTCTTAGGTCACGCCCCCTTCAGGCTGCGTTCCGTGGCACTAGCTGGCTTAAGTCTCTGATGCTTGGTGGGAGGAGCTATGGCAGGCATGGCGTGCAAGGTAGATTCAGGTCTCCGGTCCAATGTACAGCAGCACTTAGGTAGCAAAATCCAAATGGGCGCCTCCCGTATTACAATTATTTGATAAACTGAAGAGTAGCAAATCACCTGGACCAGAAGATATACATCCGAGGGTGTTGAAAGAACTGAAATACGAGATTGCAGACCTACTATTATTAATCTGTGAACTATCATTAAAATCATCTGTAGTACCTGGAGATTGAAGAATGGGCAATGTAACGCTAATTTTTAAAAAAGGTGCCAGAGTGATTGGATAAAATGGTAGAAGCCATTATAAAGAATAAAATTACTGAACATGTAGACATAATCATGGTTTAATGGGAGAAAGCCAACATAGATTTAGCCAAGGAAGATCTTGTCTTACTAATCTGTTAGATTTTTTATTTTTATTTTATTTTTATTGAATTATACAAATTATACATACAACAACAATATGCATATAGAAGAAATAGGGATGTCTAAAAATAATCTCAGCAATCCTAAACAAGAAAATTATCAGGAAGAAAACTATTAAATTAAATCATCCCTCCACTAAGCCCACAAAACAACCAGGAGGCTACAGGAAATAGCATTGTCAAATCCTATCGTGACAATCAAGCATGATAGAACATCTAACAATATACTAACAAGAAAAAACAAAATACAAGCGGATTAAGGCTTAAGCGTCAGCCAATGTAGGTACACCCCCAACTCCAACCTCTTCCCTCCCACTAAGATAAAACAGAAAGCTGTTGAGGATCAAAGAAAAGATAAATCTTATTCTGATAGGAAATAACACATCTAGATGGATATTTCAATTTAAAGGATGCCCCCAGCGCGAGAGCCCTAGGCCTAAAGGTCAGGAACTCTCTTCTCCTCAACTGGGTAGACCGAGACAGGTCAGGAAATATTCGAACTTTAGATCCAAAAAACAGCTCATTCATATTCTTGAAGAAAAATCTGAGAATAAAAGATTTATCTGTCTCCAACGCCACCGTAGCCAACAGGGTTCGCCTCTCTGTGATGACTTCCAGCGAACTCTCCAAAAAGCCCGTCAAGTCTCCAAATCCAGACCCTTGGGCTGCAGAAGCCTCCACCATCCCCCTTTTCGACTCCATAGTATCAGCCAGATAGTAAACCCTCGTCAGAGGAGGAAGCTGATCGACAGGAATCTTAAGAACCTCCAAAAGATATTTACGAAACATCTCTGAAGGAGACAAAAGAGGGGATTTTGGAAAGTTCAATATACGCAGGTTGTTCCGTCGAGTTTGATTTTCTATATATTCCACTTTCCTGGTCAACACATTCCGCTCTTTAATAAGGGCCGAATGTTCCTCCTTAACCAAGGAAAGTTCCTCTTTAAGCTGCGACAAGGAGTTCATCTGTTGATCTCTTAGATTTTTTTGAAAGTGTGAATAAACAGGTAGACAAAGGTGAGCCGGTTGATATAGTGCATCTGGATTTCAGAAAGTCTTTGAGAGACTCTTGGTGAAATTAAAAGGTCATGTACTATTGTGGATCAGGAACTGGTTAAAAGATAGATAACAGAGAGTAGGACTATATGGCTAGTTTTCTCAGTGCAGAAAGGTGAATAGTGGAGCACCTCAGGAGATCTCTGCTAGGTCCGCTGCTTTTTAACATATTCATAAATGACCTGAAAATGGGAATAACAAGTGAGGTGATCAAATTTGCAGATGACACAAAATTATTCAAATTTATTAAAACACAAGAGGATTGCAAAAATTTGCAAGAGGACCTTGATAAATTGGAAGACTGGATGTCCAAATGGATGCTGCTATGAGGAAAAGCTTAAAAGGTTAAGGCTCTTCAGTTTGGAAAAGAGATGTCTGAGGGTAGACATAGAGCTCTATAAATTAATGAATGGAGTAGAACTGGTAAGTGCAGATCAGTGGTTTACTCCATCAAGAAGTAGAAAGACTAGGGGACACGCAATGAAGCTACAATGTATTCCCATTTAAGACTAATAGAAAATATTGTTTCATTCGATGAATAATCAAACTTTGGAATTTGTTACCAAACAATGTAGTAAAAGCTGTTTGAGTAACTGGGTTTCAAAAAGGTTTGGACAAGTTCCTGGATGAAAGGCCCATAAATCATTATTACAGAGGACCCAGGAAATCCACTGCTATCCCTGGGACAAGCACTGTGGACCCTGCATGCTGTTCTGGGAACCTGCCAGGTACTTGTGACCTGGTTTCTCCACTGTTGGAAACAGGATAGTGGGCTTGATAGACCTTGGTCTGACCCAGTATGGCATTTCTTATGTTCTTAAAGAAGTGATGTCCAAAATGAGCAGAATAACATTGCTCTGTTCGCTTCAGATAATAATTTCATAAAATGTGTAGTGTCCCATTTAAATGGAATG
Source organism: Ichthyophis bannanicus (assembly GCA_033557465.1). Classification (NCBI taxonomy): domain Eukaryota; kingdom Metazoa; phylum Chordata; class Amphibia; order Gymnophiona; family Ichthyophiidae; genus Ichthyophis; species Ichthyophis bannanicus. The sequence continues at coordinate 513,917,565 of CM066031.1, read as the reverse complement.
TTTCTCTTACTATTAGGCTTGAATCTCAGTCAACATAAATGAATAAAAGTTTCAATAAAGAGCCCTTACTCAAAACAATGAGCTGCCGTTATGGAGTCTGAATAACTATGTATATTTTAAGCAAAATATGAATAATTGGAATCCTTGCATATACAACTTAAAAACTGAAATCCTGGGAGGTCAAATAAGCCATGTTGAAAGCATTGCCGGTGATTTTCTTAAAATGAATTTGTAGTAGCATAGTTGGATTTTAAACTAATTTCTTGTAACTTGAGTTATCAGATAGATGGTGATAAATCTTATAATCTGTATTACTGTTACACAGACCTTATCAGCCATTTTAGTAACTATATCCTTGTTGGCACTTGATTGTATCGCTGTTTGTTGTTGTTTAGTATAAATACATTTACATTCTGTCATCGTCATCTTTAAAACTGTAATATGTTTCAGAACAAGATTCTTGAAATCAGTATACATGTATCAACTGGTTCACTGAGAGGAGGCCTTCTGAGAAGCCTCCTTGTATCAGAGGAGGAAAATTACAAATTTAGATTGCATTTTTAAATCAACATATATTTTTACAGCAAAAATTTGTCCACAGAGAAAGAAGATGCAAATGCTAGTTTTCAAAGTAAGCAGGCAGAATGTATATGCGGACTTAGCATCAATGTGGGCAGTTTGAATATTGTCTTCTTAATGCTGTTGAAATGTTATACTAAAACAAAATTACTACTACTGCTGATCATTTGTATAGTGCTACAAGGCATACACAGTACTGTACAGAAACATAGAAGAGATGGTCCCTTATCAGAGCTTACAGTCTAGTCAAGGCAGACAACGCAACAGCTGTGGACTAGGAGATGTCATGGGGAATGCTAAGTGAGACTAGCAAAAGATGAACCGCGCAGCTGAATTTTGAACAGATTGAAGGAGAGAGAGATTACTCAGAGAGAGACCAGCAAGGTCGAGATTGCAATAGTCAAGATGGGAGGTGACTAAAGAGTGGATAAAAGATTTTAGTAGTGTGTTCAGAAACGAAGGGGCGAATTATGCTAATATAGAGAAAGAAACAACAGATTTTAGCTATCAGTTGGATATGTGTGGAGAAGGAGGAGTCAAGAATGGCACTATGATTGTGAGCCAAGGAAACAGGGAGGAGTAGAATCTTACCCACAAAAAAGAGAAAGGAAGAAAGGGGGAGGTAGATTTAGAGGGAAAGATAAGAATCTCCGTTTTAGCCATGTTCAAATTCAAATGGCGGTGAGAGATCCAGGCAGCAATGTCAGATAAGCAGGCAGAGATATGCGCCAGGATTCCCAGAGAGATTTCAGGTGTAGAGAGGTAGATCTGAGATTCATCCAGTATAAAGATGAGTGCACCAAGGGACTGGGTATAGAGAGAGAAAAGGAGTGGTTCCAAGACAAAGACCCTTGAAGTACATCAACTGAGAACAGGATGGCAATAGAGGAATATCCACCAGAAGATACACTAAAAATGTGATGGGAAAGATAAGAAGAGAATCAGGACAGAACAGAGCCAAGTGAGGACAGGGTATTGAGGAGAAGATGGTGGTCAACAGAATCAAAGAAGCAGAAAGGTTAAGAAGGATGTGGATCGAGTAAAGGTCATTGGTTTAGGTGAGGAGCAAGTCACTGGAAACTTTGGTAAGAGCCGTTTCAGAAGAGTAAAGGACACAAGCCACATTGCAGAGGATCCAAAAGGGCTTGAGAGGAGAGAAAGTCAAAACGACGGTGATGAACCACACATTCAAGTAGTTTAGAAATAAATGGGAGGAGGGAGATGGGTTGAAAATTAGAAGGACAGGTAGGGTTTAATGAGGGTTTCTTGAGGAGAGTTGTAACCACAGCATGCTTGAAGGCTGCAGGCTTTATGTGGAAAAAAATAATTTTTGTTGGAATATTTAGAACACCCAATAGCATGTAGTTTTCTTACAATGTTTTAAATTTAATTTAAAAAACAAAACACAGAAAACTGTTAACACTTATTTGTGCATAGTAATTGCCTGTTCAACTAATTCAACAGTTTGATTTAGCTCCATCGAGGTCACTGTGGCACCCCATTTCATTGCTCCTTACTAGTTCTGTTACAGAACTAGATAGTGGGAAATCTTAATTATTTGAACTGTATACTCTTTCACTATGTGATTGGATTTACCAGTAATTCGGTGGGCAAGGCAACTTGTAATCATACTGTATGCTTTTTGTTAATTGTGTTTCAGGGATTTCTGGATGGGACAGGGCAGCCACTATGGATGGTATCCCTGTGGCTCAGCTACTGGTTTAGGCCTGCCACAAACATAAGGGAGAATGAACTAGGTTACTTTATTCTTACAGTAGGCAGTCCTCAATAAAGCAAGCGAGATCAGGAATCACAAGATTTGGGGAAATAAGGCTACGGGAACATACGGAGATAGGAACTGGTGCAGAACTTCAAGAACTATGAACAATGAGCAGGAACAATGAATTTAAATCAGGATGAAAAAACAAATGAACCAGCAGAGAAGAGAGTCAGGTGTGGTACAGAAATACCTAACCAATTTGGGCTGGTGCCCTTTGGGCCAGTCAGGACAGGGAAATACAATATACACATACAGCATATGACAGAGAGAGCAGTGAGATGGCTGCAGTGCAATCTCAGGAAGTTAACTAGATCTTACTGGGAGACAGGTGTGCCAAAGCTCTCAGAGCAGCAGTTGAAGGCAGGCTCATGGCTGACATTTTACTTCTGACCAATTCTCCAGAAATAAGATTCCGGAAATATAGAAGCTAACATGTTTGGTTATTAATCTGTTTCTCTTTGTTCGTCTTGGTTGAGCAGAAAGCCCTCCAGTTCTCTTGGTGGAATGCTTAGTTTCTTCAGTATATTCTCAGACAATCGGGTGTCAGAATATTTTCAAGATATGAGAGGGAACATGTTCTCTGCTGCTTATCAGTGATGTCTGCTGCAAAGTTTTTTTGTGCAGTAATTGCTAATGTATGCTGTCACAGCTATTTCACCAGTAGTAGGAACATTTTTAGCTGCTTCCATAATTGTATCCAAAACAGTAGACTGTTCATCTTTTGATAAATGTTGCCCTCAGTATTGAGGATACAATAGGTTTGCTGACAAATGAACTGGCTGAGAGAGCAAATCTCATATATTTTGCTAAATATCTATTTTACTACTTTCTTTTTGGAAGGAGTTGAAGACAAAATCTCAATTGTTTTTTCACTTAGTTGTCTGAGTATCTCTGGAACATTTGAAAGGCTTTGTGTAGCTCCTTCAGTTTTCTCATAAGCCAGTGAAATTTGTGGTAACAAATTGAAAGTTCCTTGAACAGGAGCCCAGAACACATCACTGCCGAGAATAAGCTTCCGAAAGTTCATTGGAATGATCAGGAATTCAATGCCATATATTGAAACATGCAGCAAACAATTCTTTGTGTTCAGCAAACTATGTAAGTGCATTGTAGCTGAGCCTCAGTCGGTCTCTCCAGACAATAAAAGTGTACTTTCCTTCACGTGCTTCTCTTTGTGTAATTTTTTCTGAGCCTGATTAGCAGCATCATGATTGCTGGATGCCCTTCACATTTATTTTGTACTTTACCTATATTATTTTCATCACGTTAACACTTTTAAATATGATCACGCTAGGATGGTTTGCCTTTAATATTTGCCATACAGTCTTTGTGGTTTTCACATTATATTAGTTAAAAAGAATTGTACCTTAGGAGGGACCTGTACTTTTGAGTGCTTCATTCCATAATTTAGACTTTTAAAACATTCATTTATGTTCTTTTTATGCTTGGTTTTATATTGTGTGTATTTAAAGATCTATGACTATGGTATAATAAGGCATGCACACTTTAACATTTTCTGTGCTAAGGCACCCTTATTTAATGAAGAATTTAGCACTGTAAAAATATTTCTCCAGGAACAAGCAGGAAGTTGGTCCTGACATATGGGTAACATCGGCACCGACAGAGCCCGTGTGGCGCATTTTCCCAGCTTTCAAAGAAAGCCTTTGGGAATGCCACCACACATGCATGGTCCCCTTCCCTCCCAAGGGTATCATCTTACTCAGTCTCCCTTTTTCTGCGAAGCCCTTCGGACGTGTGTCTCGTCCCCGGAAAAAGTTTTCTCTGTTTCCAACCTGTTTTTGCCCTACTGGCCTTCGCCGGTCCTCTTCCCGCCTCCCGAGCACCTCTGCTTTTGCCCTGGTCTCGGGCTTTTTCTTTTTTGCCTTTTTTGATTTTACTGCACATTGCGTCCTTTTTAACTGCTGGCCGTGTTGAGGATCTTCAACCTCGCAGGGGTCCTTTTTGCCCCAATGACCTCAGGTTTTAAGAAATGTGATAGATGCTCCAAAAACATGTTGCTCACGGACACCCATGACTGTTGTCTCAGGTGTCTAGGAGCCGACCATGACCCGGAGTTATGCTCCCTCTGTAAGAAGATGTCCTCCAAGGCGATCCAGTCATAAGCAGAAGCTGGATGATATCTTTTGTAAGGCAGCCCCGGAAGCCTCCTGCTCATCGGCCCGCAACCTCCGGAGTCTCCCAAGGCTCCTCCCCGGGCTTGGCAGCACTCTGACCAGGGGTTGCCTGAACGTGAGCGGAAAAAGAAGAAAAGGCCTCAAAGACTCTGTCGGAAGTGACAGACAAGCATGAGAGGTCACACGCCCAGTCTGTCAGCCCCCTTTGGCAATCTATAGAGTCGGAGAGGGAGCGGCCCATTAAGGTACCTCTAACTAATATGGAGGCCTCCGACGAAGGTGCCAGGTCTCCCGATGGTCGTCCCGTTGAGGACCCCTCTCCTCCTCGACACCCAACCTGGTCACCCTGGCATCGGCATCACAGGGCCTCACTCCCTAGTGGGAAGCCTGAATGCTGGCCTTGGAACACAGCATTTGTGTTCCTTGCTGCCCAACAGGCGCTGATGCCTGATCCCGCCAGCACACGCCTCGAGACCACAGGCCCGAGGACTCCCCAGGCTGCCGTTGTGACCTCTGAGAGCCAGAAGCCCCGTGAGGATCCTCGGCGTGAGTCTGAATCTCTGTCCTGTTCCTTGGGTGCGAGATCTTCACTGGCGAGTGCCTCCGGCTCCGGGCAAGTTTTGGCCTCGGAGATCTGGCACGGGTCACGACCCGTCTCAAGCCGCCCAACCTCGAGTTCTCCATGGACTACTCAGACTGGGAGTGGAGTCCAATGGAGAGACCTCCCCGGAGACCTGGTCCCACCGAGACCTCCCCTCCATCCCCTCCCTGCCACCCCAGAGGAGGCAGTCACCTCCTGAGGACACCTCCTTCCTGGAGTACATCCAGGACATTGCACGGGCCCTAGCACTTGCCACTGAGTCGGAGGAGAAGCCCCGTGCTGAGAAGCTTGATATTCTGCAACACAAAGCTCCTCCAAGGGAGGCGCTCTCGGTGCCAGTTTCTTCCATTCTAACCGACTCCTACTCTGCATGTGGGAGACCTCTGCCTCTGTCCCGATTGTGAGCAAGTGCCTGGGCGCTATGTATAAGATCCAGTGAGGTCCAGGGTTTCATAAAGCCCAGCTTCCCCACACCTCAATGGTGGTCGAATCGGCCATGTGGAAGCTAAAGAGCTTGAAGACTCATTCGTCAGTCACCCCGGGCAGAGTCTCATACTCTCTATGCCCTCGGGCGCAAGGCTTGTCAGGGCTCTATGTTGTCATGCTGCATCCAAGTTTACCAATTATACATTGGGATGTTCCTCTGTGATCTTGCTAGAGAGCTCGGAGGCTTCACGGCGGGCCATGATGGCGACCATCTCTGGCGTTTTCAGGCCTTCTCAAAGTCTGTCGGGGAATGCTCGAAGTACCTCTCGTGAGCAGCGTACGATGGCTTCAAGTCTTCTGCCTGGGTGGCGGTGGCTGGCATTGGAGCCCGCCAGCAGGCTTGGCTCCAGTCCTTGACCTGGAACAGTCTGTGCAGGAGAAGCTGCTGGATGTCCCTTGCCTTGGGGAGCAGCTATTTGGCAAGCTCATGGAAGATAAGACCATGGAGATCAAGACGGAGTATATGACTCATACTCGCCTCTCCCAGAAAACTTCCTCCCTCCCCAGGAAGAAGCAGCAGAGCAAGAAGTCTTTCTTCCATCGGAAGGGGCTCCCATGCAGGGACTACTTGGCCTGTCCACTGGCGTCGACTCCCGTTCAGGGCAGCCAGGGCAAGTTTGCGGTCCATGGCCCTTGTAAGTCTAAGGGCCCCAAGACCCAACCCCCGGGTCTGGCTCAACCAGCCTCAGGGTTTTGACGCCATCAGCATAGCCTCTCCCCCTCTGGCAGGGTGGCTGTCTGTCGGGGGGCATCAGGGCTTGGTGGCAGGAGTTTAGGAACCTGCGTCGCGGTATGCCCTTCCAATCCCCGGCGCATCAAGTGGTCTTGACCATGGATGCCTTCCTGGTGGGCTGGCGAGCCCACTGTGAGGGATGGTGCAGTCTGGGATCCTGGTCCCTTGAGGAGTCCTAGCAGCAGATCAACCTACTGGAACTCCGGGCAATTCGTCTAGCTCTCAGGGTTTTCAGGGACCGCTTGCATCACCGAGCGGTGCTGGTCCAGACGGATAACCAGGTCACGATGTTCTATGTGAACAAACAGGGGGGCACTGGCTCCTGCAGCCTCTGTTCAGAGGCAACAGCCTTGTGCTCCTTTGCGGTAAGCTAGCGTATGATCATCCAAGCCACTTACCTTCCGGGTCAGGACAATGCATTGGCGTACCGGCTCAGCAGAGTCCTCCGGCTGCATGAGTGGCATTTGTGTCCCAGAACAGCGCAGCGCCTCTTCCAGCATTGGGGGGACTCTGGACCTGGACCTCTTTGTCAGCCCGATGAACTCACAGCTTCCTCGGTTCTGCGGTCCCCTCCAGCACCCGGGCAGGGTGGCCTCCAATGCCTTCCTCATTTTATGGGACATGGAGCTATTATATGCCTTCCCTCCCTTGCCCCTCATCACCTGGACCCTTCTCAAGGTCCAGCAGGACAAGACCTTGACAATTCTCATAGCTCTGAGGTAGCCCAGGCAGCCTTGGTTTCTCCCCGGTCCCACTTAGGTTCTCACTGGAGCTGCTGACACAGGAGGAGGGTCTGTTTCTTCATCCCAATCTGAGGTCCCTGTCCCTCACAGCTTGGTGGCTGAGTGGGTTGCTCTAGCCTCCTACCATCTCCCTGTGGAGATCGAGGACATTCTTTTGACCTCATGGAAGGACACAACCAGATTGGCTTGGGCCTTCAAATAACATCGGTTCTCAGTGTGGTGCATGGAGCTCTGAGCAGACCTATTTTTATGCCCTACCAGTTTGGTCTTGCAGTACCTGCTCCACCTTTCGCAGTCTGGGCTGAAGTCTAACTCGGTCAGGGTTCACCTGAGTGCTATCTCAACGAACCACCACCCCATCGAGGGAAACCTCTTTCGGGGCTATCGCTTTTCTCTCGTTTCATGTGAGGCCTGCTTCTTTCCAAGCCCCCCATACCCACTCTCCTCTGGCGGAATGGGACCTCAGTGTGGTCCTCACGCAGCTGACCAATCCACCCTTTGAGCACATGGCTACCTGCCTGCTGCAGTACCTGGCCTTGTTGATAACTCTCACCATCAACTCTGGATGCTGATGGCCAAGGCACCGTATACAAGGTTCTTTAGGAACTGGGTGGTCCTGTGGACTCACCCCAAATTCCTTCCGAAGGTTGTCTCAGATTTTCATCTCAACCAAGAGATAATGCTGCCAACTTTCTTCCTGAAGCCCCATGCCAACCGGGTGTTGGCAAGTCTCCACACCCTGGATTGTAAGAGGGCATTCTCCCTTCTCATGCTGCGGACTTGGGACCCCGCAGATCTGGGAAGCTCTTCGTTTCCTTCGACCCCAGCCATTTGGGGCTGGCGGTCACCAAGTGCACTTTGTCCATCTGGGTAGCAGACTGCATTGCCTTTACCTAGGCCAGGCAGAATTTTCCCTGGAACGCCAAGTCAGGGCTCACAATGTCCGAGCGATGGTGACATCTGTCGCTAGCCTCTGCTCGGTGCCACTGGCAGACATCTGCCGGACCACCACCTGGTCTTCCATTCACACCTTCACGCATTACTGCCTGGAGAGGGAGCCCCATCGGGACGCTGCCTTCAGCCAGGCTGTACTCTGTAATCTGTTTGGGGTTTAAGCAACTCCTGCCCTCCGACTCTTTTTCCGGCTACCATGAGTGTAGCCATCCATGGGCCCGCGGTCCTCGGGCTACCTTCGGCTTTCACTGGCAATTGCTCAAGGCGATGCTGTGCTTTTTCTACGGGTCCTCAGTAGCCTATAGCTAGGGAGTTTCATATGTGAGGACTGACTTCCTGCTTGTTCCTGGAGAAAGCGCAGTTACTCACCTGTAACAGGTGTTCTCCATGGGCAGAAGGAATCAGTCCTCACAACTCTCCCTCTTCCCTTTGGAGTTGCTGTATATTTTTGTCATCTTATTGAAGGGGCTATAGCTATGGCACCTGACTGAATTAGATAGCACCCTTGGGTGGGAAGGGGACCCTGCATGCGTGTTGGCATTCCCAGAGGCTTTCTTTGAAATGCTCTGCGTAGGCTTTGTCGGTGCCGACGTCACCCATATGTGAGGACTGATTCCTGCTGTCCCTGGAGAACACCTCTTACAGGTGAGTAACTACGCTGTCTCTCAGCTTAGGAGACCACATTGTATGTTTGCAAGCATTGTCTTTTGTGTTTTTGTCCTCCTGACCCACTTATAAATTTGATATGGCTAGACCTAGCTGCACCAAAGTTTGTGTGGAGGTAAACCATTAATGGGGACATCTAGAGGGAACTTGATAAACCTTTTTTGCGCATAAAACACAGTTTTAGATGTGTAAAAGGGCTTTTATAAAATCAAGTCATATCTAAAAGTACTTGCGGTGCAGCTGGCATGTAATTGTAGAGTAGGTGTGTTCAGAGAAGGAATTTGGGCAGAGTGTGGGTGGAATTGCAATTTGCATGTAAAGTACATATTAACATTTATGCCTGCTTGAGGGCATGTATAATGTCCATGCCTTCAGTGTAGGTGTGATTTCTGCAGGCTTTTTGCTAGTGTTTTATAATGGCACATAAATGCCTATGTATATTTATACAAAGATGTTTTTCTATATGAAATATTTTTTTTTAAATTTATAAGATTTCAACAAAATTTACAAGCAATCATACTTGAAATGGAAACAAGACATGAGTAAGAAAAGTAAAACAAGAAATATACCAATATAAAGTTATTTACTCCCAGTCGTAAACTAGTCCACACACTAGAGAGACCCATAATGATTAAGGAAAATGCAACAAAATAAACTCATAGGAATAGATAGACCCACGAAAATCCGGTAAACGTATCCTGCAAATAAACCCGCTCACCTAAGGGGCAGCAGATAAACAAGCGCTAATAAAGGAAACTAACTTAGTAGGCTCATAAAAAATATAAGAAACAGATTGAATCTTTACCAAACATTTACAGGGAAACTTGAGGAAAAATAAACCTCCCATCTGAATCACCCCAGACTTTAACAACAGAAACTCTTTTCTCCGTTTTTGCGTTTCCCGAGATAAATCAGGAAACATTCGAATAGATAACCCTTTAAACAAAACTGTATGTTTCTTGAAATACATTCTCAATAGCCATTCCTGGTCAGACACAAGAGCCAGTGAAATCAACAAAGTAGCAGGAACCACACTCTCAGATACAGATGTATTAAAAATCTCAGAAAGATTTAAAACATCTAGTGCCTCTTCCTCTACTGGGGAATCCCCAGTTAGACCTTTAATTTTTTTCCCAGTGGGTAGGTAATAATTTTTTGAAAGCGGAGGATGTGATTCCTCAGGAACATTCAACACCTCTATCAGATATGCTTTAAACATGTCACGGGGAGTAACCATTGGTGACTGAGGAATATTCAATAACCTAATATTCATTGCCCTATTCTGATTTTCCAACATTTCCATTTTAAATTTAACTCCAAGCATATCTTTACATACATCATTAAATTTATCCTCCAGTTGTGTAACCTTATTATCCATGAGCAAAGCTTGAGATTGTAAAAGAGACACAGAGTCCTGGCAATTCTGGACTTTCCCTGTATTTTCCTGGATTAGCTTCAAAGTAGCATTAGTCTGGGACACCAAACACTCACCAAACTTTGTCAGTGCCAACCAAATAGTCAAGAGTTATATGTTCAGGACGCTCCAAAGAAAAGGGTTCCAGTAGAGGTAATTCAGACGAGATCACAGGAAACAATGCCAAGTTACCTGAAGAATTAACATCGAGGAGAACGTGCTGCTCAACTGCCGCTTCCCTTTCAACTCTCTCTGACACTGACCCCGGAACCACCGACTCTGAAGCCGTAGCCTTCTCTCCAACTGAAGAAACTGCGCTGACCTCCTCGGATCGCGCCTCTCCAGAGACACTAAGGCTCAGAAAGTCTGCAGGGAGTGCGGGCGGTTTCTGCAGATCCGGAGTGAGATCACACCCAGAGGAAGACGCCGAACTCTCCGGTCCCGGTGTCGACACAAGTGGGGTAACTCCGGAAACCAACCGTGACTCGCCGTGCTGCTGCACAAAGGTATCCATCGGACCAACCTTGGTTAGAGACACAGAAGAGGGCTGCTTGGGCAGGGGAGGGTCCCCCCTTAACTTCCCCTTTCGCTTAGGCATAGGAAAGCAGCTCACAGCAGCGTGGGTCCAGCGGCCATCTTGGATCTCTCGTTCCCTATATGAAATATTTTGAGAACTTACTATGACATATCTAACAATTGTTGTGCGAACTATATAATATCAGTTTGGATGGAACTAGTATATTTTTGATATATTGATGGATGGAGTTGGATTGAATGGTGATATTTAAGGAACTGTACATTTTATATATTTTAAAGCAACATGGCTGGTTCTGTTACAAGCTGAGTTCCCCTTCTTAGGGGCATGTTTACTAAAAGGCATTGTGGTGCTTTTCTGTGATGTCTGCATTTTGCGTGGTGGGTGCAGGCTTGGACGGGATTAGGGTGGAGAGTGGGAATGCATGCACCCACCACGCAAAATGCAGACTTCACGGAAAAGCACCACAATGTCTACATTTTTCCCACATTAGCTGCTACTGCCGGGTGTTAATTCAGTGGCAGCATCTAACGAATGCCTTTTAGTAAACATGCCCCTAAGCATGGTTCTACGGGATTTTGACTTGAGCTAAGAGCAGGAATTTAAGAAAATTTACTATATACTGCTTCATTTAAATACACTCAAATCCATTTATTAACCCAAGATCCATAGGGTTCATATTTTGTTTTATCAAATGTATTTATATATTTTAGTGAAATATGTGCATTTTATGATATACAGTATTTTCAAATTTATTATATAAAAATTGCAGTTTATTTGATATTCTTATAAATCCAATACATTCTAAATAATAAGCAAAAATGTATAGGGAAAGAATTCTTAGAAAATAACTTCTATACATAATATAAAACAATGAAAGAAGAGTGGGAATGCAAGATGTGATTACTGCAGATATTACCATTGTGTGGTAATCCCCAAATTTTTCAGGCTTCGAGGATGCAACTATCACCACCTTGATGGGTGGCAGTAGCTATATCTGCAAAGTTTGCCTCCCACGATCTCTGCATTTTCTCTGCGGTATCTGCACGCTCCCTGCAGCTACCGTGGGACTTTTGTAACTTACCTGGCTTTTTGCAGCTATTGCTCAACCTTAGCTGCAAAAGCCTAATGCACTTTAGTAAACATGTCCTTTAGTGTGCATCCTCTGCACTGTTACAGATTTGGGTAACAACAATGGCAACTTTGCTTATCTGATAAAGGAAAATAGGGTGATTCTTACTGTATGGTTGATAGTATGTTAAATGATTAACCATAGGGCGCCTTCTGAAAACCCTTTTTACTTGTGCAGCGAATCTTCGCTCCTGCTTAGCTCTCTCTCCCGTCCCCACTCACTCGACCCCCCCCCTCCCTCTCCTCTTTCCAACTAGGTCTTTTGAACTGTCGTTCCTTGCGATCAAAGACCCTTCTTGTCCAGGACCTCTTTCTCCAATCCGCTCTCGATGTTGCCCTCCTCACCGAAACCTGGTTGAAGGACGGTGAGGATGCCCTCCTTGCCCGATGTCTCCCTCCGGGCTGCTCTGCATTCTCGGTCCCCCGTCTAGGACGCTCTGGCGGTGGGGTAGCAGCCATCTTTTCTCCGGCTCTCCCCGCCTCCCGAGTCTCCTCCCCCCTGCTCTATTATCCTGAATCCCTCTTGCTCCACCTTCACACCTCACCCCCTCTATACATTCTTCTCATCTACTCCCCCCCGCCCTCCGTCATGACCTCTGGGAATCTCTTATTAAAACCCTATCTGATCTCTCCTTAGCCTTCCCGCACCTTGTCATCGCTGGGGATTTTAATCTCCACATTGACTCTCCTTCCTCCTCAAGAGACCATGCTTTTCTTACTCTTCTTCAAGATCTTTCCCTCACTCAACATGTTCCCATCCCCACACACTCGGCTGGCCACACCCTCGATCTTCTCATCACTCTGCTGCGTCCCAGCTCTCCTTTTCTAATCTAGTAGCCTCCCCTCTTCCTTGGACAGACCATTTCTGTCTCACAGCCTCTTGTTCCCTTCCACTCCCTCCGTACTCTGCTCCTAACTATTCAAACTCCCCTCCCCCTCGACTTTCCAGACTACTCACTCCTGACACGGTTCATAACTTTCCCCCAGTTACCACTCTTCTTCCTCTGATTTCCTTTCCCTATCCCCTACCGCCCAAGCATCCTTTTGGTTTTCTTCCCTCTCTTCTGCCCTTGACTCTGTTGCCCCCCTTCGTCCCCGTCCCGTAAAGCAGCGATTCTCACAACCCTGGTTCCATTCCGGCCTCCGTCTTCTTCGGTCCCAACTCCGTAAAGCTGAACGTTCCTGGCGCAAAAATCCATCCCCAGCTGCTTTGTCCTCTTTCTGTACTCATCACGCCTTTTACCGCTCCCAAACCCTTCAGGCTAAGCGTACCTTTATCTCCAATGCTATCACCAATGCCCCAAATCAAACCCGGCACCTCTACTCCACACTCCGGTCCCTCACTTCCCTTCACCCTAACCCCACCTCCATGCCTGCTCCTTCCCCTCCACCCCCCTCTATGCTAGCTTCCACCTTCAGTTCCAAAGTCAGCTCTTTAAGAGCATCCTTGCCATTCTGCCCCCCATCCATCTCCTCCCCCCCCCTACAGCTTCCCCCCCCTTTATCCTTACATTCTCATACTTGGTCTACTTTTGCCCTAACCTCCTCAGCCGAACTTCATAAACTCATCTCTACTTCTAATAAGACTTTCTGCTCCCTCGACCCCATCCCATCATCATGGCTCCTTACACCCTCTCTCTCGTCTCTTCCCCCTATTCTTTCCATCTTAAACAACAGTCTATCTTCGGGTGTCTTCCCCACTCCCTGGAAGCACGCCCTAATCCGCCCAATTCTCAAAAAATCTTCCCTTGACCCTCTCGATCCATTAAACTATCGGCCCGTCTCACACCTTCCATTTCTCTCTAAGCTTCTGGAAAAGATTGTATTCGCACAACTCTCGCACCATCTAGACTCCACCAACTATCTTCACTCCCGCCAATCAGGTTTCCGGCCAGGTCACAGCGTCGAAACTATTCTTCTTGCCTTCACAAATTCTTTGCATGTGGCTCACGATCGGGGTGATATCTCGGTTGCGGTAGCACTTGATCTTTCGGCAGCTTTCGATCTGGTCGATCACTCTCTTCTTTTAGCTCGTCTCCGCGAAGCTGGTGTTCACGGCACTGTTTTTAAATGGTTTCACTCTTTTCTTCACGCTCGGTCTGCTTCTGTACTAGCCACGTCACCCTCTCTTCTACCTTCTGCCCCCTTCCCTTTACCATGTGGGGTTCCCCAGGGTTCTGTCCTGGCCCCCCTTCTCTTTAATCTTTTCCTGGTACCCCTCACACTTGTCATTCAACAATTTGGGATCTCTGCTTTTTACTACGCCGATGACATCCTTCTTCTTCACCACACTTCCCCACTTTCTCCTGATCTGACCCCTCTTAACAACTGCCTCACTGCTGTCACCCACTGGTTAGCCCAAAACTGCCTTCACCTTAATCTGGCCAAAACCACTGCTATCTGGTTCCCCTATGGTCACCCCCCCCCCTTCTTTAGCTCCATCCCTTTCCAACACTCCCATATCCTTAGTCACTACCTTTCGCTATCTTGGTGTTCTCTTTGATTCAGATCTTTCCTTTCACGCCCATATCTCACACATTACTAAAACTTTCTTTTATTTTCTGCGTCAAATCCGTGCTATCCGCCCTTTTCTTTCGTCTTCTGCCTTATCTACCCTACTTCTCTCTCTTGTTATGTCCAGGGTTGATTTTGCTAATTCTATTCTTATTGGTTTGGCCTCCTCTCATTTACACCGTTTTCAAAGAATCCAACATACCGCAGCCCGCCTTCTCTCTCACTCATCTCATTCTCACCATATAACCCCTCTTCTTATCCACTTACACTGGTTACCTGTTCCCTTCCGCTCCCAATATAAACTACTTACTTTGGTTCACAAGGCCCTCCACACTAACTCCCCACAATATCTAGCTGACTTAATCCACTTCCACACTCCCAGATATACCCCCCGCTCATTCCACCTAAACCGGCTCATCCTTCCCCCCTTCTGCCGCTCACTTGCAATCCACCCGCTCTTCAGCTTTTTTCTTTATAGGTCCCGCACTATGGAATTCCCTCCCCTCTGCTATCCGATTAGAACCCTCCCACTCAGCATTTAAACAGCAGCTAAAAACCCACCTCTTTTCCCTAGCCTTTAACCTCCCCACTTCTCCCCCCTCTCTATAGCTCTACTCCTCTCCTCCCACCCTCTCTTGCCCTTTCCGTCTTTCCCTTTTGCAAAATGTAACTTCCTTTTCTTTTACTGGCTTTGTGCCTTATTTTTTTAATGTTTTTTATGTATTGTAAACCGCTCTGATTTTATTGTGAAGGGCGGTCAATCAAATTTTATTAAACATAAACATAAACATAAACATAAACTTTTGACATGATGGCATGCATTAGAGATGGTTCTGTAAGTGGATCATCAAATCGAAAACTAACCTAATCCTGGTGAATGTATAGACATTTAATATGCAGTCTGTTCCATTTTATTACTTATTTTCTTCTGTTACTGGAGCTCAACAAAATAAGAACACCTCAGCATTGTGTATCCTCCCGTTTTTTGTGTGCTCTTCAAATAACTAAATACATTCAGTGAAGACATGTCCACCCTATAGAGCAGCTCTCAGAAGGGATGCTTTTGAAACTTCTCTTTAGTCCAGAATAAAGTCCATCTTTTTAGACTTGCTCAGTATAGAGTTGGCAATTGCTTATGCTGGGAAATGAAGGGTGATTAATAAACAGTAATAATGATATCAACAAAGACAGACATGACCTTTTATTATAGCATTACAAAGTGGATTTTATAGCAGTAGTGTATCTTCCATTTGTCTTACTGAACAGTCTGTTTGTTTAAGGCAAGGAAGGTTTGAGGGTTTTTGTAAACAGAAATTCATTTGAACACAGCATTGGCAGAAGTCCTTGGACTCTGGAATGGGTCAAACTGTTTTAAGATCAGTACTGCTTCTTGCATGATGCCCAGTATTCTTTTAGGAATGTACTGCAAAACAAGGGCATGCCATGCCCCTGCTACTTAAGTCTGTGTTCTCCGTCTCCTCATCTCCCTTCATTCACCTTTTCCCTTGTCTTAGAATGACATCATGCTGATTCTTAGTTGGAAGTTATGCCCATAGCTTTTATTCATGGCATAACTACATTTAACAGGGCACGGTGAGTTTCAAACCCATCTGCTCTGGCAAGGAGGATCTTGTACTTTTGGCAATGGAGTGGGAAATTTTCAAAGATTATTTAGCCTGATTAATGCCTGTTTACCAGGAGAGTGCACATTTGGCTTGTTTGGGTGCTCCTAAAAATGTAAAAGGCATACTACTACTACTGCTAGTAATCATTTGTATAGTGCTACAAATCACTTGTATACAAGCATACTTATGATTAAACTCTTTTTGTTGGACTCTATTTTCAGAAAGCCGCTATCATTCAGCTGCCATTATTACATTAGTCCATTTTATTTTTAAGCATTAAAAACTTTGAGCTCACACAGCATTTCAAAAACATTTTTCATTTGCTTACATTTTAAGAATTTGCAACCACAAAATTCAAAAAGTGAAAAAGCTTGTAAAATTTTTTTATCAATTTATCTGTCAACCACGATGATTCCAATACTAGTGGACCACAATTATCGTGTTTCGAAGCTCCATGTTTAACTTCTGCATCAGGGCTCCACATGCGTTCAGCACACTCTCACATTGTGTACTATAGTGAGTTTCCTTGATTCCCCCAACATGGCTGTGGCGTTTTTTCACTAAATGCACAGAAGCCACCCTACTATATTAACCAATCAAATCAGCATGTACCAGTCAATCTTGTTTAAACAACTGGTTTAGTATATCCAGTACCGTTCCTTATAATTTAGATGCTGTTGCCATCGATACCCTCATTTATTTTTAAGCATTGGTGAGTGCTTCAATCACATTCCTGTTTTCTGGAAAAGTCAATAGTGGCTTATCAGTGGGGGAAAAATTTAGCAAACTATGTTTGTAAATCAGTAATATAAATGAATTGGTGCCAGACATGGAAGAAAGAGTTGGACATTACCTCTGTGGATAGTGTGAGTTCTGTAGTTCTACTATTGTAGGAGACAACTGGACCCCAGATCTTTTAGTAAACTGATTCAGTCACGGGTTGACAACATGCCGGACTACTTTTGTAGTTTATATCATTGAATGTCCTTGTCGGAAAGCTTGTCATATGAATGAAGCAGGCTATGGTCAGTCAATTAAAGGAACATAAATCTAGGTTAAAAAACAAAACAAGAGGCTGAAGGGTGGGCAAGATGGTGGCAGGAAGTAGATCATCGGCGGCCGCCCCGCAGTAAGGTTCGGTGTTTTTTCCCGCTGGTGGAGAACTCTGCCTTTGATTGAAATGGGGCAGAGGAAAAGGAAGCAAGCGGGTTTACCTGGTGGTTTCTCGCTACCTTCTGCTGCCGGTCAGAAAACTCTGGACTCATGCGGGTTTGCAGCTGTCAGGTCTGGAGTGGCATCTTCGTTGGCAGAGCATGAAGAACTATTGTCTGTGCTGGGCACATCAGGGGTGAGTCTTTCACCGGATCAGCGGGCGCCCCCGATACAGCCAGGAAGCGTATCATCTGCTGACGGTGTTTTCTCTTTCTCCTTGCCTGGCTTGTTGGTGAGCACCCCAGAGCCTGGTGGAGAGAGGCGACAGCTAGAAGTTTTGGGCTCACACTCCGGAGGGCAGAGGCGGCTGGAGGGTGGTGGTATGTCAGAACCGCCTCTCACTGCGGTGGATCCGCGGCTGTCGGGGCCTGGAGGTGGGTTGTTTCCGGTTAATCGGGGTCTGGCTAAACCCACAGTAATAACTTTGGATGAGCTGTGGGATGCTATATCTGCCTTGACCACTACCTTATCAACGGTTGTGGGGACTGTTAATTCTGAATTGTCTGCTATGAAAATGGCATTATCAGAGTCTTCCAGGGGCCAAGAGTTGCAGGCGGGTACCTTATCACAGGTGAAAGAAGATTTGAGTTGCTTTCGGGAGAAACATGTGGTCTTGATGAAGGAAAGATCAGTGTTGACTCGAAAGACTGAGCAATTAGAAAATCAAGCACGAAGGAACAATCTTCGTCTTTTGAACTTTCCTAGATCTCCTCTTATGTCCCCCTTGGAAATGGTGCGGAAGTATTTTTGTGAGGTGCTCAAGATTCCGCAGGAGCACCTGCCCCCCTTGACCAGGGTTCAATTTCTATCTGTTAATACCCTGGGAACCAGGAGAAATGGTTCGGAGGCACCAATGTGTGGGGAGGGGGACCTGGCTGGTTTTCTGGAAAGTTCTTTGGATGTGATAACGGAGAGAACTACTGTGCTTGTGACTCTAGCCCTGGAGTCCAATAAGGTTTTAATTCTTCTGTCTTTTTTTCAAGAATTTGAATGAGAAGTTTCTAGGCTCACGAGTTCGTATATTTCCTGACCTTTCCCGTGCAACCCAGTTAAGGAGGAAGGAATTCCTGGTGTATCGGGCCAGGACCATCTCGCTGGGTGCTACTTTTGTGTTAAAATTTCCATCTCGTCATTATATTTCCTATCAAAGAAAGAATTTCCTATTTTTTGAGCCCAAGCAGCTTCTAGAGTTCTTAAATGCAAGGGATGAGACCAGGGTTGATGTGGGTTCCCATACGGCTGACGCATAAGCCTTATCCTGCCTTGTTGTTGTATTTCTTTAGTAAGAGTTTCTTTATGATCGGGATGGGATTATAATTGGTCACTTTCTTGTATAATTTCCTGTTGTCCCCCCTTTTTTCCTGTGATTGTTTATGTGGACTAATGATTGATATATGATGTTTTTTCTTTTTTGTGATTTATTGTTGCAGTTGTATAATACAAATTTTCCATATTTCTTGGTTCATTCATGTGAATGCTTGAGTGTTTTTATATATGAACTCAAATAAAGATTAAATAAAAGAAAAATAAAAAACAAACCAAAACAATGGGGGCCCCAATGGTGAATCAGTTTAAAAGAACGACATGAATTTCAGGATCTTCCCTGGAGAGTGATCGATCATATCCTGGCAGGGTGGTGATTGGCAACAGCGTCTAAAGGAACAGTACTGAATATACAAGCTAAATGTGGTTCAACCGGTCAATTTAAACAACCAGATTGATTGGTACACGCTGATTTGATTGGTTAATTTAGTGGGTATGGCTTCTGTGCATTTAGTGAAAAAACGCTACAGCCATGTTGGGGGAATCAAGGAAGCTCACTATAGTACGCAATGTGAGAGTCTGCAGAACGCTTTGCAGTCAGCACTATAGTATTTGAAGTAGAGCATAAGTAAAAAAGATTATGGACATCATCTCAAATGAAGATAAGTGAGATTTTTTTGATAAAAGACGTGAGTTGAATGTCTTGTTTGTGGAGCTCTGATGCAGAAGTTAAACATGGAGTTTTGAAATACGATAATTGTGGTCTACTAGTATTGGAATCATTGTGGTTGACAGATTGATAAATATTTTTATAAGCTTTTTCACTTTTTGAATTTTGTGGTTGTAAATTCTAAAAATGTAAGCAAATTAAAAACGTTTTTGAAATGCTGTAAGAGCTTGAGGTTTTTGATGTTTAAAAATAAAATGGACTAATGTAATGATGGCAGCTGAATGATAGCGGCTTTCTGAAAATAGAGTCCAACAATAAGAGTTTAAAAGTGTAGTTCTTAAATCAAGTAGTGGGTAAATGAGAGCTCAGGATTGTGTATAAGTCACCGATGTGAAAATAGTGTATCCTGAAGGACATCCAATAGTTTGCTAATACTTATGATTTAAAGCACATACAATTGATTGCACACACAGATGTTCTTGCATGCAATACAGTGAACGTCTAAAGAAATGAACATGAAAACCCCCCACAAAAATTGGCTAAAATTCATTTTAAGTGAACACAAA
Source organism: Ichthyophis bannanicus (assembly GCA_033557465.1). Lineage (NCBI taxonomy): Eukaryota > Metazoa > Chordata > Amphibia > Gymnophiona > Ichthyophiidae > Ichthyophis > Ichthyophis bannanicus. Next base: position 513,897,958 of record CM066031.1, on the reverse strand, counting down.
CAATTTTTTTTTAGCTAAATTGGTTGTTTGAAAATTAGCCTTTATTGGGAAACTAAGAGAGAGACCCTTCTCAAGGCCCTTCTGCAGAAAAGCCAACAAGGATGACACCTTGGCCATCTCAGGAGACATGTGCCACACACCACACCAGCGGTCAAAAAGGCACCATATTTGTATGTATGTATGTATGCTAGCTTGGTAGGCATAAGAACATAAGAAATGCCATACTGAGTCAGATGAAGGTCCATCAAGCCCAGTATCCTGTTTCCAACAATGGCCAACCCAGGTCATAAGTACCTTGCAGGTTCCTAAAAAGATAAACAGATTCCACAATGCTTGTCCCAGGGTAAGCAGTGGATATTCCGGGTCCTCTTTAATAATGGTTTACAGACCTTTCCTCTAGGAGCTTGTCTAAACCTACACTAACAGCTTTTACTACATCCTCCAGTAATGTATTCAAGAGTTTGATTACATGTTGAGTGAAAAAAATATTTTCTCTCATTACTCTTAAATGGATTACATTGTAGCATCATTGCGAGTCCCCTACTTTTTCTGCTTTCTGATGGAATAAACAACCTGTCTACGTTTATCTGTTCTACTCCATTCATTAATTTATAGACTTCTATCATATCTCCCCTCAGCCATCTATTTTCCAAGTTGAATAGCTCCTAACCTTTTAAGCCTTTCCTCATAGGAGCATCCTTCCATCCCCTTTACCATTTTCCTGCTGTTTGGGTTTTGGATTAAGCCATCATCATCCCAAACAGTCCAGGCACCACTTATACAATGGCATCTAAGCAACCTTGTTCAAGAAATGGTACCTTTTTGTGTTGGTGAGTGGTCACCATATGAGAAACCAATAAAACCTTACTTGATGGATGTTATTAAATATTTATTTATTTATTTCGCATTTCTTTTATACCGCGCTATTATCATCAGTGTGGTGTACATCAAAACAAACATATGCATTCAGGGTTACTGAAAATGCATTTACATTTGAACAGGGATTACAACTTGGATAACAGGGTAATTAACAACAATTTTACAAACTAGTATTTACAGTTATGTACATGATGAGTGTAATTCTCCTGTCGGGGCTACACCGGGAAGTATCTGGTGAATAAGTGATGTTTTAGGGCCTTCCTGAGTTGGGTTAGGTCTGTGGTAGCTCTGATGTCAGGGGGGAGGGCATTCCAGGCTTTAGGGGCATAGAAGCAGAAGGCTCTATTAGTTGTTGCCTTCTTGCATCTTGTTGATTCTTTCAGGATTGACAATGTGTTTACTGCTACGGATCTTCTACTTCTATTGAGAGGTGAGGTGTGTATCAGTTTGGTGATGACTATGGGGGACTGATTGTTTAGGGCTTTGAAGGTCATAATTATATTCTTATATAGTGTTCTGGCTTGAAGTGGTAACCAATGTAACCTTTTCAGGATTGGTGTGACGTGGTCAGTCCTCAATATTCCTTCTAGCACCCTGGCTGCCATGTTCATTGCCAATTGGAGAGGGTTTAGAGTTGCTTGTGGGAGTCCGTATAGGATTGCATTTGCAAAGTCAACATGTGGCATCACCAGGGCTTGGTAGATTGTTCTAAAATCCGTGTACTCGAGTAGAGGTCGTAAATGTCGAAGTGTCCTTATCTTGTGGTAAATTGATTTTGTTGTGTTTTTTATATGCACCTTCATATCCATCCTTTGGGTCAAGGGTGATGCCTAGGTATCTGATGGTAGACTTGGCTATCAGTTCTGTGTCCTTTACCTTTAGTGTGCATGGGGGTGTGAAGTTTTGGTTCTTCGTTATGAACATTACATCAGTCTTGCTGTGGTTGATTCTCAGGTTCTGTGTGAGTAGCCATTCTGCTGCTGCGTTGAAGCAGTTTATCAGTGGAGTGAAATCGGGTTGGTCTGTCATGAAAGGCATATAGAGGAGGATATCGTCAGCGTAAGCTAGGCAGGATACGTTAAAGGAGCGAATTAGGTCACAGATGGGTTGCATGTAGATATTAAACAGTAATGCAGATAATGAGGAGCCTTGAGGTACTCCTTGATGCTGTAGAAATGGGTCTGATGATATGGTGCCGAGTCTCACTTGTTGCCATCTGTCGGAAAGGTAGGATTTACACCAGGTGTTCAATAAGAATTTGGTGACTCACAGAGTCAAATGCAGCTGGAGATGGCCATGAATATAAGGGCAAAGCCTTGTCGGATGTTATCTATTCCGGTGATTATGGTGTTGAAGAGGGTGACGAGTAGGGTCTCTACACCGTGTGCTTCCATGAAGCCATGTTGGGAAGGATCCAGGGGGGCTTCGGTGTCGATGTGTTGTTGTATTTGGTGTCGATGTGTTGTTGTATTTGGTGTTGCACTGCCTTTTCAATTATTTTAGCTAATAGTGGGATGCTGGATATCGGTCTGTATGATTCGACCTTTAGCGGGTCCAGTTTATTGTTCTTCAGCAGTGGTCTGATGGAGGTATTTTTTAGGCTTTGTGGGAAGGTTCCTGTTGCGAACGATTGTTCTAGGATTTTATTTAGGGTGGGGCTTAGTTCGGTGCGGAGCTCTCTGATCCAGGAAGCTGGGCATGGGTCATTGGGCGCAGTAGTAGCATTGATGGAGGTGATGATATTCTCAATCTCTTTGGGTGATAAGGTGTGGAATTTGGTCAGAGCAGATGGGTGTGGCGTCTTGGGTGGTTGGGAGGGTCTGGTAGGACAGGGTGTTTTGGCTGTCTGTATCATTTTTGATTCTAAGTAGGTAGCATAATCCTGGGGTTGGATTGAGGGTCTTTGTTCTGGGGTTGGTTCTCGTGCGAGCATTTTTACTATGTTGAATAAGTCATAGTGCTTGCTTATTGATCACTTCAGGAGGTCTGTGTGAAACTGCTTTCTTCTCTCCGCTGTTTCCCAGCGGTGCTTCTCTAGGTGTGAACAGTATATTGTGTATGCTTCTGTGGAGCGGGATTGGTGCCAACATCTCTCTAGTTTGCCTAGGTGGAGAAGTGATGATCACAGTTCATTTGAGTACCAAGCTACATGTGTACGGGTCTTGGTTTTTCTATTTGTATCGGGGATTTGTGCGCTCGACCTGAGGGTGTCATTCCAGGTGTTAATCAGATTGTCAAGTTCGGGCTCTGAGGAGTTTAGCGGTGGAAGGAGTTTCTTTAGTATTTCCTCTTTGTTGAAAGAGCAAAATCTTCTCATAGGTGGTTTAGGGGTGATGGAGTTGGTGTTCTGATTGTTAGAGTAGGTGGGTAGTTGGAATCTGATTAAGCTGTGGTCAGACCATGGTACTGGTGTTATAGTTATTGCAAAGTCATTGTTTGCTTTCATGATGTCCTGGGGGGCGAATATCAGGTCCAGGGTATTTCCCTTCACATGTGTTGGTGCTCTGACTATCTGACTGAGTCCGAGGTCAGCAAGTGCTTCGAGAAATGCTGAGATTTGTGAGTCTTGTAGGGTTGGGAGGTTGAAGTCACCCATTAGCCAGCTTGATGATCGGGGCTTGTTTGTGTTGCAGGCGAGGTCTATTATTGTTGATAGGTCTTCTGCAGAAGATGTAGGGGATCTGTAGACTAAATTGATTGAGCAAGCATCGTTGGAGATGGATATCATGTTGAGGTAGGTTGTGTTGGTAGTGGTGCTCAGTTGAAATTGAAGTTCATTTTTCACAAGGATGAGTACTCCACCTTCTCTTTGGTTGGATCTATGGCAGGTATGGAGTGAGAAGTTGGGGGGTAGCATCTGGTTGATAATGATATTGTCACAGTCTGATAGCCAAGTTTCCGTAACCATCAGGATGTCCAGATCGTAGTGGGATATCAGGTCAGTAATCACTGGCCATTTTGTGCGGATTGATCTGGCGTTGATCTGGCGTTGATCTGGCGTTGATGAGGGCGCATTTCAGTGGTCGTCGGTGGTGTTTTTTCTCGATCAAGGGCTTTTTGGTGTGTTGGAGGGCAATATGGAGCAGGTGGGGGTAATTTGAATGGTTGGCATCTGCTGAAGATGTATGAGTCTTGTTTGCCCATTCCTTCCAGGTGTTCCTCAGTATTGGTATTTATTTATTTATTAACATTTCTTATATACCACACTATTCGACATCAGCGTGGTTTACATGGAACAAAACATCCGACAAATTGCATATGTCTGGTCATTACAATTAACAGGAAATGAAAACTTGGATAACAGGGTAAACTATGTACAGGGTAAACTATATACATACGCAGTGTAGCGAGATAAATGAGATTGTTTGGTGTTTTATGTTGATGGGGGCACATGTTGTGAGGGCTTGCCTGGTTGAGCATGACTAGTGCTGATGTTCTCACTAATCGAGTGGGGATGGTATTCGTTGTTGTTGGTGAGATATTTGATGAAGAGGAAATGTTTAAGGGCCTTCCTGAACTGGCTCAAGTTGGGGATTGCTCTGATATGTGCAGGTAGGGTATTCCATAGTCTTGGGGCGCAGAGTCTGAATGCTCTGTTGGCTGTTGCTGATGTGCATCTTGTCATTTCTTTAGGGATTGTTAACGTGTTTGCCTCTGTGGTTCTTCTTGGTCTGTTAGGTGAAAGTGGTTGGATGAGTTCAGATAGGGAGGAGGCAGAGAACCCCTTGCCAGCTTTGAAGGTTATTAGTAAGGCCTTAAAACTGATCCTGGCTTGAATGGGGAGCCAGTGTAATTGTTTAAGGAGGGGTGTTACATGGTCCCTCCTTGAAACCCCAAAGAGTACTCGTGCTGCGCTGTTCATAGCAAGTTGCAGGGGGTTCAGTGTGGATTGTGGGAGACCTTGTAGTATGGAGTTTGCATAATCGAAGTGGGGAATGATAAGCGCTTGGTAAATCGTGCGGAAATCATCTGGCTCAAGCAAAGGGCGTAAATGTCTGAGGGATCTAATCTTGAAGTAGATCACTCTTACGGTGTTGGCTATGTGTTTCTTCATGTCGAGGTTTTGATCCAACGTCACTCCAAGGTAACATATGGTGGGTTTCACTTGTAGTTCGGCATCGTTAACTTTTATGCAGCTGGGTGGCATGAAGTTAGGATCCCTCGAGATGAAAAGAACTTCCATCTTCCTGTGTTATATTCGCAGATTTTGTGAGAGGAGCCACTCCGATACAGTGTTGAAGCAGTTGATCAGAGGGGAGAGGTCTGGTTTGTCCAATAAGACTGGCATGTATAACAGCACATCGTCGGCGTATATCATGCAGCTGACATTGAAGGATCTAATAATGTTACAGATGGGTTGGATGTATATATTAAACATCAAGGATGATAGAGAGGATCCTTGCGGCACTCCTTGATCTTGTTTGAATGGTTCTGAGGACGACCCATCTACTCGAACATGCTGCCATCTGCCAGACAGATAAGACCTGCACCATTCCAGTGCTGTTCCGCTGATCCCTTTCTCTCTTAGCCGGCAAAGAAGAATCTCATGGCAAACTGAGTCAAAAGCTGATGCTATATCTAGGAAAATGAGTGCGAATCCATGTCAGATGTTGTCAATGCCAGAAATTATGTTGCTGAAAAAGGCTGTGAGTAGCATTTCCACTCCGTGTGACTCTCTGAATCCATGTTGTGATGGATCTAGTGGGACAGCAGAGTCGATATAATCCTGTAATTGCCTATGCACTACTTTTTCGATGATTTTTGCAAGCATAGGTATACTAGATATGGGCCTGTAGGACTCTACCTTTTGGGGGTCTAACTTGTTTTTTAGAAGAGGTCTAACCGAGGTCTGCTTGAGGGTGGTGGGGAAATACCCAGTGGTGAAGGATCGTCTTATGATGTTGGCTATGATTGGAGAAAGGTCACTTCGCAGATCTTTTATCCAGAATGCTGGACAAGGGTCTGTGTGTGCAGTGGTAGTGTTTAGTGCTAGGATGGTGTCTTCGATAAGTTTCTTTGATGGGGTGGAAAAGGATGTTAGTGCTGCTGGGTACCCTTGATCGTCTGGGGGGGCTGGTATTACTATTTTATTGGTCTTGCAAATTTTGGATTGCATGTAGGCTGCAAAGTCCTGCGGGTGGATATTGCAATGTTGCTCAGGGGTTGGATCTTTGGTTAGGGTTTTGACTAGGTTAAACAGGTCATGCGGTTTGTTTAATGACCGTTTCAGGGTGTCTGTATGATATTGTCTCATCTTGTCTGAGATGGCTTTGCGGTGCGTAGCCAGATGTTGGATGTATGCTGCTTGATCACTGCTGGTACGTGACTTCCTCCAGCGCTTCTCGTGCCTCTGTAGAAGGGTTAGTGAGGCCCTTAGGTCTGCTGTGAACCATGGGGCTGATGCTCGTTTCTTTGGGGATTTGTTTGTGGGGGTGCGTGTCTCGATAATGCTGAGTTTGCTGTTCCAGGCGGTGATTAGCTCATCTAGGTTAAGGGATGTCTCATTGATGAGGGAACAGGTTTCGACAAGGATGCACTCTCTATTAAACGGGTGGAAGCTTCTGGCAGCTGGGCTATAGGTCTTGTTTGGGTCTACTATGGACCTTTGTTGCTTGTCAAGGATAGGCATCTGAAATGTGATAAGTTTGTGATCAGACCATGGAACTGCTTTTACTGATAGCCTGATGTTTTGTGGTCAGTCGCAGACAGCTTGAGGGGCGAATATAAGGTCTAGGATGTTGCCCTTCGCGTGGGTAGGTTCCTTCACTATTTGTGTGAATCCCAGGATTTCTAGAGCTTCAATCAGTGCGGTTGATTGATTGTCCTGTAAAGATGGAAGATTAATGTCTCCTAAGATCCAGTTCGGTTTATTTGGACCATGGGAGTTGGATGCTAGGTTTATAATGGTTGGTAGATCGTCTGTGGTGGCTGATGGAGCTCTATAAATTAGGTTTATCGAGCAAATGTTGTTGGCAATTGATATAGTCTCTAGGTTATTGTTACTGGTGGAGTCCTCCAATTTGAAATTGAGATCACTCCTGGTGATGATGAGCACTCCGCCACCTCTCTTGTTCTGTCTGTGGCTAGTGAAAGCGACAAAATTAGATGGGAGTAACTGGTTGAGAATGGTGTTGTCTTCCGTGGAGAGCCACGTTTCAGTGACCATGATGATATCCAGGTTATGGGAAGTTATTATGTCTGTGATTACCAGCCACTTCTTGCGGAGTGATCTGGCATTTATGAGGGCACATTGTAAGCTTCCAGGGTAGAGGCTTTTGTCTTGTCTGACCTTCGTGGTGTGCTGTGGTGGGATGTGTAGTAAGTGGTGGTGGTTGGAATGGTTAATCCCATATGAGGTGTGGTAGTGTTCACCTGACTACCTTCTTCCAACTCGGTAAGATAGGGATGTGATTATGTGATGCGCTTAGCGCTATTGAGTTGGGTGGCCAAATTATGAGGAGAAGGTAAAGGATTATTAATGATATGATAGTGCGATCCATTTTGATATGTCTGGACCAACGTGGTGAAGCAGGGGGCTTGTAATGGCAGGGGAGACTTGCACTGGCTGACAGCTCGAAAGTTTGCAGTCGGGCAAGAATTTGTGGCATGTAAGGTAGTAGGTTGTAAACTTCCACTCTTAAATATGGGATAAAGCAGTATCAACTATTACATACATTTAAAAGAGGAATTCTGGTGCAGCAAAGGTTTCCTAGTCAGACTGCTGTGGCATACATATTTGCTTCACACCTGTATAAGCATAATTAGCTGTATAAATGCAAACCTGGTTATAGAAAATTACGCAACAGTATACCTGGGTACCTGTTTTGTTGCTACACAGTCATATCAGGGTCTTGTAGGTTTTAGCGAAGTCCTGATTAAACGGTCCTACTTTCATGGTCCACGCCTAAGGGCCACGCCAAAGGGCCCTCTGGCGAGGCCCTCAGGTGCTGGCGCACCCGACAGCGCTGGCTGGTTATATGCAGGGGAGTATGGAGTGAAATAGATTAATGTGTGCAAAATCTATTTCCTGTGCACGGCACTCCATTTTCAGTTTTCTAGCAGTCGCTCCAGATGCCCCATTATCCATTTATTTTTTGAGTTAAACATTAAGAAAAATACAGGAGGGTGTAAAATGGTTCAACTATATATCCAATACAAAGGGTAGGGTTGAAGTTGTACGATGTATTTAATTACTTAAATAGCTTATGATGCAAAAACACAAATAAGGAATTAAAAAAAAAATTGTATATGAAAGAGAATCTGCTTGTTGAGGATCTCTGAGCTCCTCAAGACTGAAATGTGCATGAGCTTAAGGCACCAGCTCAAATAATAATTTACAGCAGATCTATGGCATTTGTGCAAATTGTTGCAGAAAGAACATGAATTTTTGAAAGAAAAAAATTAAGGATAATCAAATGCTGAAGATAGAAATAGTATACATGATGGTTAAAAGCATAAAACTTACAGGCTCCCTTAAGCAATTGTACTCAAGATTGTCTTTTTGTGTCAATGAATGGCCACCATGTGAGGGACCAGTAAAAGCTTAGTTGATCCTGACTTCTCCCCCCCCCCCTTCCCCACAGATTCTGAGTGGATATCACCATTGTTGTTATTATCTCAGCTATCAAAATAATACACACCTCTATGTATATCATGCTTTCTCTGATATATTCAATTTTCAGCTTTTAAATTGTATATTCTTTTGGAAAGAACGCACCACAAATAATATGTCTATGAGAAAGTTCATGATTTCTGATCCCACAGTAGTTGTTCCTCTTAAGTTATTGGGCTCATTTTGAACCACTTGAAGATGTTATAATCTTGTTGAATTCATCTTGGTCTCATACTTGTTCACTGGATTTCTGCAACCTGTAGCATTAAAATAGCTACAGGTGATTTTTTGGGGTTTGACTTTACAGTTAATATTCTCTTCATTGTCAAAAGAGGTGTTCCTGACAAGGCACTTATAAAATTGTTCTTTTTATTCTTTTTCAGAAGTACTTGAAAGAAATATTGCTTATTAGTGATGTTGATAGCATTAAATTGTCTAATATATACTATGTATCCAGAGAGGCCAGAACAGAGAGTCAGTCTGGTGATAACTTTGCTCATTGTCTCCAGTTGACAGTCTGGATGTTTCTGCTTTTCTGGAATCCTCTGATAACATACTACTAGAGCTATGTTAGTTGTTACCTTTTTAGCAGAATTGGATAAAAATCTTACGTGGTTAAATTTTTCTAAAAAGAATGATAAGTTCTGTGGTGGCCCTAAACAGATTTTTCCAGATGTGTCCGAGTCCACTCTGAAGTGGAGGAAGGCTTTTTTGGATCTGAAATTTCATGTTTTGGCCCTCGGAGCTACTTTTTTCCTAAATATCCTTGTTGTTAGTGTCAGATTATCAGGGAAACAGATATATATTTTTTTGATCCTATTCGGCTAGAATTGTTCTTATTGGGGAAGAAAGTTTAAAACATTTTATTTACCTCATTTTTTTCCTTCAATATACTGGCTTAGTAACTGTGGGTAATAAGAATAGGTTATCTGGGGATCTTTGTGTGGGTTGTAATGCTGGGCTTTGTTTTATTTCTTTGTATTTTGCCTATGTTGTCCCTCTTGACGTGGACTAGTACTATATGTTTTTTTCCCTATTTTATTTTATAATAAATGTATTTGAAATTTAAAAAAGCCTGTTCTGTTAAATATTAATCCTTGGATGCAAATCTTCTGGAGAACTAACTGGGTTGTAGCCATTCTTCCATTCCTTGCCAGGTTGATGGAGTAGACAGTATTAGGACAGCATGGAGACATTTTTGAAGGATAATAGCTTAAATTCTTATGAGTTCAGTTTTTGCTTTGGCTATAGTATGGCGATAGCTTTAATATCCTTAATTGATAATCTCAGATTAAATCTGGATAGGGAAAATCATCATCCATTGAATTAGATCGCCACTTTTGGTACTATTGATTATGAGATTTTTATCTAGATTGAGTGATATTGGTAAGATTACATGACATTGGTGTCAAGGGTGAGGTTGTTAACAGAATCAATCGGCTTTATGGAAAGCAAGCATAACCTTTCTATCCAACTAAATAGTGCATCCCTCAGGGAGCAATTTTATTGCCATTATTATTTAACATTCATCTTTGCCCTTTACTGGAAATTGATAAGGTCTCATTATTTCAATTTACAGTGTTCTCCTGATCACTTACAAATTTTATCATATACTCCCAAATTGGCAATATTTTCTTGCTGCATCCTGAATATTAATAAGTGTCTATTAGATATTTCAAATTGAATAAAGATGAGAGCAGTCTCCTAATCTTGCAAAAACGATGATCCTCTGAATAGTATAGTACTAGATCCTCAGCTGATCTTAGCTGGAAAACCTCTTATACTTAAGCCTTTTCTGAAGTGTTTGGGAGGGTGCTGGTGGATCCTGATCTCAATCTTGAGCATTTTATTTCAAAGAAAACTATGTATACATTTCACTTGATTCGCCATTTAAACCTTTTCTTAAAAACTCAAAGGTTAGATTGGTTCTGCAAGCAATGGTGCTTTCCAAGTCTGATTATTGGTACTTTCCAAGACTAATTCTCATTGTGGAGCCTTTCAGTAATAAATTTACATAGTTTTCAACTGATCTAAATAAAATGCCTTAGTTTAACTGGTTTATGGGAGCCCTTTCAGGATCATATTACCCCAATTTAAGCCAGCCTCCATGGCCTTTCAATGTAATTCAGGGCTCAGTTTAAGATCCTCTATCTTACTTTTAAGGTCTTGTAAGATATGGGACCAAGCCGTTTGAGCAGCAACCTGAAGCTTTTTATTCGGATTCATCCTGTCATGTCAGAAAATGACTTTTGTCTCTGCATTCTCTCTCCAAAACTAGAGCTCAGGCCTTTACATCTGCTGTCCAAAAAACAAGTACACGTACCTGCAGAAAACAGCAATAGATACAAAGAGCAGGGTGACAGACCACACCATGGAAAGTGTGTGAACTTTGAGTGCCCAGAGGTCCCTCCCTACGTGTCCATGTTTTGGCAAACAAAGCCTTTGTCAGGGGCTTGAGACCTCAGTTAAAAGCATAAAAACAAATTATGAACACCATTATTGAAAAACATATAAACCTATTGCTGGAAAAACATAAGAGGAATAAAAGCATGCAGATAAAACCCAGTAAGTATAATTAAAAATAAAAAAATAAAAAATACAGTTCAATTTGTTGAATCACAAAAATGATCAGTAAAACCTTAAATAAAACAAGGAGTGCACAAGTAAATGAAAGGACTAAAAGCACAAGTAAAACACAGTAATACATTCAAATCAAGGTAAAAAAACATAAGAGTGACATAAAACCAATGTGAGAAAATACTGTGTACAATAGTGAAAGGGCAGTAGTATTACCCCGCATCATTGTAAACAAGGTGTTTTGTCCTTCCCATAGAATTCTGTGTACAATAAAAGATGAGGAATTCCCTTAGACGCGAGAGACACTCAATGAAAGACAGAGTGTGTCCATGGTAGAGACAATAGGCAGCGGCTACAAATATATAAGTAGAGGAATGAAAATGAAACCAATGGGGACGAATAGCAGATGGATTGTAGTACCCAACTATTACAGTATTTACTAAGGAGGATGGAGGGGAGGCAACACATATGCAGTGAAAATGGAATGGGAGGAGGGTGCGTGTTGTGTAATAGTGCGAAAAAGGTATAATAATAACACACACAAAAACATGAATTGTGTATTACTGGGACTGTCTGACAACTCAAGGATACAAAAACATGAAAAATTGTTATAAGTGGGATCGAGGATTATTGTACTACCGTCAGTGAGCCGGTGTATTGAAATACATAAAAAGTAAGGGGACCCCTTGCATGGGATATATGCACAATAAACTATATAAAATACAGCACAAGGAAGTAGGATCCATACCTTATACAATCCGACAGCCTAAGTATCAGCAGTGTATCAATACAAGCGTTTTTTCAGCATTCATCCAAAGGAATGGAGTGGATCCAGAGTCTGGCATCCATTTAAAAAAGTAAAATCCTGCCAAAACTATGGCGTGTGGTTGCCATAGTAACCTTGGGTAAACAATGCTCAACTGGATAAAAAATAGGGAAAAATAAAACAAGAAATGCAGGTTCGAATCCCACTAGAGGAAGCAACCTTGGGCCGGAAGGACTGAGGTTTCTAGTCCCACAGGTGCTCCTTGTGGCCTTGCGCAAGCTACTTAACCCTTCATTGCCTCAGGTACAAGATAGATTGTGAGCCCTTCGGGGATAAGAGAAGTATATACAGTACCTGAATGTAAATCGCCTTGAATTCAATGAGGCAGTGGCTCTAATATTGCACGGAAGCCACTACTGCTGTTTAGTAAGTGGAGGGTTTAGTAAGTGGAGTGGCTCAGTGGTTGGGGCAGGTTACCTCAGGCTGGAGGGCCAGGGGTTCAATTCCCACATAGGGACAAGTAACCTCAGGCCGGAGGGACTGGTGTCTCTAGTCCGATGGCCACGCTACTTAACCCTACATTTCTTCAGGTATGCTTAGATTGTGAACCCTTCGGGGACAAGGGAGTAAAAAAAAAAAATGGTGCCTGTTAACATATATCTGTAAACTGCTTTGACCCGGTGAAAAGCGGTATATAAGCACAGCTAAATAAATAAAATGTATATATAGTGAATATATAAAAAGTAAAAAGGACTGATATACAAAGAACAAGAGGAATCCACAAATCAGGCTTGGAGGATACCAAGAGGGAAAACATCAGACGAAGCCATGCAGAAGGTATCATAAAGAGGAACATAAAAGAGCGTGAAAGTGTAAAAAGGTAATAAAAAAATACAAATGTAAAAAAAGCCAGAACAAATCTGCAAAAAAGGTGGTAATAAAAAATAAATGATAAAAGGTATAGGAAGTACATAAAAGGCTAGTTAAAAAAAGACCTTATAAAAACGAATGGTGTGACGACCTCAATATGGATCAAAATACAGTTCTGTAGGAGGGATATGTAGTATGTAGAATGGTCTGCTTGGTTTTATCTTCATGCTTTTATTAAGTTTTTCCACAAATAGGTTTATATATTTTTCAATAATGATATTCATAATTTGTTTTTATGTTTTTAATTGAGGTCCCCAGCCCCTGATGAAGGCTTTGTTTACCGCAACACAGACATGTAGGGAGGGACCTCTGGACACTCAAAGTTCTCTACACACTTTCCATGGTGTGGTTTGTTACCCACCCTTTACATCTGCTGTGCATTTCCAATGGACTTCATCCTGAAAGAACTGCTGTACACTGGACAAAAAATAATCCGAGATTCCATAGAGCTTTGAAAAACCTTTTTTTTTTTCATTCAGGCTTTTCAGTTATATAGAAAATGGGACTACATTTCTGCCTTTTTGGTTTATTTGGACTGGGCTCTTTTTATTTTGTATTTTAAGGTCTGTGTTTTGTTCTTATGTTTTGTGGCTTTTAGCTGTTTTTGTTTGTATTACTTCACTATGAATTACGTTGCTGCTATTTTAAAAATGTCATTCTATATCATCCTACTAGATCAGTCCAGACAAATGGGTTGTGTTTCCCTACCAGAAGATTGATGAAGACAAAGAACCAATGAAAAGCCCAGGTTCCTTCCTATACCCAGCAGAGTCAAACTCAGGGTCAGGTTGCCCAAAAGGGACAAACTAGACAGCAAAAGATGCCAAAAGGCCCGAGAGCCCAACCAGCTCCACAGGTTCAGCCCCTCAAGGGCTTTGACTTCTTCCTAGAGAGCTTAGCCTTCCTGCCTCTGAGGGGTCCCTAACCCCCCAATATCCCAGGCAGGTTATGCCACTTTGCCAACAGATGGCATCAGATAACAGCAGAAGATTGGACTCTGTTCATTGTAGGAGAGGGCTACAAGCTCCATTTTCATAGCATGCCCCCTCCTACAATTCTAAGGCAATTCAATTCTCGAACCGCCGCAGACAATCTGCTAGATCTCGAGGTCTCAACACTTCTTGCCCAAGGGGCAATAGAAGAGGTACCCATTCTTCAACAGGGTGCAGGGTTCTACTAACCCTATTTTCTTATTCCAAAGAAAACAGGAGGACACAGACCCATTCTAGATCTCAGAGAATTGAACAAATACCTGTTCCGAGAGAAGTTCAAAATGATTTCTCTTGGAACTCTTCTGCCATACCTTCAAAGCCAGGATTGGCTTTGCTCTCTAGACTTAAAGGATGCATACACTCACATTCTGATCCATCCAAAACTCAGGAAATTCTTAAGATTCCTTTTCAAGGGAAAACATTTCCAGTACAGGGTTCTTCCCTTTAGTCTGGCTTCAGCTCCAAGGGTATTCACGAAATGCATGGCAGTAGTAGCTGCATTTCTACGAACCCTGGGGATATTCGTCTTCCCTTACTTAGACGACTGGCTCATTCGAGCCCCTACAGTTGCAGAGGCCAGCACTGCACTGTCTCGCACAATGCGAATCCTCCAATACTTGGGGTTGGTAATAAACTTCCCAAAATACCAACTTGTTCCTTCCCAATGCCTGGAATTCATAGGGGCCTGTCTAGATACCAGACAGGCAAAGACTTTCCTTCCACAGGCCCGGTGTCTTCGCATAATGCAACTAGCTTCTCAAGCAACAGGGAAATCCTCCCTAACTGCTCGAGAGCTACTACAGTTGCTGAGACATATGGCATTCACAGTTCATGTAGTCCCATATGCTCACCTCCACATGCGAGCAGCTCAGTGGACCCTATCCACACAGTGGATACAGGCCACAGGACATTTATCAGACAAAATAGTAAACTCTCAACGACTAATTTTGTCCCTCCAATGGTGGCAATCACTAGAAAATCTGACAGTGGGGGGTCTCCTTTCCATCAACCCCTTTTTCAGGCCACCATAACAACAGATGCATCACAGGTGGTTTGGGGAGCACACCTGAATCATCTCTCTACCCAGGGCACCTGGACTCCACAGGAGGCTGATCTACACATAAACCTCCTGGAATTAAGAGCAATCTATTTAGCTCTTTGAGTATTCCACGCCCAGCTCAGCTACAAGACAGTCCTAGTTCAGACGGACAATCAAGTAGCCATGTTCTATGTGAACTAGCAGGGTGGGACAGGCTCTCTGTCGTTATGCAACGAAGCTTTACGACTGTGGGCCCTCGCCAGAGAGTATCAAATTCACCTTCTAGTGGTATATCTTCCAAGTATTCATAACCTTTGGGCAGACAAACTCAGTCGAGTACTGCTGCCTCATGAGTGGTCTCTCCACTTAGACCAGGTGGCAAAGATATTTCATCTCTGGGGCACTCCAGACATAGACCTCTTTGCAAGTCCATTGAATGCCAAACTTCCCCGGTGCTGTTCCAGGATTCCGGCTCACAATTGTCAGGCAAGGGATGCCTTCCTCCTTCACTGGGGTCAGGACTTCCTTTATACCTTCCCACCCATTCCCCTCATCCCCAAAACACTCTTCAAGCTTCAGAGAGACAGGGGTCGCATGATTCTCATAGTGCCACGATGGCCACGCCAAACATGGTATCCCCTGCTTCTACATCTCTCTCAAGCTGCACCTCTGGAGTTAGGGCATGCTCCAGATCTCCTTTCCCAAGAGGACGGGACACTATGGCACCCAAGTCCCCAGTCCCTGCATCTCACGGCCTGGTTACTGAAGGCTTAGATCTCCAGGATTTCAACCTGTCCCAACAGGTAAAGGATATCCTTCAGGATTCTAGAAAACTTTCCACAAGAAGATCTAATGCATTCAAGTGGAAACGTTTTACTATATGGTGCTCCAAGAAGGGATTAAACCCCCTTGTCATACCTTTAGAACTGATACTAGAGTATCTCCTTCACTTATCGAATTCTGGTCTAAAGACCAGTTCGGTAAGAGTCCATCTTAGTGCAATTGCAGCTTCTTATAAGCCTCTGAATGGACAACCAATTTCCTCTCATCCACTCGTATCCAGATTTATGAGAGGTCTTCTATTAACCAAACCTCCCATTAAGCCACCACCGGTGGCATGGAATCTAAATCTAGTTCTCGGGCAGCTCATGAAGCCACCTTTTGAGCCTTTAGCCACTACAACCCTTAGGTTTTTGACCTGTAAGGCCATCTTCCTAATTGCAATCACCTCTGCACGTTGCATTAGTGAACTGCAAGCTTTAGTGGCTGATCCTCCTTATACTAGGTTTCATCATGTTCTTAGAACTCATCCACCCTTTATGCCAAAGGTGGTTTCGCCTTTTCATTTGAATCAATCAATTTATCTTCCTGTATTTTTTCCGAGGCCTCACGCCTCTAATGCAGAAAGAAACCTTCATACTTTGGATTGTAAAAGAGCCTTAGCCTTTTACCTACAGAGAACACAGCAAAATAGAAAGTCCTCGCAACTTTTTATATCTTTTGACTCTAGTCATTTGGGACTTCTAGTCTCCAAAAGAACTTTATCTAAATGGATTGCCCAATGCATATCCTTTGCTTATGAGAGTAAGGGTCTTCCTATTCAAGGCCATGTCACAGCTCATAACGTGAGAGCCAAGGCAGCTTCCATGGCTAATCTCCACTCCGTGTCTATCGATGACATTTATCGAGCAGCCACCTGGGCTTCAGTACACACCTTCACAGCCCACTACTGCCTGGATAAAGCCTCCCATCGGGATGCCTTCTTTGGCCAAGCTGTTCTTCAAAATCTCTTTGAGACCTAATTCAACTCCTACCCACCAACCCTGGTGGAATGCCAGAGATCCATAGGAGGAAGGATGCCTACCTTTCTAGGGGTAAACCAATAATAGAAAATAACTATCACTCTATATGAAATTACTCATAAACAAAAATAGAGCAAAAATCCTAGAATCATAAACTAAAGTGTGTGTACGTGAATGTATTAATGTTGGAAGATAAGCCGTGAAGAAACCAACACCCTCTCATAGCTATACTTCCGTTTTACTCAATATTAAGAAGCCTCAATCAGAGCTTAAAAAGTAGGTAAAAACACCATAAAAATAGTGTACCCTACACCAAATGTGTTGAAGATTATATTGCTTCCAATTTCACACATACACCAAAAATAGGACCACATAGAATCGAAAAAATTACTTATCTGTTGTCCGGATGAAACTGAGTCTGGATAATTTTCAAGACTCTGTTACAACTCCACAAGTGTCAGCAGCGTTTGACCAAGTACTCAGTACTGCTAATTCTCGATTTTGTGGATGGTATAGAGTGTTTTGTGTGCAGGATCTCCTTGTTCTGATGTCTGGAGATACTCTAAAGAAAGGTTGTGCAAGATTTTGAAGGTTGCAACCTATTCTAAAGAAAGGTTGTGCAAGATTTTGAAGGTTATTATAAGGGCCTTGTATTTAGTGTGGCTCTCTTTGGGGAGCCAGTGTGGTTGTGATGTTTTCAGTTCTTGACACTCCATGCACCATACGGGTGGTGGGGTTCTGTGCCATCTGTAGCAGGTGAAGGGCATATTTTGGTAGTCCCTGGTATATGATGTTGCAGTAATCGATGTATGGGAGGATCATAGCTTGGAAAACTGAGTAGTAGTCTTGGAATTTGAATATTGGGCACATCTTGTGGTATACATTTTGGTTTGATTAATCTGTGGGTGCATGTTTAGCTGCTGGTCAAGGATTATTCCTAGGTAATGGATCTTGGATTTCATTTTTTTTTAATTTGTTTATTTAGTAACTCAACAAACTTACAAGCATCTTGACCACTTGAAATTTGACTGTCCTATTGGCCCCCCTCCATCCCTCTGCCCCCAGCATCTATGCCTCTGATTTGGTTGTATTTATCCGGAGACCAGAAAAAAGGCCAAAGCAGTATAGAAGATTAATCAGTTGTTCCAGGCCCTCCACAGAGTAAGGGGTGCTGAAAAGCATATCGTCTGCAAAAAGACTGATTTTATACACATGGGCCCCCACTTGGACTCCAGCTCTCGCAGTTTTACTGCAAAAGGTTCTAATGTTAGTATAAACAATAATTGGGATAAGGGGCATCCTTGCCGGTGCCCCTATACAGTTCAAACTCCACTGATAGGCCGCCATTAACCATCAGTTGGGCCCTGGGCGATGGTAGAGGGCACTTATTTACTGTACAAAGTAGTCTCCCAAGCCATATCTTGGCAATACCCAAAATAGTTAATCCCATGCCACCCTATCCAGACTGACCAGCGCCAGGTGTTGACCCTCCGGCTGGCGGTCTCTACACATCATCAGGGCTCGCACCATGTGGTTTACTGTGCCATGGCCCTTCACAAACCCCACCTGGCCTGTATGGACCAGGTGGGGAATCACTGCCCCCAACCATTGGGCCAAAGGTCTTGGTTCAACAGCGAGATGGGCTGGTATGCCTTGGCTCACTCTTGGTCCTTACCTGGTTTGGGAAGCAGGATCACCACTGCTTGGTTAGCCTCCCTCTCAAATTTGCCGTTGTCCCACACTAGCTCCCCCATGTCACATAGTGCTGGGGCTACCACCGCCCCCAATATTTGGTAAAACTTCAGCCCAAGGCCATCCGGTCCGGGGGCCTTTGCCAGTTGGAGGTGCTTGATGCTGCCTAGTTTCTCTCCGGTTATCAGTGGGCTGTATAGGTGGGTGTGTTTGTCTTCGCTCAGCTGTGGTAGAACTTTGGATCTAAAGAAGCTCTTCCTTGCTCTATCATCTGGAGGCTCCGCTTGATAAAGAGACTGGAAGAATTCCACGAACTTCTGGGCGATTGCCTTATGCCCAGTGTAATGGTGCCATTCGTCATTCTGGTGAGGCAAACAAGATTAGCTAGCAACTTTCCAGATTTATCACCCCATTGGTGAAGCTTATACTTGCAGAGGCAAATACTCTGCAGGGCTCACTTCTGCAATATCACGTTCACCTTATTTTGTTGTTCTTGGAGCTGGTGCTGATATTCTACCTGCCATGTGGCTATATACTCATCATGGCATCATTGCAGTGCCTCGAGTTCCCGCAGGAGTTGCTGTCCTTGCACTTTCTGCGTGTGGCAGTTATAGCCTATAATGCGGCCTCGAAGCACCGCTTTGGCTGCCACCCAGTACATTATCAGTCCAACCTCCTGATTGATGTTTTCTGCTGCATATTCCTACCAGCATTGTCTAAGGAAGCGGCGGAACTTAGGGTCCTGCCTCCAGATGGGGTTCAGTCTCCAAATCCAGTCGCCCTTGTCTGCCATTCCCCACAAAGTAAACTGTACCGCCACGTTGTCCGAAACTAGCTGGGAGTGGATGACTGCTCTATAGTTTCCCAAAAAGGTACTCCAATAGGATTGCATAATCAATGTGGGCTTGTGATTTATGGGGGCCTGAATAATATGTAAACGCAACATCCTATGGATGTAGTGTGCGTCACCCGTCTATGAGTTCCAGCTTCCTGCATAGTAGATTAATGCCTCAAGTCTCATGCCATCTTGGTACTACTCGGGGGGTTGGCTGTCCACAGTAGAATCCGCTACCATGTTAAAGTCTACCCCCCTTTGTTAAAGAGTATTCTGATTGGTCTGCCAGCTTCGCTACCAGGTCTGTGAAGAAGGAATGTTGGTAGGTGTTTGGTACATAAATGCTACAAAGTACCAGTTTCAGGCCTTGTAGTATGCTCCAGACTAGGATGTATCTACCCTTCGGATTCTTAACCATCTTATGGGTAGCAAAGGTCACCCTTTTCCCCACAAGCACTACTACCCCCCTTTGTTTAGCTGTATATGCTGCCCAATGCACCTCCTGCACCCATCCTCTTTTCAGCTTGACATGTTGCCGTTCTCTTAGGTGGGTTTCTTGCAGTAAAGCAATATTGGCCCCCAGCTTGCGTAAGTATGTAAGAGTCTTTTCCCGTTTTACTGGTGAGTTAAAGCCACCAACGTCCAATATCATCACTTTAACATCAGCCCGAATCAAGCATGATAAGTCTATAATCCCATTGAGCAATGTTTCTGCAGTCTTCATTGAGACCTTTAGCTGAGCCCCAGGGACAATATGTCTCCATGTGGTCACTGTTATTGCGCACTCTTCCGCTTTCAAACTACTCCCCTCCTCACCCCCCCCTTCTCTGACTCAGATCCCCTTCCCTACCCCCCCAGATGTTCCAGCCACTCACTTCCATCCCCCACCCTGATCGTTGATTCCATTTCCCTGTACAGTCATCCAAACACTCCACACCCTAACCAGTCATCCCTGATTCATTCCTCCCTCCTTCTTCACTTATCCTGCTCCCTCCCTCCTATCATCATTCCCAAGGGCCCCCAACTTTTGTATAAGCGAATGTATTCCTATCCATCCCAGCCTCCCCATCCCAACATCAACTTTGCATTAAAGTACTTTTTAACAAATACAGCATGTTACCAGAACATGCTGTATCTTGTATTTCAGTTGCCAGCAGCTGTACTAGTAACATATTGTGACAAACTGAGTCAAAGGCTGCCATTATGTTCAGGACTATTAGGATAAGCCCTTGCTTTGGTTTTTCAATAATATTTATAAGTCTGTCTGTGAGTGATGTTAAGTGTGTTTCAGTTCCTTGCTTTTGTATGAAAATGTGTTGTGGGTCTAGAGGTGCATGTAGATTTTTATTTTTATTTATTTAACAGTATTTCTAAACCGCCTTATCATAATAATCAAGGTGGTATCACAGCAAACAATCTGGTAGTGTGAGTGTGTTATACATGCAGTGAGGGTGAAAATTTAGTTGGGTGCGTGTTGTGTTGTGTGCTAGATTAGTTTGAGTTATGTACAATGTGGGCTATATACAGTGGTGCTAAAAACATCTTATATACATACAGTGTTAGGCGGTGACGTGTGCTGATATACAGCTATTTAGACTATGTGATGTGTCCATAGTGTTCTATGAACAGCATGGTTTTCAGCTGTTTCCTAAAGTCCTTGAGGTCTGTAGTTGCCCTCAAATCGTCCGGTAGTTTGTTCCATATTGTTGGAGCAGCCATGGAGAGTGCTCGGTCTGTTGTGTCCTTGCGTGTGTGTTTGTATTCACTTGGGGTGCTGACTCGGTTGTGAGTTTGTTTTCTTCTTGGACGTGTACTGGTGTCTGGTTGTATGAGGGTGTGCAGGCTGTTGGCTGTACTCTTGTAGCTGATGTTGCACTACCTTTTCTATTATTTTTGCCAGGAATGAAAAGCTTGATATGGGTTTATGTGAGCGTTCAGATTTGAGCTGTTTAGTATGGGCCACACCAAGGCATTCTTCAGTATGGTGGGCATGTGGCCTTGATTTAGGGATAGCTGCATGATCGTAGCTAGGAATGAGCTTAGTTCAGTTCAATATTGCTTGAGCCAACTTACTGGACATAGATCAAGAGGGGATGTCGTGTTCAGACTGTGAATCATGTGTTCTATATGTTCATCAGAAATCGTGTGGAAGAATTGCCATGCCCTGCTGGTGGGATTGTTTTTTAATGGTGAGCTGTCCGTTTTGAGTTTACCTCGAAAGATGTCTGTGGGGATGGAGTGCTGCTGTTCTTGTGGTGTCCTTAATGTTTTCCATTTATTCTCAATTTGAATTTGATTCTTTGAAAAAATAGAATATTTTAAGAGAGTTTTGTGCTAAGTGTTTGTGGAGTATGGCAGTGATATATCTTAGGGGTATGTTTACTAATTGGCAGTAGCGGCTTCCATGCGATATTGGAATTCAATGAGGCCGCAGTTCCGATATCGCATGGAAGCCTCTACCGCCAATTAGTAAACATACCCCTTAGTGTTGCCTGCCGCTACAGTCTCTGCAAGTTAGATAATGAGGTTCTTCTAAAATGTGGACATACATCATGGTAACTGGGAAAAGGTGTTAACTATCTATCAGCAGAGAGTGACACCCAGGACAAAGAAAACCTTAATACCCCTGGAATACTTTTTCCTTTGGCCTCAATTTGAAGAGAGAGAGAGAAAAGAACAACAGGTTGAATAAATAAAACTAACCAAAATGGATAGGAGCCTTTGGACAAATGGATGTTACAAGATTTGAACTCCGGTAAATATTAATTAAAGACTGCAGCCTCCAGTAAAGTAAATATGAACATAAGAAATAAAATTACATTTGTTGTCTGTATGACAATTGTTTTTTTATTGCTATACCTTAAGCAGGTTAAATTGTAAATGGAAAAAACTCTACAATTTCAGTTCAGTGTATATATGTATATTTGAAATTAGCTGTTACTATTTGAGCTCAAGTAGTTTGTATGTAAGTCTCAGATTTGTGTACACAATATCAGTACTTATCGTAGTTATCGTTGGGGCCCTTGTAGATTCTTCCAGGAACCTCCATCACACCTCTTTTCTGGTTTTTAGGACTTGGGTCTCTTCAATGATGGTACAGAACGTTCTTCACATAGCTCAGATTAACTCTTACCCTTACATAGATCCTGACTAACACTTTGTCCCTCTAACTCCTCCCCGGTACCTCACTAAAAAAAATGGGTTCTGGCTTGGTTGCAAGCTTGCAGAAGGAGAAAAAAACCTCTCTCCCATGCAAACATTCACTTCAAACTTTCATCCTGTCCCAACCAGATCGATCTTATGTCCTGCTCTTCTTTGCACACTTAATAATCACACAAACTTTCTCAAAATATTAAAATTCCTTGGTTTAACTCTCTGGGAAAGCCACCTCACCCCCATCCCTCAAATCTTACATTCACAACCTTTCAGACTAGTCTTATTGAAAAAATCTCTAAAATAACATTTGGTCTAATCTTCTCTTTGATCTCAACCCTTACCTTTAATCATTAGTCCTAAAACAAGCTCCCTTTAACAGGTGCCCCTATTATATGTCAAACAATTTACTGCTTAAAAAATTTGAAAGAGCTCTTTAAAAAACCTAAATCTGCTCCCAATTAATCCAACAACTTTTATTGTGGGAGGCTTAGCTGAATATATTTTTTCACTTTCCAAGGGACCTTATTATCATTCTCAAATAAAATGTGAAACTCACCCAAAACAACTCACATTCTTTTGCTCTCTCTGAAACTCCCTTTCAAACCTAAAAACTTTCACCAAAACACTCAAACATAGGCCTCTTCAAACAAGCATCCTGACGCTCTTCCTCACTTACTCACAAACAGACACCACCTGAATTCAAAAGTTTGCCTCGCTGGTATTCTAAAACAGCCAGGTAAATGTTCCTACTCTTGCTGATATCATTCTAAAATCCCATTCTAATTAAGATAAAAGCCTCCTGTTTCCTTCCCCTCCCCCCCCCACCTTTCTAATTTTCCTGTACATGCTAGACCTAATGACATTTTTCTGGGCTACCTGTAACTCTTGTCACCTGTGATATGGACTTACTACTCTGGCTCTTTTTTTGGGGGGTGGGGGATGCAGAAAATAATGTCCTCAGTATCTGGATATGACTTGTGAACCATAATTTGGGGACCCCTGATCTATCATGTAACATTTTACATTGATGAGTAGGATTGACTCAAGCATACAAAAGTGGCTGGCATCTGACGTTAGCAGGATCAAGCAGCTTTCTCAGATCTCCGAACTGCTGTAAAGGTGAGAGCATGCATGACACTTCCAGTGTGCTATGGTCTCCTCAATCCTCTCAGCTTTATTTTTTTCTGCTGTGGACACAAAAACAAAGCTCTCTGGTTTGCAAGAGTACTTTTGCCTCACTGTGTGCACATTTTTCATCATTTCTTCTTCTTTAAAAATAAAATATTTTGTTAATTTAGTATTGTTTTCTTCCCTTGTTTGTCTTAAAATAAGAGAGTTACAGTGGGATCTCAAATTCCAATGAAATCAGCATAACCAGTCTCTCTCTACCAGACCATGTGACATGATGGATATTCGATATCAACCTAAAGAAAGATTTCCCTTTTGCATCACTAGAACACTTGTATCCTAACATCATATATTTCCAATAATGGTTAGGGAACCCTCCTCAAATGTGGACTTACAGAGGGACTCCGGTCACAGGCTGAAAAAATGGTTTGCATCAAAGATATAGAATTGAACACTGTTTTGAATTTAGCTCCACTGAGTGTTTCCCCTCTCAGGGATCAATCAGATGGACGATCAAGTTGCAGTTTCTTATGTCAACAAAAAGGGGGTGCAGATTCCCTTCAATGATGCAGAATGTGATATGAATTTCAGACATTGTGACTTGAAATCGCATCCACTTTTCATACCAAGCAGTTCAGAACTACAAACCAGAAAAACTCAGCCGAGTACATCAGTCTTACAAATGGTATCTAAACCTTCAAACAATATAGGACATTTTTCAAGCCTAGAATACTCCTCAAATAAACCTGTTTGCCAATAGCAAAACTGAAAAGCTGCCCTGTTGTTGTTCAGATTGCCTAGTGAGGGATGCATTAACCACAAAACTGGACTTGGGCTGCCCTTTGTGTTAATCTGTCCAAAAAGCTTGCACAGATTTCAGGGAAGACTCATTAAAGTGATTCTCATATCATTATATTGGCATGTTAGAGCTGGTTTTCTCTTCTGAAAAGGCTCAATTCTTCTTTTATACAGGCTCCAAAATTTTCTAACCTTGATTATGCAGAGTGAGTTTTCACTTTCCACATTCCAATATCAAGTCATTGGCATGGATAGCATGAAAATTGAGTTGTGCCTAATTTGGGCAGGCTCTTTGAAGTCACTGTCCTCATCAGGTATTAATGGTCTCAGCTTGCTTAAGAGCTAGGCAGCTGAGTGCTGTATAAAGGTCTACATTGCCTTACAGGCTCTGTCATTCCTAGAAGGTCTGCATTGCAAGCAAGGTAATACTGTGGGCTCCTTCCTGACTATAAACTCTCTGCCTGAGAACACTTTAAAGGGTTTTTTTGTCATCTTTAATAGCTAAATCTTGTTATTTTTCTGCTGTATTGCAAAAGGGGGTTTTTTTTGTGTTCTGGGGCAAAGCTTTTCTTCTGCAGCTAGAGTTTTTTTCCTCTCCTCTAGCCTTCAAGTTCAAAGGGGTAAGGCAGGCTCTTTGAAGTCACTGACCTCATAAGGTAGTAGTTACCTCCCTTTTCACTGTAGCTCCCACCCATCCCATGTGAGAATTTTTGCTATATAGGACAACTCCCCAATTAGCTTGTTGACTTAGGCAACAGATTTTTAGTGGTTGGTAGGGAAAATCTAGGAAACAAATAGTTCCACGTTTTGACATCTACTAAACAATTTGCCATTCATCAAGGAGATTTTATTAAGTAATTTTACAGGTACATAGGTAATCTATATACTGACTAACTTGTTGAAAAGAGCTTTAAACTAGATTCAATGGGGATCAGTGAAGAAAGCCTCCAGGTAAGTGAAAGCCATCATGTGTGGGAAACATTAAATACCTCTGTAGAAATTGGTAAAAGGGGCAACATCTGGAAAGCGGTTTGCATAAATGCCCATAGCATGGGAAATAAGATCCCAGATGTTGAGGCTTTAATGGAAGAGGCTGACTTGGATTTAGTGGCAGTTATGGAGACATGGTTCACGTGGGAGATCCCTAGATATGGTATACTTAGATTTCAGTAAAGCCTTTGACACCGTTCTGCACAGACGTCTTATAAACAAATTGAGCACCCTAGGGATGGACCCTAAAATGACTGACTGGGTTAGAAATTGGTTGAGTGGGAGTTGACAGAGGATGCAAGTAAATGGAGCTCGTTCTGAGGTGAAGGATGTTACCATTGGTGTGCCACAGTGATCTGTCCTTGGTCCAATTCTTTTTAACATCTTTGTTAGTGATATTGCGGAAGGGCTGTCTGGTAAGGTTTGCCTTTTCGCGGATGATACCAAAATCTGCAATAGAGTAGACACCCAGGAAGGAGTAGATAACATGAGGAGGGAGCTAGCTAAGCTTGAAGAATGGTTAAGAATGTGGTAGCTGAGGTTTAATGCTAAAAAATGCAGGGTCCTGCATTTGGGCCGCAACATTCCAAGGGAGAGCAGTACAGTGTAGGGGGCGAAGTACTTCTGACAACAGAAGAGCAGGACCTGGGCATGATTGTTTCTGATGATCTTAAAGTGGTTAAATGTAGAAAAGGTGATGGTGAAAGCCAGAAGGATTCATGGGTGCATAAGTAGAGGAATGGCCAGCAAAAAAAAAGGAGGTGATAGTGCCTCTGTATAAGTTTCTGATGCAACCTCTTTTGGAGTACTGCATGCAGTTCTGTAGACCACACCTTCAAAAAGATAAAAACAGGATAGAGTCTGTGCAGCGGGTGGCTACTAAAATGATTAGTGGTCTTCGTTATAAAGCACATGGGGACAGACTTAAAGGTCTCAATATGTATACATAAGAGGAAAGGCAGGATAGAGAAGATATGCTAGAGAGGTTTAAATACCTCCATGGCATAAATGCACAAGAGGAGAGCTTCTTTTGATTGAAGCAAGCTCTTCTGCGAGGGGACATAGGATGAGGATGAAAGGGGGATAGATTCAGGAGTATTATGCGAAATATTTCTTTAAGGAAAAAGTGGTAGATGGGTGGAATAGTCTCCCAGTGGAGGCCCTAGAGATAAGGACAGTCTCTGTGTTCAAGAAAGCATGGGACAAACACAGAAGATCTCTAAAGGAAAAAAGGGTACTATAATAGTTGATATGGAAGGGTAAACTAGATAGGCCATATGGTCTTTTTCTGCCGTTATGTTTCTATGTTTCCTCCTGAAGTCTTCAACCTGAAATTCAAGACATCTTGATGGTAGCAACAAATACTAAAGTGAGATGTTCATATGCTTTTAAATTGAAAAGATTTTAATTCTGGTGTTTAATGAATGGACAAGGCCCCTTTGTGTTCCCTAAGTACCATTTTAGAATACCTATATTATCTTCATTGACTTGGGTTGCAAACATCTTATATCAGAGTACTCCTCGGGGCACTCTCAGCCTGTTGTAAACAAAACCCCAGCTTCTCGGTGTCCTTTCATTGTGAGAGTCATAAACGGGCTTCTATATGTGAAACCATCAATACTGAAGCCTCTTCTGCCATGAGACCTGAATATTATCCTTACATCTGGTGAAACCACCATTTTTTGCCATGTCTCACAAGAATCTAACCAGGAAAGGCTTCTTTTTTGTAACGGTTACTTGGCCTGGAAGAATCATTGACCTTGAAGCCTTAGTTTTTATGACACAGTCAGTGTCATCATAATAGCATGTATGAATCCTAAATTCCTCTGCATGTTGTACTGTAAACACTCTCACTTAGTATCTTAAAAGAATGGAATCTATCAGAACATCTGCACAGCAGTTTGCCTACTTTCATCCCAACAGACTTGATATTCCAGTGACAAGGAGGATCTAGGCTGAATGACTAGCTAGCAACCTTTATCCATCTATGTTATAAACAGAAGGGTATCTCTCTGACCAATAGATTAAAATGTCATCAGATCAGAGTCACTGCAACTACTGTGGCTCTGTTAAATGGGTTTACTAGATAGCAGTTGCAAAGTCCTTGTTTCATACATCTCACTTTGCATTACTTCTTGGCCCAGCCCTCAGTGAGAGACAGTGTATTGAGTTAAACAATACTGACCAGCCTGTTTTGCTTCTTCAGCTGATTGGGCTGTTCCTCAATATTTAACAAGTTATCTTTAAAGTAGCCTTTAACTTGGTAGTCGCCCCTTGTGTGCTTGATTACATCCTGGTTGTCAGCCAGAAAATCAACAAACAATTGCATTACACCTTGACCTATGCAACTAACTGAGGGGACCTGGGCATGGAAGGGTCATGCATACTCCGAACTTTATACTAGTTCTGAGCCCTGGGATAGTCTTCTGTCCCAGCACTGTACAATGAGACACACAAAGCAAAAGGTATATTGGTCACTGCGCTTTATTAATACAGAAACGCCCCAAAGCGTTTCGGCAACGCCTTCCTCAGGGGGCTGAGAACTGCAAACAAACATATTAAAATCAATAAACATATAACCATATTCAAAAGTATATTAAAACCATATTAATCAAAAAACATGATATGGTAAAAAACATTAACATATAAACCGGAAAAGTAAATATAATAATAAATACTTACATAAACATAAAATATTAAATATTACAAATATTGAAAAGAGACAAAGAAGGACCAACGTAAATATTAAAAATGTACATAAAATAAAGAATGCTGAATAAATAGGATACTTACTGTTCAATGCGTCATATATCAATTTGATGCGCACAAGACAATGTAACATAGAATTAGTATAATAGGTGAATGTACTAAAAAATACACATAAACATAACATTCTGTTAGATAATATGTACATAAATACCGGAATAAAATAAAATAAAATAAAATGAAATAGAATCAAACATAATGGGAAACCCAGACCCAAGGGGAAATACATAAACACATAGAATGTATTACCACCTCATAGGAAAACATAAAACACAAATCTGTGTAAACTAAAAGAAATGTTCTACTTCAGTATTATTGTTATATTCTATAAAACTCATAAGGACTAGATGAACATTAAAAAATATATATATAAATTATAGAATATGAAAACTATTATGGAAAAATAAAAGACCAAAACACTTAAAACAATGTAGCAGCAAATGGTAAACTGTCTCAACACAATAAAGTACATTGTAATAGTTCCAAAAGAACAAACTTAAACTATTGAAGGGCTTCTGAAACTATGAGGCACAACGTTTAGTACATTCACCTATTATACTGATTCTATGTTACATTGTCTTGTGCGCATCAAATTGATATATGACGCATTGAACAGTAAGTATCCTATTTATTCAGCATTCCTTACACTCGATTCCACAATGACAAGGTGGTTCTTTGAACTCATTCACGTTTCCTTCCAAAAGTAGTTTCCATTTTTCATCTCATCCAGTCGGTAATGCTACTGGTCTTTTTTCTCCGGCTACATGCCTTCAAGGCTGAGACTGTATTACATATCCTGGACTGCAAGCATGCTCTTGCTTTCTACTTGCATGGTACTAAGGATTTTAGAAAATCCTCCCAGTTATTTGTCTCTTTTGATCCCAGCCACTTAAGTCTTCTGGTGTCAAAGCACACTTTATCCAACTGGATTGCCAGCTACATCTCTAGCCTGTGATCAGGTTGTCTCTCTCTCTCGAGGGTCACGTTACCGCTCACAATGTCAGGACCATAGCGACATCTGTCACCAACCTCCGTTTTGTCTCCATACAGAACGAGCAGCCACCTGGTCCTCTGTTCACACCTTTGCCGCTCACTACTGCCTGAACAGGGACTCCTGTCAGGATGCTGTCTTTGGCCAGGCTGTGCTTCATCATCTATTTAGGACTTAATTTCAACTCCTACTAGTTCCATCTCTGGCAACTGACTCCCTCTTCCATGCTCTCAGCTACTGCACTCAAATCTGCTGAGGCCAACTTGTGTCCATACCTATTTGGCTCCATTCTTCCACCTCATGGACATGTTCTGTCTGGTGCCTGGGAGCTTGAGAGTCCCATCTGTGAAGATTGCATTCCTGCTTGTTCCTGGAGATAACTTACTCACTTGTAACAGATTTTTTCTGGAAACAGCAGGAATCAGCCTTCACATCCCACCCTCCTCCCTAGGAGTTGTTGGGTACAATTTTTTCTTCTATTTCTCAGCTACAAACACAACTGAAGAGAGCTATGAGGATGCTGAAGGCAGCTGCGCAGGCACAGTGGAGTACTCTCAAAAGCTCTCCTATTGGACTCTGGGGAGCATTCCCGCACGGGCTTCGTCAGTACCCACGATACCCATCTGTGAAGACTGATTCCTTTTGTTCCCGGAGATCACCTGTTACAGGTGAGTAACTATGCTGTCAGGTTCATTGTTTTATAAAGCATTTTAAGAATTTAATATCCAGTTTTAACATAATTATAATTGTTGATATAAACATTGATTTTTATTTACCCTGCTTATAATGCAGTAAAGAAATGGGATCTAATCTATATTTATAGCCACTCACAAATGTTTATTTGGACTCCACAATGCTGTGGTGTCTGCTTCAGAAGCACTGTGATGAGACTTTTAAATCCTAATATAGGCACGCCCCCTAGAGCAGGGCTCGACAAGTGCCAGGTTGCCATGGTGACCAGAAGTTTGCATCTGGGATTTTCTAACCACCCCCAAGCAACAGAAAATGAGACCCCTTCTGTCTGTCTACGGGGTCCGATCTCCCACAGGCAGACAGAAAGGAGTCTTTGCCGCAATTGCGGCTCTTTTCTGCTCATGGGAGAGTGGATCCCTCGGGCAGAAGAGGAAGAGAAAGCTGCAATTCCAAAAAGAGCCTCTTACGTCGGGCCCGCAGGAGATCGATTCCCATGGGCGGGACAGGAAGGGAAAGCCTGGAAGGCAGTAGGTTGCCTGCAGGCAGAGAACAGCTGAATCTGGGGTTTGCTGAAAAAAGAGGTTAGACGGGAGGGGGAGTGAGGCAGCAAATATTTAAAGGGGCAGTAGATTAAAAAAAAGGGAGGATGTGGATAATGGAGGATAGGAGTTGAGGGTGTTAATGGGGAGGGAGAAGGGGAGGGGAGAGAGTCTGGAAGGGGAACAGAGCATGGGAGGAGTTGGAAGAGGGAGGGGAAAAGTGCATGATGTTGACCTTTAAAAGGATGACTACAGGGACAATGCTTTGCTGCATTGTTCAGAACACCATGTTTCAGTGTAAACTGTTTTAAGTTTGTTCAATTGTTATATGTAAACCGCCTTGGTTATATTGAGAAAGTGGTAGATAAAACGCACAAATAAAATAAACAAATAAATAAATAAAAGGGCACAATGTGTATATATGCCAAAATGTCTGTTCCCCTACCCAGAACACACTCACACACACAAGCACTCCAGCCACATAAGGCAGAGGTACACATACTGTAGCAGCAGATAAGCATGCAATAAATAAATCCAGGAGTCTTTTCAAGGATCCAAGCCAGTTTAATGTGCACATGGCTCAAGCAATAAGCAATTTCAAAATGGCTGAGCAATGGCTTCTAGTAAAACAACAACTTTTATAGCTTTCTTGTCCATTCTAAGCATAGGCAAACTTTTCATTGGTCCCAGTACCCCTCTCACCCATCTATTGGTCCCGGTACTGATATGGCTACCCAATCGGGACTCTGGTCTGGGCCCAGCACCTGGTTGCCCCCCTTCTAGTCCCAATTACAATGGTCAGTGTCTCCAACTTGTTACTTCTCTCCTCCAAGGTCGCTGAGCTTGTTAAAACATATGGGAAGCAGAGGCACTGTGACCTTGCTCTCTGCAGAGTTAATTAATTCCATAGAAGCATAGCACACCTTATCAGTACCAATTAAACTTGTTTTTCTTTATTTTCTAAGTTTCGTTTCTGCTTAGCTATGTTCAGTTAAACTGAGTTAAGTTTCAATTCTATGGTGTCATCATTCAGGGGGGTTTTCATTCCTCTGGGCCTAACTACAGGCTTCAGTTACAGGTGAAGCTGCTCAGGCCTGTCTGCTTAGTTCAATTAGCATGGATCATAGGCCGTCGCCTACCACATTCCCCCCTTTGATTATTCTCACCCGCATGTTAATAAGGTGTGAGAATCAAATCACATAATACTAGGTAAAGGTATCACTCTGTGGTATAGGGTAGTAAGTTCACATAGCTAATATCTTTGTAGCTGTCTTACGCTCTACAGTGTTATTAATAACTGAAGTTATCATTTGCAAGCAAAATGGCAAGAAACAAGGGAGCAACAGGCAGATAGTCAAAGTCCATAGTTTGGCAAGAGTGGGAAAAAGAACTAAAGGATTAGAAGGTTCGGTTGCATCTTTGTTGTGCTGTCGTAAAGCTTCTGATTTAGACAGACCAGCTGTCCATCCTTCGTAGTAGATTGTGGTCCAGTCCGAACAAAACACAAACTGTCAACAATGGGGTGGGCCAATACCCACTCACTAGTAGTATTATGTAAATCAGTCTGATTGTATAGGATAGAATAGTTCAGTTCTTGCGTCTCCCAGGGCCACTGATCTCCCATCTTAGTTCCTCCACAATAGAAACAGTCAGAAGTGTGGAGACTAGATGCTATTGCTCCAGTAAGTTCAAGAAACAAGTTCTGGTGGTGGTATGAGGAATTGCAACGGTGGCTTGCATTGCCTTGTAGAAAGTCAAGATCTAGAACAACTTTTGGATTGGAGAGTATACCAATGCAAGTATAGGAAGAATGATAAAACAAGGTCTGAGTGACCTTCGGTCCAGTTCATGTTGTACTTATACAGGCTGCCCAGGGAGATAAGGCAAAAGTCATTTCAAAGCACTCCAAGGCTGCTGCCAAAATAAAGCAATAATAATAATTCATAATGGGCATAGTCTCTGGAAAATTGGTGGAACTGTCGACTTCCACAACAGATAACAGATGTAGGGTTGATTGTAGATCCTCAAGCTTCTGCCGTACGTAGACCTACCAGCGTTTTGGCAGGAGTAGGGCTGTAGATTCCAAAGTATCACTGTCCTCTGGGATGTCTCAATTTCTTAAAATATCATAGCATAGTCTCTTAGGCTATTATTGCTTCCTTAGAGCAGTTCACTCTTTAGGAGATCAAAACAGTCTTTTCAGAGTATTTAAACACAGTCTCTTAGAAGATTCAATTTCTTAACACAACACAGTCTCTTTCTGATGATTGCAGTTTTCTCCAGATGCGAGGCTTACCTTCAGATAAACAAACAGTCTTGAAATAGTGCAGTTTCTGAGGGACCAATAAGTCTTAGGTCCGTGGTTGTTGTCGTAGGGTGAGGTGCAATGGAGTCTCAGGATGCTGTACAGTAGTCCAGTGATCAGGTTCAAGAGCAGCTGCTGGCTTCACTTGATTATGATGGGTCCAAGGTTCAAATTCTGCGACTTTTACTGCAGTTGGAGTTGTTGACAGGATGACGACATAGGGTCCCCTCCAATGCAGGGCTAACAGTATCTTTCTCCACTCTTTGATCCACACCGAGACTCCAGGCTTGAAAGGATGCAGGGGTGCAGGCAAATTGATGAGTAATCGATTTTGTACTCAGGTATGAAGACTTCTGCAAAACAGAACTTAAAACCAATAGTTCATGTCTAATAATTTCAGATCCTATCTGTCTCATATCTCCTTTTATTTCCTATACAATAGGCAGGGGTTGCCCATACAGAATCTCAAAAAGGGAAACTCCTAAAGACTTAGCAGGGGCTAAGTATATCCTAAGAAGGGCTATGGGAAGAACCTGGGGCCACTTCAGGTAAACCTCTTGGCAAAGTTTAGACAACTGAGATTTCAGGGTTCTATTCATATATTCTACTTTTCCTAAATTCTGAGATCTATAGGCAGTATGTATCTATTAATATCAATATCTTGGGGCTATACTTAATGGACTTGCTTCCTAAGGTTATCCACCCTCATTCTTTGTACAGGGCCCCATATGCATGCAAGGTTGTAAGGGTATACTTGAAATCTGGGTACACATTTAGACAGGGCTCTTTTCCTATTGTTAGTGCTCTAGTGAGGACTATCAGTTCAGCTTTCTGTGGTGAAGTTTCTGGGGCCAGGGCTGAGGACTCAACTACCAAATCAGGGGTCACCACTGCATATCTAGCACAACAATGTCCATTGATGATGAAACTGCCTTCAGCCACAAAGAAAGTCTGTTCAGGGTTCTCCAGAGGGACATCAGTCAAATCCAGGTGGCTTGAGAATACAGTGTCCATAATTTCTAAACAGTCATGATCAGGGGATCAAGACCAACTGATAACAACATAGCAGGATTGAAAGCTTGACTGACCCTTCAGTTGTATCTGGGGTTTTCACACAACATACTCTAATATTTCAACATTCATAGATTTGTTAGCTAGTAATTTCCTTTGTGAAGGGATTTTTCTTTTAGTTTTTGCTTACTAGGAAGGCTGTAGCTGTAACAGCTTCTCAAATAAGGTCCAAGAGATTGAGTCAACACTCCCAGAACATTTCCTTGCGACTCATGAACATAGAGACTGTAAGGTTTTCTGGACATCTGGTAGACCCAGAATTGGTGACAACATCAGAGTGTTTTTTTCAAAGATCAAAAGACTGCATCCTATTCAAGTCCCCATTCCTCTGGAGACTTTTCCATTCCTTTGATAGCTTGATACAATGGGTTTTTTTTTGGTTTTTTTTCTCTAGCAGCGCAAAATTGGGGATCCATATACAACATACTCTGTGGCACCCAAGAAGGCTCTCACTTGCCTCCTGGTGATTGGAGTAGGAATACTGCATACAGCTGCTTTGCGTTCTGGTAAGGGTTCCAGGCGTCGAATTCCGCTGGACAACTGGAATCCTAGGTATTTAACTTGTTTGACATAATTATGCTTTGGCTCTTGAGACTTTGTATCCAGCCTCATTAAAAAGGTGCAAGAGTTCACTGGTGGCTGGTGGACATTCACTTTCTGAGTTGGTGGTTATGAGCAAGTTGTCCACATATTGAAGTAGAATTTTTTCTTTTTTTTTTTCTTGAGTTTCTGGATAACTTGTCAAATCTTTTGCTGAGTGAGGCGAGTTCTTGAATTCTTGAGGTAATCTTGTCCAGATGAGTTGGCCCCGCCTCCTTGTAGTGGGGTCTTGGGCTAAGCGTATACAGAAAAAGGCATCTTTTTAAGTCCAGAATGATGAAATGTATAGCTTCAGCAGAGATCAGTTCCAAGAGAATATAAGGATTTTGGTACCACTGGTTGTATAGTTTCAGCTGCATCATTCATTCTTTCTTAGATCCTGCACTGGGCGGTAATCACCTGTCCCAGGCTTCTTGACTGGCTTGAGGGTGACAATGGCAGGGGCTATGTTCTTCGCTAGGCCAGGTGGATTATCTTCTGCCCATCCTCCAGGTGGGGCTATGAGGTTGGTAAGTGTACAGCTTGTTGCTTTGGATGCAGGTGAATAGAACCGCCATTCTTCTTCTTGGGGACAGTTAACACCATCAGGCCAGCAGATTTTGAGTTTCATTTTTTTCCCCTTCAACAAAGGATATCTGTGCTTGAAGCTTTGCAAGCAGGTCTCGGCCCAAAAATGGAATAGGGCATTCAGGCATATACAGGAACTGGTACATTATTATTATTATTTTTTTTCTAGTTCACACATGTGGTTCTGCAGAAAAGGCTTTGCGAGAAAAACACAGGGGCTACTGGCTTTAGTATTCTGCTCCTGTATCCCCCATAAAAGTCCATATATTGGTCCCCTATTTTTCAGACTGACTCCTGGGGACCCAGGGAAACTGGAGAGTCCGGTCTGGCCTAGTCTTCATCCATGCTGTAGCCCTCTTCGGCTGCCACTCACGCTATAGCTGCTTCACTCTCGTGCTGAAACACTGTGCTTGGTTTATTGTTTTATAACTTTGCAATCAAGTACTCCCTCGGGAGTCAAGATACGGGCATTCACTTCTCTAATGTCCTTCTTTTTCTATAATGGGTGCACTCACACCCAGTTTTCACATCCGCTGCTCCTTCGATTAGGAAAACTTCCACATCATCCAACTAAAATATCTGTTCTCTTTTTCCCATCTTACAATTTTTACATTCTCTGTCCTTCTTCAACAATCCACATACTTTCTGATAAACTTTCATTTAACCATTATGCCCGCAAATTCATCCAGTTCTCTGCAATTTCCGTTCATTAGTTCAATCAAGTCCTAAAACTTCTCAGTGTATAATGCAGTTTTTTTCAGTTCTAAACAAGTCTGGTCAGCTGACTTTCACTTCTAGTCCGGAGGGGGTGGACATTCCCCTGTTGCAGAGGTGGCTAGCAAACTACTTGGGAATCTGTAGTCCCCCCCCCCCCTCTCCTGGATTCTGTTTCTCCTAGCAATGCTCTATCCCGGAGGTTGATTTTTTTTTTTTTTTAAGGATCCACTTCTCTGCTGTGGGCACATTAGTTCACGCCCACTGGGGGGGGGGGTTGACATCATCGGTGGACTGGGCTCCATCCCCCCCTTAAGCACTCTGAACTGAACTACTTACAGAGAGAGAGAGAGAGACGAGACAGGATATCTAGAAATTCTGGGGCAAAATCCTGATTGGGACAGAGACATTTCATAATCTTCAGTAAATCCCTTACTGAAATTCTTGATCATACTTGAAAAGACACTTATTTCTGTAAACATAGGGCAGGCAGGAAACACTTAGATTGAGCACATACATCCATTATGCTTCTTATAGAGAGAACTATAGCTATCTGTCAGCATGTCTCTGCAAAAGAAATTATTTTTTTAGTTCAGGAAGCAAATATTTAAAAGACATTCCGGATATTTTTCATAAAATACAGTACACCTTTCCCTTTTTTTTTTAAAATACAGAAAAGCTAACTGATTTGTTCATTAGTAACCAGCACAGAGGGGAAGCATGTATTCAAATGACTTATACTCATTCATAAAAAGATAAACTTTGTTTTTAAAACTTTTGGTTAAACAGAGCTAGTGAAACCAGAGAAAAAACTAATTATAAATTCATCACGCTTCGATTAAATGAAGAGACTTTTCAAATCGGCAGTCCCTTTTCATTCCTAGGAGAAATCTCCTGCAGTCTCCAGCTGTCTCTCCAGAACCTTTTTTTTTTTTTTTTTTAAGGATATGTGGAAGCCACACCCCTCTGCTCGCGGGGAAACAATTGAACTGTGCTCATAAAAAGAGACTTCTCATTCACATGGACAGAGATGCCAGAAAAAAACAATTTAAATCAATGTTAAGTCGTGATCTAATTACTTTGTAGATCAAAGGAAAAACAAAAACAGTTCTTTATCATTTCCTATTTAAACTGTTTCAGTGCTTACTGAAAATTTGAACATACAGCCGACAGAAATTCCTCTCACTTGGTCCGCAACCCATAAGGGATTAATACAAACTTAATCCTTTTCAGGCTAAACCCAAAAACTATCGGGACCCACAATCCTGACTAAACATTCTTATTAAATGATAAATAAATGATATATATTACATAACCACAGCAGAAGGAACAAAAACATATTAAATAAAACAGGTACAATTTGCCTGAAATAAGCACGAACTACCAGCATTGAGGTTTAAGCCTGCACAAGATTAGAAAGACGACACTAGACATTCTTTCCTTCAGACACGCCCCCTGTCAGTTTTTCACACTGCAGTAGAAAAACTAACTGGGTCAGACCAGCTTTTTGATTTCTAAAAATGACTGTAGGTGTTTTGGGTCTTCATTCTGCTCTATTAATACAATTTCTTAATCAGTGAACTGTCACAAATTACTCAACAGAATAATCTCACATATATAACAAAAGGGAAACTCGCAGTTTCAACAGATAGCAAAAATCAAATACACAGAACGGACAATACACCAAACGCTTCATCCGTTTCGCGACCTAGACGCAGTCACCCGACTAGGAACTGCGCTAGTCCGTGCTGCCAGACCTCTCATTCACACTTCATTCACACAATCATGCTAGCAACGTATCTTAGAATGCATTCCTTTCTATCTATTCTGACTAGTCTTTTTCCCAATTACAAAAAGGATGAGGGTTTCACCCGGCGAATTCCCATGCGGGGTTACTCGGCCCTTCCTTGAGAGCTCTCTTACCAATTCCCAATATCTCGAGATTACAAATTCCAAGTTCCACTGGCAGTACTGCTCTTTCTATTTCTGTCTAGACATACCAAAAACCCAGTCCTGTCTGCTCTGACCAGGCTGAATCATGATTCTCTAAGTTTTCAAACTGCAGTTCTAACTCATCTGTCTAGACAGGTTTTCAAAACTATACTTACCAGATCTGGTTCCCAAGCTTCTGAGTTGGATCCTGGACTCCCCGGGTCGGAAGTGTTGGCCAGCTGGACTCAGTGCCTGCCGAGGCCAGGCAGAACTCCCTCCGATACAAGAGGATCGGTGGGCCCAGGGAAATTCCCCTGCGTCGGATTGGCATGGTTCCAACTGGACCAAACCTCAAGGCGAATTACGTGGATTTATTCACTTGAACACTATCCACCACTCGCACTTCTCGGCCAACGCACCAAGAATGTAGCAGCAGATAAGCATGCAATAAATAAATCCAGGAGTCTTTTCAAGGATCCAAGCCAGTTTAATGTGCACATGGCTCAAGCAATAAGCAATTTCAAAATGGCTGAGCAATGGCTTCTAGTAAAACAACAACTTTTATAGCTTTCTTGTCCATTCTAAGCATAGGCAAACTTTTCATTGGTCCCAGTACCCCTCTCACCCATCTATTGGTCCCGGTACTGATATGGCTACCCAATCGGGACTCTGGTCTGGGCCCAGCACCTGGTTGCCCCCCTTCTAGTCCCAATTACAATGGTCAGTGTCTCCAACTTGTTACTTCTCTCCTCCAAGGTCGCTGAGCTTGTTAAAACATATGGGAAGCAGAGGCACTGTGACCTTGCTCTCTGCAGAGTTAATTAATTCCATAGAAGCATAGCACACCTTATCAGTACCAATTAAACTTGTTTTTCTTTATTTTCTAAGTTTCGTTTCTGCTTAGCTATGTTCAGTTAAACTGAGTTAAGTTTCAATTCTATGGTGTCATCATTCAGGGGGGTTTTCATTCCTCTGGGCCTAACTACAGGCTTCAGTTACAGGTGAAGCTGCTCAGGCCTGTCTGCTTAGTTCAATTAGCATGGATCATAGGCCGTCGCCTACCACAATACAGGCATCCCATGTCCATACCAGAGCCATACACGAGATCTTTCAGAAGTGCAACATCAATTACCACATCTATGCTGACAATGTGATGCTGTACACGCGCCTTGATATAACACAACCAGATTTCACTCCACTGGAAGAATGCCTTGACATGCTACAAACATGGCTTCAACAAAACATGTCAATAAACCACAAGAAAACAGAGGTCATGTTTATCTCCAAGAAAACCAATTTCATCCCGCCCACTACAGTCGCCCTCAACAAAAACATATATCATACAACGCCTGCAATAAAATATCTAGGGGTCCTACTAGACAGCAACCTTAAGATGGATAAACACCTCCGAACAATTAACCGAGCCATTTTTTACAAATTGAAAGTTCTTCAACCACTTCGCAATATCCTCGAGAAATCTGACTTCAGAACTGTTGCACAAGCGCTAATCATTCCTCACCTAGACTACTGCAACGCCATTCTACAAGGGCTTCCGAAGAACACCCTAAATATCTTGCAAATGGCTCAAAATGTTGCAGCAAGAGTCATCATGGAAAAAAGCGTCACAGATCACATAACACCAGTGCTAATGGAACTGCATTGGCTCCCGGTAACCGCCCGCATCATCTTCAAACTTCTCATAACAACGTTTAAGCTCATTCACAACATTGCACCCTCCTACCTCGACAACCTAATCACTATGCAACCACACAACAGGAACAGAAGAACCATAAATCTCAACACTCTCTGTGTCCCGATCAGCATAAGATCTGTCAAAGCAGAAACAAGCAATAGAGCATTCACATATACAGCGCCAATCCACTGGAACCAACTCCCACACGAGTTACGACTGACAAATAGCTTGAGTGAATTCAGAAGGAAACTCAAAACTCACTTATTTCAGGCTCACTACAACCCGAACTAAGTGCAACACTTTACCTCAACGAGTTCACTTTTGCCTGCCATGATGACATTCAGAATACCCTCAGCATATGGATTACTGGTATATAATCTTGTATATATGTATATTACGCCCCTCCCACGCACCTACAATCAAATGTATTTTTAGATTTGTGAACCCCAATTCAATGTACAAAGTATCTAATCACTATTTCCTGTGTTATGTAAATCATTGCTCAATCAAAATGTGTATTTTAAAAATCACTGTATTGTACGATACATTATGATTCTGTAAAGTAAACCGCTGCTGATCGTAGGAAGCAGCGGTATACAAATGTTTACTAAATAAATAAATAAAATAAATACACATAGAAACATGACGGCAGAAAAAGACCACATGTCCTATGTAATCTGTCCTTCCATATCAACTACAATAGTCCCCTTTTTACCTTTAGAGATTCTCTGTGTTTGTCCCATGTTTTTTTTCAATTCAGATGGCATGGGACAAATAGCATGGGACAAACACAGAGGATCTCTAAAGGTAAAAAGCGGACTGTTGTAGTTGTTGATATGGAAGGACAGACTAGATAGGCCATGTGGTCTTTTTCTGTCATCATATTTCTATGTTTCTATGTTTCAGATACTGTCCTCGTGTCCACCACCTCCACTGGGAGAGTATTCCACGTATCAACCACTTCAACTCCACACCACACAGTAGTCACACACAGGCACCCCACCTCTGCACCACAAGCATAGAGGCTCCCCAGCTCTGAAGCATATGCACACATGCACCGCGGCCGTGCAGCCCAGCCATATAAAAGCATCCCTCGCCACATCCCATGCACAGACAGGCAAACCACCATTGTACCACACAAGCACACATAGACACTTTCTACATATTTCTGTCTAAAGATATCTTGTACAGCCCCTGCTACCATGATAAGACGCACTTTATCATCTTCTCTTCAAATTCTTCCAGCCTACTCAGACATGTATGAGTTTGTAAACGGTGGTAGGTCACTGGAGAATGGAAGCAAGGTGGGAGGGTGCGAGGAGTTTGCAGCCACTGTTTTCTAAGATTTTGGACTGCTTAATACAAACAAAATTTGCGAAAGCCTGTCCTAGAGAAGTGGTTCTCAAATCTGTGCTGTGGAATCACTAACCAATCCGCTTTTCAGGACATCTGCAATGAATATGCAGGAGAGATGTGCATATATTGGTGCAATTTCATGCAGACTTCTCATGTATATTTATTGCAGGTATCCTGAAAACCTCACTGACTGGGGCTTCCCTAAGATACATTTGAGAACCACTGGCCCTCTAGCAGTGGTTCTCAACCCAGCCGCAAGGACACCCAGCTGTTCAATTTTCATGATATCCATAATAAATATGCATGGATAGCCTGAAAATCAGACCGACGAAGTGTCCTGAAGACTGTGTTGAAAACCATTGCTACAGATAAGAGGAGAGATCTTAATGTACAAGAAGCAAACCTGTTTCAAGGGAAAAAAGTTCTAGAAGAAGGGGTCTCAAGACAGAACAAATGATTAAACATAAGAAAGACACTTACTATACTCTACCTTACCCTACAGACAAAGACCTGTACATAGTTTGAAAAGTGTTATTCTAGTTAATGTTCATAACGTGTTCAATGTAACAAAACGTGTATATAGTTAACACAAGTTCCATGTAAAATATACAGATGTATATTGATTTTTGTTCAATGTGAACCGCCCCTGATCTCTGGAAGGGGCGGTATATAAAAAACTGTTAAATAAATAAATAAAAATGGTGCGTACTTTCACTGTGGGCATTTGCATAGAGAAACGTTTGGGCAGAGCGCACAAGTACGTGCATAAATTATAAAATACAGTCAAACCTCAGTTTTCGTATGCCCTAGTTTTCATACAATTCGGTTTTCGTTGACTTTTTTCATCAAGATTTTGTCCCAGTTTTCGTACATTGTCTCGGTTTTCGTACAGTTGAAAATGGATCACCATCTTGTGGCCAGAAGTGGGATTTTCTTTATTTTGATTCTCTTGCTGATTGACTGTCTTCCATATGCCAACAAGAGTCTTCAATAAAGGTAAAAGTGATGTTAAATGTTCATTTAGCCATTTCATTAGTCATTTATATTTATTTCTCATTGTTTTATGTATGTAAAAATATAGTTATTATCTATAAAATGTATTTTTTGTTAATATTTTTGGGTGTCTGGAATAGATTAATTGGATTTACATTATTTCTTATGGGAAATATTGCTTCAGTTTTCATACTTTCGGTTTTAGTCAGACGTTTTCGAATGGATTAATCACGAAAACCGAGGTTCCACTGTATGCTAATTTTTGCATGTTCTTTACAAATCTAAACTTGGGCATTTACACCAGCTCGAGGGCTGGCGGAAGTGACTGCACCTACTTTTCTATATAAAGTAGGCTTGATATAAGCATGTGAACACATGAGTTAATTAGGTGGGGCTTCATTAAATTACCCTTGAAGCAGGGAACAAGCACAGAGGATCCTTGGTTGCTGAAAATTAGGAGACAATGTGACCTAGTGGCACAAGAGAAAATGTTTTTGTCATAATAGACTGATACAGTACTGGGGTGAATATAAAAGGTTAACAGTCTTAATAGAACTACTATATCGCTGAATTTGGCATGCTGCATTGATAGAATGGACTAGCAGCTGTCTCTCTGGAAAATTGCAAGTACTGTGATGGCTGGAAAATTTAGCAGGAACAAAGTCAGTAATGCACAGTAGCTGAGTCTTAGAAGCTATGCAGGAGCCTTAGGAAGCTGAATTTGGGTAATGACCACACTAGTAATGCTGAGGTGTGGGAGGGAACTAAGAGGGGATGTTGCATGCTCAACTGTTTAAGATGGTGAAGTATGGCAGAAGTAGATATACTAGACTCTTCTCTGGATATGAAGAGGTATCTTTTGGGTGGTGATATACTGTGACTGGCAGTTTGGATGTATCCTTGGCTGTGTGGCCAGAATGACTATATAGACTAGTTGGGCTGACTGGTCTCTGTCATGTAACTATGTATTCCCAGCCAAAATGAAACAGGTGGCATCT
Source organism: Ichthyophis bannanicus (assembly GCA_033557465.1). Lineage (NCBI taxonomy): Eukaryota > Metazoa > Chordata > Amphibia > Gymnophiona > Ichthyophiidae > Ichthyophis > Ichthyophis bannanicus. The sequence goes on along the minus strand of CM066031.1, from coordinate 513,855,544 downwards.
TATAGACTAACTAATTTATTGAGGCATAAGCATGGAATTACCAGCTTCTTTCTTGGCCAAAGCATGCCTTGGATTCTGTAAACACACATAAAATGGAAATTAAACTGGGAAGTTCTGGTGGACCCTTCTCTACTGCCATCCCGCTTTCAGTTGGTGTACCTCAGGGCTCTGTCATGGAACATCTCCTTTTCTCTCTCTACACTGAGTCCCTTGGTTCACTTATTTCTTCTCATGGCTTTCTGAAAGCCCGATGATGACATTAGTGTCTCTTTCATACTTGTGCCCTGTGCGGTTGCACCACTGGCACAACCTTTGGTATGGCCCTGTTCTGCGGCTCCTCATTAGCTTTCCTCTCTTATCTCACTTTACATCCCTCCTCGGGAACTCCTCTCCTCTGGCAGATCCCTTTCATCTGGGCCCTTCTCTGCCACTGCCAATTCCAGATTTCATTTATTCCATCTTGCTGCTTCATATAACTGTAACAAACTAGCCGAGTCATTACAAATGATAAGTAGGGAGGAGTGGCCTAGTGGTTGGGGCAAGTTGCCTCAAGCAATGATTATCCTGGGATCGCCACACACACCAGAAGCCACAGTAGCTAACCGGGCAGCAGCGATATTGCATACTGCCTGGTTAGCTCCTGCGGCTATAAGATAGGTGAGGTCTTTTCTCGCCTGTCTTTTAGTTGCAGGTCGCTAACCGGGCAGCATGCAATATCGCTGCTGCCCTGTTATTGATCGCCTCCGTTCCTCCCCGGAATGCCCCCGAGACGTCCGATGTTAAACGGCTAGCATTGGGGCACCTAAGGACTATAATTGGGAATATTCAGTAGCACTAACCATGTTAATGCCATTGAATATCCCTCTCAGCGGCAGTTAAATGGTTTTCAGAGCTGTAAACTCTGTAATTGCCCTTTGAATATCAGTCCCCAAAGCTTTGCATCCTAAATTGTTTTCATCTTAAATTTTTTTTGAGAAAAAAGCTCAAGGAGGCATAAATTGAGGCACTTTTTAGTTGGAAGGGGACCACGCATGCGTGGTACATCTCCCAAAGGCTTTCTTTGAGAGCGCAGCTTCCATCAGCACTGATGTCACTCATATGTGAGAACTTGTCTGCAAGGTATAACTGAGCTTTCTTCAAAAATGTTTATGTAGTCATGTATATGCTCTTAAGGGGGGTCGTTTACTAACGGGCACTAAGGTGTTGCATGTAAGATGCCAATAGTTAACTATGTTAACTGTCGGGAGGTGGAAAACATTTCCCCGGCATTTAACATGGAGCTCTGTCCCCTAGCATGTACTGCATCAGTGTAGGCACACCTAATGCCACCTATTGAGGTGGCATTAGGTGAACCCACGCTAATGCAATTAGCCCATGGTGTGAACACAGCGCTAACTGCACAGAGCACACCATGCCCACTTTTTGCTACTAACCTGCCCGCTCACGACCCTAACACTGGTTGCATGGTTAGCATGGGAATCATTCCATGCTGTGATAGTCCTGTGCTAACTGGCAACGTGTGTCCCAGCACACCTTCAGCGGTGCCAGAACATGCACTGCCTGCTAGTAAATGACCCCCTTTGTTGCATACACTCAGTACAATATGGGGCATATTCTACCTTTGTATTATTTTGGTTTGTAATTTTTAGACATGTGTTATATATTTTCTCCTGGGTTTTTTCATAGTGTAACCAGAAGTAGATTGCCGGGCCTTTCTTCCGAGGAAATGGAGGATTAAATGACTTGCCCAAGGCCATAAGCAGTGCTAGTGGGAATCAAACCCTGGTCTCTTGGTTCCCAAGCCTATGCTCTAATTATTAGGCTATTCCTCCATCACCAGAAGTTAGCATTGATTCGAAGGCACATATTACATTGTTAAATATTTAACTTATGCTTGCATTTTTATTAATTTGTACTCTGTTTTGAATGTTATCTTAGGCTTGTTTTTATTTATACATTTTGTTATGTAGTTGTTTTTCTATTTTATTGCTCGTTCTGTAAGCCTATGGCTATACATTTCTAATTTAATTGTATGGATCCGAATACTCTTATGGAGTTTTAACCCCATTTGGTATATACCACCTGTATTTTTAATAATAATAGAGTGATAGATTAAATGTAACCATGGTACTATGTCAATATTATTAAAGAAATAGTGAGTTGATTCATAGATGTCATATAAATATTTGGAAGAGTAGTCAAAGGTTTGACATATGGCACAGAAGCTGCTCTGTGAATTGAGCTCTAAAGCTCCAGTACAGTTTTTAATATTAATTTGTTTAGGTTATTGCAGGCTTAAACTTAAAAGCTTTTTTACCAGCTCTATCAGAAACCGTCGAGCCTCTATTAGAAAGAAGTTCCACATTCACTGGCAGCCAATGAATCCATAGATTTTTAAATTTTATATGGATAGTATCAAGCTGAATATGGCTGAGTATGACTGAATGGCCTGTTACTATCCATAGAGCCAGATTTGGGACCAAGCGAGGGCGGGCCAAAAAAGTAACCAGATAGTTACCATATTCACCTGCTAGCTGGCCTAAAGTAAATAGATGGTGCTGCCACCGTGATGTGTATATGCAGTGCCATTATCTGAGCGGATAGTGGCACTGAATGTATCTATTTATTTGCGTGCTGGTGCTTAAGTTAATGCAGTCACCGCACTGGCTGAAAATCCAACTATTGTTAGAACACAGGATATGGCTCTGATACTTCCTTAGCAATTCACTGCTGAAATGTTAGGGCTGAATGGCAGAACATGTTCTGGTTTGCAGGGTCCTGTTTATACCTTAAAATCAGTAGTGTAAGTTCAAACGAGGGGCCTCCAAGCAGAATTTGCTTAAGACCCCCCTCCTGATATCAAGGGCAGCAGCTATGAGAAGAGGTGGAGAGCACCTTTTCCCTCCTGTTCCTTCCTTCCCCATTAAAAACTTTAAAAAAAAAAAGTGGTAGCCAGGCAACCTCAAAACATTACACTCACTGAAAAGAAGTTTGCTGCTGTTGCATCTTTCTCTGTAAAGCACTGCTCCGCAGCAGCCAAAGAGGCAGATTCCGCTGGCAGGCCAAAGTCTCAGGTATCGCGAGACTTTAGCCCTTCAGTGGGAAATGCTTTCTCGGGCTGCTGACTGCCACACTCTGTTGCTGCCATGTAGGGATCGCTGGGCTGAGTGGGTTCTCTTCTAGCCTGGGCCCCCCCCACCGCATTGTGGGGGCTGCTTGGGCAGTATTTCCGCCACTGCTTAAAGTTCATATTGGGGTTTCTGAAACAGGCAAATCCCTCTCTTTCTCAAAAACTTAGTGTCTAGATTACACTAAGGCATCTGTAGTCTCTGAACGTTTTGGAGCTAAATATCTGAGTTTTCTGAAAATTACTTCACAGCAATTTAATTTTAAATTGGTGCTTTGTATTACGTGGATGATACATTGCATGCGTTTTCAATTTATATTTTGTCCTCTTTCTTTGTAGCATTTAAATTCGTCAATGAAGCCACCAATTTGCAGTGGTTTGCATCAACAAAGATTTTATGCAGACTGATTTCATTTCACAATAATAGCAAATTATTAGAAACAAAAGATTGTCCTGTTTCTTGGCGTCTTTGAAGAACAGTATTATACTTACTAGAGTCCTGTATGCCGTTCATCTGACATTTGAGGGGGAGCTGTGTGACCATTATGACTAACCAAGAGAAGTGGGCCAACCTTAGCCCAGCAGAATTTTCACAGCTGCAGAAATATGCCGAATGTAAGTACTTGTTTGACATTTTCACGCAGATATTATGACTGACTTAAACTAAACTGCCTTAACTACAGATATTCTTTGGGGCTCTATAATGGGAATTTAATTCATTATCTGATGTTATTGATTTTGAAACAAAATATTAAGGAGCATTTCCCATCGTTTTGTCAGATAATGTATACATATGTACATTTTTTTTCTGTATCAATAAAACAATGCTTGACACTTGCTATTTTTTTTTCTTAGATTTATGAACTACTATGTAAGACCTTTGGAGAATATACAGTGTTTGCTGTATTGCCCCTACTTATTCTCTAACACTACTATAAGTCACATATTAAAAATCAGGATGCATATAAGGGGTGATTTTATAATAGGCTGCCTAGGTCAAAGAAAGCCTTTGAGAATGCTACCATGCATGCGTGGTCCCCTTCTCGCCCAAGGGTGCCATCTTGCTCAGTCTCCTTTTTTCCGCGGAGCCCAATGGATGCTTGTCCTGTTTCCATGGAAGAATCCCCTAAAAAAATTATCCTAAAACTTGTTTTTTTTCCGGTTTGCGTACCGGTTCCTCTTTCCGACTAGAGCTGGCGCTGTACCCGGTGCCGTCCTCAGCTTTACCTTCTTTTTTTCTTCGAGGCTTGTTTCGACCGGTGTTTGTGCCCTTTTTTGCCTGGGGGTCGTCAACCCCGGTCGGGTGTCTCCCACCATGTCTCCCGATGGATTAAAAAAATGTAACCGCTGCAGTCAAATCATGTCTATTGCAGACAGCCACGACTGCTGCTTGCCTGCTTCGGTCCGGGCCATGACAGTACCACCTGCAACCTGTCAGGCCATGACTCCGAGAACCAACAAGAAAAGGTCGGAGTTGCAGGAGATGATGATCCCATGGTCTGGTTCAGCTCCAGCTTCCCCGATGCTGAGCCCCAAGCCGAGCACCTCCCATGAGGCCCAGGCGTTTTTGGAGTCCTGCAGCTCCTCCGTCAAAACCCCGGACCCTGGCAAGAAAAAGAAAAAATCCTCGAAGCCAGTCAAGGTTCCACCGGTGAAACTTGGCAAGGTCTTGTGGCGAGACTATGGCGACTCCGAGTAGCGCCCTCCTAAGGTCTCTAAGCAGGAGTCCTCGGACGGCGGCGACTGTGCTAGGCTCCCCGAGGCCGTGGTCCTCGTCGAAGATATTCTCGCGAGAATGCCAGGGCCGGACTCAAGATCCTTGCTGCCCACGCCGAAAGTTGCGGAGTCTTCTGGCATCGGGGCCAGAATGACGGTCCTGGAGCAGAATATCTCTGCCATCCTGGCCATGCAGCAGGTGATGTCAGGTTCGTCCGCATCATCTACCCTGATGACCAGGCCTCCGACTGCGGCAGCATCCCCGGGCGTCGAGCCAAGCCCTGAGCGCCGTTGGCCTCGGGCGAGTCCTCTGTACCGATCGAGGTCCTGGTCCCGCTCCTCGGGGATCCAGTCCTCCTCGGCTAGTTTCTGGGAGTCTGACCCATGACCCATGGGGGGATCTCAGTTCCTTGGGGTGGGTCGCGAGGCACTGACAGCCCGTGCCTCAGACCTCTCGACACCCTTCAGCTCCAACTGGAAGACCGATGTCGAAGCCTCGCCCGAGACCTCTCAGCACCGAGATGTCCCTTCAGAGCCATCTCTCCCCGAGCGCCATTCCCCACCAGAGGATGTGTCAGAGGAGGGTCCGCACACTGAAGAACTGGAGATCCTCCAGTATGAGTCCCCGTCAAAAGAGAGACTGTCAGTGCCAGTACAATTCATCCACGAGCGGCTTCTCCTGCAGATGTGGAAAACCGTGGCCTCTGTGCCGGTGGTCAGCTGACGCCTTGACACCATCTATCACGTCAAGAAGAGCCTGGCCTTCCAGAAATCTCAGCTCCCACACAACTACATGGTGGTGGAATCCTCTATGCAAAATCTGAAGAGCCAGAAGAATTACTCTTTTGTCTCCCCGGGCAGAGAGGCCAGAGCCCTCGATGCCCTGGGGTGCAAGTGCTTCCAGTGATCCATGCTGAGCTGCTGAATACAGGCCTATGAGCTCTATATAGGCATGTATCTAAAGGACCCCATCCAAGAGCTCACCGGGTTCTTGGCAGGGCTCGCCGGGGAACCCCTTCAGCAGTTCCAGACCTTGGTTGCTGCCATCCGTGTCTGTTCCAACTTCTTGTCCTGGCCGCCTATGATGGTTTCAAGGCTGCAGCTTGAGCCCCAGCTGCTGGCATCGGTACTCGTTGCCAGGCCTGGCTACAGACCTCGGACCACAAGCAATGGGTCCAGGAAAAGCTGCTGGACATCTCCTGAACTGGGGAGAACCTGTTTGGAAAATCTATAGCCGATAAGGTGGCCGAGATAGAGGCTGATGTGGTGACCCAGCAGAAGCTCTCAAAGAAGACCTCTGCCCTCCCCCAAAAGAAAACATCAGGGAAACTGCCAAGTTTCTCAAGGAAAAAGGGGCCTTTTCACCAGTCACCACTACCAAGCCTTCTCAGGCCAACAGCAGCAGAGACCCCAGCCTAAAGGCCAGGGACACAGACCCAGGAAGCCAAAAGACCTGAAACCACAGGCCCCAGCCCCTGCTCAGCCTGGATGGAACCTTTGATGCCCAGGGCAGGGCCTCCCTCCCCTGGGAGACCCTCACCAGTCCACAGAGGGGCCATCTGGCACTCTTCACCCACAAGTGGGCCGAAGTCACTTCTGACCAGTAGTTGCTCCAGGTGGCAAAGGAAGGTTACCACCTCCACTTCAAGCAGACCCCACTGGGGTATTTTCCATGAGAGCTAGTGCGACCTCTCCTTCATCAGACCTCCTTGCTCTCGGAGCTAGTAGGTCTACTCATCGACAAGGCAGTAGAGCCGTACCCCTACACCTTTAGGGAAAGGGCTTCTACTCCAGATATTTCCTTGTCCCCAAAAGAACTGGGGGCTTCAGGCCCATTCTGGACCTCCGAAACCTGAACAAGTTTCTGGTGAGGGAGAAGTTCAAGATGCTCTCCCTTGGAACACTGCTGCTCTACCTCCACCAGGTTGACTGGCTGTTCTCCTTAGACTTAAAGGATGCATACACTCACATCCTGATCCACTCCTCTCATAGGCAATTCCTAAGATTCCTGGTTGGAGGGGACCACTACCACTTCAGGGTATTTCCCTTCGGTCTTGCCTCCTTGCCAAGAGTCTTCACAAAGTGTCTAGAAGTAGTAGTCGCCATCTGCGCCTACAAAGGGTATTTGTCTTTCTCTATTTGGATGACTGGCTCATCAGAGGCCACAGAGTGTATCATTCTTCTCCTGCAGCTCCTGGGATTTGTCATCAGTTACCCCAAATCACATCTCTCTCTAGCGTATAACCTGGAATTCATAGGTGCTCAGTTAGATACGGTGCAGGACAGGGCCTTCCTCCCTCAGGACAGGGCAAAATGCCTCAGACAGCTGGCAGGGGAGGTCCAATGCCACAAGACAGTACTGGCCCACCTCCTTCACTGCCTGCTTGGCCACATGGCCTCCACAGTCCATGTCACACCCCTAGCCTGCTTACACATGTGGATAGCCCAGTGGTGCCTGCATTCTCAGTGGACCTAGGCAATGGGCAGGCTCCGGGACAGGGTCAGGATCACTCAACAGATGGCGAGGTCCCTCTAGTGATGGCAGGACTTGTGCCACATCCAGGCTGGAATGCCCTTTCGGGCACCCTCACTGCAGAGGAACCTGACCACGGATGCCTCCCTCTGTGGGAGGGGGGGCTCACTAAGGAGATCATTGCACGCAGGGCTGCTGGTCCCAGGAGGAGTCCCTGCTACAAATCAACTTCCTGGAGCTCCGGGCAGTGTTCCTAGCCCTACGAGCATTCTGCAGGCACTTGTGAGACAGACTTGTGCTGATCCAGATGGACAAACAGGTCATGCTGTTCTATTTAAACAAGCAGGGGGGCATGGGTTCGTTCTCCCTCTGCCATAAGGCAGTAGCCCTCCTCTCTTTTGCAATGTGCAATGGCATGCTTCTACAGGCAGTCTACCTCCTGGGACAGGACAACTGCCTGGCAGATAGACTCGGCAGAGTCCTGTGTCCGCATGAGTGGCGTCTCGACCCCACAGTGGCGGAGGGGCTTTTCTGCCTCTGGGGCTGGCCTGAGATAGACCTGTTTGCCTTTTCAGCCAACACACAGCTGACTTGCTTCTGCTCCTGTCAGCCATACCCAGAGAGGATAGCAGCAGATGCCTTCCTGATCTCATGGTCAGAGGGACTCCTCTATGCATTTCTGCCGACTCCTCTGGTTGCCTGGACTCTGTTCAAAATCCAAAGCGAAAGGGCATCGGTGATACTGATTGCCCCCAGGTAACCCAGGCAACCATGGTTCCCTCTGCTGCTCTCACTGTCGGCAGCACTTCCAGTCTTGAAGGACTGGAAAGGGGGGCTGTTACTTCTGGAGAGAAATCTGAAATTGTGAGTATATACTTCTGGGAATTTTTCTGAAAGGAATTTTTTTTCTTTTAAAGCTAATTAATCTGTGAACCCACTATTTTTTTTGTTAAATCAGTCAGGGCCTAGTAGCAACAGTTTAAGATTCAATTTAAAAACACAGAAGAGAACTTTCTGGTTACCTTTCATACCCAGTAGACAGCTGTAGTTTAAATTTCATAGTCACTCAGGGCCTAGCATCAGCAAAGTACTTTTAGTTTCAAATAAAAACACAGAAGAGAGCTTTCTGGTTAAATTTAGAATCCAGCAGAGAGCTTGTAGTTTAAATTTCATAATAGGTTAGAGCCTAGTAGCAGCAAAGAGCTGTAATTTAAATCAAATCAGAATATAGTTTTCCTCAGCAGCACAGGACAAGGTACTGTGTAGCAGCCCTTTTTTAATAAGTGTTATATCCCTCCCTCCCTCCCCACACCCACCCTCCCCTGGGAAAATCACAGCTTTATAGGTACTTGCACACCTTAAAAGACAGGAGGTGCTCTCAGGTGAAGCTCATTACCCAAATCAGTCATACACCAAGGACCTGAGATTAATTAAGCTTCAGGTGAACAAGGTATATTAAACTTCTTAGGTACAGTTTTAGTGGTATAAATACCCATTGCACCCTTTAGTACATATAGAACTTAAAGATCTAAACACAAACTTAAAACTAAGATGCAGACAGCAGTCCAGCAGCGGGATGTGGGCTTTCCAGTCTTTTGCATTGAGTGTCACATGTATGATTTTCTCCCAGCTGGTGAGAGGTCTTACGTGTGCACTAGGTGCAAGGAGCTCTCTGCTCTCAGGGAACGAGTCCGTTCTCTAGAGGCTAGAGTAGCAGACTTGGAAAACATAAGACAGACAGAGAGGTACATAGACGAGACCTACAGGGATATAGTCCTGAAGTCCCACCTCCAGTCTGGCAGCATCCCTGTTGCCATGGGGGAGAGAGGTCACGTGACAGGAGAGCATCACCCTGGTGTGGCAGGAAGTGATCCTGTAACTAGGACCTGTCCTCCAGGTGATGTAAACCCCTCTCACACCGAGGAGGTTTCTCCAGGGCCAAGTGCCCATGCGGGAAGGGTTAGGACAGCAGTTATAGTTGGTGATTCGATCATTAGGCATGTAGATAGCTGGGTGGCTGGTGGACGTGAGGATCGCCTGGTAACATGCCTGCCTGGTGCGAAGGTAGCGGACCTCACACGCCACCTAGATAAGGTCTTAGATAGTGCTGGGGAGGAGTCTGCTGTCTTGGTACATGTTGGTACCAATGACATAGGAAAATGTGGTAGGGAGGTTCTGGAAGCTAAATTTAGGCTTTTAGGTAGGAAGTTGAAATCCAGAACTTCCAGGGTAGCGTTCTCCGAAATGCTTCCCATTCCACGCGCAGGACCCAATAGGCAGGCAGAGCTCCGGAGTCTCAATGCGTGGATGAGACAATGGTGCAGAGATGAGGGGTTCGGATTTGTTAGGAACTGGGGAACATTCTGGGGAAAGGAGGGGCTCTTCCGAAGGGATGGGCTTCACCTTAACCGGGATGGAACCAGGCTGCTGGCATTAACCTTTAAAAAGGAGATAGAGCAGCTTTTAAACTAGATAATAGGGGAAAGCCGACAGTCGCCCAAGAGCGCATGGTTCGGAAGAATGTATCCTTGAAGGATACTACAAAAAGCAGAGAGGTTCCAAAAAAGAGTAAAGTAGCCCAAATGCCCTCGAGTATGGAGCAGACAGAACTTAAAGATCCCAAATTACCCATGTCTACCAATAGCCAAATTAATATGAATAAAATACAGTCTCTAAAATGCTTGTATGCAAATGCTAGAAGTCTACAAAACAAGATGGGAGAGTTAGAATATATAGCACTAAACGAGAGGTTAGATATGATTGGAATATCAGAGACATGGTGGAAGGAGGACAACCAGTGGGACACTGTGATACCTGGGTACAAACTATATCGAAATGATAGAGCTGATCAAATTGGTGGAGGGGTTGCGCTCTATGTTAGAGAGGGCATTGAATCAGAAAGGATTAAAGTTTTGCAAGAAACAAAATTTGCTGTAGAATCTCTATGGATTGAAATTCCATGTAAAAAGGGGAAGGCGATGGCAGTGGGGGTGTACTATCGTCCGCCTGGCCAGAATGAACAAATGGATGATGAAATGCTCAAAGAAATCAAGGAAGCTAGCAAAAGTTACAGTGCAGTAATAATAATGGGTGATTTCAATTACCCCGGCATCGACTGGGTCAGTGTCACAACAGGACATGCTAGGGAGATAAAGTTCCTAGATGAAATAAATGACTGCTTCTTGGAGCAGCTGGTTCATGAACCGACCAGAGGGGAAGCAATATTAGACCTAGTCCTTAGTGGAACACCAGATGTAGTGCAAGAGATAAGGGTGTTGGGGCCACTTGGCAATAGTGATCATAGCATGATCGCCTTTGATTTAATTAGTGGAGGAGGGATAGTAAGGAAATCCACAGTACTACCCTTTAACTTTCGAAAGGGAGACTATGATAGAATGAGGAAAACAGTTAAGAAAAAACTAAAAGGAGCAGTTGCAAAGGTTAAAGACGTACATCAAGCTTGGGTGTTGTTGAAAAATACTATCTTGGAAGCCCAGACCAGCTGTATTCCACGCTTTAAGAAAAGTGGAAGGAAGTCTAAAAAATTGCCAGCATGGTTTAAAGCTGAGGTCAGAGAGGCTGTTGTTGCCAAAAAAGCATCTTTCAAGAAATGGAAAAAAGAGCCAAATGATGAAACCTGGAAACAGCACAAGCACTGGCAAGTCAAATGCAAGGCATTGATAAGGCAGGCAAAGAGAGAATTTGAGAAGAAGCTTGCTGCGGAAGCAAAAACGCGAAATAAAGACCTTTTCAAGTACATTCGTAGCAAAAAACCCGTGAGAGAGTCAGTTGGTCCATTAGATGATAAAGGGGTTAAAGGAGCACTAAGAGGCGACAAGGCGATAGCGGAGAGACTGAATGAATTCTTTGCTTCGGTCTTTACTGAGGAAGATGTAGGGATGTTACCCACGACTGAAGTGGTATTTAAAGGTGTGGAAGAATTGAAGGAAATATCGATACATCGGGAAGATGTCTTACAACTATTAGATAAACTGAAGAGTAGCAAATCACCTGGGCCGGATGGTATACATCCAAGGGTGTTGAAAGAACTGAAATTTGAGATTGCAGACCTGCTATCAGTAATCTGTGAACTATCATTAAAATCATCTCTAATACCTGAGGATTGGAGGATCGCCAATGTAACACCAATTTTTAAAAAGGGTTCGAGGGGTGATCCGGGAAACTACAGACCGGTGAGCCTGACATCAGTACCGGGAAAAATGGTAGAAACCATCATAAAGAATAAAATTACTCAGCATATAGTCATGACCTAATGGGAGACAGCCAACATGGCTTTAGACAAGGAAGATCTTGTCTTACTAATCTGTTATGTTTTTTTGAAGGAGTGAATAAACAGGTGGACCAAGGTGAGTCGGTTGATATTGTGTATCTGGACTTTCAGAAAGCCTTTGACAAGGTCCCTCATGAGAGACTTTTGGCAAAACTAAAGAGTCATGGGATAGGAGGCAGTGTACTACTGTGGATCAGGAACTGGTTAAAAGATAGAAAGCAGAGGGTAGGGCTAAATGGCCAATTTTCCCAATGGAGAAAGGTGAATAGTGGTGTACCCCAGGGATCTGTGCTGGGTCCGCTGCTTTTTGACATATTCATAAATGACCTGGAAAGTTGAATAACGAGTGAGGTTATCAAATTTGCTGATGACACAAAACTATTTAAAGTTGTTAAAACCCAGGAGGATTGTGGAAAATTGCAAGAGGATCTTGATAAATTGGAAGACTGGGCATCAAAATGGCAGATGAAATTTAATGTGGAGAAGTGCAAGGTTATGCACCTAGGGAAGAACAACCCAAACTATGGTTACACGATGCAAGGTTCCACATTAGGAACCACCACCCAAAAAAAAGATTTAGGCGTCCTTGTGGATACCATGTTAAAACCCTCGGCCCAGTTTGCAGCGGCGGCCAAGAGAGCAAATAGAATGCTAGGTATGATAAGGAAAGGAATGGAAAATAAAACAAAAGATATTATAATGCCTCTATATCGTTCCATGGTGAGACCGCACCTTGAATATTGTGTGCAATTCTGGTCGCCGTATCTTAAAAAGGATATAGCGATTTTAGAAAAGGTTCAGAGAAGAGCCACCAAAATGGTAAAGGGGATGGAAGGCTACTCCTATGAAGAAAGGCTAAAAAGGTTGGGGCTCTTTAACCTGGAAAAGAGACGGCTGAGGGGAGATATGATAGAAGTCTATAAATTAATGAACGGAGTGGAACGGGTAAACGTAGATCGATTGTTTACCTTATCAGAATATAGAAAGACAAGGGGACATGCAATGAAGCTACAGGGTAAACTATTTAAGACTAATAAAAGAAAATATTTTTTCACTCAACGTGTAATCAAACTCTGGAATTTGTTACCGGAGGATGTAGTAAAGGCTGTTAGTGTAGCTGGGTTTAAAAAAGGTTTGGACAAGTTCCTGGAGGAAAGGTCCATAAACCATTATTAAGAAGGGACCCAGGATATCAATGCTTGAACCAATACAAGCATTGTGGAACCTGTGTCCCTTGGGGAAACTGCTAGGTACGTATGACCTAGATTGGCCACTGTTGGAAACAGAATACTGGGCTTGATGGACCTTGGTCTGACCCAGTATGGCATATCTTATGTTCTTATGTTCTTATGTCTCCTTGGATTGAGCCCCAGACCTCCTGACCCAGGAGGAGGGCTCTCTGTTGCACCCCAATGTGGGGTCACTGACACTAACGGCTTGGCTGCTGAGAGGGTAGCTCTGGCCCCTCTCAGCCTGCCAGCAGAGGTGACGAGATCCTTTTGGCCTCCAGAAAGCGCTCTACTAGAAGGACCTATGCTTTTAAGTGGCGTAGGTTTGCCCTCTGGTGTGCGGACAGGAAGTAGAATCCCTTTTCCTGCCCCGTACAGCTGGTACTCCAGTATCTGGTGCACCTCTCCCATGTCAAGCTGAAATCTAACTCCATCAGGGTGCACTTGAGCGCTATAGCCGCTCACCACCACCCGATCGAGGGCAAACCCCTCTCAAGCCAGTCCCTAGTCTCACGGTTTCTATGGGACCTTCTACTGTTGAAACCCCCTCTCTAACCCCACCCCGGCGGTCGAATGGGACCTCAATGTGGTGCTCTCCCAGCTTACCTCTCTACCCCCCCGGTGGTCGAATGGGACCTCAATGTGGTGCTCTCCCACCGTTCGAGCTCCTGGCCACGGACCAATTGCGGTACCTGTCCTGGAAGGTGGCCTTAACCTGAGCTCGCAGGGTGAGCAAACTCTAAGCCCTGGTGGCAGACCCTCCATACACCAGGTTCTTCAAGAACAGGGTGGTGCTCTGCACTCTTCCCAAGTTTCACTCAAAGGGGGTGTCCGTGTTCCTTCTCAACCAAGAGGTTGTATTTCCCACCTTCTTTCCGCGGCCTCACACCGACAAAGAGGAACTCATACTCCATACACTGAACTGCAAATGAGTCCTGTCCTTCTGTTTATAGAGGACCTGGGGCCACCATAAAGCACCTCAGCTTTTCGTGTACTATGACCCCAGCAGACTGGGGTTCCCTGTGACCAAGTGTACTTTATCCACTTGGGTGGTGGACTGTATCTCCCTCTCCTATGAGCAAGCAGGTCTCTCCCTAGAGCAGCGAGTCACAGCACATCGTGTGAGGGCGATGGCCATATTGGTACCCAACCTCTGCTCTGTGCCAGTGATGGAGATCTGCAGAGCTGCCACATGGTCTTCAATTTACATGTTTGCAGCTCACAACTGCCTGGGAAGCGAGTCCTGCAGGGATTGTGCCTTTGGCCAGGCAGTACTCCTTAATATTTTTGGGGTGTAGGCAACTCCTGCCACCTGACTCTTCTGTGTTCAGCCTACTGGAGTGATAGTGCGCTGGATGCCAGGGTCTTGCAGAGTCTCTCATGGGGACTCACCTTCTGCAACTCTCAGCTACCCGATTGGCCCCGTTGGTGATGTCGTGGTTGGGTCCTCAGCAGCCTGGAGCTAGGGAGTTCCATATGTGAGGACTGACTTCCTGCTTGTTCCTGGAGAAAACATACTGTAGTTACTCACCTGTAACAGGTGTTCTCCGGAAACAGAAGGAATCAGTCCTCACAACCCTCCCTCCTCCCCTAGGAGTTGCCTTCCCTACCTTGTTTAATTTTTTACTGCCGTCTTAGCTGTCACTGACTGAGCAAGATGGCACCTTTGGGCGGGAAGGGGACCACGCATGCAAAAGCTAGGGAAATGCTCTGCGTGGGCTCTGTCAGTGCCAATGTCACTCATATGTGAGGACTGATTCCTGCTGTTTTTGGAGAACACCTGTTATAGGTGAGTTACTACGCTTTCCAGCTCATCAGAGCTTACAACACTGATAGAACTGTTGGCAGAACAGGTCAGTTCTCATATCAGTCTAATTGTTTGTCAAATAAAGCAGTGTCAACTGATGTAATTATTCTTTTTCGATTTTTAACCTTATATCAATGCTCCTCTCACTTGGTTTGCAGCTTGTCGTGCTGTGAGGGCTTGCGTGCATCAGTGATGCTGAGAGCTAAACTATCGGTAGTTTAACTACTGGCAGGGTCTCCCAAGATGGACAGGTCTCAGCTGAGGTGCCAGTCCAAGACAAACCACCCATCTGGGCAGCAGCAGAATGGGATAGTGTTGATGGCGGAGGATCACATTTTTGTGACAACGGCAACAACACCAAACTTAAACTGCGCGGAAGAAAGGCCCGGCAATCTACTTCAGTATCTTGCCATGAAAACCGAATGGATAGTTACAACAAAACAAATTGTGCTATGGTGCTGGAAGATGAGACCCCCAGGTTGGAAGGCACTCAACTAGCTACTGGGGAAGAGCTGAAGACTTTTCAGAGTAAAGCCAGCATTTATGATGTGGTTGGATCAAAGCCCTCGGGAAGTCAGACTGCTGAAGTAGCTGCGCATGAAATGAGAGTCAGAAGCTGTAAAGATGTCTTACACATTGGAACATGGAATGTACGAAGCATGAACCAAGGGAAGTTGGAGGTGGTCAAGAATGAAATGGAACGTGTACAACTTGATCTGTTGGGTGTCAGCGAACTGAAATGGACTGGCATCGGGTACTTTGCATCAGATGATAACATGGTCTACTATGCTGGAAATGAAAGACAAAGAAGAAATGGTGTTGCATTTATAATAAAGAAGAAACTTGCAAGAACTGTAATGAAATACAATGCAGTCAGCGAACGCTTAATCTCTATTCGTCTACGAGGATTGCCTATCAACACAAATATAATTCAAGTATATGCCCCAACAACAGCTGCAGAAGAGAATGAAATTAAAGAGTTCTATGAACAAGTACAAGCTGAAATTGACAGAACATGCAAACAGGATATCCTGATAGTCATGGGTGACTGGAACGCAAAGGTTGGCAACAAAGAAGAAGGCAAAGTAGTTGGAAAATATGGACTTGGCAACAGAAATGAAGCTGGAGAAAGACTGATAGAATTCTGCAAGACCAAAGATTTGACTTGTTCAAGCCATGGTATTTTCAATAACATCATATGGATGTGAAAGCTGGACAGTGAAAAAGACAGACAGGAAGAAAATTGATGTCTTTGAATTATGGTGCTGGCGGCGAATACTGTGTATACCATGGACTGCCCGAAGAACAAACCAGTCGGTACTAGAGGAGATCAAACCTAAGCTTTCTTTAGAAGCTCAGATGACAAGACTTCGACTTTCATACTTTGGACACATCATGTGAAGAGAGAGATCATTAGATAAAGACATCATGCTTGGCAAGATAGAAGGTCAATGCAAAAGAGGAAGGCCAGCAATGAGATGGGTCGATACAATAACAGCAGCTACGGGTACCAGTCTGTCAACAATGAGCCGCCTGACTGAAGACCGAACACAATTTAGGATAGCTATCCAGAGGGTCGCCATGAGTCAACTCCGACTCGACGGCACTTAACAACAACAGTGCTTTAAATAAAATGAGAAGGTAAATTGCTGATGGACAGCACTATCTTCACTTGATTTTTGATAATCGTTTCAAAACATAGAAGGGAAATAAAAAAGTGGCTTAAAAGTGATATGTGCTCCCCCTGTGTGAAAAAGCATGAAACAGGGAGCCATGCTCTTCTCCTCTACTGCCCATACTTCCCATTTTGACATACTTGTGAGAAAATCAACAAGTTGAAATAATGAACAAACAACTACAGGTTGAATAAGAATAAAATTTCCTTATCCTGCTAGTCCAACCCAGACATGTGGGTTATGCTCCCGAGGCAGAAATGAGCAACATTCAATGATGTCATCATTTGGTGTATCTACTGGTGCAGCACTGAAAGATGCCAGTATTGTCTCCCTCCAGCAGGTGACAGTGTGTCTAGTCTGTGCAGTTAGGCCTGTCTCCCTTGGCCCTGATCATGGTCCTGTTGCCTGTATGACTGAGACTTGTTGGCCCAACATTGCTCAGAGTTTAGGTATGCCCCTGTCTCCCAAAGCTAACAGCTTTCCTTGTATCCAGCACAGTTATTCAGGAGTTCCTAGTGCTTGGTGGACCGCAGAGTGGTAAGGAGGACTCCTTGGGCCTTCTGGAGGTGGGGTGATTGGTAAGACTGGTCCAGGTCCCCCTTCCCTCTCTGCATGCTTGTTTTGTCTTTTCATTTTTTCTGAATTAGGTTTTTCCTCCCATTGAATTCAGTGGGTTGTATCTGGTTGTCTTGTTGCTTGCAATAAAGCAGCACTAGATTTTTTTTAAAAAGCCTTTTTCCCTAGGGAGCTACACCTTCCAGGCCTGCGTAGGTGTCTGGGGCTTCCCTGCTTGGGTTTCTCTAGTCAGCTCAGCCGGTGCTGGGATTCCCTTTTCGGTACTCTTTTCACTGTGGTTTTTGCCCCTTTTTTCAGCAGGCTTTTTTCCCCTTTGCCACAGCAGTACTCAGCCATGTGGCCTGATGTAGCCTGCGATCCCCAGCAGATTTTACCTGCAGCTTCTATTTTTGCCCTGATTGTGCTAGGAATAGCTGAGGTGTCATTTTTTCAGCATGTTGGGTTCTCCCACTGGGTCTTGTGGCCCCATGTCATTTCTCTGGCCCCTGCCACTCCTTCCCTGTGGTTTTCCTACTGGCATTTGAGATGGCTGCTTCATCCCTGTGGATTTGGAGCCTGGGATGGTGGCCATAGCCTCGTCTGTTGCCCTCCAGGGTCCCAAGGCCCTCTTTTTCAGCCATTTTGAGCTGCAACTCCTGAAATATCTCACAGACTGTTTCAGTCTCTTCTAGCTACCTGAGATCCCACTTTGGTGGGTGTTTGAGGTCCAGGCCTCCACTATGGGGGACTCAAACTCCTTAAGCCCCTCTGATTTGTGTAGTACGGGAGTTAAGTGCCCCTTCTTCACCCTGTCTGCTTGTCTGTTCCTCTGGGAACCCCACCTTATCCCCTATGAGGTTGATTGGGATGCTGTAGAGAAATTTCTTTCTCCAGAAAGTAAGTCTGAGGAGTATGTGGGGATTCCCATAGTGGGCAGGTAGGATTTCTGTGATCCACCTGTTTCACAGAAGCGACCTTCCAATGCATTTTAGGACACTATAGCAGTTCTGCACGATTTGGGCAGAGGCTGTCCTTAAGAATGCCTTTATGTCTTTTGCTTTAGGCTCTCAGGTGGCCTTGAGCCCTCTTGTGCTGGGTCCAGCAGTTGCTGGATAGTGGAGACAGCGAAATTGGGGTCTGTAGTGGTTTGTGTCACACTGTATGACTTATCAGCATCTCCTCTAGGTCCAGGGTAGTGGTAATAGTGCTTAGGCAGTGGCTTTAGCTCCACAGTTGGGTTGGCTGATGATGCCTCTAAACTATGGTTGAGCAAACCTCCTTTTAGGGCCTCTGTATAGTTTATCTTATGCTGAGCCTGAGATATTCACGGTTACTTTACTTGGTGTACAGTATATGCTTAAGAAAAGCCTGTGCCAGAAGACATATGAGAAGAGACTTGAAGATCTAAATATGTATACACTAGAGGAGAGGAGGGACAGGGAGATATGAAACAGACCTTTAAATACTTAAAAAAGGTTTGTTTGTCCATTAATACCCTTTCAAAGACGGGGAAGCTTTAAAACTAGAGGGCATAACATGAAGCTGCAAGGGGATAAACTGAGAGTCTATGCCAGGAAATACTTTTTCACTGAAAGGGTGGTGGATGCTTGGAATGCCCTCCCGATGGAAGTGGTGGGGGCAAACACAGTGACAGAATTCAAAATGGCATGGGACAGACACAGTGGATCCCTTTATAGCAACAGGATAAAATAAAAATAAACTTAACTATCTCTTGTATTTCAACAAATAGGAGTGACCTGCACGGAGTGGTGGGTACACCCCTAAACAAAGGCATGGGGAGGGGTGACCTGCACGGAGTGGCAGGTGCAACTACTCCTGCCACCTTGCTGGGCAGACTAGATGGACTATATTGGTCTTTATCTGCCGTCATATACTATGTTACTGTGTTACTGTGTAAAATGGTAATATACATGACACAGTAATTTTTTATAGTTTGATTATAATGACAACTTCATTTTTGTACTCTATTCATTTTGTTATAAGGATATTTACTTTTTCTAAGCAGATATATAATTGTACAATTTTTGTTGCTTTACATATAAAAGGAAAAATCAAATTAACATATCCGTATAAATGGCCAAAATCACTATGGTTTTTTTCATCGAAGGGATGCTGAAACCTTTATTCTAGCAGATTTTTCAATTCAGTATTGCCTGGTGCATTCAGACAGTTAGTAGAGCAACTGTGTATGTTTAACCCTGTGATATTCTGATTTCAAGTGAGACTCTTAACTATTGTATTGTTACGAGCACTAGTTTTAAGGAACTCAGTTCAGTATTTGTGTGCTGAAAATATAAAACGTTTTGCTAGCATTTATGAGTGGAAGTGAAGAAATTTTGTTTTGAAGATTAAAATATTTCAAATGTGGTCTTATAAGTAAATTGAGTCAATATTCTGTGGCAATTATCTGGTTAATAGCACCTGTTGACTGGATAAATGTTGCCGACTGAATAAACAGCAGCACTATTCAGAGAGCACTACTGAATATCCTTATAGACTGCTGCGGCACTATCAGTATAATGTTGGCGTGAACTGATATTCAGCGCCCCTATACAGATAACAATCTGGATAACTAAGGACAGGAAATAAACTGTTCTAAGGCTATCCAGAGTCAGCAATGACTTGATGGCAATTAACAACACAACAAGGCTATCCATACAGTGGCGGCTCTGGCTGCACTATTTGGATATTCGGCGCCTGACATAATCTGGTTATTGGCACTGAATATCCAGGCTTTTTTTTTTTTTTTTTTTTTAGATGTGGCAGCTGGCATTTAAAAAAAACCACCAGTTGCCACAACTGCATATTGACCTGAAATACATTTTTTGTTGAAGCAGGTTGTATGCATTGATATTCTTATATTTGCTCTTACAGATTCAACAAAGAAACTTAAAGATGTTCTTGAAGAATTCCATGGCAATGGTGTTCTAGCGAAATATAATCCTGAAGAGGTAGATGATGTTTTCTTTCTTCAGATACTGACATTGAATAGTTTCATATGTTGTGACCTTACTTTTAGATTTCCATTTGTAAGGTCTTTAATAATATTTTGAAAAACACATTTGTGTATAGGTTTCTCTTGTGAGAGTGCAAGCTGTAAGTCAAGCCTTTATTCTGTCTGTTGTATGCGTGTTGAGAGATGCAACCATATACATTTTATATTGTGATCAACTTATCTGTATCTCGTGATCACAAAGACTACTATTCAGCCTATTTAAATTTGGTTCTTAGTGTTACTGTTTTGTAGAACCAGAAACCATTAACTTTTATTGTGCAATAGGTAAAATGATAAAAATAACAATTTAGGGCCCATTCTTCCCAAATCATTTTGATTTCTGGAGGATGCAAAAAACAAGAAATATATTGCAAGTCATAAAATTAGATCCTCATCCACAATGTTCCAGTGAAACTGAATGGGAATCTTTCACCTATACTGCTACCAGTGGGGGGAGGTGCTGTGAGCAAGCATGCCTGCTCCTCATGACTAAAGACAGGATTTTGCAGCATCCCCCTCCTCTACTGGCAGCAGCAAAGGCAGAGGACTCCCATGTAGCTTTGTGGGAACATTACTCAACAGATATTCAGTTAAAGAAATGATATTAAAGCAGTCTAAATCAAGATACTTGTGACATGCAAGAGGAGGAACTGCCTTAAATGCCTCTGCTCTACAAACATACTTATTCACCTACAGACTAGGTTACTTCTCTCCTAAAGCCCTCATAGACTAATTATGGGGCAATGTTCTGCTACATACACTCGTCTTCCTTTTTTTAAAATTCATTTGTACCTTTTTACTTGTAGTTTAAGGTGAGTTACATTCAGGTACTATAGGGCCTGATATTCGAAAGGCATTTACACAGTTTACAGCACAGTAAAGCATGTAAATGCCTTAGATAGTTGAATATCCCCTGATAACTCCCCTACACGCTCCAATGCTAGCCGGTTAGCATCGGGGCATGTTGGAGGTGTTCCGAGGTGGAGCGGAGGCGGAGACTGCTGCTAACCAGGTTGCGGCAGTATTGCACCACTACCTGGTTAGCGATCCACAGCTAAAACGAGGCCAGCTTTTGGCTCGCCTAGTTTTAGCTGCAGATGCTAACCAGGTAGCGTTGTCCTCTTTGCGCCAAATCCAGATATTCAGTGCTATCACCGTGGCATTGAATATCTGGGATTAGGGGTGAGCTAGCAGGGCTATGTGGCATAGTGGTGCATAGCCTGCCTAGTTGAATATTGGAGGAAGGAAAAAGCGGAGAGCAGGAACCCCACACAGACAGCAGGAAAAAAAAAAGCAGGTACATGGACAATGGTAAGGCTGTTTATTGACTCTGAACCATCCCCTGCGTGTTTCGGCCAGAAGCCTTCTTCAGGAGATGCAAACCTCAAGAACAGATAAAATAACAATGAAATACAATAAAAAGAAATATAATAGATGCACAAAAATATTAAAACATTGAAAGTGAAAAACATAAATAACATTCTTGTTTCTTAAAAAAACATTAAAAATATACCCATAAATCTAAATAAATAAATAAATGTAAGACCGACATCAATCAGTGATAAAAACTCATATGGCCAAGGCAAGCAGTGAAATCTGTGATAGAAAACAAGGAAAAAGGTCAAGCCTAAATACAAACATGCAGAAACATTAAAACTGCTTGAACAGCAGGGGATGAGGAGGACCAAAGAGGGAAACCATGTGTAAGGACCAATGTATTTGCATTTGTGAGTGAAGACAGTTTATAAAGGCTGTTTAATACCTGGTATTTAGCACAAAGAAAGTGCAACTGTCAGGACATTAAGTCAGGGTCACAATTATGTCTGCAAAGGGAATATACAGGTCAGTAGTGAAACAGAATGGTATTATGTTTAAATACTATCCCAAGATATGTGTTACACACAAATTAGAAAATGCTATAAATATCCAGATCACCAAAAATAAATAAAGAAATGAATCTGTCATGCCTTAGCTTATGTACATTAAAGCTTATATAAATTGTGTTTAGAATACTCAGGGATATTTAAAATTATAAGGCATACCAATGTGTTATGGAATAGCTGTCTTCTTCACTCACAAACGCAAATAAATTGGTCTTTACACATGATTTCCCTCTTTGGTCCACCTCATCCCTTGCTGTTTAAGCAGTTTTCATGTTTATGAATGTTAGTTTTTAGGTTTTTACTTTTTCCTTGTTTTCTGAGATAGATTTCACTGCTTGCCTTGCCCATATGAGTTTTTATCACTGACTGATGTCGGTCTTACATTTATTTATTTAGATTTATAAGTATGTTTTTAATGTTTTTTAACATTTTTAGTTATTTAATAATCAAGAATGTTATTTATGTTTTTCACTTTTTCACTTTTAATGTTTTAATATTTTTATGCATTTATTATATATCTTTTTATTGTTTTTCATAGTTTTATCTATTCTTGAGGTTTGCACCCCCTGAAGAAGGCCTCTGGCCGAAACACATAAGGGATGGTTCAGAGTCAATAAAGAACCTTACCATTGTCCATGTACCTGCTTCTTTTGTTCCTTCTAGTTGAATATCGGGCCCATGGTGTTTTTCTACTGCCCCTGGAAAGAAAGTTGATACCTGAAGCTATGGAGGGCTATATGACTTGCCCAGGGCCGGATGTAAGATTTTGCTGCCCATTCTCCTTTAAAGAAGGAAAGAAGATGACATAAGGAAATGCACATATAACTAACTGCTCTCAGTTAACTGATCAGCCACTGCAACATGAACGATATGTCTGATATGCTGTGAACAAATATGAGGTAACCAGCTGAGTTAACCCTGATTACAGTCACATAGAAAATTGCCTTAATGAAGCACAACAATGGCCCCAACAAAACAATATGCTTATCAATCACAAAAAAACTGAAGTTATGTTTATCTCTAAAAATCCAGAGTTTAAACACCCCCCCTACAATCATATTAAATAATACTACTTATAACACAAAACAAGAACTAAAGTACCTAGGTGTCACACTAGACAGCACACTTAACATGGAAACCCACCTAAGACTTTTAAATAGAACCATTTTCTACAAACTAAGAACTCTACAACCATTACGTAACATCATTGAACTATCAGACTTTAGATCAATAATACAAGCAATCATAATGCCACATCTAGACTACTGTAATGGCATACTTCAAGGCCTGCCCAAAAAAACAACAAACATACTTCAGATGGCACAAAATGTAACAGCCCGAATCCTAATGAACGTACCCTTCTCTGATCACATCACACCTATCCTAAGAGAACTTCACTGGTTACCTATACATGCACGTATACGATACAAAATAATAATTACAACATTCAAACTAATAAACAATTCTGCCCCATCTCATCTTGCTACACTCATAATGCCGCAAACTACAAACAGGAAAAGACGTACTCACAACCTAAATATACTACACCCCCCCTCTCCATTTGCAAAACAAAGGCATTCACTAGTAATAGAGCATTCACATACACTGCTCCAACACAATGGAACAAACTCCCTGACAACTTAAGAGCTAACAAAGATCTCACATCATTCCGTAAAAGCCTTAAAACATATCTATTTCAAGAATACTTCAATCAGTCAGAAATAACATAGAGTAATTCCGTGATGAAAACAATTAAAGGGAGATATTCTTCCACTTCTACCAGTTAGTTCCCCCAAGTCCACGAAGAATCAGAATAATGAACCTACTTATATTATCTACACAAATAATGTATATAATTAATCAAATTCATGTATGTTAACATGGTCCCTCCTCTATCATGTATTTAGTTTTAGTTTTTCTGTTCCTATTTTTTGAGTTATTCTAAACAATTTTTCACTTTTAATGTTCAAATGTTATGATCCTACTGTTTTATGTAACTGCTAATCTTTGCAGAGTTAATTGTTAACTGTAAACCGCTGCTGATCACTGGAAGGAGCGGTATAAAAATGTGCTCAAATAATAATAAATAATAATAAATAATAATAACACATGCTTGGACTATACAGCTAATGCTGTTACATTAATATGTGCTATGAGCAGATGACTGGAAATCTTCCACCACAGCTACTGTTCTGACCCAAGACAACCATTTGGGCTCCTAGGTGGGCACTGAGGCAGTCCTGTGCACATGGTATTTTCCTCCAGATGATCAGAGCAAGAGTTCATTTGTGTACCTATTTTCTCCTAGAAATGAAAAAAAAAAGTTTTAGCCACAGAATATGGATCTATAAAGATCTTTCTAGAAGTTTCCAAGAGCATAGGAAAAGATTTGTCATGAGACGGGGGGACGTTTTTCCTTGAAGCCCAAATATTTCTTAGGTATTTTTATAAATGTATAAGCATCAAACAAAAAAAAAAGAAAGGGAAAGAATCAAAAGGCAGACTATTTGTGAAAAAAATGGTGGCATCATAACTCGCTGCATATAAATTTACGGAGGTTCTGGTTCAAACAGCTCACCTCACTTTAGGACACTGTAGCAGTATGTTTAATCATATACCTGTAGGTGCTCGCAAATGAAAGAATCTTAGCATTTCAGATGTGTGAAAAACAGTTCTAGTCTGCGATTATAGATTAAATAGATTCATTATGTATTTGGTCTACAGGGCCATACCAAGGACTGTGCGGGCAGTGTGGCTACACAGGGCACAAGTCCAGAAGGGGCACTGACTTCATCACTGGGCTTCCACAAAGCCTGAAAAGAGCGAGTTCTTGCGGCCAGCTGGGGAGGGGTAGGGCACTAGGTTCACAGATAACACAGGGTGCATTTATAGCTCAGTACCGTCCTGTCAACCTATAATTGTAGATTAGTACTGTTTCTCACATACAATCAAAACTCTGATGAGTCAGCATTCAAAGGATAGCTCCTGCGAAATGTACAAGTCTGCAAATTCATCTAATTGCTGTGCCACGTTCCAGATAGCGCTGCGGTGGAGTTAGGGTGCACTGCCCAATTATTTATAGTCAATAATCTATAAACCCCCTTAGTGAAACAAATAAGAAGCTAATGTATAAGATTCACTAAAAAAGGCCTCATCAAAAGCTTATTTTTTTGTCGGAGCAGGCCGAAGGAGGGACAGTATAGAAACACATCCCACACCAGACGGCAAGCTTCTTTTTTTCAATTATGGTTCCCCACCATCAAATTTTTTTATTATTCACTTATCTCATCAGTCTTCTTTTTTATCCATAAAATTCTTTTGACCACCTTCATAGACGTCGCTCCCAGTCAAACAATTCTGCACGACGTGCACGTTTCGGGCTAACGCCCTGTTTCAAGTGCTTACAAATCTCCTTATCAACAGGCAACGATATCAGCAAAACGCCATCATCGTGGCTAAGGTTGAACTTTTAATCAGGCCGTATTAGAATATTAGAAAAATAGATTTGAGGCTCTAAACGCAGTACTGTGTTCGAATTAACCTGCAAAGTTTACATCAAGACGTGAGTCGGCTCATCAAATCGTGAGCTGATACAACCTGAAAAATTTTCGTCAAATCGTGAGCCGGCACACTAAAGTATGAATGGTTGTGTTAGAGCACTTTGAGTTTGGTGCCATGATTTCACATTACCATATATACATATACACAAAAAATTTTAATTAAAAGGGAGGTTATGCCTCGAGAGGGAGTAGTTACTCACTCACGGCAAAAACTTCCGACAAAAACAATCACACATTGATATACTATATTAGCTTGGTATAGCGATTCTCAGTCACCATATAGACACTAAGTTTGTGGATTATTCGATATATCGAGTGGCTTGGGGTTTATAGTTGTAGTATTAGAATATCAGGCATATTTAAAGAGGAACCAACCAATGAGAACAGGGTCAACCCCACTGACAGGGGAATCCCAAACCTCATTGGTTTAACTAACAATGATGTCACAGTATGCTCTGCCATTCAATCTCACGATTAAGACCTTTCAGTTCAATAGTATAGTTTGGAAACAATTTCTCGATGATATTTTCTTCATTTGGACCTCAGATTTGACATCTCTTCAACAATTTATAGTCTGGCTTATACATTACGAACAAATATTCAATTTACAGAACATATTAGTTCTACAACTATTGAATTCCTTGACCTGCGAATTACATTAAGTGAGGGTCAACTGTATACCACCCTTTATCGGAAGCCAGTACAACGTAACAGTTTGTCACATTTTCACAGTTACTATCCAGGCCCTCTGCATAGGGGTTTACCTTTTGGTCAATTCTTAAGATTACGCAGATTATGTCATACTAATGAGGAATTCAATTTACAAGCGCGTGATTTACATCAACGCTTATTGGATAGGGGATACTCTATTACTGTAATCCAAAGAGCATTTAGTCGAGCTAGTCATATTCATCGTGAATGGTTATTAGATCCACAATATAAGAATGAAGATTCCCAATCTGATGTTTCAATCACAGGGGTCCTCCCATTTACTGAATGAAGCTCTGGGGTTTTGAGAATTCTACATACCCATTGGCCAATATTGCAATTGCTTGATTGTTTCAAAAAACCATTACGGGTTGCTTTTTCTAGGGGTCGCAATTTGGGGGATTGGTTAGTGAAGACATCACTTGAATCTGATCGAGTGCAATTATCAGTGACATCTGGGCATTCTCCCTGTGATTCTTGTACATATTGAGCAACTACTATATCAGGGCTGGAATGGCATCACCCGAAAACTGAACAGATATACAAACGGAAGTGGGATACCACCTGCCAATCCATTTATGTGGTGTATTTATTACAATGCCCTTGCCTTCTGTTCTATATTGGTCGGACGATTCGTCCAGTTAAAATAAGACTTTCAGAACACGCTTCGAGATTACGTCAACAGGTGCTCTCAGCCCCGATAGTAACTCATAACCACAGCTTTGAAGATCTTAAATGGTCCGTCATCAACCATGTTCCACTAGACCCGCGTGGTGGAGACCGGATGAAAAAGTTACAATGGCTTGAGCAGAAATGGATTTTTCAGTTAGATACTATTGAACCGAAAGGTCTTAATCGTGAGATTGAATGGCAGAGCATACTGTGACGACATTGTTAGTTAAACCAATGAGGTTTGGGATTCCCCTGTCAGTGGGGTTGACCCTGTTCTCATTGGTTGGTTCTTCTTTAAATATGCTGGATATTCTAATACAACCTGATTAAAAGTTCAACCTTAGCCGCGATGACGGCGTTTTGCTGATATCGTTACCTGTTGATAAGGAGATTTGTAAGCACTTGAAACAGGGCGTTAGCCCAAAACGTGCACATCGTGCAGAATTGTTTGACTGGGAGCGACGTCTATGAAGGTGGTCAAAAGAATTTTATGAATAAAAAAGAAGACTGATGAGATAAGTGAATAATAAAGAAATTTGATGGTGGGGAACCATAATTGAAAAAAAGAAGCTTGCCGTCTGGTGTGGGATGTGTTTCTATACTGTCCCTCCTTCGGCCTGCTCCGACAAAAAAATAAGCTTTTGATGAGGTTTTTTTAGTGAATCTTATACATTAGCAATTATTTATAGTGGCAATATTCAGCTATTCTGCTTATAGATATGCAGTTTCATTTAGGACAGAAAAAAGCAGAATATTGCTGCTCTGTGTTATAGCTGGTGTTGGTGATTGCTCTATTCTTATATGTCGTACCGGTTCTTGAGGTATAGTGGTGCTGAATACTTCTGCATTGTTCTAGAGATGTGATGTTTGGACCTGACATTCTGTGAAAATATATGTAGCGAGTTATGATACCTCAATTTCTTTTTCACGTATGAGTTAACATAATGTTGTTATGAAATGACTGCATTTTGGAGTACTCTTCCTCCTTTTTTTAATTTCATGTATGTTGGGGGGATTAGTGAACTCTTTAGTTTTGCAGTTAATTAAATATCAAGACACCAGATACGTGTTTGAACGAGCACATTTAAATTTGAATCCAAATCGAGTCTGGAGTTAGTCAGTTGTAGCTTATCTTTGACTTATGACACTCAATGATATATTGCTGCCTGCATTTGGTATATACGCATATATATTTTTGTTTTCTTGTTAGTTTTGCTACTGTTTTCATTGGATGTCCCTTATTTTGATATCTACTGTATTGATATAAAGATTTGCCTCCTAAGGGGATGTTAACTAAAGTGTAGGAAGTTTTTCACTTAAGCTCTTTAAGTGCAAAAACCAGTGCGGTAAAATTTTGAGGCTCTGTATTTATGGCACAAGGCAGCTATTTAACTGCACAGGCCCATTTTACATGCCTCAGCAGATAGCACAGGTACACCCATTTTATCTGCTGAGCCATGCAGCATTTGCTCTAATGCAAAAAGAAAAATTTTCATGTGATGGCATGACGTGAACTTCCTGGCATATACCTCTCTGAACAGCATCCCCCTAATCATTCTCTCTTCCAAGACTGATTCCACTCCTCAAGAGACACCCCCCCTCAACAACTCCCCCCCAAAAGAAGCCCCACATTAATCCCCAATACTCCCCCCCACCTCTCTGTTCCCTCCCCTAGGACTTAACTGGGGGTTTCCTTGGTAGCCTAATGGACTGGGATGGAAATGGCCTCCTCCGTTCCTGCCCTGTAGCCACTGAGGTTCAAAATGTCAACTATGACCCCTAGACGTAGTCCCACCCATACTACCATATAAGGAGCAATTGCCCTTTTATGGTAGATTGACCTGTAGCAGTAATACTGCAAGACTACTGCTAGGGGCTATAGCTGCCATTTTGAACCCTGGTGACTTTGAGGCAGGAGCTGAGGGAGATTTGGGATCACTCCTGTCCTGGTCCACTAGATTACCAAGGATATCTATGGGTAAGTTCTAGAGCTGCTTGGGGCTGTGGGGAGGGTTGGGAATAGCTGATGGCAGGAATTCTTCTTACAGGGGTTTCTTGATGGAGGGGACTTTTGAGTTGAGGGAGCCCTTGGGAGGTCACTTGAGTGGGGGAGGGCACTTTGTGGGGGGTCTTTTGAGTCAGGGGGTTGTCTTTTGAGTCAGGGGGAGCTGTTATGTAGGGAGTGCTGAGCTGGGGGGAGGTGTGTGTGGTTATTTTTATATTTGACCATGACCTCACAACCTGATTGCTGGCAATGTGACTGCACTGGATGTTATTGGCAGTCCTGAAAGCATGAGGTAACATAATGCATGCTAGCTGTCAATTCTCGCCACTCCCTATCTCTGCCCATAATATATCTTGAGCCTGCCCCAACCCTTGCTAAGCAGTTAGTGCAGGTTTTTTACAGTGTGAAAGTTTTACTGTTAGCATGAGGCCATACTAATGGTTAGGACATACTAAAACCTACATTAACTGCTCAGTGCAGCTTAGTAAACATGCACCTAAGTTGCAATAAGCTATTCATGTGGGAATTATGTTCTAATTATTGTGGTCCCCTGTTGTGTGTCCGGGTTCGCCTCTACCTCTATATATGATGGTTGTAGTCGTGGCTCAGAAGTGATGCGAACTCAGACAGCGAGGCACAAAGTAAACCGACCTCGTTCACTGCTCTAAGCAAAGTGAAGGAAAATAAACTAAAGGATTTTCTGGAGTTCAAGATAAATATAACCATTTTTTTTACTTGTTGTTATAGATGATGAGACATAATAACAGTGTTAATTTACATTACATTCAAAAATCTTTTCTTTTTCAAAACCCTGAACATTTATAAACTTTTATCTATACAAAAAAACTTCTTACAGAACTTCTTCCTATCTCTATTCACGAGTATGTGTCTATTGTCATTTCTCTTACAATACAAAGTCTTTATGATCACTTAACTTTCTGTAGTTGCAGTAGTTGATATCCATAGCTGGTCTCTGTAGCTGAAGAACTTTCACAGATCTCTGTAGCTGAAATCTGTAGCTGTAGAACTTTACTTCTTTGTAGCTGAAATCTGTAGCTGTAGAACTTTCACAGATCTCTGTAGTTGAAATCTGTAGCTGAAGAACTTTCACAGATCTCTGTAGCTGAAATCTATAGCTGTAGAACTTTCACTTCTTCCAAACACAGCCCAACACGCTGCTGCTTTCTTTCACAGTTCAAGCTCTTCTTTTCTTTTAAATATATTATTTTCTGTTACCAAGGTTACAGTGACTCTTCTGACATAAGCTTTTTGCATTCCTGAGCCGCTAACCAATTACAGGCATGCTTTTGGATTATGCAAATAAGGCATTGTATGATAGTTTGAATTCTGCCCATGGAATCTTCAGCCAATGTCTCCTGCTTCACTAACTGGCAATACTTTTCAACTAATACTGTCCTTTGCCACTCAGAATCAAAGTTATCATTTAGTTAACCTGGCTTTCATATAGTTCCAACAACAATTTTCTCTCTCCAAAGCAATTTCTCACAAATTTGTACCCTTTATCTGGCAAAAATAGTACCTCTTTTCAGACACAACACAACACACTTCTGCTTCCTTCTCTGTTCAAGCTCTTCTCCCCCTCTGTTTTTGCCTGTTACCCAGGTTACAATGACTCTTTTGACATCACCTCCTTGCATTCCAGAGCTGCTAACCAATTACAGGCATGCTTTTGGAATATGCAAATAAGGTATTAAAATCTATTTTGAATCCTACAATTATCGGTTTTCTTTTCAACTGTATGTTTCTCTTCAAGTGAATGATAAAACCTTAGTTTGGAAACCCCACACACCAAAAATTCTCCAAAATAGCTCTAAATCCACAATCCCCTCCAGCACACCAAACCCAAACATTTCACTATTTCCAAATTCAAATCCACATACCTCCACAGGCGCTGCACACTCTTTCCCCAAAATCACACAAACCTCATCCAATACATACATCAAGCATATTCACATCCACCTAGAACACCCAACCTTCAAGCACAATCAACAAAACTTCAAACCAGTCACCCACAACCTCTCTAATCAGTCTCAAACTCTGCCAGTCCCTGATACTCGCGGCTGACCCCCCCCCCTTAAGTAAAAACAATTTATATTAATCCTTAGGTTACATTATGCTTGTCTATGTTAATGGTTATCTCATTGTATTAGTAGTTGTTGCTGGGTAATTCTCACATTAAACACCTCACACTGAATTTTTTAGTTTTGAGCATGGAATGGGCAGCGACTGCATCTTACATTCAACAGAGGTAGTTATCGCATACAGATTGTTAAAGCAGCAGATAATGCCGGACAGTTAGTGCCACTTCGTGAGGTGTACCTAACTGCACTGGGTGGTTAACATGTACACAAGCTACTTTTTGCCTGTGTAAACTGCTTGACTGCCCTCTCGGAAGTGTTGGGAACTCCTTATTAATGCATTGTTCCTTATCGTTCCTCCAGTTCAGTCCCGGTTCCTGTGGATAATCTCGCCCCACCAGCAGCTTGGAGACTGAGCATGTCTTCTTTTCCATGACATCAGACTGGATAAATAGCTGACACCTCCCACCAGCCTCCAGTATCTTAGTCTCCAAGCAGTTGGCGAGACGTGATTCCCCCATTGGAACTCACTGAAGGAACAATTGGGAACAGTTAGGTGATTTATCTGAGTTAATTTGGTTGAATAGGTCCTTTTCTTTAATTGGTATTGCCCGGCAAGGGATCTTCTTTAAAGGTGCAAAAAAACCAAACAAACCCACGAGACAGAGTGACTTTTATTTCAGCGTCTCCCTGATGTGGACTAGGTTGGTGAGGCCTGGGGCTGGGGAGGTCTTGCCAGCAATGGAGAAGGAGTGCGCGACGGTTCCAGAGCTCTGCGTAGGGTGTTGGCGTCGGCGTAAGGGAGGCCTGTCACTCACACTGCCTGCGTCAAAGCCTATCAGAAGGCAGAGCAGTGGCTCCACCCGCTGGGGGTAAGTGGGGGCTTGAATGGAGACTTCTCTGCCCACAGTAGGAGTTGCTTTGCAGGTCCATGCAGGGCCAGGAGGGGAGAGCAGGCCCAACTCTGACCACATGGTCATTCATGGCCATTTCCTGCAGAGCGCAGGAACCGTGGCTCCATCAGAGGAGGAACCATTAGAAGGTCCTCTTTTTTTAGGCCGTTCGGACACCAAAGAGGGTGTTTCCTCTGCACCAGGTTGTCCGGCGCAAGATTCAGGATGAATTGGATGTGCTGGAGTCTGCCTCAAAGGAACTCAGATGATGGCTCGGCTTTACCTGCTTCTAGATCAGGAGCGAGAGACCTTGCGAGCCCCCAAGGTGGACACAGCGGTGTTGGCAGTCGGGGGCAAATGTTTTGAGGATTTCAGGGTTCTGGCATAGGATTTTAGTCCTGTGCCACATTGGCCCCCAATTATTGCATGCAGGGATATGTAGTTCTGATTTCTCCATTGCACTCCATAAGAAAAGGAAAACTACAAGTAGCTGCATCCAGGACTGGAGCAAGCCTGTCGGGCGCATCTGGAGCCAGTTGGCAACCTTACCCCCAAGAAATCTCACTGAAGTGAGGATGAGCCAAGCGACTTTAGTCCCCGTAGGTGATTGGTTATTGGAGTTTTATGTCTCCTGGACCTGGATCACATC
Organism: Ichthyophis bannanicus; assembly: GCA_033557465.1. Taxonomy (NCBI): domain Eukaryota; kingdom Metazoa; phylum Chordata; class Amphibia; order Gymnophiona; family Ichthyophiidae; genus Ichthyophis; species Ichthyophis bannanicus. The sequence continues at coordinate 513,823,185 of CM066031.1, read as the reverse complement.
CGACCAGTGGGTTCTGGAGGTTATCCATGAGGGGTATGCCCTAGAGTTGACTCACCCACTCAGGGAGGCCATCATCATCTCGCCATGCATAATGCCCTCAAAGCTCAAGGCCATATGCCAGAATCTTCTTTGCCTTCAAGCCGCAGTCCATGTTGGAGGTTCCCAAAGACCAACATGGGTGTGCTCGATACTCTATATACTTCGTTGTCCCCAAGAAGGAGGGGGGGTCCTTTCAGCTCATAGTAGACCTCAAGCATGTGAATCAGTGTCTGCAGGTGCCTCTGTTCCACATGGAGATGATGCGGTCAGTGGTAGCAGCGATCCGAGAAGGAGAATTTCTCACCTCACTCAATCTCACAGAAGCTTACCTGCATATCCCCATTCGACCCAACCATCAATATTTCCTGAGGTTTGCAGTACCCATGGGCCACTTTTAATTTCGGATGCTGCCGTTCAGCTTAGCGACAAACACCTCGTGCTTTCACAAAGGTCATGGTGGTGGTTGCAGCAGCCGTCCACCAGGAAGGGATTCTGGTACCACCATACCTCAACGATTGGCTTATTCGAGTGAACTCCAGGAAGGAAAGCAAGTGGACCACTCTGAGGGTCATAGAGTTTCTTCAGGGACTTGACTGAGTAGTGCTTTTGCAAAGGGTCATCTTAAGCCGTCTCAGGATCTGGAGCACTTGGGAGCTCATTTCTAAACTGAAACCAGTCAAGTATCCTTGCCGGTGAGTTCGGTGCACAAGTTGCAGTTCCAAATTTGGCAGCTTCTATGGATAAAGGCACCAATGGCTTGGCATTACCTACAGATCTTGGGCTCTATGGCAGCGTCCATCGAGCTGGTGCCCTAGGCGCAGGCTTACATGAGACCTCTACAGAGAGTGCTGTTACGCAGATGATCAGCCTACTGCCACCCGCTGTCCAGTTGGTTGCCGTGTAGGTCCCGGAGGCCTTCCGCTGGTGGCTGCAGCCTGAGAAGTTCCTGGCGGGCATGCCTTTGGAGACACCGTGATGGATCCTGCTGACAACAGATGTGAGCTTGGCGGGATGTGGGACACATTGTGAAGTACAGATAGCACAGGGCATTTGGTCAGCACAGGAAGCTGCGTGGTCCATCAACCGCCTGAAGCTAAGTGCAGTGTTCTTGACTCTACAGGCATCCCAATCCTTATTGTGGGGAAAGGCAGTGTGAGTCTTCTTGGACATCAACTGGGAGGGCGGAGCAAGCAGCATCCAGCTGGAGAGCGAAGTAGGTCTTTTATTGAACGTGGCGGCTGACTATCTCGGCAGGGTGCGGATTAACCCCCGTGAGTGGACACTCAATGGGGTGATTTTCGCACAGTTAGTGCGGCATTGGGTCAGCCGATCATGGATCTGATGGCGACCCATGAGTCAGGAAAAGCGCTGTGCTTTTACAGCAGTAGGAGAGGGTGCATGTCAGAGGGACTTGCACTGGTGCATAAGTGGCCCAAAGGGGGCTGCTGTATGTGTTTCCCCACTGGGTGCTCATAGGGCGAGTTTTTACAGAGGATCGAGTCACATCAGGGGGGTTCTTTTAATTGCCCTGGATTGGCCGAGACAATAATGGTATGCCCACCTGGTCCGGCTGACAGTAGGGCATCTCTGGTCCCTTCCGACACGAGTCAACCTGCTTTCGCAGGCTCTCATCCTAATGCCACAGGTGGGTCGATTCTCACTTACAGCACAGGCTCTTGAATGGGCACGGTTGAAGAGAAAGCGAGGGTACTTGCTTTCCGTGATTTCAACGTTGCTGAAAGCTCGCAGGTGCTCCACTTCCTGAGTGTTCGAGGCATGGTGTAATGAACGAAGTCTTTGCCCTCTGAAAGCTGCAGTGCCAGACTTCCTTGCCTTTTTACAGGCCGGGCTAGATGAAAGATTGGCTTGCAGTTCTCTTCGAGTGCAGGTGGCATCCTTTTCCTGTTGTTATGGTAGAATCTTGTTCATTGTACATCCGAGTTATTTTTACCTGTTTATTGTAAGCACAAATCACTAAACTGAGATGTGTAGATTCAATGTTTTATTGTAAACCGCACTGATCTTAAATAGCGCGGTATAAAAGAAAATGTAATAAATAATAAAATAAATAATAAAAATCTGGGGGATGTCCTTAGCAAATCTCCCAGATGTTGCCCATTTTCTTAGGGCAGTGCGGCTACTGCGCCCAGTAATTGTGCCACCTTGGGATCTCAGTTTGGTGTTATCTGTCTTGACAGATGCTCCTTTAGAGCCTTTAAGTGCCTGCTCCTTGAAGGACTTGATGTTGAAGACCGTTTTTCTGGTGGCGATTTGCTCAGCCAGGAGGATCTCGGAGCTTCAGGCGCTGTCGTGCTGAGCTCCGTTCCTGGTGAGTTCAAGGGAGAAAGTCATTTTAAGACTGGTATCCTGTTTTCTCCCCAAGGTTCTCTCGGCTTTTTGTCTGACTCTATCTGGGATGCTTCCGGTGTTTCCTGGGGCCGGGGGGATGAGAGACGATCCCCTTCTGCTTCAGCTGGACATTCGTTGTGTTCTGTGGAGTTACTTGAAGACCGAACCCTTTCGGAAATAGGATCGTTTATCCTGTTTGGCAGACTGCATAAGGGAGAGGTGGCCGCTAAGGCCTCTATTTCACAATGGGTGAGGGAGGCCATCTACTTAGCATATCTCCTGAGGCGTAGATCTCTGCCTCTGGGGTTGAGGACCCATAAAACCAGAGCACAGGCTGTATCTTGGGCGGCGTTCAGTTTGATCCTACCAGTAGATATCTGTAGAGTGGTGACTTGGTCTTCTCTGCATTTTCTTAAGAGCGTTGCTAGTCTTTAGGGCTTGAAGAAATATATCTCTATTGGGTAGGTCCAGAAATTGGAGCTGGATTTTTGGGAGTATGCAGTTTCCTTTCAAAAAAAAAAAAGAGGAAAGTGAAAGAAAAGGAAAGCTAACAGCTGAGGTCAGAGTGCAGATTTATTCGCCTTCTTGGTGGAGGGACTGGAAATGGATAGAGTGACTAGTCTCCAGCATACCTTCTTGCCGTTTGTCTCTAGCAGGTCAGCCTTTTCCTTCCCTGGTGGGTGGCGGATCTTCCGGGGGCAGTTGGGGGCTATCCCTGGGGATGCTGATATCTTTTATGGCTCTTATTTATCGATCCTGTGAGTCTGCTTTGTCAATAGAATACTGGAGGCTAGTGGGAGGTGCCAGCTATTTATCCAATCTGATGTCATGGAAAAGAAGACGCGCTCAGTCTCCAAGCTGCTGCTGGGGTGAGATTACCCCACAGGTACTGGGACTGGACTGGAGGAACTCAAGAAACATCAATTAGCACGTAAGGTCTAATTTCATTGTTTTTCAATTACTGCATGTTAATTTTGTCAATTACTGTATATTATCTTAACACAGCTTAGTAAGTAGGGGCTTTAGTGGATAATTTCCTTGTGTGGAAATTCAATATAATACCATCTTGTCGTTATTTTATTTTAAATGCTGTGAATACATTTTTCCGTAAAGCCGGTATTTAGTTCGTTCCAATTACATAAAAATACTAGATTAAGTATATTATCTAAAAATTGTATCTTTTATCTTTTCTAAAAACTTTTCAAATCAGATTTTGGCTTTGGATTCCTACTTACCCCAAACAATTTGAATTTAAATTGATTTAAAGCTAAGCTATTTTCTAAAGTGGACTAACATTGAATAACATGACTATGTTTTTGATTAAGTAGGAACATGTTTACTAAAATGTGCAGAGTGGGGTCACGATCGGGCCTTGACTCTAATGTGGAGGTCTGCGCTTACCTCGGGGCATGTATGTCTGTCCCACTTCTGTTAGTGTATTGGAAAGCATGGCACTGTGCTAACTGGCACCTGGGTGCACTTAATGCCACCCACTGAGATTGTGTTAAGTGTACCTGCGCTAATGGTAACATCTGTGGTTAGTGTACGCCCAAGACTCCTGTGCTAATCGTCATGTGCCATCAATGCCCATGTTATACTCCTAAGCCACCCAGTCCCCACCCAGTCGTGCGCTAATGAGTTAGTGTGGGGTCCCCACACTGGTGTGGTACACTTACTGCTGCTGCTAATGATTAGTGCACTTTAGTAAACATGCCCCATAGTAATGTACTAATCTATGTTCCCATGTGAATCATAGTTTCAATGAAAATGTATTCATGTATTGCTGTTTTATTTATTTTAATTCATATTTTTGTTTCTTTCATGCTTTCCAGAAACAAGACATTCTTAAACAAGTAAGACATCTACTTTCCTTTGTTTCTCTTTAGATCATTGTTTATTTGTCACAAATAAGTTCTTAATGTTTTGCAAATGAAAACTGGTCCAAGTCTCCATTGCACAGTGGAATTATTTTATCTTAACTTCAAATTATTCATTTAAAAATCACTACCAGTTTGACTGCTGAGGATTTTCCCAGCTAGAGGATCACTAGCGAGTCCCCCTTATCTTAAAGTTACCCTCTTTCCTGGGCAGATTGTTCCTCTCTTGATGGCCTACGCAGATGAGCATGTAGTGTTGGAGCGAGCATGAGTGAGAATATGGCGTGATGGCATGTCAGTAGAGGAGGACTACAGTGGGTTTCATTTGACTGCAGTGGTGGGAGAGGTGGCAGCAAGAACAATAGCAGTCTATGGCAGGTGCAGGAGAATACCTTGGAGGAGAGCTGGGTGTTCAAGCTAGGCAGTTTTAGATGGGGCTTATCCTAAAAGAGTTTCAGTGGAGAATGGGCTCAGACTACTCGATCTGGAAGACACTTGGATCAGTCCCAATCAACAACATGAAGCCATTACTGTCCTGGTGAAATAAACTGTTATTTTGGAGACAATCTGGGAGGCTGTAGCTACTTTATTGGGACTGTCTTGCCAGCATTAATCTTAGATTCAATCTGATTTCGAATAATTTCAAATATGAGAGTTCAAAATGGTGAACTACAAACAGCATTTTGACTTGGTAGAACAGTAGTTGGGAGTGGTTTGAGATGTACTAGTCCTCTTCTGAAAAAGAAATCCATATATGCAGAATAATTTGGAGTCCATTGAAAATCTTGTCTTATTAATGTTCCTAAAATTAGGTGTATTTTCCTAGTGGATATGTCTAAAAAGTAATTTTGTGAAATACTTAAAATTCTTGACTCTAGTATATTGATGGTTTCAAAAATGTTATGTCTTCCTCTTTCCAAAAAGAAGAAGGTATGAATAATACTTCAGCTGATCCACCAAAAGAACCTCTTAATTTGCTTAATTTAACAGATGTGTTGGACTGACCCATCCATTGACGAAACCACCAGTACTGGCTATTCTTGCTGGCAGTCTTGTCTTGGACTTGAACTGTGATTTTCTACTAAGACCTGGTGATTAGCTGAAAAGGCTTTATTTTGGCCCAGTTTTATATAATTATAATTCCATATCATCCTGCTAGACCAGTCCAGACAAGTGGGTTGTGTTCCCCTACTAGCAGATTGGTGGAGACAAAGAACCAATGAAAAGCCCAGGTTTCAATGATATCACTCCCAAGCCTCTATCTGCCTCAGTTACCAGAGGTCTCTTCAGTATTTCTTTGTCTCAGCAGATGGTGGATGGATTTTCTCCATCCTGAGGAAAATCTGAATAATTGAGAGAAAAATATTAATTAAACGCTCTTGAATGACTACCTTGAGGGTGACACACTCACTTCAATGTGATGTGGGAGGCTCCACTAGACTGCAGCCTTTTCGGCAGCCATAGGAGGAGGGAAAATTAGTTCAGCTCCATGCTCTTATCCTTTAAGTGCCTATTGAGCAGTCAGAAATTTGGAAGAATCTGGAAGAGTTCAGCAGCCTCACACAACCTCAATGCCCCCTCGTTCTTCCTCTATCCCCCCCCCCCGCTCTCTCCCAAAGATTGCAAAAAGCTCTCAGAGGAATATACCTGCCATCCAGCTTAAACACAATGCCTGCAAAGCAGAGAAACACTTTCTGGGGAATAGAGCTGAGCCTGGCATGGATTTCTGCCTGGGGCTCTCAGGGGGTGTTTACCGAGGCTTGACCTCGTCACTGTCCTTACTTGGGGGCTCCTGATTCCGTCTGTCTTGGGCGCAATGTGGGGTGGATTGCTGGCAATCGTTGGTGTGGTGTGGACATTTCATGCCATTTTCTGCATGCGTTGGTAGCATCTTTTACTATTGTGCACCTGGTGGTTGCTCGGTCAGCGTATGCGTTCTACCTGAGCAGCTCCGTGTGCTCCTGCCCAAGTTCCCCTAATGTGTGTTGCTGTGTAAGTGCAGTTAACGCGTGCCTTTTGGATCACCACAGCCTTAGTGCGCACTGTTGTAATACTTGCCTTAACTCTGTCTTCTTCCAGGAAACATTGGCCTGTGACAAGTGAGGTGCTTCATCTCCGACTTCTAGGCTCTGCTCTTCTTGCATGGGAGCTTCTGAGTTATCCCTGGAGGGCTTGTTCTCCCTCTCACAGCTGAGGGATGCAGTTAGTCTGGCCTTTCTTTCCTTAGGGCAGGAGGTGGCGGTGGATGGCGCTGTGGGTGAGGATGTCCAGCCGGCTAGGGTTTCCTGTGACCATGATGTGGGCCAGCTGCCCCTCCATCCTCTAGGGGCTTGCTGGCGACTATGTCCCTTGGTGTTGTGGGGTCATTTCCATAAGAAAAGCTTCCTGAGTCCAGATTCTTTTCTTTTTAACAGCAGGCCTTGTCTTTCTGGCATAGATATTCAGACCCTGCAACCTCTGTGTTCCCCCGAGCATAGTCTTGTGAGGTAGGCTGAGAGTGGAAACCTTGTTCGATTGCCTTTGGCTAAGCATCCACGGTGAAGGGTGCCCGCTGGAGATGGGGATCACCTGGACTCTGTATGAGATTTGGACTAGGACTTGGTTTCCGATGGCTCAGTTCTGATGTGGACAAAGAAGTACTCGCATTTGGAGGATTGTGAAGTGGCTGGTGTTATCCGCTTGTTTCAGAAGAAGGAACTGACAGCTTTGATTACCTGCATCTCATCCGTCTTGAGTTTGGCAGATGCTGCAGAAATGGAGCAGGAGCCGAAGGTGCATCCACTACTGAAAGGGGTGTGTAAATCCACTACAGTATTCCCATCACAGAGGTGATCCAAGAGCATGAGCAGTTGGAGTAGGGCTCACCCAACTCCCTGTCTAAGGGGTTAAATGTATATAAGATGATGGAGGAGGAGTGCATTGTGTGGTTTGATATTCCTAAGGTGGATGTGCAGGTCACGCAGTTACTAGATGGACCACAATTCCTGTGGAAGGTAGATTGGCCTTAAAGGATGCTCTGGAATGCAAGGTGGATTCCTTGTTAAAGAACCAGTTCGCCATGGCAGCTGCTATTACTCAGCTGGCGATATGTGCAGGCCTGACGTATCGAGCCCTGCTCCATTGGATTCGGTCTCTTCCTTTGGAGTCCGCTATGGCCTTCTTTTCTGATGCCACGTATGACCTTGTCTTCCTAATGGCCAGGGACAGTGCTTTGTCAACAGCGACGTGGCAATGGATTTGGCTCAGACATGGGGCAGTGGACACCTTTTCCAAAGCCCGGTTTGGTTTTTAAAGGGAAACTTCTGTTTGGGGCTGATTTGGAGCAGCTGGTGAAGGATCTGGAAGAGATTAAATCTTACTGTTTTCCAGAGGACAGGTTCAGAGGGCATGTGAAGCGAGCAGGAGCCCCCTTTCTGTCAGGCTATGCCCATGCCTCGCGGGTATGCTGGTCAGATCTCTGGAGGTCTTGGGACTCCCATTGCTACTGGCCTGGAAAGCCATTCTTCCACTCTGCTTTCGGATTTCAAACTCATTCTCAGTCTTTTCAAGGAACTTGTGGACCCAAGGATTCAACCCCATCCAAAAGGGTTTCCACTCGGACTGCACACTGAAGATTGGGGGGGGGGGGCATTCCCTGGTACCTCTGATTGGAGGCAGGCCTCATCTTTTCTTTTCGTAATGGGCCCAGGTCACCAAGGATCGCTGGCTGCTAGATACCATTCTGTACAGGTGTGTTCTGGAATGCAAAGAGAAGATCATGGATGCTTTCATCATCTCCCCTTGTGAGACTGTGAATAAAAGGGATGCTGTTCACAGTTGTTCTGGCAGGCCGTGATGCCCATTCCTCCAGACGACTGAGGCAAGGGCAGGTATGCCATATATTTTATGGTGCCGAAGAAAGACTGATCTTTCGGGCCCATTCTGGACCTCAAGGATGTCAACTAACACTTCTGTATCCTATGCTTCCGGATGGAAACTTTGTGATCCATGATTCAAATGGTACGCCGAGGGGAATTCCTGGCATCTCTGGATTTGGCAAAGGGGTATTTTCATATCCAGAGTTGGGAGGACCAGCAAAAAGTATCTCCATTTTGCCATGCTTGGCTCTCAAAGTGACTTACTGCCTTTCCATTCGGCCTCTCCACTGCCCCAAGGACGTTCTCCAAGTTCATGATGGTGGTGCTGCTGCACTATGGTGCTAAGGGATTTTTGTGCACTCATATCTGGATGACTGGCTCATCCGATCCTGTTCTGTTTCAGAGGAGTCTCGATTAGCGTCCTGGGTGGTGTCCTTTTTGGAAGGCCTCGGCTGAGTGATCAATTGGGGAAAGAGCCAGTTGATGCCTTCCCATTCCCTGAAGTTCCTGATAGCATGTTTCAGTACTCTAGTGGGCAGAGTCTTCCTGCCAGGAGAAAAGATCAAGAGGTTGATGGATTTCCTGGCACTGTTCATTTCAGAGCTGGCTCCAGAGTTTGGGATTATCTTCAGCTCCTCAGATTGATGGCAGTGACAATCGAGATGTTGCCATGGGCACATGCTCATATGTGGCTGCTCCAATGATCCTTGCTGACTCTGTGGTCTCTGAGTCCTCAGGAGTTTGAGCACAGGCTCCCGCTCCTGGTGATGGTGAGGGCCAACCTGCGGTGGTGGCATCAGCCCTGTCATTTGAGGAAGGGCATGCTGCTGTATGATTACTTATGGAGCCTTCTGATAAAGGATGCCAGTCTCTTGGGCTAGGGAGCCCAATGCTGAAACCGAATGGTCCAGGGCCGTTGGAACTTCAGAGAGGCAGTGTGGTCCATCAACCGCTTAGAGGTAAAAGCCATCAGGTTGACTCTTTTGCCTTCCAACCCCTGGTCGAGGGCCAGGCGGTTCGAGTGTTGTTGGACAGTGCCACGGTGGTGGCTTATGTAAATCGGCAAGGCGGCACAAGGAGTGCCAGGGTGGTCCTGGAGATGGCTCTTCTGTTTGGCTGGCTGTGAAAGAATTGCCTAGCCTTGTTGGCTCACCACATTATAGGGGTAGACACTATGGAAGTGGACTTTCTCTGCCCGCACTCTCTTGATCCAGGAGAATGGGAGTCAAGTCAGGAAGTGTTTTGGTTGATTCTGCTCTGATGGGGTCACCCAAGATGGATCTCATGGCGACCCATTCTAATGCCAAAGTGGAATGCTTCTTCAGTTTCCTCCATGGCCCCCGGAAGGGCGTGTGATTTGGTATATAGAACGCCACCTGGGAAGTTTTGGTGTGGTGGCACCGGATTGGTCGAGTAGAGCATGGTTCGGAGATATGATGTGGCTCCTGCAAGCACCACCTATTCGTTTGCCTCTGTCTTGGGGCCTAATGAGGCAGGGACTGATTCTCCTGGAAGATCTGGCTTCCTTCTCTCTTATGACTTGGCTCTTGAAAGAAAATGGTTAACACTTAACAGATACTCTCTGGCGGTGGTTTTTACTCTGCTTGTAGCACAGAGGAGGAAGACGAACCTGGCATACGTGTGGATTTGGTGCCTTTTCGAGCGATAATGTGACACATGGCAGCTGACCCCTGAAGTGGCCAAGGTGCTGTCCATGCTAGCCTTTCTGCAGGAAGGTCTGGAAAAAAGCCTGTCTTATCTCCCTGAAGGTTCAGGTGGTAGCTTTGACCTGTTTCAGAGGTCCAGTGGCTGGTAAGCCACTAGCCTTAAATCTGGATGCTTTTTGCTCTATCCAAGGGGTTTAGTGTCTGTGTCCTCCCCTCTGATCTGTAGCCAATAAAATTCTTTTTGTATTGTTTTGCCTTTTCAAGGATAAATCTCACATCCGCGATGATGTCGCTTGTTCCTCACCCTTTCCTGAATCCTGCTTGCACTAAAGACAGTTCTCGTTCCAGATATGGTTGTAGTCTCTGCTGGATGATCTTGAGTAGAATCTTGCTGACATGTGGGATCAGAGTGATTGTGCGATAATTTCCACAGCTAGTTGGATCACCTTCCTTCACTATAGGGTTACACACAGAGCCTTGTAAGTATGGCAGTGGCCACATCGATTGCTGTAGTACTTCAGTGGTAATGCCATCAATACCCGGTGCTTTGTTCTTTGATAATGCTTTCAATGTTGCTTTGACTTCTTTTTTCATCACCAATGGTTTCTGATCATAAGGTACAGGTTCAAATGGCTGCTGATCCACTTGATCTTTATGGTATAATGTCTCTGTATATTCTTTCTACCTTTTCTTGATCTTCACAGCACCATTCAACACAGATCCTTGAGCATCTTGTAGCATTCCAGTTCAAGGCTGGAAGTTGCTCTTTAACTCTCGTAGCTTTAGGAAATCTGATCTTGTTCTTCCTCTAATAGTTTCTGATTCTATTTCCTTGCATGTGTCATTGTAGTACTTCTCCTTGTCTTGTCTTGCTGCATGTTGGAAATCTTTTTTTGAGTTCTGTGATTGCCTCTCTTTCTCCTCTGACTTTAGCTTCGCTGTGTTTCTGGGCAGTATTCAGAGTTTTTTGGTCATCCACTTTGGCTGTTATTGATTTTTTTACTTTTTGTAGAGACTTCTCACTTTCTTCGAGCAGAACTCTCTTGATGTCATCCCATGACTTTTCTGGTGCTCTGTCATTTGTATCTAAAGAATGAAATCAATTTCGCAGGCAGTCTTTAAATTCTGGTGGTATATTCTCAAGGTCATATTTTGGTACAGTCATGAGTGATTTGCTCTTTTTCAGCTTTAGCTGGAGTTTGCATGCTAGTAGTTGGTGATCTGTACTACATTCGGCTCCAGGTTTTGTCTTTGTTGATGATGTTGAACTTTTCCAATGTTGACTTCCACAGATGTAGTCAATTTGATTTTTGTACAACCCATTGGGTGAAGTCCATGTGTACAGCCACTGCTTGGGTTGCTGGAAGAAGGTTTTTGAGATGAATAGATCATTCTATCAGTCATTTTCCAGATTCATTTCTGTTGCCAAGTCCATATTTTCCAGCTACTTTGCCTTCTTTATTGTCAGCTTTTGTGTTCCAGTTACCCATGACTATCAGGATATCCTGTTTGCATGCTCTGTCAATTTCAGCTTGCAGTTGTTCATAGAACTGATCCACCTCTTCCTCTTCTGCAGCTGTTGTTGGGACATATACCTGAATAATAGTTGTGGTGCGAGATGTTCCTCATAGATGAATAGAAATTAAGCGTTCACTGTTTACATTGTATTTCATTACAGTTCTTGCAAGTTTCTTCGTAATTATGAATGTAACACCATTTCTTCTTTTTCTTTCATTTCCACCATAGTATATCTTGTGATTATCAGATGCAAAGTGCCCAATGCCAGTCCATTTCAGTTTGCTGACACCCAACAGATCGAATTGTACACATTCCATTTCATTCTTGACCACCGCCAAGTTCCTTTGGTTCACGCTTTGTACTTGCCATATCCCAATGTGTTTATTTATTTATTTATTTAACAATTTTTATATACCGTCTTTCTACAAGTCAAGACGGTTTACATAGAACATTTTTGGCAGTATATTTCAACTGTTTACATGGAACAAGATAACGATGGATACATATGGTAACGAGAATAGCTAATTACAAAGATCAAAGATCAACTATTTACATATGAGTTTACGATGAGCCATATGGTTGTATAATAGAATTTGAGGGTTGCAGAAGGAGTAGGAAGGAAGGAGAAAAGGGTTATGAGCTAAGGTGGAAGGGAGAAATGTTCAAGGAAAAGATTGGTTTTTAACTTCTTTCGGAACTCAGAGTGGTTTGAACAGTTCCGAAGTTCATGAGGAAGGGCATTCCATAAGGATGGAGCATAAAAGGAGAAGGCCCTGTTAACTGTGGATTGTTTGCATTGTCTCTTATTTATAGGGATGGTCAGTAAGTTTTTGGTAATAGAGTGGCGTGTTCTTGTGTTATTGGAGGAGAGAAGGAGAGGGGAGAGGCATGGAGCTGACTCATTGGAAATAATTTTATGTGTAAGAGTGAGGACCTTGAATTTAACTCTGTATTGGATGGGGAGCCAGTGGAGATCGTAGAGGACAGGAGTAATGTGGGAACGTCTAGGGTTGTTAGTTATGAGCCGCGCTATTGTGTTCTGGGCTATTTGGAGCGGTTGAATAGTGTTCTTGGGAAGGCCATGATAGATATGGTTACAGTAATCAAGAGAGGGGATTGTGAGGGCCTGGCAGACAGTACAAAAGGAGTTTGGGCTTAAGAGGGGTTTGAGGTTCCGGAGGGTACGGAGCTTTGCGTATATTATATTAGTGGTTCTCTTTATTTGGTCAGTGAAGGAAAGGTTCTGATCCAGGATAATACCAAGATATTTCACTTGGTTTTTTATAGTAAGTGTGAGATCACCGATAGTAAGAGTGGGAGGTGGGGTATATGCAGGATTGGAAAATACCTGGAGAACCTCAGTCTTGGATTGATTGATTAAGAGGTTATGCTGGGAGAGCCAAGTTTTTAGGCTAGTTAGGCATTCACTCAGTTTAGAAAAGTTAGGGTTAGAAAGGTTAAAAGGGGTGAAGCACATCATGTCGTCTGCATATAGCTGATACTAAATGCCATAGTTTTGGAAGATCTTGCAGACAGGTTGGAGGAAGATATTAAATAAAAGGGCAGAAAGACTAGATCCTTGGGGGACACCTTGTTTTAGGATAAATGGGTGGGAGGTATCGTTTCCAATACAAACCTGTTGGGTTCTGTTATCTAGGTAGGAACGGAACCAGTTCAGGGTTGTGCCTCTGAGTCCTATTTCGTGGAGTCTATTTAGGAGTTGATGGTGAGGGAGGGAGTCAAAAGCAGCTGATAAGTCAAGGAATATGAGAAGACATCCTTGAGAAGGGTTCTGGGTGTGGAGGTATAAGGAATTGAGAAGGGAGGTAAGAAGGGTTTCGACTCCATGGTTCTTTTTAAAACCATGTTGGAATAAGTCGAGGGGGGAGTGATCATCAATATAGTTCTGAAGTTGAGTTTGGACCAGCTTTTCAGTTATTTTAGCCAGGAATGGGATACTAGAGAGAGGTCTGTAAGAAGTAGGAGAAGTTGGGTTGAGTTTTGTTCCTTTTAAGATAGGGCGGATAGTGGCACTCTTAAGAGGTGGTGGTACAGATCCAGTCTGGAGGGATGTTTGAACAATATACAGAATGTATGGGCTGAGAGAACTTCTGGTAGATTTGATCCAGGGGGCAGGGCAAGGGTCAAGGTCAGAGGTTGAGGCATTTAAATCCTTTATGACATTAGATACATTTTCTAATGTAAGGGGGTTAAAATCGTTCCAAAGGTTTGAGGGGGTAGGCTCATGTGGTTGGGTGCTATAGTCAGCAGAAGGTTGGGAATTGTAGTCAGCAGAAGGTTGGGGGTTATTAGTACATAGGGGAGGGAGGAATTTGGAAATCAGGTGGTTGGCTAAGGCTTGTGCAGTTATTTTTGGGGGCTGGTCCTGATGTAAGGTTCGTTAATTAAGGATTTGGTAATAGAGAACAGCTCTCTAGGTTTGTTAAGTGATCGTTGAATAATATTTTCATTATATTCTTTTTTATGGTTGAGGGGTTCAGAGCAGTAAGTTTGGAGTTTAGCTGTATAGACAGTGAGTGCATTAGGGTCTTGAGAGCATCTCCATTTACGTTCAAGACATCTAAGCTCTCTCTTGAGACTTCTCAGATTTGTAGAGAAGCAGGGGGCTCTTCTATGGAGTTTTTGAGGAAGTTGCTTTGGTGGGAGTAGAGAAACTGCAGATAGAATCTCATTCCATTTAGAAATGTGGGACTCTTGGTTCAAGGTCTTATCATATAGTAGGTCAAGAGATGGGATTGTTTGCTCCAGAAAGGTGGCCGCATTGAATTGTTTAAATCTACGGGTATGTTGAGCCCGGAGGGGAAGCTGGTTTCTGTGAGTGGAGTAAGGGAAGGAAAAGAGGATGAGAGCATGATCAGACCAGGGTACAGGTTGAATGGTGTGTGTAACCTGATCAGTGTTTAGAAAGTGTTGTGGGATAAATATAAGGTCAAGGGTGTTTCCTTTGGAATGCGTAGGGTGTTCCAGTATTTGGGAGAAGTGGAGGGCATTCATTGCTTGGAGGAATGTAGAGGATTGTGTTGGAGATGTGGAGTATAAGTTAAAATCACCTAGAATTATGAGAGGGCGTGAGGCAGGTTGGGGGGAGCATGCTGTGTCTAGGATCGTGGAAAGATCAGATGAGTCAGACTGAGGTGCTCGATATAAGAGATGCAGAGATAGCATAGAGTCGGAGACTGTAATAGAGTCCATGCCTATGGTAGAGGTAGATTCAGTAGTAGAGAGTTGTAGATTAGATTTAGATATAATGGCTACACCTCCTCCTCTGCCATGTGCTCTGTTGCATATAGTGATTGAGTATGCTTTGGGGCATAATTGGTTTATTAGGACCATGTCGGTGTCTTGGAACCAGCTTTCAGTAAGGCAAAATATATCAAGGTCATAATCATAAATAAGGTCAGCAAGTAGGGGGATTTTATTTCTCGCTGAGCGAACATTGAGGAGGGCGCATTTGAGAGGGGGATGGGGTAGGTCAGAAAGAGAGTTAGGTGTAAGGTTGGGATTTATAGTGATAGGTTTGAGTTTACAAGTACGGTAGTGGGGGTTATAATGGGTATAAGGAAAATATGGTGGGATGTATAGGTGTCTGGGAGAGTGGATTATTGGAATGGGGGTGTTATGAGTCAGTTAGCGCGTATGAGAAGGTAAGTAAGGAGGTACATAATATGTAGAGGATAGCCCATAAGGTGAATGGGTAGGGGCTAGGCGGGGCCATTCTGGGAGATGTTGGGAGTAGGTAGCACTATAGGATTTGATAAAGTGTGAGAGAGGATAGAATACAGGGATAGTGTTAAAGCTGGAGATAGCGCCTATTGAGAAGGATTGAGTAAGCAACAGTAAATATTACAGTGATTTGGGTACTCTTGTGAAATAACAGCAGTGTAGTCACAGGAATTAGACAAGTTTGATTAAGCAACGGTAAATTACAGTGATTTGGGTACTTTCGTAAGTAATAGCAGTGCAAGTAACAAGAAATTAGATATGTTTGTAGCACAAGTTGTAACCTTATAGCTTGAGCTGTGAAAAATCTTAACATGTAGAAATCTACAGCTTGTTTTGGAGCAAGCAACAATGTATAATAGGCAACAATGTATGTTAGGCAACAATGTATATTAAATGGATGCAATGTAACAAGGTTGCTTACGTTTCATAGGGAGGAATTAATTCATGATGCTGCTGTAGGCTTGTGTGGCTTTAGTTGCTGGGGCCTGAAGGGCAGCTGGATCGCGAGTGGGTAGTGAAGTTGGGAATTTAGAAAGCTGCAACATGTAATTTGGTCCACGTTGGTTGCGGTGTAGATGAAGAGTTGGAGATTCGTCAGCAGAACGCTAGGGCTGTACTGAGGTCCATGCCTAAGGGCCATGCCAAAGGGCCCTCTGGTGAGGCCCTCAGGCGCGGGCCCGCCGGTCGGCGCTGCTTTTAATTCTTCCCGCCGTCTGCCCCGATTGGCCAGCTGCTCCTGGGGGGTGATGCGATGCTCCGGCTCGCTTGATCCCCGCCGGGAGAGCCGGAGTGTTGCAGGAGCTAAAGGGCTTTGCTCCTGGTCGCCGCTGCTTTTAATTCTTCCCGCCATCTGCCCCGATTGGCCAGCTGCTCCTGGGGGATGGTGCAATGCTCCGGCTCGTTTGATCCCCACCGGGAGAGCAGAAGGAGAGCCGGAGTGTTGCAGGAGCTAAGGGGCTTTGCTCCTGGTCGGCGCTGCTTTTAATTCTTCCCGCCGTCTGCCCCGATTGGCCAGCTGCTCCTGGGGGGTGGTGCGATGCTCCGGCTTGCTCGATCCCCGCTGGGAGAGCAGAAGGAGAGCCGGAATGTTGCAGGAGCTAAATATATGCTAGAGAGACGATGCAGCTTTTGACCTTTAACACAATCACTAGATTAAAAGGATAAAATACAGATGGGGTTCTCCTTTTGCCCTCTTCTTTGAACTGTAAAACAAGGTTTATTGTATTTCTGATTTAGAATGTCTGGACTTAATAGAAGAATTTTCTGGGTCTCCTCAGAGCAAAGAGGAGGTATCGGAGAACCAACATAGTCTGGAATGGAAGATCTATACTCCAAAGCAGAGGAAGGTACCACGAAGTTTCAAGGAGCTCTGAAATCGGTGCACTACTCCAGAGAACAAAGATGGACACTTCAAGACCGGTGTAATGAAGTATTTCACCCTTGTGCACTTGCAACTGAGGGAAACATATGGACAGAGACTGACAAGTCCCGGAGTTTGGTTTTAATATGGGGAGTTCAGAGAAATTCGGGTTTCGTTGGACGTAAAATAGATGTTCAAAAATTAAAAGAGAGAACCATCGTGCAGTTTCTAATGCCAAAATATTATTAGTTATAAATTATTTTGGTGTTAGAAACTGTGCTGTGGTCTTTTCTTTTTGTCCCGTGGCATGTGAGCACTTTACATCACCATTGTGTTTTGCAGAATATATGTTTACAGGTGTCAGTATGTTTTTGATCTTAGAGTGCCAATCTAAATAATTAAACAGCTACAGATTTTTCTACATTTTAATTATATAGACTGGGAATATGTTTCTTTCCATTTTTTTTAGCAAAGTCATTGAATAAGAACCTCTGCTCCCTCTTTGAGTATCTTGGAGGTGCCAGCTCATCCCTTGCTTGTTTGATATACTGGTGTCCTATCCAACTAGTGTTTTTCTTAAGATAACCATTATGAATATGCAGATATGCAATTAATGTGCAAATATGCCCCACCCCTCCAGACCAAATGAAGCAGTCAGACTACATCCATGGATGTTCAAGCAGTATTTGGGAATTTTTTTATTCTTTGCCTCAACTCTGATTTTTCTGTTTATTTTGTTTAGAGGGCATAATTGGAATGGATGATGGCCCAGGATGAATGTGGCTTGCTTGACATAGTAGAATGGGCTGATGAAAGGGGAGAGTTAGGTTGGCATGTTATTGGATGGTGCCCCTGGTTATTCTATGGATTAATCTGAAGGGGGGAGGGAAAGGAAGGAATTTAGAGGTCTTTTTGACTGGTATTTATGTGAATGGGAGTTTGGAGAGGGAGGGTAGGTGTGGGGAGAAAACTGGGAGATAGGGAATAACGAATGAGGTGATCATATTTGAAGTGCCTGAATGTAACTTCCTTAAGTGCCTGAATGTAACTTCCTTAAGTGCCTAGCTGCTACCCACTACAGCAGCTAGGAAAAAACTATAATTATTCAAAATTGTTAAAGGACGAGAAGGTTGTGAGAAATTGCAAGAGGACCTTGATGAATTGGAAGACTGGACATCCAAATTGCAGATGAAATTTATTGTGGGCAAGTGCAAAGTTATACACCTAGGAAAGAACAATCCAAACTCTGGTTGCATGATCCAAAGTTCCATATTAGGAACCACCACCCAGAAAAAAGATTTAAGCGTCATCATGGATAATATGTTAAAACCCTCTGCCCAATGTGCAGCAGCAGTCAAAAAAGCAAATGGAATGCTAGGAATCATAAGAAAAGGAATGGAGAATAAAACCAAGGATATTATAATGCCTCTGTATCATTCCATGGTATGACCACAACTTGAATATTGTGTGCAGTTCTAGTCACCATATCTTAAAAAGGATATGGCAGAATTAGAAAAGGTACTGAGAAGAGCGACAAAAATGGTAAAGGGGATGGAAGGCCTCAAAGGTTAGAGCTCTTCAGCTTGGAAAAGAGGTCTATAAATTAATGAATGGAGTAGAACTGGTAAACGTAGATAGGTTGTGTACTCCATCAAAAATTAGAAAGACTAGGGGCACACAATGAAGAGTATTCAAAATCTGGTATTTGTTACCTTAGGATATAGTAAAAGCTGTTAGTGTAGCTGGGTTTAAAAAAGGTTTGGCCACATTTTTGGAGGGAAGGTCTGTAAACCATTATTAAAGAGGACCCGGGAAATCCTCTGTGTACCCTGGGACAAGCATTGAGGAACCTATGTATCTTTTTGGGAACCTTCCAGGTACTTGTTACCTGGATTGGCCACTATTGGAAACAGGATACAGGGCTTGATGGACCTTGGACTGATCCAGTGTGACATTTCTTATGTTCTTTGTAGTTGTAGTCCTGAATTTTGGTACCAGATTGTGGTATCTGTGCTATACAAAGTGGAGTACGATGACCAGGTTAGCAACCTTGAATGTTTGAGACTTCAATTTTCCGATAAAAAGGAAGAGGGTAGTAATCTACCTAAAGAAAGCAAGGGCAGAGATTATTTTTCTGCAGAAGGCTCATGTTTTTGTTGTGGAGCACTTGAAATTAAAGGGGAGGGCAGGTTTACTCTACTGCTTATCCAGCACGGAAACAGGGGGTAGCTATTCTGTTCGTTGAAAAATCTGGGTTTCAATTAGAAGCAAATAACTAACAAACAGGGTAGGTACCTTAATTTTACTAGGTTGTTAGGGGTTGTTTATATGCCAAATATGTGAGCGCCTATTTTCTTTTAGGTTTTAAAATATTGAGTCATAACATAATTGGATCCATCTATTTGGCAGGGAATTTCAATTGTACTATTCATCCAGGGTTTCATTCTAGGGATAAAGTGAGGGATGTAGTCAGTTCCCAACAACTGGAAAGCTCTGTCGACCAATGGGGCTTTGTTGGCGTTTAGCATTGGCTTCACCTTGGGGAACGAGATTATTTGTTTTACTCCACCAGGCATGATTCATGTTCCAGGATAGATTTCTGGTTCCTGCCACATAATTTAAAAGTGGGTGTGAAAAGATGTGTGATAAACACTGTAGTTATATCAGATAATGGAATGGTACCTTTGGACTTTGACTCAGATAGGTGTATAGATAAGCTCCTATTAAAGAACCCAATTTTTAGCAAACTTGCAGACACTCTAGAAAATATTCCTGCAATTTAATTTTACTCCCAAGACTAATGTATTTGTTATGGGACACAGCTAAGGCTGTATTAAGAGAACATGCCACCTCAATTGCTTTGGCAATAAAAACAACAGAAATTAAACAAGTATAACTCCCTTTCTGCTGAGCTAACTATACTTGAGAAGTCCCACAAACATCATCATGGGGGGAAAGACTCACGCTTGCTTAATTGCTGTGTAGAGGGAAATAAATGCCCTAGATATGGAACAAATTACTAACTAAAGCTATGCAGAGGACTAAAAGGCACTTCTATGAGCCTCGAATAAAGTGAGTAAGCTCTTATTGTGGCAGTTAAATAAGATAAAAAAATAAGAGACATATTCTGAAAATTAAGGATGATATGGGTATTGAGCAAGTGAATCTGAACAGATGGCAGAGAGTTTTGCCAAGTATTATAGCCAGCTGTACTCTGCTCAAGCTTTAGTGGTTGTGCACCAGCTGGAGGAATGGGTGAGAGCACGAAACCTCCCACAACTGGAAGAATCCCAGAAGGAGCAGCTCGATAGATTTTTAGAAGGGGAGATTGATAAGATTATTAAAGAACTAAAATATAATAAGACGGAGGGGCAAGATTTACTACCTGCAGAGTTATATAAATGTTGTTTGGAGAGATTTACTCCTTTATTAATTAGGGCCGTCAAAGAAATTGGGAATTCCCAAGCTCTTTCTAAATCCTTTTACACCACCACTATCATGGTAATTCATAAGGAGGGCTGTGATGCCATTCTTTGTAGTAACTATCCACCAATTTCTTTGTTGGACAATGATTACAAGATCCTGACAAAAATTTTAAGCCACTGTATATAAAGGGTCATACACAATCTAGTACGCAGTGACCAAATGGGTTTCATAAAGAACTGGTATGGTGCTGATAATATCAGAAGGCTAATAAATATCATACTGAATTTGTGAGATAGGAAGGGTTCTTATGCTGTTCTCTCATTGGATGTGGAAAAGGCCTTTGACACAATTAAGTGGCTATACTGTATTTGTTTAAGGTATTAAAAGGATTTAGTTTTGGTCATTTATTTTTGTCAGTGGGTTGAAGCTATTTATATTCAATCCACGGCCTCAGTAATGGCCATTGGCCATTTGTTAGGTTTGTTTAGGTTAGGCAGAGGGACTAGACAGGGTTGTCCAATGTCATCACTCATTTGCTTTGGCAATTGAGCCCCTTGGTTGCAAGACGAGAGCTAAAGTTTCAAGTTCGGGAATCTCCATAGGGGATTAAGCCCATGTCATCTCTCTCTCTGCTGACGACACATTGATTGTCATGAAAGATCCTAACATGCCCATTCCCCCTTTAATGGATCTAATAAGAGCATTTAGCATTATGTCGGGATATACAGTCAATTTCCAATAATTGGCCCTGCTACTCATAAGGCATAGGGATGGAATATTTGAAGATCTGCGAGGGTTATTTGAGTTCAGAGATTGTAGAGAAAATTAAGAATTTGGGAGTAGCTATCCCTTCAGTGCTTTCACAGTTGTATAAACGTTGAGTCAACCTTAGAAAACATTAAGAAGGAAGTGCATAAATGCAAGACAAGTTTGTCTTTGGGTTAGAGCTTATAAATGTACTAAAGATGTTTATTTTGTTCAAGTTGCTCTTCCTTTTTACACGATTGCCAATTTCCATACCGGGCATTTCTTTCAGGGAGAATGGAAGTGCTTCATTTGTTTTATTTGGCAGGGCAAAAAACCTCAGCTGGCATTTTAGATCCTTTCTACCCCTGTAGAATTAGGAGGAGAAGGGCTTCCAGCTATTTTCTTATATTATTATAGGACGTGTTTGTGGGCTATTAAATATTGGCTACAGCCTGTGTTAGAATGGAAGTAATGTGGCTCCAACCCATTCCATTATCTGTGCACATTTTTTCTAGTCAGGCTTAGCTGAAACCACAGATGCAGGACCACCTTTCTCTTGCCAGGATATGTAAATGAAACTCCATGACCTCTCCTTTGTGCTGGCGAGGCTGTGGGTTAAATGGCAATTTTGATCACTAGTGATGGAATTGCCCTCTCATAAGCCCATACTGGAGGGAAATACAAAAATTTATAAGGGCGCCATTAAATGGGGTTACCTTTATCCTATGAAGTTTTAGTTTTGGGAAGGGGGGATGGTTTGTATCTTCCATTGATGATCTGCAACTCTTTCGCTGTCTGTCGTTAGCTGCATGATATGAATTAGACAGACACTGGAAGGACTCTGCACTACCTACAGAAGAGATAATGGATATGCAAAGTAGATGATATTTTTGTTATGAAAAAATTGACATTTCTGGTGAGAAATAAATAGCTCTAATTCAATTGTGTTAGAGCCCCATACATATCTTTTACAGGGAAATAGCTAATTTCATTGTTTACGTATATCACCTTTCCCCACGTTCTTTCTTTTTTTCTTTCTTTTTTTTCTGGCCTTTTCAGATTTTTTTAATGCTCTTTTATGTTGTTTTGTGTTACCTGCTCCATTTGAAACCCTGAGTTATCTTCCTTAGGTGGGTGATTTATGGAGCTTGGAATATGTGTGTTGAAATTGGGAATAGGGACTGGAAATGTATTTTTAACTTCTCTGCTCTAGTTTTTTTTTTTTTTTGGAACAACTGTATCTATGTGATATATTGCGATTGGGCTCCTTCCAGCTTAGGGGTGGGAGGACGGTTATGGGTATGGGAAGTAAAAAAAAAAAAAAAAAAAATCTTCCCCCAAATAACCCCCCTCCTCCGTTTTGCATTTATGTTTATGCTTATACTTCTGGAGCGTTAAGTGGATGTTCTTTAAACATTTTGAGATTGTGTTCATGTCTTTTGTTGCACTGCTGGTTATGATTGCATAATAAAGAGATTATAAAAAAAGAAAGCAAAAAAAGTTGAGGAAGAGAAAAACTGGAAGAATATATGGTTATTGTATCTATTTTTAAAGTCTATTCACTGATCGTCTTTCTTTTCCTATATTAAATTCACATGCCTTGCAATCTGTTTTATATCTTTAACACTCTAAAGCCCATCTGATCTCTTATGGCTTCAGTACCCGAATTCCAGATTTTGAAAAGTCTATGGACAAAAGTTATTGTGCTTGATAAAAGGGAACAGGGATCTTCAAAACTACTTGCATGAATTTCAGGAGATTATGCATCAAAACATTAGAAATTATGTACAATTATGCAAAAGTAATTGCTGTCATTTTTTACAGAATATGTTTAAATAGAATATGATAAATGTTTTTCAGGGACTGGGGCCAGTGTTTGTGTATGTGTTGCCACAAGGATGAGGGGTGTGTATGCTTCTGCAGAATACAGGAGTGTACAATATGCATGAGTATGCTATGGCACAAACGAGGGGCACAGTGTATGTGGTGCTATAGGGAGGAGAGAGCAATATAATATGAAGGGGTGAGAGGGTGATACCTTCCCCATCAGTGACCCTTCTCTCCTCATTCCCTATTAGGTTGTTCTTTAACTGAACATGCACTCCTTTCTCCCCCATTCCCCATCAGATCCTGCTTTGGCCTGCTACTTCCCATTCTTTTGTGATACCCTCCCTAGATAAAGGGCCCTACTTGCCCCTATCAAGAGTCCCACCATGTCCCATCAAAGTCCCCTCCTCTGAGTGTCCTGCTATCCCCCACCCAGTCTACTCCTTCCAGGCAATCTGCCCCTCCTTTCTCTCACTCTGTTCCTCTTGATACTTCCTCCTGGCATGCTTTGGCCAGAGCTACTTCTTGGGCTGCTCTGGGCTCCCCTCTCTCACATATATGGCACAGATTTTTAACCTGGCAGCAGCATCTCCTTGGGAAGCCCCGGATCCTGCCTTTCTCTAGGAACAATCAGGAAGTCAATCCTCAGATATGGGTGACGGCACCGATGGAACCCACACAGAGCATTTCCCCAGCTTTCAAAGAAAGCCTTTGGGACATGCTCCACACATGCATGGTCCCCTTCCCGCCCAAGGGTGCCATCTTGCTCAGTCTCCTTTTTTCCGCGGAGCCCAATGGACGTCTGTCCAATTTCCCCAGAAAATCTCCTTGCTATATTCCTTAATTAACTGTTCCTGGTTTGTGTACCAGTTCCTCCTCCCACCTCGAGCCGGTGCCGGGCTCGGCACTGTTCTTGGCTCCTTTTCCCTTTGTTTGATCGAGGCTTGCCTCGACTGGTGTTTGTGCCCTTTTTCACCTTAGGCCGTTGACCCCCAGTTGGGTATTCCCCAACATGTCCCCTAGTGAGTTCAAGAAATGTGACCACTGCAGTCAAACTATGTTTGTCTCCGACACCCATGACTGCTGCCTACGCTGCCTGGGACTGGATCATGATAGTACTTCCTGTGACCTGTGCCAGGCCATGACGCCTAAAACCAATAAAAAGAGGTTAGAGTTACAGGAGAAACTATTCCTCAGGTCCGATTCGGCAGCGGCCTCCCGGATGTTGAGTTTCAAGCCCAGCACTTCCCGGGAGGGCTGAGCATCCTTGGAGTCCTGCGGCAGCAGCTCCTCCAGAAAGACCTTGGACCCCGAGCAGAAAAAAGAAAAAATCCTTGAGGTCCATCGAGGTTCTACCAGAGAAACCCAGTAAGACTGCCCGGAGGGACTCAGGCAACTGAGAAACGTCCCACCAAGGTCCTCAAGAAGGATGCCTTGGCCGGCGGAGACAGTGCGAGGATCCTCAAGGCTGTAGACCTTATGGAGGATGCACTCACAAGAGTGCCGCACTGCAGCCCGAGATCCTCGGTGCATGCACCGAAAGCTGTGGAGCCTTCTGGCTTGGAATCCAGAATGGCAGTCAAGGAGCAGGACATTACTGATATCCGGGCAGCAGGCAATGATGACAGGTTCGTTTGCATCATCTGCTCTGATGACTGGGCCCCTGACTGCAGGTGAGTCCCTGGTCATCGAACCGAGCTCTGAGTGCCACCAGTCTTGGGTAAGCCCTTGGCTAAGGTCGAGGTCCTGGTCCCGGTCCCATTCCTCAGGCATTCGGTCGTCCACAGCCGGTTTCCAAGACTCAGACTCTAGGTCCTCGGGAGGGCCTTGACCATTCGGCGTGGGCCTTGAGCCAAGGAGTTGCAGGGCCTCAGACTCATCCCCCCCCCCTCGACGCAAAGTGGAAGACAGATGACGAGGCTTCCACAGAAACCAGATGGCACCGAGACGTCCCCTGGGACCTGTCTCCCCCAGTGCCCCAACCCCATTTTCCTCCGGAGGATGTGGCCTTCCATGACTTTGTCAGGGATATGGCCAGAGCCCTCTCGGTGAAAACAGAGTTGGAGGAGGACCCATGCACCGAGGAACTGGTGATCCTCCACTTCGAGCCTCCACCCAAGGAAACTCTCATGGGGCCAGTCCAGTCAATCCTTGAGCAGCTACTATTTCATATGTGGGAGACCCCGGCATTGGTGCCAGTGGTCAGCCGACGCCTCAGCGCCATATACTGAGTCAGGAAGGGGTCGGGGTTCCACAAGCCCTAACTCTCGCATAACTGAATGGATATCGAGTCAACCATGCAAAAACTCAAAAGCCAGAAGACTTACTCTTCTGTCCTCTCTGGCAGAGATGCTAGAGCCCTCGATGCTCTTCGATGCAAATGTTATCAGGGCTCAATGCTGGGGTGTCGAATCCAGGTCTGTGAGCTATACATAGGCATGTACTTGAAGGCCCTGACCCAGGAGTTGTCCGGGTTCTCAGCAGGGCTGGCCGGGGAACCTCTCCATTGGTTCCAAGCTATGACTTCCAGGATCAAGGACTGGTCAAAGTTTTTCTCCCATGCGGCCTATGATGGATTCGAGTCAATGGTTCGAGTAGCAGTGGCCAACATCAGGGCTCCATGCCAGGCCTGGCTACAATCCTTGGACCTCAAGCAGTGGGTCCAGGACAAGCTCTCGATGTCCCCTGCACCGATGAGAACTTGTTCGGCAAATCCATGGCCGACAAGGCAGCTGAGATAGAAGCTGAGATGGTGACCCGCCAGAGGCATTCAAAGAAGATCTCTTCCTTTCCCTGCAAAAAACCCTTGGGGAAAAGGGGCACTTCCAACAGAGTCACCGATACCAGTCCTCCTCGGGCCAACAGCAGGGTTCTCACCCTTAGGGGCAGGGCCAGGGAGCTCAGAAGCCCAAGGCTCAGAATTCCCAGGCCCCGGCTGCAGCCCAACCAGGGAGCTTTTGGCTCCCAGGGCAGGGTCTCCCCTCCCCCGGGAGACCATCACCAGCTCACAGGGGGCTGCCTGGCACTCTTTGCACACAGGGGGGTCAAGGTCACCTCAGACCAGTGGATGTTGCAGGTGGTAAAGGATGGATACCTCCTCCACTTATAACACCCAAGTTCTTTCCAGGAGAGCAAGTGTGACCTCTCCTTCACCAAACCCTTCTGCTCTCAGAGCTCGCAGGTCTGCTCAGGGACAATGCAGTGGAGCCTCTCTACAAGCATCTGTGGGGAAAGGCCTTCTACTCAAGGTACTTCCTTGTCCCCAAAAGAATAATGGGAGGCTTCAGGCCCATACTGGACCTGCGAAACTTAAATACGTTTCTGATGAGGGAGAAATTCAAAATGCTCTCCCTTGGAACACTGCTGCCTTGTCTCTGCCAGAGAGATTGGCTGTGCTCCCTGGACCTAAAGGATGCATACTCTCACATCCTGATCCACCTCTCCCACAGACAGTACCTATGGTTTGTGATGAGAGGAGGGCACTACCAGTACAGGGTGCTACCCTTCAGACTGGCCCCCTCATCGAGGGTCTTCACCAAGTGCCTGATGGTGGTAGTCGCCCACCTGTGCCTTCAAGGGGCTTTCGTCTTTCCCTACCTAGATGACTGGCTCATCAGGGGTAGTAAGGCATCTGAGGTCAGTCAGGCTGCAGAGTGTGCAACCCTCGTACTTCAGCACCTGGGATTCGTTATCAGCTATCCCAAATCCCTTCTCTCTCCAACCCAAAGCCTGGAGTTCATAGGGGCACAGTTGGACACGTTACACGTCAAGGCATTTTCTGATGTAAAGCATGTTTTACACACCCAAATGGCTATTGTAAACGTGCATAGGGTCTATTTATTTATTTATTTAACTGTATTTATATCCCGCTTTTCTCCGGGTCAAAGCGGTGCAACATTGAGTGGGGGGGGGGGGGTGGACAATAATCAACTTCTGGGGTTGTGGGCTATCACCAGGTGTCCAACATTAATGATTTTAACAAATAATTGGGACATAGACATAGATGTTGTGTTACAGTCTCTTAGAACATGTGTTCATGGGGGTGAAATAGGGGGGTTGGGGGGTAGTCAGTGGTGGGTGTTTGTTTCTGGTACGAGGTATTCCTGGAATAGGGCGGTTTTTAGTTGTTTCCTGAATGATGAGGGATCTCCATTGCTTCTGATGTGACTTGGTAGAGAGTTCCAGAGGGTTGGAGCATATAGTTCGAAGGCTCTGTTGCAGGTCCGTTGATTGCATTTGGTTTGTTTATGCGGGATGGTGAGGGAGTTGTTGGTGGTTTGTCTGGTTGTTCTGTTGTGGGTTGGTCGGGGTAGTAGTGTGCGGAGCTGGGAAGTCTGAGTCTGGTAGAGAGCTTTATGAGTAAGTAGGGCGGCTTTGTATTTGTTTCTTGCTTCGAGGGGGAGTATGTGTAGCTCCCTCAGGACAGGGGTGATGTGGTCTCATTTTTTTGCTTTCTGGATAATCCTTGCTGTGGTATTTAAGGCAGTTCGGAGTGGGTTGGTGTGGGTGGCTGGTAGTCCGTGGTAGATAATATTGCAGTCTATATGAATACAAGTACGCATGAGAATAATAGCACACATACTTTACATAATCTGCGCATAGGCGTTCCTGAGGACATAGTTTGGGTAGAGATAACACACAGTTGCAGCATGCACATGAACACCTTAGCAACTTCGGAGCTAGTGCAAATTATATGAGAGACTTTGTGTGATATCAGGGATAGTTCTGAAAGCCTATTTTATAATGTCCTGTAGGCATCTATGTTCACTTTAATTACATTTTGCGGAGGCAACATGTTATGTTATTAACACCATAATGTTATTGTTGTTAAGTGCCGTTGAGTTGGTGTCAACTCTTGGCGACCCTCTGGATAGTTGACCTAAACTTTGTTCAGTCTTCAGCCAAGCGGCTCATTGTTGATAGAGTTGATGGAAGGGCAGACTGGAAAGGCTGTATGGTCTTTATCTGCCATCAAGTTTCTCTGTTTCTATTTGATATATTGCACTTTGTGCACCACGCTGGTGTCTATGGTACTAGCACAACTAGGGAAACAAACACAAACAACCAGCAACACAAAACTGATTTATCGATCTAAAATGAAACGAAAAGAAATTAAAATTCTCATAAAAACAATCGGACACAAAAGGAAAACGATAACACAGGTACACTAAAAAAATTTTTTTTTAAACTGCCTCTAATGTTTCGATTGATTTTTACGTTTTTTGGTGCGCTGAATCCAAATCTGGTAACCAATTTGCTCCATCACGTACAGATTTTTTGCTACATTGGGTTAGCAGTTTGAGGTGAACGTTTCAGATTGAGTGCGATCGAGATAAACGTTTCTTGGATGAATTCTTTATACTAATTGTTTAGTAGTTATTCAAATAAGAATAAAGAAAATTGTAACAAGGCAGCACATAAGAATAGAGTAATGTCAACAAAACACACTGTGATGGTAGCAAAATTGTCTGCTCTTAAAACAGCCACATACATGTGCACAAACATTGAGCATATAAGAGCGAGGTTAGACACAAAGCAAAGCAAAGAAATGTGCAAAAAATGTTGTACAGGTATGTATGTAAGAATAGAAAACGCAAACCGCACCATTGCAATACATGAAGACAAACACCCGATGGTGTGAAAATAAAATTCTAATAAATGAGATCCGACACTGTGGTAATAACTAGCAAATTTTTATTTCAAAGTTTAGTAAAAACACGATATTTGTCAACACAGTTTAGATTTTAAAGTCATTCTTGGGTCAATCAATCTCCTGGTGGGCCCGTTTCTTCTTCCCCCGAATGCTTCTCTTGGTGCGCTGCTTGGCGTATTTTTCATCTGGGGTTTCCCGCAGCAGCAACCAGCAGAAATCAGCCATCATAGTGGTGTTCCATCTTCCTTGGTACCTTCTCTCTGCGTCCTTGATGTCCTGGTGAAACCTTTCACCTTGTTCTTCACTGTACGCCCCCAAGTTTTCGGGAAAGTAGTTCACATGGGAGTGCAAGAAATGGACTTTCAGGCTCATGTTACAGCCTTGTTCTTTGAAGGCATTGAGCATCCTGGCAACAATATCCTTATAGTTCTCATCCCGCCTGTTCCCCAAGAATTTGAGAACAACATCCTTGAAGGAATCCCAGGCTTCTTTTTCCTTCTCAGACATCGTTTCAGCGAATGCTCCATCTGAAATGAGTTTCCTTATATCATTGCCAACCAACACTCCTTCCTTTAGCTTTGCTTCAGAAAGTCGGGGAAACTTTGAGCAAAGGTACCGAAAGCACTCACCATCTTTTGGAAGGGACTTGATGAATTGCTTAATGAGACCCAACTTAATGTGGAGAGGTGGTAATAAAATTTTATCACGAGGTACCAAGCTCTCATGAAGAACATTTTACTCACCGGGTCTCAAATACTCCCGAATTGGCCAGTCTTTTTTCCCCCAGTGTAGGTCGCGGGCCCGGCTATCCCACAAGCAAAGGAAGCAGGGATATTTGGTGAAACCAGATTGCTGCCCTAATAGCATGGATAGAATTTTAAAGTCTCCACAAATCATCCACTTATGCTCATCATAACGAATCTTCTGAAGAATCAGGGCCAAATTCTCGTATTTTTCTTGGAGAATAACAGAGTGAGCAATAGGAACTGAAGCGAATGTGTTGCCATTATGAAGAAGAACACCTTTTATGCTGTCTTTTGACGAATCAATGAACAGCCGCCATTCAGCAGGATCATACTTGAGTTTAAACTTTTCCATCACTCCGTATATATCGTTGCAAAATACCAAATCTTCCTCTTTGCTGAAATACTTCAAAAATTATGTCTCGCGGTTGCGGTACCAATAAAAAGTTGTTCCTGGTGAGAATAGATTTTTCTGTTTAAGCCGAGAACCTAGCAGTTGGGCAGCATCTTTTGGGAGTCCTAAATCCCGGACTAAATCATTCAATTCAGCTTGAGAGAAAAGTTCAGGTTTCGGATCTGGTTCAGTTTCAAACTCGGAAGTACTGGACTCATCGGGAAAAGCCATCTGATGAGTCTCATCATGATCAGAACCGTCCACACAAATATGATCCAAAGATTTTGGTGGTTCAGGCACAGGTACTTCATTGCTATGAGGCATAGGCCTAATTGCTGAGGGAAGGTTGGGGTAACTTATTACGTTCTTATTTTTTAAGTTGTATCCCTTCACAATGCAAGAGCAAAAATAGCAGTCACTGCTGTGGTCTCTTTGTTCACGCCACATCATAGGTATTCCGAAACGAAATGCTTGTTTTTTACCTTTCATCCATAAGCGTAGATCTTCCTCACATGTCTTGCACACTTTGTGAGGAGCCCACGGTTTGTCTTGATCGCCTAACTTCAAACCGAAATAGGCGAAATATACTTTTTTAATAAATGCAGAAATGTTCCTCTGCCGCTTTTTCACGGTATATTCCCCACAAATAAAACAAAAACTGTCCGGAGAGTTGACGCAACCTCTGGCTCTGTGAGCCATCACAAATACACAGCACTGCAAACTACAACTATAGTGAACCACTTCGGAATAAAGCTGGATTACAACTGAGCAAACAAAAGGTAATAATGAACTTGCAAGAAACTGAAATTTGACAGGAACGTTCATGTCGCAACCACCGTGTTTGAGCGAGCGAACGAGGCGAGGCGAACAGGAAAGAACATGCGCCAGCGCGAGTACTGGATTTAGCCCCCCGCCTCCCAATTGTCCTGTTAATGTATAAAATGAATACAAAACACTCTAAAATATCATGAGGGAGTGTTTCTAGTTAGTTAACCATTACAACCTCTATTTTGGGCCAAGAAAATAAACTGCAGTCGGCTAAAAAGAAATTATGTGAACATTCCTTATATGGGTAAGAAATCTAATTTTGCAAGAAAACGTGACGTGATGGAACATTTTGGCTATTTTTCCTGGATTCAGCACCCCAAAATCTATAGGAATCAGTTGCAAAACTGGAGGCAATTTTTTGGTAGTGTACCTGTGTAATCGACTAAACAGATACAGCATTTCCCACCCGCCAGAGCCCAGTCTGTTTATAAACTGCAAAACAAAATCCATGTTTTTATACCCTTACATTTTCTAAAGAATACATGCACTGCCTCCATTGTATGCAAGTTCATTTATGAATATTCATTAAGGATAAGTTGAAGGTTCCCCCCCCCTCCGAATTTTGGGGAGCAGTTTATCATGGCTGAGCCTCTAGAGAAGTGCGTCCTTCAGCGGAATAGGGAAGGGGAGGGGGCACACGAGAAGAGCGAGCAACGAGTGGCAGATGGTTGCTGCTAGCAGTCAATTCCTACCTGCAACATGGTAGATGCAGGGATGGGAAGGCTGATGGCAGCATTTTGGTGGGTGCAGGGGATGGGGTGGTGCAAGCCACATTCTGGTTGTCTGCTCATGATCCTCTGTTTCTTGACTGCTTTCTGGGGCTTGTGTGAGATGCAAGTTCGAGTCTGGGGTTGAAGAATTTGGACACTGCTGGTCTCGGCAGTATTTGGAGCAGTGTGCAGGCAGGCATGCACCATAACACTGTGTGTGAGGCCCCCTGAGCTGGATGGTTCACTGACAGGTCCTACTGAGGAATGGAGGAGGGCATTCTTCTGAGCCTGTCAATGGGGTTGAGGATTGGTACTGGGAGAGAAGGTGGGGCTTGCACTCCTGCTAACCTAGGCTCTAACCAGCCGTTTGCCAGTTGCTGGAGAGGTTTGCTGCCCATTGACACGTGCCTCCCAGCTTCCT
This sequence comes from Ichthyophis bannanicus, assembly GCA_033557465.1. Lineage (NCBI taxonomy): Eukaryota > Metazoa > Chordata > Amphibia > Gymnophiona > Ichthyophiidae > Ichthyophis > Ichthyophis bannanicus. The sequence continues at coordinate 513,792,025 of CM066031.1, read as the reverse complement.
TCAGGGTGACTCGCAGGTCCATCCTTACCCACTCGGACTTCTGCTACCCCGAGCGCCATTCAGCTGCTTGCCAAGTGTTGGGAGATTTACAGCTCAACTGCATATTCTTCCCTGTGTCTTCCACGTGGCTCTGGGGGCCACTTTGGTCTACTCGGGCTTCTGCTTCTGATACCCTGGGCTCCATCTAGCCACATGTCAGAAGGCTCTCTCAATATCGTATTGAAGCAGGTTTGTATTTTTTTCTTCTCTATTTCCTATGGCTCTACTGCACTTTCTATTCCTGAGGGGTAAGTCCCCTCCCCATTCTTTTTTTCTTTCTTCAAACTTTTTCACACTACCCAGTCTCTACTTTTTTTTACCTCTCCAGCCATTTTGTTTTCTATTCTGTCCTCTGTTCTTGAGCTTCAATGTTTTCTTGCTCTCATTTAGCCATCTCCATACTCTCTCAGAGCATCTCATTCTTACCCACTGTTATGTCTTTTCTTATTTATTTATTTAATTGCTTTTCTATACCGCACTATTTATTATCAGCGCGGTTTACAGGAAACGTATTTGTGCAAAGAGGGCAGTTCAATGCACTTACAATAAACAGGGTAATAAACATGGATAACAGGTTAACGGGTAACAACTATTTACAATTTAGTATGCAGGCTTTTACACCTATCTTGTTAGTAAGTACAGTTGATACGGCAATGACATACTGTAAATTAAATAGAGGTGGGTTCGGAAGGCAGTGGTGTCGTGGGTATGGGGCTCGTGTGGAGAGAGTTGGACGTGAGTGAAGGTGGCTGAGAGCTGTCATTTGAGATGGAGAAGTACTGGGTAAATAGGTGACGTTTCAATGCTTTCCTAAATTGAAGAAGGTTGTTGATGGCGCGGATGTCAGGTGGGTGTTGTCTCCATACTGTCCTACTCCTTCTCCTTAGCTGGGGTATCAATCTGAATCCTGGCCCTGCAAGGCAACTCTCACCACACCAGTGCAGATCAAACCACAACCCTCTATTTTATTTGCATCCCTCTCCTCTTCACTCTTCTCTCCTTTTCTCATGTGCCCTCTGGAATGTCCACTCTATCTCTAACAAACTTGCCTACATTCACAACCACTTTGTCTTTCATACTCTGCAGTTTCTTTCCCTTGAAGACTCTGCCTCAGTTGCTGTCCTCTGTATCTTTTCTCTCATATACCTCACCCCATTGGCTATGGCAGTGGTGTTGGGCTAGCTAACTTCTCCTTCAGGTAGGTTTCAACCCCTTAATCCACCTCAGTCTCCCTTCCTGTCTTCTTCTGACGTCCACTCCACTGCTTCTCCAGATAGCTGTCATTCATTGACCCTCTGTCAAATTCCCCTCTTCCTTCTTCAATTAATTTGACTGCTGGCTTTCCCTTCTTTCTTGTACCATCTTCCCCTTCCCTTTTTCTTGGGACTTAAACATTCATGTTCATGGACCCCTCTGATTCTTATACCTCAAACATCTTGCTTTAACTTCTTCATTCAATCTCCAGCTACCGTATGTTCTACCTTACCTGCTCACTAGCCTGGCTACTGCCTCAACCTTATTTTTTTCTTGCTCACTCTCAGACCTCTCCATCCACCCGTCCCACAGTTTAGTCAAATCGCCACAATCATGTTTAGGAATATTCAGGCTGTTGATCCTCACCCTTTCTCTACCACTCTCATCTCTTCTCTCATCCACTGTTATCTGAATCTGTTGATAATGTAGGCTCTTTCTATAATAATAAACTCTCCTCTGTTTTGGACATACTCACTCCTCACATAAACATCGTGTAAGGCATACCAACCCTCGGCCTTGACTGAGTGACTGCCAGAATCCACTACCTTTTTTTTTTTGCCTACTCTGCAAAAGAACGTCCCATGCTCATGCTGGCTTCATACATTTGAAATGCTTGCTAACTTCCTTCCAGTCTGCTTTTGTATTTGCCAAATGAGAGTAGTATGTCCATTTGACAAACTCTTTTTTATCTCCACCATCACTGCCTCTTTGCCCCAGTCAACTTCCTTCTCAAACCCTTCTCCACCTTCTCAAACCCTTCTCCACCTTCAAACCCTTCTTTCACTTTCTGTCAAGACTATTGCTGCCTACTTTCATGACAAGGTTCACAGGATTCACCTTGAGTTCTCTACAAGGTCACCTCCATCTCCCCTTTCCCCATTTCCTTTATTGTACCTGAATATAACTCATCTTGAACAACTACTGTAGAGGTGTGAGCTAAATGTTAACACAAACTCCTGCCACCCAGGGCTGGCCTGTCCACTAGGCAAACATGGTGGTCGCCTAGGGCGGAATACCCTGGTGGGCGTCATCACTAAAACACCCACCCAAAAGCGGCAATTCAGCACTGCGGCGGACTTTAAAATGCTCATGCGCAGTTCTGGCCTGCTGCTCCTGCCCCATCCAAGGAAGTTGCATTGGAGGATGGGGTAGGAGCAGCAGGCCACGAGCACACAGGCACTTTAAAGTCTGATGCAGCACTGAAACAGTAGTTCAGCCGCCGCTGCCTCAGCATAAGGAGAAGGAGAGTGGCAGCACGGAGGGTCTGCTTAGGGTGGTAGAAACTTTCAGGCCACCACTGCTGCCACTTTTTCTAAAATCACAGAGAAGGAAACTTCACATCTTCTGTTCTACCTGTTCCTCTGATCCCATTCCCACCTAATTACTCAACTCTATTTCCCCTGCACTCATCCCTTCCATCTGTCATATCCTCAACCTGTCACTTTCTAGTGCAAATTTTCTTGATGCCTTCAAACATGCTTAGGTTACTTCATTCCTGAAAAAACCTTCACTAGACCCTACCCGCCCTTCCAATTATCCCATCTCCATGCTCCATCTTTTTTTTTATTATGCATTTACTTGTATACATATACAAGAAAAAAGAAAGGAACAGCATCTTATAGTACAATCAAAAGAACAAGAAACTCATCCAAAAAAGAAAAACACCACTAGAAATTAAGCCTGCTAAGATGCTAAAGTCCAAATCAAGGAGAACATCAGAGGCCTGAGTTAACCTGGAAAGTAAACCAAACCCCTTTTTTTTTTTTTTTAATACTTTATTTATTAACCATCGGTAACATAACAACCAATACAGTTCAAACAATAAGCCTCAGCAGGGTGTACTCTGATCCCCGCTTTGAGGCAAACCCCATGTACAGTTATGTAACAACAGCAGAAAGCAATTCACACTATTTTACAATTTTTGATTTGTTTTTAAAGAAATCCCCCCACCCCCCACCTACCCCCCCGTCGTCGCAACCACTAAGCTCTATCATATGTATCCACCAGTAATCCTTTCCAATTCCCCCCTTCTCCACCCACTCCTTTTACCCTTGAAGCTTAATATCCCACATTTACTATTTCATTCCTACAGCGGGACTCCAGACTCTGAATATAGGGCTCCCATATCAACATGAAAGTGGACCACCTCTTTACCGCACCCCTAGCTCTCCAGCTCTCTGCCAACATCAACTGATGAAAACTATTGCGCCACTCCAAGAACGTTGGCGGGTCCGGATCTCGCCATATATGCAGGATCGGACCCTTCCCCACCAAACATGCCTTATGCACCAGTAACCGCTCCCACCTCCCAATGGGAAGAGCCCGATGCAACTGATCAAGTATGACCAGAGCTCCGGTCCAAGGAAACCTTTGCTGCAACATCCCCATAATGCATCTACTGATATGAGACCAATAAGGGAGAATGCGCCGGCACTGCCACCACATGTGAGTTAGAGTAGCCAGTGGCTCAGAACATCGAGGGCATGACCCATCTTGCGTGATATGACTCCTCAAAGCTCGTCGAGGGGAGAAATGCACTCGAGTTAAAGCTTTATATTGTATTAACCTCCATCGGGCTCCCTCCACCAGTTCTACTATCCGCCCCAACGCCAGTCGAATAGTGCCCGGCGGTACCGCTCGTCCCAGTTCCTCCGCCCAGGCCATCTCAGCCCTTCCATAGTCCGGCCTAACTCCAAAACACTCCAGCCTAGTCTTCAACCCCGCTATCGTTGGGGGAGTGTCGCCCCCAAGCTCGAAAAATTCAAGAATCTGCGCTGACCTATCCACACCCAGCTCCTCTCTGGGCAACGTAGCCACATAGTGAGAAAGTTGCATGTACGCAAAGTACTGAGAGGGATGCAACTTGAATTCCTCACACAGCTCAGTAAACGGTTTGCATTTACCAGTAAGGTCTACCACATGTCCCAAATACCTCAGGCCCTGTACTTGCCAAAGCTGAAACGCCCGGGATTCAGAACCCGGTAGGAAATGCACATTGCCTCGTATGGGCAGCCAACTCGACACCTGCCAATTCCGTTGCCAAAATTTATTCAACGGTCGCCAAGTGCGTCTCATAGAATTTAACATACCACTACGCGCAATTCGATTTGGCAATTGAGCACTCTCCACATGTAAAACCCCCAACAGCGAAAACGGGGCCACTAATGCCGCCTCTAAATCCCTAGGAGTATAGGTATCGGTCCCCTCCAGCCAGTCTCCAACATGCCGAGCTTGACATGCTAAAGCATAAATCCCTAAATCAGGAAGTCCAAGGCCTCCGCTACCCCATTTACCAATCATACGGGACATAGGAATACGCGCCCTGGCCCCCTTCCACAAAACCCTCTGAATCTCCTTTTCTAAGCTGTGCAGATCCCGGCGTAACAACCACACTGGTAAAGTCTGCATCCAGTAGAGGATTCGCGGCAGAACCACCATCTTGACTGCTGCAACTCTCCCCAGAAGTGACAGTGGTAGAGGGTTCCAAGCTCTCAGCTGAATCCGCAACTCAGACAAAACCTTCTCGAAATTAGTATGGTATAAATCTTGCGGTAATCTCGTCAATGCAATACCCAGATATTTAAAATTTTGTTCTGTCCATTTCAAAGGAAAATCCCCCCCCCCCCATCGTCCCCGCAGCTGCCCCGACACATCTAAGGCCTCCGATTTGTCTTCATTTATCCGAAGGCCTGCAAAACTACCAAACACCCGGAACTCTTCCATCAATCGGGGAAGGGACTCCCTAGGAGCAAGCAGGTGCACCAACATGTCATCGGCAAAGGCCGACACCTTAAACCCCTGTTTGCCAACCTCCACCCCACAAATGACCTGGAAAGTGGAATAACGAGTGAGGTTATCAAATTTGCAGATGACACAAAACTATTTAAAGTTGTTAAAACCCAAGAAGATTGTGGAAAATTGCAAGAGGATCTTGATAAATTGGAAGACTGGGCATCAAAATGGCAGATGAAATTTAATGTGGACAAGTGCAAGATTATGCACCTAGGGAAGAACAACCCAAACTATGGTTACACGATGCAAGGTTCCACATTAGGAACCACCACCCAGGAAAAAGATTTAGGCGTCATTGTGGATACCATGTTAAAACCCTCGGCCCAGTGTGCAGCAGCGGCCAGGAGAGCAAAAAGAATGCTAGGTATGATAAGGAAAGGAATAGAAAATAAAACAAAAGATATTATAATGCCTCTATATCGTTCCATGGTGAGACCGCACCTTGAATATTGTGTGCAATTCTGGTCGCCGTATCTTAAAAAGGATATAGCAATTTTAGAAAAGGTTCAGAGAAGAGCCACCAAAATGGTAAAGGGGATGGAAGGCTACTCCTATGAAGAAAGGCTAAAAAGGTTGGGGCTCTTTAACCTGGAAAAGAGACGGCTGAGAGGAGATATGATAGAAGTCTATAAATTAATGAACGGAGTGGAACGGGTAAACGTAGATCGATTGTTTACATTATCAGAATATAGAAAGACTAGGGGACATGCAATGAAGCTACAGGGTAAACTATTTAAGACTAATAAAAGAAAATATTTTTTCACTCAACGTGTAATCAAACTCTGGAATTTGTTACCGGAGGATGTAGTAAAGGCTGTTAGTGTAGCTGGGTTTAAAAAAGGTTTGGACAAGTTCCTGGAGGAAAGGTCCATAAACCATTATTAAGAAGGGACCCAGGATATCAATGCTTGAACCAATACAAGCATTGTGGAACCTGTGTCCCTTGGGGAAACTGCTAGGTACGTATGACCTAGATTGGCCACTGTTGGAAACAGAATACTGGGCTTGATGGACCTTGGTCTGACCCAGTATGGCATATCTTATGTTCTTATGTTAAATCTTCCTGTCCAATTCTATGCTCTGTATTAAAGGATCCAAGGACAAAACAAACATTAAGGGGGATAGTGGACAGCCCTGTCTAGTACCCCTATGCAAAGAAAAGGGGTCTGATAAGACCCCATTACAAAGCACTCGAGCTGTCGGAGTAACATAAAGACTCTGCACCATGTCACAAAAAGATTGCTCCAAGCCGTATAATGGTAACAAATATTGTAAATACTCCCAATTCACCCTATCGAACGCTTTTTCAGCATCGAAACTCACCAAAAGTGATTGCAACTGTTGGTCATGCACCCACACCAGAGACGCTAATATTCTACGTAAGTTACGTACCGCATAGCGCCCCCGCACAAATCCCACCTGTGACTCATGGACTACATCCCCTAAGATTTCCGCCAGTCGCTCCGCCAAGATTTTCGCCAACAGCTTCATATCAAAGTTCAGTAGGGAAATCGGCCTGTAAGAAGCCGCCTGTAATGGGTCCTTACCCGGCTTAGGTATTAACGTAATATAGGCCTGATTGTCTCCCCAGCGCCTACCACCCCCCTCAATTCTTTGACGGTAGGTATCTACTAAAAGAGGGCTCACCCAGTTCGACAAAAGTTTGTAAAATTCAGCCCCATAGCCGTCCGGTCCGGGAGTCTTATAACAGCTAGCAGTTGAGATTACATGCTGCACCTCTCGCAAGGTAATCGGTTGTCCCAATTGGACCCGTTGCTCTGCAGTCACCCTCGGTATATTCAGACCTTGCAAATATTTCTCCATATTAGATGGGTCATTCTCCTCCGCCGTATACAATTTTTGAAAAAAGCCTTTAAATACTGCACTTATCGCCTCCCTATTTTGTTGGAGTTTCCCCTGCTCATCCCGAAGAGCCGCTACTAGCCTCGCCCCTCTTTGACCCTTCAGACATCTCCCCAGCAGTTTTCCCGGTTTATTGCCAAAACAATGTAGCCGATATTTATAATACATTATGGATTTCTTGGCTATCTGGTGGAGTAATTCGTTTAAGGCCGCCTGTAACTCCCACAACCGCTTCCTATTGGACATTGTAGGAGCACGTCCGCTAAGCACCCGCGTCTGAGTCGCCTGCTGCTCCAGCCTAATAATTTGCTCTGCTAGCAATCTCCTCTTCCTGGCCACAAACCCAATTATATCACCTCTCAACACCACTTTGGCGGTTTCCCAAACCAGCTCTGGGTCATCCCCGTGCACCTGATGGTTTAGTTCAAAGTCCCGCCAACGTTGACACAAGAATTGCTGAAACTGGTTATCGTTATACAGATCGATGGGGAACCGCCATATACGGGACTGCCCGGCTCCTCCCCCCCATTGCAACTCTATCCAGACCATTGCATGGTCAGAGATCTCTAGGGGACTTATCTGCCCTTCTCCAATATATGCAAAAAGGGTCATGGAAAGCAAGAGGTAATCGATTCTTGAACTAGTGCCATGTGCCATCGATACATGGGTAAACTCCTTCTCTGAAGGATGTAATACTCTCCAGGGATCCACCAAGCCTAATCTGGTTCTAAATCTTTGCAGCACCTGAGATGTAAGCGTTCATTCCCGAGTTCCACTGCCACTCGAGGTGTCAAGACCCACCTCAAAGACCCCATTAAAATCCCCGCCTAAGAGCAGGGGCACATCTGGCAGTTGCTCTACTTTAGCTGCAATTCGATTAAAAAAATCCTAATCTAGCAAGTTGGGACCATACAAGTCTCCCAGAATTATCTCCCGGTCTTCCAGTGAGCCATGCAACAGCAGAAATCTCCCAATGGGATCAGCAACCTGTCGTTGCATCGTGAAGCAGACCCTCTTATGAATTAAAATGACCACGCCACCTTTTTTCCCTAGTGCAGGCGCTCCCCATACTTGACCCACCCAATCTCGACATAGTTTGGCATGTTCCTCAACCGTCTGGTGGGTTTCTTGCAGTAGCGCAATATCACACTTCTGTCTAGCCAGCGCTTTCAATACTTTATATCTCTTAATCGGGCTACCCAGTCCACAGACATTCCAAGATATTACCCTCAGAGGATTACCATTCCCCTAGGCCCAAACTGCCAGCACACCATGTTAGAGGAAACCCCCCCAGCCTGGAGTCCCCCCCTATTCGCTCCTGGATGGATTACACTATATAGGTGTATAAGCTTTAGATTGCGACGACCCCGTCCCCACAATCCCTGCCTCCCCATTACCCCTCTACCCCCCTCCCTCCCCCCTCCCATCCTCCCCTTGTCCCATTCCCTCTTTCCCACACCCTCCCACTGCCCCCTATCTTCCACTTCCTCCCCACACATAGTCCTTCCTCTTCCACCCAACCCCGCTAGATATGTCCGGGCTTCCCATTCCCTGGACAGATACTACCCCCCTCCCGCCAAATATCCGCCACAAATTTAGGCAATTCCATATGAGCTAAGACATGCTAGTGTTCCCAAGTTGCACCCCAACTTACTGCAAGAGGGCATTAACAGGAACCCTAAATTTAACTATCCACTCTTCCATATAATACAATGTATTCAGCACCTCAATTTGAATTGGTCATCATCACTGTGAACGATATAGGAAGCAACAGGCTGCCAGAGCATGCCAGAATATAAAAGTATGTAAGATGGAGAGAGGAAAACCCTTGTGGCACAACAACCCAGCTAGAAACCTGTGAGCCGGACACACAGATCCTCCACTGTGCACATACATTATAAGCTCCCACAGGTCCCCTAAGGGTTCATGGAAATCCCGAAGACTCCATAAACAAAGCTTGATCTGATTTCTCCAATTGTAGCGCATATTCCATCGCGGCATCCGGGGAGTCGAAAACTCCGTGTCTGCCCTGATGTACCACGTGAAGTTGCGCTGGGTATTGCATGGTGAATTTAATGTGGGCAGAGATCAGCTTTTGGCAGACTAGTGCATAAGCCTTACGACGCTGACTCAAAGCTGCCGAATAGTCCTGGGCAATTCTAATCTTTGCATTGTCTACCTCCATGACGCCAACTCTCCGTGCCTCCCTCAAAACGGCTTCCTTTTGTTGGAATTGCAAGAATTTTACCAAAACAATCCTAGGTCTCATGTCCCGCGTGTTCTTGGGGCCCACTCTATGCGCTCTTTCAAGAACGACCTGGGTCTTCTCTCCTTCCTCCCCAAGCAGCTTAGTAGACAGGGCCGACACATAAGATAATAAGTCTTTATCTCCTACTGATTCAGGAAGCCCCAGCAACCGAAGATTACTTCTTCGCGAGCGATTTTCAAGATCATCAATCTTGCCTTCCTGGGCCTTAAGCATGGTCTTTGCCTGAGCCAGCTCCTGTTTTAAGCTCACCACCTCCTCCTCCGTCTGTGCGATCCGCTCCTCAGCCTGTTGCATGCGGGTTCCAATAGCATCGACTGAGATCTGCACTGCATCCAGTTTTCCCCGCAGCACCTCAAACTGTGCTGCAAGCGCCGCGGAAACCGCCGCCAAAATCTCCTCCGATGATGTCCCTAAGGCCGCTGAGGATGACGGACAGTTCTTCGGGGGTGAGTCGGCCATTTTCTGCTGCCCCAGGCCCCGCTCTTTGTCCCGCCGACTAGTTTTAGCCGCTGCTGCCATACTCTCGCGCTGCCGAGGCAGAACTGCTGATGGAGTCTGTATTTTTAGGGGGGGGGGGGCAATTCCGCAGGTGTCAATGCCTCCGAAAAATGGCTCAGTTGACCGGTATGGAATCGGGAGCCCGGAGCTCAAGCAGAGAGCATCCACCCAAGCTCACCACATCACGTGGTCTCCCCCCAAAACTCCTTTTAACTATCCCAACTCACTCCCGAACACTTATCTAGAAGAAAAGTCTCTAAATGGGACACATCTGTAAACACATATTTCACACCAGAATACAATATAACACATTTACAAGAAAACTTCATAAAGAAGGTCCCTCCAATAGCCAGAACTTAGGTTTTAATTGCAAAAAAGCTTTCCTGTGAAGCTGAGTAGATCGAGCCACATCAGGAAAAATATTTAAGGGATATCCACAAAAATGGACAGCCGCCTTAGAAAAATACAATTTCAATATGACTGACTTATCTGCTTCTGTCTTAAAAGTGACTATAAGAGTTGCCCTTTTGTGGACCTTCTCCAGAGATGACTCTAAAAACTGAATCAGCTCCCTGCTCCATTTTGCATCAAAGCTACTCAGACATGCTATTCACTGCCACTGTCTTGTCTTTCTTTCATTTCAAGCCCTATTTGATCTGTTCCAATCTGGAATTTGTCCTCTACATTCTACTGAAAAGTTGCATGCCACAGTCTCCAGTGACCTGTTCCTGGCCAAATCCAAGGGCTTTTACTCCGTTCTCATTCTTTTTGACCTATCCATCCTTTTGACATGTTGATCACCACCTTCTCTTTGATATGTGGAGTGGAGGAGTGGCCTAGTGGTTGGGGCAAGGTACTTCAGGCCGGAAGGTCGGGAGTTCAAATCCCACTAGAGAACAGCAACCTTGGGCCGGAAGGACTGGGGTTTCTAGTCCCACAGGTGCTCCTTGTGGTCTTGGGCAAGCCACTTAACCCTCCATAGCCCATGTTCCCTGTAAAATAGTTATCTCCAAGTTATAATGCCCTGTTCAATGTAATTTCAGTTTGTTCAATGTAAACCGCACTGATGCAGAATAGCACGGTATATAAGAGAATGTAAATAAATAAATGTTGTTATCACCTGGCTTTTGAGCTTCATTCTGTCTTGGTTTTCTTATCTTTTCCATTGCACTTTTAGTGTAAGCTCTAGTGCTTCATCCTTTACTGCTATCCCACTATCAATCAGTGTACCTCAGGGCTCTGTCTTAGGATCTCTTCTCTTCACTCCATATTTATTGTCCTGGTGCTCTGATTGCCTCTCGTTGTTTTCAGTACCATCTTTACGTTGATGACTCCCAGTTATACCTCTCTGCACCAGAAATTTCACTATGAATCCACACCCAAATCTCAGCTCGCAGGTCTGACATCACTGCCTGGATGTTCCGCCTCCATCTGAAGCTGAATATGGCCAAAACAGAGCTTCTTATCTTCCACCCTAAAACCCACCTTTCTCCTCCTCCTTTTCTTTCTTTCTTTCTTTCTTTCTTTCTGTAAATAACACTGTTATCCTTCCTGTCTTCTCAACTCATAATCTTGGCGTCATCTTTGACTTGTGTCTCCTTTTTTCTGCACATCTCCTACACGCAGTTTCTTACTCTATAACATCAGCAAAATTTGTCCTTTTCTGAACATGCTCTCATTGCCTCCTACTTAGACTACTGCAACCTGCTGCTCATGTGTCCACCATAAAACCATTTCTCCCTTTCAATCTATTCAAAATTCATTTGCATGACTAATATTCCACCAGTGTTGCAACACTCAGAACAAATCATCAGAGAAGCAGGATTGTATGAAGATAATAGAGGTGTGAAGATTGGTGGAAGACTCATCAACAACCTTCGCTATGCTTGGGCAAGCCACTTAACCCTCCATAGCCCATGTTCCCTGTAAAATAGTTATCTCCAAGTTATAATGCCCTGTTCAATGTAATTTCAGTTTGTTCAATGTAAACCGCACTGATGCAGAATAGCGCGGTATATAAGAGAATGTAAATAAATAAATAAATAAATATGCTGATGATACCACATTACTGGCTGAAAGTGAAGATGATCTGAAACATTTGCTTTTCACAATCAAAGAACATAGTCTCAAAATGGGCCTGCACCTTAATATAAAGAAGACAAAGATCATGACAACTGGCATAATCAACAGGTTCATCGTTGAAGGAGAAGAAATTGAAATCATGAACAACTTTAACCTACTTGGATCAACTATCAATAAAGAAGCAACAAGCAGTCAAGAAATCAGACAACGCATTGCTCTTGGCAGAATGGCTATGAAAGACCTAGATAAGATTCTCAAGAGCAGAGATGTCTCTCTCCATACAAAGATTAGACTTGTTCAGGCCATGGTATTTTCAATAACATCATATGGATGTGAAAGCTGGACAATAAAAAAGATAGACAGGAAGAAAATGGATGCCTTTGAATTATGGTGCTGGTGGCGAATACTGTGTATACCATGGTCTGCCCGAAGAACAAACCAGTCGGCACTAGGGGAGATCAAACCTAAGCTTTCTTTAGAAGCTCAGATGACAAGACTTCGACTTTCATACTTTGGACACATCATGCGAAGAGAGAGATCATTAGAGAAAGACATCATGCTTGACAAGATAGAAGATCAACGCAAAAGAGGAAGGCCAGCAATGAGATGGATCGATACAATAACAGCAGCTACGGGTACCAGTCTGTCAACAATGAGCTGCCTTACTGAAGACTGAACACAATGTAGGATAGCTATCCAGAGGGTCGCCATGAGTTGACTCTGACTCGATGGCACTTAACAACAACATCAATTTCTACATACAGTTCAAATTTCTCTTACTAATCTACAAGTGCATCCTTTCTGCAGCTCCTCATTACCTTTCCTCTTATTTGTTCCTACACCTGGCCTCAGGAACTCCACTCATCAAGTAAGTCACTCTTATCTGTGCCCATTTCCTCCACTGCCAACTCCATGCTCTTTCTTCCACCTTGTTGCATCATACACCTGGAATTGACTTCTCAAGTTGGTACATCATGCTCTGTCTCTGGTCTTCTTTAAATCCAGGCTTAAAATCCACCTTTTTGAGGCTGCTATTAAATCCTTTTTTTTTTAAATGTATAGAATTTGCAAATTATACATTTCCACTTTCAAAAGGAAAAAACATCATACAATCCACATAAGAAGAAAACGATCACATTACATCAAATCAGAGAAGATGTCCAAGTTCATATCTCGGGGAATTTACACCATCAAAAAATATCCCACATAAATAAAAGACAATTAGGCACAAAAATGCACCATATTTAGGAGGATTTCTATACTTCCAACCAACACAGCCCAACCCTACTTCTGCCTAACAGTCAAATACTTTTCTAAATGAGAGGCATAAAGGAAAACATAGGACTGTCCCTGTAAGGTAATAAGACATTTACAAAGAAATCATAAATAAAACATCACATCCAGGGAAAGAACTCTCTGCTTCAAAGCAAGAAACTGTTTCTGATGTGCTTGAGTTGATCTAGTCACATCGGGAAATATTTATTTTTTGACCACAAAAGAGAACATCCTTATACTTAAAATATAACTTCAAGATTTTTACCTTCACTGCCACAGTAGCAAAGGTAACCAATAAAGCGTTTCTCTTTGTGATTGTATCAGAAGAATCTTGCAAGAATTCAGTAAGATTCTGGCTTACAGTCAGATGAAGGGAATCAAACTTCCCTTCATCCAATGAAGCCACTCGAACTTTAGAGGATACATAATATAATTAAACAATATCCACAGATTGAGACAACTTCAAGATCTCAGTAAAATATTTAGTAAGAAGAATTTCTGGTGCTGATAAATGTGTAACTGGAAAGTTTAAAAAGCACAAATTACAGGCTCAAGAGGCATTTTCCAATGCCAATACGAGCATGAACCATCAATGAATCTTTAATCGAAGCTATCTTTGCAGTGGAAACCGATGGCACCTGTGCTTCGACTTGGACCACTGAATTTTGCACCCTAGACAACCTAGCATCCATTTCAGAAATCTTTTCCACAGCACCCTGAGTAAAAGTACGTAATGAAACTACTGTAGAAGAAAGTTTAACATCAATAACACTAATTGCACCTCACAAATCTTTAAGTCTGACTTCCCCATCCAAGGGGGCTGTCACAACCACAGGAGACTATAAACTTTACAGGCTCTGGAATTAAAACCTGAGTGTCTCCAGCTACCTCCCCAGAGGAACCAGTTCCCAATAATGTTAATGAAAGTACAGGCAGGGGGTGAGATGGAGGCATCAGAGCCCCGGAGCTTAAAAAAAAGCTCCATTGGGGGAGGGCTGACCACTCTGCAAAGGAACTAAATGTTTATCTAGTGGACCAACAATTTTACCTGCCAAAGATGTCCCAAGGTCCATTTTCACCCATCCACCTATGTTTTTCCATTTTCCCATCTTACCGGCAGTCACTAACATCCATCAACTCAAACACGCCGTCGGTACACTGAAGGGGTGCCAAAGGGGCGTGTCCAGCCCCTTTGGTCAGGCCTATTTGGTACGCAACCCGTGGGCTGTGACCTGTGGCCTCAGACCTCAGGAAATATATAGAGCAGGGGGAAGAGGGTCCTCCTCGGTCACAGTTGCACACTGACTGCCGGCACAAGGAACCAAGAAGAGCAGCAAGTAGGAGAAACACAGAGCAGATCACAAGCCCCTTTCTTCCTCCACGATGTAACAGTTCAGTTCCCCGAGGCTGCTTTTATATCCTAAACCTCTTATTCTCCTGTTTAATACCTATTTCAATATCATCCTGCTAGACCATTCCAGACAAGTGGGTTGTGTTCCCTACCAACAGAATGGTGGAGACAAAGAACCAATGAAAAGCCAAGGTTTAAATGATATCACTCCCATATCTCTATTCGCCTCAGCCACCAGAGTTCCCTTCAGTATTTTTTTGTCGCCAACAGATGGTGGATGGATTTTCTCCTCTCTGAAGAACATTCTGAAGATTTGAGAGGAAAAGATTCATTTAAAACGCTCATGAATGACAGCCTGTGGGTTGATCTCTCGCTAGAGCGCAATGTGGGAGGCTCCACTAGACACTGGTCTTTTCGGTAGCCATTTAAGGAAGGAAAATTACCCTGGATAAGAGCCTGTTGAGCAGCCAGAAATTGGAAAGATCTGGAAGAGTGCAACTGCCTCACACAACCTCAACACCCCCTCCCTCCTCCTCTGTTCCCCTCTGCCCTCTTCCGAAGATTGCAGAAGGCTGTCAGAAGGATCTGCCTGCTAGCCACCTTAAATGCAGTTCTGCAAAATCAGAGAAACAGTTCCTGTGGAGTAGAACTGAGCTCGGCCCAAGCTTTTGGCCTGGGGCTCTTAGGGGGTGAGTTCCAAGGCTTCACCTCAGTGTCCTTGTTAAGGGCTTCTGATTCTGTTTTCCTGGGACACAATTCGGGGTGGGCTCCTGGTGACCATTGGTGTAGTCTGGGGGTTTCATGCCATTTCTGCATGCGCTAATAGCGATTTTACTACTGTGATACAGTGGCCAGCATAGAACCCATGGATACAGGAGAAAAGGAAGAGCTTTCCTTGCAGTCACCTGGGCAGAAAGCATGTTCAGGTTGTAAGGAACCAGAGAATAGTGGAACAGACTTTCCCTACACTGGGTGTGACGCAGTAGAAAGCCAGAAAGCCAATCATGTCCACCTGGGCAAGGAAGCACGTACAACCTGCAGAAGCCTGGGGGATAAAAGTGGCTGGGAAATCCCAGTAGAGGGAGGAGCAGCAAAAGAAGGGGCAGCAAAGGGAGGAGCAGCGAAGGGAGGTGCAGCAAAGGGAAGAGCAGCTGACACAGAGAGAGCTGGGAGTGCTCGTGCACAAGTCTCCCAAGCCAGAGGGGGCATCGTTCCGTGGAGAGTGAGTAAGCAGCTGGAGGGCAGAGGTCACAAGCAGGAGAGTTTGCTGGGTCCAGGAAGCACCGGCTGGGTCCCGACAGCAAGTAGCAGTAGAAGGGAAACCTTTCCTGGAAGTTACTACAGCCCATACCAGACAACTGCTGAGTGGAACTCTCGAGGAAAAGCAGGCTACAGTCCAAATAAAGGAGCCTGATTTACAGAGGAAGGAGTGGAAGCCAGCCACCCCAGAAGCAGAGCTAAGTACACCCATTTCTCTAGAGGGCAAGAGGTGGGCTCGGTTAGGAAAGTAAAAGCTAATACTTGCGAGGATAATCCTAGGTGGAGAGAAAGGGGAAGCCTCGGAGAAACAGGCTTCAGTACAGGTCTCCAGGACCCTCCTTATGCAGAACAGTTTCCTGCCCTAAGAACTGCTGCCTCTCGAGAGAGTTGTGTAAATAATAGCTGTGGTGAATGTTACCCATTTACAATTTCTGACAGTGAGCAAATGCAATGGGAAAAGACTACCCAGGACATTGATTCCAGTGCTATGGATTGCATGCTTTGTATCTCGGATGAGATTACGTCTCTTTGTTAATTAAGGAAGCAAGAGCCTTGTTATACCAGGCCCAAGGATCGGGGGAGCAGATGGAACCCCCGGAGGACACTGCCCACTCTGCAGAGGAGGAGACAGAGTCTCTGGAAGTGGAGGATAGGCCCCTAGATGAAACTTTAGGAGAGCTACCCCAACACGAGGATTTAGTCAGTCCCCCTGCAAAGAGCTGTAGGAAAAGTAAAGGAGAAAAGCGCCGGGAGCGCTACCACAGGGCCCAATTGAGGGCTGGAGCTGGTGATGGGCTAGGTTTTCCATGGGTCCCGGCTGATCTAGTCAAAAGATTCCCATCGTTCCCAAAAGAACAAAAGGCGGATCCCGCGTTAAAGCGCGCCTTCGAGTACGCTCAGTCTGATAGAGATATTCTCCCCAGATTCCTAATGGAGGGAGACATCTTATATCGGGAGAGTAATGATCCCCAGACGGGAGCTGTTAGGAAACAACTAGTGGTACCAACGGCCTTCAAAGGCCGTCGTTATGAGACTGGCCCATGATCACCCAGTGGGTGGGCATAAGGGTGTTTTGGGTACCCTAGATCAGATATTGGCCCGTTTTTACTGGCCAGAGGTATTTAAAGAGACCAAACGCTTTTGCGAGGCCTGCCCCTCGTGTCAGAGGGTTTCGGCCACGAAACCAAAAGGTGTCCCTATGATACCTACACCTACTATATCCGAACCAGTGCACCGAATGGCGATGGATATAGTAGGTCCCCTAGTGAAAACCCCTAGGGGATTTCAATACATTCTAGTAATTATGGATCAGGCCACCCGTTTCCCCTGAGAAACATTTCGGCCAAGACCATAGTGGGGGAATTAAGTTGTTTTGTGAAGTAGGGTTTCCGAAGGAAATGTTAACAGACAGGGGCAGTAATTTCCTGTCGTGGTACCTGGCCCAGGTATGGGTCGCCTTCAGAATACAGCACGTAAAAACAGCAGCTTACCATCCACAATCTAACGGATTGGTGGAACGTTTTAACCAGACTCTCAAGCAAATGTTGAGGCGGGGGCTGGATGGGAAAATGGCTGACTGGGACATCCTGCTCCCATTCGTCTTATACGCCAGTAGGGAGCACACACAAGCCTCATTAGGAGCCTCTCCCTATGAGTTACTGTTTGGCAGGGCCCCGAGGGGAGTCCTAGACATTTTGAGGGAACAGTGGGCAGAGCCAGAAGGGGAAGAGGTAGGAGTACCTCAGTTTCTACAGGAATTAAGGTCACGCTTGCAGAGAGCTTCGCAGGCCGCTGAACGTCATTTACAGGACAGTCAGCAACATCATAAGCGGTACTATGACCGGGGGAAGAAACCCCATCAATTAGCTATAGGTGAGAGGGTAGTCGTAATGGTGGCAGACCCTGGGCCGAAATTTGAAGCCCAGTGGAGGGGACCCTACACCATAGTTGATCGTAAGGGACCGGTCTCCTATGTGGTAGAGACCGACAGGGGACGCTGTCAGGTTTACCACATTAATGTCCTGAAACCCTGGCGGGAGAGGACAACGGCTTTTGGCCGGGTAAAGGTAAAGCTCCAGACCCGTTCTGTTATTACGTGCTGTAAGGACATGAGTCCCCCAGCCCGTAATATCTTAAGGGGGGGGATATGTGATACAATGGCCAGCACTGAACCCATGGATACAGGAGAAAAAGAAGAGCTTACCTTGCAGTCACCTGGGCAGAAAGCATGTTCAGGTTGTAAGGAGCCAGAGAATAGTGGAACAAACTTTCCCTACACTGGGTGTGACGCAGTAGAAAGCCAGAAAGCCAATCACGTCCACCTGGGCAAGTAAGCATGTACAACGTGCAGGAGCCAGAGGGATAAAAGTGGCTGGGAAATCCCAGTAGAGGGAGGGGCAACAAAGAGAGGAGCTGCGAAGGGAGGTGCAGCAAAGGGAAGAGCAGCTGACACAGAGAGAATTGGGAGTGCTCGTGCACAAGTCTCCCAAGCCAGAGGGGGCATCGTCCCGTGGAGAGTGAGTAAGCAGCTGGAGGGCAGCCGTCACAAGCAGGAGAGCTTGCTGGGTCCAGGAAGCACTGGCTGGGTCCCGACAGCAAGAAGCAGTAGAAGGGAAACCTTTCCTGGAAGTTACTACAGCCCAGACCAGACAACTGCTGAGTGGAACTCTCGGGGAAAAGCAGGCTACAGTCCAAATAAAGGAGCCTGGTTTACAGAGGAAGGAGTGGAAGCAGCCACCCCAGAAGCAGAGCTAAGTACACCCATTTCTCTAGAGGGCAAGAGGTGGGCTCGGCTAGGAAAGTAAAAGCTAATACTTGCGAGGATAATCCTAGGTGGAGAGAAAGGGGAAGCCTCAGAGAAACAGGCTTCAGTACAGGTCTCCAGGACCCTCCTTATGCAGAACAGTTTCCTGCCCTAAGAACTGCTGCCTCTCAAGAGAGTTGTGTAAATAATAGCTGTGGTGAATGTTACCCATTTACAATTTCTGACAGTGAGCAAATGCAATGGGAAAACACTACCCAGGACATTGATTCCAGTGCTATGGATTGCACGCTTTGTATCTCGGATGAGATTACGTCTCTTTGTTAATTAAGGAAGCAAGAGCCTTGTTATACCTGTTTGAAAAAGGTGCATTTTGTTTTGCTGTGAAGAAACAGTTTTGTTTAAGTTCTTTGTTGCTGTATGAGAAAAACAGAAATCCACAAGGGAAGGGGAATAAAACCTCATCATTATATTTTGCCTTTAACACACGGCTACAGACTATTCTTTATAAAGGCAACCCGCACCTCACGCCCCTAGGCAACCGCCTAATAGGGATGGTGGTAGCAGGACTGTTTGACACTACTTACGCCTGGCGGTTGCGTGGTTCTATGCACATTCCTTCCCTAGCACCTGTAATGTGTGTTGCTCTAAAAAGTGCAGTTAACTCATGCTGCAGTAAACACATTATTTATGCACACAGCAGTAAAAGCACAGTTGCTGCGTGCCTTTGGGCCATCGTGGCCTTAGCATCTGCTGTTGTTATACTTGCCTCTTAACTCTCCATGTCGTCTTCTGAGAAATGTTTGACCTGTGGCAAGCGAGGTGCCTCTCCTCTAGATTGTGAACTCTGCTCTTCCTGCATGGCAGCTTCTAAGTCGTCCCTGGAGGGCCTGTTCCCCCTCTCTCAACCAGAGGTATAGTTAATCTGGTCTTGCTGGCCTCAGGGCAGGAGGTGATGGATGGTGCTGTGGGTAAGGATATCCAGCCGACCTGGAGGGTCCAGCAACTGAGCTGTGAGCTGCTCCTCATCCTCCAGGGGATCTGCGGCGGCAATGCCCCGGGTGTTGGGGAGTTTTTTTCCTGAAGGGTGAGCTTCTGGACTCCGGATTGTCCTCCCTGGAATTCTTTTTCTTTTTACAGCAGGCCTGATCCTTCTGGTGTGAAAATTCAGACCCTGTGGCCTCTGGGTGCCCCTGGACACAGTTTTGGGGGGGGGCTGACTGAGAGTACAAGCCCTTTTCGACTGCCTTTGGCTAAGTGTCCCCGATGAGGGGCGTTCCCTGAAGATGGTGGTCATCTCGGACTGGTTTGAGATTTGGACTGTGACTTTGATTCGGATATCTTGGTGCTAGATTCCGATGTGGACGGGTAAGTGTCCTCACCTTCAGAGGACTGTGATGAGGCCGGGATGATATGCCTATTCTGGTAGAAGGATCTGGCGGCATTGATTGCCAGGGTTTCATCCATCTTGAACTTAGCAGATGCTTCAGGGACGGAGCAGGAGCCGAAGGTGCACCTGCTTCTGCAAGGGGTGCGGAAATCCACTACTGTTTTCCTGTTCCTGGAGGTGATTAAAGATATGATCCGGTTGGATTGGGATTTGCCCGGCTCCCCGCCTTGGGAGTTAAGAGTCCGTAAGAAGATGTACACTCTCCTGGAGAAAGAGTGCATGGTGTGGTTTGATATTTCCAAGATGGATGTGCAGGTCCATGGTAGTTACTAAGTTGTCCACAATCCCTGTGGAAGATGGTTTGGCCTTAAAGGATTCTCTTAACCGAAGGAGCTAGTTTGCCAGGGTGACGGCTGTCTTTCAGTTATCAGAATGTACGAGCCTGACTTTTCGAGCCCTGCTTCAGTGGACTCAGTCTCTTCCACTGGATGATACTACCCTTCTTTTGGAGTTGGCTACAGCTTTCCTATCTGATGCCATGTATGACCTGGTACGTTTGGTGTTCAGAAACAGTGCCCTGTCTACTATGTCATGAAGGTGGATCTGGCTCTGGCATGGGGTGGCAAACTCCTCCTCCAAAGTCTGGTGGCCCATCTGGCTTTTAAAGGGAAGTTTCTGTTTGGAGCCAATTTGGAGAAGCTGGTGAGGGACCTGGGCGAGATAAAATCTTATCACCTTCTGGAAGACAGATCCAAAGGGCATGTGAAGTGGGTAGGAACCCCTTTCTCGTCAGCCTCCACCCATCCATTGCGGGCACACCTGCAGGACTCCTGGGGATCTTAGGATTTTTGTTGTTACCTACCTGGAAAGCCTTTCTTCTCTTCTGCTTCCGGACTTCAAGCCCACTCTCATTCCTTTTGTGGGGCCCATGGGCCCAGGAACTCAGTCCCCTCCAGAGGTGGACCCTTTCGGATTGTGCAATGAAGGTTTGGGGGCCCATTCCCCGGTTCCTCCAGTTGGAGGCAGGCTTCATCTTTTCTTTCAGGCATGGGCCTAGGTTACCAAGGATCAGTGGGTGCTAGACACCATTTAGTTTGACTGTCCTGGAATGCAAAGAGCCAATTCCGGATGCTTTTGTCATCTTCCCTTGTAGATCTGCGATCAAAGGTGTCACTGTGTGGACCACCTTGGACAAGTTACTGCGCCTAAAGGCAGTGATGCCCATCCCCCTGAGTGTGGCAAGGGCAGATACTTCATCTATTTCTTGGTGCACAAAATGGACAGTTCCTTTAGTCCCATTCTGTACCTCAATGGGGCCACAAGCAATTACGTGTCCTACGCTTCTGAATGACAACCTTTGGCTCCATGATTCAGTGTGCTAAGGGGAGTTCTTGGCGCTTCTGGATCTGGCCGAGCCATATTTTCATAACCTAATCTGGGCAGATCAGCAAAGGTATCTGCATTTCGCCATGCTTGCCTCTCACTATCAGTTCGCTGCCCTCCCTATTCATCACCCCAAGGGCGTTCTTCAAGCTCATGGTGGTGGCAGCTATGCAGTGGCGTAGCGTGAGTTGTCAGCACCCGGGGCAAGGCAAGTAATTTGCGCCCCCTAACCCATGGATTTTAGCCGCCGGGGAGCTTCTTTGCGCGGGGGAGCCGACCGTGATCCTACCCCGGGAGGGAGCGATCGTCAGCACTGACCTCGCTGAGCCGGAGTCCAGGGAAACGAACAGCACAGCAGCAAGAGCCCGACAAGCATGGTTAAACGCCCAATAGCAGGGAAGAGGAGGAGATCCGGAACCAGAAACTCGCGATGCCGCCCTGCAGCTCCGCCTTCTCGAGCGCACAGGGCGATCCGACCCCAACCCCAGCTTTACATTGAGATCGAGAGGCGACAACGCGATAAACAGTCCCCCTCCCACCCCGCCCCGGCAGCTTGTGTGAAATAGCTACCTAGAGGGGGTCAATCGCATCGCCTGCGCTTTGTTGCCGAGGGTTTGCCAAGAACAATGCGACTCCCAGGACTGCGGGCTCGAGGGCTATAGCGCAAACCTCTTTGCAGTGCCACCACCAGATGGCGTACGCGCCAACATGTATCATAGGGACCTGCCTTTCCCCCTCATCGGCAACAGAGAGCTGTGAGTGCGAGCGCCCCCCCCCCCCATGTTGCGCCCGGTGCGGCCGGCCCCCCCTGCACCCCCCACGCTACGCCTCTGCAGCTATGGCACTGTGGTGCCGAGTGATCTATTTCAATCCATATCTGGATGACTGGCTCATACGAGCTCATTCCCTTTGAGAAGCATCTCAGATGGCATCCCGAGTGGTATCCTCTTTGGAAAGGCTCGGCTGGGTGAACAGTCGGGGAAAGAGCCAGCTGCTGCCTTTCCAGTCACTGGAGTGCTGGGAGCACATTTCGACACGCGAGTTGGCAGAGTTTTCCTGCTAAAGGAGGAAGTCAAAAGACTGGTGGATTGCCTGGTGCTGTTCTGTGGCAGCAAGGTCCCAGAGTCTGAGATTATCTTCAGCTGCTTGGATTGATGGGGGTGACCATAGAGAAGGTGCTGTGGGCATGTGCTCACATGCAACCGCTCCAGTGGTCCTTGTTGACTCTGTAGTCCCCAAGGTCTCAGAAGTTCGAGTGCAGGCTCCAGCTCCCGATGATGATGAAGACCAGCCTGCAGTGGTGATAGTAGCCTTGTCATCTGAGGAAGGATGTGCTGTGGATTATTTCTTCTGGATACTCCTGATGATGGAAGCCAGTCTCTTGAGCTGGGGAACCCATTGCCCAGGGCCATTGGAACCACAGAGAAGTGGTGTGGCCCATCAACTGCTTTGAGGCGAGGGCCATCGATTTGGCTCTTCTGTGTTTTTGGCCCCTGATTGAGGTCCTGGCAGTTCGATTGTGTTCAGACAATACCATAGCAGTGGCTTATATCAATCAGCAAGGTGGCATGAGGCGTGCCGGTGTAGCTCTGGAGATGGCTCTCCTGTTTGGGCGGAGAAGAACCTTCTAGCCTTGTCGGCTCAGCAGATTGCTGGGATGGACAATGCGGAAGCGGACTTCCTCTGCTGGCATTCTCTGGATCCTGGAGAGTGGGAGTTGAGTCAGGAGGTGTTTCACTTGATTCTGCACTGCTGGGGTCACCCCAAAATGTATCTGATAGCGACCCACTCCAGTGCCAAAGCTTGCTGCGTGCAGAGACGGGGTCCAAGGGCATTGATGCCCTGACCTAGCCTTGGCCAAGTCAGAGTCTGCTGTACATGATTCCTCTGTGGCCCCTGGTGGGGCATGTGATTCAGCATATACAGCGCCACCCAAGCAGGATTATTATGGTGGTGTCAGATTGGGCAAGGAGAGCATGGTTTGGAGATCTGATGCGTCTCCTGCAAGCGCCTCCTCTTTGGTTGCTTCTGTCTTGGTGCCTATTGCGGCAGGGACTGATCATCCTGGAGGACCTGGTTCCCTTCTCATGAATGGCTTTGCTCTTGAAAGGAGGCAGTTAGCCCATAAAGGTTACTGTTAGGCAGTGTTCTCCACTTTTCTCGGAGCCCTGAGGAGCTCTACTAAGCTAGCATATGTGCAGATCTGGTGCCTCTTTGAGCGATGGTGTAGCGTTCGGCAGTTGGCTCCTGAAGCGGCCAACATGCCATCTCTGCTGGCCTTTCTATAGGATAGCCTGGAAAAGGGCTTCTCCCTTAGCTCCTTGAAAGTTCAGGTAGCAGCTCTGATCTGTTTCTGAGGTCCATTGACTGGTAAGTCTCTAGCCTTGCACCCAGACATCTTGTGGTTTCTCCAAGGGGTTCGATGTCTGCATCCACTCCTCCGGTCTGTGATCCCTTCCTGGGATCTCGGTCTGGTGTTCAGAGCACTGATGGTGGCACCCTTTGAGCCATTGAAGCACATTTCTTTAAAGGATTTGATGCTCAAGATAGTCTTCTTGGTTGCAATTTGCTCCACAAGGTGACTTTCTGAGCTGCAGGCTCTGGTTTGCTGAGATCCTTACCTGTCTAATTTCTAGGGAGGCTGTTTTCTATTTGGCCTGTGCCTTCCTTCTTGTTTAAGGTGCTTTCTCCATTTCATGTGAACCAAGTGGTTTGCCTACCCTCCTTCTCTAAGAGGAGATAACAGGGGAAGGATAAGGATTTTCAACTTGTGGATGGCTGGAGGGTGCTTCTCCAGTACTTGAAGGTTACAAATTTCTTTAGTAAGTCCAACCATTTTACAAGGGTAAGGTGGCAGCTAAGTCGACAGGATTAAGGAGGCCATTGCCTTGGTGTATCTGTTGCAAAACCAGCTGGTTTTGGAGGGTTTGCGCACCCATTCTATCCAAGCACAAGCATCTTTGTGGGCAGAGAGGATCTCGGCAGCCCCTGTGGAGATTTGTTGAGCAGCGACGTTGGCATCGCTTTCCACTCTTGTTGAGCATTATCGCTTGCATGTCCAAATGCAGGTGGACATGGCCTTTGGCTCAAGGGTTTTGAGAGCTACTGTGTCGTCTTTCAGCCCAGTGGAGATTTTTCTTTGGTATATCTTACTTGTCTGGATTGTCTAGCAGGACAATATGGAAGGTGACATTTTACTGACCATTTAATGTCCTTTCCTTGAGTCCTGCTAAGCCAGTCCAGGGCCCGCCCCTGGAACAGTATTGCCCTGTTCTTCTGCTGCAGTACCATTTGGTCCATTATGATTTTATACATAGCTCTCTAGGTTCATCTTCTACTGACAACCTTCTGTTTATGCTTTCCTGTACATAGTTCTCTACTATTTCATTACTCATTGTTGCTGACATTGAGGTTGTGTGAAGCTTGCCATGTTTCTCCCATATGCTTTGGGATGAATACTGATGGCTGAGGTGAATAGAGGCATGGGAGTGATGTCATTGAAACCTGAGTTTTTTATTGGTTCCTTGAGTCCACCAGTCTGCTGGTAGGGGAACACAACCCACTAGTCTGAACTGTTATGATAGGCTTCAAGGAAAGGACATTAACTGGTAAGTAAAATGTCACCTTTGTTTTTAATAATTTCCTGTAATTGATGCAACTTCCTAATCTCTTATTTATCTCGTTTGTCTGTCCTGAATAGATTGTAAGCTCTTTTGGGTAGATTGTCTCTAGAAAAGGCCATCTTAATTCAATTCCAAGACCACATTGATACCCATTTCCCACTCGACTCACAGCAATATGGCTTCAGACCACATCACGAAGTTGAAAACCTACTAGCAACCCTAACTGATAACATTATAACAGGCTTAGACAAACCTAATTCAGGGTTTGTCCTCATCTTCTTAGACATCAAAGCAGCCTTCGACTACGTCCCTCACAACTTACTTATTCAACGCCTTCATGCTCTAGGCTTAAGAGATGCCATTCTTGGTTGGTTTAAGTCAGACCTTGCAAACCGACAGTTACAGGTCAAAATCAGCCCCCAAAAAATCATCCACTTACACACAGCTGCAAGGTGTCCCACAAGTCATTTTCCTTCAGCCAATATGCTCGATCATACTGGAGCATAACAGCCTTTACCATTTATATGCCAACAACGTTATGTTGTATACTCCTATTGACACAAACAACCCAGCTATCTCGCCTCTTAAAAAAAAAAAAAAAAAAGTGTTTTAGCTCATCACACATTGGCTTATGGGGCAAAATTTCGCTATTAACCACAAAAAGACTGAAGTCCTCTACGTCTTTAAGGATATCAACTTCACTCCATCTCCTTATATTACCGTTTGATGGTATTCAGTTACAAGTGAAATCAGAGATACTTTACCTTGGCGTTATCATAGATCAACAATTAACCCTCTCTTCACATGTAAGTCGAACAGTAAGAAGCAATTTACTATAAGCTCAAGAATATCCAACACCAAAGGCCGCTTCTAGAACTGCATGACTTTCGCTCTGTTTTACAGACCCTCATATTACCACACCTTGACTTCTGCAGTCTCATGCTTCAGGGCCTGCCTAACTACACTATTCATCCTCTCCAGCTTGCAATGAATATAGCTGCTTGTCTCCTCTGCAATGCCTCCAGATCAGAGCACATCACACCACTTCTCAAACAGCTGTACTGGTTACCTGTCTCCCAGTGAATTAAATTCAAAGTCTGTCATGATTTGTCTGCTTCCCACCTTCAAACTCTGATTCTGAAAACATCAGACGATAGAAGCACAAGGACATGTTCCCTCTACTCACTCCATGTGCCTCCAGCTTACAGCAGGGTTAGTTTCACAAAATCAAGGAGAGCTCTCTCTTTCTTTGCTCCAATTCTTTGGAACATGCTCCCATATAAACTTTGTGCCATCAGTGATCTATTGGACTTTTAAAGGAAACTAAAAACACACCTATATATGGAACATTTCTTAGATAACATAATTTAATTACCAGCTCTTAATTTGTCTTTATAACATTTTCTTTTAAGTCCTTGTTCTATGTAAAGCCTCACTGGCCTTGTTGTTTTATTGTAAACCACTTACACTTTTAGATTTGCAGTATATAAATTTAGCTAAATAAATAAGACAGTCCAAAAGGTAGCGCACACATCCTCAAAGTAGAATAGAAAATATAGGAGCAAGATGACAAACCACACCATAGAAGTTCAATAGGAGACTTGGAGGTACCTCCCTACATATCTGTGTTTCGGCAACAAAGCCGCCATCAGAGGCTTGGCATCTCTATTAAAAACATAAGACATACATCAGTAGAAAAAAGTATAATGAAAAAATATATAAACATCATTATAAAAAGACACATGTGAAACAGAATAGTGGTGAAAGGACATAAAAAGAATAAAAACATGCAGCTAAAATGCAATTAAAAAGATATTATAGTGGTAAAGCAAGTGTAATACAATGGAACACCACACAAGATTGTATTAAAACCCCAAATAGGGGGAGAGCGCATAGGTAGAGGAGAAGGATAAAACTGCAGGTAAAACAGTGGAACTAAATTCACAATAAAAAGCAAGTAGAAAATAATCAGAATAATTCAAAACCAATATGGTGAGCTACAGTGTTCAATAATAAAAGAACAGTGCTAGTAAAATCATAATATTATAAACATGACATTCAAACCTGCATATAAGGAAAGAACACACTTACTTGGGGGTGAAGGATACTCAATAAGGGACACACTGTGTCCGTAGTAGAGATAAAAAAGCAGCCACCGCAAGTAAGTACATCAAAAGATAAAAAATGTAATAGATATCAAGGAGAGCCAAGGGACGCACAAACAGTAATACTCATAGATTGACTGTCTACCCAGGGGAGGAGAGGTGGGGGGAGGGGTGAAAATGCCACATGTAACATAGGGAAGGGAAGTTATATGACATGTAGTGTGAAAGGTAGCAACATATTGTTGCCAAAATCGGAATGGATAGCAAGCTCTCAAAATAGTAATTGTTATAGTGTAATCCGTAGAGTTGGGGACTGCTGTTCTGTGGATGGCAGAGAGAAGTACCGTGAAGTATATTAAAGAATGGGGGATCCTATACTTTGTTATTCTGAACGCATTAACTATTGAGAAGAGATGGCAATGAAAGGGAAAATCCATACCTTACACAATCTGGCTGCCTGGATTCAAGCAGCGCATCAGCATGAACAATCTCGCAGAATGGCGTGACAAATAGGATTAACCCAGTGTCCAGCGGCCATTTAAAGCTATGAATTCCCACCAAAATGTGGCATCTAGTTGTCATAGCAACTATGGAAAAACAGTATGGAAGGGTATGACAAACTAGGTAAACATGAATGGACCAAATAAAGGTAAATAGATAAGTAAATAATCAAAATAAAAGATTAGCAATGGCTTTGGAATAAAACGGAGGCATCATAGGTATAGGGACCTGAAACAGATCGGGAATAATTTCAGGGTTACAAAACCAAACCGGTTGCTGATTTTTGAACTATGAGGAAACTCGCAGGGAAAACGCCATACCCCTGAGGGAGAGCAATGAAACCTGCAGGCAGGTTGGGTGGAAGGAAGCGTACCAGCTTTGTACCTGTGCAAATGTTTGATGATTTTGGGAACAATTTGTTGCCAGTTAAGTATGCATGGAAGCAGCGTTTTTGGAATGGTATGAATGTATGTGAAATGTTTTTGAATGAGAGCTACCTATGGCATAGGACTAGTGTTAAGGTGGTGATAAAATGTCCACTGAGCTCATCTTTATCTTTTATCTTTATTAATCATTTGATATACTGCCCTAGGCGTCAGGGCATCAGAGTGGTTCACAGTTCATAATGGTTGTGTAGGAAAGGAAAAGGAACGCCAATTCTTAGATAGGACAGTCAGAGTAGAGAGAGAGAGAGAGGAAGAGGAGAGTCGGGAGTGGGGATTAGGGGACAGTCAGTTAGAAGCTGGGGAGGTTAAGTTGTAAGCAAAATTGAATAGGTGGGTTTTAAGCATAGATTTAAATCGATGGGGTAGGGAATTCCATAGGGCAGGAGCCAGAAAGAAGGTAGAGTGTCTTTTCTGTTTCAGGTGTGCTCGTGAAACTGAGGGGAGTGCGATTCGGTGGGTGTGAAGTGACCTGAGAAGACGGTGAGGTGTGTGAAACTGGAGAAAGTCATTTAAGTATTGTGGAGTGCCCATTTGGATTGCCTGATGAGCAGTGATAAGGATCTTATAATTGATACGGTATTTTAATGGAAGCCAGTGAAGGTGGATAAGGAAAGGTGTAATATGGTCACTATGGGAAGAGTGTATCAGAATTCATGCAGCCGTATTTTGGAGTAGCTGAAGGTGACGCAGTTGGTAGTGAGAGAGGACCGGCAAGTGCACCGTTGCAATAGTCAAGCTTAGAAATCACCAGCGATAGAAAAAGGTCTTGAGGGAGTGAGAGTCGAGGAAGGGACGCAGGGCACGGATCAGGCACATGGAGAAGAAAGAACAGTGAACCAAGGAAGATACGTGCTGATGAAAGGATAGCAATGAATCTAGGATTACACTGAGATACCTTCTGAACCTGAGCCTCATCGTGGGCCCTCAGAAAGGGAGTCTCCCTCGAGGGAATCCAGGAAGAAGAAGAAACCCTCAAAGACGGCGTCCTTGAATGGTTCCGACAGGCTGGATGCTCCCCAGCACAGGTCCCGCAGTCTGAGACTTTCGTCCGAGGCATTGGAGAAGGAGCAGCCTGCGAAAGTCCCCCGAAAAGATCCGACCGCGGATCGGCCTCGGCCCCCAAACACCATCCTCGTCGAGGATTCCCCTTCGGGAAGCCGGCGTCACACCCGAGTCCCTCTGTGCCCGCACCGAAGGCTGCGGAGCCTTCTGGTCTGGAGTCCAGAATGGCGGTCCTGGAGCGCAGTTTGTCTGCCTTCATGAACCAGCAGCGGGCACTGTTGTCTGGCATGACCGGTTCATCCACCCCGACTACCAGGCCCTCGACATCCAAGACATCCCCAGAGGCCAAGCCAATCCTTGAGGTCCTTCGGCCTCGAGTCGATCCTTGGCAGAGGTCGCAATCTGTGTCCCGCTCGATAGGACCGCGGTCATCCCCAGCAAGTGTGCCGGGTGCCGGCCACAGGCCATCGGAGACCTCGAGGCCCATGGAGCAGCCCTTCTATGAGTCCTTGATGGACTACTCTAGGTGGGAGAAGGAGAACGAGGTGTCCCCCGATACCCATCGCCACCACGATGTCCCATCTGACTCTCCCCGTCTGAGGATATGGGCTTCCTTGATTTTGTCAAGGACATGTCTAAGGCCCTGGCATTCCCGTCTGAGTCAGAGGTGGACCCTCAGGCTTGGGTTAGAAATTGGTTGGGTGGGAGGCAACAAAGAGTACAGGTAAATGGAGCTCATTCTGAGGAGAAGGATGTTACCAGTGGTGTGCCCAGGGATCTGTCCTTGGTCTGATTCTTTTTAACATCTTTGTTAGTGATATAGTGGATGAGCTGTTGGGTAAGGTTTGCCTCTTTGCAGATGATACCAAAATCTTCAATAGTGTAGACACCCAGGAAGGTGTAGATAACATGAGGAGGGACCTAGCTAAGCTTGAAGAATGGTCTAGAATTTGGCAGCTGGGATTTAATGTTAAAAAATGTAAGGTCATGCATTTAGGCTGCAGAAATCCAAGGGAGCAATATAGTATAGGGGGTGAAATACTTTTGTCCACTAAAGAAGAGCGAGACCTAGGCGTGGTTGTGTCTGATGATCTTAAACTAGCTAAACAGGTAGAAAAGGCGATGGCAAAAGCTAGAAGGATGCTTGGGTGCATACGGAGAGGAATGGCTAGCAGAAAAAAGGAGGTGATAATGCCTCTGTATAAGTCTTTGCTGCGACCTCATTTAGAGTATAGTGTGCAATTCTGGAGACCGCACCTTCAAAAGGGTGTGAACAGGATGGAGTCGGTGCAGAGGGTGGCTACTAAAATGATTAGTGGTCTTCATTATAAAGCATATGAGGACAGACTTAAGGATCTTAATTTGTACACCTTAGAGGAAAGGCGGGATAGAGGTGATATGATTGAGATGTTTAAATACCTCCGTGGCATAAATGTTCAGGGAGAGAGCCTCTTTTAATTGAAAGCAAGTTCTGCTACGAGGGGACATGGGATGAGGGTGAAG
Organism: Ichthyophis bannanicus; assembly: GCA_033557465.1. NCBI lineage: Eukaryota > Metazoa > Chordata > Amphibia > Gymnophiona > Ichthyophiidae > Ichthyophis > Ichthyophis bannanicus. The sequence continues at coordinate 513,761,628 of CM066031.1, read as the reverse complement.
GGAGATAGATTCAGGAGTGATATGCGGAAATATTTCTTTATGGAAAGAGTAGTGGATCTGTGGAATAGTCTTCCAGTGGAGGTGGTAGAGATGAGGACAGTAACTGAATTCAAAAAAGCATGGGACAAACACAGAGGATCTCTAAAGGTAAAAAGGGGACTGTTGTAGTTATTGATATGGAAGGACAGACTAGATAGGCCATGTGGTCTTTTTCTCTTGTCATATTTCTATGTTTCTATGAGTTGGAAATCCTCCATTATGAGGTCCCTCCGCAGGAATCGCTCACAGTGCCCATCCTAGAACAGCTGATGCTCCGAAAGTGGGAGACACCGGCTTCGGTGCCGGTTCGGAGCAAATGGCTCGATTCGATGTATCGAATCCGCTGGAGCCCAGGCTTCCAAAAGTCTCAGCTGCCGCATAACTCCATGGTGGTGGAGTTGACCATGAGTCGGCTGAAAAGCCAGAAGACGCACTCCTCGGTGCCCCCCCAGCAGGGAGGCCTGCACCCTGGATGCCCTCGGCAGAAAGTGCTATCAGGGCTCATTGCTTATCGGCCGCATCCAGGCCTACCAGCTTTACATGGGCATAAACCTGAGAGACCTGCCGAAGGAACTCGCCGGGTTCTCAGCTGATCTCTCCGAGGAGCCCTTGCAGCGGTTCAAGTACCTGGCCAAGGCAGTCCGTGAGTGCTCCAAATTCATGTCTTGAGCGGCCTATGACGGATTCGAGTCGGCGGCTGGCATCTGTGCACGCCGCCAAGCTTGGCTACAGTCGTCCAAACTCGAGCAGTGGGTTCAGGACAAATTGGTCGAAATCCCCTGCCAAAGAGAGAAGCTCTTTGGCAAATCCATGACCAACAAGGCTGCCGACCTGGAGACTGAGTTCATGACGAGGACCAGGCTCTCCAAAAAGACCGCTGTCCCTCCCGGACGGAAAGGCTCATGTAAAAAGTCCTTTTACCCGAGGAAGGGAGTTGCTTACAGAAACTACCCACCTTTTCAGGCCTCCCCAGTTCCCCAACAGGGTCAGCAGGCCAAGGGACATGGGCATAGCCCTCGTATACAGAAGGCTCCAAAACCCCAGCCAGTGGGGAGTTTTTGACTTTTTGAGCATAGCCTATTTACCCCAAGGAGATCAGAAGCCCACAGGGGGACGTCTGGCCCTCTATGCCCAGAGATGGGTGACCACCACCACTGACTCCTGGGCACTTTGGGTAGTCAGGGAGTGTTACCTCCCCCACCTGACTCAGATACTTCCCCCTTATTTCCCGGGAGAGCCCCTCAGGTCTCTCCTTCACTGGGATCTTCAGAAGGAGTTGATAGGTCTTCTCGAGGACAAAGCGGTGGAACCGGTGCTCCACCATCTCAAGGGCAAGGGTTTCTACTCCAGGTACTTCCTCATGCCAAAAAGGACAGGGGGCCTAAGGCCAATCCTCAACCTGCTCAACCTCAACAAATTCCTGGTGAGGGAGAAGTTCATTTGCTCTCCCTTGGAACATTGCTGCCCTACCTCCAGCAGGGAGATTGGCTATGCTCCTTAGACCTCAAGATTGCTTATACCCACATCCTCATTCACCCCATCCACAGGCAGTACCTGCGGTTTGTAGTGGGGGGGGGGGGGTCAGGCATTTTCAATACAGGGTGCTCCCCTTCTGCCTGGCCTCTGCCCCAAGTGTTTTCACAAAATGCCTGGCAGTCGTGGCCGCCTTCCTCTGGCTCAAGGGGTTCTTCATCTTTCCCTACCTGGACGACTGGCTCATAAAGGGAGGCATGGCCTCAGAGGTGCAGCAGGCCACTGCACGCACAATCCAGGTTCTGCAACACTTAGTGTTTGTAATAAACTACCCCAAGTCTCACCTCCTCCCGACACAGTGTCTGGAATTCATTGGGGCAAAGATTGACACTCTCCAGTCAAAGGCAGTTTTGCCCAGGCACCATTTCAGGACTCTGGCTCGGGACATACAGTACCATCCCTTGGTGTCCATTCGGCTTCTTTTGCTTCTCCTCGGGCACTGTCGGGCTGCCACTTGGTCTTCACCCATACCTTTGCAGCCCATTACTGCCTGGAAAGAGAGTCCCGATGGGACAGAGCTTTCGGCCAGGCTGTGTTTCATAACCTTTTCGGGGTTTAGGCAACTACTACCCTCTGACCCTTCTGTGTTCAGGCTACTGGAGTGCTGGTTTCATCGGACACAGGGGTCCTACTGTAGTCTGTGAACACACTCATTCGCTGCTGCTTGTGGCTGCCTGTGAGGGAGACCCTATTTTTGCTACGGGCTTTCGGTAGCCTGTCGCTGGGGAGTTCCATATGTGAGGACTGACTTCCTGCTTGTTCCTGGTGAAAGTGTAGTTACTCACCTGTAACAGGTGTTCTCCGGGGACAGCAGGAATCGGTCCTTACAACCCTCCCTCCTCCCCTTGGAGTTGCTCCTTTACCATCTTGTTTTTGCCGTTTTTTAGCTATTTCGTCTGAAAAAGCATGATGGCATCCATATGTGAGGACTGATTCCTGCTGTCCCCAGAGAACACCCATTACAGGTGAGTAACTACGGTAACCAGGCTATCCATATAGGGTGATCGATTGTTGGAGATCTTCCAAGTACTCCCAAGCATCTGCTCCTCTGGTTACAGATACTAACACTTTCTTGCAGAAGAGGGTGTGGTCATGGGGCCAGTGGTGTAATGGATAATGTATCTGAGGGTTGTAGGTTCAACTCTTGGCTTTCTTATACTGCCCTGTCTTTCACAGCTTCTTTTGTCCACGGCTGGTGTGTAGTCTGTCTTGACCAGATTTTAAGCTCTGATGAGCAGGGACTCTCTTACATGTTTCTGTACAGGTCTGCTTATGCCTTGTAGTGTTATACAAATGATTAGTAGTAGTAGTAGAACAACCCAATTCCTTTGGACCATCTAATAACATTTATTTATTTAAACAGTTTTTATATACCGCCCCTTCCAACGATCAAGGGCAGTTTACATTGAACAGTGGAACGTCATTACAGGGAACATTTTGAACCATATTACAATATATAACCATAAAAGAAATATCAGAGTGTTCATGCCTTTATTCAGCATCATTGTAGTTCAGTGGGGAAGAGCATAAACAAAGTCACTTTACAACTATTGCATTTATTTCTTAGTCATGTGCAAATAAAGGTCAGCAAACAAGTTGTAGGTGATACATTTTTATTGGACTAACTAAATATATTTTTGACAAGCTTTTGAGAGCAATACTCTCTTCATCAGGTCTATGAAGTGACGATGCATTTATACTGGGTATAAATAGTGCAAACCCATCTGGACTCTGGGTTCTCTGCATATGTCATCACATATCAAAGTTAAGCGTGGGATACAGTTTTGCTGAATCTTTTGCTTGAATCCCAACAATTTTATATCTGACAAAAAAGGCATCTAGAAAAACCATCTCACTCCATTCATCCACATGCACATTAAAATCACCCATCACCACCAAAGAAGAAAAATCATATTCCAAACTCAACAACCAGTTCACAAATCAAATGCATCAGCAGAAACAGCGTGGGGGGATATAAACCAAATATACCTGCCACAATGTATTTGAAATCACAATAGCATCTGAAAAATCACTAACCAAAGTGGCAATCTCATGAAAATCAAACCTTTATTTATTTATTTAAACGGATTTCTATACCGCCTTATCCTACAATCAAGGCGGTCTGAACAGCAAACAATCAATAAGATACAGTGTCTAGTGTGCACATGCAGTGGGCAGTGTATGCATGTGAGTGTGTCTGGACGTTGATTCTTGGTGTGCTATTTACAGTGTGCGCTATTTACAATGATATTATATCAGGTCCTTGCTTAATTACTATTATAGTGACGTGTGGGGGGTATTGAGGTATCTGTTGCATGGTTTATGTAATGTCACCGTAGTGTTCTATGAAGAGGGTCGTCTTCAGTAGTTTCCTGAAATCCTTAAGGTCTGTTGTTGAACGCAGTTCGTCGGGGAGGGTGTTCCAGATTGTTGGTGCCGCCTTTGATAAGGCTCATTTTTCGGTGTCCTTGGGTACCCTGTTGATGTCTTTAGGTGTGTTGACACGGTTGGATGTGCCTCGTCTCTTCGATCTTGTGCTGTTGTCGGGTTGTATATAAAATAGAGACCCCACCCCCCCCTCTGCAGAGCGGAAACTGCCCCATACCCAGATGGTGTTAGCTCATTCACTAATACAGAATCTTCAGAGGTGAGCCATGTTTCTGTCAAACCTAGTATATCCACAGATAGTTTCAAATAGGTCCAAAATCAATGGCACCTTATTGCGACAAGAACAAACATTTACACATGCCAATGAAACTAACTAAGAACATAAGAACATAAGATATGCCATACTGGGTCAGACCAAGGTCCATCAAGCCCAGTATCCTGTTTCCAACAGTGGCCAATCTAGGTCATACGTACCTAGCAGTTTCCCCAAAAGACACAGGTTCCGCAATGCTTGTACTGGGTCAAGCATTGATATCCTGGGACCCTTCTTAATAATGGTTTATGGACCTTTCCTCCAGGAACTTGTCCAAACCTTTTTTAAACCCAGCTACACTAACAGCCTTTACTACATCCTCCGGTAACAAATTCCAGAGTTTGATTACACGTTGAGTGGAAAAATATTTTCTTTTATTAGTCTTAAATAGTTTACCCTGTAGCTTCATTGTATGTCCCCTAGTCTTTCTATATTCTGATAACTGTGATAAGGAAGCTTATCATAGCTCAGGTAGGAGCTATAGAAAAGATGATGTGACTCTGAACAAGCAACCTGTCAGTTCTGGTAGAATTGAGAAAACAGAGTTTTCACATAAAAGACTACCAGTCCCAGAATGCACCAGCTTTCCAGCAGCCATGAGAGGGGCTGAAGTGAGAGAATGTGTGTGCAATCAAGAGAGCTATGAGGTAATCCCTAAGCACTCATCTCAAAGGGCAGGGCTTGATTCAACACAGCTGCGCTGTGTTAGGGAGCAGCACACATTCGGAAAGAATAAGAATAGAGATTATTCTTCAGGAAACAGTTTCAGCTACAGAGGGAGGAAGAGATACAGAGACAGCAACGGCTACAAGCACCAGTATCACCTGGAGAAACAGAAGCCAAGCCAAGCAGATAGAGAGAGAAGGAAACTCTCTGGAAGGAAGAGAAGAAAGGCCATTGGAAGGTCTGGGAGATTCCAAGGCAGTACTCATACTGGGAGGTATTCCAAAAGCCAGCAGAGTCCATTGGACTGGATTCAGCCAGAGGAATGGAGTGGCAGAGATAGGAATCACCAGTGGCTACCTGGAAGAGAGAAGACTGCATGTGGAAGGGACTTTCAGACCAAGGCCAGAAGGTATGTAAGAAGATCCAGCGTCCAGGGATCAAGATTGGAAGGCTGGACATCAGAATTGGATTACATATTGGCCAGGCTATACAGAGAGGAATAATGATAGCAGGAGAGGCTCAGGTATGAACACTGATCCAGACCCTATCTATAATAGAGAATGGCAGCAAGGGAATAAGCATTCTCATGATAGTGCCTTAATGAAAGACTCATCTGTGCCAATGTATGATATTGACCCTATGATTGTTGATGCAGGGGGAAATACAGCAGATGAAACTATTTACATGGACTGTTCTTTATCTAAATGCTATTGCTAGTTTTCTATGAGCAAACACATCAGCCATCACAAAGAAACCTAACTTTGTTCTTTATTTACACTGCAAACAGCTCTTAAAGCAGGATTTGGGCTCACACAGTAGCAGCCAGCCAGCTAAAGGCTTTCAGCTGGTCCATTGATAGTAATTAGGGCTGCACCTGATTGTGTGTGTGAGCAAGGGAGAATCACTGCTGAGATCGGCGTGGAAAATAAGCAGAAGTTAACCTAACCAGCAAAGTTTATTCTTTACTTTGTGCCTTTGTATTTGGTAATTATTTGCTAAGAAAACATTAGCTAATTGCCTGACAAGCTGAAGGTTGTTTTCTGGTTTACTTTGTGACTTTTTGTTATCCATTTTAAACACTGCAAGCAAGTAACCTCATTTATAGTGCTATCAAGCATACATGTGCTGGGTGAATTAAACCCCATCAATAAAAGAAGTATTTTATTGATCTTACCACTTGGTTTTCACAACTCAAATTATTGTCATCAGCTGTGTTTGGGAGTGAATGAACTACAATACCCACAATACCTTGCAAGAATCATATGAATATATGCATCGTCAAGATTGTGTAAGTTCTCACCCTAGGCAGCCGTCTGACATAACGTAAACAATCGATCTATGTTTACCCGTTCCACTCCGTTCATTAATTTATAGACTTCTATCATATCTCCCCTCAGCCGTCTCTTTTCCAGGTTAAAGAGCCCTAACCTTTTTAGCCTTTCTTCATAGGAGTATCCTTCCATCCCCTTTACCATTTTGGTGGCTCTTCTCTGAACCTTTTCTAATAACGCTATAATAACTGGACAAACAGGTTCTCCCTACTCTCTTGATTTTAAAGGAATATGACATAAATTACATGTAGAAAATTGATTCCCGCACTGATTCCCGCAAATCCTTATACCACCTCCAACCCAACATAGTAAGGATCAGCGACATTTGATATAAATCGCCACCCAATGAAAACAATACATAAAGTCTACCAATCACCATTACCAACACACTAGGGCACATCAAGGGGCATGCTGATGGGCAGATCCTGCCCTTTAGGCACACCCCTTCAGTATGACACCTCAGTGCCACAGGAAGATTTATATGCCCTCTGCTGGTGATGTCATCCGCATGTGCCAGTTCCAATCTGGAAGCAGCAAAGTCCTGATAAAAAATGTCTCAAGTAAGTTAGCTGCTGCAGATGTTATCGGGTAGATTCACCAGCACAAATTAAGCATAATTGCACAAAGCTGAAACTGCTTTACAGCCACTCGGCACCATGGGAAGATTTATAAACCCTGCTGGTAATGTCATCAGAATGGTATTGTCTTCAGAGGCAAACATTTCCTGAAAGCCTTTTTGCAATGTTACGTATAAGAATGTTAAAAGGAACTGGATCAAAGATTGCCTCTTTGGCACATCACTGAAGATATCTTTACTGTCAAAGTGAACTCCATTTACTACTACCCTTTGTCACTTCCTTCTCAGCCAGTTTCTAGCCAGGCATTCACTTTAGGGCCTATCCCAAGGTCGCTCAGTTTGCTTATAAGTTGCCTCTGTGGAACCTAGTTGGCAGTGGGTTTAGAAGGTCATATTAGGAGGGTTGTTCATCATACTTATTGTATGATGCAGCTGCATCATAGAAAAAGCTGCAGCTTTTTATTGCCAGTGCATACTTAACCATGTGATCATTGGGGAAGTACCTGGAGAATGGAGGTGTACATGCCCATATAGTTTAAAAATACGTATCTGGTTTGCAGCCCTCCAGGACTGTAGTTTGACATCCTTAGATTATGCGGTCTACTTATCTTAATCTACGTATTTAAGGGAATTTGCTCATATTTTTGAATAATTGAAAGCAATTTCTTTGAGAATATACTGCTTTTTGTGCATTTTATGAATTGATGTAATTTTTTGCATTTAACTTGTGAAAAGGTGCCTGGCATATTAACGTTCCAAACTCAACAAAAAAACCCTGTTAAATTAAAAAAAAAAAGGTGTGTTCATGCATATTTTATTTTGTATTTTTGTGCATAGATTTCAATGCTCGACATACATCCTCTTGATGAGCATCCTTTTTAAAATATTGTTTTGATCACTGCAGTACTAACTGGTAGTCCAGTAGCTGGAAAGAAATAGTGGGATATTTCAGGTTTTCTGAGCTTGCAGTATATAATGCAGGAAGGCACAAGGAGGTTTTCAGAACCCAAAAGTGAAAAAGAACCGATTACTGTGAAAAAATACCAATAAAATGTATGAAAGGTAAAGAACTAGAAGAAATTAGTGTTGGATACTAGAGGAGATGAGAGAAGTGGTTGCATGATGGCTATACTGTAATAAAGGTTTGGGGATTAACTAGGTAAGGACTTGTTCCTCTGGACTAGAAAGGTGTACATGCAGCCCTATATTAAAAACAAATGATCTAAATCAGAAATGGCCATTTTCAGATTGGCCAATTCAACAGTAATCTTCAACAAAATTGCCACCATTAATTTATATTTTATGAAAAAACTAAACTTGATGACTCTTCATTGCATGGTAACTATTATCTAAGTTCAAACTATGATTGTAAGTTGTTAGGCCTATAGTCGTTCTTCAATAAAAGGATACTCTAATATGGGAAGAGTAACTTTTTATATAGCCTTCAGAGTTTATAGGCCCACATCCTGTACCCATGGACCTGCAAACTTATTTTCAAAAGTAATTCCCCACAGTATTTTCCACTTACAAATGCTTTGGCAGTTGACATTGCAAGGATATGTTTACACTGCTTAATTTGCATCCACAAAGTATGTTGAGTAAACAACACATGGGCATTTCACAGTGAAACTGAGCCAATGATCATATCAAAAGCTGACTACTGTAGTCTGTAGATAACCTCTTCATAATACACTGCACTAGTGTTTGAGACTTTTGGAACTCATCGTAAAGTGACAGACTCTGATGTTGTATTGTTTTTTCTTTACTGTAGGTAATTGATTTTGAAGGTTTCAAGTTGTTCATGAAGACCTTCCTGGAGGCCGAGCTACCTGATGACTTTTGCCAACATCTTTTTATGTCATTCAGTAGTAAAGTTCCTCATCCCAGTCCACTAATGCAAACTAAATTCCTTTCTGGAGGTAGGTCATAAAGACGCAACAATGCTATTGACTTGCACAGTATTGTTCTACTGTTCTTCTCAACAAAGGTACTGAAGGGTAAGGGTTAATGGTATACAAGGTATGAAGGGTTAAAATTGGGACTGTCATGCATTGTTTTTTTGTTAAAAATGTTATGAACATTATGGTATTAGAAGCAGCATTTGCATAAAGAAAAAGTCTGAATTTTTTAATTGTACTAACTGTAATCATTTATTTAATGCTGTCACTGTGGGAGCTGTCGTTACCAGAATGCATAGCCACATGTGAAACTACAGTAATATTGCTAGGGCTGTGTAAACTTTCCAGTATCAATTTCAAGCCAGGGGAGCTTCTACACAATTTCAATTAGGTGGGTTTTTATTTATCTCCCTGTGATCTTTTGGGAAAATCGATAGCACTTTTCCTTGTAGATCTCAGGAAATTTGGATATGGATTCTTGGAAATCTGAAGCAAACTCATGGAAATCCATGTTGGATTTTGTATGGATCTGTTGTGAATTATGCCAACAGTACATTGCTGTCTTTTAAAAAAGGCTCATCAAACCTAGCTGAGAAAATCATGGGCGTTCTTTTGAATTGTGTGTTGAATCTCTTTTAAAGAATTTCTTACATCTCTAGTAAATACAGGAATTTCATTTTTCTAGTAACATTTAATAAGGGTGATAATATGGATTTTCTAATTTAAATCAGATTTTCATTTAATTTCCTTTATTAGATATTTCACCTGCCCTTACAAAAAGCTAAGGCAGAATGCAGAAAAACAGCCATAATGAGAACATATGTATTAAAACAAGACAAACGGCAGCAAAATCATAGCATCCTCGGGACATCCTAAAAAGCTTTACTCAGCGACTCTGGGGAAATAAAAATGTCTTTACTGCCCTCCTAAATTCCACAAAATCATTAATCAAATGAACAGTTAATGAAAGGCCATTCCACAGAAAAGGTAATGAATGTGACAGTGCTCTGGCCCGCAATCTCACCAAGTGAAATAAATTCATTCTAGGAAGCTTAAACAATCGAGTATCTTGGGACCGGGTAACCCATGGAAGGGTTTGTTCCTGAAAATGAACTGATAGATATTTAGGGCATAATGATGTAAAATCCTAAAAGCCACAATTAATAATTTAAACTTAATATGCTGGACAATAGGGGCCCTATTCCGTCCCGCATGTAGATACCCTTTGTGAGTCCAGTCTGAACCGGACACACAGAGGGGATCACGATTCTGATCCCACGGGGCACATCTAGCCCCACGGGATCAGAATCGCGAGCAGTCCTACATGTGCAGGCCGGGACTGCAATTCAGTCCAGCCTGCATGTGCAGGATTGCCTCTGGCTAACTTAGTCAAGGCTCCTTAATGGAGCCATGGCACCATGGCATCATGTTGCCATGGCACTGCGGCTCCATTGAAGAGCCACGATGCCGGCCGCTTGAAAAAGGGGTTTATTCCCCATAGCCCAACCCCTAATCTGCCTTCCTAAGGCCAGGATCGGGCTGCAGGCAATAAACCCTGGCCCCACCTGCCCCATTCACGCCCCGGGCTGTGTAAAAAATCACGTCAGTGAAGTTATTCCACCTCGGAGGTGAAATAACTTCCCCAGACATTTTGCCGGCCCTGTACGTCCAGGGCTGGCGACCACCCATTGCCTGCCCAGACTCTGCCCCCGGGCTGCCCATTCCCCGCCCCTGTCTAACTTCGCCACAAAACCGGTGGAGAAGTTAGTCGGGGACAGGAACCGCCACGAATAGCGGGGATGGACGACCCATTAGGCCACACATCTCCTCTATTCGTGGCTCAGAATAACCCCCTAGGTAACCAGTGAAGAGATTCTTATATAGGAGTAATATGATCCCTAGGTCCTGCTTCAACCAAAAGCTTGGCAGCCACTTTCTAAGCAATCTGCAACCTGCCCAAAACCTTTGCAGGGAGGCCAAAGTACAAATCTGTACAATAATCCAGCCTTGTGAAAATCAACAATTGAATAAGCATCGCCAAATCTTGCTCATCAAAAAATACATGCACCTTTTTCAACTGGTGAAGATTAACAAAAGAAAAAAAGTACACTTTCGCTACTTTCAAAATCTGTGTCTACAATGTCAATGAATTATCTAACTCAGCCTCCAAACTTCAAACCTAGTCCTTCACTTCTAACAGTACCACCTGCCTTAACAAACAAGGAAAATGTACGTGACACAGTCAAAGCACCTCTGTCGTCTGACAATTCAATATTAACTTATTATAATTAACTTATTATAATATTATAGATATATCTCTCATCCACCAATCGACATCTGGTAGACATCGTGTATATCGTTTATGAACATCTGAAAACCGATGCCATGCTGTTGGATAAGCGAGGCTAAAGGCTGGATGTTGAGGTTAAATAGCAGTGGGGATAATAAGGCCCCTGTGGGACCCCAAAATGTATTGGATTCATACCGGATGACTTTGAAACAATTTCCACAAACCAGCTGCGTTCAGTAAAGAAGGATTTCAGCCACTCAAGAGGATCCCACCAAACCCAAACAGAGCTAGCTGCTGCAGTAATATACAATATTCTAACATATTAAACACTGCTGAAAGATCCAGGAGCAAAACCAACACATAACACTCTCTGTCCAAATAGAATAGCAAGCCTTCATGTAGCACCAGCAAGACTGTTTCTGTGCTGTGAGAATACTGAAAACCAGACCGACAATCATGAAGCAACCCCTTACCATCCACATAAGACGGTAACGGAATCAAAACTGCCTACTCAATAATCTTAGCATTGAAAACACTGGCAAAACAGACACATGCAGATTCTGTAAAAAGGAGCTGGAAACAGTGATTCACCTCATAGCTGGCTGTGAAGTTCTAAAGACAGAAAATTTTTATACAGAAAAAAACACAATAAAGTAGCAATGTCTCATTCATCAGAAGCTCTGTAAACACTACAACATCACTGTGCCTGAAAAACACTGGGATCATGACCCTAAAACAATTACAGAGAATGAAGAAGTTATAGAAACAAAGAAACATGACAGCAGAAAAAGACCACATGGCCTATCTAGTCTGCGCTTCCATATCAACTACAATAGTCCCCTTTTTACCTTTAGAGATCCTCTGTGTTTGTCCCATGCTTTTTTTTTTATTTTTAATTTAGAAGATTTAAAAAAAAAAATTACAAGCAATCATACTTCATATAGAAAAAAGACATGAGTAAATAATAATATACCAAGTAATATACAACCAAATAAACTCATAGGAATAGCAGAACCCACAAAAGATCGAGTATACATATATCCTACAAATAAACCCGCTCACCTAAGGACCGGCAGATAAACAAGCACTAATAAAGGAGACTAACTAGGTTCATAAAAAATATAAGATACAGAGTGCAGTTTAACCAAACATTTACATGGAAACTTAAGGAAAAATAAACCACCCATCTGAATCACCCCAGATTTAAGCAACAAAAACTCTCTTCTCCAGGACCAAGCAGGAAGTCAGTCCTCACATATGGGTGACGTCAGCGCCGACGGAGCCCTCGCGGAGCAATTTTCCCCAGCTTTCAAAGAAAGCCTTTGGGAATTGCAGCGCGCATGCGCGGTCCCCTTCCCGCCCAAGGGTGCCATCTTAGCCAGTCTTCTTTTTTCCGCGGAGCCCTACAGACGTACCCGTCGTGTCCCCGCTGAAAAAGTTGATTTTCGTGATTTATTTCTATTTTTTCTTCGGTTTGACGCCGGTCTCTTTCCCGCCCGGACTCGCGACGCCGTTGCGAGTCCTTCTGTTATTTTTCGGTTTTTCTGATTTTCTGTCAGTTTCGTTTTCGGTTTTTCGCTGGCAGCCCGGTCCTTTGACCTTGCAGGGGCCCTTTTTCCCCCGATGGCTACCAGTGGTTTCAAGCGGTGTGTTCAGTGTGACAGAAATATGTCACTCACTGACACACATGATAATTGCCTCTGCTGCCTTGGCCCGGATCACGAAGAACTGATCTGTGGGGCCTGCAGCAAAATGTCCTCCAAAGCGTTAAGGAGTCGGCGGCATCAGCGGGAACGAATCTTCGCTGATCCCACCCGTACCCGGACCTCGTCGGAGGCCTCGGCGTCCAGAGGTTCCAGCTCTGACCATCGCCGGAGTTCCTCCGACAGGGGTTCTCCCTCTGCAGACCATCATCGGAAGGTGAAACCCGCGAGGGCGGCGTCGGTGGATGCTCCTGGTTCCGCGAGGGCCAGGTCGCATAGCCCCGATAGCCGTCCCGGGTCTTTGGAGAAGGAACATCTCCCGAAGCGACCTCGTCTGGAGTTGGAGCTGCCTGCTCGGGTAAGTCCTGTAGTCCTCCTGGACTCGCCTCCGAGGGGTCCGACGTCGGGCCCCACGCCGTCGGGGCCTGAGTCGGGGGCTGCTGGGTCACTTGAGGTCGGACTCAGGTTGACGGCCTTGGAGAGCAGACTATCTGCCTTCATGGACCAGCAGCGGGCACTGATCGCTAGCCTCGCTGGCGCCTCTGCCCCGACCGCCGGGACGTCGACGTCCAAATCGACCCCAGAGACCGAGCCGATCCTCGAGTCCATGCGGGCTCGAGTCGATCCTCGGTCGAGGTCACCCTCGGCCTCCCGTTCGGGACCAAGGTCGTCGACGCCGACTCCCTCGGCGTTGGGGCGGCCGACGCCTCCGCCCGCCCGGACCGACCCCACCGATTCCTCCTCGGAGTCGGCCTGGGAGTCTGAAGAGGAAGAGTCACCTGATTCGTTTCGGACTCGGTGTGTCCCCTCGGACTCGCCTGAGTCCGAACCTCGGAAACAGTCCCCTCCGGAGGACGCCCGGTTCTCGGACTTCGTCAGGGATATGGCCAAGGCTTTGGCCTTCCCTGCGGATCCCGAGGAGGAGCCTCGAGCCGAAGAACTCGATGCCCTTCAGTACGACTCTCCCGCCAGGGAGCACTTTACTGTACCGGTTCCTCCCATGCTGGAACGACTACTCTTCCGCATGTGGGAGAGTCCGGCATCGTCGCCGGTATTAAGCAGGCGGGTCGATTCCATCTATCGAGTCCGCAAGAGCCCTGGCTTCCAAAAAGCACAGCTACCGCACCATTCCATGGTGGTGGAATCGGCCATGCATAGGCTTAAGAGCCAGAAGATGCACTCCTCGGTGCCTCCTGGCAGGGAGGCCCGCAACCTGGATGGCCTTGGTAAGAAGTGCTTCCAGGGCTCTATGCTTGCTTGTCGGGTCCAGACCTACCAGCTCTACATGGGCATGTACCTCAGAGACCTGGCTAAAGAGATAGCCGGATTCTCCGCTGGCCTTTCCGAGGAACCTTTGTGGAGATTCCTAGCCTTGACAACCGGCATTCGGGAATGCTCCAAATTCATGTCTCGAGCAGCCTATGATGGCTTTGAAGCATCGGCACGAGTGGCCGCAGCCGGCATCGGTGCCCGACGACAGGCTTGGCTTCAATCGTCTGACCTTGAATCCTGGGTGCAGGACAAGTTGGTCGATGTCCCCTGCCGAGGTGAGAACCTCTTTGGCAAGCCCATGGCTGAAAAGGCTGCACAAATCGAGACGGAGACTCTCACCAGAACTAGGCTTTCTAGGAAGACCTCCGCCCCTTCCCAGAAGAAGAAGGGCTCGGGAAAGAAGTCCTTTTACCCGAGAAAGGCGGCTGCCTATAAACACTACCCTCAATATCAGGCCTCCGCAGCTCCCCAACAGGGTCAGCAGGCCAAGGGACGGGGTAACGGGTCCCGTAGGCAGCAAGCCCCCAAGCCTGCACCACCGGCCCCTGCTCAGCAGGGTGGGGGTTTTTGACTTCATCAGCATAGCCTCTCCCCCTCAACTGGTTCCTCCCAGCACAGGAGGCCGGCTGGTTCACTTTGCCCACAGGTGGTCCAACATCACCTCAGATGCCTGGGTGCTTCAAGTTGTGAGAGAAGGCTATCTTCTCCACTTCCACCAGGTCCCTCCCTCCTATTTCCCGGGAGAACCTCCACGACTCCCTCTGCACAGGGACTTACTCCTTCAGGAGTTAGCAAGTCTTCTTCAGGAACAGGCTGTGGAACCGGTGCCCCACCACCTGAGGGGTCAAGGCTTCTATTCAAGGTATTTCCTAATACCAAAAAGAACAGGAGGCCTCAGACCCATCCTGGACTTGCGCAACCTCAACAAGTTCCTTGTCAGGGAGAAGTTCAAGATGCTTACCCTTGGAATCCTTCTGCCCTACCTCCAGCAGGGAGATTGGCTATGCTCCTTGGATCTAAAGGATGCCTACACGCACATCCTCATCCACCCAAGCCACCGCCAATACCTAAGGTTTGTGGTGGCAGGAAATCATTACCAGTACAGAGTACTGCCCTTTGGCCTATCCTCCGCACCACGAGTCTTCACAAAATGTCTCGCGGTGGTGGCGGCTTATCTCCGGCTTCACGGCCTTTATGTCTTTCCATACCTAGACGACTGGCTCATCAGAGCATCGTCCTCTCCGGAAGTCACAAAAGCCACACACCGCACTGTGACTCTTCTGCAGTACTTGGGCTTTGTCATAAACTTCGCAAAGTCCACTTTGCTCCCCTCGCAAGATCTCGAGTTCATCGGCGCAAGATTGCACACTCTTCAGGCACGAGCTTTCCTGCCTCTCGACAGGGCTCAAAGGCTCATGGACCTAGCCGGCCGCTTTCGCAGCCAGTCCCTGGTCTCAGCCAGGCGCTTCCTGAGACTACTCGGCCATATGGCTTCCACTGTCCACGTGACCCCCAATGCCCGCCTCAATATGCGGCCTGCTCAGTGGTGCCTTCGCAAGCAGTGGCAACAGGCCACGGGCGGCCTAGCCGACTTAGTGCGCATCTCCGGCCCGCTGGCCTCCTCTCTACAGTGGTGGCTTCATCGGCCAAACCTGGTGCTTGGAATGCCTTTTCAGTCTCCTCCGCCGGCTCAAGTGCTGACGACCGATGCTTCTCTCCTAGGATGGGGAGCTCACTGCCAAGGAGCATGTACTCAAGGTCTCTGGACCACGTGGGAGTCTGCGCAGCAGATCAACTTCCTGGAGCTCAGAGCAATCCATCTGGCTCTCAAGGCTTTCTCCCACCTGACTTCTCACCAGTCCGTCCTTGTCCAGACGGACAATCAAGTTGCCATGTTCTACGTGAACAAACAGGGAGGCACGGGCTCCTTCCTTCTCTGTCGAGAAGCACAGAGACTCTGCTCTTGGGCCGTCAGCCACGGCATTCTTCTCAAGGCAGTTTATCTCCCAGGCCAAGAAAATTGCCTGGCGGACAAACTCAGCAGGATCCTCCAGCCGCACGAGTGGCGCCTGGATCCCTTGGTAGTTCAGAAGCTTTTTTTGAAGTGGGGCCTCCCCACGATGGATCTCTTTGCCAGTCCTCTCAACCGGCAACTTCCTCGCTTCTGCTCTCGGCAGCCGCATCCCCTTCGAGTAGCGGCAGATGCTTTTCTGCTCTCATGGTCGAAAGGCCTTCTGTATGCCTTTCCTCCCATACCGCTAGTCTCTCCAACTCTTTTCAAGGTTCTCCGAGACAAAGCTTCCATGATCCTCATAGCTCCTCGCTGGCCCAGACAGCCGTGGTTTCCACTCCTGCTGCAATTAGCGGTAGAGGATCCGTTCCCTCTGGGGTTTCAACCAGACCTCCTGACACAGGATCAGGGGTCCCTGCTACACCCCAACCTCAGATCTCTACATCTGATGGCCTGGCTGCTGAAAGGGTAGTCCTCGCTCCCCTTCTACTGCCGGCAGAGGTGGAAGAGGTCGTCCTAGCTTCCCGACGACCTTCTACCCGCAAATGCTACGCCCTTAAATGGCGTCGCTTTTCCTCTTGGTGTGCCCAGCGGTCTCAGGATCCCTTCTCCTGCTCGGTGTCGGTGATCTTGCAGTATTTGCTCTACCTCTCTAATCTGGGACTTAAGTCCAACTCCGTCAAAGTTCACCTCAGTGCTCTTTCAGCACATCATGTGCCGGTGGACGGCAGACCTCTTTCCAGCGACCCTCTCGTAGCAAGGTTTCTCCGAGGTCTCCTTCTACTTAAACCACCTCTGCGCCCGCCAGCACCTGACTGGGATCTGAATGTGGTTTTACAGCGGATCACCTGTTCGCCTTTTGAACCTATGGCTACCTGTTCTCTCCGTTTTCTTTCTTGGAAAACCTTATTCCTGATAGCCCTCACTTCCGCTAGATGCGTAAGTGAATTGCAGGCCCTCGTGTCTGATCCCCCTTACACTCGGTTCTACAAAAATAGGGTAGTCCTACGGACTCACCCAAAATTTCTTCCAAAAGTGGTCTCCCCTTTTCACATCAATCAGGAGGTGGTACTTCCGACCTTCTTTCCCAGGCCACACTCCAGCCGAGCTGAAATGGTCCTGCATACCCTGGACTGTAGAAGGGCGTTGAACTTCTACCTTGACCGTACGCGGGAGCACCGTAAAGCTGCTCAGCTTTTTGTGTCTTTTGACCCCAATAAATTGGGGCTCCCTGTCTCCAAGCGTACTCTGTCCATCTGGGTTGCTGACTGTATCGCTTGGGCTTATGGGGCAGCCGGACTCTCGCTAGATAGTCGGGTCACGGCTCATTGTGTTCGGGCGAAGGCTACGTCAGTGGCTTACCTCCGCTCTGTTCCATTGGCAGACATCTGCCGGGCCGCTACTTGGTCTTCGAGCCAGACTTTTGCGGTCCATTACTGCCTCGAGAGGGAGTCCCACAGGGACAGTGCTTTCGGACAGGCAGTCCTCCGAAATCTCTTCGAGGTTTGAGCAACTCCTACCCTCCATCCCGGATGGGGGCTACCGGTGGGTAATAATTCAGTGAAGATTCCTTCCTTCTGTGCTGCTGAGCTAGAGGGAGCTCATTTTTGTGCTTAGGGTCTCCGGTAGCCTTAAGCTTGGGAGTCCCATATGTGAGGACTGACTTCCTGCTTGGTCCTGGAGAAAGCGTAGTTACTCACCTGTAACAGGTGTTCTCCAGGAGCAGCAGGAATCAGTCCTCACAACCCTCCCTCCTCCCCTTGGAGTTGCAATCATCTGCTTTAGTTTTTTTGCAAATTTTTATGCTGTCTTTTAGCTATGTCATCTGACTGGCTAAGATGGCACCCTTGGGCGGGAAGGGGACCGCGCATGCGCGCTGCAATTCCCAAAGGCTTTCTTTGAAAGCTGGGGAAAATTGCTCCGCGAGGGCTCCGTCGGCGCCGACGTCACCCATATGTGAGGACTGATTCCTGCTGCTCCTGGAGAACACCTGTTACAGGTGAGTAACTACGCTTCTCCTTTTTTGCGTATCCCGAGACAAATCAGGAAACATTCGGATAGTCAACCCTTTAAACAGGACAGTAAGCTTCTTAAAATACATTCTTAATAACTACTCACGGTCGGACACTAGGGCCAATGAAATCAACAAAGTCGCAGGGACCACACTATCAGATATAGAGGTATTTAAGATCTCTGAAAGATTTACAACATCTAATACTTCTCCTTCAACCGGGGGAACCCCAGTTGGTCCTATCATTTTTTTCCCAGTGGGAAGATAATACATTTTTGAGATCGGAGGATGTGATTCCTTGGGAACATTCAAAACCTCTATCAAATATGCCTTAAACATATCCCGACAATATCAATTGGTCTACTTATGAAGTGACAAACTATAGTAAGCAAAAATAATGAAATATCATGAGACAAGCCATCACCATATGTTGAAAATTTAACGTTATGTTGCCTGAGGTTTTTTCTGGAGTGATATTTCATTATTTTTGCTTAAACATATCCCGAGGCATAACCATTGAAGATCGAGGAAAATTCAGTAGCCTAATATTCATTGCCCTATTCTGGTTTTCCAACATTTCCATTTTAAATTTAACTCCAAGCATATCCTTACATACATCATTAAACTTATCCTCCAAGTGTGTAACTTTATTGTCCATCAGTGAAGCTTGGGATTGTAAGAAAGTCACAGAGTCCTGGCAATTCTGCACTTTCACTGCGTTTTCCTGGATCACCTTCAAGGTAGCATTAGTTTGGGGTACTAAACACTCACCAAACTTTGTCAATGCCATCCAAATAGAATCCAAGGTAATGCGTTCAGGGTGCTCCAAGGAGAAGGGCACCAAAAAGGGTAATTCAGGCGAGGCCTCAGAAAACACTGCCGGACTTCTCCTCTCCCCTCATGAAGATTTTAAATCCCGGGGAGGTTGTTGCTCAATTGCCACGTCCTTTCCAACTTCCTTAGACGATGACTCCAGAACCACCGAATCTGGAACCAAAGCCTTCCCTCCCACTGAAGAATCAGCGCTGACCTCTTCGGATCGCACCACTTGAGAAGCGCTGAGGCTCAGAAAGTCTGCAGGGAGTACGGGCGGTTTATGCAGGTCTGGAGTAAGATCACACCCAGAGGAAGACGCAGAACTCTCCGGTCTCAGCGTCGACACAAGCGGGGTTACTCCGGAAACAGACCGGATCTCACCGTGCTGCTGCACAGAGGTATCCATTGGTCCAACCTTAGAAACAGTCGCAGAAGAGGGCTGCTTAGGCTGGGGAAGATCCCCCCGTAACTTCCCCTTTCGCTTCGGCATAGGAAAGCAGCTCATAGCCGTGCGAGTCCAGCAGCCATCTTGGATCCTGTCCCATGCTTTTTTGAATTCAGATACTATCCTCGTGTCTACCACCTCCACTGGAAGAATATTCAACGCATCTACCACTCTTTCCATTAAGAAATATTTCCACATATTACTCCTGAATCTATCTCCTTTCACTCTCATCCTATGTCCCTTCGTAGCAGAGCTTGCCTTCAATTGAAAGAGACCTTCCTGTACATTTATGCCACTGAGGTATTTAAATGTCTTATATCACCCCTATTCCGCCTTTCCTCTAAAGTACACATATTAAGATCTTTGTCTATCCTCATATGCTTCATAACAAAGACAACTAACCATTTTAGTAGCCACCCTTTGCACAGACTCCAACTTGCTTATATCCTTTTGCACACAATACTCCAAATATGGTCGCATCAGAGATTTATACAGAAGAATTATCCCTCCTTTTTTCTGCTGGCCATTCCTCTCCCTATATACCCATGTATCCTTCTGGCTTTCTACCTGTTTGGCTACTTAAAGATCGTCAGACACAATTACACCCAGATCCCACTCTTCTTTTGTGGACAAAAGTACCTCACCCCCTACATTGTATAGCT
The DNA here is from genome assembly GCA_033557465.1 of Ichthyophis bannanicus. NCBI lineage: Eukaryota > Metazoa > Chordata > Amphibia > Gymnophiona > Ichthyophiidae > Ichthyophis > Ichthyophis bannanicus. Next base: position 513,741,673 of record CM066031.1, on the reverse strand, counting down.
CCTTTGGATTTTTGCAGACCATTCTTTGAGCTTACTAGATCCCTCCTCATGTTATTGCCTCCTTCCTGGGTGTCTACTCTATTGCAGATTTTGGTATTATCTGCAAACAAGCAAACCTTACCTGACAGTCCTTCCGCAATATCACTGACAAAGATGTTAAACGGAATCGGACCGATGACAAATCCTTGAAGCACTCCACTGGTAACCTCCTTCTCCTTAGAGTGAGCTCCACTTACCTCTGCCCTTGCCTCCCACTAAACCAATTTCTAACCCAGTCAGTCACTTTACAGTCCATCCCTAAGGTGCTCAGTTTGTTTATAAGTCACCTGAGTGGAATGTTGTCAAAGGCTTTACTGAAATCTAAATACACCGCATCTATGGTTCTCCCTTTGTACAGCTCCCTGGTCACCCAGTCAAAGAAATCTATTAGATTTGTCCTGCAAGACCTGCCTCTGGTGAATCCATGCTGCCTCGGATCCTGCAATCCATTGGACTCCAGAAACCTCACTATTCTCTCCTTCAGTGGCCTTTCCAATAATTTGCTAACCACAGAAGTTAGATTAACCAGCCTGTAGTTCTCAATGTCATCTTTACGTCCGATTTTGTGTAAAGGGACCACATGTGCTTTTCTCCAGTCCTCTGGCACCACTCCTGACTCCAAAGAGTCATTGAAAAGTCAGATAGTGGAATTGCTAGAACATCCCCAAGTTCCCTCAGTATTCTTAAATCCCATCTGGACCCATGGCTTTGTCTACATTTAGTTTATCTAGTTCCTCACGAACACAGTCTTCTGAAAATCATTAGAGATCCCCTTCACTTCTGTTCCTGTTTGTGGGTGTTTTCTGAGGTCCTGCTCCTGACCCTTCATCTATAAACACAGAACAGAAATATTTGTTAAGCAATTCTGCTTTTTCCTCATCAGTTTCTGCATATTCCTTCCCTGCACCCTTGAGTTTGACAATACCACTTTTGTCCTTTCTTCTCTCACTAACATATCCGCTTTTATTGTATTGGCTTCTTCTTTTTCTACCTTTGCTTTCCTGACTACTTTGCTTGAGATACTCCTATTCCGACCAATAAAAAGCTGGATGCGAGGAAGCTGGATATAGTGGTAAAGGAGAAGAACACTAGAATGACATTGATTATAGGGGTGTCCATTCCAAACAACTATTCCGTGAATCGTGCCGAGAGGGAGAAGATCTTCAAATACTAAGAAATGCAGTCAGAGACCAAGAAAATGTGGCAGAAAGATAGTTATTTCCCATTGTGTTAGGGCCACAAGCTTAATTAAGAAGAATTTTCAAGCACACTTTGATAAATTACCCCTATGCATTACATCTTACAAACTCAAAAGGGAGGCTCTCTTTGGCACAATGCAAGTACTATACCAAACATTAGTGGTTAATTTGAGAGACTCAGATCATACTCCACATACCCTGGTTTAAAAGTGAGTTTCATGACTGTCATTGTATGTGCAAAGCTAACCCATTTTAAGAAACTACCCCTTAAACATGAAATGAAAGATCTGAAACTAGCCGAAAGTGCTCAGAATTTGATGGATCCAAGGATATTTTTTTCAAAAATGGATGAAGAGTGGTACAACCCCCTGACTCAGGGAGTTATTTGCCACTGAATGAAGCAACTAATTATAAAGATACACTCCACCCACTAACCAATTGCAGTTATTATGAAACCACTCATATCAAACTTCCATAGAAATTGTAGATAACTTTCTTAAGTTCCCCGAAGGTCTCAGACTTAAAAACACAGAGCGTAATGATTAAGCTCATGTGTTATAATAGCATCAATGACCTTCTTTTAATCACCAAGTAAGGGACTACTTAGGCTTTTACTTATTAAAACGAAAAAGAATTGCTTATCTGTAACTTGTATTTGTTGCACACTTTCTTGTCCCCTGTATTTAAATCTTTCAAAAATACTTAATTTATCTTGAAAGAAGCCCGCACTTAATATCTGGGACTGATGATGATTCAAGCTGATAAGCCACGTTGTTTTCTTTCTCAATGAAAAAGTTATCTAAAATAGATGTATAAATAAACCTTTTTCAGTAATCCATGATATGACTCACCAACAGTACTGCCTAAACCTTATTTATTTTTAACTATATCCTATAATACCATCCTTGCAATATTAATAACATTCAACAAAAGTGCTGCCCACGTTCGATGATAAAAAGACAATTCCTTTTCTTCAGGATCAAACAACTAGAAACGCCGCGCATGAGGACTTGTGCTAAAGTGCCTCCTTTATAGGGAAATGTGGGGCCCTCCAATCAGAAGCTCCCACGTCATGGTAAACTTCTCCTTATTGAATTACTGAGAGAACTACATGTAAGGCTCCAAGTCAGCTATGACTCCTCGCAATCAAGCTGATCTGTATGTACAATCGGACGACCAAGTTCAGAAGCGGCTGCTGGAATGCAAAACTGGAGGACGTCTGTTCCCTTGACGTCCAGGAGCAGGTTGGTAAAGTTCTTACGATGACGGATCTTTTCTTCGCAGCGTGAGTCGCAAGGGTGCTGCAGGATTGGCGATCGAAGTCCAGGGACGACTCTCAGGTACTGTGGCTGGTTTTACACGACTGCGGTGATTCCAGGAGTCGATCTCTGCCACTTTCACTGCTGTTGGGATTGATAGCAAAACGATATATGGCCCTTTCCAATGGGGCGCCAGCGGTGTCTTCTTCCACTCTGTCACCCACACCGAGGCTCCAGGCTTGAAAGGATGCAGAGGTTTGGATGGGCTGATCTCGTACTCACGCATGAAGACCCTGCAAAACAGAACTTAAAACCAATAGTGCTTATCTAGTCCTATCTGTCACACATCTCCTTTTACTCTCTATACAATAGGCTACAGAATCTCAGAATCTCAAAAGGGGAAACTCCTAAAGACTTAGCAGGGGCTAAGTATATCCTATGAAGGGCTATAGGAAGAACCTGGGGCCACTTCAGGTAAACCTCTGGGCAGTTTGGACAACTTGAGTATACAATGTCCATTACTTCCAAGCAATCATGGTCAGGAGGGCTGGACCGACGGGCAATAGGGTGGCTGGGTTTAGAGTTTGGCTGACACTTAATTGTAATCGAGGATTCTCACATAGCATATTTTGATATTTTAACATTCGGGCATTAGTGAGCCAATGGCTTCCTTTATGTTCCATCAGGGTTAAAACAGAGTGTGGTACAGTAACTTGAAGAAGGTTTTGTCCTAAGGTGAGCTTATCAGCTTCGCTCACTAAGAGGGCTGTGGCTGCTACAGCTCTCAGGCAAGGTGGCCAGCCTTTGGCAACAGGATCCAATTGTTTCGACAGGTAGGCCACAGGTCGCTGCCAAGACCCAAGAGGCTGGGTCAAGACTCCCAATGCATTTCCACTTGATTCATGGACATACAGACGAAATGGTTTCTGTACATCCGGTAGTCCCAAAGCTGGGGATGACATCAATGCTGTTTTGAATGCTTTATCTTGTTCTGAGCCCCATTCCAGGGGAGATTGTTCCATTCCTTGTGTGACTTGGTACAAGGGTTTTGCCATGAGCGCAAAATTTGGTATCCATATGCGGCAGTAGCCTGCAGCTCCCAAGAAAGCTCGCACCTGCTTCCTAGTAGTGGGGGTTGGGATGCGGCATACTGCTTCTTTTCCCTCAAGTCCTAATTTCCGGGTTCCTTTGGACAGGTGGAACCCTAAATATTTCACTTCTGTCTGACACAGCTGCGCCTTGGCTCTGGAAACCTTGTATCCAGCTTCATTCAAAAGGTGCAAGAGATCACTTGTAGCTTGTATACAATCAGATTTGTTATTGCTGGCTATGAGCAAATCATCTACATATTGAAGCAAAATTCTTTTTCCCAGAATCACAGAGTAGCTTGACAAATCTTGACTGAGGGCTGCACTGAAGATAGTGGGTGAGTTCTTGAATCCTTGTGGTAATCGAGTCCAAGTAAGTTGCCCTCGCCGTCCTGTGGTAGGGTTTTCCCATTCAAATGCAAACAAAAGCTGACTGGCCTCTGTCAGGCGTATACAGAAAAAAAAGGCATCTTTTAAGTCCAAAACAGTAAAGTGAGTGGCTTCTGCTGGAATCAGTCCTAGGAGGGTGTAAGGATTTGGTACTACTGGATGTATGGTTTCAACTGCACTGTTCACTCGACGTAGATCCTGCACTGGGCGGTAGTCACCTGTCCCAGGCTTCTTGATTGGGAGAAGGGAGGTGTTCCAGGGTGACTGGCATTCTCTGAGAAGTCCATACTGCAATAATTTCTTCAAATGGCGATGAATGCCTTCAATTGCTGGTCTCGGGAGGGGATACTGACGCACAGGCACTGGTTCTGCTCCTGGCTTAAGGGTAACAAGTACAGGAGCTATATTCTTTGCTAGGCCAGGTGGATTATTCTCTGCCCATACTCCAGGTGGGGCTGCAATGCTGGTAAGTATACAGGAACTTTGCTGGCCTGATTGGAGATGCACTATAGAACCGCTACTCTTCTTCTCGGGGAACAGTCAGCACTATCAATCCAGCTCCTTCGATTAGGAAAACTTCCTCCACATCATTCAACTAAAGTATCAGCAAGAAGAACTGCTCTCTTCTCCATCTTACATTAACTTTCTCTGTCACATTATCTCCACAATTCACAGACATTCTGAACAACTTAATCGTGCTGTATTCATGCCCGCAAATCCATCCCGTTTCTGCAAGTTCTGTTTTATATCTCCCTGGGACTGACTTGACAAAAACTGCATTTACCATGCACAAATTCTCCTGGGCTGCTGGATTGCATGGAGCATATAGTGAGGGCTGCCTGCACTATTTGGATTCCACTTCATGTTCTCGGGCGCTGACTGTGGGTGACTCTGAACTGGTAAAATGAATCCCTGCCTGCAGTGTCAGCGGTGGACTGTAGCCCCCACATGTGCTTGTCAACAGACAGAGAAACAATCTAGATAGAGTCCTTACAATAGAAAACTACACTTTTGCAACATGTTATAATAACAAATCCTAACAGAAAGAACTATAGTTCATAACATGACGACTACATAGCTGTTAGGTATAACTGGAATAAAATTACTTGGCAAAAAACTAACTGCCAGCCGTAATCAGCTTGGCTTTACAAAAGAAATTACTTTCAATTGTACAGTTTTTAGGAAGCAGAGATTCAAAAAGACATTCATTCTGGATACATTTTCCATAAAGCGGGTGGACATCTAAAATACATATACACATTTTCCTTCCTAGTTCGTAGGCTTCGTAGGGCAAAGGGAAAATACAAGCATCCTTTCCTATTGAAACCTGAGCCCTACAAGATTTCTGCTCACTTGATCTGCACAGGAATTCGAGTAGGAATGTAACCCTTTCCAGGCTAAGTACAATACTATCGAGATCCACAATTCTGACTAAACATTCTTATTAAATGATATATAATACATGACCATAGCAGAAGGCACATCACTATTACAAAATATTGAATAAAAACAGGTATAATTCCCTAAAATAAGCACCCATTAGCCCAGCAGCAGAACGTTGAAAACATGCCTTCATAGGGTTAAAACATTCCTCTGCACAAACACGTCTCTTGTCAGTTTCACTCTGCTCTGTAAGACAGCTGAATGAGAGAGAGACAGCTTCGTGATTTTACAGTGACTCTAGGGGTTCGCAGTCTGCTTAACTATACTTTTACTATTACATATGCGGTAAAGTGTCACAAATTACCCAACGGAATATAATCCTACCCTTATACTAGAAGGGAAACTCGTGGTTTCAACAGATAACAAAGACAAACTCCCAACGCTTCCTCCTTTTCACAAGCATTCTTCACACAGACAAACATGCTAGCATTTTCCAAATTCCGAATTCCCGGGCTGACTGACAAACCAGAATTACTGAAACCGAAAGGGCTGATGGGTTCGCCCCGCGCACTACTTGCAGGGGTACTAGGATCGCCCGTGGAAGTTGATCAGACTTCCTTTACCTGTTACTGTACCAGAAGTGTCTCGAGACTTTCTCAAAGCTATCTGACTAAGAACCAGAAAAATCAATACTCACCGGATCCGGTAGCTAATGCGCTGCGCAACCAATCCCTCCTTGGGTTGAATCCTGGACCCCCCTCGGGTTCGAGGTGTTGGCCGGCCAGAAACAGCAACCTGCGGAGGCAAGGAGGAGTCTCCTCTGATACAAAAGGACCAGGGGCGCCAGAGACCCTCCTGCGGTCAGTCAGGCTCGGCTCCAGCCGGACCAAACCTGTGAGGCGAGATGTCGGGGCATATTCACTTGCATACGATCCCCCACTCGCACATTCCCGGCCAATGCACCAGAAATATGTAGTAGCTGATAAGAATGCAATAAATAGTACCCGGAGTCAGGCAAAGATTCAAGCCAATTTAATGTGCACAGACTCAGATTGCAGTAGCATTCAAAATGGTCTGAGCACAGAGCTCAGAAAAATGACAGTTTATATACTTTTCTTCTCCAGTCTAATACAGGCAAAACTCCTCATTGGCCACAGTGGCCCACTTAATCTCATCCAATAGACATCTCTGACCGGGCCCAGGTCTCGCTCCCCCTGCTTGGGTCTTACTAGCCTAGCCATGGGTCAGCAATTAGACATAACACTAAACATAATTACTACAGTATATTTTGCTACTTCTGCAAGGTCAGTTAGCTTGCAAAGATAGTGGAAGGCATATCAGAAGCATTCTTAACAAAAGCAAAACAAAGCGAGGCCAAACAAAGCAAGGTTAAGACGTATCTCTAGCCTTGGCTCAAAACACTAAACAATCTTCATAATGCTAGACAAAATATTCTTACACTTTTCGGCTTCTCTGCTATATTTTCATCCTAATTACGAGGTCAGTGCACAATCAGCAAAGATACAGTGGCGCGGCATTCTACTGAAAGAGACATCTGACTTACCTAAACAATAAACAGTACCAAGGTTTAATTCTCTTATCTCCAGGAGAGCAGAACATGTTATCAAACCAGAATAGAACGGAATTTCTTTCTAACAGCTAACAGCATTCTGCAATTTTCCAAAATCAGCAATAACATTTTAAAGCAGGAAAAAGGGCTTCAGACCTAGCTCTGCTACATACTAGGCCATCGCCTATCACACTATGACAACCTCAGTTGCAAGCTTACACTCTGTCCCTATATCGGACATCTGACGGGCCGCCACCTGGTCCTCCATTCACATTTTGCAGCTCACTACTGCCTGGGGAGGGAGTCCTGATGGGGAAAATGCCTTCGGCCAGGCCGTACTCCATAATATGTTTGGGGTTTAGGCAACTCCTGCTCTCCAACCCTTCTTGTTCAGGCTACCGGAGCCATGTTTTTTCCTGGACACTGGGGTCCTCAGAGTCTGTCTTCAGGTTTGTTTGCGGCTGCTCACGGCTGGGCCATGTTTTGCCCTTTCTACAGGTCCTCGGTAGCCTATAGCTAGGGAGTCCCATATGTGAGGACTGACTTCCTGCTTGTTCCTGGAGAAAGCGTAGTTGCTCACCTGTAACAGGTGTTCTCCAGGGACAGCAGGAATCAGTCTTCACAACTCTCCCTCCTCCCCTTGGAGTTGCTTTATAATTTATTCATCTTCTTTCTTGGCTCTAGCTATGCCATCTGGCTGAGCAAGATGGCACCCTTTGACAGGAAGGGGATCACACATGTGTGGTGGCATCCCTCAAAGGCTTTCTTTGAAAGCTGGGGAGATGCTTCTGTGAGGGCTCCATCTGCATCGACGTCACCCATATGTGAGGACTGATTCCTGCTGTCCCTGGAGAACACATGTTACAGGTGAGTAACTACGCTTTACCTGCATTGCCTCTGAAGAAAAGGCCTGGCAGTCTTCTTCTGGTCATACCTTGCCAAGAAAACCAAGGGGCTGCTGGGTTGTGCCAGGAGTCAGCATTGACTTGATGGCACTTAAAAACAAATTCAGTTGATGATAAAGGCTGTGTTCAGGATACTACCCATTTCCTGAATATACTGGAAGGGATGAGGGAGGCACGTATTCAGATTGATGTCCTGCTTGTTACATTAGATGTATCCTCACTCTATAAAAGTATACCACAAGATGTTGCTATGCAAGTGATATTGATATCTCTAGCCTGGGCCGAAGATGTTGGGGTAATCCCATAGGGAATTTGTGTTGGATATGGCTGACATGGCCTTGAAAGACATTTTTTTTCAATTTGATGATCGCCTTTACCATCAGCTGAAGGGTGTGGCGATGGGAGCCACTTTTGCTCCCTCTGTCACCAGTCTTTTCATGGAATGATAGGAGGCACAATGGCTAAGTTCTGATTCCCTATATACACAACATATTAAAATGTGGCGCTGGTATATTGACGACATCTTTATTGCAATTCTATCAATGGTAAAATGGTAGGGATGCTAATATCCAATTTTCATTGGGATATGATAATGAACAGATTACCTTTCTTGATGTTTTGGTGAGGAAGGGCGAGGATACATGGATTACAACTGTATTTGAAAAGCTGACTGATAAAAACACACTTCTGCAGTTCTCTAGCCTCCATCCGGTGCCTTAAGGAGCATTTACCATATTCCCAATTCATTAGATACCATAGAAATTGTTCTTCCCTTCATGAGTACCAATTCCAAAGCTAAGAGATTGAGCACTGAGTTTCTAGCAAGAGAATATCCCCAGGCAGTTATAAGACGGGCATATCTCCCGACTCAGTATAATGATAGGGATTGGTTGCTTGAGCCACGCATTATAATTGATCATAATATGTTGAAGTCTGACTATGTGTATTTTGTGAGCCCCTATTCCCCTCTGAGCCGAGGGGTACAGAATATTATTAATAAACATTTTTATATCATTCGAACGATCCCCGGGTTACAAGATAAGCAGGCCGGGATGGTTTAGTCTCAAGGGTGGAACCTAAAAGAAATTTTATGTCCCCCTCATTTGAAACCCATTGAATGTCAGCAGATGGAGGAAGAGGGCTTTTTTTCTATGCGGTATATGTTTTATATGTATCGAATCTCGCCTCGCTAAGGGTTTTGAGCATAATGGGAGATGGTATTCCATTAAGAAATTCTGTACGTGTACCACTACTTATGTTGTCTATGCTATTCGATATCCATGTAAACTCATACATTGGGAAAAGGTTTGACCTTTTAAGATACGAATAGGAGAACATCGGAGCAGTCTGAATAGAATGTGTTTGGAAGCTCCGATTGTATCCCATTGTTCTGTGGAGGGACATATTTTTTCAGATTTAGAATATATTTACATAGACAAGGTGGATACAGCATTGTCTGACTGTGCCAAACTGCTGTCCATGTGTGAACAGTGGTGGATTTTCAGCCTTGACACAGTTGCTCCAAGAGACCTTAATGCTACATCAAATGGGGTCTATGAATGTAGATAAGTGGGTTGTAAAGAAGTTTGCAATAAATGTAACAACTAATGTTACCATCCTGCCTAAGCTGTGTTTATCCTTCTTCTCTAAGAGTTCAATCCGATTCGTATTCTTGGTCCTAGAATATGCAGACTCGACATGTTTGGAGGGATACATTTTTTCTGCAAACCTTTCACATAATATATTAGCATGAATCTCAGTCTGTATCCATTGTGGATATACGTCTGGCCCTTAGAAATTGACTTTCAGGAAGGTTTCTTTTCAGGGAAGGATTCTGAAAGCTGTGGTAATGCAGAAAGTGATTCTTATCAGTAGGCATAAGTTGGTATTGAGTGTATTAATCCATATTAAAAAATCATCCAAGAGTTTACGTTCACCATCCCAAATGAGAAAAACATTGTCAATATACCTCTGCCACAACTTGATTTTATCTTGATACAGATGTTTTTTCAAAAAATTGGATTCAAAATCCGCAACATATAAATTGGCAACATCAGGCACCATAGATGAGCCTATAGCTATCTCTTTAATCTGGTGGTAAACCAATCCATCGAACCAAAATAAATTATGCATAAAGGCCAATCTGGCCAATTGCTTTAGAAAAAAACTAAGGTAATCGTTTGAAGCGATTGTCACATTGTAACAAAGTAAATTCAATCGCTTGAATGGCACCCTCCTGTGGTATGTTAGTATACAGTGAAACAATATCAAGAGTAACCAAAATAAGAGCAGGATGGTAACCCTGAAAAGCATTTAAACATTGTATAACATGACTCGAATCTCTTGTATAAGAGGGAGTCTTGCAAACAAAAGGCCGTAAAAGGATGTCAAGAAATTGGGAAACTGGTTTGAAGAGAGATCCGATAGCAGAAATGAAGGGATGACTTAGTGGATTGTCCAATGATTTGTGAATTTTGGGAAGGATATAGATAGTGGGCATGACAGGATGGGAGACAGTTAAAAAAATCTTTCTCCTTTTGTGTCAAAAAACCAGCCTTAAAACCTATATCGAGTATACTGTCTAATTCTCTCTTCAAAATGGGAGTGGGGTCTTTGTCTAATCATTTATAAAATGTCTGATCATTGAGTTGTCTTTTAATTTTGGAGATTTAGTCACTCCTATTCATGATAACAATGGCCCCACCCTTGTCCGCTGGTTTAATAACTAGACTATAGTCTGTCTTGAGTGCCTCAATGGCCAGTTTATGTTGTTTAGAAGTGTTATGAAAAATCCTGCCATGAAATTGTTCTAATTGTCCAATACCTTTAAGTACTGCCTTCTCAAAAATACCAATGGCTGGATTGGTTGTAGTAGAGGGAATCCAAGTGGATTTCTTTCGAACAATAGAACCATCTGTGTCAGGTATAACATTGTTTGAAAAAAGTATTTTATTTTAAGTTTTCTAATGAATTTAAAAAGATCAACTCTAAGGTCAAAAGGATTGTAGGGGGATGTGGGTACAAAGGACAAACCCTTACTAAGAATCTCTAATTGTTGTGTTAGGGATCGGTCTGAAAGGTTAATAACAGATTCATCTATTCTCTGTAATATTCTTGACGGTTCCCATTGAACCCACCACCTCCCTCTCCCTCTCCCCTGATGTGGGTATGGGAATATTTTCCTTCTCTCCCCTACCTGGTCCCAGCATAGTGGTTCTTTTTTCTTCTCCCATTCTTGCTCTCGTGATGGATCTCGAATTCGATGTGTGGGTTTGGACCGAGTCTTGGACTGATCCCTCCCTCCTCCCTTCCATAATCTCTCCATAGAAAAATCCCATGTTTTATTATTATCTGAATCAAAGAGGGAGGCTGAAGCATTGGGAGGATCACCTGATAAACTTCTAATATGCTTCCTAGCAGGACCAGGATTTGGTTCTATCTCATCATCTTTATAGGTGGATGGCTTTCTCTGATTAAGGGTCCTATTCCTACGAAAGGAATCGTCCCCATATCCTTTCTTCTTGTCCCATGGATACACGTAACCAAACTTTATTTATTTATTTATTTAGTATACATTTGTATACCGCTACTTCCAGCGATCAGCAGCGTTTTTTTTGATTACAGATTGGAAATTGTCAAATCATGACAGGAAATTTTTGAGGTATAATCACATTGATTAGACAGGAAAGTACAGCACACAGAGAACTATTTTACAGGGAACATGGGCTATGGAGGGTTAAGTGGCTTGCCCAAGACCACAAGGAGCACCTGTGGGACTAGAAACCCCAGTCCTTCCGGCCCAAGGTTGCTGTCCTCTAGTAACTTGTAATCGTCTTAATCTCTCCTGAATTTAGATACTTTCTTCTCATTAATTTCTTTCTTATATTTCTCTGAATTTTTATTAAAATCATGTATTAACATATTATATCTCTTATCATTGTCTTTGAGATTCTGTAACTTGGTATCTATTTCCTTCTTATTATTCTCTGATCCGGCTTTGGAAGTACGAATTAAAAGAATCATAAGGTGTATGGAACATTTGTTTAAAATAGCATTCCATTTCTGGATGAATTGTGAATCATCTAAATATATCCCAGGAGCTTTATACATATGTAGCCCCCTCAGTATCACCTTAGTCCAGCAATAATTCAAAAGTGAGGCAGCATGTAACACTTCCCTTATATTGCGTTGAGTAAGGGAAACAACTTCTTCCCATGCACGATCCTTTTCAAATTCATCATAATGGGATTCTTGTAGAAAGGGCTCATCAGCTAAATCTGCTGTAATTCATCTTCATTGTAGCTCAAGATATCTTTCCAGGGTGAAAACATGGCGTAAAGGAAAGGAGCAATGAAATAACACCTCTCCTATTGCAGTAAAGCACATACAAAGGGAGCAGGAGAGTCACACCACTGGTAGATAGAGCTTTTTTGAAGTGTCAAAGGTGAGCCCTACACCTGTTTCGGCAAAAGCCTTCTTCAGGGGACAGTGACCTTAGAAACATAACATACATGTAGACTGGTCATTAAAATTTAAAGAAAATATAATACATAAAATGAAAACCATAAAAATATAAATTAACTAATATAAAAACACAAAGTGCGCAGGAATCCAGTATAAACCATGGATAGTAAAAGAAGGGAAAGAGAGCATCCAATAAAAGGATATAACAATAAATTATAAAATAAGAGCCAATAGCAATAGCAACAAAAACAATAAAATCAGGGGATACTATGCTACCAGAACTAAGGGAGACAGCTTATGGGAAAGAGAGAACAAGGGGGCAAAAGAAAGCCATCCACCGTAAGAAAATAAAAAAAAAAATATAATATTGTATAGATACTGTAGAGCTACACTCACAACTGGAGCGACACTTATTCAATAAACGGTGAGTAATGCACAATTATAATCACTGAAGAGAAGAAGAAAGTGTTATGTGTGTAGGTTACAAAGTAAAAATAACTTCTCAATCCATAAAAAAGTTGAGGTAGATCAATCAATGTATTCATTTATTAAGGTATTAAACTATCAAAAATATAATAAAAACTATAATGATATAATCTCTTGTGACAGAGAACAAAAGATAACGTAACATTATAAATGTAGTTGTCAGTTTAAAAGATTGACTCATTACTCCGATCACAAAAAATGCTGAAAAAAGCGCGGGAAGGGGAGGGAGAGAGAAAAGAGAGCCACCACAGAGTGCAAAACAAAAAAAATATACCGGTATATCTCAAATTGTATCAGAATATAACATAGAAAAAGCATACCTGGATTCAAATGTGTAAATCGTAAGGAAAGGAGCCTAGTGATGAATGCTAGCATTTAAAGGGGAACCATAGGCTATCTGTGTGACGTAAAACCCTTATTATGCAATCTCAAAAGCCAAAGCGAAATCAGTGAGTCAAGGAAAAGGGGAGTCGTTGTGAAAATAACATGTCAAAAAAGTTATGAAATTCTATATAGTGTAAAGAAAATGATAATTAAAGCAAATAGCATTATACAAATTATATATGTGCATATTTTTTATTTATTTTAGTTTTTTTATACCGCTTTATCATTTCAATCAAAGCAGTTTACATTGTAACTTAAACTTGGTAATGTACATTAAATAACTTGGATTTTTCTGAGTAATGGAGGGTTAAGTGACTTGCCCAAGGCCACAAGGAGTGCTAGTGGGAATCAAACCCTGGTCTTGTGGTTCCCAAGCCAGTGCTCTAACTATTAGACTACCCACCATCGTCCCACCATAATCTAAAAGTCTCAAAATATACCCTAGCTAAAAACTTTGAAAAAAAAAGGGGGGGGGGGAAGCTGTGAAGGAGATTATTAAACAGTATCAAAACAGACCTCCACAAGCAGAAACTCCCCCAAGTGAATATATTAAAACACAATAAAAATTCAATAAATAAGGTATATAACATTAAGAAATATAGCAATGACGTCAGGAATCCTGACAAGTCCTATGTACAATATAATGATGTAAAGCTATCTTCAAAAATCACAACAATTTAAAAAAAATGTATATTTCTCTTAAAAAATGTTAATCATAACTGCACATAAAAATATAAAACCATATAAATGATGTGATACTTATAATATTATAAACTAAGATGCAGTTGAAATACTAGAAATCAATAAAGTAGGATCGCATTTAAAACAGACGAGTATCAAAATGAAAACATGTTAATAAAAAGCTCCGATTAGGGGAACCATATAAAGAGGAAATAGGGCCATATCATGAAACTATGCTCAAGAGCTTTCCACCCTACCCCAGATGTCATCTCCCCCCCCCCCGCCCCACAATACAAAAGCAAGGCACAGACAATATGTTTGAGAGATGATTCTTTATAGGCGAATTGTTCGTGGCCACAGACTTAATAAAATGCAGGGAATTCCAACAAAATCATTGAACTCATCTACATATTAATTATAGCTGCTATATCTTAATTACTGGAGAATGGCCCATACCTTTTTTTTGGAGCAAATAGCTCATATGACCAATACTATGGTTTATTTTTCATGATGGTGATATCGTGCTCTAAGTGGTAGGCATAAAAACTAGCTCCCTTTATTGCTTTTATTGCAGTGGAACAACTGGCTATGCAAAACTTGCTGTTGACATTGTTCTACAATCTGCTCTTAACCGAGGTACGCCGGACGCGGTGCTCCCCTTTCCACTGCGCCCCCTCCTCAACCTCCCCCCCCTTTCAATAACAACCCTACCACCACAATGGGAATTAAACTGGTTGCGCTTTATTAACATTTTAACGTTATCCAACAACATTTCCAACAACCATCATCATAATCATCCAGTCAGCGGAACCAACCCTCACCAGCCATGTGAGTAGCAAGGTGACTTCATTTCTGCTTCCGCCTTGGACAGGCCCACAGCTATTTTGAATACCCCTCTCCCCCTTCTTCTGGCTTCGCCATATTATTAGCAAAAGCCCCCAGGGGTTGTCCGAGTTGGGGGTACTCCACCCCTGCCCTAAGTATTGCCTAAGGCTCCGGACCCCGGAAACCTCCGGGATCCCCCCCCCCCCAGCTGCAACATCCTCTTTCTCCTATTCAGCCCCAACCCTATAAGGGTGGAAGGGTGGGACACCAGCAACGCCCTTCCTCTCCGGCTCCCAAATGAAGACTGCAGTCCCGCCCGCCCCCCCTCCCCCCCCCGCTTGTCCCAACCCACCTGCCGCCTCCGGCTCCTCATTGGCTCTTGCGCCACTCAATCAATCCGCGGGAGCCAATAGATTTAAATGACGCCCTCTTCTTCATCCCTTCCAGCCACCTCTCTTCTAAGGCCTCCCCTGCGCCGGGACCACGCACCGCGCCTCTCTCCGGTTACCGGCGGCCATCAGGTTTGTGGCCCCGTTGCCTTTCCATAACTGAGGTACGCCGGACGCGGTGCTCCCCTTTCCACCATGCCCCCCTCAACCTTCCACCCCCCCTTTCAATAACAACAACACTACCACCACAATGGGAATTAAACTGGTCACAGCTTTATTAACATTTTAACGTTATCCAACAATATTTTCAACAACCATCATCATTAATCATCCAGTCAGCGGAACAAAGCCTCACCAGCCATGTGAATAGCAAGGTGACATCATTTCCGCTTCTGCCGTGGACAGGCCCATGGCTATTTTGAATACCCCCCTCTTCCGGCTTTGCCATATTATTAGCAAATGCCCCCAGGGGTTGTCCGGGTTGGGGGTACCCCACCCTACCCTAAGTTTTGCCGAAGGCTCCGGACCCCAGAAACCTCCGGGATCCCACCACCGGCTCAGGCAACCATCGTCCCTGTGCCTCCTCCCAATACCAAGCTGCGACCAGCGAACCTCCCTCGCATAACATATTCCAAGGCCTCTTTCCAGTCGTTCAGGAGCAAGTCGACCCCTACCCAGGGATAAGTGTACTCCATCCTGCCTATATAAGCCCACACACTCAATCTCCACCCAGGGATGCAAAATTTGGTAACCGCCGTGCTCACACACCCAGCGTCCAATTTGGCGATTGATTTTTGTCAATCCCCGTGACCACCTCCGCTGGTCCCAGCAAGCAGGCCTTAGAATAATATCTGACCATAATAAAACTACATCATTAAACATTAATAACACTTCTCCCAGGTCCCTTTTTGCTGCTCTGATCAACTGCTTACAAGTCCATGACCCGAGGTCATTGCCTCCCAAATGTAGCAATATCATAGAAAGCAACCCTTTATTGTGCCCGTGGTGCCAAAGCAAAGGCAAGAGCTGTATCCAGCGAAGACCGCGCTCACCCAGCTATAAGACGGTCACCTCCGTAGCATCCAGTCCGATATTAGGCCCCACCGGCCGTACTGCTGCTCATTGACCAGCCCAATACACGAACGAGTGGCCGATCAACCAGCAACGACATGGACTCTGTCCCACATCTGAAAAGAAAATTGGCAGCAGCTGTAGGGAGCTCTCCACGTCATAGACACACATAGCCCTGGAATGCCTGCGAACGCCATCTGCTTATCCGCTGTATTTCTTGCTCCGGTAGTCCTGCCGCTGCTGCACTGGTCGCTGCGCCGATGCGAAAGGAGTGAGGGGCGAACCTATGAGGATCCACGCCTATATGCTGCAGTGCCAGTCGCAGAACCACTGAAAACTGAAACCGCATCAACAAGCGTGAATCCTCATGTAAAAAGAGCCTGCCGCCTACCATTGGCTGCACTCTCAAGTAGGCTTTCAGGGATGCCACGGGACATGTCGAAGAACCACCAATCGCCTTTAAAACCACCAAAGTTCCCCTTCCCCTGTGATCTGTCTTGGATCTTGCTAGCCATATTCGGAGCTCGTCCTCAGACACCTTCACTTGCTGCCTTCTCATACCTCTTCTGATGCCGGCCTGGCTGGACTCGGTTACCAACTCTCCCACCCGGAAGGTGCCAAAAAATGCCATGCAAAAGACTGCCTGAAAAAGAATGGCTTCGTACGGGGACGCCGCCACCCGGAGTAAAGATGAGCACAGCCTCGAGAGCAAGTCATGCGTAATAGGCCACCTGCCGTCGCCCTGAGTGGGATGGGACCGATCCTACCCCTGCAACAGCCTGAGAGTCAAGAATCCCCCACTCGGGAAGCCCCAGCCCACTGCTCTAGAGAAGAAGGCAAACCCTGCCAAGTGTGTCCGCACTGTTGCTCTCGACGCCCCTGCGGCCTTTGCATAAATGACATATTGCCCCATGAGCTGATCCGACACCCGTCCCAGGTGCCATCCTCAAGCCACCAGGAAGTCTACCACACTGCCGCAGCCTCGACGATACGCCAACCAGATCGCCGGTGACACCGAACTCCGCAACAGGTTCAGCATTTCCTGAGGCCAATTTGCCATAATTGCTCCGGGACCGACGCTCCCTCGGCATCCGCCTTTGGTGCCAAAGTCCGAAACAGGTCCCACTTGAAAGAGGAAAGAGCATCAGCAATCTTGTTAGTACTACCTGGGATATGACGAGCCTTCACTGACACATTCAAACGCAAACCAGCTAACACCACCTCCCTCATTAACGCCGCTAGAAATCAATAAAGTAGGATCGCATTTAAAACAGATGAGTATCAAAATGAAAACGTTAATAAAAAGCTCTGATTAGGGGAACCATGTAAAGAGGAAATAGGGCCATATCATGAAACTATGCTCAAGAGCTTTCCACCCTGTCCCAGATATCGTCTCCCCCCCTTCCCCCCCCCCTCCGCAATACAAGAGCAAGGCACAGACAATATGTTTGAGAGATGATTCTTTATAGGCGGATTGTTCATGGCCACAGACTTAACAAAATGCAGGGAATGCCAACAAAATCATCGAACTCATCAACATATTAATTATAGCTGCTATATCTTAATTACTAGAGAATGGCCCATACCTTTTTTTTGGAGCAAATATCTCATATGACCAATACTATGGTTTATTTTTCATGATGGTGATATCGTGCTCTAAGTGGTAGGCATAAAAACTAGCTCCCTTTATTGCTTTTATTGCAGTGGAACAACTGGCTACGCAAAACTTGCTGTTGACATTGTTCTACAATCTGCTCTTTATGGCGGTCCAAGAATAACTTCTTTGTGAGTTGGCACTGCACTCCGTGAAACATAAGATATGCTATACTGGGTGAGACTCAAAGGTTCATCAAGCCCAGTATCCTGTTTCTGACACTGACTAATCCAGGTCTCAATATACCCCCCCCCCCAAATGTTTACAGGGGTTAACTCTGAGCAGGTAGCAGAATAGCGCTGTGACATTATATAATATTTGTTTAATTCATCAAATGTACACTGTGCAGTTGTGCACACTTTACTTCAGTTTATTAATCACAAATACCTTGCAGTGATTTCCAGCAATAGTAAACTACAAAATCATCAGTTACATCTCCCATTGTTCACTATTCAACTTAAAACTTGCCCTAAACCTTTGAATCTAATCCCCTAACAAAACAAGCCATTAACTAATTCTGGACCAAGTCACCCCATCTAATAATCCTCCCACTCAAACACCAAAAGCTGAATTCCACAACCAGGCTTTTACTTCCACCAAGTTAGCCCTTGTACAGAAAACATCCTTTTCTTGGCCCACTGCAGACATACCATTTTGGATGAAGTGTTAACTAACATATTCCTACTTTGCAAGAAATGATCGCAGGTGCTATATTAATTGATTTTGCAACTATGGTGGAGCCATAGAATGAAGATTCTTAAAAAACAAAATTAAAACTTTAACAATTCCCCTATACATGACCAGTAACCAATGCAACTTTCAAAGCATTGGGGATGGCATGCTTGAACACAGGGATTCATAGCCTATGTGTGTATGGAGATATGGCCCTGACTGGGAACATGGGAACATGCCTATGACACAAAATAATTAGGAGCTGCCACATCAGAGAGACTGAGCATGTCACAGCCCATAGCCTGATCTGTGACTAGAGTGAAGAGAGGAGGGCATCACTAAGAAGTAGGGGTGTAACAGGAAGAGGGCAGGAGCTTGGAATGCCAAGCTACTCCCTAGAATGCCCATGACATGCCCTGATACTAAGTGGTTAGCAACGGATGTGTAGGAAAGAAGATCGGGGATATTCAGTGGCACTGTGTTAATGCTGTTGATTGTCCCACTTAGAGACATTTGCATGATTTACAGGGCTGTTTTAATAAATAGAAGGAGGACAGCAAGGAAAGCCACTGCACTAGCATTTAATTTGCAAAAGTGAGATAGTATAGCATAACATATTTCAATATAAGATTCAAAATGATTCCAAAATCTTTTTCTTGGATAGCCTGTAGTTAGAATTATTTTTCAGTGTGTGAATCACCTTGAACTTTTCCACATTAAATTTAATCTGCGATTTAGAAGCTTAGATTTCTAGTACAGACATTCCTTCTGCAATTCCTCACAATCTTCTGCTGTTTTAATGACCTTGAAAACTTTTGTGATATCCACAAATTTGATAATCTAACTCATTGTTCCCTTTTTCAGATCATTTATGAACAGTATTAAAATGCACAGATCCCAGTACAGATCCTTCCATTTGGAAAATTGACTATTTAGTGCTAATTTTGTTTGCTATCTCAACCATCTATCACTCCCTAATAAGACCCTGCCTTTTGTTCCATATGCTCTGCATTTCCTGAGAGCCAGTTGGACCATTAGATGATAGAGAGGTAAAAGGTCAAGAACATAGCGGAGAGACTGAGTGAGTTCTTTACTTCGGTCTTTACTGAAGAAGATATAGGAAACTTACCTATGTCAGAAATGATATTCAATAGTGAGATGTATCAGAGGAATTGAAATAAATCTCAGTCGGGAAGATGTATTGCAGCTATTTGATAAAGAACATCAAATCACCAGGACCGAATGGCATACATCCCAGGGTACTGAAATAACTGAAATGTGAGATTGAAGACCTACTTTTAGTAATCTGTGAGCTACCCTTAAAATCATCTGTAGTACTTGAGGATTGCAGAGTGGCTAATCTAACAGATCCGGGGTGATCTGGGAAACTATAGACCGGTGAGCTTGATATCTCTACCAGACAAAATGGTAGAAACCATTATAAAGAACAAAATTACTGAACATGTGGATAGTCATGGCTTAATGGCAGAAAGTCAACATGGATTTAGCCAAGGAAAATCTCATCTCACTAATCTGTTATGTTTTTTCAAAGATGTGAATAAACAGGTAGATAAAAGTGAGCCACTTGATAGGCCATGTGGTCTTTTTCTTTCGTTATATTTCTATGTTTCTATATCTCTAAAGGAAAAAAGGGGACTGTTGTAGTTGTTGATATGGAAGGACAGACTAGATAGGCCATGTGGTCTTTTTCAGTCATATTTCCATGTTTCTATATCTCTCTAAAGGATATAGTGTATCTGGATTTCAGAAAGCCTTTGACAAGGTCCCTCATGCGGAAATAAAAAAGTCAAGGGATAGGAGGCAGGGTATTATTGTGGATCAGGAATTGATTAAAAGAGAAAACAAAGAGAAGGGCTGAATGGACAGTTTTTTCAATGGAGAAAGGTGTACTCAAGGGATCTGTGCTGAACTCGCTGCTTTTTAATGTATTTATAAATTACCTGGAAATGGCCCAAAATTATTCAAAGTTGTTAAATGCAAGAGGGTTGTGAAAAATTGCAAGAGAACCTTGAAAAATTGGGAGACTGGGCATCCAAATGGCAGATGAGAATTAATGTGGACAAGTGCAAAGTTCTGCACTTAGAGAAGAACAACCCAAACTACAGTTAGATGATGCAAGGTTCCACATTTCGAATCGCCAGCCAAGAAAAGGATCTGGGTATCATCGTGAATAGTATTCCAAAACCCTCTGCCCAGTGTGCAGCCATGGTCAAGAAAGCAGATAGAATGCTAGGAGTCATAAAGAAAGAAATAGCAAATAAAACCAAGGATATTATAATGCTTCTGTATCGCTCCATAGTGTGACTTCACCTTGAATATTATGTGCAGTTCTGGCCATCATATCTTAAAAAGTATATAGCAGAATTGGAAAAGGAACAGAAAAGAGTGACCAAAATGGTAAAGGATAAAGGTGAAGGAAGAATATCCCTATGAGCGAAGGCTTAAAAGGCTTGGGTTCTTCAACTTGGAAAAAAGACAGCTGAGGGGAGATATGTTAGAGGTCTATAAAACAATGAATGGAGTAGAATGGGTAAACATAGATTGGTTGTTTACTTCTTTAAAAAGTAGAAAGACTAGGGGACATGCAGTTAAGCTACAATGTGGCACATTTAAATTTAATTGGAGAAAATATTTTTTCACTCAGTGCATAATCAAACACTGGAATTTATTACCGGAGGATGCAGTTAAAGCTGTTAGTATAGCTAGGTTCAAAATAGATTTGGACGAGTTCCTGGATGAAAAATCCATAGCCATAGAAACATGACAGCAGAAAAAGACCCATTTGGCCTATCTAGTCTGCTCTTCCATATCAACTACTATATTTCCCTTTTTTCCTTTAGAGATCTTCTGTGGTTGTCAGATGCTTTTTTGAATTCTGATACTGTCCTCGTCTTTACTACCTCCACTGGGAGGACTATTCCACGCATCTACTACTCTTTCTGTAGAGAAATATTTCCACATATTACTCCTGAGTCTATCCCCTTTCACCCTCATCCTATGTCCCTTTGCTGCAGAGATTCTTTTCTCTTCTGCATATATGCCACGGAGGTATTTAAACATCTTTATCATATCTTCTCTATCCTGCCTTTACACTAATGTATACATATTAAGATCTTTAAGTCTGTCCCCATATGCTTTATAATGAAGACCACTAAACATTTAAATAACCACCCTCTGTACCTACTCCATTCTGTTTATATCCTTTTGAAGGTGCGGTCTCCAGAAATGCACACAATACTGTAAATGAGGTCGCACCAGAGACTTATACAGAGGCACTATCACCTCCTTTTTTCTGCCAGCCATTCTTCTCCCTATGCACCCAAGCATCCTTCTGGCTTTCTCCGTTGCCTTTTCTACCTGTTTAGCTACTTTAAGATCATCGGAGACAATCATGCCCAGGTCCTGCTCTTTCATGGACAGAAGTACTCTGCCCCCTACAGTGTACCGCTCACTTGGATTTTTGCAGCCCAAATGCATGACCCTGCATTTTTTAGCCTTAAGCCTCAGCTGCCAAACTCTTGACCATTCTTCGAGTTTAACTAGATCCCTCCTCATGTTATCTACTCCTTCCTGGGTGTCTATTCTATTGCAGGGTTTGCTATCATCCACAAAGAGGCAAACCTTACACGAGAGACCTTCCGCAATATCACTAATAAAGATGTTAAAAAGAATCGGATAAAGGACAGATCCTGTGGCAAACCACTTTAACATCCTCCTTCTCAGAGTGAGCTCCATTTACCTGTACACTTTGTTGCTTCCCACTCAACCAATTTCTAACCCAGTCAGTCACTTTAGGGGCCATTTCTAGGGTGCTCAATTTATTTATAAGTTGCCTTTGTGGAATGGTGTCAAAGGTTTTACTGAAATCTGAGTATATCATATCTAGGGCTGTCCCTCAGTCCAACTCCCTGGTCACTCAGTCAAATAAATCAATCAGATTTGTCTGACAAGACCTGCCTGTGGTAAACCCATGCTGCCTCAGATTCTGCAGTCCATTAGATCCAAAACCTCACTATCTTCTGTATTAGCAGCGTTTCCAATAATACAGAGCTCAGATTAACTAGCCTGTAGTTCTCAACCTCATTCTTATGCTTTGGTGTAAAGGGACCACATGTGCCTTTCTACAGCCCTCTGGGACCACTCCCGACTCCAAAGAAGCATTGAAAAGGTCAGTCAGTGGAGCCGCTAGAATGTCCCCAAGTACCTTCAGTATTCTCGGATGTATCTCACCAAGTCCCATTGCTTTGTCTACTTTTAGTTTAGCTAGTTCCTCATGTACACAGTCTTCTGAAAATTGTTCAAGATCCGGTTCACTTCTGTTCCTATTTGTGGGTGTTTTCTGCGGTCCTGCTCCTGGCTCTTCATCTGTGAACACTGAATAAAAATATTTGTTAAGCAATTCCGCTTTATCCTTATCAGCTTCTGCATATTCCTCCCCATCACCCTTGAGTCTGACAATACCACTTTTACACTTTCTCTTCTTGCTAACATATCTGAGAAATGTTTTGTCCCCCCTTTTCATTGCATTGGCTAGTTCTTCTTTTTTTGTATCTTTTCTTTCCTACTTTTCTAGCTTCTCTAAGTTTTTCCAAATACTGATGCTTTTCTTCCTCTCTCTGTGATCTCTTGTATTATATGAGGGCCACTCTCTTTTTCTTCACCCTTTCAGCTACTTCTTTTGAGAACCATAATGACCTCCTTTTCCTTTTACATTTACCTTCTAACACAAAGATTTGTTGCCCTTAAAATATCTCCTTTCATTTTTGCCTATTGCTTTTCTACTTCCCCCAGCTGTTCCTGTCCCGCTAACGACTCCTTGAGGTGTTGCCCCATCTTGGGAAATTTGTTTTCCTAAAGTCTAAGACCCTCCCTTTTGAATGGATTTTATCAACCATATTCCTACTACTGAACCACACTATCTGGTGATCACTGGATGCGAGATGATCTCTCACTATTACATCAGAAGCACTTTTCCCTTTGGTAAAGCACCAAGTCAGTATGGCCTCTTCACTTGTGGGTTCCGTTACCGGTTGCTGGAATAGTTTTCCTTGCAGAGAAGCTAGGATCTCCTTACTTCTTGATGACACCACAGCAGGGATGTGCCATTCAACATCCGGCATATTGAAATTACCTATCACTAGCACTTCTCCTTTCATGGCAGTACCGTGTATGTCTTCTATTAGCTCTCTGTGCACTTCTCTCTATGAAGGAGATCTGTATATCACGCCAATGCAAATAAATTTCTCTTGCCCTCTTTCTAGTATAGCCCACAGTGCCTTCTCTCTCCCTTTTAAACTCTGTAGTTCCAAAACTTTAATATTATTTTTTTACGTATAGTGCCACTCCTCCTCCCCTTCTTCTTATCCTGTCCTTCCTGTATAAAGTATAGCCCAGTATAATTACATCCCAGTTATGGTTGTCCTTGAACCATGTCTCTGTAACTGCCACTAAATCCAAATCAGCTTCTTCCATTAAAGCCTCAACATCTGGGATCTTATTTACCATGCTACGAGCATTTATGCACACCACTTTCCAGATATTGCCCCTTTTACTAATTTGTACAGAGGTTTTTAATGTTTTACTTAGCTGGGGGCTTCCTTCACCCATTCCCAATGAATCTAGTTTAAAGCCCTCTTCAGTAAGTTAGCCAGTCTGCTACGGGAAGACTCTTTGACCTTTCTTGGATAGGTGGACATCAACTCTGCTCTGCAGCCCTTGGAAAGTCATCCCATGTTCCAGGAAACAAAAATGCTCTCTGACCCCATGCATGCAGCCATGCATTCATCTCCAGGATGCAAGCTTCTCTGCCTCGGCCTTTTCCCTCAAAAAGGAGAATTGAAGAGAACACCACCTGCACAACTATCTGCTTCATCCGCTGTCCCAGAAGTCATTTTTGATACGCTTGGAGTGATATCTATCAGTATCATGAGCAACATCGGAACTTGATGAGTATCGGCAAACTCTCCATAACATCTCGAATTTTGGCATTTGGAAGACAGCACACCTCTCTGGATGTCAGGTCTGGTCAGCAGATGGATGCCTCAGTACCTTTCAAAAGAGAGTTACCAACCACCACTACCCTTCGCTTCATTTTGGTCCCTGATTCTGCAACTTTGGTGTGCTTGAACTGTGGTTCCTCCCTTTCCTGGGATGCTTTCACCTCCTCCTCTTCCAGGTCTGCATACTGGTTCTTCAGTTTGAGGGCTGGAGGAGTTGGATTGGTGATTCTGCAGGCTCTGGGGACTCATGTCCAAATATTTCCATTCTGTAGCTACCCATCTTCACCTCTGTCGAAGAGCTTGGATGCTTCAAGAAGCATCTCATCAATGTACTTCTCCCTGTCTCAAATGTGTCTCAGTCTCGCCACTTCTTCTCTGAGCTCCTCCACTCATTCCATAAGGGCTTCAGCTTGTAGACATTGTGCACATGGAACCGGTCCATTGACTTGCATTGGGCTGTTTGTCTGGAGAGAGGCAGAAGCTGTAATGAGGGTAACAGCTTTGGTAATAAGATTTTTCCCAGTTATCATTTAGTTGTTGGAGCTTTGGCACCTGTTAAAATAAATGAGAGACCTACGAAAGTCCTTAAGTTTTTCTTTAAGAGAAGAAGCAGCTAACCTCTTTTTTATGTGTGTTCTAACAGCACTGTTCTATGTCCCTGTGTGTAGCCCTGCTTCATTGCTAAACTGTTATTACTTTACATTAGTAATTTTTGATATTATGTGTCTGAAGTATATAGACTAATGTTTTCCCTTTGTAAAATTATCTGATCAAAGCTACTTGAAGAATGGCAAATTGTTTACTTTTGATAGATATCCAAATGTGGAACTGTTTTCCTCGTGGATTTCCCTACCATCCAATACAAATCTGTTGTCTAAGTCAACAAGCTAATTGGAGAATTGCCTTATATAGCAAGAATTCTCATGGAGTGAGTGGGAGCTGGGGTGGGGAGGGAGGGATCTAACACCTGAGGAGGTCATTGACTTTAAAGAGCTTGCCTACCCCTTTGAGCTTGAAGGCTAAAAGAGAGGAAAAAAACTTTAGCTGCAGAAAAAAAAGCTTTATACATGGACACAAACCAATTTCTGTTTTGCAATATGGCAGACAAAAATTTAGCTATTATACAGTAAATGACAAAAAATCTCCCTTTAAGAGAGCTATCATGCAGAGTTTGCTTATAATGATCACTGTCTAGGAATGTCCATCTAGAAACCATTATTAAAGAGGACTGGGGAAATGCACTGCTTACCTCTGAAACAAACAGCATGGAATGTGTATACCTTTGGGAACCTGGAATGGTCACTGTTGGAAACCAGATACTGAGCTTCATGGACCCTTGGTCTGACCCAGTATGGCACATCTTATATTCGTATAATAAAGCTTTTCATATATGTTCCGAAAATTAATTCAGATATACCATATCAACCCGTTCATCTTTATCTGCATGTTTGTTTACCAAAGATTGAATACATTGGCAAGGCAAGACATGCCTTTCCTAAATCCATGCACTGCTCATTCCTATTAAGCCCTGTCTATATGGCCAGTCATTTTTGGATTTTTTACCATTTTGCCCAGGTTTATTGATACCTGAATCACCTCTTGAGCCCTTTTTATAAAAACTGTCCTCTGGTACTGTGACTGCTTTAAATGTCAGGATACATGTTATTAACAAGTTATCAATTTCATATTTGAATTCATTCCTGGTGGTTTATTATTCTGTTCCTGGTGGTTTATTACTCTTTAGATGGTCATCTAGATTTACAGTAATTTATTTTAGTTGGTTCAATTGATTACCATGTTGGCATGACTCCAACATCCTCCTGAGTAAAGACTGACACAAAAAATTCATTTAGGGGCATGTTTATTCATGGGCACTGTTAGTGTAGGGTTTGGCGCATGGTAAGCATGCCGCACTAACATACCCTGCGCTAAAAATCCCTTACCTTACAATGAGCATGCGATTGGGCAGGGACTGGACAGGTTAGCAGGAGAACATGGGCGTTAACAGCACATCGCAGTTAGTGCAGACATTGTGGGCATGCTTTAATTGTACCTGTTGCTGTTAGTGCAGATGCACTTAATGACACCTCAGTGGGCAGTGTTAAGTGCACTTATGTGCCAGTTAGCATGTTGTTGTGTGTTACAAATGTGCTGATGGTAAGGGGGCTGGATGCATATGCTCCCTAAAGTTAACGCAGGCCTCTGTGCTAGTTTTGCAGCTTAAATACATGCCTCATAGTTTTTCCGTAATTATCTTGTCTTCCCTAAGAGCTCTTTTTACCACTTAGCCATTTAGTGGTCCATCTGACTCCCTCATGGGCTTTTTGCTTGAAATGTACTTGAAAATGATTTTAGTATTAACTTTTGCCTCTGCAGCAAGCTACTATTTTTTACATCTAACTTGTCAGTGCTTTTGTTCATCTGTGTCTGCTTTCCATTTTTTGAAAGATGCCCTTTTGGTTTTAACAGCCTCTTTTATCTCACCGCTAAACCATACTATAAATCATTTGGTATAATTTCAGCCCTTTCCGATGCATAGAATATATTTTTTTCTTGGTATCTAAAGTGGTATTTTTAAATAATGTGCATGTGTCATGCAAACCTTTGACCCTGGCAACAGTTGCTTTTGATTTTTTTTCTGATTTCCTAATCTTGTCATAATTTTATTTTTCTTTAAAGTTAAATGTTGCTGAGTCATTTTACTTTGTATCTACTTTTGAGATTTGTCAAATGCACTTGCTTTGTGATCACTGTTGCTAAGTGGATCCCACCCACCTTTATTCCTTATACAGGGTTCTGTGTCCATCTGAGAATTATGTATATTTCTGTTGGTTCCATGAACACCTACTGCACAAAGCAGTTGCTTATGGCATCTAGGAAATTTATCTTCTTTTACTACTACTTATCATTTGTGCAGCACTATAAGGAATACGCAGCACTGCGCAGGGACATGTAACGACCGTCCCTGCTCATCAGAGCTTACAGTCTAATTAAGACAGACAATACAACAGCTGAGGACAAGGATACATCTAGGAGTATGGTAAGGAAACATAGGAGACAAAGAGGATCAGGATCCAAAAGCAGCCTTGAAGAGGCGAGCTTTCAGTCTGGATTAGAAAAGGGTCAGAGATGAAGCCTGATGTACAGACTCGGTTAGTTTGTTCCAGGCATAAGGAGCAGCAAGGTGAAAGGAGTGAAGTCTGGTGTTGGCAGTGGAAGAAAGGGCACAGACAGAAGTGATCCGCCAGAAGAGCGGAGTTCCCGAGAAGGGGTGTAGGGAGAGATAAGAGCAGAAAGATAGTGAGGAGCAGTGGAATGCATGCCCTTATAGGTCAGTAGAAGTTTGAATTGGATATAGCAACGGATAGGAAGCCAGTGGAGTGACTTGAGAAGAGGATAATATGAGCATATCGAGACTGACGGAAGATTAGCCGCCCAGCAGGGTTTTGAACAGATTGAAGGGGAGAGAGATGATTCATAGGGAGACCAGCAAGGAGGAGGTTGCAATAGTCTAGAAGGGAGGTGATTAAAGAGTGGATAAGTGTTTTAGTGGTATGTTCAGAAAGGAAGGCGCAAATTTTGCTGATGATATATAGGAAGAAATGACAAGTTTTAGCTATCAGTCGAATGTGTGAGGAGAAGGATAGGAAGGAGTCAAAGACAACCCCAGGGTTCCGAGCTGAGGAAACGGGGAGTAATAAAGTGTTATCCACAGAGACTGAGAAAGGAGAAAGAAGGGAGGTGGGTTTTGGCCACATTCAATTTCGAACGGTGACGAGACATCCACGCAGCAATTTCAGATAGGCAGGCAGAGATCCGGTCCTGGATTGCTGGAGAGATCTCAGGTGCAGAGAGGAAGATCTGAGAGTCATCAGTATAGAAATGGTACTTAAAACCATGGGAGGAGATGAGTGCACCAAGGGACTGGGTATAGAGAGAGAAAAGGATTGGGCTTAAGACAGACCTTTGGGGAACACCAACTGAGAGTGGGATAGCAGTAAAGGAGCATCCAACAGAACAAATATTCAAATTGTGATGGGAGAGATAAGAAGAGAACCAGGACAGCACAGAGCCCTTAAAACCAGTTGAGGAGAAGGTGGTCGTCAACAGTGTCAAAAGCAGAAGAAAGGTCAAGGAGGATGAGAATCGAGTCGAGGCTCTTGGATTTAACCAGTAACAGGTCACTGGAGACTTTGTCAAGAGCCGTTTCAGTAGAATATAAAGGACGAAAACCAGATTGCAGTGGATCCAGAAGGGCATGAGAGGAGAGTAAGTCAAGGCAGTAGGGTTGAACTGCAAGTCTTATTGTGGAATTTACCCAGTCAATACTGGGGTAACTGAATTCTCCCATTATTATTATGTTTCTAATTGTACTAGCCGCCTTAATCTTTGTTAGCATTCTACAGTCATTTTCCTTATACTGGATAAGTGGGTGGTAGATGCCCTTTTGACTGTACTCTTCTCTGTCACCCTTGGAATTTCTATCTGTATAGAGTCCAGACTGCAGTTTGTTTCCTTAAAGCAATTTTATACTATGCAATCCTTAACATATAGCACCACCGTTTCTGCAATTTGATCTGTCCTTTCCTTTCAATATAATTTTTGCCCTGGTATTAGTATGATGGAGGATTTTTGCACTAGGCGGCCTTGTACGTCTTTTCTGATACCAACAGTAGTCTTTGATGGTAAGGTGTAATTCTCGATTCAGAGCTTGGGTATACAGCTTCAGATTTTCATGCATAGCTGTCACTGGGTATTATGGCTATGTTTGTTCATACTTCAGTGTCTGGAGTAATAATATTCACTTGGATCTTCTTCGGAAACAGCTTAAAAACTGTGATTTATGCAGAATACTGCTGCAAGAATATTATTGCAGCTTAAGCCCAACGCTCATGATACTGCAAAACAAAAAAATAATTGAATTGGTTACCAGTGTTGAGGAAAATTAAGTTTAAAACTTTAGTGACTATTTTCAAAATTCTCTGTTTAGAAGGTCCTCAAATGTTGAAGAATAATTTGATTCATTACATTCCTGGCTAATCTCTTAGATCAGCTGAAGAGGTCTTACTTAAGATGCCTGCCCTTGCAGAAGTAAAATAGAAGGAAATTTGGAAGAACTTTTTCTTGTTCTGATACAGAAGTTTGAAATTCTTTCCCAAAAGATCTTAGATTAAGTATAAATTATTTCTCATTCAGGAAGGGTTGCAAATTATGGCCCTTGGATGCTTTTAGATGAAGCTGTACTGTAGGTCCAATGTGTTTTCTTTAATAATTTCTATTGTATATGAGTTGTTTTTTTCTACATTATTTTGTTTTCTGTGAGAACTGTTTTAGTTTTTTATTTTATTTTTGATTGTTGTATTTTTCCTAGATTCATTTTTTGAGTAGTTTACCAAATTCAAGAAATCAGCATTTGTACGACAATTATTACCTGTAGTCACAAGCTGCTTATTACCAGGAAGATTTACAGACAGTTTGAAGTTGTTCATATCTCTGGGTTTTTTAGTTAAATCCATTTGTGTTATTTCAGCCTTTGCTTAGTCTCACTTTTGGAATGTTCAGATATTCTTGTCCTGCAGGTATCATTCAAAGACATTCCCTCAGAACCATGCACTTATGAGCAATTACCATATTTCCCACATCTTATATTTTAAAATTTGCTCTATGACTTTTTAATTATTAGGGCCAGCAGCTAGGTTCCACCCTCATTAAAGTGGAGTCTATCCAGTTGGAACAGACTCCCCCCATCCTCATAATGTTTCTCTTTTCCTAACAAATCTAAAGCCACTTTTCATGTACCGCAGTCTCCTCCACAGACTGAGACTCTGGACTTCAGCCTACCTCTGGTAGCCTGCACGTAGAACAGGAAGCACTTTGGAAAATGTAATCCTACAGGTTCCAAATTTCCAATTTCCTTGGTATACCCATATACCATAACAGCGGGCTCCCCTGCAGACTGTCTAAAGTTCTTTTCTCTTTATCTTATCATTTTCATACCTTGATGATTCTTGATCAACTGTGCACTCTGAATAAAGACAAGCCCTTACTGAAGAAATAAGGGGGCTGATATTGTTTCTCTACCTTATTGAGAAAGGTTTTGGAAGGATTTGGACTACTCTTTGTACTGATTGCTGTCATTATGCTGAAGAGTGCCAAAAGATATGGAGGAGTTCAGGTTTCCTGAACTCCGATATTACACCCACAGAGGAAGCCAGACACCCATACACCTGTTAAGATTCCACACTGACCGTCCTGTTTCATGTTCATTGATGTCCTTTAATAGAGAACTATTTGTTGCCAGGGCCAGTGCTGCCTTGTTTGCTGTCCTGTGCAAATGATTACTGTGCTGCCCCCATCTCTTCCTGCCGTCACTGCTGTCTCCACCATCACCAATTTCATTGGAGCCCTTCACAAGCTTTTCTTTTGTCCCAACATGTTGAAATTTCTAAAATGGTAGCCATGTTAGTCTGGAGTAGTAAAAGACAGAGGTAGATGATCTATTTTATACTAACCACTTTATAGAATTATGAACTCTCTTTATCGTTATTTTTATTAGCAGGCTTGATATACTGCACCTTCATATGAGTAACAGGGTGGTTTATAATATACAAAATAGCTGCAGAAAGAAACAGAAAGGAACTCCATTGTCTGATAGGAAAGATAACCCAGTCACACAGGGAGAGAGAGGGCAAGGGAGAGAGAAGAGAGGAGGGGCAGGAGACAGGAGAACTAGGTGCTGGGGGAGGGAAGATCAAAGGTTAGTTGGAACGAGTGAGTTTTGAGCAGGGATTTAAATTTTGGAAATTCCAGTCTGAAGTCATAGGGAAGGGTGTTCAAACGTGCAGGGCCAAGGAAGAAAAAAGCAGAATTATGGGTGGATTCCAAGTGGGCTTGTGAGGCTGAGGGCAGGTGTAAGCGGTTAGTGTTGATAAAATGAAGAACACGGTGTGGTGAATGGAGGTGGAGGAGGTCAGAGAGATATATGGGGATGCTAATGTGCAGGACCTTGTGAACCAGGGTGAGCAGTTTATATTCTATCCAAAATCAGAAGGGGAGGCAATGAAGTTGTATAAGAAGTGGGGTGATGTGGTCAGTGTGTGATGTGTGTGTGATCATCCAGGCGGCAGTGTTCTGTAGTAACTGGAGACAGTTTTGCTGATACTGGGGGAGACCTGTCAGCACAATAACTGATTCAAGAGGAAGAGGAGAGGAGTGGTCAGAGATGATGAAGTTAGGAATGGGCGAATAGCCCGAATTTGCTGAAGGGAGTTAAATGAGTAGTGGATGAGGTAAGAAAGATGGTCCCGAAAGGAAAGAGAAGATTTGAGAATGACACCTAAGTAATAGAGAGAGTGAACCAGTGGGATAGGGGAGCCAAGGAGTTTAGGGGCCAGTGAGGGGAAAGGACCATCAGCTGTGAACCAGATAGTAGCTGTCTTAGTTGAATTAAGATGTAGAAAGTGATTAGACATCCAGGAAACCATTTGTGAGAGACAGGAGTTGAGGTGAGAGATCAGGAGTGGAAGGGTTAGTGTGGCGCAGGAGGATGATGTTGGCGTAGTAATACGTTGATAATACTGTGCTGCTGGATCAGGAGTGTTAGTGGGACTAGAAAAATGTTAAAAAGGAGTGGAGCCAGTATAGACCCCTGGTGGACACCACAAGGGGGAAGGGGTGTGAAAGATGAAGAGGCATTGCCAGAGACCTGGAAGAGAGAAGCGAATGAAACCAGACCGGTGAGCCTGACGTCAGTACCGGGAAAAATGGTAGAAATCATCATAAAGAACAAAATTGCTGAACATGTAGATAGTCATGGCTTAATGGGAGACAGCCAACATGGCTTTAGACAAGGAAGATCTTGTCTTACTAATCTGTTATGTTATTTTGAAGGTATAAATAAACAGGTAGACAAAGATGAGTCGATTGATATAGTGTATTTGGACTTTCAGAAAGCCTTTGACAAGGTCCTTCATCAGAGACTTTTGGCAAAACTAAAGAGTCATGGGATAGGAGGCAGTTTACTATTGTAGATCAGGAACTGGTTAAAAGATAGAAAGCAAAGGATAGGGCTGAATGGCCAATTTTCCCAATGGAGAAAGGTGAATAGTGGTGTACCCCAGGGATCTGTGCTGGGTCCGCTGCTTTTTGACATATTCATAAATGACCTGGAAAAGGGAATAACGAGTGAGGTTATCAAACTTGCAGATGACACAAAACTATTTAAAGCTGTTAAAACCCATGAGGACTGTGGAAAATTGCAAGAGGATCTTGATAAATTGGAGGGCTGGGCATCAAAATGGCAGATGAAATTTAATGTGGACAAGTGCAAAGTTATGCACCTAGGGAAGAACAACCCAAATTATGGTTACACGATGCAAGGTTCCACATTAGGAACCACCACCCAGGAAAAAGATTTAGAAGTCATTGTGGATAACGTGTTAAAACCCTCTGTCCAGTGTGCAGTGGTGGCCAAGAGAGCAAATATAATGCTAGGTATCATAACAAAAGGAATGGAAAATAAAACAAATGATATTATAATGCCTCTATATCGTTCCATGGTGCGACTGCACCTTGAATATTGTGTGCAATTCTGGTCGTCGTATCTTAAAAAGGATATAGCGTTATTAGAAAAGGTTCAGAGAAGAGCCACTAAAATGGTAAAGGGGATGGAAGGATACCCCTATGAAGAAAGGCTAAAAAGGTTAGGGCTCTTTTGCCTGGAAAAGAGATGGCTGAGGG
The DNA here is from genome assembly GCA_033557465.1 of Ichthyophis bannanicus. Taxonomy (NCBI): domain Eukaryota; kingdom Metazoa; phylum Chordata; class Amphibia; order Gymnophiona; family Ichthyophiidae; genus Ichthyophis; species Ichthyophis bannanicus. The sequence goes on along the minus strand of CM066031.1, from coordinate 513,708,455 downwards.
GAGATATGATAGAAGTCTATAAATTAATGAATGGAGTGGAATGGGTAAACGTAGATCGATTGTCTACATTATCAGAATATAGAAAGATTAGGGGACATGCAATGAAGCTACAGAGTAAACTATTTAAGACTAATAAGAAAAAATATTTTTTCACTCAACGTGTAATCAAACTCTGGAATTTGTTACCGGAGGATGTAGTAAAGGCTGTTAGTGTAGCTGGGTTTAAAAAAGGTTTGGACAAGTTCCTGGAGGAAAGGTCCATAAACCATTATTAAAAAAGGTCCCAGGATATCAATGCTTGACCCAATACAAGCACTGTGGAACCTGTGTCTTTTGGGGAAACTGTTAGGTACGTATGACCTAGATTGGCCACTGTTGGAAACAGGATACTGGGCTTGATGGACCTTGGTATATCTTATGTTCTTATGTAGGACAGATCCACGAACACCGAAATCATGAAGGCAAGAAAGAAAGGTGGAGTAGTCGATGAGGTCAAAAGCTGAAGAAAGATCCAGGGAAACCGCTAGGGAGATGTCACCGCAATCATGAGAAACATGCAATTCATTAAGGAAGGAGAGTAGGGTAGTCTCTGTGCTTTGACCTGGACAGAAACCATATTGGTGCGGGTGAAGAACATGAGTGGTGTAAAGGTGAGCAGATATTTGGGTGAATACTAGTTTCTCAAGGATCTTAGACAGAAAAGGGAGGTTTGAGACTGGTCTATAGTGTGCAGGGACAGAGGGATCCCAAAAAGAGGACTTAAGAATGGGGTAGTTCAGGGTCTGCTTTCAGGAGGCTGGGGAAGGTACCGTAAGATAGACTGGTGTTGAACATGGTAAGTATTGGTGGGAGGAGAGCCAAGGAGGGTTGCCTTGAACATTCATGCCTCAATGAATTGGTTAGTCTATAGGGTTGATGTATGAGTGAGGTTATAAATGTAGCATGGCATCAATAATTCTAGGATTTATATGAACTTTATTTATAAAATATGTCCCTTTCTATACATCTGGTTGCTACAAAAAAGAAATATGCCTGCGTGGAAGATCATTTAATCTTTGATGTTCTTCCATTCTTTGTGTAAGTTTCCTTTTCCTGGGTAATGACTCAGTACCATTATAGCCATTATAGTGTCTATGCAAAGTCTATGCCTCACGATTATTTTTCTTAAATAAAATAGAGTGGCAGCCATTTGGTTCACTTGAATGCGCAGAAATAAAGGTGAGCAAATGATACCAGTTAGTGCAATAAAAAGATAAAATTGTATGCATCTGTTTATCTTTAGTTCTTTTTTCCTAGAGAAACTGAGGGTGGAAAGGAGAGAGAAGAGTTGGGCACACCACCTTCTGAGGTCAAGAAAATTCCACTCAAGAATAGAAATTAGGATTTCTCTATAAAGTAATTTTAGGTACAATCACGGAGTAAAAAGAAGTCTCAGCAAGTGCACAAAATTTGCACAATTTGCTGGTTCCCTAATTACTGCTTTCAAATCAAGTATTCCACAACTCAGATAGATACTCTTTCTCTGAAATCTCATCATATCCAGAATACCTGCTTCCCCCCCCCCCCCCCACCAAAACAAAATCCGAAAGACAGGAGCTGACTGAACTCATTTTATCTTTGTTCTGTGAAGTAAAACATGGTGTCTATAGAAATTCTACAACATACGGGCAATAATGAGATACAAATTAAAAGCTGCAGGTCCTATTAAGGCAAAAGCTCTGAGAGAAATTTCTGAAGGTAGCACACTAATAGTAATAGTCAGTAAATAATACAGAACAATGGGACAGATAACCTGGTTACATGGCCAAGTGTGGGGCTGTTCTTGGCCCATAAAGAATACAAATGGGCTTGCTGTCCCGCTCCCTGATGCATCTCAGAAAGCTTCCTAGCACAGCCTTTGCTGCCTCTCCTCATGAGGGGCGTCCTAAGACTAATCTGAATACAGTAATAGAGCCGCATCTCACTCTGTGCCATGGCTTCTACCTCTCCTTGCCTGGCCTTGCTTTCCCTTTACTTAAATGACATCTAACTTGTTACGTGAAAAAGAAGAAAGCAGCATAGGGCTTTGGAGTCCATGTGCATGCTGCATTTCTGATGCATCCCTGCCTCCTCTGATGCAACTTTCTGTCAAGTGGGTCGAATTGGCCCTGTTTTGTTGCCCTAGTAAATATCTAAGATCTGACTTGGATATAGTGGTTTTCTGATGACTCCTGGAAAAGGTGTGATAGGACACACATTTATTTATTTTATTCATTTCTTTAAACATATTCTATACCGCCTTTCTACTATTCAAAGCATTAGTTTGAAGAAAAATTCCAGAAGGTAACAGTGTTAGTCTGTATTAGCAAAAATAATAAAGAGGCTTGTGCCACTGATATATTAAGCCATAAAGTTTTGGGGAGTGGGGGTTCACTTTTATCAAATTTGATTTTATTTATTTAACAGGTTTTATATACTGCTTTATCATTTCAATCAAAGTGGTTTACATTGTAACTTAAACTTAGTAATATACATTAACCAGGGATATTGATAACTTGGATTTTTCTGAGGCAGTGGAGGGTTAAGTGACTTGCCCAAGGCCACAAGGAGTGCTAGTGGGAAAAGAACTCTGGTCTCTGGGTTCCCAAGCCAGTGCTCTTAACCATTAGGCTACTCCTCCATGCCAATGCAAACATTCGTATTGATCTGTCGTATTTGTGCAGATATATCACTTCTTTGTCCTTTGTTCCTTTGTTACTATTACTACTAATCATTTGAATAGCGCTACAGAACATATGTAGCGATGTACATATAGATGTAAGACACAGTCCCTGCTCATCAGAGCTTACTGTCTAATCAAGACAGAACACATAGCAAAATTGGGGACTAGAGTATTGTAAGATACACATGAGTAGTGTAGAAGAGCGTGAAGAGTATCAGGATCTAAAAGGGCTTCAAAGGGGTGGGCTTTTAGCCTGGATTTGAATAGGGCTAGAGAAGGAGCCTGACGCACAGACTCAGATAGTTTTCCAGGCATATGGAGCAGCAAGATGGAATATTTCCTGATCTCACCTATGGTTGCATTGTACAGTAAATATAATAATACTATAATAAAATATGTTATAATTATTTGAAAGCTGTCATTTTTTAATAATAGCAATATATAAAACAAAATATCATCTTTCAAAATTAGTACTCCTAGGTCTAGATTATTTTTCTCTTAAGATTTTATTCTAAAATAAGATATCTTGTTTCAAATAATTCTCTTGTCCCCTTGGAAGATAAAGCAGGATTATAAAGTGAAATATGTCCTTCCTTTAGCCTGAAACATCCTTTTTTTAAAATTGACTATTATATTTGGGTTTGCAAGGCTGCACCTGGGGGAAAATCCTCAATTGGGATTTAGAGTTTAATTGCTTTACTGCCTAATCCAATTGTCAGTGCACTTATATGTTAGGAAAGAAATCAGTAGCATTTCATCTTGCGTTAATCAGTTTTGTCTGGGACATTTGCAATAATCAGAAGATTGAATTAGATGCAGATTGTTTTCAGCAGTACCTCTGTCCTGGTTTTCTAAAACAGAGCTGCCTTACCAGCGTTAACATACTGTGAATCCCAAAGAAGTTGTCCTACACAAATTGATTTTACTCCAGTTGAAAATGATAGACTTTTGTTAAAATACATATGAGGTCTGATGTTGCAAGAGAGAAAGGAAATCACGCACTGTTGGTGACAATGACATCTAGAATCCTTTTCTATACATAGATGATGATGATGACAAAACAAAAGCAGAATTGTGAATCCTTTGGTTGATAACTATTTGGTCAATCCAGTATGTCTTTGCCTGCTTACAGTAGCCTTAACTGCGATGTGATCTTGTCCCTCCCTCCACCAGTAAGGTTTCTATTGATAATAATTTTATAAAAGCCTGCTTCACACACAGAAAAAAGGCCTTTATAATATTGCATGACTGCATACATAAGTAAAAAGTAGACACCTACTTTTATGCAATCTGGGGATCATTCTGAAACATGAATAAGCCGTGTGGACATGCACGGGAGACTGATATCATGTGAACACATTCACATCTGTATGCTGGAAAGCGGTCCCCATGTAGGTATATGCCGTGAAGATGGGGATCTCAGAACGTGCATGTTAGGGGCAGAACAGGGGCATGGCTTGCGGCAGAGATGTATAATGTGTATACAGGTCATACCAGTGTACGTCCAGTGTCTGCCTCACAAATGTACACAGTAGACCAGCAGAAATGTGGTATAAGGGCAGGACTTAGAAAAAAACGAGCTCAGCACACATAGCCACTGTGACTGGAATAGGAGAAACTGCCATGTCTGTAGCCAGGAAAACCCATCTACATTGGAGCAGCTGCCCAGCCTATGGCAAGCTGTGGCAATACAAAGAATGCAAATGTGAGCAGCACCCAGAATGAGGCATAAGGAGACAAATAGGTGTAATGCAAACCCATTTATTCATGGCAGAAGCAGAGGTACAGCACCCCTCTCCCCCTCCAAGGCATGATAACACAAATGCTTGCCCACCCACCACACCAACACACCCCACAGCCACAGTCACACACCCATGTGCAAACAGAGACCACAAGTAAACAGCGACCACAAGTGTGCCCACATATCCCACCGCACATCACCTGCAGCCATCTCTACCCACACCAACAGAACAGCAACCCCACCCCATCCCAAGCACACACAACAGTCCCCATATATGACAGTTACTTTGCCACCCCGGCCCTTCCCCTCCCAGAGGGCAGCTACCCAAGTGCTGGCATGATGGCTCACACAGGTGTGGATGGTGGTGTGCCATCAGACCCTGAACTGCTGCTGTCCCCATGTTCCTCCATCAGACCCTCATGGAAGGGTGGGAAGTTCAATGGATGACCCATGCCCTGAGGAACAGGGCCCAGAATTTTAGAGGGTGCCGTGGTGGCTGAATCTGCTGCTGAGGAAGCCCTCGCACTGGCAAATATGGAGAATTTCTGGAGGAAGGCACAGACCCTGGTGCAGGAGCGCTTGTGGTGGAAGAGGCACCAGCAGCAGCAGACCCACCCTGATGTAAGCTGAACCTGGGGCTACTGGTTGGGAGGTGTCACTGCCCAGCATAAGGATAGGGATGGGGAAAGGAGTAGCCTGTGTCTGACCAGCTGAGCCAGCAGGCGATCAATGCTTGCACTGAGGCGGCACACAAATGCATCCAGGTGCTCAGTAGCAACCAGCTGGTGCTTCTGCAGGGCCACAGTATGGCACAACAGTTACACCTTCACCCATCCCTGTTCAGCGTATGACTCATTTTGGGCCAGCAGTCGCTCAGCACATAGTAGCAGCTGCTCTGAGGTGTGCTGGTGGCGGCAATGCAGCCATACCCTTCCTCTCAGGGGGCTCAGGTGAAGGTGCGCGCGGGTCCATATCACAATCTGAACCCACATCCCCCTGATGTTCATTGATGTGGGCGCTGGGTTGTCATCAACTAGTGCCACGGGTTGCAGATTCCCACCCTGGGGTGGCTCAACAGATGTGGCAGTATGTGTTTCAGACTGCACTGTTGGAGGATTGGCAGGAGTGGTGGCAGGATATGGGGCATTGCTCAATCCCACAGCTGCATCTGCCCCTATGGACATAAGGAACAAAAATGTGTCCTATGCCGAATGGTGCACCCATCACTCTCTCTCACACACACACATGCACACACGTAGCAGAGAACACCAGACACCACTGAAATAGGAGAACAGTGTTGGGGGGGGGGGGGCTGCTGTCCCAGTGTGCCATGCCGCAGTGTGAATCAGGGAACCACCACAATACAACATGCTAGACCCGCAACCACAGATTCCCCCAAATAGGCAGCGGAGCCCCACACACCTGAGCAACATGCCCTGAACATGCCAGGTTCCTGCATTGACTCTTATATACTCAGCAAGTCTGGGATATATCCTGCCTTTGAGGGTGGAGCCATCTCTGGTGACTGGCTACTAGGTAATGGACACAGAGATTGAATCTTGCATGCTCACACAGGCCTGCCCTGGGGATCACATGAACATGGAGGACTGCGGGGTTGCAGGCTGGCAGTGTCCTCCGCTGGCAGATGTGGACAGGAATTCATGGGCGGGGACTAGGTTGTTGCTGGGGCATGTGCAGAAAGAGCACCATAAGTAGTGGGACTCATTCCTGCCAGTCCCATATGGGAGTGGTGGTGTAGCCAAGTGGGAATGCATCTGCCCAGGAACCGATAGATAAGAGGTTTGAATCCCACTGGCACCTGACCCTCACACAGTGCCAAGGACACACACAGGCTGTAGAGTCACCAGGAGTCAGGTACTACCGCTGCATGGGGACAAATCACAATCAGTCACAGAAAAACCCCTACATATAACTAAACTACACTCAAATAGTAGAAATGAAAAAATTCCATGGCTCAATTGGGACTAAATTCTCTTTAATAAAGATCTGCTTCAATAAAATCTCGTAAGAGATGCAGAAAAAATATTCCAATAAATGGTTCCAACACGGCACATAGACAAACAGCATAGCACAGGTCTGTCACACAGGCACAATTGACAGGCTGTCTGGGAAAACAGGACATTGGTGGTACATCCCCCTCAGTGTGACTCGCCACACATCTCTGAGACCAGTGTGTTCTTTCCCATATCTATGCAGGTGACAGAGCGCATACCCCCTGAGGGATTGGTTGATGACCCCCATTGTCCATCCCAGCAAGCCAGCAGAACAGCGGTATAATCGGGCAAACAGGAGAACCAGGGATATCATAGAGAGACCTTTGGACAACTGAAGAGCTGCTTACAATGACTGGATCGCTCAGGCAGTGAGCTATTGTATGAGCCAGCGAAGGTGTGCCAGATATTCCTTGCCTGCTGTATGCTCCACAACTATGCACTACAGTGCAGGCAGCCCATGTCCGATGGAGCAGACAATGATGACGACACTGTTGCCCCACAGGTGCCACATGGACAGGCCTACAGGAGGGGATTTGCATCTTGCCAGAACCTGGTGCAAACACACTTTGCATGAGGGATGAGGAGCCACTTGTCGAGGGCTGGGGAGGGGAGTGGAGAGGAGGTGCAGGGGGGAGGAATATGGGCTGGGGGAGAGTGGCTTGGAGAGCACATGATCTCCAGGAACAAGCAGGAATGAGTCTTCACATATGGGTACGTCGGTACCGACAGAGCCTGCACGGGAATGCTCCCCAGCATCCAATCAGAAAGCTTTTGGGAGCATCCCTCGTGCCTGCGCGGTGACTTCCCGCCTTTCCCACTGCCTCTCCTCAGTTTTCGTTTTTCCGCGGAGCCAACAGGATGTCCTGTCACCGCAGAAACGTTTGTCTTTAAAATCCTTATTTTCTTGTTTTCTTGTGGTCGCGGCTGTCTTTCCCGCCGATACCGGTACCGCCGGTGCTTTATTCTTTTCTTTTTCAAACTTAGAGAAATATTTTCTCCTCAGTTTTTTGTTTTAACTTTTGAGGCCTAGCAGGCCTTTTCCAACATGGAGCCTTCTTCCCCTAAGGAAGTGCCTTCACTGTGGAAACTTAGTTTTCTTTTTAGACTCCAATGCTTGGTGTCTAACCTGTTTGGGTCCTGACCCTTTTTCCCTTGATACCTCAGGCTATATTATTGGGAGAAGACCTTCCCTTTTTCGAGTTTCCCTCGATGCCGTTTTTCCTCCTGAGGTGAGGACACCGGTTTATTCTTCTCTCCAGGATCAGGTAACCCACAAACAGTCTGTTAAGACTAGCCAATTCTTGAAGGGTAAGTCTCGTGCCCAACATGATGACGGCTCCGGCCTTGCCCTCAAGACCTCATTGACAATAAAACCCCGGCGGGAGTCTTCGGGCTCCAAAGCATTTACGGGGTTTCAGGTTGTTCCTGGGGCTCACCCCTCACAGAACATACCTGAGCCATGCTTGGGGGTGGTATCCGCTTCGAGCGGTACCGATAACCCGGCATCGGCACCGGTGTCGAGTGTTCCACTCTTCACCAGGGATCGTCATCTGGTGTCCTCGGTACCTTCGGTGCCGATCGATACGACCCAGATTGACTTTCCTGTATCCCAGCCATGTTCGGGGTTGGTACCGGCTTCGAGCGGTACCGATACCCCGGCATCGGCATCGGTGTCAAGTGTTCCACTCTTCACCTGGGATTGTCATCTGGTATCCTCGGTACCTTCGGGGCCGATCGATACGAACCAGATTGACTTTCCTGTATCTTCGCCATGCTCGGGGTTGGTATCGGCTTCGAGCGGTACCGATACCCCGACATTGGCGCCGATGTCGAGTGTTCCACTCTTCACCAGGCATCGTCTTCGGACGTCCTCGGTACCTTCGGAACCGATCGATACGACTCCGATTGACTTTCCTGTATTGGCATCGCCGATACCACCACCACCATCGGTACCTTGTAGACATGCATCGATAGACTCGCTCCCTTCGATGCTGAGTCTAGAATCGATATCCAGTCTCGATGACTTGGTACCGACGCGTTTCGGAACCGATCCATTTCGTTTCCGACTATGCAGTACCGAGGATATTTACCAAGGCTCTCTGGTTACCTCGGCACCGCATCAGCAGCCCCCGATTCCTGCTTCGATGACATTATCGTCTCCGATACCGGTACCGGTATCGATGTTGATTCCTGTAGTTCCATCGGTGCCATCAATCCTTTCTATGCCTAGTTTGGAATAGATCCCTGGCACTGACAATGCAGTACTAACTGCCTCAAATCAGAACTGTCAGTATCACTGTCCATCTAGCAGGAATCTTTTTCTGCACCAGGCCAGTATGTCTTTTGGTGCTCAAGCTGCTCCTTCAACCTCAGCTTACCCAGGGATAGTTCCTATTGGAGATCCTTCTTTTCAGAAATTTCTCCTTGACATGGCAACCTTTCTTGCCATTCCTATTCCTGGCTTTACTCTGGACCAAGATCCTGCAGATAAGGAAAATATAATGCTTCCTTTACATCATTCTTTGCAGGATCTTCTTCTGAGGATGTGGAAATCACCCTTAAAGGTTCCTTCGCCTTCTACAGCCATGAATGTTCTGTATCAGGTGCCTCCCTCTCCAGGGTTTCAAAAAAATCAACTTCCACATCATTCCATTGTAGTGGAATCAGCAATGAGGAAGGTAAGAAGCAAAAAGAAGCATTCTTCTTATCCGCCAGGTAGTGCATCTAAAGCACTTGATATCTTTGGACGTCAAACCTTCCAAACGTCTATGCTGGCTTCAAGAATTATCTCATATATTTTTTATATGAGTCTGACACTTCAGGAGGTCACAGAGAAATTATCTCTTTTGTCCCCTTTTTTGTCAGAGCCTAAGGCCACTGACTATTCCTTACTTCTTAATCATAGCAGGAATATCTCTTGGTTTCTTTCTCGTGCTTCCCTAGACTCTTTTGAGTCTGTTAGCAGATCCTCTGCTATTGCCATTGGGGCACGTCGTAAAGCCTGGCTGCAAGCTTCAGACTTGAGCAAATGGGCACAACATACACTGGGTAATTCTACTTGTACTGGAGAAAATCTCTTCAATAGAGAGGCTTTACGTCAGGTTGCTCATTGCTCCACTGACTTCCCTGGTTCTCGAAACCATCCTAAGCCTTCTTTTTCCCCAGGACGTAGGAAATGTCCTACCAAACCTCCTTTCCCTAAGAAAAGAAGGTTTCACCCTTCTCCTGCCCATCCTCCAGATGTACCCAAGCAAGGGACATCTCATCCTAGGCTGAGGTCTCCAGATTCTAGCCAGTCTAATCATAAACAGCAACCATAGGTTCCTATATGTTGCAATCTACAGTTAACTTCTTCTTAGCAGAGGTTTATTCTTCCAACTCTACACTGGTTTTTCAGTATGCTAAGCTGTTAGGATACTTTTGTCCATGGGTTACAAAATTCTCCCCTTCTTACTACTACGAAGGGAGGTTACAACTATCCCATGATAGTTTTTTGTCCCCATATTTCCTTCAGCTGACTTACCATATGGTTAGTCACCTTCCATCCCCCTCTCTTCCAGGGTTTCCCCTGCTTGAGTTGGTACCATACTGAAACACTTCTCTTTCTTTCCAGTGTAGACTTTTTTGTTATCCTTCAATGCAACTCATCAGACAGGGACGGGAATATCTCCATTCCCTTTGTCTGTTTTTCTCTCTGTCTTTATACAGGAGAATCCCCTCTGCTCTTTTGTTCACTTGCTGTGCATGCAGGAGTTCCAGTGATTACTCTAGTGCTAATTGCAAGCTACTTTCAACTATCTTGCATAATACTACTCACTGCAAGTTATCTTCTTCTAGCCATATCCTTCCCTAGGATGTGGCAACACACCTGACTTCAGTCAGTTTTATCTCATAATTCTCCTGCACAATGCTCTCTGCAATCTTCAGAGAAGCTTACTACTATGGGCCCTTGCTACAGAGCATTGGACTTTATCTCTGAGGGTTTTTTCCATATAGTAGAAAAAACTTATATAATCATTCCATGACTATATGGGTTCTTTATACCCTCTTGTCTCCTGTTGTGATACAGAAGACAAGCTTTTTCTGCGTGAATGTCCAAGGAGTTCCCAATCTTGCAGGAATCTACCCCTTTTTCCTTACAGCTTGGCATTATACTTTTCTGCTCCACTTGGACAACACATACCCTTTTACTATACATGATACCCCTGTGTCCCTTGGCTGGGTCATCCTGTTATCTTAGTCTATGCGTTTTTGTTTTTTTTTTGTCCTTTGGACATGTCAGAGTCCTAAAGTACTCCTGACGTACTTTTGCCAGACTTCTATTATCCTCTGTTTTTTACGCAACCATACTGGTTTTTTCACTGAACTACATTCCTGCACCCCAGAAATAGATTCTCTATATATATCTTCAGGTGGTTTCCACCCCCTTATTATTAGATGAATCTTTTCCCATCTCATTCCCCAAGGGAATGTTTTTGTGAGGCTCATTTGCAGGCATGTATCCTCAGACTTATATTCATGTATGTATATGTCCTATACATACATATTTCTGTAGTCTGTGTGGGCATAAGTCATGCCCCTCTATATCTATCTATCTATCTATCTATCTATATCACACATATCTAGACATATATGCACATATATATAGATATGTCTGTCTCTCCATATATATATATATATGTGTGTGTCCATTGGGAGATGTCCATAGGACGCTAAGTATTACCTGCTATCTCCCTAACTGTCTGTGCTATAAAGCCTATCCCTTCTTAAGGGGTCCAGACAGTCCGCTTGCCTATTCTCATATGGCTCAGCAAGTGGGAGCGGTTATACACACAATTATTGCTGTGATGTCAACAGCTTCTATTTTTGTTATAAATCTCCCTGTCTATGAAGTATCAAACTTCAATGTCTTCCTATCTCTTGCCAGCTAGGAAAGACAGTGTACATCTTCAGTATTTCTGAGTACACTTCTGTTCTCCCTGGGAATAGGGGCTTTTTTCCATACCCCCTCTTCCCTTCAGGTCTGGGCTAATTCTCCAGATCGGTCAGTCTTCTTCTTTTAGTCCTCAATGTTAATAACTCTGTACCTAAAAGAGTTTTCAGCTTTTTCCCATAAAGCTTTCCATTGAAGACCTGCCGTTCTTCTCCTACCCCAGTTGACACCTGGGTTACCTGCCCATTCCAGGTTTGGAACTTCATCCTCATTGCTGTGAAGTTACCTTGAGTATTCCGCTACTGCATCTACAGTACACTCCATCACAGTTCTACTTCCTACAATCCAGTAGGTAAGCTCTATATTGTACTAGTTCATTAAATATTTTAATGATACTTGACATACATTCTAAAGACTCATTTTTTCCTCTTGTCTTTAGATTCGCTGTTCCTCTACAGCTCTCTCTATTCAACTCCTACCCCCCATCCCTCAGGGGATGCCGGGGATCCAGGTTTGGGAAATGCCGTCCTGTTCCAGGGATATGCATTTTATGGGATCTCCCCTGGCACCCACAGCTAGGGAGTCCCCATATGTGAAGACTCATTCCTGCTTGTTCCTGGAGATAGCACAATTACTTACCTGTAACAGGTGATCTCTGGGAACAGCAGGAATTAGTCTTCACAACCCACCCACCTCCCCTAGGAGTTGTATCTATCTATCTGCTTTCCTCTTTCTCTCCTTCTGTCTCAGCTATGAAACTCAACTGAGGAGAGGCAGTGGGAAAGGCGGGAAGTCACCGCACAGGCGCGAGGGATGCTCCCAAAAGCTTTCTGATTGGATGCTGGGGAGCATTCCCGTGCAGGCTCCGTCGGTACCGACGTACCCATATGTGAAGACTAATTCCTGCTGTTCCCAGAGATCACCTGTTACAGGTAAGTAACTGTGCTCTGTCGCCACACTGCCATTGGCCATTCCCTAGAGCCACCTATCCTGCACATCCATTCCAACTCCTCTCCCACACCCTCAACCCCCATAGGCTGGGCCATGTTCAGCTGCCATCCACCCTGCTCTGCCCTGTGCCCCAATGATCCATGTGCTATGCACAGAACTGGCACTACTCTGTGAGCTGGGTAGGTGCCACAGGGGAACGCTGACGGCAGGGAGTGCTGTTGCTAGCCATCCCCCTTTACTGATTCGCCTCTGAGTGAGCCGCGAGAATATATTTCTTTTCCCGTGCCTCTGCTATCATGTACACTGTTACATCACGATGTTTCCAGTGGTAACAAGTATTTCCTATTTCTCTTAAAAAACCGGAAATGCTTACTACTGCTTTTAGAGATGTCGCAGACCAGCAGTTTCTAATATGGCAGAGCTCACTGCTTCTCAGCAGCGCATCAGTGAGGGGGGAGGGGCGGGCGGCTAGCGATGACTGCAGTTACTGGAGGGAAGGAAGAGGCTGGAAAGAAGCTAATAAAGGGGAAATAGAGAGCTGTAAGGGAGCAGACATGAGGGGGGCTGGAAGTGAGTTGAAAGGAGAGGAAGGAGGGGGCTAGAAGGGAGCTGACATGGGGTAAGAAGGGGGTTGGAGAGTAGCATACATGGAGGGGGGCATTATTAGTAATGAGGGAGGTGGCGCTGAGCTATAGGTTGCAGGAGGCACCAGACACCATAGCACCTACCCTGGTTGTGTGTGCACAGACCCTCCTCTCCTCTCACTCACCTAGCCCACACAGTACCCCTGCCTTATGCCTATGCCTCCTTCACTCATGAGGTGCATTGCTATGTCCTGGCATTGGATTGCACCTCTGACTGTCCAATCCAAGGGACAGGATGTCGTCATTGTCAGCCGTGTCCAGCTGTGTTGGCTACAGTGGTTGGGTACTGAATCCTGTAGGCATACCACACCTGACCGGTGCCCTGAGTGAATGGTCCTCTGTTTTCTGACTAGAGCTCTGAGGGGGCTCCTCCATTTTGGCTGCTGGGGGAGGCACCAACTCATCTCTCGCTTCAAGCAGTTGACTGTCTTTAGCTGCCCCTGCCTGTCGCACTGTACAAATAGTAGTAGTAGCCTCAGATTTCATTAAATTAATGTTCAAACTATTATTATAAAGGGTATTAAAGAACAAACAAACCTTTTTCATAGACGGGGAAGCTGTAAAACTAGAGGCCATAACATAAAGCTGCAAGGGGGTAAACTGAAATAGTTTTTCACTGAAAGGGTGGTGGATGCTTGGAATGCCCTCCCGATGGAAGTGGTGGGGCAAATACAATGACAGAATTCAAAATGGCATGGAACAGACACAGTCAATCCCTTTATAACAACAGGATAAAATCAAAATAAACTTAACTATTTATTATATCTGAACAAATATTGGTGACCTGCATGGAGCAGTGGGTACACCCCTAAACAAAGGCATGGAGAAGGGTGACTTGCACAGAGTGGCAGGTGCACCTACTCTTGCCATTTTGCTGGGCAGACTAGATGGATCATGCTGGTCTTTATCTGCCATCATATAATATATTACTATGTTAATGTCATAAAAATACTAACAGATAAAAGTCCATCATCAATTTGAGAAGTTACAACAATAAATTGTCTGCATAAATTTTAAAATCAATCTTTAACTCATATAGCAGTTGACAGAAAGGGATCAAATACATATTAAATAATTCCTAAATTATCTGGGGTTCTTTTACAATCTCATAATTGTTCCCTTCTATCAATATATGAAAATCTTTTAATTGCAAATGTTAGCAAATTATTATGCCATAGGGCTCATGCTAAGTACATTTTTGGGCTCTTCTAGTAGTCTACTAAAAATGTCGAATTGTGATTGCTGATTGTTCCATAGATGCTTGAATTTTTTATTCATGGAAATTCTTTTTAACATCATTAATTTGCACTCTATATTCTGGCAACCCTCGCTTGGTTTGCATCTTGTCATGCTGTGAGGGCTTGTGTGCATCAGTGATGCTGTGGGCTAAGCTATCGGTAGCTTAACTACTGGCAGGGTCTCCCAAGATGGACAGGTCTCAGCTGAGGTGCCAGACCACCCATCTGAGCAGCAGCAGAAGGACAGTGTAGATGGTGGACAACGGCAACAACACTAGAATTAAACTGCGCAGAAGAAAGGCCTGGCAATCTACTTCCGTATCTTGCCATGAAAAGCCAATGGATAGTCACAACAAAACAAATTGCACTATAGTGCTGGAAGATGAGACCCCCAGGTTGGAAGGCACTCAACTGACTACTGGGGAGGAGCTGAATTCTTTTCAGAGTAAAACCAGCATTTGATGTGGTGGGATCAAAATCCTTGGGACATTTTACTTCTGATGTAGCTGCACATGAAATGAGAGTCAGAAGCTGCAAAGGTGTCTTACATATTAGGACATGGAATGTACGAAGCACGAACCAAGGGAAGTTGGAGGTGGACAAGAATGAAATGGAAAGTGTACAACTCGATCTATGGGTGTCAGCAAACTGAAATTGACTGGCATCGAGCACTTTGCATCTGATGATCACTTGGTCTAATATGCTGGAAATGAAAGACAAAGAAGAAATGGTGTTGCATTTATAATTAAAAAAACAAAACAAAGCTTGCAAGAACAGTAATGAAATACAATACAATCGGTGAACACTTAATTTCTATTCATCTATGAGGAATGCCCAGCAACACAATTATAATTCAAGTATATGTCCCAACAACAGCTGCAGAAGAGGATGAAGTTGAGTTCTACGAACAAGTACAAGCTGAAATTGACAGAACATGCAAACAGGATATCCTAATAGTCATGGGTGACTGAAACGCAAATGTTGGCAACAAAGAAGAAGGCAAAGTGGTTGGAAAATATGGACTTGGCAACAGAAATGAAGCTGGAGAAAGACTGATAGAATTCTGCAAGACCATCTCAAACCCCTTCTTCCAGGAACACAAGCAGCGACTGTACACATGTACTTCACCCAATGGATTGTACAAAAATCAAATTTACTACATCTGTGGAAGTCAACTATGGAAAAGCTCTATAACATCAACAAAGATAAAACCTGGAGCTGACTGTGGTACAGATCACCAACTACTAGTATTCAAACTTAAGCTAAAGTTGAAAAAGAGCAATCCACTCATGAATGTACAAAATATGACCTTGAGACTATATCACAGCATTTAAAGATTGCCTCCAAAATTGATTTGCTGCTTTAGATACAAATGACAGAGCTCCAGAAGAGTTATGGGATGACATCAAGAAGGTTGTGTTGGAAGAAAGTGAGACGTCTCTACAAGAGGTAAAAAAGCAAAAACGGCCAAAATGGATGACCAAAGAAACTCTGAAAATTACCTAGAAATGCAGAGAAACTAAGCCAGAGGAAAAAGAAAGACAATTCCAGAATTCAACAGAGATTTCCAACGTGAAGCAAGACAAGACGAGGAGAAGTAGTCCAATAATGCATGCAAGGAAATAGAAGCAGAAAATTAGAGGAAGAACAAGATTGGCGTTCCTAAAGCTATGAGAGTTAAGGAAAAAAGTCCAGCCTCGAATTGGAATGTTACAAGATGCTCAAGGATCCATCTTGAATGATGCTGAGAAGATCAAGAAAAAGTGGAAATAATATACAGAGTCATCATACGATAAGGATCAAGTGGACCAACAGCCATTTCAATCTGTACCTTATTATCAAGAACCCTTGGTGATGAAAGAAGAAGTTGAAGCAGCATTGAAAGCCTTAACAAAGAACAAAGTACTTGGCATTGATGGCATTCCTATTGAAGTATTACAGTAATCGGATGCAGCTGTTACCATACTTACAAGCTTCTGTCAGGAAATTTGGAAGACAACATCATGGCCAACTGACTGGAAAAGATCTGTGTTTATACCAATACTAAAGAAAGGTGATCCAATTGACCATGGAAATTATTGCACAATTGCTCTGATCTCACATGCCAGCAAGATTCTACTCAAGTTATTCAGCAGAGACTACAACCATACCTGGAACGAGAACTGCCTGAAGTGCAAACAGGGTTCAGGAAAGGGTGATGAATGAGAGACATCATCTCGGATGTGAGATGGATCCTTGAAAAGACTAAAGAATACCAAAAGGATATCTAAATGTGTGGTTTATTGACTACAGCAAGGCTTTTGACCGTGTAAACCATGAGAAAATCTGGGCCAGATTAAGAAGCGTGGGTATATCAGAACACCTGATAGTTCTCTTGCACAACCTTTACATTTATCAAGAAGCAACAGTTTGAACAGAACAAGGAGAAACAGAATGGTTTAAAATCAGAAAAGGTGTACAAAAACGCTGCATACTTTCCCCCTACCTGCTTAATTTATATCTAGAACAAATGATCAGAGAAGCAGGACTGTATGAAGACAACCAAGGTGTTGAAGATTGGTGGAAGACTCATCAACAACCTTCGCTATGGTGATAACCACAGTATTGGCTGAAAGCGAAGACAATATGAAACATTTGCTTCTCAAGATCATGAAACATAGTCTTAAAATGGGCTTGCACCTTAATGTAAAGAAGACAAAGATCCTGACAACTGGTAAAACCAGTAGGTTCATTGTTGCAGACGAAATCGAAATAGTGGACAACCTTATCCTACTTGGATCAACTATCAATAAAGAAACAACAAGCAGTCAAGAAATCCGACGACTCATTGCTCTTGGCAGAATGGCTATGAAGGACTTAAACAAGATTCTCAAGAGCAGAGATTTTATTTATTTATTTATTTATTTATTTATTTTATACACATTTATATACCGCATCTTCCAAAGTTCAGTTGCGGTTCACAGTGAACAATAATTAACAAAGCAAGTTTGTTTTACAGGGAACGTCATATTAGAACATATTTACAAGGAACATCATATTATATATAGAATATACAGTCTCTCTCCAAACAAAGATTCGACTTGTTCAAGCCATAGTATTTACAATAACATATTTACAAGGAACATCATATTATATATAGAATATACAGTCTCTCTCCAAACAAAGATTCGACTTGTTCAAGCCATAGTATTTACAATAACATTATATGGATGCAAAAGTTGGACAGTGAAAAAGATAGGAAGAAAATTGATGCCTTTGAATTATGGCGCTGGCAACAAATACCGTGTATACCATGGACTGTCCAAAGAACAAACCAGTCAGTAGTAGAGGAGATCAAACCTAAGCTTTCTTTCCGAGCTCAGATGACAAGACTTCAACTTTCATACTTTGGACACATCATGCGAAAAGAGAGATCATTAGAAAAAGACATCATGCTTGGCAAGGTAAAAGGTCAATGCAAAAGAGGAAGGCTAGCAATGAGATGGATCGATATAATAACAGCAGCTATGGGTGCCACTCATGTCAACAATGAGCTGCCTGACTGAAGACTGAACACAGTTTAGGACAACTATCCAGCGGGTCGCCATGAGTCGACACTGTCTTGACGGCACTTTCAGCAACAACAATAACAACAACTCTGGCAACAATTCAAAATAGCTTAACTTGAGATCATCTGTTAAAGCTTTATGCTAAGTTTGTTTTGCCCTTTGCGCACCCACTGTTTACTTTCAAACAAAGCGTTATGTAAGAGGCATTATAAGATCAACATGTGATGCCTCTAAAACAGGCCTTGACAGAGTTTTTTGGAATCTAGGTGCCAACGTAAAAATTTAGCAGCTGACTAACAAGACCTCGATCACAGTGCACCGCAATCCCCCTTTTTAAAGGGTCTGATTTACTCTTTTCTCATTTTCTTTTTTTTTTTTTATTTGATTTTCAGTGAAATACAATATCACAAAAGGTGAGGCAAATCACAGAAAAAAAAAAAATAAAGCATAATACCACATCATATAACACATTATAACAGATATAGTCCACGTCAAGAGAGATAAGCAGAGATATTATTACAGAGTAATAAAAAAAAAAACAGAAAACAAGGCCAATCATAGGCCCACAATTTGAGAAGGAATAATACATACCCAGAAACAATTCCTTACCCTTTACTTACATGATCAACAATAAATTTCTCTAAATGAGATACATCTACGAAAACATAAGAATCACCCCCATAATTTACCAAACATTTACAAGGAAATCGGAGAAAAAACGTTGCTCCCAACGCTAAAACCCTAGGTTTCAGCTGAAGGAATTGACGTCTACATAGTTGCGTCTCACGAGAAACATCAGGAAAGATGTTTATACTCTGCCCACAAAATTTGGCCGTCTTAACTTTAAAAAACGCACGCAAAATGCGCTGCTTACAATCTACAGAAGGTAATGTGACCATTAATGTGGACCTAGTGGAAATTGTATCTAAGGAGTCTTCAAGAAAAGCAGTCAAGTCAGTCATAGGGGGAATAATCTCATCCATACCTCCCTCTTCAACATTAATACATTTAGTACTAGCTAAAAGGTAATAAGCATGAGAAACTATAACAGGGTCAGAGAACTTCAATATTTCCTTGAAATACTTATCAAGGAGAATTTTAGCTGATAATAACGAAGAGTGAGGGAAATTTAGGAAACGGAGATTACAAGCACGGGAGGAATTTTCCAAGGCTTCCAACTTAGAATACAATATCAATGAATCTTTAACTGCAGCGGCACTAGCCGCTGAGAGCAAATTTACCTGGGAATTCAACTTCCCTGTAGCTTTATCACTTAAGGTAACCTTCTCATCGAGCTGCCGAAAAGCAACGGTAGCTTCCTGAGAAAATACACACAAGGCATTCAATGTTGCAGACATTTTCTTATCAATGGACTGAAGTGCACCCCAAATGTCTTTTAAAGTAATCTCATCATCAGAGGATTTAGAGGCAAATTCCAACAAACTGTCAGAGGCAGTAAGTTGTACTGGCAAAGGAACATGAACATTAATTTTGAAAATACTTGCTATTTCTGAAGACTCATCTGGCAAACACTGCATTTGAGACAGCATCGGTAAGGGAGGGGGGGGTTCTCCCACCAGAACTCAGGGAGACCCCATCTGGGGAAGACTGCGCAAGAGGTAGAGGGGCGAAATGCTTGTCAAGGGGACCGGTCGGCTTGCCACCGCTACCGGCCTCTTGACCTTTATTCACCCCTTTTGCCTTCCATTTCCCCATAGGGCAGCTACAGGGGGAAGGCAATACCCCGCAGATGCCGCAGTGGCGCCAAAGGGGCGCTCAAGGGGCCTATCCCCTTAGATCACGCCCCTTTGAGCCACGCCCCGCGGACACGCTCCGCGGTCAAGAAAGCTGACAAACTAAATAAGGTAGAAGGACCCTGCGGGATAGTAGGGTGTCCCGAGCGCGCTTGCCCGGTCCTTAGAGGCACAGTCCCCTGCACACACCACCGAACCAGAAGCAGCAGTCCCAGAGCCAATCACACGGTCCAACTCCTTCCAGCGTCTCTCTGTCACTCCAACGAGCCACTCAGAGGAAGATGATTTTAAAGGTCCCTGGACCCTGCCGGATAGTAGGGTGCCCCGAGCACGCCTGCCCGGTCCTTAGAGGCACAGTCCCCTGCACACACCACCGAACCAGAAGCAGCAGTCCCAGAGCCGATCACACGCTCCAACTCCTTCCAGCGTCTCTCTGCCACTCCAACGAGCCACTCAGAGGAAGATGATTTTAAAGGTCCCTGGACCCCGCCGGATAGTAGGGTGCCCCGAGTGCGCCTGCCCGGTCCTTAGAGGCACAGTCCCCTGCACACACCACCGAACCAGAAGCAGCAGTCCCAGAGCCGATCACACGCTCCAACTCCTTCCAGCGTCTCTCTGCCACTCCAACGAGCCACTCAGAGGAAGATGATTTTAAAGGTCCCTGGACCCCGCCGGATAGTAGGGTGCCCCGAGCGCGCCTGCCCGGTCCTTAGAGGCACAGTCCCCTGCACACACCACCGAATCAGAAGCAGCAGTCCCAGAGCCGATCACACGCTCCAACTCCTTCCAGCGTCTCTCTGCCACTCCCTCTTTTCTCATTTTCTATGGGTAAAGAAAGCTTAATTAATTAGGCCCTTATCATTGTATTATACAGTGCCAAGAGAAGGCAGCAACCCTTCTCTGCCTCCCTCCCACTCCCCACCAACCCCTCTCCCTCCCCACCAACCTCAATGAATAGGTATGAATAGCATGCTGGTGAACCTTTATAGCTGCACCTGAGACAATTTCCTTTTTTTGCTTCACATATCATCATAGCTTGGTAATAACATGAATCAACAAAAGATCTCCTATAGCTTCCCTCCACAGTCATCAGCTAGTGTTTCTCTCTCTCTCGATTTCTTAGCCTCCCACCACAGCCGTCACCAAGTGTGTCTCTGTCTCATTGCCCCCCCCCCCCCCATCAGACATCACACATTCTCTCTTTCTCTCTCTCTCAGTGTCCTCTGCCCCATCAGCCATCATCCCGGGTCCCTCTCTTTCTCTCTCATTGCCCCCCCAGCCATCCCCACAGGTTTTACCCCCTCTCTATCTGTCAGTCTCTCTCATTCCCCCCCAATCAGCTATCATTGCCCCCCCCATTACCCCAGTTTTGTTACCATTCCTCCTGCTGTGCTGCATGTATACACTGTGCTTCTCCCTTTACCTTTATTTTTATCTTTATTCACATCCTTTTTATACCACTGCAATTAGCTGTCTACAAGGAGCTTGAGCCATGCGGTGGAGGAAGTTCCTGTAGATCACTTCTTTTCAAGGCTTGCGATACTTGAAAAGGTGTGATCTGCAGGAATTTCCTCACTCTGCATCTCGAGCTCTTTGTAGACAGCCAGCTACAGTGGAGGGATGAAATATTGGTCGAACTTTCAAGGCTGTCAAATCCTGGGCACCAGGGTACAATTTATAGTCACCATGGTGACCTGGCACCCGGGATTTGACAAGTCCTGCTCTAAACCTAATTTCTTTTGTTTAATAATTAGAGATGTCTTCCATATATGAAGAAGCTCACCCAGAAAATTACTGACAGATAATGCCACTTCGTGAGTTGGCGTTATCGCTATTGCAATGGGTCTCGATTTTGACAGCCATCATGTGAAAAGGTTTTTCGCAATGGCAGCCAACAATTGGAATGCCTACTCCCTGCCCTGATTCCACTCCACAATGTGCAAAAGGCAGATATCGCTACTGGGCAATAATTCTGAATTAAGGCTGCAGTTCCATCTGAACACTGTTAAGTCATTCATTTTTGTGCTTTATTAATCCTGCTATCCAAGGAAAACACCTGTTATAGGTAGGTAACATTGCTGAATATTGGCCTGCCTCTTTTCATTTAACTATTTGATAGTTTTATCCTCTGCCTTTACTGTATGAGCTCTATACTCCTCCATTTGAAGCTTTTCCATCTATTTGTCCTTCTTGCCTTCCTTTGTTACGCATGTTTTGCAACAGTGCGAACAATGTTTATAAAGGCTTGCTTTACCTGCCTAGCTAGCCACATTTGTGCATGTACTTGCTGGGCTGTGGATCCTTAGTGAAGCAGCTGCACATGACTACTTGGAGAGTTTTCATTTCTCTAGCTAAGCAACCAACTTATATTTATCCACTTTAACTCTCCTCTCTTCTCTGATGGAACTCTCTCTGACCTTTACCAGATCAGATGAGGAAGCACCAGACCAGCAATGCCTCCTAGCCACACATACCACGATTGCCCCATCCACTCTCTTTTTCTCTGCTGTCACCCCATGGGTCACAGAGGCTATCCCCAGAAGGCTTGGCTCATGATGCCAACCCCCAACAGAATGCATCAAGAGAACACTACGGCATGGCCTGCAGGCAGAAAAGTGCTTAATTGAAAGTACCTCTGGCTTTTTAAAGATAGACAGATCTGGGAGGGAACCCAACCATGCAACTTCTCCAAGGAATGTGACATTTTCCTAGCCTGTTTCATGCTTCACAATTTAGTCTTGTCCTCAGATGGAGCCTCCTAAGTGGGTTTCTGCCAAAACCCTCAGACCGGAAGAAGTGGTGGCTCCAAACTTGGAATTCCAGCATCCTCAAGGGCATGGGCATGAAGTAGCAGTGAGGAATTGCTTAATTCTCATATACTTCTATTTCATAAGTGAAGAGTTATATACATTAGCATTTTATGCATGGCCATGGCCTTGCACAACTCCATAATAGTGTTGCAGTGCAGTGGGGTGACAACTGAGATCACATTGGATTCTGAGGAGAACCCTATGTCCTCTGCCACTTCTGAGGCATGCCTTGCAGCTTCATCAAAATTGCCAAGCACAACTGGCCCAGATCTTAGACTGAGCTAGTGAGATTTAGAGGTGACAGGAGGGGGTGAGGGAGGAGTAGAAGAGTGAACCAGCTTTTCCAGCTCCTCCCCAAAGAGCAGCTGCCCCTTACAGGGCAAACCGATAAGCCTAGTCTTAGAAGTGGTATCCACTACCCAACTTCTCAATCAAAGATGCATTCTAGAGGTTCTAGATGGAAACCATAATTTAACTCAAAGCCTATATGATAGGGTATATAGAATGCAACTCGTCGCTCTCCTTTAAGAGAGTCTGCAGCCCAGAGTTCAGGGCTGGAAGGATGTGGCTCACAGTGAGAGATTAAAAATCCAGCAGGCTGCAGGAGGGAGAGAGACCCGTGGAGCCAGAAGTCCTTCCAAGGCAAGCCGTGGAAAGGAGTTCTGAGGTGCTAACTTTTTTTTCCCTTGATTAAATCTTTATTCAAGCGAAGAGGGATTACAACCAAAATTTCACCATCCGAATCTCTTATTACATTGTATTCCTCTGCTTAAATTGCAATAGTATTTAACCTCCCGATAAACATCAAGTAAACAGATTACATTAAAAGTTATCATAAACACTCATAACATCCAATTATAATTACATGCTCAGTGGTGTGGCCTCTCACTTCCATGCAGTTCTTCCCCCATCCCCACCTTCTCTTGGCTTACTTGTAATTATGGGCAGTCTGTGTTCTTCTCCCCATCTCTTATTTATTTATTTATTTTATTTCAGTTTTTTATATACCGCACTATTTATAATCAGCGCGGTTTACAGATGAACACAAAGACCAGAACAACAGGCTGTTCGGTATTACATATAACAGGAGTATAAACTTGGATAACATGGGAGAACTATATACATAGAATAAATATTCAATTAGTTCGAACACCTTATAATCCTGGGCTCCCATATCCTTTGTTATCTATCATTTTTTCCATATAGCTCATATGTGGCTTTTTCAAACTTCATTGCTTCACCCACCTTTATGCACCAATCTTCAACCTTGGAACTCTCTGGGGCCTTCCATTTACATACCAAGATAACCCTCCCCATCAACAATAGATTTGCTTGTAATATGAATTTATGGTTCCTCTTCTGGCTATCAGCTCCTAATCCCAAGAGGCACTCTCCTGTGACAGGCAAAATGCTATTTTCAGGAACAAGCAGGAATGTAGTCTTCACATATGGGTATCGTCGGCACCAACGGACCCTGCATGGGAACGCTCCCCAGCGTCCAATAGGAAAGCATTTGGGAGCATCCCACAGCGCCTGCGTGCTACCTTTCCGCCTTTCCAACTGTCCCTCTCCAGTTCTTCGTTTTCCGGGAGCCGACAGGTCACATACCTTGTCACCGCAGAAAAATTCTCTTTAATCTTTGTTTTTGTGGTTGCGTCTGCCTTCCTTCGACGCCATACCGGTACCGCCGGTTCTTTCTTTCTTAAAAAAAAAAAAAGATAGTTTCTGAGGTGTTTTACTTTAGAAACGTTTTTCCTTGGTGCTAGGCGCTATTTTGGGCACTAGGCCCAATTTTTTCCTTAAAAATGGAAAAACCTACTTCAGGTTTTAAGAAATGTTCTAAATGTGGCGGTACCATTTCCGTCACCGACACCCCACCCATGATTGGTGTCTCAAATGTTTAGGTCCTGACCACTCTATTTCAGAGTGCCTCTCCTGTGGAATGATGTCAAAAAGGGGCCGGCAGAACCGAGCTGCTAAACTTAACACCCTTTTTTCCCTCAGATGTGGCGTCTGTTGCATCGACGTCCTCCAGGGCCTCATCTTCCTCCCATGGATCTCAGGTAACTAAACATAAATCTAGCCGGTCCTCAAAGGGTAGATCTCTTTCTAAGTATCGAGATGCCCCTGGCGTTGCCCTTGAGGAATTTTCACTGGCAAAACTGCCCCGGCGGGAGGCTTCGGCTTCCAAAGCACTAACGGGGTTCCAGGATGTTCCTGAGGCCTCAACCTCGGCAGAATTACTGGCGCCATGCTCTGGGGTTGCGGCCGCTTCTACTGGTACCGACACCCAAGCATCGGCAGCGTCGATAGACCAGAGATTCCTTGCTATCTAACGCAGTCTAGCGGCTCTTCTCACGGCTTCGGTACCATTGAAACTGCTTCAGACACCTCAATCGATACCTGTACCGACACCAGTACCGGAACCGGTACCGACTGCATTAACATCAGCGGGTATGCAACCCATACCGAGTCATGCGTCTGTCTCCGGCATCGACAGATCAGTACCGGAACAACCCGATGCCAATTTCGATCGATACCGGTACCGTGCTTTGCACGATCAGCGGGATCGGAGGTATTTTGAATCCTCTGATGAGTCTGAAGACTCTGAAGACTCTGCCAATACAAGAGTACTTCTCCCCGAGGATTCCTCTTCTCCTCAGCGCAGAATGTCTCCGCCAGAGGATATATCCTTTCAGGACTTTATCCATGATGTGGTCCAAGGCCTTTCCATCACAGTAGCTCCTGAAAAAGAGCCTAGGGCAAAGGAGTTGGAAATTCTCCAATACCCTAAGGCTCCCAAAGAGGCAGCTACTCTGCCTATTCATGAGATCTTACATGATCTTCTGCTAAGGATGTTGGAAACACCTTTAACCACATCCCCTCATTCTCGAAGACTCGATACCATGTATCGAGTTCCACCTTGTCCTGGCTTTCAAAAAACTCAATTACCACACCATTCAATGGTGGTGGAATCAGCCATGAGAAGGATGAAAAGTGCAAAGAGACATGCATCCAATCCTCCAGGTCGTGTATGCAGGACTCTCGATGCCTTTGGGTGTCGATGCTTCCAAGCTTCCATGCTCTCAGCTAGGATCAGTTCCTATATCTTGTATATGGGAATGTTCCTTAAAGAGGTCACAGGAGACTTGGAGCTTTTGAGTCCCCTCCTTCCTGATGACAAAAGGCAAGACTATCTTACTCTAGTCAAACATGCTCAGGATGTTTCCAAGTTTGTAAATCGTGCAGCCTTTGACTGTTTTGAGTGCATAAGCAGAACCTCTGCTATTGCCATTGGTGCATGTCGGATTGCCTGGCTTCAGGCATCTGATTTGGAAATTAGGGTACAGGATAAATTAGGAAACATTCCTTGCACAGGAGAAATTCTCTTTGGCAAGAATTGGCAGGAGAAGGCTAATGAGATAGATGCTGACAATATCACTTTGGGTAGATTGTCCAAATCTACAGCTGATCCTGCAAGGAAAAAAACCTCTAAGAAACCATTTTTCAATAACAAAAAGACGTTTTATCCTTCCTATACCCAACAGGGACACCGTCCAGGTCAGACTGCCCAAAAGGGACAATAGCAACAACCTAGACAACAAAAGAAGCCAAAAGCTGCAAAACCTCAGTCAGCTCAGCAGGCTCAGCCTCCTCAGGGGCTTTGACTCCTTCCTAGAGACCTTTGCCTTCCTGCCCCTGAACGGTCCAGAACTCTCAACCATCCCAGGCAGGTTATGTCATTTTGCCCACAGATGGTACCAAATAACAGCAGATAATTGGACTCTGTCCATTGTATGAGAGGGGTACAAGCTTTATTTTCACAGCATTCCCCCTCCTACAATTGTAAAACAGTTCAATTCTCAGACCTCCCTCGACAGTCTCTTAGGTCAAGAAGTCACAATGCTCCTTGCTCAAGGAGCAATAGAGGAAGTACCCATTCCCCATCAGGGTACAGGTTTCTACTCCCCCTATTTCCTTATTCCAAAGAAAACAGGAGGACACAGACCCATTTTAGACCTCAGAGAATTGAACAAATATTTGTTCCGAGAGAAATTCAAAATGGTCTCTCTAGGAACTCTACTGCCATACCTTCAAAGTCAGGATTGGCTTTGTTCTCTAGATCTCAAGGATGCGTATACTCATATTTTCATCCATCCAAATCACAGGAGATTCCTCCGATTCCTGTTTCAAGGAAAGCACTACCAATACAATGTTCTTCCCTTTGGCCTGGCTTCTGTGCCAAGAGTGTTCACAAAATGCATGGCTGTGGTAGCAGCATTTCTCTGCACCCTGGGAATATTCATCTTCCCTTACTTAGACGACTGACTCATTTGAGCCCCTACAGTGCCAGAAGCCAGCTCTGCTCTGTTTCGCACAATGTGAATCCTCCAGTATTTGGGACTGGTCATAAACCTCCCAAAATCCAATCTTGCTCCCACTCAGTCCCTAGAGTTCATACGAGCTCATCTGGATACCAGACAGATAAAGCTTTCCTTCCGCAGCCCCGCTGTCTTCGCATAGTACAACTAGCTTCCCAAGCAGTTCTCAAGTCTTGTCTCATTGCTCGGGAAATGCTACAATTGCTAGGCCACATGGCTTCCACCGTGCATGTGGTTCCTTATGCTCACCTCCATATGCTCACAGCCCAGTGGACTTTATCCACTCAATAGACACAGGCCTCAGGCTGCCTGTCAGACAAAATAACAAACTCAAACCATCTTATTTCATCCCTCCAATGGTGGCAATCACCCAGAAACCTTCTAGTGGGGTCTCCTTTCCAGCAACCCCTATCCCAAGCCACCCTAATGACAGATGCATCACAGGTGGGATGGGGAGCCCACCTGCACGATCTCTCTACCCTGGGTACCTGGACTCCACATCAACCTCCTGGAGCTCAGAGCAATCTTGTTTTTCGAGTATTTCACGCCCAGCTCAGCCACAAGACAGTCCTAGTTCAAATGGACAATCAGCTAGCCATATTCTATGTGAACAAGCAGGGCGGAACAGACTCTCTGTCACTATGCAACAAAGCTTTGTGACTATGGGCCCTCACCAGAGAGCATCAGATTTATCTCCTTGCGGTGTATCTTCCAGGCATTCAAAACTCTTGGGCAGACAAACTCAGTCGAGTTCTGCTTCTACACAAATGGTTTCTCCATGCAGACCAGGTTGCCCAAATATTTCAGATTTGGGGAACTCCGGACATAGACCTCTTTGCAAGTCCGCTGAATGCCAAACTTTCCCGGTTCTGTTCCAGAATTCCGGCTCGATGTTGTCAGGTAAGGGACGCCTTCCTCCTTTACTGGGGTCAGGACCTCCTATATGCCTTCCCACCCATTCTCCTCATCCCCAAAACCCTATTCAAGCTTCAGAGAGACAGAGGTCATATGATCCTCATAGCCCCACGTTGGCCACGGCAAACGTGGTACCCTCTGCTCCTACATCTCTCTCAAGCTCCGCCTCTGGAATTGGGATCCGCTCCAGATCTTCTCTTCCAAGAGGACGGGATGCTCTGGCATCCAAATCCCCAGTCTGCATCTCAGGGCCTGGTTGCTGAAAGCCTAGAACTTCAGGATATTAATCTTTCCCAACAGGTAAAGGATATCCTTCACGCTTCTAGGAAACCCTCCACAACAAGATGCTCGTATGCCTTTAAGTGGAAAAGGTTTACCATATGGTGCTCACAGGAACTCTCTTGCGATACCTCTGGAATCGATACTGGAGTATCTCCTTCATTTGTCAAATGCGGGTCTCAAGACAAATTCAGTAAGAGTCCATCTTAGTGCTATTGCAGCTTCTTACAAGCCTCTAAGTGGACAACCTATTTCCTCTCATAGCGAGATTTATGAGAGGCCTTCATTTAACAAAGCCTCCCTTTAAGCCACCACTGGTGGCATGGGACTCGGGTGCTCGGGCAGCTCATGAAACCGCCCTTTGAACCATTAGCCACTACATCTTTGAAATTCCTTTCCTGTAAAGTCATCTTCCTCATTGTAATCACATCAGCATGTCGCATCAGTGAATTGCAAGCGTTAGTGACTGATCATCCTTATACAAGGTTCCACCATGATAAGGTAGTTCTTAAGACTCATCCACACTTTATGCCAAAGATGGTTTCGCCTTTCCATTTAAACCAAGCGGTTTACATTCCTGTATTCTTTCCAAGGCCTCATGCCTCCAGTGCAGAAAGGAACCTTCATACCTTGGACTGTAAAAGAGCTTTGGCCTTTTACTTGCAAAGGACACAGCAACATAGAAAATCTTCTCAACTCTTTGTTGCTTTTGTTTCCTAGTCATTTGGGGCTTCCAGTTTCCAAAAGAACTCTATCTAACTGGATTGCTCAGTGCATATCCTTTGCCTATGAGAGTAAGAACCTTCCTTTTGAAGGCCATGTCACAGCTCACAATGTGAGAGCCATGGCAGCCTTAATGGCTCATCTTCACTCTGTGTCTATCGACGACATCTGTTGAGCAGCTACTTGGGCTTTGGTACATACCTTCACAGCCCACTACTGCTTAGACAAGGACTCCCGCTGGGATGCCTTGTTTGGCCAGGCTGTTCTTCAACACCTTTTTCAGACTTAATCAACTCCTACCCACCATCCCTGGTAGGATGCCAGAGATCCATGGGGGGGGAGTATGGCCCTTTCACAAGGGCTAACAACTTCCTGGGGCCATCTCCCTGGCATCTGCAGCTAGGGAGTCCCCATATGTGAAGACTACATTCCTGCTTGTTCCTGGAGATAGCGGAGTTACTCACCTGTAACAGGTGATCTCCGGGAACAGCAGGAATTTAGTCTTCACAACCCACCCACCTCCCCTAGGAGTTGTATCTCTCTCTCTCTCTCTCTCTCCCTCTCTCTTTTTTCTCAGCTATAAACTCAACTGGAGAGGGACAGTTGGAAAGGCAGGAAGGCAGCAGGCAGGTGCTGTGGGATGCTCCCAAAAGCTTTCCTATTGGACTCTGGAGAGCATTCCTCGTGCATGCTCCGTCTGTGCCGACGATACCCATATGTGAAGACTAAATTTCTGCTGTTTCCGGAGATCACCTGTTACAGGTGAGTAACTACGCTTTCCCCTAGGGCACCACTGCCTCTTGGGTAACACTATTCCAATACTGTTGAATCGTCAGACATTCCCACCGCATATGGAGGAATGTTCCTATCATCCCACAACCCCTCCAACATGTTGCGGAGCTTGCCCGCGGATTATGAAATAATTGCTGGTGGTTATATAAGTATGATGGATAATCTGTAACTGGGTCTGATGCCATGATGTCACCAGCATTCTCTTATACACCCCTATGTTTATTTGTTCCCATTCTGTTTTGG
This sequence comes from Ichthyophis bannanicus, assembly GCA_033557465.1. Lineage (NCBI taxonomy): Eukaryota > Metazoa > Chordata > Amphibia > Gymnophiona > Ichthyophiidae > Ichthyophis > Ichthyophis bannanicus. The sequence continues at coordinate 513,678,786 of CM066031.1, read as the reverse complement.
TAAGCTCTCTTTGTAGCCACTGATGCCATTTACCCACCTCTTCCGACAAGTTACTCGCCATTGTCTGTAAGAGACCTTTATACAACTTGGAAAGCATTATTTTTATTTCATTCCCTTTAAAGAGACACTCAGCAAGCCACGTTGGGTGCTTGGTCAACTGCTCCATCATCTTTTTCCGCATTAAAAAAATAGCGTATGCCGGGTCACCTGATGTCTGGCTGAAGGGAAGACACATGGCGATAGCTCTCCCGGGCTGCTGCGATTAAGTGCTGTAAAACATTTAGTTAACTCCTGCAGAATAGAAGTCAGCGGGGGAAAGTATGGCGACAAAGGCAGACTCTAGGAAAATGCCGAAAACACAGCTGGGGAATGTGAAAGCGGCACGAACCTCGCAGCAGCCGACCATGACTGAATGCCTAAACCTGCAAGATGGCGGAAAGACGGACACAGCATAGGGCCTTGCATTAGCAGCGAGTGCATTGAGAGCGTTGGCTGCAGCTGCAGACACAGACTCAGTGCTTCCTGAAATGACGTTAATACTGGCAGCGATCAAAGAGAGCAGCACTGATCTGGCGGGGAAGTCACATAAGAACATAAGATATGCCATACTGGGTCAGACCAAGGTACATCAAGCCCAGTATCCTGTTTCCAACAGTGGCCAATCTAGGTCATACGTACCTAGCAGTTTCCCCAATAGACACAGGTTCCGCAATGCTTGTACTGGGTCAAGCATTGATATCCTGGGTCCCTTCTTAATAATGGTTTATGGACCTTTCCTCCAGGAACTTGTCCAAACCTTTTTTAAACCCAGCTACACTAACAGCCTTTACTACATCCTCCGGTAACAAATTCCAGAGTTCGATTACACGTTGAGTGAAAAAATATTTTCTTTTATTAGTCTTAAATAGTTTATCCTGTAGCTTCATTGCATGTCCCCTAGTCTTTCTATATTCTGATAACGTAAACAATCGATCTACGTTTACCCGTTCCACTCCGTTCATTAATTTATAGACTTCTATCATATCTCCCCTCAGCCGTCTCTTTTCCAGGTTAAAGAGCCCTAACCTTTTTAACCTTTCTTCATAGGAGTATCCTTAGGATACTCCTAAGTTAGCTGTCATACAGGGAGAGAGACATGAAGTCCGGGCCGAAATCCAGGCTGCGGTGGGCCGCATTGAGAAAGTGGAACAGCGCATCTCAGATGTGGAAGACGAGGTACTTATGCTAAAGAAGGATGACTCTGATCAGTACAAACAGATAAAACAATTCTGGGCTAAGATGGATGACCTCAAAAATCGCTCAAAGAGATCAAACTTGAAAATATTGGGTCTACCGGAGGGAGGGAGGGAACAAGGAATGGCGGAACGCATTGAGCAATTACTGCAGGAGTGATTTCAGGATCCCCCCTCACGACAGGCCTTGTAGTCGAGCGGGCACATCGGGTACCAGGATGAAGAACGCAGATCCGGGATAGACCCCGTCCAGTGCTGGCCAATATTTTAAACTTTAGACATCAGGACTGGATCCTGAGGCAGGTCCAGAAGAGTGGAGTGATTTCATATCAGAATAATAAAATATGGATTTTCCCGGACTATAGACCTAAATAAGAGGCGACAGGCCTTTGGAGATATCAAACGTCGGTTAGCAGGCCACGGAGTACCACAGGCGTTGTTGTACCCAGCACAGCTGTGAGTGGAGTGGAAGGGAGAAATGCTATACTTTGGAGATCCTAAGGAGGTGCAGGCATTCCTTAGGCTGAATTTTCCAGACGACCTGCCTTTCTCTGAGGAAAGACCATGAAGGAGAGAGGAAAGAGATAATGCTCTACGAGATGACTCCCTTATGCACAGTTATGAAAAGAACCATCGTCGGGTAGTACAGGCCTTCGCGCAGAGTGACGGAGAAGGAGATCCAACAACCATGGTGGTCAGCTGAACTGTAACTTTAGGGACCTTGATGTAAGCTGGGGAAAACTGAAGGACAATGTATTATGATGATGCTCAAGTCGGTGGGGCCGGGGAGGGCAGAGCCTAAATGAAGACTGCCCGATAGATTGTCAAGCGAGCCCCCATGAGATAAACGTAAGAATAGCCAAGGACCTGTAGGTACTGGGGCCCCGCTGGAGGCAAGGTACAATCTACATCCCGGGAGGAGGTCAGGAGCGGTCGAGTGTGTCCGCAAGAGTCCCCCCCCCCCCTACATAGGTGATTGTTAAGTTTATTAGATAGCTGAGCTAGAATGTATTTACTGTGTTATAATGTTACTGGATCAAGTGTGGGCTTTCTGTGCAGGGGGGGGGGGCAAGGCTGGGGGGAGACCGTAGGTGGTGAAGTATGGAAATGAGTATTAAAATTACATCTCTCAATGTCAGGGGCTGCAGACTGTGAAGGAGGAGGCTGGTGCTTAAAGAGTTGGCTACCTATCACTCTGATATATATCTTATCCAAGAAACCCATCTGGGATGGCAAGATATGGGCAAGATACAAATTAAGTGGGCTGTAGAGGTCTGTCATTCACCAGGGAGGACCAATAGTGCTGGGGTATCAGTGATTTTTAGGAAAGGATTGGTTTATCAAATTGAGGAAATGGAGGGACACACAAGGAAGGGCACTTGCTTTGGAAATCCAGCTCTCTGGCATATGTCTCTGTATTGTTAATCTATATGCTCCCAAAGCAGGGCAGAGAGGATTCTTACAACACATATTTCAGAAAATTAAGAGTTGGACTGCCATACCAATGGGGGGGGGGGGATTTCAATGCAGTGGTTAAAGCATGGGAGGACAGGGTGTTGAAGTGAGGCCGTCCCAGGGGAAGGAGTCTCTATAGGTGCTATGTTAGGCAAATTTGTCTAATTGATATATGGAGGTGGCGGAACCTAGGAAAGCTTGGATACACCTGTTACTCTGCGGCACACGTGTCTTATTCCAGGATAGACCTCATCTTGACAGGACCTTCATTATGCCTCTGAGTGAAGAAGTGCAAAATAGATAGCATCACCTGGTTGGATCATGTGCCTGTTCATCTCTGGGTAGAGTCGGGTGGGGGAGATAGGGGGGACTTGGAGGTTAAACCTCTCCTCGATTGCTAAGGGCGAGGGGGAGAAAGAAGTTCGGAGCGCTATTGATGATTACTTACAGAATAACAATAAAGGGGGGATATCCCTATTGATCCTATGGGATGGCTTGAAGGCGGTCATTCAGGGAGTACTGATAACAATGGGGTCCCGTAGGAAGAAAGAAAGGAGCAGATATAGGGAGCAATTAGAAGCATAAATTAGAAGATTGAAGATGGTGTTCGCACAGGCCTCCTCAGAAGGAGTGGCATGCAACTTAGAGCTCAAAAGAGGAGAACTCAAGAGCTTCATCAGGGAGGAGATAGAGGTACAAATCAGGAGGACCAATCACACATTTTATGCCGGGGGGGGGGGGGGGGGAATAGACTATTAGTTCAACGGTTAAAACAGAGGCAGACTCAAACTACTATACTCCAGTCCAGGTGAGGGATTCGGGAGAACAGATGTGTTATGATCAAGCAGGTCTGGAGGAGGTGATTGTACAATTTTATACAAAGTTATACTCCTCAGAATGTACAATAGGGGAAACAGATAGAAACATACTTGGAGGGAAAGATCAAACAGGGTCTCACGGAGGAACAACCGGAGTGGCTGGACAATCTGGTCACAGTGACGGAAGTATTGAAAGCCATAGAAGACCCGCCCCTGCATAAGGTTGCAGTCCCGGATGGATTCCCTCCCGAATTCTATAAAATATTTGGAAACATTCTCTCACCTATTCTGAGCAGGGTATACAACAAAGCTAGAGAAGAGGGACTGGTTCCATTGTTGTTTTTGGAGGCACATATTACCCTTATACAAAAAGGCACATATTACCCTTATACAAAAAGGGGAAGGACTCCAGTGATTCTGAGTCATATCGCCTGATTTCACTTTTGAACACAGATGCAAAATTGTTAGCCAAAATGTTTGCTTTATGGCTCAATGGTATAGTACCGGAGCTTATTCATATTGATCAAACAGGATTTATAGTAGGTCGTAATGGGGCAGATAATGTACGGAGAGTATTAGGCATAGCTTATCAATGTGAGGAAGTAGAGTTGCAACCAGTGGCTTTTCTAGCCTTAGATGCAGAAAAAGCTTTCGATGGGGTAGAATGACCCTTTTTGCAGAGCGTCCTGAGGGCTTATAAATTTGGAGAGAACTTCTCACGAGTGTTATCAGCACTGTATAGCAGGCCCATTGCACGATTACACATTAATGGTTCTCTCTTGCCCGGGTTTGAACTCCGCAGGGGAACAAGGCAGGGGTGCCCCTTCTCCCTAATGTTTGCTTTTTTTCTGGAACCATGTTCTCAGGCAATCCGGTTGAATGGTGGGATAGAGGGCATCGGGGTGGGGGGAGTTGAGCATAAGTTGGCAGTGTATGCTGTTGATACATTGTTATTACTGTCTGATTTAGAAAGCTCATTAATAGTTATCTCCAGGAACAAGCAGGAATGTAGTCTTCACATATGGGTATCGTCGGTACCGACGGAGTCTGCGTGGGAACGCTCCCCAGCATCCAATTAGGAAGCTTTTGGGAGCATCCCATAGCGCCTGCATGCTGCCTTCCCGCCTTTCCCAACTGCCTCTCTCCAGTTCTTCGTTTTCCGCGGTGCCAGCAGGTCGTGCTCCTGTCACCGCAGAAAATTGTTCCTTTATTCTTTATTTTTTTGTGGTCGCGTCTGCCTTCCCCGACGCTATACTGGTACCGACGGTTCTTCTTTCTTTCTTTTCAAAAGCTAATATTAATAATATTCCTTTTTTTTCCCAAAATTTTCCATGTGCGTGCCATTTTGGGCCTTAGGCCCAAAATTTCCTCCACTATGGAGAAACCCACCTCGAGTTTTAAAAAATGTACCAAGTGTGGCGATACCATCTCCATCTCCGTCACCGACACCCATGAGTGGTGTCTTAAATGTTTAGGTCCTGACCACTCCATCTCCGAGTGCATGGCTTGTGCCATGATGTCCAAAAGGGGTCGACAGAACCAAGCTGCCAAGCTCAGTGCCCTTTTTCCTTCCGCAGCTTCGGTGGCATCGACGTCCTCCAGGGCTTCGTCCTCCTCCCATGGATCTCAGGTAACTAAACATAAGTCCAGCCGGTCCTCAAAGGGTAGATCTCCTTCCAAGCATCGAGATGCCTCTGGTGTTGCCCTTGAGGGTTCCATACCGTCAAAGTTGCCCCGGCAGGAGGCTTCGGCTTCCAAAGCATTATTGGGGCTCCAGGATGTTCTCGAGGCCTCGACCTCGGCAGAACTACTGGTGCCATGCTCTGGGGTACCAGTTGCATCCGGTACCGACACCCAGGCATCGGCAGCGTCGATAGACCAGAGGTTCCTGGCTATTGAGCGCAGTCTGGCGGCTCTCCTTGTGGCAACGATGCCCTCGGAACCGCGTCAGACGGTTCAATCGGTACCGGCACCGATGCCGGTATCGGTACCGATAGCATCGACATCGGTATCAGCTTTGCCAGTACCTAGTCATGCGATGCCATCCGGTGCCGATACTCCGGTACCGATTACCCCCGGTACCGACTTCGGTTGGTACGGGTATCGGGCTCTTCAAGTGCATCCGGACAGACGGTACTTCAAATCCTCGGAGGACTCTGAGGATTCTGACAGCTCTGTCGGTACCAGGATACATCTCCCAGAGGAGCCTTCCTCCCCTAAGCGTAGGATGTCTCCTCCAGAGAATATCTCCTTTCAGGATTTCATCAGAGAGGTGGCTCGTGGGCTGTCCATTACTGTGACTCCTGATACAGAGCCCAGAGCTAAGGAGTTGAAGATTTTACAATATCCCAAGGCTCCTAAGGAGGCGGCTACCCTGCCTATATATGAGATTTTACATGATCTCATGTTGAGAATGTGGGAGACACCTCTTGCCACCTCTCCTCACTCTCGCAGGCTAGATACTAATGTATCGAGTCCCTCCTTGTCCTGGCTTCCAAAAAACTCAGCTTCCCCACCACTCCATTGTTGTGGAGTCAGCTATGAGACAGATCAGGAGTGTAAAGAGACATGCCTCTAATCCTCCAGGACGTGAGTGTAGAACTTTGGATGCCTTTGGATGTCGTACGTTCCAGGCTTCCATGCTTTCTGCCAGGATCAGTTCCTATATTTTATATATGGGAATGTTCCTTAAAGAGGTCACAGGAGATTTAGAGGTCTTGAGCCCTCTTCTTCCTGAGGACAAATGGTAGGATTATCTCACACTGGTTAAGCATGCCCAGGATGTTTCGAAGTTTTTCAATCGTGCAGCTTTTGACTGTTTTGAGTGCATAAGCAGAACATCTGCCATTGCCATAGGTGCACGAAGAATTGCCTGGCTCCAGGCATCCGATTTGGAGCTCTGGGTGCAGGAAAAACTGGGAAATATCCCTTGTACAGGTGAGAACCTGTTCAGCAGGAATTGGCAAGAAAAGGCCAATGAGATGGATGCTGACAACTCTACCTTGGACAGATTGTCCAAGGGCACAGCTGATCCTGCCAGAAAGAAATCTTTCAAGAGGCCTTTCTTCTCGAAAAAGAAGAGGTTTTATCCCTCTTATTCCCAGCAGGGACGTTCTGCAGGTCAGCTTGTCCGAAAGGGTCAGCAACCATCCAAACAGAGGAAAGCAAAGACTGCTAAGCCTCAACCGTCTCAGCAGTCTCAGCCTCCGCAAGGCCTTTGACTTTCATCTAGAGAACTTAGCCTTCCTGGCCTTCAATGGTCCAGAGCCTTCCACCATTCCAGGAAGGTTATGTCACTTTGCTCCCAGATGGGGGCAGATAACAGCAGAGCATTGGACACTCTCCATTATAAGAGAGGGGTACAAGCTGCACTTTCTGTGCATGCCCCCTCCCACAATGGTAAGGCAGTTCAATTCTCAGACCTCTCTTATCAACCTGTTAGGTCAAGAGGTCTCTATGCTTCTGGCCCAAGGGGCAATAGAAGAAGTACCCATTCATCAACACGGTACAGGGTTTTACTCCCCCTATTTCCTTATCCCAAAGAAAACAGGGGGATACAGACCTATTTTGGACCTCAGAGAATTGAACAAATTCCTGTACAAAGAGAAATTCAAGATGATTTCTCTAGGAACTCTTCTGCCATACCTTCAGAGTCAGGATTGGCTTTATTCTCTAGATCTCAAGGATGCATACACCCATGTTCTCATCCATCCAACTCACAGAAAGTTCCTTCGGTTCCTTTTTCAAGGAAAGCACTACCAATACAGGGTGCTTCCTTTTGGTCTGGCCTCAGCACCAAGAGTGTTCATGAAATGCATGGCTGTGGTAGTAGCATTTCTCCGCACTCTAGGGATATTCGTCTTCCCCTACTTAGACGACTGGCTCATTCGAGCCCCATCAGAGTCAGAGGCCAGGACTTCTCTATCTTGCACAATGCGTATCCTTCAGTATTTGGGTCTGGTCATAAACGTCCCAAAATCCAGTCTAACTCCCACTCAGTCTCTAGAGTTCATAGGAGCTTTGGATACCAGAAAAGCAAGGGCCTATCTGCCCCAGGCCCGTTGCCTTTGCATAGTGCAGTTAGCTTCTCAAGCAGTGCTGAAGCCTCATCTCACTGCCCAAGAAATGCTACAACTACTAGGCCACATGGCATCTACCGTGCATGTGGTTCCTTATGCTCGCCTCCATATGAGAGCAGCCCAGTGGACTTTATCCACTCAGTGGACCCAGGCATCAGGGTGCCTGTCAGACAAAATAACAAACACAAATCGTCTCATTTTGTCTCTCCAATGGTGGCAGTCCACCCAGAACCTGTTGCTGGGGTCCCCTTTTCAACAACCTTTACCCCAGGCAACTCTCACAACAGATGCTTCATCTGCAAGACCTCTCCACCCAGGGCACTTGGTCTCCACAGGAGACTCATCTATATATCAATCTCCTGGAACTCGGAGCAATCTTCCTTGCTCTTCAAGTGTTCCACACCCTGCTTAGCTACAAGACAGTCCTCATCCACACGGACAATCAAGTAGCCATGTTTTACGTCAACATGCAGGGGGGAACAGGCTCTCTGTTGCTTTGCAACGAAAGTTTGCGACTATGGGCCCTCGCCAGAGAGCATCAGATTCACCTCCTGGCAGTTTAGCTTCCAGGCGTACAAAACTCTTGGGCGGACAGACTCAGTCGAGTTCTGCTTCCACACGAATGGTCTCTACATGCAGACCAGGTGGCCAAGATTTTTCAAATTTGGGGAACCCCGGACATAGACCTCTTTGCAAGTCCGTGGAATGCCAAACTTCCCCAGTTCTGTTCCAGAATTCCGGCTCAGGGTTCTCAGGCCAGGGATGCCTTCCTCCTTCACTGGGGTCAAGACTTCCTTTATGCCTTTCCACCCATTCCCCTAATTCCAAAAACCCTGTTCAAGCTTCAGAGAGACAGAGGGCATATGATTCTCATAGCTCCACATTGGCCACGACAAGTGTGGTACCCTCTGCTTCTACATCTCTCTCAAACCCCCTCCCTGGAGTTAGGGTCTGCTCCATATCTCCTGTCTCAGGAGAACGGAATGTTATGGCATCCCAAACCCCAGTCTCTGCATCTCAGAGCTTGGTTGCTGAAGGCCTAGATATTCATGGTCTTAACCTCCCTCAGCAGGTAAAGAATATAATTTATGCTTCCAGGAAGCCTTCCACTAGACGCTCTTATGCTTTTAAGTGGAAGAGGTTTACCATATGGTGTTCGCAAAAGGGTTTTAACCCCCTTGCGATACCTCTGGAATCATTACTTGAGTATCTCCTTCATTTATCTAATGCAGGACTTAAAACTAACTCAGTAAGAGTCCAGTTGAGTGCAATTGCAGCTTCTTTCAAGCCACTAAATGGACAACCTATTTCCTCCCATCCTCCTATAGCAAGATTTATGAGAGGCCTTCTTCTAACTAAGCCTCCCATTAGGCCACCACCAGTGGTATGGGACTTAAACCTGGTTCTTGGTCAGCTCATGAAGCCACCTTTCGAACCCTTAGCTACTACCTCATTGAAGTTCCTTTCTTGGAAAGTTATCTTTCTCATTGCAATCACATCAGCACGTCGCATCAGTGAGTTGCAAGCACTGGTGGCTAATCCACCTTATACAAGGTTTCATCATGACAAGGTAGTCCTTAAGACTCATCCACACTTTATGCCAAAGGTGATCTCGCCTTTTCATCTTAACCAAGCGGTCTACCTGCCTGTGTTCTTTCCAAGACCCCATGCATCAAATGCAGAAAGGAATCTTCATACTTTGGACTGTAAAAGAGCTTTAGCCTTTTACTTGCAAAGAACACAGCAACATAGAAAGTCATCTCAACTCTTTGTTGCTTTTGATCCTTCTCATTTGGGACTTCCAGTCTCCAAAAGAACACTGTCCAACTGGATTGCACAGTGTATTTCCTTTTCCTATCAGAGTAAGAATGTTCCTCTGGAGGGCCATGTCACAACTCACAATGTGAGAGCCATGGCAGCTTCAATGGCTCATCTGCACTCTGTGTCTATCGACAACATCTGTCGAGCAGCCACTTGGGCCTCGGTTCATACCTTCACAGCCCATTACTGATTGGACAAGGACTCCCGCCGGGATGCCTTGTTTGGTCAGGCTGTTCTCCAACACCTGTTCCATACCTAATCAACTCCTACCCGCCATCCCTGGTTGGATGTCAGAGATCCATGGGGGGAAGTGGAGCCCTTTCACAGGGACACACAACTTCTGGGGTCTCTCCCTGGAATCTAAAGCTAGGGAGTCCCCATATGTGAAGACTACATTCCTGCTTGTTCCTGGAGATAGCATAGTTACTCACCTGTAACAGGTGATCTCCGGGAACAGCAGGAATTTAGTCTTCACAACCCACCCACCTCCCCTAGGAGTTGTATCTCTCTATCTATCTCTTTCTCTTTCCCTCTCTCTCTCTTTGTCTCAGCTTTAAACTCAACTGGAGAGAGGCAGTTGGGAAAGTCGGGAAGGCAGCACACAGGCACTGTGGGATGCTCCCAAAAGCTTCCTAATTGGACGCTGGGGAGCATTCCCGCGCAGGCTCCGTTGGTACCGACAATACCCATATGTGAAGACTAAATTCCTGCTGTTCCCGGAGATCACTTGTTACAGGTGAGTAACTATCCTTTCAACAGGAGTATAGGGAGTTTGCAGAGGTATCAGGATACAAGCTTAATGTAACAAAGTCAATCCTGCTTCCGTTCCATGTGTATCCTGAGTTGATGGAGTGCCTCAAGGGCCGGTATCCTTATCAGTGGGAACAGAGGTACCTGGCTTATTTAGGGGGAAAATTCCTACCCAGGTGGGTAAACCTTTTCAACTGCACTATCCTCCGTTATGAAAGAGAATTCGGGTGGAAATGTGTGATTGTTCTCCCTTGGCTCCTTCCCTATTGACTAGAATTAATGCTGTGAAAATGAATATACTCCTGAGGCTCATGTACCTATTCCTGATGTTACCTTGTAAAATCCCAGATTCCTACTTTAAGAACTTAAATAGAATAATAGCAAACTTCATATGGAATGGGAAATGAGCGAGAGTTAATTTACGATCACTAATAACGTGGAGGGAGGGAGGGAGGGGGGCTGTCACTGACAAATTTCAAACTATATTATTGGGCTGCACAGATATGGTCTGTATACTACTGGTGGATGGCACACCTGAGCCAACACTGGATCCCTATGGAAGCAAATAAAGTGGGGCTGACGAGCCTGGGGGGGGGGGGCGCCTTTCTCGGCCTCTCTATGGCTGGGGGACAGGATGAGGCTACACCCCATAGTAGGCTGAACGCTGGACACCTGGCAGAAAATCACAGCGAAAATAAACTGATGTAGTCAGTTCTCGATTGGCATATATGACTCAGGGGCATCTGTTCCCACCATATCAGATGGATCCTGGAAGTTTTAAATGGATGAATGTGAATGCAATGGAGCGTGTGCTGGATTATATGGGAGAAGGGCGGTATTTGACTAGGAGTGAGATACTGGAGAAATGTCAACAGAGCCCGCCATGTTTCTTTTCCCTGTTTCAGATTGAACATTTCTTGCTAGCTCAGCAGAGTCGATATCTATGTCCACCGCACCCCTTAGAGGTTTTCTTCATCAAACCCAGAAAAAGACAGGGAGCAGTAGCACAACTCTATCAGATCCTTCAGAAAGAGACACAAAGGCCTCATGGGTATCAGGACAGATGGGCACGAGATCTAGGAAGGTGTTGGTCAGAGGAGCAGTGGGGAGAGGTTTGGAAAAACACTAAGCAGATGACTATCTGCCTAGCCCACAAGGACACACAACATAAGCTGTTGTTTTGAATGTATCTCACTCCTAGTCGGCTTCATACCATGAAATCCTCCTACTCGGAAAAGTGCTGGCAGGGCTGTGAAGAGAGGGGAACCTTATATACATATCCTATGGGAATGCAAAAAAGTGCAGACGTTCTGGGGGAAGATAGCTGATATTGCTAGGGAGACCACGGGGAGGCCGTTGCCTCTGGATCCGGCGGTTATGCTGTTGGGCTACAGTGAAGGACCACTGGAGATCTGTCTGAATAAGAAATGTCTGGCCAATTTCCTCTTCTTAGCGGTGAGACTTGCAATAGCATCCAAGTGGAAGAAGGAAACTGCCCCAACAATGGCAGAGTGGTCCAGGAAACTGGCAGGAATAATGGATGCCGAAAGAGGATTAGCCCTTATGAAAGGCATAATTGAAAGCTATGATCAGATATGGTCCTCCATGAAAACTGTTGAGTGGGAATGAGAAGGGGTGGGTTAGTTATCCCCACAGAGGCCTAACAGGGACAGTTAGGTCAGGTGGAGAATGTGACATGAAGGGGAGATTAATAGACGCCCTGAGGACTGGAGGGAAGAGTGGCATGCCCGGCTGAGTGCGTCCCCTTGGCAGAGCATCCACCTTACCCCCCTAAGCGAGAAGCACATAAAAATCAGCCCACACTGATAGTTATTATTATATGTTGGTGTAAAATTGTTTGTGACAGTCCATGATGTTATTAGTCTATGATATGATAAGGATGGTGTGACACAGTAGTGAGAAGAAGGATATATTGTAATAGGAGAATTATACTTGTTTCAAGAAAGAATGAAATAATGTATATATGCACAGCCCTTTTGCTGCTATGCTATTGTGACGCTCGCGCCCCTACCACGCGGTTGCCTAGTAGGGACGGCTGGCCATCTGTATCCCTTTGAGGGTTGTAGTTGTGTCAATAAGAAGAACCAAGTGGTTATTTAAAGCGCACAGGAAATTTTTATTCGGTTTCCAAAGTTGGCAAGTAATGAACATAAAAATTCTTTAAGCACTTTTTCCAGACAAAAGAAATACAGGATAATTTTCTCCAAAACAAAATGTCCAAACAAAACTCATAGCAGTTTCTATTCTTCACTGCACTTGCTTGACACTTACAAAACAAAAGCATTTGTAAAAACTCTTCACAGCTTCCAACCTGCTGTTGCCACGCCCATACAAACAGTTCTAGCTGTTTGGGCCTTCACTGAAGTTCTGCAGTTTTAACTTCCTAAAAGAGAGATTCCTAACCTCTTGTCTTCAGGGTTACTCTTCTCTTTCAACTCTTGAAAACTGCCTTTAACTTGCAACAGCTTCCTTTGGTATTTCATTGTATTCTAACTCACAATACTATTGTATTTTAGTGCACAGCTCACATTCCATCTCAGAGGCTTCTGACTCAATAACACTTTCTTCAGGGCCTACCTCCATGCTCTCAAGCGAGCTACAGCTGGGTGCTCTTTGAAAGTGCTCTGGTGTCTTTTCCTTAAGAGTCTTCACAATGTTAAACAGTCTCTCACACTGCCTGGCCTTGGCTCCTCCAAGCCGGTCTCCTGTGTGTCTCTCCTGCTTAACCTCCCTCCTGAGATACTTCTTGCTGTGCTGAGGCTTCAGGTGTATGAAAGTCTCCTCTGAGTCAGAGCAAGAACTATTCTGGTGGCACTGCTCATTCCCTGCGTACCTTTCTTGGCTGCCTTTATAATGGTTCCTCCATTTGCTGCTCTCCTTGGCTGCAAGGGTTTTCCACAGCTTGGCCCCAGATCTCTCCTGTCTGTGCCTCCTGGGAATTGGACTTGAACCTGGGCTAGGCCTTGAACTGCAGCTGCCACTGGTGCTTGCTCCTGCACTCCTCCTGGACCTTCTGCTCACAGCTCCTTCCTCCTCCTGACTGTGCCTCTCTCTTTTGTTTGTTCTTCCTCTGTTAACTGTTGAGCTGGGCAACTCCCTTCCTAGCTCCTCCCACTTGGACCTCCTACTCCTCTGCAGGGTTGTCCTGTGGTCTGTGATTGGTTTAGCCTTAGCTCTGCCATCTAGGTTTCTTTCAGTGCTTCTAGTATGGAGCCTAGGATTTTGTGCTCCCATCCCCCGCAATGAAAAAAAATCCTTCTTTTTTTCAGTTTTCCCTAGCTGGGCTGCACTCACCTCATCACACTATACATGTGGATATGTTGAAAATTGTTGAATAAAAATAAAAAAGAAAAAAATAGCGGAACTGGAAATACTGAAAATAAGGCACCCTCCTCTTCAACTTTTCCTCTAATTCACATTGCACCATACACACTCCTTTCTTAATCAGGTCAGAAAATCTGCAGATTCCTCTGTTTCCCAAATCCTTAATCAAATCTATTAAATCTGGCCATGAAAAGTGGTTATAATCCTTTATCCTAGCCTAGACCATTTGGATGGAAGGGAAGTAAGGAGTTTTTGTCTGATTTGCGACTGAACCAGTCGCTTTGGAGGGCCCAGTAGAGGATGCAGTGGGATTCCTTTGCCGCTCCCCCAGGATTTCCCTCTACTGTGCTTACCCATTCAAGCACTGCGCTAGGCATTACCCACTGGCGCTCTACATCTACCCATAGGGATTCTGCTGAATGTACATGATGTACCTGCAAAGCTCTTAGTACTGCCGCATGATAGTATAGACCTAGGATCAGGAATTTAATCCCTCCCTGCTCCTGTATTCTTGAAAGCCGTGCCACCCCAACTTGTGCCCTTTTCCCTCACCATACGAATCACAACAGTCGCTGTTCCCATTTCTATATGTATTTGGACGGGATTGGTATGGGTAATTGAGAAAAAAGAAAAATAAACTTTGGGACAGCACTCATTTTCAGCACTGCAACTCTTCCCATCCAACTCAAATAGAGCTCTGCCCATTTCTTAAGCAATCCCTCCACTAGTGTTGACGAAGTACTTTAATTTAATCTAAACAAGTCATCTGGATCCCTACTGATATATACCCCCAGGTTTTTAATTTTTTTTTCTGCCCAGAGAAATGGAAAGCCCGGTATAAAGTCCCTTGACAATCCACCCAGGTTCATAGCTTCTATTTTACCAAGGTTTACTTTGAATCCGGAGACACGCGAGGATTGGATCTCCTGCAAAAATTCTGGTAGAGACTTCCTAGGGTCTATCATAAAGATCAGTGTATCGTCAGCATAAAGTAGAATTTTGTGAGTACTATTACCCACTGTTACCGGACAAAGTTTTGAGTTTGATTTAATCTGCGCCATGAAGGCCTCTATAACTAAGACTAAAAGTACAGGTGATAATGGGCAACCTTGTCGCGTGCCTTGGTGTAAGGCGAATCTGTCTGAACTTTCCCTGTTGACTAAGACCTTAGCCTTTAGAGATAGGTAAAAAACTCTGACCCCTTGTATAAATCCGTCTTCTATAATGAATTTCTCTAACATCGCAAAAAAAACCCAAACCCATTCGACTTGGTTGAATGCCTTCTCTGTATCTAATGCCATGCAGAGTGCAGAGCACCGGTATTCTCTGGTCTTTTATCACCTGCAGCGAATAACTGCCCTCCTAACATTATCTGAGATAAGCCTGCCCTTGACATATCTTGATTGGTTAGGGTGAATCAGTTTGGTAAGATTGCTTCTAACCTGCATGCCAAGAATTTTGAGTCGCAATTGATCAGTGCAATGGGGTGATAGCTTCCTCATTGCTCCTTTGGTTTCCTTTCTTTGGGGAGCATAATTATGTTTGCTATTTTCATTGTTGCTGGTAGGGGCTCTCCCTGTAGGACCTTAGAGAAGATCTGTGCTAATATTGGGACAACTTCTCACAAAACCTGGTAGAATTTCGCTGGATACCCATCCTCTTCTGCTGCCTTCCCCTTTGGTAGTAAGTTTGTTTGTTTATTTATTTAACAGGTTTTTATGCCGTGATATTCTTAAGTCAAAGTGGTTTACATTTCAACTTACATTTCTTACAGTGAAATGAGGAACAAGTTAAGGGGGGGGGGGTAGCATGCAGGCTAATAAAAATGAGAATTATAAGCATAACATGAGGAACTATATACAATGTAGCTGAGAAGCTGCTTATGGAAATAGCATGAGAACTATATACAATATAGCTGCGGAACTAAATAATAGCCTCCCTCACCTCGTATGGGTCCACTGGCCGGCCAAGGCGTTCCACCTCTGCATTCTTTAACTTCAGGAGTCGCAAGGGAGCCAGGTTAGGACTCCAATTCCTCCTTGGTCACCTGAGATTCAGATGTGTACAAATGCTGATAAAACCCCTGGAACACTTCACAAATTCCTTTAGTAGTACATTTCCGCTTTCCCCCAACCCCCCTGCACTTCTGCTACCCTACAGTCAGCGTGCTGCTTTTTCAGTGTGCCAAGCAAGTAGAGACACTGCTTTATTCCCTCTTTCCATATAATTGCATTTGGTCCACTGCAGCATCTGGGCCATATGCTCTGCTTCTAGGGCATCTAATTGCGCTCGAGTGATTAATAGTTGTTTCAACAATCACTTCTTACCAGTTTTGCCATGTTCCTGCTGCAGGGACTCTATTTGGTGGAACAGTTGATCTTTCTGACTATCACTCTCTTTTTTTTTTCCTCTGGTGGCAATTTGTATTAAGACTTACCTGAAGGAATGCTTTCCCTCCATTCCACAGCATTCCCTCTGAAATTTCCCAAGTATCATTAGTTAGCAAGAAGTCCTCCCATTCTTTCCAGAGGCAATCAACCACCTCCGCTTTTCTGAGAAGAGACATGCTTGCCCGCCATCCTGACCAGTCTATCCTCCCCGGTATCCCTGCAGCCTCCACTGCCCTACTACCATCCCATGATTGGAGAGATCTAGGGGTTTTATCTCCATCGCTCCAGACTGTCCACAACCCGCCCTAGCGACCAGTATATAATCCAGCCGGGAGTATGCTTTTACCCGGGGTGTGTAACAGGTATATTCTCTGTTATTTTTATTCTGCACCCTCCATAGGTCCACCAAATCCCATTATTTGATGCACTCCCTCAGCTCCTTCCCTCCCACTGATAATTAGACCTGTCCATTCCTCCAATGTGAAGTTCAGATCTCCCCCTACCACCCATTCCCCTTTGGCCACCTTCGCAAAAGCCCCTACTCAGTCTCCATAAAAGGAGCCTTTTGGACCTTTGGGGGCATACATGTTGATAATGGAGATCTCGTGTTTCTCTATTTGCCCCGTTATCCATATCACCTACCCCTGAGTGTCTCCCCCTGAATTATAGAGCACAAACGGGATTCGCTTGTGCACCAATATAACAACCCCCCTTTTTTCTCTAAGTTAAATGCATAACAGTACACTTGCTCATACTCCCTACCTTTTAGCTTTTTGTGTTCCGTACTCATTAAATATGTCTCCTGAAGCATGGCTACATACACCTGGAACAATGCAAAAGATCTAAGACCCTTCTTCTTTTTGCAGGGTGATTTATTCCCTGGATATTTAGAGATGTAGTCTTATATTCTCTTTGACTTCCCATGGTCATTTAATTATTTTATTTATTTTAATTAATCAGTTTTGTATACCACCTTATTCTTCAATCAAAGAGGTTCACAGTATAACTTCTGATTGTACTTTCTGGTCATGGGGCAGTACTCCCAGTTTCTTTCAGCCAACACATGCACTCCACCATTCATTCCTGTAGGGCACACATCTCTGAGCATCCACAGTTAATAACATACTTATTGAAACCAAAACCAAACTATGCACTTCTATTCTGTAAGTCTCTCCCAGTCCTCTTCTTTTATACGTTTTGGACTTCCAGTACTGAATCATAATTTTTCTTGTCTTGCTCCCCTCATCTCCCCTCCCTACCTCCCCTCCCCCCACAATGTCCCTCTATTCTCTCTCTCTTCAGTACTGCATTAAATTCACAAACTTAACCCCAGGTCTTCTCCATGAGTACTTCAAAAGCAATCTATTATCAAGGAGATCTCCCATTGATCCAAACATACTTGTTCAGTTTATTATTTTTCCTTCTTTTATTGTCCATCCTCTGACGGATCGCCTCTTTGGATAATTCACCTCTCAGTCCAATGCTAGTTCAGTGGCCTCCTGCGTGTCTGGGCCCTTGGCCTCCAAGTCCTTGGCCTGTAGTTCCCCATCTTGTGCTGCCTACTCCTGCTGTTCCTCAGTCCCTGTTGTAGAGCCTCATATAATTGTGGTATTTTGAGCCCCCTGGTCTGGGTTCAAGCGTTCTGTTGGCTGTTGCCTCTCTTTCATGGAGTTGCCATTAATGAATTTCTCCACCGCAGTTGCAGAATAGAAAAATCTGCATAGTCCATTTTCCACAAATGTTAATCTCGTCATGTAGCAGACTGCTGCATTTATTCTGTGATTTGCCAGCTGTGCTTTGTACTTAAGTAAGTCTTTCCTTCGTTTCACTGTTTTGGGTGCTAAATCGGGGAAACCCCCACTTTCCATCCTTTATAGTTCATAACCACTGTTTGCGCGCTTTTCTTATTACAAATTCACGATCCTGGAACCTTAGAAATTTTGCAGTTAAAGCCCATGGTTTGGCTGAGCTTTCAGGCCTAGGCCTCAGTTCATGGTTAGCGCATTCCAACTCATAGTCCCCTGGCGATGTCAAACCCAGGAAACAGGTGTGCAGGAGCTCTTGGATAAATATGCACTGATCCTCCTTTTCTTCTTCCTTCAGGATACCAAATTTCTGGATATTGGACCTTCTGTCCCTGTTTTCGTGGTTCTCTAACTTTTCTGCCAACCAGGTTACTTGCTTTTGCAATAGTGTAATTTCCGTTGTTACCGTCCCTTGCTGGTCCTCAGTTTTACTAATGCAGGTTTCAGTTTGCTCTAGTCATTGAGTAATCCCCACAAATGTTTCTTCAGTCCTCGCTAGAACCCTGTCCACATATCTCATTTTTCGAGGAGTGGATCTTATGTAAAACTGTTGCCAGCATAGCATTCCCCTCTAACTCCTGCTCCCCTGCTCTGCTTGCTTTAGATGAGCATGGCGACGGGGGCTATGAGGCTGAATCTGCTGTTTTCTCCATTACCTTCTGCTTTGTGGGGTAAATATCTTGCAGTGTTTTCGTTGTCTTCATAAACCACCTTGATATCATGAAAGGCGGTATATAAGAAATGTTAAATAAATAAATAAATAAGTGTTTTTGACATCTTTCCTACCCTCCGCCGCTGTTAATTGAGCTCCAATATGGATAAGTTTTATTGTTGTGCAGAGGAACAGGGGCGCACTCTGTTGCATGTCCGCTCAGTCCACCATGCTCACCGGAAGTCATCCTGAGGTACCTTTAACTGAGGCTGGAGGAAGGGCTGGGAGAACCAGCTTGTGGAGGTCTTAACAAGCTGGGACAGAATTAAAGCTGATTTTGTTTTCCCTGACCTGCTGTCTGTTCTAGGTGGAGGTTTAACAAGTTGGGATAGAATAAAAACTGCTTTTGTTTTTCATGAACTGCTGTCTGGCTTGTGTTTTAAAGAAACGCCAGGCTTACCACAGCCTAATAAAGTTGTACATGACATCAGCCAAGAAAGGCACTGCAGACTCTTAACAGCTAGCTCCTCTCCTGCCGCAAGAGAGGAGATTGTTGAAGCCATCTTAAGACTGCCCTGGCCACATACCACTCCCCACCCCCCACCCCCAGACTGCCACTTCGAAGGATTGTTTCATCAATCACTTGATTACTACTACTGATCATTTGTGTAATGCTACAAGGTGTACACAGAACTATACAGAAACATTACAATCTCTGCTCATCAGAGCTTACAATTTAGTTAAGACAGGCAACGCAACAGCTGGGGATGAGGAAACGTCTAGGGAAATGGTAAGGAAACACATAGTTGGAGAGCAGGAGATTATGCGGATCTCCAAAAGCGACCTCAAAGAGGTGAGTTTTTAGTCTGGATTTGAAAAGGGCCAGAGATGAAGCCTGATGCTCCAGCTCAGGAAATTTATTCCAGGCATAAGGAGCAGCAAGGTGGAAAGATCGAAGTCTGGAGTTGGCAGTAGAAGAGAAGGGCACAGATAGAAGAGGTCCTTCAAAGCAATCCCTCTTCTTCCGGATGATAGTCCTTCAGGAAATAGCCAAAATTGGAGCATCAAGCTTAGGGAGGCCAAGTAGCTTCTCCACATCTGCCATAGGCCACATCTATTGCTTACATAAAGACTTGGGCATCCCAGATCTAGTCCCTGGCTGTTCCACTCCTCATCTACCATATCCATAATGTCTGGATGGATACTGTTCCATCTGTGTTTTCCTTTTGCACCCTTCTTATCCATCACATTCTTAATGGCTAGATGGATACAGAATGCCTTCTCTTGCTTCCTTGTGCACCCTCAAAATGGGGTCACTAAAAGGCATGCCCTGTGTCTATAGTAATTCATCAATCTGGCGCACCTTTTTCACACAGCCAATGAGCTCAGGAAGCTTGTCCCTATCAAACAGGCACAATATGCTATCCTCTTCCATATCGGACCACAAAGTGTCTCTTTACTCTTCATCTACATTGCTGTCTGATGATCAGATTGAGTCCTCTGAACGCCAATGTTCGGGGCCATCACACTAGGACTGTCTGGAACCTTCTTATGTTTCACAAGAGGATGCTGTTCTAGATAGCTGAAGAGCTCCTGTGTGAAGACCAGCCCCGAAATCCTGGAAGGAACTACTCTACCTGCTCCATCATTAAATATTCTTTATACTAATTCTGGAGTGAACCCAGTACACTCTCTGCCTCCAAGTCCAACTCTGGAGACTGTTTAGACCCCAGCTGCTCCTGCCCAGTCCCTTGGGAGAATCCAATCCCCCCCCCCCCGCCTCATTTGAGACTGACATTTTCTGGCCATCAGGAGCAGCCTTCGGAACTTTCTGCCTCAGGAGGAGACTTCCCAGATCTTGGGGATCACCATCGCAGTTCCTGAAGAAGGAGCCTACCACTGACGATTACCTTCTTTTTCTGCATGTGACAGTGACACCCCTGATTCTTCTGAGTGGCCTGCAGGGAATTTTGCCCTCCAGTTTTGCTGTGCCTGCTGCTTTCATTTTTTAAAAACTTTATAATAAACAAGGCTCTGGGGTTACATGGCCGGTCCAAGCAACATGCTGCTAATGTGCACGCATGCACAGTAGGAGAGCCACCTGTATGACTGGTGCCTGCCCCTACAAAGACGGGGCTCTGGAGCTGCAGCCCCCCTGGCAAGCCTGGCGTGAAGGCCTGATAAAGGAAGTGAAACCAATGCAACATGGGAAGCTGCCCGAGATATGCCGACTACTGCCCTCACTGCACGGTATAGGACTCTAATCTCTGGTGAAATCGCCCCAGCCATTCTCTGTCTCTCTCCTCTCATCCTCAGCTCCTTTCTTAAGTGTCTTTTTTATTTTTATTTTTTATTTTAATTTTAATTTTTTTTAATTCATTTTTGCCACACCAGACCTCCAACCTCAGCTGGAGACAGAGCTAATACTGAAAGACTCGAGGGCTGCACCAGCTAGTAAAGCCCAGATTCCATGGTCTTGCTCTGTCTACAATTGTGGATAAGGGAATTCCTATGTGTAAGGGCTGGTCTGGGAAGGACTATAAGGAATTGCTTAGAGTATTAGAAAACTTGGTGGTAAAATGGAGGGGGTGAGAGAGCCAGAATGTTTGATTAATTGTAAATATGTATATGCTCTTGCATCCAGGATTGAAGGACAACAAAAACTAACGTGGTTTAGAATTGATTGTCTACAAGCGCTTGAGCTTCTATCATTGACAGTTGGGATGTATCCTTAGAAGTGTATACAAAAATAATTGGGCAGCGAGGATAGATCAAGTAGTCTGTGCCATCATCTATTCTACTGTATTGTGCTATACATAGTCATGCCTCTTTTAATCTGTGCTTCCAGTGCTATTTAGTCATTTGTGATCTGTTAATAACCATTTATTAATCAGGCTCTTCACCTTTTTTAAAATATTAATTTAATATCTCTTTTTATCAGGTATGTTATTTTATTTTCTCTGGGAACAAGCAGGAAGTCAGTCCTTACATATGGGGGACTTCGGCACCAACAGAGCCCTTGCTGTAGCATCCCCCCAACCTTCAAAGAAAGCCTTTGGGAGATGCCACCACACATGCGTGGTCCCCTTCCCACCCATGGTTGCCATCTTGCTCAGTCTCCTTTTTTCCGTGGAGCCCTTCAGATGTTGTCTGGCTTGTCCCTGGAAAAAGTTGATTATTTGTTCCCCGCGTTTCCAACTCGCCTCCGGTATTGCACCAGTACTCTTCCTGCCTAACGGCCTCAGTGCCTTGGCATCGCGTTTGATTTAATTTTTGTTATTTTTTCTTTTTCTGGTGACTTTGTGCCTTTTTTCTCCCACTGGCAGCCCGGACAGTCTTCGACCTTGCAGAGGTACTTTTTTCCCCCCATGGCTACCAGTGGTTTTAAGAAGTGTGATCGGTGCTCTAAAATCATGTCTTTGACCGTCACACCCGACTGCTGTCTCCGCTGCCTCGGGCCAGACCACGACCTGGTAGCCTTCAGTCTCTGCAAGAGGATGTCCAGCAAGGCCCTCAAGAGCCGCCACCAGCAGCATGATAAATTTTTCCCCAAGTCCTCGATGCCTTTGAAGGCCAGGGACTCATCTGAGGCCCTGACATCTCGGGCGGAGCTCTCTCAGCCTGAGCCTTGTCATGGGTCCTCAGAAATGGAGTCTCTCTCGAGGGAACCCAGGAAGAATAAACCCTTGAAGACGGCATCCTTGGAAGGTTCCGACTGGTCGGGAACTTCCCGGGCCCGGTCCTGCAGTTCGAGACGCTCGTCCAAGGCATCTGAGAAGGAGCGACCTGCGAAGGTTCCCTGGAAGGATCTGACCATGGACCAGCCTCGGTCCCCAGACACCATCCTAGTTGAGAATTCCCCTTCAGGGGAGCTGGCGTCAGACCCGAGTCCCTCGGTGCTTGCGCTGAAGGCTGCGGAGCCTTCTGGTCTGGAGTCCAGAATGGCAGCCCTGGAGCACAGTTTGTCTGCCTTCATGGGCCAGCAGTGGGCGCTGTTGTCCAGCACAACCAGTTCATCCACCCCGATCACCAGGCCCTTGACATCCAAGACATCCCCGGAGGCCAAGCTGATCCTCGGCCAAGGTCCCACTCTGAGTGCCGTTCGATGGGACCGTGAAAGTATGGTCATCTCCGGCAAGTTTACCGGCCGCAGGGCATCAAGGCCCTTGAGGCCCGCAGAGCAGCCCTCCTATGAATCCCCCACGGACTACTCTGAGTGGGAGATGGAGGATGAGCAGTCCCCAGATACCCGTCGGCCAAGAAAGCAAATAGAATGCTAGGTATCATAAGGAAAGGGATGGAGAATAAAACAAAGGATGTTATAATGCCTCTGTATCGCTCCATGGTACAACCGCACCTTGAATATTGTGTGCAATTCTGGTCACCGTATCTTAAAAAGGACATAGTGTTATTAGAAAAAGTACAGAGAAGAGCCACCAAATTGGTGAAGGGGATGGAAGGCTACTCCTATGAAGAGAGGCTAAGAAGGTTAGGGCTCTTTAGCTTGGTGAAGAGATGGCTGAGGGGAGATATGATAGAGGTCTATAAATTAATGAATGGAGTGGAACGGATAAACGTGGATCAATTGTTTACGCTATCAGAGTATAGAAAGACTAGGGGACATGTAATGAAGCTACAGGGTAAACTATTTAAGACAAATAAGAGAAAATATTTTTTCACTCAACGTGTAATCAAACTCTGGAATCTGTTACCGGAGGATGTAGTAAGGGCTGTTAGTATAGCTGGGTTTAAAAAAGGTTTGGACAAGTTCCTGGAGGGAAAGGTCCATAAACCACTATTAAAAAGGGACCCAGGATATCAATGCTTGACCCAGTACAAGCATTGTGGAACCTGTGTCTTTTGGGGATATTGCTAGGTACGTATGACCTAGATTGGCCACTGTTGGAAACAGGATACTGGGCTTGATGGACCTCGGTCTGACCCAGTATGGCATGTCTTATGTTCTTATGTTCTTATGTTCTCCCATCTTGGAACTTCAGCGGCGGTCCGCACCCAAGGAATGGGTTTCCTTGTCTTTGTCAAGAACATAAGGCCCTGTCATTCCCAACCGAGTCGGAGGAGGACCCTCCGGTGGATGAGTTGCAGATCCTCCAGTGCAAGACCCCTCCGTGGGAATCGCTCACAGTGCCCATCCCTCCCATCCTGGAACGGCTTATGCTCCGCATGTGAGAGACTCCAGTATTGGTGCCTGTCGTGAGCAGACTGCCCGACTTGATGTATCGGGTTGCCAGAGCCCGGGCTTCCAGAAGTCACAACTGCCGCATAACTCCATGGTGGTGGAGTCGGCCATGTGTCGACTGAAAAGCGAGAAGACGCACTCTTTGGTGCCCCCCAGCAGGGAGGCCCGCACCTTAGATGCCCTCACCTTAGATGCCATCAGCAGAAAGTGCTACCATGGCTCGATGCTCATTTGCTGCATCCAGGCCTACCAACTGTAAATGGGCATGTACTTGAGAGACCTGGTGAAGGAACTCACTGGGTTCTCAGCTGGCCTCTCCGAGGAACCTTTGCAGCGGTTCAAAAGCCTGGCCAAGGCCGTCTGTGAGTGCTCCAAATTCATGTCTCGAGCGGCCTATGATGGGTTCGAGTCAGCGGCTTGGGTAGCCACTGCGGGCATCGGGGCACGCCACCAAGCTTGGCTACAGTCACCTGACCTCAAGCAGTGGGCTCAGGACAAATTGGTCGATGTCCCATGCCAAGGAGAGAACCTCTTTGGCAAACCCATGACCGGCAAGGCTGCCGAGCTGGAGACCGAGTTCATGATGAGGACCTGACTCTCTAAGAAAACCATTGCCCCTCCCCGATGGAAGGGCTTGGATAAAAAGCCTTTTTACATGAGGAAGGGGGCTGCTTACCGAAACCCCATCCTACCAGGCCTCTCCAGCTCCCCAACATGGTCAGCAGGCAAAGGGACATGGGCATGGCCCACGTAAGCAGAAGGCTCCAAAGACACAGGCACCGGCTCCTGCCTGCCAGGGGGTAGTTTTTGATTCCTTGAGCATAGCCTCTCTACCCTAAGGAGATCAGCAGCCCACAAGGGGACACCTGCCCTCTATGCTCAGAGGTGGGTGGTCATCACCATCGATTCCTGGGCACTAAGGGTAGTTGGGGAGATCAAGGGGTTCTACTCCAGATACTTCCTCATCCCAAAGAGGATGGGGGGGTCTAAGGCCTGTCCTTGACCTGCACAACCTCAACAGATTCCTGGTGATGGAGAAACCTTCAGCTGGGAGACTGGCTATGCTCTTTAGACCTTAAGGATGCTTATACTGACATCCTCATCCATCCCAACCACAGGCAGTATCTGCGGTTCGTAGTAGGGGGCAGGCACTTTCAATACAGGGTGCTCCCCTTTGGCCTAGCCTCTGCCCCAAGGGTCTTCACAAAATGCCTGACATTCGTGGCCACCTTCCTCCGGCTCCAGGGGTCTTTGTTTTTCCCTACCTGGACAACTGGCTCATAAAGGGAGACATAGCCTCAGAAGTGCAGCAGGCACTGCACGCACTATCTAGGTTCTGCAACACTTGGGCTTCGTTATGAACTGCCCCAAGTCTTACCTCCTCCCCATACAGTGTCTGGAATTCATTGGGGCAAGGATCGACACTCTTCAGTCGAAGGCCTTTTGCCCAAGGACCAAGCTTATCTCAGATCTCTAGCTTGGGATGTACAGTACCGTCCCTCAGTGCCCGCCCGGCTTCTTCTGTGCCTCCTCGGGCACATGGCCTCCACTGTCCACTTCACCCCAGACACTCGCCTCCACATGAGGATGATGCAGTGGTGTCTCCAGGACCAGTGGTCTCTGGCCACAGGCCTCCTCTGAGACAGAGTTTCGGTGACCCGCCAGTTGGCGGATTCACTGGTCTGGTGGCAGTCGCCCCATCATCTCAAAGCAGGCATGCCTTTTCAGACCCCAAGTTACTCGAGGGTCCTCACCACAGATGCTTCCCTGCTCAGCTGGGGAGCCCACTGTGGAGATCTCTGCACTCAGGGCAACTGGTCGCCAGACGAGAGCACACAGCAGATCATCCTCCTGGAGCTCTGAGCCATACACCTTGCCCTGTGGGTTTTCTGTCACCGATGCTGGTCTAGACGGACAACCAGGTGGCGATGTTCTATGTGAACAAGCAAGGGGGCACGGGGTCTCGTACCTTTTGTCAGGAGGCACTGATCCTCTGCTTGTACGCAATCCAACAGGATATCCTCCTGCAGGCAGTGTACCTGCCAAGCCAGATCAACCTGCTGGCCGACAGACTCAGCAGAGTTCTCCAGTCGCACGAATGGCAGCTGGACCCCAGGATAGCCGGTTGACTTTTCTGGCTCTGGGGGGAACCCGTGATGGACCTGTTCGCCAGACTGGACAACTTTCAGTTGCCCCGCTTCTGCTCCCGGCAGACCCATCCCTCCAGGGTGGCTGTGGATGCATTCCTAGTCTCATGGTCGGAAAGCCTCATGTACGCCTTCCCTCCGACGCCGCTGATCGCCAAGACCTTGTTCAGGACCCTTTGCGACAGGGCCTCGCTTATCTTGATAATTCTTCAGTGACCCCGGCAGTTGTGGTTCTCACTGCTTCTGCAGTTAATGGTGGAGGCCCCCATCCCCTTGGGGTCCACGCAGGGACTCCTGTCTCAGGAGGGGGGCTCTTTTCTGCACCCCAATCTGGGGTCCCTGTCACTGACAGCGTGGCTGCTGAGAGGATGACTCTGGCCCCTCTCAACCTTCCGGTTGAGGTGGAGGACATTCTGCTGGCCTCTCACAAGGCCTCTACTAGGAAGGCTTACGCCCTCAAATGGAACAGGTTCTCTGCTTGGTGCGCCGGACACGGGGCTGATCCTTTCTCCTGCCTGGTGACTCTGGGGTTACAGTACCTTCTCCACCTCTCTCATTCCAGGCTCAAGTCTAACTCCGCTGGAGTGCACTTGAGTGCCCTGGCGGCACACCACCATCTGGTGGATGGTAAGCCCCTTTCAGTCCTACCTTTGGTGACCTGTTTCCTTCGGGGTCTGCTCTTATCAAAACCCCCAGTTTAACCTCCAGCAACTGAATGGGACCTCAACGTTGTGTTGGGGCAACTCACTCGCCCACCTTTCAAGCCTCTGGCTACCTGCCACCTTCGCTACCTCTCCTGGAAGGTGGTTTCTTGGTTGCACTCACCTCCGCTCGCAAAGTTAGCGAGCTCCATGCCCTGGTGGTGGAGGCTCCCTATACCAGGTTCTACAAGAACAGAGTGGTGCTTCGCGCATATCCCAAATTTCTGCCGAAGGTAGTGTCGCCCTTCCATCTCCATCAGGAAGTGGTGCTTCCTACCTTCTTCCCATGACTCACTCCAGTCGGGCGGAGACAGTCCTTCACACCTTGCACTGCAAGAGGGCTTTTTTCTTCTCTATCCAACTCACTCAGGGCCACCACAAAGCTTCTCAGCTTTTCATCTCCTATGACCCCAGCAGGCTGGGGAAGGCGATGACCAAGTGTACACTGTCCACATAGATGGCGGACTGAATCTCCCTCGCTTATGAGCAGGCGAGACCTCCTGCACGTCACGGTGCACTGTGTCAGGGCCATGGCAACTTCGATGGCAAACGTACGCTCTGTCCCAATGGCAGATATCTGCCAGGCTGCCGCCTTCAGTCCTACCTTCGCTGCCCATTACTGCCTGGGAAGAGAATCCTGACGGGACAGTGCCTTCGGCCAGGCTGTGCTCCGTAACCTTTTCTGAGTCTAGGCAACTTCTACCCTCCGACCCTTCTTGTGTTCAGGGTACCTGAGTGCTGGTTTCATCGGACACAGAGGTCCTACTGTGGTCTGTGTACATGGAATAACAAGATTCCTGCTGCCTGTGGCTCCCCGTGAGGGAGCCCCTATTTTTTCCTATGGGCTTTCGATAGCCTGTAGCTGGGGAGTCCTATATGTGAGGACTGACTTTCTGCTTGTTCTGGAGAAAGCATAGTTACTCACCTGTAACAGGTGTTCTCCGGGGACAGCAGGAATTAGTCCTCACAACCCTCCCTCCTCCTCTTGGAGTTGCTCCTTTACCATCTTTTATTTTTGCCGTCTTTTAGCTATGTCATCTGACTGAGCAAGAGGACACCCTTGGGCGGGAAGGGGACCAAGCATGCGTGGTGGCATCTCCCAAAGGCTTTCTTTGAAAGCTGGGGGGATGCTTCTGCGAGGGCTCTGTCGGTGCCAATGTTACCCATATGTGAGGACTGATGCCTGCTGTCCCGGGAGAACACCTGTTGCAGGTGAGTAACTACGCTTTCTGGTTATATGCTATGCTTCTTAAGTATTTTTTGTGTTTTGATCTGATTAGGATGTATTTAGGAAAATTCCTGTCTAACCTGCCTTCCCACTCATTTTCAAAAATGCAGTCTTTTTCTAAATAAAAAAATGTACCTTTGATGTTGGGAAATTGGCATTTTAAGTTTTCATTGTATTCCTCATAACTGAAGTTTATCAAATCTAGTGAAAGTGTGAGACATCTCAATTATATCACAAACTGCAGGTTCTCAGAAACTAGTCTGAAGAGACTTGGAGTGTTGCCTGGGTGATGTCCTCAGCTTTCAGAGCTGTTTCAATTTTGGACACTTGTAGAGTTTTGTGTGAGTGTGTGTGATTCTCTCATTTAGATTCAGTAAGTACTTTTCTAAGATTTACAGCAATTGTTAGTCAACTTGAATTTGAAGGTTTTAATGCCAACTTTTAGGCATTCATATTCAAATGATTTTTTTCCTTCATGTCTGGAACATGACTGGCTTGGAAGTTTTGGAAGGTGACTGAGGCAAAGAAAAAAATATTTAACTTAGAAAACGTGGATGTGAGTGTAAATCATGCATGCACAGTAGTTTTCATGAACTTTTCCACCGGACCTTATTGAAAATGAAAATTTAATATGGTAAATTCCAGGTCCCTAGTAAGACTTTATTACTTTCAGCAAAGATTCCATCATAACATTAGCTACATTTTTTTTATAACATAAAGAGCATTGTGCAATTGGCTGTTCCTATTATGTTAATACTCGTATGCTCTATCATGTAAAATATTCTAGCAAGTATGTAGTCCTAACCAGAGTATTGCAATTGATTAGCTCTTTATGCCATTAATAAGTACAGTCAAACCTCGGTTTTCGTTGGCCCCGGTTTTCGTCGGTTTCGGTTTTCGACGTCTTTTCTGACTGAGATCTTGTCTCGGTTTTCGTCTATCGCCTTGGTTTTCGTACTACAATACATACACCCTCGCGCTGGTCTGCATACACTGCCTGCCCAGTCCCGGCAGCACTACCCCCCCCCCCCCCCCCCGGACTCACCGATCGCGTGTGCCAGATCTGAAAACCAAAATACAGTACTGTACAGTACTGCAATACATACACCTTCGCGCTGGTCTGCATACACTGCCTGCCCAGTCCCGGCAGCACTACCCCCCCGGACTCACCGATCGCGTGTTGAGATGCGAAAGTCAGGTGAGCAACATCCTCGAGCCAGAGATGCAAGGATTGCACAGAGAGGAAGGCAGTTTAAACAATTTGTCTGCCAAAAATACCTCTGGAGCACCATCTTGTGGCCAGAAGTGGGATTGACTCTCTATAAAATGTATTTTTTGTGAATATTTTTGGGTGTCTGGAACGGATTAATTGAATTTACATTATTTCCTATGGGAAATATTGCTTCGGTTTTCGTACGTTTCGGTTTTAGTCAGACTTCTTAGAACGGATTAATCATGAAAACCGAGGTTTGACTGTACTGCATTCTTTTGAAGTAAATCTGCTATGAGATAAAGTTGTATAAAGAGCTGTTTTCTGTCGACAGCAGGTTTGAGTCAGGCACCTAAGTGGGTGACATCTGATGGTGTCAGGATGTAACTGCTCTCCCAGTGTTCGAAGCTGTAGGGGAGAATTCTAAGCATGGGCAGACCCTCCAGGGCCAGTGCAAGGAGAACCTCATCGTTTTTGAGCTTGAGCTTTCAGCGGCAGGTCCAGAATTTGGAATGCTTCACCTCAGGCTCCTAGGGAAGAGAAGAATGATTGATTTCATAAGAAAGTAAAAACCCTGTTGAGACTCTCTCCTTAGAATGATATAGATGGATTGCCGAGAAGTATATTGTGGGGTGGTTTATGGTTTTTATGAAATTGGAAGTGTGTATGACTTTCTGTTATGTGTTTAAGGATGTTTATATGTCCACAACGGGTGAGGGTTTTCCCACCAGATTAGCAAATGGTAAGTTTTCACTAAATAAAGAAAGCAGAGCCAAGATGTTAGTCTGGACCTCAGCATCGGGTAGTGATGACTTGTCTGTGGTACAGTTGAACTTTTTGGATGGCTCACCAATGTGCCATGGTACACTGGTTGGAAAACAGAGTTACAGGGAGCTGGCATGGTTATTAACTAAAACATTTCAGAGCAGACCTGATTTTAGAAAAAAAATACGTATCCTTCATTCCGTAGTGTGCTTGTACATTTGACATAACTCGACAGAAAGACACTCTACAGAATAGGTGTCAAACTCTGGCCCGCGGGCCAAATTTGGCCCGTAGTGTAATTATATTTGGCCCGCGAGGCTATACCAAATGACTACTAGAGCTAGCCTGCCGGTATTATACAGCGCATTCATTCATCGCTAATACTACAAATCCCATAATGCCTTGCTGTTGTTTTGGCGCGTCAATCAGGACAGGTCCCAGAAACGCCCTCTCCTGTGTGACAGAAGTCATAGCGATCTCAAGCTACAACTGTCACTGTCGAACCCCTTCCCAAAAATGGCAAAAAGAAAGGCAGACAACAGGAACTTTCTGGACAGGTGGGAGACAGAATATTTGTTTACATATGTAAAAGACAGACCTGTTTGTCTGATTTGTGGAGTCAACGTGGCTATAACTAAGGAGTATAACATTCGACGACACTATGAAACAAAACACCATGACAAGTACAAGGACCTGGACATGACTCAAAGGAGCCAGAAAGTGGAGGAGATGAAAAGAAGTTTGGTTTCACAACAGAATATGTTCAAAAAAGCCACATCACAAAGTGAGGCTGCTGTAAAGGCTAGTTATATTGTGGCAGCAGAGATCGCAAAATCAGCCCGGCCCTTTAATGAGGGAGAGTTTGTGAAAAAGTGCATGTTGAAAGTTTGTGACATCGTGTGCCCAGAGAAAAAGCAAGCCTTTTCAAACGTGAGCCTGAGCAGAAACACAGTAGCTGATCGCACATGTGATCTTGCCACCAATCTGTATGACCAGCTTTTGGAAAAGGGAAAAGATTTCGTTGCATTCTCCCTTGCTGTGGATGAGAGCAGCGACGCATCTGATACTGCTCAGCTGTCAGTCTTCATTTATTTATTTATTTATTTACTGCACATTTATATACCGCTACTTCCAGCGATCAGCAGCGTTTTGATTCATGTTCGGGGATTGTCAATCAAGACTGGGGGGGGGGGTGGTATGAACAAAGAACTGGGGTCACAGCACACATGGTTAGCGTCTTAGGGGGTGACTTATACATTCTTACGTCTATATATACATATTTACAGAATTTCATCCGTGGAGTGGACTCAAATATGTGTGTTACGGAGGAGCTATTGGGATTCAAATCAATGCATGGCACAACCACAGGAAAGGAAATTTTTGAGGAGGTTTCCAAATGCGTAACTGAAATAAAGCTGCCGTGGGATAAACTCGTGGGATTAACGACAGATGGTGCGCCAGCGATGTGCGGTAAAACAAGTGGACTGGTGGGCAGGGTCCGGGAGAAGATGCAGGAAGAGAACTGTGCAGGTGAACTAACTGTTTTTATCACTGCATCATACATCAGGAATCATTGTGTGGCAAAGCCCTAAAGATGGAACATGTTATGACCACAGTAACACAAGTAGTTAACTTTATAAGAGCCAAAGGTCTGAATCACCGCCAGTTTAAGTCTTTTCTGGAGGAGTGTGGTTCGGAATACGCAGACGTGCCGTATCACACAGAGGTGAGATGGTTAAGCCGAGGAAAAGTACTGAATAGATGTTTTGAGCTGCATGAGGAAATATGTCAGTTTCTGGAAAGCAAAGGGAAGGACACAGCAGAGCTTCGGGAGAAAAAGTTTCTGTGTGAGCTGGCCTTTCTGTGTGACATCTCGAGCCATCTCGATGCGCTGAACCTGCAGCTTCAGGGGTGGGGGCGCATCATCACAGACATGTACGCTGCAGTGAGGGCTTTTAAAACTAAACTGTGCCTGTGGGAGAATCAGATGCTGCAAGGAAACCTTGGCCATTTTCCCTGCTGCCAAACTATGAAAACGCAGTTCTTTACCAACTTGTTCCCATGCGCACAGTTTGCTGAAAAACTCAGTGTACTTGGCGCTGAGTTTAGCCGGCGATTTGCCGACTTTGATGTCCAGAAATGTAGGTTTGAACTGCTCAGTAATCCCTTTGCAGTTAATGTGGAAAACGCACCAACCAACCTCCAAATGGAGCTAATTGAACTCCAGTGTAATGACACGCTGAAGTCAAAGTATGATGCTGTGGGCGCCGCCCAGTTTCCACAGTTCATCCCTGACACAATGCCTCCGCTCCGCACCCAAGCTGCTCAGATGCTCTCCATGTTCGGCAGCACTTATCTATGTGAGCAACTTTTCTCCTCGATGAAGATGACCAAAACATCTCACAGGAGACGTCTGACTGATGAACACCTTCGCTCGATACTGAGGATTTCCTCAGCTCAAAGCCTGAGCCCAGACATTGATGAACTATCATCCAAGAAGAGATGCCAGGTATCTGGCTTGGGCACATCAGATTAGATCAGTGTGCAGCAAACTGAGCAATAATTAACGTTTTCTTTATGCACTTTTTCTTGCTACTCCAAGACATGGGCTTGAATGGTTGATTAATTTTATTATTGTTATTTTATTTTAAAAATTATTATTTATTATTATTTAAATCTTATTTAATAAATGAATGTCATTGATGTTTTTTTTTATTTGAAATTGGTTTTTGCATATCTGAACTATTAAGTTATAAATTGTATAGTAATAAGTGTTGCTTCATATTCAATGTTAAAGCAAATCTTGTTTGGGTCCATATTAAAAGGTTCATTTGTTCAATGCTGGCCCGCGACTTTGTTCAAGTTTTACATTTTGGCCCACTGTGTATTTGAGTTTGACACCCCTGCTCTACAGCAAATGACATGTTAAAAAACATTTTTTTTCAGGCAGCAAAATGAATAAAGGAATGACTACATCACCACGCTCTCCCTTTTTGGCTGCTGAAAACCCTCCAGAAGTTATTCTTTTGAAAGATATTGTTTGCTACTTGTCACTCCTTGAAAGAGGAAGGCCTGAAGATAAGCTTGAATGTATGTACTGCTGGTAATATTATTTTGGCTGTGTCTAGGAAAGAAATTTACTATGAGTTTAGTATCATATAATACTAGTTCACAACTATATATTCTGTTTTTAATTACAACCTACCCATTCAAAGAAAATGTAGATATTGTACAATTGAAGGAAAAATTCTCCAGCTGTAACATAAAAGCAGTCAAACAATTGTTTGGCTACTTTTGTAAAAGCACGCTCTGTTTAGCAGGTGTCCGTATCTGTTTTGGAAAAATAAAGGCAGGGTGCTCTCTACTGGAAGACTTGAGCCATTGCATCAGTATGTTCAGTGTTGAGACCCCTGATGTGTGTAGATTCAGAGATGCTGGGAATTCATTTTGTTTTATACTAGTTTTACTTTCAGTTCCTTCCCTTTTTTATTTTTTTATCATAGACTGCATATTATGATTGCAGGGATGAAAAGCTCTCATTGCACTAATATAAGTAAAGTTAATAGTGGGGAAAGCAATCCATTGATTGTGGTTTTCCTGACTTCATAGTGCGTTCTGATATAGCACTCAGTTGTATATATTTTAGTATTTTCATTTCTTTATTTTATATAAAATAGATTGCTCAGTAAGATTGACTTTGTATGAGAATGAAAAAACAGAAAGATATTTTATAATTGTTACTCTTTGTAGCTTGCTTCGCTCCAATGATAGTGCCTAGGGATATGTATGGAGAGAACTGTTTTGTTTTTCAATCATTTTCAGGATTTTGTCCAATGTTTGAACATTTTTTGGTTTATTGCAGAAATTATTCCATGCATCATTTGATTAAAACACACAAAAATGTTTTTAAATCTCCAAATCAGCTTTACATGCATTCATTCATAGGTTTTATGCATGTAAAGTAGATTTTGTGCTTATTCTTTACACACACAAGATTTTTCATACTGACTGTGCAAACTGCATGCTTATCCTTAATTGTGCCTGTTGTCAAGGATCTGTTTTTTTTGTCTGTCGATTTTTTTTTATAAAATTTAGTTTTAGGAGGACAAGTGCTCATGGCATTGAAGAAGGAGGCTAGAGTTGATGGTGGTTCCTAATTGCCACTGGCAGAAGAGATGACTAGGTGTAAATGGCAGTGGGGCAAAGAGGAAATCCAGAGAGATCCCTAATTACCACTGGCAAAAAAGAAGGCTGGGCGGAAGTGGTGATGAAAGCAGAGAGCAAGAGCCATTGCTGGCAAAAGAGAAGTGGCAATAGCGGTAGTGGATGGAAGTGACAATAGTGGTAACTAATCCCTGCTAGTTGAAAAGAAGGCTTGGTAGATGTGCTGGTAGTGGCAGCAGTGGTGGAGAAGAAAGCCAGTGGGTGCTTTGGTACCCGTGGCCACAGGGCCAGCTCAACCACTAGGCAAACTAGGTGGTTGCCTAGGGCGACAACTTCTGGGGTCGGCAAAAGTGGGCCATTCTAAGCTAAATAATAGATTGTCACAGGGAAAGGGGGTGTAAAGCTTGAGGTTCACCAAGGGCGCCAACACCTTGAACCAACTCTAGGGCTGGCCCTGCATGGCCAAAAGAGAAACCTAGTTGGAAGCAGGAAGGATCAGAAGTGGATTTGACTTCAGAAGGAAGGAAGTGATTGAGGCGAGATAAGAGGGGGAGTGCAGGACATAAGTAAAAGAAGGTAAGGAGGATGAGAGGAGATGGATAAGAAGGGGCTGGAGGGGAGGAGGGGAATAGATGGCAAATCTAGTGCATCCATTGATGTTATACTCAAGCATGCATTACAGATGCAGACTCCCTCGATCTCTCACATGCACATGCAGTAAAATCCACTCTTTCACTTCCCCCTAGCTACCCATCAACTCACTGATGTACAGGCATTCACACTCTTGCACAGACAGCTTTGAACTACATGCCTGGGGACATACTTCTACCCCAGTCTCCATCCAAGCACTCCACCCAGTTGCACTAAGCCATGTATAAGAAAATAGCGTGCACAGGAAAGACCCAACTACATACTGGAAGTTAATCCCCCACCCACTGAAACACACTGCACCAGGTCACTCACTAACCATACAGTTATCTCCCTTGCAAACACAGGCAGACCCATCTACACACTTTTTAATATCCTTCATTCCAACCCCCTACACATAGTCCCCAATGCATCCGAAAGTCAACCATTTCCAAAATGTTTAATTTGTTTATTCAAATCTTATGTAGAGAAATACGCTTTTATATCATGCTTATATCATGAACTTTCAAACTTGTCTTTTTACTTAGGGATGGGCAAATCCTAGATCATAAACATGAACACTTTATTAGTGTTATTGAAGACATAATTACAATGGGAAACCACAAAAATATGATTGAGAAAACCACAGAGAAAATTTATGCTTAATATGTTCAAGGCCATAATTGTATTTTTGTTGGACTGTGTTTTTGCGGTTCTAGATCCCAGTAATGAAATAATGGGCGGAGATGTTGCTCTATTAAGTGCTCACTCTAGTAAGTACAGTTGTGGTCAACATTATTAGCACCCTTGAAGTTCAACCTCTTAATGTCTAATATCTCCTAAAAAAAAGTAGCCAGTGAAATGGCTTTTAACTATATATGCACACATATTTGATGCATAAAAGGATCAAATAAAACAAGACCATTTAAAAAAAGAAATAGTAGGAAATAGTATAAAAACTGGGACATTGCCAGGAACTGATTTTGGCACCCTTATAAACAATTCAAATCAGTTTGAACAGAAGAACCACATTACCATTGCAGTAAAATTAGACACACCTGTGAGCAATTGTCAGTACTCACATTACTTGAATTAACCAATGAATGATGGCTCTAATGTTTAAAATGGCCACATTCACTCCCTGTTCCATTTTCACAATGGTGAAGACAAGAGAGGTGCCTGAGACCATCAGAAACGTCATTATCACCAAACAAGGGGTGCAAGGCCATCTCTAAAGACCTTGGGATTCCTGTGTCTACAGTTTGCAATGTTATTAAGAGATTTTCTGCTCATGGAACTGTCAAGAACCTTCAAGGACACGATGGGAAGAGGAAAATGAATCCAAGAAATCTTCAAAGGTTAGTGAAAATTGTTGAAAAAACACCACGTACAACATTCGAAGAGCTTAAGGCTGACCTGGAGCAATCTGGAGTAGTGGTTTCAACATGCACCATATGCCATGCACTAAACAAAGGACCAATGCAGGGGCAAAAGCCAAGGAGGACCCCACTGCTCAAAGACAGACATAAAAAGACATGCTTGATCTGTGCCCAAACTAACCTTGATAAACCACAGTCCTTCTGGGAAAATGTTATGTGGACAAATGAAACCAAACTTGAACTCTTTGGCAGTGCAGACCAGCAATACATTTACAGGCAAAGAAATGAAGCTTATAAAGAAAAAAACACCCTTCCTGCAGTTAAATATGGTGGAGGTTCCATAATGTTTGTGGGGCTGTTTTGCTGCCTGAGGAACTGGAAGCCTGGAACATATTAAAGGAATCATGAAGTAAGAGGACTACCAAGGTGTTTTGGAGTGAAATGTGCTACCTAGTGTCAGAAAGCTAGGTTTGGGTCGAAGGTCATGGGTCCTCCAGCAGAACAATGACCCAAAACGTGCATCCAAAAGTACAAAAGAATGGTTAAAAAGGAAAAAATGGACTGTTTTAAACTGGCGAGCAATGAGTCCTGATCTCAGTCCAGTCGAGAACCTTGGAAAGAGATGAAATCTGCCATTGGTAAAAGAAATCGTGGAAACATTCATGAGTTGGAACAGATTGCAGTTAAGAGTGGGAGAAACTACCAGCAGACTGATGTACGAAACTTATAGATGGCAACAAGAACTGTTTAGAGGCTGTCATCACTGCCAAGAGTTGTTCAACCAGATATTAGTGAAGAGTGCCATTAATCCTGTCAAGGTCATATTTTCTTTTTTCATAAATTACTATGTCTAAGTTGCACCGACATCTTTTTTTTGTTGTTGTATACCTTTGGACAAACTATTAAAATATTATGATGACATGTTAAGTGCCATCGAGCCGGTGTCGACTCATGGCGACCCTCGGATAGTTGTCCTAAACTGTGTTCGGTCTTCAGTCAGGCATCTCATTGTTGATAGAGTAACACCCATAGCTGCTGTTATTGTATTGATCCATCTCATTGCTGGCCTTCCTCTTTTTTTGTTGACCTTCTACTTTGAAAAGCATAATGTCTTTCTCTAATTATCTCTCTCTATGCATGATGTATCCAGACTTTGAAAGTCGAAGTCTTGTCATCTGAACTTCTAAAGAAAGCTTAGGTTTGATCTCCTCTAGAACTGATTGCTTTGTTCTTCAGGCAGTCCATCTTATACACAATATTCGTTGCCACCACCATAAATTAAAAGCATTGATTTTCTTCCTGTATCTTGTTTACTGTCCAACCTTTGCATCCATATGATGTTACTGAAAATACGATGGCTTGAACAAGTCGAATCTTTGTATGGAGAATCTTGAGAATCTTGTCTAGGTTCTTCATAGCCATTCTGCCAAGAGCAATGCATTGTCAGATTTCTTGACTGCTTGTCAGGTTTTTTTTTATTGATAGCTTATCCAAGTAGATTAAAGTGGTCAACTACTTTGGTTTCTTCTCCATCAATGATGAGCTTATTGATTTTGCCAATTGTCAGGACCTTTGTGTAATTTACATTAAGGTGCAGGCCCATTTTAAGACTATGTTCCTTGATCTTGAGAAACAAATATTTCAGATTATCTTCACTTTCAGCCAGTAATGTGGTATCATCAGCATAGTGAAGGTTGTTGATGAGTTTTCCACCAATCTTCATACCTCAGCTGTCTTCATGCAGTCCTGCTTCTCTGATAATTTGTTCTGCTTATAAATTAAACAGGCAGGGGGAAAGTATGCAGCCTTGTCATACACCTTTGTTGATTTTAAACCATTCTGTTTCTCCTTGTACTGTTCGTACTGTTGCTTAATGATCAATGTAAAGGTTGCGCAAGAGAAGTATTGGGTGTTTTGGTATACACTTGCTTCTTAATCTGGCCCAGAGTTTATCACGGTTTACATAGTCAAAAGCCTAGCTGTAGTCTATAAACTCATATAGATAACCTTTTGGTATTCTTTAGTCTTTTCAAGGATCCATCTCACATCCACGATGATGTCTATCGTTCCTCTCCCTTTCTTGAACCCTGCTTGCACTTCAGGCAGTTCTCATTCCAAGTATAGTTGTAGTCTCTGCTGAATAATCTTGAGTAGAATCTTGCTGGCATATGGGATCAGAGCTATTGTGCGATAATTTTCACATTCAGTAAGATCACTTTTCTTTAATATTGGTATAAACACAGATCTTTGCCAGTCAGTTGGCCATGATGTTGTCTTCCAGATTTCATGACAGACCCTTCTATGTATGGTAACAGCTGCATTCGATTGCTGTAATACTTCAGTGGGAATGCCATTAATGCCCGGTACTTTGTTCTTTGATAAGGCTTTCAGTGCTGCTTCGATTACTTCTTTTATTACCAAAGGTTCCTGATCCATTGGTCCACTTGATCTTTATGGTATGACGACTCTGTATATTCTTTCCAACTTTTCTTGATCTTTTCAGCATCATTCAAATGAATCTTTGAGCATCCTGTAGCATTCCAATTTGAGGCAGGAATTTTTCTTTAACTCTTGTAGATTTAGGAAATCCAATATTATTCTTTCTCTAACAGTTTCTGATTCTATTTCCTTGCATGTGTCGTAATACTTCTCCTTGTCTCATCTTGCTGCTTGTTGGAAATCTGTTGAGTTCTGCAATTGCCTTTCTTTCTCCTCTGGCTTTAGCTTCTCTGCATTTCTGGGCAATTTTCAGAGTTTCTTCGGTCATCCATTTTGGCCGTTTTTACTTTTTCACCATTTTAGAGATTTCTCACACATTTCCAATAAAACCTTCTTGATGTCATCTCATAACTCTTCTGGAGATCTGTTATTTGCATCTAAAGCAGCAAATCGATTTTGCAGGCAGTCTTTACTTTCCGATGGTATATTCTCAAGGTGATATTTTGATATATTCATGAGCTTGTAGACTAGTTGGTGATCTGTACCATAGTCAGCTCCACATTTTGTCTTTGTTAATGTTACGGAGCTTTTACATTGTTGATTTCCACAGATGTAGTCAATTTGATTTTTGTACAATCCATTGGGTGAAGTCCATGTGTACAGTCACACTTGTGTTTCTGGAAGAAGGTGTTTGATATGAATAGATCGTTTTGCAGAATGGTCTTTCAGAATTCTATCAGTCTTTCTCCAGCTTCATTTCTGTTGCCAAGTCCATATTTTCCAATTACTTTGCTTTCTTCTTTGTTGCCAACTTTTGCGTTCCAGTTACCCATGACTATCAGAATATCCTGTTTGCATGTTCTGTAAATTTCAGCTTGTACTTGTTCATAGAACTCATCAACTTCATTTTCTTCTGCAGCTGTTGTTGAGGCATATACCTGAATTATAATTGTGTTGATGGGCATTCCTTGTAGACGAATAGAAATTAAGCATTCACCGATTGCATTGTATTTCATTATAGTTCTTGCAAGTTTCTTCTTGATGATAAAAGCAGCACCATTTCTTCCTTGTCTTTCATTTCCAGCATAGTAGACTATGTAATCATCAGGTGCAAAGTGCCCGATTCTAGTCCATTTCAGTTGGCTGACACACATCAAATCAAGGTGTACACATTCCATTTCATTCTTGACCATCTCCAACTTCCCTTGGTTCTTGCTTCGTATATTCCATGCCCCAATATGTAAGACATCTTTGCAGCTTCCGGCTCTCATTTCATGCGCAGCTACATCAGCAGTCAGATGTCCCGAGAGCTTTGATCCAACCATAATATAAATGCTGGCTTTACTCTGAAAAGTCTTCAGCTCCTCCCCAATAGCCAGTTGAGTGTCTTCCGACCTGGGGGTCTCATCTTCCAGCACTATAGTGCAATTTCTTTTGTTGTGACTATCTATTGGGTTTTCATGGCAAGATACGGAAGTAGATTTCCAGGCCTTTCTTCCAGGCAGCTAATTCTACTGTTCTTGCTGTTGTAGAAATGTGATCCACTGCCGCCAACACTGTTCCATTCTGCTGATGCCCAGATGGGTGGTTTGTTTTGGTCTAGCACCTTAACTGAGACCTGGCCATCTTGGCAGACCCTGCCAGAATTGAGCTACCGATAGCTTAGCTCTCAGCATCGCTGATGCACACAAACCCTCATAGCATGACAAACCAAATGAGGGTGATGACATGCAACTGAAATATTTCCAGTTATTTCTCAAGATATTGTATGCAAAATACCTAAAATGCAAGGGTGCCAATAATGTTGACCACAACTGTAGCTGTGACAAATATTAAAGGAAAAGTTGCCAAACTGAACACTTTGCTTCATTATTTTACTTCATTTCATTTCATATATTTATACTGTCATACGCCCCCCAGCCCTCTGCCTAGGGGTCAGAGGGTTGGGGCTGCCATGATGTCCTTTATGCAGAAAATGACTA
This sequence comes from Ichthyophis bannanicus, assembly GCA_033557465.1. Lineage (NCBI taxonomy): Eukaryota > Metazoa > Chordata > Amphibia > Gymnophiona > Ichthyophiidae > Ichthyophis > Ichthyophis bannanicus. The sequence continues at coordinate 513,638,597 of CM066031.1, read as the reverse complement.
TAGCTTTTACTCCCGCTATGCCTTATGGGAATGGTAGTTTTTAGTCCTCTGATAAAAGGATAGCCGTGAGTCGAGTGTTAGGCAAAAATTGACAAGAAAATGTATTCCCCTTCCTTAGTGCAGAACAAACAGTACTCTTCACAGGAGCTTTGCTTGAAGGTTATTTACAGAAACAAAATAGCTGTATTTTCATACTCCTGGCTTCCAAAATGTGCAAAGTATTTTTCTCTATAACAAAGTAGTAAATCAAAACAGCTTCTTCTTTTTCCTCAAAGAAGAAGATTCCTTTCCTCTGCTTTATCTCAGCTTATTCACCCAAATCTTTAGCGAAGAGATTTCATGTCGTCTGCGAGACAGCGTACAATCCATTGGAATTTCTTCTGAGTCAGCAGAATTAAATTCCCATTGCATCTCCTCCCCCTCAGGGCTTACTGAGCTTTGTTTCAAACTGTTACTGCTAGGCCGGGAATAACCTCTCTCTAAGAACTGTGGCGTTTCCCCTGGGTACAGTTCTAGATGGTGAGGTCTTGTAAGGTTTGTGGCTGTGGGGATTCTTCCCTGGCTCTCCCCTAGTTCTCTCCAGCTGCTAGGCAATGCTTTATACCTTTCTGCATTCAATTCCTGCCTAAAGAACTGCTCTAGCTCTTTAGTACAAGCTGAGCCTCTTGACTTCCCTGGTTTAGTGTTAGGTTCCCACCCGTATAGAACTTGAGACCTTTCCTCCGGCAGTGAGATCTGAAGGGCTCCCAACTCTTTCCGTCTAGGCAGGTTCCTAGTAACTGGCTGTGCCTTCTCTCCTTCTGCTCGGTTAGCCTCACTTCCCGAACTACAACCAGGTTCTTCACAGAGTCTCCAACCTTCTGAAGTCTCTGAGCCTCTCCACCTCTCTGAAGCTCTCCGTGTGCCAGCCTCTCCTTCTTGGCCACTGCTTCCTTCTTTGCCACTCCTTCCACCTCTTTGCTCTCTGCCAGGCCTTCTGCTTCCCTCCTTCTCTGCCTCCTTCTCCCCCCTTTCTGGGACTACTGAGCAGCCTTTATATTTCTCCTCTCTGAAGCTTGGCTCGGCTTTTTTAAGCAGGTGAGAGTAATCAAACTCCAAGCTTGCTGCTACGTCAGAGCTTGGGTGTGTCAGCTCAACTGCTCCCTCTCTCTGCTTGCTTCTCTTGTGCAGACCCTGAGCTGTGTGTGTTGGCTGACTATCATTTTTAAAGGTAAAATCCACCTTTCTTTCTACTTCCATAGGTTCTGCCTGTGCTTCTGTATTACAATACCAATCTATTGTTATACTTTTAAGAGTTTCACAGATTAAACATTCAGTTTTAATTATACATACAGCATTTCATATAAAGCAATTATTCAGCAAAATGCTAGAATATATAAATAAGCGAGCTGAATTTATTCATAATTCGCTGGTACACCACATCTAGGGCTCTCCCTCATTCCATCTTTCTGTTTGCCCTGTCAAAGAAATTAATTAGATTTATCTGACAAGATCTACCTCTAGTGAAACTGTGCTGCCTTGAATCGTACAGTCCATTGGACTCTATAAACCTCATTGTTCTCTTTTTTAGCAGTGTTTCCATTAATGTACTCGCCACAGAGGTCAAACTAACCAGCCTGTAGCTTCCAGCCTCATCCTTACTTCTGCTTTTGTGTAAAGGGACCATATGTATTTATTTATTTGGTTCTTCTATAGCGCCCTTTCCAGAGATCAAGGGCGGTTTACATTTAACACAACATATTACAAAGAACAGAGTTTGAACTATTTACATGGATCCATAGGTAAATTTAACATGAAGCGAATGCGTTATATACATCGTTGTCTGAACTGACGACTAGTAACTATTTACAATTTCCTGTTTGTGTGTATTTCTGAGTTTAGATTTGAATAGGGATTATTGATTGAAGGGGTACAGAGGGTTGGGTGATGATCATAAGGTAAGGTGAGGTAGGTGTTTGTGAGGTTGGGTTATCATTGATGTTACCATAATGTTCAGTAAAGAGGTATGTTTTGATTTCTTTTCTGAATAAATGTAGGTCTTTGGTCGCACAGATTGACAATGACAGTGAGTTCCAGAGACTAGGAGAAGGCTCTGGAGCTGGTAGACTGTTTTGTCTTGCGTATGGAGGTTGGTGTTACGAATGAGTGTTTTGCATTTTGCCTAAGAGATCTGGAGTCTGGTTGGGTTTGTATGAGAGTAGATAGGTATGAAGGAGCTATGTTGTTGATCAATTTGAATGTTATTAGCAGCTTGTATTTTATTCGGCTCCCTTCTGGGAGCCAATGAAGGTCGTATAAGATCGGGGTTATGTGTTCAGTCAATTGGGTCTTGTATACTATTCTTGCTGTTACGTTTTGTGCTCTTTAGAGGATTGTTAAGGTTTTGACTGGTAGGCTGTGTAACAGGCTATTGCAGTAGTCTACGTGGGGCGTAATGAGACTGTGGACTACTGACCTGAAATCTTGAGGATGAAGTAGGGGTCTTAGGTGTTGGATAGTTTTTAGCTTGAAGTAGATGGTTCTAACTGTTTGTTTTAGATGGGGCATCATGCTGAGGGATTGATCTTATATTATTCCGAGGTATTTTACCTCCTGCTTAACTGGGAGAGTCACGTCGTTAATTGTGATTGTTTGGGGGGGGGGGGATTTTTGATTTCTTGAAACGAATAGGGTTTTCTGTTTTTTGAGGTTTATATTCTGATTGTTGGTGATCAACCAGGATTGCATTTCTTTGATGCATTCTGAGAGTATGTTGTAGTTAATGTTGTTTATGTCTATTAGGAGGGACAACATAATGTCATCTGCATAAATGTATTGTGGCCTTCTTCAGTCCTCTGGAACCACTCCTGACTCTAAAGAGCCTTGAAAAGGTCAAACTGTAGAGCCACTAGAACGTCCCTAAGTTTCTTCAGTACTCTCAGATGTATCCCATCCAGCCTCATAGCTTTGTCTACTTTTAGGTTTGCTAGCTGCTCAGGAACAAAGTTTTCTGAAAATCATTCAAGATCCCCCCTGACTTCTGTTCCTATTTATGGGTGTTTTCTGAGTTCCTTCTCCTGGTCCTTCATCTGTAAACACAGAACAAAAATGTAGAAAGGGACTTGAATGGGGGCTGGTTCTCACAGATAAAAGTTGAAAGTGTAAGAACAGCTCTGAATGTTCTGTCAGTATTACAAGGGGGTACCCTGCTTGCACTTCAGGTAGTTCTTGTTCTAGGTATGGCTGTAGTCTCTTTTGAATAATCTTCTGAAAGCGAAGATGATCTGAAACATTTGCTTCTCACAATCAAAGAACATAGTCTCAAAATGGGCCTGCACCTTAATGTAAAGAAGACAAAGATCATGACAACTGGCATAATCAACAGGTTCATCGTTGAAGGAGAAGAAATTGAAATTGTGAACAACTTTAACCTACTTGGATCAACTATCAATAAAGAAGCAACAAGCAGTCAAGAAATCAGACGACGCATTGCTCTTGGCAGAATGGCTATGAAAGACCTAGATAAGATTCTCAAGAGCAGAGATGTGTCTCTCCATACAAAGATTCGACTTGTTCAAGCCATGGTATTTTCAATAACATCATATGGATGTGAAAGCTGGACAGTGAAAAAGACAGACAGGAAGAAAATTGATGCCTTTGAATTATGGTGCTGGCGGCGAATACTGTGTATACCATGGACTGCCCGAAGAACAAACCAGTCGGTACTAGAGGAGATCAAACCTAAGCTTTCTTTAGAAGCTCAGATGACAAGACTTCGGCTTTCATACTTCGGACACATCATGCGAAGAGAGAGATCATTAGAGAAAGACATCATGCTTGGCAAGATAGAAGGTCAACGCAAAAGAGGAAGGCCAGCAATGAGATGGATCGCTACAATAACAGCAGCTACGGGTACCAGTCTGTCGTCAATGAGCCGCCTGACTGAAGACCGAACACAATTTAGGATAGCTATCCAGAGGGTCGCCATGAGTCGACTCCGACTCGACGGCACTTAACAACAACAACATTTATGAATAAGAGAGAGACGGTTGAGGCAGAATGTTTTTGTTTTCAGAATGCTTGTCATGACTAGAAGTTGTCAATATGTCTGTGCCCAGCTTGACCTGAAGCATGCAATGTTTAGCTTGACCTATAATATGTAGATAAACAAAAAGTAAAGCAAAAGCATGACACAGCGTGATAAGATAAAACTGTACAATGTGGCAGTTTTTTCCTAATAAAAAAGTGCTGCGATGAAGCTAAGGGAGGAGTTACAGGAGACTGCTCAGGTTTGCTCCTCTTAAAGCTTTAAGCAGACCTTGTTATAGTATAATTCTGTGTTTGTTTCCAATCATTTTTTTCTAACTTGCTTTGGAATCCGGAGATAAGAAGGCCAAGGGCTGAGGAACAAAAAATATTTGTTAAAGAATTCCACTTTATCCTGATCAGCTTCTACATATTCGTTCCCTTCACACTTGAGTCTAATAATACAGGTCTTGCACTTCTTCCTCTCACTAACATTCGTATCTTTGCTTTCCTGACTACTTTACTAGCTTCTCTTAGCTTTTCCAAATATTGGTGTTTGTCGTCCTCTTGTAGTTTATGGAAGCCACCCTCTTTTTCATCATCTTTTCATCTACTTCTTTTGAGAACCATAGTGGCCTCCTTTTTCCTTTTACATTTATTTACTTTCCTAACAAAAAGGTGGTTTGGCCTTAAAATATCTCCTTTCAGTTTTGCCCATTGCTTTTCTACATCCTCCAGCTGTTTCTGTCTTGCTAATGACTCCCTCAGGTATTGTTCCATCTTGGAAAGTTAGTTTCTCCAGGAACAAGCAGGAAGTCATTCCTCACATATGGGTGACATTGTGGCCGACAGAGCCCTTGTGGAAGCATCTCCCTAGCTTTCAAAGAAAGCCTTTGGGAGATGCCACCACACATGCGTGGTCCCTTTCCCGCCCCAGGGTGCCATCTTGCTCAGTTTCCCTTTTTCCGTAGAGCCCTTCAGACATTCATATTGTCTCCCCGGAAAAAGTTATTATTTTCTAGTGCAATATTACATTTTCTGGCAGGTGCCGGTTCTCGTTCCCGCTCCTAGAGTACCGCAGCTCTGGCAGCAGAACTCGAGAATTTATTTATCTCCATGAACAAGCAGGAATGTAGTCTTCACATATAGGGTAATGTCGGTACCTACGGAGCCGGCACGGGAATGCTCCCCAGCATCCAATAGGAAAGCTTTTGGGAGCATCCCACTGTGCCCGCGTAGCTGCCTTCCCGCCTTTCCCACTCTCCCTCCTCAGTTCTTTGTTTTCCATGGAGCCGACAAGAAGCAATTCTTGTCACTGCAGTAAATTTGCCCTTTCTTATTTTTTTGTGGTCGCGTCTGCCTTCCTGTCGATGCTGGTATTGACTCCCATTGGTACTTTCTTTCTTCTTTCTTTAAAAAAAAAAATCTTCTGTGAGGGAAAGAATTTATTCTTCGTTCAGACGCATCGATGCCATCTTAGGCATAGGCCTCCTCTTTTGTCACAGATAAAATTGAAAAACCATCCAGTAGTTTTAAGAAGTGTTCCAAATGTGGCAGTACCATTTCAGCCACAGACACCCATGATAGGTGTCTAAAATGTTTACGCCCGGATCATCAACTGTCCGAATGTCCTCTTTGTAGGAAGATGACAAAGAGAGGCCTATAGAACCGAGCTGCAAAGCTGGGCACCCTCTTTGCCTCTGATGCAGTATCTTTAGCATCAATGTCATCGAGAACTTCATCTTCCTCCCAAGGATCTCAGGTATCGAAACCTAGGTCTTCTTCGAAGGCTGGCCGGCCCTCCAAGGGTAGATATGTTTCTAAGCATCGAGATGCCTCGTGCGTTGCCCTGGAGGGAGACACACCAGCCAAACAACCCCAGAGGGAGGACCTTCCCTCCAAAGCCTTAGTGGGGTCCCAGGATGCTCCCGAGGCCTCCACCTCCAGAGAGCTCTTTGTACCATGCTCAGGGATCGTGGCTTGCAATTCTGGTACCAATACCCAAGCATCGGCAAGCTCCATGGATCAACATGTCCTGGTTATTGAGTGGAGCTTAGTGGCCTTATTGGCGGCCTCCATACCAGTAATGCCTTTACAGTTGATCCCTCAGGCATCGGTACTGACTCCGGTGCTGACACAACCTGCATCAACTTTTTTGCTGCTTACCACGCTACTGCCCAATCCGGACCTCGAATCTGGTTCCGGTACAGCAAGCTTCAGCTACTGATCGATACTTTGAGTCTTTGGACTCCGAATCATCGGATAATGAATCGGCCGATACCCAGGACACGAGAACTCTCCCGGAAGACCCATCTCCGTCTCCACAATGTCACATGTCCCTTCTGGAGGACATGTCTTTCCAAGACTTTATTCGCGATGTTGCTTGGGGTCTGTCCATAACGGTGACTTGGGAGAAAGAGCCTAGGGCTGAAGAACTTGAACTTCCTCAGTATCCTACAGCTCTGAAGGAAGCTGTTACTCTCCCTATTCATCGCATACTTCACGGCCTTATGCTTCGTATGTGGGAGACATCCCTTACCATCTCTCTTCATACACGACGACTCCATACCATGTACCGTGTACTGGGGTGTCCCGGTTTTCAAAAGACGCAATTGCCGCACCATTCCATGGTGGTAGAACTGGCAATGCATCGAATAAAGAGTGCTAATAGACATTCCTCGAACCCTCCAGCAAGGGAATTGAGAACCCTCGATGCCTTTGGTTGACGTTGTTTTCAGGCCTCCATGTTTTTCGGCCAGAATTAGTTCCTATATACTCTATATGGGTATGTTCCTTAGAGAGGTGGCTAGGGATTTGGAGTTAATGGCTCGTCTTCTCCCTGATGACAAGAGAGCAGATTATCTCACCCTTGTAAAGCATACTCAAAATGTTTCAAAGTTTAACCGCAATTTTTGACTGTTTTGAGTGCATCAGTAGAACTTCATCTATCTGCATCGGTGCATGCAGGATTGCTTGGCTCCAAGCATCGGATCTTGAACAATGGGTTCAAGATAAGCTGGGTAATATCCCTTGCTTTGGTGAAAACCTTTTTGGCAAGGATTGGCAGGACAAGACCCCTCGTTTAGAATCTGAGAACACCACTCTTAATAGACTATCTAGATCTACTGCCAACCAAGCTAGGAAAAAAGCAGTGAAGAAAGCTTTTTTCATAAATAAGAAGTACTATCCTTCTTACACCCCTGCTGTACAGTGTCAACACCATGCTCCTCAGAAGGGGCAGCAGCCATCAAAACAGAAAAAGAAGGCTCAGACTCCTATGTCACAACCAACTCAGCAGACCCAGCTTCCTCAGGGTCTTTGATTCCTTTCTGGAGAACATAACTGGCCTCTGGAGATTCCAGAACCCATCCACATTCCCGGCAGACTTTGTCACTTTGCCCACAGGTGGCATCTTATCACATCAGAGCAGTGGACACTGTCCATAGTACAGGAAGGGTACAAGCTTCATCTATGAAATCTACCCACCCGGACTCCTCCAAGAGAGTTCCGCTCTCAGCCCCCTCTCACTGCTCTGTTGTAGCAAGAGGTCACCTCCCTTCTCTTTCAGGGCACAATAGAGAAGGTTTCACCATCCCAGCAGGGAATGGGCTTTTATTCTCCATACTTCCTCATTCCAAAGAAAACAGGAGAGTACAGCACCATTCTGGACCTCAGAGAACTGAACAAATACCTACTATGGGAGAAATTCAAAATGATCTCTCTAGGCACCCTTCTCCCTTATCTCCAGAGTAAGGATTGGCTCTGTTCTCTAGACCTAAAGGAGGCATATACTCACATAGTTATTCATGCACAGCACAGAAAGTTCCTGTGCTTCTTGTTTCAAGGGAGACATTATCAATACAGAGTCCTGCCTTTTGGTCTTGCCTCTGCCCCAAGAGTTTTCACAAAGTGCATGGTGGTAGTAGCCGCATTCCTATGGACTCTTGGGATATTCATCATTCCTTACTTAGATGATTGGCTCATAGGAGCAAACACCTTTCTAGTGGCCAGTCTTTCCCTCTCGCACATCATGCAAGTGCTGCAACACTTGGGATTTGTAATAAATCTTCCGAAATCCCAACTTGTTCCCTCTCAAACTCTAGTGTTCATAGGGGCTCTCTTAGGCTCTCAACAATCAAAGGCATTTCTGCCTCAACCCCGCTGCACTCGACTCAGTCAGTTAGCATCTCAGGCATGCCTGAAGAACTTCCTCACTACTTGAGAACTGCTACAACTTCTGGGTCATATGGAATCAACGGTGTATGTTGTTCCATATGCTTGTCTACATATGCGCACAGCTTCTCAGTGGCCTCGGGGTCACCTGGGAGACAAAATAATGGTCTCTACCCACCTAATCTTGTCTCTCCAGTGGTGGCAATCCCAGAAAATCTCCTGGTAGGGTCACCTTTTCAGATGCCAGCACATCAATGTATCCTGACGACGGATGCATCCAAACCGGGCTGGGGAGCTCATATGGACAATCTCTCCACTCAGGGGCTTTGGTCTCATCAGGAGTCACAACTCCACATAAATCTACTGGAACTCAGAGCCATTCACAATGCTCTCAAAGTGTTCCAGGACTATCTTCGATTCCGCACAGTTCTAGTCCAGACGGACAATCAAGTAGCCATGTTATACTTGAACAAGCAGGGCGGAACAGGCTCTTGGACCCTCTGCAGTGAAGCCCTGCATCTGTGGTCTTTTGCCATAAACATCATATTCACCTATTTGCAGTGTATCTTCCAGGCAAACACAATGTCTTGGCGGACAAACTGAGTTGAGTCTTTCTACTCCACGAGTGGTCTCTCCATGCAGACAAGGCCACTCACATTTTTCAGATCTGGGGAACCCCAGAGATAGACCTGTTCGCAACTCCTCAGAATGCCAAGCTTCCTCGCTTCTGCTCCAGGACTCCTGCACCGGACAGCCAGCAAGTAGAAGCCTTTCACCTCCACTGGAGTCAAGGCTTCCTATATGCCTTCCCTCCTATTCCCCTCATTCTCAAGACACTTTTCAAACTGCAGAGGGACAGGGGCTACATGATACTCATGATACTCATAGCCCCACACTGGCCACATCTGTCTCGGGATCAATCTGTAGATCTGGGGTCTGCTCCAGATCTCCTCTCTCAGGAGGAGGGGACACTGCTTCATCCCACTCTGCAGTCACTCCATCTTACAGCATGGCTGCTGAAGGCATAGCCTTCCAAGATATTAACCTCTCTCACAACAGGATAAGAATATCCTTTTAGCTTCTAGGAAGCCTTCCATCAGGCGCTCCTATGCCTTCAAGTGGCATAGATTTTCTCGCTGGTATTCGCAGAGGGCACTTAACCCCTTCTCAGCTCCGGTGAATGCATTACTTCTCCACCTGTCATCTTCTGGACTCAAAACCAATTCGGTAAGAGTACACCTAAGTGCAATTGCGGCCTCTCACATGTCCTTAGATGGTCAACCCATCTCTTCTCAGCCGCTTGTAGCCGCTTCATGAGAGGTCTTCTATTAACCAAACCTCCCATTAAGCCCCCTCCAGTGACATGGGATCTTAATGTTCTTTTAGGACAGCTTCTCAAGCTGCCCTTTGAACCTCTAGCCACTACCTCTCTGAAGTTTCTCACATGGAAGGTCACCTTCCTTATTGCCCTCACTTCAGCAAGATGCATTAGTGAGCTCAAAGCTTTGGTGGCTGATCCTCCTTATACACGATTCCACCATGATACGTGAGGACTCATCTTCACTTTATGCCGAAGGTGGTCTCGCCATTTTATTTCAACCAGTCAGTCTACTTTCTCTAGACCTCATTCTTCTAGGGCAGAGACAAACCTTCACACTCTGGATTGCAAATGTGCCTTGGCTTTTTATCTCCAGAGAACTCAAGAGCACAGAAAAGCTTCACAACTTTTCATCGCCTTTGACTCGAGTCACCTGGATTGCCAGTATCCAAGTGAACTCTCTCCAGGTGGATAGCAGATTGCATCTCCTTTGCTTATGAAAGTGCAGGACTCTCTCTCGAGGGTCACGTCACTGCACATAATGTTCGGGCCATGGCTACCTCTATGACAGGAGTGGCCTAGTGGTTGGGGCAAGTTACCTCAGGCTGGGAGATCGGTGGTTCGCAATCCCACTAGAGGACAGCAACCTTGGGCCAGAAGGACTGGGGTTTCTAATCCCACAGGTGCTCCTTGTGGTCTTGGGCAAGCCACTTAACCCTCCATTGCCCATGTTCCCTGTAAAAGAGTTATCGCCAAGTTATAATGCCCTGTTCAATGTAATTTAAGTTTTTTCAATGTAAACCGCCTTGATATCATGAAAGGTGGTATATAAGAAATGTTAAATAAATAAAAAATGGCAAATCTATGCTCTGTAGCGATTAATGAGATATGCAAAGCATCAACTTGGTCTTCTGTCCACACTTTTGCTGCTCACTATTGCCAGGATAAGGACTCCTGCCGGGATGCCTTGTTTGGCCAAGCTGTTCTCCAGCATCTCTTTCAGACCTAGAGCAAGTCCTACCCTCTGTCCTGGGTTTCGATACCAGTCATCCTTGGAGGATACATGACCTAGTTAGTTATGCCTGTGATCCATAGCTCACTCTGAGGTCATCTCTCTGGCATCTCTGAGCTAGGGAGTCCCATATGTGAAGACTACATTTCTGCTTGTTTCTGGAGATAGCGTAGTTACTTACCTGTAACAGTTGATCTCCGGGAACAGCAGGAATTTAGTCTTCACAACCCACCCTCCTCCCCTAGGAGTTGTAGGTCTTCTTCTCTTCTCCTTCTCTCCTTTTATCTCAGCTACAGATTCAACTGAGGAAGGAGAGCAGGAAAGGTGAGAAGGCAGCTACGCAGGCACAGTGGAATGTTCCCAAAAGCTTTCCTATTGGATGCTGGGGAGCGTTCCCGCGTGGGCTCCGTCGGTACCGATGTTACCCTATATGTGAAGACTAAATTCCTGCTATTCCCGGAGATCACCTGTTACAGGCGAGTAGCAATGCTTTTTTCCTTTTTCTCATTTTAGCGCTTTTGCGCCTTTTTCAACTGCTGGCTGCAGCGAGGGTCTTCGACCTTGCAGGGGTCCTTTTTGCCCTAATGGCCATTGATTTAAAAAATTGTGATCGGTGCTCTAAAAACATGTCTCTCACCGACACTCACGACTGTCTCCGGTGTCTGGGCACCGATCATGACCCAGGGCAATGCTCCTTGTGCAAAAAGATGTCCACTAAGGCTATCCAGAGTTGCCGGCAGAAGCAGGACGACATCTTCCACAAGGCAGACTCGACCCCAGTATCCCCCCAGTAGCCTCATGCTCAAAGGCCCTGCAACTCTCGGAGTTGCCTAAAGTTCCCGTGGGATGAGCCAACAGGCATTCTGACCAAGGGTCCCTGGAGCGTGAGCGCAAGAAGAAGGCGGCCCCATGGACATCATCTGGGGAGATAGACAATTGTGAGAAATCTTGCACGCGGTCCCTCAGCACCCAGCGACCATCTGAGGAGTCGGAGCGGCCAAGGATACCGAGACCTCCAGAAATGACGTCCGGTCTCCTAAGGGTCATCCCGGTGAGGACCTCCTTGACACTTGACCTGCTATCCCTGGCGTCAGTGTTGCAGGCTCCCACTCCTGAGTGGGAGACCCGAATGCTTATCCTAGAACACAGTGTTTCTGCGTTCATTGTTGCCCAGTAGGGGCAGATGCCCAGCCCTGCTGTTGTGTATCCCTAGACTTCAGGGACCTTGACTGCAAGGATTCCCCATGCCGCCGCAGTGATCCCCGAGAACCAGACACCTTGTGAGGATCCTCGGCGAGTCTCTGTCTCCATCCTGTTCCTCAGGTGCGAGCTCATCCCAGGTGAGCGCATCTGGCTCTGGCCAAGCACTGGCCTTGGGTTCCCGTCGAGGGTCGTTGACCCACCTTGAGCTGCCCGATCTCGTCCTCCATGGACTACTTGGAATGGGAGTTCAATGGCGAGACATCCCCGGAGTCTCGGGCTCACAGAGACTTTCCTTCGGACCCATCCCTGCCAACCCATAGGCAGCGGTCCCCACCCAAGGACCTTCAGTGAGTTTGTCTGGGATATGGTGCGGGCCCTCGCCATCACCACTGAGTTGGAGGAAGACCTTTGAATGGAGGAACTCGATATCCAATACAGGACACTGTTGAAGGAAACCTCATAGTTCCTGTTCCCTTCATCCTTAGTCGGCTCCTTCTCCACATGTGGGAGATGCCGGCATCAGTCCCGATCATCAGCCAATGCCTGGATTCCATGTACTGAGTCCAGTGGGGACCAGGGTTTCGGAAGGTGCAGCTCCCTCACACCTCCATGATAGCTGAGTCAGCCATGCGTAAGCAGAAGAGTCCAAAGACACACTCCTCAGTCCCCCTGGGCAGGGAGTCCTCAATGCCCTCGGGCGTAAATGCTACCAGGTCTCCATGCTAGCCTGCCGCATACAAGTATACCAACTATACATTAGCATGTTACTCTAAGACCTTACCAAGGAACTGAGGATTCGCGGCTGGCCTCTATGGAGACCACCTCCGACGCTTCCAGACACTGGCGAAATCCATTGTTGAGTGCTCCAAATATCTATCCTGAGCAACCTATGACTGCTTTGCATCCTCTGCAAGGTGGTGGTCGCCAGCATCGGCACCCACTGACAGGCATGGCTCCAGTCCTCTGACCCAGAGCAGTGGATCCAGGAGAAGCTCCTCGACATTCTGTGTCTCAGGGATAAGCTTTTTGCAAGCCCATGGAGGAGAAAGTGGCTGAAATCAAGACTGAGTAGGTCACCCGCACTCGACTCTGGAGGAAGACTTCTAGAAAAGAAACCGCAGAGGAAGAAGCCCTTCTTCCCACAGGAAGGGCCAACCCCATCCGGGGTACCCCTCCTGTACCCGGCTACTCAGACTCCACGGCAGAGCAGTCAGGTAAGAACATAAGATATGCCATACTAGGTCAGACCAAGATCCATCAAGCCCAGTATCCTGTTTCCAGCTGTGGCCAATCTAGGTCATAAGTACCTAGCAGTCTCCCCAAAAGACAAATGTTCCTCAATGCTTGTATTGGATCAAGCAGTGATATCCTGGGTCCCTTTTAATAATGGTTTATGGATCTTTCCTCCAGGAACTTGTCCAGACATTTTTTAAACCCAGCTACACTAACAGCTTTTACTACATTACCTCTTTACCTTCTTGCCGATTGGATATCAACTGATCATGTGATTTTCTCCGGTTTTTTAAACTTCCGCTTCAAGGGGGACAGGTAGAACGCAATTTGTTTTGAGAAAGAACCGAGAAAAACGGAGGTTCGAAACCATACAACGTTGGGTTACTATCAGAGTGATATGCGTCTACAATCATCTATATATTCCTTTTTGTGCCTTGGATATAATTTACCTATGGCTAGCTCGGAGAGCTTTTGATGCAGCGCGCCATATGTTGGAAGCCGATTTTTGGCTTTCTTGACCATTGCAAAACGAGGCAACAAGGACACTTATAGATAAGTACTGTGTTTCATACAGTTTTTTTTGGTTGGTATTGAGGGTGGTGAGTCCCTCCATCCTATATTAGGGTGGTATCCCTTTATTTATAAAAAGAAAAAAACGGAACATTGCACTATAAGAAGGGGATAGGTTTTTTCCTACCTTCCTGGTGTACGTTCCAACAAAAATATGTTAAGCTCTTTTCCTCTATTTCTAATGGTTTAAATTATGGAAAATTGATAGGTTTTAGGCTTGCTTTACTACATTATCCGGCAACAAATTTCAGAGTTTGATTACACGTTGAGTGAAAAAATATTTTCTCTTAATAGTCTTAAATAGGTTGCCCTGTAACTTCATTGCATGTGCCCAAGTCTTTTTATATTCTGATGATGGAAACAATCGATCTACATTTACCATTTCCACTCCATTCATTAATTTGTAGACCTCTATCATATCTCCCCTCAGCCGTCTCTTTTCCAGGCTGAAGAGCCTTAACATTTTTAGCCTGTCTTCATAGGAGTATCCTTCCATCCCCTTTACCATTTTTGGTGGCTCTTCTCTGTACCTTTTCTAATAACGCTATATCCTTTTTAAGATACGGCGACTAGAATTGCACACAATATTCAAGGTGTGGTCGCATCATGGAATGATACAGAGTCATTATGATATCCTTTGTTTTATTTTCCATTCCTTTCCTTATGATACCTAGCATTCTATTTGCTCTCTTGGCCGCCATTGCACACTGGGCGGAGGGTTTTAACATGTTATCCACGATGACGCCTAAATCTTTTTCCTGGGTGGTGAGTCCCAATGTGGAACCTTGCATCGTGTAACCATAGTTTAGGTTGTTCAATGGTTACTTGCTAGGGGCCATGTAAGCCCAAGGGCCCAAAGGCCCAGATACTGACCCTGGCCCAGCCTGTGTCAAGGTTTTGACGCCACCGGCATAACCTCTCGACTGCTGGATGACCAGCTACCAACAAGTGGATGGCTGTACATTTCACCCACAAGTGAAATTCCATCACTACCGACTAATGGGTTCTCCAGGTGGTCAAGGAGTGTATCCTTCTTCACCTAGACCAGCTGCCTCCCTGATACTTCCCCAGGGAACCTCAACAGCGTCCCCTGTACCAGGTCCTGCTAATCCAAAAACTCACAGTCCTCCTCTGGGACAGGGCGGTGGAGCCCGTACTGCTCCACCTAAAAGGAAAGGGGTTTTACTCCAGGTTCTTTCTAGTCCCGAAAAGAACAGGAGGGTTCAGACCCATCCTGGACCTGCGGAACCTGAACAGATTCCTGGTGCGAGAGAAGTTAAAGATGCTTTCCCTTGGAACACTGCTGCCCTACCTCCAGCAGGGTGATTGACTATGCTCCTTGGATCTAAAGAATGCTTACACTCACATCCTTATCCATCCCAGTCATGGGCAGTACCTAAAGTTCATGGTCAGTGGCGATCACTACTAGTGCAGGGTATTTCCCTTTGGTCTCACCTCCGCGCCACGGGTCTTCACCAAATGCCTTGCAGTGGTAGCGGCTCATCTTCATTTCCAAGGAGCCTTCATCTATCTTTACCTTGGCGACTGGCTCATAAAAGGGGTCACTGCCTTGGAAGCCCTGCAGGCCACAGGCTGCACCATCCAGATTCTGAAGCATCTGGGATTCGTGGTAAGCCACCCAAAATCCAACCTCACCCCAATGCAATCCCTGGAGTTTATAGGGGCTTGCTTGGACACACTCCGGACCAAGGCTTTCCTCCCTTAGGACACGGTGGACTGCCTCACAACCTTAGCAGCCGAGGTGCAGAGTTGTCGCACAATATTGGCTTGGTCAATGCTTTGTTTCCTGGGCCACATGGCTTCCACGGCCAATGTCATGCCCAATGCCCATCTCCACATGTGGGTGGTGCAGTGGTGTCTTCACTCCCGGTGGGCCCAGGCTCGGGACTGGCTCTGGGACACCATCTCGGTGTTTCCTCCACTGACCAAGTCTTTAATCTGGTGGCAGGATGCAAAGCACCTGCTTTGGGGCATGCTCCTCCAGGCCCCGAACCCCCAGAGGATCGTAACAATGGATGCCTCCTTCTTGGGCTGAGGAGCCTATTGCGAGGAGCTGTGCACCCAGGGAGCCTGGTCTCTCAAGAAGAGCCGGCAGCAGAGCAATCTGCTGGAGCTCCGAGCCGTCTTCCTGGCACTGAAAGCCTTCCACCACCAACTGCAACACCAGGCGGTGCTTGTGCAGATGGACAACCAAGTCACCATGTTCTCTCTGAACAAACAGGATGGCACAGGCTTTTAAAGCCTCTGTCAGGAAGCAGTGGCTCTTTGCTCTTACACAATAAGCTGGGGCATCCTCCTCAAAGCAGCTTACCTCCCGGGCAAGGACAATGCCTTGGCGGACAGGTTGAGCAGAATCCTCCAGCCTCACGAGTGGTGCTTAGGCCCTGAGACGGCACAGCGGCTATTACGGCTCTGGGGCACCCCAAACCTAGACCTCTTTGCCAGCCATCCAACGCTTAGCTCCCCCAGTTTGGCGGGCCTCACCCACACCCGGCTCGGGTGGCTCTGGATGCCTTCCTCCTCTTGTGGACAACGGGACTGCTATATGCCTTCCCACCCATGCCACTGCTAGCATGGACCCTCTACAAATTCCAGCGGGAGAAGGCTTTGGTGATCCTCGTGGCCCTGAGGTGGTCCAGGCAGCCATAGTTCCCCCTTGCTGCTCCATCTCTTGATGCAATCCCCGGTTCCTTTTGGGAATTCCCTGGGACTCCTGATGCAAGAGGAGGGCTCTCTCCTCCTTCCCAATCTGGGAGCCTTGTCCCTCACAGCCTCGTTGTTGAATGGGTCGCTTTAGCACCCTTCATCTTCCCAGGGAGGTTGAAGAAATCCTCCTGGCCTCTCATAAGGACTCTATGAGACGAGCTTAGGCCTTCAAGTGGCATAGGTTTGCAGTGTGGTACACGGAGCAACGCATAAACCCATTCTCCTGCCTGGTAAACCCGGTGTTGCAATACTTGCTCCATCCCTCGCAATCCGGCCTAAAGTCTAATTCTGTCAGGGTGCACCTGAGCGTGATCTTGACGAACTATTACCCCATCGAGGGCGAACCCCTCTTGGGGAAACCCCACTTCTCCAGTTTCATGCAGGGCTTGCTTCTCTTTAGGCCCCCTATCTGTCCACCACCGACAGAGTGGGATCTCAAGGTGGTCCTCACGCAGCTAACCAAGCCGCCCTTCGAGCCCCTGGCTACCTGCTCCCTTCAGTACTTACCTTGAAAGGTCACCTTCTTGGTGGCTCTCTCTGCCCACAGAGTCAGCAAGCTCCATGCACTGATGGCTGAAGCACCATACATCAGGTTTTTCAAGAACAGGGTGGAGCTCCGTACCCAACCAAAGTCCTTTCGAAGGTAGTCTCGGGCTTCCACCTCAACCAGGAAGTGGTGCTGCCCACCGTCTTTCCCCGGCCTCACACCAATCCAGCGTCGGCTGTTCTCCACACTCTGGCCTGCAAAAGGGCCCTCCAGAACATTTATACCAAAAGGATATAAACAGGATGGAGTCAGTGCAACGGGTGGCTACTAAAATGGTCAGCAAGCTTCATCATAAGGCATAGGGGGACAGACTTAAAGTTCTGAATATGTATGCTTGGAGGAAAGACAGGAGAAGGGAGATATGATAGAGATGTTTAAATACCTCCATGGTATAAATTCTCTGGAGGAGAGCCTCTTTCCAGGGCCTGTACCAAGTCATAATTGCACCCTGTGCTATTTTCACATCTGGCATGCCCCGCACCATCTGTGTTGCCCTGCCGCCGCCGCCACTTTTTTATTTTTTCAGAGACAGAGGCAGCGGCAGCAGCAGTGAGGCAGACCCATATTTGTAGGCAGGTCGGGTCCCTCCTTTCCTTCTCTGTAGGTCGTGTCAGAGGATAGAGGGACCAGGTCAGCCATTCAAACACTGAATTTCAAATACCCACGTTTGAATGGCTGGCCTGCTCCCTTCCTCCTCTGACGCGGCGTACATCAGAGAAAGGAAGGAGGGAACCAACCTGCCTACAAATGTGGGTCTGCCTCACTGCTGCCACCACCACCTCCGAGAAAACAAAAAAGCGGCAGTGGTGGCAGGGCAACGCGCGGAGGGGGTTGTGAGCGGGCCGGGGCCAGCAGCTCGATATGCACCCCTAATCCTTTTGCACCTTGTATGGCTGCACTGCTCACACTGGGCTAGGTACAGTGCTGTCTCTTTCAATTGAAGGAATGCTCTGCAACAAGGGGGCATAGGATGAAGAAGAAAGGAAATAGACTTGGGCATAATATGTGGAAATATTTCTTTATGGAAAGAATGGTAGATGCATGGAATAGTCTCCCAGTGGAGGTGGTAGAAATAAGGACTGTATCTGAATTCAAGATAGCTTGGGACAAAAACAGAAGATCCCGAAAGGGAAAAAAATGGGCTTTAGTAGTTGGTAGACTGGATTGGCTGTATGGTCATTATTTGCCATCATGTTTCTATGTTCCTAAGAAATGGCATGCTGTGCTGCATCCTCCTGCTAAGCCAATGAGTCCCCATCTTGCTCAGACCAAATTACCATAAATGTTGTAAACTTTCCAACAAGTCCAGTATAGTCAAGTGTCCTGCAAAGCAGAAAATAAAGTAAAACTATTCTCCTCTGTAGCATTTTTTTAGTTGTTCTACTGTCATCTCAGTAGAGGGCTCCTTCGGCATAAGACTGTTTGCGAATGGATGGTCATAAGGAAAGTATAGAAATAAAAATTTCCAAACATCTTAAGCTTCAGAAAAACAGATTCTTGCCTTTCCATGGAATCTTTAGCTTCACAGGATACAGCAAGGTTTGTTGGATTCCATGTGAATAGAAATGTTGGTTCACTTCCCTGAACTGTGAATACTTCCTGTCGACCTCCGGGCTGAAGTCTTGAAAATTCCAGACTTTGTGTCCTTTACAGTATATGGAAGTGGGCCTGCTTTCTTGGCCAATGCAAGAATGGTTTCTTTGTGGTGAAAATTCATAATTTTAGACAGTATTCGGCACAATCTTCCTCGTGGAGGATGGGGTTTCATTGGTACTCTGAGCTCTTTCCACTACTAGGATGGCTGGAGTAGAGTCAGATTGAAATAACTCTTTAAAGAGTCTCTCCATAAAGGGCCTTATTGGACTTCTTTCTAGGCCCTCTAGCACTCATATTATCCTAAAGTTGGATCTTGTAGTTTGTCCAGCTTTTGGAACATTATCTTCAGGAACAGAATGCATGACACATCTTCTTGACTCATCAAAAGTAACGCATCTTCTGTGTCTGAGATTCACTATTATGTCATTTCGACTTCACCCGCAACTTGCTTCAGTGCCTCACACACTTCACCAAGGTCAGGCTATATCTTGCTCAACTTTTTACTGAGCTCTGTTCTGCCTTGCTGAAAATCATAGTCAGTATGATTTCTGTATCATGAGTAGTATGTGAGGGCTGAGTCCATGAAGGAGACTCTCCCACTGTCTGACGCCGGTGAGCCCATGCCTGAGCCCTGCTGTGTGCCATCAGTACTACAGAGCCCTGCCCAAACACCAAACAAGAATCTCCATCTCCACAACACATAGCTAACTACCTCAAAAACAAATTGAACAACAAGGGAACTACACTAACCAATGCCATACCACCACCACCCATCAACCTCAAGCCTCATGCATGGCACACCTTTCACCAATTCATACTAGACCACCTGGAGAACATCATCACTAACATAAATACCACAACCTCCCCATTGCCCAATGAGCTGGATCAAAATAGCTCGCACAGAAATCACACCCACACTGTTAAGGATCACTCAGCTATCCCTCACACAGGGATTCATACTGCCCATCCTCAAGCAAGCCTCCATCTGCCCAATACTCAAAAATTACAACCTAGTCCAAACTCTACCGAGCTCCTACCGCCCTATCTCCGGCCTCCCTTTCCTTATAGAGGTCATCGAGAAGGTGGTACTGTAGTAGCTGATAAGAATGCAATAAATAATACCCGGAGTCAGGCAAAGATCCAAGCCAATTTATTTGTGCACAGGCTCAGATTGCAGTAGCATTCAAAATGGTCTGAGCACAGAGCTCAGAAAAATGACAGTTTATATACTTTTCTTCTCCAGTCTAATACAGGCAAAACTCCTCATTGGCCACAGTGGCCCACTTACTTTCATCCAATAGACATCTCTGACTGGGCCTAGGACTCGCTCCCCCTGCTTGGGTCTTACTAGCCACGGGTCAGCAACTAGACATAACACTAAACATAATACTTCTACTACAGTATATTTTGCTACTTCTGCAAGGTCAGTTAGCTTGCATAGATAGTGGAAGGCATATCAGAAGCATTCTTATCAAAAGCAAAACAAAGCAAGGCTAAACAAAGCAAGGCTTAGAAGTGTTTCTAATAGCTACCGGTGATTTCTGTAATATTCCAGGCACATTTCTCTAGCCCTGGCTCAAAATACTAAACAATCAAAACGCTAGACAAAATATTCTTACACTGTTCAGCTTCTCTACTATATTTTCATCCTAATTACAAGGTCAGTGCACATCTAGCAAAGATACAGTGGCGCGGCATTCTACTGAAACAGACATCTGGCTAATCTAAACAATAAACAGTAAGAAAGTTTTAATTCTCTTATCTCCAGGAGAGCAGAACATGTTATCAAACTAGAATAGAACGGTATTTCTTTCTAACAGCTAGCTAACAGCATACTGTAATTTTCCAAAATCAGCAATAACATTCTAAAGCAGGGGAAAGGGGCTTTAGGCCTAGCTTCAGGCCTAGCTCTGCTACATACTAGGCCATCGCCTATCACATTCCCTCCTTTTGATTATTCTCACCTGCAAGTGAGAAAGGGTGAGAATCAAATCACACATATAGTATGCCATACTAGGGTGGAGGGATCATTTTGTGGTATAGGGTAGTAGCCCTACATTGCTAGGATTCGTGTAGCTGCCTTACGTTAAGTTTAATATACGTAAGCATAAGGGGAGGAAACATGGGATACATAATCAAACAGCCACAATCAATAATACATTTGATACAAGTGTCTTTGTCAAACCATATAGCATGCCTAGTGTATAAGCGGAGGGGCAGGAGACATAGGAGGAACAAATGACATATATACTGTTCATCATAGCAATTTTATTTATTTATTTTTATTTAAACAGTTTTGTATACCACCTTCTCCTTCAATCAAAGTGGTCACAACACAATTGGGGGATACATTTAACACAAGGGGATATGAGACACATACACTAATACTTACAGGGAACATGGGCAATGGAGGGTTAAGTGGCTTGCCCAAGACCACAAGGAGCACCTGTGAGACTAGAAACCCCAGTCCTTCCGGCCCAAGGTTGCTGTCCTCTAGTGGGATTTGAACCACCGACCTTCCGGCCTGAAGTACCTTACCCCAACCACTAGGCCACTCCTGACCCACAAAAATAAGAACCATTCCTATTAATAGCAGCACCTGTATCAGAGGTCGGTAGCAGTACATGTCAAAAAGGTAGGTAGCACATGTATGAAAATTAGCAACACATGTACTAAAGTCCAAAAAATCTGGGTTCGGAGAGCTGGCAAGAAGCAATCAAAAGGGCTCCATTCTCATTTTTCCATCGCAGTTCCCATAACAGGAGAGGAAAGATTCTGGCGGGGGTTGAAACAAGTCCGGGTATTCCCTGTTGTGCAAATACTAGGTTTGCAGGCTGCACAGGGAGGTAGGGCAAGAGTCAATTCAAAGCACCCCAAGGCTGACGCCAGAACGAAGCAATAATAAGAATCCATAAAGAGCATAGTCTCTGGAAAAATGGTGGAACTGTCGGCTTCCACAACAGGTAGCAGACGTAGAGTTGATTGTAGGTCCTCACGCTTCTGCTGGACGTCAACCGACTACCAGCTTTGTGGCAGGAGTAGGGCTGTAGATGTCAAAGTATCACAGTCTTGTAGGATGTCTCAGTCTCCAACATAGTCCCTCAGTAGAGCATAGTTTCTCAGGATAGTGGTAGCCGTCGTAGAGTGAGCCGCAATGGAGTTTCAGGATCATTTATGGAAGTCCACGACCAAGTTCAGAAGCGGCTGCTGGAATGCAAAACTGGAGGACGTCTGTTCCCTTGACGTCCAGGAGCAGGTTGGTAAAGTTCTTACGATGACGGATCTTTTCCTCGCAGTGTGAGTCGCAACGGTGATGCAGGATTAGCGATCCAGGTCCAGGGGCAACTCTCGGGAACTGCTGCTGGTTTTACACGACTGTGGCGATTCCAGGAGCTGATTTCTACCACTTTAACTGCTGTTGGGGTTGATAACAAGACGACATATGGCCCTTTCCAATACGGCGCCAGCGGTGTCTTCTTCTACTCTGTCACCAACACCGAGGCTCCAGGCTTGAAAGGATGCAGGGGCTTGGATGGGCTGGTCTCGTACTCACGCATGAAGACCCTGCAAAACAGAACTTAAAACCAATAGTGCTTATCTAGTAATTTCAGATCCTATCTGTCACACATCTCCTTTTACTCTCTATACAATAGGCTACAGAATCTCAGAATCTCAAAAGGGGAAACTCCTAAAGACTTAGCAGGGGCTAAGTATATCCTATGAAGGGCTATAGGAAGAACCTGGGGCCACTTCAGGTAAACCTCTGGGCAGTTTGGACAACTTGAGTACACAATGTCCATTACTTCTAAGCAATCATGGTCAGGAGGGCCTGGACCGACGGGCAATTAGGGTGGCTGGGTTTAGAGTTTGGCTGAGACTTAATTGTAATCGAGAATTTTCACATAGCATACTTTGATATTTCAGCATTCGGGCATTAGTGAGCCAATGGCTTCCTTTATGTTCCATCAGGGTTAAAACAGAGTGTGGTACAGTGACTTGAAGATTTTGTCCTAAGGTGAGCTTGTCAGCTTCGCTCACTAAGAGGGCTGTGGCTGCTACAGCTCTCAGGCAAGGTGGCCAGCCTTTGGCAACAGGATCCAATTGTTTCGACAGGTAGGCCACAGGTCGCTGCCAAGACCCAAGAGGCTGGGTCAAGACTCCCAATGTGTTTCCACTTGATTCATGGACATACAGACGAAATGGTTTCTGCACATCCGGCAGGCCCAAAGCTGGGGATGACATCAATGCTGTTTTCAAAGATTTGAATGCTTTATCTTGTTCTGAGCCCCATTCCAGGGGAGATCGTTCCATCCCCTGTGTGACTTGGTACAAGGGTTTTGCCATGAGCGCAAAATTTGGTATCCATATGCGGCAATAGCCTGCAGCTCCCAAGAAAGCTCGCACCTGTTTTCTGGTGGTGGGGGTTGGGATGCGGCATACTGCTTCCTTTCGCTCGAGTCCTAATTTCTGGGTTCCTTTGGACAGATGGAACCCTAAGTATTTCACTTCTGTCTGGCACAGCTGCGCCTTGGCTCTGGAAGCCTTGTAGCCAGCTTCATTCAAATGGTGCAAGAGGTCACTAGTAGCTTGTATACAATCAGATTTGTTGTTGGTGGCTATGAGCAAATCATCTACATATTGGAGCAAAATTCTTTTTCCCGGAGTTACAGAGTAGCTTGACAGATCGTGACTGAGGGCTGCACTGAAGATAGTGGGTGAGTTCTTGAATCCTTGTGGTAATCGAGTCCAAGTGAGTTGCCCTCGTCGTCCTGTGGTAGGGTTTTCCCATTCAAATGCAAACAAAAGCTGACTGGCCTCTGTCAGGCGTATACAGGAAAAAAAAAAGCATCTTTTAAGTCCAAAACAGTAAAGTGAGTGGCTTCTGCTGGAATCAGTCCCAGGAGGGTGTAAGGATTTGGTACTACTGGATGTATGGTTTCAACTGCACTGTTCAGTCGACGTAGATCCTGCACTAGGCTGTAGTCACCTGTCCCAGGCTTCTTGATTGGGAGAAGGGGGGTGTTCCAGGGTGATTGGCATTCTCTAAGAAGTCCATACTGCAATAATTTCTTCAGGTGGCGATGAATGCCTTCAATTGCTGGTCTCGGGAGGGGATACTGACGCACATGCACTGGTTCTGCTCCCGGTTTCAAGGTAACAAGTACAGGAGCTATATTCTTCGCTAGGCCAGGTGGATTATTCTCTGCCCATACTCCAGGTGGAGCTGCAATGCTGGTAAGTATACAGGAACTTGCTGTTTTGGTTGCAGGTAAATAGAACCGCCATTCTTCTTCTCGGGGAACAGTCAGCACTATCAATCCAGCTCCTTCGATTAGGAAAACTTCCTCCACATTCAACTAAAGTATCAGCAAGAAGAACTGCTCTCTTCTCCATCTTACATTCACTTTCTCTGTCACATTATCTCCACAATTCACAGACATTCTAAACAACTTAATCGTGCTGTATTCATGCCCGCAAATCCATCCCGTTTCTGCAAGTTCTGTTTTATATCTCCCTGGGACTGACTTGACAAAAACTGCATTTATCATGCGCAAATTCTCCTGGGCTGCTGGATTGCATGGGGCATATAGTGAGGGCTGCCTACGCTATTTGGATTCCACTTGGGGTTAACAAACTGATGGGTCTGAATTAGGTCAATCAAATCCTAAGGCTTCTCAGTGTAGGAGGCATAATGCAGTAAATCAGTAAATCGGGGGCGGTGGAACTGAGGGAGATGGCCTCTAAAAATGACTGATTAAAGGATTTAACCAAGAACGGGGACAAGCTGCATCTCTCCCTGTGCTCTAAACATAATGGATGTGTGTGTGCTCATTCTAAATAAGAATAATTGAGCTAAAGTTCTTATAAGATAAAACTAATATTTTGCAACATGTTATAACAA
The DNA here is from genome assembly GCA_033557465.1 of Ichthyophis bannanicus. Taxonomy (NCBI): domain Eukaryota; kingdom Metazoa; phylum Chordata; class Amphibia; order Gymnophiona; family Ichthyophiidae; genus Ichthyophis; species Ichthyophis bannanicus. The sequence continues at coordinate 513,614,311 of CM066031.1, read as the reverse complement.
CAATCCTAACAGAAAGAACTATAGTTCATAACATGATGACTACATAGCTGTTACGTATAACTGGAATAAAATTACTTGGCAAAAAACTAACTGCCAGCCGTAATCAGCTTGGCTTTACAAAAGAAATTACTTTCAATTTTACAGTTTTTAGGAAGCAGATATTCAAAAAGACATTCATTCTGGATACATTTTCCATAAAGCGGGTGGACATCTAGAATACACATACACATTTTCCTTCCTAGTTTATTTTATTAACAATAAGCATGTCTTCTATGAGGCGCTTGCCGCAGTGTATCAGGAACTAAAACTCATACACGATTAACCCCTCATTCACTCAGGATTCAAAGCACTTTCAAGTTGCAATCTAGTACCGCTGGCTCAAATGCTGCAGAGTCCTGTCAGTGTTCGTAACCTCAGCTTCGTAGGGCAAAGGGAAAATACAAGCATCCTTTCCTATTGAAACCTGAGCCCTACAAGATTTCTGCTCACTTGATCTGCACAAGAATTCGAGTAGGAACGTAACCCTTTCCAGGCTAAGCCTAATACTATCGAGATCCACAATCCTGACTAAACATTCTTATTAAATGATATATAATACATGACCATAGCAGAAGGCACATCACTATTACAAAATATTGAATAAAAACAGGTATAATTCCCTAAAATAAGCACCCATTAGCCCAGCAGCAGAACGTTGAAAACATGCCTTCATAGGGTTAAAACATTCCTCTGCACAAACACGCCTCTTGTCAGTTTCACGCTGCGCTGCAAGACAGCTGAATGAGAGAGACAGCTTCTTGATTTTACAGTGACGCTATGGGCTTGGCGTCCTCTTAACTATACTTTTACTATTTCATATGCGGTAAAGTGTCACAAATTACCCAACGGAATATAATCCTACCCTTATACTAGAAGGGAAACTCGTGGTTTCAACAGATAACAAAGCAAAGACAAACTCCCAACGCTTCCTCCTTTTCACAAGCACTCTTCACACAGACAAACATGCTAGCATTTTCCAAATTCCGAATTCCCGGGCTGACTGACAAACCAGAATTACCAAAACCGAAAGGGCTGATGGGTTCGCCCCGCGCACTACTTGCAGGGGTACTAGGATCGCCCGTGGAAGTTGATCAGACTTCCTTTACCTGTTACTGTACCAGAGATGTCTCGAGACTTTCCCAGAGCTATCTGACTAAGAACCAGAAAAATCAATACTCACCGGATCCGGTAGCTAATGCGCTGCGCAACCAATCCCTCCTTGGGTTGAATCCTGGACTCCCCTCGGGTTCGAGGTGTTGGCCAGCCAGAAACAGCAGCCTGCGGAGGCAAGGAGGAGTCTCCTCCGATACAAAAGGACCAGGGGCGCCAGAGACCCTCCTGCGGTCAGTCAGGCTCGGCTCTAGCCGGACCAAACCTGTGAGGCGAGATGTCGGGGCATATTCACTTGCATACCATCCCCCACTCGCACATTCCCGGCCAACGCACCAGGAATATGTAGTAGCTGATAAGAATGCAATAAATAATACCCGGAGTCAGGCAAAGATCCAAGCCAATTTATTTGTGCACAGGCTCAGATTGCAGTAGCATTCAAAATGGTCTGAGCACAGAGCTCAGAAAAATGACAGTTTATATACTTTTCTTTTCCAGTCTAATATAGGCAAAACTCCTCATTGGCCACAGTGGTCCACTTACTCTCATCCAATAGACATCTCTGACCGGGCCCAGGACTTGCTCCCCCTGCTTGGGTCTTACTAGCCACGGGTCAGCAACTAGACATAACACTAAACATAATACTTCTACTACAGTATATTTTGCTACTTCTGCAAGGTCAGTTAGCTTGCATAGATAGTGGAAGGCATATCAGAAGCATTCTTATCAAAAGCAAAACAAAGCAAGGCTAAACAAAGCAAGGCTTAGAAGTGTTTCTAATAGCTACCGGTGATTTCTGTAATATTCCAGGCACATTTCTCTAGCCCTGGCTCAAAATACTAAACAATCAAAACGCTAGACAAAATATTCTTACACTGTTCAGCTTCTCTACTATATTTTCATCCTAATTACAAGGTCAGTGCACATCTAGCAAAGATACAATGGCGCGGCATTCTACTGAAACAGACATCTGGCTAATCTAAACAATAAACAGTAAGAAAGTTTTAATTCTCTTATCTCCAGGAGAGCAGAACATGTTATCAAACTAGAATAGAACGGTATTTCTTTCTAACAGCTAGCTAACAGCATACTGTAATTTTCCAAAGTCAGCAATAACATTCTAAAGCAGGGGAAAGGGGCTTTAGGCCTAGCTCTGCTACATACTAGGCCATCGCCTATCACAGTACAACTAGTTTCAGGACTATGTCAATGCCCATGTATCTCTCGCCATACAGCAACACGACTTCAGACTCAATCATGGGGCCAAAACGTTACTAACAGCACTCATGGACAGACTAACCCAAGGCATCTAGCAACACCATCAAGGCTTCACAATCATCTTCCTCAAAATTAATGCGGCATTTGACTCTCTACCTGCGAGGCATTACTACACCGCCTATTCTATGACACAACAATCAAATGGTTCAAATCCTACCTAACTGAAAGACAGCAGGTGTGATCAGTTGGGCCACATCTGCACTATTCGATTTGCAACAAGATATTCCACAAGGATCTGCAGTGTTCTCTCTCCTGTCCAAGCTATTCTTACAAACCCCTCTGTATGATCATACAAATCCTTTACCACTTCTACTTTATTTATTTAACAGGTTTATTATATTTTTTTATGTACCGCTTTATCATTTCAGTCAAAGCGGTTTACACTATAACTTAAACCAGGGGTCACCAACCTGCGGCCCGCGGGCCGCGAGGTCCCTTCGTGCGGCCCGCGAGGCTCTAGCCGGTGCGGCTCGCCAAGGATGCTGCTACAAGTACCGGCAAACTCACCGACTCCTTCTTCTGCAGCCGCGGCTCCCTGCCTCTTAGGGAACTGCGGCTGTGCTTGTAAAATCATCGCGGAGCCCTTCCTGTCTTGACGGGCTCTGTGCAGCATTGTCCCGCCTCCAAAGGAAGTGGTAAACAACTTCCTTTAGAGGCGGGACAATGCTGCACGGAGCCCGTCAAGACAGGAAGGGCTCCGCGATGATTTTACAAGCACAGCCGCGGTTCCCTAAGAGGCAGGGAGCCGCGGCTGCAGAAGAAGGGAGGGAGCTGACATGGAATAATTTTCAAAGCAGAAGTACAGGTATGAGCATTGTTTTTTTTCGCGGGGGCGGGGGCGGGGAGAAGGGGGGTGCGGCCCGCGAGTCTACCGGTAGTCGGCTGTGCGGCCCGCGGCCCTCTGGAGGTTGGTGACACCTGACTTAAACGTTAAAGAGACATAGATAACTTGGATTTTTCTGAGGCAATGGCGGGTTAAGTGACTTGAACAGGGCCACAAGGAGTGCTAGTGGGAATCAAACCCTGGTCTCTTTGTTCCCAAGCCAGTGCTCTAACCTTTAGGCTACTCTTCCACTCCACTATGCAGATGACATAATGATATACATCTCATTTAATACACTTAAACCTGACTACTCCCCTCTGACCAACTGCTTTCACTGCAATTCAGCTTTGAAAAAAAAATAGCAAAAAAGGACAAAATGGATTACGGAAGAAACTCTGAATCACAACCTGTCTGTACACCTCCAAAAAACTGAAGTCCTACATATCTCCAAGGATATGAGCTTCACACCATCCGCACACATAAATAACAATTTATTTATTTAGCCAGTTTTGTATACTACCTTATCCTTCAATCAAAGTGGTTAACACAGATTGTAGGGATACATTTAAAAGGAAAGGGGGTCAGACATACAAACATACAGACTATCTACATTTAGTTCTCATCTGAGTGTGGTTGTCGGTGGGTCGATTGCAGTGGAAACCAATGCTTGGCAAATTATGTTACTTGGCCGTAGGACTCCGTGAACATGAGGGTCTTGAGAGACTTGCGGAAGTCCTTGGTGTCATTTAGGGCCCTTAGTTCCTCAGGGAGGGCATTCCATAGGGCAGGAGCTGACAGTGAGGGAGCCCTTTTAGATGTGGCTTGTTTTGTTTTATGATATCCTGCTGGCATGCTGAGTCTGTTACCATTGTTGGACCTCCTAGGTCTGCTAGTTACTTCCCGGATTATTAAATCCTGGAGCACATCTGCTGAACAGCGGTGGATGACTTTGAATATGTTCAGGATTGACTTGTATTTCGCCCTTGCAATTATTGGGAGCCAATGTAGTTGTCGTTGTATGGGTGTGATGTGTTCCGACTTTGCAGTGGTCGTGATGATGCGTGCTGCAGTATTCTGGACCAGTTGTAGTGGGTGGATAGTCTGTTTTGGAAGTCCTTGATACAGTGAGTTTCCATAGTCCAGAAATGTGTAATGGGTCTGCGTGTTATTGGTCACTCCAGGCCAGGAAATCCCGAACCCTTCATCTGCGGTGTGCTGTTCCGGCTGGCTGGAATCCAGGGGAATAAACACACAGACCACACAGAAGGACAGTATGCAAGTTTATTCCAAAGGGTGGAGGGATTGTCAGTACTTTTATACATTCTTAGAAACATAGTCATACGACATCCACCCATCTTCTGGGGGCCCACTATAGTTTATCAGTAACTAATGCAAAAACAAGTCATCCTTGAGTAGAACAATCAGTTTAGCTTACACAGCACATTCCTTTTTCCAACCCACCAGAGTGTACAAAGGGCACACACATAGGATTCTGATTTCTATAAGATTCTAATTTCTCTTGTGCAGGCCTCTTGTATATGCACTTAAACTAAGCATTATTATTACAAGGGACATATATATAGGATTCTGATTTCCCTAACAATCCCCCCTTTGGGCCTGCATAGGCCCACTATAAGAACAGCCTAACAATCTACTACAAAATAACTAAACAGACATTATTAATGGAACATCTGTATGCGGCAGCTCAGGTACATCAGCCACCATAAAAGCAGGAGTATAGGAATACATAAAGGTAGTAGAGCTTTGTAGGGCCTTGCGACAACAGCCAAGAATAAATGAATATACAACAAAAAAGAACAAGAATTATAAAACCGCTCAATAGGGCAATAAGCAGCCCTTTGAGACCACCCCAAAGAAAAATACATCAGAGAGTAATCATGAGAAACTTCCCTGTAGTTGAAGAACAGTATAGAGCAGTATTAGACAGGCTAAAAGCAGAAACAATAAAACAATCTGTAGCATTAAAACTAGAGACAGTTTACAATGAACAAGGGACCTAGTCATATCCCAAAGAGAGGCGAGTAACACCAATGTTATACAAGAAAGTAGAAAAAGAAACATGGGGCTGGGTGCAGTTTAAATTGTCAAGTACAGTAAACTTCTACATTTCACACAGATTAGAAGGTACAGTAATGAGACATGTTGAGAGAAAAGCTTCAATTTGTAGCGAGCTGCGCACACAAAAAAGTAAGACAGTCTGGGCAAGTAGTATTGCCGTATTAACAGTTCCCGAAATGGACTGAAGGAGGCACCACATGAGTGGTAGGAGGAGTCAACACAGTCTTGTGCGTGATGGTCAGGAGGCTGGAACCGAAGATGTAAGTGGAGACGATACACGCTTGATTCTTGACGCATGAATCCACGAAGGGGAGGGGTCACACAGGATGGCTGACCATGTGATAACGATCACTGTAGTTTGGAGGTCCGTAGAGCGGGTCTAAGGTACCGTGCTTATGAGGTGCTTTGACCTATCACCAACCTTGAAGGGATATATTGGTTCGGTACCTCTAGGCCGAAAGCTGCCTTTCTTCAGGAGTCTTCTCCTCTCCTCTCCAGTTGCTAGGGCCTTGGCTGCCCCCGGCGCCAGCTACTTCTCATCCTGGTCCTGAAGCCTGATCTGTATATGGAGAATGTTTCCAGCAAGGGTAATGGCTTCAGGATCTTTTAGCCGCCACCTTCACTGCAATCGATGTTATCAGAAGAACTTGGAACGGTCCCATACTGGAAAAGGGGCTTGTACTATGTGCTGGTGGTATGTCTTTACCAAAATCCAGTCTCCAGATTGAAAGAAAAGAGCTGAGTCATCCAGTAGAAAGGACTGGACCTGCTGAGCATACCTGTGGAGGGAAGAGAGTTGCCTCTGCTGCTAGGAAATACAAGAGATCAAATGTGAGGCTCAGGAGTATAAAAGGTAAGCAGTCTTCCATATAACAGTTCAGAGGGAGAAAAAGTTCAGTCTACTCCCTTAGGACAATTTGTTTGGTTGTTTGTTGAACAGAGTCAAAGGCAAGAGAGTTTAATTTCTTTACAAAGTTTTTTAAGGTTTCGGAGGTTCCCCCCTTCGTGGATTGCTGCTTGCATACAACAGCCAATCCTAAGCAACTCAATTTAGCTAATACATTTTTGACAAGATGCCCACACTTCCTCAAATTTTTTCACAATTTTAGAATTATACCAATTTGTAAAAATTTGTGTAAGTAACTTTCCTCCTTTAGTTTCATGTGTCGGGCCAGGACACATAGAGGCAAAAAGGGATAAAAACATCTGAAAAGCACCACGTGGCCAGTGTGGGTCTCCCCAAAGCTCATTAGGATGAAAAGTGCACTCAGCCTATCTCCAAGTATCTATTTCCAATTATTGGGTATATCTCTGGGCTAGATGACTTTCAAAATTGGAGTTAATGCGGATGGCATAATCAAATATTGTTCATTGTCAGTTTTCTTTCTAGGTGGATACATCGGATACATCATTTCACACTTCAATTTACCCCCACCATTTTATAATGTTAATCTGAGTTCTCTTTTCCAACATGAATATTCCATCACACTCCTCTCAACACCACTTTTTTTTCCACTTACATCATTCCATCAAACTACATGCTAGGTCCTTCTGTCTTTTTATACCATACTAGTGTATCCTTATTTGGCAAGGCTGCTAAGAACATCAAACAATTGTTAGAAACTTAGTATTTTTGTAAACAAAGGTATATATAAAATATAAATGTAGATCCTTTTCAATAAGCATAACAATATGAGTAAACAATGCTCATTCTAATTAGCAACTGCCTAAACAAAATATAGATAAAGTCCTTACAATATAGACTAGTGCTTCACGGCATTTTATAACATCAATCCCAATAGGAAGGAGTATGGCTTCTAACAGAACAGCCACATAATCTCTCAGGTGTGACTAAAGTCTATCTTATACCCGGTTCCCGGTGAGAGTGCTGTGGAAACTTAAAAATATTTGAGGACTGATCCTATAATCGCAGTGCCCACAAGGATCTGTGGAGGTTACTCACTAATCATTGTGTTTAAGAGATCCTTTTGAGATGAGAGGCCTAAGAAGGTTCAAGGCATTTGTGGTTGGGCCTCAGGTCGATGTTTCCTCGGGTTCTTCTTGGCCTATTCCCCCCCTTGCCTAGTCATGTCTCTTCAGAGGCATAAATATGCAAGGTTCATGTTCTTCAGGCCTTGTGGGTGGTGTCCTCGAGGAGTCTTAAAGCAGTCAGAATTCCGGTGGCCCAGATCATCACACTCGGAGCAGCACGTCCACTGCCCCCTCCAAGGCTGTAGCCTCACCTTCTCTCTCTCTCTCTCACTCTCGGTTATCTTTTTTATTTGTTTTTTTTTTTTTTTAAACTCTTTAAGTTTACTCAATAGCATACACAAACAAAGACCAAACACATAACATAACCTTATTCACTCAGGATTCAAATCATTTTTTCAAGTTGCAGTCTTTTAATTACTGGCTCAGGATTTGTGCCTTCTGTAGCCCGCGGGAGGGGCTGCCCCCTTTCCCTCTCTCTTCTTTGTTCTCTTTGTTAAGTTTCTAGTTTCGTTTCTGATGCTGTAGGGCGAAGGGATAGCCCTAACCTAATTTTTTTTCTCTAGGACACCATGAATCCTTTCTATCCCAAGAAATACAGCAGATTGTGAATGGCTTCTATCACAACTGATTTCTCCTGCCCCAAATTTAAACATCATCTACATAGTGCCTAGGGAGCAGCCTCAAACATATATCTCAAAGCTACAATACTAAACCATTTGTGTTCATACAAAATTTAGCTCAATATTTTTAACCAAAAGCATAAATATACAAATCAGGGGGTTTCTTTTTGAAATAAGGTTTTCAAAGGAAAGTATCCATTGCTAGGTCTGGACAATCTTATTCAAATTCCTTAAATCCTGCACCAACCAGCAATAAAGGAAAAACAACATTTACTGTAAACAAAACATATATATATATATTTTTTTTCAGTTTGTTGGGAAGGACACAAAGGAGTTAATTATTTGGGAAACTTCTGTATCAGTTCTTTTTTAAACAAGAGACAAATCAAACCTTACAAGTGCTTTCTTAAGAAATTTCGCCCTGCATAATGAACTAGACCCTCGGGGTATTTGGAGCGCACCCCACCCTGGGATTTCTGCACTATTCACATTATACATCTAACTCGCACACAATCAGTCTCAGTTCCCAAGAGAATGTACAAACCACCAAGGTAGATACCAAAGTCCCACTTTTCCTTACCTCAGTCTGTGCACAGAATGTACTGCAGTGCCTGATTTTAATTCACTGTCTGTCACAATCCGATTCACAATAGCTCTAGACACCTAGGATCATTACCAGCTAGTAAAGAGACCTCTCTGCAGAGAAAGAGGTGAGACTGTTGAAATCAACAGGACGCGTCTTCGCACCCCCACTCAGCAGGAGTCACTCCACTGTGGGAAAATCCCAGCGAGCCCCAGCTGTTATTTACACCTTTACCTGTGGCCAATTCACCTTTAGCCAAGCTGGCCAATGAGACTCGGGGAGGGATATTGTGAAGCAGATTAAGAGCTCTTTTAATATTTCATTATTCAGTACATTGCTATAGCAATGGGTGTCTAAATACAGACACACCCTTTTACATATCTCAGTGACAGTTATACCGTTGTTGAGTACAAAAGTAATTTTTTCTATTTAACTTGTCTACTTACAATATGGCAATAAAAAGACAATCTGCAAATAAATAATAATTTACGTTTTAGTATGCCGGTTACCTTTAAGTTTCTATTCTGTCTGCCTGTCTGTAGCCTTTGAACACAAAGAACAGAAAGGGAGGGGGAGGGAGGGGAAGAGCGGAGCAATGGAAGAATAAACAAACACCACTTGTCACTTACAGTCCAGGGACTCTGAATCATCAGTTTTACCTTTGCTAGAGAGGGGGAGGGGGGAGAGGGGTGTCGTATAGGCACAGAGATAAACTAAGCACAGTAAACTTGCTAACAGACTGATTCAGCAGAATCCTGTAACTTACACTGACAATTTATGTAGAATGGCTGTTTTTTAGCTGCAGTTTTAAAACTTATCACAACATATAGCAGAACATACATTCACGCGGATTCTGGAGTGGTCCCCTCACCTTGGGACCCCCCCCATCCTCTAATTAATTCACAACAAATGCACGGCTGGCCAGACACACAAGCACACAGCCTGCACAGCAGCCGCAGATGAGAAAGAGAAAAAAAAAATCTAGCTTTCCCACCGATTCCCGCCCAGGGAACAGGAAAGTCTTAATTACCATTTAATTACCATTTAACCATGCTACCAAAGCAATAGGGACACTCCCAACCAAAGGGAGAATACCAGTTTTAATTTAAACAGTGCTACCAAAGCACAGGGATCCTTGGCCAGCGGGAGAATCCCACTTCTGACACCAAATGTAATGGGTCTGCGTGTTATTGGTCACTCCAGGCCAGGAAATCCCGAACCCTTCATCTGCGGTGTGCTGTTCCGGCTGGCTGGAATCCAGGGGAATAAACACACAGACCACACAGAAGGACAGTATGCAAGTTTATTCCAAAGGGTGGAGGGATTGTCAGTACTTTTATACATTCTTAGAAACATAGTCATACGTCATCCACCCATCTTCTGGGGGCCCACTATAGTTTATCAGTAACTAATGCAAAAACAAGTCATCCTTGAGTAGAACAATCAGTTTAGCTTACACAGCACATTCCTTTTTCCAACCCACCAGAATGTACAAAGGGCACACACATAGGATTCTGATTTCTATAAGATTCTAATTTCTCTTGTGCAGGCCTCTTGTATATGCACTTAAACTAAGCATTATTATTACAAGGGACATATATATAGATTCTGATTTCCCTAACAAAATGGTGTTACGATTGCTTGGCATACTGTGTGGAAGTGGTTTTGGCTGAGGATTGGTTTAAGTCTCCTGATGGTCTGTAGTCGGTGATAGGCTTTAGCTGCAGTTTTGCTCATTTGCGATTGTAGGTTAAGAGCTTTGTCTAGAGTTATGCCCAGGTACCTTACTTCATCCTTTATTGCTGTTGTCTTGCCTGGGGTGAGTTAAATGTGGGATCCCTAGTGACGAACATAGCTTCTGTCTTGTCAAAGTTGACCATCAGGTTATTGTTGGTGAGCCATGTATTCATGTCTTTGAGGTATTTTGTCAGGTGAGAGCAGGTTGACTGGGGCATAGACCATGATATCGTCAGCATAGAGGTGGAAATTTATTTTGTGTTGTTTGATGATGTTGCATATGGTTTGAATGCATATGTTAAAGAGTATGGCTGAAAGTGCCGAGCCTTGTGGTATTCCCTGCATGACGGAGAATTGTGCTGATTTCTTCTTGCCGCATTTGACTTGTTGCATTCGGCTGTTCAGGTAAGAGGAGAACCATCTTAGGGTGTTTGTGCGTATTCCTATCTCCTGTAGGCGCTGTAGTAGTATGGTGTGGGATACTGTGTCGAAGGCTGCTGAGATATCCATGAACACAAGCAGAAATCCATTCTTTATGTTGTCCATTCCCTTTAGGAGATTGTCAAAGAGGGAGGTAAGCAGGGTTTCCACATTGTGATGTGGTTTAAAGTCATGCTGGTGGTTGTCTAGCGGAGCATTCAGATCAATGTAATCTTGCAGTTGTCTTTGAACCTCCTTTTCAATGATTTTTGAGAGGAACGGGAGGCTAGAAATGGGGTGGTAGGATTTTGGATCTGAGTGGTTTAGCGAGGAGCTTTTGAGGATTGGATGTATTGTTGCTTGCTTGAGCATGTGTGGCATGTATCCTTGCTGGAGGGATTCTTTTATGATTTTATGGAGTTGTTGACTCTTTTGGTCTTTAGTGGCTTTGATCCACGCCACAAGTAAAACCACTAGTATGCAATTGTGAGTCATATTAGACTAAGGCCTAACATTACAACCATACATCAATGCAATTCTCAAACAAACTTACCAGAAAATAAAGACAGCCCATGGGCTCAAACCAATTCTTCACAGACATGATTTCTGCACAGTTTTCCAGGCGCTGATACTACCACATTTGGATTACTGCAACATAATCCTTCAAGGCCTACCAGCATCCATAATGCACCCCTTGCAGGTGGCTCAGAACACTGCTGCCTGAGTTTTACATGGTGCCTTCATCAAAGAACACATAATGGCCATACTGCAAGAGCTACACTTGCTGCCTATGCATCACGTGTCAAATACAAGGCCATTTTCACAACCTTCAAGGCATGCCACAATCTATCCTCAGAATATTTCTGTTCTGTAATCCAGAAAACACCATAGGACAGAACAAGGAGAACCAATCCACAGTCTCCACTAATCATACCTACAACACGCAGAAAAAGTAGACAAAAAATTTCAAGCACAGCATTCACACTGTACAATCCACACCTCTGGAATGCGCTACCACCTGATATCCGCTCCACAAGAGACCTACAAGACTTCAGAAAAAAGCTAAAGACACACCTATTTAAGGAACACTACGGTGAAAACACTACATAACCTCAAACTCTCCCATCCATAATCACCCAACCACACCCACCCTCTCCCTCTCCTCTATCCTACCTACAGACCAAAATAACAATTTTAACGCTTAACATTACATTGTTCTTTAACAATTCAAATGTTTCTTATAAGTTGTTATAGTATGTAAATACTGTTCTTTAATACTTTTTGTTCCATGTATACTAACCTAGCCTAATCCAGTTATTCAAGTTATACCACACTATTCCATGGAAAGTTAAGTTATAAATGTTCCATATAAATAGCCTTGATAAGGTGGTATAAAAAAAGCAGTTAAATAAATGCATACATGTAGATTTGCAAAATGGGCAACATATACATATAGAAGTAGCCGAGTTTCTGTCATTGATTTTTCCCATGTTTAGATTTGCAAAATGCCTCCTCTGGCTCCACATATCAGCAAATAAACATTATCACAGCTACAAAGTGCTACACTCCTGGATTCTGGGGTAGATGGATGGTCTCACAGCACCAGTAACCTTGCAAGCCCTGCCAGCTCTCAAAGCAAAAGAGGAACAGCCCTTGGACTCAGTTATAAGCTATTAAATACTGGCAATTTTATTGGGCAAACAAAAACAAAGAAAGCCAATCTTCTGATTCAGGTAAAACAAGAATATTAATGCTGCCTTGGCCTGCGATTCTCTCACAACAAGTGTGAAGAGAAATGAAAGGAAAGGAACCCCCCCCCCCCCAATAAAACCCCCCAATATTACCATATTAACTGGAATGGAGTCTCTTATACAGCACCAGATAAACAACAGGTTCAAGTCCAAGTCTTTCTGCACAGGGTATTGTCCAGATATTCAAGGTAAGACTAACCTTCTTAGGCTCCCTCTCATCAGCAAACCTGGGCTAAAGGACAGCATCTCGCAGGCTTTGTCAGGAATTCCCATATATGCATGAAAATAAAAAGGAAAAATAGCCCATTAAATTCAACCAGTTTTCTTGGGTCTTAGCCAAGGACACCTTGACTCAATTTTTCCTGCCTCCTCAGTCAGATGACTGACAAACCAGAAATTTTGTACAGTCTTGTGAGCAGTTTAAAGTTCTTAAGAGCAGTTCCTATCCAAACGTTTCTCATGTCAGAAAAACACAGGAGTAGCTGGAAGAGAAGGACCACCCATCCCTCAGCAACTTTATCACCGCACCGTTCATCCCACATTCTAAGCCTCTACAAGCTTTAAGCCTGTTTCATATAGCCATGTGAAATCATTGCATATTTTGCTTATTTCCTCCTCCATGGCATCTTTTACATAATTCGGATACATGACTTGCTCTGGGGGTTTTACCTCCATATTTTCCATAGGTTCCTCCACTGCAGGTTGACTGGGAAAGGAAAGGCTTTCTAGCCATGGTACTTCTCCCCCCTCCTGGGCTTAGGCTGTATTTTATGTTTCTCCATGAACAGGCAGGAAATAAGTCCTCATGTATGGATGATGTCACTGACTGTGCCCTGGAAGGAAGGCTCCCCAGCTTCCAAAGAAATCCTTTAGCAATTACAACGCGCATGCCCACCTGCCTTCCTGCCTGCCGCATTACCATCTTCTCCAGTCTTCTTTTTCCCTTGGAACCCCTAGGACGTATTCCTGCAGCCTGGAAAAATGTTTTCTGGCCCTCGTGGGCCATTTGTTTATGTTTTCCTTGCCACCTGTCATTGATTTAGTTGGTCTCACCAACTTTGGTTTTCTTTTTTGTTCTCTTTTCTTGCTTTTAGCATCTTTACCCCTTCGGGGTTGTTTTCCCACCCACTGCAGCTTTCCAGTTTAACTTTGCCAAGGCGGTATTTTTTGGCATGTCTAAGTCAGCTAGCGGGTTTAAGAAATTCACCAAGTGTGGCAAGACAATTTTGGCCACCAACTGCCACAACTTCTGCTTTTAGTGCCTTGGACCCGATCATCAGCTGGCGTCTTATGAGCTTTGCTTGCAGATGATGCGCTGAGGACTGAAGGGTTGGTAAAAACAGGAAGAGTCCCTCTTTGGCTCATCACATTCAGCATTCTCAGCCCCAACCCTGTCGTCAAAGCTGCCAAGGTTCCTGAAGCTTCGAAGGCGATGAAGAAATGTGCCCAGTCAAAGCAGAGGGGCCTGAGCAGTGAGAGGAGACCCTGACAAAACTCATCAACATTGAGGGGTGAGCATTGGGAGAAAATCCAGGTGCAGTGTCATCGCAGCCCTTCTTGACGTAATACAGAAACCGATGGCCGGAAGTGACCGGCCAAGCTTTCCCGACAGGAGGATTCGACCTGGGCAGTGGAATCGACCCCCATTACCCAGGAGGGCAGCCGGATGTCTCCCTTTGCACTGATCATCGTAGAGTCCACTCCCACGGCGGCGTCATCGCCGGTGTCTGCAGTTGCAGCATTGGCCCCCTTGCAGGCGGTGGTTCTGGAGGAATGCCTTTGAGCCCTCAAAGCTGGCGGTCATAGCCTTGCAGAATGCAGGCTTTGCTGTGCCGAGAGCATCATCACCACACTCTTGTCTAGCCCTTTCTGGAGAATCATGCCCTGCCCACTGAAGTAGGGACATCAAGTCTGAATCGACACCGGTTCCCGGGGCGCTCTCCCTGTCCAGCATGTTAGATTCTGAGCATGGGGTGACATGGGGATCACCGATGTCCATCCCTCTCCCAAAACGAGGAGCAGGTGGAAGGAGGATACCTGGCACTACTTCGAATTCCTCTCAAAATCTGACTTGGAATGGGAAACCAAGGAGGAATCGACAGCTTCGGACCTCTAGTCTGACCCGTCACCTCCCCCCAAGCGACGCAAGTCACCCCCAGAGGACATGTCCTTTCAGGACTTCATTAGGGACATAGCCAAGGCCATCTCCTTTTCTCTGGAATCGGAGGAGGAACCGTGAACTGAGAAACTGGAGCGGCTCCAGTAACCCTCTGCCCCCAGGGAAGCAGTGACGGTTCCTGTGCACTATGTCCTGCAGAGATTACTGCTGTGGCTGTGGGAAACACTTCTTATGGTTCCCGTTGTCAGCCTTAGACTTGACTCCTTGTACTGGGTCCAGAAGGCTCTGGCTTTGAAAAGCCTCAGTTACCACACAGCTCTGTCATGGGGGAGTTGACCTTGAAGTGGGCTAAAAACATCAAGATTCACTCTTCGGTGCCCCTGGGCTGTGATGCTTGAACCCTGAATTCCTTCAGGAGAAAATGTTATCAGTGTTCCATGCTCGCTGCCAGGGTCCTGGCCTACCGAACCGATATAAGCATGTTTCTCAAGGATATTATGCTGGACTTGGAGGACTTTGCTGCCCTTGTCCCCGAGGACTGTTGCAAGATGTATTGGGGCCTGGTGGTCCATGGTAAAGACTGTTGCAAATTCATGGTGTGTTGCGCTTATGACACCTTCAAGTCCACAGACAGGGTAGCGGCGGTGGGCATCACTGCCTGCTGGCTGGCGTGGCTTCAGCCCTCGAATCTGGACAAGTGGGTCCAGGGCAAGATTGCTAATGTTCTCTGCTGCGGGGATAACCTTTTTGGGAAGCCATTAGAGGAGAAGGTGGAGGAGCTTGAGAAGGAGCATGTGACTCTCTCAAGACTCTCCAGGAAAACCTCAGATCTCATGCAGAAGAAACATCAGGCTAAGAAGGCCTTGCACCCGTGCCTGTGCCTGCGCCCGCACTGGTACTTCCCAGCCCAGCCGCAGGCACAGCCCAAGGTGCAGACACCCCCTTCCACCAGCAGTGGAGGGAAAAGATCCTAAATGCACAACCTACCCTGCAGCCCAAGCTGGGGACGGGCTTTTAATGGGTTCCTCAGGAACATAGCTAGTTGGCTGCTGTCCAACAGGATACCCCTGCAGTTAGGAGTGCAGCTCCTCCACTTCACCCACTGGTGGTCCCTCATCTCCTCGGGCATCTGGGTGCTACAGATCATCCAATGCAGATACCGACTGCACCTCACCCAGCCTCTGCCCCCATACCCCAGGGAATACCCCATGGACCTTGTGCACTGGAGCCTGCTGCCGAAAGAAGTCTCCACTCTGCTAGCTGACTTAGCCATAGAGCTGGTTCCACCAGCTCAGGCCAGTTGGGGCTTCTTTTCCAGATACTTCCTGGTTACCAAAAAGGCCGGTGGGTTCTGGCCCATTCTGGACCTGCAAAAGTTGAACTGGTTCCTCATGCGCAAGAAATTCAAGATGGTTTCACTAGGGATGCTACTCTTGTACCTGCTACAGGGTGATTGGCTATGCTCCTTGGATCTGAAGGATGCATACACACACACATTCCGATCCACCTGAGTCCACAGACATTATCTATAGTTTGTGCTGGGTGGCCAGCACTTTTGTACCGAGTGCTTCCCTTTGGGATGGCCTCAGCCTCACGGGTCTTCACAAAGTGCCTGGCAGTCGTAGCCACCTTTCTCCAGACCAAGGGAGTCTTCATCTTCCTGTACGTGGATGACTGGCTCATCAAGAGTCCCACACTGGACAGCATCCGGCAATCTGCTGAGCTCCCATTCAGGTGCTCGAGCAACTGGGCTTTGTGATCAACTACCCGAAGTTCCACCTCCAGCACACACAATAGCTGGAGTTCACCGGGGTCCTCCACGGGGGCATGGGATTTTCTGCCGGCGGACTGCATGCAGCGGCCCATCGAAGTGGTGGGCAATGTGTGGCACTGGCGCTGCACAACAGCCCACGGGATGTTGCAACTCCTTGGTCACATGACTGCCATGGTGCATCTCACCCCTCAGACCTGTCTCTTCATGTGATAGGCCACCTTCAGGACAGGGTCATGGTCATGGTCATCATGCCCCTGGTGCAGTCCCTCGACTGGTAGCTCGATCCAGAGAATCTTCTGAAAGATCTCCCATGCCAATCAGTAGCCCCCCACAAGATGCTCATAACAGACACGTTCAAGCTTGGCTGGGGAGCTTACCTGGATGGTCTGCGCACCCAGGGCCTGTGGTCCAAGCAGGAAGGCCTAATTCAGAGCAATTATTTCGAGCTCTGAGTGATAGAAAATGCCCTCTGTGCCTTTTGAGCGCACCTGGCCAATCAAGTAGTCCTGATCCAAATGGACAATCAGGTGACGATATTCTATGTGAACATGCAAGGGGGCATGGGCTCCTACCTTCTCTGTTGGGAAGCTGTTCGACTGTGGAAGTTCGCCCTGCTCAGTGGTATAGACCTCTGAGTGACTTACCTGTCCGGTGAGCTCAATGGTCTAGCGGACCAGTTCAGCTGGGTGCTTCAGCCTCATGAGTGGACCCTCAAGAGGGTGGTGGTGAACTGGATCCTTCGGGAGTAGGACACACTGGTGGTAAACCTTTTTGCCATGGTGCACAATGCTCAGGTGGCTTGGTTATGCTCTGAGGCTGGCCAGCAACAGCCTGGCCTCAGACACCTTCCTCCTTCACTGGCGGGAGGCTTGCTGTATATCTACCCCCTGATACGACTCGTGGTCAAAACCCTCCTGAAGCTCCAGGCCGACAATGGCTCCATGATCCTCACCATCCCCTACTGGTGTCGGCAGCCGTGGCTCCCACAGCTGCTGCAACTTTCCACCTTGGCTGTGTCCCAAAACTCATCTCGCAGGAGGGTGGAACCTTACTGCACTACAGTGTTCACTCGTTGGCCCTCACAGCATGGATGCTGAGCAGGTAGTCCTCTCCAAGCTCAATCTGCCAGAGGGTGTTACCAACATCCTTCTGGCGTTCCACAAGGCCCTGACACATAAGGCCTATGTGCTAAAGTGGTGGAAGTTTGCTGCCTGGTGCACAGGCAGGACGTTGGACCCCTTCTCATGCGTCATGGACCAATTGCTGGAGTACCTTTTGCACCTCTTTGACTCCAGCCTGAAGTCTAATTCAGTGCTTGTTCACCTCAGCGTGATAGGGACATACCGTTGTGTCTCTGGGGGGAAGCTCATCTCGGCTCAGCCTCTCATGGCTCAATTCATGAGGGGTCTGCTTCTCTCGAAGCCCCTGCTCATGGCTTGGGATCTCAGTGTGGTACTCGCTTAGCTGATGTGGGCCCCATTTGAGCCCTGAAGTTCTTGACCTCGAAGGTCCTCTTTCTGGTTATGGTAATGTTGGCCCAATGCACCAACAAGCTCCAGGCTCTAGTCACTCACCCTCCATACACAGTTTTCACCAGTTCAGGGTGGTGTTCTGCACGCACCCCAGCTTTCTGCCAAAGGTAGTCTCTGCATTTCACTTCAACTAATCGATAGTCTTTCCGACTTGCTTCCCCCTGTCTTCATGCTAACCGGGGAGAGGTAACGTTGCATATGTTGGACTTCATGCAAGCGCTAGCCTTCTATCTGGAGCGCATGGAGGCGAACCACCAGTCCACCCAGCTGTTTGTTTCTTTTGACCACAGTAAGTTGGGCACTGCTGTCTTGAAGCATACACTATCCCTCTGGCTAGCGGATTGCATTGCTCACACCTATTACCAGGCAGGGTTGAGCCTTGAGGGTAGTCATGGCCTACAATGCTGTGTGATGGCTGCGTTAGTGGCCAACCTCCAGTCTGTTTCCATGGAGGAAATCTGCAAGGCTGCTATGTGGTCTTTGGTCCATACCTTCGCAGCCCATTACTGTCTGTATGGGGATTCCCGACGGGAGAGCAATTTTGGCCAGGCCAAGCTCCGGCATCTCTTGGGTCTTAAGTGTCAATTCCTGCCCACCGGCCCTTCTGTCTGCCAAGGCTACCTGCTAAAACCCCTCAAGTTGTTTCTGCTGAGGATACGGAATTAGTTGAGTCCCTCGGTGGGACTACTTTTCTGTTCTTTCTGGCTTCCAAGTGTTGCCATGTTGGGCTGCTGATCTCCTTGGGTTCCGGTATCCTGTAGTTTGGGAGTCCCATATGTGAGGAGTTATGTATTTCCTGCTTGTTCACAGAGAAAGTGTGGTTACTCACTTGTAGTGGGTGTTCTCTGTGAATAGCAGGAATACATCCTCACAACTCTCGCACCTCCCCAGGGAGTTATATTTTTGGCTCCTGCTACGTTATTAGATTGGAGAAGATGGCACTGTGGCAGGCGGAAAGGTAGTCGCGCATACGCGGTGTATCTCCCAAAGGTTTCATTTGGAAACTGGGGAGCATTCCGTGCGGGGTTTCATCAATGATGTCAGCCGTACGTGAGGATTTATTCCTGCTGTTCATGGAGAACACTTGCCACAGATGAGTGACTGCGCTTTGCTCAGGGGAACAGCCCTGACACACATACTCTCTCTTTCCCTTGGTTCCCATGGAACTGCTGCGTCACCTCAGCAAACTGACTGGTCCTGCTGTAGGGGACTGTAGGTATATTCCTTTCCCTAGCTGGAGGAAAAGCCTTGCCTGCAGGGATCAACTTAAATGTATCTTTCCCTGGGAATAAAAGGCATTTTCCAGGCAGAGAATTCCAGTGCTGGCAACTCAGTATCTCTTTATCCCTCCTGTAACCTCCCTGCCACAACCTGCATTATTTTAGAAAAGTCTCCACAGTTTAGCAGAGTCTCTTCTAAAATACACCCGGAATTGTATGTGTCAAGATCTCAACATCTCACTTCTGATCTCCACATATAAAAATCACCTCTCTTAGACATAAGATTACAAACTACAGAGCAGACCAAAATTAAACTTCTGTGGAGGAGCACTTTTTGGATCCAGTTGGCTACATCAGTGACCTTTTCTGGAGACAAAAAACAATTAAAACAATCTAGGCATGAAAGACTTTTGAAATGTTGGAAGTGGTACGATAAGCCTGACCAGAGATCTTGGCTTCATTATGAACCATAAATTCTACTACTGTATCTGCCATCTTTTAATAACTCAGCATTCTCTGCCAAAGCCCCCTCCACCTTTCCCCTTCAGGCTATCACTGGAATGCTTTTTTATTTTTCAGTTATATTTTCTGGCAGTCATCTTTTCCTCATTCTCTTCAGAGTTAAACAAGGGAGTATTAGCTCCTAAAAAGGTATTCAATAAATTTATTATGGTAGTCAAATGGAAAGGTATCACTTTACTTATTTTTTTTAAGTTTCAATTTTTAAAAATGTTTACATATTTGTTTTATTTTTCATGTATTTTATTTTAGTTGTTATCCTTTAGTTCTCTGCATTCAAGTGGACCAACAGGGTCACCACACTAGTTTCTCCAAAGAAGGATATTGTGACATTTATTTTAATTTATATGTTGCCTACATCAAAACAATGTCCTAGACATTGGTGGTCCTAAGATACCAATCATTTTGTGATGTGACTCATGGAAAGAATATCCAAGCAGTTTCATAAAACCTGTGTTACCCCAAAGATTTTTGATGCAACCTGTAGTGTATAAATATCTACACTTGAAGCAGGTTATGTTGTTTGTTAATTCAGTTACTTAAAATGAGACTTTTCATGTGTCGACATGCTAACAGGGACCTTTTAAACATGTTAGTAGAAATGCCGTAAGAGTTTTCTTGCTCGCTGGAATTAACTGACAGTCTTTATTAATCTGAATTTATTGGCCCACCTGTTTATATCAGCTTCTATCTCTTCAAATGAGGTTAATGGTGATGATGATCTATTCAGGATTCAGTACAATGCAATATATAAAACATAAAACCTTTACATTTTGAAATAAGACAGGATAAAGTGACATTTGACATCTTCTGTGCTGGCTATGTGATGTACTAACACTTTATATTTCCTTTTTAGTTATGTTTCGCTTATATGACACCGATGGAAATGGGTTCCTGGACAGCTCGGTAAAATTCTTTAGAGTTTTGGCATGTCAGAATTATAATGCAACCTATCTCTTTTGCAAGCCACAAGATCAGTGTTTTAACAGCTCAGAGAGCGAAAGACATTTGGCCACAAATAATAATTTTAACATTAAAGTTAACATATTTTAAAATGAAATTCAAGGGTAGTCCTCTGATAATGCTCCTTTTAAGAGCATTGTTGCTATTAGAATGCAAAATAAGCAAATGTAAAACATTGTTTGAATGAGTGATTTTTTTTTATTGCTGCATTAGCAGCAAGATGCAGCAGGCTTCTGTTGCCAGTTATGCGCTGACCATCCACTATTTGAATGGCATTAAGGTTCAGCGTTCTTAATTCTTTTCCCTCATCTTAAACTAATTTTTGAATATTTGAGATATAATTGGTGCTCTTTTGCCTTTCCCTTGCTCCCCTTCTTGCATCTGGTTTACTAAGCTTGTTTGCTATAGCCACAGAATGAGAGCAAACCTTAGTGAATCAAGCATCTGGAGGGTAATTTGCTAAAGCCTTTTACGCGCATCTGTATCAGTATACTCACATAAAAGACCTTTTATAAAATTCACCAGAGTAAAAGTACATGGGATGACCAGTACATGTGCACTTCTATGCAACCTAAGTGTACGTGTGTTCAGGGGAGGAGTTTGGGCAGAATGCAGTCAGAGTCACGATATACATATAACACTTTATGTACAAACCTTTACACCTGCTCTCAAGTACAGATAATCATCCGCTGCTTCCTTGTAGGCACGATTTCTGCGGGATTTATGCTGGTAATTTTTAAAGACATACAGACGCGTATTATAAAATAGGCTTGAAAAAGGTGCTTTTTTTGGCCTGTCCACAAAAGCACCCTCTTATAAAATTGCCCCCCTTGTAAAGATAGTTTTGCTTGATTTTAAAGTGGAAAGTCATAACATGGTTGCTGTTTAATTTTTTTTTTTGCCTGGGTTCTTAGTGATGTAGTGATTGGAAACGAGGAAGGAGGCAGATAGATAATTTTAATTAGATAAAAGGATATGAGAGGAGAGCCATATTGTTTTAATGCCATATTGTGCGGTATATAAAATGAATAAATCGTATCAAAACCGTGAGAACAGATTAAATTTAAATAGATAATAGAAGAGGTGTTTCCCAGTATTATGTGGATTAATCTAGGCAACACTACAGAAAGTTAGCTGAGGCAGAAGATTGCCTGTTCTGCCTCACTGTTTTGTTAAAAGCTTTAAGGCATGTGTGTATTTAAAAAATTGCAGGTCAGTTGCAAATGGTTATCTTTTTTAATTGCAACAGAATTACCATGTCTATAACAATTAAAAGAGGATGTATAGTTTCCTCTGGTGTAGCTTGGGGTTCCAGAGCCTTTACTTTTGAAATACCCTTTGAATTATAGGTTGGTTGTATAGAACTTCAAAGTTATATTGTAATTTGTTTGCTGATTTTACTTTTTAGATTTCTAACGTAAAGAGTTTAGGATTATTTTGATTATCAGACATTTTGATGAACAGATTTGTTTGTAATTTATTTATTTGAAAACATTTTGCGATACCGCCATTCGAACAGTGACATGATAGCATGGTGGTTTACAACAATAGTGTGCTGATATGGCAACGGAACATAAAAACATTTAAAAAAATAACATCTAACTGTTTAAAAAAAACAATGAGTAAAAGTAACATAATCAGACATAACTAATAGACACTAGACAAAGAACACAAAATCATAACTATGGGGCATGTTTACTAAAGTGCCACAAGTAGTGTGGGTCAAATGCATGGTTAACGCATGTTTTTACTGCATGGAACCTAGCAGCCGCAGTAGACACAAAGGGTGTGGCCACAGTAGGCTACTACCGCTATGCTAGTCATGTCACTAGTGCAGTCATAGGGAATACACGGCCATTGCACATGTGCACAGTGAATGTGTTCGCAACACATGTCTGGTAAAGGAGAGGCACAGATGTCTTAATAGGGTGGCTATGGAACGACTGTGGACAGCAATAAATGCCCTCCAACCACACTTACAGGGAAAGTAGCACCTGGCCAGTAAAGAATATAGAGAAATGACCGGGAATGCGCACAACTGGCTGAACAGCAGCTAAGTAGAAGATGGTGGAGCATGCAAATCAGAAAAACAAACATATGCAGAGAAACTGTGCTGTGTCCCTTACCTGTGAGTTGCAAATGTGGCATCTAAAGATAAAAGGGACCTTATGTGGGATCAGGCAAAGGGTCCTCAGGTCCATCATAGGGACAGGTATATGATCCCCCCTCATTCTGAGGCACCCAGGATCCTGTTCACCTAGGCTGCTGGGAACATAATACAAGGTCTATGCTTTGTGGGGAGAGAATCCCCCTCTCAGTCACTCTGATATGACTTGCACAGCACCATAGACATTGTGGAGTGTGCCCCCCTCCCCCATGTGAGGGGAAGGGGGGAACCAGAGCCAAGCGGTCTGGGGGCCATGCACAAATAGCATCTCTACAACATGGGGTTCAAATGGTCAAGAAGCACCCCCCCCATAGCCCACCATAAAAAAAATCCACCTCTGTGGCCTAACATCTACAAGTTGTGGAGGTGCAAGGCCTCCAACCATAGAGTGTCCCCATGCTTCTTCTTTTCTATATATCCTTTTTAAGATATGGTGACCAGAATTGCACACAATATTCAAGGTGCGGTCCATGGTTTCATTCTCCATTCCTTTCCTTATGATTCCTAGCATCTATTTGCTTTCTTGTCCACTGCTGCACACTGGGCGGAGGGTTTCAATGTATTATTCATGATGACGCCTTAAATCTTTTTCCTGGATGATGGTTTCTAAGGTGGTACCTTGCATCATATAACCATAGATTGGGTTGTACTTGTCCACATTAAACTTCATCTGCTATTTGGATGTCCATCTTCCAGTTTATCAAGGTCCTCTTGAAAATTTTCACAGTCCTCTTGCATTTTAACTACTTTGAATAATTTTGTGCCATCTGCAAATTTAATCACCTCACTCGATATTTCTATTTGCTGGTCATTTATGCAGATATTAAAACGCAGCAGGCCCAGCACAAATCCCTGAGGTACTCCACTTTTCACTTTTTTCCATTGAGAAAATTGGCCATTTAGCCCTACTCTTTGCTTTCTATCTTTTAACCAGTTCCTGATCCACAATACTACACCGTCTCCAATCCCATGGCTATTTATTTTTTCCAAAAGTCTCTCATGAGGCTTTCTGAAAATCCAGATACACTTTATCAACTGGCTTACCTTTGTTTACCTGTTTATTCACACCTTCAAAAAAATAAACAGGCTAGTAAGACAAGACTTTCCTTGGCGAAATCCATGTTGGCTTTTTCCTATTAAACCATGATTATCTACATGTTCAGTAATTTTATTCTTTATAATGGTTTCTACTATTTTTCCCAGTACTGACGTCAGGTTCACTTGTCTGTAGTTTCCCAGATCACCCCTGGGACCCTTTTTAAAAATTGGCATTACGTTGGCCATTCTCCAGTCTTCCAGTAGTACAGGTGATTTTAATGATGGTTCACAATTTACTAATTGTAGGTCTGCAGTCTCATATTTCAGTTCTTTCAACACCCTCTCATGTATACCATATGGTCCAGGTGATTTGCTACTCTTCACTTTATCAAACCGTTGTAATACATCATCTTGATTTATTGATATTTCTTTCAGCTCTTCCAGTACATCACCTTTATATACCATTTTAGGCATGGGTAACTTCCCTACATCATCTTCAGTAAAGACTGAAACAAAGAATTCATTCATTTTCTCTGCTGTGGCCTTATCCTCATATAGCACCCCTTTTACCCCTCTGTCATCCAATGGTCCAACTGACTCTCTCACAGGTTTCTTACTACGCATGTACTTGAAAATATTTTTATTATGCAGTTTTGCTTCAATAACAAGCTTCTTTCCAAATTCTTTCTTTGCCTGCCTTATCAATGGCTTTCATCTAACTTGCCAATGCTTATGTTGTTTCCTATGCTCGTTATTTGGCTGCTTTTTCCATTTCCTGACAATCTACACTTCCTATGCAATATCCAGTATATATAATCATTTAAATTGCCCTCTAATCCTCACCCTTCCCTTTACAACATCCTGACTAGTCCATAATTTTTCCAACCACCCAAATTCATATACCATACCCAAACTCCTACCTCTTAAAACCTTTTCTCAATGCCTATATTTCTTTTGGATTTTGCATTTGGCTTACATCATTCTCAGAACATACTCCTTCTTGGGCATGTGAAAATGCTCAGGCCTTCAGTAAATTCCTGAAATTGCTCATAATGTATACAGTTATGTATTTGTTTTGGTAATCGAATGCAACATGTCGGTGTGCAGATTGAGAAACCCATATTTCTTACTTAATCCATTAGTACTTAAGTTACCCTATGTACTATAAGAAACCCTTTCCATTGGAACCTCAACTTTCTCCCTGGTACATATCCTCCTCGGGTACTTCAGTGCAGTGTTGCCATATTAGGTGGCGCATTCTCGTCCTTCCTCAACACTCCCACCAACTGTGCCACTGTATTTTGTATGAGTTGTGAATAAAAAGACTCTTCAGAGGTTATTCATGATATACAAGATTATAATGGTCCATTCCTTTCAAGATAAGATCTTGTATAACAGTTGTCGTCTTTAGCCTCCAAAAAGAGGAGCTAGTAAGTGCTATTTGTAATCTCATAGATAAGGTACAATTTGTCTTAATCCCCTAGATCTTTGCTTCTTGTACCAATCTTAAACACTCCTTTGGGCTCTCCTTAGTTCTGCTAACTCATATAGCTTCTGAGTTTGCTGTATCCATCTAGAAATTATGGATCTGGAGCTATACTACGATCACTGTAAAACATTTGTTCAAGGTACCAAAGTTCCCATTTCTTTCTTTCACTATTTTATTTATTTATTTAACATTTCTTATATACCGCCTTTCTTGATATCAAGGCGGTTTACATTGAACAAACTGAAATTACATTGAACAGGGCATTATAACTTGGAGATAACTATTTTACAGGGAACATGGGCTATGGAGGGTTAAGTGGCTTGCCCAAGACCACAAGGAGCACCTGTGGTATTAGAAAGCCCAG
The DNA here is from genome assembly GCA_033557465.1 of Ichthyophis bannanicus. Lineage (NCBI taxonomy): Eukaryota > Metazoa > Chordata > Amphibia > Gymnophiona > Ichthyophiidae > Ichthyophis > Ichthyophis bannanicus. The sequence goes on along the minus strand of CM066031.1, from coordinate 513,588,694 downwards.
TCCTTCCGGCCCAAGGATGCTGTCCTCTAGTGGGATTTGAACCCCTGACCCTCCGGCCTGAAGTACCTTGCCCCAACCACTAGGCCACTCCTCCACTCCATTATTATAAACAATATCTGGATGTCTGCAAAATAGTAATATTGCACATTTGCCTGTTTAAGAATTTTTCAGTGGTTTAATTCAGATATTAAATGCAAGGGGGATAATACTGAAATCTGCAGTACCCTACTCATCATTCCGGGGTATGATATCTAGTTAACTCTTTCCACCTTGAGATTGTTTCTCTAAAAATGACAGCATTCATATTTAGATTGTACCTGTTAGCCCTATAGGTATATAGCTATCACAACAACTGATGGCTCGCTCTGTTGAATGCTGAAAAGATCTATCACAACCAAAACTGAACTATGACTGGAAGAAATCGTGTTGGCAAAGCTGTTGCCCCCATTACAGCTACTGCCTCTGTTCAGATAGCCCAATCCCAGTTAAGGGACTTCTTCCACATGCAAGATGCCTGCAAGCTAAAGCCCTCATGAAACAAGTGGAGGAGCTGAGAGAAGATGTAGCGAGGCTGAGAAGCATTTGTGACAGTGAGAAGTACATTGATGAGATGCTTCTTGAGGCATCCGAGTGCTGCCACAGAGGTGAAGATGATAATATGCTACAGAAAGAAGAGAGCTGGACACAAGTCACCAGAGCCTGCAGAATTGACAATGCAACTCCAGCAGTCCTTGAATTGAATGGGAAGAATGGGAAGAATCAAAGCTCAAGCATTGTGGAACCTGTGTCTTTTGGGGAAACTGCTAGGTACGTATGACCTAGATTGGCCACTTTTGGAAACAGGATACTGGGCTTGATGGACCTTGGTTTGACCCAGTATGGCATATCTTATGTTCTTAAGCACTCCAAAGTTTCAGAATCAGTGACCATAAGGATGCAAAGGGTAGTGGTGGTTGGTGACTCTCTTCTGAGGTGTACTGAGGCATCCATCTGCCAAACAAACTTGATTTCCAGGGATGTGTGCTGTCTGCCAGGTGCCAAAAGCCAATTATACTTCTAGGTATCCCTTTGAGCATATCAAGTGACTTCATAGCTCTGGGCGATAGGGTGAAGCCGACAGGTGCGCAGATGGTGATCTCTTCAGTCCTCCCTGTTGAAGATAAAGATAAAATCCAGTTTTGTCCTTGATATTTACTTCTGCTTATAACATTTATATCCTATGAATTTATATACCTATGAATTTTTCAGAATAGAAGATTTTGCAAATTGCCTTTATGGACAGTAAATAAAGATGAAACACTGAAGCCTGTCCATATACCAAATAGGTGAATCTTGAAGAAATGGAAAATTTTATTACTAAATCATCTTTTGCTCTCTCTCTCTCTCTCTCTCTCTCGCTCTAAAACATAGAATATTTGGCAATATGATTCTGAGTTGAATCAGGTGTGGTGCAACGGTATTGGGCACCCTAGGCAAACATTCACCTTTGCACATCCTTCAGGCTCTACCCTCCCTGTAGGATTTCAGTTTATAAACTTAAAAATTGTAATCATCCCAACATACCCCTCCTATAAGATCCTGTAAAAATACTGTACATTATTGAGCTTTATACTTTTACTGCTACTACATATCATTTGTTTTATTTATATATTTTCATAATGAGAGCATTTTCGAAAAGTAATTTACTCACGTAAATTTACTATTTGAAAATTTCTCACTCACCATGATGATTCTATGAGTTTGTGTGGCTCTCACGATCTATTGTTGTGCATCGAATGCAGCTGTTCTTTGCTGGTGCACAGAAGTAGTCTGCCTAATAGTTATCCTGGCCCTGAGCTGAGTATTTTAGTTTGGAGAGTTGCTAAACTGAAGCTGGTTACTACATTAAAATATCTTTGCTTGATTTTTAGGAGCTGGAAAATATCATCAGTCAGATGATGCATGTTGCTGAATACCTAGAATGGGATGTCACAGAACTCTGCCCAGTAAGTTTACAGTAGTCTAAATTTTACTATCCTTTACTTTCTTCTCTTAAGTGCATTAGTATAAATAGGGGATTAAGGAGGATAACCCACTTAATCCCTCCTGTAAAAGGCTGGGCAAAATGAGCACTTCTTAAAAGCCTGTATGTGCCAGGGAGAAGCAATCAATCCTGCCATGGATGTTTTTGGTCATACACTTGCATTCCCTATATAGAATGTGGAATACATTTATAGATTTTTTGACGTGCCCAAGCCATGCCCCAACCACGACTCCGAGACATCCCCTTAAAATCACTGTGAATTGTGATCATCCACGCATAAATTTCTAAAATTGCATTTCTACACAGATGCCATTTCCATGACTAAATTGTGAATAAGGCTTCTAAAATAACTCCCCAAAATGTGTGATGTTTCTCCTTGGACAAGCATGGAAAGCCCCACGCGAGAGCATTCCTAGCTCTTCCTAGAAGATTCTGGAAGCTCAGTCACACATGACCTTTCCGCCTGTGCCATCTTATCTAGAGGGCACTGAGAATGCCCCTATGCGGAGCTCTGTTGGATGATTTCACCCATATGTGAGGACATTTTCTGCTATACACAGAGAACACCTGCTACAAGTGAGTAACTATACTTTATAGGAACAAAATATGTTCTAATTCTAGTTATATACAGACGTATTTATCAAAAATGTTGAAGAGCTAAGGGCTCAATTTATCCACTATCTAATATTTAAAACAAATTTGGCAAAAATATTTTGTTGGTGATGAATAAAATACTTTGTGGAGCAACTGGTCCTAAAACCAACAAGAATGGGAACCACTTTAGACCTGCGTCTCAGAGGAATGCAGGATTTGGTACAAGGGGTAATGATGGTAGAACTGTTGATCAATACTGATCATAATGCAAACCTGAGATAATTACTGGAGAGAGAATAATAAAGGTAATGTGATATCATATAACTTTAAGATGGGAGAATTGGGGGAACTAGTTAAAAGGAAACTAAAAGGAGCGGGGTACAAAGGTTAAGTAAGTAATTCTATAAGGAGCTATGTGATGTGTGTAAATGCTGGTAGTTGAGTCATTTATGTGCATAAGTGATCTCATATTAACTACTGACAAGCATAGAGGTACGTGCATAAATTTGTTGGTACATACCTTTACTCTTTCACTGTCGGCATTCACAGGGTTGGAATTTAGTTGGAGCATGGGCGGAATCCACACGTGTGCAGATTGTAAAATTTCTTAATTTATATGCATACGTGTGGAAAGTATGTGCTAACATTTACACTAGCTTTTGAACTAGTGTAAGTGATTAGGCCTACGTGAACAAGCATCTTTTGCACTTATGCTAGTATTTATAAAATAGGCCTAAATCTGGCACATGGAAAATGCATTTTAACTAAGCAACATTTTTTAAAATTACTCTCTAAAAGTCTGCCTGAGGCATGGGTCTGTTACATATACCATCTTGGAAGCCCAGGTAAAGTTCAAATTAAAAAAAAAAAAAGTTTGATGACGAACAAGTATCTATTAACATGGCTAACTAGTGCTGTGAAAAAAGTTGTTAAAGTCCCCAAAGGCATTCTTTAAATAATGAGGGAAAGAAAGGATACACATAAGCACTGGCAAATTTTTTATAAAATATTGATAAAATAGGCCAAGAAAGAATTTGAGGCAAGACTTATTAGAGCTACTATTAAAACAAGAAACACAAGAAAGTAATTTATGCCATTAGATGCCCGGGGATAAAAAGGACACTCAGGGAGGATAAGACCATAGTAGGAAAACTAAATGAATGCTTTGCTTTGATCTTTACTATTGCAGATGGTGGGAATGTACCCATGCTAGAATATTCTTTGTAGGTGATGATTCAGAAACAAATTGGTGAGAATTTGGAAGAGGTACTAACTAGAGCAAATGACTACAACTTTGTGGTTTTCAAGCCAAAGTTCTAAAGGAATTTAAAAAAAATGTAGACTTGCTGCTAGTAATCATTCAAATCTATCTCTGTATGTGGTGAATGGAGAGCAGCGAATATAAAACCAGTCTTTTAAAAGGGCCTTGAGGATGGCCTGGATAACTATGGACTGGTGAGACTGACATCACTACTGGGTAAAATGGTAGAAACTAGTCAGTTGCATTAGTTTGTACAAATGATAAAATTAACAAGAATCATGATTTTTGGTTTGTCCCGGCGTCTACTAACCGAACGCGCATGCTTGGGAAATTTTCACAAATCGCCATTTGTGAACTTTATCTGGGAGGGGGAGGAGGTCAAAGTGCGGTCACCAACAGCAAGCACAAGACACACATCAGTTAGTTCTTCTTCAAATGCTTAACACAAGTGACAAACCCCACTAATACCAAACAATTGAAAAAACAAGGGGCCAATCCCACATAAAATAAAAAAAGCCTTAAGGAGACTTCAAAGGCATAATGGAAGCCAATTTAAACACTGCTTACCTTAATCTCCACACTTTCATCTGTCTCCTAGACCAACAAGAATTCTTGATTTTTTTTTGTTTTATGTTTTGTTATATACTTCTATGAAGTCCAGCCTAGGAATGGAGAGAAACCACAGCCACACCAGTTGTATCTTCACACAACCAAATAGTTTATTAAAAGGTTGTGTGAAGATATGACTGGTGTGGCTGTGGACAGGGATTGTCAGAAGGCAAATCTTGGAAGCCTGTTAGAGAGAAGATGTTATAAAAAAAAACAGCTGCAATTGCCACCATCTTAAATCCCATTTAACACCCGTCCCACTTGACATCATAATCATAAAGACCAATCAAAAGGCACAGCTATACACACTAGTCAATAGAACATATTCCGTTTTATGGCTGAATTAAGGCTAGATTGCCAGGTGGTCCATAAATCATAGATCTAGAATTGTTTCCATTGTAGCAAAAAACAATCCAAACTACCATCCCACTCTGATTGCACATGTTTCAAAGCAGCAAGTTGAAACTGAGTAAGCAAACACTGTGTGGAGCGGCAATGGTCAATCAAATGAGAAGAAATAGTAGCGCTGGATATCCTGTTCTTATATTCACCTAGGTGACTTTGTAAAGTATGCAGGGTCTTTCCCACATATAGTAAAGAATATGGACAAACTAGAATGTAAACCACATTTGTGATGCAACAGTCTCCTATGAACCTCAGTGTTATTGATCTATCTCCAGGTAGAGACAAGGAGATTCACGGTGACAATGTCCACAAGAAGACAGTCCAGTACAGGACAATGGAGTTGACAATTCTGAAGGGACATAAAATGGCATCAAGAGAGCCCTTAAATTCTGACCTTTTTTAAACAAAAAGAGCAGGGAGTCTTGAAATAAAAGTGCCCCTGTAAAACACCAATATTTCTTGATATGTTGAACCTGATATGCTTGACTAGAGAAGGGCAAGAGACAGACCCTCGATGTAGGCTGCTGCGTGGTGTCATGCCGAACTAGGTGAGACAGCAAAGCTCTATCATTGTAGAATGCTTGTAGATAAGCACTCCGTATGCAGTGCCTTGGATATCCACTTTTTAAGAAACATTTAGCCATTAAAGAGGACTGTGTCCAAAACTTGGCTGACAGGTAAACCTTGCTTCAGACAGCATATCATCATGCTTGGGAAAGGTATGTCTGGAAAATTAAACGGTCATTAAAAGAAAGAAAGATGGGAAGGCGAAAGCAGTGCTGACATGAGTGTACAGAAAGAGACATGATGTTCCCAGGATAGGGTTATGGTATTTTCTAGTTCAGTGTCTTGAAGAACTACAAAAGGGGACTGCTACTTCTGGAGAGAGATCTGCAATTGTATGTATTTACTTCTGGAAATTTTTCTAAATCTTGGGAAAAAAGGAATTCTTTAGATTAAAGCTGATTAATCTGTGAATTCAGTGTATTTGTTAAATCAGTCAGGGCCTAGTAGCAGCAAAGAGCTTTCAGTTTAAATTTAAAACACAGCAGAGAACTTTCTGGTTAAATTTAGACCCCAAGACTCCCTATATCCAAGCAAGGGCTTTGGTACTCCCCCTGGAAACTGGTTACAGATTACTTAGAAACACAGGACAGGGTACTGTGTAACAGCCAGCTTTTAATAAGTCTTCTTTCCCTCCTTTCCTCCCCAACACCGACCCACCCCTGAGTAATCGTAGCTTTATAGGTGCTTAAACCTCTTAAAGGAGGTGCCATATTCACACTCAGGTGCAGCTGTCTATCCTCATCAGGCTTTCATTAAGGACCTGAGATTAATTAAGCTTCAGGTGAGCAAAGTACATTAAACATATTAGATATAGTTTTATTAGTATAAGTATCCTCAGCAACCTTTAGTAAGTAAAGAACTTAAATATCTAAACACAACCTTAAAACGAAGATGCAGACAGCAGTCTAGTAACGAGATGGAGGCTTTCCAGTCTTTTGCATTGAGTGTCACATGTATGATTTTCTCCCAGTTGGTGAGGGGTCTTACGTGTGCACTAGGTGCAAGGAACTCTTTGCTTTCAGGGAACAAGTCTGATCTCTGGAGGCTAGAGTAGCAGCCTTGGAGGACATAAGGAAGACAGAGAGGTACAGAGATGAGATCTACAGGGATATAGTCCAGAAGTCCCACCTCCAGTCTGGCAGCATCCCTGTTGCCATGGAGGAAAGAGGTCACGTAACAGGAGAGCATCACCCTGGAATGGCTGGAAGTGATCCTGTAACTAGGCCTGTCCTCCAGGTAATGTAAAACCCTCTCGCACCGAGGAAGTTTCTCCAGGGCCATGTGCCCATGAGGGAAGAGTTAGAACAGCAGTTATAGTTGGTGATTCGATCAATCTCCAGGAACAAGCAGGAATGAGTCTTCACATATGGGTACGTCGGTACCGACGGAGTCTGCGCGGGAACGCTTCCCAGCGTCCAATCAGAAAGCTTTTGGAAGCATCCCAACACGCCTGCGTGCTGCCTTCCCGCCATCCCAATTGCCTCTCCTCAGTTTTCGTTTTTACGCGGAGCCGGCAGGACGTCCTCCTGTCACCGCAGAAAATTCTTCTTTTATTTTTTAGTTTTCTTGTGGTCGTGGCTGCCTTCTCCGACGCCACCGGTACCGCCAGTGTTTCTTTTTTCTTTCTTATAAAATTTTTCCTTTCTAAGGAATATATTTTTTCTTCCTTAGTGTCTCACGGTTCTCAGGCCTTCTAGGCCTCTCCATTTTCCTTCATGGAATTGCCAGCCACTTTCCCCAGGAAATGTACAAACTGTGGCGGTACCATTTTATTTTTAGACACTCACAATTGGTGTCTAACCTGCTTGGGTCCTGACCATTTCCCTCCGGAGCCCTCGGGCAATAGTATTGTGAGAAGAAGTTTTCAACATTGAGTTCCCCTCGACACGCGGTCCCCTCCAGCTTCAGGGCACCGTCCATATCTTCTTTTACACAAGATCAGGTAACCCAAAAACAGTCTGTTAAGACTAGCCAGTCCTCGAGCGGCAGTTCTCATGCACAGCATAGAGATGCCTATGGCCTTGTCCTCGAGATTCCACTGGTTTCAAAACCCCGGTGGGAGTCTTCGGCCTCCAAAACCTGTGTGGGGTTTCAGGTTGTTCCTGAGGTACACCCCTCACAGAACATACCTGAGCCGTGCCCGGTGGTGGCATCCGCTTCAAGCGGTACCAATACCCCGGCATCGGCACTGGTGTTGGATGAAACATTCCTCACCAAGGATTGTCGTCTGGCGTCCTCGGTACCTGCGGGGCCGGTGGATACGCTCCAGATCGACCTTCCAGTATCGGTACCGACACCGATACTAGTACCGATGTCGGTACCCTCCAGACGTGTATCGATAGACTCGCTTCCTTCGATGCTGAGTCTGGAATCGATCTCCAGTCTGGAGGACTGGGTACCGACTCACCTTGGTACCGACTCCCGTCGGTACCGAAGGCTCGGTTCCGATAATTCGGATCCGCAACTCTCGGTTCCTTCGATACCGTTAGAGTTGCCACCGGCGGGTCTTCATCCACCGGTATCAGATACGGTACCGAGGTCGGTACCGATATCCACAGTACCATTGCTGTCGGTACCTTCCATGCTTCTCTCCTCAGGCTCGCTTCCCTCGATGCCGAGTTTGGAATCGATCCCTAGCATGGACAATTGGTTACCGACTGTCGCTGGTTCTGACCTGCAGTACCAGGGACCACCATCTAAGGATCCCATACTGCACCATTCAGGATCTTCTATTCCTATATACTTGAATAGATCCCTCAGTGCCAACGCTAGTTCTTCATCAGATCTAGCCTATCCAAGGGAAATTCCCTCTGCGGATCCTTCTTTCCAGACTTTCCTCCTGGATATGGCAAAATCACTTGCCATTCCTATTCCTGGACAAGATCCTACACAAGGGAATACAGAATACCTCTCTGTTCCTAGCAAAGCAAAGGGGAATATAATGCTTCCTTTGCATCATTCTGTGCAGGATCTCCTTCTATGAATGTGGGAAACTCCTTTAAAGGTACCCCCACCTTCCAGGGCAACTGATCTCCTATATCAGGTGCCCCCCTCTCCAGGGTTTCAAAGGACTCTACTGCCTCATCATTCCATTGTGGTAGAATCAGCGATGAGGCGAGTGAAGAGTAATAAAAAGCACTCTTCTTGTCCGCCAGGTCATGAGTCTAAGACACTAGATGCCTTTGGACGTCAAACCTTCCAGACATCCATGCTTTCAGCAAGAATTCTCTCATATATTTTTTATATGGGTCTATCTCTTGAGGAGGTCACAAAGAAACTACATCTTTTGACTCCTTTTCTTTAAGAGCCCAAGAGTAAAGACTATTCCTCACTGGTTAGTCATACACAAAATATCTCTAGGTTTCTTACTCGTGGTACCTTAGACTCCTTTGAGTCTGTTAGCAGGACTTCTGCTATAGCTATAGGGGCACGACGTAGAGCCTGGCTTCAAGCTTCAGACTTGGACAAATGGGCACAGGAAAGACTGGGAAATACTCCTTGTACTGGAGAAAATCTCTTCAACAAGGAGTCTTTACTCCAGGTCACTCAGTTATCCACTGACTTTCCTTTTTCCAGAGGCTGTTCTACGCCTTCTTCTTTCCCAGTAGGTAGGTAATGTCCTACCAAACTTTCTTCCCCTAGGGGGAGAAGGTTTTACCCATCATCTGCCCATCATACAGATGTTCCCAAACAGGAGAAACATCGCCCTGGTCTGAAGAATCCACAACCTCAACAGGGTCAACAAACCCAGCAGTCGCAGGGTTTCCAATAGGTCATTGTCCCACTTGGTTGGTGGTTAGGGTGGCAGTCTGCTTCTTTCACTGGCAGTATCTGCACTAAATTATCCTAACCTACCTAGATATCTCTTCATGAGATATCTTTTTTCTAAGACTCTTATGATGATCATGCCCATACTTAACAGTTTTCCTCTTCTCCTTGAGGGAAAAAAGAGGTAACAACTATCAATGGACAGTTGTTTCCCTGTACTAGCATGTATCATCTCACCTGTCAGAGACTTCCTCCATAGTCAGTCACTTGCAACTCTGTCTTACCTCCCTCTTTCTACATTGGGTTGTAAGAGTGGTTCTTTTACACCGGTAAGCTCCTATAGTCCTCTACCGGTTTTACTAGGGGATTCTCCCTTCTGGAGTTCTTTTTCCCCTTGTGACCTTAGGGCAGCTCCTCAGACAATAGGAAGTCCTATCAGGACTCCTGTTTCTTTTTCCCAATCTAAAGAAAGGAAGAGGGAAAAGGAATTTTTCTATGCTGCCCTCGTACTTGCTGCAGAAATAGAAATTCCTAGTGGTTAAGCCACTGGTTGTGTTCTCTACGCAACCAGGGCTTTCCCTACACTAGCAATCCTCATAGCCTCAATGCTAAGTCCCAAACAGGTTATTAACCTTGTTGGGAACCCCTATTATCACATTCTGGTTGGTTAACTTCTATTCTTTGCCTTGGCAGAATAGCTGCTTACCTGCGGGCTTTCCACTGTCAGCTTTTGCTTCCACCAACCTGCAGCATGCTCTCTGCATCTCTACAGAGTAGCTTTGCACTATGGACCTTTGCTAGAGAGCATCAGTATCTTGCCTAGCAGATAACCCCAGATGGTTAGAGGAAGGGAGTTCCCCCAGTCAGGTCTGAGGGGTATTCCCTGCCCTTTCCATCTTATCCTAAATCTTTTTTGAGGCATAAGCCTCAGGCCTTTCATTACGTGAAAACCTAAGGGAGGGCCAATTCCCTGGCTTGGCCCATATCTCCTTGAGTCTTCTCGTCAGAGATAACTTTCTCCAATGGCAGCTAGAGGATGCCTAATACCCATCTTGCCCTCATAGGTGGATCACTAGGGTATCTTCCTTCAGAGGCCTCCTCTATCCAGTCTCCATACTGCAATCCTGGAGATATCTGGACTTCCTGTCTGCAGACTAACGTTATCCTCTGCCATTTTCACGTTGGCCATCCTGGTTATTCAAGAGCTCGAATTCTGCAAAGAATTCAGCCTTCTTATTGTCAGGGAGACCTTTCCTTTGACTCTGCCAGTTATAACCAGGAAAAGAGGATTCTCTATTTATCTATTCAAGCAGGTATCAACCTTCTTGCTTTCAGATGAATCTTTCTCTCTCCCCATATCCCTAGGGGGGATGGGGTTCTATGGACATCTCTCCATCCATATACCTGGAGACATGTGTCTATATGCCTACCTATTCATATAGGTATATATATATAGATATATATAGATACAGATTTATACTGATCTATATCTATCTGTGTGTCTTCTGCCCATACATATCTCTTTATAGACATATGCATATGTACCTTATATGTGTATACATTTAAATATATATATATATTCATTGATATAATGGGATGTATTTTTAGATAGATCTGTATCCATCTACTTATCTATCTGTCTGTTAGGTTCAGATATTCTTACATTCCTATATGATCCTGACAGATGGGCACTACCCCTATCAATGCTGTGTCAGCATACTTAGGGGGCCACACCTATAACCACTTCCTGTGGTAATTAACAACCTTTTTCCTTACCATAACCTTTTCAGGTTACCTACTCCTGAAGCTCTCCATGTACCTTTTTCTTTCCTAATTGACCCCAATTAGGAAAGACATTGTGGAGCTTCAGTTGCTCTAAAACTTAGCGCTCCTGAGTCTGTCCTTACTTTCTTATCTGATACAAGGGTCTCCATACCCTTTCTCCCCTACATGGACTGCTTCCAACCTCAGTCCAGTTCGGTCAGACTCATTTTTTCTCTTGGTCCTAGAATTGTACTGTTTTTGGACCAAAACAGCTTAAGCTTTTCTTTAATAGTACCTTCTGCGTCTCCGCTGAAGCTCTACCTCTTACACTACCCCAGTTTTCCCCTGGGGCTATTTCTCACCCTGAAGGATTCTGGCCTCCACTGGTTTGTTCTACTTTGTTACCTCTACTTCCCAGTGAGGTACCCCTTGAGCACATTCACTGGCTCTTCTATCAGATCCATATGTAGCTCAGTGCACTTGTGCAATGCCAACAAGGGAGGCCCAGATTTCAATATTTTGCTACCAAATGCCCTCTATACAGGGTCTTCCCCTTGGAAGCCCTGTTGTAGCCAGCTGTTCCACAGCTCCTGTGTTGTATTCAACTCTTACCCTCCATCCCCAGGATGCCTGAGGTCCTGAGGAATAGCATGGCTCGTTCTAGACTTGCAACATGCTAGGACTCCCTCTGGGCATCTGAGCTTGGGAGTCCCCATATGTGAAGACTCATTCCTGCTTGTTCCTGGAGATAGCACAGTTACTTACCTGTAACAGGTGATCTCTGGGAACAGCAGGAATAAGTCTTCACAACCCACCCACCTCCCCAGGAGTTGCATTTCTCTATCTCTATCTTTCCCTCCTTGCTCTCTCTCTCTCTTTGTCTCAGCTTTAAAACTTAACTGAGGAGAGGCAGGCGGGAAGGCAGCACGCAGGCATGTTGGGATGCTTCCAAAAGCTTTCTGATTGGATGCTGGGAAGCGTTCCCGCGCAGACTCCATCGGTACCAACGTACCCATATGTGAAGACTTATTCCTGCTGTTCCCAGAGATCACCTGTTACAGGTAAGTAACTGTGCTTTAAGCATATAGATAGCTGAGTGGCTGGAGGACATAAGGATCACCTGGTAACATGCCTACCTGGTGCGAAGGTAGTGGACCTCACGCACCACCTAGACAAGTTTTTAAATAGTACTGGAGAGGAGTCTGCTGTCTTGGTACATGTCGGTACCAATGACATAGGAAAATGTGGTAGGGAGGTTCTGGAGGCTCAATTTAGGCTTTTAGGTAGGAAGTTAAAATCCAGAACTTCCAGGGTAGCATTCTCCGGAATGCTTCACGTTCCATGCGCAGGACCCAAAAAGGCAGGCAGAGCTCTGGAGTCTCAATGCGTGGATGAGACGATGGTGCAAGGATGAGGGCTTTAGATTTGTTAGGAACTGGGTAACATTCTGGGGAAAGGAGGGGCTCTTCCGAAGGGATCTGCTTCACCTTAACCGGGATGGAACCAGCCTGCTGGCATTGACCTTTAAAAGGGAGACAGAGCAGCTTTTAAACTAGATAATAAGGGAGAGCCGACAGTCGCCCAAGAGCGCATGGTTCAGAACAGTGTATCCTTGAAGGATACTACCAAAAGAATGAAGTTAGGGCATATCAGCAGAGAGGTTCCAACAAAGACAAAAGTAGCCTAAATGCCCTTGAGTACAGAGCAGAGTTTAAAGATTCCAAATTACCCTTCCTACCAATAGCCAGATTAATATGAATAAAATACAGTCTCTAAAATGCTTGTATGCAATTGCTAGAAGTCTAAAATATAACATGGGAGAATTAGAATATATAGCACTAAATGAGAGGTAAGATATAATTGGTATCTCAGAGACATGGTGGAAGGAGGACAACCAGTGGGACACTGTGATACCTGGGTACAAACTATATCGTAATGATCAAATTGGTGGAGGGGTTGCACTTTGTTAGAGAGGGCATTGAGTCACAAAGGATTAAAGTTTTGCAGGAAACAAATTTCACTGCAGAATCTCTATGGATTGAAATTCCATGTAAAAAGGGGAAGGCGATGGCAATGGGGTGTACTATCGACCGCCTGGCCAGAATGAACAAAAATGGATGATTAAATGATCAAACAAATCAGGGAAGCTAACAAAAGTTACAGAACAGTAATAATAATGGGTGATTTCAATTACCACGGTATTGACTGGGTCAGTGTCACGGCAGGACATGCTAGGGAGATAAAGTTTCTAGATGAAATAAATGACTGTTTCTTGGAGCAGCTGGTTCATGAACTGACTAGATGGTAAACCATTTTGGACCTAGTCCTTAGTTGAACACCAGATCTGGTGCAAGAAATAAGGGTGTTGGGGCCACTTGGCAATACTGATCACAGCATGATCGCGTTTGATTTAATTAATTGAGGGGGGATGGTAAGGAAGTCCACAATACTACCTTTAAACTTTCGAAAGGGAGACTATGATAAAATGAGGAAAATAGTTAAGAAAAAATTAAAGGAGCAGTTGCAAACATTAAAGACTTACATCAAGCTTGGGTGTTGTTTAAAAATACTATCTTGCAAACCCAGACCAGCTGTATTTCACACTTTAAGAAAAGTGGAAGGAAGTCCAAAAAACTGCCAGCGTGGTTTAAAGGTGAGGTCAGAGAGGCTGCTGTTACCAAAAAAGCATCTTTCAGGAAATGGAAAAAAGAGACGAATGATGAAAACTGGAAACAGCACAAGCACTGGCAAGTTAAATGCAAGGCATTGATAAGGCAGGCAAGGAGAGAATTTGAGAAGAAGCTTGCTGTGGATGCAAAAACGCATAATAAAGACTTTTTCCAAGTACATTCGTAGCAAAAAGCCTGTGAGAGAGTCAGTTGGAACCTTAGATGATAGAGTGGTAAAAGGGGCACTAAGAGGGGACAAAGCCACAGCGGAGAGACTGAATGAATTCTTTGCTTCAGTCTTTACTGAGGAAGATGTAGGGATATTACCCATGACTGAAATGGTATTTAAAGGTGAATTGAAAGAAATATTGATACATTGGGAAGATGTATTACAACTATTTGATAAACTGAAGAGAAGCAAATCACCTGGACTGGATGGTATACATCCAAGGGTGTTGACAGAACTGAAATATGTGATTGCAGACTTGCTATTAGTAATCTGTGAACTATCATTAAAATCATCTGTAATAGCTGAAGATTGGAGGATCGCCAATGTAGCGCCAATTTTTAAAAAAGGTTTCAGGGGTGATCCGGGAAAATACAGACCGGTGAGCCTGACATCAGTACCTGGAAAAATAGTAGAAACCATCATAAAGAACAAAATTACTGAACATGTAGATAGTCATGGCTTAATGGGGAGACAGCCAACGTGGCTTTAGACAAGGAAGATCTTGTCTTACTAATCTGTTGTTTTTTTGAAGGTGTGAATAAACAGGTAGACAAAGGTGAGTTGGTTGATATAGTGTATCTGGACTTTTAGAAAGCCTTTGACAAGGTATCTCATCGGAAGCTTTTGGCAAAACTAAAAAGTCATGGGATAGGAGGCAGTGTATTATTGTGGATCAGGAATTGGTTGAAAGATAGAAAGCAGAGGGTAGGGCTAAATGGCCAATTTTCCCAATGGAGAAAGGTGAATAGTGTAGTACCCCAGGGATCTGTGTTTGGTCCGCTGCTTTTTAACAAATTCATAAATGACCTGGAAATGGGAACAACAAGTGAGGTTATCAAATTTGCAGATGACACAAAACTATTTAAAGTTGTTAAAACCCACGAGGATTGTGGAAAATTGATAAATTGGAAGACTGGGCATCGAAATGGCAGACAAAATTTAATGTGAACAAGTGCAAAGTTATGCACTTAGGAAAGAACAACCCAAACTATGGTTACATGATGCAAGGTTCCACATTAGGAACTACCACCCAGGAAAAAGATTTAGGCATCATCGTGGATAACATGTTAAAACCCTCTGCCCGGTGTGCAGCAGCGGTCAAGAGAGCAAATAGAATGCTAGGTATCATAAGGAAAGGAATGGAAAATAAACAAAGGATATTATAATGCCATTGTATCGTTCCATGGTGCAACCGCACCTTGAATATTTTGGGCAGTTCTGGTCGCCATATCTTAAAAAGGATATAGTTTAAAGATACAGAGAAGAGCCACCAAAATGGTAAAGGGGATGGAATGATACCCCTATGAAGAGAGGCTAAAAAGGTTAGGGCTCTTCAACCTGGAAAAGAGATGGCTGAGGGGAGATATGATAGAGATCTATAAATGAATGAATGGAGTGGAATGGGTAAATGTAGATCGATTGTTTACGTCATCAGAATATAGAAAAACTAGGGGACATGCAATGAAGCTACAGGGTAACCTATTTAAGACTAATAAGAGAAAATATTTTTTCACTCAATGTGTAATCAAACTCTGGAATTTGTTACCAGAGGATGTAGTAAAAGCTGTTAGTGTTGCTGGTTTTAAAAAAGGTTTGGACAAGTTCTTGGAGAAAAGGTCCATAAACCATTATTAAAGGGGATCCGGGATATCACTGCTTGACCCAATACAAGCATTGTGGAACCTGTGTCTTTTGGGGAAACTGCTAGGACTACTTATGACCTAGATTGGCCACTGTTGGAAACAGGATACTGGGCTTGATGGACCTTGGTCTCACCCAGTATGGCATATCTTATGTTCTTATGTTCTTAATGCCCAAGATAAAGAGAAATGTGTTTACAAGGAGAGTAGAAAGAGCTGCAGTTTCTAGTGCAGCTATGGAAGAGCAGGTGTCCATGTCTGGTGTTATCATCATAGAGGGGTAAAGGGAGCTTGACATGGTGCAGGGTATAGGGACATGAGAGAAGCAGCAGGTGAAGGCAAGTCAGCCTTGCAGCAGGGACACTGTATTCCCTTCTGAAAACTGTAAGAAGATGGATTTGGCAGATACAGAATCTGAAGGATCCACGTCGGTGGAATTTACATCTGGTTTTTCAGATGCTGAAAGAATATTGGCTGAAGAGACCATTGAAGAGGTGGTTGTGAGTGTACCAGCTGATGAGGAGGTAGAAAGTGATCCTGACACTGCGGAGGTAGGGGAGGCAATAGAAAGTGGGGAAGTATGCCACTGGTCCTCTGCCTCAGCTACGGGTCCATCAGCAGCACCCCCCCCCCCCCCCAGGAAGTATGGGAGAAATCTTGTAAAACCTCACACATGTGGAAGCATTTTAAAATGCTTGATGACCCATTGTATGCAGAATGCAATTACTTGTAGGCAGGATAGTAGCAGAGGGAAGCTGATGGGTCATCTTACAAATAGTGACATGCTGCAATTTTTGGAAAGAAAGCACTCTTTTGAGCTTGGTATAAAGGAGTGGGGTGGTCCTAAATTGAGGGTTCCATCTTGCACTGCAAATTGCAATGGTGGGAAAGATACAGGAAAAATCCCTTTCCCAAATGGAGTTCCAGTTAGATGGCATGGCAGCAGGCCTGATGCACATCTAATCAAGCCACCATGGAAGGTATGGGATGGCGTTAGCACGGTCACTGGGCAGGCTACAGGCAGCATCAAGGGTGGTGACCTGGTGCATTGGGGAAATGATAGCCCTGGATGACCATCCCCTGACGATGGTTGAGAAGGTGTGTGTTTAAGATGCTGCTGCATCTTTTAGCCTCCCATCTATTAAGTTCCCTGCAGACATCCTTTAGTAGGCAGGTGATTCCCAAACTGGGGTGAGTGTTATTGTTATGCAGGTGATGTTCAGCTGGTATATTATGTGGATCCCTACCTGCAGTCTAAAAGCAACCAACAGTTAATAAATAAGTGTTTCCATATTGTCCTGCTAGACCCATATCGTCCATATTGTCCTGCTAGTGTTTCCATATTGTCCTGTGTTTCCCTTCCAGCAGATTGGTGGAGACAAAGAACTAATGAAAAGCCCAGGTTTCAATGACATCACTCCCATGCCTCTATCTGCCTCAGGCACCAGAGATCTCTTCAGTATTTCTTTGTCTCCAGCAGATGGTGAATGGATTTTCCCCTCTCTGAAGAAAATCTGAAGATTTGAGAGGAAAATATTGATTTGGGAGGCTTCACTAGACTGCGATCTTTTCGGTAGCCATAGGAGGAAGGAAAATTGGTTCAGCTTCATGCTCATACCCTGATGAGGGCCTATTAAGCAGTTAGAAAAATGGAAGGATTAGAAGAATTTGGAAAAGTTCAGTAGCCTCACCAGAGCCTCAACACATCCTCCCTCCTTCTCTATACTGCCTGCTTGCTCCCAAAGATTGCAGAAGGCTCACAGAGGAATCTACCTGCCAGCTACCTTAAACACAGTGCCTGCAAAGCAAAGAAACTGTTTCAGGAGAGTAGAGCTAAGCCTGGCATGGATTTCTGCCTGGGCCTCTCGGGATGAGTACCAAGTCTTGATTTGATCATTGTCCTTGTTGGGGGCTCCCAATTCTGAACATCTGGGGCGCAATTTGGGGTGCACCGCTGGCGACCGTTGGTATGGTATGGGGGTTTCCTGTCATTTCCTGCACTAGCCCTTTTTACTGTTGTGTTGGTATGGTATGGGGGTTTCCTGCCATTTCCTGCATTACTAGCCCTTTTTACTATTGTGCGCCTGGAGGTTGCGCAGTCTTAGTGCACATTCAGCCTGAGCCGCTCCAGTGCATGTTCCTACCCAAACGCCCATTTCATACGTTTCTGTACAAGCACTATTAACACATCTTATGGCCGCCACAGCCTTAGCGCGTGCTGCTGTTGCACTTGCGTTAACTCTTTGTGTCTTCTTCCAGGAGCCGTTGTTTGACCTGTGGCATGAGAGGTATGCCTTCTGGACTCTGCTCTTCTCGCATGGCAGCTTCTGAATCGCCCCTGGAGAGCCCATTTTCCTCTCTCATCAGGAGAATGCAGTTGACCTGGCCTTGCCTGTCTCAGGGCAGGAGGTGGCAGATGGCTCTGGGGGTTAAGAATGAGCAGCTGCCAGAGGTTCTGGTCACCATGGTGTGGGCCACTCCAGTTCTTTAGAGGTTGTTCAGTGGCTATGCCCCCTTTTTTTTGGGGGGGGGGTCATTTCCGAGAGGAGAACGTCCGGAGTCTGGATTGTCCTCTCAGGAATTCTTTTCCTTTTTTTTTTTTTTTTTAAACTTTTATTTTCATTTTACAACAAGCAAAAGAAACAACACACCAAAGGAAACAAATACAAGCATACAATAAGGAAAAAGCAACCCCAATTACCCCCCACCCCTATGCTTCTTCTCTAAGCTGATAAGTATCATCATATAAGCGCTTACAAACAACAGTAATTGTACATCAAAACAAACAGAAATAGTATCTGCGATACAGAATGATCATGTGACAGAGATTAACACAGATTTAAACAGTCAGATGAGAGCATTTAGCAGTTTGAACATAGTCGTTGAGCATCTTCCATTCAGACAAGTGGTGGGGGGTCTGAACGGAAGAGGCCAACATACGAGGTATTTGCTCAGTTTTACTGTAGAGACAGACATGATTCCACCATTCATTGGGGCTCAGATGGGAGCTATTTTCCAGTATTTCGTAATTAGGGAAATAGCTATGCCCAGTATAAAGTCTAAAAGGAAGTAAGCCGATTTAGGAAGAGAGGGGATCCCCGCAGCTGAGCGGAGTCCCACTATCTTCCTAGAGAGGGGCTCCTAAAAGTGCAAAATAGATTGAATACGACCCCAGACCCGACTCCAGTAATACTGTAATGCGGGGCATTCATACATAACATGAGTTAGTGAACCAATGGCCACATGGCATGTCCAGCATCTATTGCTCTGGGTGGCGTTCCAGTTGGCTAACCTGTCAGGAGTATAGAAACATCGGTGGGCTAGAAAGAAGCGTCTGAGTGAGTGAGGCGGATCGAGAGACCCGTGTCACCTTGCTCCAGACTAGGCTCCATTGCTCCGGGGTCAAAGCTACATGCATTTCCCGCTCCCAGGATTTCTGTGCAGTAGGAGTGCCGCTATTTACAGTATTACATAAAGTTTTGTAAAAGTTAGAAGCCACACCCGATGAGCTCCCGATAGATCGGATTATCTCCAATAATCCTTAGGTATGGGTTTCCGATGGCGGGAACACCTTAGCACTCCGAAGACAATGCTGAAGTTGCACCAACTAAATATTTTAGCAGCAACGGTATATAAAAGCTGATTGTGTTGAAAACGAAGGCGTTATAAGCGAAGTAAAATACATGGGTCAGCATGGGACGTGAGGAGACGCTCTCCAGCTTGTATCGGTTGTTCTAGAATCAGTAAATGTTGCTTTCTTTGTTTCCCCTGTCGAATTTGATAGCTAGTTATAGTTGCACGAATAGACGCCTGGAAACCCTCCCACCAAGCCCAGCTCGCAGTGTCATGGGGTGAATTAAAATGAAAGTAGTCTTGGATAGCGGCCAGTATGTCAACCTGAAAATCTTTTTGGTCTAGTAGGGATCTATCAAAAAACCAAGCACGGGGATGTTCACCTTGCATAGTGACATGTAATGAGAAAGATATGGCAGCATGGTCTGAAATATGGAGAGGATAAATCCTAGCCATGTCCACTTGGGATATCAGTGCTTTGGAGATAAGAAAAAAAAAAAAATCCATTCTAGACTGTGAGTGATGGGGGGCCAAGGATAAGGTGAACTCTAAGTCGAAGGGGTGAAGCAGCCTCCATATAGCTACTAACGCAAGATCTTTCATCAGAGCTGTAAGGGTATCAAGACTCTTGGGTGGACCACTCGTTCTAGGCGGCAGTCTATCTATCAAAGGATCAAGTACTTGGTTGAAATCGCCACCAAGTATTAATGGAGTATTGGCAGTGGCCTGTGCCAACCGCGCAATATTTGCATAGTATCCACATTCGGAGCATAGATACAAATACACGTGAATTCACTATCTCCAACCTTAAGGTGTGCCCAGGCCCATCTACCCTCCTCATCAGAGCTAGTATCCATTATAGTAGCTTGCGAAGACTTCTTAACCAAGATGGCTACCCCACACCATTTGGAAACGGCGGGAGAGTAGGCAGCCACCATGTTAGGCGTAGCAGTAAGTTTCAGTGTTTCAACGGAGTTTAAATACGTTTCCTGAAGAAACACTGAATCAGCATGTTCATGATTAAGATAGCTAAGGATTTTCTTTCTTTTGATTGGACTATTGATGCCTTTTACATTCAGTGATAAGATCTGGCATAAAGCCATTCAGAAGGGTTAAAAATTCTGAGAAAGGACATGATGACGCACAGAATTTCACAATGTCCCTCATATTAACTGTATATGGCTGTACACATGACATGATAGAAAATAAGCTAATGAAAAACAATGAAGCGCCCCATATACAAAAAATAAGCACCGAAGTGCATTAGAGAAGAAGCAAAACCCCAGAAATTACTGGCGACCATATGTCTGCGGGGAGAAACCCCAGAGAAGGCCTATATCGAAACATATAACCTGTATAGCTGTGCGTGCTCCGAATCCAACCGAGGTGCACATCATGGAGGGAAAGGAGACCAAGAAAGTTATATATAGAAAGAAAGAAAAGTCCAGGCAGTCTCTGTTCCAGGCGGTGATCACCGCGTCGGGCCATTCAAAATGGCGGGCAGATCCTGCGGATTATAGTTCCAAGTTGTTGGATTAGCGCATCTGGTCTGCTTCTTTGGAATCTAAAAATGTTGCTAGCAGATCAGGATCTTCGAAGGTTCTAGTTTGGTTATGGAGAGTCACTCTGAGCTTCGCTGGATATAATAGGCCAAAGCGAGCCTGTAGCTGTTGAAGTCTAGGTCGAAAAGCAAGGAGTCTCTTCCGACGGTCAACTGTGGGCTTTGCCAAGTCAGGGAAGAAGGAGACTTTATGACTTTCAAACTCCAGATGATGATTCGCCCAGGCAGCATTTAGAATTTGCTCAACTTGCTGATATCTCAGTAATCGAAAGATGATAGGCCGGGGGGTCGTCCGAATGAGCGCCATGTTGGTAGGAACACGATGTGCTCGGTCAATTTCCAGATCTCTGTGAAAAGTGATCTTCAGCAAGGAGGGAAGAGTTTTGACCAGGAATTCTCTTATATCTCCTGCTTCCGCCCCCTCCGGTACTCCAATGAGCCTTACATTGTTGCGACGGGCTCGATTATTGCTATCCTCTAACTCTTTTTGAAGATTCTGTATCTGACGCTCAGCCTTGTCCAGTTTCACCAAGCGCACCGCGTGCGAGTCGAGGACCCCCGCCATGTTGTCCTGCCGTAGTGAAAGACCTTCAAGCCGATCTTGAAGCATACCGAAATCTTCTCGCATGGCTCGGAGCGCTTCTCCGTTGGACTGTACCAGTTCCTTCACACCACGTATTTCCTCCAAGATCTCCTGTTGCATTTCGGGGTTTTCCCGAAGTGGAACCATCTTTTGTGGGGAAGACAACTCTGTTTTGGAGCGTTTTCCATGTGAAGAAGAGGGAGACCCGAAGTCTAAGCGCGCTGGTTTGTGGGTCGCCATCCCCCCCGAGGCACCCCGGTAAGTTCGGAGCAAAATATTAAGTTTATGTAGGTATTAAGTCAGGATTCTGAGTAGGCCTCTCGGGAGCTTCAGCGCGAAGCGTCTAACCCGCTGGACATCAGGCTCCGCCCCCCCTTCTTTTCCTTTTTACAGCAGGCCTGGTCATCTGGCATGGAAATTCTGACACTGCAACCTCAGAGTTCCTTTGAGCGCAGTCTCGTGAAGGGCAGGCTGAGAGCAGAAGCCCTGTTTGATTGCCTATGGCTAAGCATTCCCAACAACAGTTGCTCCCTGGAGATGGGGCTGAACAGAGACTTGGATTCAGATATCTCAGTTCTGGGCTCTGGTTTGGATGAAGAAATACTCTTGTCTTCGGAAGATTGTGAAAGGTCTAGTGTTATCCGCCTGTTTGGAAGAAGGAACTGGCAGCTTTTGTTGCCAGGGTATCATCTACCTTGAGCTTGCAGATGCTCCGGGCACGGAGCAGGAACCAAAGGTGCATCCACTCCTACAATGGGTGCAGAGATCCACTACTGTTGTCTCGTTCGCAGAGGTGCTGAAGGGCATTATCTGGTTGGAGTGGGATTCCTCCTTCTCTCCACCTAAGGGACTAAGGGTGAATAAGAAGATCTACCCTCTCCCTTTTTAAAAAGGGTTCCAAGGAGTGATCCAGTAAACTGTAGACCTGTGAGCCTGATGTCAGTACCAGGCGAAATGGTAGAAACCCTTATAAAAACTAAAGAACCCAATATTCGAAAGGCATGTACACGGTTTACATTGGGGCATGTCATGAGCGTTCCAGGGAGGAACAGAGGCAACAACAGTCACTAACCAGGCAGTGACAATATTTCATGCTGCCCAGTTAGCGTTCTGCAGCTAAAAGATAGGCATAGCAAAAGTTGGCCTATCTTTTAGCAGCAGGAGCTAACCAGGCAGCAGGCAATATCACCGCTGCCCGGTTAGCTACTGCAGCTAGGAGGCTGTGCGGCAAACCCAGATAGTCAATGCCGGGGCTGCATTTGACCATGGCATTGAATATCCAGGGTTAAGGGTCTGCATAGATGGCTAGTTGTCATAATTCAACATTGGGCTCAAAATTACTGAGCATCTAGATGGACATAGTTTAATGGGGGAAAGCCAACATGGATTTAACCAATAAAGTCTTGTCTTACTAATCTGTTAATATTTTTTTGAAGGTGCGAATGAACAGATAGACAAAGGTGAGCCGGTTGATATAGTGTACCTGGATTTTCAGAAAGCGTTTGGTAAGATCCTTAATGAGAGACTCTTGACGAAATTAAAAAGTCATGGGATAGGAGGCAGTGTATTGTGGATCCGGAATTGGTTAAAAGATAGAAAACAGAGAGTAGGGCTAAATGGCCAATTTTCTCAGTGGAGAAAGTTAAATAGTGCAGTACTCCAGGGATCTGTGCTGGGTCTGCTGCTTTTTAACATCTTCATAAATAACCTGGAAATAACAAGTAAGGTGATCATATTTGTTGATGACACAAAATTATTCAAAATTGTTAAAGCACAAGAGGATTTTGAAAAATTGCAAGAGGACCTTGATATATTGGAAGACTGGAGTCCAAATGGCAGATGAAATTTAATGTGGGCAAGTGTAAAGTTATGCACCCAGGAAAGAACAACCCAACTGTAGTTACACGATTAAGGTTCCACATTAGGAACCACCACCCACGAAAAAGATTTAGGCGTCGTAGATAATATTTTAAATCCCTCTGATAGTGTGCAGCAGTGACCAATAAAGCAAATAGAATGCTAGGAATCATAAGGAAAGGAATGGAGAATAAAACCAAGGATATTATCATGCCTCTGTATCATTCCATGGTGTGACTGCACCTTGAATATTGTGTGCAGTTCAGGTCGGCATATCTTAAAAAGGATTTAGCTGAATTAGAAAAGGTACAGAGAAGAGCCAGCAAAATGGTAAAGGGGATGGAAGGATACCCCTATGAGGAAATGCTTAAAAGGTTAGGGCTCTTCAAATTGGAAAAGAGATGTCTGAGGGGAGATATGATAGAGGTCTATAAATTAATAAATGGAGTGGAATGGGTAAGTGTAGGTTGATTGTTTAAGACAGCGTTTTTCAACCACTGTGCCGTGAGGTATTGTCTGGTGTGCCGTGGGAAAAATTCCAATTTCATCCGTAACATGTGGCCTCGGCTCACAAATTAGGGTTGCCAACCGGCCGGTTTTCAGCCGGCCTGGCCGGTTTTTCCATGGCCAGGCCGGCTGCCGGCACAGTTGTAAAACCGGCCATTGAAAAGCCGGTTTTTTGCTCTGGCCGCAAGATCGGGAGCGGCCAGAGCAAAAAACCGGCTTTTGTGCCGAAGTCCGCGGCGCGAACGCGATCGCGATTCCCTATAGCAGTGCAGCCGCTGGTTCTGCTTTGTACAGAGCAGCGGCTGCACTACACTTACATTGAAAAGTAAAGAGAAACTGTGTCAGGAGCCCTCCGATCATGCAGAGCCCGAGGAAGTGATGTCATGGGGGCGGGCTCCTCACAGGCTGTCTTTCCTTTTCAAATTAACTAGCTGCAATAAAGTTAATTTGAAAAGGAAAGACAGCCTGTGAGGAGCCCGCCCCCATGACATCACTTCCTCGGGCTCTGCGATGACCGGAGGGCTCCTGACACAGTTTCTCTTTACTTTTCAATGTAAGTGTAGTGCAGCCGCTGCTCTGTACAAAGCAGAAGTAGCGGCTTGGGCAGAGGGGGGGGTGTGTGTGTGTGAGTGAACCAGCAAGGGGGGTGAGTGTGAGTGAACCAGCAAGGGGGGGGAGTGTGAGTGAACCAGCAGTGGAGGGGGGGGGGTGGTGTGAGTGAACCAGCAAGGGGGGGGGGGGATGGTGTGAGTGAACCAGCAGGGGGGGGGGGTTAGTGTGTGAGTGACCCAGCAGGAGGGGTGAGTAAGTGACAGGGGGGTGGGTGAGTGAACCAGCAGTGGAGGGAGGGGGGGTGGTGTGAGTGAACCAGCAGGGGAGGGGGGTTGGTGTGAACCAGCAGGGGAGGGGGGTTGGTGTGAGTGTTTGATTCCTATTCAAGAGAATTACTTTATATATAGTCAATATAGGCACAGAGGTAAATTTTTTTAACATTTTCTAATGGTGGTGTGC
The DNA here is from genome assembly GCA_033557465.1 of Ichthyophis bannanicus. Taxonomy (NCBI): domain Eukaryota; kingdom Metazoa; phylum Chordata; class Amphibia; order Gymnophiona; family Ichthyophiidae; genus Ichthyophis; species Ichthyophis bannanicus. The sequence goes on along the minus strand of CM066031.1, from coordinate 513,564,073 downwards.
CTCGTGATTTTTTCATGAAAAAAGTGTGCCTTTGCACAAAAAAGGTTGAAAAACACTGGTTTAAGAAGCCATCAAAAAATAGAAAAACTAGGGGACATGCAATGAAGCTACAATGTAACCCATTTTATACTTTTTCACTCAAAATGTTATCAAGCTCTGGAATTCGTTACCAGGGGATGTAGTAAAAGCTGTTAGTGTAGCTAGGTTTAAAAAAAGTTTGGACAAGTTCCTGGAGGAAAGTTCCATAAAGCATTATTAAAGAGGACCCAGGAAATCCACTGCTTACCCCGGGACAAGCATTGTGAAACCTGTGTACCTTTTCAGGAACCTGTGACCTGGATTGGCCACTGTTGAAAACAAGATACTGGACTTGATAGATCTTGGTCTGACCCAATATGACATTACTTATCTTCTTATGAGTGCGTTGTGTGGTTTTATATCCGAAGGTGGATGTGCGGTCACAGCGGTTACCAGCGTGCCATCATTCCTTTGAAAAGCTGATTAGCCTTAAGGGATACTCTGGACCGAAAGGTGGTTTTGTTGTTGAAGAACCAGTTCACTGTGGTGGCTGCAATTCTTCACTTGGCATTATGTATAAGCCTGATGTCTCAAGCCCTGCTCCAATGGATTCAGTCACTTCTGCCAGGAAATATTACCACTCTTTTGGAGTTGGCTACGACCTTCCTTGCTGATGCCATGTATGTATGACCTGTTATGATTAGTGGCCAGGGATTGTGCCCTGTTGACGGTGACACTGCATTGGATTTGACTTCTACACTGATTGGCGGACATATTTCCAAAGCCCAGTTGACCCAATTGGCCTTTAAAGGGAAGCTTCTTTTTTTTTTTGCTGATTTGGAGAAGCTGGTGAAAGGATCTACATGAGATGAAATCTTACTACCTTCCAGAGGACAGGTCCAACAGGGTTGTGAAGAGGGTAGTAGCCTCTTTCCCGTCAATCTCTGCCCACTCCCTGTGGGCATTCTGGTCAGACTCCCGGGAGTTTCGGGACTCCTGTCACTGCCAGCCTGGAAAGCCTTTCTTTCCCTCTGCTTCCGGACTTTGCACTCACACTCAGTCCTTTCCTACTACTACTACTATTCATCATTTATATAGCACTACAAGGCATACACAGTGCTGTAGAGACACATATAAAAGACTGTCCTTGCTTATCAGAGCTTACAATCTAATCAAGACAGACGATACGATAGCTGAGAACAAAGGTACAAATAAAGAAAGCAAGGGGTCAGGATCCAAAAACAGCCTCAATGAGGTGAGCCTTTACCATGGATTTGAAAAGGGAAGAGATGGAACCTGACATATAGATTCGGGTAGTTTATTCCAGGTGTATGGAGCAGCAAAGTGAAAAGAACAACTCTGGAGGTGGCAGAGGAAGAAAAGGGCATAGAGAGAAGGAAACCAATAGAAGAGCGAACTTCATGAGGAGGAATGTAAAAAGAGAGGAGAGAGGAAAGGTAGTGAGGAGCAGTAGAATGAATACATTTGTAGGTCAGAAGAAGTTTGAACTGGATACACGTGGGCCCAAGGACTCTGTCCTCTCCAGAGGAAGACCCTCTTGGGCTGCACAATGAAGTTTTGGGGGCCCATTCCCTGGTTCCTATGTTTGGGGTCAGGCTTCGGGGTCACCCAGGATTGCTGGGTGCTAGACACCATTCAGTACGGCTATGTTCTGGAATACAAAGATCCAATCCAAAATGTCTTTGTTATCTCCCCTTGTGGCTCTGCGATCAAAAGGACCGCAGTTCAAACCACCTTTGACATGTTACTGCTCCTGAAGGCAGTGGTGCCCATTCCTCCAGACAACTATTTTGTGGTGTCGAAAAAGAACTGATCCTTCTGGTCCATTCTGGACCTCAAGGGTGTCAATGAGCACGTGCATATCCTGCTCTTCCAAATGGAAACCTTGTGATCTGTGATTCAAGCTGTGCACTGAGGAGGGTTTCTGGCATCTCTGGAGTTCGCCAAGGCGCATTTTCATACCCTGATCCAAAGTATCTGCATTTTGCTGTGCTTGGCTCTCACTTACAGTTTGCCACCCTTCCATTCAGACTCCACTGCCCCAAAGACATTCTCTAAGATCATGGTGGTGGTAGCTGCGGCGATATGGCTCCAAGGGATTAGTGTGCACCAGTATATGAATGACTGGCTCATCCGAGCCCATTCTCTTTCAGAGATGTCGCGGGTGGTGACCCGAGGTGTGTCCTTTTTGGAAAGCTTTGACTGGCTGGTTAGTGGGGGAAAGAGCCAGTTGCTGCCTTCCCAGTCCCCGGAGTTCCTGGGAGCACATTTCGATATCCAGGTGGACAGAGTCTTCCTGCCTGAGGAGAAAGTGAAAAGGCTGTTGGATTGCCTTGTGCTGTTCTGTTCGCAACAGGCTTTCAGGGATAATCTTCAACTCCTCGGAGTGAAGGCGATGACAATCAAGATGGTGCCATGGGTGCGTGCTCATATGTGGATGCTCCAATGAATCTTGCAGATTTGATGGTTCCAGAGTTCTCAGGAGTCTGAGCTCAGGCTCCCGCTTCTGATGATGGTGAAGGCCAGCCTGCATTGGTGGCAGCAGCCCAGTCATTTGAGGAAGGGCATGTTGCTGGACTACTTCTCATGATACTTCTGGTGACATATGTCAGTCTCTCGGCCTGAGGAGCCTATTGCCATGACCAGATGGCCTAGAGCTGTTGGAACTGCAGGGGAGTGGTGTGGTCCATCAACCATCTCGAAGTGAGGGCCATCAGCTTGGCTCTTCTGTATTTCTGATTGAGGCAGTTCATTTTCAGAAAACGCTACGATGGTGGCTTATGTCAATTGGCAAGGTGGCGCAAGGAGTGCCGGAGTAGCCCTGTTTGCCTGGGCGGAGAAGAACCACCTAGCTTTGTCAGCTCAGCACATTGCTGGGGTGGACAATGTTCAAAAGGCAATCAACTAGTGGGATCACTCATAATCTTAAAAAATCAACATAGCACCACTTAGAGGATTCAAAGAAATTTAAGTTCAGTGTCTTGAGGAATGAAAAGGCCCCAGATGAGGGACCTGGCTCCTGCTGGATTTCTCAGCAGTTACTTAAAAGCACAGGAAAACCACCCCCAAATGTATGTTTCATTGGCTTATTGCTAAGAGTTTTTAATTTTTGAAATGCATTTAAAAAACCAAAACCACTTAGCTGACAGCAGTAGTAATCCTCTAGTATACTGGATGATATTGTCAACTCGAGTTTCACCAACACAAGTTCTTATGGCTGCCTCAGGACTCATCTACAGTGAAAAAAAGACTCCTCAGGTGCATGAAATCACCTCCAAACTGTGGTCTATTTAAATACATGCAGTGGTGCATAAGCAGACAAGGGAACACCCCCAGATGACATTATAGCACCGAAATCCATTTCAGTCATCTCATTGAGTCCATGGGGATACAAAGTATCCAAAGTGAATATCCATTTTTGTTCCAGACGCGCTAGTCGATCTTGTGCATGACCTTGTTGAAAATTATGAATGCACTCAATAATCAGCCAGCATAAATCCTGCCGCTGATGCACCTGCCTTAAACAGTGTTATACTGTGTGTGCTGTTATCACAAAGTTGGCAAGCCAGGACTTGTGTTCGCTAAGCCTGTTCTTAATCTTCCAGCATGTCCTGCCAATGTACATTTTAATGCAAGGGCATACAGTAATATATATGGCCCATGATGTGTTGCAATCCGTGGTGTGCTTGAGAGGATACTCGGTCCCGTTTTAACATCATTCCAGATGCTAATATCCAGTGATGTTTTGTACATATTACATTCACCTCAGGGGGCATGATGACCTATCCTCCTGTTTAATCCCACGTTATAGTATATCACCCCTACCCACATCCTACATAAAACCCTCATGACCCAGCCTGTTATTTGTTATTGTAATATGTTAATCCAATGTAAAACTGTTAGCATACATTGTTTGTGACTTGTTGGTTCAATGTGTAAACCTCTTTGATTCATAGATAAAGCAGTATCCAGTATAAGCATGAATGGCAACATTATTTCCTCTAGTGTTTCATATCATTTTCTAAAGAAAATGGAAGAAAAAAAATCTCCTAAGTTCATCACTTTCCATTATTGCTCAATAGTGTGCACTATTAATGTTTACCCCAAAACAAGTTTACAAAAAAAAATAATCATGCAAACATGGGAAACTAAAGAAAACAAACATTTTTGGCCTGAAAACTCCTAGCTGCTGGCAGTTGCTTGCCTCTATACGCAAGGTCTTTTCTGTTCAATACAGTATCGTTTTCTTACACTAGCTTCTTCAGAAGCTTTGCCACCGAGCATATCAAGCCATTCAGTTTGTGCTTTTCTCCATGAAGTGTAACCTCTTGTGCCTCTAAACTGTGCAGTTGCCTCAGGCCACCACACAAAAAGGAGGCTGGTTTCTCTAATAGCATACAGAGGTGATGCGCACAGTCAGGCAAACTCTGCACAACTGGTGCCTCTGGCAAATGCTCGTTCTCTTCTGGTGCTGTCCCAACCATGGTTTTTAGGGGGGAGGGGGGGGTCCATTAAAGGATGAACTGCAAGCCTCATGGCAATTTGCAAGCTATTCAAAAGTCTCCCCAGGGTACCGTTCAAGACCTTCTTCTGAGGCTTAGAATTCAGGGCTATAGCTGTTCAGTTACCAACTAGGGATGTGCAGTTTGGCCACCTGGAAAAAGAATACATACAACCCACTTGTGTGTGTATCTATATTCCAATTGATGCATGCACATTCAATTTGCATATGCAAAAAATGCTATAGCATACATACATGGGGACAAAATGGCAATCGAGAAGGACGTCTGATGCTGAGCTCCTGTATGTGAAAGCCTCTGATTTCATTGTTAGTATTTTCCTTCTCGCTATGGAGAAAAGAACACAAGCAAAAGAGCCTACCCTTATGCTCTATGAACTATTAGATGGTAACTCAGACAGTGATTGAATCTTGTGAAGTTTGCTGGTCAAGAGGAGATGTCAGGTCTTTGGTGAGCTTTCTGCTTTAATCTACCACAGATTTGAACACAAATGGAGTGTTTTTTTCAGCCCTAAGCAGCATACTGCATCCCTGTGATCTAAAAGTGCTAATGCTGCTGACACTGTGCTCCCTCCCGGTGCTCTTAGTAGCACACAGAGGACTGAGAACGAAGAGGATATTTTGGTGGTGCACTCGGCAACTGTGCACCAGAGATGAGATTTATCCTTAGTGACCCCAGGGGTCACGTAGGAGCAGGAGGATTCTGAAGAGGGAAGTGCCAGGCCACCAGTAAGCAGTAGGATTGCGAAACCTGCAGTCATTACTAGGAATCTCTGTGGGACGCTATTGCAGTTTTGAACCACTCTTTCACTGCTTGAGGAAGATTTAAATGTTAAATCTGCTATGACGATAAACCATAAATAGTCTCCAGTCTTGTGGGTCATGAGTGATTTTGAAGGCATTCATGAGGCTTTCAATATCAGAACAGAATACCTGATTACTTTCCTTTCCGACTACATATAGTACACTGCTGACGTCAGATGGCATCAGCAGCTGTCTGGCAGTAGTATTGCATTGCATCAGAAAATGATGCAATCAACTCTGGATGATGTGTGCATGCTGGTATTATGCAATGTGATGCAATATTACATCATTCAAGGCTTATTTGGGATGTTGTTGATATCCTACTGGATAAATTTACACGGTGAAACGTCAAAAATGAACTACATGCAATATCTTCAAAATGAGAGCCAATAAAATCTTTTTAATGTTATAGTCGTGTTCAGCTCGCCAAAATACTACAGATTAGGGCCTTTTAAAGTCAGTAACGATTTCAATGTTGACCAATGTGTTAATCTTTAATCTTTAACGATACATTTGATTATATCGCTCAGGCCGAAGCATTAGAGCAGTTTACAATACTACATTAGTGTTACGGAAAATATGAAAATGCTATTTATAAGATAGGACAGAGTAAGAGATACAGTGATAGTCAAAGAAATAGAAAAGATAGGAGGGAAGGAAATAGCAGGTTACCGCCACGAAATACCGGCATGACAATTAAACTCACAGCTTTTTGTAAGATTATGATCAATTGCCACGGACTCACGCCTAAGGGCCACGCCAAAGGGCCCTCTGGCGAGGCCCTCAGGCGCGGGCGCCTCCGGAGCGGTGGTTTTAATGCCATTGTGCAGGGTAGATGATTGGCAGGCAGTGGAGGAGAAGCTCCCGCCCACACACTCAGGTCTTAGCTGCTGCTCTCCCCATTCTTCCTGTGTTCCATCCAGTTGACATGTAAGCCCTCATATCCTCATCTTACTTTGTTTAGATTTTCTTCAACCTAACTCATCATATTGCAGACTAACATTTTTTAAGTTTGCCTGTATTTTCATAGTTTGCTTTGATATATGAACATGTTTTTCATTCATGTATTTTTGAATGATGGATATTAGAAATTTATAAATTCATTAAAACAGTGCTATAGCACAGATAGAATGCATTCAATTAAGATGAATGTGCACATACACAAAAAAATGCATAAACTCACTAAAACTTTGTTTAAATGAAAACCAACCAAACTTTTATTTTTTTGGCCCTGAACATCCCTAGTACCAACCCTTCCATTTTTTAACAATCACAGTGGCCTTAGTTGGATCTTCAAGACCTCTTCCCTTGTCCAGCCTATACTTGCTCAATTACCCACTATTTTACAGCGGTGCACTTCTAAACTCCTTCAGTAGATCATTCCTTTGCACCATCGTATTATCACTCGTTCTTAATTATGTATGCATCAAGTCTGACATATGAACCTCAGCTTGTTATACAGCATTAACCACTTGGAATTTAGAGCCTATTGCTACTCACTACCCTTTCATCATCTCTTTAAGGATTAATTGCTCCACATTCAATTAGACAATTGGGTACTACTGTCTTATTTGAGCAAACCAGTGTGATAACATACATACATTTCTGTTAAAAAGCAGCCATCATTTGAGACTTAGCCTTGCTCAGTTGCATGCAAATACAGGTGGTTTACATCCTCAGGTCCAGAAACATTTACCTGATAAACTCTATATATTTCTACAGCCCTATCAGTATTCCCTACTTCTACTATTTATTTGTATAGCACTACAAGGTGTACACAGCACTGTACATGTACAAGTAAGAGACAGTCCCTGCTAAAGACCCTCTTATTCACTGAACATTTTAGTCCAACAACCTAACTCCAACCCACTGACACCATACTTCCCCTAACAGACCCTTCAAGCCTACCAGGTGTATTCACCCCCCAAAAACAAACAAACCCCTACTTTCCCTCAATACAATCACCATTCTGCTCCCCTAAGCCACCACTAAAAGATGCTGTACATAATTAATTGCCCGCAGTGTGCTGCCTGCAATATGTCATTGTTCATAGTTGTTCCATGTAACATCTGATCATTTCTTCTGTGTACACCGCTTTGGCCCTGTGAAAAGCAGTATATAAACCCTGCTAAATAAATAAATCAGAGCTTCCAATCTAATCAAGACAGACCACACGACAACTGGGGGCTAGGGTAGACTAAGGGGGATGGCAAGATACAGACAGGTGATAAGCAGGCGAGTAAGGGGATCAGGATCCAAATGCAGCCTTGAAGAGGTGAGTTTTTAGCCTGGATATCAATAGGACTAGAGAAAGAGCCCGTGCACTAACTCAGGTAACTTATTCCATGCATATGGAGCAGCAAGGTGGAATGAACAAATTCTGGAGCTGGCAGTGGCAGAGAAGGGCACAGATAAAAGGGATCTGCCTGAGTAGTGGAGTTTCTGGGGAGGTCTGTAAGGAGTGATACGAGAGGAAAGGTTGTGAGGAGCTGAAGAATAAAGACACTTATAAGTCAGTAGGAGAAATCTGAATTGAATGCAGAAATGGATAGAGAGCCAGTGAAGTGGATTTGAGAAGAGAGGTTATGTGAGCACTGTGAGACTTGCAGAAGATTAACCATGTGGCTGAGTTTTGAACAGATTGAAAAGGAGAGAGATTATTCTGAGGGAGACTGGAAAGCAATAGGTTGTAATAGTTTAGACGGGAGGTGACTGGAGAGTGGCTAAGGGTCTTAGTAGTGTGTTCAGAAAGGAAGGGATGGATTTTAATTATGTTATAGGGAAAGAAATGACAGGTTTTAGCTATCTGTTGGATGTGTACAGAGAAGAAGAGAGAAGAGTCAAAGATGCCCTCAAGGTTGCGAGCTGAGGAAACAGGGAAAAGTATAGTGTTATCCACAGAGACAGAGAAAGAAGGACAGGGGGAGGTGGCTTTAGGGGGAAAGATAAGAGCTAGGTTTTAGCCATGTTCAGTTTCAGATAGTGGTGGGACAACTTGGTAGCAACATCGGATAAGCAGGCTGAGATCCAAGTGTGTATTCCTGGAGAGATTTCAGGTGTAGAGAGGTAAATCTGAGAGTCATCAGCATAAAGATGATACTGAAAAACATGGGAGGAGATGAGTACACCAAGGGACCGAGTGTAGAGAGAGAAAAGGAGAGGTCCCAAGACACAGCCCTGAGGTGCACTGACAGAGAGTGAGATGGGGGTAGAGGAGGATCCACCAGAACATATACTAAAAGTACAATGTGAGAGATGATAAGAAAAACAGGCCAGAACAGGGTCCCTAAAACCAAAGAAGGACAAGGTATCAAGGCGAAGTTTGTAATCAAGTGTCAAAAGCAGCAGAAATGTCACGGAGGATGAGGATCAATTAAATGCCCTTGGATTTGGCAAGGAACAAATCATTAGAGAATGGCATGAGCAATTTCTTAGAAAGTAGAGTATGAAAGCCAGATTGCTGTGGATCTAGAAGGTCTTGAGAGGACAGAAAGTCCAGATAATGGTGGTAAACCGCATGTTTGAGGAGTTTATAAGCAAAAGGGAGTACTACTACTACTATTAATTATTTATAGAGTGCTACAAGGCATAAGCTGCATTGTACAGATACATGTAGAAAAAGACCTTGCTTGTCAGAGCTTACAGTCTAATCAAGACAGACAATACAACAGTTCAATGCAAGAGTACAACTAGGGAAAGGTAAGGAAACACAAAGGAGGGCAAAGAACCAGGATTCAAAAGCAGCCTTAAAAAGGTGAGCTTTAAGCATAGATTTGAAAAGGGGTAGAGATGAAGCCTGACATACAGACTCATGTAGTTTGTTCCAGGCATAGGGAACAGCAGATAAAAGGATCAAAATCTGGAGTTGACAGTGGAAGAAAAGGGCATAGAGAGAAGCGTAAGGATATGAGTGATAACACTGTTCAACAGCCAAAATGCTTCGGCCACGAAAGCAGCTGTTCTAAACTAATTTAAGGCTGCTGAACACAGAAATCATAATGAAAATGGCTGATTAGGTCTAGTTGCTAAGATATATGCTATTAATTACTCAATCTCCAGGAACAAGCAGGAATATAGTCTTCACATATGGGTATCGTCGGTACCGACGGAGCCTGCGCGGGAACACTCCCCAGCGTCCAATAGGAACGCTTTTGGGAGCATCCCTCAGCACATGCGTGCTGACTTTCCAACTGTCCCTCTTCAGTTCTTCATTTTCCGCGGAGCCGACAGGATCCATACCCTGTCAGAAAATTCCGTCAGAAATTTCCGTCTTTAAAATTGTTTTCTTGTGGTCGCGTTTGCCTGCCGCATGATGCTTACCCGTACCGCTGGTCCTTTTTCTTTTCTTTTTCAAAAAACCCCCAAATACAACTTATACTTTGAACTGTTTCTCTTCAGAAACTTTTCTTTTTTGGTGCTAGGCGCCATTTTGGGCACTAGGCCCCATATTGCTAAAACATGGAAAAACCAACTAGTGTTTTTAAAAAATGTACTAAGTGTGGCGGTACCATTTCCATCACTGACACCCACGATTGGTGTCTTAAGTGTTTAGGGCCTGACCATTCTCCATCTGAATGTCTCTCCTGTATGGGGATGACTAAAAGAGGAAGACAGAACCGGGCTGCAAAGCTCGGTATCCTCTTTTCTTCGGATGCCAGATCCATTGCATCGACATCTTCAAGGGCCTCCTCTTCCGCCCATGGATCTCAGGTAACTAAACATAAAAGCCAGTCCTCAAAGGGTAGCTCTCCTGCTAAGCATCGAGAGGCCATTGGCATTGCCCTTGAGGGAACCACACTGGCAAAGCAGCCCTGAAGGGAGGCTTCGGCTTCCAAAGCATCAATGGGGCTCCAGGCTGTTCTTGAGGCCTCGACCTCGCAAGAACTACCTGTGTCATGCTCAGGGGTCCCGGCCGTTTTCACCGGTACCGACACTCAGGCATCGGCAGCGTCAATAGACCAGAGGTTTCTCGCTATCGAACGCAGCATCACAGCTCTTCTCTCAGCTGCGGTACCGTTGGTCCAACGGGCACCGGTACTGACATCGACACCGATTCCTGTACCTACACCGGTATAGACACTGGTACCGGTACTGACGATACCAGTACCGACGGTACCGCCCCGGTGGGAATTCTTCCCACGCCATCTTTGGCTGGAATCGACAGATCGGTACCGGATCAACTCGGTACCGACTTCGATCAATATCGGGACCGTGCTTTGCATGAGCATCGTAGTCAGGAATACTTCGAATCCTCCGATTCCGAAGACTCTGACAATTCTTCAGGTACTAGAGGGTTTCGCCCAGAAGATCCCTCTTCTCCCCAATGCAGAATGTCACCTCCAGAGGACATGTCTTTTCAGGATTTTATTTGTGATATGGCCAAGGCCCTCTCAATCACAGTGGCTCCTGAGGAGGAACCCAGAGCAAAGGAATTGGAAATTCTCCAATATCCTAAAGCTCCAAAGGAGGCAGCCACTCTGCCCATCCATGAAATTCTGCATAACTTGATGCTCAGAATGTGGGAGACACGTCTGACTATATCTCCTCACTCTAGGAGACTTGATACTATGTATCGAGTTCCACCATGTCCTGGATTTCAAAAGACTCAGCTGCCACACCATTCAATGGTGGTGGAGTCAGCCATGTGTAGGATGAAAAGTGCAAAGAGGACTCTGGATGCTTTTGGGTGCCAAACTTTTCAGGCTTCCATGCTTTCAGCTAGGATCAGTTCTTATATTCTATATAAGGGAATATTCCTCAAGGAAATTACAGGAGACTTGGAGCTTATGAGCCCATTTCTCCCAGATGACAAGAGACAAGACTTTCTTGCTCTACTTAAGCATGCTCAAGATGTCTCCAAGTTTGTAAACCATGCAGCCTTTGACTGCTTTGAATGCATCAGCAGAACCTCTGCTATTGCCATTGGCGCACGACGGATTGCCTGGCTTCAGGCATCAGACTTGGAGACTTGGGTACAGGACAAGTTAGGCAACATTCCTTGCACAGGAGAGAATCTCTTCGGCAAGAACTGGCAGGAAAAGGCTAACGAGTTAGTTGCTGACAATACTACTCTAGATAGATTGTCAAAATCTACAGCCACTCCAGCCAAAAAGAAGCCTTATAAAAAACCCTCTTTCAGCAAAAAGAGGACATTTTATCCTTCCTATACCCAGCAGAGTCAAACTCAGGGTCAGGTTGCCCAAAAGGGACAAACTAGACAGCAAAAGAAGCCAAAAGGCCCAAGGGCCCCACCAGCTCTGCAGTTTCAGCCCCCTCAAGGGCTTTGACTCCTTCCTAGAGAGCTTAGCTTTTCTGCCTCTGAGGGGTCCCCAACCCCCCAATATCCCAGGCAGGTTATGCCACTTTGCCAACAGATGGCATCAGATAACAGCAGAAGATTGGACTTTGTCCATTATAGGAGAAGAGTACAAGCTTCATTTTCACAGTATACCCCCTCCTACAATTCTAAAGCAATTGAATTCTCAAACCTCCGCAGACAATCTGCTAGATCTCGAGGTCTCAACACTTCTAACCCAAGGGGCAATAGAGGAGGTACCCATTCTTCAACAGAGTGCAGGGTTCTACTCCCCCTATTTTCTTATTCCAAAGAAAACAGGAGGACACAGACCCATTTTAAACCTCAGAGAATTGAACAAATACCTGTTTGGAGAGAAATTCAAAATGATTTCTCTAGGAACTCTTCCGCCATACCTTCAAAGCCAGGACTGACTTTGCTCTCTAGACTTAAAGGATGCATACACTCACATTCTGATCCATCCAGATCACAGGAAGTTCTTACGATTCCTTTTCAGGGGAAAACTTTCCAGTACAGGGTTCTTCCCTTTGGTCTGGCTTCAGCACCAAGGGTATTCACGAAATGCATGGCAGTAGTAGCTGCATTTCTGCGAACCCTGGGGATATTCGTCTTCCCTTACTTAGACGACTGGCTCATTTGAGCCCCTACAGTTGCAGAGGCCAGCACTGCACTGTCTCACACAATGCGAATCCTCCAATACTTGGGGTTGGTAATAAACTTCCCAAAATCCCAACTTATTCCTTCCCAATGTCTGGAATTCATAGGGGCCTGTCTAGATACCAGACAGGCAAAAGCCCGGTGTCTTCGCATAATGCAACTAGCTTCTCAAGCAGCAGGGAAATCCTCCCTAACTGCTCGAGAGCTACTACAGTTGCTGGGACATATGGCATCCACAGTTCATGTAGTCCCATATGCTCGCCTCCACATTCGAGCTGCTCAGTGGACCCTATCCACACAGTGGACACAGGCCACAGGTCATTTATCAGACAAAATAATAAACTCTCATCAACTAATTTTGTCCCTCCAGTGGTGGCAATCACTACAAAATCTGACAGTGGGGTCTCCTTTTCATCAACCCCTCTTTCAGGCCACCCTAACAACAGATGCATCGCAGGTGGGTTGGGGAGCACACCTGAATCATCTCTCTACCCAGGGCACCTGGACTCCACAGGAGGCTGGTCTACACATAAACCTCCTGGAATTAAGAGCAATCTATTTAGCTTTTCGAGTATTCCACGCCCAACTCAGCTACAAGACAGTCCTAGTCCAAACGGACAATCTATTAGCCATGTTCTATGTGAACAAGCAGGGCGGGACAGGCTCTCTGTCGTCATGCAACGAAGCTTTACGACTGTGGGCCTTTGCCAGAGAGTATCAAATTCCCCTTCTAGTGGTATATCTTCCAGGCATTCAAAACCTTTGAGCAGACAAACTCAGTCGAGTACTGCTGCCTCACGAGTGGTCCCTCCACCTAGACCAGGTGGCAAAGATATTTCATCTTTGGGGCACTCCAGACATAGACCTCTTTGCAAGTCCACTGAATGCCAAACTTCCCCGGTTCTGTTCCAGGGGTCAGGACTTCCTTTATGCCCTCCCACCCATTCCCCTCATCCCCAAAACACTCTTCAAGCTTCAGAGAGACAGGGGTCACATGATTCTCATAGCGTCACAATGGCCATGCCAAGCGTGGTATCTTCTGCTTCTACATCTTTCTCAAGCTGCACCTCTGGAGTTAGGGCATGCCCCAGATCTCCTTTCCCAAGAGGATGGGACGCTATGGCACCCGAATCCCCAGTCCCTGCATCTCACGGCCTGGTTGCTGAAGGCTTAGACCTCCAGGATTTCAACCTGTCCCAACAGGTAAAGGATATCCTTCAGGCTTCTAGGAAACTTTCCACAAGAAGATCTTATGCCTTCAAGTGGAAACGTTTTACTATATGGTGCTCCAAGAAGGGATTAAACCCCCTTGTCATACCTTTAGAACTGATACTAGAGTATCTCCTTCACTTATCGAATTCTGGTCTAAAGACCAATACGGTAAGAGTCCATCTCAGTGCAATTGCAGCTTCTTATAAGCCTCTATATGGACAACCAATTTCCTCTCATCCACTCATATCCAGATTTATGAGAGGTCTTCTATTAACCAAACCTCCCATTAAGCCACCACCAGTGGCATGGGATCTCAATCTAGTTCTCGGGCAGCTTATGAAGCCGCCTTTTGAGCCTTTAGCCACTACAACCCTTAAGATTTTGACTTGGAAGGTCATCTTCCTAATTGCAATCACCTCTGCACGTCGCATTAGTGAACTGCAAGCTTTAGTGGCTGATCCTCCTTATACTAGGTTTCATCATGATAAGGTTGTTCTTAGAACTCATCCACACTTTATGCCAAAGGTGGTTTCGCCTTTTCATTTAAATCAATCAATTTATCTTCCTATATTTTTTCCGAGGCCTCACGCCTCTAATGCAGAAAGAAACCTTCACACTTTGGATTGTAAAAGAGCCTTAGCCTTTTACCTGCAGAGAACACAGCAACATAGAAAGTCCTCACAACTTTTTATAGCTTTGACCCTAGTCATTTGGGACTTCCAGTCTCCAAAAGAACTTTATCTAAATGGATTACCCAATGCATATCCTTTACTTATGAGAGTAAGGTTCTTCCTCTTCATGGCCATGTCACAGCTCATAACGTGAGAGCCATGGCAGCTTCCATGGCTAATCTCCACTCTGTGTCTATCGATGACATTTGTCGAGCAGCCACCTGGGCTTCGTTACATACCTTCACAGCCCACTACTGCCTGGATAAAGCCTCCCGTCGGGATGCCTTCTTTGGCCAAGCTGTTCTTCATAATCTCTTTCAGACATAATTCAACTCCTACCCACCAACCCTGGTAGGATGCCAGAGATCCATTGGGAGGAAGCATGGCCCACCTCACTATAGGTGGCAGCTTCCTGGGGTCATCTCCCTGGCATCTTCAGCTTGGGAGTCCCCATATGTGACGACTACATTCCTGCTTGTTCCTAGAAATAGCGTAGTTACTCACCTGTAACAGGTGATCTCCGGGAACAGCAGGAATTTAGTCTTCACAACCCACCCACCTCCCCTAGGGGTTGTCTCTCTATCTCTTTGTCTCTTTCCTCTCTCCCTCTATCAATTCACTCAGCTACAAACTTAACTGAAGAGGGATAGTTGGAAAGGCGGGAAGGCAGCCCGCATGTGCTGAGGGATGCTCCCAAAGGTGTTCCTATTGGACGCTGGGGAGCGTTCCCGCGAAGGCTCCGTCAGTACCGACGATACCTATATGTGAAGACTAAATTCATGCTGTTCCCGGAGATCACATGTTACAGGTGAGTAACTACACTTTAGGGGCCATTAACGCGACTCGACAGTGGCCAGCAGTGGTCAGGTTCCCGAAAAGGTACATAGGTTCCACGATACGTGTCCTGGTGTAAGCAGTGGATTTCCCAGATCCTCTTTAATAATGGTTTATAGACCTTTCCTCTAGGAACTTGTCCAAACCTCTTTTTTAAACCCAGGTTGAGGAATGGATGACAGTGGAAGAGATAGAGCATAGTAGATGGGTGGAATGGGATCCGAGGAACAGGTAGTAAGTTTGGAGGAGAAGAGAAGATGAGCAATTTCCTCCTGAATGATTTGATTTATTTATTTATTTTTATTTATTTATGTAGTCGGATTTAATATACTACTTTATCATTTAATCAAAGCGGTTAGCACATCAAACAATCAGAAGGGGGCTATAGTGCGAGAACATGCAGTGGAAACATCTGTATGGGTGTGGTGAGAGGGGTGTGAGTGATTCATTTGCGTTATATGCGAGTGATCTATGTACAGATATGTAAACAAGTGAGCTATATACAAGTGAGCTATGTACAGGTCTATATACAGTTCGTATGGGTTGCAGGTTTGGCTAGGGCAGAGTCTGGTTCAGGTGAAGTCCTTGTAGTGATCCATGAAGAGCTTTGTTTTGAGCATCTTTCTGAAATCTTTGAGGTCCGTGGCTAAACTCAGATCATCGGGGAGAGAGTTCCACAGGGTAGGTGCCGCCAGGGACAGTGCTCTTCTTGAAGTGTCTTGTCTGAATCTGGTGAATTCTCTTGGGGTGGTGATGGTGTCTGTGGTTCTCCTTCTTCTGGGTCTGGTGCATACGTAGGTCCGCTTTGATGAGAGGTTGCAGGCTGTCAGCTGAGATGTTCTGTCTTATTTTGAATATGTTTAGGATAACGTTGTATTGGATATGGGAGCTTATTGGGAGCCCTGGAGGTGATACAGGATGGGTGTAATGTGGTCGTGACCTGAGCAGCCTGTTATTATGCGTGCGGCAGTGTTCTGTGCCAGCTGCAGTGGTCGGAGGGCCTGTTTTGATAGCCCGAGGTAGATGGGGTTGCAGTAGTCTAGTGTGGGAGTGATGAGCGCTTGACAAACTGTACGGAATTGGTCCTGTGCGAGAATGGGTTTGAGGCGTCTGATGGTTCTCATTTTATTTATGTATTTATTTATTTATTTATTTATTATTTATTTTTTTTTATACCACGCTATTTAGAATCAGTGTGGTTTACATGTATACTAACAGGTACTTTTTATTCCCTTGTCCCCGAAGGGCTCACAATCTAAGTGTACCTGAGGTAATGGAGGGTTAAGTGGCTTGCCCAAGGCCACAAGGAGTGGCCATGGGACTAGAGACCCCAGTCCCTCTGGCCTGAAGCTGCTTGTCCCCATGCAGGAATTGAACCCCTGGCCTTCCGGCCTGAGGAAACCTTGAGATAGGTGTTTCTTGTGGTTCTGGCAATGTGGGCTTGTAGGTTTAGGTCCTTGTCGAGAGTCACTCCGAGGTATCTCACTTCGGGCTTTACTGATATTGTGATGTCATTTAGTTTGATGGTAGGTGTAATTGAGAAGGTGGGGTTTCTTGAGATGAATAGTGCTTCTGTTTTGTTGTGGTTTATGGATAGATTGTTTTCTAAGAGCCAGGTTGTCATTTGCTGGAGACAATTGGCTAGGTTGGAGTAGTCTGGGGTGTCTAAGTTGATTGGGTTGTCTAAGTTGATTGGGGTGAATATCATGATGTCGTCGGCGTAGATGGTGTATTGAATCTTGTGGTTCTTATTTATTTTATTTTATTTATTTAACACTTCTTATATACCGCTCTATTTATTATCAGTGCGGTTTACATTGAACATTGAACACTTGGACATGCATTTTGTTCTACATTTACATAAAACAGGGATAAAAACATGGAGTTAACTGGGGAAACTATGTACATATGATATTTAGTATACACAAAATAGTATTATGACATGGAGTGAACTGAGGAACTATATACATATGAGAAATCAGCTTAAAGACTATCAGTTTGAGTCAAACCGGTTTTACAATCAGGGTCAGGTAGCAGTATTTTGTACTCTGCTGGTGAAGATAGTTAAAATGCAGTGACATTATCCTGGGTTACGGACTAATTTTAGCTCTGGAGTGCCTTTGTTCACAGGTGACTAGCTGGATGGGTGTCAGGGGGGGATCATCTGTCTGTGAAAAGTGTAAGAAGAACAGGTGATGTTTAAGGGCCTTTCTAAATTGCATGAGGTCTCTGATTGCTCTTAGGTTAGAAGGGAGTTCGTTCCAATACCTGGGGGCATGGTATGTGAATACTCTGTTGATGGTTGATTGGTTACATTTTATGGATTCGCTTGGTATTACTAGAGTGTTTTCCGTGAGAGCTCTTCTGGATCTGTTGTTGGGGGTGTGAATGAGCAGCTCGACAATTGAGGAGGGTGATATTTTATTGAATGCCTTGAAGGTAATGAGGAGGGTCTTATAAAGGATTCTGGATCTTACTGGGAGCCAGTGAAGCTCTTTTAATATAGGTGAAATGTGATCCCTCCTGGATGCTCCGCAAAGGACACGCGCCGCTGCATTCATGGTCATCTGTAGTGGATTGAGTGTGTTTTTTGGGAGGCCTTGTAGAATTATATTTGCATAATAATAATTATAGGTTTATTATTTCATGTACATAGTTCAACCCTGTTATCCAAGTTTGTACCCCTGTTCGATGTAAAACCAAACAGAGTGTGTGTTTTGGTCGTTTTGTTATACTGTAAACCGCGCTGATGCCGAATAGTGCGGTATATAAGCAACTGTAATAAAAAAAAAAAATAATCAAAATGAGGTGTCACTAGGGCTTGGAAAACAGTTCTGAAGTCGTCAGTTTCCATCATGGGTCTGAGGTGGCGGAGGGTTTTGATTTTAAAGTAAATAGATTTTACTGTGCGTTTGATGTGATCTTTGAAGTCAAAGTGTTGGTCTAATATCACCCCTAGATAGCGTATGTTGGATTTGACCGGAAGTTCCGCATCTCTGACTTTTATAGTTGCTGGTGGAGAGATATCTTTGTTTCGTGTAATAATTAGCACTTCTGTTTTTTTGAAGTTTATATGTAGGTTCTGTTTGAGAAGCCAATCCGTTATTGCGTCGAAGCATTTGATTAGTATTGTGAAATCTGGGCATGTGACTGATATAGGTGTAAATAACAGCACATCGTCAGCATACATGAGGCATGATATGCCAAAGGAGCGTGTTATGTCGGTGATTGGCTGCATATATATGTTGAACAGTAGTGCTGATAATGAAGATCCTTGTGGTACTCCCTGTTTTTGCTGGAAGGGTTCTGATTTCTTCTTGCCAATCCGAACTTGCTGCCATCTTCCTTAGAGGTAGGACTTACACCAATCCCAAGCGCGGTCATGGATTCCCTTTGCGTGTAGTCTCATCAAGAGTTGTTCGTGATCTACTGAGTCGAACGCCACGGCGATATCAAGAAAGATCAATGCAAAGCCTTTTTTGATATTGTCTATCCCATTGGTGATTGTGTTTGTTAATGAGGTTAATAGTGTTTCTACTCCGTGTGACTCTCTGAATCCGTGTTGACATGGGTCTAACGGGGAGGTTATGTCTATATGCTGTTGAATCTGTCTTTGGGTTGTCTTCTCAAGTATTTTCGCTAAGAAAGGGATACTGGAGATTGGTCGGTAGGAGTCCACTTTCTTCGGGTCGAGCTGGTGATTTTTTAGTAATGGATGGATGGATGTTTTTTTGAGTGCATCTGGGAAGACTCCAGTTGTAAATGATTGCTTTGCGATGTCGGCAATGATTGGACTTAGCTCTGCGCGCATTGTTCTGATCCAGTGCGCTGGGCACGGGTCGTTCGGAGCAGTCGTGGTGTTGATATTGGCAATTATTTCCTCTATAGTTTTGGCTGACGGGGGTAAAAGTTTAGTGAGTGGAGACTGAGTGTGGAGGTTCTGAGAGGATCCTCGAGGTGTAGTGGTACTTATTTTTATTACCTTGTATTGGATGTAATCAGCATAATCCTGGGGTTGTATACATTCCTGTTGTGGCTGAGGTGGTTGATTGGTCAGTGATTTTACTAATTCGAATAAGTCGCGAGGCTTATTTAGTGAGCGGTTGAGGAGCTCGGCATGGAATTTTTTCCTTTCTGCCCATGTTGATTCTCTGTGATTTTTCATGTGTTCTAAGTATATATTTTGGTTTGCTGTACTGCGGGACCGTCGCCACTTTGTCTCCAGTTTTCTCAGGTGTAGTAAGGAAGACCATAGATTGGGGGAGAACCATGGGGCATTTCGCTTCTTGGGGGGACGATTATTATTTGTAGGCTTTTTGTTACTGCTCGGATGTTGGGCATAACGAGTGAGGGTATTATTCCAGTTAGTGAGCATTTCATTGAGGTTGGATGATGGTTTGGACAGAATTGGTAGTACATGATGAGTGATCAATTCTCTGTCCAGTTGTTTGAAGCGGGATGGATTCTCTGGTTCAGATGAATTTAGATTGCAGTCCATTGTTTGTAGCGTTGGTATCTGGAATGTTATTAGATTATGATCAGACCAGGGGACAGGGGTGACGGATAGTTCCGTTTGGCTTGGTCTGCTCATATCTTTTGGTGGGACAAAGATTAGATCGAGGAGATTTCCTTGTTGATGGGTGGGATCCTTTACGATTTGTTCATAGCCTAGGCTGGACATTGCCTCTAGGAAAGTGTTAGATAATTCTCACTGAGTGGAGGCAAGATTAAAGTCTCCCATCAGCCAGTTTGCTTTGGAGGGATCTTGCGGGTTACAGGCTAGGTCAATTACATCAGAGAGCTCATCTGATGCCGTGCCAGGTGTTCTGTAAATGAGGTTTAAAGTGTTCAGTTTGTTGATGTTTCTTGATGATGGAGCAGATTGGTTGTAGGTATATATTGAATAGCAGGGCAGAGAGGGATGAGCCTTGTGGGACGCCCTGGGTGGCTTTCAGAGGCTGGGAGGTGTCCGAGCCGCATTTGACTTGTAGCTGTCTGTCGGTTAGATATGATGTGAACCAGTTCAAGGTGGTGCCGTGTAGACCAATTTCTTGTAATCTATCTAGTCTCCCTTAGAAAAGGGAGAAAAAACTGACATGGTTGAGGGAAGGATTTGGGAATGCAAAAGGGGGGGGGGGGGGTATGGATGACCCTGTGGAGAGCTCGACTGATCTTGTGGACTTTATCGTGGAAATAGCCAGACTCTACTAAGAGCTATCTTCAGAGACAGGGACTGTTTTTCTCTAGTGATAAAGTAAACCTGCCACTCTGTTGTTCCACTTGCCTTGGACTAGTTGCTCTGGTGATTCCTCCTAAGCAAAATTATGTTTCAAGAACCATGCTTCTAGCCCACATGGCAGCTCATCAACTGCTGTATATTCAAGTATATGCATATCATTTTTCATAAAAGTTCACTTTTTTCTTGCTAAGTCTCTCATTGCAGGCTTAACTCCAGTGAGCTGCATGGCAGCAGATGATGATGGTTCTGGAGGTTCTCTTATATATACTACAGATGACGATTTCCAGATTTATTCTACGATTTCCGCTTCCCAAATCCAGGTCACAGACTTGTAGAAATAATTCAGGGGACTTCTTATTGAATAGATTTGACTGAAATTTGGAAAGAGAGCCTCTTCCTGAGGTGCCAAAACTTCTGCCAGATTTCAGCCACACATGCCCAGAGAACAGGGCTTCTGATTGTCATACCAGTAAAGTGCCGTCATCACTGAATTGACAGGATTAGACAGAAACTGAAGTGTAAAGCGGACTACAAAACATAACTTCCTTCTGATATGCACGTCTTTTGTTTTTTATTCTGTACCTGTAGCTCAGGCATGCAAGTGATAGAAAACAAGGCTTTTCATTTTTCACAATTATCTTGTCATTTCACTTGGAAAAACAGCTAGACTATAAACTACGACATAATCACTCATTTCTTTCTCAATAATTTCAGTGAAAATAAATAGTGCAGATTCAGATGGTACTTTTTAAAATTTTTCTTTAACATGCCTGTGTCTTTTAGGCACCCTCAAATCCCTTACGTACTTTCTACCCTCATCTACTGTGCTTGATGGTCCCTTCCAAGACATAAAGTGAGCAAAATGCCTGCCTTCACTTCAGAAGAAACTCTAATGCCAAAATTTCAACCAGAATTCATTTATAAGTCTCCCAAATGTATTAACAGTTATGCATTATGTTGGGACATTTCTGAATTTTATATGCTACATTCACCAAGCTTACAGTTTCTGTTTATTCTTTAGATCCTCCGTGAAATGATGGATGAAATTGATTATGACCAAGATGGAACAGTATCCTTAGAAGAATGGATCCAAGGGGGAATGACAACAATTCCACTCCTGGTTCTTCTAGGATTAGAAAACGTAAGTGCTAGCACAGATAGTAACCAGAGACTGTTTACCTTTGACTACTGATGATGAACTATTGGTGTCAGCTTTATGCATTTATGCATTTGCTCAGGTTTTACATTTTGTGCTACTTAGGGATTCACATTCAAAAAGTTTGTCTGGCTAATTTGGAGAGTTATCTGAGCAAACCAGATCTTCCCCCATTGGCTGGATAAATTTTCTCTATGCAAACCATAGTCCTCACAAAATTTAACTGAAAACAAAAAGATAGGGCCTGATATTCAGTGCAATTTACACTCTGCAGACTTGCAAACCTTGTAAATGCTGCTGAGCTGGATATTCAGCGACACTAACACGGTTAGTGCCGCTGAGTATCCACGGCTGCTGCCTCTACATGTCACAATGCGAACCAGTTAGCTTCGGGAGTATTCCGGGGCAGAGCGGAGGTGGCACTTCTCGCTGTCCAAGCAACAGTGATATTGACTGCTGCCTGGTTAGCAATTCGTGGTGAAGACCATGCAGGAAACCTAACTTTTGCCACAACTTTTGCCTAACTTTTGCCACATTATCGTTAACCAGGCAGCAGCTCAATATTGTTGCTGCCCGGTTAGCGAGCAGCAAATGTGGCTAACCTCGATTTTCAGTGCTGGGGCCGGATATGATCCCGGCATTGAATATCCGGGTTTAACTTTCAGCGCCAGAGGCTGAATGTGCCCCAAAATCTTTTCCCCAATTCTTTTCAAAATGAAAAAAGAAAAAGGTGACCAGTGGTACCTCAGTCCTCCATCCTCCTATCTTATCAAAAACAATTGAAGTACTTCATAGTTCCTTTACATTCTGGAACTTTTTCTCCCAGAACCCTTTAGAATTCTCAAACGTTTTGCACAAATTTTGTAGGAGAACGATATGCTCCGGTTCCATGTGCAGGGTGCCTGCATGCTGAAGCTCTGAGGAAAGAAGTGGAGGAACTCAGAGAGGAGGTGGCGAGGCTGAGGAGCATTCAAGACAGTGAGAAGTACATTGATGAGATGCTACTTGCAGCAACCAAGCTCTCCAGCTCCGGAGAAGATGGGTGCCAACAGAATGTCGATGGTTGGACACAAGTCACCAGGGCCTGCAAAATCACCAATCCAACTTCTCCATCCCTTGAATTGAAGAACCATTATGCAGCCCTGGAAGTGGAGGAGGTGAAAGCATCCCTGGAAAGGGAAGAACCAGAGTTCAAGTACCCCAAAGTTGCGGAATCAGTCACCAGAAGGAAACGAAGGGTGGTGGTGGTTGGAGACTCTCTTCTGAGGGGTACTGAGGCGTCCATCTGCCGACCAGACTTGATGTCCAGAGAGGTATGCTGTCTGCCTGGTGCCAAAATCCAAGATGTTACGGAGAGTTTGCCGAGACTCATCAAGCCCACAGACTATTACCCAATGTTGCTAATCCATGTTGGAACAAATGATACTGCCAGGTATACCTCGGAACGTATCAAAAGTGACTTCATGGCTCTGGGACAGAGGGTGAAGCAGTTAGGTGCACAGGTGGTGTTCTCTTCAATCCTCCCTGTTGAGGGTAAAGGCCAAGGCAGAGAGGCTCGCATCCTGGAGACAAATGCATGGCTGCGTGGATGGTGTCATCAAGAGCGTTTTGGTTTCCTAGACCATGGGATGCTTTTCCAAGGGTTGCAAAGCAGAGATGGCATCCATCTGTCCAAGAGAGGTCAGCGCATCTTTGGTAGTAGACTGGCTAATCTACTGAAGAGGGCTTTAAACTAGATTCCTTGGGGATGGGTGAAGAAAGCCCCCAGGTAAGTGAAAGCCCCCAGGTAGGTGATACATTAAATACCTTTATGGAAATGGGTAACAGGGGTAACATATGGAAAGCAGTGTGTATTAATGCCCGTAGCATGGGAAATAAGATCCCTGAGGTTGAAGCTTTGGTGGGAGTGGCTGACTTGGATTTAGTGGCAGTTACAGAAACATGGTTCACAGAAAACAATGACTGGGATGTAACTATACCTGGCTATACTTTATTCAGGAAGGACAGGATAGGAAGAAGAGGAGGAGGAGTGGCACTATATGTAAAAACTACTATTAAAGCTTTGGAATTACAGAGCTTAAAAGGGAGAGAGGAGGCATTGTGGGTTAAACTAGAAAGAGGGAAAGAGAAATCTATTTGCATTGGAGTGATATACAGACCTCCCTCACAAGAGGAAGAGGTGGACAGAGAGTTAATTGAAGACATACGCAGCATTGCTAAGAAAGGGGAAGTGCTACTGATAGGAGATTTCAATATGCCAGATGTTGATTGGCACATTCCTGCTGCAGTATCATCTAGAAGTAAGGAGATCCTGGATTCTCTACAGGGAGAACTATTCAGGCAATTGGTAACAGACCCCACACGTGAAGGGGCCATACTGGACTTGGTGCTTACCAATGGTGAAAGTGTTTCTGATGTTGTAGTGGGAGATCATTTTGCATCCAGTGATCACCAGATGGTGTGGTTCAGTATTAGGACTAGGGCTGTTAGAATCCATTCCAAGGTGAGGATCTTAGACTTTAGGAAGACTAACTTTGCGAAGATGGGCCAATACCTCAGGGAGTCATTAGTGGGATGGGAACAGCTGGGGGATGTAGAAAAACAGTGGGCAAAACTGAAAGGGGGTATTTTAAGGGCAACCAACCTTTTTGTTAAAATGGTAAATAAAGGCAAAAGGAACAGGAGACCGCTATGGTTTTCGAAGGAAGTAGCTGAAAAAGTGAAGAAAAAGAGGGAGGCCTTCATGAAATACAAGAGATCACAGAGAGCAGAAGACAAGCATCTGTATTTGGAAAAACTTAGAGAAGCTAGCAAAGTAGTCAAGAAGGCAAAGATTCAAAAGGAGGAGGAAATAGCCAATGCAATAAAATGGGGGGATAAGACATTTTTCAGATATATTAGTGAGAAGAGGAAGAGCAAAAGTGGTATTGTCAGACTCAAGGGTGCAGGGGGGGAATATGTAGAAGCTGATAAGGATAAAGCGGAATTGCTTAACAAATATTTTTGTTCTGTGTTCACAGATGAAGAACCAGGAGCAGGACCTCAGAAAACACCCACAAATAAGAACAGAAGCGAAGGGACATCTTGAACTATTTTCAGTAGACTGTGTTCGTGAGAAACTAGCTCAACTTAAAGTAGACAAAGCGATGGGACCGGATGGGATACACCCTAGAATACTGAGGGAACTTGGGGACGTTCTAGCAGCTCCACTGACTGACCTTTTCAATGCCTCGTTGGAGTCAGGAGTGGTGCCAAAGGACTGGAGAGAGGCTCATGTGGTGCCTTTACACAAAAGCGGAAGTAAGGATGTGGTTGAAAACTACAGGCCGGTTAGTTTAACTTCGGTGGTGAGTAAATTATTGGAAACGCTGCTGAAAGAGAAAATAGTGAGGTTTCTGGAGTCCAGCGGATTACAGGATCCGAGGCAGCATGGATTCACCAGAGGCAGGTCTTGTCAGACAAATCTGATTGATTTTTTTGACTGGGTGACCAGGGAGTTGGACCGAGGGAGAGCTCTAGATGTGGTGTATTTAGATTTCCGTAAAGCCTTTGACACTGTTCCTCAAAGGCGATTTATAAACAAACTGAGCACCCTAAGGATGGACCCTAAAGTTACTGCTTGGGTTAGAAATTGGTTGGGTGGGAGGCGACAAAGAGTACAAGTAAATGGAGCTCACTCTGAGGAGAAGGATGTTACCAGTGGTGTGCCCCAGGGATCTGTCCTTGGTCCAATTCTTTTTAACATCTTTGTTAGTGATATAGCGGAAGGGCTGTCGGGTAAGGTTTGCCTCTTTGCGGATGATACCAAAATCTGCAATAGAGTAGACACCCAGGAAGGGGTAGATAACATGAGGAGGGATCTAGCTAAGCTTGAAGAATGGTCTAGAATTTGGCAGCTGGGATTTAATGTTAAAAAATGTAAGGTCATGCATTTGGGCTGCAGCAATCCAAGGGAGCAATACAGTATAGGAGGTGAAGTACTTTTGTCCACTAAAGAAGAGCGGGACCTAGGCGTGATTGTGTCTGATGATCTTAAAGTAGCTAAACAGGTGGAAAAGGCGACAGCAAAAGCTAGAAGGATGCTTGGGTGCATACGGAGAGGAATGGCTAGCAGAAAAAAGGAGGTGATAATGCCTCTGTATAAGTCTTTGGTGCGACCTCATTTGGAGTATGGTGTGCAATTCTGGAGACCGCACCTTCAAAAGGATGTGAACAGGATGGAGTCGGTGCAGAGGGTTGCTACCAAAATGATTAATGGGCTTCATTATAAAGCATATGAGGACAGACTTAAGGATCTTAATATGTACACCTTAGAGGAAAGGCGGGATAGAGGTGATATGATTGAGATGTTTAAATACCTCCGTGGCATAAATGTTCAGGGAGAGAGCCTCTTTCAATTGAAAGCAAGTTCTGCTACGAGGGGACATGGGATGAGGGTGAAGGGAGATAGATTCAGGAGTGATATGCGGAAATATTTCTTTACGGAAAGAGTAGTGGATCCGTGGAATAGTCTCCCAGTGGAGGTGGTAGAGATGAGGACAGTAACTGAATTCAAGAAAGCATGGGACCAACACAGAGGATCTCTAAAGGCAAAAAGTGGACTGTTGTAGTTGTTATGGAAGGACAGACTAGATAGGCCATGTGGTCTTTTTCTGTCATCATGTTTCTATGTTTCTATGTTTCTACTAACTCCTGTCTGTATATTACATACTGATATATGAAAGCCTATGGATGGTTATGGGCCAATATTTAAACTCTGCAATTGGCGTATTTTTTAAGCGCTAGCCGTGGCATCTAAATCTCTAAATCTGAGTGTATTTTGTTTAATGTAAACCGCACTGATGTCAAATAGCCCGGTATATAAGAGCTGTTAAATAAATAAAAATAAATAAATCTAAAGTGAAACTGGGTAATCAGCTCCAGAATCTTGGTATTCTCTGCTGTTGAATATCCCCCTACAGTGCTGACTCATAGTATTCAGCTTAGTAGTTAGAGCAGTTGGCTGAGAACAATCAAATACAGGGGGCCCGATTATGTCCCGGATGTAGATCTCCTTTGTACATCTGGGCTGAGCTGGAAGTACAAAGTAGATCGGGATTCTGATCCGGCGGGGCACATCTAGCCTCGTGGGATCAGAATTGCGAACAGGCACATACATGCAGGCCGGGACTGCAATTCAGCCCCGGCCTGCACGTACATGCCCTGTCCGACTAACTCAGGGCATTTAAATGGAGGCGCGGCACCATGGCATCATGTTGCCCTGGCACCACAGCTCCATTGAAAAGCCGCAATGTCGACCACCTGCAAAAAGAGTTAATTTCCTGCAGCCCAACCCCTGATCTGGCCTCCTGAAGCTAGGGTTGGGCTGTGGGGAATTAACTCTGTCCCGCCAGCCCCATCCGTACCCCGATGATGACGACAAACAATGTCCAGGGAAGCTATTCCACCCAGGGTGTGGAATAATTTCCCCGGCCATTTCACCGGCACTGGACATACAGGGCCGACATTAGAATCAGCCCTGTATGTCAAGAGCCGGCAACAGCCCACTCTCCGCACCTGGGAGAGTTGTCGGAGGTGGTTATATTACTGTTCGGGTGGAGACTGTTGTCTGTTTGTTCATAGGCTTCTGTAAAGAGCAGGGTTTTAAGGGCCTTGCGGAAGTCTATGATGTCATTTAATGCCCTCAGGCTCGTTGGGAGGGAGTTCCAAAGTGTGGACGTCAGTAGTGAAGGAGCTCCTTTTGAAGTTGTTTGTTTAGTTTTGTGATATCCTTCAGGTGTGCCGATCATGTTATCATTATTGGTCGTCCTTGGTCTATTGCTGATATCCCTTGTTATGATATCTTGTAGTGCATCTGCCGAGAGATGGTGAATGATTTTAAAGATGATAAGTATTGTTTTAAATTTTGCTCTGGCCATCATTGGGAGCCAGTGCAGTTGCTGTAAGACGGGGTTGATGTGCTCAGTTCTTGGAGTGTCTGTAATGATGCGTGCTGCAGTGTTTTGCACCATTTGGAGTGGGTGTAAGGTCTGCTGATGGAGGCCTTGATATAACGAGTTTCTGTAATCAAGCAGAGGTGTGATGAGTGCTTGGCACACTGCGGAACTGGTCCTGGCAGAGTATTGGCTTGATCTTTCTGATGGTCCTCAAACATTGATAGGCCTTGTTTGCGGTCTTGGTGATATGGGATTTCAGATTCAGAGCTCTGTCCATTGTGATGCCCAGGTACTTAACTTCACCTTTCACTACTATGAGTTTGTCTAGAATGCTGATAGTTTGTGGTGGAATGAAGGTGGGGTTCCTGGTGACAAACATTGCCTCAGTTTTATCATAGTTGACCATCAGGCCAGGCATTCATGTCTTCAAGGCATCAGGTTATTGTTGTGATGTTAAGTGCTAGTAGGTTGATTGGAGCATACACCATGATGTCGTCAACATAGATGTGATAGTGGAGTTTGTGGCATTTGATGATGTTGCATATGGGCTGGATGTAAATATTAAAGAGCATTGATGACAGGGCTGAACCTTGTGGTATTTTCTGAGTGACGGGGAACTGCAGTGATTTCTTTTGGGCGCATTTGACTTGTGTTCGATCTTCCAAGTAGGAGGTAAACCACTTCAGAGTATTCTCCAGGACCAAGCAGGAAGTCAGTCCTCACATATGGGTGACATCGACGTCGATGGAGCCCTTGCGGAGCATTTCCCCAGCTTTCCAAGAAAACCTTTGGGAAAGGCACACATGCGCGGTTCCCTTCCCGCCTAAAGGTGCCATCTTGCTCAGTCTCTCTTTTTCCGTGAAGCCCATCGGACCTGTGTCCTAGTCCTCTCGGAAAATTAGTTAGATTTTTTGGCGATCCTTCGCTATTTTTTTCTCCGGTTCGACGCCGGTTCCCCTCCCGCCGGGTTCGGTACACCGATATCGAGCCCGATCTTCTTTTTTCGGTTTTTGCCCTTCGTGGCTGGCATTCGCGCCCTTTTTTTCTTTTTCCCTGGAAGGCCGGTCCTTTGACCTCGCGGGGACTCTTTTTTCCCCAATGGCTTCCAGTGGGTTTAAGAAGTGTGATCGGTGCAAGAAGCTGATGTCTCTCACCGACACACACGACTGATGCCTTCGGTGCCTCGGTCCTGACCACGATCCTAAGACGTGTGGACCATGTGGAAAAATGTCTTCCAAGGCACTGCGAAGTCGTCAGCACCAAAAGGAAAGGCTTTTCTCGGACTCAGCCTCCGGCTGGGCTCGGACCTCGTCTGAGGCCTCGACATCTCGGGAATCGGATCCCGAGCACCGTCGGGGCTCCTCGGACAGGGGGTTCCCCGACCGGGAACGAAAGAGGAAGACGCAGCTCGCGAGGGCGTCGTCGGAAGAGGTCCCTGGCTCCTCGAGGGCTAGGTCTCAGACCTCCGACTGTCGCCCCGGGTCCATGGAACAGGAGAAGCCTCCCAAAGTACCTCGAGTGGAGCCAGAGTCTGCTGGACACGTAAGTCCTGTAGTCCTCGTGGGCTCTCCTCCCAGAGAGCCGACGTCGGGCCCGGCGCCACCGGGGCCCGAGTCGGGGGCTGCTGAGTCGCCTGAGCTGGGTCTCAGGTTGACAGCCTTGGAGAGCAGACTGTCTGCCTTCATGGAACAGCAGCGGGCACTGATGGCCAGCCTGTCTGGCGCATCTGCCCCGACCACCGGGACATCGACATCGAAGTCGACCCCGGAGACCGAGCTGATACTCGAGACCATGAAGGCTCGAGGTCGACCTCGGTCGCGGTCTCCCTCGACCTCCTGTTCGGGACTGAGGGCGTCGACACCGGTGCCTTCGGCGTCGGGGCGGGTGCTCACAGGCCCCGCACGGTCGGACCCCGATTCCTCATCGGACGAGTCCGCCTGGGAGACGGAGGACGATGAGTCCCCCAACACCTTCCGGACTCGGTGTGTCCCGTCGGACTCACCGCAGTCTGAGCCCCGGAGTAGATCCCCCCCCCCCCCCCCGGAGGATACCCGGTTCTCGGAGTTCGTCCGAGATATGGTCACTGTGCTGGCTATCCTGGCAGACCCCGAGGAGGAGCCTCGAGCCGAGGAGCTCGAGGCCCTACAGTACGACCACTGTTCCCTCTAAGCTGTGCGCGTGTGCGCGTGTGCGCGCGCACACATCTCGCCGAGCGAGCGCACATACTTTACAACAGAGCGCACAAAAATTACGGCTCTGATTCTGATAGAAAACAACACAGACGTCTTAAAATGTAAAAGTTATGATTGTAATTACTAGAAATTTCCCGCTTCATTTAGTAATCGTCTATTTTCATTTAATTTGATTAAAATCAATGTGGTGTACATACTGTATTCTGACGTGTAGTCAAATTTTAAAGTATATAACTCCAAGTGTCATTATGTGGCGCACAAAAATTTAACCTTCCTTCAAAAGCTGCACACAGCTGATATTTTATGCGCACACAGCCTACAGAAAATTAGAGGGAACATTGAGTACGACTGTCCTCCAAAGGAGGCCTTTACTGTTCCGGTTCCTCCGATGCTGGAACGGCTCCTCTTCCAGATGTGGGAGGCACCGGCCTCGGCGCCGGTTCTAAGCAAGTGGGTCGATTCGATCTATCGACTCCGGAAGAGTCCTGGCTTTCAAAAGGCGCAGCTACCACACCATTCCATGGTGGTGGAATCGACCATGCATCGCCTGAAGAGTCAGAAGATGCACTCCGCGGTGCCCCCTGGCAGGTAGGCCCGGAACCTCGATGGTTTTGGTAGAAAGTGCTTCCAGGGCTCGATGCTTGCTTGCCGTGTCCAGTCTTTCCAGCTGTACATGGGCATGTACTTGCGAGACCTGGCCAAGGAGCTGGCCGGGTTCTGTGCTGGTCTCTCCGGGGAACCCTTGCATAGGTTCAAGTCCTTGTCCTCGGGGATCTGGGAATGCTCCAAGTTTGTCCCGCGCTGCCTACGATGGCTTCGAGGCTTCGGCATGTGTTGCGGCAGCCGGCATTGCGGCTAGACGCCAGGCATGGCTGCAGTCATCGGACCTCGAGCCATGGGTTCAGGACAAGTTGGTCGATGTCCCTTGCCGAGGTGAGAACCTTTTTGGCAAGCCCATGACCGAGAAGGCCGCGCAGCTCGAAACTGAGCACCTCACGAGGACAAGGCTGTCTAGGAAGACTTCTGCCCCTTCTCACAAGAAGAAGGGCTCGGGTAAAAAGCCCTTTTACCTGAGGAAGGGCACTGCCTACAAACAGTACCCACAGTACCAGGCTGCCCAAGCTGCCTCTCAGGGTCAGCAAGCCAAGGGGCAGGGTAATGGGCCCCGTAGCAGAGGACCCCCAAGCCTCCGGCCCCTGCTCCCACTCAGCAGGGTGGGGTTTTTTGACTCCTTAGGCATAGCCTCTCCGTCCCTGCTCTCCCAGTCCTGCACAGGAGGTCGCCTCGCCCTGTTTGCCAACCAGTGGCCACTCATCACTGGAGACAGTTGGGTGTTAAGCATAGTCCACAAGGGCTATCTCCTACACTTCCAACAACTGCCTCCTCCATACTTTCCAGGGGAGCCTCCAAGGCCTCCCCTGCACACAGATCTTCTCCTTCAGGAGCTCCAAGGTCTGTTAGTGGACAGGGCGGTGGAGCCTGTGCCTCCCCACTTGCAAGGTCAAGGGTTCTACTCCAGGTATTTCCTGGTACCCAAAAGAACCGGTGGCCTTCGACCT
The DNA here is from genome assembly GCA_033557465.1 of Ichthyophis bannanicus. NCBI lineage: Eukaryota > Metazoa > Chordata > Amphibia > Gymnophiona > Ichthyophiidae > Ichthyophis > Ichthyophis bannanicus. The sequence continues at coordinate 513,532,939 of CM066031.1, read as the reverse complement.
ATTCTAGACCTCAGAAATCTCAACAAGTTCCTAGAGAAGGAAAAGTTCAAGATGCTTACTCTTGGAACACTTCTGCCCTACCTCCAGCAGGGAGATTGGCTATGCTCATTGGATCTAAAGGATGCATGCACTCACATCCTCATTCATCCAGACCACAGAAAATACCTCAGGTTCATTGTGGAAGGAAACCATTATCAGTACAGAGTACTGCCTTTTGGCCTCACCTCCACTCCCAAGGTCTTTACCAAATGCCTGGCAGTGGTGGCGGCCTACCTGAGAAATCAGGGAATCTTTGTCTTCCCCTATCTGGACGACTGGCTCATAAGAGGTCAGACGTGCCAGGAGGCCCACCAGGCCACCCTCAGAACTATTGCTCTTCTTCAAAGATTGGGGTTTGTAATAAACTTCGCTAAGTCCACTTTGTTCCCCTCCCAGAACTTGGAGTTCATAGGGGCGAGTTTGGACTCTCTGCTGGCAAAGGCATTCTTGCCAGAAGACAGAGCCCAAAGACTGATAAACTTAGCAAACCAGTTTCTCAGCAGGTCACTAGTCTCTGTCAGACTCTGTCTGAGGCTTCTAGGCTTCGACAGTACATGTGACCCCCAATGCCAGGCTCCATATGAGGCCTGCACAGTGGTGCCTTCGCACTCAGTGGTCACAGGCCACAGGCAGCCTCCGAGACAGGATAAGGGTGTCCAGACAATTTCTGAACTCCCTCAGCTTGTGGCGGCACCCTCCCAATCTGCTGCAAGGGGTACCCTTTCAGGTGCCTGAGTTCACAGTGGTGTTGACCACGGATGCCTCCCTGCAGGGCTGGGGAGCTCATTGTCTAGGCAAGTGCACCCAGGGCCTGTGGTCTCCCTGGGAAGCCGCACAGCAAATCAATCTACTGGAACTCAGGGCTATTCGGTTAGCCCTCAAGACTTTCTCTCCAACCCTGGCTCATTAGTCTGTCCTAGTTCAAACAGACAACCAGGTAGCCATGTTTTATGTGAACAAGCAGGGCGGAACTGGGTCCAGGCTCCTTTGTCAGGAAGCACAGGACCTTTGCTTGTTTGCTCTCAGGCACAACATGCTCCTCAAGGCTGTGTATCTACCTGGCCAGGAAAACTACCTAGCCGACAAGTTGAGCAGGATTTTGCAGCCCCACGAGTGGCAGCTCCATCCTTTGGTGGTTCAGAAGATTTTCCTGAAATGGGGACTTCCATTCATAGATCTGTTTGCCAATCCTCTGAACAAACAGCTGCCAAAGTTCTGCTCCAATCAACTGCATCCTCTGCAGATAGCAGCAGATGCTTTTCTGATTCCATGGTCTCAGGGCCTCCTGTATGCGTTTCCTCCCACGCCCAAGATTCTTCAGGACAAGGCCTCGGTCCTGCTGGTGGCTCCCAGGTGGCCAAGGCAGCCTTGGTTTCCACTTCTGCTTCAGCTGGCAGTGGATCCCCCACTGCCTCTGGGGTTGCAACCCGACCTTCTCTCTCAGGATCAGGGTTCCCTTCTGCACCACAATCTCAAAGCTCTCAATTTGATGGCCTGGAGGCTGCAAGGGTAGTTTTGGCTCCCTGGGGCCTACCTCAGGAAGTTGAGGAAGTTGTCCTAGCCTCTAGGAAACAGTCCACTAGGAAAACCTATGCTCTCAAATGGAAAAGGTTTTCTGTGTGGTGTCAGCTGCGTACAGAGGATCCTTTCTCCTGTGCTGTACCAGTAGTGCTTCAGTATTTACTACACTTATCAAATCAGGGACTTAAGTCCAATTCTGTTCGGGTCCACCTCTCAGCTCTAGCAGCTCACCACTCACTGGTGGAAGGACATTCTCTGTCGGTTCACCCCTTGGTGTCCCAGTTTCTCAGAGGCTTGCTCTTGCTCAAGCCTCCAATCTATCCTCCTGCTCCTGAGTGGGAGTTGAATGTGGTCTTGCAGCAACTGACTCACCCACCTTTTGAGCCGATGGCTACTTGCCCTCTATGCTTCCTATCTTGGAAGACACTCTTCTTGATAGCCCTGACCTCGGCCAGGTGCGTGAGTGAGCTTCAGGCCCTGGTCTGTGACAGGCCTTACACCAGATTCTATAGGAACAGGGTAGTCCTTAGGACTCATCCAAAGTTCCTCCCAAAAGTTGTCTCCTCCTTCCACCTTAATCAAGAGGTGGTTCTTCCAACATTCTTCCCTAGGCCTCATGCAAGCCAGGCTGAAGCAGTCCTGCATACCCTGGACTGTAGGAGGGCCTTATCCTTCTACCTTGACCGTACGCAGGGACATAGAAGGGCTACTCAGCTCTTCGTATCTTTTGACCCTAATAATTTGGGGTTGGCTGTGTCCAAGCGTACCTTGTCCACCTGGGTGGCTGACTGTATCACCTGGGCTTACAGGGCGGCTGACCTTCCTTTGCAGGGTCGGGTCACGGCCCATCGTGTCAGGGCAATGGCTGCCTCAGTGGCTCATCTCCACTCTGTACCGTTGGTAGACATCTGCAGGGCTGCAACTTGGTCCTCAAGCCAGACTTTTGCGGCCCATTACTGTCTGGAAAGGGAGTGCCGTAGGGACAGTGCTTTTGGCCAGGCAGTACTCCGGAATCTCTTTGAGATTTAGGCAAATCCTGCCCTCCAGCCTTCCGTTGGGCTACCGGTGGAGGTTCTGTCAGTGAAAAGCCTTTCTTTGATGCTGGGACTAGAGGGAGTTCTCTTGTTCAGCCTGGGTTCCTCGGTAGCCCAGAGCTAGGGAGTCACCCATATGTGAGGACTGACTTCCTGCTTGGTCCTGGAGAAAGAGTAGTTACTCACCTGTAACAGGTGTTCTCCAGGAGCAGCAGGAATCAGTCCTCACAACCCTCCCTCCTCCCCTGGGAGTTGCAGTTGTACATAGTTTATTTTTCCATTTTGTGTGCTGTTTTTTAGCTATGTCGTTTGACTGAGCAAGATGGCACTTTTAGGCAGGAAGGGAACTGCGCATGCGTGCCTGCATTCCCAAAGGCTTTCTTGGAAAGCTGGGGAAATGCTCCGCAAGGGCTCCATCGACGTCGATGTCACCCATATGTGAGGACTGTTCCTACTGCTCCTGGAGAACACCTGTTACAGGTGAGTAACTACTCTTTCTTGCATAGTCCTATCTGCTGCAGGCATTGCAGTAACCTGGCATGGGACACAGTGTGAAAGGCTGCCGAGATGTCCATGAACACTAGCAGGAATCCGTTCTTTGTTATCCGTGCCTCTTAGGAGATTGTCAAAGAGGGAAGTAAGTAGTGTTTCCACACCGTGCTGGAGTTTAAAGCCATGCTGGTGGATGTCCAGTGGAGCATTCATGTCAGTATAGTATAGGGAGGAGTGGCCTAGTGGTTAGGACAAGGTACTTCAGGCCGGAGGGCCAGGGGTTCAAGTCCCACCTGGGGACAGCAATCTCAGGCCGGAGGGACTGGGATTTCTAGTCCTATAGGTACTCCTTGTGGTCTTGGGCAAGCCACTTAACCCTCCATTGCCCATGTTCCCTGTAAGTATTAGCGTATGTGTGTCATATCCCCTCGTGTTAAATGTATCTCCCAATTGACCGCTTTGACCCGGTGAAAAGCGGGATATAAATACAGCTAAATAAAAATAAAATAAAATAAATAGTCCTGAAGTTGCCTTTGCACTGTCTTTTCAACTATTTTCGCAAGGAATGGTAGGCTGGAGATGGGACGGTATGATTTTGGCTCAGAGGGACTTAGGTTGTTGCTTTTTTGAGTATCGGTCGTATCATGGCGTGCTTCAGGGATTGCGGCATGTATCCTTGTTGGAGTGAATCTTTGACGATTTTGTGAATGTGATGGGAGAGCTGGCTTCTTGTGGTTTTGAGCCGAGACACTGGGCATGGGTCTGACGGTGAGGTTGTTGTGTTCAGTCCATTTAAAATGCAAGTACTACTCATAATATTTAAAATAATACATAAACTATCCACAGACTTTCTCTCATCCATCATACATTTAACACTAGCAACAGAATGAGAAGGCAAAGCATATGTAATATTCATACACTCATGACCCTTCAACAAGAATAAAGGGCAGCTATACGTTCTGTAACAGAGCATTCTCATTGTAAGCACCAACCTTCTGGAACACCCTCCCGGATATGATCCAAACTAACTCCGACCTCACAAGCATCTACAGGACACTAAAAACCCATTTATTCCAATAGCACCATGAACACATACCATAGGGTGAGAAGGAACTATTATTGGCTACGGGCCCATCTTCGCTATTTGGACTTCTGCTGCATAGGAATTGTATATTATTAAGCACCTTAGTTCAACCTTGTTAAGTTCTCCAAGTTAACATTCCTGTTATATGTATGAGATGCTCTGACTGTAAAATAGAGCGGCATATAAAACCAGTTAAATAAATAAAATAAACAAACTAGGAAAACCAGGGTTCAAATCCTATTTCTCAAACTGACTTTCCTTATGACTTTGGGCAAGTCACTTTTCCCTTCCGTTGCCTCAGTAGAACTTAGATGGAAATATGTGTAGTTGGACATGGAAATAATTTGTGTACTTGAAATTTTAACTCTCCTTGAACTGAATTTGCAAAGGTGAGTACTTAAATCTTAGATCCTATCCAAATTTATTCACTATGTTTTCAGTTGTGACTGAAAATTGATCCTGTCACTGAGAATGAGTAGTAAATGCTAGTAACATCTACCAGCACTTAGTATTCATCTTAGGATGAAGGAGATAAGAGCCTGTCTTCTGCTTAGTTTGGAAAAACCTTTGAGGGTACAGCAGGGTTCTGGGAGGTTGAGAGGGGAGGAGAAGTGGGGGCATTGGAGAATTGTTTTAATTTAACCAGTTAGTGATGGTTTTCAGAACTAACTGGTTAATTTGACTAGCTGGATTTAGTTGATTGTTTAATAACAATTTAACCAGAAAAGTGCTGCTGAAAATCCAGGGTTGAGTGGGTCGCTGGGAGTCAGCATTGATTCAATAGCATACATTGCATTGATAGAGGCAGATCAGCAAAAATATCTATGTTTAGCCATGCTTGGCTCTCAGTATCAGTTCGTCATCCTCCCTTTTGGGCTATCCACCGCCCCAAGGATGCTCTCCAAGGTCATGGTGGTGGTGGGTGCGGTGCCAAAAACCTTTGTTCATCCTTATCTGGACGACTGCTCATTCAGGCCCATTCCCTCTCAGAAGCATCTTGGATGGCATCCTGAGTGGTGTCTTTTTTGGAAAGCCTTGGCTAGGTGATGAATTGAGGAAAGAGCCAGCTGTTGCCTTCCCAGTCCCTGGAGTTCCTGGGAGCACGTTTCAACACTCGAGTGGGCAGAGCGTTCCTACCAGAGGAGAAAGTCAAAAGACTGTTGGATTGCTTGGCACTGTTCTGTGCACAGCAGGTTCCCAAAGTCTGGGATTATCTTCAGCTCCTCAGACTGGTGGTGGCAACCCTAGAGATGGTGCCGTGGGCATGTGCTCACATGTGGCCTCTTCAGTGGTCCTTGTTGACTTGGTAGTCCCTGAGTTCTTGGGAGTTGCAGTGCAAGGCTCCCTCTTCCAATGTGGTGAAGGCCAGCCTGAGGTGGTGGCAGCAGCCCTATCATCTGAGGAAGGGCGTGCAGTGGGAAAATTTCTCCTGGATCCTTCTGACAACAGATGCCAGTCTCTTGGGCTGGGAAGCCCATTGCTAAGACCGTATGGCCCAGGGCCATTGGAAACACAGAGAAGTGGTGCGGTCCATCAACTGCCTCAAGGCGAAGGCCATCAGTTTGGCACTTCTGTGTTTCCGGCCCCTGGTCAAGGGCTGGATGATCTGAGTATTTTCTGGAGAAAGACCTTTATCTTAGCTCCCTGAAATTTCAGGTGGCAGTTTTGACCTGTTTCCGAGATCCGGTGGCTGGTAAGTTTCTAGCCCTGCACTCAGATGTCTCACATTTTCTCCAGAGGGTTTGGTGCCTTTGTTCCCCCCTCCAGTCTGTGATCCATCCCTTCCTGGGATCTGTGTCTAGTGCTCAGAACCTTGATGGTGGTGCCCTTTGAGCCATTATAGCATGCTACTTTGAAGGCTTTGACATTTGAGACAGTCTTCTTTGTAGTAATTTGTTCTACAAGGTGGATTTTTGAGCTGCAGGCTCTGTCTTGCTGATATCCTTATCTGTCTTTTTCAAAGGAGGCCATTTCCATTTGGCCTGTGCCTTTCTTTTTGCCTAAGGTGCTTTCTCCCTTTCATGTGAACCAGGTGGTCTGCCTCCTTTTCTAGGGAGCACTGTCTGGGAAGGATAAGGATCTTTGCTTTGTGGATGTCCAGAGGGTGCATTACTTGTACTTGGTGATTACAAATTCCTTTCATATGTCTGACCATCATCTTGTGCTGTTTGCTGGCCAATGTAAGGATGATGCAGTGGCTAAATCGATTTTGGGGTGCTGGATTAAGGAGACCATTGCCTTGGTGTATGTGTTGCAGAACCAGCCAGTTCCGGAGGGTTTGCATGCCCATTCTACATGAGCACAAGTGTCCTCGTTGGCGGGACGGAGCTCTGTAGTCTCTGCAGACATTTGCCAGGCAGCAACATGGGAGTCACTTTTCACTTCTTTCAGGCATTACTGCTTAGATGTCCACACACAGGTGGACATGGCCTTTGGCTCAAGGGTTTTGTGAGCTGCAGTGTCTTCTTCCTGCCCAATGGAGTCATAGCTTTTGTACATCCCACTTGTCTGGACTTATTTAGCAGGATGATAAGAAGGTGACATTTTACTTACCAGATAATGCCCTTGCCTTGTGTCCTGCTAGACTAGTCCAGGGCCTGCCCCTGTAACTGTATTTGCTCTGTTCTTCTCCTGCGGTACCCTTGGATCCCCTAGGAGTTTTTCTTCTTGGCTCTGCAGGTTTATTTTCTACTGACAGCCTTCTGTTTGTGTTGTCCTGTACATACAGTAGTTCTCTACTTTTGATTACTCATTGTTTATTTATTTTATTATTCTTATATACCGCACTCTTAAAAATCAGCGCGGTTTACATATAACGGAATTATGCCGGAAGGGCATTTACAGTGAACAGGAAAATTAACTTGTATTTCAATTGGGAATAAACCCTGTACATTGGTTTAAAATTATTTACATTCCATATTTACAACATATACATTCTTTCGTAGAAATTCGTGTGTCAATGGTTGGGTGCATGCTAGCAGGTGTTAGCTTGGGGGCTGAGAGTAGTATAATAGGAAGAGATGGTGTTTTAGCGCTTTTCTGAATTTGGCTAGATCTGTTATGGCTCTGATAGGGGCTGGGAGTGTATTCCAACAGCTGGGCGCATAAAACTTAAAAGCTCTGCTCCTTGTTGTTTTGGTGCATTTTGTTATTTCACTGGGGATGGATAGGGTATTGGTTGTGCAAGATCTCCTTTCTCTGTTTGCAGACATGGGGTGGACAAGGTCAGTTAGGGTTGTAGGGGCTAGCTTGTTGTTGATCTTGAAGGTTATGATGATTGCTTTATAGGATAGTCTACATTGGATTGGTAACCAGTGTAAATTCTTAAGGACCGGGGTGATGTGATCGACTCTGGCAGCTCCGCTCAGGACACGTGCGGCGGCATTCATGGCTAGATGTAGGGGGTTTAAGGTGTTTTTGGGTGAGCCCTGTAGGATTACATTGGCATAATCAAAGTGGGGGATAACTAATGCCTGAAAACTGATCTGAAATCATCAGGTTGTAGCAGGGGTCTAAGATGGAGTGGAGGAGTGGCCTAGTGGTTGGGGCAAGGTACTTCAGGCCAGAAGGTCGGTGGTTCAAATCCCACTAGAGGACAGCAACCTTGGGCCGGAAGGACAGGGGTTTCTAGTCCCACAGGTGCTCCTTGTGGTCTTGGGCAAGCCACTTAACCCTCCATAGCCCATGTTCCCTGTAAAATAGTTATCTCCAAGTTATAATGCCCTGTTCAATGTAATTTCAGTTTGTTCAATGTAAACCGCACTGATGCAGAATAGCACGGTATATAAGAGAATGTAAATAAATAAATAAAGATGTCATAGGGTTCTTATCTTGTGGTAGATTTGTTTGGTTGTGTTGCTGATGTGTACCTTGAAATTGAGCCGTTGGTCTAACATAACACCCAAGTAGCGTATGCTAGGTCTGCTTGCAAGTTCTGCATCTCTTGTCTTTAAGGCTGTTGGAGTCGAGAAGGCCTGGTTTCTTGTTACAAATAGTACATCGGTCTTACTGAAGTTGATCCTTAGGCCTTGGGAGAGGAGTCAGTCGTTTATGGCATCAAAGCAGGTTATCCGTTGGGTGAAGTCCGGATTTTCAATCGTGAATGGAGTAAAGAATAGCATGTCGTCAGCATAGAGCAGGCATGATATGTTAAAAGAACGGATTATGTCACATAACGGTTGCATATATATGTTAAATAGGAGTGCTGAGAGAGAGGATCCCTAGGGTACCCCGTGTTGTTGTGGGAAGGGCTGAGAAGTTGTGGTGCCAGTTCGAACCTGCTGCATCCTATCGGTTAGATAGGATTTACACCAACGCAGAGCTGATTCACTTATCCCTTTTTCTTGAAGCCGCACCAAGAGCTGTTCATGGTTTACGGAGTCGAATGCGGCAGCGATTTCCAAGAATATTAGCGCGTACCCTTGTTTGATGGAGTCAATCCCGGTGATGAGTGTATTGATAAGGGTAGTGAGGAGCGTCTCGACACCGTGGGATTCCCTGAATCCGTGTTGGCTTGGATCGAGGGGAGCATTGGAGTCAATATGATCCTGTATCTGTCGCTGTACCGCCTTCTCGATTATTTTTGCTAGCATCGGGATGCTTGATATGGGTCGGTAAAAGATTCAACCTTCTGAGCGTTTAGTTTGGAGTTCTTTAAGAGGGGCCTAATAGATGTCTGCTTAAGGCTTGAAGGGAATTTTCCAGCGGAGAAGGAATGGTCCATGATTATGGCTATTATTGGGCTGACTTCGTGGCATAGCGACCTTATCCAGGAAGCTGGACAAGGGTCATTGTTACCCATGTTGAGATTGTGTGAGGCTTGCCATGATCTCCCATATTCTTTGGGATGGATACTAAAGAGTTCTCTGTTAGAAGCATGGGAGGGATGTCATTGAAACCTGGGCTTTTCATTGGTTCTTTGTCTCCACCAATCTGCTGGTAGTGGAACATAACCCCCTTATGTGGATTGATCTAGTAGGACATAAGGAAAGGAAATTATCTGGTAAGTAAAATGTCACCTTTTTCCTGTTAGGAGTATGTATAGACCATCGGCTCTCTACAGAGCAATTATCATGGACTTTGAGAGGCAATATGAAAAAGTTTACAGATATTTGGTACCCTTTCCTATGAAAGTCTTCAATATAATTAATGTGGTCAGTGCTGAATTGTATTCTTTTTCTTTCTATTTTTTCCTTTTTCCTTAGGAAATTTGAATAAAGAGTGCCAGTAGTTTAGGGTTCTTATAAACACTTGATATTTCTTAAAAGACCTCACCAATCTACCAAGTAGCACTAAATATCACTTTTGTTGTTACTACTGTTATTGTTATTACTATTAGGTTATCTTCATCTAATGAGGAGTAGAAGAAATTTGGGGTGGGGGATAACGGGACCAGGTATAGCAGTACTTTGATACTGACGCTGTGTCGTGGGGGATTCGTGTGTACGAATGAGATTGATTGCTATGCACATTTTTGTGTTACATCATCAGATCTGATTGGATTCCTGTTTGAAGAAGTGTTATGTTAGAAAAGTTTAAATAAAGTTGCAACAAAAATCATACATAAGTGCATGAACTCCTTAAAACTCTATGGTGCCACTTTTACTCAATGACCTTTACTAAGATTGAGTTTTAGAAAAAATGAGAACTGTCTCAGAAAGCTCTTTTGCTGGCCTGATGCTAGCAAATCAAAAGGAAAAAAGTGAAAAAAGAAATACCATCCTATTTCAGATAAATGAAGGTAAGCTATTTAAATCTTGAAAAAAATATTTTGAGAGTGCCTCTGCTGTAAAAATAAATAAATCTGAGGTCTCACAATCTATGGAATTTGCATGGCTTTGTAGATGGTGAATTATAAAATGCATACAGTGCATTTTTATTATATTAGGATTAAAGTAATCTTTTTTTGATGTGATGGCTCCTTCAGTGTGAGTGTACAAAATGAAAAGGTATGGGTGTGGTCTAGATGGAGCACAGCAGAGTTTGCCAGTATTTGCATTGTTATAACATACCTTAATTCCTTATCGTTTCTCCAGTCTAGTCCTAAACCATTAGAGTTGTGTACATCCTCCTGCAGCTTAGAGACTGAGCATGTCACTCTTTTAGTGACCCTAGTATAAGTAGTCCAGGGACCGCCTCCTTGAACCAGTTTTGCTAAGTCTCCATGCAGCGGAAGGAGGTGTGAGTCCAGTGGTCCGGGACTCACTAGAGCAATGATTAAGGCAGTAGATAGGTTTTAGTGCTCTGGTGAGCAGCCCCCCTTCTCCCCCCTCTCTGTAGCGAGAAGCGCTGACAGAGGAGAGTGCGGGGGTTGAGCAGGGGCCTCTGGCATCTGCTCCCCCGAGGCAGGACAGAAGCTGTTGAGGAGCGGGACCGCTGCTGCGCGCCTCAGGAAGCCTCGAGGTCAGCGGCAAAGCAGAAGTAAAGGCCCGTCGGGGGGGCTGAGATAGCGATCGGCACCTCCCGACGCGAGAGTGGAAACGGTCCCTAGTAAACATCTGGGCAAGCGGCAGGCAGGTAAGCGCCAGTAGTGGTGAGGGAGCGGCTTTGATGGCCGCGTGGTGGAACCCAGCTGGTTCAGGTGCATTTGAGGAGAGCAGGCCCGGACTGCGTGGGCGCACGCGGGAAACGAGGGCTCCGGGGGGGGGGGGGGGCAGGCGGGAAGCTGGTTGAGATTAAGAAAAAAAATATATATATATATAAAAAGAGAGTATTAAGCAGGAGGAGAGGCCTGCACATTCGTGCCAGCGATTCTTGCAGGGTGCGGTGCGGGAGAGCGTATTTAATGCCGAACAGGCCTAGGTGGAGTGGAGGAGTGGCCTAGTGGTTGGGGCCAAGGTACTTCAGGCCGGAAGGTTGGGGGTTCAAATCCCACTAGAGGACAGCAACCTTGGGCCGGAAGGACTGGGGTTTCTAGTTCCACAGGTGCTCCTTGTGGTCTTGGGCAAGCCACTTAACCCTCCATAGCTCATGTTCCCTGTAAAATAGTTATCTCCAAGTTATAATGCCCTGTTCAATGTAATTTCAGTTTGTTCAATGTAAACCGCACTGATGCAGAATAGCGCGGTATATAAGAGAATATAATAAATAAAATACTAGGTGCCTTTTGTGTGGGGCGAGCAGAGAGACAGTCTCTGAAGCGGGAGTGTGCAGAGGCTGTACCCTTGAGGCTTCTATGGCAGACAGGGACCAGAAAGGGGGGTCTGAGGCCACAGGGAAGGCAGCGGGGAAGGACGCCTCTATGACCCCGGAGGCCAGTCAGGAGCCCATGCTGGGACCGTCTACGGCTCCAGACAGTCACTTACCCCAGGCTCCTCTTCCAGGGGGCTGGGGGCTATTTTTTCACCACAGTTCTTGACGCTGCTGCAGCAGGCTCTTGGGGGGGGTCTGGTACAGGGGTGACTGGACCAACGGGAGTGGAGACCAACGGGAGTGGAGACCCAGGGGTCAAAGAGATCGGGGGCTGCGTTAGAGGAGGCAGCAGGTAGCAGCGCCAGCAAGAGAGCTAAGCTGCGGTTGGACGGAGAAGAACAGGAATTGGAGGAGCAGTCAGACCTGGTGGAAGATTCAGATATAGAGCAGGATTTAGAGGAAGGTGAGATAGTGGAGCCAGAGGACCAGGTGAGAATAGTGAGGGTGTTCCGGAGAGAGGAGCTTTCGGCCCTGATTGTGGAGATGCTAAAGGCTCTAAATGTGCCAGTCTCTGGTTCGGCAGAAGAGAGTGCCCTGGAGGATCCGTTGCTACAGGCGGAGAGAAAGGCACAGAGGGCGTTTCCCATTCATAGAGTGTTAAGGGAGATGATTTAGGAGGAATGGGATGCGCCGGAGGCTATCCTCAGAAGGGCTAGGGTAATGGCTCGTTTATATCCACTGGTTGAGCCGGATAAGGACATTTTTAAGCCGCCTAAGGTGGATGCAGCGGTTTCGGCAGTAACAAAAAAGACAACTATCCCGGTGGAAGGGAGTGCCGCTCTTAAGGATACGCAGGATAGGAGATTAGATACTTTGCTGAGGCAGCTGTTTGAGATGAATGCCCTGTCCATACAGGACTCGATTTGTGGGGCCTGGGTGGCAAGGGCGTGTCTGCGGTGGTCCCAGAGACTAAAGGGGATCCAGGCGGATGAAGCGGCTGAAGAAGCTGCCCGCATTGAATCAGGGGCGGCGTATCTAGCGGATAGCCAGTATGATCTGATTCGGGGCCTTTTTAAGAGTATGGCTTCGGTAGTGGCGGCGAGGCGGTATCTTTGGCTGTGCAATTGGGCAGCGGAGGGGGCTTCCAAGGCAAGGTTGGGTAAGCTCCCCTTTAGGGGTAAGCTTCTCTTTGGGGAGGAGTTAGAGAAGTTGGTGAAGGATCTCGGTGAGTCGAAAGGGGGCCGGTTGCCGGAGGACAAGCAAAAGCAGGGTCAGCCGGGGGGGCCGTCTAGGAGTCAGCAGAGAGAGTTTAGACGTTTTCGCCCGTCCAGGTTTGGCCCGGTGCAGAGAGGTCGCTTTCCCTATAGGTCGCCGGGATTTCTGGGCTTCCGGGGGGCAGGCAGAGGTTTTTCAGCCTCGGCGTCCTCGGGCACCAAGAAGCCGCAATGAAGTGAGGGGGTCCAGGCAGGATTGGTACCGGTGGGAGGTCGGTTAAGAGATTTTGTTCCTGCATGGACTCAAATTACTTTGGATCAGTGGGTGTTGGAAATAGTGCAGAAGGGTTACGCGCTCAAGTTCCAACACCCTGTGAGGGACACGTTTGTGCAGTCTCCTTGCAGAACGCGATCCAAGAGAGCGGCGGTAAGGCAGACTTTGTAAAGGTTGTTAGCGCTCGAAGCAGTGGGGCCGGTACTGCTGCAAGAACAAAGCAGCGGTCAGTACTCAATTTATTTTGTGGTGCCAAAAAAGGAAGGCACCTGTGGCCTATTCTGGATCTAAAAAGAGTGAACAGGTGTCTCCGGGTGTTGCATTTTCGAATGGAGACGTTGCGGTCAGTCATTGGGGCGGTGCGGCAGGGAGAGTATCTAACGTCCTTAGATTTGTCGGAGGCTTATCTGCACATTCCGATCAGGTTAGAGCACCAGTGGTTTCTTCGATTTGCAGTGCCTATGGGGCATTTTCAATTCCAGGCGATGCTGTTTGGGTTAGCAACGGCGCCGAAAACGTTCACCAAGATTATGGTGGTCATGGCGGCGGCGGCGTTGAGGAAGGAAGGAGTGTTGGTGCACCCGTATTTGGACGACTGGTTAATTCGGGGGAAGTCGCAGGTGGAGAGCCAGCAAGTGACCAGCAGGGTAGTGAGCTTCTTGCAGAGTTTAGGATGGGTAGTCAATAAAGCAAAGAGCAAGTTGGCGCCATCACAGGAGTTAGAGTATTTGTGGGCTCACTTCGACATGTGCAGGGGCAGAGTTTTCCTACCGCTAGCGCGGATTCAGAAATTGAGACAATTCAGCAGTTCCTGGCGAACAGGTCAGCGGGGCAGTATTTGCAGCTGCTAGGGACAATGGCGGCCACATTAGAAGTGGTGCCGTGGGCCAGGGCTCACATGAGACCTATGCAACGGACATTGCTCAGGAGGTGGTCTCATCAGTCCGATCCGTTGTCCAGGACGTTGGTGTGTCCGCGGGAAGCGCGAAGGTCGCTACGGTGGTGGATGCAGTCGGGGGGCCTGGAGGGGAATGCCTCTGGAGTCGCTGGACTGGAAGCCTTTGACAACAGACGTGAGTCTGTTCGGCTGGGGGGCGCACTACAAGGGGCAGTACGCCCAGGGCCAGTGGTCGGACCAGGAGAAGGAGTGGTCCATCAACAGGTTTGAGTTAAGAGCAGTATTTTTAGCCCTACAGGCTTTGCAGGGCCTGTTGCAGGGAACAGCGGTCAGAGTGCTTTCGGACAATGCCACAGCAGGCAAGGCGGAACCGGCAGCGTGCAGTTGGAGAAGGAAGCGGACACATTGTTGGCCTGGGCCGAGTTGCACCTGGAAGCATTGTTGACGGCGCATGTAGCAGGAGTGGACACTGTGATGGCAGATTTTTTGAGTCGCGTTCAGGTGGACCCGGAAGAATGGGTCCTTCATCTGGAGATCTTCGAGTCGCTGGTGTGGCGATGGTGTCAGCCAGTGATGGACCTCATGGCAACGTTCAAGTCGGCAAAGGTGGACAGGTTCTACAGCAGAAGGAGAGAGAGAATGTCAGAGGGGCTGGATGCCCTGATGCAAAGGTGGCCGGAAGACACTCTTCTGTACGTATTCCTGCCGTGGGTGCTAATAGGCAGAGTTCTCCAGCGCATAGAAAGGTACAAAGGATTAGTTCTGCTGGTGGCGCCGGACTGGCCAAGGCGGCCGTGGTATGCTGACTTGATGCGACTGTTGGTGGAACCTTCGTGGAGGTGCCGGACAGGGGGAATTGCTAGTGCAGGGTCCATTATGTATGCCTCAGGTACATTGGTTTTCGCTTACGGATTGGCTTTTGAAAGGGCTAGGCTGATGGTAAAAGGATACTCGATGGCAATGGTTTCTACATTATTGAGGTCTAGGCGGCGCTCCACGTCTATGGCATATGTAAGAGTGTGGAGGCTGTTTGAGGCCTGGTGCGAAGATAGACAGTTGTGGGCGTTGAGGGCCACGGTGGCTCAGGTTTTGTCCTTCTTACAGAATGGATTGGATAAAGGCTTGGCGGCGTCTTCGCTTAGGGTGCAGCTAGCGGCCCTAGCCTGTTACCATGGGAAGGTGCAGGGGAAGATGCTAGGGGCTCATCCAGATGTGAAGACGTTTTTGAGAGCGGCCGCTATGTTGAGACCCCCCTGCAGGAATGCGATTACAAGGTGGGACCTCAATATGGTGATAGAGGCGCTGGTTAAGGAGCCTTTTGAGCCGTTGGTTCAGGCGACTTTGACAGATCTTACGCTGAAGGTGGAGTTTTTGGTGGCTATCACCTCGGCAAGGAGAATCTCGGAGTTGCAAGCCTTGTCATGTAGGGAGCCTTTTTTGTCCTTTTCGAGTACAAAAGTAGTGCTCCGGACGGTGCCGTCCTTTTTGCCGAAGGTAGTTTCGGCCTTTCATGTCAATCAGGTGGTGTCCTTGCCAGTTTTTGGGAGGTCAGGTGCTGAGGGGGCTAAAGAACGGTTGCATAGGTTGGATATAGGTAGAGCTCTAAAGACGTATTTGCAGAGGACGGAAGCACTGCGCAAGACAGATAGGTTGCTTGTCCTGTTTGGCAGTTCTCGGCAAGGGGAACTGGCTTTGAAGGCATCTATTGCAAGATGGATTAAGGAAGCGATTGCGGCAGCGTATCTTTTGAAGGGCAAAGTGGTGCCGAAGGGTTTGAAGGCACATTCAACTAGATCTCAGGCAGCGTCCTGGGTGGAGTCTAGCTTGGTTCCTGTGGCGGAAATCTGTAGGGCGGCAACTTGGTCATCCTTACATACATTTGTTAAGCATTATCGGATTGATGTGTAGGCGGAAGGGGATGCGAGATTTGGATCAGCGGTGCTTCAGGCTGGTCTGGCAGGTCCCTCCCGATAAAAATGTTCACTGCTCTGCTACATCTCTAATGGTTTGGGACTAGACTGGAGAAACGATAAGGAAGGTGAAATTAGACTTACCTGTTAATTGTAGTTCCTTGAGTAGCTCCAGTCTAGTCCCGCTTCCCTCCCGAAGGTAGACTGCCAGAAGGTAGCCTGAAGACAGCAGACGAGGAGGTATTATAGCCATTGGGAGAGGAATCGAGGATCGGATCAGGGTTGCAGAGGAGTAGAGTCTGCTGCTTTCTCACTAAGCGTGAAGGGCCTCTTTAAGGGGCATGGAAGAAGGAGCGGCTCATACATCCAGTATTGCATTAGTAAGGTTTAAATTGAAGAAGTTTAAGGTTTGTCTTTATTAGACTTGTTATGTCAAGATTCAGTGTTGAGAATGACTTACCTTTTGCTCTGGTGAGTCGGCTTTGTCAATTGGGAAAACTGGTTCAAGGAGGCGGTCCCTGGACTACTTATACTAGGGTCACTAAAAGAGTGACATGCTCAGTCTCCAAGTTGCAAGAGGACGAACACAACTGTAACGGTTCGGGACTAGACTGGAGCTACTCAAGGAACTACAATTAGCAGGTAAATCTAATTTCACCTTTGCATGCTTGCTTGTATATGTTGAGCATATTCTTTTTCACCTACTATAGAGCAGGTGTAATTGTCCAAGCCTGAATTTAAGGCTCAGCGATGCCACTTAAACTATTATTTTATAAAGATAGACACCTACTAGTCTTTATAAACTAAATTTAAAATGAGTGCCTTTTGGCTGCTTTACTCTCAGCACCTTGTTATAAAATTATCTTCCTTATGGTTACAACACTATGGCCATGTCAGTATGTGTTTCTGATCTTATAAGCGAAGCAGGGTCAGGCCTGGTTAGCACTGGATGGGAGACCACCTTGGAATACTGAGTGCTGTAGGCTTCCTGCATGGAAGAATGTCCTGGCAATCTACTTCCGGTCGCACCTTGTCAAGAAAATACCCAAGGGATAGTCACAACATGGATAACAATCCACAGGGGCACCAGGAGTCGAGGTTGATTTGACGGCACTTGTCACCATGCTGCTGCTGCTGTTAACATAGAGGAGCCAAACTTTGGAGTCATGAAGTGAGAGTCATAAAAACGGCTAATTAGATATCTGAGGTACACTATGGCACCTTAGTTTCTTAGAGCTTGCATGGAAGGTGGTGGCTAATATAGGCAAACTTTATGGACAGCCACCCTTTTTACCAGACAATGAAACATCAAAGTATGAGTCTTGTCTGTCCTGGGAGAAAGTTTCTGGGTCTAGGGAAAAATAAGTAGAACGTTTGCTTATAGGTTCTAATCAGCCTAGAGTCCTTAGCAACTGGAAGCTACAACAGTGTGTTGTTTTCAGATCTTGATCTATGGGAAGGTTTGTAGTAAGATAGGTAATCTTTGTCATTTAAGAGTTAATATTCAAACCTGTTTACATGCATAATCTACTGTTGTATGCATGAAAATGACTGTAAAACTTCCCAGAGTTGCTGAAGGTAATTTTATAACAAGGTGCTTAGGCAGGAAAGGCACATAGGTGCATATGTTGTGCCTCTTTTATAGAGGCAAAATCAAGAAAAGATTGTGGTATGAGATTTACCAACCCAAAGAGGAAGAAGATTTTTTTGTCAGACTTATGTTAATACAGAGGTGCATTGATAAATTCCTATACATCCTTTGCTAAAGTCCCTTTACTATATTTTCTAAATCACAACTCATAAAATTTAACTCAAAAGTTCAGTTAAAATCCAAAGAAGTATATAAAAATATATAGAATGACTTGCACATTGTTGATATCAAAGGTATTTCAGCTCATACTCAGATCTCGAATACCCGACGTAGTCCATTGCATGCCTCTATGTTTTGATGGCCTTAGTCCATGGTCTGCATCAGGGAAAGCAGTTGATCTCACTACAAGGTTAAAGTCATGCCACAGTTTTGACTCTGAAAGCTGGCTTCCTGAAAAGTTTGAGACCTTTTGTTCATAAATAATTAAAACTTACTATCCTAAAAGTGAAAAGGTTAGAATAGGTATCGAGTAGCACTTTGATTAACGATTGAAGTTAAATAATACCACAATCTAAGAGATAAAAATAGAGCGTGTTTTATTAAGAATAAAACAGTAAATTCCGCTCTGAAAGTAGACCACATAAGTTACAGTTTTGACTCTGACAACGGCCTCATTTAGGTTTTTCCTTTCACATTAATCTCAGCGAACATGCTGATACAAAACAAATCTTTCACAGCACGTTTTCAATCCAGCCATATCAGGGAGGGGTGATGCCTCTTATATGTCATATCGTCAATGGATGCAGGAATCAGAACTTATCCCCACCAGGAATGAACCTGTCAGTCTGTAGTTCATACAGACCATTTCTTTGATTAATTTGGATGTCAAAATATTAGCTAAAGTTTTAGCTTCTAGGCTGAGTGTTATTCTGGTGAAGGAAGATCAGTCTGGCTTTATATCTAGAAGGCAAGCTAGTGACAATATTAGGCAGTTGTTGCAATGTATTTGGAAAGCAGAAGCTGGCCCTGAGAAGACTTTGATAGTAGTGGTGAACGCTGAAAAAGGGTTTGACTGAGTGAAGTGGGTTTCGTGTGATGCGAAGGTTGGTTTGGGGTCTTGCGTTATCAGCTGGGTGAGAGCACTTTATGAGAAACCTCAAGTGCATGTAAAGGTAAATAATAGTTATTCTGTGCCTTTTGTGTTAACTTGAGGAACTAGGCAGGGCTGTCCACTCTCTTCACTTTTCTTTGTGTAGCCCCACCCCCTCCCTGAGGAGATGCAGTCGGACTCCTAAAACAGTATTAAAGATGTTATAGTGTAGTCAGATGGTTGCTCGGAGTCTGGTGCTTACTCAGGTGAAGGCTTACAGAATTCACTAACCTCATCTTATATTCCTCTACTGTTAAGTAGAGAGAAGTCTAAGAGGAAAATAAATCTAATTTGGATAGGCCTTTACCAATGTGATGATACAGTTATTGTGATAGAGTAGTGATTCTTAGTGATGGAATAAATAGATCACATTTACGTTCATAAATTAAATTTTTAGTAAAATTTATTAAAAGCTAGAATAAATAGTTAAATAAACTTTAAAATGAAACACTCCAACAATTTCCACAGCTAGTCAAAACTCTGGAATAAATAAAGTGTTTTTACACTATTGCACTTAACCATTGCTCCTTTACAGGAATCACAGTTTCTTTCTTTTGAAACAATTCTCTTTCAACAATTACATGAAGTGAAATAATTTCCAAACCACCTTTGTTTTTGTTTCTCTCGCTCATTCCAATTAATGTCCCATTTATAAATTTATTTTCCCTTTGTGCAGGAACTACAGTATAAACAGTCATCCTTTGATAGGTAAATTCCCCTCTGAGTATTCTGTGTTTATTCCACCTAAATTTGCACAATATGAGCTCATACATGTGTGTGTTTGTCTCTCAGGGTGTAAGTGCATTGGTACCTCTTCCTAGACCTTTCTTGCGAAGAGGCCCGGTTACTTGTCCAGCTGTCCAAAGGTGTTGCCTCTTCTTCAAGTCTAACTTCAGGATTCGGAAATCTCTCCCTACTGCCTGCCTCAAAAAAAAACCTCATAAAAAACCTATCCTGGTGATGAGGCTGAGTCTACAGTCTATTTTTATTAGAGTTCAGACTGAGACTTATTTAGTCACCGTCCCTAAGCTAATCAAAAAATAAAAGAGAATTGGGAATCTCTAACTAAATTCCTTTCACACTCATTCATACACACTCAAGCCTGAGTCACACCTTTTTCTCAAATTTCAGAGAAATTTCAGTGTGTTCATTTTTCTGAGAAGTCATCATTAAAAAATAAACTGTGCTTCAAAAGTCTGAACTCTACATTATCAAGCTCAGCTTTGAGTCTCAGCTTCCAGCAGCTCATCAAACTGTTACAGGCATTAACGTTCAGTGCACCCTGTGCTCAGCTCAGCTCAGCTCTTCAGACTCAGGAGTTAAACTCCTCTTTCAGGAATTTCTTTTTTTTTTTAATTCCATTCTAATACTTCCAGTATATAGCTGGTTCAGGGTTTTTTTTTTCTCTAACAGAAAGCAAACCACTTTCCCTTCAAAACCAAGGCTGTCAGTTTTACTTGCCAGCAACTACCAGTTGATCTTATATATGGTTTTACAACCAGTATCTTTGTTCAACTATTTACCAGGGCAATCACTGAAATTTACTACCTGGCTCAAACTCTCTTTCTCAGACTCTTCTTTCCAGATTCCTCTCAAACAGGAGAATCTGAATATTAAATCTATCAGAATAAAAGAAAAAGACAACTCTCTGTGAAAAGTAGTATCAGCTTTGCCAGACAAAAAGCTTGTACTTTGCTCAGTTAGACAAATTTCAGCACCTTCTTTCTCTCCAGTTTTCACTTAAGCAATATATATATATATATATATATATATATATATACAGTATCTTTCTCTTTATAAATACCCACTTTTAAACCTAAAATTCCACTTCACACCCTTCAAAGCAACCTGTCTTCTTTCTTTACTAGCCCCAACTGCCATTTTCAAGTCCCTTCACACACATTCCATCATCAGCTGGTGATATTCCTCTGCCAACCTATGAAATAGTTCCCAGCAATGCTTAGAAGAACATCAAAATCAAAATCAAAAAATTACCACACAAAAACATTGGCCAGTTCCAAAGCCCCGACTTCTTCAATTTGGGCCCTCCTGGTCCAAAACAAAGTTTCTTCGGGACTCCCCCACCTTTTGCATCAGGGACAGCCACACACACAGTTTAAAAAGATGCCACCAGCATCCTGAATCTGCAGACTGCAGCCCGGAGATATAAAAAACCCGGCTGCAGAAAGCAGCCCCAAAATGGCCTGCAGACTCCTGGAGGTGAAAAAATAAATAAAATTCTCCTGGCCCTCCAACAACCCCTGGCAGCTCCCAGAAAAGTAAAAATGTTTATATACACCTGGTTACATTTGCATTGGTTATCGAGCCCTTGGTGGACAGAGTGCAGCAGAATGTTGATATTAAGAGTATACATATCAGTGGGCCCCTTACGTAACTGCTGACAACGTTGCTATGTTTGCTAAGCAAAGTTACAGGGTTTAAAATTAACCTGGGAAAGATTGGAGTTTTGGGTCTTTCTCTGTACTTGGATTTAGAACAACAGTTGTTGTGGGCTATGGAGGTCATAAGATAGAAGTTCATGTAAGTAAGCTTTATTCACAATTTGTTTAAATATTGACCCTCTTCATTGCCACTTCAATGGAGTGTTAAATGGCTTGCCCAAGGCCACAAGGAGTGGCTATGGGACTAGAGACCCCAGTCACTCCGGCCTGAGGTTACTTGTCCCCAAGTGGGAATTGAACCCCTGGCCCTCCGACCTGAGGTAACCTGTCCCAACCACTGAGTCACTCCTCCCTCCTATGCATCTGGAAGAAGGAGGTTTGGATGTCCCCAGTATTTTAGCATATTCAGACCTAGCTCCATTGTGAGCCCTCCTAGACTGGAGGGATATCCCTAAGGAGAAACACTGGCTTCCTAATTGAGTAAAGGTGTTGGGGGGCTGTCCCCTTGATAGGGCAAATATGTTTGTGTGCCCTCCAGAAAGGGTAACAAGGGGACAAACTCCTTTATGGCAGTCACTTTTAAAGTGTGAGATAACATTCAGGAAAGGCCAATGGGAAATAAAGCGGTACAAAGGAAGCAAAGGACACCCATAGAGGAGTGAGCACACAAAAACAAGCAGTTGCAAAGGCAAGTGGTGGTCAAACAAACTTTATTGCAAGTCAACCCCTACGCATTTCGGCTCTGAGGCCTTCTTCAGGTGGAAACACCTCTAAAAGCCAAATACAAACAATAAATATGCAAAAAAGTAAACATAAAAACATAATAAAACAATGTTAAAAACTAGAACCTATCAACTAAAATACTTTAAAAACAGTTTTTTCTAAAAACAAATCAATCAATGTACACAAAAGAGAAAAGGAACACAAAGGGGACATAGGATGAGGATCAAAGGGGATAGACTCAGGATTAATATGTGGAAATATTGGTTGATGCGTGGAATAGTCTTCCAGTGGAGGTGGTAGAGACGAGGACAGTATCTGAATTCAAAAAAGCATGGGACCAACACAGAGGATCTCTATTGGGAAAAAAGGGGACTGTTGTAGTGGTTGAAATGGGAGGGCAGACTAGATAGGTCATGTGGTTTTTCTCTGCCATCATGTTTCTGTGTTTCTGTTTCTAAGCAAGGTTGAGTGATAAAAAACAGATAAAATTAAAGGGTTAAGATCCAAAAAACGAAAAAGCATATAAAATGATGAGAGGAGGGATGGACAGTCTGCTAGAAATTCAAAGACAAAGGACATTCATAAAACAACTGCATAACAGTAACATGATAGTGTGCTAAAAAACAAAAAAGGGGTGAGGAGGACACACTAACAGGTATAACATGGAAACCACTCACTTGTTTTGTTGCCTGGGTACCAATAGCAGAATACGTGGTAAAAACCTATGCGGTAGAAAACAATATGAGTGCTGCACAGCAATCAATGTAATAAGAGGCTGTATAGAGCACCAATTGCAAAGGCAATCTTAAAGTGCTACGATGGAGGGCATGAGGATTAATACCACAGAGCCAAATCATTGTTAGAAGCAGTTCCTAGGAGCAGACTGCTCATGTTAGGAAATGATCAAACAGCTCATTGGAAATAGACATGTGCTGTAAAAAGTCATCTTAAATCTTACACATCAGACTTGATGTTGGGGAACTATTTATAAGACCAAATATGAGGGAAAACCCCCCAGAGAGTATTGTAGAGGAAAAGAGAAGCCAATGAGATAAACTAGGAGCCACTATCAAAGGTAGCAATAGCACCTCCGGAGTCCGTTCTGAACAGGGGATGCAATCCCGCCAAAATCTAAACACATGTCTCCAAAGGTTAGAACAGAGCCCTATAAAACCCCCTGACTTATAAAGTCAATTAAAACACTTTGTAGAAAAACTCATGATGTGTAACCTTGGTGATGCCATACTTGGCAAGCTCTGAAAAAAACAATAGATGTGTTTGATTACAGGTATGACCATAAATGCAGCTGTGAATGGGAAAAGAAATAGAAACTGCCTCAAACCGAGTATGTACATTAGGGCATTAGGTGTATTAACAAAAAGTGAGAGACAGTCATATCCTTTACATAAGGAGAGAACTTCTTATATGTCAGATTTTTCAGAACTTGCTGAGTATGGCACCACCAAGGTTACACATCATGAAATCCAGCTAGTCTTGGAGCGCTTCTCCAGGTGAGAGTCACAGCGACGTATCAGCCCATACTTTTATCCGCAGGGAGAGTGGGCCCGCACATACATACAAAGCAGAGTATAATATTTAAAAATATGTTGTCCAGATATGTATTTGTACAGGATTGTTGTGGGATAGTTGATGATGGGATGACCATGATTACTTTATTTTATTTATTTATTTATCTGCATTTATATCCCGCTTTTCACCGGGTCAAAGCGGTTGGGGGATACATTTAACACGAGGGGATATGAGAGACATACACTAATACTTACAGGGAACATGGGCAATGGAGGGTTAAGTGGCTTGCCCAAGACCACAAGGAGCACCTGTGGGACTAGAAACCCCAGTCCTTCTGGCCCAAGGTTGCTGTCCTCTAGTGGGATTTGAACCACCAACCTTCCGACCTGTAGTACCTTGCCCCAACCACTAGGCCACTCCTCCTACTGAGTTTAATAATCAGAATCTTTGGGGGGTGTAAAGCTGAAGTTCGCCCAGGTCATCCTATATCCTTGTACTGGCCCTAGTAGTCATGACATCAAAGGAATGTAAGTTAGTGCCTGACTGAAGTTACTGCATGGGTTTCCTCTTCTAATTCTGTGTCTTGTGTCAGAAGATCCTGTTTAGTGCTCATGGGGTTTTGGTATTATCTGAAGAATGGGAAGGAGGTGGTATCCAGAGTAGTACTGCTGATGCTGGCGGTTCAACCAGGGGGAATTCTCCCTTTTCCTTGCATTGCCTCCTCTGCTTCATGCAGTCTTGCATTCTTCCTGCATCTCAACTACCACCTTCGTCTTCCAGTGACACAGAGCATCGGCAATATTTCTTTGACCCATGGGTCATATTTAGAGTTGAAGCTGCAAGTCCTCAACCAGCCTTTAATATTCTCTACTGCTGCTGGAAGTCCGCTTCACAAAGGGGATTTATTTATTTACATTCTCTTATATACCACGCTATTCTGCATCAGTGCGGTTTACATTGAACAAACTGAAATTACATTGAACATGGCATTATAACTTGGAGATAACTAATTTAGAGGGAACATGGGCTGTGGAGGGTTAAGTGGCTTGCCCAAGACCACAAGGAGCACCTGTGGGACTAGAAACCCCAGTCCTTCCAGCCCAAGGTTGCTGTCCTCTAGTGGAATTTGAACCCCCGACCTTCCAGCCTGAAGTACCTTGCCCCAACCACTAGGCCACTCCTCCACTCCACTGAGAGGATTATATGGACTGCAGCCTTTCAATGAGAATGAACGTGAGATTATCTAAGTGGATACTCTGATCTCCTTTCCCATACCCTAGAACTTTAAATGATTAAAAGTTAAGCTGAGTTCTGTTACTCATTCATGAATTCTTCATAGTGCATCAAAAGTTGTTTTACAAAGTATGGCCACTAGATGGTGCTGTTGAACTGTCAGAGGGGCATTTTTGTACTTTGCGGATGAAAAGGGTTTTCTTTCCTCCTAGATACACTAGCAGTTCTAAACAAGCAGTTACAATGGGCCATATGTACTTAATCTTTCAGATGAACTAGAAGGGTGTCTCATGTTTTTATGTATGTGCTAGAAAATAAAACCTTTATACATATGGCTCAATATACTGATAGATAAAATAACATTTTTTATCTAGTAAATTTGACACAGACATCACATCAGTTAGAAAACACACCTACTAAAACATACCATCAATACCTATAGATTTTGTAAATTTAACATAAAAAGATTATAGCTTAATGGCAGTTTTAGTAAGTTTTGTTAACATAATGAAATCAGTGGAATATGATTCAAAATTGAGTGTGATATTCTAAATTTATTTTATTTATTTAAGAGGATTTATATACCGCTTTTTCCTGAAATCAAAGTGGTTTTCACAACAACCAATCAAAGTAAAATGTCAAGGTATGCATGCAGTGTTAACATGGGGGAGTATGTGAGTGTGTGGTGGTACTGATTTAGAGTTGAGCCATATACAGAGTGCACTATGTACAGGGGGATATATACAGGGATAGAAGGGGGTGGGGGACAGGGGTTTGTTATGGAGCCCAAGGGGCTATTACGCAGTCTAAGTGATGTTTCTGTAGTGCTCGATGAAGAGCGTAGTTTTGAGCTGTTTCCTGAAGTCCTTGATGTCCATCATCAAACGTCCGGGAGGGAGTTCCAGAGAGCGGGTGCGGCCAGGGAGAGTGCTCTTCTTAAGGTGTTTTCTCGTACTTTGTGAATGCTTTGGGCATATTGATGAAGTCTGAGGTGCCTCTCCTCCTTGGTCGGGTGCTTGTGTCGAGTCTTATGAGTGGCTGTAGGCTTATTGCTGATGTTTTGTGTTTGATTTTAAAGATGTTTATTATTGTCTTATATCTGATACGGGAGCTGATTGGGAGCCAGTGGAGGTGGTTGAGAATGGAGGTGATGTGATCTTGTCTTGATGATCCTGTTATTATGCGGGTGCAGTGTTTTGTGCCATCTGCAGGGGCCGGAAAGCTTGTTTTGAGAGTCTGAGGTAAATTGGGTTGCAGAAGTCTAAGATGGGGGTGATAAGAGCTTGACAAACGGTGCAGAAGTGATCCTGAGAGAGGATTGGCTTGAAGCGTAGGAGTGTACGCATTTTGAGGTATGCGTTTTTGGTGGTTTTGTTGATGTGTGACTGTAGGTTTAGTTCTCTGTCGCGCGTCACTCCTAGGTACCTTACTTCGTGCTTTATTGGTATTGTGATGTTGTTCAGCTTGATGGTGGGTGGTGTGGTGAAGGTGGTGTTACGGGTGATGAGTAGAGCTTCTATCTTGTTGTGGTTTATATTTAGGTTGTTTTCTTGAAGCCAGCTTGTCATTTGTTGAAGACAGTCTGCTATTTTGGTGTAGTCTGGGCTGTCGAGATTGATTGGGGTGTATATCATATATATCAAATATAACAGATGATAAAAAATAAAAATGATCCGATTGTCATGCTCACTGAGAGGTTGTAATGGGGTATATATAATGTTACCCGTCCCTCTCCAAAGGGATTATCAACAGTCCCCTTTAAGAGAGTCTGTAACCCAGAGTTCAGAGCTGGGAGGGCGTGGCTCACAGGGAGAGGTTAAGAACCCAACAGACTGCAACAGGAAAAGAGGTCCGAGAAGCCGTGCAAAGGAGTTCTGAGATAAAAATTTTAAATGGGGCTGGAGGAAGGGCTGGGAAGTCCATCTTGTGGAGGCTTAACAAGCTGGGGCAGAATTAAGCTGATTTTGTTTTCCCTGAACTGCTGTCTGTTCTGGGTTTTGCTTTGTGGAGGATTTACAAACTGGGACAGAACAAAAACAACTTGCTTTTGTTTTCCCTGAACTGCTGTCTGGCCTGTTTTTTAAAGCAAACCCCTTTCCACCATATGCCATGCCTATCAGATATGGTGGCAGTTTGAGGATTTCCTCTGAACACGTTACTGAGGGCAAATCCATGTCCCACCAGAGCTGGGCCTCTACAGTAGGTCAGGATTTTTTTTTTTTGTGTGAGCTAAGAGGGTTAGCCTCACCCTTGTTAGGGAGCTTGAAGATGGTTTAGTCGGTGCCGGACAGGCAGGCTTTGTTTTGGCCACTAGAGGCTGCTAAAAATTTGTTGGAGCTGGAATACTGCAGAGTTAACTCAGCTGCAGAAGAGGAAGGGACCCGCCTCCAGGCCTTGATAGACTCTGGGAAACTCATTCACCAGGAAACCTTAACCTGATTTGAAATTGATGATACAAAGACAGTAACACTGGCCTGTGTGCATGGAGACCAGAGGCAGTATTCAACAGCACAGGTTTCACTTAAGACTCCAGTAGGGCAAGAGATATTCAAGGTCATGGTTCTTCCTTGGCTACCATATCTAGTGATGATCGGCTGTGTCTGCCCAAACATCGGCGCAATATGGGCCCTACTAATTGACAGCTCTGCTAAATCAGACCAGGATGATTTCCCAGAGATATTCCTCTGACTCTATATGTCAAGACTCCCAAGCCTGCTAAGTCCCGGAGTCTGTATCACCAGGAAAAGCTGTGCTACCAACAGAATCTGGGGGTGGCTATGGGGGAGGGATCCAAGGAGGGGGAGCCTAGGGAAGAAACCCCTGGGGATAGCTCAGGGCTCAGTGGTTGTGACCCAAATACAATTGACCCAGGGAGCTTCAGGAGGGCCCAGCAAGAGGATGAGCCCTTAAACATGCCCAAGAGCAGGTTTTGGTGGTGGTTGGGGTTCCAGTAGGTAATGGAGAGTCCGCTGCAAGAACCTTTCCCTATGTTGTGCTAAAGGAGATTTATTATACAGAGTGGCCGAGGATTCCCTAGAGGGGAAAGACGTAGAACAACTGATAGTATCTTGTGGGGCCAGGGAACAACTGATAGTTCCCTGGCCCTATCATCAGCAAGTGTTATCATTGGATCATAGCCAATTATTTGGAGGACACCTGGGGTGGAGAAAGCACTAGAGCATGCTTTAGCCTGATTTTTCTGGCCTGGGGTCCATAAACAGGTTCAGTTATATTGGCAGTCATATACCACCTGCCAACTTCATGACCTCACCAGAATCCGACCTGCCCCTCTAGTGCCTAGGCCTATCATTGAAACCCCATTTGAAAGAGTGGTCATGGCCCTGGTAGGTTCCTCGGAGTGAACCACCCGAGGCAACAAGTATATTTTAGACATACTAGACTACGCTACCCGCTCCCAAAGACCATTGCTCTAAGGAGTATGAAGATTACTATTATCGTGAATGCCCTCTGGGAAGTATTCTCGCGGGTGGGACTACCCAATGAGATCCTCACAGATCAAAGAACAGCATTTGTATCCAAGGTAATAAAGCAAGTGTGTACCTTGGTGAAGGTCAAGATGCTGCAAACATCACCCACAGACGGATGGCCTCATTGAGTCAGTCAATAAAACTCTGAACAGATATTAAAAACGTTTGTGCAGGATGACGGGAAGAATTGGGACATTCTCCTACCCTATTTAATGTTTGCCATCTATGAGATACCCCAGAATTCCACGGGGTTTGTGCCTTTTGAGTTGCTCTACGGAAGATGGCCAAGAGGCATATTAGACATGGTAAGGGAAACCTGGGAAGAAGAACCTCGTGCCAGGCGTAATTTGGTAGAGTATGTTATAGAAATGCAGGATTGGCTGAGGAAATCTGGAGAGGTGGTCAGTCTCAGTTTGGAAAAAGCCCAAGCCGAGTAGTCCAGGGGCTACAATTGGGCAGCCTTGTACCACACCTTCCAAAAGAGTTTTACTCTTGTTCCCCTCATCCTGAGAGCAAGTTACTCTGTAAATAGCAGGGGCCCTATGAAGTGGAAGAGAAAGTGAGGCCTGTTAACTATAAGATTGCCCAGCCAGATAAACAGAAGAAAGCCAAAATTTACCATATTAACCAATTGAAAAAGTGGACTCCAGTGATGGTACATGGAGATGATTTTGGGATGGAAATTTAAGCCCCCTCAGATTTAGCTCGTCCAGACTGGAGAACAGCTCTCTGCTGCCCAGAGAAGAGATCTAGAAAGTTTGATCCCCGGAATCTAAAGGTCTTTTCCACCCACCCGCGTTGAACCCACCTCATTTGTCATGATATCATGACCACATAAATGATATAATACATATTATTCTAAAATTCTGGGCATTTACACCAGCCTGAGAGCTGAGGTAAATGCTCATACCTAGATTTTACGTGCTCTTATGGACACTTTCACCCTTAGGTGCCTGTTAAATAAACAAATAATTAGACTTAAGATAGATGTGTTCTGGGTGCCTAAAACGAAGTGCCCAGTTATAAAATTACTCCCATAGAGTCTGAGCTCTGAAAATTAGAAAACAATAGAAAAAATATTTAAAATAGTCAATTGAAGACTCGTTACGTGCCCAGGGAACCCTTGATCTGTACCACCAGTACTTCATGTTCCTTTGAGCCTCATGCCCTTGAAGTAAACTAGTATAGGCTCTGCAAAAGAGTTAGAGAGTAGCATGATGACAGTCAAATAAACTTTCAATTCCAAAATCATTCCCTTCTTTAGGGGATAACCCCCCAAAAATATTTTTGTGCAACATGTCTATAGTGAGCACTTCAACCTAATTGACAGACTGAGTTTGGTAGAATGAAATGCTTGTTAATACATATTTTTTTTTTAATATTTAACTGGCTTGTTTGTACTATGCTATACCAAATCATTGCCTCTTTAAATTAATTTCCTGGGTTTTTATGGTGATTTTATTTTCTGTGATAAAAAAAGAAAGGGATCTTTTAACTAAAGTGCAATCAAAATTTTCTATTACTGCACATTAGTTGTACCAATTAACGTATGATAAGTGAAGTGTCTCTGAGGTAACCTGTGGGCATGCCCAGCATCTCCACATACAGTTAATGCAGAGAAAAAAAGCATTTACTGTGTGTTAGCTGTTAATGCAGATCATGTAGTTCCACTGCAGTAGTTATCTGTTGCAGGAACATGTGCTAAATTACTGTTACCTGCATGGTGAAGTGTATGCCCATTCCCTGCCCCTTTCCAGTCTACGACAACATATGAATCAGCATTTGCTAAGTGCCGTCACACTGTAATTGTTACTGCAGCTATGTGCTGTCAGCACGCTCCGATTTGCCTGATAAAAGGGTAATTTTATAAAATCCTGTGAAGTTAAAGCACGTTGCCTTGCATGTATTTAAAGTAAAGTATGTGTGTAGTATATTTTATAAAATAAGGGAGGAAAACAGTGCCTTAATCTAATTGCAGCAGTTAGGCCTGCTCTAGAGCAGGTGTTAAATGCCTGTGCCTAGATTGTTCAGAAATGTGCATAAGTTATATAATATTTTATCATTTACATATATAAATTCAGGTTCCACCTACATTATGTCCAAGCTCCGCCCTGTGCAAACCCAAACTGAAAGTATGCACGAAAGGACTTCAGCATGCACTTACAGAACAGCAACTGCCTATGTTGTTGTTAAGTACCGTCGAGTCGGAGTCGACTCATGGCGACCCTCTGGATAGCTATCCTAAATTGTGTTCGGTCTTCAGTCAGGCGGCTCATTGTTGACAGACTGGTACCCGTATCGATCCATCTCATTGCTGGCCTTCCTCTTTTGCGTTGACCTTCTGTAGAGCCTATAGAGCACACATAAGTACCCATTCATATGCATAAGTCCTTTAAAGTGGCTTATGCTCATCCCTTATAAAATCAACCCCTACGTGCTTAATGCTCTTTAGTAAAAAGGTCCCAAAGATACTCTTTAGATAAATACTTATTTAATATGACCCATTTGTGCAATTATGGAATGTTAATTTGTTCTCGCCCGATCTCCACCATCATGTTTAGGAATCTTCACATTTTTGACACTTCAGCTTTCAAACCAGTCTAGAGTATGGTTTTGGTACAACTGTGCTTCCTTTATGAAACAATTTTGGTCAAGGGGGAAAAGACACCTAACTCGACACGGCCGTGTTTCGGCACTGCCTTCATCAAGAATTCAATAGGTGTTTGAGGAACATAAATAAATATAAAATTGTATATTAAAACAAAAAATATTCTATATTAAAACACATAAAATAATATAAAACACTCATAAAAAAACTGGATGCCACCCTGAATCATTGAAATCTTGAGCATTCAAAGTTAGTTAGACTAAGAATATGATAAATATATAAAACTATACAGAAAATGAACATTAATAAAATATATTGATAGTAAAACAATAAATAATAAAGTTTATAATAAAAATAATAATTTATTAACTAAGGTATGATTAAATTCGTACCATCAAATAGCTTGACAAAACCGAAGGGGCATAGATCACATCATCAATGGACACTATTATTAGAGTGAGACTAAATCAATGTTTGGTAGAAGAGCCAAGGATATGTTATATACAGACTGTAAACCCTGTAATATCACTTCAGTTTTTTCAGATAAACCTATGAGGGTAACAGTTTAAAAATATTGAGAATGAATAAAATAAATAAAACAGGAAGAATATATGACCTAGTGAAGTTCAATACGCAAATCAGTTATGAGCTCATGGAGATACAGTGAAAACATCAGAAACGTTGGAAGGTATGTGC
Source organism: Ichthyophis bannanicus (assembly GCA_033557465.1). Taxonomy (NCBI): domain Eukaryota; kingdom Metazoa; phylum Chordata; class Amphibia; order Gymnophiona; family Ichthyophiidae; genus Ichthyophis; species Ichthyophis bannanicus. The sequence continues at coordinate 513,501,921 of CM066031.1, read as the reverse complement.
AAAATTATGTATAAGGATGCCATATAACCATTTAAAAAGTTTTTAAAAAGTGGGTAATTTGAATTATATAAGTGAACTTTATGACTCTGGTTCAGTGTAATATTAATTCATTGCTATATCTTCACTCATTTGTTGTATAAACTTATGTTCCTTGTAAAATGCTTTGATTGAAGGATAAGGCGATATAAATAAACAAATAAATAAAAACAACTTTAGATCATAAAGTGCCCATTATCCGGACATATAAACATCTAATGGAAGAAGCTCCAACACTCACTATTGCTACCTAACATGTAATTAAATTATTTTTCTAAAAAACTACCACAGGATAATTTCCATGGGAAAAACTGTATAAGGTTTAGGAGGAGAAAGTGCAGCGTTAAACACTATACAAACTCCAGTACTAAATAACATGCGACAAACATAAACTTCTAAGGAGCAACTACTCTGAATTATGTGTTTTACCTTAGAAAACTTTTAAAATATAAACAAAAAAAAACTTATATGAGAGCAGTATACCTTTACATGTGACTGTGTAAGGTTCCTCAATCTGACAACCATCCATTTGAAATAAAGCGATCTGTGTCTCAGCAGTTCATTTTAAACTGCTTGTTGGCGCCAAAAGTAACGTTATGAAAAAAAAGTTTCTTTACAAAAAGTAAATAAATTGAACTGCATTGGGGTTATTGATCTATCTTAATAAATAAACAAAAGAATATTATTAACTTATTAATTCCACATTGTTTCAATGTATAAAAGTTTAAGTGCAAGTAAAGGAAATACCAGAATGTTTAATGTTGTGCCATTTTGTTGTCCTTAATTCACTTCCAAAAGGTTTGGTTTCATTTAACATTTATAACTTTCTAAACACAACACACTTATTTTAAGAATTGATCCATGAATTAAAGAATGTGTCATAAACGAAGAATCTTGTGTTACACTTGATAGACTTTTGGATAGAGTCTCATTTCAGCCATCGGTTCCTGGCCCCAAGAGCTTTTTTTAAAATTAATTCAAACTTTACGTAACGCGAAAATCCATGAGCATGAATAGATATGGGGATTGTCTAATTAATGCATAAAAGTAAACCGTTCCCTAAGGGGCTTGTTTACAAAGCCGCAGTAGCGGTTTACGATCGTTATTGGAGCCGCGGCCCCATTGATTTCAAGATATGATAAAAGTGGACAGTTCGCCATAGTATATATATATGGAGGAGAAATATCTCTGCCTCTTGTGTCTTATGTGAGCCAATGGTCAGTTCTTATTATCACATCTTCATAAAAACAAAATCAAAAAGAGAAGCAATATTTTAAATATGATGTTAAACAAGGTGAAGAACATGAGGGGGCATTTGGGCTAAAATCATAAAAATAAAAATAAGAACTGACAGGAAATAATGAACAATAAATTAATAAAACCATTCCTAAAAACGGCATGATTATCATGATACTTCCCACAATATGTGTAAATAGTATAAGAGCTCACTTACTAAAACACGATAAATAAAATAGGTAAGACAACCAGTGAAGGACTGTGAGCCAATGGTCAGTTCTTAATTTGTCACGTCTTCATAAAAACAAAAGCAAAAAGAAAAGAAATAGTTTAAACATGATTTAAAATAAGGTGAAGAACGTGAAGGGAACATTTGGGCTAAAATAATAAAAATAAGAACTATGACAGGAAATAACGAATAATAAATTAATGATTGCCGTGATTCTTCCTTCAATATGTATAAATAGTATAAGAGCTCATTTATGAAAACACAATAAATAGAAAAGATAAGAAACCTAGTGATTTATATTAAAAGTAAAACCCCAAACTAAAAACAGGGTATATTATTATACATTAATAAATAAAATTAACGAATCATTTCTTATACTTTAATTGTGAATAAGCCAAACCACTAAGAACATCTTCACCCATATGATCAAGAGCAAAAATATGATAAAGATCACAAGAGAACTGTTGGGCTCAAATATTCAATTATGGTAAATATCAAACTCGTTGATATTAGAAATAATAATAGTGCTTTAATCATAAAAACACTCTGATGATAATAAACATTGGTAAAAACAAAGAGCAATAGAATTTGAGAACTCTAGAGATATGGCCACTAGATGGTATTGTTCCATTGTAAAATTTAATAAGATAACATAAAAGAGGACTAAAGATTTGTGCCTCAGGTCATTGTTTGTTGTTCATTCTAAGGCCTTGGTCACAGTGCCGGTGAGCGCGCCGTCCCTGAGTTGGTTTCTGAGGGCCGGGAACAGAGCAGTGCTTCGTTTGCCTCCGGGGTTTGCGTTCCAGCAGAGCTTCGTTTGAGAATTGGGATTTAGCTTGCCTTTTGGCGTGTGTTTTCTTAGCATGGAAGCGAAGTCTTCAGCTGAGGTAGATAGACATCACGTCTCTACAGATAAGGCGGGAACGGCGGCCATCTTGGTGCAGCCGGCGGTGCTTCCCGCGGTCCAGCACAAGCAGGGAAAAAAGAGGGCAAAATCTTGTAAAGATTCTCCTTCCGTGGTGGAAACTCCTAAAGTGCTCCCTACTTCTCAGGAAGAGGTTGCTGCCTTTTTTTCTCTGGAGTTTATATTATCCCTACATAAAGCCTACTTGTTAAAAGCCTCTCAATTGGTCACTGATAGGTGAAGTCTCAGTTTATCAGTGGACTAGACCCTGGGGAGGGCTCTTCCCTGATGGGAGAAAAAGGGAAGCCTAGCTTAGAAAGCTCCGAGCCACAGCTTCCAGAGCCTCAGGGGGGAGAGGATGGGGAAATCCTCTCGGAGGCAGGTTTGGACCTTTGGTTAGGGGACCTAGAGGATGAAGAGCTGGCTCCTGGTGAGGATCCTAATGTCTTTAGGGTTTTTCGCAAAGAGGAACTGGGAGCACTTATCACACAGTCTTTGGCTGCATTGAATCTTCCGATGTCTTCTATACCTCCAGAACCGCTGGAGGATCCTCTGTTGCAGGGATGTAAATCTGAGCAGCGCTGTTTTCCGGTACACCGCGTAATAAAGCAGATGATTGAGGCAGAGTGGGAGTTCCCTGAAGCTACTCTGCGGGGTAGCCGAGCCCTGGGCCGCCTCTACCCAGTTCCGAAAGAGGAAAAAGAATTGTTGAAAATGCCTAAGGTGGACGCCTTGGTTTCAGCGGTGACAAAGAGGACCACAATCCCTGTGGAAGGGGCTGCGGCGCTTAAGGATCTCCAGGACCGTAAACTGGAAGTGCTCCTAAAGCAAGCTTTTGATTCCAGTGCACTTCCCCTGCAGGTCTCTATTTGTGGAGCGTACGTATCAAGGGCGGCTATTCGGTGACTTCAAGGAGAGCCCAATGCTGATGGAGCAGAGGGCGCGTCCGCGGAGGGGGCTAAGTTGGAATCAGCTGCTGCTTACCTGGTGGACGCTTTCTATGATTTGGTTAGGATTTCGGAGAAATCTATGGCTTCGCTGGTCGCGGCTCGACGTTTTCTGTGGTTACGGAATTGGTCAGCGGATGTTTCTTCAAAATCTCGTCTGAGTAAGCTTTCCTATAAGGGCAGACTGATTTTTGGGGAAGCTTTAGAGAAGACTGATAAAGATCTGGGAGATTCAAAGGGCAGTCGCCTGCCAGAGGATCGTCCAAAAGCCTCCAGAGGTGGAACGGTTCCTTGGGGGCAAGGGAGAGAGTTTCGGAGGTTCCGGGGGGCTCGGTTTGCTCCCTATCCCAGAGGTCGCTTCGTTCCTCGGGGGCAGTCCTTTCACAGAGCTAGAGGGTTTGGCAGGAATTTTGTCAATGCCCAGCAGAGCTCCACTAAAAAGTCGCAATGAAGGTCAGCTGGTCCAGGCGTAAATTCCTTTGGGAGGCCGTCTGCGGAGGTTTCTTTCAGCCTGGACCGAGATAACCACGGACAAGTGGGTGCTAGAGATCGTTTGAGACGGCTATGCCCTGGGGTTCGCTCATCCATTGCAGGAGGCATTCATGATCTCTCCGTGTGGTCAGGGGCAAAAGCGGCAAGCGGTAGAAGACACGCTTTTGCGTTTGCTACAGTTGCAAGCGGTGGTTTCGGTGCCCCTCAACCAATACGGGTTAGGTTGATACTCGATTTATTTTGTAGTACCCAAGAAAGAGGGTTCTTTTCGACCTATCCTAGACCTCAAGCATGTAAATCGCTCATTGCGAGTCTCTCATTTTCGGATGGAGACCCTAAGATCAGTGATTCGGGCAGTGCAACCAGGAGAACTGCTCTCATCCATAGATCTCTCAGAGGCTTATCTGCACATTCCCATCAGAGAGGATCATAAGCAGTTTTTTAGGTTCGCAGTGCCCATGGGCCATTTTCAGTTTCGGGCATTGCCCTTCGGGCTGGCGACGGCTCCACAAACCTTCACAAAAGTTATGGTCGTGGTGGCGGTGGCGCTACGGAAGGAAGGTGTCCGCGTTCATCCTTATCTGGACGATTGGTTGATCAGAGCCGGTTCTCTGCCAGAAGCTATAAAAGCTACCTCTCGGGTGGTGCAACTTCTGGAGCGACTCGGTTGGGTCATCAACAGGGCAAAGAGTCGCTTGCAGCCGTTGAGTCGCCTCACCTATCTGGGGGCTGTGTTCGACACCGAAGTGGGATCTGTGTTTCTGCCCGAGGACAGGGTGCAGAAGATATTGTCTCAGGTTCAAGCGTTTTTACAGATTCCAGCTCCTTCGGCATGGAGGTACCTGCAGCTCTTGGGGTCCATGGCAGCGGCCTTAGATTTGGTTCTGCGTCCTCTGCAGCATGCCTTGCTATCCAGGTGGTCTCCGCAGCTTCAGCCGCTTACGGACAGGTTGGTCTGCCCGGGGTCGGTGCGCAACAGTCTGCTCTGGTGGCTGGATGCGACTCATCTGCGGGCAAGTCTTCCTTTGCAGGACCAAGAGTGGGTGCTGGTGACCACTGACGCCAGTCTTTCGGGCTGGGGGGCTCATTGTCTGGCTCGGGTGACACAGGGGTGCTGGTCCGCGGTGGAGAGTTCATGGTCGATCAATCGTTTGGAACTCAGGGCGGTTCGTCTCGCTCTTCTACATTTCGAGGCATTGCTCGAAGGGAGGGTGGTTCGAGTTTTCTCTGGCAATCTTATATCAATCGACAAGGAGGTACAGGCAGGAGAGCCAGGAGTTGATGATCTGGGCGGAAGCTCATCTTGTTGCTTTGTCGGCGGCTCATGTAGCCAGGAAGGAAAATATTCAGGCCGATTATCTCAGTCGTCATGTTCTCGATCCCGGAGAGTGGGAACTCAATGCGGCCGTGTTTCATGACATTGCGAAACGTTGGGGGCAGCCGGTAATGGATCTCATGGCAACTTTCAACAATGCGAAGGCTCCTTGTTTTTTCAGCAGGCGGCGGGAGCGCATGTCGGAAGGTCTGGATGCCCTTGTCTAGCCATGGCCGGTGAATGTGCTGCTGTATGTGTTTCCGCCTTGGCCGATGCTCGGCCGTGTCATTCAGCGGATAGCAAGTCACCAGGGAACGGTGATTCTTATTGCTCCGGATTGGGCCAGACGGCCTTGGTATGCAGATCTGGTGCGTTTGTTGATAGATTCGCCTTGGCGGCTGCCCGTCCGTCTCAATCTGTTGGCTCAGGGGCCTGTTCTGATGCCGCAGGTGGATCGCTTCTTGCTTACGGCTTGGCTCTTGAGGGGGACAGGTTAAGGCATAAAGGTTACTCTGCGGTGGTGGTAGCCACGATGCTGCAGTCGACTTCACTGGCGTATATTCGAGTCTGGCGAGTTTTTGAATCTTGGTGCGCACAGCGTAGCATTAGTCCCTTTTCAGCGGCGCTACCGGAGTTTTGTCTTTTCTGCAGGCTGGGCTAGAGAAAGGCTTAGCGCTTAGCACTCTCAAGGTTCAGCTGGCGGCTTTAGCTTGCTTTAGAGGCTCAGTGCAGAGTCGCAGCTTGGCAGCTCAAGTGGATGTGCAACGTTTTTTCAGGGCGGCCAGACTTATCAGACCGCCGGTTCAGCAGGTGGTGCCGCCGTGGGACCTGTACATGGTGCTAGAGGCTTTAATGCGCCTGCCGTTTGATTCGGCGGTATCCGTAGGATTAAAAGAGCTTTCTTGGAAGACTGCTTTCTTGGTGGCTTTGTGTTCGGCTAGAAGGATTTCGGACCTACAGGCCCTGTCGTGTCGGGAGCTGTACCTGCAATTTTTGGCCAAGAAGGTGGTGTTACGGCCAGTTCCTTCTTTTCTTCCTAAGGTGGTGTCTTCTTTTCATATGAATCAGTCGGTGGTGTTGCCGGGTTTTTTGGATCTGACAGGATCTCCAATGGATCGGTCTCTCAAGAAGTTAGATCTCGGACGTGTATTGAAGAGGTATCTCAAGGCCACTAAGTCTTTTCGCAAGTCCGATAGGCTGTTCGTGCTTTTCGCAGGCCCACGTAAGGGTAAGGCGGCAACGAGAGCGTCGATTGCCAGGTGGGTGAAGCGCACGATGGTGGCGGCTTACGCGGCTGTAGGAAGATCACCTCCAGAGGGGCTCAAGGCTCATTCCACGTGTAGTCAAGCCACGTCTTGGGCAGAGTATGCGTTGGTTCCTCCAGTAGATATCTGTAGGGCTGCAACTTGGTCATCTCTGCATACTTTCACTAAGCACTATAGATTGGATGTTCAGGCCAGAGGAGATGCAAAGGTAGGGGCCTCTGCCATTGTGGCGGGGCTCGCCGGTCCCTCCCAACTTTAGGTACTGCTTTGGTACTGCCCTACCGTTCCCTGGACTGGCCTGAAGACACGATAAGGAAGGAGAAATTAGGTCTTACCTGCTAATTGTCTTTCCTTGAGTTGTCTCCGGGCCAGTCCAAGGCCCACCCAGTATGGTTTAGAAACGGTGTTTTTCAGGTCTATTTTTCTCTATAAAGTTACGCCATCCGGAGTTCAGTTACGAAGCTGGGTTTGATGCTGGTGGCGTGGGGTTTTTTTGTGGGGCTCCCTCGGGATTCTCCGGGGGAGGTTAAAGTTATAACGGGAAAAAAAATAGAAGAAAGAAATACAGCCAGAAAGAAATGGCTTACTTCTTTCAAAGCTCTCTGAGTCCAGAGCCACTGGCCAGATGTTGAGCTTGTCTGCTGCAAAGGTATACAGACTTTTTTGTTTCAGTGTTATCAGTATTGGTTCTAGTTTATAAGTTAAGCTGCTTTGGCAAGAGGAGACTGGAGCAGGAGCACCGGGGGGAGTGGCTTAGGCTGTCAGCGAAAATCTTACAGTGTTTCAGTCCTCAGCTGCTGAAGGGGATTGACAATCCTACCGTACCCTGGACTGGCCCGGAGACAACTCAAGGAAAGACAATTAGCAGGTAAGACCTAATTTCTCCTTTTATCTGTCATATCCATAACCTTTCGCTTTCCACTGCAACTGTTTCTGTGGCCTTCAAACATGTGGTTACACCTCTCCTCAAAAGGTTTTCACTAGATCCTACGTGTCCTTTTAGCTATCTTTGCAACTCTACACTTGAATGGCTGGTCTGGTCCCTCCCTCCCTCTGATGTGGGCATATGTCAGAGGAGGGAAGGATCAGACCTGCATGCAAGCGCAGAATCAGAAAGACCTGCGTGATGTTTTTTTTTTTTTTTTTTTTAAATTTAGAATTGGATGTCTACTCCACTGCTGCCACCGCCGCCAAGGAAACACAAAAGGTGGCGGTGGGGCAAGGGCAGACAGCATGGCGGGGGGAGCCGAGGCCGGTAACCCCAAATGCTCCCCCATTTCTTTGTGCCCCGTGCGTTTGCACCACTCGTACAGGGCTAGGTACCGCGCTGGACATGCCTAAAAAGACAAAATCTTGTCCCCATGCTCCGTGTTTTGCTGTATAGACTAATTTTTCTTCTGTTTGCATCTTTGCTTTCCTGACTACCTTAGCTACTTCCCTTAGCTTTTCCAGATTTTGCTGTTTGTCTTCTTTTTTCTACAGTCTCCTATACTTTATGAAGACAAACCTCTTTTTCCTTACCTTTTAAAACATTTCTTTTGAAAAACATAATGTCCTCCATTTCATATTGGTTTTATTTACAAAAAGGTTTGTTGCCCTTAAAATATTTCCTTTCAGTTTTTCCCACTTACCCTAGATGTTCACATCCAACTAACGACTCCTTGAGGTATTCCCCATCTTTGAAAATTAGTTTTCCTGAAGTGTAGGACCCTCACTTTTGAATGAATCATCTCCACTAGTGTCCTTATATTGAAGCTCCTTGTCCAGTGATCACTGTATGCCAGATGATCACCCACTACACTTTAGAAACCCTCTTCCCATTTGTAAGCATGAAGTTCAATATCATCCTTTCCCGTATGGGTTCCATTACTAGTTGCCAGAACAGTTCTCCCTTTAGAGAATCCAGAATCTCTCTACTTCTAGATGGCACCACATCAGGGATAGGTACATTCAACATCTGACAAACTGAAATTTTCTACCAATAGTACTTCCCCTTTCGTACTCGTAACAATATTGTAAATGTCTTCAATTAAATCTCTATTTATTTTTTCTGCATGTGGGGGAAGTATGTATTTCACACCAATGTTAATCGATTTTCTATTCCCTCTTTTCACACTAACCCACAGTGCTGCTTCCTTCCATAGTAAGCCCTGTAGTTCTGTGGCTTTAATATTATTTTTAATATAGTACCACCCCTCCTCCCTTTCTTCTTACCCTGTCTTTCCTGAATAGATTATAACCTGGCATAACTACATCCCAGTCATTGTTTTCTATGTACCATGTCTCCATGACCACCACTATATCCAAGTCAATATCTTCCATTACAGTATCTAAATCTGGAACTTTATTTCACATACAGTGTGTATTCTTCCTATACTCCCAATGCCTTTCCTTGCTTTTACCTATATTTGTATACCTTGTCTTGTAACCACTTTGATTGAAGGATAATGTGGTATGTAAACCTGGATAAATAAATAAATAAAATTAATTATTATATGCAGCTCTTGAGATGTTGCCCTTTTTACCCTTTTCTATATTATTTTTAAATGTTTTCCTTACCTGAAGGCCTTTATTTAGACGGGAGCTTTCTTCACCCATCCCCCTATGATCCTAGTTTTAAAGGACTCCTCAGTAGATCAGCCAGTCTGTTGTGGAAGGCACTTCTCCCCTTCTTCGTTAGGTGGATGCCGTCTCTGTTCAGCAGCCCTTGGAAAATCATACTATGGTACTATTGTACCAAAATACCTTTGATGATACCATCCATGCAGCCAGATCCACAGAGAGGACTGAGGAGAACACCACCTGCGCACCTAACTGTTGTAAGAGTTTGTCCAGTACTTAAGGATGAATCTGTGGATCAAAGTGATCCCAATAACTATAGTCCCATTTCATCACTACCATTTTTGGCAAAGTTAATTAAGCAGATAGTCTATTGCTAGCATGATGATTACCCAGAGAGGCAACAGATTCTGGAAAATTGAAAGCATGGTTTCAGGGCTGGTTGTAGCCCCAGGACCCCACTTGCTTCACTGACTGATGAAATTCTATGTGGGTTGGTCATAGGAATAAGGTGTTCCTCAGGATTTTTATTGATCTGAAATCTGCTTTTGATTTGGTTAAATGACTTGCCAAGATACATAAAGGGAGGTTGTATTGTTTTGGTTTGCCTCTTTTCTACATGGTCATTGGCAACAAATTTTGTTTCAGAAGTCCCCCCTCCCCTCTATAGCTTGGCTCTGTCCTCATTGTTTAATGTTTATCTGATTTCATTTTGCACTTCACTTCATCACGTGGGTTTCGATTTCTGGATATATATGGTCAACATTTTGATTTTTAAGGAGTTTTCTGTTAGCCCAGATTTCTCGAGCCTCTGATTATTTTCATTTTTTGATCAAGTTGTTGCTTGGTTGCTGCCTAATGGCTTGGTTATTCATTTTGCTGAATCAGAAGCCTTGTTTGTGTCATGTAACAAGGATTTTGTTCTACCTACCACAATTACTCTTACATAAATGGAAGTGCCAGTTAAACAGGTATTTGGGCATTCTACTTGACTATCATTTTTTCTTTTGTCATCAAATGGTTCAGTGCCTACAGTATTATTTGGATCCCCCTGAATTCAGCCTGATGGTTCAATCCATTGTGATACATAGCTTAGACTACTGCAGTGTAGTTTATTTGGCTTTACCGGATTATGTTTTAAAGCCTTTTCAGAGGAGGCCACGTGATGTGTGAGTGAGTGAGGATGTGTCTCGCTTGCTCCGGGGCTGCCTCGGCATCTAATCTATTCTTTTATTAAACTATTGAGCACAAATCAACTCCACTCATGAAGGAGAGATCACCGTATTGATCCTAGCCCGTGGAGAACTACAGTGAGATAACAGAATGCCGCTGCTGGCGAAGAAAGACCGGGAGAGGTCGATCAGAACGGGGCCTTCGTCTTCTACTCCGCCACAGCCACAGCCGCCATCACCGGGTGTTGAGAGCACAGATTCCACATCCGAGGAGCTGGCGAAGGAGGTCGTAAAACTCCTGGAGCCTAAGTTCAACCTCATTATGCAAAAGCTGGAAGGAGTGGGTGAATCACTAGCAGATTTTGGGCGAAGAGTTGAAGAGCTGGAGCAATGCGTGGCGTGCATTGAAGATGGCGAGGGTAGGCAAGACCGGGAAAGAACGGAAAAAAAGCAATTGCTGGAAGAGATCCAGCAGAAATTAGATGACCTGGAAAATCGCTTTGAGAAGAAATAACTTGAGGATTGTGGGACTTTCAGAGATAAAAACAGATCGTGAGCTGCTCCTGTTTCTAGAGAAATGGATACCGGAGGAGCTGGGCCTTGACACGCTGCGGGGAACCTTCAAAATAGAAAGAGCACACCGATTAGGAGCGAGGTGAGAGAGTGGTGGCAGGCCGCGAGTGGTGATCCTGAGGGTGCTCAATTTTCAGCACAAAGCGCAGGCCCTGCAAGCATATCGAAAGAAGGGCAAACTTATGCTAGACAATCAGAGGATTCTATTCTTCCAGGATTATTCAGCGGCTGTAGCAGCCAGGAGGAAGGAGTTTTCACCTATTTGCGCAGAGCTCTTCCGGCGTAAAATGCAGTTTACCTTGGCTTATTCGGCGACCCTGAGAGTATCCAGCCAAGGGAAGAATCTCACATTTGCACAAGCGACTGCCGCAAAACAGTTTGTGGAGCAACTTGGAGGCGGAGGTGCAGAGGATTCAGAGCAAGCGTGATGGGAGAATGAGGTCGATCTGGACTGGAAAGTTGAGTAGCGGTGGCAGTAGGAGCTTGGCCGAAGGCGTATATGCGGGTAAGGCCAGAGCTTGTGTGCTGAGTGGTGATTTGCCATCGGGACTGAGCTTCATGCACAGAGCGGACTTTATTTTCAGTGTGCAGTGCAGTTTGTAAGTTTACTGATTAATGGGAGATATTGCAGTGATTTTGCTGGGTCTCTCTTTGTTTTTGTTTTTTTTTCTTTCGTTTTCTTTTGTTTGTTAAAATGGCATTACTGTGGGATTCATTCGGCGAACAAGTGAGGGGCTAGGCCGAGGCAGCCCTGTAGCATCCAACTGGGCCCAGTCCTCAGTGGTAATAACTGAGGGTTCAGATTAGATTGGTTTTAAGGGGCAGTGAGGAGAGAAGGGGGAGGGGAAAGTAGAAAGGAGGAGAGGCGGGTGGGCTAGGAGGGTGGGGGAAGCGGGGCAAAGGGAGTCTCAAGGGAGGATACTCTGGAGCATTTTGGGGATAACTGAAGGGATCACACCTGTAATTGACTACATGGGTCCAAGCAATAGGCTACTGAGGGCTTTGTGGCCCAGGATGGAGGATGGGCGACCCTGGGTTGCTGGTATAACTGTTTGCACACTGATAGTAGACACTTCAGGGTGCTGAGTGATGCGATATGATTTGAGGATAGAAACCTGGAACGTGGGCGGGGTAAGCACGCCAGTGAAGTGGACCAAAATTCTACAAGCTCTAAAGCGGGGGAAGGCACAGATTGCACTACTGCAGGAGACGCATTTAAGTGCTAAGGAGCATGTGAAGCTGCAGAGAGACTGGGTGGGGCGGGTCATAGCAGCATCCTCAGGGGGTAGGAGAAAAGGAGTGGCGATCCTTGTGCACAAGAGTCTCACATGTGAGGTTTTGGGGGAGGTGGGGGATCCCTTAGGCAGATTTTTATTTGTGCATGCTCGGATTCAGGGAGAAGAACTGTTCCTAGGGAACATATATGCACCCAACGTTTATGACCACAAATTTTACCAGCAAATCCTAGCTAAGGTTTCAGGGGCCCCAAAAATACCTTTGATTCTTGCGGGGGATTTCAACTGCTCGCATGACCCTGATTTGGATAGATCGCAGCCACAAAACAGTAGAGGATGGACCAAAAAGGAGGTGGGGTATCTCTGTACCATGGAGGATATGGTTGATTCCTGGAGAGTACTACACCAGGGAAGCAGGGACTACATGCATCTGTCAAGAGCCCACCAGACGTGGTCTCGAATTGATTATATTCTTGTTTCTAAGCATTGTTTTGGGAAAATGGTGAATGTGGAGATAGAGCCTATGGTTGTTTCAGATCACGCAATGGTGCGGTTGGACTGGAGGGGAGGCCGCAAAGTAGGTGGTAAATGGTCCTTTCCGAGTTACATGTGGAGGAAGCAGGCTTTTCAACAATATGTGGTGCAGCATTGGGAGGAATACGTGCGGTTTAATGAAGGGCAAACCAGCTCAGCGGCGTTTTTTTGGAGGCGGGTAAAGTGGTTCTTCGGGGGCACATTATTGCATTTGTAGCGGCTGAGAGGCGCAGAATCAATGAGGATTTGATTAGATTGACTTGGTAACTGCGGGAAGCAAAAACCCTCGTGACGCAGCAGTGAGGAGACCTCCAAAAGTATGTGGAGCTCCAAAAACAGCTGAATGGTGTATTGCAGGAAAGAGCGATCCAGTCCATGCAGTTCTATAAACATCAATTCTTCCGCTATGGCGACCGGACGGGTAAGCTGCTGGCCAGGCTAGTGCGAGAAAGGACAGGCCCAAGGGGGGTGGCCGTGATTCGGGATAAAAGGGGGCGGAAATGCAGTGAGGCAGGGCAAATTGTGCGGGTGTTTCGGGAATTCTATGAGACATTATATGCGGCAGAGAGGGATGATGAAACACAGGCAACTGCCTTTTTGGACTCGGTGCGGCTTCCGCAATTGGCAGAGGCACAGCGAGAAGAGTTGAACAAGCCAATTACGGGAGAGGAAATATTGAGAGTGGTACGAGCGGGAGCACCGCATAAGTCGCCGGGCCCAGATGGCTATGGCGCAGAGTTTTATAAAATGTTGGCTGCACAGGTGACTCCTACTCTAGCGGCGCTGTATGGGGAAGCCTTGGAAGTAGGCAGCTTCCCTAGGGATATGAGGACAGCGGTTATTACCTTGATTCCCAAACCGGGGAAAGACCTGGAGGAGCCGGCCTCGTATAGGCCGATCTCTCTGATCAATTATGATATGAAGGTGTTCGCCTCCGTACTGGCTAATAGATTGCAGCAGTTTCTTCCGGGATTGGTGGGCCCACATCAGTTGGGGTTTGTCAAGGGGAGGGAGGCCTCAGTGAATATCAGCAAAGTACTGCTGTGTATTGAGAAATGTATGATGGATCGTGACCCCTTGATACTTGTCAGCCTAGATGCGGAGAAGGCATTTGATAGGGTCGCGTGGGGGGTATATGTTTGCAGCCCTGCGAAGATTTGGAATCCATGGCGAGTATCTGCAGTGGATACAAGCTTTGTATTCGGATCCCCTGGCAGTAGTGGATAGTGGGGGGGGGGGGGGAACAATCACAACCTTTTTCGCTGCAAAGGGGCACGAGACAGGGATGCCCTTTGTCCCCTTTGTTGTTTGTGCTTCAATTAGAACCTCTCTTGCAGTCAATTATTACGTCTGAGCTGATAGAGGGTATAAAATGGGACGGAGGAGGGATCAAGGTAAGTGCGTTCGCAGATGATATGTTGCTTTGTCTCCAGAACACTCCTCGGTCGCTGGATGTGGCCCTCCAATACATTGAATGTTTTGGACGCTTTTCGGGACTGAAAATAAACAGAAGTAAATCAGTAGTATTGGATGTGGATAACTTGGCGTGGGATCTTTGGCAGGGTGAGTTCCCGTTAAGTTGGGCGGCGGGGCAACTACGCTACTTGGGGATCCAAATCCCAGATCACCCGAGGAGGTTATATGAGGTTAACGTGCAGCCAATGCTGGCTTCGACGATAGATAGATTAAAAAGGTGGAGAGATCTACCAGTCTCCTTAATGGGACGGATAGCGTTGATAAAAATTATCGAGTTGCCCCGCTGGTTATATCTACTGTGACACCTGCCGGTATGGCTACGGAGGAGACCTGTTGGGTCTGCAATGGCAGATAGGCAAGTTTATTTGGAGGGGGAAGAGGGCACGTATCGCGTTCACTGTGCTCATGCGAAGTGCGGAAGAGGGGGGAGCGGATTTGCCCTCCCTGAGGAGCTACAACCTGATCTATCTAGTGAGGCTGTTGAGCGATATGTTTGTGGGTAATGCGGAGCACGTGCCAGTAGCCCTGATTGATCAGATGTCGGGGCCATGGCATAGGACCTATTTGTCTCCGGCCTGGAGGGCTTCGCAGTACTTGGGGGCGGTCCGGGCTGCGTGGAAGGCCCTCTGCCATCAGAGAGGATGGCACTGGAGGGTTACAGATTGCCTTCCCCTGGCGGGCAATGGAGGCTTTGAACCATGGATGGAGAGCGGGGTTGCCCAGCATTGGATTAGGGCCGGGATAGACTACCTGGGGCAATTGAGAATGGAGGGGACTGATAAGCTGGATTCATTCCAAGCGCTGACTAAACAATATCGTTTGAAGGCGTCTATGTTTTATTTCTACTTGCAGGCCTGGCATTACTTGACTAGCTTGAAGAGTAGGGATGAGGAGATATTGAGGAGATCGAGTTTATGGGCGTTGATGGAGAGGATGCAGGAGAGTGTGGCAGCGCGAGTAATTAGAGCGGAGATATACTCGGAGGGAGATAAGAACATAAGATATGCCATACTGGGTTAGACCAAGGTCCATAAAGCCCAGTATCCGGTTTCCAACAGTGGCCAATCTAGGTCATACATACCTAGCAGTTTCCCCAAAAGAGACAGGTTTTGTAATGCTTGTACTATATCCTGGGTCCCTTCTTAATAATGGTTTATGGACCTTTCCTCCAGGAACTTGTCCAAACCTTTTTTAAACCCAGCTACACTAACAGCCTTTACTACATCCTCCGGTAACAAATTCCAGAGTTTGATTACACGTTGAGTGAAAAAATATTTTCTTTTATTAGTCTTAAATAGTTTACCCTGTAGCTTCATTGCATGTCCCCTAGTCTTCCTGTAATCTGATAACGTAAACAGTCGATCTACGTTTACCCGTTCCACTCCGTTCATTAATTTATAGACTTCTATCATATCTCCCCTCAGCCGTCTCTTTTTCAGGAAAAAGAGCCCTAACCTTTTTAGCCTTTCTTCAAAGGAGTATCCTACCATCCCCTTTACCATTTGGGTGGCTCTTCTCTGAACCTTTTCTAATAACGCTATATCCTTTTTAAGATACGGCGACCAGAATTGCACACAATATTCAAGGTGCGGTCTCACCATGGAACGGTATAGAGGCATTATAATATCTTTTGTTTTATTTTCCATTCCTTTCCTTATCATACCTAGCATTCTATTTGCTCTCTTGGCTGCCGCTGCACACTGGGCCGAGGGTTTTAACATGTTATCCACAATGACGCCTAAATCTTTTTCCAGGGTGGTGGTTCCTAATGTGGAATCTTGCATCGTGTAACCATAGTTTGGGTGGTTCTTCCCTAGGTGCATAACTTTGCACTTGTCCACATTAAATTTCATCTGCCATTTTGATGCCCAGTCTTCCAATTTATCAAGATCCTCTTGCAATTTTCCACAATCCTCTTGGGTTTTAACAACTTTAAATAGTTTTGTGTCATCTGCAAATTTGATAACCTCACTCGTTATTCCACTTTCCAGGTCATTTATGAATATGTCAAAAAGCAGCGGACCCAGCACAGATCCCTGGGGTACACCACTATTCACCTTTCTCCATTGGGTAAATTGGCCATTTAGCACAACCCTCTGCTTTCTATCTTTTAACCAGTTCCTGATCCACAGTAGTACACTGCCTCCTATCCCATGACTCTTTAGTTTTGCCAAAAGTCTCTGATGAGGGACCTTGTCAAAGGCTTTCTGAAAGTCCAGATACACTATATCAAACGACTCACCTTTGTCCACCTGTTTATTCACACTTTCAAAAAAACATAACAGATTAGTAAGACAAGATCTTCCTTGTCTAAAGCCATGTTGGCTGTCTCCCATTAGGCCATGACTATCTACATGCTGAGTAATTTTATTCTTTATGATGGTTTCTACCATTTTTCCGGGTACTGACGTGAGGCTCACCGGTCTGTAGTTTCCCGGATCACCCCTCGAACCCTTTTTAAAAATTGGTGTTACACTGGCGATCCGCCATTCTTCAGGTATTAGAAATGATTTTAATGATAGTTCACAGATTACTAATAGCAGGTCTGCAATCTCATATTTCAGTTCTTTCAACACCCTTGGATGTATACCATCCGGCCCAGGTGATTTGCTACTCTTCAGTTTATCTAATAGTTGTAATACATCTTCCCAATGTATCAATATTTCCTTCAATTCTTCCGCACCTATAAATACCACTTCAGTCATGGGTAACATCCCTACATGTTCCTCAGTAAAGACCGAAGCAAAGAATTCATTCAGTCTCTCCGCTATCGCCTTGTCGCCTCTTAGTGCCCCTTTAACTCCTCTATCATCTAATGGTCCAACTGACTCTCTCACAGGTTTTTTGCTATGAATGTACTTGAAAAAATCTTTATTTTGCGTTTTTGCTTCCGCAGCAAGCTTCTTCTCAAATTCTCTCTTTGCCTTCTTTATCAATGCCTTGCATTTGACCTGCCAGTGCTTGTGCTGTTTCCAGGTTTCATCGTTTGGCTCTTTTTTCCATTTCCTGAAAGATGCTTTTTTGGCAACAACAGTCTCTCTGACCTCACCTTTAAACCATGCTGGCAGTTTTTTGGACTTCCTTCCACTTTTCTTAAAGCGTGGAATACAGCTGGTCTGGGCTTCCAAGATAGTATTTTTCAACAACACCCAAGCTTGATGTAAGTTTTTAACCTTTGCAACTGCTCCTTTTAGTTTTTTCTTAACTATTTTCCACATTTTATTATAGTCTCCCTTTCGAAAGTTAAAAGGTAGTACTGTGGATTTCCTTACTATCCCTCCTCCACTAATTAAATCAAAGGCGATCATGCTATGATCACTATTGCCAAGTGGCCCCAACACCCTTATCTCTTGCACTAGATCTGGTGTTCCACTAAGGACTAGGTCTAATATGGCTTCCCCTCTGGTCGGTTCATGGACCAGCTGCTCCAAGAAGCAGTCATTTATGTCATCTAGGAACTTTATCTCCCTAGCATGTACTGCCGTGACACTGACCCAGTTGATACCGGGGTAATTGAAATCACCCATTATTATTACTGTGCTGTTACTTTTGTTAGCTTCCTTGATTTCTTTGAGCATTTCATCATCCATTTGTTCATTCTGGCCAGGCGGTCGATAGTACACCCCCACTGCCATCGCCTTCTCCTTTTTACATGGAATTTCAATCCATAGAGATTCTACAGCAAATTTTGTTTCCTGCAAAACTTTAATCCTTTCTGACTCAATGCTCTCTCTAACATAGAGCGCAACCCCTCCACCAATCTGATCAGCTCTATCATTACGATATAGTTTGTACCCAGGTAGCACAGTGTCCCACTGGTTGTCCTCCTTCCACCATGTCTCTGATATTCCAATCACATCTAACCTCTCATTTAGTGCTATATATTCTAACTCTCCCATCTTATTTTTTAGACTTCTAGCATTTGCATGCAAGCATTTTAGAGACTGTATTTTATTCATATTAATTTGGCTATTGGTAGACATGGGTAATTTGGGATCTTTAAGCTCTGTCTGCTCCATACTCGAGGGCATTTGGGCTACTTTACTCTTTTTTGGAACCTCTCTGCTTTTGGTAGTATCCTTCAAGGATACATTCTTCCGTACCATCTGCTCTTGGGTGACTGTCGACTTTCCCCTAATATCTAGTTTAAATGCTGCTCTATCTCCTTTTTAAAGGTTAATGCCAGCAGCCTGGTTCCATCCCAGTTAAGGTGAAGCCCATCCCTTCGGAAGAGCCCCTCCTTTCCCCAGAATGTACCCCAGTTCCTAACAAATCCAAACCCCTCATCTCTGCACCATCCACGCATTGAGACTCCGGAGTTCTGCCTGCCTTTTGGGTCCTGCACGTGGAACGGGAAGCATTTTGGAGAACGCTACCCTGGAAGTTCTGGATTTCAACTTCCTACCTAAAAGCCTAAATTTAGCCTCCAGAACCTCCCTACCACATTTTCCTATGTCATTGGTACCGACATGTACCAAGACAGCAGACTCCTCCCCAGCACTATCTAAGACCTTATCTAGGTGGCGCGTGAGGTCCGCTACCTTCGCACCAGGCAGGCATGTTACCAGGCGATCCTCACGTCCACCAGCCACCCAGCTATCTACATGCCTAATGATCGAATCACCAATTATAACGGCTGTCCTAACCCTTCCCTCATGGGCACATGGCCCTGGAGAAACTTCCTTGGTGCGAGAGGGTTTTACATCATCTGGAGGACAGGTCCTAGTTACAGGATCACTTCCTGCCACACCAGGGTGATGCTCTCCTGTCACGTGACCTCTCTCCTCCATGGCAACAGGGATGCTGCTAGACTGGAGGTGGGACTTCAGGACTATATCCCTGTAGGTCTCGTCTATGTACCTCTCTGTCTTTCTTATGTTTTCCAAGTCTGCTACTCTAGCCTCTAGAGAACGGACTCATTCCCTGAGAGCAAAGAACTCCTTGCACCTAGTGCACACGTAAGACCTCTCACCAACTGGGAGAAAATCATACATGTGACACTCAATGCAAAAGACTGGAAAGCCCCCATCCCGCTGCTGGACTGCTGTCTGCATCTTAGTTTTAAGTTTTTGTTTAGATCTTTAAGTTCTTTACTTACTAAGGTTTGCTATGGATATTTATACCAATAAAACTGTACCTAATACGTTTAATATACTGTGATAAGGAAGCTTATCATAGCTCAGGAAGGAGCTATAGAAAAGGTGAAGTGACTCTGAACAAGCAACCTGTCAGTTCTGGTAGAAATAAGAAAACAGAATTTTCTCATAAATGACTACCAGTCCCAGAATGCACCAGGTTTCCAACAGCCATTAGAGGAGCTGAAGTGGGGAAACGTGTGTTCAATCAGGAGGGCTATGAGGTAATCCCTAAGCACTCATCTCAAAGGGCAGGGCCTGATTCAGCACAGCTGCGCTGTGTTAGGGAGGATCACTCATCTAAGCAGAATAAGAGTAGAGTTTATTCTACAGATGACCATCTTCATGATCACTTTGGATATCCAGAGAGGGATCATCAGTTTCATCTGAAGGATCATCAGGAGCAGAAGCCAAACCGGACGGACAGAGAGGGAAAGAGACCCTTTGGAAGAAGGAAGAGAAAAGCCTTTGAGAGGTCTAGAAGAGTCCAAAGCAGTACATATACTGGGAGGCATTTCAAGGGCCAGCATACACCATTGGACTGGGGAAAGCCAGAGGAATGGTGCTGCAGAGCTAGGAATCACCAGACGCTACCTGTGAGGGAGACGGCTGCACGTGGAAGGGACCCTAAGACCCGTGCCAGAAGGTATGTGAAGAGACATCCAGTGTCCAGGGATCTGGATTGGAAGGCTGGACATAAGAACTGGACTACATACTGGCCAGGCTATATAGAGAGGAACTCTAGCAGCAATGGAAGCTCAGGTATGAACACTGATCTATGCCCTAGCTATAACCTTGAAAGACAGCAGGGAAACAAGTATTCTCCTGAAAATGCTCCATTGAGAGATTCATCTGTGCCAATCCATGATATTGAACCCATGCTTGTTGAACAAGGGGTAATAATAGCAGATGAGGATCCTGTTTATATGGACTGCTCTCTATCTAAACTCCGTTGGTAACTTTCTGTTATAAAGTACAGCAACCATCACAAAGAAATACAAATTTGTTCTTTAATCTACTCAGAAAAGCTCCTGAAGCAGGATTTGACCCACACAGTGGAAGGCAAGCCAGCTAAGGGGTTTCAGCTGGTAACTGCTAGCAATTAAGCCTTACCTAATTGCTTGTGAGCTAGGAGAGAATCACTTCTGTATCTATGTGGGAAGTAATCAGAAGTTAACCTGGAAAGAACAGTTTGTTTCTTGCTTTGTGGCTTTTCATTTGTTGTTTTCCTGATTTTGACTTTGTTTTTCCAAGTTAACACTGAAAGCAAGTAACCTAATTTATGTGCTACCAAGCATATCTGTGTTGGGAGAAATAACCCCATAAATAAATATCTTATTGGCTTTACCCAAGAGCACAACTAAATTATTGTCAGCAGCTGTGTCTGGTGTGAATGAACTACATTGCCCACAATACCTTGCAAATCATATAGAAATATGCACTTGCCAAGAGTGTGAAGATTCTCACCCAGGCAGCCGTCTGACAAATGGCATAGTTTTTCGGATTGCTTTTGCACAAAAGGGATTTACTTGCTGAGGATTACAACTAAAGTTCAAGTTTAAAGCTGAAAAAAAAAAAGATTTTCCCTCAACTGCACTTTGGAGGAGAAGTGGATGTCCCAGGAGGAAAAGACCCTGTGCAGAGCTGGATTCATCACTGAGACAAGATGCAGAGGGTTGCTACTAAAATGATTAATGGGCTTCATTATAAAGCATATGAGGACAGACTTAAGGATCTTAATATGTACACCTTAGAGGAAAGGCGGGATAGAGGTGATATGATTGAGATGTTTAAATACCTCCGTGGCATAAATGTTCAGGGAGAGAGCCTCTTTCAATTGAAAGCAAGTTCTGCTACGAGGGGACATGGGATGAGGGTGAAGGGAGATAGATTCAGGAGTGATATGCGGAAATATTTCTTTACGGAAAGAGTAGTGGATCCGTGGAATAGTCTCCCAGTGGAGGTGGTAGAGATGAGGACAGTAACTGAATTCAAAAAAGCATGGGACCAACACAGAGGATCTCTAAAGGTAGAAAGTGGACTGTTGTAGTTGTTGTTATGGAAGGACAGACTAGATGGGCCTTGTGGTCTTTTTCTGTCATCGTGTTTCTATGTTTCTATGTTACCTGGGCATGTCTAGTGGTGGATGGGAGTAAGCACAGGGGTAATTGAAAAAAAAAAGTAGTAGAAAAAAACACACCTGTTTGGAAGGTGATGCACTTTGGTTTTTTTTTTCTTTGTTTCTTGCAGGGATCAAGATGGATCTGAGGGAGATGGCTAGCTGGATGGCAGCCCAGTTTAGCAGGCAACAGGAGCTAGCACAGCAGGCTCAGGACACTGCTATGAAAGCCCTAATGGACCAGCAGAAGCCAGTGCTTGATCTGGTGCAAGCCCTAGTTCAGCTGCAGAACCAAAGTGGAACAGATGCAAGACCAGCAGTAAATACTGGTACACCACATGTGGACAGTGTGGGACTCAATCAAGGGATTGGGGCATTTAGTTTTGGGAAGCTAACTCCAGATGATAATGTTGATGATTTTCTAGAGTCTTTTGAAAGAGTGGCACAAGCATTAGCATGGCCAGAGACCCAGTGGGCAGTAAGGCTGGCAGCCTCATTAACTGGAGAGGCGCTTGCAGCTTATAGAGCAATGCCAGCAGCCCAGGCTTTGAATTATAAGGATGTAAAGGCTGCTATTAGAGATCGCCTAGGGTTGTCTATTTCAGAGTATAGGCGAATGTTTAGAGCTACTACATTGAAAGTGGGTGAAACACCCAGGGCTCTGAGTCAGAGAATCAGAGGTTTAGCTGTAAAATGGTTGGAGCCTAAGCAAAAGACGGTAGAAATGTTATTAGACATTATAATGCTGGAACAATTTATGTCTGGGGTACCTAAAGATTTGCACACTTTCCTTATACAGCAAAATTGCCAAAATCTTGGAGAGGCAACCATGCTAGCAGAGAGATTCTTGGAAGCCACGCAGACTTGCCATAGAATGGGTGGCCCTCTGAAGATTGGTACTGAGGCAAGATGTGCTGTATCAGAAAAGAAAATAATTAAAAATGTTTCTGAAAATGAATGTACTGTATCAAACCAGATGACACAGTGGAATAGAAAGAAATGTTTCAAGTGTGGAAAATGGGGACATTTAGAAAAGGGATGCCAGTCACACACTAGCTTAATGGGTGTGGAGTTAGAACAGCCCAAGGAAGGATTTCTTTTGATAGTTGATGTGCAAGGAATTACCATAAATGCTTTGTTAGACTCTGGGGCAGACCAGAGTATGATGTCAGAAAGGCTTTGGCAGAGAATAGAGGCCCAAGAAGGATTTGTGCCTAGAACCCCTGAAAGCCAAGTTCACATCGGGTGCATTCATGGTGCTGCAACATCACATCCCACCTATAGGCTAAAGGTTAAGTGCCTGGGGGAACAAGAGGAAGTCCTGGTAGCAGTAGTGCCTAGGCTACCCTTTGATTTGGTTCTAGGAAAGGACTGGCCAAGATTTAAGCAGGGTCTAGTGGAAGGGCTAGGAAAGAAGGAGGGAGAAGGTTTAATAATGGAAATAGCTCCCGGGCCTTTCTTTGGAAGTCCTCAGTCCCTAGCTAAAAAGATGGTTCAGCTTCCAGAAGGCCAAACTATGGGTAATAAGAGGGGCCTTGTATCCACCCGCTCGCAGGCTAAGATAGAGAGCCAGCAGAAGGAGGAGGGGAGAGCAGGCAGAGTTATTAGGAGACTTACCCTCTCATGATGATTTAATAACCCCATCATCTGGTAAAGTAAGAAAGTTGAAAGCACAAAAACGGCGTGAGAGACTTTGCAGAGCACAGGGTAGGGCTGAGATGTTAGCTGGCCAAAGTTTACCCTGGGTGCCAGCTGAGTTAGTGGCAAAGTTTCCTAACTTTCCACAAGAGCAGCGAGCTGATCAAGCTCTCACCCGAGCTTTTAAATATGCTCAGGAGGTCAGGGAGGAATTGCCCAGATTCAGACTAGATAATGACATATTATATAGAGAGAGTCAGGACCCCAGGAATGGGACCATACGTAAACAATTGGTGGTACCCACAACTTTCAAAGGGCTAGTACTTAGACTAGCACATGATCATCCAGTTGGAGGTCATAAAGGGATGCAAGGAACGCTGGATCAAATACTTATGCGTTTTTACTGGCCAGGTATTTTCAAAGAAACTGCCCAGTTTTGTGCTGCGTGTCCAGCGTGTCAGCGAGTTACAGCGGCTCACCCACCGGTGGTGCCATTGATTCCCATGCCAATTATTACAGACCCAATTGGTCGCATTGCCATGGATATTGTAGGCCCATTAGTCAAAACGCCCCGAGGTTTCCAATACATCCTAGTTATGGTAGATCAGGCAACAAGGTTTCCCTGGGCCATACCATTGAGGAATGTTTCTGCAAAAACAATAGCTTTAGAGCTAGTAAAATTGTTTTGTGAAGTGGGATTCCCAAGAGAGGTGTTGACTGACCGAGGGTCCAATTTTGTATCCAAATATTTGGCCCAGGTCTGGGATGCCTTTGGCATTCATCACGTAAAAACCTCAGCCTACCATCCACAATCAAACGGTTTGGTGGAGAGATTCAACCAAACTCTCAAACAAATGTTGAGAAGGGGGTTAGCAGGAGAGGTAAAAGAATGGGATATGTTATTGCCTTTTGCCTTGTATGCCTGCAGGGAAAGAATTCAGGTGTCCCTAGGTGTAACCCCATATGAATTGATGTATGGTAGGGCTCCACGGGGTTTGTTAGACATTTTGAGGGAACAATGGATTGATCCTGAACCAGGAAGTCAGGAGGTGCCACTGTTTCTACGTGACGTGAGAGCACGTTTGAAAAGGACGTCGCAGGTTGCTGAGAGGAACCTGCAGAACAGTCAAGTGCGCCAGAAAGGGTGGTATGATAGGAAGGCCAAAAGCCGCCAAGTAAGCATTGGTGAAAAGGTTTTGGTTCAAGTAGCAGGTACAGCTCCAAAATTTGAAGTACAGTGGAAAGGGCCATGGAAGGTTGTTAAACAAGTGAGCCCAGTATCTTATGTGGTAGAAAATGCAAGAGGGCGTAGGCAGACCTACCATATTAATGTACTTAAGTCTTGGAAGGAGAGGCCTGTAAATAATAATGACCCTGAAGCCAGTCAGGAAGTAAGTGAGCTTCAGAAAGATAACACTCTCGTAGGTATTACGGACTGTAGGAAAGAAGTTTCACTAGTTAAACCAGTCCGTAATAACTTAAGCAGGGGGGTATGTGATAAGGAAGCTTATCATAGCTCAGGAAGGAGCTATAGAAAAGGTGAAGTGACTCTGAACAAGCAACCTGTCAGTTCTGGTAGAAATAAGAAAACAGAATTTTCTCATAAAAGACTACCAGTCCCAGAATGCACCAGGTTTCCAACAGCCATTAGGGGAGCTGAAGTGGGGAAACGTGTGTTCAATCAGGAGGGCTATGAGGTAATCCCTAAGCACTCATCTCAAAGGGCAGGGCCTGATTCAGCACAGCTGCGCTGTGTTAGGGAGGATCACTCATCTAAGCAGAATAAGAGTAGAGTTTATTCTACAGATGACCATCTTCATGATCACCTTGGATATCCAGAGAGGGATCATCAGTTTCATCTGAAGGATCATCAGGAGCAGAAGCCAAACCGGACGCACAGAGATGGAAAGAGACCCTTTGGAAGAAGGAAGAGAAAAGCCTTTGAGAGGTCTAGAAGAGTCCAAAGCAGTACGTATACTGGGAGGCATTTCAAGGGCCAGCATACACCATTGGACTGGGGAAAGCCAGAGGAATGGTGCTGCAGAGCTAGGAATCACCAGACGCTACCTGTGAGGGAGACGGCTGCACGTGGAAGGGACCCTAAGACCTGTGCCAGAAGGTATGTGAAGAGAGATCCAGTGTCCAGGGATCTGGATTGGAAGGCTGGACATAAGAACTGGACTACATACTGGCCAGGCTATATAGAGAGGAACTCTAGCAGCAATGGAAGCTCAGGTATGAACACTGATCTATGCCCTAGCTATAACCTTGAAAGACAGCAGGGAAACAAATATTCTCCTGAAAATGCTCCATTGAGAGATTCATCTGTGCCAATCCATGATATTGAACCCATGCTTGTTGAACAAGGGGTAATAATAGCAGATGAGGATCCTGTTTATATGGACTGCTCTCTATCTAAACTCCGTTGGTAACTTTCTGTTATAAAGTACAGCAACCATCACAAAGAAATACAAATTTGTTCTTTAATCTACTCAGAAAAGCTCCTGAAGCAGGATTTGACCCACACAGTGGAAGGCAAGCCAGCTAAGGGGTTTCAGCTGGTAACTGCTAGCTATTACGCCTTAAATAATTGCTTGTGAGCTATGAGAGATTCAATTCTGTTTATATGTGGGATGTTATAAGAAGTTAACCTGAAAAGAACAGTTTGTTTCTTGCTTTGTGGCTTTTCATTTGTTGTTTTCCTGATTTTGACTTTGTTTTTCCAAGTTAACACTGAAAGCAAGTAACCTAATTTATGTGCTACCAAGCATATCTGTGTTGGGAGAAATAACCCCATAAATAAATATCTTATTGGCTTTACCCAAGAGCACAACTAAATTATTGTCAGCAGCTGTGTCTGGTGTGAATGAACTACATTGCCCACAATACCTTGCAAATCATATAGAAATATGCACTTGCCAAGAGTGTGAAGATTCTCACCCAGGCAGCCGTCTGACAATACCTTGTTCTAGCGATGTTGGCCCCCCTAGCACATAGGTGGCAACTAGATGGCATGCCTGCAACCACGGTCGCTATGTTGGGGCAGGCGTTTAAGAGACTGCGCATTACTTCGGAGGCAGTGCGGTTCCAAGAATTGCAATATAAATTGCTTTGGTGGGCATATGTGCCTGAAGTCTGGGCTGCGAGGATGGGGATCTTGAAGACAGATGCGTGTGGTCTCTGCAAAAGGGACGTCGTGACGTTATTACACCGGTTCTGGTCCTGTCCCAATATCCAGGCATTCTGGGAGGCAGTACGAGAGAGATTGCTGCTCTGGACAGGAGTGGATTTGGAGCTCTGACCTGAATGGTGTATATTCAGTTTACCTTATCCTATTATGGGGCGGACTCAGCCTTCAAGGCAGTTGTATGAGAAAGGTTTCCTTGTGGCCAAACAGTGCATCCTGCGGCAGTGGCTGTCAGAGGGGGGCTCGCATATGCGGGAGTGGGAGCTACAATTAAGAGACTGATGCAGATGGAGCGTAGAACCGCCCAATTGTTGGGGCACAGAAGCTGGGAAAAATTCCAGGTCATATGGAAGCCCTTGTTGAGGGCTCCAGTTGAGGCTAGGCAGAGTTAAACCGGGAGAGAGCTTTTGGTCGCAGCCTGCGGTTGGCGGCTGTTCTAAGCCCGCCAGTGCTGATTGCAGAGTGTGGTGGACCGGGAGTAGGGATGGTGCTTGGGACCCGAGATAGCAGATGATCTCCAGAGGGGTAGGGGGTGGGATGGCGGGGGGGGGGGCGGTTGGGGGGGGACATGGATTTAAGCCTGTATTAAGGTGAACCTGGTTGGCTTGAACCTGTAATTAATGTTAATTATATCGCCGCTTTGACCCGGTGAAAAGCGGGATATAAATACAGCTAAATAAATAAATTAAATGTGAAACTAGTTGCTGTATTGTTTTGTTTTTGGATTTGTTGACATGTTTAATAAAAACGATTTTCCATAAAGCCTTTTCAGATGGGCCCAGAATATGACCACCTCAGTGATTATGGGATTGTTGAAATTTGACTATGTATCCCTTGCTTAAATACAGTTGCACTGATTGTCGCTTATTTATTTCCCTCAATTTAAATGTCTCTGCTTGGCTTTTAACATCCTATTTTCTGTGTTCCCTGATAGGTTGCTACCCTCATTGGACATCTATCATTCATCTTGTATTTTGCATTTTACTTGCTAATATTTGCTGCAGGTTCCTTCTTTGACCTAGGTTTCTCAAACTATGTTGCAGCTCCATGCTTTCTCCATGCGTACATCCCAGTAGTGAATTTTTTCTCTAATTTAATTTTAAGAAGTATATGAAATTGTGCTAAGTATTAGCACTGAGTCACTTAAAGATTGCCTTGTTAAGTACAAGTTGGGAGAAAATCCAGGAATCCAGCATCTGTCCCTTAATTTCTATAGTTTTGCTTTTCTGCATTATAGGACATATTTACTAATGTGCACTAATGGTTAGCGTTGTGTTTACACTGCATTGCTACCATGGGACAGCATGCTAAAAAACGCTATACTGTGAAGCACATGATAGGGTGGTGACTAGGCAAGTTTGGGGCAGAGAGTGGGGGGAGTACTTTGGAGACTCATTCCCAATAGATGAAATATTTCCCACTTAAACTCGTGTATATTCATATTCATTAATTCACAACTTACTTTTTCCTTTTTCTTACTCTATCTTACAATACCCAATTCTCCACATTATCACATTTACTCTTTACACTAATAATTCTAGTGAACTACAATACATTTTTCCTTGCTCAGATAAGATTTTTGAAATTTGTAAATATTTAAATCTGTATATATGTTTAAACTATCTATATACCTAATCAGCATTTACTCAGCATTGTAACCCTCAAATTACCATTTTTTATTTTTTTTTTAAATTCTTTATTTTCGTTTTATAACAACAAAGGAAAAGGAAGACATACAGCTAAAAGACAGATACATAAAGTGTAATACATACACCAAAGTAAACCCCTGCCACCCCCCTCCCCCCTGCTTCTTCTCTAGAAAACTAATCATTCCCGAAGCGGGCGTGTACTTACATTATTGTGTTACGAAACCTAACGGTGATCTGAAACATGATGAGTGCACATTATACAGGCATGTTGGAGCAATGAGCAGATTGTACATAATCATTAAGCATCTGCCATTTAGACAAGCGAGAGTGAGGTTGGGCATGGGGAGTAGCTCTCCGAGGTATCTGCTCATATTTACTATATAAGCAGACGAGGTTCCACCATTCATTGACAGTAAGTCGAGAGCTATCCTTCCAATTCCTCGTGATTAAGCATATGGCTATACCTAGCATGAAATCAAGGAGAAAGCGACCCTTCTTAGGAAGAGAGGGGACCTCCGCCACAGAGCGGAGTCCCACGATCTTCCAAGAGAGAGGCTCGTGAAGGTGTAAGATAAATTGAATACAACCCCAGACCCGCCCCCAATAAACCTGTAGTTGAGGACATTCATAAATAACATGAGCGAAGGTTCCCACAGCAGTATGGCAAGACCAACACTGGTCCCTAGCATTTGTGTTCCATTTGGCTATTTTTTCTGGGGTATAAAAGCATCTGTGTGCAAAAAAGAAGAGAGTTTGGGTAACAGAGGCAGACCGGGAAACCCGCACTACTTTGCTCCAGAAAGCGCTCCATTGGACAGGGGTTAAAGTGGTTTGCAGTTCGCGCTCCCAGGCTTGTTGGGCTCTAAAAGTGGCCGTGTCTGTACCCTAACATAATATTTTATAAAAATTAGAGGCTACCCCATGTGTACTACTAATAGAGTGAACTATCTCTAATAGCCCATCCTCAGTAGGGGCAGAGGGCGGCATGATTCGAGCACTTTTGAGGCAGTGTTGAAGCTGCATCAATTGAAAGTAGTGTCTCGCTGGTAACGCAAATTCCTTTTGTAAATCAGAAAAGGTTTTCCAACGAGCTGCAGAGAAAAGCTGTTGGGGTGTCCAGATCCCCCTTGAGTACCAGGGTTTCCATGCTATCGTTCTATTTAGGACTTGAATTCTGGGGTTATTCCATAGCGGGAGTCCGTCCTGAGGACATACGTTCGGGCCCAGTGATAGAATGAGAGTGTTAAAGGCCGCAAGAGTATCGACAATCATTGGTGGATGGCGGGTGTCTACTTGATAGGACATACCGGGGAGATGGGTCAACGGAATTGGGCTACTAAGCTCCTCTTCTATGTCAAGCCAAACTGGTCTGCTGTCTGTTGAGGCATCTAGCCATCGGGCACCTTGCTTAAGTAGGAAGGCTTGATGATATCTAAGAAAATCAGGAAATCTGGTACCCCCTCTTTCCTTCGCAGACTGTAGTTTTTGTTTAGCTATCCTTGGTGGCTTGCCCTGCCAGAGATAACGGACGAGAAGGCCCTCAATATCTTTATAAGTATGTAGCGGGAGTAAGCATGGCAGCATTTCTAAAATGTAGTTCACTTTGGGGACTATCATCATTTTCACAGTTTCTAAGCGGCCCCACCATGTAAGAGATAAGGGAGACCAACGATCCGTGAGCTCACGGACTTTGGAGACTACCTCTTTGGCATTAAAACTGATAGTGTCTTCCAAAGGAGAACAGTAATGGACCCCGAGATACTTCACCATGCGGGATTGCCAAAGGAAGGGAAAGGCCTGCATGTCAGCCTCATGTACCCGGCGGTTCAGTGGGAATGCTACAGATTTGGTCCAGTTAATTTTATAGCCCGATAATTGTGAGTATCCGTCAATCAGATCCAAGACAGCTGGAACCGAATCGAGGGATACGAAAAGCATAAGGTCATCTGCATATGCAGAGAGTTTAATCTCCCTATGACTGAAGGGGACACCTCGAATACGTGCGGACTGTCTAATAAGGAGGGTTAGGGGTTCAAGAGCTAGATCAAAGAGCATTGGTGATAGGGGGCAACCTTGACGCGTGCCTCTTTGGAGATTAAATGGCTGAGACTTGATGGCATTTACACAAATACTGGCGACGGGTTGAGTATACATGACTTGGAGATATCGGAGGAAGCCCTCCCCAAAGCCATACCATCGGAGAACTGCAAATAAGAAGGGCCATTCTAGGCGGTCAAAGGCTTTTTCGGCATCCAGGGAAAGACGCACCCATGGATGATCTAGATTGGCAGCACTGGATAGCCCATGGCACAAGGTCCGAGCATTGTCAGCAGTTGATCTGCCGGGTATAAAACCGCATTGGTCGGGGTGAATTAGGGTGGCCATCCTGTCAGATAGCCGGGTGGCCAAGATCGTTGCGAAGATCTTATAATCGGCATTAAGTAGGGAGATTGGACGGTAGTTAGCGGTTAGTAGCGGGTCTCTGCCTTCTTTCTCAAATACTACCACATTAGCTGCAGAAAAGGATCCCATGGAGGATGTATCTACCGCAAGGGCAGTAAAATATAGTTTTAAATAGGGAACTAAATCTGCACTGAACGTTCTGTAGAATTCGGTCGGGAGACCATCGGGCCCTGCGGCACGGCCCGAGGCTG
Source organism: Ichthyophis bannanicus (assembly GCA_033557465.1). Classification (NCBI taxonomy): domain Eukaryota; kingdom Metazoa; phylum Chordata; class Amphibia; order Gymnophiona; family Ichthyophiidae; genus Ichthyophis; species Ichthyophis bannanicus. The sequence continues at coordinate 513,471,566 of CM066031.1, read as the reverse complement.
TTCGTTTTAGGGCAGATTGGATCTCTGAAGTAGAGAAGGATTCATCCATCGCATCCCTATCATCTTCAGAGAGGGTCGGCCGCTGAATGCCAGAAAGCAATCGCTCGAATTTCTCTGACGAGAACTCACATTCAGATTGATATAGGTGGGTATAGAAATCCCGAAAGAGCTCTACAATGTCGGAGTCTGTGGTCACTATGCCCCCTCCCTGTGGAGCTCGAAGGGCCGCTACGCGTTTGGCTTCTTTTTGACCTTTCAAGGCGTTGGCTAAGAGTCGACCGGCTCGGTTATTTTCACGATAATATGTCCCTCGCTGAAGCTCAATACTCTTAGAAGCTGCAGTTGAAAGGATTGAATTATATTGAAAACGGAGACGCTGTAATCGAATTAATACACATGGATCAGTACGTGAAGTTAGAACTCGTTCGCCTGCTTTTATTTGTTGATCTAGTATGAGTAGCTGCTGTTTGCGTTGTTTTCGCAGGCGGATTTGATAGCTAGTGATCTTTGCTCGAATGGCCGCTTTGAAGCCCTCCCACCAAGCCCAATTCGCAGTATCCTGGGGTAGATTAAAATGAAAGTAATCCTGTATGGCTGCTCGAATTTCTAACTGGAACTCTGGCTGTGTTAACAGGGCTCTATCAAAGAACCAGGCCCCCGAATTCCCTTGGGGTGCAGTAGTGTGTAATTGAAAGGAAATGGCAGCATGATCTGAAATATGTTGGGAGTGAATCTTTGCAGTGTCCACCTGAGGAACTAACAGTTTTGATATTAGAAAAAAATCTATGCGAGACTGGGATTTATGAGGGGAAGAGAAGAAGGTGAAGTCAAGCTCATTGGGGTGTAGTAGTAACCTCCATCGATCAACTACCGCAAGATCTTTGATCAGGGAGGTAAGCGTGGTGTGACTCTTGGGGGGACCACTTGTCCTAGGCGGCTGTTTGTCAATCAGGGGATCAAGGACTAGATTGAAATCCCCCCAATTATCAATGAAGTATTAGCAGAGGCCTGCGCAACCTGAGCAATGGTAGCAAAAAAGGCAGGGTCATCCACATTAGGAGCGTAAAGGCATATACATGTAACTTCAAGGTTACCTATCTTGAGGTGAACTCTGGACCATCTACCTTCTGTATCTGAGCTAGTCGCAATAATAGTAGCATGCAAAGATTTCCTAACCAATATGGCAACCCCACATTTCTTAGAAACGGCTGGGGAATAGGCGGCCACCATGTAAGGTTTAATATTGAGTTTAAGAGTTTCCTTCGAATTTAAATGCGTTTCTTGGAGAAAAATCAAATCCGCGGCTTCCTGACTTAGGTAGCTTAGGATTTTCTTCCGTTTTATCGGATTATTGATTCCTTTTACGTTCAATGAGAAAAGCTTACATGGTGCCATCAATCAGTAATAGACATTTTAGGTAAGGGCGCTTGAAAACATACAACATAATCAGGATCTGTGCAACAATGACATAATCACCGAGTATTCTGGCTAATACACCCCATATTGAAAAGTATGTACCAAAGTATCTTAGAGAAGAAGCAAAACCCCCAAAGAATATGGCGACCATATGTCTGCGGGAGGAGGCCCTAGAGAGGAAATAGAAAGACATGAAAAAAAAAGAAAAGAAACACCAGAGTCCATAATTAACACTGTCTCTGATACTCATCGAGGCTACTGTGGGTAGATGGAGTCGGGTCACAGATATCATCAAAAGTAAGGCAACAAGCTGCCCTCGCCAGACTCTTTGCTGGGCTGCGGCAGATCCAATATGGCAGGTACAGCGGATATGAGAATACTTGCAGGAGTATTCTGGAAGTCAGCGCATCAAGTCGGCTTCTTTGGAATCCAAAAACTCCGCTAGTAGATCAGGGTCCTCAAATGTTCTTGTCTGATTGTGAAGCGTGACTCGGAGCTTGGCCGGGTACATCAGGCCATAGCGTGCTTGTAGTTGTTGAAGCCTCGGCCGGAATTCCAGAAAGCGCTTTCGGCGGTCGACCGTGGGTTTAGCCAAGTCGGGATAGAAGGAGATCTTGTGGCTCTCAAACTCCATATGGCCCTTTGCCCGAGAGGCATTTAGAATTTGCTCAACGTGTTGATATCTCAAAAGTCGAAAAATGATAGGCCGCGGGGTCTTCCTGTTGAGCGTTATGCTTGTGGGTACACGATGAGCGCGATCGATCTCCAAATCTTTGGTAAAGGTGATTTGGAGCAGGGAAGGGAGGATTTTGCATAAAAACTCTTTCATGTCTCCCGATTCCGCTCCCTCTGGTATGCCCACGAGCCGTATGTTGTTGCGGCGCGCTCTATTATTGCCATCTTCCACTTCTTTCTGCAAGGCCCGCACCTGACGTTCAACTTTGTCGAGTGTGGACAACCGGGCCGCATGGGAGTCCAATATGCTCTCCATTTTGTCCTGACGCGAAGAAAGCCCTTCTAGCTTGCTTTGCAGCACACCAAAGTCTTCCCGCAGCGCTCGGAGTGCTTCACCGTTTGACTGCACGAGGTTTTTGACCCCTCTAATCTCTGCGAGGATTTCCTGCTGCATTTCGGGGCCCTCGCGCAAGGCCAGCCCCTTCTGCGGGGACGGAGGTTCAGTTTTGGATCGTTTGCCGTGAGAAGCCGCTGGAGATCCAAATTCCAGGCGCGTGGGTTTGGTCCCCGCCATCTCACCAATGTGCCCCGGCAAGATCAGAGTAGAAGTTCCAAGTATGTACGGTGTTAATTCAGGATTCTGAGTAGGCCTCTCGGGAGCCTCAGCGTTATGCGACCATCCCGCTGGACATCAGGCTCCGCCCCCTACCATTTTTATTATATACAATTTAATGTTCACTGTAATTTCAATTGTTTGAATAAGTTTCAATGTAATGTTCAAGTTTTGTTCTATGTAAACCGCTTTGATTTTTCTGAAAGGCGGTATATAAAACCGTTCAATAAATAAAATAAAATAAAATATCATTGGCACATGCTAACTGCAAATGTTGCCCTTAGCGTGACTGCAGTTATTGCCTCCTCAGTGGGTGGTGGTTAAGTGCACCCGCATTAAGTCTGCTTGCTGTTTAGCTTATTCAGATGTGTCTCCCCTCCCCTTGGTAACTGCAGGGGCACATACTGAGCACGCCCCCAATAGTTAGCTTTGTTCTACCTCACATCTTGTGCTAACTTTTAGGAATTAACAGCGCACTACAATAGCACATTTTAGTAAATGTAGCATTTCTATTAATTTTTTATATAGTCCACTTATAGTACCCTGCTGCTTCTGTGCCATATTGTTTCATCATTAGACTTCTTTTTTAACACTTTTGCCATTTTAATTCCTGACCCTTTTAAATAAATGCAAACTTGACTCGAACAATTATCATCAATGTCCTGTAGAAATGACAGTATAGTGTATTTTGTTTTGACCTTTGAAATCTGCATATTATCTGTGCAGATTTTTTTTTTTTTAAGTGTTTGCATATAGAGGGTAATTTTATAAGGGGTAGCTAGAAGAATGTGCATATTTCATGCCTGTTTTATAAAGGTAAGGTATGTGCATAAACTTTACGAAATAGGAGCATAAGTGGTGAAAAGCATCTGTTAAACTAGGCGCGAGCACTTAGATGATGTAAATGCCTATGCCTAGATTTTACAAGAACGTGTGTAAATTATAGTATTTTAAAATTCACACATGTAAATTTGCACTCTGCCCAAACTCTGCCCTGTGCACACCCACAGTAAAGGCAAGTGCCGTTGGTCCAATGCATATACTTTCAGAATAGCTACATTGCGCATAAGTAGTCATTTATGCATGTGTAAACATGTGGAAGTGCAGGTGTGCCTTATAAAATTACCCCTATAATGTCATGCAGGTTTGCATGCACTGTTAATATTTGGTGGCATATATGGAAAAAAATCGAATTTGCTGTTTTGCAAGAGTGTTTTGTGTCTATAGAATGGATTTGTGCATTAGTTACAGCTTGTTAGATGGTTAGCTGTTCTAATTAGCAGCACACCCACATAGGGGCCCATTTGTTTTTTTGATAAGCAAAATGCCAACTTAGTCAGTCCATATGTTCTTTTCAAATAAGTTGAGGCAGATTGATGTGCGATGGCTGCTCTATTAAAAAAAAAGTATCAGGCAAAATCACTGTGAAACTAATATGACTCAAAATGCATTTATGCATTATCATGAATTTTATGTTAATTTTAATAATGAGAAAGTAAGGTTGTTTATGAAAACTGATGAATCTGTATTCTCCCTTAATGCATACATGTTAATGACCAGCTAAATATGGTACATAATGAATTTGTGTTGGGGGGGAGGGTTGACTATAAATTGTTCACCAACCAGTAATTTGTTTGTCTTTGAGGGACAGCTACGTCACAAAACTAATTGTCTAGTTAAAGTAGTAACATGTAAAATGTACATGTACACCAATAAAACTCTGAATGCAGTCCCATTGATTTAGGCCAAAGTATACTATACCCATCATATCTGATTTCTTACTGTCAGGATGTAGAGCATGAATAGTTTTTGTTGAAAGTTTGCACGTCTGTGGACAGAAAATGGTTGGTTCTTTGAACGTCTGCTTCTTAGGCTAACCTGGCTTGGGAGTCCGTAGTATTGCTGCAACCATATCTCAACTCAATCTGTGTACACAACACAACTGATTTTCAGTGAAAATTAATGAGGTCAATGTTTTTTCAAATATCTTGACAAGGGAATCTAAACTGTGAATTCAATCCCTTTTGCTTAACAAATTATGCATTAAAATGTATAGAAAGATGTGAAGGTCGGTACTCTGCATGTGGGCAACATATAATTTGAAACATTTAATTTAGGGGAGAGGAGCCAAGATGTCGGTACGTCTGTAGAGTCGCCGATGGTGCTGCTTTATTCTTTACCTATATTCTTTTTCTTTGATTCATCATACTGGCTAAGAAGAAAAGGAAGGCACCAACAAAGTCATCTAAAGTTGCTGCCGCTGCCCCTGCCCCGGAGCAATCACTGTTGGACAGTCATCTGTTGAAGTCCTCTGATATTAGGTCATCTGCTGTGAATGATTTACTCGCTTCATGGGAGGCTGCTGGAGGGCCTATTGTGCTTGGTGGTATGTTAACCTCGATGCTGTGGCTTCCCCCAGTGGCGGACTTGTTACAAAGCTGCCATAAATGAACAGTCTGATCAGAGAGTGTTGGGTGTGGCAAGGTCCATCATGCTGGAGGTCTCTCAGAACTCTGTGTCTTCCCTAGGAACAACGGGGACGTCAATATTAGCTGACACCGAAGGCTTTTTCATTTCTGAATCGGTGGTTACGATAGTACGATCAACTGAAGAGTTGGGAGTTTTGCCTTCTGTAAATCTGGCTCCTTCCCCAGCTGTGGTTATGCCTGAAATAACTTTGCAGCCTATTTGGGTTATGTTTGTGAAATTGTGTTCAGAAGACTCAAGCCCATTGTTAGCACCGTTGCATTCTCAGAGGTTCTGCCTGTTTTTGGTAAGGGGACAAAAAGGCTGCATCACATTAACAGCTTTAATACATGGCTCCAGACCTGGTGCAAACAAGAAGGATTCAGATTTATTGGCGACTGGGGAAACGGATGGACCAACAAGAGACTATACTGTGCTGATGGACTGCATCTCTCTGTCGCAGGGAAAAGAATCTTAAGTGGAAAATTCAGGCAGTATGTGGATATGCATTTAAACTAGGAAAAAGGGGTGACGGATGTGGAAGATCAAGACCTGCACGCCACCCCCTGCAAAAGCAGAATTACATCAGAAACAGCCACACTTTTAAACCACACATCAAAAACAAGTGGGAAGATGTAGGCAGAACAAAATCAATGCAAAATACACGCAAGCCAGGTAAATGCTGGAAAACAATGAGCACAAATGCTTGAAGCTTAGCCAACAAAGTTCCGGACCTGGAAGCCCTAATGGTGGAAATGGATTTGGATATCGTGGCCATTACAGAAACATGGTTTAATGAATCTCATGACTGGGATATAGCCAAAGCTGGCTATAATCTATTCAGAAGAGACAGAGAAAATGGAAAAGGAGGAGGAGTAGCCTTGTATGTCAAAAGCAATATTAAAACTACTGAAATGCAGGGGACATGGGGAAAAGAAGAAGCACTCTGGATTGCGTTGGAAAGAGGAGATGGCACTGTCATCCATACTGCTGTAGTCTATAGACCTCCATCTCAAACTGAAGGGAGAGATAATGATTTGATTATAGATATTGTCAAGATAGCCACAAAGGGGGAAGCAATCATTTTGGGTTACTTTAATCTACCTGATGTGGATTGGATTACTCCTTCTGCACATCTGGAAAGAAGCAAAAAAATTGTAGATGCTCTCCAAGATGCATCACTTAGACAAATGGCCATGGAACCAACCAGGGAAAGCTCAACACTGGATTTAGTGCTCACCAACGGTGATAGCGTGTTAAATGTCGGCGTGAGTGCCCCTGTGAGCAACAGCGATCATCACACAGTGTGGTTTGAGATAAAAGCCAAGGTACAGACCAAACATAGCAAGCTCAAAGTCCTAAACTTCAAAAACACTGACTTCAATAAAATGGCCGAGTACTTAAAGGGGGAGATGATAGGGTGGAAGGAGATAAGGGAAGTGGAATTTCAATGGGCTAACCTAAAGGTGGCAATAAAAGGGGCAACAGACAAATATGTAAAAAAGGTAAACAAAAACAAGAGGAGAAGGAAACCTATTTGGTTTTCCAAAGAAGTGGCTGCTCAAATAAAGGCAAAAAACACAGCTTTCACAAAATTCAAAAGCTTGCAAACAAAAGAACACAGAAATGAATACAGGATCAAACTCAAAGAGTCAAAAAGAGAAATAAGGATAGCAAAATCAAAGGCAGAGGAATAGATGTTAAGGGTGGCGACAAAACTTTCTTCGGGTATATTTGGGAAAGGAAGAAGATCAGAGTTGGAATTGCAGGACTCACAAGTGCTGGGAAAGGACTCATGGAAAGTGACATAGAAAAAGCGAAATTGCTAAACAAATACTTCTGCTCTGTTTTTACTAAAGAAAATCCTGGAGATGGACCAGCCGTGACTCCCAAATATAAAATTGGTAATGAAGTAGATACCACACCATTCACAGAAGATGCTGTGTTGGAGCAACTTCCTAAACTGAAAGTGGACAAAGCCATGGGACCGGATGGGATACATCCCAGGATATTGAAAGAGCTCAGAGAGGTTCTTGCAGGGCCATTGAAGGATGTACTCAACAGATCCTTGGAAACAGGAGAGGTTCCTCAGAACTGGAGAATGACTGATGTCGTACCTGTACACAAAAGTGGTGACAGGGAAGAAGTGTCAAACTACAGAACCGTGAGCCTTACCTCGGTGGCAGGAAAAGTAATGAAGACGCTCCTGAAAGAGCGAATAGTGAACTTTCTCAAAAGCAACAGGTTGCAAGATCCGAGACAACATGGTTTTACTGAAGGACGGTCTTGCCAAACAAATCTGATTGAGTTCTTTGACTGGGTGACCAAGGAGCTAAATCAGGGGCATGCGATGGATGTCATCTACCTGGATTTCAGCAAAGCCTTTGATACAGTTCCTCATAGGAGGCTTGTTAATAAACTCAGTAGCTTGGGGATGGGTCCCAAGATGGTAAACTGGATTAGAAATTGGTTGACTGACAAGTCGACAGAAGGTGTTGGTACATGGAGCTCACTCGGATGAAAGGAAGGTGATTAGCGGGGTGCCCCAGGGTTCGGTCCTGGGCCCGGCACTGTTCAATGTATTTGTAAGTGATATTGCTGAAGGACTGAATGGAAAAGTCTGTCTTTTTGCAGATGACACAAAAATTTGCAACAGAGTGGACTCCCCCGAGGGAGTGGATAACATGAAGAAAGATCTACAAAAGCTGGAAGAATGGTCTAATGCTTGGCAATTACGATTTAATGCGAAAAAGTGCAGTGTCATGCACTTAGGTAGCAGAAATCCAAGGAAAATGTACGCGATAGGGGGCGAGAGGTTGGTGTGCGTGGTTCAGGAGAAAGACCTTGGTGTGATTATCTCTGATGATCTCAAGGTGGCAAAACAGTGCGACAAGGCGGTGGCAAAAGCCTGGAGGATGTTGGGCTGCATACAAAGAGGGATTATCAGCAGAAAAGAGGAGGTACTTATGCCACTGTCCAGGTCGCTGGTGAGGCCTCACTTGGAATACTGTGTTCAGTTTTGGAGACCATATCTTGAAAAAGATGTAAAAAGACTGGAAACTTTTCAGAGGAAGGTGACCAAAATGATTTGGAGCCTGCGTAAGAAACCTTATGAGAAGAGACTTGAAGAACTAAATATGTACACTTTGGAGGAGAGGAGGGATAGGGAAGATATGATTCAGACCTTTAAATACTTAAAAAGGAATGATGAACAAACAAACCTCTTCCAAAGAGGGGAAGCTGCAAAACTAGAGAGCATAACATGAAGCTGCAAGGTGGAAAATTGAAAGGCAATGTCAGGAAATATTTTTTCACTGAAAGGGTGGTGGATGCTTGGAATTCTCTCCCGATGGAAATGGTGGGGGCAAACACGGTGACGGAATTCAAAACAGCATGCGACAAGTACAGCGGATCCCTTTACAGCAACAGGATAAAAACAAAATAAACTGAACCATCTAACTTCTCAACAAATAGGGGTGTCCTACATGGAGTGGTGGGTCCACTCCTAGACAGAGACATGGGGAGGGGTGGCCTGCACAGAGCGACAGGTGTACCTACGCTTGCCATATTGCTGGGCAGACTGGATGGACCATGCTGGTCTTTATCTGCCGTCATTTACTATGTTACTGTGTTACTAAGACATCCCAGGAGCTTATTACTTTGGGGCAGATTGTGACTAACACTAATTTAATACATGATTCATCATTTAAAGGGCTTCATGAAAAGATTTCTGTAATGGGTAAGAACATTCGGGACTCTAAATCTACAATTGATTCTTAAAGAAAAGATTAATTATTATCTGAAATTACAGCAGTTTGAGAACCAATTGAGGTATTTGACCTTGAGACTCTTGAACTTTCCGACGGTTCTAAATATGCTTCCTTTGGATATATTTAAAAGTATCTTTATGATGTCTTGTTGATTTCTGAAATAGCTTTTCCACCAGTTAATAAGGTTTATTTCTTGCCGGCTTCCTGAAAGCAGCACACAGACCATCAGGGGGTCGTAGATGTTTTTATTTTGTTGAAGATTTCTTTTAGATGTTTTTATTTTGTTGAAGACTTATTTTATGGAGACAAAGAAAACATTCACTCTTCTGATGAATTTTATTTTTGAACAGGACATGAATAGGATTGATGTTGTTGTTAAGTGCCATCGAGTTGGTGTGGATTCATGTCAACCCTCTGGATAGTTGACCTAAATTGTGTTCGATCTTCAGTCAGGCGGCTCATTGTTGATAGAGTGGCACCTATAGCTTCAGTTATTAATAGGATTATCCAGCTTTATATCAGGAAAATGAATGATTCTTTAAGGGGCATAATCTCTCAGGATTTTTCCTGATGTATCGCGATCAACACAGGAAAGGAAATGTCAGTTCCTGACAATGCGTCAGGAAGCTCTAGATCTGGGAGCAGTGTTTTGTTAGTGATATCCTTGTAAATGTTACCTGAACTATTTCAGTAATAAGTAAATTGTTTTTGCAGTGCCTTTTTGGATTTGAAAAAGATTTCCCCTGAGACCAATGTGTCTTCTACCCCTGTTGTGGAAGAACAAACTGGTGACAAGGATTAAATGAGGACTCTTCGTGCCTAACACTTTTTTTTAAAATTTATTTTTTAGTTTTTACCTTGTAATATTACTGCACCTTTTCCCTTCCTTCCTCACCCCTTCTTCTTTTTGGTGGTTTAACGTTTAGATATTGATATGTGAATTAATATCTTTATCCTGTGTATTATTATTTCTCTTTTTATATCATATTCACTTCAGTATCTTTTTTTCTTGTACAAGTAGATGCTTAGTAATTTAAACTTAAAATTAAAACAAAATAAATAAAAAAGACTTTTTTTAAATTTAGATGCTTTCAGATTGTACATATACTTTTCAATATTATCTGTTTAGACAGTGCTGCTGTATATACACCTATAACTTGTCACATCCCAATTAGACATGCCAATTTATGTCTGATATTTTTGTGGCTCATCTAAACATTTGTTAGGAATTCAGCAGCTCAATATTATAAACTAATTGGCACCACCACCGGATTGCCCTAAATGTTACCCCGGCTTTCGACAGAATTTTGATCACTTAGAATTTTATAAATCCTAAATGATTTATTTGTTAATTTAAAATGCTCTTATATACTGCTAGTCTATAAAAACATTAGCACCACATAACAACACAATTGGCATAACAATTGAGATTGTCACCACCTACCTACAGCCCTCCCCTTTGAAACTGGCCAACAATTAACTTCCATTACTTCTAACATGGAAATACCAAAGTTTTCAACATCCTGTGAAAACGAGCCTTTTCCTCCTTTGTTAACTTACTGGGCAACTTATTTCACCACACAGATGATGCCACTCCACTTCTGCAATCAGGACTACCAAAAGTAAACTCCTACTTGATCTCAAAGCCCTATCTGGCATTGAAAGCAATGCAGAATATCCTGAATTTAAAAAAAATATATATATATACAGTCAAACCTCGGTTTTCATTATTAATCCGTTCTAAGAAGTCTGACTAAAACCGAAACGTACGAAAACCGAAGCAATATTTCCCATAGGAAATAATGTAAATTCAATTAATCCGTTCCAGACACCCAGCTCCTGTCACTTCTCTCACCTGCCCGATCGTCCACAGGACAGCAAACACACAGATATTGTACTGTACGGCACTGTAATCTGATCGCTGACTCCGTCTCAACAGCAATTTGCAAGCGTACTCTGCAAGAGAAAGAACTGCCTCCCACATTCATTCAAAATCTCCTGCTTACATTGACAGCTACCCTGCTACCTCCGAGCCTGAGGGGGCGCTCCAGAGAACAGGCAGGCAGTGGAGAGATCGGGGCCTTCCTCTCTGTGCAATCCTTGGCTCTTGACAGCTACCCTGCTACCTCCGAGCCTGAGGGGGCGCTCCAGAGAACAGGCAGGCGGTGGAGAGATCGGGGCCTTCCTCTCTGTGCAATCCTTGGCTCTTGACTCTGACTCTTGCTCAGCTGACTTTCGCTTCAACACGCGATCGGTGAGTCCGGGGGGTAGTGCTGCCGGGACTGGGCGGGCAGTGTATACAGACCAGCGCGAGGTTGACACTTCTTCAGGAGTTGGGAGTTGTACAGTTTTCAGATCTGGCAGCACAACGAAAACCGAGGCGATATCCGATAACCGAGACAACATCTCAGTCAGAAAAGACGTCGAAAACCGAAACGTACGAAAACCGGGGCCAACGAAAACCGAGGTTTGACTGTATATATGCCACTCACATACATATTTTTGAATATCAGGCTGCTTGTGTGCCAAATAAGTATTTGGTTTTATGTTATCTTTCTATCATGTAAAGGTCGTGTCAATTTCTGTTCAGTTAGGGGATTCCTTGAAACATATAGTTTGATCATTTTGACAAACCTTCGCACAAGAAAAGAGGGAGGGGGTAGTACAACAGATGTCACAGCTGCATGCCACACAAACAGATGATTAGATTGTAAACTCTGATGAGCAGGGACTTTCTCTTACTTGTACAAATATAGTACTGTGTACACCTTGTATCGCTATACAGGTATGATAAGTAGTAGCAGCAGCAGATATATAAGGTGTCATGCTGGACAATGGTAGCCGTGCATCAAAATATTTTCAAAGAGGGCGATTCAGTACTATGCATGTTTGGGTCATCCAGATGTGCAGAAAATGTATGGTGCTGAGCTGTATCCGATTCTGTAAGCGCGGGAGCTGTATATTCCCATGACTGCAGAATCAGGGCAGTTGGACAGTCTGGCGTGCACAGCATTCTGCGCCAGGATACGTCCAAGTGCCCACCTGTCCCCACTGCTCAAGGCTCCAGCTGGTGTGCCGGTGCCGTGGCATCCCATCGCTATGGCACCGGTACATCCAGCCTGAGAGCCCAAAGGCCTCCCGCATATACAAACCATTTCCCGCGCCCGACCCACAGCGGGGGCAGTCAGGGCTGGAATCAGACGGTGGGGCTTTTTCCACGGCAGCCCTGTTGTTTTGGGGGGCAGGCTGCGTGTCCCAGTTGCACAGGTGCCTGGCACTTATTCCACCTTCGAGTTGGAATTACTATTAAACACTTATATTGCGCCACGCACACAGCGCTGTACAGACATACATACAAGAAACAGTCCCTGCTCTTCCGAGCTTACAATCTAGTCAAGACAATACGGAGCATTAGTCAATTCGATGGGTTTTACAGTTCGGTCATGAAAATGATGGGGGTTAAGTTAAGATGAGGGATAGAAGTCAGGATCTGAATGCGACAGTGAAGAGATGGGTCTTTAACCTGGATTTGAAGACGGCTAGGGAGGGTGCCTGGAGTATAGACACAGGTAAGCTGTTCCAGGCATAGGGTGCAGCAAGGTGAAAGGAACAAAGTCATGAGTTAGCGGTGCGAGTGAAAGGCCTAGACAGAAGTAATTTGTTAGCGGAGCAAAGTTCTTGAGAGGGGATGTGGGGCGAGATAAGAGATGAAAGGTATTGAGGGGCTACAGAGTGAATGCATTTATAGGTCAGCAGGAATAAGCCTGGTGTCCAAATAGGGGCTGCCAGATGTACCGAGGCCAGATTTGAATGGCCTCTGCTCTGTTTGTCTGGCTGTTTCAGCCTGCTCTGCCTCCATGCCACCCACTCCCACCCCTGTCCAGCGCTCCCCGCACAAAGGCCTTGTACGTGTGAAGAGAACAAAGGACAGAATCAGGAGCAGCAGCTGAGCACGGGTTGTATGTCCAACCCAGATGTACAACCCCGCTATTCAGGCCTCTGAATCTACCCCAAAGTGGATTTCTTTCCTTAAAGAAAACTGGTTCTCTGAATTGTCATATTCCATAAGCTATTGTGCACCCTAGTCTCCTTTGTGCCTTTTTCTGAAATCTAGGAGGCATGCTGCCTGCTCCATCTCCCCTCTTAGGTTGATCTGAAACATAGAAAGTATGATATTTTTTGCTGAACTTATTCTAATATTATTGATAAATGTAAAATTACTTGTAGAGATTTGTGCCTGCTTTCTCTGTAGCTATTTTTTCTGAGTAAGACAGTGCATTTATTTTTGAATAAAGAAAAAGCGTTTGGTGTTCATTCTCCATACTGCCTATACCCCTGAGGATGCCTCTTGAGTCCACATTGTTATACAGGTTGAAAATATTTTTTCACTCAGTGCATAATCAAGCTCTGGAATTCATAGTCAGAGGATGTAGTAAAGGCTGTTGGTTTAAAAGAGGTTTGGGCAGGTTCCTGGAGGAAAAACCCATAAACCATTATTAAAGAGGACCAGGGAAATCCAATTCTTAACCCTGGGACAAGCAGAATGGAATCTGTGTACCTCTTTGGCAACCTGACAGATACTTCAGTCCTGGATTAGCTGTTGTTGGAAAGAGGATAATGGGCTTGATGAGCCCTTAATCTGACCTAGCAGGGCTGGTCAGTCCACTAGGCGGGCTAGGTGGCTGCGTAAGGAGGCACACCGCTGTAGGTGGCTTGGCGCCCGCAGCAGGCTATGTGCTTTGACACTTATGGCCTGCCTCTCCTCACCCTTCTCTAACAGGAAGTTATGTCAGAGGGGTGTCAGAAGCACATGGCCTGCTGTGCCCCCGTGTCAAGCTGCCCCCCAGCCATATCGACAGAATTGACGGCAGCAGAGGGGGCAGCACGGTGCAGAGGGAGAAGTGACAGAAACCCTTGGGCCGGCCCTTTGACCCTGTATGGCATATCTTATGCTCTTATTTTCTTAAAAGTTCTGATGTCCAAAGGTAAAATGCTATTTTAGCCATGGAAAGTGCTTTCATTAATCCTCTCCCCATGTGATCATTTCTTCCTATATAAAATCGTGGAAGTCTTGCAGCTGAAAGGAAAACTGTGCAAACGTACTCCTACTGCTTGCAAGTGTGAATGCATTATAGGTAGAGATCTCAGAGCATGTTAAAGCTTGGGGGAATAACCATTCATGGCTACGCTTAGAGAGAGAGCAGAGGATAGTATTGGAATGTCTGTGATGGCTGTGCTTCTTACATGCTCAGTACGTCTGCTTTTCTTACTGTGCCAAATAAGTATTTGGTTTTTCAAAATGTAGAATGATGACTGACTATCTCCTGATATTCAGCTGTTATTTACCAAATAGAGAGACAAACCAATTGGCCTCAGTTATTCTAATGATCTTTATTAAGCAGTTTCAGGTACTAGCGAGGCCTGATAATTATCTGTGCCGTTATTTTCTGCTTTAAAATGTTACTTTTGAATAATTTGTTATACTATTTCTTAGCTTTCTTTTATCATTTGCATGACATTTAATCCCTTTACACACATTGGCCACAATGCAGAAAGCTATGGGTCAGAATGTTGCGTGAAATTCCAGCGCACAACATTCTGACTTAAATGCTAAAAAATACTTTTACTTCCGATGCAGTAAACTAATGGCTTGCATATTACCGCTGTGTTTAAAAGTGTGTACTTTCATAAAAAAACAGCGCACACTGCAGCAGTCAGTGCTTTGCATCACAAGTAAATAATCTTTCTTTCTTGCAGTGAACGAGTTGGGATTGACCCACACCCTTGACATGAAGGGAGTTTATTTACTTACTTAACAGTTCTTCTATAGCGCGCTCTTTCTTATCAGTGCGGTTCACAATTAACAATATGACTCTCGGACAGTAGAGTTCTGACCTGAGTTTACATATAGCAAGGAAATTAACGTGGACTTAAACCGGGGGAAACTATGTACATTTGAAGCAGAGATAGATGATGGATGGTTTTCTTTTTATAAAGTTGGTATTCTATTACAATAGTGTACATCTGGGGTCGGTACAATTGATCACAAGTTCAATCTGGTCTGTATTACCTGTTCTGTAAATTGCAAATTTTGTGAATCATATTAAGGGATTGGTTGTGAGGGGGGGAGGGGAGGCGTTGTTGGGTTGTGAGAAGTAATTAAGGAACAGATGGTGCTTGAGGGCTTTTCTGAATTGCATGAGGTCACTGGTCGATCTGATGCTGGGAGGGAGGTTGTTCCAGTATCTGGGGGCGTAGGCCGTGAATGCTCTGTTATTGGTTGATTGTGCACATTTTGTGGTTTCTCTCGAGATAATTAACGTATTGGCGGCTAATGGTCTCCTAGATCTATTGTTGGGGGTGTGAGTGAGAAGGGCTGAGATTGAGGAGGGCGTTATTTTATTAATGGCCTTGAAAGTAATGAGGAGGGCTTTATATGAGATCCTGCAACTTATCGGGAGCCAATGTAGGTCCCTTAGGATGGGGGTTATGTGGTCTCTCCTTGAAGCTCCACACAGGACACGGGCCGCGGCATTCATAGCTAATTGAAGCAGGTTTAGGGTATTCTTGGGGAGGCCATGTAGAATAATGTTTGCGTAGTCAAAATGGGGTGTGACTAGCGCTTGGAATATTGTGTGGAAATTCTCTGGATCCAGCATGGGTTTCAGGTGTTGCAGGGTCTTTACCTTGTAGTAGAAGGTTTTCACAGTGCTGCTTATGTGCGCTTTGAAGTCTAGCTGTTGATCCAATGTCACACCCGGGTAGCGTATGGTGGGCTTGATTGGAAGTTCGGCGTCTTTTACTTTTAGGGTCACAGGGGGTGAAAAGCCTTTGTTTTTTGTGACGATTAGGACCTCGGTTAAAAAGAAAAACACAGGATAGGCTCTAGGATAGGATAGGCTTTAGACTCCTTTCCCATTTCTCCTGTCTCCCTCCCCCCCCCCCGATCCCCCACCTCAGCACACAAAAACCCCACATTAGAGGCCAAAGTGGGCTCTAATACTTTTCACCCTGACTCACAAAAAATCACTTTGGTGGCTAAAGTGGACCCCCTAGCTCCCAAATGTCCCTGGTGGTCCAAGTGAGCCCTGCTGACCCTTCCATGCCACTCCAAACCTCACAAATGACTTTGGAGATCTAGATGGGTCCCCTTCTATACTCCCCACTCACTCCCACTCAGGCCATGCATCTTCAGCAGCAAACAGGCTTGTACATGGCAAAGACAGAAAGGCATGTGGAAACAGAGGAGGCACACTTCCAGTTTGAACACTAGTTTCAACTCCTGTCTCATGGCTTCTTTACAATCTGGGGTATCTTCTTTTGCCTGGCCTAACTGTCTACAGAGTTAAGTTGGGTATATGGTTAGCACCTTCACTGGTCAGAAGCAGCTTTGGAAAGTGGTATCCTATTCACTGTGCAGGCATATTAGGAACAGGCAATATGTAGCCATTACACTGGAGGGTTTTCCCCCCATTAAGCTTGATAAGGTGCTAGATAAGCTAGTTATTTATCCTAACCAGCGTGCTGCCTGCACACTTGTGTCTGGATTTTATTTATTTATTTAGACAGATTTGTATACCACCTTATCCTTCAATCAAAGTGGTCACATCACATCACAATTGGAGGGTTACATTTAACAGAGACGCGAGGGAGACACTCTCCCTTCGCGCCTCTCAAAGCCGGCATCTGCCCCTGCGGGCTTAACAGAGACGTGAGGGAGACACTCTCCCTTCGCGCCTCTCAAAGCCGGCACGGAGGGGCTCAGTCGGGCAGAGGGGGCCCCGCGGGACAGTCCATGCTGCCGCGGCGGCAGCGGCAGCGGCCAGCGTTTTATTTCTTTTTTATTAAAGTTTACTTGAGCCGATGGGGGGGGGGGGGGGGTTGGGACTGGAAATGGGCCGGGGGGGTTAAGACTGGAGTTGGGCTGACACGAAAAACCAGAAGAAAGTGGCTGGAGCAATTGCAGCTGAAAAAAAATGCACAAAAGGTAGAAAAATATCTCTTTATTTTGAATTTATTAATTGGAATATGTCAGCTCTGGTAAATGTGCATCATTAACGTCTGCGCTTTGTTTAGTACAAGAGCAAATTTAACATGAGGGTAATTAACAACATTGTACTCGCGTGTCTAGTTGGGATGAGTGGGTGTCTAGTTGTCGGACGTGGTTTTATTACTGTTCGGGTGGGGACTGTTGTCTGTAAGTTCATATGTTTCTATAAAGAGCATGGTTTTAACGGCTTTGCGGAAGTCTGTGATGTTATTTAATGTCCTCAGGCTCCTTGGGAGGGAGTTCCATAGTGTGGACGTCAGTAGTGACGGAGCTCTTTTTGAAGTTATTTGTTTAGTCTTGTGATATCCTGCAGGTGTGCCGATTATGTTGTCATTATTGGCCCTTCTTGGTCTATTTCTGATATCTCTTGGAGTACGTCTGCTGAGAGATGGTGAATGATTTTAAAGATGATCATGATTGTTTTAAATTTTGCTCTTGCCACCATTGGGAGCCAGTGCAGTTGTTGTAAGATGGGGGTGATGTGCTCAGCTCTTGGAGTGTCTGTTATGATGCGTGCTGCAGTGTTTTGCACCATCTGGAGTGGGTGTAAGGTCTGCTGAGGGAGACCTTGATATAGTGAGTTTCCGTAATCAAGCAGAGGTGTGATGAGTGCTTGACACGCTGTGCGGAAGTGGTCCTGGCGGAGTATTGGCTTGATCTTTCTGATGGTTCTCAATTGTTGATAGGCCTTGTTTGCAAGTTTGGTGATGTGGGATTTCAGGTTCAAAGCTCTGTCCAATGTGATGCCCAGGTACTTAACTTCATCTTTGACTACTATAAGTCTGTCTAGGATGCTGATGGTTTGTGGTGGAATGAAGGTGGGGTTCCTGGTGACGAACATTGCCTCAGTTTTATCGTAGTTGACTGTTAGGTTGTTGACTATGAGCCAGGCATTCATGTCTTCAAGGCATTTGATTACTGTTATGGTGTCTAATGCTAGTAGGTTGATTGGAGCATACACCATGATGTCGTCAGCATAGATGTGGTAGTGGAGTTTGTGGCATTTGATGATGTTGCATATGGGTTGGATGTAAATATTAAAGAACATTGATGATAGGGCTGATCCTTGTGGTATTCCTTGCATGACGGGGAACTGCAGTGGCTTCATTATTAATACCACGAAGAGATAAGATCCTGTTATATAGAAATGTATCCTCCACAAGGCAGTTTGCACACATCATTCACAGATGAAGGGCCGGGAACAGGACCTCAGACAACACCCACAGACAGGAACAAAA
Organism: Ichthyophis bannanicus; assembly: GCA_033557465.1. Lineage (NCBI taxonomy): Eukaryota > Metazoa > Chordata > Amphibia > Gymnophiona > Ichthyophiidae > Ichthyophis > Ichthyophis bannanicus. The sequence goes on along the minus strand of CM066031.1, from coordinate 513,453,338 downwards.
GTGAGGGGCATCTACAACGATTTTCAGAAGACTGTGTTTGTGAGGAACTAGCTAAACTAAAAGTGGACAAAATGATGGGACAGAATGGGATACATCCAGGAAAACAAGGAACTTGGGGATGTTCTAGCAGCTCCACTGACTGACCTTTTCAATGCCTCTTTGGAGTCGGGGAGTGGTGCCAGAAGACTGGAGAGGCGCACCATGTGGTCCCTTTACACAACACTGAGGGCTTTCAGAGATTGGTTGACTAACTAAATTGTCAATGGAGACAATCAGGTAGCCATGTAGTAAATCAACAAGCAGGAAGGAATGGGGGTTGTGTGTCCTGTGTTAAGAAACAGTCAGGATATGGAACTTTGCCATCTCTCAAGGGATGACTCTTGGAGCTATGTACCTGCCTGGAGAGAGTAGTGCCCTGGTAGATAGACAGAGCTGTGTCCTGCTTCACAAATGGACCCCAAACCAGGAAGTGGCTCAGACCATCTTTCAAGAGTGAAACACCCTCTCTATTGATTTGTTCGCAACTCCTCAGAATAGGCAGCTGTCTCATTTGTGTTCCAAGGTAGGGACATGTTGCAAACTAGTCTTGGATGCCTTCCTCCTCTGATGGGAAGAGGGCCTTCTGTATGCATTTTCTCCTATTTCTCTGATACCAAAAACTCTCCTGAAACTCAGGAAAGATGAGGGCTCAATGTTTCTCATTGTTCCTTTTTGGCCCCAACACATGTGGTTCCCTCTGCTTCTCAAACTTGCCATGACAGAGCAAGGATCCAAGATGATAGCAGAGTAGGACGTGGAGTGAGGAACCTCTTACCACTTGGCTACTGGAATCCTGCATTGTTGACTGTCCCCAAAGTTTTCGGATAGGGCAGAGAAAGAGGAAGCAAAAGGGCCAGTCCTCTGGCATGGTGCTGACTCCGATGCCAGCCCAGCAGAAGAATGAGTGGTACTGTTTCCCCTTCTTGTCTCACATGGCTACGGCAGGCCTGTTCAATTCTATGGTAGACCTGAGCAGTGAATGGATTAAATTCAACCCCGACTATGGAGCATGCCCTCCTCAACCTGAAAGTGTTCCGCGTGCTGAGTTGGAGTGGATTTGGGAGCTCCATGTTTGTGGAACTGCAGCCGTCCAGGAGGGCTCTCAGTCTTGGTTGTTATTGGCAGCAGGGGGATGTAAAAGGAGCAGAATAGGGGTCTGCTTTGGTGGACTGTGCTCCTTCTTTTACCCCTGGGAAGATTCTTGTCCATTTACCCCCTGGAGACTTAGTTTTGGAAAAACCGGCACTGGTTACATTGGATAGCTTGTGGGTCAGTATTGCTTCTCTTTACAGTGATGTGGACGTTTAACCAGGAAATCTCTTCTCTTAAAACTATCAGGCTGTGGTCTCGAACCAGACTCAGCAGTTCACCCGGGTGTCACTTCTGGAATCCCAGGTCGGGGACTTGCAAGGACCTGGCAGCTTTCATATCAAGGAGTGGAACATCCAGGCAAGGAAGATTAAATTTATCGAGAACCAGCTTTGAAGGAATAGTCTTTGTTTCCTTAACTTTTTTCAATCTTCTTTGATGGCTCCTTTGAATCTGATTTGTAAGTACTTTGTGGATGTTTTGAAAATGCCTTCTGAGGCTTTACCTCCTATTGTTAGAAGTCAGTATGCTGCAGTAACTTCTTTTGCTGGGGGTGATCCATCTGACTTAGAAGATCCTGCCGAGTCAGCGAGTCTGGACCTCACTGGCTTCCTTGAGAGCTCCCTTGAAGTGGTGACCAGCAGGTCCACCTAGTTGGTGGACTTTGCTTTTGAGTTGGATCATAACTCAGTACTGAGACTTTATTTCAAAAATATGTCTATATTTCTCTTTAAAAATATTTTTATTCGTCTTCTAGACAGCATGTAGGGTAAAGTAGGAGATGGTTTAGATGTTTCGTCTCCAAATATTAGTCAAGATTTGACTAATATTTTGGAAGACTCATCAGATGCTATTTCTAAGAGTTACTTTATTGGTGACTTTTGTTTTCCCAAGACAATAAAAACAGGGTTTTGAAATATTTTTTTAAATGTAAGGAATTTCTTTTCTGTGGACAACGGCTGAATGTCTTTCCGGATGTTTCCAGGGGCACTCAGCTCTGCAGAAAATCGTTTCTGTCCATGAAATCAAGGGTGTTAGGTATTGGAGTGACTTTCTTTTTACGTTTTCCAAGTGTGCGATAACCTGTCATGGAAATATGTATTCCTTTTTTGATCCGTCTCAGTTGGAATTTTTTTTTGTCTGGAAAATTCATTGAGGTAGGGTCTAGCAAGTAAATGGAAGTACTAGTTTCAGTGTTAGGTGGTTTCTCCAACGACCCCCTAAAGTTTACTTTTTGTTTTGTTTTTCCTTGTTATTAGCTCTCTCTCCTCCATTGATGTGGACTACTGCTGAATAGGGTTTTGTTAAGTTACAATATGTTTGAATATGTAATGGGAATTTATAACAGCAATATCCTGTATTGTTTACTTTGTTGTATATGGTAAATTGCATAAAAAAATGTCTATTCGGTCTATGGGTTCAAGGGTTTCTGTCTTTCCTGATTTATCTTGTGACACCCAAAAGCAGTGGAGAGACTTTCTGGCTTATCGCCAGAGAGCCAAAGCTTTGGGTGCTCCATTTGGGTTGAAATATCCCTATGAATATATTTTCTATGAATCTAAGAAATTTCTGTTTTCTGAACCTCAGCAGCTGAATGAATTTTTGCTTGTTAGAGAGGATATTTTGGAGAAGTGAGTGTCCCCTACTGGCTGTCATGAATTCTTAACTATACTCTTGGTGATGTATTTTCTTTTGTTCTGTATTTCCTTTCTTAGATCCTTTATTGTGGTCTAGACTTGAGATTTGTTTTTTCTTTTTCTTTATTCAATTGTATTTTCTGAAGCACTATTCATTTTGCTGAATATGTTTTGTTGAAAAGTCTATAAATAAAAAATAAAAAACTTCCCATCACAGATCCGTTTCATCTAGGCAAGTCACCAACCTTGATAATGCAAGATCAGGGGACACTGTTGTACACCAGTATAAAATTCTTTGCCTTTACAGCTGCAGTGTTCAGAGATCATTTGCCTTCACAGCTTAGATATTGAGGGGGAAATGTCCTCTTTTATTTTTCTGACTGGTTTCACTAACAACCTCTTGGCTTCCAGGAGAAATTCCATATGGAGGCCCTATAATTTCAAGTGGAGAGGTATGCAGTCTGGTGAATGATAGGCCTTTCTCATGTCCCACACAAAAACTGCTTTGAATACCTTTCATTTTTGCCAAAGTCTGGTTTATAGACCAACTCCATAAGAATTCACCTGGGTGCAAGTGTTTTTTTTTACCACCATCATGTAGAAGGTAAACCCATCTCTCTACAGCCTTTAGTTCTTCGCTTCATGCATTTTATTTATTTATTTATTTTTATTTTATTTTTTTTTATACTGCGCTCTTTAGAATCAGTGTGGTTTACATGTATACTAACAGATACTTTTTATTCCCTTGTCCCCAAAGGGCTCACAATCTAAGTGTACCTGAGGCAATGGAGAATTAAGTGGCTTGCCCAAGGCGTGGCCATGGGACTAGAGACCCCAATCCCTCTGGCGTGAGGTTGCTTGTCCCAGTGCGGGAATTGAACCCCCGGCCTTCAGGCCTGAGGTAACCTGTCCCAACCACTGAACCACTCCTCCAATCCTAAGCATGGCTTACTTCTTACTAAGGTTCCTCTTAAGCCACCTGCAATGTTTTGAGACCTCAGTGTGGTTTTATCTTAGTTGATGAAAGCTCTCTTTGAGCCTCTGGATACCTGTACTCTGAAGTTCCTGACCTGGAATGTCCTCTCTTTGGTGACAGTAAATTCCATAGGCTTAGCGAGCTCCAGGCTCTAGTAGCAGATCCACTCTTTAAAATGTTTTCTAAACAATAGGGTGACACTGTGTTCTCATCCTAAGTTCCTTCCTAAATTGGTATTGGATTTCCACTTTAATCAGCCAATTGTGCTTCCAACATTTTTCCCAAGACCTCACATTCACAGAGGGGGAAAGCTTATTGCACATGTTGGGACTGAAAGAGAGCCTTGGCCTTCCATTTGAAGTGGACTAAAGGAATACATATTTCCATAGAAACACCAACCAGCTTTTTTCTCTTTTGACCCCAGTAGATTGGAGACTGCTGTCAATAAATGCAACTTTTGATTTGGCTGGCAGATTACATCTCTTTCGTTTGAGAATCAGGTCACGGCTCATAATGTCAACGCCATGACTGCGTCAATGGCCTACTTGTGCTCAGTCTCCATGAAAGAGATTTGCAGAGCCAAAACTTGGATTTCTGTCAACACATTCACTTTCCACTAGTATCTGGAAAGGGACTGTCAACATGACAGCAGATTCAGCCATTCTGTTCATCAGAATCTGTTTGGAGATTAGATCCAACTCCACTCCCTCCTAGGCAGGACAATCATTAGGGGGTGGCAAACAGGGCAAATGCCCTAAGCTTCCATGCTACAGGGGGTTTCAAGCTGAAGGAGGCATAGTCTGCAGGCAGGCTTTAGGGCCCCCTCACCAGTTTTTGCCGTGGGATCCTGCATGTCTAACACTGGTCCTGTTCCTAGGCCCAATTCTTTTCTGTTATGTTCTGCCTCATTATAGGTGATGTAACTTCCTTAAAGACCTTTTGCCAATAAAAAGTTGTAGTTTGTTGGCAAAAAGTTGTATTTTTGTTGTGTCTGCTTGTTGAAACACTAGCTTCCCTTTATCTTTGTGAGGCAGCTGGTAACTAGGAAGACCAATATGGGAGCACTTATCCTGCTTGTCCACAGAGAAAATAAAGTTAACTTATCTGTAGCAGGCATTCTTTGTGGACAGCAGGATAAATCCTCACAACCCACCCATCTCCCCTCGGAGTTGTATCCTGGCATTAGTCATCAGACTAAGGGAATGAGGTGCGGAGGCAGTAGGTGGGAATTCACACACATGTACAGTGAAACCAATCCAAAAGCTCCTAGAAGGAGCTGGGAGAGGTTCTTGCATGGAGTTTTATTGGTAATGTCACTCATATGTGAGTACTTACCCCGCTGTCCATAGAGAACACTTGCTTCAGGTGAGTAACTTTGTTTTTCCAGCAAAGTGGATTTCGGGTGGCACATTCACAATTAGCTCAGCAACCAAAATGTGTCTTTTTTGCCTTTTTTACCTCAAAATTCACACAGTTTTCCTGAGCACTATACAGCACTTTGGGCAAAAACAGTGTATAGCTGTTATGAAAATGTTATTGCCACAAGAGAACAACACAGAACCTTTACCTTATTTTAACATTTATTCTCCTTCAACAGCCTACTGATCATACCAAACTGTTAACTGTAAGTTCACAATGCCAAAACCACAAACAGATAAGACAAAAATAATGCTATTCCAACTGCCTCTTTGAGGAAAGGCTTAAAAGGTTAGGGTTCTTCAGCTTGGAGAAGAGACAGCTTAGGGGGAATATGATAGAGGTCTTTAAGTAATGAGTGGAGTGGATCAAATAAACATAAATCGGTTATTTACTCCTACAAAAAGTACAAAGTCTAGCGGACATGCAGTGAAACTACAATCTGGTACATTTAAGACTAATTGGAAAAAAAAGGTTTTCCCTTAACATTAATTAAGCTCTGGAATTCCTTTCCGGGAGATGTAGTAAAAGCTGTTAGTATATAAGAGTTTAAAAGAGAAAAAGTCCATAAACCATTATTAAAGTGGACTAAGAGAAATCCTCCGCTTATCCCTGAGATAAGCTGCATGTAATCAATCTACCTTTTGGGATCCTAGCAGGTACTTGTGACCTGGATTGGCCACTGGGGGGAAAATACTGGGCTTGTTGGATCTTTGGTCTGACCCTGCATAGCAAATCTTATGAGCTATATAGTCTTATTCCTCCCCTTCTTCACTAAATGCTTACTTAAATAGCTCTGTTTTCAAATATTTCCAGAAGGTCGCATAGTCTTTTTTTTTTCTTTTTACCTCCTAAACATCTGGATAGTGCGTTCCACACATTTGGTCATGCCACACAAAACATTGCCCTACAAGTAGTCAGTCTTTACCCCCTTAACTGGAGGATCCTTGAACAGTGAGATCCTGAAGATTGTAAATAACCTGTCAGCTCATATGGGGTTAAGCAGACTTCAGGTATTCTGGAACATTAAGGTACCCACCTTAAACACAATACTCTGAGCCATTGCAGTACTCACAGCTGAGGAGTAACATGTTGCCTGTTCTTTCACCGTTAATATTTATTTATTTATTTAGTCGGATTTAATATACTGCTTTATCATTAAATCAAAGCGGTTAGCACATCAAGCAGTCAAGAGTGGGGTTATAGTGTGAAAACATGCAGTGGAAACATCGTCATGAGTGGGGTGGGGGTGTGAGATTAATTTGAGTTATATACAGATGAGCTATGTACAGGTCTATATACAGTTCGTATGGGTTGCAGATTTGGCTAGGGCAGAGTCTGGTTCAGGTGATGTCCTTGTAGTGTTCCATGAAAAGTTTTGTTTTGAGCATCTTTCTGAAATCTTTGAGGTCCGTGGCTGATCTCAGATCATCGGGGAGAGAGTTCCACAGGGTGGGTGCTGCCAGGGATAGTGCTCTTCTTGAAGTGTCCTGTCTTGATTTGGTGAATTCTCTTGGGGTGGTGATGGTGTCTGCAGTTCCCTTTCTTCTGGGTCTGGTGCATAGGTCAGCTTTGATGAGAGGTTGCAGGCTGTCAGCTGAGATGTTTTGTCTTATTTTGAATATGTTTAGGATAACGTTGTATTGGATGCGGGAGCTTATTGGGAGCCAGTGGAGGGTGGTACAGGATGGGTGTAATGTGGGCGTGACCTGAGCAACCTGTTATTATGCGTGCGGCAGTGTTCTGTGCCAGCTGCAGTGATCGGAGGGCCTGTTTTGATAGCCCGAGGTAGATGGGGTTGCAGTAGTCTAGTGTGGGAGTGATGAGAGCTTGACAGATTGTAAGGAAGTGGTCCTGTGCGAGAATGGGTTTGAGGCGCCTGATGGTTCTCATTTTGAGGTAGGCGTTTCTTGTGGTTCTGGCAATGTGGGCTTGTAGGTTCAGGTTCTTGTCGAGAGTCACTCCGAGGTATCTCACTTCAGGCTTTACTGTTATTGTGATGTCGTTCAGTTTGATGGTAGGTGTAATTGAGAAGGTGGGGTTTCTTAAGATGAATAGTGCTTCTGTTTTGTTGTGGTTTATGGATAGATTGTTTTCTAATAACCGGGCTGCTGTTGATTGTCAAGGAACTGCAGGATGCATTACCTCTCAGTTGCATTGACTGAGTAGTGGGAAAAGAAGAGAGGGACTGAAGCCTATGCTCATAGTATCTTCTGTCAATTCCTTCTTCAGGCCAGCCCCTCAGTAATCCCCATCACTCTGAGGGCGCTTGCCTTGGGATAAAAGAAAGGGATACTGAACCATTATCACCTTCTCCCACTCTCTTCTCCCAGACCAGCAAAGTGTTAGTATCCCCTCCCCCCCACCCCCCGTCAACATGTCTGCTATCCAATCCTCACTTCCCTAGTAAAGCCATAAGTTCCTTGTTTCTAGTGGCCCCACAGCAGCAGTGAAATTATCCGGTACAGCAGGGACAAAGCCTCTGTCATGTCACTGAAGGTGCGATACTTCAGAAATCCCATCCTTATGTCCTGTACCTACCACGTGGCCATCCTGCTGGCTGAGGCTGGTGAGCTAGTATTCTCTATTGCTTGGAACCTGGAGGCTTTGCTGCAGGCGAGCAACAGCAATGGCAGTCGCTGTGAAGCAGGCAAGCTGCAATGGATTGGGCACAGTGAATAGCCACAGAAAGCAGTAGCAGTGATAGCAGGATTCTCTCCTCCCTCCTGGCCCCCTGGAATATGGTACCAGATGGCTCCATCAGGGAAAGGTTGATCCAGTCCTGGTTTTATTTCCTTTGTATTCAGACATACCTTTCTGGTGCAATCAATGGAAGTAAAACAAGGACTGGCTCAGCTATCCCTGATTACCTGGAAGGAATAGGAAACAAACAAAAGTGGCTGTCTTGCTGCACCAAAAGACCTGGAAACAATTTTTTATTCAAAAACAAATCACCTGGCACCATCTGGTAATGCTGGAATAGTCTTCCTGTCTTCTAGCCGGCTTCCTCTCCCCAGCCCCCACCTCCCGAAATATTCTTTTATCTTCTGCCCAGCTTCCCCTTCCCCAAGCCCCCTCAAGGCCAGGAATGTTCTCTTCTCCCAACCTCCTGGAATATTCTCCCTCCCTCTTCCCCCTGCCTAACCCCCCTACTCACCCAGCCATTGAAGCAATCTTTTCTTTTTTAACCCTGCAAGCCTCTCAAGACCCTGAAATAAATCTTGATATATGTTGAAAAAAAAACTGCATAAGACAGTGGTTTTTTTTGACTACGTGTTCTACGTAATATGCTATTGATATATTTGGAATTTGTTCATAAGTAGACACAATCTGTGATTCCCTGACGCAGGCACAATTTGCCAAAACTCAGCCGAGTCAGGTCCCCAATAAAACCTCTACCAAGTAATTATCAAGTGTCCCAGCCGTGGTCATTCTCCATTGATGGTCTGTCTGCATTTGCCCTGAAATTTTCACTGGTGCTTGTGCAACGGCACTGAAAAGAACATGCTACAGCGCAGGGAAGATTATGCAGTGTCCACATCATCTTAGTCCCACAAGGCAGGCTGGGAGTCAGAACCAGGGAAGGAACGGCTCATGCTCAGGATCAGTCTTCCTCCTGTGTGTTTCCCATCTTCTGGCTTCAAATTCAATGAAACTGGGGATCAGCAAGGCATGACTCTTTATATTTTCCCTGTTACAATGTAAGCATTAATATCACTGTTCTGATGTAATGCAAATGTTATGTTTGATGTAAACCGCACTGACTTTGGTATATAAGAATGGATAAATAAATAAATAAATATTTTAAGGCTGATCGGTGACACAGAGCACCTCCCGTGGAGCATATGCCATTAGGCCCCCCCTTCCCTTCATCAACAATGTGGTCAAAAACGTACTGAGTATTCTCCAGGACCAAGCAGGAAGTCAGTCCTCACTTATGGGTGACGTCGGCGCCGACGGAGCCCTCGCGGAGCAATTTTCCCCAGCTTTCAAAGAAAGCCTTTGGGAATTGCAGCGCGCATGCGTGGTCCTCTTCCCGCCCAAGGGTGCCATCTTAGCCAGTCTTCTTTTTTCCGCGGAGCCCTACAGACGTCCCCGTCTTGTCCCCGCGAAAAAGTTGATATTTCTTCATAATTTTATTCTTTTTCCTTCGGTTCAACGCCGGTCTTTTTCCCGCCCGGACTCGAGACGCCGGTCACGAGTCCACTTCTTCTTTTCGGTTTTTCTGACTTAGTCAGTTTTCGTTTTCGGTTTTTCCTGGCAGCCCGGTCCTTTGACCTCGCCGGGGCCCTTTTTCCCCCGATGGCTGCCAGTGGTTTCAAGCGGTGTAGTCAGTGTGACCGAAATATGTCACTAACTGACACACACGACTTTTGCCTCCGCTGCCTGGGCCCGGATCATGAAGAAATGATCTGTGGGCCCTGCGGCAAAATGTCCTCCAAAGCGTTGAGAAGTCGGCGGCATCAGCGGGATAGGATCTTCGCTGACCCCAGCCGTACCCGGACCTCGTCGGAGGCCTCCGCGTCCAAAGGTTCCAGCTCGGACCGTCGCCGGAGTTCCTCCGACAGGGGTTCTCCCTCCGGGGACCATCGACGTAAGGTGAAACCCGCGAGGGCGTCGTCGGTGGACGCTCCTGGCTCCGCGAGGGCCGGGTCGCATAGCCCCGATAGCCGCCCCGGGTCCTTGGAGAAGGAGCACCTCCCGAAGCGACCTCGCCTGGAGTCGGAGCTGCCTGCTCGGGTAAGTCCTGTGGTCCTCCTGGACTCGCCTCCGCGACAGCCGACGTCGGGCCCGACGCCGTCGGGGCCCGAGTCGGGGGCTGCTGGGTCACCTGAGCTCGGACTCAGGTTGACGGCCTTGGAGAGCAGACTGTCTGCCTTCATGGACCAGCAGCGGGCACTGCTCGCTGGCTTCGCTGGCGTCGCTGCCCCGACCGCCGGGACGTCGACGTCCAAGTCGACCCCGGAGACCGAGCCGATCCTCGAGTCGATGCGGACTCGAGTCGATCCTCGGTCGAGGTCCCCCCCCGGAGGATGCCCGGTTCTCGGACTTCGTCAGGGATATGGCCAAGGCGTTGGCCTTCCCTGCGGACCCCGAGGAGGAGCCTCGAGCCGAAGAGCTCGACGCCCTCCAGTATGACTCTCCCGCAAGGGAACACTTTACTGTACCGGTTCCTCCTATGCTGGAACGACTACTCTTCCGCATGTGGGAGAGTCCGGCCACCTCGCCGGTCCTGAGCAAGCGGGTCGATTCTATCTATCGAGTCCGCAAGAGCCCTGGCTTCCAAAAAGCACAGCTACCACACCATTCCATGGTAGTGGAATCGGCCATGCATCGTCTTAAGAGCCAGAAGATGCACTCCTCGGTGCCTCCTGGCAGGGAGGCCCGTAACCTGGATGGCCTAGGTAAGAAGTGTTTCCAGGGCTCTATGCTTGCGTGTCGTGTCCAGACCTACCAGCTATACATGGGCATGTATCTCCGAGACCTGGCTAAAGAGCTAGCCGGATTCTCCGCTGGTTTGTCCGAGGAACCCTTGCGGAGGTTCCTGGCCTTGTCCACTGGCATTCGGGAATGCTCAAAATTCATATCCCGAGCAGCCTATGATGGCTTTGAAGCATCGGCTCGAGTGGCCGCAGCCGGCATCGGTGCCCGCCGACAGGCTTGGCTTCAGTCGTCTGACCTTGAGCCCTGGGTGCAGGACAAGTTGGTCGATGTCCCCTGCCGGGGCGAAAACCTCTTTGGCAAGCCCATGGCTGAAAAGGCTGCACAAATTGAGACGGAGACTCTCACCAGGACCAGGCTTTCTAGGAAGACCTCCGCCCCTTCCCAGAAAAAGAAGGGCTCGGGAAAAAAAGTCCTTTTACCCGAGGAAGGCGGCTGCCTACAAACAATACCCCCATTATCAGGCCCCTGCAGCTCCCCAACAGGGCCAGCAGGCCAAGGGACGGGGTAACGGGTCCCGTAGGCAGCAAGCCCCCAAGCCTGCACCACCAGCCCCTGCTCAGCAGGGTGGGGTTTTTTGACTCCTTAAGCATAGCCTCTCTCCCCCCGCTGGTTCCTCCCAGCACCGGAGGCTGGCTGGTTCACTTCGCCCACAGGTGGTCCAGCATCACCTCAGATGCCTGGGTGCTTCAGGTCGTGCGAGAAGGCTATCTTCTCCACTTCCACCAGGTCCCTCCCTCCTATTTTCCGGGAGAACCTCCACGGCCCCCTCTGCACAGGGAATTACTCCTTCAGGAGTTGGCAGGTCTTCTACAGGAACAGGCGGTGGAACCGGTGCCCCACCACCTAAAAGGTCAAGGCTTTTATTCCAGGTATTTTCTAATACCAAAGAGAACAGGAGGCCTCCGACCCATCCTGGACTTGCGCAACCTCAACAAGTTCCTTGTGCGGGAGAAGTTCAAAATGCTTACCCTTGGAATCCTTCTGCCCTACCTCCAGCAGGGAGATTGGCTATGCTCCTTGGATCTAAAGGATGCCTACACGCACATCCTCATCCACCCAAGCCACCGCCAATACCTAAGGTTTGTGGTGGCAGGAAATCATTACCAGTACAGAGTACTGCCCTTTGGCCTGTCCTCCGCACCGCGAGTCTTCACAAAATGTCTCGCGGTGGTGGCGGCCCATCTCCGGCTTCACGGCCTATATGTCTTTCCGTACCTCGACGACTGGCTCATCAGAGCAGCGTCCGCTCCGGAGGTCACCTACGCCACACGCCGCACGGTGACTCTTCTGCAGTACTTGGGCTTTGTTATAAACTTCGCAAAGTCCACTTTGCTCCCCTCACAGGATCTCGAGTTCATCGGCGCAAGGCTGCGCACTCCTCAGGCACGAGCGTACCTACCGCTCGACAGGGCTCAACGGCTCATGGACCTAGCCGACCGTTTTCGCAGCCAGCCCCTGGTCTCCGCCAGGCGCTTCCTGAGACTACTCGGCCATATGGCTTCCACCGTCCATGTGACCCCCAATGCCCGCCTGAATATGCGGCCTGCTCAATGGTGTCTCCGCCAGCAGTGGCGACAAGCCACAGGCAGCCTAGCAGACCTAGTGCGCATCTCCGAGCCACTGATCTCGTCTCTCCGGTGGTGGCTTCAGCAGCCGAACCTGATATTCGGAATGCCTTTCCAGTCACCTCAGCCGGCCCGGGTGCTGACCACAGATGCATCCCTCCTGGGCTGGGGAGCACATTGCCAAGGGGCACGTACTCAGGGCCTCTGGACCACGTGGGAGTCTGCTCAGCAGATCAACTTCCTGGAGCTCAGGGCGATCCGCCTGGCTCTCAAGGCCTTCTCCCACCTGACTTCTCACCAGTCCGTCCTTGTCCAGACGGACAATCAAGTTGCCATGTTCTACGTGAACAAGCAGGGGGGCACGGGCTCCTTCCTCCTCTGCCGGGAGGCACAGAAGCTCTGCTCTTGGGCCGTCAGTCACGGCATTCTCCTCAAGGCAGTTTATCTCCCAGGCCAAGAGAATTACCTGGCGGACAAACTCAGCAGGATCCTCCAGCCGCACGAGTGGCGTCTGGATCCCCTGGTAGTTCAGAAGCTCTTCCTAAAGTGGGGCCTCCCCACGGTGGATCTCTTTGCCAGTCCTCACAACCGGCAACTTCCTCGCTTCTGCTCTCGTCAGCCACACCCCCTTCGGGTTGCGGCGGACGCTTTTCTACTATCATGGTCGGGGAGCCTTCTGTACGCTTTCCCTCCCATCCCGCTAGTCTCTCGGACTCTTTTCAAGGTTCTCCGAGACAAAGCCTTCATGATCCTGGTGGCCCCTCGCTGGCCCAGACAGCCGTGGTTTCCGCTCCAGCTGCAATTAGCGGTGGAGGATCCATTCCCTCTGGGGTTACAACCGGATCTCCTCACTCAGGATCAGGGGTCTCTGCTACACCCCAACCTCAGGTCTCTCAACCTCATGGCCTGGCTGCTGAGAGGGTAGTCCTCGCTCCCCTTCTCCTGCCGGCAGAGGTGGAGGAAGTCGTCCTAGCTTCGCGACGACCTTCTACCCGCAAATGCTACGCCCTTAAATGGCGTCGGTTTTCCGTTTGGTGTACCCGACAGTCTCAGGATCCCTTCTCCTGCCCGGTGTCGGTGGTCTTGCAGTACTTGCTTTACCTCTCTAATCTGGGACTTAAGTCCAACTCCGTCAAGGTTCACCTCAGTGCTCTTTCAGCACATCATGTGCCGGTGGACGGCAGACCTCTCTCCAACGACCCTCTCGTAGCGAGGTTTCTCAGAGGTCTCCTTCTACTTAAACCACCTCTGCGCCCGCCAGCGCCTGACTGGGACCTGAATGTGGTTTTACAGCGGATCACCTGTCCGCCTTTTGAACCTATGGCTACCTGTTCTCTCCGTTTTCTTTCTTGGAAAACACTGTTCTTGATAGCCCTCACTTCCGCTAGACGTGTAAGTGAATTGCAGGCCCTCGTGTCTGATCCCCCTTACACTCGGTTCTACAAAAATAGGGTAGTCCTACGGACTCACCCAAAATTTCTTCCAAAAGTGGTCTCCCCTTTTCATATCAATCAGGAGGTGGTACTTCCAACCTTCTTTCCCAGACCACACTCCAGCCGAGCTGAAACGGTCCTCCATACCCTGGACTGTAGAAGGGCTTTGAACTTCTACCTTGACCGTATGCGGGAGCACCGTAAAGCTGCTCAGCTTTTTGTGTCTTTTGACCCCAATAAATTGGGGCTCCCGGTCTCCAAGCGTACTCTGTCCATCTGGGTTGCGGACTGTATCACTTGGGCTTATGGGGCAGCCGGACTCTCCTTGGAAGGTCGAGTCACGGCTCATTGCGTTCGGGCAAAGGCCACGTCAGTGGCTTACCTCCGCTCTGTTCCGTTGGCAGACATCTGCCGGGCCGCTACTTGGTCTTCGAGCCAGACTTTTGCGGTCCATTACTGTCTCGAGAGGGAGTCCCGCAGGGACAGTGCTTTCGGACAGGCAGTCCTCCGTAATCTCTTTGAGGTCTGAGCAACTCCTACCCTCCATCCCGGATGTGGGCTACCGGTGGGTAATAATTCAGCGAAGATTCTTTCCTTCTGTGCTGCTGAGCTAGAGGGAGCTCATTTTTGTGCTTAGGGTCTCCGGTAGCCTTAAGCTTGGGAGTCCCATAAGTGAGGACTGACTTCCTGCTTGGTCCTGGAGAAAGCGTAGTTACTCACCTGTAACAGGTGTTCTCCAGGAGCAGCAGGAATCAGTCCTCACAACCCTCCCTCCTCCCCTTGGAGTTGCAATCGTCTGCTTTACTTTTTTTGCAAATTTTTATGCTGTCTTTTTTAGCTATGTCATCTGACTGGCTAAGATGGCACCCTTGGGCGGGAAGAGGACCGCGCATGCGCGCTGCAATTCCCAAAGGCTTTCTTTGAAAGCTGGGGAAAATTGCTCCGCGAGGGCTCCGTCGGCGCCGACGTCACCCATAAGTGAGGACTGATTCCTGCTGCTCCTGGAGAACACCTGTTACAGGTGAGTAACTACGCTTTATCAAAGGATTGAGCTCTAAATATTATTCTCACAAAAGCTTTTTTTGTCGGACACCCACACCAGAAACCCGCAGCCTACGATTTTATGGCAAACTTGGTCTTTTTATGTGAATAATATTTGGGTCTCAGTCCTTTAATATTACCCCCTTTCCTTAAGGCATATTCAAATTCAAATGTAGCGCGCTTCCACTGTGTCTCTGATCTTTTACTGCCTGCCCTTTGCCTGCAGAGGTAACGAGAACAGTGATGTCAACAGGGCATTTGATGGATGATGCATGTGTTACCACCACCTGTAATGAAAACTGCCATGCATCACCCTGCACTATAGATGCTATGTGCCTGTCTTTGTGCCAGTTTAGTTAATGCAACAGTATTACGTTCTTCATTTTGAAATCAGTCTTAATTTTATAGTTTTGTGCTTAATACATGTTAATACATGCAATCTTCTTTTATTTTACCTTTCTGCTTGTCTTCTCTACAGAACGTGAAGGATGATGGACAGCATATGTGGCGGCTGAAGCACTTTAACAAACCTGCCTACTGTAATCTCTGTTTGAACATGTTGATAGGAGTGGGCAAGCAGGGACTCTGCTGTTCTTGTGAGTGCTAGTTCTGTCTGATTGCGTTAAAATGTCACACTCCAGTAACCTAGACTGGCAGGACTGCGTGCCAATTTTGATTTTATTGTGTGTTGGATTATATCATATAAAAGGAGATGCTATCTTCATGGTAGAAAAGCCCATGCGCACCATATTGTGTGCATATACCCATGATCTGAAGATGAACCAGAATGTGTAATATATGCAAAAAAAATGTAAAACCAGTTAATGCTCTCTTTCTCTGCACGAGGTGTATTTTATTACTTCTCTCTTTAATCATCTGGATATAGCTGACTGGGTTTTCATTCATATTTTCTTTTACATTCTGCATTTAATCTGTGAACCAAATAAAAATATCCTCAGAAAATGTTCTCATGATAACCACTCATTCCCCTAGGTTTTTTTTTTAGATTATGCAATTGTTTTTGCTTGGTTAGTTCAGCATTAGGAAAATGACTAGTAAGAGAGACAGAAAGTTGAGAAGGCAGGTTAAAAGGCGAAGGCAGAACTTTTGCATTCTCTATTGTTTTTCTTTTTTTAATTTTAGCAGCAACCCAAAGATTATTACAGATAGGTGATTTCTCCCTTGTTTAATTTGTATTGATACAAATTGAAAAGGAATAATGATCCTTCCTCATATGGAGGCCGATCTATTAATAGCATTAAAATTCGCATGCACCTTAGATTCTAATATTTCGTATTTAAAATCGATGACGTGCAGAATGCGGCAACATTCCCATGACTGTATTAGACAGCTGCTTCTTGTGACCTTAGAAAAGTCTCTTATCCTTCCATTGCCTCAGGTGCAAATTTAAACTGAGAGTCAGCTGGGGACTGTAAAACACATTTGAACTACTGCTGACCAAATATAAAAGTGAATAAATATGAAATGTGATCAAAATGTATCGAGACTTTTGTAGCTATATAACAATACGTCGCACCACGATGTTACTAAGCATGCAGTGACCTAGTTATGTACTCTGCATGTGCAGAGTGTAGCGTGGCTGCAGCACACCTGTACTTTTTTAAATCCCATGATGTTTGGTATTGTGTAAAAGCAGTTTGTCAGATTGATGATGAGTGAAAAAATTGAACCGTGAATTTGCATTAAATTCTGCCAGAAACTTTGAGATTCGTGCAAAGAAACGTTTGACAAGTTACAGCAGGTGTATGGCAATGAATGCATGAGTCGTGCTTGAGTTTGACTGGTACAAGCATTTCCAAGAGGGCCGCCAAAATGTTGACTGTGAGGAATGTTCTGGAAGGCCATCCACAAGCAGGTATTGACTATCATGGAGCTTGCTGAGGACGTGGACATCAGTTTTGGGTCGGTACAGTTCATTCTTACTGTTGATTTGGGGATGAGATGTGTCTGCAAAATTTATGCCAAAACTCCTGTCCCCTGACCAAAAAGAAGATCGACTGTCTGCAGCCAGGGAGATGTTGGAATGCATTGAAAATGACTCAAATTTCATCAAAGAGATTAATACTGGTGATGAATCATGGGTTTATGGTTATGACCCGGAAACTAAGGTTCAATCCTCACAATGGAAGACTCCAGACTCTCCCAGACCCAAGAAAACCTGTCAGGTGAGGAGCAATGTCAAGGTTATGCTCACAGTTTTTTTTTATTACCAGGGTATTGTTCATCATGAGTATGCTTCAAAAGGCCAAATCATTAGTAAGGAGTACTACGTCCAAGTTCTGACTTATTTGAGAGATGCAGTTTGTCGTAAGAAGCCAGAGTTGCACAGGAATGATGAATGGTTGCTTCATCATGACTGAACACCAAATCAAACAAGTCTGTCAGCCTCTGTAGTCTCCCAACCTCACACCCTGTGACATTTTCCTGTTTACAAAACTGAAATTACTACTGAAAGGAAGAAGTTTTGATGACTTGGAGACCAATAAGCAAAATTTGACAAAGCAGCTTTACAGCTTAATGAATTTCAAAATTGTTTCTAGCAGTGGCAGGAATTATGGAGGAAGTATGTTTTATCGGAAGGGGTCTACTTTGAAGGAGACTGCGTGCAATAACTGTCAGTGTTATACTTCTTGTGTTATTGTACAAGTCTTGATACTTGTTGATTGCACCTCGTAATACTACTGCATTTGGCAGTCTAGGTTTCTTTATGCTAACCAACCAGTAGTTGAAGAGCTGATTAGTATGACTGACCTTCCCCCTCTTCCCTACCACAGAACTGAAATGTGGGCCTCTCAGCACTCCCTACCTCTACCCATATCAAGCTAACAAGGATGTTTAGGATCACCCTGCCCCCTAGGTCAAACTCACTCCAAAGTTTTAACATATTCTTTAGCAAAAAGAAACCAGTTTGTCATGCACAGGCTGTGGTGCCAAAGACAAAATGGTGCTGCTGATGCTTTGACCCACATGCAGCACATGAAACAGAGTGTCAGTGGCACCAGCTTGATTTTAGCACAACAGAATACAGACATCAAATTAGCTTTCTGCTCTTGGCAAAGGTTTGCATAACTTTTATGTTTTTTGGTGGAGGACCTTGTCTGCTTGGAAGGTGTTAGTTTAAGGGTCCTGGAGGCCTGATAAATATAGCTTTTGAAGTTGCTAACTATACTTCTTGAGGTGATGATAATGGACTTTGCTAAGCCGCTTAGGTATTTTTTTTATTATCTCTTTATAAAATTTTATATATCCAAGAAAGTCAACAAAAAACATCTTGAACAGAAAAAGAGCAGTACATCCAGAACAAACAAAAATCCAGAAATCTATCAAGCAAATTAAATAAAGTATCCTGTCTACCCAACCTAGCCCACAACCAGAGAGGGAACCCATTAAAAGAAAATCCTAAACCAAAATCAGAGAAGAAAATGAAGCTAACAATCCAGTAGATTCCATTACTCATTATGCATCGCATACAGAATGGAACCAACGGAGGCCTCCAATCTTCTCGCATTCATGAAGGTAGCAGTTGGATGGGTTCATAAAAAATATAAGAAACAGACTGTTATTTAATCAAATACTTACAAGATGTTTTAAGAAAAAGAGCCCAGCCAGCTGCAATACCCCAGGCCACATCAGGAGAAGCTCCTTACGACAGTGCTGGGTTGCCCTAGCCAAGTCAGGATATACATACACTCGCTGACCACAAAATAACAAATGCCTATTATGGAAAAAGAGCTTCAAAAGCCACTTTTTATCTGAAAGAAGTGCATATGTAATAGTCATAGTAGCAGGGACCTCTTGCTTTTCCCGAGAGCACTCAAGTATATCAGTAATATTTAGAACATCTATTTGTTGACACAATGATACAGGCTCCTTCTTCTCAAACAGAAGGTAAAACAATTTCACTATGAGACGAAGGGAGTACCAAGGAACTGCTAATATATCCATGAAATATTCTGTGAACATATCCCTTGCAGAAGTAGAAGTTATCGTTGGAAAATTTATCAAACGCAAATTATTAGCACGAGACGTACTATCTAAATATTACAGTCTTCTTTCAACCATGCCAAAGTTCTTCACAAACACTTCAGTATGTCCCTCCAAAGAAGTTACTTTGGCTCGAATATCTATTATATCATAAAAACATAAGATATGCCATACTGGGTCAGACCAAGATCCATCAAGCCCAGTATCCTGTTTCCAGCAGTGGCCAATCTAGGTCACAAGTACCTAGCAGTTTCCCCAAAGGACATAGGTTCCACAATGCTTGTATTGGGACAAGCAGTGGATTTTCCGGGTCCCCTTTAATAATGGTTTATAGACCTTTCCTCCAGGAACTTGCCCAAACCTTTTTTAAAGCCAGCTACACGAACAACTTTTACTACATCCTCCGGTAACAAATTCCAGAGTTTGATTACGTGTTGAGTGAAAAAATATGTTCTCTTATTAGTCTTAAATAGGTTACACTGTAGCTTCATTGCATGTCCCCTAGTCCTTCTATATTTTGATGGTGTAAGCAATCAGTCTACATTTACCTTTCCACTGCATTCATTAATTTATAGACCTCTATCATATCTCCCCTCAGCCGTCTCTTTTCCAGGTTGAAGAGTCCTAACCTTTTTAGCCTCTCCTCATAGGGGTATCCTTCCATCCCCTTTACCATTTTGGTGGCTCTGTACCTTTTCTAACAATGCTATATCCTTTTTAAGATTCGGCGACAGAATTGCACACAATATTCAAGGTGCAGTTGTGCCATGGAATGATATAGAAGCATTATAATATCCTTTGATTTATTCTCCATTCTTTTCCTTATGATTCCTAACATTCTAGTTGCTTTCTTGGCTGCTGCTGCACACTGGGTGGAGGGTTTCAACGTGTTATCCACGATGATGCCTAAATCTTTTTCCTGGGTGTTGTTTCCTAATATGGAACCTTGCATTGTGTAACCATAGTTTGAGTTGTTCTTTCCCAGGTGCATAACTTTACAATTGTCCACATTAAATTTCATCAGCCATTTGAACATCCAGTCTTCCAATTTGTCAAGGTCCTCTTGCAATTTTTCACAATCCTCTTGGGTTTTAACAACTTTGAATAATGTTGTGTCATCTGCAAATTTGATTACCTCACTTGTTGTTCCCATTTCCAGGTCATTTATGAATATGTTAAAAAGCAGCAGACCCAGCACATATCCCTGGGGTACTCCACTATTCACCTTTCTCCATTGGGAAAATTGGCCATTTAGCCCTACCCTCTGCTTTCTATCTTTTAACCAGTTCCTGATCCACAATAGTACACTGAGTCAACTACATAGAAGCTGATAACTGCTGTATCCCTGCCTCATTATTTGGGACCTGCACCGCTAAAGATGAAACTTGTTGGATCAATGCTTCCCCGAATAAGACTATAGCCTTCCAAATAGTCTCCAAGGTAAAGTTATCCAGTCTAATGAATGCAAAGGTGCCAAAACACCTGCTTGTGCTGCTGCTACCTCCATTCCTGCGGGAATTGGAGCGCCCCTCAAAGACGCGTCTTCCCCCAACATCTGTATTACAGCCGGAGGCACGATCAACGTGCGAATGCTGATCTGGGTCGGGATACCCCTCCTCACTTATCCCCAAACCTGGTACTTGAAATGCACATGGCTTTCCCCCAGTGGAGGAGAGCTCAGGCAACAGGCATTTCACAGGGGACTGCTGGAGACACGGTGCCTTTGAAGCTGAATGGAGATCAGGAGAGAGAGTTGGAAGATCTGAAGCAGAAACCGGGCTTATCAGCCCTGACAAGACTGCAGCCGGTGATTCCTCCACTATAGCTACTGGAATCCGAGTGGATGCACAACAAAGTGATCCATAGGACCTGAAGCAAGCGGCAGACAGGTAGGGGAAGTTTGTGAGGGCTGCCTTCCGCTTATGCCCCATCAGACTAGGTTGGATCCCCCAACCTCTTAGGTATGAATACTTATTGTATAGTACATCCAACATGGAGCTAATTACGTCTGGTCTGAACCGGACGTACAGAGGGGATCGTGATTCTGATCCCACGGGGCACGTCTAGCCCTGCAGGATTACAGTCGTGATCAATCATGTATGTGCAGGCTGGGACTGCGATTCAGTCTGGCCTGCATGTATATGACCTGCCAGACTAACTCAGTCAGGGCTTTTAAATGGAGCCGTGGCGCCATGGCGTCCGGTTGCCATGGCTCTGTGGCTCCATTTAAAAGCTGTGATGCCAGCCTCCGGATTAAAGTGTTTATTCCCTGAAGCCCAGCCCCTGATCTGGCTTCCTAAGGCCAGGCTCAGGCTGCAGGGAATGTCCTCCGGCCTCTACTGCCCCATCCGCACCCCGGCAGTCCCAAAAAAAAACATCTAGGGAAGTTATTCCACCTCAGAGGTGGAATAACTTCCCCGCACATGTCGCCGGCCCTGGATGTACCGGGCCGACATTAGAAGCGGCCCTGTACATCCAGGGCCGTCGACCGCCCAAACTCCGCCCCCAAACTGCCCCTTTCCTTCCCCAATCTAACTTCCCCGCACAACCGGTGGGGAAGTTAGTCGCGGCCGGGAGAAGGCACGATTAGCAGGGATGGACTTCCTGTTGGGATGTCCATCCCTGCTATTCGTGGCACAGAATAACCCTGTTAGTGTTTAAATTTGGGGCATTTCCTGGCATGTTAGTGCTACCCCTGACTCCCCAGTACTAACATACATACAAATTGTGAACGTTAAAACACTTAGGGCCCTATTTACTAAAGTTCGCTAAGTATTTAAGGCAGGAATTACTGCAAATTGTTAGTGATGTGGCTTGCTAGCATGTACTAATTCCCACATTAACCATGGTGCAGTGAATGGCAGGGACTATATTTACAGATAATGTGGTAATAGTTGCTGCGTGTCAATTGTTAATGTTGCAGGTAACCTATAACAGTTATCACCATCTCAGCAGGTAGTGTTGAGTGTATCCGCATAATTTGCAGTACAGTTAACATATAAGTGCATTTTTTCTGCATTAACTGTATAGGAAGAGGGTGGGTATGCTCCCCAACAGTTAACATGGAAGCTTTGCAGCTACTACATATTCATTTTGGCAATTTATGTGTAGTGACTGTAAAATCCTATTGTATTTATCTCCAGAAACAAGCAGGAATGTAGTCTTCACATGTGGGTGACATTGGGTACTGACTTAGCCCGCGCAGGAAGCTCCCCAGCTACCAATAGAAAGTTTTTTGGGAGCAATCACTGCACCTGCGCTGGTGCTTCCTGCTCTTCCCATGTACTCTCCTCAGTTCTTCTTTTTCCGCGGCGCCAACAGGACCTCTCCCTGTTACTGTTGAAGAATCACATATCTTCCTTTTTCCGCTTAAATTCAGTATCGATCAATACTACCTTTCCCTTTATTCTTTATTTCACTAAAAAAAAAAAAAAAAAGTAGGATTTTCCGTTTAGGGCCTCGTGCCTTGTGGGCCTTGCCCTCCCTTTCCAATCATGGAAAAGCCCACCAGCGACTTTAAAAAATGCACAAAATGTTCGGGCACCATTTTGATCACTGATAAGCACGATTGGTGCCTTAAATGCCTCTGTCCAGATCACATCACTCAAGAGTGCTTCCTATGCAAACAAATGACCAAAAGGGGCCTGGGGAACTGGGCCAAAAGGTTTGGAGAACCTTTTCCTTCGGACACAGTATTGTTGGCGTTGACTTCTTCAAGGGTGTCGTCAGGCTCTCACACTTCTAAAAATTCTAAGGCATCAAGACATGGGAGAAGAAATCAAAGAAGCCTTCTTCTCCGTCTCACCATCCAAAAGATAAGTCCAGACTCCGGGAACCCTTGGAGACTCTGAAGGAACCAAGCCATAAGTCCAAGAACTCCTCCGATGAGCTTCGGGAATCAAGAGAACGTTCCCGTTTGCACTGAGAATCGTCCAGGATTTTGTCGGACTCAAGCCATAGGTCCAAGCATTCCCGGTGGGAGGACTTGTTCTCCAAAGCCCCGGTGTGGATTCGGGAGGTACCCGGGGCCTCGACCTCTATGGAACCCCTGATGCCGTATATTGGTACGGTGGCACCCAGCCCTGTTCTCTCTATGGACCAGGCTCAGGCTCCATCCTTGGACCAGCGGATGCTGTCCTTGGAAAGGACCTTAGCAGCTCTCCTAGCGGCATCGGTACCACTGTCACCGACAGCCCCGGAGAATCAGTTAGTGGCACTGACCTTGATTCCCTAGCAGCCATCCCCGATAGTACCATCGACATCGAAGCAAGGGCATCGAGACTTCGTTTACGATACCACCACCGCCCACAGATCCTGCCTAGATGGTGCAGGGCTTCGACCCTGAGGACATCAAGAGGCATCAATGTGACACTCAACATCAGCACTGCCGATACTCACCTGAGTCCGATTCTGATGTATCAAATTCTGATCACCGGTCGCTGGACTCCGATGACCTTCGGAACTTCACGTCGGAACCCTTGCCACCATCGGCCAATACCCAGAGAAAATCCCCTCCTGAGGACATATCCTTTCAGGAATTCATCAGGGATATGGCGGCAGGCCTCTCAATCCAGGCGGCATTGGAACTGGAACTGAGGGCGGAGGAGCTGGAGATTCTCCAGTCCCCCTCAGCTCTGATAAAAGCCACTATCCTGCTGGTGCACTGAATTCTACACAATTTAATGCTACGAATGTGGTACACTCCTCTTACCATCTCCCCTATAAGTCGTCATTTGGATACTATGTATCGAATGCCTGACTGCCCCGGCTTTCAAAAACCACAGCTTTCTCACCATTCCATGGTGGTGGAATCAGAGATGCGCCAGATAAAGAGCGGGAAGAACCATGCTTCGATCATTTCAGGCCGTGAATCTAGGTACCTCGATTCCTTTGCCCTACGCTCTTTGCAGGCATTGATGCTGGCTAGTAGAATAAATTCCTACATCCTCTACATGGGGATGTTCCTGAAAGAACTGAACAAGGATTTGGAAGGATTCCTCCCAGAGGAAAACCAATCCAGCCTTCCAGGCTGTCCTTTCCCATAGTCAGAATGTATCAAAATTTGCCAACAGAGCCGCCTTTGATGCATTCGAGTCATCCAGCAGAGCACCTTCTATTGCTATAGGGGCTAGGCAGCTGGCTTGGCCTCAGGCCTCATATTTGGAGTAATGGGTCCAAGATAAGCTTGGCAACATTCCCTGCATGGGTGAAAACCTATTTGTTAAGAACTGGCGAGAAAAAGCAGGGGAACTAGAAACCGATGATACCACCCTTAAATGGCTCTCTAGGAAGACATCAGACCCCTCCAAAAAGAAGGCACCACCTAAGAAGGCCTTCTACCCCAAGAAGAGAAGATTTTACCCTTCTTACCCCCAGCTAACCTACAATCCACAACAGAAGCAGTAGGGACCCAAGCAGGCCAAGAAGCCCAGATTCGCTAAAACACAACCCCAAACTCAACCACCTCCTGCTCCGTCTATCTCCCAGATAGAGAATATAGCCAATCCCCAACAGACTGCAGAATCAGATAACAATTCCAGGAAGACTCTCGCTGTTCAGCCAGAAATGGCATACCATTACCACAGAAAACTGGACTCTCACCATCATGCAGAAGGGGTATCAATTCAACCTTTGAGAGCTTCCCCCACCATTTCAGAGGGGACCATCCTTCCAAACCCCCCCCCCCCCCCCGGAGGCCGCCCTCCTCCAACAGGAAATAAACATTCTCCTTACACAAGAAGCTGTAGAACTAGTTCTTCCTCAAAAACAGTTCAAAGGCTTCTACTCTCCCTACTTCCTCATTCCAAAGAAGTCTGGACCTCAGAAATCTAAACAAATTTCTGATAAAAGAAAAGATCAAGATGATCTCCCTGCGGACCCTTCTTCCCTCTCTCCAGGAAAATGACTAGCTTTGTTCCCTAGAACTCAATGAGGCCTATACACATATCCTGTTACACCCAAGCCAAAGGCAGTGTCTTGGGCTCACATGTCAAGGAACCCATTATCAATACAGGATTCTCTCCTTCGGCCTGGCATCTGCACCAAGTGTATTCACAAAATGCATGGCCGTAGTGGCAGCTCATCTTTGAAACACAAAATCTATGTTTTCCCCTACTTAGACGACTGGCTCATAAAGGCAGACTCTACTGGAAAATTCTGCTTGTCTCAGCAAAAGACCCTAACCCATCTCCAATCCCTCTTGTTCAACATAAGCTTTCCAAAGTCATACCTTGTTCCAACACAAAGGTTGGAATTTATAGGTGCCATCCTAGACACCAAGCAATGCAAAGCTTTTCTCCCAGTAGACCACATGGACTGCTTAATAGCATTGGCCACAAGCATGCGACAAAGCCAAGAGGTTTCAGCACACTGCTTTCTAACCCTGCTAGGCCATATGGCCTCTACAGTGCATGTAGTCCCATATGCCATACTCCACATGCATCAGACACAATGGACTGTCTCAACCCAGTGGACTCAGGCCACAGGGAGTCTACAGGATCTGATCCAAATAACATCTCCCATGGCCGACTCCCTCTGGTGGTAGTGTATCCCAGCAAATTTACTCGCAGGGTCTCCTTTTCATATGCCCCAACCTCAGCATATGCTGACTACTGATGCTTTCAAACCGGGTTGGGGAGCACACACAGACTCTCTGCACACAGGATCTCTGGACAGCACAATAATCCCAACAACAGATAAACCTGTTGAAGCTTCGAGCAATCACGAAAGCACTCCACTTTTTTCAACATCAGCTCTCCAACAGTCCAGTCCTCATGCAGAAAGACAATCAGGTCGCAATGTTCTGTATCAACAAACAGGGGAGAACGGGCTCTCTCCCTCTGTGTCAGGAGGCCTGCGAGCTCTGGGAATTCGCCAACCAACACCACATGTACTTATGGGCAGTTTACATTCCAAGAGAGAGCAATCTCCTGGCAGACCACCTGAGTCACATCCTGCAATCCCACAAATGGTCTCTGGATCAGATGAGGGCAACAGAATTGTTCCATCTCTGGGGAACTCCATGGATTGGTCTCTTTGCCTCCCCACAGAACTCCAAACTCCTGGTCCTGCTCCAAAATACCATCCAAACTCAGACTAGCATTGGACACATTCATCATCCATTGGAGTTGGGGACTCCTGTATGCTCTTCCCCCCCCCCCCCCGCCATCCCTCCAATCCTGAAAACTCTCTTCAAACTGAGGGCAGATAAGGGCTCCATGATACTCATTGCCCCTCACTGGCCTCGTCAACCATGTTTTTCCCTCCTATTACAATGGCACAAGCCTCACCGATCCCACTAGAATCCAAGCCAAGTCTCCTCTTACAGGACAACAGAGCACTCCTCCACCCCAATCTCCGATCCCTTCACCTAACAGCCTGGCTCCTGAAAGCATAGTTCTTCAGGATCTTCCTCTATCTACGGAGGTCAAGGACATCCTTCTTTCCTCCAGAGAACCCTCCACCATAAGGACTTATTCCTACAAGTGCAAAGATATGCTACATGGTGCTCTCAAAATGCTCATAATCCATTCAAAGCATCAGTGCCAACGCTGTTGCACTACCTTTATCATTTATCCTCAGTCGGACTTAAATCAAACTCTGTCCGAGTATACCTTAGTGCTATTTCAGCTTTTCATAACCCAGTCGAAGGCAAACCCATCTTCATGATTCCTCTCATGGCACGATTCATGAGTGGTGTACTCCTCACCAAGCCACTTTATCGCCCACCACCAGTGGCATGGGATCTCAATGTGGTACTAGCTCAACTCCTCAAACCACCCTTTGAGCCATTAGCAACCACACATCTCCCCTACTTATTGTGGAAAGTGCTCTTCCTCATCGCTCTGACCTCTGCCAGGTGCGTCAGTGAGTTACAAGCCTTGGTGGCGTGTGCCCCCATATGCATTTTCACCATGAGAAAATAGTCCTACAGACACACCCCACTTCCTCCCCAAAGTGGTTTCCCTTTTCCACATTAATCAATCTGTCATCCTCCCAGTCTTCTTCCAAGGCCGCACGCCTCACATGCAGAAGCAACTCTGCATACCCTCGACTGCAAGAGAGCTCTGACCTTCTACCTCCAGAGAGCAGAAAACCTCAGGAAAACCACATAGCTGTTTGTGTCCTTCGACTCAGCACATTTGGGTCTCCCAGTGACTAAACACTCCCTATCCCGCTGGACAAAGCAAGACTTTCCCTTGAGGGACATGTCACTGCTCAAAATGTCCAGGCTATGTCAGCCTCTGTGGATAACTTATGTACCGTACCCATTGCTGAGATTTGCCAACCTGCTACATGGTCCTCCATCCATACCTTTGTAGCCCACTACTGCTTGGACAAGGACTGCTGCCGGATGCGGCCTTTGGTCAAACGGTCCTTCAGCATTTCTTTGGGATGTAGAAACAACTCCTACCCCCTGCCCACTCTGACCAGATCTCCGTGACCGGGAAGTCGAGTTCAATGACCTTGTCTGACGTTAACTGTGCCCTCTGAGATCTGGGACCTAGGGAGTCCCATATGTGAAGACTACATTCCTGCTTGTTCCTGGAGATAGCGTAGTTACTCACCTATAACAGGTGATCTCCAGGAACAGCAGGAGTTTAGTCTTCACAACCCACCCACCTCCCCGTGTAATTGTAAGGTTTCAGAAGAGAGAGAACCTTTTTCTTCAGCTCTATACATTGGAAGAATGAGAGGGCACCAGCGCAGGCACGGTGGATTGCTCCCAAAAGCTTTCCTATTTGTAGCTGGGGAGCTTCCCACATGGATTTCGTCTGTACCTGATGTCACGCATATGTGAAGACTAAATTCCTGCTGTTCCTGGAGATCACCTATTACAGGTGAGTAACTATACTTTAGTAAATAGGGCCCTTAGAGGGTAATTTTATAACTAGCTGTCTAGACATGGAAAGTCTATCGGTGGCTATGCTGTGCCTATTTTAAAAAAGGTGACATATGTACTTTTATAAAATAGCTTACCGGAACATTTTTGTAGAAAGTTACACAATACATGCATAAGTGCCACCTATGCCCCTACTTTGCCCATTCCCCAGCCCTAGAAATGCCTACATGTATATGTCATAAACGTAGGTGCTGTTTATTTCTGGGCACCTGTTTTTATGCAGATATGTTCCTGGCCAGTTTTATAAAGCATCTACTTGAGCATGTAAAATGCTGTTCTACACACCTGGATTGGTTGTAAATTATCTTGTAGTATATAGGCATTAGCTAACATCTGTATTAATGCATATTTAACATGGGCCTTGACACTAACAGCTATTAGTACATTGGTCCCAGAGGCTTGGTTTGCTTTAAAGGATTAAAATCAGCCACTTATCCTGAATTATAAAGAATGACATTATGAATTTGTTGTCAGATTTTCCTTAAATACAGTTTTCTAAGATTTACTTGAGAGACATTTTCCTATTGCTCTGTCAGATTGCTACTTTACTGGAGTGTGCATTGATGGAGTAGCCATTCATTATTATACATGTATTCATTACAAAGCAAAAGTTACATAGTTACTGTAAAATATGAAATATACTGACTCTTCCATTAAACCTATCTGAATGCATTAGAAATATTAGCGAAGTTGTAATTTGGAAGAGATGTTGCAATGAAATAATCACCTTTTAAACTTTCCCTGGATAAAGTTAATAATCTGCTATTTGTTTTTTCAACATTACAATATACAAGGAAGTACAGCAAATGAAATCTTCTTAACTGATTCAAGAAAGCAACCAGTCTGCCATGGTCAAATGATGAGCCATTATAACAGTGTTCTGTGGTCTGCCAAATAGACAGAAGGTTATTATCAGTAAAATAAAGCAAATGAAAAATATAAAAAGAGAAAATAACAGAATAAGGAGGGTTCAAGGAAAATATTTCACCAACTAAACACCAATTTCAGAATAACATAGGAAGAAGACATCCTTGGAGTAATTACTTTTTAGTGGGTTTGTAATGCTAATAAAAGGGATGCAAGACTACTAGAACAGGTAGAATGATGTGGCCCCTCTTCACAAAAGCAGAAACAGAGAACTGGTGGGAAAAGATAGTGAACTTTCCACAATCCATTGGATAATAATGCCTCAGGCAACATGGTTTTTCCAAAGGCAAATCGTGCCAGACAAATCTGATTGATTTCTTTGATTAATTGACCAGAGACCATCATGAAGTGAATGCACTGGACATGATCTTCTTGGATTTCAGAAAAGGCTGATGCTGTTCCTCATAGGAGGCTTATGAACAAACTGAGGAGCCTGAAAGTTGGACCGAATGTGGTAAACTGGATTAGAATAATGGTAAATGGAATTAATTTGGAAGAAAGAAAAGTGAGTGGTGGAGTGCCTCAGAGTTCTATCAACCTCTTTGTAAGTGACATTGACAAAGGGTTAGAAGGAAAAACTTGCCTTTTTGTGGATGACCTGAAGACTTGCAACAGAATGGGGCAAAAAAATCCAGTATGTGATAGGGGATGACAGGGTGATATGCATGGACAAGGAGAGACGCCTTGGGATGATAATGTCTGAAGACCTAAGGGTTGTCAAACAGTATAACAAGGTAGTAGTCAAAGCCAGAAGCATGCTAGGCTATATAGAGAGGGGCATAAACAGCTGAGAGGAGGAAATGATAATGTTCTTGTACAAATCTCAGTACTGGGTTCAGTTTTAGAAGGCTGTATTTTCCTAAGAATTTTAAAAGACTTGAAATGGTTCAGAGGAGAGCAAACAAAATGGCATTGGGTTGGGGCCACAGGCCGTATGAGAAGAGACTTGAAGACCTGAATATATGTATACCTGAAAGGAAAGGAGAAACAGGGAGGTAAGATATAGCTATTTAAATACTTGAAAAGTATTAATGAACAAGCAAACATTTTCCAAAGGTGAAGTAATTATAAAACCAGAGGATATGAAATGAAGCGGACAGGTGGAGAATTTGAAATCAATAGCAGGAAATATGTTTTCACGGAAAGGGTGATGAGTGTTCGGAATGTACTCCCACTGGAAGTAATGGGACGACAAAAATGCATGGGATAAGCACAGAGGATTCTCTGGGTAGTTTCTCCTAATGGGTTCGTTTTGTGCATACCATGGCAGTCGTGAACCTCACTTCTAAGCCAGGGTATGTGGAATATGATCTTAATCTCTCAAATTTACTGCTAATGCTCGGCGTAATACTTGCATCGTGCCAAAGAGAGCCTCCTGCTGGAGTTCATAAGATGTAACATGTATGGGTAGTTTGTCAAGATGTGCTTTTAAATTCTTCTTTATCAGGCCTTTGGCTCCCAGTACAATGGGAAATATTTCTGTATCTTTCTGCCACATTTTCTTGATCTCTGATTGCATTTCTTGATACTTCAAGATCTTCTCCCTCTTCACGCTATTCACAGAATAATCACTCGGTACCGACACTTCTATTATCAATTCCGTTCTGGTGTTCTTCTCCTTTACCACTATGTCAGGTTTTCTGGCATCCAGTTTCTTATCCGTCGGAATGGGAAAATCCCAGGTGATCATAACCTCTTCATTCTCTGTTATTCTCTTAGGGTCACGATCCCAGTGCTTTTCACCAGTGATGTTGTAGTGTTTACAGAGTTTCCAGTGGAGGAGGTGTGCTACTTTGTTGTGCCTTTCTATATAGAAATTTTCCGCCATCAGAATTTTACAGCCTGCTATTAGGTGAGTCACTGTTTCCAGCTCTTTCTTACAGAATCGGCATATGTTTGTTGTGCCAGTTTTTTCAAATCACGCCGTAAACCATCTCGTCCGCAGTCTGCTGTCCTGGGCAGCAACTTTCAATCTTTCATCCTTTGGTTTCACTTTACCTTTCCTCAACCATTCATGTGTCTGTTCTTGATCGACAAAAGGTTCTTGGAGTAACACTCTGTATTTTCCACTGTATTTGTGCATTTGACACTTGTTTTTCCCTCGTCTGATGATCTAATTCTTTGAAGAGTTATTTTTCTTGTTTTGCAAATTCTGTTACTTTCTCATGCACACCTGTGGATTCTCACCCATTCCTTCTAATCGTCGGAACTCTTGTCCAGGTTTGATGATGGAGACAGATTCTAGATGTTTATTTTCGTATTTCAGCAGTTTTGGTGTATTTGGATCCGATGATGCTATCAGATAGACTTGGAGGCCTATGATAGAGCTCTGTAGGTGTAGTCAATTTCTATAAGTCCTAGCCCTCCTAGATCCTCCTATATAGGAAGAGGATTACATAGAAACATAGAAAAATGACGACAGAAAAAAGACCACATGGCCTATCTAGTCTGTCCTTCCATATCAACAACTGCAACAGTCCCCTTTTTTCCTTTAGAGATCCTCTGTGTTTGTCCCATACTTTTTTGAATTCAGATACTGTCCTCATCTCTACCACCGCCACTGTGAGACTATTCCATGGATCCCCCACTCTTTCCATAAATAAATATTTCCGCATCCATTTGTATCAGGATCTGGTTAAACCGCTCGATCAGGCCATCTGTTTGTGGGTAATATGCAGCGGTCTTAATGTGCTTGATCCCAAACAGTGCCAAGACTGCCTCTAACTGTCTGGACAAAATGTTAGAGCTTCAATCTGTCAAAAGTTCCCTGGGGAAGCCTACCTCAGAAAACATTTTCAACAGTTACCTTATTATCTGACCTGCTGTAACTTTCCGCGGGGGAATTGCCCATGGATAAAGGGTGGCATAGTCAACGAGTACTAGGAGGTACTGGTAACTTGCCATGCTCTTGTCTAGTGGTCCCACAATGTCCATGACCATTCAATCCAGGGGTTGTTCAACCCCTGGGTTTGGAATCAGGGGAGCTGTCTTAGGTTGTTGTTTTTTTTTCTGTTGGTGCACAGGGCATGCCTGGCAGAACTTAGTTCCTCTTGGTATAGGCTAGGCCAAAAAAAAAATGTTATTTAAGACGTGAAATCACCTCCTGCTCCCCTAGGTGTCCTGCCAACTTGTGGCTCTGGGCCAAGATCAGTATTGCCTCCCATAATATCTGAGGTACCATAAGCTGGGCTTGCTTTCCTTTCTCTTTCCAAAAAGTAATCCGATATAATAGGTTATTCCTCTTTCTAAAGAGGGGGTAATTCTCCTTCCCCTTAGAACCTGCTCCTTCTGCCCTACTCCAGGCTGCTTCTTCAGAGAAGTTATCAAACTTGGAGAGCACCTCCTTCCCAAGAGCCTCAATTCCCTCTGGGGGAATTGGCCCTTTCCACATTTCCGTCCTCTGCTGGGCCCTGCTTTTTCTAGTCTTCCCACACCCCCTACTATGACCGGGGTTGCAAAGGGAAATAACCACCCAAGGTTGGGGATGGATTTTACCTCTGGGTTATAGTATCTGGCACGGGTGGCTACTAATGTGGAGTGGAAGTCATTTGAGTCTTATAACCCCTCCCAATCCCGGCCTAGCATTAATGGCACTGGGAGCCCCTTGACAATGGTCATTCCTAGTAGTTTTTGTTTGTTGTCCCAAGTCATTTTTATCTTGTAAGCAGATCATTCCGTATGTCCCTGTGGACACACCTCACTTGTATGGGGCCTCTGTATCTACCCTGCCTCTTACCAACCCCTAGGCTCCGGGCCAGGTCTTGAGACATCAGAGACTGATTACTCCCGGTGTCTATGAGAGCTTCCAGCTCCGTCCCACAAATCCAGATCCTCTTTTTAAGGGGTGCGTTCCAGCTTTCTGGGTACCCCGCGAGTCCTGCACTAGAGAAGGAACATTCCATTTTTGGACACTACCATTGGAAATGGCTCAGCTCCCCCCACGCAAAACATTATGGTCCTCTTCGGGACTCCTGAGTGAGTTTCTTCTCTGTGGGTCCTTAGGGTTATCCCAACTTCCCTTTGGCCTAGGGTGTCCTTTTCCCATGGGAACCCCTCAGGATATCTCCTTTCTCCCATCCCTAGGGACCTGGGGCCCTTGGTATTCAGCATTGAGAAAGTTCTCGATGAGGCCTATGGCCTCCGTTACCCTATGGCCTCCGTTATTGACATGGGCCCCTGCCTGAATACCCATGCCCATACGTCTCTGTGCAAAATACAAATAAATTGTTCTAGCACTATATTTCTTATTATGGTAAGTCCAGAGTTCTTATTGGGTTCCAGCCACCTGGTGGCCAAATCAATTAATTGGTGGGCCACAGCCCGAGGCCTTTCTCCTGGGTGAAATTCGGTGGCCCAAAAATGCTTTCAGTAGTTCTCTAGGGATAGCCCCAACTGGTCCTGAATGGCCACTTTCACCTCATAATATTGTCTAGGGACTGATAGGCCAACTGGGCTTCCCCCCGTAAGCAGCGGTACTAAATGCATAGCCCACTGGTCCAAGGGCCAACCTGCTGCTACAGCCACCCTTTCAAAAGTCAGAACGTAAGCTTGGGGATCGTTCCCAGGACCCATTTTTGTTCAAGTGAAGGTACAGGTGCCCTCTAGTCTTCCCATTGAGCACATCCCTCAATTGGGCCCAGCTCATGCTTCAGTGTCCTTGCCGATCCAGTTGGTAAGTTTCTTAAGCTCCTAAGTTTGTACCTCTAGTAGCTGGAAGAGTGGCTGGTTAAGTTGCACCTGTCTTTTCAGGATTTGGATGATCCTCCGATCCATCGCCTCCTGTTGGAGTCGAGTTTGCTCTGCAAGCCAATGAATCAGTTCCTCCGAAGCCATGGCTCTGAAACAAACAGAGAAAACAACCCAAGTGCAGCGCTTCAGGAGAGTATACCCACCCTGTCTTTACCCGGATTAACCCTCCTACCCCGTCCCATGCCCTAGATACTCATACCTTCTGCGCAGAGGGTCTTACTGTTGTTAGTCCACTGGCCTGCTGGAATAGGCCCCTTCTCTGGCTCCTGATCATTCCTTCATCAAGGGTTCAGCGATTCTGCTCTGGCTTGCTTCAGGATCCCACTTCTAAAACCATTTGTTACTCCTTCTCAGGTCAGGTCTAGTGCCATCCATCTCCAGGTCCAGGATGCAGTCCACAAAGAACAGTCCAAGTACCACACCGTAGACCTTCCTGCAAGGGGATACCATATCTTTGGAGTTGCCCTGTAAATTAGGGTGAGGAATCAGACAATCCCAGCGTCCATGTTTGGTTGGATCTCTCTACCCAGTTGGAGTCTGTCGTCCCTACCTAGGGCATCTGCCCCTCACCTGGGGCCAAAAGTTGTCCTCACAACAGTCCTTTTTGGCAACACAATGTACCCCCTTGATCTATATGTACCCCCTTGATATGTATGCAAATCAAGTCTCCCAGCATACTTCTGTTCAAACAAGCATACAAATCAAAGAACACTGCAAAGTCCTCCTTAACATAAGAACATAAGATATGCCATACTGGGTCAGACCAAGGTCCATCAAGCCCAGTATCCTGTTTCCAACAGTGGCCAATTCAGGTCACAAGTACCTAGCAGTTTCCCCAAAAGACACAGGTTCCACAATGCTTGTACTGGGTCAAGCATTGATATCCTGGGTCCCTTCTTAATAATGGTTTATGGACCTTTCCTCCAGGAACTTGTCCAAACCTTTTTTAAACCCAGCTACACTAACAGCCTTTACTACATCCTCTGGTAACAAATTCCAGAGTTTGATTACACATTGAGTGAAAAAAATATTCTCTTTTAATAGTCTTAAATAGTTTACCCTGTAGCTTCATTGCATGTCCCCTAGTCTTTCTATATTCTGATAAGGTAAACAATCGATCTACGTTTACCCGTTCCACTCTGTTCATTAATTTATAGACTTCTATCATATCTCCCCTCAGCCGTCTCTTTTCCAGGTTAAAGAGCCCTAACCTTTTTAGCCTTTCTTCATAGGAGTATCCTTCCAGCCCCTTTACCATTTTGGTGGCTCTTCTCTGAACCTTTTCTAAAATCGCTATATCCTTTTTAAGATACGGCGACCAGAATTGCACACAATATTCAAGGTGCGGTCTCACCTGGAACGATATAGAGGCATTATAATATCTTTTGTTTTATTTTCCATTCCTTTCCTTATCATACCTAGCATTCTATTTGCTCTCTTGGCAGCCGCTGCACACTGGGCTGAGGGTTTTAACATGGTATCCACAATGACGCCTAAATCTTTTTCCTGGGTGGTGGTTCCTAATGTGGAACCTTGCATCGTGTAACCATAGTTTGGGTTGTTCTTCCCTAGGTGCATAACCTTGCACTTGTCCACATTAAATTTCATCTGCCATTTTGATGCCCAGTCTTCCAATTTATCAAGATCCTCTTGCAATTTTCCACAATCCTCTTGGGTTTTAACAACTTTAAATAGTTTTGTGTCATCTGCAAATTTGATAACCTCACTCGTTATTCCACTTTCCAGGTCATTTATGAATATGTCAAAAAGCAGCGGACCCAGCACAGATCCCTGGGGCACACTACTATTCACCTTTCTCCATTGGGAAAATTGTCCATTTAGCCCTACCCTCTGCTTTCTATCTTTTAACCAGTTCCTTATCCACAATAGCACACTGCCTCCTATCCCATGACTCTTTAGTTTTGCCAAACGTCTCTGATGAGGGACCTTGTCAAAGGCTTTCTGAAAGTCTAGATACACAATATCAACCGACTCACCTTTGTCCACCTGTTTATTCACTCCTTCAAAAAATCATAACAGATTAGTAAGACAAGATCTTCCTTGTCTAAAGCCATGTTGGCTGTCTCCCATTAGGTCATGACTATCTACATGCTGAGTAATTTTATTCTTTATAATGGTTTCTACCATTTTTCCCGGTACTGATGTCAGGCTCACAGGTCTGTAGTTTCCCGGATCACCCCTGGAACCCTTTTAAAAATTGGTGTTACATTGGCGATCCTCCAATCTTCAGGTATTAGAGATGATTTTAATGATAGTTCACAGATTACTAATAGCAGGTCTGCAATCTCATATTTCAGTTCTTTCAACACCCTTGGATGTATACCATCCAGCCCAGGTGATTTGCTACTGTTCAGTTTATCTAATAGTTGTAATACATCTTCCCGATGTATCGATATTTCTTTCAATTCTTCCGCACCTTTAAATACCACTTCAGTCATGGGTTACATCCCTACATCTTCCTCAGTAAAGACCGAAGCAGAGAATTCATTTAGTTTCTCCGCTATCGCCTTGTCGCCTCTCAGTGCTCCTTTAACCCCTTTATCATCTAATGGACCAACTGACTCTCTCACAGGTTTTTTGCTACGAATGTACTTGAAAAGGTCTTTATTTTGTGTTTTTGCTTCCGCAGCAGGCTTCCTCTCAAATTCTCCCTTTGCCTGCCTTATCAATGCCTTGCATTTGACTTGCCAGTGCTTGTGCTGTTTCCAGGTTTTGTCGTTTGGCTCTTTTTTCCAGTCCCTGGTTCAACCGGGATGCATCCCAGGTGCTTAAATACCTCAATGCCCTGCCACCTCCCATGTAGTTTCCTGTTGCTACTTCCACTCCAAGTCTGGCGGGTTATCCACCAGTTGAGAGTCCATGGGCATCTCTTCAAGGTCTGGTTGTTCCTCAACGCCCAGCTCCATCTCCTCCAGGGGGTTTCCCACCTCCTCTCCCAGGCTGTTCACCTCCATAGGTGTCTGAATCGAGTCGTCAAACTCCCTCTCCTCCTTCCTCCCAAGCCTGAGTGAATCATTGCAGAAGGTCTGGGTCTTCCTTACCCTAAAAGACAGAGGGGCTCGGGGTTTTCTCTGGGCCTTCCTGCCTGAATTTGTGACTTCCTGCCTGTCTCTCTTGGGCCCGCCAGAGTCCCCTAGGATCCCGGCTGTGATGGGACATACACCCTGTTTGTTTGTTTTTTTAGTGCCATCGAGTCAGTGTTAACTCATAGCTACCCATCTACCTCTGGGTTTTCTTGGCAATGTATCACCGGAAGTAGATTGCCAGCCTTTTCTTCTGAGGCAATGAAGGGTAAAGTGACTTGCCCAAGTTACTGTGTTCTTTTTGGAAAGCTCAATGAAATTCTGTGGCAGTGGCCAAAAATGCAAACAGAATGTTAGTAATCATTCAGAAAGCAATAGAAAACACAACATTTAATAAAATAATGCTTCTGTATTGCTGTATAGCATGGAGTCCAAAAGCAGAAAGCAAACGCACTTGCAAACGTCAAGGTTGCCAATAGGAGAATGAGCCGATGTATACCACAGAAGACTGAGATTGGTAGAGAATTTTTTATTGTATTGTATCTGTAAGTCCACCCTACACGGGCTGTGTTTTGACACTAGCCTTCGTCAAGGGTGTGGGGACCCTTCAATAGACAAGAATAAAAAAATATATACATGTAGTAAAGGAATGTCATAATACAGTATTTAAAATAAAAGCATTAAAAACAATAATCAATAATGACTTCTTCAAAGAGAAATACATGGAGAAGGGGAGTTAAAATGATGAATGGCCCTGGTCAGGATGGTGATCATCCGCAAAATTTTGTACCAGTTGCAGATGTTGCCACACTGTTTTTCACACAGATGACCAGTATTTCTAAGGAGTTAGGCGATTTTTGTGGAGGGTAAGCAAGTACTTATAGGCTATTCCAAGTTGATCTTTGCAAATAATATGGGGGGGTGGGGTTACCTGATCTCTGGATTTAGAACATAGCAGTACTCTTGCACTGGATACATGAGGCCTATACCAGCATGGAGCAATATGCATTCGGTGACCTTCTGGAAGCTTGGAGCCATCCATATGGTTGAGTCTGCTACATTAGACTAAAGCAGAAGTGACCTGACCAGAGTTTGGGGCATTGTTGAACCCCCTAATGCAGGTTTGGAAGTGGTGAGCTGATAGGCACCACTGTAACTGGAGGATCACCCTATTCCTACAGGTAACGGGAAATCCGGGCTTTGAGACGGGTTGAGCCAGAAGTAGGTTTCAACAGTGGAATGCCGAGGGCCGGGTGGACCTAGGGTGCCTCTTAAAGTGGGGAGAGGGGACTCTGTCCACATTTGGAAATCTCCAGCAAAAACTGAGGCTCTCAGAGATGCACCGCTTCTGTTTTCTGCAGCTACAACATTACTGGCGTACCTCTCAACCCGCAAGATTTGGGAGAAGGGAGGGCTTATGGAGAGTGATGAGGATTTTTGAAATCTAACCCCGAAATGGAATAGAATGGGTAATTGGTACCGTATGCTCCGGGAGGCTCTGCACATACCACATCTGGCCCAGTTAGCCCGGCAGGGCGTAGGAACTTGGGGAGAATATAGAGGAGGAACATAAGGAACAATATTTTCAACAGCTCCCTGTGGTGTATATTTTGGCTAGATATCAGGAGATGCAATACCAGATACTGCATAGACGTACTTAATGAAGGAACGAGGGGCTAGATTTTGGGTTATAGACCCAGAACAGCTGTGGCAAGTGTCACGCCCAAGTGGACACATTTTGGCATGCTTTATTTTGTTTTATTTTTTTAGTGTCCTATACTCCTAGAAGTGTTGGGAAAGCTTTAGAATGTATGAAGCAGCTGCCTAAGAAATCAGTTAATTAAACTTAGTTTGCTTCTCTTCAGCGATGAGGGTCTACTATGGGATCAGAAAATAAGCAGAAGGGAATTTACTTATGATAAAGATTGGCTTATCAAAAAAATGATGCTGCAACAGTGGGTGGGAGATAGACCACCCACTTTCAAGCAATGGATCAATGCAATGCAGTTTAGCTCTTGTTGAACTCTATGCAAAAATCTCACGCAGTACTTCCCCAATGGGTGTGTTATCGGTGGCTATGGACTCAATTTCAAGCACAATACCCTAAGGCTTTGACAGAGTCTGGGCAGGGGATAGGGTTTGGGGGGGGGGGGCTGGGGAGAGTGTGTAGAGCCTGATATTGGGCACAGAGGGGCAGGAGGGAGAAAGGTTGATTGGTGCTTAGGTCATATGGCTTTGCCTCCGTAATCTTGTTGCCATGAGCCGGGGTGGGGTTGGTAGTTCTGTAAGACTATTCTTTCTTTTCTGGTACTGGGTTGATGCTTGTTGATTCAATTGTAAGGTTGTATTGTAAGCAAAATTAATATAGATTGATAATATAAATAATATAAAAAATGAAGGCAAATAAGAGCTCTGAATATGTACAGTTCATAAAATATATAGCTTTCAATATGAAAGATTTTAAGTGTATCTATTTTTTTAAATTATGGATTCTTATGGCAGTATATAGCTCTTCAGTGTGAAGGATTTTAAGTGTGTCTCTTCAATTGTCATGAGCTCTTATAATTTGCTTTCATTTTAACTCCCTTTCTCCATGTATTTCTCTTTTGAGATGTCATTATTGATTATTGTTTTTAATGCTTTTATTTTAAAGATTGTATTATAATATTTCTTTTACTATGTGTATATTTTTAAAAATTGTTTATGCTTGTCTATTAAAGGGTTCCCACACTCCTGACGAAGGCTAGTGCCGGAACACGGCCCCTGTAGTGTGGACCTATGGATACAATAGAACAAAAATTTGACTCTACCAATCTCAGTCTTCTGTGATGTACGTCGCCTCGTTCTCCTATTTGCTCTGTAGTGTAGCCATACCTTGAATATTGTTTCCAGTTCTGGTCATCACATCACAAAACAAATGTGCAGAGAAGGGCAGCAAAAAACCATAAACAGACTAGAAGGGCTCCCTTATGAGAAAAGGCTTAACAAGTTAGAGCTGTTTAGAATAGTGAAGAGATAATTAAGAGGAGCCATGTTGGTAATTTATTTTATTACTTTATTTATTTATTAAAAATATGTATAGACCGCCATATGTCTAAGCATGAACAAACACAAAATCTTAACAAGAATGATTCCAAACAAAATATAAAAAACCTCCTTCAATATCAACCCCCTGCGTAGACTGACTACCTGCTGAGTGTGAGTCCTATGTGAAGAATTTATGGAGGAAACGAGTGCCTTCAAGCCTTCCTGAATGCGCATCAGCTCCAGCTCCTTCCACAACCCCTCAGGAAACCTATTCCACCAAGATGGCACAACCACCATGAAAACCCGCTCTTTCCATTTCTTTAACCACGCCTGACGAAAATCTGGAACCTTAAGGAACTGTCCCGACTCGATCTCTACACCCTGCCCAGCTGATACCAAGACAGCACATTCTGCAGATAGCATAATCCCTGACCCTAGACTATCATAAACGTCAATACCAGCAATTTAAATATACAGCGCTGCGGTATTGCCAGCCAGTGCAGCTGGCAAAGCACCTCAGTAGCAGAATCCCTTTTGCGGGCAGCTGTATTCTGCACCATCTGCAACTTCCTCATCAAATACATGGCCATCCTACATATAAGATGTTACAGTAGTCTAACACTGAGATTATGTGGGTCTGCACAACAAATCGCATAGGCTCTGTATCCAAAAAAGGATGCAATTGTTGCAGCACCCGTAATTTAGCTTAGGTGGATCTCATGACATTAGACACTTGCACCTGTAAAGATAACCTTGCATCTAACCTAATCCCTATATCCCTAATCTCCTCCTTCAGGCTAACTGAACTCATCTTTCTCCCCCTTCGCAAAAAAATGCTACCAGCTGAATATCATCAGCATAAAGAAACCCCTGAAAACAGTGCTTATGTATGACCCTCCCTCTGCATTCATAAAGATATTAATGAGGACAGGGGATAATCCCTGGATCACCCCACATGGCAAACGTTTCACAGAAGACAAACTATCGCCCCACCGAATCCTAAACATCTGTCCATTCATGAATGAACCAGTCCACCTCAGCACATCCTCTCCAATCACCAGTGCCCCACACCTCTCCAACAGAATGTCCCACAACACTAAATCAAAAACGGCAGAAAGGTGCAATGTTATCATCAACACTTGTCTGCTGTCCCTCGCACGATATAACATATCCTAGACCGACACCATCAAGGTCTAAGTGAACGATCCCCTCACAAAAACCCGCTTGCCCCAATCCAACCCACCTGCTTCCTCCAAAATCTATCCAACTGCACCAACACAACCTTCTCTAAAATCTTTGCAAAGCATGTCAGAGAAGAGATTGAGCACATAATTTCACAGCACAACTCGATCACTTTCTTAGGGAATGGAACCACCCTAGCTTCCTTTAAAACTTGTGGATATTGGCCCTGGACCAAGGATACATTCACAAGACCTACCAACCAATCTAGCATATCAGCTGAGCTCTTTTCAACAGTTGACCTGGGACCAGGTTTAGGTGCATTCAGGTGAGATGCAGTCCCTGAATCAAGCCTCTCAGCGACTCCCGAGTTACTCCCAGAAAAGAAACCCACTTAACTTTCGCAACCAACAGACCTTGCCTGCCCCCCCCCCCACCCCCGGTGCCAAGCACATCCTGTACCTAAGCTCTGCAAATAGAAATTATGTGGAACAAATAAAGAGCATTTATGCTATCAAACAGTTTAATTGCATACCATACTGTCCAGATCTGAATATATATATATATATATATATATGTATATATATAAATAAATAAGATCACCAAATTAACAAAATGTACATAAAGATCCACCTATCAAATTTTAAATCTAATTTAGGGGCATGCTTACTAAACCACACTAAAAATCGGCATCTTAGTCCACCTTTAGTGGTAAAAACTAGTATGGGAGGTGTGACCAATCCACGCTAACTGTTGGAAGGGGGGTGGGGGGTGTTCCTAGCATATCCCCATGCAGTTAGCACAGTAGGAAGCATCTCACCATGCTAAACCGGCAACTATGGTTAATGCGAGTGCACTTACTACCACCCATTAAGGTGGCAATAAATGCACCTGTGCTCACTGCAACATTGATGATTAGCAATGTTCCTTTCACCTCTGACATGCCCAGTCCCCATCCAAATACCTGCTAATTGATTAGCACAGGATTTTTACTGTGCTGGCATTTTTAGCACATAGTGATGGTTACTGCTGTACTGCATTAACTTTTTACTGCATGGTAAACCCTTCACTAACTGTTAGCACACTTCAGTAGACATGCCTGTTTATTATTTGTCAAATGGAACTTGGAGTGGAGGAGTAATCAATTGGTTAGAGCAGTGGTCAGGAACCAGGGAAGCTGGGGTTTAAACCACACTGATGATGTTTGTGATTTCTAGCAAGCCACTTAACCCTCCATTGACTCAAGTGCAAACTTAAATAGTTAGCCCAATGAGGACAGGTAAATGCTTATGTACCTCGATGTAATCCACCTTGAATTACTACTGAAAAGGCATGAGCTAAATATAAATAAATGCAAAATGCAATGTGTGCCTTCAAGTCAATGCTGACTCCGGGCAACCTTGCAACTTTCTGGGTTTTCTTCCTCCATGTAGATATTATAACACTCTAATATCCTCACCAGACTTTATAGCCAAAAAATGTTCACACAGGAGAAAAAAAGGAAAAGAGGAGAAAAACAGGTCTCAGGACTATTATGGAGTAAGCAGCTTTAGCTATGCTCACGTTGCCTCAACTCCCCATCACTTCAATGACCCGAAAAAACTCCTCCCCCTCAAAATATTCTACTATTATATCTTTTACCACATGAATTATCAATGTTGTAATTATTTCTCCACAAATTCTATAAATATAAACCATCTAATGACAAGACGTGAGCTACAGTAAGCGTCACTTAGCTGCACTTAGCATCACTCATCTGCAGTGGCCCATATTCGTTCACGATGACAATCAACGAGCTTCACTCCACTGGCAACTACTTCCACCATGCAGTAATACTTCAGTATCCCAAACGCATCACAGGACGTCCCCAAAGTGTCTCGCTTAATGCTTCATCAGCGGACTATGCTTTAACAAAACAGCAATGAACTCAGACTACAAGAAATTCATCATGTCCCGCAGTTAACTGCTTTGGTGAAGTTTCATGCGGGACGTGATGAATTTCTTGTACTATACTATCTACAGTGAGGAATCAAATTACACTCTAGAAGTGACTGCTGCTTTTGTTGTTCTGGGTTTTCTTGGCAGTGTGACCAGAAATAGATTGCCAGGCCTTTCTTCCGAGGCAATGGAGGGTTAAGTGACTTGCCCAAGGCCACAAGGGGTGCCAGTCGGAATCAAACCCTGGTATCTTGGTTACCAAGTCAGTATTTTAACCATTAGGTTACTCTTCAACTCCCTAAATAAATAAATACAATTAAAAAAATAAATTATTATGATCATGGAAAAAAATGTCTGTGGTCAGTGAACAATCCATAGTTGCATTTTTTAAGCATTTGCCTGCTTAATAAAGACTTTTAACTGATGTTTGCCTTATACACATTCAAATTTGGGACAAAATATGCTCAGTACAACTCAAAACATTAACAGAATTTTTTTACTTATCTGGGACCCTAGTTATTTCAAAACATTTCCAGTGATCATTTTTTAATAACTTCATTCTTAAAATGGATCTATTTCAAAAATCAAAGATGGTCCAGTCCCAGAAGGATATCACATTCCAAAGCTTAATTTCCTATCTGAATCCTCATTCAAGAAATCCAGAAGTAATATCTTCAATACAAGTTCATTGGAACCTAAAGTCAAAATGGCATCGGTGTGCTTTCATTGCTTTTAATCAATTTTTCAATCAAAGAACAGTCATAATTAAAATTAAATTACTTTACTGCTTAAATCAATGAGGTATTCCAACTCCACATTCAGTCCATTATGAGTGACACAGTTTAAATGAAAAATCTACTGCTGTTATTTATATTTTAATTGATTCATAATGTCACCACCACACCAATGGGGAACAACTTGATCAATTACACACCATCAAAGCTGTTGAAACATATAATCTTGCTATAAACAATAAGTCCTTCATAGCTGATTCATAGAAACATGACAGCAGTTAAAGATTACACAGCCTATCCAGTCTTCCCTTCCATTCCAATTACTAAGCTCTACAGGTCCTTTTTTTTCCTTTAGAGATCTTCTGTGTTTGTCCTATGCTTTCTTGAATTCAGATATAGTCTTTGGGGTATGTTTACTAATCAGAGGTAGCGGCTTCTGTGTGATATCAGAGTTGCGGTCCCATTGAATTCTGTTCAGAGTGAATTCAATGGAGCTGCGGCTCCAGTATCACATGGGAGCCGCTACCGCCAATTAGTAAACATACCCCTTTGTCTCCACTACTTCCAGTGGGAGGATGTTCCATGCATCTACAACTCTTTTTGTAAAAAAATATTTCCACATATTACACTTGAATGTGCCCCCTTTCCATTTCATCCTATGCTCCCTCGTTGCAGAGTTTTCTTTCAGTTGAAAGAGGCAGTCCTCCTGTGCATTTATGCCATGGAGGTATTTAAATGTCTTTATTATATCTCTATTATATCAAAGCTTTTATTACTAAGAAGTCTTCAAAAGTTAGAAATTGCCTCAATACACCTTCAGCTCAGAGTTTAAAAGTTAATGACCTTCAAAACTTATAGTTACACAAATAAAAAGTATATTTTTCTTTCAACGAACAATAAAATGATTGGAGTTTGTTGTTAGATCAAGTGGTCAGTGGTTGTGGTTCTTCTGGCGCTAGTACCTATCATTTCTCTTTTCATCAGCTCAATCAACTTTTTAGATTAAACCATTTTATACACAGATGAGCTTTTTTATATAA
Source organism: Ichthyophis bannanicus (assembly GCA_033557465.1). Lineage (NCBI taxonomy): Eukaryota > Metazoa > Chordata > Amphibia > Gymnophiona > Ichthyophiidae > Ichthyophis > Ichthyophis bannanicus. The sequence goes on along the minus strand of CM066031.1, from coordinate 513,409,152 downwards.
AGGGGGTTATTTTAGGAGCATTATTCATGATTTGCACATGTATAATCAGGTATATACATATTCATTTTGGAAAGGACACAATTTACACGTGGATGACTTACTACAGTACGTGGATGTTTTAAGGGTGTGTGTCGGAAGTGTGGTTAGGGAATGACCAAGGCAGGTTAAAAATCTACACATATATTTCTCATTTTAGATAAGTAATACACATGTATAACCAAAATTGAAAATGTCTGAATCCCTGGCACATGTAGGTTTTTAAAAAATGTGCACGTTCCAGCCTGCCCTTTACATGAGGGTTGGGGGGGGGGGGGAGGGTTTAGCACCATAGTTTATTTTTCACTCCAATTTAATTTAGATAAAGTGACCTCTGTATTTACTTGGCAGCATTTATATGTGCAGGTTGGCAAAATGGGGGCAAACTACATAGAAACTGACAGCAGATAAAGACCATACGGACTATCCAGTCTGCCCATCCATAAGAACTATTATGTTCTACAATCCCTTTTTCTCCCTCAGAGATCATCTGTATTTGTCCTATTCTTTCTTGAATTCAGATACAGTTCTCTACCACTTCCACTGGAAGGCTGTTCCATGCATCCACCATCCTTTCCATAAAGAAATAATTCTTCAGGTTTTTTTCCCCCTGAGTCTATCCCCTTTCCAGGGCCAGCCCGCAAACTAGGTGATCGCCTTGGGCAGCAACCTCTGGCGGACAGAAAAATCAGGCCATTCAAAGCTAAATAAAAGATTTTGACAGCAAGAGGGGGTGTAAAGCTTGAGGTTCACCTAGGGTTCCAACACTTTGGACCAACTCTAGGGCCGGCCCTGCTCCTTTCACCTTAATCCTATGAACCCTCATTCCAGAGCTTCCTTTCAAGTGGAAGAGAGTCACCACCTGTGCATTTATGTCATGGAGATATTTAAATGTTTCTGTCATTACCTTTCTCCTGTCTTTCTTCCAAAATATGCCTATTGAGATTGTTAAGTCTCCCCATATGCCTTATAACGAAGACCACTGACCATTTTAGTAGTTAGCCTCTAAACTGACTCCTTCCTGTTTATATCCCTTTGAATGTGAAGTCTCTAGAATTTTACACAGTACTTCAAATCAGGTCACACTAGAAACATCCAAAGACGCTATCACCTCCTTTTTCCTCCTTGCGATTCCTCTCCCAATGCACCCAAGCATCTTTCTGGCTTTCGCCATCACACCCTTTCCCCCTGTTTTGCCATTTTAAGATTATCTGATGTGATCACCCCAGATCTTACTCTTCTTTCATGCATTGAAGTACTTCACCTCTGTACTGTACCGCTTCCTTGGGTTTTTGCAGCCCAAATGCATGACCTTGCATCTTATAGCATTAAGGGCCTTGTTTACAAAGCCCCTAAGTCTTTGCTGCCAAATCCTCAACACTTTTCAAGCTTCCCTATATCCCTCCTCATGCTATCCATACCTTTCAGGGGTCTACCCTGTTGCAGATTTTGGTGTTATCTGCAAAGAGGCATTCCTTTTTTGACAGATCACATGCAATATTGCTTATCAAAATGTTAAAAAAACAGGACCAAAGACCTATTTATACCTGTAGTATGCCACTGATAATACCCCTATCTTCAGAGTGAATGCCATTTAGCACAACTCTGTCGCCTCCTACTCAACTAACTTCTTACCCAGTTAACTACAGTACTATAGGGTCCATCCCAAGGAGACTCCGTTTCTTTATAAGTTGCTGATATGGCCCCCTCCTCTGATCCAATTCTCTTGTCAATCAGATTTGTTAGTAGAAGCCATGCTGTCTTGTATCCTGTAATCCTTTGCACCATCCTCTTCTGCTTGGGCAGCATTTCCATTAATTTACTCTCTGTATAGGTCTGTAGTTACCAACTTCTTTCTTATTTCTGCTTTTGTGGACAGGAACCACATTCACCCATCTCCAGTCCTCCGGGATCACTTCTGACTCTAAAGAAGTTTTGAAGAGGTCAGCTGGTGGAGTAGCCAGTACTTCACTAAGTTCCTTTAGTACCCTCGGATGAATTTAGTCGCACTCCATTGCTTTGTCTACTTTTAGTTAGATTGAGTTCTACCTCTCTTCCATTCCCACTTGTGTTTGTTTTTTGAGGTCCAAGTCCTGGAACACCTTCTGATAACACAGAACAGAAATATTTGTTAAGCAATTCTGCTTTATCCTCATCAGCCTCTAAGTCAGTGTTTTTCAAACTTTTATCCCATATGACCCCATTTTAACAACTGAAAATTCACATGACCCCAGACGATGATGTAATCAAAATAGGAACTTTCCGGCCTCCTTCCCTCCACTCATCTAAAGCGGGAAGGCAGTAGCAACAGTAGTGGCAGCATCAACGGCAGTCAATACCACATCCCTTGTGTCGGTGTGCAGCATGTGCTTACAGACTCCAGTACTCAGCGTGGGTTTTCTGTCTAACATGAAACTTACCCAGGAGGAGGGGACAAGGGCTGTGAATGTTCGCTTGTTCACAGGCCAGATGTTGACTGGTGACTGCCACTACTTTGGCATAGTGAAATTCCAGAGAGAAGGGGCTACGTTCTTGTTTCTGTGACCCCATCCACTGATTATGAGATCCCATTTGAGGTCCTGACCCCCAGTTTGGGAACCACTGCTCTAAGTATTCCTCCCCTTCACAATACTACCTTTGTACTTCCTTCAGTCACTAACATATGTAACATACTATATTCACTATTTTTTTCTTCCATTTGCATTTTTGGCTTCCAGACTACTTTACCAGCTTCTTTTGCTTCTCCGGATATTGTAGTTTGTCTTTCTCTTTCCGCAGTCTCGTACAGTTTATGAAGGCTGATTTTTTTTTCTGCTCACCTTTTCAGCTACTTTTGAAAACTATAGTGGCCTCCTTTTATCTTACTATTCTTTGCTTTCCTAACGAAAATGTTTGTTGCTCTTAAAATATCTTGTTTCAGTTTTACCACTGTTGTTGCTCTTCCCCAAGATGTTCATTTCCAGCTAATGACCCCTTGAAGTATTCCCCCATCTTTTCAAAGTTAGTTTTCCTCCACCCTTATCCTAATATTGAAGCTCACAATCCAGTGATCACTGCACACTAGACAATCACTCATCGGAAACACTGTCCCTATTGGTAAGCACCAAGTCCAGTATTCTCACCTCCTGCATGAGTTCCAATTGCCGTAATAGTTCTCCCTGTAGAGAATCCATGAACTCCATACTTCTAGATGACATGACACCAAGCAGGGATTGAAGTCTCCTACCAATATTTTGAATATCTTCAATTAAATCTCTGTCTTTGAGGAAGGTGTGTATATCACACCAAAGTAAATAGATTTATCTTCCCTTTTTCCAGACTAACTGCAATTCCACCTCTTCCCCTTGTAAGCCCTGCAGTACTGGTGTTTTATTTTTTTTTACATGTAGTGCCACTCCTCCCTTTCTTCCTACCCTGTCTTTCATGAATAGATTATAGCTTGGTGTAATTATATCCAAGTGCTTGGTTTCCATGTACCATGTCTCTGTGACTGATACTAGATACAAGTCAGCCTTATCCATTACAGCTTCCAAATCTGGATCTTTATTTTGCATACTATGGGTTTTAATGTATTCAGCTCTCCAGATGTTGTCCTTTTTTCATGTTACTTATCTGGGGACTTTTTTCATCTACCCCCAATGATCTCAGTTTAAAACTTTTCTCAATAGATTAGCTAATCTGTTGTGGAAGACACTTTTCCCATTCTTCAATTGGTGGACACCATCTCTGTTTAGCAGCCCTGGAAAATCATGCCATAGAAACATGAAAGCAGAATACCACTATCTAGTCTACCCTTCCACATCAACTACTGTAGCCCCCTTTTTCCTTTAGAGATCTTCTGTGTTTGTCCCATGCCCTCTTGAATTCAGATACTGTCCTCATCTCTACTACCTCTACTGGGAGTTTATTCACACATCTACCACTCTTTCTATAAAGAAATATTTCTGCATATTACTCCTGAGTCTGTCCCTTTTCACCCTTATCCTATTTTCCCTTGTTGCAGAGCTTGGTTTCAACTGAAAGGCTCTCCTCTTGTGCATTTATGCTACAGAGGAATTTAAACGTCTCTGTCATATCTCCTCTGTCCCACCTTTCCTCTAACATATACATCTTTTTAACATATACATATTAAGACCAATGCCTTGGACCAGGAAGCCAAAAAATGCTCTTGATGACAGCATCCATACAACCAGGCATTCATCTCTAGGTTGCGAGCTTCTTGGAGTCATCTATGACTTCCGACAGGGAAGATTGAAGAGAACCACCACCTGCACACCTAACTGCTTCAGCTTCTGTCCCAAAGCCAGAAAGTCACTTTTGAAATGCTTAGATGGGAAGCTAACAATGTCATTTGTGCCAACATGGATGAGCATGGCTTGCGGAGTCTCGGCAAACTCTCCATAATGTCTCAGATCTTGGCATCAGGCAGACAACACATCTCCCAGGACATCATGTTTGGAGGCAAATGGATGCCTCTGTATTCCTCAGGAGGGAGTCAACCACCACTACTACCCTTCAATTCTATACTTTGGGTTTTTTGAGCTCTGAGATCTCCAGTTCTTGGGATGTTCCCTCCTCCACTTTCAGTACTGCATACCAGTTCCTTACATCTAGGGAATCTGGAGTTGGGGGCTTGAGTCTGCAGACTCTGGTGATTTGTGTCCAGTTGTCATCTTTTCATACAGTGTCATTTTCCCTTCTGTTGAAGATCTTAGAGGCCTCTAAAATCATTTCATTAATGTACTACTTTATTGTCATGAATGCTTCTTAGCCTCACCACTTCCTCATTTCTTCAACTTTTCTTGAAGGACTCAACTTGCAGGCATCTTGCACACTGAACCAGCTCCATGCCTTTTGATCTGGCTTTTCATCAGTATGGATGTAGAAATGGTAATGGGGGTGACAACTTTGGCACATTGTTCCTTAGCTATATTACTGCAGTTGGAGCTTTGCTACCTGTTGGAAAAAACGAGAAAAAAATACTTACCAAAGTCCTGTACCCTGTCTTCAGCTGTCTGTAAAAATCCAACTTTTTTACGTGAAAAATAATATCTGTGTTCTGATTTCCTATGTGTAGTCATACTTGTTTGTTCACTTATTATTGGAGTTTGCAGTAGTTTACCTTCTCTTCAGACTACAAAATGTTTGTTTATATGGGGTGTGTAGTATAGTACATTCCCTTTATAGAATTATCTCATGGATTTATTAAGATATTAGTAATTAAAAACCCCTGAAATATGCTATATTTATTAATTTCCACAAATTTAAATTTGACCTATTTCTTTAATTCCTTAATTTGTCTACCAAAAATAAAACTAACTAATATAAATACTATCTTTATTGGTAGATCAAGTCTATATAGCAAAATTCAGCCCTGGGGTGGGTAGGGGATAGGGGTTGAAGAGAGAGATCTAACACCTCAGCAGTGCCATGGCATCAAATAATATTTGCTATTTTCCCTCCTCTTTGAACATGAGGGCTAGAGGAAAGAAAAAAGCAGCAAAATAAAAAAAAAAAGGCTTGGCCTAAAACAGAAAAATCCCCTTCTACAAACAGCTATAAAAATATACAGTGCCTTGTGAAAATATTCATTCCCTCAGTGTTGGTCCTGTTTTTTCGCATTACAACCTGGAATTAAAATGGAGATTTGGAGGTTAGTATCACGTGATTTACACAACATGCCTACCATTTTGAAGGTGCAAAATATCCTTTATTGTGACACAAACATAATTAAGATAAGCCCCCCTCTCAGAGAACAGGAGTGTGCATAGGTATTCCCCCCCCCCCCCACCACCAAAGTCATTACTTTGTAAAGCCACCTTTTGCTTCAATTATAGCTGCAAATCTCTTGGGGGTATGGCTCTATTAGCTTAGCACATCTAGCCACTGGGATTTTCACCCATTCCTCAAGGCAAAACTGCTCCAACTCCTTTAAGCTAGATAGGTTGCGTTAGTGTACAGCAATCTTCAAGTCATGGCACAGATTCTCAATTGGATTGAGGTCTGGGCTTTGACTAGACCAGCACAAGACATTTAAATGTTTCCCTTTAAACCACTCCAGTATAGCTGTAGCAGTATGTTTAGGGTCATTGTCCTGTTGGAAGGTGAACCTTCGTACCAGTCTCAAATCTCTGGCAGACCAAAACAGGTTTTCCTCAAGAATTGCCCTGTATTAGAGCCATCCATCGTTCCTTCAATCCTGACCAGTTTTGCTGTCCCTGCCAATGAAAAACATCCCCACAGCATGATGTTGCTGCCCCCATATTTCACTGTTTGAATGGTGTTCTCGGGATGATGGGAAGTGTTAGGTTTCCGCCACATATGGCATTTCCCATCATGGCCAAAAAGTTCAATTTTTGTCTCATCTGACCAGAGAACCTTCTTCCATTTGTTTGGGGGTCCACCAGATGCTGTTGTGCAAACTCCAAACGTGTTTTCTTATTTCTGTCTTTAAGCAATAGCTTTTTTCTGGCCACTCTTCCATAAAGCCCCTATGGACAGATAATCCCATCTCTGCTGTGGATCTTTGCAGCTCCTTCAGTGTTATCCTTGGTGTCTTTGCGGCATCTCTGATTAATGCCCTCCTTGCCTGGTATATGAGTTTTGGTAGGAGGCCTTCTTTTGTCAGGTTTGTAGTGGTGCCATATTCTTTCCATTTTGTTATAATAGATTTAATGGTGCTCAGTGGGATATTCAGAATTTGGGATATTTTTTTATAACCCAACCTTGATTGATACTTCTCCACAGCTTTGTCTCTGACCTGTTTGGAGTGCTCCTTGGTCTTCATGTTGCTTGCTTGGTGGTGTTGCAGAGTCGGGGGCCTTTCAGAACAGGTATATTTATACAGGCATCCTGTGACACTGATTGTACACAGGTAGACCCTAATTAACTTATTATGTGATTTCAGAGGTTAATTAGTTGGACCAGATCTTATTTATGGGTTTCATAACAAAAGGGATGAATACATATACACTCACAACTTTTCAGTTTTTATTTGTTTTGTTTTTTATATATATACAAGGTATTTTATTGTCATTCCACTTCACCAATTTGGACTGTATTGTTAGGTCCATTACCTAACATCCACATGATTCTCCATTTTCATTCCAGGTTATAATGTGACAAAACAGGACAAAACCCGAGGGGATGAATACTTTCACAAGGCACTGTATCAGCAATTTAAGCAGCAAAAATGTTATCTAACAAAAATATCTCTCTTTTTTAAGAACTTCCAGGCAGAGAAATTGTAGCATAAGTCACAGAACTGCCTTTTGAAAATTAAGCCCCTCCAGGAATGGTCACCTTTAAGTGCCGACACTAAAGTGGAGAATATCATCTCTGTATGGAGGAGTAACCTAGTAGTTAGAGCTGCTGCCTAATACCCAGAAGATCAAGGGTTCAATTCCCACTAGCACACCTTGTGACTTTGGGCAAGTCACTTTACCCTCCATTGCCTCAGAAGAAAAGGCCTGGCAATCTACTTCCAGTGATATGTTGCCAAGAAAACCCAGAGCCAGCTGGGTTGCCAGGAATGAGCACTGACTTGACGGCACTAAAAAAAAAAAAAATCATTCATGCATTTGTGTTAGGAAATTAATCACCAGTGTTTTTTTCCTAGAAAAAGAGATGTGGGTCACTTTTAGCAGGCAATGCAATAGGTGATGTACTCTGTACTACTGAGTACTTTCTTAAAAAAGCCCTGTGAATCACTTTTGGTCTTGTTATAATACATTTTCTGACATATAGTTTTGCACAAATGTTTAGGCCCACTGGTCAAATTTATTTTCACTGAATTCACAAGTGAACAGAAGTTGATGCCAATTTTGCATGGTGCAAATCTAAACATTGCATCTTTCTGCAAATTGGAATGCAAAATTTATTAGCAAACTTTAAGAGATTGAAAATAATGAAAAACTGAATAAAACCATTTTTTTAAAATATTTTTTTTAATTATTAAGGCCTCACTATGTGTTTTGTCTTGATAAGATTGTAAGCTCTGGTGAGCAGGGACTGTGTTTTACATCTATATGTACAGACTTGCATATGCCTTGTAGCGCTATACAAATGATTAGTAGTAATAGTACTACTGCGATTATTACTATTATTTATTTAGTGCTACAAGGCATACGCAACACTGTACAAACATAAAAAGAAGACAGTCCCTGCTTGTAGAGCTTACAATCTAATCAAGATAGACAGAACAATAAAAGAGAAACAAGAGGGTTCAAATAGGGAAGGAGAACAAGGAATTAGGATCCAAATGCGGCCTCAAAGAGGTAAGCCTTTAGCGTGAATTTGAAGAGGGGGAGAGAAGAGACTTGACATTAAGATAGAGGAAGTTTGTTCCAAACATAAGAAGCAGCAAGGTGAAAAGATGAAAGTCTGGAGTTTGCAGAAGAAGAAAAGGGCAAAGAGAGAAGAAAGCCAGAGGAGGAGCAGAGTTCATGAGGAGGGATGTAGGGAGAGAGAAGAGAGGAAAGGTAATGAGGGGCAGTAGTATATGTTAGAAGGAGAAGTTTGAGTTGGATATGGAAATGGAAGAGGAGCCAGTTAAGTTTTGTTTGAAGAGGGGGGTTATATGAGTGTATATGGGCTGGCAGAAGATTAACCATGCAGCAGAGTCCTGGATAGAGATGACACTGAGGGAGACCAGCAAGGAGGAGGTTGCAGTAGTCAACACGGGATGTGACCAAAGAGTGGGCAAGAGCCTTAGTAGTGTGCTCAGAGATAAAGAGACACATTTTTTTAATGTCGTAGGGAAAAAAAAGCCAGGTTTTAGCTATTTTTATTTTATTTATTTAATAAACATTTTTATACCACGCTTTCCACTTGATCAAGTGCGGTTTACAAAAAAACTATTTTCTGAATAATACAATAAACATAGTCTTATTCAGTTATATGTTCAGTTATATGTTGAATATGTATGGAGAAGGAGAGGGAGGAGTCAAAGATGACCCCAAAGTTGTGGGCTAAGCAAACAGGAAGAAGAAGAGTGTTGTCAACAGTGCTAGAGAAAGGAGGAAGCGGTGGAGGAGGGTTTAGGTGGGGAAAGAGGAAGTTCAGTTTTAGCCATATTCAGTTTTAGGTAGCGGTGAGACATCCAGGCGGCGATGTCAGATAAGCAAGTAGTACTGGCACTAGACTAGTAATAAAAAGTATAATGAATCATTATGCTTTCATTTAGTCATGTGAAGACTATTCCATAGTTCAACAAGAAAATACTCTGACCCAACCTCTCAGCTTGCCATTTTTTGTTCTGTCTTCTTTCAACTATGGGCTCATTTAAATAACAATCTGAGCATTTGAAAATGAAGATAATCCACTCTTAAAAAGCAGGGGAAGCTTTAAAAATCTCTAAATACTTGAAGCTAACAATTTCTACTGCCATAAACAGTGTTCAGAAAAAGAAGTTACATAGAACTGTTGAAGTCAAACAAGATCTGAAAGATCAAGAAAAAATTCTCATTAGAACTCAGAACTGATCAAAACAGAACCAACTGATAAGTTTAGCTAACAATGGAGTAATTTTCCAGAGATGTACAGTACAGAGTTGCTTACACAACAAAGATCTGCTTGGGAGAAGCATTGGAAGAAACATTTTCTATGACCTTATCACAAAATTAATTGTCTAAAGTATGCAAAAAGAAACCTTGGTAAGTCTGAAACATTTTGGAACAAAGTGCTTTGGAATGATGATTTGAAAACTAAATTGTTCAGTCAATTATACAAGATACATTTGGAAGAAAGAGGGAAGCATTTGTCAAAAAGAATACCTTGCCAGTGGTTAAGCACAAGGGTAGATTGCTAACCGGGTAGCCGGATCCGACGCTCCCCCTGTATAGCTTAACCTTCAAGTTACTCCTCCACCACCCCATCCCACAACTGACAATAACAGCATTCCAGCAAAGCGACCTCGCCTCCGCTCCAGCCCCACCACCGGCAACGCTCCAACCACCCCTATCAGACTTCGCCATATTACTAGCAAAAGTCTTCCAGGGGTAGTCCGGGTCGAGGGCACCCCGCCCCCGACCCAAGTCGCCTAAGGCTCCGGACCCCGGAAACCTCCGGGATCCCGCTGCTCGCCCCAACCCCCCCCCCCCAGCTGCGACAACCCGACCCAAACTCACGCCCCCATGAAAGCAAAAGAGGGTGGGCGGGTGGGCAACCTGCCCGACAGACCGGCCTCATGTGCTCCAGCCCGGCTGCGGCACGCTGGAGCACATGGCGAAACCGTCCCTGATTGGCTCCGCTCGTGCACAGCAACGAGCTGAGCCAATCAGATCAAAAGATGCGTCGGACGCCACAGCGCTCACAGCCTGAGCGCGCGTCACCCAGCACAACCCCCCCCCCCTTCCCCTGGCCAAGATGCAAGCAGGGTCCCGTGCCAGACCGGGCACCTGGTTACGCGCGGGCGCCGGGACCCTGCCCGCGCCCTTACTACTAACCGGGTAGCCGGACCCGACGCTCCCCCTGTATAGCTTAACCTTACCAGTTACTCCTCCACCACCCCATCCCACAAATTGTACAGACAACCTTTGTGGTAACAACTGGTCGCAGCTTTATTTCAAACAACATAACTGACAATAACAGGATTCCAGAAAACCCCCCAGCGGCGCGATGAGTCACCAGCCATGCCATTAGCAAGGCGACCTTGCCTCCGCTCCAGCCCCACCACCGGCAACGCTCCAACCACCCCTATCCGACTTCGCCATATTACTAGCAAAAGTCTTCCAGCGGTAGTCTGGGTCGAGGGCACCCCGCCCCCGACCCAAGTCGCCTAAGGCTCCGGACCCCGGAAACCTCCGGGATCCCGCCACCAGCACAGGCACCAACCTTACCTATGCCGCCCCCCCAAAAGCTGCGACCAGAGTGTCTGATCCCGCAACACCCTCTCCATGGCCTCCTGCCAATCGTTGAGGAGCAAATCCGTCCCCACCGGAGAGAGGTGCACCCCTTCCGCCCGATACAAACCAATACAGGCCACCTCGACCCAAGCATGCTGCACCTGATACCCCCCATGCTCGCACACCCACCTCCCAATCTGCCTATTGATTTTGGTTATTCCCCGAGACCATCTTCTCTGCTCCCAGCAAGATGGTCGGGGAATAATATCGGACCAAACCAAAATAATACCCACCAACATACGGAACAGTACAGCAAAGTCTCTTTTTGCAGCCCTGATCAACCGCTTGCAGGACCACTCAGCCAGAACATTGCTCCCTAAATGCAAAATTATAATCGCTGGCACTCCCTGGATGCGCCGATGATGACGAAGCAAAGGCATAAGCAGAAGCCAGCGGAGCCCCCGCTCGCCCAGCCACGAAACAGCCACCACCGCAGGATCCAGTCCAACATTCAGCCCGATAGGCCGCACGGCCGCCCGCTGGCCAGCCCAGAACACATAGGAGTACCCCACGATCCAACAGCCCCGGACTACAGAGCCCACATCTGAAACAGAAAAAACAACATTAATATCCCCCCCCCCAAGCAGAACACATTTTTAAAGGTGAACTTAACCCTTAAAAGCCTTCGACCACCAATGACCAATGCCTTGAATCTGAGCCCCAGACAATCCCGCCGCTGCAGCGCTAGTTGCCACACCGATACGAAATGAATGAGCCGAAAAACACCGAGGATCCACCCCGAGCCGGCGCAACACCAAGCGCAGCACCGCCGTCACCTGAAAACGCGTTAGCGCGCAGGAATCCCCAGGCACAAACAGCCCCTCTCCACCCAACGGGCGAACGCCCAAATAGCCCTCCATGGCAGCCACCGGGCACGTGAACCCACCAATCGCCCCAAGTACCACCCACAACCCCTTCCCTTTCTGATCTGTCTTGGATCTAGCCAACAACATGCGCAGGAGTCCATGCTCGCACCACACATGTCGAAGGCGCAAGCAATTGCCTAAGCCCACTGTTCCCGACTCGACGGCCAACTCACCAACCCGAAAAGCACCAAAGAAAGCCAGACAGAAAACCGCTCGAAAAAGAGCCACCTCGTAAGGGGACACCGCCACTCCCGGCAATACTTGGCACAGCCTCCTCAACAAGTCATGCATAATTGGCAGCCAGTGATTGCGCGGCCTCGACAGAGAACGCTCCCAGCCATGCAACAGCTGCCGCGCCAGAAAACCGCCACCGCCAAATCCCCAACCCACCGCCTTGGCAAAAAATCCAAACCCAGCCAGATGAAGCCTCACAGCCGATCTGGCAACCCCGCGCCCTTTCGCCCAACCAACATAACCCCCCAACAAATACTCCGGCACTCCCCCCCCCATCCCAACCAGCCTGCCGCAAATAGTCTAACACCCGCTCACAACCGCCTTGATATGCGCCCCATGTTCGCTCAGCCACCGAATTCTGAAGTAGACTCTTCATCTCAGCCGGCCACAGTTCCACAATCTCCAGGGGACCAAGAGCCCCTTCTCGTCCGCCTCCGGAGCCAAGCACCGAAATCGCTCCCACTGCAAACGAGAAAGAGCATCAGCGATATCATTAGTACGCCCCGGGATATGGAGAGCCCTCAAGTCCACATTCAAACGCAAACATGCAAGAATGACCAGTCGCATGAGGGACGCAATGACCGGACAGCGCGGGGAATAATAATTAATGACCGCCGCAACAGCCTCATTATCACACCACCACACCACCTTACGGTTAGCCAACCTGTCAGGCCATAACTCGAGCGCTGCCAGAATGGGAAAAAGTTCCAGGAACGTAACATTGCGAACCAGCCCCTCATCAACCCACGCCTGAGGCCATCTGTCGGCGCACCAGGCTCCGCCAAAATATATACCCATACCAACACCGCCGGCCGCATCCGTATACAACTGCAAGTCCTCGCTGGAAATCGCCCCATCCCGCAAGACGGAAACGTCATTAAAGTCCTGCAAAAAGATGTCCCAAATCCGTAAGTCGTCCCACATTACTGGAGACACGCGAATGCGATGATGCGGTTTGCGCACACCTGCTGTCGATGCTGCTAACCGCCGAATAAACACCCTCCTCATAGGAATTACCCTACAGGCAAAATTAAGTGATCCAATCAACGCCTGTAATTCCTGTAAGGTCAACTTGGAAGAAGCTAAGGAATTAGCCACCAGAACCCGCAATTTGTCCACTTTCTCCAAAGGTAACCGCGCTACCATGTGCTCCGAGTCTAATTCCACGCCCAAAAAGGTGAGACGAGTCGTTGGGCCCACAGTTTTATCCTGAGCTAAAGGCAACCCCAACTCATGGGCCAAAACAACAAAACCATCAAGAAGCGCACCACAATGCGTAGACCCAGCTTTGCCGACGAATAAAAAATCGTCCAGATAATGAACGACATCCGGATACCCCACTCTCTGCACTACGAGCCAGTGCAAAAAAGTGCTAAACTTCTCAAAGTAAGAGCAAGACACCGAACAGCCCATCGGCATACACTTATCAAAATAAAACTCCCCTTCAAACTGGAAACCCAAGAACTTAAAAGCGGACGGGTGCACAGGTAACAAGCGAAAAGCAGACTCAATACCCACCTTAGCCATCAAGGAACCGCTTCCCGCCCGCCGGACAAGATCGACCGCCCCATCAAATGAGGCATAACGCACCGAACAGAACTCGCGCGGTATGAAATCATTCACCGAGGCCCTTGCAGGGCAAGACAAATTGTGGATTAAACAAAACTTCCCCGGCTCTTTCTTAGGAACAAGCCCTAACGGGGACACCACAAAATTCGGAAAAGGAGGATGCCGGAATGGGCCAGCAATTCGGCCCAACCGCAACTCCACCGCTAACTTTTCACGAGCAACCGATGCCCACCTCCGAACACTAGGGGAATTACGAGCCGACAAGCAACCAACAGAACCCTGAATCGGAACAACAAAACCGAACTGAAAACCCAACAGCAAAGTACTCCTATCCCGTCTGCGCGGATAACCAAGCAACCATCTACGCAATACTGGTACCCGGATCGGAGAAGGGGCCAACTCAGTAAGAGAAAACCTACTTGGCACCCGGGGTGGGGGGGGGCCCCCCTTTTTTGATGCACTTAGCTGTGGAATGGGAACCGCCGCAGTTTGAACACGCGTGGCGGAATTTGCAGTCGGTGAAGGGACAAATTGATCTGTTAAACCGCCAACACACATCGCCCCCTCCCCCGGCGACAGGTCGTGATTGAACTGGGGAGATGCCACCACGAAAGGAATGACCCACCCCGGCCGCAGCCGACGATCCAGACTTCCCCATACCCCCTCCCACCACTCCTCCCTTGGCAGACATTTGAGTCAGCCAAAGATTAATGTCTTGCGTACCCCAAGACAAAAACTTGTTCTCCTCCATCTTGTCGCGAAACTTCTCATCATAATTCAACCAGCACCAGCCCTCGTGAACCTGAGAAGCCTCCAAAATCGAGTCAGCGTAAGACAACAAATGCCCGTATTGATCCGGAAAATGCTGACCCCACACACTCGCCAGCCGCAAAAACGCTCTCGTCCAATTGACAACATTCTGAACACTTTGAAACATACTGAACACTTTGAAATCCCATATTCCCCTAAAAGACCTCCATAACAACCATACCCCTACACTCACTAAAACCCCCATACTCAAAACTAAATAACTCTCCCTCCCCTCCTCCCTGCCCCCACAAACACCCCGACTTATGACATAAAAGGAAATAAATTCCAACACCTAACGACACATGCCCTACACACAACACATGCCCTACACATGCCCTACACATGCCCTACACACAACACTCAACCACTGTAAATTTCCAATGTAAATAATTAATAGTTGTTTGTATTATCAACACCTCATAAAGTTGAAGTTTATTGTTCAATGTAAATAGTTGTACCTAACCGTTCAATGTAAATAGTTGACTCCGATTGTTTAATGTAAATGTATACAACTGTGTACAATTGTTAAGTTTCATGTAAACCGCCCTTGATCGCTGGAAGGGGCGGTATAGAAGAAAATAAATAAATAAATAAAATAAATAAAACATTCCTCGAAACCTTCCGAAGACGACCTGCCTTCTCGTCGTCCTTGCGTTTCTTCCTACTCTCTCCCGAACGTTTCCGCCCTTCCAGCAAACGGAAAATATCGATGTACTTCCGTTTCCGAATTTTTTGGCGCAACTTCTTAGGAACGCCCTCCCACAACTCCGAAAGCGCAACCCAAGACGAGAACCCAGAGCCATAAGGAACACAAGAAGAACCGGGCCCCGGAACCAACTCGCCACCAGCAGCCAAACCCGGGGAAGACTCAGCCGACTCGGAAGACGAGGAAGAGGACGAATCAGAACGCCGCCGATGGCGACAGACGTACTTCCGCTTCTTGCGCGCTGACCCCGAACGCTCCGCCCGCAACCCGGCACACTTGCCGCATGTGAGTGGAAAGAAGAATCATTTATCATTTATTCATTTGATATACTGCAAATCATATCAAAAGAAGTATTGAAGCAGTTTACGATACATAATAAAGGGAAGTGAAGACAAAGATAAGACAAAGAGACAAGAAAAGGGAAGCACACTAGGAAAATATAAGTTTCAATATATGATACACAAGGCTCAGGGAAAACAAAACCAAAAACTTAAGAGACCAGTCAGCTGCAAAGAATGAAGCACACATGGCCACAGAAATCAGGTTACACGTGTATAAAGGCTAGCATAAAATAATGGATTTTCAAGGCACTTTCTTTTTTTTTAAACTTTTATTTTCATTTTGCAACAAACAAAAGAAACAACACACCAAAGGAGACAAAACAAGTATACAATAAGGAAAAGCAAACCCCATTACCCCCCACCCCCATGCTTCTTCTCTAAACCGACGGTATCAGCATGTGAGCGCTTCCAAACAACAGTGATCGTACATCAAAACGAACATAAATAGTATCTGCGATACAGAATGATCACATGACAGAGATTTATATAAAGTTAAACAGTCAGATGAGAGCATTTAGCATTGTGAACATAGTCATTGAGCATCTTCCATTTAGACAGATGATGGGGGGTCTGAACGGAAGAAGCAAACATACGAGGTATTTGTTCATATTTACTATAGAGACAGACATGATTCCACCATTCATTGGGGCTCAGATGGGAGCTATTTTTCCAGTATTTCGTAATTAGGGAGATAGCGATGCCCAGCATAAAGTCTAAAAGGAAGTAAGCCGATTTTGGAAGAGAGGGGATCCCCGCAGCTGAGCGGAGTCCCACTATCCTCCAAGAAAGGGGCTCTTGAAAGTGCAAAATAGATTGGATACGACCCCAGACCCGACGCCAGTAATACTGTAGTGCGGGACATTCATACATAACATGAGTTAGTGAACCAATGGCCGCATGGCATGTCCAGCATCTATTGCCCTGGGAGGTGTTCCATTTGGCTAATCTGTCAGGAGTATAGAAACACCGGTGGGCTAGAAAGAAGAGTGTCTGAGTGAGTGAGGCGGATCGGGAGACCCGTGTCACTCTACTCCAGACGAGGCTCCATTGCTCCGGGGTCAAAGTTACATGCAGTTCCCGCTCCCATGCTTTCTGTGCTATAGGGGTACCTCTATTTACAGCATTACATAAGGTTTTGTAAAAGTTAGATGCTACACCCGGTGAACTCCCGATAGATCGGATAGTCTCCGACAATCCCTGGGTATGGGATTCCGATGGCGGGAGCACCTTAGCACTCCGGAGGCAATGCTGTAGTTGCACCAACTGAAAGTAGTGTTTCGCTGGGAGACCAAATTCAATTTGCAATTCGCTAAAAGTTTTCCAGCGACCATCATGGAACAACTGGTTAGGGATCCAAATGCCCCTAGTGTACCAGGGGCTCCACGCCATCGGTTTATTTTGTATTTGAAATCGAGTATTGTACCAAAGCGGGAGTCTGTCTAACGGACAGAATCGGGAGTCTAGAGATTGCATAAGAGTATTAAAGGCACCTAAAGTGTCTAAAAGCATTGGTGGATAGTGGGAGTCTGATGGGAGAGTCATACCAGGGAGATAAGTAAGAGGAATCGGTTTGCAAAGGTCCTCCTCTATGTCTAGCCACACAGGTCTACTCGGTGCTAGATCTTCCAGCCAACGAGCGCCTTGTTTGAGAAGAAAAGAGTGGTGATATTTCAGGAAATCAGGGAATCTGACACCCCCATTTTCCTTATCTGCTTGCAATTTATGCTTCGCTATCCTAGGTGTCTTATTTTGCCATAAGTATCTAGTCAGAAGGCCCTCTAAATCTTTATATGTACGTCGAGGTAGGAGACAGGGCAACATTTCTAAAATGTAATTCACTTTAGGAACAATCATCATTTTTATGGTTTCTAGGCGACCCCACCACGTAAGTGTTAAAGGAGTCCAACAGTGAGTAAGCGCCCGGACTTTAGAGGTTAAGTCTTTGGCATTAAAGGAGATAGCGTCTTCCAAAGGAGAGCAGTAGTGAACCCCAAGGTATTTGACCATGCGAGGTTGCCATAAAAAGGGAAAGGATTGCATATCTGCCTGATGAATCAGTGGATTTAGTGGAAAGGCTACCGATTTGGTCCAATTTATCTTATAACCCGAGAGTTGTGAATATTTACCAATTTGCTCTAGGACAGCCGGCACTGAGTCTAGAGAGACAAAGAGCATAAGGTCATCAGCATATGCTGAAATTTTGATTTCCCTATGAGAGAAGGGGACTCCATGAATCTCCTCTGATTGCCGGATTAGTAAAGCTAAGGGTTCGAGTGCAAGATCGAAAAGAAGTGGAGACAGTGGGCATCCCTGGCGAGTACCGCGTTGAAGGGGAAATGGCTGAGACTTTAAAGCATTAGCACAGATACTGGCTGTAGGCTGTGCATACATGGTGCGGAGACAACGGAGAAAACCTTCTCCGAATCCGTACCAGCGGAGAGTTGCAAACAGGAAGGGCCATTCTAAGCGATCAAAGGCCTTCTCAGCATCAAGTGAGAGGCCAACCAATGGTCGATCAAGATTAACTGCGGTAGTCAGTACATGACATAGAGTCCGAGCATTGTCAGCAGTTGATCTACCGGGAATGAAACCGCATTGATCTGGGTGTATTAAAGTAGACATCCTATCAGAGAGCCGGGTGGAGAGAATGGTGGCAAATATTTTATAGTCCGCGTTTAGGAGGGAAATTGGACGATAATTAGCTGTTAGTTGCGGATCTCTCCCCTCTTTCTCAAAAACTACTACATTTGCCATTGAAAAGGACCCAGAAGGAGATCCCTCCTCGGCCAGAGCAGAAAAATAAAGTTTCAAAACTGGAGCTAAGTCAGCGTTAAAGGTTTTGTAGAATTCAGCAGGGAGACCGTCCGGGCCTGCAGCTCGACCTGTGGCACATCTCTTGATAGCAGAATGAATTTCTGATAAAGTGAATGGTTTGTCCATGGCCTCTCTATCTTCGTCAGATAGGGTCGGTCGTTGTACCCCTGAGAGTAATCGTTCAAATACTTCTGGCTCAAAATCACATTCAGATTGATAAAGCCGAGTATAAAAATCACGAAAGAGTTCTAAGATTTCTGTATCTTTAGTGACCAAGCCCCCCCCCGACGGATTACGGAGAGCGGTAACACGCTTGGCTTCTTTTTGACCTTTCAGGGCATTTGCTAACAATTTGCCAGCACGGTTATTTTCCCGGTAATACATCCCTTGTTGTGATTCAATATTTTTAGCAGCAGCAGTATACAAAAGCTGATTGTATTGAAAACGAAGGCGTTGTAAACGGAGTAAAATACATGGGTCAGTACGGGACCTGAGGAGACGCTCCCCAGCTTGTATCTGTTGCTCTAGAATCAGTAAGTGTTGCTTTCTTTGTTTCCCCTGTCGAATTTGATAGCTGGTTATAGATGCACGGATAGATGCCTTAAAACCCTCCCACCAAGCCCAGCTCGCTGTGTCATGGGGTGAGTTAAAATGAAAATAATCTTGGATAGCGGCCTTTATGTCAACCTGAAAATCTTTTTGATCTAGTAGGGATCTATCAAAAAACCAAGCTCGGGGAGGATCATCTCGCGTAGTGACATGTAATGAAAAAGATATGGCAGCATGATCTGAAATATGGAGAGGATGAATCCTAGCCGTGTCCACTTGAGAAATCAGTGCTTTGGAAATGAGAAAGAAATCTATTCTAGATTGTGAGTGATGGGGGGCAGAAAAAAAAGTGAACTCTAAGTCGGAGGGGTGAAGCAGCCTCCATATATCTACTAGCGCAAGATCTTGCATCAGAGCCGTAAGGGTAGCAAGACTCTTGGGTGGACTACTCGTTCTAGGCGGTTGTCTATCTATCAAAGGGTCTAGCACTTGATTGAAATCGCCACCAAGTATTAATGGAGTATTGGCAGAGGCCTGTGCCAACTGCGCAATACTTGCATAGTAAGCAGGGTTATCCACATTCGGGGCATAAATACAAATACACGTGAATTCACTATCTCCAACCTTAAGGTGTGCACGGGCCCATCTACCCTCCTTATCAGAGCTAGTATCCATTACAGTAGCTTGCAAAGACTTCTTAACCAGAATGGCTACCCCACACCGTTTGGAAACGGCGGGAGAATAGGCAGCCACCATGTAAGGCTTAGCATTGAGTTTCAGTGTTTCAGCGGCATTTAGATGCGTTTCCTGAAGAAACACTAAATCAGCATGCTCATGGTTAAGATAGCTAAGGATTTTCTTTCTTTTGATTGGGCTATTGATGCCTTTTACGTTAAGTGATAAGATCTTACATAAGGCCATTCAGAAAGGTTAATAATTCTGAGCATGATAACGCACATAATTTCACAATGTCCCTCAAATTAACTGTATCTGGCTGTACACATGACATGATAGAAAATAAGCTAATGTAATACAATGAAGCGCCCCACATTAAAAAAGAAGAACTGCGGTGCGGTAGAGAAGAAGCAAAACCCCAGAAATTACTGGCGACCATGTGTCTGCGGGGAGAAACCCCAGAGAAGGCCGAAATTGAAAACATATAACCTGTATAACTGTGCGTGCTCCGAATCCAACCGAGGCACACATCATGGAGGGATAGGAGACCAAGAAAGTCATATAGAGAAAGAAAGAAAAGTCCAGGTAGTCACTGTGCTTGGCTATGACCACCGCGTCGGGCCCTTCAAAATGGCGGACAGAGCCGGCAGATAATAAGTCCAAGTTGTTGGATTAGCGCATCTGCTCTGCTTCTTTGGAGTCTAAAAATGTTGATAGTAGATCAGGATCTTCGAATGTCCTAGTTTGGTTGTGGAGAGTCACTCGGAGCTTCGCTGGATACAACAGGCCAAAGCGAGCCTGTAGCTGTTGAAGTCGAGGGCGAAAAGCAAGGAGTCTCTTCCGACGGTCAACTGTGGGCTTTGCCAAATCAGGGAAGAAGGAGACTCTATGACTTTCAAACTCCAGATGATGATTCGCCCGGGCAGCATTTAGAATTTGTTCCACTTGTTGATATCGTAGTAATCGAAAGATAATAGGCCGGGGGGTCGTTCGATTGAGCGCCATATGGGTAGGAACACGATGTGCTCGATCAATTTCCAGATCTCTATGAAAAGTAATCTTCAGCAAGGAGGGAAGAGTTTTGAGCAGGAATTCTCTTATATCTCCTGCTTCCGCCCCCTCCGGTATTCCAATGAGCCTCACATTGTTGCGACGGGCTCGATTATTGCTATCTTCTAACTCTTTTTGAAGATTCTGTATCTGGCGCTCAGCCTTGTCCAGTTTGACCAAGCGCACCGCGTGCGAGTCGAGGACCCCCGCCATGTTGTCCTGCCGTAATGAAAGACTTTCAAGTCGGTCCTGGAGCACACCGAAGTCTTCTCGCATGGCTCGAAGCGCTTCTCCGTTGGACTGCACCAGTTCCTTCACGCCGCGTATTTCCTCTAAGATCTCCTGGTGCATTTCGGGGTTTTCCCGAAGTGGAACCATCTTCTGTGGGGAAGACACCTCTGTTTTGGAGCGTTTTCCGTGTGAAGAAGAAGGAGACCCGAAGTCCAAGCGCGCTGGTTTATGGGCCGCCATCCCCCCCGAGGTACCCCGGTAAGTTCGGAGCAAAATATTAAGATTATGTAGGTATTAAGTCAGGATTCTGAGTAGGCCTCTCGGGAGCTTCAGCGCGAAGCGTCCTACCCGCTGGACATCAGGCTCCGCCCCTCTTTCAAGGCACTTTCAATCTTTACAGGTGTCTTATTTTGAATCTATAAATTGCTAATAAATAGTTATCATGCATTAAAATTTGCAATCAGATATCTTGTTTAACTTTGTACTGTATTAAGTTTGTGTCTGCTTCTTTTCATTCAGGGATTCATTGAAACGTAGTTTGATTAGGAATACCTAAATATTTGCATTCAATTGTATACAGTGGTTTAAACTATTTTGAGTGGTATATTTTATTTGTATGACTATTTTCATTGAACTGCATGTTTACTGTTTTCAGAGTAATGCCAGTTTTTGTGAAAGAAGTAAGCCTATTTTTTTTTCTTCTTTCCCATCTTTCCGACTTAATCTGCTTGGTATTTTCTTTTTCTTCTTTTGACTTATTTTCTTTTCTGAGTTCTTGCATTTCTTTAAAACTATTTTAGCAGCTATGTTTTATCTAATTTTAGTTTTGTAAATTGTTTTCTGCATTTTTGAGAAGGTAATATCAGAAGTTTTGGAATAAACAGAAACTGCTACTATAATTTAGTGAATAGAGTTATAAAACTAAAGATATAAATTGGAAAAAAAACATAATAAATAGGACCTTTTGTGTTCTAATACACGTTGAAACATACTTTAGGTGACTCCTTTCTGGGTATAGAATGGTCCTTTATCATTGGACATACTTCCTTTCATTCATTTATAGATTTTATAGTATGCCCATATTTTTCTAACAGAACACTTTTTATTATCACCGGATATTTTTTAATTCTCTCAGTATTATCTTTTTATATTTGCCTGGGAAGGCAAATGTTGAAAAACAGATGTTGAGTTTTGGAATAGGAAGCTTCTGGTGGCATGGTGGCAAGTTAGGGCTGGATTTCTATTGACTACATGGAATCCATGACAACAGCTATTTGCAAATGGCCTAATCAGCCATTTAAGGTTCGGATAAATCAATAGACAGAATAACATAAACTAATACAGTTTTTATTTTCAGGTCTGCCATCTGCTCTCATGCCTATAGTTTACAAAATATAGATTTTTTTTTTTATTAGCAGAAGACACCAAGCCATTCGGCAGTCATCAATTGTCTTTAATATTTTTGTCATTTGGGAATTATCATGCAAAATTTTAGTTAGGACTGATTTAATTAAGCATTTCCTGCTAGGCCATGATAGAATATTCTTGTTTTTTTCATATGCATAATGTTTCCTGTACTAATTGACCATTTGTGTTTCGTGGAAAAACAGTCTACTTTGAGATTTCTTTGATGCGGTTGACTGATGAAGCAATAGTATATGTGAAATATGGCCCTGGTAATATTATTTGTTAGCTGAAAATGAAGTCAGGGCCATTTTTAACTTAATATTGTCATTTGTTCTTTGTAGTCTGCAAGTATACCGTTCATGAACGCTGTGTATCAAGAGCACCTCCCTCTTGCATTAAAACCTATGTGAAGTCAAAAAAGAACACAAATGTAAGTCTTTGTAAAGCCTTTCCTTTAAGATACAATGGTCCAAACTGGTAATTAATAGCAACACTTTTGTTTTTTCTTTACAGATAATGCATCATTTCTGGGTAGAAGGAAACTGTCCAACAAAATGTGATAAGTGCCACAAAACTATTAAATGCTATCAAGGCCTTACCGGACTTCATTGTGTTTGGTGTCAAATCACAGTAAGTATAAAATAGATTAACTGAAATTATATAACCGTTAACTAAAAAAACAAATATTTTTTCTATACACCTAGAAAGTATTTGAATGTCTCCATTTCTTCCATTGATCTTTACTTTGAATGTATTTTCCATACACAGAACTCCAGACACATAATTAATGGTTCAAAAAGTATAGCTTGTGTAAAATTTTAAAACATGACATTAATGAAGCCTGCAAACCACTTTGCTGTGCTTCTTTTGCTCAAAGGACAGTATAACAAGAATAAATAAAATACAATTTTCTATACTGAATCTGGCTAGCGTAGGCAACTTTTTATGTCTCTTGTACGTGTATAGCTAAATTTATAAATATATCTTTCTGTATGCAAATCCTGTTTTGCACACAGAAAAGGGCTTTTATAAAATTGTTTGACCACAGACCTTTTTAAAAGGACTTGTATGGAACGCATACACCTACTTTTCCGTGATAAGCATATAGATATTTGTGGGGGCATAATTTGGGTGGAGCAGAGGAGGCATTGCAATATAGAGGCATATTTTATAAAATACATGAGTGCACACAGAGTACAGTACATGCCCAAATTTACAGCAGCTTCAGACAGCTGTAAATTTGTGCATCAACAGTTGTGCACTATTGTGGCTGGATCTAAGAGCCAGTTTTATGAAGGGACCTAGGAGCTGGCATCGACTCAGTGGCACACACCTGTTTCTTTTATAAAATATCTTATCAAAAGTTATCCAAGTTGATGTAGTCTTACAATATTGTACTTACAATATTGCATTGAAAAATCTGTACCACATTATTTAATTTGTCATTCAGGGGGTCATTTTATAAGGAGCTGTAGAAAGCTAAACATCATTTACATGTATAAATCATATTCTCAGTAGCGTAGCACATAAAAATGGCTTAATGCGCATACTTTAATGGGTCATTATTCTATGCGCCTTAGGATGGTGGTGTGTACTTTCACCTCTCACTATGGTCATCCACATATGTGGATACAGGTGTTGTGATATGACGTCCTTCCAAATTAGGTTATCTGAACCTAGTTGAATTGACAGACAGCTGGTCTGGGGCATTGGGTGGCCAGGTACTTCCCAGTCCTACCCTTCCTGTGTTAGGTTTTGTAGACCTACCTTACCATCTTGTCTCCAAGGAAATGTTATAGTAGCAAATGAAACCTTATGGTAGTAGAATAGTAAGATATAGTGTTTGTGAAGGAGATGGACCGCCTTACTATAAGCACAATATAATCACTTTAGAGAGAGAATGCAAGGTAGTATGTATGATGCGGATAGAAAGATTTGTTTTCCCTTTATATGAACTTTACTTAACCTTGGCAGATATTTAACATATTGACAGTATGTCAAAATTTATCGCCTATAATAATCTATTGTAAATATACAAATGATTTTCTAGCTGAATTTCCATACTTCAGTTTCTGTTTTTCAATGTTTTTCCCCTCATTGTTTCCTATGGAACGTATTAAAATGGTTTAGGATGGCAATTAAAGTATTGGAAAGCATTTTTTGGCATCCTTCTCTAGCTATTATGTTTTTTGAGAAGGGTTGGTCTTTTTTCCCATCTAAATGCATAGGACTGCATATGTGCAAACAAACCTATCCATAAAAGTAAACAGGAGCCAACAGAAAGGAGTGCAGTGGCAGAGAGGTTACACTGGTTCACCTGAAGATGAGTGGGGTTGCAGGCAGGAAGAAAATTAGCATTGAAAAGGGTGGGAACACTATGACGTCTGTATACCACCAAACCATCCAGTATCCCCCACAGACTGTACCCCCATTAAAAGGCACCATCATACAGACTCCTACCCCACTCTGCAATTTCTTACTCATACCCCTTTACCCCACAGGCACATTTACAGTTGCGATCAACATTATTGCCACCCTTGCATTTTAGGTGTTATGTACAATATCCTGAAAAATAATTGGAAATATTCCAACTGTATGTCATCATATTTTAATACTATGTTCAACGGTTAACAAAAAAAGACGCATGTGCAATTTAGATGTAGTAATTTCTGAGAAAAAAAGAAAATATGACCTGGACATAATAATATTTGGTTGCACAACTCTTGGCAGTGATGACAACCTCCAAACATTTCTTGTGACCATCTATAAGTTTCCTACATCTGTCTGCTGGTAGTTTCTCCCACTCTTGAACTGTGATTTGTTACAGCTCATGAGTGGTTCCAGGATTCCTTTTACCATTGGCAGATTTCAGCTCTTTCCAAAGATTCTTGATTGGATTGAGATTAGGACTCATTACTCCCCAGTTTACAACAGTCCGTTTGTTCCTTTTTAACCATTCTTTTGTACATTTGATTGTATATTTCGGGTCATTGTCAAAAGAACATAAGAACATAAGATATGCCATACTGGGTCAGACCAAGGTCCATCAAGCCCAGTATCCTGTTTCCAACAGTGGCCAATCTAGGTCATACGTACCTAGCAGTATCCCCAAGAGACACAGGTTCCACAGTGTTTGTATTGGGTCAGGCATTGACATCCTTGGTCCCTTTTTAATAATGGTTTAATGACCTTTCCTCCAGGAACTTGTCCAAACCTTTTTTAAACCCAGCTACACTAACAGTCTTTACTACATCCTCCGGCAACAATTTCCAGAGTTTGATTACAGGTTGAGTGAAAAAATATTTTCTCTTATTTGTCTTAAATAGTTTACCCTGAAGCTTCATTACATGTCACCTAGTCTTTCTATATTCTGATAGCGTAAACAATCGATCTATTTTTACCTGTTCCACTCCATTCATTAATTTATAGACCTCTATCATATCTCCCCTCAGCCTTCTCTTTTCCAGGTTGAAGAGCCGTAACCTTTGTAGCCTCTCTTCATAGGAGTAGCCTTCCATCCCCTTTACCATTTTGGTAGCTCTTCTCTGTACCTTTTCTAATAACGCTATATCCTTTTTAAGATACGGCGACCAGAATTGCACACAATATTCAAGGTGTGGTCGTACCATGGAACGATACAGAGGCATTATAATATCCTTTGTTTTATTTTCCATTCCTTTCCTTATGATACCTAGCATTCTATTTGCTTTCTTGGCCGCCGCTGCACACTGGGCGGAGGGTTTTAACATGTTATCTATCTTTTAACCAGTTCCCGATCCACAATAGTACACTGCCTCCTATCCCATGACTTTTTAGTTTTGCCAAAAGCTTCCGATGAGATACCTTGTCAAAGGCTTTCTGAACGTCCAGATACACTATATCAACTGACTCACCTTTGTCTACCTGTTTATTCACACCTTCAAAAAAACATAACAGATTAGTAAGAAAGATCTTCCTTGTCTAAAGCCATGTTGGCTGTCTCACATTAGGCCATGACTATCTACATGCTGAGAAATTTTGTTCTTTATAATGGTTTCTACCATTTTTCCCAGTACTGACGTCAGGCTCACTGGTCTGTAGTTTCCCGGATCACCCCTGGAACCCTTTTTAAAAATTGGTGTTACATTGGGGATCCTCCAATCTTCAGGTATTACAGATGATTTTAATGAAAGTTCGCAGATTACTAATAGCAGGTCTGCAATCTCATTTTTCAGTTCTTTCAACACCCTTGGATGTATACCATCTGGTCCAGGTGATTTTCTACTATTCAGTTTATCAAATAGTTGTAATACATCTTCCCGGTGTAGGGATATTTCTTTCAATTCCTCTGCAGTATCACCTTTAAATACCACTTCAGTCTTGGGTAACATCCCTACATCTTCCTCAGTAAAGACAAAGCAAAGAATTCATTCAGTCTCTCCACTATAGCCTTGTCTCCTCTTACTGCCCCTTTTACCCCTCTATCATCTAACGGTCCAATTGACTCTTTCACAGGCTTTTTGCTACAAATGTACTTGAAAAAGTCTTTATTTCGCGTTTTTGCTTCCGTAGCAAGTTTCTTCTCAAATTCTCTATTTGCCTGTCTTATCAATGCTTTGCGTTTAACTTGCCAGAGTTTGTGCTTTTTCCAGTTTTCATCATTTGACTCTTTTTTCCATTTCCTGAAAGATGCTTTTTTGGCAGCAACAGCCTCTCTGACCTCACCTTTAAACCATGCTGGCAGTTTTTTGGACTTCCTTCCACTTTTCTTAAAGCGTGGAATACAGCTGGTCTGGGCTTCCAGGATAGTATTTTTAAACAACACCCAAGTTTGATGTAAGTCTTTAACCTTTGCAACTGCTCCTTTAAATTTTTTCTTAACTATTTTCTTCATTTTATCATAGTCTCCCTTTCGAAAGTTGAAAGATAGTACTGTGGATTTCCTTACTATCCCTCCTCCACTAATTAAATCAAACACGATCATGCTATGATCGCTATTACCAAGTGGCCCTAACACCCTTATTTCTTGCACCAGATCTGGTGTTCCATTAAGGTCTAGGTCCAATATGGCTTCCCCTCTGGTCGGTTCATGAACCAGCTGCTCCAAGAAGCAGTCATTAATTTCATCTAGGAACTGTATCTCCCTAGCATGTCCTGCTGTGACACTGACCCAGTCGATACCGAGGTAATTGAAATCACCCATTATTATTACTGTGCTGTGACTTTTGTTAGCTTCCTTGATTTCTTTGAGCATTTCATCATCCATTTGTTCGTTCTGGCCAGGCGGTCTGTAGTACACCCCCACTGCCATCGCCTTCCCCTTTTTACATGGAATTTCAATCCATAGAGATTCTACAGCAAATTTTGTTTCCTGCAAAACTTTAATCCTTTCTGACTCAATGCCCTCTCTAACATAGAGCGCATCCCCTCCACCATTTTGATCAGTTCTATCATTACGATATAGTTTGTACCCAGGTATCACAGTGTCCCACTGGTTATCCTCCTTCCACCATGTCTCTGAGATTCCAATCATATCTAACCTCTCATTTAGTGCTATATATTCTAACTCTCCCATCTTATTTTTTAGACTTCTAGCATTTGCATACAAGCATTTTAGAGACTGTATTTTATTCATATTAATCTGGCTATTGGTAGGCATGGATAATTTGGAATCTTTAGGATCTGTCTGCACCATACTCAAGGGCATTTGGGCTACTTTACTCTTTTCTGGAACCACTCTGCTTTTGGTAGTATTCTTCAAGGATACCTTCTTCCAAACCATACGCTCTTGGGCGACTGTCGGCTTTCCCTTATTTTCTAGTTTAAAAGCTTCTCTATCTCCTTTTTAAAGGTTAATGACAGCAGTCTGGTTCCATCCTTTTTAAGGTGAAGCCCATCCCTTCGGAAGAGCCCCTCCTTTCCCCAGAATGTTCCCCAGTTCCTAACAAATCCAAAACCCTCATCCTTGCACCATCGTCTCATCCACGCATTGAGACTCCGGAGCTCTGCCTGCCTTTAGGGTCCTGCATGTGGAACGGGAAGCATTTCAGAGAATGCTATCCTGAAAGTTCTGAATTTCAACTTCCTACCTATAAACTTAAGTTTAGCCTCCAGAACCTCCCTACCACATTTTCCCTTTGTCATTGGTACCGACATGTACCAGGACAGCAGACTCCTCCCCAGCACTATCTAAGACCTCATCTAGGCGTTGTGTGAGGTCCGCTACCTTCGCACCAGGCAGACATGTTACCAGGCGATACTGGTGAATCACCAACTATAACAGCTGTCCTAACCCTTCCCTTATGAGCACATGGCCCTGGAGAAACATCCTCAGTGCGAGAGGGTTTTACATCATCTGGAGGACAGGTCCTAGCTTCAGGAGCACGTCCTGCCACACCAGGGTGATGCTCTCCTGTCACGTGACCTCTCTCCTCCATGGCAACAGGGATGCTGCCAGACTGGAGATGGGACTTCAGGACTATATCCCTGTAGGTCTCGTCCATGTACCTCTCTGTCTTTCTTATGTCTTCCAGGTCTGCTACTCTAGCCTCTAGAGAATGGACTTGTTCCCTGAGAGCAAAGAGCTCCTTGCACTTAGTGCATACGTAAGACCTCTCACCAACTGGGAGAAAATCCTACAGGTGACACTCAATGCAAAAGACTGGAAAGTCCCCCATCTCGCTGCTGGACTGTTGTCTGCATCTTAGTTTAAAGCTTGTGTTTAGGTCTTTAAATTCTGTACTTACTAAGGGTTGGTGTGGATGCTTATACTAATAAAAGTGTATCTAATACCTTTAATATGCCTTGTTCAGCTGAAGCTGTCGGGTAAGGTTTGCCTCTTTGCGGATGATACCAAAATCTGCAATAAAGTAGACACCCAGGAAGGTGTAGATAACATGAGGAGGGATCTAGCTAAGCTTGAAGAATGGTCTAGAATTTGGCAGCTGGGATTTAATGTTAAAAAATGTAAGGTCATGCATTTGGGCTGCAGCAATCCAAGGGAGCAATACAGCATAGGAGGTGAAGTACTTTTGTCCACTAAAGAAGAGCGGGACCTAGGCGTAGTTGTGTCCGATGATCTTAAAGTAGCTAAACAGGTAGAAAAGGTGACGGCAAAAGCTAGAAGGATGCTTGGGTGCATACGGAGAGGAATGGCTAGCAGAAAAAAGGAGGTGATAATGTCTCTGTATAAGTCTTTGGTGCGACCTCATTTGGAGTATGGTGTGCAATTCTGGAGACCGCACCTTCAAAAGGATGTGAACAGGATGGAGTCGGTGCAGAAGGTTGCTACTAAGATGATTAGTAGTCTTCATTATAAAGCATATGAGGACAGACTTAAGGATCTTAATATGTACACCTTAGAGGAAAGGCGGGATAGAGGTGATATGATTGAGATGTTTAAATACCTCCGTGGCATAAATGTTCAGGGAGAGAGCCTCTTTCAATTGAAAGCAAGTTCTGCGACGAGGGGACATGGGATGAGGGTGAAGGGAGATAGATTCAGGAGTGATATGCGGAAATATTTCTTTACGGAAAGAGTAGTGGATCCGTGGAATAGTCTCCCAGTGGAGGTGGTAGAGATGAGGACAGTAACTGAATTCAAAAAAGCATGGGACCAACACAGAGGATCTCTAAAGGTAAAAAGTGGACTGTTGTAGTTGTTGTTATGGAAGGACAGACTAGATGGGCCTTGTGGTCTTTTTCTGTCGTCATGTTTCTATGTTTCTATGTTTCTATGAAGCTTAATTCATCTCAGGTCCTCAATGTATGACTGATTTGGATAAAGAGCTGCACCTGAGAGCAGCCCCTTTCCTCTAAGACGTGTAAGTACCTATAAAGCTACAATTACCCCAGGGGCGGGTGGATATTGGGGAGGGAGGGAGGGGGAAATAAGACCTTTTAAAAGAGGGCTGTTACAAGGTACCCTGTCCTGTACCCTCAGCAGGGGGGAGGGGGATCGTCCCTCAGGTAGACTAGAGCAGGAAAAAAAGTTTAAAATGCAGCACATTCTGGGAACAGAGCAGGGAGAGATATTTAATTTAAAGTAACAGTTAACCTGGCTACCACACAAAGGCCAGTTAGTTGAGAGAGGCAGGGTAAGTTGTACAGCTGAGAAAGCTGAAGTGCAAAACAAAAAGGAACAGGGAGATGAAGTAGCACACCAATAAAGACAACAAATAAATATATAGACAGCTAGAACTCACAGCAAAGTCGTCTCAGGAGTTAAATATCCACCTCTCTAGCAGAGCACTGTGAGGGCACTGCTCTTCCCAGAGCAGAGAGAGGCAAACATGACCTTCGACCCAGACCTAGCTTTCTGACACTAGGTAACACATTTCACTCCAAAATACCTTGGTAATTCTCTGATTTAATGATTCGTTTAATATGTTCCAAGCATCCAGTTATTGAGGCAGCAAAACAACCTTACAACAGTATCGAATCTCCACCATATTTAACTGTAGAAGGGTGTGTTTTATCCTTATAAGCTTCATTTCTTTGCCTCTAACTATATTGTTGGTCGACGTTGCCAAAGAGCTCAAGTTTGGTTTCATCTGTCCACAGAGCATTTTCCCAGAAGGATTGTGATTTCTCAAGGTGGGTTTGGGAAAGATCAGGCATGTCTTTTTAAGTCTGTCTTGGAGCAGTGGTATCCTCCTTAGCCTTCACTTTGCAGCTTTCTTGTCTTCGCCATTGTGAAAATGGAACAGGGAGCGAATGTTGCCCATTTTAAACATTAGAGCCATCATTCATTGGTTGATTCAAATCATATGAGTACTGACAATTGAACACAGATGTGTCTAATTTTACTGCAATGGAAATGTGGTTCTTCTGTTCAAACTGATTTTAACTGTTTATAAGGTTGTCGATAATCATGTCTTGGCAGTGTCCCAGTTTTTATACTATTTCCTTTTTTAATTGATCTTGTTTTATTTGATTCTTTTATGTGTCAAATATGTGTCCAATGCCATTTCACTGGCTACTTTTTTTTAGGAGATATTGGACATTAAGGGGTTGAACTACAATGGTGCCAATAATGTTGACTACAACTGTATTTTATTTAAAAAATGTATATACCATCTTATCAGCATACACCATCCAAAGTGGTTTACATAAAATAGTAATATAACATGCTAAATTATTTGAAATACAATAACATAACCAAATCCTATTATACATGACAAACATAAAAAGACAGCTGGTTTTCAACCTGTGTATGTAGACCCTCCAAAAGACAAAACTCCATACTTCCTGTTCTGCATGTTGGCTTGCTCAGATTGCCTTTCTGTTCCTTGAGAAGAGGGGTGCTCTCCAGAGCTCTCCCAAAAGGTGATTTTTGCTGAATTTGCTGCTTAACTGTGAGTTCTATCTGTCTGTCTGTTTGTCTCCACATATTTATCTATCTATTTGCCCTTATTGGTGGGTTCCCTTACCTACTCCATTGTGTGTGCCCGCAGTTCAGGAACAGCCTACTGGCCAGAGACACTTAGGGTCCCGCCCACCCTACCCCTCACCCCACCCTCCCCAGGGGCTACATTGCCTATACAGTGGTCACATACATGCCATCTGTTGTTCCTAACTTGGGTTAAAGCCCACATCTTCATCTTTTCTTATTATTATTCTTCCTCTTCTGGGACTGCTTAATCAACATGTCGTTTATTCAGTGCAATAACTGTGGTTCTTTCATTCAAAGACGAATCATTTGGAGCCTAAGAGCTTGTCCTATATGCCTAAAGTCAGCTGCCATGCATGAAGAACTGACTCTACTAAGGAAAGACCTAGCTGCCATGCATAAAGAAGTGTCTCTACTGAGGGAGGAACTGGCTGCAATGAAGCGCACCTCTTCTAGGACACAAACTGAACAAAGTCCACCACCGCTCCCACAAAGAATCAAACATCACAGGAACAAATAGATCGCAGTGGGTTCTGGTAGATTGTGACCTGTAACGCAGAGACATCCTATACATCAAGAGATATCCCTGCACAATGCATTCTCTGCCTTGGCTAATGAAGATGCCCAATCCAAAGAAACTGAAGGGCCCTTAAATGAGTCAGACAATGCCCAATCTCCTGCTAAAGCACCAAATATGAAGAAAACCTCACCAAACAGAAAACTACTACTACTTGGAGATTCCATCATCAGAGGCACCAACTTAGGAACACAGTTCAAAGGAGAGAAGATAGTCATGTGCCTACCAGGCTCTTCAGCCAGCAGGAATACAAACCAAGTTGTTGAAATACTTAGTGCAAAAAGTGAACACTTCAAACTTGATGTTATTATCCACTTGGGCACAAATGACCTGGCTAGAAACAGTGCCTCTACAGCCCAAAAGGACTTCCAATCTCTAGGAGAGAACTCAAGCCCATTTTTAACACTGTTGCATTCTCAGAAGTTCTACCTGTTCTTGGTAAGGGGACAAAAAGGCTGCATCGCATTAACAGCTTTAATACATGGCTCCAGACCTGGTGCAAACAAGAAGGATTCAGATTTATTGGCAACTGGGGCAACAGATGGACCAACAAGAGACTATACTGTGCTGATGGACTACATCTCTCTGTCGCAGGGAAAAGAAACCTAAGTGAAAAATTCAGGCAGTATGTGGATATGCATTTAAACTAGGAAAAGGAGGTGACGGATGTGGAAGGTCAACATCTGCATGCCACCCCCTGCAAAAGCAGAATAACATCAGAAACAGCCACACTTTTAAATCACACATCAAAAACAAGTGGGAAGAAGTGGGCAGAATAAAATCAATGCAAAACACACACAAGCCAGGTAAATGCTGGAAAGCAATGAGCACAAATGCTCGAAGCTTAGCCAATAAAATTCCGAACCTGGAAGCCCTAATGGTGGAAACGGATTTGGACATCGTGGCCATTACAGAAACATGGTTTAATGAATCGCATGATTGGGATATAGCCATAGCTGGCTATAATCTATTCAGAAGAGACAGAGAAAATGGAAAAGGAGGAGGAGTAGCCTTATATGTCAAAAGCAATATTAAAGCTACTGAAATGCAGGGGGCATGGGGAAAAGAAGAAGCACTCTGGATTGCGTTGGAAAGAGGAGATGGCACTGTCATCAATATTGCTGTAGTCTACAGACCTCCGACTCAAATTGAAGAGAGAGATAACGATTTGATTATAGATATTGCCAAGATAGCAACAAAGGGGGAAGTGATCATATTGGGTGACTTTAATCTACCTGATGTGGATTGGATTACTCCTTCTGCACATCTGGAAAGAAGCAAAAAAATTGTGGATGCTCTACAAGATGCATTACTTAGACAAATGGTGATGGAGCCAACCAGGGAAAGCTCAACGCTGGATGTAGTGCTCACCAATGGTGATAGCATGTTGAATGTCTGCGTGAGTGCCCCTGTGAGCAACAGCGACCATCACATGGTGTGGTTTGAGATAAAAGCCCTGGTACAGGCCAATCATAGCAAGCTCAAAGTCCTAAACTTCAAAAACACTGACTCCCATAAAATGGCCGAGTACTTAAAGAAGGAGATGACGGGGTGGAAGGAGATAATGGAAGTGGAATTGCAATGGGCTAAACTAAAGGCGGCAATAAAAGGGGCAACAGATAAATATGTAAGAAAAGTAAATAAAAACAAGAGGAGACGGAAACCTATTTGGTTTTTGCTCAAATAAAAGCAAAAGACACAGCTTTCGCAAAATTCAAAAGCTTGCAAACAGAAGAACACAGAAATGAATACAGGATCAAGCTCAAAGAGTCTAAAAGAGAAATAAGGATAGCAAAATCAAAGGCAGAGGAAAAGATGGCTAAAGATGTGAAGTGTGGCGACAAAACTTTCTTCAGGTGTATTCGGGAAAGGAAGAAGATCAGAGTTGGAATTGCAGCACTCAGAAGTGCTGGGAAAGGACTCATGGAAAGTGACATAGAAAAAGCGAAATTGCTAAACAAATACTTCTGCTCTGTTTTTACTAAAGAAAATCCTGGAGATGGACCAGCCGTGACTCCCAAATATAAAAATGGGAATGAAGTAGATACCACAGCATTCACAGAAGATGGGGTGTTAGAACAACTTGCTAAACTGAAAGTGGACAAAGCCATGGGACCGGATGGGATACATCCCAGGATACTGAAAGAGCTCAGAGAGGTTCTTGCAGGACCGTTAAAGGATGTCTTCAACAGATCCTTGTAAACAGGAGAGGTTCCTCAGGACTGGAGAATGGCTGATGTTGTACCTCTACACAAAAGTGGTGACAGGGAAGAAGTGTCAAACTACAGGCCCATGAGCCTTACCTCGGTGGCGGGAAAAGTAATGGAGGCGCTCCTGAAAGAGCGAAGAGTGAACTTTCTCAAAACCAACAGGATGCAAGATCCGAGGCAACATGGTTTTACCGAAGGACGGACTTGCCAAACACATCTGATTGAGTTCTTTGACTGGGTGACCAAGGAACTAGGTCAGGGGCATGCAATGGATGTCATCTAACTGGATTTCAGCAAAGCCTTTGATACTGTTCCTCATAGGAGGCTTGTCAATAAACTCAGTAGCTTGGGGATGGGTCCCAAGATGGTAAACGGGATTAGAAATTGGTTGACTGACAGACAACAGAAGGTGATGGTACATAGAGCTCACTTGGATGAGAGGAAGGTGATTAGCGGGGTGCCCCAGGGTTCGGTCCTGGGCCCGGCACTGTTCAATATATTTGTGAGTGATATTGCTGAAGGACTGAATGGAAAGGTCTGTCTTTTTGCAGATGACACAAAAATTTGCAACAGAGTGGACTCCCCTGAGGGAGTGAATAACATGAGGAAAGATCTACAAAGGCTGGAAGACTGCTCTAATGCTTGACAACTACGATTTAATGTGAAAAAGTGCAGTGTCATGCACTTGGGTAGCAGAAATCCAAGGGAAATGTACACGATAGGGGGCGAGAGGTTGGTATGCACAGTTCAGGAGAAAGACCTTGGTGTGATTATATCTGATGATCTCAAGGTGGCAAAACAGTGCGACAAGGCGGTGGCAAAAGCCAGGAGGATGTTGGGCTGCATACAAAGAGGGATTACCAGCAGAAGGGAAGAGGTACTTATGCCACTGTACAAGTCACTGGTGAGGCCTCACTTGGAATACTGTGTTCAGTTTTGGAGACCATATCTTGCAAAAGATGTAATAAGACTGGAAACTGTTCAGAGAAGGGCAACCAAAATGATTTGGAGCCTGCATCAGAAGCCTTATGAGAAGAGACTTGAAGACCTAAATATGTACACTTTGGAGGAGAGGAGGGACAGGGGAGATATGATTCAGACCTTTAAATACTTAAAGAGAAATGATGAACAAACAAGCCTCTTCCAAAGACGGGGAAGCTGCAAAACTAGAGGGCATAACATGAAGCTGCAAGGTGGTAAATTGAAAGGCAATGTCAGGAAATATTTCTTCACTGAAAGGGTGGTGGATGCTTGGAATGCCCTCCCGATGGAAGTGGTGGGGGCAAACACGGTGACAGAATTCAAAACGACATGGGACAAACACAGTGGATCCCTTCACAGCAACAGGATAAAAACAAAATAAACTGTACCATCTAACTTCTGAACCATCTAACGTCTCAACAAATAGGGGTGTCCTACATGGAGTGGTGGGTTCACCCCTAAACAAAGACATGGGGAGGGGTTGCCTGCACAGAGTGACAGGTGCACTTACTCTTGCCATCTTGCTGGGCAGACTAGATGGACCATGCTGGTCTTTATCTGCCATCACTTACTATGTTACTATGTTCCCTCCCAAATCAACAGATCTTAACCTAAACTGACCTTCTAAAGACAATCTTAACAGGCCCCTAGCCAAGGCCAGATCAATTAAGCAGGAAATAGCCAAGTCTTCAGATGTTTCCTAAAAGTAACCATAAACAGCGAACTTTGAAAACAGTTGCACAATACCAATTTAATCATTGCAGTCTCAAGAGACCTTATTAAAACAAAAAGTTACCTTATTCTTACAAATGTACAACCACAATCCTGGATGGAGGATGCATAGATATCATGGCAGTGCAAACAGTATCTGAGCTACAGACATGGAGAGCAGGCATGGCAGACCTGACAGGCTTTAGGAACTTAGTGAGTAGCCTGAAATGTTCAAGGCAGAGCTGTGACTCCCATAGCCACTCAGGTTTTTTGCCTCGACAACTCAGAAGAAGGCTTCTTCATAGTTGGGGGATGCATATAGTCCCCCAAGGTTCCAGGGAAAGAACAGTGGCTTTTTCTTAATGATGACAACCAGGGAGTGACCTGAAACCCTGTTAGATCCTTATTTAAAAGAGTGAATGGTACTACAGGAAGCAGAAGCAATAAACTGCCTTGTTACACAGGTTGTGATAAGGAAGCTTATCATAGCTCAGGAAGGAGCTATAGAAAAGGTGAAGTGACTCTGAACAAGCAACCTGTCAGTTCTGGTAGAAATGAGAAAACAGAATATTTCCATAAAAGACTACCAGTCCCAGAATGCACCAGGTTTCCAACAGCCATTAGAGGAGCTGAAGTGGGGAAACGTGTGTTCAATCAGGAGGGCTATGAGGTAATCCCTAAGCACTCATCTCAAAGGGCAGGGCCTCATTCAGCACAGCTGCGCTGTGCTAAGGTGGAACACTCATCAAAGCAGAATAAAGGTAGAGTTTATTCTACAGAGAATTATCCTCATCCTCAGAATCATCTTGGATATCCTCAGCTTGGAGGTCTTCATCATCTGGAGGATCATCAGAAGCAGAAGCCAGAATGGACGGACAGAGAGGGCAAGAAACCCTTTGGAAGAAAGAAGAGAAAAGCATTTGGGAGGTCTAAAGGAGTCCAGAGCAGTACGTATACTGGGAGACATTCAAAAGGCCAGCATACACCATTGGACTGGGGAAAACCAGAGGAGTGGTGCTGCAGAGCTAGGCATCTCCAGACGGTACCTGTGAGGGAGACAGCTGCACTTGGAAGGGACCCTAGGACCCGTGCCAGAAGGTATGTGAAGAGAGATCCAGTGTCCAGGGATCTGGATTGGAAGGCTGGACATAAGAACTGGACTACATACTGGCTAGGCTATTTAGAGAGGAACTCTAACAGCAATGGAAGCTCAGGTATGAACACTGATCTATGCCCTAGCTATAACCTTGAAAGACAGCAGGGAAACAAGTATTCTCCTGAAAGTGCTCCATTGAGAAATTCCTCCTTGCCAATCCATGATATTGAACCCATGATTGTTGAAGAAGGGGGAGGAGTCTTAGATACAGGCTGTGAATACATGGATTGCTCTCTGTCTAAACTCCTTTGGTAATTTTCTGTTACAAAGTACAGCAACCATCACAAAGAAATACAAACTTGTTCTTTAATCTACTCAGAAAAGCTCCTGAAGTAGGATTTTGAGCCACGCAGTAGAAAGCAAGCCAGCTAAGGGGTTTCAGCTGGGTAACTGCTAGCAATTGAGCCTTACCTAATTGCTTGTGAGCTCTGAGGGAATCACTTCTGAGTCTATGTGGGAAGATATAAGAAGTTAACCTGAAAAGAACAGTTTTTCCCTTCTCTGTGGGTTTTGCTTGTTGTTTGAAACACTGCTAAGAAAATATTAGCTAAAGCCTACAGAAAAGACCAGTTTGTTACCAACCAGGTCTTTATTCTTTTCATTTGATTGCCTGACAAGTTCAGATGTTGTTTTCCTGATTTTGTTTTTCTAAGTTTAACACTGAAATCAAGTATCCTGTTTTATGTGCTACCAAGCATATCTGTGTTGGGAGAAATAACCCCATAAATAAATATTTTATTGGCTTTACACTCAAGCACAACTAATTATTGTGAGCAGCTGTGTCTGGTGTGAATGGACTGCATTTCCCACAATCCCTTGCAAATCATATTGATATATGCACTTGCCAAGACTGTGAACATTCTCACCCAGGCAGCCGTCTGACAAGGTGCGCATATCATTCAGTCTATAGCCAGAGTTGACGCGACCAGTTGAAGAGGTATTGTGTCACCTGGCCCTTAATAACTACTAGCATACCAAATTAGACCAGCGTGGCGGGGAGGGGGGAGATGAACAAATTCTGGCCAAATTTATAATTTATGCCTTTTTATTAGTGAAATACTTGCATACTTTTCACATAAGTACAGCTGCGCTTATAAAATAGGCGTGTACATGCACATTCAGACCCAGGTCCCATCCACACAGTGGCTCAGATAGGAAACACTAGCCTGCATAAGTATAGCTGTGCACCAAGTGTATTCAGACTCCTGGTAAAGGACATGAAACAACATTACAATGTGCTGTATGAAGCAGCGGGGACCTATGTGAGCTCTCACTAAAAGATATCCCTGTGGCATGACATTTGCCATAAATTAATTGCTATATATATATAAACATAACAGATTAGTAAAACAAGATCTTCCTTGGCTAAAGCCATGTTGGCCGTCTCCCATTAAGCCATGACTATCTACATGTTCAGTAATTTTGTTCTTTATAATGGTTTCTACCATTTTTCCTGGTACTGACGTCAGGCTCATCAGTCTGTAGTTTCCCAGATCACCCCTGGAACTCTTTTTAAAAATTAGCGTTACATTGGCCATCCTCCAACGTTCAGGTATTAAAGATGATAGTTCACAGATTACTAATAGTAAGTCTGCAATCTCATATTTCAGTTCTTTCAACACCATTGTATGTATACCATCCGGTCCAGGTGATTTGCTACTCTTCAGTTAATCAAATAGTTGTAATACATCTTCCAGGTGTATCAATATTTCTTTCAATTCTTCTGCGGCATCAGCTTTAAATACCATTTCATTCATGGGTAACATCCCTACATCTTCCTCAGTAAAGACCGAAGCAAAAAATTCATTCAATCTCTCCGCTATAGCCTTGTCCCCTCTTATTGCCCCTTTTACCCCTCTATCATCTAATGGTCCAACTGACTCTCTCACAGGTTTTTTGATACCAATGTATTTGAAAAAAGTTTTTATTGTGAATTTTTGCTTCCACGGCAAGCTTCTTCTCAAATTCTATCTTTGCCTGCCTTATCAATGCCTTGCATCTAACATGTTGTCATTTGTCTCCTTTTTCCATTTCCTGAAAGATCTTTTTTGGCAACAACATCTCTGACCTCACCTTCAAACCATGCTGGCAGTTTTTTGGACTTATTTCCACTTTTCTTAAACTGTGGAGTACAGCTGGTCTGGGCTTCCAAGATAGTATTTTTAAACAACACCCATGCTTGATGTAAATCTTTAACCTTTGCAAGTGCTCTTTTTAGTTTTTTCTTAACTATTTTCCTTACCGTCGTTCCTCCAATCAACAGAGCTTTACACTGTCCAAGCTCAGTCATTAGATATCCCTTGATGTTTTACATCTTTCAAGTGCTGCAATTGGGACCAGACATGAAACAAGAGGCCAGAAGGGTTGGGGAAGCAGGTCCCTCCAGCAGCCAATGGAAAACACTCTATGATTGTGATGCCCACAACCCAGAGGATGGTGAAGAGGATAGACTTGATGAGGTGGTGGACAAGAACAGCAAACATCAAGATGAGGAGGAGGAGAATACCATGGAATGGGATATCATCACCCCTGGAATAAGAGAAGACCCATTAATGGAAATGGTCCATGGTTTGAACCAACAACAGCTACAGCTAAAGGAGGGGAGGTCTTCAGACTCCGAACAGATATCCATAAGCTTCATCACACCATGGCCCAGAGATTTGTAGTCCTGCAGTCCAAGTTCTGGACCTTCAACAACTCCTTTGGCCTTCTTCCTGTGCCAAATTGTGAACTGTATTCCACACCATCCTCCATCAGCTCTTCATGAAACTGGTCACCTTCTATTATTACTCTACCTCACCTAGCCTGGTGTCATCCAGTAATGCCTGGTCTTCCCCGACTTCCATGTGGAGGCTAGCCAGACCTCAGAGTTGGGACAAATTGAGGATCCCCTTTTGAGAGTCCTTCAGTCTCTTACCAGAGTTTTTGCCACGGCAGTCGCTTGCACTGTTCTCCCCCAAAATAGGGACATGGTGGCAAAAACAGTGATGTAATTCAAAAAGGCATGACACAGACACAAAAGATCCCGTTTATAGAAGAAGGAATCACAGCAAACATAAGTAACTTTTAAACTTCAAAAACTAGAAAGGGATAACCTGCAAGCCATAAACAAAAGCAGAGGGGGCTAATCTGCATGGGGCTGCGGATACAACCCTCACCACCTCACAGGTCATTTGCTGTTATTATGTAAATAGAGACATATTAAAAAAAAAACCTGCACAAGAAATGTCTGTGTATGAGTTCATTCTATTGCAGCCACAGTGTGATGATGGGCCTAGGGGTGGGATGATTCCTAATGTGTTGCTTTCTCGCTCTCTTCATCACTGTCAGCCAAAGCCCTCTGGTGCGGACATCCTGCAGGAACATTCAAGGTTGTGGAGTATACAGCAGGCTAGGAAAATGTCACATTTGCAGTAGTCAAAATGGGAGGTGATTAAAGTGTGGATAAGGGTCTTAGTAGTGTGTTTAGCAAGGAAGGGGAAAATTTTGCTGATATTAAAGAAAAAGAAGCTGAGGAAACAGGGAGAAGTATAGTGTTATCCACAGAAATAGAAAAGGGAAGAAGGGGAGATGGGTTTTGGAGGAAAGATAAGGAGCTCAGTTGTGGCCATGTTCAATTGCAAGCAGCATTGAGACATCAAGGCAGCAATGTCAGATAAGCAGGCAGATATACGGGTCTGGATTCCTTTGGAGATTTCAGGTGCAAAGAGGTAAATCTGAGAGTTGTCAGCGTAAAGATGGAACTGAAAATCATGGGAGGAAATAAGTGCAGCAAGGACTGAGTGTAGAGAGAGAAAAGGAGATGACCCACGACAGAACCCTGAGATACAACAACTGAAAGTGGAATGGCAGTACAGGAGGATCTATTAGAGCATACACTAAAAGTGTAATGGGAAAGCGAAGAAGAAAACCGGGACAGAACAGACCACCTAAAGCAGAGCAACGACACACAGAATACTGAGGAGAAGATGGTGATGAAGTGTCCAAAGCAGCAGAAAGGTCAAGAATGATGAGGATTGAGTAGAGGCCCTTGGATTTGGCGAGGAACAAGTTAATGGAGACTTTGGTAAGAGACGTTTCAATATAATGCAGAGATTGAAAGCCAGCTTTTAGTGGATCCAGAAGGGCTTGAGAGGAAAGAAAGTCAAGATTTCAGTGGTGAACCACGCGTTTGATTATTTTTGAAGTAAAGGGGAGGAGGGAGATTGGCCAATAGCTGGAAGGACCAGTAGGGTCTAGTGAAGGTTTTTTGACTTGTTCGGAATGTCTAGTTTATAAAGGCACCTAGGCACCTCTGTTGACTTCATATTAATAGAGATAAAATAGGCACAATTTTTGACTTCTGATGTTAAAAAATTGAATACTATCCAATACCTCCACTAAACCACCCAATTTTTTAATATGTATATTTTTTCATTAAATGCTGAAAATATATAGAGAGAGACCTCAGTATGGGGCACTCATCCAAGTGCAAAACATATCTCCCATGCTTATAATCACCAATCTCAAAAGTTCAGTTCATTCAAATTTATAATTATTTGTTATAATTCTGCAGCCATAATTCAAGAACTTACAGCAGGTGAGACTAAACCAACAGTTTTCTCAATGCGTAGACTGTTGGGTTGTATCTTCAGTTCTATCCGCCAATGGCTAACCCTAGCGATGCTGTGCTTGTAGGTTCTGCTATAAAGTGAAAGTTACATGCACTTTTACATTAACGCCAAGCTGAACAGCATGGAGAGATTTTGTGACTTGATTGCTAAGCCTAGCAAGCGATTTTTTTTCCTGAAGTAGCTGGTCATATCCATCAAACCTCAAGCCAATACAGTTATGATACAGTGTTTTTGAATTTTGATTGCAATTGTTAGCCATCCCAAAAGAGCAAATAATGCTTTAACTATGAAGCATGCTGCTATTCAGGAGCACATCTGTTTTCTTACATTCCTGTTCGGCCAGAGAAAAGAAGCCAGGAAAGATTGTAAAGTGTTGATGCTCCCTATAAAGCAATTTCCCTTAATGAGCTTTGCATAAAACACATATGAAAATGTATGTTAATTGAAATGCATGCCTTTGTGGTTCATGTTAAAGTGATGCCCATCTGAACAGCACAGGTTTGGTATGCCATAGAGTTCATACACTCTGATAGGAGGAGACAGTGGAGAAAAAGTTGGCTCTGTGCTATCAATTGAGTTAGACAGAAAAAAATTAAATAAATAAAATCTGAACACTTTGGGGTCATTTGCTGGTTATGGTCATTTAAGAAAACTCTGTCAGAATCCTCCTACGTTGTAACTTGAAAAGCTAATATGTTCAGTAGAACTAAGAGGTGCTGCCTGTCATTACAATGTGCAAACATACTGTACTAATCTCTGAAACAGGGAATGATTTGTGAGGTGTGCAGTGAAGGGAAACTTATGGATAGGCAAATCATAGCTAACCTGTGAAAATATAGGACACATTTGAATTTTTAGTGCATAGCTTCAGCAGTTCTACTTTGCACGTTACCATGATTAATAACCTATAATTTTAGGATATGTAAAGGTGATATTTGCTTGCTTTTCCTGTTGAATAGTTGAGAATATAGTAGAGAGATTTACTAACCTCAGAAAGCCACATAAACAGTGCAGGTATGCATTTGTGAATTCAGTTCATTTGGGTGACTAAAAATTTTAAGTGTGCGCAAATCTTTAGGAATATACAAAGAAAATGAAAAATTCAGTTCATGCTCATTTAAAAGTTTTTTCTGATTTTGGGCATTTTTCTGTTAGTTTCACATATTCATTCTTTAAGCATGCATTGTGTGCACGTTTGGACCTTTTAAAGTGCACTAATTGATTGTACATTTGTTAATTTGTAAGTATACATGCATGTAAGTGATTTTTAGGCACGTAAAGGAACTGCATGCATGCTCATGAATGCACATCTGTAGTATGCACATACACCTATGATTTAACACGTATACAAGTGGTATGCTTAAAACATTTCTAGTCAGTATACAATGCACACCTAAAGAACAAATACTTCATGTGAAATATATATGAAAAAATTCCAAAAATAGAAAAAAAGTTCATTTTAAGCCGGCATGAAGCAAACTTTCTGTGGCTGTGCACATGTCTTATAAATTGATTAGACAGCATATCTTGCCTGCTATAAGAAAGGTTAATTCCATCATAGTGAACCCATCTGTCTTCTTTAATAAACGTGAGGGACCTGGAGATGCACAAAGCTTGTTTTGAATCATCTAAACACTGTGAGCATTACTTCTGTTAGAACCCAGCGTGATGGTTTTAAGTTTGTACATCGTTAAATTCCATTTATAACATGAAGTATTATTGTGTTCTAGGAATAACCCCACCAGACTAATTTTTGAAGCCAAAGGAAGGCTTTATAGAAAGGATTTACCTTAACTCTTTTGTGATATGTTGACTAGAGCAAGACTTTTGATTGCGTAAATCATGAACAACTCTGGGCCATATTCAGAAACATGGGTATACCATAACCCTGATAGCTCTCATGCACAACCTTTACATAGATCAAGAAGCAACAGTTCAAACAGAACAAGGAGAAACAGAATTGTTTAAATTGGCAAAGGTGAAGGACAAGGCTGCATACTTTCCCCATATCTGTTTAATTTACTGTGTAAGCAGCCTTAAAGAGGTGAGTCTTTAGCATGGATTTGAAAAGGGGCAGAGATGAATCCTGACATACAGACTCAGATAGCTTGTTCCTGGCATAAGGAACAACAGGGTGAAAGGATCGGAGAATGGAGTTGGCAGTGGAAGAAAAGGGGACAGAGAGAAGTCATCCACCAGAAGAGCGAAGTTGTTGAGTATAGGGAGTGATGAGAGAGGAAAAGTTGTGAGGAGCAGCAGAATGAATGCATTTATAGGTCAGA
Organism: Ichthyophis bannanicus; assembly: GCA_033557465.1. Lineage (NCBI taxonomy): Eukaryota > Metazoa > Chordata > Amphibia > Gymnophiona > Ichthyophiidae > Ichthyophis > Ichthyophis bannanicus. Next base: position 513,365,060 of record CM066031.1, on the reverse strand, counting down.
AGGAGAAGTTTGAACTGGATACGGAAATGGAAGGGGAGCCAATGAAGTGACTTGAGAAGAGGGGTTATATGAGCATATTGGGGCTGGCAGAACATTAGCTGCACAGCTGAGTTTTTAACAGATTGAAGGGGAGAGAGATGATTCAGGGAGAGACCAACAAGGAGGAGGTTTCAATAGTCAAGACCAGAGTTGACTAGAGAGTGGATAAGTGTCTTAGTAGTGCGTTCAGAAAGGAAGGGGCGAATTTTGCTGATGTTGTAGAGAAAGAAACGACAGGTTTTAGCTATCAGTTGGATATGTGTGGAAAAGGAGAAGGAGGAGTCAGACAACCCCAAGGTTGAGTCCTGAGCAAACACTGAATTAGAAGAGTGTTATCCACAGAGATAGAGAAAGGAGGAAGGGAGGAAGTGGGTTTAGGGAGTAAAATAAACTCTGTTTTGGCCATGGTCAATTTCAAACAACAGTGAGACATCCAGGCAGCAATATCAGAAAGGCAGGCAGAAATCTGGGCCTAGATTGCCAGAGAGATCACAGGTGTACAGAAGAGAGATCTAAGAGTCATCAGCGTAAAAGTGATACTAAAAGTCATGGGAGGAGATGAGTGCACCAAGGGATTGGGTACAGAGAGAGAAAAAGAGTGACCCAAGACAGACCCTTGGGGTACACTAACTGAGAGTGAGATAGCAGTAGAGGAGGATCCACCAGACCAAACACTGAAAGAGCGGTGGGAGAGATAAGAAGAGAATTAGGATAGCACAGGGCACTTAAAACCAAGTGAGGATAAGGTGTTAAGGAGAAGGTGGTGGTCGACAGTATCAAAAGCAGCAGAAAACTCAAGAAGGACGAGGACTGAGTAAAGGCCTTTGGATTTTGCCATGAACAGGTCACTGGAGACTTTGGCAAGAGCCGTTTCAGTAGAATGTAAAGGACAAAAGCCAGATTGCAGTGGATCCGGAAGGGCTTGAGAGGAGAGAAAGTTAAGGCAGTGGCGGTGAACTGCATATTCAAGAAGTTTAGAAATGAAGGAGAGGAAGAAGATGGGTTGATAATTAAAAGACAGGTAGGGTCTAGTGAAGGTTTCTTGAGAAGAGGTGTGACAACACAGCATGCTTGAAGACTGGTGGGACGGTTGAGGAGAGTGAAAGGTTAATAATATGAGAGATGGAAGGGATGACAGTGGAGGAGATGGAGTTAAGGAGATGGATGGGGATAGGATCAGAGGAGCAGGTAGTGAGTTGAGAAGAGGAGAGGTTTCCTCATCAGAGATATTAGAGAAGGAAGAGAAGGTAACAAAGGTTGAGGGAAAGAGTTGGAAGTGAAGAGGAGGAAGAGGGGATGGATCAGAATTTGTGGGGAACTGAAGTGTAATTTTGTGGACTTTGTCATGGAAGTAATTGGCCAAGGTTTGGGCAGAAAGAGAAGGGAGGGGTCAGAGGCGGCGGTGCCTTGAAGAGAGAGTTGAGAGTTGAAAAGAGACGGCAAGGGTTAGAGGCAAGAAAGTTAGATGGACATAGTAGTTTTGGTTGGCGAGTGATAATACTGACTGCAAAGAGGCAAGCATGAATTTGAAGTTTAAAAAAATCTGCAAAGGTGCAGAATTTGAACCAAATATATTCAGCTGAGTGGGTACTGGAACGAAGATAATAGGTATTCAAAGATAACCAAGGCTGAGGTATAGTTTGTTTTATAGAATGTGGTATGGGTGAAGCAAGAGCATCTAGAGCAGAGGAGAATGCAGAGTTATAGGAAACTACAGCTTCATCAACAGACTTATAGTAGAAGAAAGATGTGAGACAATGGGTCGATAGTGTAAAGGTTTCTAAAAAGGTTGATGGAATTGTGGCAAGATTGAGGTAGGGAGTAATGAAGAGTGAAGCTGAGCAAATGATTGTCAGATAAAGGAAGAACTAAGGTACAGAAATTAGAAGGTAAACAATTAGAGAAGAAAACAAGATCAAGGCAGTGACCATGCAGGTGAGTGGGTGCAGTAGAGCAAAGTTGGAGGTTGAATGAGGAGGTGAAGGAAAGGAGCTTTAAAGTATAAGGGTCAGAGAGTTGTCAGCATGAATGTTAAAATCACCGAGAGTAAGGGAGGGGGAAGATAAATCAAGAAAGAAAGAAAGAAAGCCACGAGTCAGTCAGTGAGAATGGTAGAGGTATAAATATGCATACATATTTTATAAAGACCACTCATAAATGGTGACTGTCTATTCTCCACCCCAACTCATTCCAGAACACAGCGACAACCAAATCATGTACAAATATGTGCATTCTTGTCACTATTCTTATCTGTATGGAGGGTGGTAATTTTATAAGAGGCATTTTACATAAATATCCTGGCAAGTATGCCTGAAAAAATTACCGACTACATGTATATTTACTTTGGGCTTTTGATTAATTCTCTATGAGGCCAATTTCCATCAGGGCACTTCTGGCCCGTCTGGACATCCAAAATCTGGATGGGCCGGATTTGCACCTGATTCTGATTCCGTGGGGGCTAGATGTCCTCACAGGAGCAGAATCAGGGGCAACCAGCCTGGACAGACAGGACGTGCCCAGATTCTGGGCCTCTGTACGTCCAGGCCACTCCCCGTACAACCTGCCTGGTGCTCCTGCATGGAGCCCAGTGCTGTGGCGTCCCATCGCCGTGGCAGCGGAACTCCATGCAGGAGTCCCAATTGCCAGCAAGCAGCTCCCCTGCTTATTTCCCTGCCGCCCGAATCCCGATCGGGCCTGCCAGAGCCAGGGTTGGGCTGCAGGGAACCTACCACAGCTACACACCTGGGTTGGAGGGGTCCTGGCACACTGCCACCCACTTCGGGAGGACCTATTCAACCTCCAGGGTGGAATAAATCCTCCAGTTAACTCCTTCTGCCTGGACGTACAAGGCCGCAACTGGAATCGGTCCTGTACATCCAGGTCAGGGTCCTGCCTCCGGCTTGTCCACACTCCTCCTCCTACCTGCCTCCATACAGAACTCCCTGCACATCTCCTCTGTACATGCGGAGAGCTATGTGTTCAACATTGGACCCCTGGTGTTTAGCGGGGATGTACATCCAAACTGGATGTACATCCCCACTGAATGCGACACAGAATGACCCCCTATGTGTTTGAGCACTATAGGCAACCTTACATCCCTTACAACTCGCAATGAACAGTGCAGCGCGAATCCTCTTCGGAGCACCAAGGAGAGAGCATATCACACCCCTACTGATTCAACTGCACTGGCTCCCCATCCAAGCCAGGATTAGCTTCAAGACCTTAGTGATGACATTCAAGGCTATCAACGGACTATCCGCCTCCTCAATAAGTGACCTCATACAACCACTCACACCCAACAGGACAAGAAGAACCGCTGCAGCCAACATGCTAGCAATACCAAAGGCTATGACAAGATGCTCCATAACAACTTCAAATAGAGCCTTCAGCTTGAGCGCCCCAAGCCTCTGGAACTCCCTACCACCACACATCAGAGCTATCCCCAACTTGAGCCAGTTCAGGAAGGCCTTAAAACACCTCCTCTTTACTAAGTACCTAATAGACTCCTCCGAACCACAGCCACCATGTATGACTAACACACAATAACTCCATCCCACATGCATACAATTACTTATTTCAATGTTCCACACATGTAGATAGTTTTCCCTGGTTAGCCAAGTTGATGCTCCTGTTCTTTGTAATGACCTGACTCTTGTTTTTTGTCGGAAACTGTTAGTTCTATGTAAACCGCGCTGATCGCAAATAGTGCGGTATAGAAGAAATGTAAATAAATAAATAAATAAATGTAAATAAAATATGGCAATTATCTCCAGATGTTTGTTTTTTTTCCCAATAGCAATTAACAAAACAGGAGATATTCAGGAAGTTGGTAAAATATTAGTAGTTGTTATGTGCTCATGTCCATGTCAGCTTCTGGTGATCCTCTGGATAGTTGTTCATGTGACCATCCCTTGAGATTTTATTTGGCAAGGTGCAGTCAGAAGTAGATTGCTAGACGATTCTTCCATGCAGCAAGCCTATAGCACCTGGTATTCCAAGGAGATCTCCCATCCAAATACTAACCAGGGCTGACCCTGCTTAACTTCCAAGATTAGACAACATGGGCGTAGTAAAGATATTCAGTACAAATGAAAAAAAAATAGTATTATATGTGGAACAGAACAACCATGGCCTCGCTATGGATACCCTCTGCTCTACTGTCAAAATAGTTTATAAAATTGTTGCCCTATTATTCACCTTCTGGCATTCTCAGTTGGGTGTATCTTTACTGCTACCTGGGACTGGAGTATCTCTGGCCTGATGAATTACCACAGTTGCACATCACAATGGGCGTGATCTTGATTTGTTTTTTCTTTTTCATATCAAAAACAGTAATTCCTTTGTTAGTACACTGGAATTTATTGAAAAAAAAAGGTCAACTTCCATGCATATACAGAAATACAAAATTTATCCAAAACAAACTTATTTTACTCTCTCATACAGTATCAGGAGGAAATCGAAAATAAAATTTGTAACTTCACTGAATATAGTTCTGCTTTCCTTGCAGGAGATTGTGGCACCAAGCTTTTTAAAAATGCTTTATCTTGACCTTAATGCTTGCAGTATTTTTCAAATTTATAACATCCTGAGTAGTGGCTAATAGTGATATACAAATTATTATTATTAGTAGTAGTAGAAGTCTATGGTTAACATATTCACAGCCATAGGAACCGCTGCCCAAGGTTACTACATTGCTAGGCTTAAAATAGGTGTGGTGTTGCCGTTAAGTACCTTTGAGTCGGTTTCGAATCATGGCGACCCTCTGAATAGTTGTCCTAAACTGTCTTCAGTCAGACAGCTCATTGTTGATAGAGTGGCACCCATCGCTGCTGTTATTGTGTTGATCCATCTCATTGCTGGCCTTCTTTTTCGTTGACCTTCTACCTTGCCAAGCATGATGTCTTTCTCTAATGATCTCTCTGTTCTCATGATGTGTCCAAAGTATGAAAGTCGGAGTCTTGTCATCTGAGCTTCTAAAGAAAGCTTAGGTTTGATCTCCTCTAGAACTGACTGGTTTGTTTTTCGGGCAGTCCATGGTATACACAGTATTTGTCGCCAGTACCATAATTCAAAGGCATCGATTTTCTTTTTCACTATCCATTTTTCGCATCCATATGACGTTATTGAAAATACCATGGCTTGAACAACTCAAATCTTTGTATGGAGAGAAACATCTCTGTTCTTGAGAATCTTGTCTAGATCCTTCATAGCCATTCTGCTAAGAGAAATGTGTTGTCTCATTTCTTGACTGCTAGTCATTTCTTTATTTCAGTGGTGAAGTTGTTCACTATTTCAATTTCTTCTCCATCAACAATGAACTTATTGATTTTGCTACTTGTCAGGGTCTTTGTCATCTTAACATTAAGGTGCAGGCCCATTTTAAGACTGTTCCTCGATCCTGAGAAGCAAATGTTTCAGATCGTCTTCACTTTCAGCCAGTAGTGTGGTATCATCAGCATAGCGAAGGCTGTTGGTGAGTATTCCACCAATCTTCACACCTCTCTTTTCTTTATACAGTCCTGCTTCTCTGATGATTTATTCTGCATTTAAATGAATCAGGTAGGGGAAAGTATGCAGCCTTGTTGTACACCTTTGCTGATTTTAAGCCATTCTATTTCTCCTTGTTCCGTTCAAACTATTGCTTCTTGATCAGTGTAAAGGTTGTGCAAGAGAACTATCAGATGTTCTGGTATACCCATGCTTCCTAATGTGGCCCAGAGTTTTTCATGATTTACATAGTCAAAAGCCTTACTGTAGTTGATAAAACGCATATAGATATCCTTTTGGTATTCTTTTGTCTTTTCAAAGATCCATCTTACATCTGCGATGATGTCTCGCATTTCTCGCCCTTTCCTGAACCCTGCTTGCACTTCAGGCAGTTCTCGTTCCAGGTATGGTTGTAGTCTCTGTTGAATAATCTTGGGTAGAATCTTGCTGGCATGTGGGATCAGAGCAATTGTGCAATAATTTCCAAAGTCTGTTGGATTACCTTTCTTTAGTATTGGTGTAAACACAGCTCTTTTCCAATCAGTTGGCCTTGATGATGTCGTCCAAATTTCCTGGCAGATTCTTGTAAGTATGGTAACAGCTGCATCCGATTGCTGTAATACTTCAGTGGGAATGCCATCAGTGTTCAGTGCTTTGTTCTTTGATAAGGCTTTCAATGCTGCTTCAACTTCTTCTTTCATCACCAGTGGTTCCTGATCATAAGGTACAGGTTGAAACAGCTGTTAGTCCAGTTGATCTTTATGGTATAATGACTCTGTATATTCTTTCCATCTTTCCTTGATCTTCTCATCATTCAACATAGATCCTTGAGCATCTTGTAACCTTCCCATTCGAGGCTGGATTTCTTTCTTTAACTCTCGTAGCTTTATAAAAGCTGATTTTGTTCTATTAGTTTTGGATTCTGTCATCCCATGACTCTTCTGGAGCTCTGTCATTTGTATCTAAAGCAACAAATTGATTTTGCAGGCAGTCTTTAAATTTCGGTGATGTATTCTCAAGGTCATATTTTGTTACATTCATGAGTGGCTTGCTCTTTTACAACTTTAGCTTGAGTTTGCATACTAGTAATTGGTGATATGTACCATAGTCAGCTCCAGGTTTTATCTTTGTTGATGTTATAGAGCTTTTCCTTCATTGATTTCCACAGATGTAGTCAATTTTATTTTTGTATAGTCCATTGGGTGAAGTCCATGTGTACAGTCGGCGCTTGTGTTGCTGGAAGAAGGTGTTTGAGATGAATAGATTGTTGGTCTTGCAGAATTCCATCAGTCTTTCTCCAGCTTCATTTCTGTTGCACAGTCCATATTTTCCAACCATTTTGCCTTCTTCTTTGTTGCCAACTTTTGCTTTCCAGTCACCCATGACTATCAGGATATCCTATCTGCATGTTTTGTCAATTCCAGCTTGTACTTATTTATAGAACTCATCAACTTCATCCTCTTCTGCAGCTCTTGTTGGGGCATATTTCTGAATTATAGTTGATGGGCATTCCTCATTGCTGAATAAAAACTAAGCGTTCACTGATTGCATTGTATTTCATTACAGTTCTTACAAATTTGTTCTTGATTGTAAATGCAACACCTTTTTTTTTTTGGCTTTCATTTCCAGCATAGTAGACTCTGATTATCAGATGCAAAGTGCCCAATTCCAGTCCATTTCAGTTCGCTAACACCCAACAGATCGAGTTGTACACATTCCATTTCATTCTTGACCACCTCCAGGTTCTCTTGATTTATCCTTTTTACATTCCATGCCCCAATATGTAAGACATCTTTGCAGCTTCTGACTCTCATTTCATGTGCAGCTACATCAGCAGTCAGATTCCCGAGGGCTTTGATCCAACCACACCATAAATGCTGGCTTTACTCTGAAAAGTCTTCAGCTTCTCCTCAGTAGCCAGTTGAGTGCTTTCTGACCTGGGGGTCTCCCAGCATTATAGTGCAATTTGCTTTATTGTGACTATCCATTGGGTTTTCGTTGTAAGATACGGAAGTAGATTGCCAGGCTTTTCTTCCGCGCAGGTAATTCTAGTGTTGGTGCAATTGTCAAAGAAATGTGATCCTCCGCTGCGAACACCGTCCCATTCTTCTGCTGCCCAGATTGGTGGTTTGTCTTGGTCTGGCACCTCAGCTGAGACCTGTCTATCTTGGTATACTCTGCCAGTAATTAAGCTACCGATAGCTTAACTCTCAGCATCACTGATGAACACAAGTCCTCACAGCATGACAAGACTCAGCCGCGAATTACCGCGGCGGCGCGCAGACGCGCACGAGCCAGCCGAGGGCTCGGCGAGGAGGGGGAGGGGCGGGGGGACGGCGAAATGGGGGCGGGCAGCGAGCCGCGAATAAAGAAGCGTGCTCGGGCCTGCTCGGCCTCTTGCGAGGATTCGCAGTTGGCGGGGTTGGCAGGAGAAACGCACCCGGTGAGAGAGAACACAGCCTAGGCTTTAAGTAAAGGGGGAGAGTTGCAGGAGAGAAACCTGGACCTGCCCCCGGAGAGATAGATCAGGTCACCAGAACACGGCGCAGAGGGCCCCCAGGCCTCGCTTTGACGGCGGGCAAATGGGGTGAGCCAAGAAAGTTAAACCTGCTTGGAACGGCAGGCGTAACAGCTTTGAGACTAAAAGAGATGAAGAAGAATAAAGACGGGGGAAAGCTTGAACGGCTACCTCATAAGGACAGTAAAAAAGGACTGTGGGATACTGGCTGTGTTTTCTCGAGGGGCGGAAAGAAAACAAATGTTACAGTGTTTTGTTGAATGTATTGTGCATGCTGTGGCCAACAGTGTTGGGCTGTTAATACCATTGTAAACAAAGCAATAAATGTATATAGTTTTGTTGAAAGAAAACCGGCAAAGCGTGTGGACTTATTGGAGGGAGAGAGGGAGGGGGAGGGAACAAGGGGGGAAGGGGGGGCAAAGCACGAGGCGACAATGCTCGTTGCACGGCTGAGACTCAGCCGCGAATTACCACGGCGGCGCGCAGACGCGCACGAGCCAGCCGAGGGCTCGGCGAGGAGGGGGAGGGGGCGGGGGGACGGCGAAATGGGGGCGGGCAGCGAGCCGCGAATAAAGAAGCGTGCTCGGGCCTGCTCGGCCTCTTTCGCCGTTCACCCCCCCCCCCCCGCTTCGCTAGCACGAGGAGCAGCGGACACCCTCCCGACCCGCCCTATTGCCAAACGGGGGGAATAGTCGCAGCATGCGAGGGAAGGCAGGAGAAACGCACCCGGTGAGAGAGAACACAGCCTAGGCTTTAAGTAAAGGGGAGAGTTGCAGGAGAGAAACCTGGACCTGCCCCCGGAGAGATAGATCAGGTCACCAGAACACGGCGCAGAGGGCCCCCAGGCCTCGCTTTGACGGCGGGCAAATGGGGTGAGCCAAGAAAGTTAAACCTGCTTGGAACGGCAGGCGTAACAGCTTTGAGACTAAAAGAGATGAAGAAGAATAAAGACGGGGGAAAGCTTGAACAGCTACCTCATAAGGACAGTAAAAAAGGACTGTGGGATACTGGCTGTGTTTTCTCGAGGGGCGGAAAGAAAACAAATGTTACAGTGTTTTGTTGAATGTATTGTGCATGCTGTGGCCAACAGTGTTGGGCTGTTAATACCATTGTAAACGAAGCAATAAATGTATATAGTTTTGTTGAAAGAAAACCGGCAAAGCGTGTGGACTTATTGGAGGGAGAGAGGGAGGGGGAGGGAACAAGGGGGGAAGGGGGGGCAAAGCACGAGGCGACAATGCTCGTTGCACGGCTGAGCTGCAAACCAAGTGAAAGGCAATCTTGTTACTTTTTGGAATTCTGCCAGCTATTTCTGAGATACATTGGCCACTGTTGAAAACAGGATACTAAGCTTGATGGACCTTTGGTGTGACCCAGTATGGCAATTCTTATGCTCTTACCTAATAGAGTACAGATGTGCCTACTTAGTGGTCCTATTAGGCACGTATATGCATATTTTATAAGCATTGTCAAACGCCCTCACCACTCGCCTCTAGTTTTAGAGGGGCATGGTGATTGGAGGAACTTTCCCCTATCAGCCTTAGCATCCTATTTCCTTGTGGTGTCTTCTGGGAAATGTAGTACTGCTAAGATGTGTTTGTGCTTCAGGTAGAAAGTTGTAGTTAAGGCCACCGAGGTAAGGCATGTAACAGAAAATTTATTTCGCACAAAAAGATTCAAAGTATCAGATACAGGATTATTTCTGTAGGATTTGCTCAAGGTACAACAGATGGTTGGCAAAGTAAACAAAAGAACCCAAAAATTGGCTGTTTAAAGTCTTCTTACTTCAGAAGCACAGCCTTTGATAGCAAGGCTGCCACCTTCCTTTTTAGTCCTTGCTAATTACAGCATAAAGTCCAAAAAAGCTTAATCTTCTGTGGCATTTTGGCTTCTATCAGCCTCAATTCCTTCTAGGCTGCATTTCAGGTACAACAGAACTCAAAACAAGAAGCAAACATTCAGACTGCCATCAAAAACTCTCAACAGGCTTGTCACATAACAGAGGAGCAAAGAAAACCTCTTCTAGCAGGTAAATTGGCTTCTTGCCGTTTCACAGTTCAAACCACAGGTGGATAACAAGCATGAATCACAGCTTCCTGCTTTTCCTTAAATTTCAGTAAACTTCCCTTTTAAAAACATATGGGAATTTACCACCACACTGCTTGTTTCTTATGGTTACCTTTTCAAGGAGGATAATTCTTTCAGGGCTTGGCTCTTCCTCAAGACTCAATGTCTAAAACTTGGCACAGAGAGCAATCCATAAGGATGTCTTCTTCCCCCAACTCTGCCACTGGCTCTCCCAGCTGCATGGGTTCTGACTCACTCACCCGGTCAGACTGCTCAGCTGACAACCTCTCCAGTGCTCTGAGAGCTTCTCCACTTCCTGGCTCCAACCTCTGCTGCCAACCTTTTACAGGGAATTCAGCCCTCTCAGCTCCTGGTAGCTTGGCTCTTCTGCATGAGTCAGCACCTTCTCTACCTCCTTCTCTTCTCCAGTCTCTGACTTCTCCTCCCTCTCCTCCTCTCTTCCTGTCTGTATACTCTAGCATATGCTTATACCTCCAGGGTTCTAGCCCTACGTCCTTCCTTCCCAGGTTTTGGCAATCCCCCTGCCTTCTGGTATTTGAGAAATCATGGAACTTGTTGAAGTAAGGGTTTTGGACCTCGTTCCGGTAATCTCTCTCTCTTACTCTATTAGACACTGCATGAAACCTGTTCCAGCTGGGGGTTTTCTGGTTCTTAGGTGTGGCTGTGGCTTTCTCACCCTGCACTCCTAAAAGGGGACCCTTTACTAGGGTGAATTCTTAGATGACCTTGCCACAGCATGCACTTACTCACTACTGAATAAGAACATAAGAACATATCATAAGATATGCCATACTGGGTCAGACCAAGGTCCATCAAGCCCAGTATCCTGTTTCCAACAGTGGCCAATCTAGGTCATATGTACCTAGCAGTTTCCCCAAGAGACACAAGTTCCACAATGCTTGTACTGGGTCAAGCATTGATATCTTCGGTCACTTCTTAATAATGGTTTATGGACCTTTCCTCCAGGAACTTGTCCAAACCTTTTTTAAACCCAGCTACACTAACAGCCCTTACTACATCCTCCGGTAACAAATTCCAGAGTTTGATTACACGTTGAGTGAAAAAATATTTTCTTTTATTAGTCTTAAATAGTTTACCCTGTAGCTTCATTGCATGTCCCCTAGTCTTTCTATATTCTGATAAGGTAAACAATCGATCTACGTTTACCCGTTCCACTCCGTTCATTAATTTATAGACTTCTATCATATCTCCCCTCAGCCGTCTCTTTTCCAGGTTAAAGAGCCCTAACCTTTTTAGCCTTTCTTCATAGGAGTATCCTTCCATCCCCTTTACCATTTTGGTGGCTCTTCTCTGAACCTTTTCACATAACTGCAGCAAACAGGGAAGCACTTCTCAAAAAGACATATACTTTTGATGCTTTTAAAACTATTTTTTATGTATTTGCATTCAAAAATTCACGAATGAGTCCAAATATCTATGACACTTATTTCAGTGCATGTCCAGCTGAGCTGTCTTTCCAGCCAATATAAACAAAAGCAGATGCCACTCTGTTGTAGCCAAACGTTACTGTCCACAACTTGCCGAAGACTCTCCTGCCTTGAGTTTCAACAGTAAATACTGACTGCCTCAGGGAATGTTCGTTTTTTTGTTGTTGTTTTTTTAATTGAATTTTCAATTTATTACATCCAATGAATATACATAAAAAGAACAAGCGATATGAGCCTAAATTTACACACAATCAAGAAAAAGAATTTTTACAAAAACATACCACTTCTCCACCCACATCAAGGAGAGAACACTTAGAGAGAAAAACTGGGGCATAAATTATAAGGCTACAACACCCAACCAACCACATTCCATAATCCAATCAGTGCAAATATAATATCACTCAAGCCTGTAAAGAAACCAGAAGAGATTCCAACAAGGAAGGATCAAAGTATACATAACTAATCCCTTGAATAGTCACCAAACACTTACATGGAAAACGCAAAAGAAAGGTACCCCCTCCAGCCAAAACCCTAGATTTCAGCTGCAGGAAGGACCTTCTCCGGGCCTGCGTCTGTCTGGAGATGTCCGGGAAAACGGAAATCTTTTGGCCATAAAAAAGAAAATCTTTCTTTGGAAAAAAAAGCCTTCATAATAGAAGACTTATCCGAAAAATTGGCCAGAGTAACCACCAGAGTGGCGCGGGTGGAGATGGGGGTCTGAGAATGTTCCAAAAAATCTGTTAAATCCATAGAAATTCCCTCCTCCTGCCGCGCTCCGCTGGATTCCCCGGAAGTCCCCGGAACAGACAAATAAAAGGTCCTATCTAACACAACAGTGTCGGCATTAGGAAGCAACAGTATTTCTTTACAATATTGTCTAAATAACAAAACAGATGTCAATAAACGGGTTTTGGGGAAATTCAAAATACGCAAATTTTTTGCCCGAGAAGCATTATCCAGGACTTCTAACTGCTGATAAAACAATAAAGTATCCTTGGAAGCTAACATATTTGCAGACTGTAACGAAGCAACCTGCGTGTCCAGCTGATCAGCACGCTGAAACAGCTGATTAACAGAAGCATCAACTTTTTGAAATTTACTTGAAACCTGTTGTGAAAATACAGCCGTTTGATTCATAAATTGAGATAACATTAGATTAGTAGCAGTAACCTGTTTCCAAATGTCCGCAAGAGTAACAGCATCAGGATTTTCAATTTGAGGAATATTAATAACCTCAGAGCCGGCAACCGTGGAGATAGGAACTAATGAAAGTACCTCTTGTGATGAAACAGGAAGGGGAACAGGAATCTCGTCTTCCTCACCCGAGGAGGAAGACACTCCAGTAGAAGACGATGATTCAACAGACGCTTGAGATGATCCTGGGTTGGGTGGAGGAGTCCTGTTGATGGAACTCAGGGTAATGCCGGAACCAGACAACGAGGAGTGCTGAGCCAAGGAAGTAGACTGAGGAAGAATTACTACATGATGATCCATAGGCCCAATAATAGCAGAGGGAGTAGAAGTAACAGTTACAGATTGTGTAACAGATTGACTTCCCTGGGGTTTCTTACTCTTCCTCTTTGCATGGCCTCGCGGCATACCAACGGCAACAAGGGCTCAAGGCCCCGAATTGGCACCGAAGGGGCACCAAAGGGGCGTTCCCCCTTTGGTCACGCCCCCTTCGGGCACGCGGCCGCGAAGGCAGCCGACGCTGAAATATGCTGCCAAGAACAGCCGGGGCAGTCGGGAGGAATCTGCTGCAGCCAATCAGATGGAAAACACTGCCACACAGCACCGGTCTCAAACCCAGCTGGCTCTCAACTCCCAAAGGCAGCCGACGCTGAAATATGCTGCCAAGAACAGCCGGGGCAGTCGGGAGGAATCTGCTGCAGCCAATCAGATGGAAAACACTGCCACACAGCACCGGTCTCAAACCCAGCTGGCTCTCAACTCCCAAAGGCAGCCGACGCTGAAATATGCTGCCAAGAACAGCCGGGGCAGTCGGGAGGAATCTGCTGCAGCCAATCAGATGGAAAACACTGCCACACAGCACCGGTCTCAAACCCAGCTGGCTCTTCCTCAGGGAATGTTCTTAATATGGCACAATAAATCTGCACTTGAAAAGTCTAAGATCTCATGGCATTCAGCATTTATTTCATTAGTGAATACATCACTTCCAGTTTATAAGTGGAACCTGCAAACAAAGTATCAGACAATGCAATGACGTCAGACTTTGTCATTCACAATATAGAGAACTATTCAGCATTCTCATTCAAACCCTTAATCTTTACAATTCAAAAATCCACCACTGTTGCATGCGTGCCAGCATCAGTTCCCTATCACCAGTCCCATCGTGTGGCAAATGATCATTTATAATCCATTGTATGCTGTGGTGGGATCCGAAATGACTAGGAACTGGTTTGGTCACAGCCCTTCCTCGTGCGTGACTGTCAGGTTGCCTCATCTCCCATGGAGGCATCACAGTGGCCGTTTGCTTGGACTACTGCCCTCCACCGAGATGCAGCAACCTGGCCATTGTCCTGCAGCCCGATCACCTACCTGACAATGTTTTGACAGTATCGGGGGCTTCTCCCAATGGCATGAACCCCTGATGCCGTCAAACATTGTCAGTCGGGGGATTCCTGCCACTGCAGTGCCGGCGTTTCAATGCCATGTTCTGCCCAGTTCAGTAAATGCAGGCCGCAGCAGGAACCAGTTCACATGAACCAGGCCAAACCAGCCTAATCCCACCACTGATCATATGTCATCCCAGTTGTGTCACATCAATTGCCAATGATTAACTAGAGGGGCATTAACAATCCATGATTTGTGCTCAGTAAATAGTGTTTTAATTTTACAGATTGTTTTCCCCACAAACAGCTTAGAACATGGACATACAATAATATATAAAACCAATAAAGTTTGGCAATTTGTAACATGTTTCAAATGATATGTTTTTTTCCATTAGGGGATTACCCTCTCGTGCAACAGGTAGAGCACAAAAAGAACATTTCCTGCAGTCTGTGTGATCCCCCCCAATCCTAATATTTACTCCAAATTTTAAAAATGAATTTAGATTAAGGTATTTCTTAATCAACGTGCAAGCTTGTGAGCTCTGCCTTTGCTCTGCCCAGACTGCATCCCATGGCCATGACTACTGGCAAAGTATACATGTTTATACCAATGCACACATTTTTATGCTGGTCAGTATAAGAGGCCATCTAAGCACATTTGTGACTTTATAAAATTACCCTCTCTTGGTGAGGACTGTGGATCAATTAGCTCCAGCAGAATGCTCGCCTCCTCCTTGCCCCTCTGTTGATAGTTCTCATTGTTTCGTTTCGTTTTTCGTTTCTTTAAGATTTGATATACCGCTTAATGTGGGTACAGCTAAGCAGTTTACAATAAAATACAATAAAAGTCAAGCAGGAAAATGAAAAGAACGCCAATACGAATAGGACAGGAGGGAAAACGGGAAAAAACAGGTACACAGAGCAAATACAGAGTAGGTAAGAAGACAGGGAGGGCCTCCAAAAGGGCTGCAGTATGACAAAGAGAAAGTACCCAAAAGGAAGAGGATAAAGAAAGTCATTCTGCAGTATTAAATGAATAAAATGCCATGAGATCCAGTTCCTCTTGATAAAATTAGCTGTCTTCTCTAGGTCTATTAAATTCCTACACAGAAGAGAAGATCCAATTACCCAAGCATTCAAATCCTTCTCCCTCTCTTCCTTCTTACTTGTCATCTCCTTCTTCTCCCCTCCACCTACTCTGGAATCTTATCAATGCAGGGTAAGACCTTTCCCACTAGTCCTTTCTGACTTTGCTGGAGATACAAGGTATGTTTCACAAGGGGCAGAGGTCAGATGGGTCCCTTCAAAGGCCAGTGTGATCTTAGATTTGTCCCACAGTACTTGAGCCAAAAGACCACTGCAGCCATCCCCAGCTGTGTGGGCCTGTGGCCACCATGCAAATATTATTGTCTGTATGTAGCTTTATACCATAAATAGAAGTGCACTTATAAGTTAGAAATGTCTTGAGAACCTGGTTATTCCTTGCTAGCACTGCCTACTCTTATCTTTGAGGATGCTGGGGTTCTACTAGTTGGGCAGCTTCCTCCTCCTTTTCATAGTCTGGGAGCTTTGATACAGGCCACTCAGTAGTAAGGCTGGATGTGGGTCAAAGCCAACATATGGAACTACAGCTGGCTAGGAAAATGCCTTGGACAGCTGGTACAAGAGCTCTTTCTCAGATCTGCTCAGGCAGTCGAATTGTGTCTTTAATAGGTCAAAAAACGTTTCAGTTAGTTTCCTTGTCTGCCTCTGGGCTATGTTGTTGCACTGCTTTGCTGCACTCTGAGAATTGGTGATGAGGGGGTCAAAAGCCATATCTTCTGGGTTTAATCCTTATCACAAGTGGGGAAAGAAAGAAAAAAAAGAATGAGTGGAGCATTGGCGATGAAGAGTAGTGGGCATAGCTGAGGCTTCCTTAGTGCTTCTTCAGATGAATTGACAATGGTCATAAGTGTTCTATGGATACAAAAGTTGAGTGTTAAGATGGAGGGTGTGTTTGAGAAGTGTTGTTTACCTGGAGACCATCTTGCGGTAATGGTGACTTTCAAAGCAGTCATATGTGCTAGACATTAGATATTGTGACAGGAGCCTTGGAATTTGGAACACACATCAGCTATAAGACCTGTGGCATTCTTGGGACCAAGCAGGAAGTCAGTTCTCACATATGGGTGATGTCACGACGGAGCCTGCGTGGGAAGCTCCCCAGCTTCCATAGAAAGCTTTTGGGAGATCAACCACACATGTGTGCTTGTCTTCCCACCTGAGTGAGCCATCTTGCCTTAATCTTCTTTTTTCCGCGGAGCCTCTCAAATGTCCATCTATTCCCAGAAATCAGTTGTATCCTTTGGGTTTGTTTTTTTTCGCATTTCAGTGCATATTTTCTGGTTGCATGCTCGCCACCAACTTCCTGCCTGTTCCTGGGAGCGTCAGTGCCTCAGTGTTGTGTTTTTTTCTTGGGTTCTTTTTTCTTTTTTGGCATGCGGGTTTTCTCTCTTGTGCCTCCCTGGCTGGTTGGGATGTTGGAGTGCTTTGACTTGGCAGAAGCTGTCTTCCTCGACATCTGTACACTCTATTCTCTGTTAGTTGATTTTATACAAATAGTCAATCATTATTGTATTGTAAATAGTTGCCCTTGTTAACCAAGTTTCTTGACCTGTTATCTGTAACTCATACGTGTTTTTAATGTACTGAGATTGTTTTGTTCTATGTAAACCGCGCTGATGATAAATAGCGCGGTATATAAGAAACTTTAAATAAATAAATAAATAAAATTGTCAAAGCCGGCCAGTGGCTTCAATAAGTGTTCCCAGTGTGGCCGGACCATCTCCATGACAGACTGCCATAACTGGTGTCTTCAATGCCTCTGGTCCAACCATGAGCCCTTCACCTGTGCTCTCTGCTTGCAGATGACACACAAGGGGTTCAGGAACCGAGAAAAACAGTAAGAATTGCTGTTCGGGTTCTCTGAGTCTTCAGCATCAGCTCTGTCATTGACGGCGGCGGCGGCGATATCCTTGAAGGTCTCTGCCAAGATTTTGGATTCATGCAGGGGCCGTGCTCACTCGGAGCCAAAGGGTCACAGTGCACTGGATCGGCAGGATCCTTCAACAAGAGTTGGCCCCAGAAGGACCGGACTTCTGCCCTGTCGAAGTCTAGGGGGAATGTCGAGAGCCGAGATAAGTTCCACAGTCACCAGCATGGAAGTTCCCCTCGGCGAGACTGAGGGCGAAAGCTGGGTGACTCTAGATACTGTCATCATCGTGGAGTCCCTAATGAGGGTACCGCCCCATAGACCGTGGTTGCTGCCCTGGTTCCTATACCTTCAGACACCGTTTTCCTAGCTGAGTACATGCAGGGCCTCGAGCATAGCTTGACTGCATTCCTGGTCTTCTTGTCTGCCCAAGACTCAATACCCTCGGGTTCCTCAATGCCGAGGATGGCCGGATATCCTTGGGTTCCTCAGTGCTGAGGGCGGCCCAATCCATGGCTGTGGCTTCCTTGTTGGGGGTGCAACCAATCTTGGAGCTCCATACTCTTCCCGGCTGGGGAGACGGCTTTAATAGGTGGTCGAAATCCCTCTCAGTGCCCTGGAGTCCCCCTCCCCGAGTGCCTCTGGGTCAGATTGTCCAGAACCTATGACTCCATCTGCACCTCACCGACGATGCCATGAGGATTTGCGTTGGTATTTCAATTACCTCATGGACTCTGATTCCAATGGCTGGGAGACTGAGGAGGACTCCCTGGTGCCCAAGTGCCATAGAGACATCCCCTCAGATCCCTCTCCATCTTATGTGTGCAGGAAATCCCCACCAGAGGATTTCTCTTTCCATGAATTTGTGAGGGACATGGCCAAGGCCTTGCCTTTTTCCATTGAGGCTGAGGAGTAGTCCAGGGCGGAGGAGCTGGAGATCCTCCAATACCTTTCCTGCCCCAAAGAGGCTATTACGGCCCCCATTTAGAAGATCTCTGAATGGCTGCTCTTTTGCATGTGGGAGACTCTTCTCACCGTGCCCCTGGTGAATAGGCGGCTGAATTCTATGTATCGGATCCACAAGAGTCCTGGCTTTGAGAAACCACAGCTCCCGCACAATTCTATGGTCATGGAGTCAGCCATGCAGAGAATCAAGAACATTAAAATCCACTCTTCCCCCATGCCTCCAGGCAGGTAGGCCAGGACCTTGGATGGCTTTGGGAGAAAGTTCTACTAGAGTTCCATATTTGTATCCCACATTCAAGCCTATCAGAATTTATTTATTTACATTCTCTTATATACCGTGCTATTCTGCATCAGTGCGGTTTACATTGAACAAACTGAAATTACATTGAACAGGGCATTATAACTTGGAGATAACTATTTTGCAGGGAACATGGGCAATGGAGGGTTAAGTGGCTTGCCCAAGACCACAAGGAACACCTGTGGGACTAGAAACCCCAGTCCTTCCAGCCCAAGGTTGCTGTCCTTTAGTGGGATTTGAACCCCCAACCTTCCGGCCTGAAGTACCTTGCCCCAACCACTAGGCCACTCCTCCACTCCATTGAGGCTGAGGCTCTACATGGGTATGTACCTAGGGGATCTAGCAGGCTCATCTCGACTGTCTTTTTGTAGGAACAAGTTGAGCCCTATCATGGGCTTGATTCCAAGGTAAAAGAGTGCTCCAAATATATGATCAGGGCGGCTTATGATGGCTTTGAGTCAGTGGCCTGGGTGGCCACGGTGGGTATTGGAACTCATCTAGCTTGACTGCAGTTTTCTTACTTAGAACAGTGGATGCAGGACAAGCTACTACTACTACTGAGCATTTGTATAGCGCTACAAGACGTACACAGTGCTGCACAGATAGATACGAGACAGTCCCTGCTCATCAGAGCTTGCAATCTAGTCAAGACAGATAACAGAAGGGAAACACAAGGAGATCAGGTAAGTCAAGAAACAAAAGCAGTAGTGAAGAGGTGAGTTTTCAGCCTGAATTTGAAAAGAGTCAGAGAAGGTGCCAGACATACAGACTCAGGTAGTTTGTTCCAGGCGGAAGGTGCAGCATGGTGAAAGGAGCAAAGTCTGGAGTTAGCAATAGAAGAGAAGGGCACAGATAGAAACAATTTTCCAGAAGAGCAGAGGTGGATTTTGTTGATGTTGCAAAGAAAGAAACGGCAGGTCTTAGCTAACAGATGGATGTGTATGGAGAAGGAGAGAGAGGAGTCAAGGATGACCCCAAGGTTGCGAGCCGAGTAAACAGGGAGGAGTAGAGAGTTATCCATAGAGACTGAGAAAGGAGCAAGAGGAGAGGAGATTTTAGGGGGAAAAATAAGAAGCTCAGTTTTGGCCATGTTCAATTTCAAGCGGCGGTGAGACATCTTTTTTTATTTTATTTTATTTATTTATCATTTCTTATATATATCTAAGCAGCAATGTCAGAATGGCAGGCATAGATCCGGGTATGGATTGCTGGAGAGATTTCAGGTGTAGAGAGGTACTAAAAGTTTTCCCTTCTGGGGCGAGAACCTCTTCGGCAGTACCATGGAGGACAAGGCTGGAGTGCTTGAGTGTGAGCAATTAATGATGAATAGATTCTCGTAAGATGGATGATCACTCTAAGAAGAAATCCTTGGGAACAAAGTCTTTCTATCCCAAGAAGAAGAAGTACTATGTAGGCTACCCGCCATATCGGCTCTATTATGGTCCTCAGTACGGGTAGCAACAGAAGGGTCATGGCCAGCGTCAGCACCGCCACCCCAAGCCCCAGAAGTCACAGCCTGTGCTGCAACCGCAGTCTGGAGGAGGATTTTGACACCTTCCTAAGAAGCATGGCATTCCTTCCTGTTCCAACCACAGCTGCACCTCAGGTGGGAGGCAGATTGATCCATTTTGCCCACAGGTGGCCAATGATAACATCAGACTCCTGGACCCTCAAAATAGTTTGGGAGAGGCACCTGTTGCACCTCGATTAACTTCTTCCCCCTTTTTTCCCAGGGGAGAACCTCCTCGATCAATCCCACCGATAACGTCTCCAGAAGGACGTCCAGGTTTTCTTGGCCGACTTGGCCGTTGGTCCCTCCTCCTCAGGTTAGGAAGGGGTTCTACTCCCATTACTTTCTGGTTCCCAAAAAGACAGGAGGCTTCTGGCCCATATTGGATCTTCAGAACCTCAACCGATTCCTCTTGCAAGAAAAGTTCAAGATGATCTCCCTGGAAACGTTTTTGCCTTACCAGCAATGGGAAGACTGGCTGTTCTCCTTGGATCTCAAGGATTCTTATACTCACATCCCCATTCACTCTCTCCACCAGCAGTATCTCTGCTTCATGCTCAGTGGAAACCACTATCAGCACCGGGTGCTACCCTTCGGCCTCACTTCCACCCTGAGGGTCTTTATAAAGTGTCTGGTGGTGATTTTTTCATTCCTCTGGACACTGGGAATTTTTGTCTTCCCCTATATGGATGACTGGGTGATCAGATGTTTAACGCTAGATGAGGTCCGGTGCTCCGCAAAGATCAACATTCAGCTGCTCAAGCATCTGGGCTTCGTCATCAGCTACTCGAAATCTCACCTGCAGCTCATTCAGTGGACTAGAGTTCATTGGGGCCCTCCTAGATACTACCATGGCCTGGGCATACCTACCCGAAGATCTAGCCCTATGGCTCATCGACCTAGCCAGGGAATTGTGGACCTATCTGTTCACCACAGCCAGGGGGATGCTGTGCATTCTCAGCCACATGGCCTCCACGGTTCATGTCATTCCCCTTGCCCATCTACAGATGAGGCAAGCACAATGGACTCTATGTATGCAGTGGCGCCAACTTATGGGTCACCTGCGGGTCAAGGTGGTCGTTACTCAGCCACTCAACAGTCCCTCTCTTGGTGATTAAAACCACAAAATCTGCGCCAGGGACTTCCCTTCCAAACACTTCCAAATCAATGGATTCTGACTACAATGCTTTCAAAATGGGCTGTGGAGCCCATCTCGATGGTCTCCGAACACAGCGCCTCTGGACTGCTGGGGAAAGTATCCATCAGATCAACTTCCTGGAGCTCTGTGCCATCTCCAGTGCGCTCAGACCTTTTCGAGAGCAGCTCACTAACCAGCTTGTCCTCATCCAGAGCAACAACCAAGTAGTGATGTTCTACATTTATTTATGTATGTATTTATTTATTTATTTTATTGAATGGTTTTATTTTACCACCTTTCAGGAAAATCAAAGCGGTTTGCAGATAACAGGTAATGAACAATTACATCGTAACAGGCTTAACATTTAACATCGGAAAACGTTAAGTGCGAACTAGGGAGTATGCAACATGTTGGTGAAATAAAACTCTGTAACAGGTAGAAACATAAGTACAAAAAAAAATTGTAAATAAGCCTACTTCAACAAGCAGGAGGGGCACGGGCTCATACCTTCTCTGCCGGGAGACAGTGTCTCTCTGAAAGTTCTCCATTTCGCACGGCATGCTTCTCCAAGCGGTGTATCTGCCCTGGGAGCTCAGTATCTTGGTGGATCAACTGATCCAAATCCTTCAGCCGCACAAGTGGACCCTCTACAGTCGAGTTGTCAGCCACATTTTCCAGATGCAGGGCACCCCGACCATAGACCTTTTTGCATCACTGGACAACGCCCAGGTGCTGCAGTTCTGCTCCAGGTTCCATGCAGCAGTCAGATGACTCCCGATGCTTTTCTGCTGGATTGGGGTGCCTATCCACCAATTCCTCTGGTGGCCAGAACCCTTTTCAAGTTCCAGGAAGACAAGTCTGCCATGATCCTCATTGCACCATACTTGCCAAAACAGCCCTGGTTCTCTCTTCTCCTTCACCTGTCTCGGAGGCCACCAGTCCAGCTCTGTTTTGATCCAGATTTGATATCCCAGGACAAGGGATCCTTCTTCATCCCAGAGTCCACTCCATAGTTCTCACAGTGTGGCTGCTGAGTGCATAATTCTCATAGAGCTCCACCTACCAGCCAATGTGGAGAATGTCCTGGCTTCTCACAAGGACCCCACACGGAGTTCCTACGCTTTTAAATGCAACAGATTCTCTCTGTGGTGCACAGATAAGGCGTTGAACCCCATTTTTTGTTTGATTAAGTCTTTGCTCAGTTACCTGCTCCACTTGTCCAAACTGGGCCTCAAATCAAACTCTGTGAGAGTGCATCTCAGCGCAGTGGCGGCTTACCATTATGGGGTGGATAGTAAGCCCATATCTACACATCCCCTTGTAGCTCGCTTTATGAGAGGCCTCTAGCTTTCTCGGCCTCCAATTAAGCCCCCACCTGTGGCGTGGAACCTTAACGTAGTGCTCGGGCAACTAATTTCTGCTCTTTTTGAGCCACTCAGCTCTTGTCTGCTCAGATATCTCACATGGAAGGTCATTTTCTTAGTAGCAGTTATTGCTGCACACAGTCAGTGAACTCCAGGCGCTAGTGGTGCATCCTTCTTGGCTTCATTGAAATAGAGTGGTCCTCCGGACTCACCCTAAGTTTCTTCCTAAGGTGGTTTCTGCCTTTCACGTTAATCAGTCGGTGGTACTACCCACCTTTTTTTCTGGACCTCACGCTAACAGTACTGAGGCTGCTGTACGTACCCTGGATTGTAAGAGAGTGCTGGCATTCTACCTCGAATGTACAAAAGCTCATCACTGTTCCTCCCAGCTTTTTGTCTCTTTTGACCCCAATAGGCTGGGTGTGGCAGCCTCAAAGCGTACCCTTTCGCTTTGGGTTGCGCACTCCATCTCCTTCGCTTATGCTCAAGCTGGTCTGAGTTTGGAATGCCGTGTCATGGCTCACAACATCCGAGCTATGGCTGCTTCAGTAGCCAACTTGCATTTCGTCTCCACAGTAGAGATCTGTAGGACTGCTAAGTGGTCTTCGTTCCATTACTGTCTGGATGGAGATTCCTGGTGTGACAGCAACTTTGGCCAATCTGTACTCGGGTACCTGTTTGGAAATTAAGATAACTCCTTCCCACCAGTCCTTTTGTATGTCAGGCTACATTAGATTTGACCTGCTGTTGATGTCCATGCTGATCGCTGACTCTCGAAACCTTTCAGTGATTTCTCATGCTGCTGTTCTCAGTTCTTTTTTCTGGTTGCCCTGTTGGACTGTTGGTTGCCCTGTTGGACAGGGCAACCAACAGTAGACTGTAACTGGGGAGTCCCATATGTGAAGACTGACTTCCTGCTTGGTCCCAGAGAAAGTGTACCCTCCCTCCTCCCCATGGAGTTGTTTTCTTTTTCGGCTTGATTAAGCTATGTCATCATACTGAGGTAAGATGGCTTTTTTGGGCAGGAAGATGAGCACGCATGCGTGGTTGACCTCCCAAAGGCTTCCTATGGAAGCTGGGGAGCATTCCTGCACAGGCTCTATCAGTGACATCACCCACATGTGAGGACTGATTCCTGCTGTTCCCGGTGAACACCAACAACAGGTGAGTAACTACACTTTGCAGACCTCTTGCATGTTGCGATAGATGTCCACGCTCTCTGCAGGTGGCCTGATCGCCCTCAAAACTGATGGAAACTGAACTAGATGAAAAAGGTATGTTAACTAAACAACTCATCACTACAAAGATGCAGACAGCAGTCCAGCAGAAAGATGAAGGCTATCCAGTCTTTTGCACTGAGGCCACATATGTAATTTTCTCCTAGTTGGTGAGGGGTAATGTGTGCATTGAGTACAAAGAGTTCCTGGCTCTCAGAGAATGAATCCAATCTCTGGAATCTAGAGTAGTAGACTTGGAGGAGTTGTGCAGACAGAAGGGTACATAGAGGAAACCTAGAGGGAAATAGTAAAGAAGTCCTACCTCCAGCCTCTATGCTGCCTTGAAGGAAAGAGGTCACCTGGAAGGAATGCATAACTTTGGTGTGGGAGGAAGTGATCCTGTAGCCAGGACCCTGCCTTCCTGGAAATCAATATCCTTTCACACTGAGGATGTGTCTCCAGTGGCTTCTGCCCAGGAGGGAAGGGTTACGACAGCCATCCTAGTTGGTGATTTGATCATTAGGCATGTAGATAGCTGGGTGGCTCCTGGGAGCTCTATATCATGGATTATAAATCCGACCACTAGAATCATGCAATGTGGTGAGCGCGAGGTGCTCCAGTATTTGTTCACAGAATTAGTGGTACCAACTGTTAATATTGAAGGTGTTGCATCTGATTATAATACTGACTAATACATTTGTTGACCCCTGACACAGGTATGATTACTGAAACTTGGTTAAGTCAGGTTTCCAATAAAGCTCATTGAGAGAAGATTCTTTTGGTGCAGCTGTGGTCCGTCTCTGCTTTTCTTTTGTGCTGAACCTCTATACGTGGTCTAATGTATGATAAACAATTTTCCATATGGCAAACTCCAGTTACTATTCAGCCTGACTCTCAAAATTTGAATTTAAAATATAAACAGCAACCAACTTTCTCATACTAATGTGGTAGATGAGTCAGCAATTCCCAAAGTAAGTGAAGAAATGCAGAGAATTTTCTAATGCTCTTCTGGAAAGGATCCCAGGTCGTTAGACCATTTGGGAAAGAAAGTGTTCCAGGCAACCATATTATATGCAAGAATTGCAGTTCCTCAGTTGTGCATGGTACAGTATGTGTATACCATTTCACCAGGTCTCTGAAATACCAATCATATTTACCTATTCATTCAGTGCTGTATAATCTTAACTCTCCTATCTTATTTTTTTTTAGACTCCTAACGTTTATGTACAGGCTTTTCAAAGTGTGTTTTTGTTCATATTGACAACCTGCTTATTAGTTGACAGGTGTAATTTGGAATCTTTCAGCTCTGCTTGCTGTTTACTTTAGGGTACTTGGACTACATTTGCCTTTATTGCAACCTATCTTTCGGGATGCCCTAACTT
Organism: Ichthyophis bannanicus; assembly: GCA_033557465.1. Classification (NCBI taxonomy): domain Eukaryota; kingdom Metazoa; phylum Chordata; class Amphibia; order Gymnophiona; family Ichthyophiidae; genus Ichthyophis; species Ichthyophis bannanicus. The sequence goes on along the minus strand of CM066031.1, from coordinate 513,340,061 downwards.
CCCTGTTTTGATGGTAACCTAAAAATATACATTATTCTGAACCATGCTCTCCTGGATGACTGTTGGCTTTTCCCTAGTATCTAGTTTAAAATCTGCTCTACCGCCTTTTAAAGGTTAGTGCCAGCAGCCTGGTTCCACCAGTTCCTCATAGATCTAAATCCCTCGTCTGCACCATTGTCTTAACCATACACTTAGACTCTAGAGCACTGCCTGTCTCTTGGGTCCTGCACCTCAAACAGGGAACATTTCTGAGAATGCTTTCCTGGAAAGACATCCTCAGTGTGCGAGGATATTGTATCCCCTGGAGGACGGATCCTAGATATTGGATCATTTCCTGCCACCCCATGGTGACCTCTCTGTGCGCTAACTGCTCAGCACACTTAAGTAAACAAGCCCTTATTTTTAATACTACATACAGTACGTAGATATGTGGAGGCTGATATACAGTGTTTGTTCTGCTAATCTTTGTAGCTAACTGGGCATATCCTCATGATTTAAATTCTTCTTATCCCCTTCCCCCTTCTCCTCCCCCCACTCACTTCCTAAGTTAAGCCCTGGTAAATTGTCATCTGGACAGAAAAAGTGATGCTGAAGTATTCTGGGGGCATGGTTAAACTTTAGTTGAATCAGTGATGGCCAACTCAATCTATTTTGATATCTCAGCTTACACAAATAGCTGTCTTAAAATTAACTATATCACCTTACCCAGTTAATTTTATTAGCACATACTGTATTTGGTAGTATTCTTAGCACTTGCATTGCACTGAATATTCTGATAAAGATACTTGGAAACAAAGACCTTTTAGCCAGAATGCTATCTCAACAATTTACTCATGACACTTAGGCTTTACTTCTGCGATCCATTCTGGGTCTCTTGCATTCTCTGCTGATGATAATATTTATTACTGTATAATTATACTTTTTTGTACACATCGTAGATTTTCTAAAGAGAAATAAAGAATGCAGTTTTTTCTGTGGACTATTACAAATCTATAAGTTCATAGAAAAATGAATCCATTATATCATTCTTTCTCTTCAATTTACATATATAAGGTAATTTCTCATAGATACAGTATCATGCAATGCACTTTTTATAAATGCAAATGGGTTGTATGGATTAAAGGAGGTTGCAAAGCTTTAAACTCAGAAAAGCTGTATGGTGGATTTATTGCAAACTGTATAAAATATATAACTCTTAAAGTAAATGTGCGTATCTGATGAAATGCGCAAAGTATGTGATGAATGGCATGTTGGAGATATTTATATTGCCTGTGCTGGCATGGAGAAATTACCTGCTGGGAAAAGTTGTTATACACTACAGTATAATCTGTTGAGTCAGGCTGCACTACCCTTTTAAACTGTACAGTATATCAAGGCCTGAATTCAAGAGCAATATTTCAGCCATTCAGCTAAACCTGTCACCTTGTAAAACAGTAACCGAGGTAGCCCATACACCAGGGCCCCAAGCCCCACCATGCTCAGCCCCCATTCAGCACCCCCCCCCCCCCGACCTCCACCAGCCCTTTTCCTTGCACACATACAAAATTGAATGCCAAAACTAATCATGGGAAAAACTCTGGTCATAGCTTTATTACATAAAAAGATGTCAAACCGTAAACAGCAGCCACAGCCAGAGCCAACTGTCATTGCTACAAAATCCACTTGTCCACCCCCATTTTTGCTCTTACTGGACAATGTTACCATCTGCCATATTACTAGCAAGGTGGACCCCTCCCCCCCCCCCCCCCCCCACACACACACAGCTGAGAGAGGCACTCCTCCGCCGGCCTCACCATTTACCAGCAAAAGCTAGCACCCCTAGGTGAGGACTCCAGAACTGGAGTTTCACCTTCACCTTCCCCTTTTTCTTCCGAGCTGAGGTCACTTGATCCTGCCCACCAGCATAAAGGCTTCTTCCTAACCAAGTAGCTTGGACAACTGCTCCCACCCCCCTCCACCCCCCCGCCAGCCAGCTGCAACAGATAAAGCCTATTACACACCGCCCTTCTATACCACCTTAGTAAGGGTGGGAAAGGCTCTTGCGCCATCCTGTGCCATGATGGCCACTTAACCCTCCATAGCCCATGTTCCCTGTAAAATAGTTCTCTGTGTGCTGTGCTTTCCTGTCTAATCAATGTGTTTATACCTCAAAAATTTCCTGTCATGATTTGACATTTTCCAATCTGTAATCAAACCGCTGCTGATCGCTGGAAGTAGCGGTATACAAATGTATACTAAATAAATAAATAAATGATGCCAGGCAGAAAGGAAGTGAGGAACTGGCCCCGCAGGTAAAATACCCCTGCTCCCCTCAATCCCTCTCCCTCCAGCCCTCACATCACCCATTCAGGCCCAATGAATCATGAAGGGAGTTCAAATCTAAACTCACTCCTCATTGCCCCCCCCCCCACCACCACCACCACCCTAACTTTCCTTGCTTCTCTAGGCCCTCTAACTGTCCCCTGCCCAGTCCGCCAACCTATCTACTCTAGTTAACAGCTCTGCTAACTAGTTCCCAGCAACCAGGGTGGACATGGGGTCCCGGCACCAGGCACCCGGTTACTTTTGGCTGCCGGGACCCCTGCCCAGCAGCCTCTAGCATTAATTAGACTAAAATATTACCTGTGGAAACACATACAGAATAGACTCCTTGCACATGTATACTCATGAGGCATTATAAAAACAAGAAACATAGTAATTATAATTAAGCATTATGGGTCGATAGTGGCTATGTATAGTAGAAACTGCTTATACTTCCCTTATTCCAAGTTGCATTGGCTGAAATTGAGTGACATTGAAGGAAAAGTACAGATGACGTCTTTATTACTGCTTTAATGTGAACTGTCAGAGGGATGAGTGTCTTAGCATCACTGTCATAGAGGATACTAGCCAGAGTAACGGTGGTGACTGGAGTGGTTAGAATGAGCATGGATAAAGCAGAAATTCTGGCACTGATGTGTGTAGTAAATGTTCATTTTTTCCCAGAGAAAAATACTTACATAGTTTCATAGTATAGAACTTCCATGAGAAATGGACACAATGAAAGTTTGAAGATGTGCTGTGGGATGGGGAAAGCATTTTATTGTTTTTTATCTGCAGAATTCCACCATGTCACCTGATGAATATCAAAATGAGATGGAAATAGGAGTCAGTTTATCCCCTTCAAGCAGCACACTTTAAGAACAGTCTCTTCTTAATTTTGAAAATCCTGTTATTTTTTTGGGCTTAAATATTAATTCAGTGACACAATTTCATTTGAAGCTTAAACCTCACTCTGTCTTCCAGCTGTCTGCTAGCTTTAACGTCTTTACATCTGCCTCTTGCTCCCGTCCTTTCCTTCTTCTTCTTTCCTCCCTTTTGCATGACCAACACTCAGACTTCTTCCCGGTATCTCTTTCGTTTTTTACTAACCCCGACCTCCTTTTTCATGCCTCTTATATTTCTCCCTCCCCTCCCCCAACAAGGACATCAGTAGAAGTACGAGGCATGATCAAAAAGTATCTAGACTTGTTGTGTAGCTTTATAACAATATGTCACACCACAATGCTATTAAGCATGCAGTGACCTAGTTATTTACTCTGCATCTGCAGAGCGTAGCATGGCTGCAGCATACATGTACTTTTTTAATCATGTGATGTTTGCTATCGTGTAAAAGCGGTTTGTCAGTTTTACAATGTGTGAAAAAATTGAACAGCAAATTTGCATTAAATTCTGCCAGAAATTTGGAGATTCATGCAAAGAGACTATGACAAATTACAGCAAGTGTATGGCGATGAATGCATGAGTCGTGATCGAGTTTCTGTCTGGTACAAATGTTTCCAAGAGGGCCGCCAAAGTGTTGAGACTGACAAACGTTCTGGAAGGTCATCCTTGAGCAGGAATGATGACAAAGTTGTAGCAGTATGTGCCGCAATACGCTCAAATTGTCGATTGACTACCAGGGAGCTTGCTGAGGACATGGACATCAGTTTCGGGTTGGTACAGTCCATTTTTAATGTCAATTTGGGGATGAGACATGTGTCTGCAAAATTTGTGCTGAAACTGCTGACCTCTGACCAAAAAGAAGAGCGACTGTCTGCAGCCAGGGAGTTATTGGAATGCATTGAAAATGACTCTGATTTCATCAAAAAGATTATTACTGGTGATGAATCATGGTTTATGGTTATGACCCAGAAACTAAGACTCAATCCTCACAATGGAAGACTCCAAACTCTCCCAGACCCAAGAAAGCCCGTCAGGTGAGGAGGAATGTAAAAGTCATGCTCAGTTCTCTTTGATTACCAGGGTATTGTTCATCATGAGTATGCTTCAAAAGGCCAAACCATCAATAAGGAGTACTACGTCCAAGTTCTGACTCGTTTGAGAGATGCAGTTCATCGTAAGAAGCCAGATTTGCACAGGAATAGTGAATGGTGCTTCATCACGCTAACACCCCAGTTCACGCATCACATCCAGCAGTTCTTGGCCAGACACCAAATCGAGCAAGTCAGTCAGCCTCTGTACTCACCTGACCTCGCACCCTGTGACTTTTTCTTGTTTTCAGAATTGAAATTACCACTGAAAGGAAGGAGACTCAACAACTTGGAGACCATTAAGGTTAATTAGACACAGCAGTTTCACAGCATGATGAAAGAGGCATTTCAAAATTGTTTCCAGCAGTGGCAGGATCGCTGGAGGAAGTGTGTTTTATCAGAAGGGGACTACTTTGAAGGAGACTGAGTGCAATATCTGTCAGTGTTATACTTCTTATGTTACTGTACAAGCCTCGATACATTTTGATTGCACATCGTAGTAGTAGTATGATAGCACTGGGATAGAGGGAACATTCACGTACTATTTCTGTGGGCAAATCTCCTTCTCTATTGAGCTAGGTGCTCTCCAGAGTCCGTTTACTAAGCCATTTTAAAATGTGCATGTTAATGTGTCAATGGCAGTGTGAATGTAAGTGCAGAGCAGGCTCTTCCTACTCTGCACAAAACGTTATCTGTAAACCGCACTGATTTTAAAGAGCGCGGTATATAAAAGCATTAAATAAATAAAATAAAATAAATAAATGTGGCATTTACAGACTAATGGCATGCAGAATGCGCCACATTAATGTGCATGTTAATGGAAAAGGTTAAATGCAGCTGTAGAGTTACATTTTTACTTTTGTGTGTCTGCATTAGCATTTGTGCTATTTAACATTTTTAATTTTCCATGGTAATAAATAACACAGGTACACTACCAAAAAACTGCCTCCAGTTTTGCAACTGATTCCTATAGATTTTGGGGTGCTGAATCCAGGAAAAATAGCCAAAATGTTCCATCACGTCACGCTTTCTTGCAAAATTAGATTTCTTACCCATATAAGGAATGTTCACATAATTTCTTTTTAGCCGACTGCAGTTTATTTTCTTGGCCCAAAATAGAGGTTGTAATGGTTAACTAACTAGAAACACTCCCTCATGATATTTTAGAGTGTTTTGTATTCATTTTATACATTAACAGGACAATTGGGAGGCGGGGGGCTAAATCCAGTACTCGCGCTGGCGCATGTTCTTTCCTGTTCGCCTCGCCTCGTTCGCTCGCTCGCTCGCTCAAACACGGTGGTTGCGACATGAACGTTCCTGTCAAATTTCAGTTTCTTGCAAGTTCATTATTACCTTTTGTTTGCTCAGTCGTAATCCAGCTTTATTCCGAAGTGGTTCACTACAGTTGTAGTTTGCAGTGCTGTGTATTTGTGATGGCTCACAGAGCCAGAGGTTGCGTCAACTCTCCGGACAGTTTTTGTTTTATTTGTGGGGAATATACCGTGAAAAAGCGGCAGAGGAACATTTCTGCATTTATTAAAAAAGTATATTTTGCCTATTTCGGTTTGAAGTTAGGCGATCAAGACAAACCGTGGGCTCCTCACAAAGTGTGCAAGACATGTGAGGAAGATCTACGCTTATGGATGAAAGGTAAAAAACAAGCATTTCGTTTCGGAATACCTATGATGTGGCGTGAACAAAGAGACCACAGCAGTGACTGCTATTTTTGCTCTTGCATTGTGAAGGGATACAACTTAAAAAATAAGAATGTAATAAGTTACCCCAACCTTCCCTCAGCAATTAGGCCTATGCCTCATAGCAACGAAGTACCTGTGCCTGAACCACCAAAATCTTTGGATCATCTTTGTGTGGACGGTTCTGATCATGATGAGACTCATCAGATGGCTTTTCCCGATGAGTCCAGTACTTCCGAGTTTGAAACTGAACCAGATCCGAAACCTGAACTTTTCTCTCAAGCTGAATTGAATGATTTAGTCCGGGATTTAGGACTCCCAAAAGATGCTGCCCAACTGCTAGGTTCTCGGCTTAAACAGAAAAATCTATTGTCACCAGGAACAACTTTTTATTGGTACCGCAACCGAGAGACACAATTTTTGAAGTATTTCAGCAAAGAGGAAGATTTGGTATTTTACAACGATATATACGGAGTGATGGAAAAGTTTAAACTCAAGTATGATCCTGCTGAATGGCAGCTGTTCATTGATTTGTCAAAAGACAGCATAAAAGGTGTTCTTCTTCATAATGGCAACACATTCGCTTCAGTTCCTATTGCTCACTCTGTTATTCTCCAAGAAAAATACGAGAATTTGGCCCTGATTCTTCAGAAGATTCGTTATGATGAGCATAAGTGGATGATTTGTGGAGACTTTAAAATTCTATCCATGCTATTAGGGCAGCAATCCGGTTTCACCAAATATCCCTGCTTCCTTTGCTTGTGGGATAGCCGGGCCCGCGACCTACACTGGGGGGAAAAAGGACTGGCCAATTCGGGAGTATTTGAGACCCGGTGAGAAAAATGTTCTTCATGAGAGCTTGGTACCTCGTGATAAAATTCTATTACCACCTCTCCACATTAAGTTGGGTCTCATTAAGCAATTCATCAAGTCCCTTCCAAAAGATGGTGAGTGCTTTTGGTACCTTTGCTCAAAGTTCCCCCGACTTTCTGAAGCAAAGCTAAAGGAAGGAGTGTTTGTTGGCCCTGATATAAGGAAACTCATTTCAGATGGAGCAGTCGCTGAAACGATGTCTGAGAAGGAAAAAGAAGCCTGGGATTCCTTCAAGGATGTTGTTCTCAAATTCTTGGGGAACAGGTGGGATGAGAACTATAAGGATATTGTTGCCAGGATGCTCAATGCCTTCAAAGAACAAGGCTGTAACATGAGCCTGAAAGTCCATTTCTTGCACTCCCATGTGAACTACTTTCCCGAAAACTTGGGGGCGTACAGTGAAGAACAAGGTGAAAGGTTTCACCAGGACATCAAGGACGCAGAGAGAAGGTACCAAGGAAGATGGAACACCACTATGATGGCTGATTTCTGCTGGTTGCTGCTGCGGGAAACCCCAGATGAAAAATACGCCAAGCAGCGCACCAAGAGAAGCATTCGGGGAAGAAGAAACGGGCCCACCAGGAGATTGATTGACCCAAGAATGACTTTAAAATCTAAACTGTGTTGACAAATATCGTGTTTTTACTAAACTTTGAAATAAAAATTTGCTAGTTATTACCACAGTGTCGGATCTCATTTATTAGAATTTTATTTTCACACCATCGGGTGTTTGTCTTCATGTATTGCAATGGTGCGGTTTGCGTTTTCTATTCTTACATACATACCTGTACAACATTTTTTGCACATTTCTTTGCTTTGCTTTGTGTCTAACCTCGCTCTTATATGCTCAATGTTTGTGCACATGTATGTGGCTGTTTTAAGTGCAGACAATTTTGCTACCATCACAGTGTGTTTTGTTGACATTACTCTATTCTTATGTGCTGCCTTGTTACAATTTCTTTATTCTTATTTGAATAACTACTGAACAATTAGTATAAAGAATTCATCCAAGAAACTTTTATCTCGATCGCACTCAATCTGAAACGTTCACCTCAAACTGCTAACCCAATGTAGCAAAAAATCTGTACGTGATGGAGCAAATTGGTTACCAGATTTGGATTCAGCGCACCAAAAAACGTAAAAATCAATCGAAACATTAGAGGCAGTTTAAAAAAAATTTTTTTAGTGTACCTGTGTAATGAGAGAATTTCCACAGTTGTAAATCTCACTATCTCATTATTGTAAGTGGAAATTGGATGATAATGACATATTAATATATTTTAGGAGCCTGCGTTTGATGTCCGGCTCTTAAAACCCATGTACTATATACTTGTGTTAATACCAATGTGACATAGGGAGAGAAACATCATTGGGGAACACTGACTGCGGTTTCTAGCTTTGTACTGTGGTATCACATTATCACGCTTGACTTATAGAAACTGTTCAGGAAGGAGCAACTATTAGCAGGATGCACCCCATGGGTTAAGTGCTGCCATTTTCCCAGATGGTGTCATGGGGGTGGGAGCATCACTTCTGCCCCCCCAAATGTTACGGTATTGGAGTGGAAGTGGCAGGTAGAGGCCGCTGGGCTACCAGGGTACTTTGTCAGGTTCAGGAAGGTGGGGGCTAGGTGCCACTGATGTTTGTCAGGTTCGGGAGAGTGGAGGCTAGGAGCCCTGGGCCATCATGGTAATTTGTTCGATTTGGGGAGGTGGGGATTCAGGGTCACCGGGCCATCATAGTTTTGGGGTTGGGGGGGGGACCACAATGAGTTTTTTAAATTTTTAAACAATCCAGTTAATGCACACAGGTTCCAGACTTAACACAGACCCCTGTGCACATATGTCTAGCTTGTTTCCCTTGTATAACTCTGACGTTTTGCACAAAGCTTATTTGTATGGCTGTTTGCTAACAATATTGCTGAGAAAAAAGTCTGCATTAAACTTATGTTAAGAAACTCTGCGCTAGAATTTTAGCACTGGGCTCTAATACATGGTTTCTGCATTGAGTTGAATATATGATTCTTATCTGTTCCAGAGAACTTGCCTATTGCATCTCATTCAAAAAGAAAAGGAAAAAAAGAGGTTAAAGTATTAGTTAAATCTTCCAGATGCAAATTAAAATCACCCAGGACACCACAGATTGAAATTTCAAGCTGTGATGTGTGATAACAGCTAATAACTTCTTCAAAATCTTATTCTAATCACCTGGAGGTACATACCTTAAAATAATTCCTAACCTTTTCTCAGTTTAAAGGATCCACACTTAAGTTGGTAGTTGCTAAGCTATGGTGAAATATTGCAGGTTAATGATTGTCCTAGTAATTTTTTTAATTTTGCATTGCTGCAGCTAGGAGCATCACATGCTTCTGGTCACAGCAATGCAAAGATTGTGGGCCCTGTCAAGCCTGTTCTCTTTCAAAGGGCCAATGCAGGCACCATCCTACTACTACTACTACTGAACATTTGAGTGGAGGAGTGGCCTAGTGGTTGGGGCAAGGTACTTCAGGCCAGAAGGTCGGGGGTTCAAATCCCATTAGAGGACAGCAACCTTGGGCTGGAAGGACTGGGGTTTCTAGTCCCACAGGTGCTCCTTGTGGTCTTGGGCAAGCCACTTAACCCTCCATAGCCCATGTTCCCTGTAAAATAGTTATCTCCAAGTTATAATGCCCTGTTCGATGTAATTTCAGTTTGTTCAATGTAAACCGCACTGATGCAGAATAGCGTGGTATATAAGAGAATGTAAATAAATAAAAATAAATAAATAAATAAATAGCGCTACAAGATGTATGCAGCGCTGCACAGATACATGTAAAAGGTGGTCCCTGCTCATCAGAGCCTACAATCTAATCAAGACAGACAACACAGTAGCTGTAGACATGAGATACATCTAGGGGGAATGGTAAGGAAACACAAAGAAGATCAGGTGAGTCAAGATCTGAAAGCGACAGTGAAGAGGTATGTTTTCAGCTTGGATTTGAAAAGGGTCAGAGAAGGCGCCTGACATACAGACTCAGGTAATTTGTTCCAGGCATAAGGAGCAGCAAGGCGAAAGGAGCAAAGTCTGGAGTTAGCAATAGAAGAGAAGGACACTGAAAGAAGCGATTTGACAGCAGAGCGGAGTTCCCTAGGAGGGGTGTAGGGAGAGATAATAGAGGAAAGGTAGTGAAGAGATGCAGAGTGAACATACTTATAGGTCAGCAGGAGAAGTTTGAACTGGATGTGGAAATGGATAGGGAGCTAATGAAGTGACTTAAGAAGAGGGGTAATATGAGCATGACGAGGCTGGTGTAAGATTAGCCGCACAGCAGAGTGTTGAACAAATTGAAGGAGAGAGAGATGATTCAGATGGAGACCAGCAAGGAGTAGGTTACAATAGTTTAGATGTGAGGTGACTAAGGAGTGGATAAGTGTCTTAGTAATGTGTTCAGAAAGGAATGGGTGAATTTTATTGATGTTGTAGAGAAAGAAATGGCAGGTTATAGCTATCAGTTGGATGTGTGTGGAGAAGGAGAGAGAGGAGTCAAAGGTGACCCCAAGGTTGCAAGCTGAGGAGACAGGGAGGAGTAGAGAGTTATCCACAGAGACTGAGAAAGGAGGAAGGCAGGAGAGGAAGGTTTAGGGGGAAAGTTAAGAAGCTCAGTTTTGGTCATGTTCAGTTTCAAGTGGCGGTGAGACATCCAAGCAGCAGTGTCAGAAAGGCAGGCAGAGATCCGGGTCTGGATTGCTGGAGAGATTTCATGTGCAGAGAGGTAGATTTGGGAGTCATCAACGTAAAGATGGTATTGAAAGCCATGGGAAGAGATGAGTGTACCAAAGGACTGAATATATAGAGAAAAATGGAGTGGACCCAAGACAGATCCTTGGGGTACACCAACTGAGAGTGGGATAGCAATAGAAGAAGATTCACCAGAACAAACACTTAAGGAGCAATGGGAGGGATAAGAAGAGAACCAGGATAGCATAGATCCCTTAAAACCAAGTAAGGACAAGGTATCAAGGAGAAGGTGGTGGTCAACAGTGCTGAAAGCAGCAGAAAGGTCAAGAAGATGAGGACTGAGTAAAGGCCCTTGGATTTTGCAAGGAACAGGTCACTGGAAACTTTGGCAAGAGCCGTTTCGGTAGAATGTAAAGGATGAAAGCCAGATTGTAGAGGATCCAGAAGGGCTTGAAAGGAGAGAAAGTCGAGGCAACAGTGGTGAACCGCACATTCAGATAGTTTAGAAATGAAGGGGAGGAGGGTAGGTAGATAGGTAGGGTCTAGTGAGGGTTTCTTGAGGAGAGGAGTGACCATAATGTGCTTGAAGGCTGCAGGGAAAGTTGCAGTGGAGAGCGATAGGTTGAGAATATGAGAAATTGAAAGGACTACAGTGGAGGATATGGAGCTAAGGAGACAGGTGGGAATAGGAGGAGCAGGTAGTGAGTTTGGATGAAAAAAGAAGTTGAGTTGTTTCCTCCTCAGAGATCATAGAAAAGGAAGAAAGGGTATCAGAGGTAGGGGTGGAGGAAAGAACTTCAACTAAGGGGAGATTATTAGAGTATTTAATTATTTACTGTGGTTATTGAAGTTCCATTGTGCAAGTGGTTGAAGTTTATCTCGTTTGCAAACACACCTTTTTTAGCATCTAGACCATTTCCTTGCATAATTTACTTGAATAATCTACAGTACCTGTAAATGGTGATCATTATCCCTGATGTCTACTTGCTCAAGGAGGATGAGGTTTATCAGTTCTACACTCTAGATCAGAGAACCCTCCCCCAGTCTGATTCCCCTGAGCACTTAACTGAGTTCTTCATTGTAGCTAATTGGGGGCATGGGAGTAACCCCTAGTTACTTCTACTCCATTGGTGCCCAGATTCAAAGCGTATCCAAAATCCCCCAAGCAGTGTTCTTGTAGCACTATTGCTAGGCGGTAAAGCTGTCTCCTGTTCAGAAGCCTAAACTAAATGTATATCTTATCCAGACAGTGGCTGATAGGGCTATCTGAAAAAAATTTTCACCTGCCCTCGTCCCCTCCCATTTTTTATATTGTTAGTATTAGGCAATATACTGATTTGCAACTAGTGTGTACTGTTGTGTTAGTGTGCATTAAAACTGTTAACATTTGTTAATTTAGTGCAGTGAGTTCTAGCTACTAATAGCATGATGTGTCAATGGTGTTCTACATGTTAATACACACAGTAAGTTTAAGGCTGTGGGGCAGGTCTCTTGGCGGCCACCCATAACCGGGTGCACGGCCCAGTGTGGGGGACCCTGCCCTGCCGCGCTGCTTACCTGAGAGGGGAGGCGCGTCTGTTCCTAGCTGCTGGAGAAGCATGGCGTCGGGTTGCCGGGGGGCGTTTTTCAAACTCATTTGCTCCCCTCGCATTTTCCATGCAGGGAGCCAATGAACAGCCTAGCGGGGCTGAAGGGAGGTGAGGGAGGGGCCAAGCGTCTTTCATAGTTTTCATAGTATATGACAGCATATAAAGACCAGTATGGTCCATGTAGTCTGCCCAGCATGGTGGCAAGAGCAGGTGCATGTGCCGCTCCGTGCATGTGCCACTCCGTGCATGCCTTTGTTTAGGGGTATACCAACTGCTCCGTGTAGGTCACCCCTTATTTGTTGAAATAGTTGGTTATGTTTATTTTGATTTTATCCTGTTGCTATAAAGGGATCCACAGTGTCTGTCCCATGCCAGTTTGAATTCCATCACTGTCTTTTCTCCCACCACTTCCATCAGAAGGGCATTCCAAGCATCCACCACCCTTTCAGTGAAAAAGTATTTCCTGACATTGCCTCTCAGTTTACCCCCTTGCAGCTTCATGTTATGCCCTCTAGTTTTACAGCTTCCCCATCTTTAGAAGAGGTTTCTTTGTTCAATAATGCTCTCTAAGTATTTAACACTAGAAGCCCAAAGTGCGTCAATTGACGCAAATGCATCTTCAAAGTTGTATACCAGCGCCACTGCTAGAACCATGTCAGTCATGTTCCATGACTTTGTTAGCAAGGTCAAGATGTTCAAATATGTGCATCAAAAATTAATGACAGATGCACCACCTAGCGGGAAAATGAATTTATACCTAGAAGCCCCAAAGTAGTCAATTGACACACTCAATTGTCTTGGATGCATCAATTGACGTATTTTGGGGCTTCTAGGTATAAATTCATGTTCCCACTAGCTGGCGCATCTCAATCACTGTTTACAAACAATAAACACACGATGACATCATGTAATGATGTCACATACTGCACGTATTTAACAAATAAGTAACTTCACATTAATTCAAATCTGCATTTCATGCTAAACGCAGTCGTCATGATAATGCGTCAATTGACTTTGGGGTTTCTAGGTAAAATTCCTTTTGGGGCTTCTAGTGTTAAAGGTCTGAATTATATCTCCCCTGTCCCTCCTCTCCTCCAGAATGTACATATTTAGGTCTTGATACAGGCTCCAAATCATTTTGGTCACCTTCCTCTGAACCCTTTCCAGTCTTTTTATATCCTTTGCGAGATATGGTCTCCAAAAGTGAACACGATATTCCAAGTGAGGCCTCACCAGCGAGTTGTACAGTGGCATTAGTACCTCTTCCTTTCTGCTGGTAATTCTTCTTTGTATGCAACCCAACATCCTTCTGGCTTTTGCTACCGCCTTGTCACACTGTTTCGCCACCTTGAAATCCTCAGAAACAGTCACTGCAAGGTCCTTCTCCTGGTCCTTGCATACCAACCTCTCGCCCCCTATCGCATACAATTCCTTTGGATTTCTGCTTCCCAAGCGCATGACACTGCATTTCTTCATGTTAAATCTTAACTGTCAAGCATTAGACCATTCTTCCAGCTTTTGTAGATCTTTCCTCATGTTCTCCACTCCCTCAGGGGAGTCCACTGTTGCAAATTTTGGTGTCATCTGCAAAAAGACAGACATTTCCAATCAGTCCTTCTGCAATATTGCTTACAAATACATTGAACAGTACCAGCCCCAGGACCAAGCCCTGGGGCACATCACTAATCACCTTCCTTTCATCCGAGTGAATTCCGTTTACCATCACCTTCAGTCGTCTGTCAGTCAACCAATTTCTGATTCAGTTCACCATCTTGGGACCCATCCTCAAGCTCTTGAGTTTATTGTTAAGCCTTTTCCTGCTGGTTGCATCAACTGCCTCCCTGCTTGCTGGTTGGGGCTTGGGGCTGCTCTACTAGCGGCTTCTGCTCTGCTCTTCTTCGGGGCTGCTTTGTTTGGTCCTGGTGGCTTCCTACCGGCTTTTCCTTCCTGCGTTGTGTTCTGCAGCTCTGATCCGGCTCCAATGTTTGCAGGTGATATCGGATGGGAGTCTTCCTCTGCCTTTCTTTTGCCCCTGTTTCTGCTCCTTTTAAAGATAATAAAGATTTAATTAATTAAAAGGAGGAGGAAAGGTAGGGGAAGGGCATTTGGAAACTCCTCCTTTCTGTTAGGGCATGCCTACACTTCAGGGCAGAGCAGTGGGGGTGTCAAGGTCCAAGTGGGCTTCTTCCCCTCCTGACCAGCCAGCCACCTCCTCCCCTGTTGCACAGTCACAGGCGGTGGTGGGGCAAGGTCCTGAAGGACTCTCTGTGGCAGTGGCTGAAGCGGCTATTACACAGGCAAGTCCTGTTCAAAGTGGGCTTAAAATTTGTCCCCCTAGTGTTTCTGGATGTGGGAAGGGGAGAAGGAGGTCTGCAGCTAAGCCGTCACAGGGCAGGGGACGGTCCAGGGCTAGGGGAGTATGGCCTTATGGGCCGTCGGTGGGGGTCGGGCGGGGGTCTTGGATGAAGGCGCGGATCTCAGTGGCGGATAACTTTAGAGGTATGTTGAGCTGACCCAGACCCCTTAACTTATGGGTACAGGCTCAAATTTGGTAAATACTGGAGGCGTGCTGGGTGAGCTCAGTATCGGTGCAGTAGGGCATGTGCCAGTGGATTCCCCTCCCACCCCTAGAGAGGGTTTTTTTAGGGATGTGGTAGGATAACACCAGCTAGCAGGGCACCATTGTTTGGGAGATGGGGTCGGGAGGGACACCCAGCCTATCCTTTTAGCTAGCTGGGGGTTCATGGCGGCTTTCTCTTTATGAGGGAAAGTACCGGGTGAGATCACTGGTTGGGGAGAGGCCAGGGCACGTCCATTTCTGGTTGGCTTGGGGCTATGCCTTCTCCATGACCACCTGCTGTTCCCCCTGCCCCGTTTCCTTTTATTTTATTTATTTATTTATTTAGAATACATTTGTATAGCGCTACTTCCCACGATCAGCAGTGGTTTGATTACAGATTGAAAATTTCCAAATCAAGACAGAAATTTCGGAGTATCAACACATTGATTTGAAAGGAGAGCACGGCACACAGTAATAAGGTTATAGGAGAGGAGTCAGAAATTTACATATGTACATTTTACATAACAGAATTCATGTTTCAAATTGTGACATCTTGTAGCCCCCTGGGATTTACATCCAATTGTAATGACACTGGAATAGATGTGTCTTTAGATTTTTTCCTGAACGCAATAAGGTCTTTGGTCGCTCTTAGCTCAGGCGGTAGTTGGTTCCAGAGGGTCGGGGCAGAAAATGAGTATGCTCGGTGGCTAGTACTGGATTTGACAGATCTGATATTGGTTGGAACATGTAAGGTGTCTGAGTTGACGGTTCTTCTGTCTCTGTTGAGTGGTTGCGTGCTGATAAGGGTGGAGAGAAAGGATGGAGCTATGTTATGTATGAGTTTGTGAGTGGTTATCAATGTTTTATATTGTATCCGGGCAGTAATGGGGAGCCAATGCAGCTCGATCAATACAGGCGTGATATGTTCAGTAATGCTTTTTCGCATGATGATCCTCGCCGCCACATTCTGGGCCATTTGCAGGATGTTTAGCGTTTTCTTTGGAAGACCCTGCAGGATGGCGTTGCAGTAGTCTAAGTGTGGTATAATGAGTGCTTGCGCAACAGACCTAAAATCGTGATGTTTGAGGATGTTCCGTTTATCCCTCCACAAGTGTCACCGGTTCTGCATCACCCCCCAGACCAAGACGGCAGAGGTCAATTAAGGTCGTCGGGCAGTAGTGCCATGGGACAGAAACAGTCTGATGTGGTGGGCAGCACAGGGAGTGACTTTAAAAAGCAGCAAGGATCGGAGATGCAGTTTCCTGTCGATGTTCCAGCTGTGGGCCCCGCTGCTGCAGGTGAGATACCAACCTGATTGGGGGATGGTCCTGTGGCAGACCGTGAGCTTAGCGTTGGGGATAATACGGGCCTTAAGGCTCATAGGAAATGGAAACTTTCATGCCGGCGTACATGGGCCTCTTCATCCTCATCTTTCTCTTCATCTCTATCTTCTTCTTCCTCAGGGTTGGCAGAGGCAGAGAGGGTGGCCAACATTAGCGCGGCTCCTGCCACAAGGGCAGAGGTGGGATCCCCCACTTTGGCAGCATTTTCGGAGTTGTGGGAGGGAGTTCCTCGTGCCGTATGCCGTATGATTAGGAAGCAGTGTTATATTGATATTTTCCGCCTGCTAGAAGGTTGGAGGCGGTCTGGTGAGAGCAGGAAGAAAAGGAAAGAGGATGAGAAGGTGGGTCAACTCAAAAACGTTTCACCTAATGTAGTGAACTGGACCAGAGTCTTTTTGCGCCTTGCCAGCGTGTGGGGACATCACGACCCAGAGCAGTATGGGCTAATGCTTGCATACACTGATTCAATTTTAGAGGCTTCTCAGACTCACGAAGGGTGGGCCTGGCTTAACTATGATGAAAAATTCAGAGACAAGATGGAGGAGAACGAGCACTTGTCTTGGAGTACTCAAGACATCAATTTGTGGCTGACGCACATGTCTACCAGGGCAGGGAATACTAGTGTCTGATTTGGTAAAGGGGGGTCAGCATCTGCCTCAGGGGGTTAACCAGCCCTTTCGGCCTGGGTTGGTGGCGCTGCAACAAAGGAAGGGTGGAGGAGGAGCAAGAGACATTTGTTGGCGGTTCAAAAAGTCCACCTGCCCCTTTCCCGACTGTAAATTCCATCACATGTGCTCCTTGTGTAGCGGAGGACACTCACAGTCAAGTGCGGTAAAAAAGGGGCCTCAGTCACTCACGTGGCCACCATAAAATGACTGTGAGGTGTTTGGCTTGACTCCTACTGCCGTGCAAGTCAAGGCCTTGTGGCCTTGGTTAAGGTGTTACCGAGGTGCTCGAATAGCGTCATTCTGGAGAGTGGGTTTCAATTTGGTTTTCCGATACCGGTTCGGGGGGATTGTTTGTGCACCTCCTGCTCACAACGCTCCTTCTGTGCAGCGCTTCTTGGCAGTAGTGCAAGATAAGTTGGCATGTAAGTTGGTTTTGGGAAGAATTGCGGGCCCCTTTGCTGAGCAGCCTTTTCCAGATTTTGTTGTTTCTCCTCTGAGAGTTGTTCCCAAGAAAGAACCTGGGAAGTTCCGTTTGATTCGTAACTGGTCTTTTCCTTTGGGATCGTCTGTGAACGATCACATACCCAGGGAGCTGTGTGCTGTTCGTTATGCTTCTTTCAACTCAGCGGTGACTTTGGTGCAAAAATGCGGTACTGGGGCTCTGCTTGCCAAGGTTGATATCAAGTCAGCTTTTCGTCTGTTACCGGTACACCCCTCGGCCTTCCATCTGCTTAGGTTTTGCTTCAAGGGCAAATTTTATTTTGACAAGTGCCTGCCAATGGGTTGCTCGGTTTCTTCATATTTCGAAAAGTTTAGTACTTTGCTACATTGAGCTATAGTTCAATGGGTGAGTATATCAAATGTGGTTCATTATTTGGGTGATTTCTTGTTTGTAGGACCTGCTCAGTCAGACACCTGTCACTCGCAAGGGTTTCTCGGGTTGTCTTAGGAGTTTGGCATCCCCTTGGCAATGGATAAGACGGATAGCCCTTCAACAAGGATCACATTTCTCGGTATAGAGCTGGATTCCGGAGAAGGTGTCTCATTAATAACTTTGCCAGAGATTCAGTCTTTATTCTTTATTCGTAAGGCTTGATAAACCGCCCAAGCCATAGCATCAGGGCGGTGTACAATACAAAAAAAGCAAGGCTACTGAGAAATAAAGTTGGAAAAGAACGCCAATAAGAACAGGACAGAGGACAGAGAGGGGCAGAGAGAAGATAGAGAACAAAGGAGGTCCATAAAGTGAAAAGGAGGGTAGGGGACGGGAGAGACGGCGAGGAAGGGCTAGTCAAAAAATACTTGCGGGAAAGCTACAGAGGGTGGGGGGGGCACGGCTGGGGGCAGAGCGCCATCGTTGGTGGGGGAGAGATCAAAAGCTTGACAGATGAGATGGGTTTTGAGGAGAGCTTTGAAGTGGGGATAAGACAGTTCAGTGCGGAGAGAGAAAGGAAGGGAATTCCATAAGGCGGGGCCTAGGAAGAAAAAAGCAGAGTGACGAGTGAGTTCCAGACGTGCGTGAGAAGGGGAGGGGAGAAAGAGATGATTGCCAAGTGCTGAGCGAAGAAGGCGTGGAGAAGGTTGAAGACGAATGATGTCCGCCAGATACTGGGGGGTGCTGGAGTGAAGAGCTCTATGTGTGATGGTAAGTAATTTGTAAACAAATCTGAACTTCACCGGAAGCCAGTGGAGGGCGAGAAGGCAGGGAGTGACATGTGAACGGGCAGGGGAGCAGATAATGAGACGAGCGGTATTTTGGACGAGTTGGAGACGACGAAGCTGAGAGAAAGGAAGACCAGCATAGATGGCGTTGCAGTAATCCAGACGTGTGATAACCAGTGACAAGACCAGAGTGACAACAGATGAAGGGGGGAGAAACGAGCGAACAGCCCTAATTTGACGGAGGTGGAAGAAGGAGGAACGTACTACAGAGGAAATGTGTTGATGAAAGGAAAGAGAAGAGTCCAAAGTGACACCCAGATAACGAAGAGTCGAAACCAGGGGAATAGAACGAGAAGACATAGAAGGTGCCAGGGCGGGAGGGGAAAGTCCGAAGGAAAACCACATTGCAGACGACTTAAGGGGGTTGGCATGAAGGAAGTTGAGATCGAACCATGAGGCGACAGAGGCTAGACAGAGATTAAGTGGAGCGAGATCAGGGGAGGAGGGAGAGGTATGATGAACCAGAAGAATATCGTCAGCATAGATGTAAACGGAGATACCAAATTGTTGAATGAGCAAGGCAAGTGGGGCCAGAAAAATGTTGAAAAGCAATGGGGCAAGGATAGACCCCTGGGGAACACCACAGGTCGAGGGAAAAGGAAGAGAGGCAGAGGAGCCAGAGTGAACAGAAAAAGTGTGGGAAGACAAAAAGGAATGGAACCACTGCAGGACGGTGCCGTGAACACCGAAGTCAGACAGGCGGGTGAGAAGAGTGCGATGGTCGACCATGTCGAAAGCAGAAGAGAGATCCAAAGACACCACAAGAGAAAAGTCACCACGGTCGTGAGCACGGTGGCATTCAGAGAGTAAAGCAATGAGGATAGTCTCTGTGCTATGTCCAGGATGGAAGCCCGATTGACGTGGGTGGAGTGCAAAGGTGGAGTCCAGGTGGGAAGTGAGCTGAGCGAAAAAAAGCTTTTCAAGAATTTTAGAAAGAAAAGGGAGGTTAGTGGGTTCCTTGAACTTCATGAGGAGGATCGTGCCAATAGGCAGGGTATTTTCTAGGCAGTTGTTGGCTGCCACGCTAGGAGTGTTGAAACCTCACCACCGTATTTGGGTGACCAAGAGCATGCATGAGGACCTGTTGGTCTGGGACTCTTTTCTGGCGGATTACAATGAGACGTCAAGTCTCTAATGTGGACTTGCAGCTCTTCACAGATGCCGCGGGTGGTTTGAGTTTCGGTATCTATTTTCAAGGTTCCTGGTGTGCTGATTGTTGGCCCCAGGCCCGGCGAGATTCAGGTATCACCCGCAACATCACATATTTAGAGCTTTTCCCCATTGTAGTTGCATTGGAGTTATGGCCGGACAGGCTCCTTAACCGCAAGATCGTTTTTTGGTGCGATAATGCTGCGATGGTCAGTGTGATTAATCACTATTCACCACGCTCCATGCAAGTGGCAGCACTAATGCGAGTCTTTGTTTTTGCTTGTTTACATTTGAATATGTCCATTAGGGCTCAGTATATACCGGGTTTTATTAACAAGATTGCTGACTCTCTTTCCCATTTCAAGTGGGCCTTGTTCCATATTTTGGCACCAGAAGCAGACGCAGAAGGGTGCATGGTCCCAGAGCACCTTTGGCAGATTGGTCACTGGAGATGCTGAGTCTTCTGCAGAGATCCTTGGTGCCAGCGACGTGGGCGGCTTATTGCAGGGGTTTTGACAAAGTGGCAGCCGCCTTGTTAACGTGAGGCTGGCAGGGTATCGGACCTGCTTCTCGGACAGTATATAGTTTCCACAAAGGACAATGGGGTCTCTATATCGGTGGTGCATGCTCACTTGGCTGGTTTTGCCTTTTTCGCTCGAGCGGCAGGCTGGGGCAGCCCGGCAGGGGGATTTTTGGTCCACAAGATGCTGCAGGGATGGGAGTGTTCTTTGCCGTCGCCCCGCGACTCCAGGTGTCCAGTCATACATGATTTGCTCTTGAGCTTGTACCAAGTACTACCCCTGGTAGCGTAATCGGCTTATGAGGCTGCTATGTTCCGGGTGTTCTGTTTGGCCTTCTTTGGTGCATTTAGAGTCAGTGAGCTAGTGGTCCTGCTCCCGCGCTCCAGGCAACGCAGGTATGTTGTGCCAGCATGTGCAAGTAGAAGTCGGTCAGCTTCGCATCCTGCTTGCCCAAATCTAAGACAGACCAGTTAGGAAAAGGGCTATGGGTAGTTCTTAAGGCAACTGAGGGCATTCCTACATGCCCAATAGCCAGCCTGAGAGCTTATTTGGCCAGTTGGTTGGAAGTTGGCGGATTATTATTCGTTCATTTGGACTTGCGCCCTTTGACCCATTTCCAATTTTCAGCAGTTTTGCGAATGGCACTGAGGCACTTGGGCGAAGATCCAAGCTGTTTTAATCCTCATTCTTTTTGCATTGGTGCAGCCACCAGTGCGTCAGATGCTGGATTGGCAGATCACGTCATAAGGCGCATTGGTAGATGGCGTTCCCAGGCTTTTAGGGGTTATGTGTGCTTATGAGTCTGGAGTGGGGTGGCTACCTTAGCTTTTTCCTAACTATCTTCTTTTTTGCAGATGTGAGGCGGAGGCATCGGTGCTGTTGGCTGATTGGTTGTTTCTTTATGCATTGGGCTGGCCAGCGAGCAGCGGTGTGACCGTTTGGGCTTAATTTGGACCTAGATCCAGTGGAGGTGTCTGTATTATGGCTTGGGGAGCACAGCCTGCATTGGAGCCAGCTCCTGCCTTTGCTTCGGCATCATAATCGAGTGCGGAGTCGCCCGGCGGCGATTCTTCTCCATTTAGGAGGCAATGTCCTTTGTTCTTCGACGCGTCAAGAGATTATCAGATTGGCAAAAAGGGATTTAGCAGAAGTGCTGCAAATGTTCCATAATGTAGTATTGTTGTGGTCATACATCATTCCAAGGCTTTCCTGCATGGACCAGCTCTCTGGTCTAGAGGATTAGCGAAGATCAGTCGCCAGATTGGGTGCTGGTTTTGTCAACAGGGCAGCTATCAGATCATGCATTCCTGGGGGGAGGTGGAGTGTACAGGCCTGTTTCGGCAGGATGGTGTTCATTTATCCACAGTGGGTTTGGATCTGTTGCTCAACGATTGGCAGGAGACTTTGGAAGTGATGGTGCATCAGGATGATCACTGGTCTCAGCTTTAGGGGGCGGTACAGGGTCCCATTTTGTCTCCCTGTGCTGGTGGCAGGATCCTGGTGGTTTCTGGGGTCCGGATCCTTTGGGCAGGGGTTGGGTGCCGCTGACCCAGATGACCCTTGGCCGGCCTTTGCTAATAATATGGCGAGGTTGGCTTGGGAGGGGTCTATAAGTTTGCTGCTGGCTTGACCACGGCGGAAGGTGGAGACAATCTCGCCTTACTAATAGTATGGGTGGTGAGGTATCGGATCCGGTGGTGATTGTTATTTGGTTATTTTTGGATTGTAGCTTGGTTTGGAAGTTATTTTCTGTTAATAAAGCTGTGACCAATTTATTCCCATATTGCCTGTCTGTTTTTTCTTGTGGCTGATTTGAGTAAAATCAAGGCGGGAGGGGGGCTAGGTATGGGGTGTAGTTCTGGGATTGAACAGGTAAAAGTGGGCACACCCAGTCCAGGCTACCTTGGTTACTGACTTTTAAATAGCCTGATTTTATCCATATATTTCTTGAAATATATGGATTGACAGGTTGAATGTTCGCCGGCCGCCAATGAACATATTAATGGGCTGATATTCAAGCAAGTTATAAATTCTCCCATGCTCACTAGGGGTA
This sequence comes from Ichthyophis bannanicus, assembly GCA_033557465.1. Classification (NCBI taxonomy): domain Eukaryota; kingdom Metazoa; phylum Chordata; class Amphibia; order Gymnophiona; family Ichthyophiidae; genus Ichthyophis; species Ichthyophis bannanicus. The sequence goes on along the minus strand of CM066031.1, from coordinate 513,317,880 downwards.
GGGAAGAGTTACGCATCAGCATAATACAAATTTATATATGCAATGCAATTATAGCTTTGTTTTTTTATTTAAAATATTTATTTTCTGCCAGATCATAACATTTTTTGTGGGTTGCAATAAACATACACAGCATAAATTACATATACTCATACTTTGCTTAGTGGTACAAATCCTATGCGCAAAAATTATATAGCTACAACATTATATACCTCCTTATGTGTAATTGTGATTTGGATTATTTTATCAGTGTATCCAAGAGTGACAGTTCTTATGTGTTGTCTAAGTTACTGTTGTCCAGCACTGTACTGGCAACATACCTACAGTAACTGGTCTGATATTAGGGAAATCTCTAATGAATATGCGCTGGATAAATGAGCATACATGGAGGACTCCGTGCATGCATGTAGATTTCTCTAATGAATATGCGCTGGATAAATGAGCATACATGGAGGACTCCGTGCATGCATGTAGATTTCTCTAATGAATATGCGCTGGATAAATGAGCATACATGGAGGACTCCGTGCATGCATGTAGATTTCTCTCATGCACATACATTGTAACAATCCGAAAAACACAACTGGCTGGTTGGAAAACCCCGATCTAGGCACTCTTTTCAGTGCAAAAGATAATTAAAGGGATTTTTTTGTAAGTTAGAAGGATGGTGAGACTCTGCACAGATGTAAGAGTGTGGAATGGAACTTACTTTGATTGACGGTGTTAGAACATTTCATCTTTTTAACATAATTCCACGTTAGATCACTTCTGAAAGAAGGGCTATGTGATAAGGAATTATTCTTCTGTTTGAATACTTGATCCCTTCATAATAGCAACAAATATTATCTATTGCCAAAACCGTGAGATTGTCATGCACATTAAAGGAAATTTCTTTTTTTAAGCTGCCAGTATTTACAGCACTGATATCCTATAGCAGACCTTCAGCTAAGGGGAGACTATTAGAGTATTTATTTATTTACCGTGGTTATTGAAGTTCCATTGTGTAAGTGGTTGAAGTTTATCTCATTTGCAACCACACTTTTTTTTGCATCTAGGCCATTTCCTTGCATAATTTACTGAATGATCTACCTGTAAATGGTGATCATTATCCCTGATGTCTTCTTGCTCAAGGAGGATGAGGGTTATCAGTTCTACAAAAGTACAAGGAGCAGGGCAAAGATTGACCATGGAATGGATCATAAAGTGAATTTTTATTGGTAATTCCAGAACTCCCACCCTACATGGGCAGTGTGTCGGCTGATTGGTGCCTTCGTCAGGGGTAAATGCGACCTTGTTAAAATAAGAACATAAAATACATATAAATAAAAACTATAAATCCATATACACAAATTCAAAAGACAAGTATAAAAAGCATTTAATAATCTCAAACCATTTATAAAACTATAGTGGACCTATACAACTATAAGACATCCTTAATCATTAAAGGGATGGTACATTACCATTCATACATCCAATATAGTGCAGGCATGAGGAAGAGACTCAAGGTTTTGACATCGATATGTGTCCACTTTAGTTTTTTATATATGGTTTTAGATTATTTAATGCTTTTTATACTTGTTCCCCATCTCTGATATCCTCAACCTTTCACTCTCCACTGTTACTGTCCCCACTGACTTCAAACATGCTGTTGTCACACCCCTCCTCAAGAAACCCTCACTCGATCCCACATGCCCTTCCAACTATCGACCCATCTCCCTCCTTCCCTTCATATCTAAACTACTAGAACAAGCCGTCCACCCCCGCTGCCTCGACTTTCTCACCTCCCAGGCCCTCCTGGACCCACTACAATCCGGCTTCCGTCCCCTACACTCCACTGAAACAGCTCTCGCAAGAGTCTCCGGTGACCTGTTCCTGGCTAAATCTAAGGGCCTCTATTCTATCCTCATCCTTCTTGATCTCTCCGCTGCCTCTAACACCGTTGACCACAATCTTCTCCTCACCACCCTTTCCTCCCTCGGCTTCAAGGACTTGGTATTATCCTGGTTCTCCTCCTACCTCTCCCATCCCTCATTCAGTGTATGCTCTGGCGGCTCCTCCCCTACCCTGCTCCATGTAGGTGTACCCCATGGATCCGTCCTGGGCCCTCTCCTTTTCTCTCTCTACACCCAAGCCCTTGGTACACTTATCTCCTCCCATGGCTTTCAGTACCATCTCTATGCCGATGACTCCCAAATCTACCTCTCTACACCTAATATCTCTCCAGCAACCCAGTCCATGAGCTCTGCCTGCCTTTCCGACATCGCTGCCTGGATGTCTCATCACCGATTGAAATTGAACATGGCCAAGACTGAACTCCTTGTCTTTCCCCCCAACTCCTTCCCTCCTCTTCCCCCTTTCTCAATCTATGTGGACGGAGCTACTATCCTTCCTGTTCCCTCGGCCCGCAACCTAGGGGTTATCTTTGACACCTCTCTTTCCTTCTCTGCACATATCCAGCATGTAGCTAAGACCTGCTGTTTCTTCCTCTACAACACTGGCAAAATCCGCCCCTTCCTCTCTGAACACACCACCAAAACACTTATCCACTCCTTAGTCACTTCTCACCTCGATTATTGCAACCTGCTCCTTGCTGGTCTCCCCGTCAGCCACCTCCTTCCCCTGCAATCTATACAAAATCACGCTGCTCGACTAATCTTCCGCCAGTCCCTCATTGCCCACATTACTCCTCTTCTCAGGTCGCTTCACTGGCTCCCTGTCCAATTCCGCATCCAATTCAAGCTTCTCCTACTGACCTATAAATGCATTCACTCTATGGCCCCTCATTACCTCTCATCTCTTATCTCTCCCTACGTCCCCTCTCGGGACCTGCGCTCCGCTAACAAATTACTTCTATCTATGCCTTTCACCCGCATCACTAACTCCAGACTTTGCTCTTTTCTCCTTGCTGCACCCTACGCCTGGAATAGCCTACCTGTGTCTATACGCCAGGCACCCTCCCTGGCCCTCTTAAAATCCAGGTTGAAGTCCCATCTCTTCAACGTTGCTTTCAGATCCTGACTTCCATCCTTTTCTTATCTTAACTCCGTCATTTCTCATGACCAATTGTATAGACCATACCGTGCCTTGCACTAAACTGACCAATGCTCTCTATTGTTCTGACTAGATTGTAAGCTCCAATGAGCATGACTCTGATGGGCAGGGACTGTCTCTGTATTTTGGCTGACTCTTGTAGGTTAGCTGTACAGCGCCGCTTGCGTGGCGCTATGCAAGTGCTAAATAATAGTAGTAGTAGTAGTAGTAGTATTTATAGGTTTTTTTTAATATGTATTTTATGTTCTCATTTTAACAAGGTCCCATTTACCCCTGACAATGGCACCTACCAACCGAAACATGGCCCGTGTAGGGTGGGACTTATTGACTTACCAAAAAAAATTCACTTTATGATCCATTCCACAGTGTGAATCTTCGCCCTGCTCCTTGTACTTTTTGCTGTAATTAATAATAGTAGTAGTAGTAGTTGTCTACTGCAGGTGTGGTTGCTTCTTTTCTCTTTTGTGTTATCAGTTCTACTCCATAGATCTTTGATACATTTGAGATTCATCCTGTACTGTAGTAGTTTCTTAAAACAGTGAATTCCAGGGAGACATCCATTATAGCCTGTCATTATAGTTGTGGTTGACTTGCCAAGTCGGAAAATGCTGTAACCTTTATCCAGGTTACCTGATTGGTTGTTTTCCTAATTAGTCATTTGCAGTACAGTTTATCTAGAGATGTGGTATAAAATCACAAACAAAAGGATATAAGAATGTGGTGTCAGTAGGAGTTAAGTGAATTTATTTATTTATTTACATTCTCTTATATACCGCGCTATTCTGCATCAGTGCGGTTTACATTGAACAAACTGAAATTACATTGAACGGGGCATTATAACTTGGAGATAACTATTTTACAGGGAACATGGGCTATGGAGGGTTAAGTGGCTTGCCCAAGACCACAAGGAGCACCTGTGGGACTAGAAACCCCAGTCCTTCCGGCCCAAGGTTGCTGTCCTTTAGTGGGATTTGAACCCCCGACCTTCTGGCCTGAAGTACCTTGCCATCCAGAGAGATGTAATAAAAAGGGGGTTGAGTGATAGCTGAAGGGCTGTGATAGAAGTACTAAGTGAAACCATGTAACCCTTGGTCACTAAACAGTAACTAAGCCTCTGCTTCCGGTGTTGTGGCACTTTGGTTCTGCACATATTCATTTCCCCCCAGAAGGTAATTCTTTAGAAATCCTATTAAGTGCTGCTCTTTGGGGCAATTTTCCCAAATGGGTTAGTTTTGTGCATGCCATGACACTAATGAACCTCACTATTTTAATGTGATGTTTGTTATTTCCTCTCTGCTCTCCATAGCTTCATAACAAATGTGCTTCACATCTAAAACCGGAATGTGATTGTGGACTCTTGAAGGATCACATTTTACCACCCACATCAATATGTCCAGTGGTACTGGTAAGTATATAGCAAATAGCTGGTATGTCTGTATAAGTAAATCCTACATTTTCTACTGCTATAAGCCTATAATGTAGTATAAATAAAATAGAAGTGCAGTACTTATGAAAATAAATATAATCCAAAAGGTGTTGCATTTTCCTTTATGTGACAGTGACATTACAGTAGGATATGCTGTTCCAGAGGTTGACTCAGATTTTATCACTTACTCATGCAGCACTTAGCAGAAATTCTATTGACAGATACATTTTATATTTTGCTCCTCTTAAAGATCCAATGTCCCAGAAAATGAAGCCAGGCTTATGGCCAGTTCTTGCTTTGGATATGTATTGCTTATCTGCAATGCCAGGATGATAGTGTCTGTGCATTGAGCTATGTCTCACCATTACACTGTAGTTTATTCTATAGGATTGTAGAGGACAATTAATTTTACTTTTTATGCTAACAGAAGTTCAGTTCAGCAAGTAGAGATGTGTATATATGCCTACAGGCATGAATAGCCTTGAAATGATGTACAAATAGTACAGGGAGGTTAGATGGGGGTGGGAAAAGGGTGTTGCAGGAGTGGGGTTAGGGCAGGCAGTGGGCGGTCGGCGGCCCCGGATGTACAGGGCCTATTCCAATGTTGTCCCTGTACTTCTGGGGCCGGCTGCCTGTACAGGGAACTTGTAGAATAAGCTCCCCTAGTCGGCGGGGGACAGGAGGCCCGACCATCGGAGGAGGTAGGAGGGGTAGAGGGGATTCCCCATAGCCCAACCCTGTCCTTGGGAGACCAGTTCGGGGGTTGGGCTGTGGGGAATGAAGCTTTTTCTACTGGGGTCGGGGAATCACAGTTCCTGAATGGAGCTGCGGTGCCATGGCAATTGGATGCCATGGCGCCACGGCTCCATACAGGAACCTTGACTGAGTTAGCTAGGGAAGGCCTGTATGTGCAGGCCAACCAGAATAGGGGTCCTGGCCTGCACGTACAGGCCTGAACGCGATTCTCATCCCCCGGAGCTAGATGTGCCCCGTGGGATCAGAATCCTGGCTTATTCTGTGCATCTGGTTCTAACCTGGCGCACAGAGGGCTGTCATGTACAACTCTGAATCGGGCCTCTAGTGTATACATTTGTCAGAACAGGCAGTTTTCTAAAAGACTTTAAAACATATATGTAGTTTAATATCTTATGAATTATACTTTTTATTTAATGACATTAATGATTATAATATGTGATATACATCTACACAGTTTTTTGGTCAATTGTTTTATAATTTAACAACGATTATTAATTAAATTTGATAACTGAAATGTTCTTTAACCAAATGTTTGGAAAATATTTTCCTGAGTTTTAGCTCTGACATTAACTGCATTAAGAAGTCTATTTCTGTTCACAGAGTATTCTGTAATGTGATCATCTCTAAAAGATCTGTTTTCTGTTTAATTTAGTTTTGATATTTATTTATAAATTCATTAGAAGCAAAATCTATGCCCGAATTGCATTTTACACAATAAATGTTAGCTACAAAGAACATATGTAACAATGTGATTGTCAACAATTAAACCTTTAATTTTTCTTTATCAGGGAAATGTGGTGCCTATCTCTTACCCAGTGTCCAGGAGTAAAGTCACATTAATGTAATTTAGCTTAATGAAATAAATAAAGCCATAATCATTTTTACTTATCTATGCTTAATTTTTTCTGAGTTATTTAGAGCTGAGAGACCTAGCTTAAAGAGGAAGTAATTTTGTTACCGATTCACCTAACACGTTTTTGTGGTCTTGCAAAACAGCAGCATGTTTTCTTAAGAAACGTTCAAATAAATGTTTGGGATTCTTCTTAGACTGAATACATTTTGGTTTTCATTTCCCATAAGCCATAATGGTGTAGTTACTAGTCCTGCTTTTTTCATTAAGATGGAAATGATGAGTGCCTAGAGCACTGTGCCAGGCAGGGCCGGATTTACCTATACGCCAGGTACGCCGTGGCGTAGGGCCCACAGCTGGCAAGGGCCCACAAACAAGTCCATCACTGAGAAAACAACCACCCGGGGCCGGCCCACACACCGGAGGGCTTCAGAGGGAGCAGGGTAAGCTCGCGCGAGGCCCCGGCTCCCTCTGAAGCCTCTCAGACAGCCGCGGTGCTGGTCGGGGGGGCCAAGGACTGCATGGGCTGTGATTGGGGGGGGGGACCTGGACCGGAAAAGGGCTATGGGGGGGGGGGGGGACTTGGACTGGAAAGAAATGGGCGGTGATGGGGGGGGGGGACAGGAACAGTAAAAGGGCAATGGGGGGTGGGACATTGACTGGAAATGGGTTGTGATGGGGGGACCTGGACCGGAAAAGGGCTATGGGGGGGGGGGACTTGGACTGGAAAGAAATGGGCTGTGATGGGGGGGGGCAAGGACTGCATGGGCTGTGATTGGGGGGGGGGGGACCTGGACTGGAAAAGGGCTATGGGGGGGGGACTTGGACTGTAAAGATGGGCTGTGATGGGGGGGGGGGGACCTGGACCGGAAAAGGGCTATGGGGGGGGGGGGACTTGGACTGGAAAGAAATGGGCTGTGATGGGGTGGGGACCTGGACTGTAAAAGGGCTATGGGGGGGACAGGGGCTGGAAATGGGTTGTGATGGGGAGGGGGACCTGGACTGGAAAAGGGCTATGGGGGGGGACTTGGACTGGAATGAAATGGGCTATGATGGGGGGGGACCTGAACTGTAAAAGGGCTATGGGGGGGGGGACATGGACTGGAAATGGGTTGTGATGGGGAGGAGGACCTGGACTGGAAAAGGGCTATGGGGGGGGGGTAACTTGGACTGCAAATGGGCTGTGATGGTGGGGGGGGGAACTAGGACTGCAAATGGGCTGTGATGGTGCAGGGGGACTCGGACTGCAAATGGGATGTGATGGTGGGGGCTAGGACTGGAAATAGGCTGTGATTGGGGGGGCTAGGACTGGAAATAGGCTATGATTGGGGGTGGGGGGCTAGCACTGGAAATGGGCTGATGAAGAGCTAGAATAGGACTGGAAATGGGCTGATGTGGGACATGGGAGAATGGGACTAGAAGGGAGTGGATGCTGGGTGGGTCTAGAACTATAAGGGAACTGATTTTGGGGGAGGACTAGAATGGATGGGGAATGAGAATGGAGAGGGGAAAAATATTTTGTGTGGAAGAAAAGTCTATGATGGGCTGGGTATTGGGAGAGTAAGAGGGGCTTGAAAATGGAAGGGTGAAATTTAAATGGATGATAAAGGAATAAGGAAAGAATTGGGGGAAAGAGCAAAAGGGAAACAATCAGTATGTTAAAGCAGAAATAGAGAGAGAATGGAAAACATCTAAAAGAGAAGAAAGGACAAATGGATAGCTCGCAGAAGACACGAAGAAACCAGAAGAAAGTGACTGGAGCAATTGCAACTGAAAAAATGCCCAAACAGAAGGTAGAAAAATACTTTTTATTTTGAATTTATTAACTGGAATATGTCTGGTCTGGAAAGTGTGTATTGCTAACATCTTTGCGTTTTTGTTTAGTGCAAGAGGAAATTACTTTATAGTTTTATTTCTCCAGTGTTGTACATTTCATGTTTAGATTTTGGGGTTCCCAGTTTAATTATTATCTGACCAAGGAAGTTAGCCTACACGTATCCTCGGTAATTTTTGTGGGTGGGGCTGGGGGTGGGGCAGGGGTGGGACTAGGGGCAGAGAATTGGTGGAGCATGGCGAGCCACAGGTGTCGGGTTTTCTCGGTGAAAAAGTTGGCAACCCTATTTGTGGGTGTGTTGGGTATAGTCAGAGTGAGAGGCGGGGTTGTGCGAGCCTGGATCCCTCGCTCTCTAGAGAGAGTTGAAATTGCTGCGGCCTAGCTGAACAGGGCCGTCCGCGAGCTTCTCCAGGCCCTGGCTTGAAGGGGAAAGAGGAAAAGGAGAGTGGGGGAGGCGGGAGTCCGGAGAAGAGCACTAGCGCTCAGGAGTTAAAGGAGCAGGGAAACAGACTCTTCGTCACCCGCAAGTACCGGGAGGCGGTGGCCTGTTACACCAAAGCCATAGTGAGTACCGGGGAGCAGCGATGGCCAGGTCCGTTTCCTGTAGCTGCTGTAGTACCGCCGGATCATTCAATGATCCTCTTCCCCGATGGATAAGACATTTTTTAATGTATTTCTTGAATTCCGATGCTTATTTTGTCCCTATTGCCTCTTTATGTCAGGCAATTCTATACATCTATTGCCATTTCTGTTTTGGTAATTGATCTCGTTTTTATTTTTTCTGGGGGCCCACAATTTTTGTTGGCGTAGGGCCTCACTCAAGGTAAATCCGGTCCTGGTGCCAGGTGTTTGTTAACATATGCTGCCCAATTTTGTATAGGTTATATATGTAGATGAGAAAAGGGATTCTATAAATTTTCAACAATTTTACAAAAGGCTCACTGAACATGGAGCCATTTGTAAAAACTGTACTGGGGCCAAGGGGAAAAATGTGAGTATTTGGTGGCATGTACAGCAGGAGCAGCCATTTTTACCCAAAAGAAAAAGTTCAGAAAAAGAGCAGCATCATATGGTGTTTTTCATAAGTAAGCAGTGACACTTATATATGCTTATGTGTATACGTGTAAATGTTGTCACATATACACATGAATAGTAGATTTTGAAAATCTTCACGTCCAAAGGGAGCCAATTAAGAAACCGGGCTCCAGAACCCAAATTTTATGTTTTTTCAAAGTGCTTTTGAACACCATAGTAACATAGAGCCCGATTCAGTAATGGCCCCAAGCAGAATGAGCCCGTTTGGACCCGATTCTGAAACACGGGAGCAAAACGTTCCCATGACATTCAGAATTGGGCTCGAGGACAGCCTGGCATGCCCCTGTGGCTGCCGGGAGATGTCCACACCGCCTCCCAGCCAGCCCGCCATATCCCTGACTCCCTTTACTCCGCCGCTTGATCCCCGCTGGGGCCCAGATCGCAGCGGGGACCCACTGTGTGCTGCCTCCTACTCTGGAGAGAGAAGGGAGGGTGCTGCCAGCCACGTTTGGGGGGGGGGGGGGGCACCCTGCGCTTATTCTACCTCAGAGGTGGAATAAGCAGGGCATCCCACATGGTGATCCCTGGACGTACAGGGCTGTCACTAGAATCGGCCCTGTATGTCTTGGGGTTGTTCCGCCTATGTTCAGCCCTGCCATGCCTCCGTCCACCGCAGCACGCACAGCAGCTCTGTGAGTGCAGCGGGGGATGGAAGCGGAATACCAGCAAGGTGGATAGCTGGGTAATTTGCTTCTGTGTTTGTATTTTGTGGTCTTATTCTCAGTGAGCTCTTTTGCTTCTTTTGGAGTGCATGGCTCCAATGTATATGCACTTAAATATATCTGAGTTTAAGGTAGACATATGGCCACAGTTATTTAGGAATTTTATAACTCTCTTGTTTTCATAAAAATATGTATTTTTTTTATTTTCCATTTATGTATTTTCCATTAATTATAGCATTATATACTGTATCTCAGGAAAAAAAAGATGGATAATCACAATATACAAGGAAATTTAAAAATTAGAGATCAGGATGTGTAAACCCTAAACTAAATAAATCATATGCCTTCAATCTGCTTAACAGGAGTCGGGGTAGTAACTGGAACCTTCAATGACAAAAAGCTGGACAGCTGAGAAGGGTCAAAGAACACACATTTTGCCTCTTGCAAGTATATAACACACTTAGAAAGGTATCATAGGAAAAATAAGTGCCCGCAAATGTAGGGCCCCAAGCCTCAACAGAAGGAACTGTCATCTTCTCTTCTGTGTCTCCCCAGTCAAATATTACTATTTTCAAATCCACGGAATTTACATATTTTACTTTGAAAATAATCCCAAGAAAAGTATCTATAAAAATTTACACCTGCTTGCTTGAATAGATATTTTTCTAAATAAAAATATTGCATAATTTTTGAGCATTCAAAATCATGCACACATTTCCAAATACCAACACAATGAATGGAATGGTGTGAAGCAGGTAAACATAGATTGGTTATTTACTCCTTTAAAAAGTAGAAAGACTATGGTGACACGCAATGAAGCTACAATATAGCCCATTTAAGACTAATAGGAGAAAATATTTTTTCACTCATTGCATAATCAAACTCTGAAATTTACCAGAGGATGTAATAAAATTTGCTAATGTAGCAGAGTTTAAAAAAAGGCTTGGACAAGTTCCTGGAGAAAAAAAAAGTCCATAAACCATTATTAAAAAGGACCAGAATAAGCAACATGGAATCTGTGTACCTTTTTGGAAACCTGACAGGTACATGTGACTTAGATTGGCCACTGTTGGAAACAAGATACTGGGCTTGTTGGACCTTAGTCTGACCCAGTACAGCATATCTTATGTTCTTAGAAGGTATCTTACCTCCTACTGTGCAGAAAGGTACACATGACATGGCACTATGGGCCATTTTAACTGAATTGTGCTTCAGATAGTGCGGGATTTAGCACATTCCAAGTGTGCCACAGTATAATTTATTGCTTGCTAAAATTCCCGCTGTACCCGAGTAAGGCATGTAGGGGTGGAAACTGGACAGTTCAGGAGTGGAGCCTAGGCAGAGAGTGCTTACTGCAGGTAGTATGGGTGTCTATGGCATATGCTCAACAATTATACTGTGCAGAGCTTGGATGCATTTACTGCCATCAGTGAGGTGGTTCCAATATTTTTTACCACATAACACTCTATTTGTAACTTTTTTAAATCTATGAATTAAAATATCATTTATTCTATGGTAAATTTCAACTGAGAAATGTATAGTATTGATGTTATAAATAGATTGCAGTGAAGGAAGGTGTAATTGAGGAATTCCAACCTGCACATAGAGCTTGTCAAGGGACCTTTTTGATTTTTTTCTATGAGTGCATGGCTTATACCTTAAGGGGATTATTCTGAGCTGGTTGTGCATGGAAGTTAGATGGGGGCGGGGAATGGGTAGCCCGGGGCGGAGTCTGGGCAGACAGTGGGCAGTCGCCGGCCCTGGTACATCCAGGGCTGGCAAAATACCCGGGGAAGTTATTCCACCTCTGAGGTGGAATAACTTCCCTGGACGTCTTTTTTTAAATTGCCTGGGGCGTGAATGGGGTGGGGGGGGGGGGCAGAGTTTATTCCCCATAGCCCGACCCTGACCTTAGGAGGCCGGATTGGGGGTCGGGCTGTGGGAAATAAACCTCTTTTTCAGGCGGCCGGCATCGCGGCTTTTAAATTGAGCCACGGTGCCATGGCAACATGATGCCATGGCGCCATGGCTCCATTTAAAAGCCCTGACTGAGTTAGCTGGGGACAGTCCTGCACGTGCAGACCGGACAGAATCATAGTCTCGACCTTCACATACCGGACTGTTTGCGATTCTGATCCCGTGGGGGTAGACATGCCCCGCAGGATAAGAATCGCAATCCCCTCTGTGCATTCTATGTGTGGGACGGAATCGGGCCCTAAGCCTTTGATGCTGTAAAAAGGGAATTAAAAGATTTAACAGGTAAAAAGGTAACTCTGTTTTTAGCAACAAAGTTATCAATTTTTAATTATCCTACATAAGTTGAAAGGGAGTGTCCTGTTAGCCTTGTTAAAAATAGAGTTGGTTTGAGAAAGAACCATTCCAGCAGTTGAGTAGATAAAAACCATCTCCTTATCATCCCTCCTGACCTGTGGGTAGTCTCATCCAACCAGCAGCTTGGAGACTGAGCATGTCAAGATTTTTGATATCATACCAGATAGGTAGCTGACACTTCCCACCAGCCCCCAGTATGTCATTCTGCAAGCAGCTGGAGAGGTGTGATACCTGGGATCAGGACTCACTGAAGGGACAAATAAGTTGAATAGGATGCAATTTTCTTCATTTTTCTTTACTGCCTATTTGGGCCTTTAAAAGAGGAAGCATTGCTGCTGCCTATCTGATGTGATGTCAAAAATCTTGACATGCTCAGTCTCCAAGCTGCTGGTGAGATGAGACTACCCACTGGACTGACGAACTCAAGGAAAACCAATTAGCAGGTAAGGCCTAATTTTACCATTTGATTAAAAACACTTTGAAAATAGCAAGCTTTTAGTATTACAGGGTTTTCAGATTTGGAGTATCGATACCGAGTTGGTTATGATGTGGCTGATTAGCTACACATGTGCTTCCATCTAAAATTGATTTTATTTCCTGTTTTGCTTGCTATAGGAAACTCATTTTTCGTGTGTGCTCTTTGGCATTTCATATATTTCAGTTGTTTCCTAAATTTCTGTATATCTATATAGATTAATCCATGTTTACTTATATTTCTTATTTTGAAATTTCTTTGGTTTCACAAATTATTCACTATCTATTTATGAATGCTAGAGGGAGCCAAAGTGCTGAAAGAAGCATGTGAAAGCAAGGGAAGAAAATTTTGTGACCAAAGAGAGGAGGATAAATAAATAAATATCATAGGTAAATGCATTTTGATTATGTGACATACAGTGAGAATTCTAGGAATATTTAAAGATTTCAAAAAAGTCCCATATGTAAGGCAAAAATATTGCAAATGTGGGGTTGATTCATACCCTCCTTGTACTAAAACAAAAAAAAGTGCTGGCAGTTCATAGCCCTGAATGAATACAAATAGTAATATCTTGATTTAAGAAAAATGCATCTCAAAAGCCCCCTGATTAAACCCTCTTTTTGAGGGATTTATACCAGTACCTGCTCTGTGGTACAGACTGAACTATAAGCCTCATTGAAAAAAATGCACAAGGATCATTTTTTTATGGATATACAAAGTCATTTTTATGACATCAGCAGTATCTGAAAGTGGTGGAAGCACACACACAACATGCTCGTGTCATGACCTCCAAATATCTTTATAAACCCCAATCACAGTGCTGCAGAAAATAAAAGGCATTTTGTTGTTGCTTGCAATTGCGATGGAGAGGGTGATAAATTATCACAAGGCAGAGTAATATTTCACCACACAGCGAATCTACATAAATCTGAGACCTTAGGCGATCTGAACGGTGTTATAAAGTTTGGCAGTTGCACAGCACATGAGAAGGAAAGCACAGCTCTCACCACACTCACTTCTATGCCTCTATCCACCTCAGCCACCAGAGGTCTTTTCAGTATTTCTTTGTCTCCAGCAGATAGTGGATGGATATTCTACTTTGAAGAATATCTGAATAATTGAGAGGAAAAGATTGATTTAAATGCTTGTGAACGACCACCTTCAGGGTGACTCTCTCACATGAATGTGATGTGGAAGGCTCCACTAAACTGTGGACGTTTTGGTAGCCATAGGAGGAATGAAAATTGATTCAGCTCCATGGTCTTATCCTGGTAAGGGCGTGTTGAGCAGCCAGAAAATTGGAAGAATCTGAAAGTTCAGCAATCTCACACAACCTCAGCGCCTCCTCCCTTCTTCCCTGTCACCCCTGCTCTCTTCTGAAGATTACAGAAGGCTGTCAGAGGAATCTGCCTATCAGCCACCTTAAACGCAGTGCCTGCAAAGCAGAGAAACAGTTTCAGGGGAGTAGAGCTGAGCCCAACACAGATTTCTGCCTGGGGCTCTCAGGGGGTGAATATCAAAACTTGACCTTATCATTGTCCTTGTTGACGGCTCCCGATTCCATCCATCTAGGGCGCAATTTGGGGTGGATTGCTGGTGACTGTTGGCATGATGTGTGGGTTTCCCACCATTTTCTGTACGTGTTACTAGCACTTTTTCTTATTCTGCAGCTGGAGATCATGTGGTTCTAGCACATGTTCTGCCCAAGCGACTCCAGCACGTGTTACTACCCAAGCGCCTGTTTCACGCATTGCTGTACAAGTGCTGTTAATATGTGTCTTACGGCCACTGTTGCCTTAGCCTATGCTGCTATTGCACATCCCGTAACTCTCTGTGTCTTCTTCCAGGAAGCGTTTTCACCTGTGGCAAGCGAGGTTTGCCTTCTGGACTCTGCTCGTCTTGCATGGCAGTTTCTGAATCATCCCTGGTGAGCCAGCAGGCGGATGCAGTTGGTACAGTCTTGCCTGTCCCAGGGCAGGAGGTGGCGGATGGTGCTGTGGGTATGGATGTCCAGCTGGCCGGAGGTTCCAGTGACCGCACTGTGGGCCACCCCCGCTGTGGGCCACAGTGTGTCCCCTGTTGTTGGGGGGTTATTTATGAGAGGAGAGCTTCCAGATTCTGGATCATCCTTCACGGATTTCTTTTCCTTTTTACAATAGGCCTGGTCATTCTGGCATGGAAATTCAGACCCAGTGGCCTATGGGTTCCCCCGAGTGCAGTCTCATGAGGGGCAGACAGAGTGGAAGCCCTGTTTGATTGCTTATAGCTAAGTGTCCCCGGCAAAAGGCATCCCCTGCAGATGGGGATCAGCTGGGATCTGTCCGAGATTTGGACAGTGGCTTTGATTCAGATGTCTGATGTGGATGAAGATGTACTCTTGCCTTCAGAAGATTATGAGAAGGAACTGGAGGGGTTGATTCCCAGGGTCTTATACACTTTGAGCTTGGCAGATGCTCTAGGCACAGAGCAGGAACCGAAGATGCATCATATCCTGCAAGGAGTGCGGAAAGCCACTAATGTCTTCCCATTCCCGGAGTTGCTCAAAAGCCTGTTCCAGTTGGAGTGGGATTCCCACGACTCCCCACCTAAGGGGCCAAAGATGTATAAGAAGATTCATGCTCTCTTGGAAAAGGAGTGCATTGTGTGGTTTGATATTTCCAAGGTGGATGCGTAGGTCACGGTGATTAACAGATGGACCACCATTCCTGTTTAAGGTGGATCAACCTTAAAGGGTACTCTAAACCGAAAGCAGGGCCACCCCACAGATTCTCTGCCCCCCCCCCCCCACCCTCAGCTGCCGCTGCCTTGGGAGGGGGAGGTGGGCAGCAGCAGTATTTCAAAAGGCGGTGGCTTTTTGTCACTGTTTTCTTGCCCATGGCAGGTCACGTCTTTCAGCACACATGGCCTGCCACTTCTTTTCCCCTTCTGACACAACTGGAGGAGTTCAGAAGCGGCAGGCCATGTATGCTAAAGGACTTGCCCTGCCGTGGGTAAGAAAGCAGCGGCAAAAAGTCGCTGCTTTTGGAAATACTGCTGCCTGCTTCTCCTCCCAAATGAAATCAGCGGCAGCTGGGAGGGGGGGGGGGCAGTGCAGCCGATCATATGTGCCGCTGCTGCTGCCCATTCAAGACGGCCATCCCAGTTGGCCACCTAACTTACCTGTGGACAGGTCAGCCCTGACCAAAAGGTAGATACATTTTAAAGAAATAGTTCACTGCAATGGCTTCTATTCTTCAGCTGGTGGTATGTGCAGACCTGACATCTTGAGCCCTGCTCAAGTGAATTCAGCCTCTTCTGCTGGATGATTCTACCCCTCTTTTGGATCTGCTACAGCCTTTCTTTCTGGTGTAGCAGCCACAGATTGTGCCCTGTCAACAATGACATGCATTTGCTTGGCTCTGACATGGGGCAGCAGACGCATCTTCCAAAGCCCGGTTGCCCTTCTGGCCTTGGATGCTTCTGTTGGGTCCAATTTGGAGAAGCTGATGAAAGACCTAAGTGAGGCAAAATGTTTCTGCCTTCTGGAAGACAGATCCAAGGGTCCTGTGAAGCAGGCAGGAGACCCTTTTCCATCAGCCTTCACCCACTCCTTGTGGGCACGCTGGTCAGACTCCCAGGGGTTCAGGACTCCCATAGCTACCAGCCTGGAAAGCCTTATTCCCTTTCTTATGGACTTCGGGCTCATTCTCAGTTCTTTCTTGGAACACTTGGACCCAAGGTCCCAGTCCTATCCAGAGGAGGACCCTCCTGGACTGCTCAATGAAGGTTTGGGGGCCTATTCCGTGGTTCCTCTGGTTAGGGGCAGGCTTTGCCTTTTCTTTCAGGAATGGGCCCAGGTCACTAAGGATCGCTGGGTGCTAGTCCCTATTCACTATGGTTATGTCCTGGAATGCAAAGTGCCGATCCCAGGCACTTTCATCTTCTCCCCTTGTGAGTCCGCACAGCAGGGCGACTGTGCGGATCTCCTTGGACAAGTTGCTTCTTCTGAAGGCAGTGGTGCCTCTTCCCCCAGATGATCGGGGTAAGGACAGGTATTCCATTTGTTTCATGGTGCCAACACGGAAGGAATATTCCGGCCCATTCTGGACATCAAATATGTCAACAAGCGCTTACGTGTCATACGCTTCTGGATGAAAACTTTGCCATCCATGATTCAAGTGGTGTGCTGAGGGGGAATTCTTTGTATCTCTAGATTTGGCCAAGACACATTTTCATATCCCGATACGGGGGATCAGCAAAGTATCTGTGTTTTGCTATGCTTGTCTCCCATCTTCAGTTCACCGCCTTCCCATTTCGGACTGTCCACTGCCCCCAGGACGTTCTCTAAAGTCATGGTGGTGGTGTCTATGGTGCCAAGGGATTTGTGCGCATCCATATATCAACTATTGGCTCATCCGAGCCCATTCTTTCAGATGCATTGCAGCTAGCTCCCCAAGTGGTGTTCTTTCTGATAAGCCTGGGAGCCAGTTGTTGCATTCCCAGTCCCTGGAGTTCCCGGGAGCATTTTTCCATAATTGAGCACAGAGTCTTCTTCCCAGAGGAGAAAGTCAACAGCTGTTGGATTGCCTAGCGCTTTTCTGTATGCAGCAGGTTCCCAGAGTCCTGGTTGATCTTTAGCTCCTTGGATTGATGGCAGCAACAATTGAGATGGTGTCATGGGCACATACTCATATGCAACCACTCCAGTGGTCCTTACTGACTTGGTGGCCCCCAAGTTCTCAGCAGTTTGAACTTCATCTCCCGCTCCCAGTCATGGTGGTGGCAGTAGCCCAGTCTTCTGAGGAAGGGCATGCCACTGGATGATTGCTCATGGATCCTATTGAAGACAGATACCAGCCTTTCAGGCTGGGGAGCCCATTGCCAAGGCTGAATGACCCAAGGACATTGGAACCACAAGGAGACGGTGTGGTCCATCAACTGCCTTGAGGTGAAGGCCATCAGGTTAGCTCTAATGCGTTTTCGGCCCTCGGTCAAGGGCTGAACAGTCCGAGTGTTCTCGGACAATGCCACAGTGGTGGCTTTTGTCAGTCAGCAAGGTGGCATGAGGAGTGCCAGGGTAGCCCTGGAGATGGCTCTCCTTTTTTCCTGGGTGGCAAAGAACCTCCTAGTTTGTTGGCTCTGCACATTACCAGTGTGGATACTGTGGAAACTGATTTTCTCAGCCAGCACACTCTGGTTGCAGGAAAGTGAGAGTTGAGTCAGGGAGTATTTCTGTTGTTTCTGTGCTGCTGGTGTCGCCCCGAGAGGGATCTGATAGCGACTCACTCCAATGTCAAAGTGTGCTGCTGCTTCTTCAGTCACTGCACAGAGAAAGGGTCCGAGGGCGTCAGCACCCTGGCTCAACCTTAACCAAGTTAACACCTGCTGTATGTGTTTCCTCTTTGGCCCCTGGTAGGGGGTCTGTTTTGGCATATGGAGTACCACCCAGGAAGGATTATTCTGGTGGTGACGCTGGATTGGCCGAGGAGAGCACGATTCAGAGATCTGATGCAGCTCCTGCAAGTGCCACCTCGTTGTTTGCCTCCGTCTCGGGGCCTATTGTGGTCAAGGGCAACTTGTTTTGGAGGCATCTGGCTCCCTTCTCATGTATGACTTAGCTCCTGAAAGGAGACAGTTAGCACATACAGGCTACTCTTCAGAGATGGTTTTCCACTCTGCTCAGAACCTGGAGGAGGTCTACCAACCTAGCATAAGTGCAGGTCTGATGCCTGGAGTGCTGCTGCGGTGCATGGCAACTGGCTCGTGAGGCAGCCAAGGTGCCGTTTCTGTTGGCCTTTTCTGCAGGATGATCTGGATCAGGGCCTTTTTCTTAGCTCCCAGAAGGTTCAGGTGGCAACTTTGGCATGTTTCAGAGGTCTTTTGACTGGTAAAGTCTCTAGCCTTAGACCCGGATGTTTCACGCTTTCTTCAGTGGGTTCGGCATCTGTGTCCTCCCCTCTGGTCTGTGGGTCCCTTCCTGAGATCTGTGTCTGGTTCTCCAGGGCCTGATGTCGGAGCCCTTTGAGCTGTTGAAGTGTGCTATTCTGAAGGATTTGATGCTCGAGACATTTGTTCTGCAAGGAGGATTCATAAGAACATAAGAACATAAGATATGCCATACTGGGTCAGACCAAGGTCCATCAAGCCCAGTATCCTGTTTCCAGCAGTGGCCAATCTAGGTCATACGTACCTAGCAGTTTCCCCAAAAGACACAGGTTCCACAGTGCTTGTACTGGGTCAAGCATTGATATCCTGGGTCCCTTCTTAATAATGGTTTATGGACCTTTCCTCCAGGAACTTGTCCAAACCATTTTTAAACCCAGCTACACTAACAGCCTTTACTACATCCTCCGGTAACAAATTCTAGAGTTTGATTACACGTTGAGTGAAAAAATATTTTCTTTTATTAGTCTTAAATAGTTTACCCTGTAGCTTCATTGCATGTCCCCTAGTCTTTCTATATTCTGATAACGTAAACAATCGATCTACATTTACCCGTTCCACTCCATTCATTAATTTATAGACTTCTATCATATCTCCCCTCAGCCGTCTCTTTTCCAGGTTAAAGAGCCCTAACCTTTTTAGCCTTTCTTCACAGGAGTGAGGCTAAAAAGGTCCTGCTCCTGGTTCTTCATCTGTGAACACAGAACAGAAATATTTGTTAAGCAATTCCGCTTTATCCTTATCAGCTTCTACATATTCCTCCCCTGCACCCTTGAGTCTGACAATACCACTTTTGCCGTTCCTCTTCTCACTAACATATCTGAAAAATGTCTTATCCCCCCATTTTATTGCATTGGCTATTTCCTCCTCGTTTTGAATCTTTGCCTTCCTGACTACTTTGCTAGCTTCTCTAAGTTTTTCCAAATATTCGGAGCTGCTGGCTCTGTCTTGCCAAAATCCTTACCTACCTTTTTCTGAGGAGGCCATTTCCATTTGGCCTGTGCCTTTCTTCTTTGCTGAGGTGATTTCTCCCTTTCATGTGAATCAGGTATTTGCCTGCCCTCCTCCTCTAAGTACCAGTATCGGGGAATGGTAAGTATCTTCCCCTGGTGGATGTCCGGAGGATGCTTCTTTGGTTCTTGAAGGTTATGAATTCTTTTTGTAAGTCAGACCATCTTTTTGTGCTCTTTGCTAGCCTGTGCAAGATGATGCGGCATCTAAACCTTCATTGGGACACTGGATTAGGGAGGCCATTGCCTCGGCATATCTATTGCAGAACTGGCCAGTTATGGAGGGTTTGTGCACTCATTCTACCTGAGCACAAGCATCCTCATGGATGGAGCGGAGCTCGGTAGCCCCTTCAGAGATTTGTCAGGTGTCAATATGGATATCACTTTCCTCTTGTCAAGCATTTTTGCTTGGATGTCCAAGCTCGGGCTGACACAGCCTTTGGTTTTATGAGCTACTGTGTCGTCTTCCCACCCAGTGGAGGCATAGCTTTTGTATGTCCCACTTGTATGGACTGGTCTAGCAGGACAATTTGAAAGATGACATTTTACTTACCAGTTAATGCCCTTTCATTGAGTCCTGTTAGACCAGTCCAGGGCCAGCCCCCTGGAACTGTTTTGCTCTGTTCTTCTGTGGCTGTACCCTTAGGTCTTCTATGATTTACATACTTGGCTCTGCAGGTTCATTTTCTATGGACAACCTTCTGTTTATATTTTTCTGTACATAGTTCTCTACTGTTTGATTATTCATTGTTGCCCATGTTGAGGTTGTGTGAGGCTTGCCATGTTATTCCATATGCTTTGAGATGAATACTGAAGAGACCTCTGGTGGCTGAGGAGGATAGAGGTATGGAAGCTATGTCATTGAAACCTGGGCTTTTCATTGCTTCTTTGTCTCCACCTATCTGCTGGTAAGGGACACAATACACTTGTCTGGACTGATCTAGCAGGACTCAAGGAAAGGACATTATCTGGTAAGTAAAATGTCACCTAATAGAATTCTTTCAGAAACTGAAGTTCCTTAGAGGAGATTTTTCCACAATTGTCAATGAGATTAAGCAAGAGATTACATCATCGGAGGACAGCGAGATGGATAATGAAATACATACAGTTGTGACTTGGCTACATAAATACTTAGAAACAAATAAATAATATAAAACCATGTGACAAGGGTGTATAAAAGATGTAAGGCGGAGCATAAAAAATTAAAAAACACCCTAATCGTGCTACGGAATAAAACATACAGTTACCCATCCAATGGTATAGACCTAAAAGGACAGAGCAGAGAGATGAGGAGGAACCAAGTACATATAAAATCCTAAATCAAGGAGAATGTCTACTTAAAAAGCCACACTGTGTGTACTGTTTTAATGAATGGAAGTCTATCTGTAAAAACATGTCAAAGTAGAATGAGAAAAGGGGAGGATCATAATAGGGACATCCATTTAAAAAAATACATACACCAATCAAACCTGGTAGAGAGAGACCTACTGTCTATCCTAAGACATAGAGAAAATGGTGGGTAACAGAATGAAACATGCAAACAACCACTGGGCAAGGCAACACCCCCCCCCCCCCCTAGTTTGTCAAAACAGTCAAACTTATTTGTATTGAACACCGGTGTGTAAAAATGCATATAGGTATTATAGAAAGAAACTTTGCAAATTCACCCAACCGGAGGCTGAAAAGATGTAACGATGCAGCAAGGAATAAATGCCAAAAATAGATCAAAGGGAAACCCTGTGTGTGCTGTGGACCACTCAAATAGATATTTTAAACTAATGTATGAGTAATGTTCCTAGTGTATTTTTTTTATATGCAAGGAACAGCGTGGGACAGCGATATGCTCAACAGATATTGAGAACCGATGTTATGTGCATCAGAAAAATTATTCCATTGTGAAACCGCGATAATGTAAATAGTGTGCCTGACTAATGCTGCAACCATATAATGTGTATAGACCCAGATGACAGGAGGCACTATAACTTTGGGGGGAAAAAACATACGTTAATGAACATTCATAAAATCTCCCAGCTGCAAATGTGCATCCCATCAAACAGGAGTTTTAAAAATAAAGATGAAAATAGGAACACTTGTGGGCCCAACAGTGCAGTCTTGGGGGGGGGGGAGGGGTGCAGGGGCAGGAGGTCTGCCTAGGGCAGCAGAAACCATCAGGCCACCACTGCCTAGAAGGCAAGGTTAAAGTGTGGATCAATAGGGTCCATAGAGACTTAGGATGGTATCTCAATAATTCCAGTTCTCCAAGACACCTAATTGCTGTTTCCATTACTTTCAAGATAAACAAGCTGTCTTGCAAAACATTAGGGGGAAATTAATGACTGAGTTAGAGACTCATTAATGCACACAGAGTTGTCTCCCTATACTTTGCAGAAAAGGTACACTTTTATTCACTAAATCAGCTATTTCAAAGCCAAGTCCATTCAAAAGCGAGAGTCTTAGACTTTAGGAAAACTTACTTTGCCAAGATAGGACAATATCTCAAGGAGTCATTAGCGGGATGGGAACAACTGGCTGATGTAGAATAGCAATGGGCAAAACTGAAAGGGGATATTTTAAGGGCAACAAACCTTTTTGTTAGAAAGGTAAATAAATGTAAAAGAAAAAGGAGGCTACTTTGGTTTTCAAAAGAAATAGCTGAAAAGATGAAGAAAAAGAGTTTGCCGTTATAAAATACAAGAAATCACAGAAAGAGGAAGACAAGTATCAATATTTGAAAGTAAGAACCTAGGAAAGTAGTCAGGAAAGCAAAGATACACAAGAAGAAGAAATAACCAGTGCAACAAAATGGGGGGGGGGGGGGGGCAAGACATTATTCAAATATTTAAGCAAGAGGAGGAAGTAGAAAAGTGGTATTGTCAGACGCAAGGGTGAAGGAGAGGAATATGTAGAAGCTGAAGAAGATAAAGCTGAATTGCTTAACAAATATTTTTGTTCTGAGCTCACAGATAGAGGTCCCGGAGCAGGACCTCAGAAAACACACACAAATAGGAACAGAAGTGAAGGGATCTTGAACAATTTTCAGAAGATTGTATTCGTGAGGAAGTAGCTAACTTAAAAGTAGATAAAGTGCTGGGACCTGATAGGATACCTCTGAGAGTATTGAAGGAACTTGAGGAAGTTCTAGCAGCTCCACTGTCTGACCTTTTCAGTGCTTCTTTAGAGTAGGGAGTAGTCCTAGATGACTGGAGAAGGGCACATGTGGTCCTTTTACACAAAAGCAGACGTAAGGATGACATTAAGAACTACAGGCCGATTAGTCTCACTTCTGTGGTTAGTAAATTATTGGAAAGGCTACTAAAAGAGAGAATAGTGAGGTTTCTGGAGCCCAGTGGATTGCAGGATCCATGGGTTTACTAGATTCAGGTCTTGTCAAACAAATCTGATTGGACCAAGGGAAAGCCCTAGATGTGGTATACTTGGATTTCAGTAAAGCCTTCAACACTGTTCCACAGAGGCGACATAAATAAATTGAACACCCTAAGGATGGACCCTAAAGTAACTGGGTTAGAAATTGGTTGAGTGGGAGGTGACAAAGGATACAGTTAAATGGAGCTTACTCTGAGGAAAAGCATGTTAGCAGTAGTGTGCCACAGGAATCTATCCTTGGTCTGATTCTTTTTAACATTTTTGTTAGTGATATTGCGGAAAGACTGTCAGGTAAGATCTCCAGGAACAAGCAGGAATACAATCTTCATATATGGTTCAATGGACGGTCCAATAGGAAAGCTTTTGGGAACATCCTACTGCACCTGCGTAGCTGCATTCCCGCCTTTCCCACTCTCCCTCCTCAGTTCTTTGTTCTCCATGGAGCCGACAGCAAGCAAATCCTGTCACTACAGAAAATTCCTGTTTTTCATATTTTTGTTGATCACGTCAGCCTTCCTGTCGACACTAGTGCCGACCTCCGTCGGTACTTTCTTTCTTTTTCTTAAAAATAAATTTGTGAAGAGGAAGGTCTTTTTCTTTCCTCGGGCGCATCGACACCATCTTAAGCCTAGGCCTTCCATTTATCTCTGATAAAATGGAGAAACCATTCAGTGGTTTTAAGAAGTGTTCTAAGTGTGCCAGTACCATCTTGGCCACAGACACCCATGACTGGGGTCTAAAATGCCTACGGCCTGATCATCAACCATCAGAATGTCCTCTCTGTAGAAAGATGATAAAGAGAGGCCTACAGAATCGTTCTGCAAAGCTGGGCACCCACTTCGGCTCTGACGCCATCTCTATCATTGACATCATTGAGAACTTCATCTTCCTTCCAAGGATCTCAGGTATCGAAACCTAAGTCTTCATCGGAGGCTGGCCACCCTCCCCCCCCCCCCAGGGTAGATCTCCTAAGCAGCCAGATGCCTCGGGTGTTTCCCTGAAGGGGGACACATTGTCCAAACAATCCCGGTGGGAGAACCTGCCTTCCAAAGCCTTAGTGGGGTCCCAGGATGCTCCCAAGGGTTCCACTTCTGGAAAGCCTGCAATTCCGGTACCGATACCCAAGCATCGGCAAGCTCCATGGATCAATGTATCCTTGCTATCGAGCAGAGCTTAGCAGCCTTACTGGTGGCCTCGGTTCCAGTGAAACCCTTACAGCCGGTTCCGCAGGCATCGGTACTGATACAGGCTGCATCGACTTTCTTGCCGCTTTCCACACTACCGGCCATGTCGGCCCTCAAATCCATTTCCAGTACTGAGGTTCTGACTGCACAGATTCCAGGTACTGGCTTCGACCAGTACCGAGTTCGAATGGAGCAGGAACACCCTGCCCGACAATACTTTGAGTCTTCGGATTCTGATTCCTTGGACAATGAATCGGCCAATACTAGAGATATGCAGACTCTCCTGGAGGACCTGTCTCCATCTCCACAACGGCGCATGTCCCCACCAGAGAACATGTCTTTCCAAGACTTTATCCGCGATGTTGCTAGGGTCCTGTCAATAACAGTAACATCGGAGAAAGAGCCTAGGGCCGAAGAATTAGAAATTTTTCAATACCCAGCGGCTCCAAAAGAGGTGCTATTATTATTATTATTATTATTATTATTATTAAAGACTTATAAAGCGCTGCAACATACGAAGCGCTGTACAAACATAGAAGAGAGACAGTCCCTGCTCATCAGAGCTTACAATCTAATAAGACAGAAAACAAAATAAGTTACATAATACAAATAACAAAAATTTACAGGACAAAGTAAGCAAATGTTGATAGAGAGATCAAGATAGGATAAGACAGGAATGGAAAGCAATAGTGAAGGGGTGGGATTTTAGTCTGGACTTGAAAATGGCCAGGGAGGACGCCTGGCGCACAGAGACAGGAAGACTATTCCAAGCAAAGGGTGCTGCCAGTTGGAAGGAGCGAAGTCTGGAATTGGCAGTATGAGTAAAGGGCACAGATAAAGGAAGACTGTTAGAAGAGCGAAGCAACCGAGAGGGGGTGTAAGGAGAGATGAGAGATGAAAGGTACTGGGGGGCAGAAGAGTGAATACATTTATAGGTCAGGAGGAGAAGTTTAAATTGAATACGGAGACGGATGGGAAGCCAATGAAGTGACATGAGGAGAGGAGTGATGTGGGAAAAACGAGACTGGCGGAAAATGAGTCGAGCAGCGGAGTGTTGAATTGACTGAAGAGGAAAGAGGTGGCTTGCAGGGAGGCCGGCAAGGAGAACGTTACAATAATCAAGACGGGAGGTGATTAAGGAGTGGACAATCAATTTAGTGGTGTCAACAGAGAGGAAGGGGCGAATTTTGTAAATATTGTATAGAAAGAAACGACAAGTTTTAGCAATGAGCTGGATATGTGAAGAGAAAGAGAGAGAGGAATCAAAGATAACACCAAGGTTACGTGCTGAAGAAACAGGGAGGAGTACAGAGTTATCAACAGAGAGAGAGAAAGGGGAAAGAGGAGGGGAAGCATTCGGGGGAAAGATAAGGAGCTCAGTTTTGGCCATGTTCAGTTTTCAGTGGTGGTGGGACATCCAGGCAGCAATGTCAGAGAGGCAGAGTGAGATCTTAGACTGGATATCAGGAGAGATAACAGGTGCAGAAAGATAGATTTGAGAGTCGTTGGCATAGAGATGATAGTGAAAGCCATGGGAAGAGATAAGGGTGCCAAGGGATTGGTATATAGAGAGAAGAGGAGTGGACCTAAGACGGAACCCTGAGGAACTCCTACAGGTAGTGGGGTTGAAGAGGAGGAGGAGGAGCCATCCAAGCACACACTTAAAGAGCGATGGGATAGATAGGAAGAGAACCAAGATAGTACAGAGTCTTTGAATCCAAGTGAGGATAGGGTGATAAGAAGATGGTTATGGTCAACAGTGTCGAAGGCAGCAGAGAGATCAAGAAGAATGAGGACAGAGTAAAAGCCTTTGGACTTTGCCAAGAAGAAATCATTCTAGACCTTAGTAAGAACAGTTTCAGTGGAATGTAGGGGACGGAAGCCAGATTGTAAAGGATCCAAGAGGGTATGAGTATCCATCGGATACTCCACGACCTCATGCTTCGTATGTGGGAGGCACCTCTGACAATTTCTCCCCATACCCGCCAGCTCGATACCATATACCAGGTACCGGAGTGTCCTGGTTTTTAAAAGACACAATTGCTGTACCATTCCATGGTAGTGGAATCGGCAAATGCGTTGAATCAAGAGCATGAAAACACATTCCTGAAACCCTTCAGGTAGGAAATCGAGAACCTTCAACGCTTTTGGTCGACGTTGTTTTCAGGCCTCCATGCTATCGGTCAGAATTAGTACCTACATACTTTATATGGCTATGTTCCTCAGAGGGGTGGCCAAAGATTTGGAGTTAATGGCTCCTCTTCTCCCCGATGACAAGAGGGCGGATTATTTCATCCTTGTAAAGCATCTCAGAATGTCTCAAAATTTATTACTAGAGCAACTTTTGATTGCTTTGAGTGCATCAACAGAATTTCATCCATCTGCATAGATGCATGCAGGATTGCTTGGATCCAGGCATTGGATCTTGAACAATGGGTTCAAGATAAGCTGGGTAATATCCCTTGCACCGGTGAAAACCTCTTTGGCAAGGATTGGCAAGACAAGGCCTCTCATTTGGAGTCTGAGAACACTACCCTAAGCAGACTCTCTAGATCTACTTCCAGTCTAGCTAAGAAGAAAACAGCAAAGAAAGCCGCCTTCAATAAAAAGAAGTACTATCCTTCTTATACCCCTGCTGTTCAATGTCAGCATCATGCTCCTCAGAAGGGGCAACAACCTCCAAAACAGTAAAAGAAGGCTCAGGCTCCCAAGTCTCAGCCACCTCAGCAGACCCAGACTGCTCTGGGTTTTTGACTCCTTTCTAGAGAACATAACAACGTTCAAACTGATAAGAGATATAGCCCCATCATATCTAACTGATCTACTGACAATTCATTCAAGGACCAGAACAGTGAGCCAAAGGAACCTGAACACACTACTTGTTTCTAACAGCTTTTCAAAACTCAATAAAATTACCACAAATAGGGCATTCAGCTTCAATGCTCCTTTAATATGGAACGCTCTGCCGGATAAACTCAGAGATATCACAGATCTTTCAGCATTTTAAAAAGACCTTAAAACTCACTTATTTATAGAGTACTTTGGAGACTCATTCCCAATAGATGAAATATTTCCCACTTAAACTCATGTGTACTCATATTCATTAATTCACAACTTACTTTTTCCTTTTTCTTACTCTATCTTACAATACCCAATTCTCCACATTATCACATTTACTCTTTACACTAATAATTCTAGTGAACTACAATACATTTTTCCTTGCTCAGATAAGATAAGATTTTTGAAATTTGTAAATATTTAAATTTGTATATATTTTTAAACTATCTATATACCTAATCAGCATTTACTCAGCATTGTAACCCTCAAATTACCATTTTTATTATATACAATTTAATGTTCACTGTAATTTCAATTGTTTGAATAAGTTTCAATGTAATGTTCAAGTTTTGTTCTATGTAAACCGCTTTGATTTTTCTGAAAGGCGGTATATAAAACAGTTCAATAAATAAATAAAACATAGCTGTCCTGCCTCTAGAGAATCCCGACCCTGTCCACATTCCCAGCAGACTCTATCATTATGCCCACAGGTGCCATCTCATCACCTCAGAGCAGTGGACATTAACAATAGTACGGGAGGGATACAAACTTCATCTACAAAGCCTACCCCCACCCCCCACCCCAATTTCAGCAAGAGAGTTCCATTCTCAGCCCCCTCTCACTGCTCTGTTACTACAAGAGGTCACCTCCCTTCTACTGCAGGGTGCAATAGAGGAGGTTCCAACATTCCAGCAGGGAATGGGCTTCTATTCTCCCTACTTTCTTACTCCAAAGAAAACAGGGGGATACAGGCCCATTCTGGACCTCGGGGAACTAAATAAGCATCTCCTATGAGAGAAGTTCAAGATGGTATCCCTGGAGACTCTTCTTCCCTATCTCCAGAGTCTGTTCTCTAGATCTAAAGGAAAGTGTACACTCATATTCTTATCCATCCAGAACACAGAAACTTCCTGTGCTTCATGTTTCAGGAAAGACCCTATCAATACAGAGTCTAGCCTTTTGGCCTCACCTCTGCCCCAAGAGTCTTCACAAAATGCATGACGGTAGTAGCCACATTTCTAAGGACTCTAGGGATATTTGTCTTCCCTTACTTAGACGACTGGTCATAAGAGCAAGCACCTCTCAGGAGACCAGTCTATCCCTCTCATGCATCATGCAGGTGTTACAACATGGGATTTGTCATAAATCTTCCAAAGTCCCAACTCACCCCCTCTCAAATATTAGTATTCATAGGGACCCTCTTAAATACTCAGCAGTCAAAGGCATTTTTGCCCCAACTCCGCTGCACTCGTCTCAATCAGTTAGCATCTCAGGCATGTCTCAAGAACTATCTTACTGCTTGAGAAATGCTACAACTTCTGGGTCATATGGCATCAACGGTGCATGTAGTTCCATATGCCCTCTGGTATCCCAATGGTCTCAAGTATCAGGTCGCCTGGGGGACAAGATAACAGTCTCTACCCTTCTGGTCTCATCTCTTTAGTGGTGGTGATCACCAGAAAATCTCCTTGTAGAGTCACCTTTTCAGATACCAGCACATCAATGTACCCTGACGACGGATGCATCCAGACTGGGCTGGGGAGCCCATCTGGGATCTCTCTCCACTCAAGGACTCTGGTCTCAGCAGGAGTCACAACTCCGTATAAATCTGCTGGAACTCAGAGCCATTCTCAATGCTCTCAAAGTGTTCCAGGACCATCTTCGTTGCCGCAGAGTCCTAGTCCAAACCAACAATCAAGTAGCCATGTTCTATGTGAACAAGCAAGGTGGAACAGGTTCTTGGACCCTCTGCAGTGAGGATATACATCTCTGGACCTTTGCCATACATCATTGCATTCACCTCCAAGCAGTGTATCTCCCAGGCAAACACAATGTTTTAGCGGACAGACTAAGTCAAATCTTTCTCCCCCATGAGTGGTCTCTTTGTGTAGACACAGTCTCCCATGTTTTTCAGATCTGGGGGACTCCAGAGATAGACCTGTTCGCAAGTCCTCAGAATGCCAAGCTCCCTTGCTTCCGTACAAGGACTCCTGCACTGGACAGCCAACAGGTGGATGCTTTTCATCTCCACTGGGGATGGGGCTTCTTATATGCCTTCGCTCCCATTCCCCTAATTCCCAAAACTCTTTTCAAACTCCAGATGGACAGAGACTTCATGATACTCATAGCCCCATGCTGGCCACGTCAACCGTGGTACCCTCCCCTTCCACGTGTGTCTCAGGCTCAACCTATAGATCTGGGGTCTGCTCCAGATCTCCTCTCTCTCAGGAGGAGGGGATTCTGCTCCATCCCATTCCGCAGTCTCTCTATCTCACAGCATGGCTGCTAAAGGCATAGCCTTCCAAGGCATTAACCATCCCCTGGAGATTAAGGACATCCTCTTAGCTTCTAGAAAGCCATTCACCAGGCAGTCCTACACTTTCAAGTGGCGTAGGTTTTCTTTCTGGTGGTCTCAGAAGAATCTTAATCCCTTCTCAGCTCCGATGGAGGCACTGCTTGAGTATCTCCTCCACCTATTTTCTTCTGGACTCAAAACTAATTCGGTAAGAGTACACCTAAGGGCAATTGTGGCCTCTCACTTGCTCTTAGATGGCCAACCCATCTCCTCTCCGCCGCTCGTAGCACACTTCATGAGGGGTCTTCTATTAACCAAACCTCCCATTAAGCCACCACCAATGGCATGGGACCTCAGTGTTGTTCTAGGACAGTTTCTCAAGCTGCTCTTTGAACCTCTTGCCACTATGTCACTTATGTTTCTCACATAGAAGGTCATCTTCCTCACTGTCCTCACTTCAGCAAGGTGCATTAGTAAGCTCCAGGCCTTGGTGGCTGACCTACCTTACATACGGTTCCACCATGACAAGGTAGTCCTTAGGACTCACCCTCACTTCATGCTGAAGGTGACCTCGCCCTTCCATTTGAACCAGTCGGTCTACCTCCCTGTGTTTTTCCCTAGATCACACTCATCTAGGGTAGAAGCAACCCTCCACACTCTAGACTGTAAATGTGTCTTAGCTTTTTATCTTCAGAGGACTCAAGAGCACCAGAAAGCTCCTCAGCTGTTCATCTCCTTTGACTGTAGTCACCTCGAGTTGACAGTCTCCAAACGTACTCTCTCTCCAAGTGGATATCAGACTGCATCGTCTTTTCTTATGAGAAGGCAGGACTCTCCCTTGAGGGTCATGTCTCTGTCCATAATGTTTGAGCCATGGCTACCTTGATGGCAAATCTATGATCTGTAGCTATTGACGAAATCTGCAAAGCACCATCTTGATCTTTGGTCCATACTTTTCCTGCTCACTACTGCCTAGACAAGGATTCCCGTTTGGATGCCATGTTTGGCCAGGCTGTTCTCCAGCATCTCTTTCAGATTTAGGGCAACTACTACCCTCTGTCCTAGATTTCGATACCAGACATCCATGGAGGATACATGACCTCCTCTTTAGGCATACCTGGGACACACCACAGCCAATTCTGAGGTCATCTCTGGCATCTTCTAGCTAGGGAGTCCCATATGTGAAGACTACATTCCTGCTTGTTCCTGGAGATAGCATAGTTACTCACCTGTAACAGGTGATCTCCGGAAACAGCAGGAATTTAGTCTTCACAACCCACCCTCCTCCCCTAGAAGTTGTAGGGTTTCTCTTTTTTTCTCTTTCTCTCCTTTTATCTCAGCTACAAACTCAACTGAGGAGGGAGAGCAGGAAAGGCAGCTTCGCAGGTGCATGGGATGCCACCAAAAGCTTTCCTATTGGACACTGGGGAGCATTCCATGCGGGTTCCATTGGTACCAACGTCACCCATATATGAAGACTAAATTTCTGCTGTTCCCGGAGATCACATGTTACAGGTGAATAACTACGCTTTCTCTGGGACCAAGCAGGACGTCAGTCCTCACATATGGGTCATGTCACCGATTGAGCCCTCACGTGGGAACTCTCCCCAGCTTTCACAGAAAGCCTTTGGAAGATCTAGCATGCATGCATGATTGCCTTCCCACCTGAACAGAGCCCTCCAGACGTTTGTCTGTATCCTGGAGAAGAGCTGTTTGCCATCAGTAGTTTTTGCTGTCTCGAGACCTGTGCTTCCCAGTATCATTGCCGCCTCAGCGTCACAGTATTTGTTTTCGAGTATCTTTTTCTTTTTTTGGCATGCAGTTTTTTCTCACGCCCTCCAGGTTGGGGCATTGGAGTCTTTTGACCTGTCGGAAGCCATCTTTCCTGACATGTCCACCCTAACCAGTGGCTTTAAGAAGTGCGCCAGATATGGCTAGACTGTTTTCATCACAGACCGCATAATTGGTACCTTGAATGCCTCGAGTCCTCTACATGTACTCTCTGCTTGCAGATGACGCGCAGGGGGCTGAAGAACTGTGGAAAGCAGTGGAAATCGCTGTTCGGCTCCAAGACATTGGCATTGACCCTGGCATTGACATTGGAATTGACGCCTTCAGAGGATCTTTCCGAGGACTGAGCCTCGCATGGTCACTGAGCCCTTTCGAAGTCGCGAGGCCTGAAGCACCAATCAGGTCTTCTCCTGAGAGGTATAACCGTAAACTGCATAAAAGATATAATTTATAAAATGCTGTAGCTAATACTGATAGAATATGAGATCTGAATATCAGATGGGAATCAAAAAGACCCCCAGACTATGGATCAAAGCTAACATTGGCACCACTTCTGTCCCACACTGAAAGGTCATAGGTACAGCAGATGAGGAATTCCTACTAATTCTTAATTTGGTCTGCCTGGCTTCAGGGCAAGAACATTGTCATTCATCCAAGTCGCTGTTTTTCATCAGGCCTATTCAAACTTAGATGAGGTCCCTCCATCGTCCATAAATCAGTAAATGGATATTGTCTGCATATATCCTAAACATTACCATTTTATTATGTAGCACTTCCCTAAGGGGCAGATTGAATAGGGCTGGTGAAAGGGAGGAATCCTGTGCATGCGGTGTGGACCTGTAACCCCCAGTGTTATCGGAATCTGTCTGTGAGTCACTTAAGAATGATCAAAATTATTGGGACACTAACTGGTTAGTGCCACTGAATATCCTCGGGTACAACCACAATATGCCCCAATGCTATGTGGTTAGCATCAGGGCGTTCTGGGGGCAATACCTGGGCATAACCGGTCAGCGGCTATATTCAGTTGCCATCTGGTTATCCCTCAGCGGTGAAGTTAGGTGCAGCAAAAGCTGTGCCAACTTCTGCTGCCAAAACTAACCGGGCAGTGGCTGAATATCACCACTGCCCAGTTAGCTTCCGGCTTCCATGGATGACCAGGACATTCAATGCTGGTGGCCGGATATAGCCCCGGCATTGGATATATGGGTTTAGTGTTCGGCAGGGATGGCTGGGCACTGTAATCGTGCTAGCCACCTCTGCTGAATATCGGGCCAATACTACCTAATGGTGAAAACAGAATGGGAATTAATTCAGAGTATCGCGTGCAGAAAAAATACGAATTGTAACCATAACCATAATAAAATATGCTGAGTCTAGGGCATATTTCCTAAACTTTGGTAACCAGTTAGCTCCTATGGTAAAGTCTACCATAAACTAAAATCAGCCAGTTTGGTAAAAATCCCATGCTTACTGCTTAGTTCAATGGGGTGGGCACTAGGTGGGTTAGGAGCAGAATAGGTGTGGACTTCATGTTGTAGTTCCTTATCGTTCCTCCAGTTAAGTCCTCAACCTCTGGGTGGTGATCCTCCTCCTGCAGCTTGGAGACTTGGCAAGGTGGGGCATGGATTCTTCTTCAGAGTTAGCAGTACAGAATTCTTCGCAGTCTGGGGCTGCAGCAGTTTTGGCGGTAACAGTGGCCATTTCTCCTCAGCAAGCTAAGACATGCCAGAGAAAGCACAAGTATTTCGTTTCAGCACCAGAGGCAGCTCAAACTACTGTTCCTGGGCAGGCTGAAGAGTGTTTTTACCGGAGTTCATTCAAGGCATTCTTACTAAAGAGAACTCTTTGGGCACAAGTTTCAAAGACTTCTGAGTCAGATAATTTGCCTAATACCCTGCAGGAGACTTCCCTTGCTATGGAGGTTCTTCCAGCTAAAAGGAAAAGGATGGAGGATGATTCTTGGTTAGACCAGGATTCACCTCAGTCTCTCCACTCAGAGGAACCTCTGGAAGAGGCAGCAGACCTCTGGGGGATACAGCAGCTACTGAACTAGAGGAAGGGGAGGTCCAGCAAGGGGAAGATCCCAATGTGGTTAGAGTTTTTCACAAGGAGGAGCTGACCACGCTGATTGCACACTCCCTGGCTGCTCTTATCATTATACTGGTCCCTGCAGGGATCCACTTCTGCAGGGATTTAAGTCCTCACGAATTACCTTTCTGGTGTACAGAGTCATCGAGAAAATGATAGAAACAGAATGAGAGGTGCTGGAGGCTGGCCTTAGATGAAAGAAAAAAAATCTGCTTAAGATGCCTAAGGTGGATGCTTTAGTCTCGACAGTGACCAAAAGACCACCATTCCGATAGAAGGTGGGACATCGTTGAAAGACCTGCAGGAGATGTTTTTGAAGCAAGCATTTGATACTAGTGCTCTGGCTCTTCAGGCCTCGTTCTGTGGAGCTTATGTGACCAGGGCTTCTATTTGCTGGAACTGGTCGGCTGATGTGTCTTCTAAGACTAGGCTCGGCAAGCTTCTATTTAAGGGCAAGCTGCTCTTCGGAGAAGCTCTGGACAAATTGGTTAAAGATCTGGATGAGTCTAAGGACATTTGGTTGCCGGAAGACCGTCCTAAAGGGCCAGAGCAAGGGACAGTCCCAAGGGGACAGCCTAGGGATTTTAGGAAATTTCAATCTTCTCATTTTGCCCCTATTCAGTGAGGTCACTATACTTTGAGAGACCAGCCTTTTCGAGGCTACAGAGGTTCCAACAGGGGGTACTTCTCCACCCCTGCAGTTCCTCCCAAAAAGTCCCAATGAAATGAGGCAAGCGGGGGCAGTTCCAATAAGGGGTCATCAACAATTTTATTCTACCTGGGTGTCTATTACCACCAGCCAATGGGTGCTGGAATTGGAATTGGCTCATTCTCTCTTGGAGGCCTTCGTGTAGTTGTCTTCTAAACTCATTCAAAACAGCAGGCAGTCCAGGATACATTACAGCAGTTACTGGACCTCCAAGCTGTAGTACCTCTTCGGAATGACCAATGTGGATCTGGTTGATACTCCATTTACCTCGTGGTCCCCAAAAAAGAGGATACCTTCTGTCCCATCTTAGTCCTCAAGCATGTAAACCAGGCCCTTCAAGTGCCGCATTTTCACACGAAAAACTGGCATGTGGTGATAATGGCGGTCAGGAAGGGAGAGTTCCTCCTGGCGGATTTCAAATGGGATATTATCAGGTTCAGGCACTGCCATTCGGCCTGGCCACAATGTCATGGACCTTCACCAAGATCATGGTAGTTGTGGCGGCCATTCTTGAGACAGGAGGGCATGTTGGTTCATCGGTATCTCAATGATTGGATGATCAGAACAAAATCCAAGAGCAAAGGTGCTTCAGCTACCCAGCAAGTGATGGAATTCCTCCGGAGCCTCGACTGCATGGTCAATTTGGCAAAGAGCAAATTTGATCTGGTGCAGGATCTAGTTCATCTGGGAGCCCACTTCGACACCAAGGTGAGACTTGTTTTCCTCCCAGAAGAGCATGCACAGAAGAGTCAAGCTTAGATACGATCTTTCCTTGGCATTGTGGCGCCTTCGGCGTTGTACTATCTTCAGCTCCTGCGCTTCATGGCAGCATCCTTGGAGCTGATGCCTTGAGCATGAGCTCACATGCATCCTCTCTCATTGCTCCCTGCACCTACACCTGCTTTCAAAGAAGCTGGACTGCCCACTGGTCACCAGACAGAGTCTTCTCTGGTGGCTACGGCCAGAGAACCTTGCGTTGGGAATGCTGCTGGAACCCCAGAAATGATTTTGGTGACAACGGATGCCAGTCTCATAGAGTGGGGAGTGCATTGTGAGTCACAGGTGAGACAGGACTATGGTCCCAAGAGGAGAGCTCTTGGCCCATCGGTCGCCTGGAAATGAGGGCAGTCTTTTTAGCTCTACAATCCTTCCTCCCTCTCATTCATTGGAGAGCGGTAAAGGTCTTCTCCAACAACGTGGTGACAGCACCAGATATAAGTTGCCAGGGGGGGGGGCACAGGCAGTGTGATGTTGGCAGAAGAGATTTGTCCTCTCTTGCTGTAGACGGAAGAGAACTTTGAGGCTCTTTCAGTAGCTCATGTGGCTGGCAAGATGAATGTTCAAGCAGATTTTCTCAGTCAGCACTTCCAAGGCCCAGGAGAATGGGAACTAAATGCGGCAGGGATTCACGAGATCACCTTCCGGTGGGGTGTGCCAGTCATAGATCTCATGGCCTCCGCCTCCAATACTAAGGCGAACAGGTTCTTCAGCAGACGTTGGGAGCCCATGTCTGAGGGCTTCTATGCTCTGCTGCAGAGGTGGCCAACGGAAGGACTCCTTTATCTATTTCCTCTGTGGCCCCTAATAGGATAAGAACATAAGATATGTCATACTGGGTCAGACCAAGGTCCATCAAGCCCAGTATTCTGTTTCCAACAGTGGCCAATCTAGGTCATATGTACCTAGCAGTTTCCCCAAGAGACACAAGTTCCACAATGCTTGTACTGGGTCAAGCATTGATATCTTCGGTCACTTCTTAATAATGGTTTATGGACCTTTCCTCCAGGAACTTGTCTTCTTCAATGCATAGAGAGCTATCCTGGAAAAGTGGTTCTCCTCACTCCGGACTGTCTCTGAAGGCTGTGGTATACCAACCTCTGCAGACTTTTGGTAACCAGTCCATGGTGTCTCTTGAACACAATCAGTCTGCTTTCGCAAGGGCCGATCCTGATGCCTCAAGTGGATCGATTCTTGCTTACAGCCTGGTTCTTGAAAGGTCATAGCCGAAGCAGAAGGGCTATTCGACGGTGGTGGTAGATACTCTCTTGAAAGTCCGTAATCGTTCAACATTCTTGGCTTATATCAGTGTAGAGAGTATGTGAGAGCTGGTGTGGGGATGACAGGTTCTGGGCCTTTTCATCCTAGCTTCTGGATGTTCTGGCCTTCTTGCCAGCTGGGCTGGACAAGGGGTTGGCCTTAAAATCTCTCAGATTTCAGATGGCAGCTCTCTTTTGTTACCATGGGCATGTACAGGGGTTCTTGCTGGTGGATCATGCCGACGTGGTGTGGTTTCTCAGGGTAGTTAAGCAAGTGTGGCCACCCTGGCAGGCTATTGTTTCTCCGTGGGACCTCAACCTGGTGCTATTGACTCTTACACAGTTGTCTTTCCAGACTCTCTCTCGATATTCCTTGAGGGGCCTTACCTTGAAGGTAGTTTTCTTGGTGGCAAGTTGTTCGGCATGTCGAATTTCAGAACTTCAGGCTCGGTCTTGTAGGGAGTACTCTCTAATTTTTTTTTAATGAAAAAGTGACGTTCAGACCGGTTCCATCCTTTTTACAGAAGGTAATGTCACATTTTCATCTCAGTCAGGCCATGACCCTTCCGTTTTTTCATAATTTGCATGATACAGAGGAGGATCTGCAGCTGCACTGTCTGTACATGCGCAGGACCTTACATCGGTATCTTAAGAGAATGGAGTCCTTCCATAAGTTTGATCATCTCTTTGTTTTATTTGAGGGGGCCTGGCTTCCAAGCGGCTTCCAAGGCTTCCTTTGCCCAGTGGGTCAAGGAGGCAATCTCCTCTGCCTATTTGCTAAAGAGTAGGCCGGTCCCGGCTGCTCTGAAGGCATTTTCAACGAGATCTTAATTGGTCTCCTGGGCGGAGTTTAGCCTAGTTCCACTGGCTGACATTTACAGGGCAGCCACTTGGTCGTCCTTGCATACCTTTACGTGTCATTACCATCTGGATCTCCAACCCTCAAATGATGCGCGCTTTGGAACATCTGTACTCCAAGCCGGACTTGCAGGTCTCTCCCAAGATTAGTTACTGCTCTGGTACATCCCACTCATACTGGACTGGACTGGAGGGACGATAAGGAAGGCCAAATTAGACATTACCTATTAATTATCTTATCTTATGTCCATTCAGTCCACTACAGGACCCCTCCTGTGTGTAACGACATTCTGTATTTTGACTTTTAGGAGCGCCGGACAAGTCTGGCTGTTTGTCCCAGGAGGGCTTCCTTAAGGAGAACATCACTATACACCGGTAGGGCGTGTCAATTTTAGGGGTAGATTTTTATTTTTCCAAACTTTACAAATACTAGTAACCAAATTATGCAGTTTTGCATGCTGAATCTAAAGCTATCTTCAGAAACTGCTTAAAGTGAGTCTTACATCGTATCACAGTTCAAATATATGGACATTAAGTAATATTTATTTGAACATACAAATAGTCTGAACAACACCTGTAGTCACATAATTGTCTTTAAAATGTCATTTATGCAGTTAATTTAATGTTATTTAACAAAATTCAGCAGAGCAGCATATAACGGCAGATAAAGACCATCATGGTCCATCTAGTCTGCCTGGCAAGGTGGCAAGAGTAGGTGCATCTTCCACATCATGCAGGTCACCCCTCTCCATGCCTTTGTTTAGGGGTGTGCCCACCACTCCATGCAGGTCACCCCTATTTGTTGAGATAGCAGAGACAGTTAAGGTTATTTTGATTTTATCCTGTTGCAATAAAGAGATCCACCGTGTCTGTCCCATGCCATTTTGAATTCTGTCACTGTATTTGTCCCCACCATTTCCATCGGGAGGGCATTCCAAGTATCCAGTACCCTTCCAGTGAAAGGTATTTCCTGATGTTGCCTTTCAGTTTACCCCCTTGCAGCTTCATTTTATGCCCTCTAGTTTTTCAGCTTCCCCGTCTTTGAAAAAGGTTTGTTTGTTCATTAATACTCTTTAAGTATTTAAAGGTCTGTATCATATCTCCCCTGTCCCTCCTCTTCTCTAGAATATATATATTTAGGCCTTCAAGTCTCTTCTCACATGTCTTCTGACGCAGGCACCAAATCAGTTTGGTTGCCTGCTCTGAATCATTTTCAGTCTTTTTATATCCTTTACAAGATATGGTCTCCAAAACTGAACACAATCTTCCAAGTGAGGCCTCACCAGTGACTTGTACAGTGGCATTAGTACCTCCTCTTTTCTGCTGGTAATTCATCTCTGTACGCATCCCATCATCCTTTTGGCTTTGGCCACCATCTTGTTACACTGTTTTGCTACCTTGAGATTCTCAGAAATAATCACTCCAAGGTCCTCCTGGTTCATGCACACCAACCTCTCACCCACTATCACATACAATTTCCTTGGATTTCTGCATCTGACATGCACGACAC
Organism: Ichthyophis bannanicus; assembly: GCA_033557465.1. Classification (NCBI taxonomy): domain Eukaryota; kingdom Metazoa; phylum Chordata; class Amphibia; order Gymnophiona; family Ichthyophiidae; genus Ichthyophis; species Ichthyophis bannanicus. The sequence goes on along the minus strand of CM066031.1, from coordinate 513,279,557 downwards.
TGCACTTCTTCACATTAAATTTTAACTGCCAAGCATTAGACCAGTTTTTGTAGATCTTTCCTCATGTTATCGACTCCCTTAGGGGAGTCCACTCTTGCAAATTTTTGTGTCATCTGCAAAAAGACAGACTTTTCCATTCAGTCCTTCAGCAATATCACTCACAAATACACTGTAGAGTACTGGTCCTTTCATCCGAGTGAGTTCCATTTACCCTCAACTTCTGTCATCTGTCAGTCAACTTATTTCTGATGAAGTTCACCACCTTGGGACCCATCCCCACGCTGTTCAATTTATTGATAAGTCTCCTATTCAGGAACAGAATCTAGGTAGATCATATCCATAACATGCTCTTGATCTAGTTCTCTGGTCACCCAGTCAAAGAACTCAATCAGATTTGCTTGGCATGATCGTCCTTTGGTAAAACCATGTTGCCTTGGATTATGCAACATATTGTTTTCGAGAAAGCACACTCTTCTCTCTTTCAGGAGCGCCTCCATTACTTTTCTTGCCACCCAGGGAACGCTTACTGGTCTGTAGTTTTCTTCCCTGTTACCACTTTTGTGAAGATGTACCACATCAACCCTTCTCCAGTCCTGTGGAACTTCTCCCATCTCCAAGAATCTATTAAAAACATCTTTAAAGGCCCTTCCAAAACCTCTCTGGGCTCTTTCAGTATCCTGGGATGTATCCCATCCACTCCCATAGCCTTGTTCACTTTCAGTTTTGCAAGCTGTTCAACCACATCATCATCTGTGAATGGCGTGGTATCTACACCATTCCCATTTGTATATTTGTCAATCACAGGTTGTCCTTCTCCAGGATTTTTTAGTAAAAACAAAAGTATTTGATTAACATTTTCTCTTTTTCAATGTCACTTTCCATGAATCCATTCTCAACACTTGAGTCTTGCAATTCCATCTCTGATCTTCCTCTTCTCCCAGATATTCCTGAAAATGTTTTGTCATCACGCTTCAGATCTTTAGCCATCTTTTCTTCTGCCTTTGATTTCACTATCCTTACATCTCTTTTTGTCTCTTTTAGCTTCATCGTGTATTTTTTCTGTGTTCCTCTGTTTGTGAACTTCTGAATTTTGTGAAAGCTGTGTTTTTGCATTTATTTTAGCAGCCACTTCTTTGGAGAACCAAATAGGTTTCCTTATCCTCTTGTTTTTATTTACTTTCCTTACATATCTATCTGTTGCCCCTTTTATTGCCTCCTTTAGTTTAGCCCACTGCAGTTCCACTTCCCTTATCTCCTCCCACCCTGCCAACTCCTCCTTCAGGCACTTGGCCATCTTTCTGCAGTCAGCGTTTTTGAAGTCTAGGACATTTAGCTTGCTGTGATTGGACTCTGCCTTGGCTTCAGTCTCAAACCACACCGTGTGATGATCGCTGCTGCAAACATGGGCACCTACCCTGATATTCGACATACTATCTCCGTTGCTGAGTTCTAAATCAAGCATCAAACTTTCCCTGGTTGGTTCCATCACCATTTGTATAAGCAATGCATCTTGGAAGGCATCCACAATTTTTTACTACTTTCCAGATTTACAGAAAGAATATCCCAAACCACATCGGGTAGATTAAAGTCACCCAATATGATCAATTTCCCCTTCATGGCTTCCTTTGTAATGTCAATAATCAAGTTTCTATCAATTTCATCAGTTTGAGTTGGATGCCTGTAGACTACACCAGTATGGATGATAGTGCTATCTCCTCTTTCCAACACAATCCACAGCACTTCTTTTCTCCACATCCCCTGCATTTCAGCAGCTTTAATATTGCTTTTGACATATAAGGCTCCTCCTCCTTTTCTGCCTTCTCTAGCTCTCCTAAATAAATTATAGCCAGCTATGGCTATATCCCATTCATGTGACTTGTTAAACCATGTTTCTTATTAAACCATGTTTCTGTAATGGCCACAATGACCAAGTCCATTTCCAGCATTAGGGCTTCCTGGTCAAGAACTTTGTTGGCTAGGTTTCGTGCATTTGTGCTCATTGCTTTCCAGCATTAGCGCATCCAGGTGAGAAACTTTGTTGGCAAGGCTTCATGCTTTTGTGCTCATTGCTTTCCAGCATTTGTTGACTGACTTATTCTACATGCCTCTTCCCAGTTGCCATTGATGTGTAGGTTAATAGTGTGGCTGTTTCTAGTGCTATTATGTTTTTGCTGGGAGTGAAGTCCTGGACTCGTTCTCCATCTTTCACCCCCTTTTTCAAGTTTAAATGCCTGTCCACATAATACCTGAATTTTTCACTTAGGATCCTTTTCCCTGCAACATAAAGATGTAATTCATCAACAAAGTATAGTCTCTTGTTGTTCCATTTATTTCCTCAGTCACCTATATATACACCCTTCATATAAAACAAGCTACCGGACCAACTCAGGAATATCACTGACCTAACGACCTTCAGAAAACCTCTAAAACCATATCTGTTCAAGGAACTCTTCAACCCAGACTCATGACCCCCCCCCCCCTTTGTAAGAACATCACAAGATAACTATCATTACAATTGTGCATAGCCAGAAATGTATATAGTTAAGATCTAGTATAATGTATATAGTTAAGATCTACAGATCTGTTATGTAGTTAAGAACCCAAGAGTTCATAGTTGTATATTTGTATAGGGCACAATTCTGTGCCACCCTAGTACACTGCAAAGTCTTCTGGGAGGTTTTCTTTACTTTATGGCAAGTCTGACCCTGCCTTTTCATCTTCTTCTCACCTTATAAATAGTTCTTACAGTTTTCTGCAGCACAAGTTTTGTTTGCTTGTTTTTTTTGTTGTTTTTTTTGGGGGGGGGGGGACTTAGTTTTTGCCCTCAGGTTTGTATACTGGGAATATTGCCCATGTTTGTAACATTATTATGCTCTCTTGGAGTCTGCTTTGTCAATAGGATACTGATCTCTGGAGGGAGCTCTTGTACTATGACATCAGAAATCTAACATGCTCAGTTCCCAGCTGCTGGTAGAGGCTGATAAACCCACTCATACTGGACTGGACTGGATGGACTCAAGGAAAGACGATTAGCAGGAAAGGTATAATTTTGTCATATATGCAATGAAAAACTAGTTGTTAAGATAGAAGGAGCTATTAAATATTGAAGTGTCCATATAAACTATTATTTTCAAATGTTACCATATCAGAAATAGAAGTAATGTGTACACGTGGCATTGACAATTTAAAAAAAACCAAACACTAATGATTGCAGGTACTTCAACTAAGGCAACACTATGGAAAGGAAGTGGTTTATATTTTTTAATGCACCTTTGCTTTAGCCCTTTAACCTTTCCCAGCATTCGCGGCTTCACAGATACAGCTGCCAGCATGAAGGAAAAGGCTCTTCACGCTGGCGGTTGTACAGAGGGAGCCGGGGCCTCACGCGAGCTTACCCGGCTCCCTCTGAAGCCTCTCAGACAGTCGCGGTGCTGGTCGGGGGGGCCAAGGACTGCATGGGCTGTGATTGGGGTTGGGGACCTGGACCGGATACGGGCTGGGGGGGGGGACTTGGACTGGAAATAAATGGGCTGTGATATGGGGGGGACATGGACTGGAAATGGGTTGTGATGGGGAGGGGGACCTGGACCGGAAAAGGGCTATGGGGGGGGGGGGGACTTGGACTGGAAATGGGTTGTGATGGGGGGGGGGGACCTGGACCGGAAAAGGGCTATGGGGGGGGGGGGTAACTTGGACTGCAAATGGGCTGTGATGGTGGGGGGGGGGAACTAGGACTGCAAATGGGCTGTGATGGTGCAGGGGGACTCGGACTGCAAATGGGATGTGATGGTGGGGGCTAGGACTGGAAATAGGCTGTGATGGGGGGGGCGCTAGGACTGGAAATGGCCTGTGATGTGAAGGCTAGCACTGGAAATGGGCTGATGAAGAGCTAGAATAGGACTGGAAATGGGCTGATGTGGGGCATGGGAGAATGGGACTAGAAGGGAGTGGATGCTGGGTGGGTCTAGAACTATAAGGGAACTGATTTTGGGGGAGGACTAGAATGGATGGGGAATGAGAATGGAGAGGGGAAAAATATTTTGTGTGGAAGAAAAGTCTATGATGGGCTGGGTATTGGGAGAGTAAGAGGGGCTTGAAAATGGAAGGGTGAAATTTAAATGGATGATAAAGGAATAAGGAAAGAATTGGGGGAAAGAGCAAAAGGGAAACAATCAGTATGTTAAAGCAGAAATAGAGAGAGAATGGAAAACATCTAAAAGAGGACAAATGGATAGCTAGCAGAAGACACGAAAAAAACAGAAGAAAGTGACTGGAGCAATTGCAACTGAAAAAATGCCCAAACAGAAGGTAGAAAAATACTTTTTATTTTGAATTTATTAACTGGAATATGTCTTTTTTAATGTATTTCTTGAATTCCGATGCTAATTTTGTCCCTATTGCCTCTTTATGTCAGGCAATTCTATACATCTATTGCCATTTCTGTTTTGGTAAGTTGATCTCGTTTTTATTTTTTCTGGGGGCCCACAATTTTTGTTGGCGTAGGGCCTCACTCAAGGTAAATTCGGCCCTGATGCCATGAGGTATCAAGGATTACAGTGCAGCCACTTTAGGAGCATCTGCCAGAGCTTGAAGGCAAAGTGGTTTCATTAACCCCTTCTAAAGTGCTGCAGAAACATAAACATTCTCAGCACTTCATCTCCTCAAGCCAAGAGAAACCACTTGGGCTCTCCTTTGTAAGAACATCAGTGCAGCTCAAGTACATCCTGTATAGACCTTCCATACATGGCCACAGAACTGTTCAGTATAGAGCAGTGCAATAACCGATTTCTTATACTCCATTGCTTGTGACTGTAGTTGATGAATCCTCATCCTCTGCATCTCTGCTGCTTCTGGAGCAGCCTCACTCTTTTCATTAAAAGATGTTCAATGAATTAAAGGGCAACCTTCAGTGAAACCTTCTTATTCTTCAGGCCTTTGGCCGCATAGAGAGGCATTTAGTCACAGGACCCTTTTGTTTCTTTATTTTCTACTGGAGATTCAGAGCAAGAGCCTGTGCTCCTCTCTAGAATCTATTGGTTCCTATATAGAGGGTCTCTTAGGTCCTTTTGATACACAGCTACCCTCTCCAGATAATTTGGAAGACGGTTCTACAGGAATTTGATCCAACTTTTCTCCTCTACTGCAGGAAAATTAATCTCCACATTAGGTCAACTCTTACTGAAAATGTGTTCATAAATTGACCAAAGAAGTAACTTTTCCTCTCCAGCAGGATACAGAATCGAGAACAAATGTCTGTAGCCTTCTCAATATATAGTATAGAAGCACCAAGAACAACTGTTATTCCTGTCCATGATCTGCCTCAAGATCAGCAGTTCCATATGGTACAGAATCCGTTGAGCCTGTTTCCAAAAAGTTAAGATGTAAAATATGAGGCCCGCGTGGCTCCAAGTTCAATAATGTCCAGCCATCTCACTCTTCCATTATTGAATCTGCTAAGAGGAGAGTCAAGAAGTGTAGAGAGTTCCTCCTGGAAAAGACCCATATTGGTTGGATCATTTGGGTAAGAAAGTTTTCCAGGGAACCATGTTTCCACATGAATTGCAGCCCAACAGCTCTATATAGTTTAGTACATGCATACCATCTTTCAGAATGTCCAAGTGTTTTCACCCAGTCTTTCATCTCACAGTCAAACTCAGCTGCCATGTGGCACTCATCATATATGGGCTACTTATCATGATTATTGAAATGGTTATTGCCTCAGCCAGCTCACGATTCGGCCCTTATCCTGGACCCATCTTTTCTGCTCCCATATCAGTCCACTTGAGAAGAAGTATCTCTTCTGCTCCAACTCAATTCCATAGAACCTGCACCACCACAAGAGATAAGGCAGGGTGTGTACTCTAGGTACTTTTTCAACCCATCCTGAATCCAAGACTTCAAATGACTCTTTCACAGGGAAAATTCAAAATAAAAGCTCTTCCCTCCATTCTTCTGTTTCTAAACTGTGTACATACATCCCAATACACTTGCATTAGAAGAAGTATCTAAGATTTACTTTTCAGTCCGTCCATGTCCAATACAAGGTTAACCCCTTCGGCTTGAATTTAGATTCAAGGGTATTCATGAAATGCCTTGTTTCATAAACAGAGTCATATAGTCTTCCTGTACCTAGATCTCTGGCTTCTGATGGCCCATTAGAAGCCCAGGCCTTAACGCTCATGGACAATTACCCTACTGTAGTCTCTTGGATTTCATATCTACCAATAAACACCATTTGTTTATAGGAACAATCATGTACACCATTTAAGCGAATGCTTTCCTTCCAGATGACAGAATCCAGACACTCATCGTGCATGTTTGAGCTATAGAAACAGCACCCAGGGTCACAGTCAGAGCCTATTTGGGACACATGGTGGTAGATGTTCATGTAGTCACTTTAACCTGTTTGAAAATGAGGCCCCCTAATGGAATCACCACCGACAATGAGGCCCCACGGATTTTAATGGAATCAACACTGATGGCCTCTATGGTCTTTTTTCCTCCCATCTCCTGGAATTCATATGATGTTTCAGTGGTTGACTCACAAGTGCAATTGTTCAATAGGCATCCCTTCTATATCATAACAGCACTGGTTAGTTCTAACAACAGATGCATCAAACCTAACATCTTCATATCAGCCATTTAGAGCTCAGTGTAATTCACTGTGTCCTGCGAGTTTTCCTTCATCATCTTCAAGATTCATCAGTCCTAATTCAGACAGCTGGTAATGTTTTGTGTTAACAAACAAGGGGCCACAGGCCATCTTTGTAGGGAGGCAGCCAGGATTTGGGACTTTGTCATGACCAATCACATCTAAATGCAAACACTCCTACATCCTGGGTCTGCACAACCAATTAGTCAACGGACTCAACAAAGTTCTTTGACCTAATAAGTAGTCCCTAGATACATTCTTCCTGAAATAAAATTTTCAAGAGTGATTAATACCTCAAATAGATCTTTTCATCTGAGGTGAAAATGCAAAACTTCCTCTTCATTGTTACATCCTCTCTTCTCCCCTGCTTTTATGGACCTTGTCCTTCCTGTAGGCATAGTCACCAATTCCTCTCCTAGTGAAATCTTGCATATGTTCCAGTGAAGCCAAAGTGACATGATACTCATAGTGCGATATTGGCCTTGACAAAACTTGTTTTCTCTTCTCAAAAGGCTAAGATTCTACCTCCAAGGAAACTTAACCAATTCCAAATACGAATATCTGAATTGGAGGGCCATCTTCATCATCAAGACTTGAAGTTTCTAGCACTTACAGAATAGAAATTGAGCAGTGGCCAGTTATCAGAGTCTATCCACCACATTCTGAGAGCAGCTAGGAAACCATCTACAAGATGCACATATACTTTCAATTGAAAGAGATTTTAGAACATAACATAAGAACATAAGATATGCCATACTGGGTCAGACCAAGGTCCATCAAGCCCAGTATTCTGTTTCCAACAGTGGCCAATCTAGGTCATACGTACCTAGCAGTTTCCCCAAGGGATACAGGTTCCACAATGCTTGTATTGGTTCAGCATTGATATCCTGGGTCCCTTCTTAATAATGGTTTATGGACCTTTCCTCCAGGAACTTGTCCAAACCTTTTTTAAACCCAGCTACACTAACAGCCTTTACTACATCCTCCGGTAACAAATTCCAGAGTTTGATTACACGTTGAGTGAAAAAATATTTTCTTTTATTAGTCTTAAATAGTTTACCCTGTAGCTTCATTGCATGTCCCCTAGTCTTTCTATATTCTGATAAGGTAAACAATCGATCTACGTTTACCCGTTCCACTCCGTTCATTAATTTATAGACTTCTATCATATCTCCCCTCAGCCGTCTCTTTTCCAGGCTAAAGAGCCCCAACCTTTTTAGCCTTTCTTCATAGGAGTAGACTTCCATCCCCTTTACCATTTTGGTGGCTCTTCTCTGAACCTTTTCTAAAATCGCTATATCCTTTTTAAGATACGGCGACCAGAATTGCACACAATATTCAAGGTGCGGTCTCACCATGGAACGATATAGAGGCATTATAATATCTTTTGTTTTATTTTCCATTCCTTTCCTTATCATACCTAGCATTCTATTTGCTCTCTTGGCCGCCGCTGCACACTGGGCCGAGGGTTTTAACATGGTATCCACAAGGACGCCTAAATCTTTTTCCTGGGTGGTGGTTCCTAATGTGGAACCTTGCATCGTGTAACCATAGTTTGGGTTGTTCTTCCCTAGGTGCATAACCTTGCACTTCTCCACATTAAATTTCATCTGCCATTTTGATGCCCAGTCTTCCAATTTATCAAGATCCTCTTGCAATTTTCCACAATCCTCCTGGGTTTTAACAACTCTAAATAGTTTTGTGTCATCAGCAAATTTGATAACCTCACTAGTTATTCCACTTTCCAGGTCATTTATGAATATGTCAAAAAGCAGCGGACCCAGCACAGATCCCTGGGGTACACCACTATTCACCTTTCTCCATTGGGAAAATTGGCCATTTAGCCCTACCCTCTGCTTTCTATCTTTTAACCAGTTCCTGATCCACAGTAGTACACTGCCTCCTATCCCATGACTCTTTAGTTTTGCCAAAAGTCTCTCATGAGGGACCTTGTCAAAGGCTTTCTGAAAGTCCAGATACACAATATCAACCGACTCACCTTTGTCCACCTGTTTATTCATTCCTTCAAAAAAACATAACAGATTAGTAAGACAAGACCTTCCTTGTCTAAAGCCATGTTGGCTGTCTCCCATTAGGTCATGACTATCTACATGCTGAGTAATTTTATTCTTTATGATGGTTTCTACCATTTTTCCCGGTACTGATGTCAGGCTCACCGGTCTGTAGTTTCCCGGATCACCCCTCGAACCCTTTTTAAAAATTGGTGTTACATTGGCGATCCTCCAATCCTCAGGTATTAGAGATGATTTTAATGATAGTTCACAGATTACTGATAGCAGGTCTGCAATCTCAAATTTCAGTTCTTTCAACACCCTTGGATGTATACCATCCGGCCCAGGTGATTTGCTACTCTTCAGTTTATCTAATAGTTGTAAGACATCTTCCCGATGTATCGATATTTCCTTCAATTCTTCCACACCTTTAAATACCACTTCAGTCATGGGTAACATCCCTACATCTTCCTCAGTAAAGACCGAAGCAAAGAATTCATTCAGTCTCTCCGCTATCGCCTTGTCGCCTCTTAGTGCTCCTTTAACCCCTTTATCATCTAATGGACCAACTGACTCTCTCACAGGTTTTTTGCTACGAATGTACTTGAAAAGGTCTTTATTTCGCGTTTTTGCTTCCGCAGCAAGCTTCTTCTCAAATTCTCTCTTTGCCTGCCTTATCAATGCCTTGCATTTGACTTGCCAGTGCTTGTGCTGTTTCCAGGTTTCATCATTTGGCTCTTTTTTCCATTTCCTGAAAGATGCTTTTTTGGCAACAACAGCCTCTCTGACCTCACCTTTAAACCATGCTGGCAGTTTTTTGGACTTCCTTCCACTTTTCTTAAAGCGTGTAATACAGCTGGTCTGGGCTTCCAAGATAGTATTTTTCAACAACACCCAAGCTTGATGTACGTCTTTAACCTTTGCAACTGTTCCTTTTAGTTTTTTCTTAACTGTTTTCCTCATTTTATCATAGTCTCCCTTTCGAAAGTTAAAGGGTAGTACTGTGGATTTCCTTACTATCCCTCCTCCACTAATTAAATCAAAGGCGATCATGCTATGATCACTATTGCCAAGTGGCCCCAACACCCTTATCTCTTGCACTACATCTGGTGTTCCACTAAGGACTAGGTCTAATATTGCTTCCCCTCTGGTCGATTCATGAACCAGCTGCTCCAAGAAGCAGTCATTTATTTCATCTAGGAACTTTATCTCCCTAGCATGTCCTGTTGTGACACTGACCCAGTCGATGCCGGGGTAATTGAAATCACCCATTATTATTACTGTACTGTAACTTTTGCTAGCTTCCTTGATTTCTTTGAGCATTTCATCATCCATTTGTTCATTCTGGCCAGGCGGACGATAGTACACCCCCACTGCCATCGCCTTCCCCTTTTTACATGGAATTTCAATCCATAGAGATTCTACAGCAAATTTTGTTTCTTGCAAAACTTTAATCCTTTCTGACTCAATGCCCTCTCTAACATAGAGTGCAACCCCTCCACCAATTTGATAAGCTCTATCATTTCGATATAATTTGTACCCAGGTATCACAGTGTCCCACTGGTTGTCCTCCTTCCACCATGTCTCTGATATTCCAATCATATCTAACCTCTCGTTTAGTGCTATATATTCTAACTCTCCCATCTTGTTTTGTAGACTTCTAGCATTTGCATACAAGCATTTTAGAGACTGTATTTTAGTCATATTAATTTGGCTATTGGTAGACATGGGTAATTTGGGATCTTTAAGTTCTGTCTGCTCCATACTCGAGGGCATTTGGGCTACTTTACTCTTTTTTGGAACCTCTCTGCTTTTTGTAGTATCCTTCAAGGATACATTCTTCCGAACCATGCGCTCTTGGGCGACTGTCGGCTTTCCCCTATTATCTAGTTTAAAAGCTGCTCTATCTCCTTTTTAAAGGTTAATGCCAGCAGCCTGGTTCCATCCCGGTTAAGGTGAAGCCCATCCCTTCGGAAGAGCCCCTCCTTTCCCCAGAATGTTCCCCAGTTCCTAACAAATCCGAACCCCTCATCTCTGCACCATTGTCTCATCCACGCATTGAGACTCCGGAGCTCTGCCTGCCTTTTGGGTCCTGCGCGTGGAACGGGAAGCATTTCGGAGAACGCTACCCTGGAAGTTCTGGATTTCAACTTCCTACCTAAAAGCCTAAATTTAGCTTCCAGAACCTCCCTACCACATTTTCCTATGTCATTGGTACCAAAATTTACCAAGACAGCAGACTCCTCCCCAGCACTATCTAAGACCTTATCTAGGTGGCGTGTGAGGTCCGCTACCTTCGCACCAGGCAGGCATGTTACCAGGCGATCCTCACGTCCACCAGCCACCCAGCTATCTACATGCCTAATGATCGAATCACCAACTATAACTGCTGTCCTAACCCTTCCCTCATGGGCACTTGGCCCTGGAGAAACCTCCTCGGTGCGAGAGGGGTTTACATCACCTGGAGGACAGGTCCTAGTTACAGGATCACTTCCTGCCACACCAGGGTGATGCTCTCCTGTCACGTGACCTCTCTCCTCCATGGCAACAGGGATGCTGCCAGACTGGAGGTGGGACTTCAGGACTATATCCCTGTAGGTCTCGTCTATGTACCTCTCTGTCTGTCTTATGTTTTCCAAGTCTGCTACTCTAGCCTCTAGAGAACGGACTCGTTCCCTGAGAGCAGAGAGCTCCTTGCACCTAGTGCACACGTAAGACCTCTCACCAGCTGGGAGAAAATCATACATGTGACACTCAATGCAAAAGACTGGAAAGCCCACATCCCGCTGCTGGACTGCTATCTGCATCTTAGTTTTAAGTTTGTGTTTAGATCTTTAAGTTCTATATGTACTAAAGGGTGCAATGGATATTTATACCACTAAAACTGTACCTAAGAAGTTTAATATACCTTGTTCACCTGAAGCTTAATTAATCTCAGGTCCTTAGTGTATGGTGTATGTATCTGGTGTTCTATTAATGCCCAGAACCCTTGTCAAATGTTTACCCTCTTCTGTATTGCAGCATCTGTATAATTTCTCTTATCTTGGACTCATAAAGGGTCATCTTCATGCAAAGTCCCCACTGTAGGATGCCCCTTATACCTTGGAACCTTAATCTGGTATTTTCACTTATTAAGCTGCCCTTTGATTCATTGCACTGTGCTGCTCTTAAGTTCATCACCTGGGAAGTACTCTTCCTTGTAACAATTACTTCGGCTAGGAAAGTCAGTGAACTTCAGGCTTTGGTAATCTAGAAACGCTACATTCAGTTTCATCATAACAAGTTTGTTCTTGAAAAGCATCCTAAGTTTTTACCTATGGTGGTGGCACATTTTTACATAAACTAAGAAATTATGTTTTCCACGTTGTCTGAAATCACATTCAAATCCACACAAGAAAGCTGTACATATTGTAGACTGTAAATGCCCTCTCGCCTACTCCCTTAAGAACTGAATCATTTAGGAAGTCCATGCAATTTTTAATTTTCTTTGATTCCAACAGACTGAGCATACCATTTGCAAAAAGAACTTTAGTAAATAGGCTGGCAGACTATATCCAGTTCTGTTATCAACAAGTGGATTTGCCAGTCCACTCCAAAGTAAAGTCTCATCTGATTAGAGCCCCTGCAGCAACAGTGGCACTCCTAGGGTGCCTTACTAGATATGATTTGCAAAGTAGCCTCAGCAAAGGACACTGCTTGTGGTCAAGGTGTACTGGCCAATTTGTCCAGCTAAACTGGCAATTCGTGCACTTGCTTACTGTGGCCTGCTCTTAAGACTGAGACAATATGAAAGTATTGAGTAGCTCTATGTTTGGGAGTTGCCCACTTATGTACCTGACTCAGTCCTGCTTGTTGATGGAAAAAACAATATTGCTTACTTGTAACAAGTGTTTTTGTAGAAGGCAGGATTAAGACCATAGGATATGCCATACTGGGTCAGACCAAGGGTCCCTCAAGCCCAGTATCCTGTTTCCAGCAGTGGCCAACCCAGGTCACAAGTATCTGTCAGGTTCCCAAAAGGTATGCAGATTCCATGCTGTTTGTCCAAGTAGTGGATTTCCTTGGTCCTCTTTAATAATGGTTTATGGACTTTAATTCCATAAACTTTTCCAAATCTCTTTTAAATCCAGCTACACTAACAGCTTTTACTACATCCTTTGGTAATGAATTCCAGAGTTTGATTATGTGTTGAATGAAAAAATAGTTTCACTGAGTAGTTTTAAATGTGCTACATTGTAACTTCATTGCGTGTCCACCAGTCTTTCTACTTTTTTAATTGTAAACATCCAATCTACATTTACCCATTCTACTCCATTCATTATTTTATAGACCTCTATCATATCCCCCCCCCCCCCAGCTGTCTCTTTTCCAAGTTGAAAAGTCCTAAACTTTTAAGCCTTTCCTCGTAGGGAATCCTTCCATCCCTTTTACCATTGTTGTCACTCTTCTCTGTACCTTTTCTAATTCTGCTATATCCTTTTTAGATATGGTGACCAGAATTGCACACAATATGCAAGGTGTGGTCGCACCATGGAGTGATACAGAGGCATTATAATATCCTTTATTTTATTCTCCATTCCTTTTTTTATGATTCCTAGCATTCTTTTCTTTCTTGGCCACCGCTGTAACTTGGCGGAGGGTTTCAATGTTTTATCCACGATGATGACTAAATCTTTTTCCTGGGTGGTGGTTCCTAATGTGGAACCTTGCATCATATAACCATACTTTGGGCTATTCTTCCATAAGTGTATAAGTTTGCACTTGTCTACACTAAATATCAGCTGCCATTTGAATGCCCAGTCTCCCAATTTATCAAGGTCCTCTTGCAATTTTTTACATTCCTCTTGTTGTTTTAACAACTTTGAATGATTTTGTATCATCAGCAAATTTGATTACCTCACTTGTTATTCCCATTTCCAGGTCGTTTATAAATATGTTAAAAAGCAGCAGGTCCAGCAAAGATCCCTGTGGTACTCCACTATTCACCTTTCTCCATTGAGAAAATTGTCCATTTAGCCTTTTCTTTGTTTTCTTTCAACCAGTTCCTAATCCACAATATTACATTGCCTCCTATCCCATGACTTTTTAATTTCCCCTCTGTACTGCAGGAAGTAATACGCATTTTTTATGGCTTCTGCTTCAGCGTTTTGTTTCCAAATTATCTCATTTTTTATATTTCCTGATACAGTTTTAATTTTGCCTATTCTTTTTTAGTACTCTTTTTACTATTTATTGTTTTTAATTTTTTTTATATATGTGCTATCTTCCTGGTTCTGGCGCATGCTCTTGGGTGATGTGCAATTCTTTTCTATGGATGGCCTCAGGATTTGGGTGGTAACCAAATAGTTCTTTATTATGAATTCTTCACCAGGGGTACAAATGTGAGATCCTCAGAGGGGCCAAAATGCCACACCCAACATGGCATATGTGACGAACTAAACCTCTGACAAGACCCCTTCAATGATGCCTTGAAACTAGTAGGAGTGTTTCAACTCCATGGAATGGGTGGAATCCATATTGTTGTTCATCCAGGGTGTCTGTTGTGTCTATGAATTCCTGGAACTGGCGTTGAACAGCTTTCTCGATGGTTTTAGCTACAAAAGGGATGCTTGAAATTGGTCTGTATGTGGCAGGATCTTCTTTATTTAGGTTTTTATTTTTTAATATGGGCCGGATTACTGATCTTTTGAGATCAGTCGGCATGATTTCCTGCTGGAGAGATTGGTTTGCTATATGTAAAAGGTAGGGGGAAATTTCAGATTTTGTAGCTTTGATCCATGGAACTGGACATGGATCCAGAGGGGATCTAGTTGCGTTAATGTTTGTAATTATATCCAAGATTTATCTCTTGTCAATGGTGTGAAATACATGCCAGCTGTTTGTATTAACTGGGTTATCAAGAGTTAATGGGAGAACTGGGGCACCTTTGTGGTTTAGCTTGCTAGCATATTTATTTATTTATTTATTTATTTACAATTTCTTATATACCGCACTATTCTGCATCAGCGCGATTTACATGGAACAGAAAAATCAGACGGGATAACATGTGTCTGAGTTTACAATTAACCGGACAGCAAAACTTGGATAACAAGGGAGAGTTTACAAATAACAGGACAGCAAACTTGGAGAAATAGGAGAAATTATTTACACATTAGAGCATAGAAATCAAAGACAATTAGAGCATAGCATAGAAATCAGCTAGAGTTTGGGATTTATTTATTTATTTATTTTATTTAACACTTATTTATATACCGCATCTTCCAGCGATCAGTTGCGGTGTACAATTAACAACAGTTAACAATGCAGAGCTTGTTTTACATAGAACAATATAACTTTTTACATGGAACATCTTAACATGCACACATAGGGTTTAAAAACTAAGCAGAATAATTCAACTAACACAGATTGTGTAACAATTTAAACAAAAGTACTGACTCTACCGCATAGGCGGATCATATCAGTTGCAACTATATACAAGTAGGGTATCAGTGCATAGGAGTGGAGTGTTCATTCAATTATGTTTTGTATGTTATCCCTTGTAAATTCATCTATCATTGGATTGGAGTTTTGGATTGGAGTTTTGGATTGGATTGGAGTTTTGGATTGGATTGGAGTTTTGAGAGATGTTTCTTGAGGGGGCTTAGTAATTGTTTTTACTAGTTCAAAAAGTTCTCTTGGGCAATTGATGGCATTATTTAATATTATTGAGTGGTAGCTGTTTTTGCTGTATTTATAGCATCTTTGTAAACCTTAAGTTTGGTCATGTAAAGGGTTTTGTTATCTGTTGTCTTTTGGATTTCCATTTACGTTCCATTTTTCTTAGGTATTTTTTTATCCTTGCTAATTCTGGGGTGTAGCATTTTTGCGAGGGCTTGTGTGAGTGTTTTTGGTGTTTGGGTGTTGGGTTAGCAGAAGAGGCGATTCTTGTGTTCCATTCTATAATGAGCTTGTCAAGATCGGTTTGTACTTTGCTGCTATGGGTGCTAATGTGTCTTTATCAAATGGTTTAAACCTAGCTGTTTGTTGGAGGTTAGGTTGAGGTGTATAATCCCGGTGGCCTAATGGTAAATTAAATGAAAATTGGATCAGAAAGTGGTCTGACCAGGGGACCTGTGTTATATTAGGGAGGGATGGGGTTTGCGTAGGCTGATGTAGAACCTGGAAGAAACACCATGTCCAATATATTTCCCTTATTATTGGTGGATAACGTATTATTTGTTGGAAACCCATCTGATCCATTGCCTCTAAGAATGAGTTTGCATGTGTTAGTGAAAGAGATGATAGATTGAAATTGCCTAATACGATTTGAGGCTTCCTTATAGGGGATGTGCATACTGTTTCCAGGACAGATGACAAGCATTTCTGTTCAGCAGAGGGAGGTCTATATAATAAACAAACCATTAAATTTCTATTTTCTATTTTGAGGATATCAATTCCTTCATATTTATTGTATGTACTTGGGGATACTTTTAGGGCTTCCTTGGCAATTACTGTATGATTACTCCTCCTCGTTTCTTGTCTCTGGGGCAGTTAAAGAGGCTATAGCCTGGGATTCTTAGTTGGTTAAGATGAACTGCATATGTTTCTGTTATCCATGTTTCTGTAATACATGCAACATCCGGCCTCTCATCTTTGATAAGGTCCTGAATGATGGGGATTTTATTTCTGATGGACCTTGCGTTGAATAGAATAAAGTTTAGCGGGACTACTAGAGGAGCGCTATGTGGCGTTACCATAGGTATTGTGTTTATTTGGATTAGTATAGGTTGCGGTTT
The DNA here is from genome assembly GCA_033557465.1 of Ichthyophis bannanicus. Classification (NCBI taxonomy): domain Eukaryota; kingdom Metazoa; phylum Chordata; class Amphibia; order Gymnophiona; family Ichthyophiidae; genus Ichthyophis; species Ichthyophis bannanicus. The sequence goes on along the minus strand of CM066031.1, from coordinate 513,263,118 downwards.
CTTCTGCTTTGGAGAGAGTGTTATAAACTGGAGGGTTCTGTAGGGAGTGATATGGTAGTTTTGTCTGGGATGGAGAAAGTAGGCAGGGATTGTTAATGTCAGTAGCTGAGCAGTTGTTTGAGAGTAGACTGTGTTGGTGTGAGTGTACAATAGCATAAGCATATTATCACTTTTGATACTTCCATAGTTGCCTGAGATGGTTTTGTATAGGTTACAGTATAAGGGTAATCTTTTCTATGAGCTACTTTGGTTTTCCATGTATATATTGCAAGATGAGATTGTTAGTGTTTGACTGAATATTGCAAACGTATGATCATGTTTTAATATGTCTCTCTTTAATTCGTTTGAGGCTTATCTCCCTGAAGAAGGCAGGTTTGCCGAAACATGATATGTTGAGGTTCTCTTTAATAAAGGCTGTTGTATTTCACCTCACTCCTGTCTGTTGCCATGTTGTAGCTGTGAGAGTGTGTGCTCTTCTGTCGACCCTTTGCTACGTCAATCTAGCCATTATTTTTACTAAAGTACCCCTACTATTTTATAAAGAAATATAGGTAAATTTGTAGTTTCCCTATGGGCCTGCAAGTCAATTTTTGAGGGAAAACTTCTACAGCTGCAAACTCTTTGAGGCTATTTTTGCCATACAAAGTATGTAGCATAAATCCTAGTCAGACACCCCTGAAGAGGAAGTTACTTTTTCCTGTTTAAAAGAAAAAACTCAAAAATTGTCTTTCCTGCAGTGATTTGATGGTCATTGGAGTGAGGCCTGGTTTTCATTAATTTTATTTATTTAAAACATAACTATTCTCTATGGATTACAGAATCAACTAATAAGACAACAAAAGTAAATATAAAGATAACATAAAAGCAAATAATATAGATGACAAATCACCGTATGGGTTAGAACTAAATTAGGCTTAATTATCTTCCTATAAATCAAATAATCCTCCTCATATTAAATAGATTCTGAAAGTGAATTCCACAGCCTAGGTTCTGCTTTTCTTGCTGTGAGCAGGTTGAGGGGTCATGTGCAAGGGTGGCTCAAAACAATCTGCTGCATAAGGCAAGAGATTAGATGGTGCCCCCCCCCCCCAGCAGCCAAAATGGAGGTGTCTCCTCAGACTTCACGACACCAGTCAGGTGGCTGCTCCTAGATTAAAGAAAGCAACATTTTCTCAGCCTAGGTATATTTTTTTAAAACTTTGCAATGATGTGTATATTCAGCAAAAATTGTAGCAGTTTTAATTATTTAGCCTGGAAATCTAATATAAAACATATTAACCCCTGACACTGCACACTGAGCCGTCATAGTATTTAATGTAAATTTAGGCCGCGTGGCCGGGAGTCCAAGCCGGCCGCCCGTAACCGGGTGGCTCGGCGAGATGCGGAGCCCCGGTTTTCGGGTCCACAAGTAGGAGGGGAAGGAGGGGGAGAAAAAACAGTGACGCGGCGGTGTCATTTAAAACCATTGGCTCCCCCCATCGTGTGGCGCAAAGGGAGAGCCAATGAGGAGGGAGAAGGAGGAGGCGGGCGCCGGAAAGAAGAAGTTACCGGCGGCTGCTGGCAAGGAGTGAGGTCCGTTGGACGGCGAGGTATTGGGATGGATCGGAGAGACTGTCGGTGGCTGGAGCGGGCGGCGCGGCGGAGGAGCAGTGCAGGTGAGAGCAGGGGCTGCAAGGCAAGAAATCCGGCAGAGCAGGAGACCGGAGGAGCAGGAATGTGCGGCCTCATGAACTCCGCATGAGGAAGCGTGGCAGGCACGCTGCTTTGTCCGACGTTGGGACAGTGGGCGGTGATGGGAGAGGCTTAAGGCAAGTTGGTGTAGGGTAGTAAATTACACTAGCGCAATTTAAAAAAAAAAAGGGGGGTAGGGAACGAAACGGCAATCAGGGGGCACAGGCAGGAGCATTGACAAATCAATTATGCCTGCACGGGAGAGCCAAAGGGGATGGGGGAGAGGACTTGGGAGAGCTGGGGGGGGGGTGTTACCGGGTGGAAAGGGAAACACATCGGGGTGCGAATTATGGCAGAGGATGAGGGAGAAGTGGAGCAATTAAGGGAGGCAGCCGGTATCCTTCGGGGGAGAGGAGAGGTTGTGGCTAGTAGATGAGCGAGAGGGTCAGGGCTAGCTGTGGGGATGGGAGAGGGTGCAGGGGGCTGGGGCGAGGGCCCAGAAGCGGGGAGGGGACTCGAGGTAGGGGGTTGCTGCCGCAGACAGGAGGATGGCAGGGCGGTGAGTCAGGAAGAGGTAGGAGTGGAGGGCGGGGGTCCCCTATGGGGAGACAGAGTGCAAGAGATGGAGAGGCGGCTGTGGGGCCAGCAGGAGGGGTGTCCAGGGGAGCAGGGGGAGTAGGGTTCAGGGGAGGCATGAGTGTATCGGGTCTTTCGCCTCTGCAAATTAGGTGGCCCAGTAGTCACCCAGGGGGCGAAGGGATGCTGGTACCCATGGGTGATATGACTGGGGGGAGTGCGATGTCCTGGCAGCATTGGCTCGGGGGCGGGCAGGGATCGTCAGGGGCGGATTGGCTCAGGGCTTGGCAACCAGTGTGGCCGTCGGTGGCACCTCCCCCTTGGTTCTCTTTTATGTCTCCACAGGTGCCCATGATGGAGTCATCCCCTGCAACGACTGGACTCGGAGGCCAGAGTGGAGTGGAGCGGCAGCGTGGTGTGGTGGACAGCTCAGTGGAGACGGGGACAGCTACCGAGCCAGTGGAGGAGCCGAGGGCAGCAAGTGAGTTGCGAGAAGAAGTGGGGGTGGTAGCGGATCGGGGCATGGGCGCAGGAGGAAAGTTGCGCAAGAAGTAAGACGGGGGAAAGTACATCGTCAGGGGGAGTTCCCTCATTAGCGGTGTATGCAGAGTTATGGGAAGGGGTCCCCAAAAATTTGCATTATAAGATTAGGAAAAGGAGATATATTGATATTTTCTGACTGTTGGAGGGGCAGAGGCGGTCGAGGGAGAGTAGGAATAAGAGAAAGGAGGATGAAAAGGCCGGGCGGATTAAGAAGGTGTCTCGGAATGTCTTTTTTGCGTTTGGCCAGTGTGTGGGGCCATCATTTTCCTGAGCAGTATGGGATGATGTTGGCCTACATGGATTCCATTTTGGAGGCCGCGCAGTCACACGAAGGATGGTCGTGGTTGAACTATGATGAGAAGTTCCGCGATAAAATGGAGGAGAACCGTTTTTTTGTCCTGGGGTTCACAAGATATTAATCTGTGGCTAACGCATATAGCAGCAAAGCCGGGGGCGGGGAGTATCAGTGGAAAACCAGGGGGCATGTTAGCAGGGGGGACGGGATGTTCCTTTCGGCCGACAGGAGCAGAAAGTTGGGGGTTCAGGAGCAGGGGACGTGTGCTGGTGATTCAATAAGGCCTCGTGCCCCTTTCCCGATTGCAAGTTTCGACATGCCTGTTCAAGTTGTGGTTGGGGGCATTCGGCAGCAAAGTGCGTTAAAAGAGGGACCGCCACAGCTAGTGGGTTGGCCGCTAAATGATTTCACCGCCGGCAGTCTGGCACATACCCCAGTATGGGTGGAGGCGTTAAAGGCCAGGCTGCGACAATACCCGAGGCGGGGAGATAGGGGGGGGGGTTAGAAAGAGAGTTTCAGGAGGGCTTTGTCATCCCAGTGACGAGTACGGCAGTAGCGTACTCATCGCGCAATGCACATTCGGTACGGTGCTTAGCACCAGTAGTGCAGGATAAGTTGTTAAAGGAATTGGAGTTAGGGAGGATTGCTGGCCCGTTCGTGGAGAAGCAGTTCCCGGATTTGGTAGTGTCCCCGTTTGGTCTGATACCCAAAAAGGAAGCGGGGAAGTTTAGATTGATTCATAATTTGTCATTTCCAGAGGGAACGTCAGTCAACGCGCATATTCCCAGGGATCGCTGTGTGGTGAGATGCGAGTCATTTGACAGGGCAGTGGAGTTGGTGAGATGCACGGGGGTTAAGGCGTGGATGTCGAAGGTCGATATTGAGTCGGCATTTCGGCTGTTGCTGGTGCATCCGCCTAGTTTTCTGTTGTTGGGTTTTCGGTTTGAAGAGCTGTTTTATTTTGACAAGTGTTTGCCCATGGGATGCTCGGTGTCATGTTTTGAAAAATTCAGTACCTTCCTGCATTGGGCAGTGGTTCAGGAAGTGGGTTGTGAGAATGTAGTGCATTATTTAGACAATTTTTTATTTGTGGGAGCAGGGCAGTTGGCGGACTCCAGCGCCTCTTGAGCGGTTTCATGGATTTGGCAAGGGAATTGGGTGTGCCGTTAGCGGAGGACAAGACGGACAGTCCTACAAGATGTCTAATACTTCTGGGGGTAGAATTGGATTCCAGGGCAATGGTGACGAGGCTGCTGGAGGAGAAGGTGACGAGGTTGTGGGTGTTAGTGGCTAATGCCTTAGTTTCCAGCAAATTGAATTTGAGAGAGTTGCAGGCATTGATAGGAGCATTGAATTCCGCATGCCGTATCATTCCGATGGGTAGGGTGTTTCTGCGGAGGTTAACAGGGGCGACAGCGGGGATGCGCAAACCGCATCTTCGTATTAGGGTGTCGAGGGTGATGAAGGAAGATTTGCGGATTTGGGATGTCTTTTTGAAGGAGTTTAACGGTAGGTCTGTAATGATGGAGAGAGAGATTTCATCAGGGGATTTGCAGTTATACTCGGATGCGGCAGGGGGGTCTGGGCATCTATTTTGTGAGGGCATAGTGCGCTGACAGGTGGCCCCCGGCGTGGCAGGAGGCACGTTTAGTCAATAACATTGCCTTCTTGGAGCTATTTCCTATGGTGGTAGCTTTGGAGTTGTGGCCGGATCGCCTGCGTAACAGGCGTGTTTTGTGGTGGTGTGATAATGCGGCAGTGGTGAGCATAATCAATCACTACACCCCGAGATGTGTTATAGTGGCGGACTTAATGCGGGAGGTGATACTAGCCTGTTTAAGATTGAATATGGCAATCAAAGCGCGACATATCCCGGGGTGTACTAATGAGATCGCGGATGCTCTTTCTCATTTTCAGTGGGACAAGTTTCGCAAACTGGCGCCTGGAGCGGAAGATATTGGATTGCTTGTCCCAGAGCACTTATGGCAGGTTGGCCTGAAGAGATAGTGAGTTTGTTATGGGGCTCAGTGGCGAGAGCAACTTGGTCGGCTTACCAGCGGGTCTGTGACAAGGTGGAAGAGTTTCTGCGGGCGCAGGGATGGCAGCCGGACGGAGTGTCCGATTGGATGTTAGCAAAATATGTTGCAGATGCCAAGGAAAAGGGGATGTCCAAAGCAGCTGTCCATTCACACTTAGCATGGTTTGCCTTTTTCGCGAAGGCAGTTGGCTGGTTTCCTGCGGGGGGTGGGTTTTTAATGCGGCGGTTATTACAAGGGAAGGGGAGACTGAGCCCAATGCCTAGGGATAGCAGACGACCGATCACGCATGACTTGCTGGTGAGGCTATGTGCGGTGCTCCCTTGGGTGGCTTCATCGGAGTATGAAGCCGCATTATTCAAGGCGTTTTTTTGCTTGGCGTTTTTTGGGGCATTCCGCGTTGGGGAAATGGTGGCAGACTCGAGGAGAGCAGGTCGTGTCAAGGGCTTACTGCGTCGGCATGTGCAAATGGAGTCAGGGCATGTGAGGGTATTGTTAGCACACTCTAAGACTGATCAGCAAGGGCGTGGTTGGTGGGTGGTACTAAAGGAAATGTTGGGTGTGCCAACATGCACGGTGTCCGCCTTACAGGACTACTTGTGCCGGCGGCCAGCAGTTGAGGGCCTATTATTTATTCATGCGGATGCAAGTTGGTTGAAGCGGTTCCAAGTGACGGCGGTATTAAGAATGGCCCTACAGTGGATAGGCAAGTAGCCGCTTTAGTTCGCGTCTCACTCATTCTGCATTGGAGCGGCCACTAGTGCGGCGGCGGCGGGTTTGTCGGACCTCAAGGTCCAACGCATCGGGCGATGGCGCTCAAGGGCTTTTTTGGGATATGTCCAACTGGAAGGTAGTCGGGCAGGATAATGGGGGTGGCTATTTATGTTTTTCTTTTGCAGATAGAGGGCGAGGTCCACCTGGATGTTGGATGATAAGCCATTCGTTTATTCATTGGGCAGGTCAGCGAGCTGCTGTGTGGCCTTTGGGGGCTAATCTTGGCATGGATCCTGAAGTGGTGTCCGTCTTATGGCTGGGTGAGCGAGGACTCCATTGGACTCAATTGCTCCCTTTGCTTCGGCAACACGGGCGGCTACGGAGTTCACCGGACTTGATGCTAATACATTTGGGGAGTAACAATTTATCAGCCTGGATCTGAAAGCAACTGATCAGAGCGGTACAGAAAGATTTGGAGGTGGTGCTGCAGTTGTTTCCAGGTGTAATAATAATGTGGTCAGATATTATACCGCGGCCAATCTGCCGGGACCAGCGGCGCTAGTCCAGGGGTCTGACGAAAATCAATTGCCAGATTGGCCGTTGGGTTTGTTCCAATGGAGGGTACCAAGTAATGCATTCATGGGTGGAAGTTGGCTGTGCGGGATTGTACGGTCGGGATGGGGTACACTTGTCCCCAGTTGGGTTGGATTTGTTATTGAATGACTGGCAGGAAGCGTTGGAGTGGGTGGTGTTGAGGGATGCTCGCTGGCCGCAGCTTTTGGGGGATGGGGTGGCACAGAGACGGTGAGGTCACCTGTGCCGGTGGCGGGATCCCAGAAGTTTCCGGGGTCCAGAGCCTTTGGATAAGATTGGGACGGTGGTGAGGTACCCCCGACCCGGACAACCCTTAGGCTGGCTTTTGCTAATTATATGGTGAAGTCGGGGGCCAAGTGGGGGAGGTAATTTGGAAAGCAGAGGCATACGCACCTTGCTAGTGATATGGCTGGTGTGGCATCAGCCGCTGGTGTATGCCAAGGATTGTTATTGATGTTGATTGTTAAGCTGTTTAATGGTGAATAAAGCTGAGACCAGAAGTTCCAAAATATGGTGTCAGAGTGTTTGTGGACGTAAGGGTGGGGACAATGGGGTAGTGAGAAGCATCGAGTCCGACCTACTCCGGTTAATATATATTCTGCAAAAGACAAAGGAGATGCAAAAGTAAAGCGAGAACCAAAGTGCAGTTTATAACATACAAATAAAATTATTACAACTCATTTTATTTTAATGCTTTAAACTGCTGTGATTCTCACTTTTTCTTTTATAACATGTATTCTGTATCCAAAGAAACCCCCTCCCAACAACAGGTGCAGAGCAGAACTAGGACATTTCAAACAGAACTCAACATACCAAAATTAATTTCTGATTCTAAGGTCATCTCAGTAACAGCAATATAAACCCTCACCAGTATTGGGCATATTGTGAATTAATACAAAACCTTACAAAAATTATGTGACAGCTATAGAGAAAATCTACCATACCATAAAAGCATAAATTTCAAAAACTCACACAAGGGGCCTATCCAAAAAAGAGGAACACTGTAAATATTGCAGTGAGCCATAGAACATCTATAAACATATTCAGAAAACTGAACAAGCTAGATTACTATCAGTCCCGACAGAGAAACTCCATGCTAACAGAATAACTGGCCTTAGTCACAAACTCAGAAAATAGATCCTCATCAAGCAAGGAATAAATTATCATACTCAAAATAGACATGTGTAGACAAAAATTAAGCTGAAACCCCAAGAAGCCAGACTACAGTGGCATAGACAGGACTGATTTTTTTTTGGTGGGGCCTGTGGTTAATATGGGTGGGCACATGGCCATGCAAATGTTGACACTACCTCCAGTTATCTTCTTATTAGACTGTTCTGCTGCCATTGATTCGGAGGTCTTCATGCCAAAATGGAGGGGCCACGGCCTACCCAGGTCCACCCTTGGCTACACCCCTTCATGCAGTACACCACCAGGGAAATAGAAAGAGATGTATGTGCCCTTGTATTGTGAAAAATATAAAGATGAAACATGTAAATTCCAAAGACTGACATATTCCACTCACTAAATTGAAAATAAAATTCATTTTTCTACCTTTAACTGGCCATTTTATTCTGTAATCATATTGATCTCAAGCTCAAGTTTCTGTTCTCCCCTGTCTTAACTTGTTTTCTAGGGGCTACAGTCCATCTGCCACTACTCTCCCCTCCTGTCTTTTTCACTTCCTTACATCTCTGCTGTCAATTATTCACTGGGCCTTATGCAAAAATGAAGAGGCCATGGTCCACCCTTAGCTACACCCCTTTTTCTTTCTGCTTTCTTCAATTTATTTTTCACTATCAGCTCAGATTTTACTCTTCCTTCTTACCATCTAGTCCCCCCTCTTGTTACTGCATCTATCACTTTTCAACCCTTAACACAGCCCTCTCCTTCTCCATCCTCTTATTCCCCAGTTTTTAATTCTCACTTTTCTCTCTTCCTCCCATGTCCAGCATCTGTTACCTTCTCTCGTCCCTTATAAGTGTCTCTCCTCTCTCTCTCCTCCATCCACCGCCTCATCCCATTTTTCTCACCCTATCGTGTCCACCATTCCTCTTCTCTCCCTATTCCTCTCCATATATCCCTCTTTCTTTCTCCTCCCCTATATCCAGCATCTCCTTTCTACTTCTTCCCACACCCCATGTCCAGCATTTCACATCGTCCTCTCCTTATCTCCCTATCTAGTATTTTCTCCTCTCGCTCCCCCTCCCCCTGTGCCCAGCATCTCATCTCATCTCTCTGTTTCTCTCCCTCCTTCCCCTGTGCCCAGCATCTCTACTTGTACTATCACCATGTCCAACATCATTCCATTCTCTCTCTCTTCCTCCTCTTTCCAGCATCTCACTTATCTCCCCTCCATGCCCAGCATCTGCCCTGCACCCCCATGTCCAGCACCTACCATGTCTCCCCTACCATACCCTCATGCCCTGCATCTGCCCTTTCTCTCCATCTCTAACCTGTGCCCAGAATCTTCTCTTTTTCTCCTAACTCCACTCTATATCACACATTTCCCCTTTCTTCCCACATGCTCAGCATCTGCTTTTCATCCCCCTATGCCCCAATGTTCATCATCTGCTTTCTGCCCCATTCCATGTCCACTATCTGTCCTCTACATCCCCCACTCTATGGCCGCCATTTTCCCTATGGCCACCATCTGCCCTCTGCCCCCACACCACATGGCCCAGCATCTGTCCCCCACCCCATCCCCTCTCCAGCATCTAACCTCCACCTCCATGTTAACATCTAGCATCTGCTCTCTACCCCATCCCATATCCCTATCCCCCCAACCCAGATCCATAATCTACCCTCCCATCCCCCTCTATGCTCCCCTCATGCCCAGCATCTTCCTCCACAGACCCCCCACCCACCACTGCCATCCAGCATCTGTTCTCTATCCCATCCCATATCCCCCATCTGTTTTCCACCACACCCACCCTGTTACCACCATCTGCTTTCCCCCCCTCACCTCATGGCCAGCATCTGTCCCCCACCCTATCTTGTGTCCAGCACATGCCCTCCATGCTCCCCCCCCCCCATGCTGACATTCAGCATCTCCTCTTCTTTTCTAACATTTTACCAGCCTCCAACCTACCACTGCCGCTGCCACCCCTCACAACCTCTGTGGCAGCAGCAGGAAGTGCAGAAATGAAAGCACAGGGTCTTCCTGACTCCAGCATGCTTGGAAAGCATCACCTGTCCTGCTCCCTTGTAACGCGAAGCATGCATCAGAAGGAGGCGAGACCAGCAAGGCTTTCTAAACATGCCGGAGTCAGGAAGACCCCTATGCTTTTGTTTTGGGGTTTTATTTTTTGCAAACTCATTGCCTGCTGCCGCTACTGTTTCTCACTGGGTCTGAGTTCACAAGTGACGGTGGCAGCAGGAAGGAGGTCATGCCATGGTTGCTGCAGGCCCTACAGAAGTGACAGCAGTAGCAGCTGGAATACATTTTTTTACTTTTCCAAAGAGAAGGCAGAGTGAGGCGGCCACCACTCCCAAAACTTTGCCACCTGAGGCAGCTTCCTCACTCTGCCTAATGGTAGAGCCGCCCATGGTCATGTAGGCAGTCATGTAGGCAGCACTGTTGGCTACATGAACTGTGTTGCTGTATTCAGAGCCAAGTGGCCCCATGCACCAAATAGATTGTGGCTATATGAGGCACAACTCAGCTGAAAGGAGGTACAGGCTAAAGATCAGAGAAGGTCACTGTGGTGCGTAAATTGTCATGCATATACCATGAGACGGGCTATGCAGGAGTCAGAAAGTAAAGATGGGGAAGAGGAAAAGGGCTAGTGCTGCAGCTGGCCTGGGGAGAGGAAGATGTAGAAAGAAGATACTCATTTTACTACTAAAGATTTATGGCTTTCATATGTTTGAGAATCAAAAATAACGAAATAACAAGACCCCAAAGTGCAGGGTTGAGGTAAGAGGGCTCATAGCACAGGCCTGGAGGAAAAAGGGATTATAGAGGGGGACTGAGGGAGAGAATGGGTGAGTGACTGCTGGGGATAATGAGGGATTGAGAGAGAGAAATACCATTTTTAAATAAAGACATGTAAAAAATGAAATCCACCTAAGGGGGTATGTTTGTTGTTCGGCGGTAGTGGCTTCTGTGCGATATCTGAGCCGCGGTCCCATTTAAATCAATGGGGCCACGGCTCTGTTATCGCACAAAAGCTGTTACCGCCGAATAGTAAACATACCATTAAAAATGCTCCGAGAATTTAATTTTACACTGCAAAAAATGGATACATGTAGATTTATATTACTTTCCAAAAGCACTTAATTTCTTGAAGATAAACATCTATCCTGAAGTAACAAAATATTATTCTCCAGGACCAAGCAGGAAGTCAGTCCTCACATATGAGTGACATCGGCGCCGACGGAGCCCCCGTGCGGAGCATTTCCCCAGCTTTCAAGGAAAGCCTTTGGGAATGCAGCGCGCATGCGTGGTCCCCTTCCCGCCCAAGGGTGCCCTCTTGCTCAGTCTTTCTTTTTCCGCGGAGCCCAATGGACGTGAGTTCGTGTCACCTGGGAAAAGTAGATTTTTTTTCTGCGATTTTCGCTTTTTTCTTATCTGGTTCGACGCCGGTTCCCCTCCCCTTCGAGTCCGGAATTTCTCTTTCGGTTTTTGTCCTTCGAGACTAGCATTCGCGCTCTTTTTTGTTATTTTCACTGGCAGCCCGGTCTTTTGACCTTGCAAGGGCCCTTTTTCCCCCGATGGCTGCCAGTGGGTTCAAAAAACTGATCGGTGCAAGAAACCTATGTCTCTCACCGACACCCATGACTGCTGCCTCCTATGCCTCGGGCCCAACCATGACCCTCTGGTCTGTGGCCCATGCGGCAAAATGTCGTCGAAGGCACTTTGGAGCCGTCAGGATCAATGTGAAAGAATTCTTTCAGAGTCCGCGTCTGGCCGGTCCTGGACTTCGTTAGAGGTCTCGACATCTCGGGAGTCTGACCCCGAGCGCCGTCGTGGTTCCTCTGAGATGGGATCTCCCACCCGAGAGCACAAAAGGAAAAAGAAGCTCATGAGGGCAGCATCAGTGGAGGCCCCTGGGTCCTCGAGGGCCAGGTCGCGTAGACCTGACTGCTGCCCCGGGCTCTTGGAGTCGGAGAGGCCATCCAAACTACCTCGCATGGAGCCGGAGTCCCCGAGTCACGTAAGTTCTGTTGTCCTCGTGGACTCTCCTCTGGGAGATCCAACGTCGGGCCCGACGCTGTCGGGGCCCGAGTCGGGGCCTGCTGAGTCTCTTGAGCTTAGGCTCAGGCTGAAGGCCTTGGAGAGCAGCTTGGCTGCCTTCATGGAACAGCAGCGGGTGCTGATCGCCGGTCTGACCGGTGCATCTGCCCCAATCACCGGGACCTCGACGTCTAAGTCGACCACGGAGGCCGAGCTGATCCTCGAGTCCATTAAGTCTTGAGTCGATCCTCAGTCAAGGTCCCCCTCGACCTCCCGTGCGGGACCGAGGTCATTGACGCCGGTGTCCTCGGCGTCTGGGCGGGTGGCATCGAGGCCCGCATGGCCAGAGCTGCTCGACTCCTCCTCGGAGAAGTCGGCATGGGAGACGTAGGACGAGGAGTCTCCTGACACCTTCCGGACTCGGTGCATCCCTTTGGACTCCCCGGAGTCTGAGCCTCAGAGAAAGTCTCCGCTGGAGGATACCCAGTTCTCAGACTTCGTGAGGGACATGGCCAAGGCTTTGGCATTCCCTGCGGACGCCGAGGAGGAGCTTCGAGCTGAGGAGCTCGATGCCCTCCAGTATGATTTTCCTCCGAAGGAAACCTTTACTGTACCGATTCCTCCAGTGCTGGAACGGCTGTTCTTCCATATATGGGAGGCACCGGCCTCAGCACTGGTTCTTAGCAAATGGGTCGATTCCATTTATTGAGTCCGTAAGAGCCCTGGGTTCCAAAAGGCGCAGCTACCACACAATTCCATAGTTGTGGAATCGGCCATGCACTGCCTGAAGAGTCAGAAGATGCACTCCTCGGTGCCCCCCGGCCGGGAGGCCCAGAACCTGGATGCCCTCGGTAGAAAGTGCTTCCAGGGCTCTATGCTATCTTGCCGTGTCCAGACTTACCAGCTGTACATGGGCATGTACTTAAGGGACCTGGCAAAGGAGATTTCCGGGTTCTCAGCTGGCCTCTCCGAGGAACCCTTGCAGAGGTTCAAAGCCTTGTCAACAGGGATCCGAGAGTGCTCGAAGTTTATCTCTCAAGCAGCCTATGATGGCTTCGAGGCTTCGGCCCAGGTAGCCGCGGCAGGGATCGGCGCACGCCGTCAGGCCTGGCTACAGTCATCGGACCTGGAGTCATGGGTGCAGGAAAAGTTGGTCAATGTCCCGTGCCGAGGTGACAGCCTATTCGGTAAGCCCATGACTGAAAAGGCTGCAGAAATTGAGACTGAGACTCTCATCAGGACAAGGCTGTCCAGAAAGACTTCTGCCCCTTCTCAAAAAAAGAAGGGCTCGGGAAAGAAGCCCTTTTTCCCGAGGAAGGGTGCTGCCTACAAAACCTTCCCTCAGTATCAGGCCTCTCCAGCTCCCCAACAGGGCCAGCAGACCAAGGAGCAGAGACATGGGCCCCGTAGGCAGAAGACCCCCAAGCTGCCAGTTCCGGCTCCTGCATAGCAGGGAGTGGGGTTTTGACTCCCACAGCATAGCCTCTCCTCCGCCGGTGTCTCCACTCTGCACAGGAGGTTGGCTGACCCTGTATGCCTACAGGTGGCCAGCCATCAGAGGGGACACCTGGGTACTGAGCATAGTCAGCAGTTACCCCCCTCCTACTATCCAGGGGAGCCTCCAAGACTCCCTCTACACAGGAACCTTCTCCTTCATGAGTTGGCAAGTCTTCTAAAGGAACAGGCAGTGGAACCAGTGCCTCACCACCTGAAAGGGCAAGGCTTCTACTCCAGGTACTTCCTGATACCAAAAAGGACAGGAGGCCTCCGGCCTATCCAAGACTTGCGAAACCTAAACAAGTTTCTGGAGAGGGAAAAGTTCAAGATGCTTACCCTTGGGATACTGCTGCCCTACCTCCAGCAGGGAGACTGGCTATGCTCCTTAGACCTAAAGGATGCTTATACCCGCATCCTCATTCATCCAGACCACAGACAATATCTCAGATTTGTGGTGGGAGGAAACCATTTTCAGTACAGGCTACTTCCCTTTGGCCTAACCTCTGCCCCCAGGGTTTTCACCAAATGCCTGGCAGTGGTGGCGGCTTATCTCAGGAATCAGGGAAATTTTGTCTTCCCATAACTGGATGACTGGCTCATCAGGGGCCAGTCTCTGCAGGAGGCTCGACAAGCCACTCTTCGCACCGTCTCTCTTCAGCATCTGGGCTTTGTCATAAACTACGCAAAGTCCACTTTGCTCCCCTCTCAGAACCTAGAGTTTATAGGGACAAGCTTGGACACCCTTCAGGCAAGAGCTTACTTGCCCGAAGATAGGGCCCACAGACTGATAGACTTGGCCAACCAGTTCCAAAGCAAGTCTCATGTCTCTGCCAGATACTACCTGCGGCTCCTGGGCCATATGGCATCCACGGTACATGTGACTCCGAATGCCCATCTGCACATGCGGGCTGCTCAATGGTGCCTCAGAGATCAGTGGACGCAGGCCACATGTGACCTCTGCTGTCTTTTAGCTATGTCATCAGACTGAGCAATATGGCACCCTTGGGCAGGAAGGGGACCACGCATGCGCGCTGCATTCCCAAAGGCTTTCCTTGAAAACTGGGGAAATGCTCCGCACGGGGGCTCCGTCGGCGCCGATGTCACCCATATGTGAGGACTGATTCCTGCTGCTCCTGGAGAACACCTGTTACAGGTGAGTAACTACTCTATCCCAGAAGCCCTAGGTATAAGGAATTCATCAGGATTTAAAAAAGAAATCAAATGCATGCTATAACTATCCCATCCTGACCCTGCTCCCTCCAGCACTCCTTTTCCCCATTTTGAAACATATGCTTGCTGTGGATAATCCATATATTTTTCCACAGACTAAGTAGGGCAGTTTGCTATTCTGAATATTCTCCTTACTATAAATAATGTTACAAAAAAAATAATAAAAGGAAGTTATTTCAGGGTAAACACTCAGTCAAGGAAATCTCTTGGATAACTCCCTCTGACAAGTTACTTATTTAGGTCACATGACGACAGTTTTTCCTTCAAGTGTAAATAAAAGTGAAGATGGCAAAATTTCTCCCCTATACATCAATGGGAATAAAATGGATGGGTATTTTCATCCAGATATGTGTCAGTCTGGAACAGGAATAATTATATTTGTGTAAGTGTTAGCAGTCAAGAATAAGACACGTGGTGTATACTGGAGCATCTCTGTGGGCAGAGTGGAAGGTGTTAATAGCAAATGCTGACTCTTCCTGCTTTACATTTTGCAATTTATTTTTTGTTCGAGATCATGATGAATAGTCTTATTTTTTAGAATATTGCCCAAATAAATTTATTAACAAAAATTGCTCTTCTGCTTTTGTCCCCCAGAGGCCAAAATAAAATTAGGGTGAATCGAGCCCTTTGTGACCAATATTCCATAAATGGTGAAACGGGTTAGGTTGTAATTTGTACAAGTAGATCTCACTTCTCTTAATGGATACCTGCCACATCTTATTGCTCTTTTCTTTTATTTCGGAAACATTTTAATTAACTCATTCTGATAGAATAAATCCACACTGAGAACTGTGTCCTAATGAGGGCACAATTAATAGAAAGGTTTTGCTTCATTCTGGATAACTATCTCCTAATTACCTGGCGAGAAAAAAATCTGTAATGGTGCTTTGGACACAGTTAACGAGTGCATGCACATAATGAACATTTGGACCTTCGTGAGAGTTTGACTGACATTCAATTATATATTTAATCTTGAACTCAGTTGAATTCTAATATGCCTGCACGACCAGCCTATAATCAGGTTAGATGCTACCATCTGCGATGTCATCCTTAACTATTATTTAGAATTCTCTAATCAATAGTTAATGACTAAATCTGTGTGATAATCTGATTTTACATGTTAGAAGGTAAGAGCTGATGTTTGACATCATGTGTTCCATATACAGGACAAAAGCAGTTTTCAGAATCCATTTGCCCAAGCAAATTGACTGTTTAAATATTGTATGCCCTTTACCCAGACATAAATACACGTGGGAGTCAGCGGTACATATACTTTTAGCCACAATCTGAGTCAATGTTTTCTAGGGGGTTTAGGTCAGGAGAAAAAATTAAAGGTAGTAGATTGTAGCTTTAAGTCCGCATGCATCATATTGGAGAGAAAAAGCCTTCAGAGAAAAAACAGGTGCATGTCTCTGTGGATACTTCTTCCTGACACATTTTTGCAAAGGAAAGATGTTCATTCTTTCCCTTTTGAGAACTGATGCAGAGTCCACAGGTAAAATACTTACAAACTTTAAATCTATGCAGGGGAGTGTTTGAAAACTGCCCATATGGAGGAGGTTCTCTCTAGAGAGTCAGTTTCATCTAAGAACATAAAATAATATATGCCAAATTAGGTCAGACCAAAGGTTCATCAGGGCCCAGTATCCTATTTCCAACAGAGGCCAATCCGGATCACAAGTTCCCAAAAAGGTCAACAGATTCCATGCTGCTTGTCCCAGGTGTAAGCAATGGATTTCCTGGTCCACTTTAATAATGATTTATGGACTTTTCCTACAGGAGCATGTCCACACCTCTTTTAAATGCAGCTACACTAACAGTTTTTACTGTATCCTTGGAAATGAATTCCAGAGTTTGCTTAGGTTTTAAGTGAAAATATATTATCTCCTGTTAGTCTCAAATGTGATACATTGTAGTTTCATTCCATATTCCCTAGTATTTCTACTTTTTGATGGTGTAACAACTGATCTACATTTACCCGTGCCATGTCACTCATTATTTTAATAGACCTCTATCATATCTCCCCTCAGCCGTCTCTTTTCCAAGTGAAGAGTCCTAACCTTTTAAGCCTTTCCTTGTTGGGGAATCGTTCCATCTCCTTCATAATTTTCATTGGTGGCAACTGTACCTTTTCTAATTCTGCTATATCTTTTTTTAGATATGTTGACCAGAACGGCATATAATATTCAAATAGTGATCACACCATGGAACGATACAGAGGCATTATAACATCATTTCTTTTATTCTCCATTCCTTTCCTTATGATTCCTAGCATTCTGTTGCTACTTTTGCACACTGGGCAGAGGTTTTCAACGTATTATCCACAAGGAGCCCTAGATCCTTTTTCTGGGTGATGATTCCTAATATGGAGTCTTTTAATGTATAACTGTAATTTGAGTTGTTCTTCTCTAAGTGCATAACTGTGCAACTGTTCACATTAAATTTCATCTGTCATTTAGATGCCCAATCTCCCAATTTTTATTTTATTTTATTTATTTATTTATTTAACAGGTTTTTTTTTATACCACCTTTTCCTTCAGTCAAAATTATTTACATTATAAGTTTACAATATGCAGTTATAGGTAAAAGTTTACAATAAAACAATGAAAATGAGAATCGGCTGCAGCTTTATGTGATATAAATATTAACTTATATACATATTAACTTATATATATGTTAACTTATGTACATGGTAATAAAGAGGGGGTGGGAGTTAAGGGAGTATAATTTAGGTGTTAACATAGCATGTGGTGGATGGGGGGCAGTAGAAGATTGTTAGGTGGATGTGATCAGATTGGGCCCGATTCCATCCCCGCACGTCCAGGCCCTCTGTGTATCCGTTTGGAACCAGACGCACAGAAGGAGTCGTGATTCTGATCCCACAGGGCACTTCTAGCCCCACAGGATCAAAATCGCGAATAGGCCTGTATGTACAGGCTGGGATTCCGATTCTGTCTGACCTGCACATACAGGCCTTCCCCAGCTAAACTCAGTCAGGGCTCTTCTTTGGAGCTGTGGAGTCCAGTTGCCATGGTACTGCAGTTTCATTGAAGAGCCGCGATCCCTGGCCTCTGGCTCCAGCAATGATTTCGCCGCAGCCCAACCTACGATCTGGCCTCCTAAGGCCAGGGTTGGGCTGCGGGGAATGTCCTCTGCACCCCTGCCCCATCCACGCCCCAAGCCCACTGAACCCTGGCGACTAGGGAAACGTATTCCACCTCAGAGGTGGAATACGTTTCCCGTACAAGTCACTGGCCCCGGACGTACAGGGCCAACGACCGCCCACTGCCTGCCCTAACACCGCCCCCAATCCGCCTCTTTCCCGCCTCTGTCTACTTTCCCCGTACAAGACACAGGGAAGGTAGATGGGACCTGGAAAAGGCATGAATAGCTATTCGTGCTTCAGAATAACCCCCATTGTGTTCTGTGCAATGGTTTTGAAGTGATTTATGTACAGATAGGTTTGAAGTGATCTATGTACAGATAGGTTTTCAACTTTTTCCTGAAGCCTTTGCTGTCCTTGGTGGCTCTGAATAATTTTGCGTCATCTGCAAATTTGATCACCTCACTCGTTCCCATTACCTGTTCATTTATGAATATGTTCAAAAGCAGCAAGTCCAGCACAGATACCTGGTACTCCACTATTCACCTTTCTCCACTGAGAAGTTTGACTATTCAGCCCTACTCTGCTATCTTTTAGCCATTTCCCATTCCAAAATAGTACACTGCCTCCTATCCCATAACTTTTTAATTTCCTCAAGAGCCTTTCATGAGGGACTTGTGAAATGCTTTCTGAAAATCTAGAGACGCTATATCAGGGGTTTCCAAACCTGCCTCCTAGCTAATCGGGTTTTCAGGATATCCACAATGAATATGCATGAGAGAGATTTGCATGCACTGCCTTCATTGTATATGCAAATCTTTCTCATGCATATTCATTGTGGATATCTGGAAAACCCAACTGGCTGGGGAGGCCCCATGACAGGTTTGGGAACCCCTGCACTATATCAACTTATCAACTTGCTCACCTTTATCTACCTGTTTTTTTAACACCTTCAAAAAACATATAGCAGATTAGTGAGACAAGATTTCCCTTGGTTAAATCCATGTTGGCTTCCTCCCATTAAACCATGACTATCTTTATGTTCAATAATTTTGATCTTTATAATGGTTTCTGTCATTTTCCCAGGCACTGACGTTAGGTTGACTGGTCTGTAGTTTCCCAGATAACCCCTAGAACCTTTTTCAAAAATTAGCATTGTGTCTTCAGGTACTACAGACAATTTTAATGATAGTCCACAGATTACTAATAGTAGCTCTGCAATCTCACATTTGAGTTCTTTCATCATGCTGGAATGTAGACCATTCGGTCCAGGTGATTTGCTGTTCTTTAGTTTATCAAATTGCTGTATTACATCTTTCCAGTTTGTTTATTTCAGTTCCTCCATTATATCACCTTAAAATATCATTTCTAGCATGGGTAACTTCCCTCCATCATCTTCAGTAAAGATAAAAGCAAAGAATTCTTTCAGTCTCCTCATTATGGCTTTATTCTCACTTAGTACCCCTTTTATCCCTCTTTCATCTAATGGCCTAACTGATTCTCCCACAGGTGTTTTGCTACAAATGTTCTTGAAAGTTTTTATTATGAGTTTTTGCTTCTAGGACAAGCTTCTTTTCAAAATCTCTTTGCCTGCCTTATCAATGCCTTCTATCTAATTTGCCAGTTCTTATGATGTGTCCTGTGTTCATCATTTGGCTACTTTTTCCATTTTCTGAAAGATGTTTTTACAGCTATAACTAGTAATCATGTGTATAGCCTACAAGGTGTATGCAGTGATGTACAGAGACATGTAAGAGACAGGTTCTGCTCATAAGAGTTTACAATCTAATCAAGACAGACAACATAACAGAAGCAGAAGAACCACACACCTCAATACCCTCATTGTTCCAGCTAGCCTGAGAGCTGTCACTGCAACCACCAGCAACCGAGCATTCTCATTCATAGCGCCACTGCTATGGAACCAACTACCATGCGAACTGAGAGCAATCAGTGACCTGTTGGTATTCAGAAAAAAGCTAAAGACGCATCTTTTCCAGATACACTTCAATCCCACATAAACTCTTTCACCATGCACAAGGAAAGAGCACTACACGTCAAACACCTATAGATTCCGACAACCTGTAAATATGTACATACATGTGTAATCAATGTCTTGCAATCAAGTGTAAACCTGTAATCTGAATGTTTGTGTCCTGTACTGAATCATTATGTATGTTTTAATCCATGGCCTGTACAACCATACTGTTATGTATAGCAAACCGCTGCTGATCGCTGGAAGTAGCGGGATATAAGTGTACACTAAATAAATAAATAAACATAACTGGGGACTAGGATTATCTAGGGGAAGGTAAGGAAACACATAGGAGGTGAACATAAGACTATGAAGATCAGAATCCAAAAGCAGTCTCAAAGAAGTGTTTTCAGCCCTCTTTGAGCTCACCTTTAAAACATGCGGGCAGTCATTTTGCCTTCCTTCCATCTTTCTTAAACTATGGAATACATCTGGGCTGGGCTTCTAAGATGGTATTTTTAAAGAGCCCCCAGACATGATGTAAACCTTTGCAGCTGCTCCTTTTAGTTTTTTCTTAACCATTTTCCACATTTTATCATAATCCCCCTTTTGAAAGTTAAATGCTAGTGGCATGGATTTCCTTGATGTCTTCCCTCCATTTATTAAAACATAGGGGGTGATAATATACAGGGTGCACAAGAATGAATGTGCGAGAAACGCATATAAAGCCTTGTTTGATTGGACTTAAGCGCATGCTTTCAGACCCCTGTAAGAACACACACAAGTGCCACCAAACATAAACATTATTGGGGTGTGCACAGGGGCAGTGCTTGAATGGAGCCTACACATGTGCATAAGTTATAAACTACTATGACAAATGCATGTCAGGTTGCCGATCTAGGCACGAAAAGTTACACCTGCTCTTGGACAGTTGTAGCCGCTGCGCCTAGGTGCCAGTATATCTATATGCCCCTGTTTTTTAAAGCAAAGTGCACACATGTTTTATACAATAAGCCCAAGCTGTGTGCGCGATACCATTCATTGTTTGCGCAGGAGTGCAGAAATTACCTTCATAGTGTGCTCAGTTTACTTCATGTTACAATAGCATAGATTATATTTTATTTTAAAGGAAGCAGCACAAAATAGTAAAAAGCAAAACAAAAACAAAACAATAAAACACTTAGGGCCTGGCATTTAGCCTCAGTGTCACCATATATAAAGTTAAATGCCAGCACATATACAGCAGTGTTATTTGTATGGCTTCTGATTTTAGGTTCTAAAAGATAAACATTGATAAAACACCCCTAATGAAAAAACAATTAAATAGGTATGCATTTGATAAATACTGGTAAACACCACTTCCCCTTTTACTCTCTCATCCCTGCCATGATTTTTCTTGTATCCCACACTCCGTTTTAGTACATTTTCTGTGCTGACAACTCCTAAATGAAACAGCTTTCCCGATGGAAGTGGTGGGGGCAAATACAGTGACAGAATTCAAAATGGCATGGGACAGACACAGTGGATCCCTTTATAGCAACAGGATAAAATCAAAATAACCTTAGCTATCTCTTATATCTCAGTAAATAGGGGCGACCTACACGGAGCGGTGGGTACACCCCTAAACAAAGGCATGGGGAGGGGTGATCTGCACAGAGCGGCAGGTGCACCTATGCGCCGCCTTGCTGAGCAGACTAGATGGACCATACTGGTCTTTATTTGCTGTCATATACTATGTTACAGCTGCACATATTTGATTGTACTGAGAAAGGTGCCCTGTATTATTACCTATGGCATGAAAACACATAGAAACGTGATGGCAGATAAAGACCATATAACAAATAGCCTGATGATATCCATATACATTTTTGAAAATACACATATAAGTTATGCATTTGCCTCCTGTTGGCAAGTAAATAGCTTGTTTTTAAAATCAGGATCTTCTAGTTTAATGGTTTTATAGTTCTGGTAGTTCTGGGTGTATTTCTACTAAAGGACGTTAGCTGCTTCTGCGGGGCTATTACGGAATTATTGCCAGGCAGTAGCAGCTAACACAGGGGAAATGCAGATATTGCAGGCACTTTTCTGTGATATCTGCATTTTGTACATTAGAACCAGGGGAGGTGACAATGTGGTGGGGAGTAGGCGTTCAGATTTGGCAGACAACATGCAAAAATAATTTGCATAATGGCTTCCAATAATGCCCCTGTCGTAGCTGAATATAATGCTGCCTCAGGAATTGCCTCCCCCAACCTAAGATTATTGTTTGTGCCGCAGATGTAAAGATCCGCAGCTCCGACAAGTTTAAAAAAAAAGTGGCCTTTTCCCCCTTCAGCACCAATTTCTCCCTCCTCCTGGACAGCTCCAAATCTCCATTGGGAACTGTCCAGGGAGACTTGGTGCATCACATGACCAATTTCTAAGCCCAGCTAGCCAGTCGACCACTCCTCCCTCCATCCCACCCACTGATGCACAACACTAAATCCTGTATAGAAAATTGCTCACTTAAACAAACCAAATTTCTTTTCGGACTAGTTCATTCAAGGCTGCTATATATCAGCTACTCTTAGCGTTTGAGTCATTTTATTCTTTTTTGTGATCAAAGTGAATTTTAAAAGTCAGGGAAAAATCTTATTCTGTGCTTAGTTTCACTATCATAGGAATATTCATATAACTGACCATGACAGTCGCATTTCAAATAGATTTAATTCTGCATCAGGGCTAAGATTGTTCCTTTTTTTTTATATATATATATATATATATATATATATATATATATATATATATAATCTCCAGGAACAAGCAGGAATGTAGTCTTCACATATGGGTACCGTCGGCACCAACGGAGCCTGCGCGGGAACGCTCCTCAGTGTCCCAAAAGGAAAGCCTTTGGGAGCATCCCACCACGCATGCATGCTGCCTTCCCGCCCAACTACCTCTCTCACTTCAGTTCTTCGTTTTCTGCGGAGCCGACAGGACGTGTCCCCTGTCACCGCAGAAAATCATCTCTTATTTTTATATTTTTTGTGGTTGGGTCTGCCTTCCGTTGACGCCTACCAGTACCACCGGTGCTTTTCTTTCTTTTCTTCTAAAAATATTTCAATTTTAGTGCTTTCCTCAGGGATTTTTTCCCTGCTCTGGTGCTTGGCGCCATTTTGGGCTTTAGGCCCTCTTTTCCCTTACCATGGAAAAACCAGCCACTGGTTTTAAAAAATGTTCAAAATGTGGCGGTACAATTTCTATTACCGACACCTATGACTGGTGTCTTAAATGTTTAGGTCCTGACCATTGCCCTGCGGAGTGTCTCTCCTGTAGGAAGTTGACTAAAAGAAGTCTTCAGAATCGAGCAAATCAACTCGGTACCCTTTTTGCTTCAGACACGATGTCTGTAGCATCAATGTCTTCCAGGGATTCTACTTCTTCCTAGGGATCTCAGGTAACTAAACACAAGTCTTCTAAGACTAGCCGGTCCTTGAAGGGTAGATCTCTCTCTAAACATGGAGATGCCATTTGCGTTGCCCTCGAGGATACTTCACCGGCAAAACAGTCCCGGCGGGAGTCTTCGGGCTCCAAAGCTTTATCGGGGCTCCAGGATGTTCCCGAGGCCTCGGCCTCAATGGAACTACTGGTGCCATGCTCGGGGGTTGTGGCCGCTACCACCGGTAGCAACACCCCGGCATCGGCAGTGGACAAAAGACTCCTCGCTATCGAACGCAGTCTAGCGACTCTTTTGGCTACTTCGATACCGCTAAAGTCGCTGCAGACGGTTCCACAGGCCCCGGTACCAATGCCGGTACCGGTGCCAGTGCCCTCGGTACCCACTTCAACAGGCATGCTTCCCCCGATGCCGAGTTTGGAATCTCTCTCCAGCATGGGGGATCAGGTACTGACATCAAGCGGTACCGACACCATCTGCTTCGGGAGAACCTGTACCAAAAAGGAGCTTAGGGCAGAAGAATTACAAATTCTTCAATATCCTTTGGCTCCAAAGGAGGCAACTATGCTTCCTATACACCAGATTTTACATGATCTAATGTTAAGAATGTGGGAAGCTCCTTTAACAGTATCTCCACATTCTAGACGTCTTGACACTATGTATTGAGTACCACCCTGCCCAGGGTTTCAGAAGACTCAATTACCACATTATTCTATGGTGGTAGAGTCCGCCATGAGGCGGATTAAGAGTGCTAAACGACACTCTTCCAATCCACCAGGTCGTGAGTCTAGAACACTGGATGCCTTTGGTCGTCGATTCTTTCAGTCCTCCATGCTATCAGCAAGAATCAATTCCTATATATTATACATGGGAATGTTTCTTGAGCAGGTTACAAAAGACTTGGAGCTTTTGAACCCTTTTTTTCAAGAGGATAAACGGACAGATTATACAGGTACACTAAAAAAATTTTTTTTTAAACTGCCTCTAATGTTTCAATTGATTTTTACGTTTTTTGGTGCGCTGAATCCAAATCTGGTAACCAATTTGCTCCATCACGTACAGATTTTTTGCTACATTGGGTTAGCAGTTTGAGGTGAACGTTTCAGATTGAGTGCGATCGAGATAAAAGTTTCTTGGATGAATTCTTTATACTAATTGTTTAGTAGTTATTCAAATAAGAATAAAGAAAATTGTAACAAGGCAGCATATAAGAATAGAGTAATGTCAACAAAACACACTGTGATGGTAGCAAAATTGTCTGCACTTAAAACAGCCACATACATGTGCACAAACATTGAGCATATAAGAGCGAGGTTAGACACAAAGCAAAGCAAAGAAATGTGCAAAAAATGTTGTACAGGTATGTATGTAAGAATAGAAAACGCAAACCGCACCATTGCAATACATGAAGACAAACACCCGATGGTGTGAAAATAAAATTCTAATAAATGAGATCCGACACTGTGGTAAAAACTAGCAAATTTTTATTTCAAAGTTTAGTAAAAACACGATATTTGTCAACACAGTTTAGATTTTAAAGTCATTCTTGGGTCAATCAATCTCCTGGTGGGCCCGTTTCTTCTTCCCCCGAATGCTTCTCTTGGTGCGCAGCTTGGCGTATTTTTCATCTGGGGTTTCCCGCAGCAGCAACCAGCAGAAATCAGCCATCATAGTGGTGTTCCATCTTCCTTGGTACCTTCTCTCTGCGTCCTTGATGTCCTGGTGAAACCTTTCACCTTGTTCTTCACTGTACGCCCCCAAGTTTTCGGGAAAGTAGTTCACTTGGGAGTGCAAGAAATGGACTTTCAGGCTCATGTTACAGCCTTGTTCTTTGAAGGCATTGAGCATCCTGGCAACAATATCCTTATAGTTCTCATCCCGCCTGTTCCCCAAGAATTTGAGAACAGCATCCTTGAAGGAATCCCAGGCTTCTTTTTCCTTCTCAGACATCGTTTCAGCGAATGCTCCATCTGAAATGAGTTTCCTTATATCAGGGCCAACAAACACTCCTTCCTTTAGCTTTGCTTCAGAAAGTCGGGGGAACTTTGAGGAAAGGTACCGAAAGCACTCACCATCTTTTGGAAGGGACTTGTTGAATTGCTTAATGAGACCCAACTTAATGTGGATAGGTGGTAATAGAATTTTATCACGAGGTACCAAGCTCTCATGAAGAACATTTTTCTCACCGGGTCTCAAATACTCCCGAATTGGCCAGTCTTTTTTTCCCCCAGTGTAGGTCGCGGGCCCGGCTATCCCACAAGCAAAGGAAGCAGGGATATTTGGTGAAACTGGATTGCTGCCCTAATAGCATGGATAGAATTTTAAAGTCTCCACAAATCATCCACTTATGCTCATCATAACGAATCTTCTGAAGAATCAGGGCCAAATTCTCGTATTTTTCTTGGAGAATAACAGAGTGAGTAATAGGAACTGAAGCGAATGTGTTGCCATTATGAAGAAGAACACCTTTTATGCTGTCTTTTGACGAATCAATGAACAGCCGCCATTCAGCAGGATCATACTTGAGTTTAAACTTTTCCATCACTCCGTATATATCGTTGCAAAATACCAAATCTTCCTCTTTGCTGAAATACTTCAAAAATTGTTTCTCGCGGTTGCGGTACCAATAAAAAGTTGTTCCTGGTGACAATAGATTTTTCTGCTTAAGCCGAGAACCTAGCAGTTGGGCAGCATCTTTTGGGAGTCCTAAATCCCGGACTAAATCATTCAATTCAGCTTGAGAGAAAAGTTCAGGTTTCGGATCTGGTTCAGTTTCAAACTCGGAAGTACTGGACTCATCGGGAAAAGCCATCTGATGAGTGTCATCATGATCAGAACCGTCCACACAAATATGATCCAAATATTTTGGTGGTTCAGGCACAGGTACTTCGTTGCTATGAGGCATAGGCCTAATTGCTGAGGGAAGGTTGGGGTAACTTATTACGTTCTTATTTTTTAAGTTGTATCCCTTCACAATGCAAGAGCAAAAATAGCAGTCACTGCTGTGGTCTCTTTGTTCACGCCACATCATAGGTATTCCGAAACGAAATGCTTGTTTTTTACCTTTCATCCATAAGCGTAGATCTTCCTCACATGTCTTGCACACTGTGTGAGGAGCCCACGGTTTGTCTTGATCGCCTAACTTCAAACCGAAATAGGCGAAATATACTTTTTAAATAAATGCAGAAATGTTCCTCTGCCGCTTTTTCACGGTATATTCCCCACAAATAAAACAAAAACTGTCCGGAGAGTTGACGCAACCTCTGGCTCTGTGAGCCATCACAAATACACAGCACTGCAAACTACAACTGTAGTGAACCACTTCGGAATAAAGCTGGATTACGACTGAGCAAACAAAAGGTAATAATGAACTTGCAAGAAACTGAAATTTGACAGGAACGTTCATGTCACAACCACCGTGTTTGAGCGAGCGAACGATGCGAGGCGAACAGGAAAGAACATGCGCCAGCGCGAGTACTGGATTTAGCCCCCCCGCCTCCCAATTGTCCTGTTAATGTATAAAATGAATACAAAACACTCTAAAATATCATAAGGGAGTGTTTCTAGTTAGTTAACCATTACAACCTCTATTTTGGGCCAAGAAAATAAACTGCAGTCGGCTAAAAAGAAATTATGTGAACATTCCTTATATGGGTAAGAAATCTAATTTTGCAAGAAAACGTGACGTGATGGAACATTTTGGCTATTTTTCCTGGATTCAGCACCCCAAAATCTATAGGAATCAGTTGCAAAACTGGAGGCAGTTTTTTGGTAGTGTACCTGTGTTATTTGACTCTGGTCAAACATGCTCAAAATGTCTCTAAGTTTATGAATCGTTCTTCTTTTGACTGTTTTGAATGTATTAGCAGAACCTCTGCTATTTCCATAGGAGCACATCGTATTGCCTGGCTCCAAGCTTCAGACTTGGAGGAATGGGTGCAAGATAAGATGGGTAACATTCCTTTCACAGGAGAAAATCTTTTTGGCAAGGATTGGCAGCTTAAAGCTAATGAAATTGACACTGATAATACAACTTTAGACAGGTTGTCAAAATCTACAGCTAACCCAGCCAAGAAAAAGTTTTTCAAAAAACCTTTTTTCTCTAAGAAGAAGAAATTCTATCCATCTTCCACCCAGCAAACACATGTTCCCCAGAAGGGGCAACAACAAACTAGACAAAGAAAGACACAAGAGAAGGGTCAGCAGGCTCAGCAGACCCAGCCTCCTCAGGGTCTTTGACTGTTGTCTAGAGAACTTAGCCATTCTTCCTGTTCTAAGCCCAGAACCTTTAAATATTCCAGGCCGTATTTGCCATTTTGCCAAAAGATGGCAACAAATCACTTCAGAAAATTGGACTCTATCTATTGTGAGTCTGGGATACAAGCTCCATTTCCTCAGCTTGCCTCCATCCACGCTAATAAAACAGTTCAGATCTCAACCACTGGTCTCAGACCTATTGTGGCAAGAGGTCACCACTCTTCTAGCTCAAGGGGCTATAGAAGAGGTTCCAAAGTCCCAGCAGGGCACAGGATTCTATTCCAAAGAAGTCAGGGGGACTAAGGCCAATCCTGGACCTCAGAGAACTAAACAAATATTTAGTCCGAGACAGATTCAAGATGATCTCCCTCGGCACTCTTCTTCCATAACTTCCAAAGTCCCAGCTCACCCCATCTCAATCCCTCGAGTTTATAGGAGCTCGCTTGGACACACGGCAGTCAAAGGCTTTCCTGCCTCAGCCTCGTTGTCTGCGCATCATCGAGCTAGCATCTCAAGCAGTGCTACAAACCTTCCTCACTGCTCAACAGATGCTTTGACTTCTAGGACACATGGCATCCACAGTCCATGTGATTCCTTATGCACGCCTTCATATGCGAGCGGCCCAGTGGACCTTAGCTTCCCAATGGTCCCAGGCCTCAGGATGCCTATCAGACAAGATCAGAGTTACCACACGCCTGATTGTGTCTCTGCATTGGTGGCAATCTCTGGAAAACCTTACAGTAGGTTCTCCTTTTCAGCAACCCCTACCTCAGGCTGTACTGACGACAGATGCATCCAAGTTGGGTTGGGGAGCTTCCAATGCCATTCAAGTCTTTTGCTTTCATCTCGTAAGCAAGACAGTTCTGGTGCAAACCGACAATCAAGTGGCCATGTTTTACCTAAACAAACAAGGCGGAACAGGCTCTCTGCAATTATGCAACGAAGCTTTGCAACTGTGGGCCTTTGCCAGAGAGCATCACATTCATGTGTTGGCAGTATGCCTTCCAGGCATTCAAAATGTCTAAGCGGACAGGCTCAGTCAAGTCCTGTTGCCACACGAGTGGTCTCTCCACTCATATCAACTTGCCCGAGTGTTTCAAGTCTGGGGAACACCAGACATAGGCCCCTTTGCAAGTCCACAGAATGCCAAACTTCCCGGGTACTGTTCCAGACTCCCAGCTCAAAAGTTTCAGGCGAGAGATGCATTCCTACTCCATTGGGGCCAGGATTTTCTCTATGCCTTCCCACCAATTCCCCTGATCCCCAAAACCTTATTCAAACTCCAGAGATACAGAGGTTGCATGATACTCATAGCTCCCTGCTGGCCAAAACAAACATGGTATCCTCTTCTCTTCGATCTCTCTCGAGCCACTCCTCTAGAGTTGGGGAGTGCTCCGGATCTTCTGTCCCAGAACAACGGATCCCTACTGCACCCCAATTCCCAGTCTCTTCATCTCAAGGCCTGGCTACTCAAGGCATAGAACTTCAAGATCTAGGCCTTTCACAACAAGTGGAGGATATTCTTCTAGCTTCCAGGAAACCTTCCACAAGGCACTCTTACACTTTTAAGTGGAAGAGGTTCTCAGTCTGGTGTTCCCAGAGGGGACTTAATCCCCTCTTGATATCGGTAGAGTCCCTTCTGGACTATCTCCTTCATTTATCAGCTTCTGGTCTCAAGACCAATTCTGTTAGGGTCCATCTTAGTGCTAATGCTGCATCTCATAAACCCTTTGATGGACAACCAATTTCCTCTCATCCTCTTGTTTCAAGATTTATGAGGGGTCTCCTTTTAACTAAACCTCCCATCAAACCACCTCCGGTGGCATGGGATCTTAATCTTGTTCTGAGTCAACTCATGAAGCCTCCCTTTGAACCTTTAGTGACTTCGGAGCCAAAGTTTCTTTCATGGAAAGTCATTTTCCTAATTGCTATCACTTCTGCAAGACGCATTAGTGAATTGCAAGCTTTAGTGGCTGACCCGCCTTATATGAGGTTCCATCATGACAAAGTAGTCTTGAGGACTCATCCTCATTTTATGCCAAAGGTGATATCACCTTTTCATTTAAACTAGTCGGTTTATCTCCCAGTCTTCTTTCCTAGGCCTCATGCCTCCAGCGCGGAAAGAAATCTTCATACCTTAGATTGTAAGGGGGCTCTGGCTTTTTATCTTCACAGAACTCAGCCATTTAGGAAGTCTTCTCAACTTTTTCTGGCTTTTGACTCTAGTCATTTAGGACTTCCAGTCACTAAGAGAACTCTCTCTAAGTGGATTGCAGACTGTATTTCCTTTACCTATCAGAGTAAAGGAATCCTTCTTGAAGGTCATGTCACGGCTCATAATGTCAGAGCCATGGCAGCCTTAACAGCTAATCTTCGTTCAGTTGCTATTGATGATATCTGCAAAGTAGCAACTTGGGCTTCTGTACATACTTTCACTGCCCACTATTGTTTAGACAAGGACTCCCGTTGGGATGCCTTGTTCGGTCAGGCTGTTCTACAGCATCTCTTCCATTCCTAGATCAACTCCTTCCCACCATCCACTTTTGGATGCCTGGGAGGAAGCATGAACCATCTTACTTAGATCCGCAACATGCTGGGGTCATCCCTAGGCATTTTTAGCTGGGGAGTCCCCCATATGTGAAGACTACATTCCTGCTTGTTCCTGGAGATAGCGTAGTTACTCACCTGTAACAGGTGATCTCCAGAAACAGCAGAAATAAGTCTTCACAACCCACCCACCTCCCCTAGGAGTTGTCTTTCTCTTTCTTTCTATTTTTCTTCTACTTCTCTCCTTTGGTCTCAGCTTTCAACTCAACTGAAGTGAGAGAGGTAGTTGGGCGGGAAGGCAGCACGCATGCGTGGTGAGATGCTCCCAAAGGCTTTCCTTTTGGGACGCTGGGGAGCGTTCCAGCGCAGGCTCCATCAGTGCCGACGGTACCCATATGTGAAGACTTATTCCTGCTGTTCCCGGAGATCACCTGTTACAGGTGAGTAACTATGCTATATCACTTATCTGTTAAATCACAAAATGTGATCCATGTCTCCCAACAGTGAGCTGCTCTGGCTTATTTAAAAGATGGCCATAGCATTCTTTTAAAATTCCCTCGACTCCATCCCCGAAAGGTCTGATTGGCTAACCCATTCATATCTAAGTGTTCCATTCTATTTGCTATTTAAAGCTATTGGGATGGACAGAGTGGTGAAATTTGTTTTTTCACAAAGTTATCTTGCATAGAAAGAATTAAATTTTTTGATCAATAAGACTCCACTGACATCTTTTATAGGGAACCTAAAATTCATAAGAACTTAAGTGCCCGTCTTAAGGAAATAATTCAGTTTTAGAACCATTATCTATTTTTGTTGATCGATTATTGAGTCCATTGGCAACTCAAGCACATTCTTTTTTAAAAGGCACTACTCGGATGTTGAATTTTTTAGCTTCGCTGGATGATTTACAAGCTGATGATTGGTAATGACGCTGGATAGTTGTTTAACAGGTCGTCTATACCGCCCTATCTTCCATTCAGTGTAGTTTACATTATAACATCAACAAGTTTACATTGAACAGGGAATTAAACTTGGAGATATATACATATAACATATATGAATTTCATTGAACAATTATATAGTAGGATTATAATGTGGAACATTAGGACATTGGGTTCAATTTATTACATGACTTAATATGCAAAAGCCTAAACTACAGTTTGAATGTTCATATGAATTACATCAAATATCTTTTTCAGACTTACTTATCAGAAAGTCTGGAACAGTTCTTTTAACTACTTTACTTTTACCAGTCACCATCCAGTTAAACTAAAACAGAGTCTCAGGTGATTGCGACGGATCTGCTACGATAAAGAAGAATTCAAGAAAAAAGCATATACGTATATTCAACGATATTTGGATTGTGGATAGCCGCATTCTATAGTAGAGAAAGCTTTTAAGAGAGGTTTAAATGCACAGCGAAAATGGCTACTTATACCCTCGCAGAAACCTAAGGATAATAACGTGCCTTTGGTATGTGTATTACCGTTTTCTATCAAGGCTCCGAGTATAGCTTCTTTTATTTTTAAATACTGGAATATACTGCAAGCACATGCTTGATTTTGTGAAAATCTTGTAGTAGCTTACCATCATGGAACAAAAGTTAGTTAATTATGTTAGGTCAAAAATCTGGAAAACAAGTGGAGGTTGTACTGTAAATGATAAAGTGGGACATTATGCTTATGCTCAATGTGTTTTTTGTCATTCTACTCTCAAAGGGACTTTTTGGAGATGGAAGCTTTTAAAAGGGTTTTGGTACATTTTTAGAACAAAGTTGCATTCTTGTTGGTGCTTTAATTTAAAAGGGGAAATATTTTCTTTAGTGGGGTGGGTTTAAAACTCTGCTTTAGTATCTTTTTCAGCCCTTTGAAGCTACTGACACCTCATCAGGAGTTAGTGGGCCTGATTAGCCTGTGAAAGAACTGAGAGCAGCTGAGGCCTGTATAAAAAGCTTCAGAGCCTTGCACTGTTGAGGCATTCCTAACAGGGACTATACATTCAAACAAAGAGTTTGTGGCTTTTTAAATTACTAGCTCTCACCTGGGAGCTCTTAAAAGGGTTTTGGTACATTTTTAGAACAAAGTTACATTTTTTTTGGTGTTTTAGTTTAAAAGGGGAAATATTTTCTTTAGTAAGATAAATTTAAAACTCTGCTTTAGTATCTTTCTCAGCCCTTTGAAGCTACTGACACCTCATCAGGTGTTAGTTTCCTCCCTCTCCCCCCCCCCCCCAACTCCCACCTACCTCTAGTCAGCAGTCTTGCTTTAAAAGAGATTTAACTGCTTTTTCTCTGAAAGGACAGCTGGGAAACCGGCTGCTACTTTGGTAGGTGTCTCTCTCTTTTGCTTCAACAGATACCTAAGCTCCACCATCTTAACAATGGCTGTTGCCCCCGTTACAGCTTCTGCCTCTGTCCAGACAGAGGTCCCAATGCCATTTGAAGGACCATTTCCATGTGCAGGATGCCTGCATGCTGAAGCTCTCAGGAAACAAGTGGAGGAACTCAGAGAGGAGGTGGCGAGGCTGAGGAGCATTCAAGACAGTGAGTACATAGATGAGATGCTTCTTGCAACATCCAAGCTCTCCAGCAGATGTGAAGATGGGAGCCTACAGAATGATGAGGGTTGGACACGAGTCACTAGGGCCTGCAGAATCACCAATCCAACTTCTCCAGGGAGCTGGACCGAGGGAGAGCCCTAGATGTGGTATATTTAGATTTCAGTAAAGCTTTTGACACCGTTCCTCACAGGCGACTTATAAACAAACTGAGCACCCTAGGGATGGACCCTAAAGTTACTGCTTAGGTTCGAAATTGGTAGAGTGGGAGGAGACAAAGGGTACAGGTAAATGGAGCTCACTCTGAGGAGAAGGTGGTTACCAGTAGTGTGCCACAGGGATCTGTCCTTGGTCTGATTCTTTTTAACATCTTTGTTAGTGATATAGCGGAAGGGCTGTCGGGTAAGGTTTGCCTCTTTGCAGATGATACCAAAATCTGCAATAGAGTAGACACCCAGGAAAGTGTAGATAACATGAGGAGGGATCTAGCTAAGCTTGAAGAATGGTCTAGAATTTGGCAGCTGAGTTTTAATGTTAAAAAAATGCAAGGTCATGCATTTGGGCTGCAGCAATCCAAGGGAGAAATATAGTATAGGAGGTAAAGTACTTTTGTCCATTAAAGAAGAGCGGGACCTAGGCGTGATTGTGTCTGATGATCTTAAAGAAGCTAAACAGGTAGAAAGGGTGACAGCAAAAGCTAGAAGGATGCTTGGGTGCATGCCTAGCAGAAGAAAGGAGGTGTATAAGTCTTTGGTGCGACTTCATTTGGAGTATGGTGTGCAATTCTGGAGACTGCACCTTCAAAAAGATATAAACAGGCTGGAGTCAGTACAGAGGGTGGCTACTAAAATGGTTAGTGGTCTTCATTATAAAGCATATGAGGACGGACTTAAGGATCATAATATGTACACCTTAGAGCAGAGGTACTCAAATCCAGTCCTGTAGGGCTGCAAACCAGTCAGGTTTTTGGGATATCCCTAATGAATATGCATGAGATATATTTGCATGCACTGCCTCCATTGTATTTGAATGTATCTCATGCATATTCGTTAGGGATATCCCGAAAACCTGACTGGTTTGTGGCCCTCCAGGACTGGATTTGAGTACCCCTGCCTTAGAGGAAAGGTGGGATAGAGTTGATATGATTGAGACATTTAAAGAGTAATTAGACCTTACCTGCTAATTAACATTCCTGAAGGATCTCCAGTCCGGTCCCTTCTACTGGGTTGTGCCCCTCTACCAGCAGCTTGTGGACTGAGCACGTCATCTTTTGATGACCCTGGGGTATGAGTAGACTGCACCGCCCACCAACTCCAGTGACCTATTGGCAAAGCAGACTTAACGGAGAGACAAGTGAATACATACCAAATTTAACTGCACTATAAACTTAACACAAAGGAAAAACCTTGAGACCCCCTCCCCCGGGAGAACTTCCCATCGCCCCCGGAGAAGAAAGGCTTACCTGGCCCGCTGGCACCGGCGAGACGCCTGACCATCCAACTCACCGCCCCGCAAAGGCCCCAGAGGAGCAACCGAACGCTCCCAACTGCGCTTAATTCTTCGGGCCGAGCATACCTGAAAAAGGACATCTGGGAGGGAACAGGGACCGGACTGGAGATCCTTCAGGAATGTTAATTAGCAGGTAAGGTCTAATTACTCTTTCCTTAGCGTCTCTCCAGTCCGGTCCCTTCTACTGGGATGTACCAGAGCAGTTCCAAAAGCGGGAGGGCCCATCAATGCCGGACCGAAGAACCGCCCCCCCAAAACCGGCGTCCTCAGACGCCTGAACGTCCAACCTATAATGCTTAGCAAAGGTATGCAGAGAAGACCAAACCGCTGCTCTACAGATGTCCAGCGGAGGAACCAGACTGAACTCCGCCCACGATGCCGCTTGAGCCCGAGTGGAGTGCGCCCGGAGCCCTGCCAGGACCTGTTTACCTCTCACAATGTAAGCCGAAGAAATGGCCTCCCGGATACACCTAGAAATGGAGGACTTCGCTGCTGCCGCCTCCCCCTTACGCGGTCCCGCAAACAGCACAAACAACCGTTCCGACTTGCGGAAGGACTCCGTGCGCACTAAGTATCGCTTTAGAGCTCTGCGCACATCTAGGAGACAAAAACGAGCGTCATCCCCTTCCCGGCGAACCGCGAAGGAGGGAAGAGAAACCGACTGATTCACATGAAAGGCCGAAACCACTTTTGGCAAGAAGGACGGGACCGTCCGGAGAACCACCCGCTCCTGAGAAAAAAACAGAAAGGGCGGACGGCAAGATAACGCCTGCAACTCCGAAATGCGTCTGGCCAAGCAGATGGCCACCAAAAACACTGCTTTAAGAGTAAGATCCTTCAGAGACGCCCGCTGGATGGGTTCAAAGGGCTCAGCGGAAAGGGCGTCCAAGACGAGGTTAAGGTCCCACGGAGGAACCAATGATCTCTGCTGCGGCCTAAGCCGCTGCACTGCCTTCAGGAACCTACCTACGTCAGCATGCTCGCCCAAGAGCTTTCCCTGAATCCTGCCCCTGTAACAGGAAATCGCCGCCAGCTGCACCCTCAAAGAACTAGCGGCGAGGCCCTTGTCGAAGCCGGCCTGCAAAAAGTCCAGAACCTCAGGCACCGAAACCAAGAGGGGCCTCAATGACCTGTCCGCGCACCAGGCCTCAAAGATGCCAGACCCTCACATAGGACAGACAGGTCGAACGCTTGCGGGAACTGAGCAGGGTGGAGATCACTGCCCCTGAGTAGCCTCTCTTTCGCAACCTAGCCCTCTCAATAGCCAGGCCGTAAGCGAGAATCGATCCACCTGCGGCATTCGCACCGGCCCTTGAAACAGAAGATCGTCCCTCTCTGGCAGACGCCATGGACGATCGGCTAGAAGACGCATGAGGTGGGCATACCACGGACGACGCGGCCAGTCTGGGGCGGCAAGGATCACTAGCCCCGCGTGGGCCTCTATCCGTTGAATGACCCTGCCGATGAGCGCCCACGGCGGAAACACGTACAATAGGCCGTCGGTTGGCCAGCTTCTCACTAGAGCGTCCAAGCCCTCGGACATCCTCTCCTTCCGTCGACTGAAGAAACGGCTGGCTTTGGCTGACTCCCACGTCGCCATCAGATCCATGATGGGGGAACCCCATCTGCACACAATCCTTTGGTAGATCTCCGGCGAAAGCTGCCACTCACCGTGATCCACCTTGTGTCGACTTAGGTAATCCGCCGTCATGTTCTCTGATCCTGCCACGTGCTGCGCCGACAGGGCCACCAGATGGACTTCCGCCCAAGCCATCAGCTCCTCCGCCTCTTCCTCCAAGGCGGGGCTGCTCGTTCCGCCCTGCCGGTTTATATAGGCCATGGCCGTCATGTTGTCGGAAAGAACTCTGACCGCCTTCCGGCCCAGCCATCTTCCGAATTCCCTGAGGGCTAGGCGAACCGCCCTCAGCTCCAACCTGTTGATGGGCCACTGTGCCTCCTGCACGCTCCAAAGTCCCTGAGCAATCCAGCCCTTGCAGTGTGCCCCCCAACTGGAGAGGCTGGCATCCGTCGTCAACTGTAACCACTCCGGCTGTTCGAGGGGCATCCCGAGTTCCACGGGACCGGGGAGGAGCCACCACTGCAAGGATTCCTTGACCGACGCCGGGCAGGGCAGTGTTACCGATAAGGCCTGTCTCTCGTGGGACCACCGACCGAGCAAAGCCCACTGAAGGGGCCGCATGTGAGCTCTGGCCCACGGAACCAGCTCTATTGTTGCCGCCATGGTCCCCAGCACCTGAAGGTAGTGCCACGCCGAGGGCGCCCGCAAGGCCAGGAACTGAAGGAGCAACTCCCGCAGTGCTGCTACCCTGCGCTCCGGCAAGAACACCCTGTTCCTGTCCGTATCGAACCTTGCTCCTAAATACTCCATCTCTCTGGAGGGAACCAACCTGCTCTTTGAGACATTGATGACCCAACCTAGGCTCTCCAGAAAGGACACTACCCAGTGAGTGGCGTCTCGACTCTCCTGCTCGGACTTTGCTCGGATCAGCCAGTCGTCGAGATATGGGTGGACCAAGATCCCTTCCTTGCGTAGGGCCGCCGCCACCACCACCATGACCTTTGTAAAGGTGCGTGGTGCAGTCGCTAAGCCAAACGGCATCACTTGAAACTGAAAATGTCCCTGCGGAACCGCAAACCTTAGGAACTGCTGATGGGACTCGCGGATCGGGATATGCAAATATGCCTCCGTGAGGTCGAGAGAAGTCAGAAACTCCCCTTGACGTACCGCCACCAGCACCGACCTTAAGGACTCCATGTGAAAATGCGGCACCCGTAGGCACCTGTTGACTCCTTTCAAATCCAGGATCGGCCGGAAGGAGCCCTCCTTTTTGGGCACCACAAAGTAAATGGAGTACCGTCCGGTCCCGTGCTGATCCGCCGGAACGGGAACAACCGCCCCCAGCGCCTGCAGTCTCCTGAGCGTCCCCTCTACCGCCGCCCGCTTGGATGGAGAACGGCAAGGGGAAAGAACAAAGGAAGGAAATATGGGCTTTGCGAACTCGAGCGCATAACCCTCTCGAATCACTTCCAAGACCCACTGGTCTGTCGTGACCCGGGCCCAAGCAGAGAGGAACTGCCACAACCTGCCCCCTACTGGCAGGTCCTCTCCCCGGGCCCCCGCGGCTTCATTGGGACTTCCTGGCAACCGAGGAGGAGGAGGAGGCTCCAAAACCTCTTCCTGCCCCCCGAAAACCTCTGAAGCCCTGTCCCCTAGAGAAAAACCTGCCTCTCTGAAAGGACGAGGAGCGAGAGGTCCGAAACCGCCTCATCTCCATCGGCTGAGCCCTCCCTAAGGAAGGGGCTCTGTTCTGTTTCGGTCTATCCTCCGGGAGTCTACCCTCCTTCGACTCCCCCAGCTCCTTCACCAGCTTCTCCAGGTCCTCGCCAAACAATAATTTGCCCTTAAAGGGCAGCCTACCGAGACGAGCCTTTGAAGAACCGTCTGCTGCCCAATTGCGGAGCCACAGATACCGCCGGGCCGCAACTACCGAGGCCATATTCCTCGCTAGGCTTCTAATGAGATCATACTGGCTATCAGCCAGATACGCCGCCCCCGACTCAATCTTTGCTGCCTCTCCTGAGCCTTCAGCGGGGTTCTCCCCCGCCAGCTGGATCTGTTGGGACCAGCGCAAACAGGCCCGGGCGACCCACGCCCCACATACTGAAGCCTGAAGTGCTAGGGCACTGACATCGAAGGCCTGCTTCAGCAGCGTATCCAGCTTCCTATCCTGGGAATCCTTAAGGGCAGAACTGCCCTTGACCGGAATCGTGGTCTTCTTGGTGACCGCAGCCACCGCCGCGTCTACCCTGGGAGCGCGCAGCAACTCCTTCTCACCCTCCGGTAGCGGGTACAGCCGAGCCATGGACCTTGCTCCCTGAATGGCCGCCTCCAGCTGATCCCACTCCTCCTGGATCATTTGGCGCACCACTCGATGAACCGGGAAAACCTTTTGAGATTTCCTGACCGCCTGAATCAGAGGATCTTCCAGCGCCTCTTCCTCCGCCGGACTCCCGGCCGACATGTTCAAGACCTTGAGGGCCTCTCCGATCAACGCTGGCAGTTCCTCCCTGCGGAAGACCCGAACAATCTTGGCCTGTTCTTCAGGGATCTCACCTTCTTCCAGCTCCTCCTCGTCCCCCCCATCCCTGTCAGACAGATGCCCTTCCAAGGACTCTGACAATGGGGGGTGGGGCTCCTCCTCCTGCGACAATCTCGGACGCTTTGCCGGCAGCGGGCCACCCTCCGCCAGCTCCCTGGTGTCCACCTGCCGGGCCTTAGCCCCCGCCTGCACCGGCTCCTGCCCATGCCGCCCCTGCTTGCGGAGGCAAAACGCCTTGTGCAGGAGAAGCACAAACTCCGGAGAGAAGTCACCAGCCACCTCCTCCGCCAACTCCAGACCCACGGAGGAGGGACCCGGCTTGGGAGGTGTCTGAGTGGATGGGTCCCCCGGCAACCCCAAGGGGGAATCAGGAAGGCCCACCTCCCCAGAAGGAGCACCCAAATCCTGGGAAGAAGAGGGAGGGAGATCTTGCCGGCTCCCCGCCCGGCTCCCCAACTCCCCCAAGGTCGCCTCCTCCATACAGGCTTTGCAGAGGCCGGAGTCTAAAGCTCCCCCCTTACGGGACCCGCACACCATGCACTGGGCTTTAGCTGGCATAATTACCTCAGCAAGCCCTAGGACTGAAAAAAAGAGAATGAGCGGGCAGGAACAGAGGCAGGGCTAAAAGCCCTTCCTCACTTACTTAACCTTGCCCGTTTCCTTCCTTTCCTTTCCTTTTTTTTTTTTTTTTTTTTTAATTTTTTAAACTAACGCTTGCAGACTCCAAGCGGGCCCTGAGTCCCGCAGTGGCTCGTCGATGCAGGAGATGTTATTTATTGAATTGAGCTTCCAGCTCTTCCTTACCAACGACTCCTGCAGCTCCTGCAAATTTCGCGCGCACCACGTGCAGTGAAGAAAGGAAACAGCGGGTGACTCACCTCCCGACATGCGGGCCTTACCCGGCACGCGGTCAGCGACCGCGTGTAGAGCCGCTTCTCCGGAGGTCTGCAGCCTTTCCCCACTGCCGTGAGCCTCCTCCACGTGCGCGCTGCTCCTCTGCGCCGCTATGCCAGACGGCTCCTCGGCCCACCGACCGCCCGCTCGGCCACCTCAAGGGCTTCCACGGCGCAGCTGGAAGGATGGAAGGCTTGACTCCCCTCACCAGCGAGGGAGAGGGAATGGCCCCAGCACTACCGGCCTCAGCCCAACTCCCTCTGCGGCGGCAAGGCCTCCTTCCGACCGCTCCCACACCAAGGGGGGGAGGGGGAGGGGGGAAAGTCTCCAGATGGGATAAATAAAGAAAAGAAATGAATAAGAAATAAATTAAAAGAAAAACAAACCAAAAGCTGACTAAGCTAGTCTCTCCAGAAAGCCAGATCCCTGGCTTGCTGTACCCCTACCAGCTGCTAGCAGACTGAGCACAAAAACTGGAGTTGGTGGGCGGTGCAGTCTACTTATACCCCAGGGTCATCAAAAGATGACGTGCTCAGTCCACAAGCTGCTGGTAGAGGGGCACAACCCAGTAGAAGGGACCGGACTGGAGAGACGCTAAGGAAATACCTCCGTGGCATAAATGCACAGGAGGAGAGCCTCTTTCGATTGAAAGCAAGCTCTGTTACTAGGGGACATGGGATGAAGGTGAAAGGGGATAGATTTAGGAGTGATATACGGAAATATTTATTTACGGAAAGAGTGGTGGTTCTGTGGAATAGTCTCCCAGTGGAGGTGGTAGAGATGAGGACAGTATCTGAATTCAAAGAAACATGGGACAAACACAGAGGATCTCTAACTAATGGAAACAGAAGGACAGCTATAGTGGTTGATATGGAAGGGCAGACTAGATAGGCAATGTGGTCTTTTTCTGTCATCATGTTTCTATGTTTCTATGATTTTACCCTCTACTAAGCATTCTATACATTTACATTGGAAATCATCTGGTCAAACTTCATTTGTTGTTTGTCATCCAGTGTCCTTGTAGAAAATTATATATTGGACACACTAGATCAATGTTCCATCAATTAAGGGAACATTGGTCCAGACTGAATACTGCGAATAGAACTGCTCCTATAGTGGAACATTGTTTAACTTGTAATTACAGTTTTATAGACCTAAGATGGTGTATAATTGATCACTTACCAATAAACTGGAGAGGTGGAAATCGGGAGGCAAAATTAACTTCTAAGGAAGAATACTGGATATTTACACTTGATGCGGTCCATCCCAATGGACTTAACCAGCAAATTGAATGGAACACTTTGATATGAATGGGTTAGTCAATCAGATCTTTCAGGGGTGGAGTCAAGGGAATTTCAAAAGAACGTCCTGGCCATCTTTTGAATATGCCAGAGGCAGCTCACTGATCATATTCTGCGATTTAACAGATAAGTGATATATATATATCTATAGATAGATATATAGATAGATATATGAATGATCTTAGCCCTGATGCAGAATTAAGTTATGTCTATTAGAGACACAACTGTCGGTTATATGGATATTCCTATGATCACAAAAAAGAATAAGAGGACTAAGACACTAAGAGCAGTTGATATAGAGCAGCTTTGAATGAACTAGTCCGACAAAAGTTAGTTTGTTTAAGTGAGCAATTTCTATACAGGATTTAGGTTTGCCACTTTTGGAATTAATATTCCTGTACAGATTCTAATAAAGAACATCAATTTATACCCCTAGCTATCCAGTTGGGCCTCCTCCCTCTCCGAAATGTTAACTTCATTTTTAAAAAAATTGTTCAAACATATGAACTTGGGCCTGCTCCATGTGATTCATTCAAGTTAAAATGATAAAGAAATAAGTGGGTAAAGCAGGCAGTGCATGAATCATGGAATTATTTCCAGTCCCTAGGTATGCGTGTGTCTGTGTTTTGTTTATATGTATCTGTGTGAGTTTGTATTGTGTATCTGTGTGTGTGGGTTGGCTCTGAAAGAGAGAGAAGACTGGAGAGGCAGTTTGAAAAGAACAATTTTGCCTTGTGTATCAATGTTTCAATGCTGCAAAAACTAGAACAGCTTCTCCCATAGAAATGCATTGGACCATTTTTGGAAGCAACGTTTTCACTGGAATCCTTGTTTTGATATAGCTCAGTTTAAATTTCAGTGTGTCTTTTCACTGTTTTTTTCCCTTATGCCAAATATGGTCCCAATTCTGATGGACATTTGGAGAGTTATTCTGCCCCAGTGCAGGCAGACATTTCCAACCCCTTAATTACAATATCTTTCTAACATTCTTTTGGATGGAAAGAATAAGAAGGCTGCATATGTTGTGGATGACATTTCAAGCATGAATAGTTTCCTTTTCCGGATGTTTGTAAGGGGCCTATTTAACCTACTGTGTTCATTTTCACAGTTAATATATGGCAGTGCCATAATTTAATGCACACTGAAGCAGAACATTAACACTGCATTTACTAAAAATACGTATAATTGTGAAATGTTTCAAATCACTCATTAGTGCACTTAAGCATGGCATTCTTTAGCTTACATTAAGCATATTGGGCGTTTATCAATACTTTGATTCACATTATTTTTAATGTGGCTTTGATTGCTCAATGCAGTCTCTTACCCTGGGCCTTGACAAATTTTATTGGAATCTAGGAGCCAGCCTAAAAATCTAGATGCCAGCTGCCAAAACCTAGGTCACAGTGCACGCCCCCGCCCCCAAAAAGGTGTTTTGCAGCTTTTTTTTAGGTTTTAGGGCCTGGTTTATTAAGAATGTTTTCCCGTTTTCTATAGGAAAAAGCTTAATAAATCAGGCTGTTAATGGGCCAATGCACAGTGCCAACAGAAGGCAGTGGCCCCATTCCTCTTCCTCCCTCTCCCATCACCTCCACTGGCCATTTAAGCTACACCTGTCTATATATGGTGTGGTGGAGGAAGGGGGTGTGTATGGTTGTGTATTAGGGTTGCCAACTGGCCGGATTTCAGCCGGCCTGGCCGGTTTTTCCATGGCCAGGCCGGCTGCCGGCGCAGAGGCAAAACCGGCCCTTGAAAAGCCGGTTTTTTTGCTCTGGCCGCAAGATCGGGAGCGGCCAGAGCAAAAAAACCAGCTTTTCTGCCAATCCGGAGGGCTTCAGAGGGAGCCGGGGAAGCCCGCGCGAGGCCCCGGCTCCCTCTGAACAGCCGCAAGCGTGAAGAGCCTTTACCTTCACGCTGGCGGCTGTTCCTGTGAAGCCGCGATTGGTGGGAAAGGTTAAAGGCAATACCCCTTAACCTTTCCCAGCATTCGCGGCTTCACAGGAACAGCCGCCAGCGTGAAGGAAAAGGCTCGTCACGCGGGCGGCGGTTCAGAGGGAGCCGGGGCCTCGCGCGGGCTTCCCCGGCTCCCTCTAAAGCCTCAGACAGCCGCGGTTCTGGGGGGGGAGGCCAAGGACTGCCTGGGCTGTGATGGGGGAGGGGGCCTGGACTGGAAAAGGGCTAGGAGGGGGGAATTTGACTGGAAATGGGTTCTGATGGGGGGGGTGGACCTGGACCGGAAAAGGGCTATGGGGGGGGGGGGGGACTTGGACTGGAAAGAAATGGGCTGTGATGGGATGGGACCTGGACTGTAAAAGGGCTATGGGGGGGACATGGACTGGAAATGGGTTTTGATGGGAAGGGGGACCTGGACTGGAAAAGGGCTAGGGGGGGGGGACATGGACTGGAAATGGGCTATGGTGGAGGGAGGGGAAACTTGGACTGGAAATAGGCTGTGATTAGGAGGACTTGGACTGGAAATGGGTTGTGAAGGGGGGGGGCCTGGACTGGAAAAGGGCTATGGGGGGGGGGGCATCATTGGACTGGAAAGAAATGGGCTGTGATGGGGAGGGGGACCTGGACTGTAAAAGGGCTATGTGGGGGGGGGACATGGACTGGGAATGGGTTTTGATGGGGAGGGGACCTGGATTGGAAAAGGGCTATGGGGGGGGGGACATGGACTGGAAATGGGTGGTGATGGGGAGGGGGACCTGCACTGGAAAAGGGCTATGGGGGGGGGAACATGGACTGGAAATGGGCTATGGTGGAGGGAGGGGGAACTTGGACTGGAAATAGGCTGTGATTAGGGGGGCTAGGACTGCAAATGGACTGTGATAGTGGGGGGGGGGGGTAGGACTGCAAATGGGCTGTGATGGTGCGGGGGGACTCCGACTGCAAATGTGATGTGATGGGGGGGGGGGGCTAGGACTGGAAATAGGCTGTGATGGGGGACTTGGACTGGAAATGGGCTGTGATTGGGGGGGGCTAGGACTGGAAATGGTCTGTGATGTGAGGGCTAGCACTGGAAATGGGCTGATGAAGAGCTGGAATAGGACTGGAAATGGGCTGATGTCGGGCATGGGAGAATGGGATTAGAAGGGAGTGGATGCTGGGTGGGTCTAGAACTATAAGGGAACTGATTTTGGGGGAGGGACTAGAATAGATGGGGAATGAGTGGAGAGGGGAAAAATATTTTGTGTGGAAGAAAAGTCTATGATGGGCTGGGTATTGGGAGAGTGAGGGGCTTGAGAATGGAAGGGTGAAATTTAAATGGATGATAAAGGAATAAGGAAAGAATTGGGGGAAAGAGCAAAAGGGAAACAATCAGTATGTTAAAGCAGAAATAGAGAGAGAATGGAAAACATCTAAAAGAGAAGAAAGGACAAATGGATAGCTCGCAGAAGACCCGAAGAAACCAGAAGAAAGTGACTGGAGCAATTGCAACTGAAAAATAAAATGCCCAAACAGAAGGTAGAAAAATACTTTTTATTTTGAATTTATTAGCTGGAATATGTTTGGTCTGGGAAGTGTGTATTGATAACATCTTTGCGTTTTTGTTTAGTGCAAGAGGAAATTACTTTATAGTTTTATTTCTCCAGTGTTGTACATTTCATGTTTGGATTTTGGGGTTCCCAGTTTAATTATTATCTGACCAAGGAAGTTAGCCTACACGTATCCTCGGTAATTTTTGTGGGTGGGGCTGGGGGCGGGGCAGGGGTGGGACTAGGGGCGGAGAATGGGTGGAGCATGGCGAGCCACAGGTGTCGGGTTTTTCTCGGTGAAAAAGTTGGTAACCCTATTGTGTATGTATGTGGTGAGGAGGTGGGGGTGCCTGTGTGTATGGTGGAAAAGGCATGCCTTTTGCACATACACATTGTGCCTTTTACTTTCCATGCATTCATCTCTTCATCCCTCCAATCCCTTGCACTCTTTCCTTCCCTCCCCTCCCACTCCAACCCCTCTCCTGCTGTCTCTTCCTCAACGTCCAACTCTGTTTCCCTTTGCAGACTCTCTCCCTCTCCCCTTGTACTCACCCCCTGCCCTCCATTTCCCTCACCATTATTTAATAAAACCTTTACATTTCTTTAGCCGTGTGTGCAGCCCTGCCCCCCAGCCTCTAAAGTTATGTGCAGGCTGAGCAGACACCAGAATCCTGCGATCTTGCAGCACTTCTGCCTGCAGGAGATGGGATCCCATCCCCCAGGGGCAGATATGCTTAACAGCCAGGACCTTCCTTCCTTCTTGTGGGAGCCCATCCCCCAGAGGCTGAAGTGCTGTAGAAGGCTGCAGTCATGGCCAGAACCATCTTATCTGCCTAAGAGGATCTTCACAAGCAGACAGGGTAGTGCTGCCTTCTTGAGCACTTCTGCTGGTCCTGGCCATGCTAGAAGCCTGTCACAGCACTTCTGTCCTCTGGAGATGGGATCCCTGTGGGCAGAGAGGATGGTCGTGGCTGCATACTTCTGTCCATGTGCACTGAGCCCCAGGCACCAAGTCTGATTTTCAGTCATGGCAACCTGGCGCCAACGGAGCCCTGCACGGGAAGCATCTATACAGCTTTCAAAAAAAGCCTTTGGGAGATGCACCACGCATGTGTGGCC
This sequence comes from Ichthyophis bannanicus, assembly GCA_033557465.1. Taxonomy (NCBI): domain Eukaryota; kingdom Metazoa; phylum Chordata; class Amphibia; order Gymnophiona; family Ichthyophiidae; genus Ichthyophis; species Ichthyophis bannanicus. The sequence continues at coordinate 513,218,492 of CM066031.1, read as the reverse complement.
CCCTTCCCGCCCAAGGGTGCCATCTTGCTCAGTTACTAGAAAGTTAGATGCAAAGCATTAATAAAGCAGGTAAAGAGATAATTTGAGAAGAAGCTTGCTGTGGAAGCAATAATATATAATAAAGACTTTTTCATGTACATTCATAGCAAAAAACTTGTGAGAGAGTCAGTTGGACCATTAGATGATAGAGGGATAAAAGGGGCACTAAGAAGGGATGAGGCCATAGCTGAGAGCCTGAATGAATTTTTTGCTTCGATCTTTACTGAAAAAGATGTAGGCAAGTTACTCGTGCTTGAAATTTTTATTTATTTTTTTTATACCGCGCTCTTTAGAATCAGTGCGGTTTACATGTATACTAACAGGTAGTTTTTATTCCCTTGTCCCTGAAGGGCTCACAGTCTAAGGGGCATGTTTAAAAAGCTGCGGTAGCACTTCGTGATCGTTATCGGAGCCACGGCCCCATTGAAATCAATGGGGCCGTGGCTCCGATAAAGATTGCGAACCGCTACCGCGGCTTTGTAAAGAAGCCCCTAAGTGTACCTGAGGCAATGGAGGGTTAAGTGGCTTGCCTAAGGCTGCAAGGACTGGCCATGGGACTAGAGACCCCAGTCCCTCCGGCCTGAAGTTGCTTGTCCCCATGCGGGAATTGAACCCCCAGCCTTCCAGCCTGAGGTAACCTGTCCCAACCACTGAGCCACTCCTCCCTCCTTTATATACTTTAAATGGTATATAAAGGTGATGTAGCAGAAGAATTTAAAGAAATATTGATACACCAGGAAGATGTATTACAACTATTAGATAAACTAGAATAGCAAATCACCTGGACTGGATAGTGTACATCTGAGGGTGTTGAAAGAACTGAAATATGAGACTGCAGACCTACTATTAGTATTCTGTGAACTATCATTAAAATCATCTGTAATACTTGAAGATTGATGAATGGTCAATGTAATGCCAATTTTTAAAAAGGGTTCCAGGAGTGATCCGTGAAACTACAGACTGGTGAGCCTGACATCAGTACTGGGCAAAATGGTAGAACCATTATAAAGAACAAAATTACTGAGCATGTAGATAGTCATGGTTTAATGTAAGAAAGCCAACAAGTCTTTCACCAAGGAAGGTCTTGTCTTACTAATCTGTTGTATATTTGCCTATAAACAAGTAGACAAAGGTTAGCCAGTCAATATAGTGTATCTGGATTTTCAGAGACTCTTGGTGAAATTAAAAAGTCATTGATAGGAAGTAGTATACAAAGTGGATAAGGAACTGGTTAAAAAATTGAAAGCAAAGGGTAGGGCTAAATGGCCAGTTTTCCCAATGGTGAATTATGGAGTACTCTATTGATCTGTGCTGGGTTCGCTGCTTTTTAACATATTTGTAAATGCCCTGGAAAAGGGAATAATGAGTGAAGTAATCAAAATTGCAGATGAAACACAATTATTCAAAGTTGTTAAAACCCAAGAGGATTGTGAAAAATTGCAAGAGGACCTTGATTAATTGGAAGACCGGACGTTCAAATGGCAGATGAAATGTAATGTGGACAAGTGCAAAGTTATGCACCTAGGAAAGAACCTCCCAAACTAGGGATACATGATGCAAGGTTCCACATTAGGAACCACCACTCAGGAAAAAAGATTTAGGTATCATTGTGGATAACATGTTGAAACCTTCCGCCCAGTGTGCAGTGGCTGCCAAGAAAGCCAATAGAATGCCAGGAATCATAAAGAAAGGAATGGAGAATAAAATAAAGAAAAATATAATGCCTCTGTATCGTTCCATAGCCTTTTTTCTTAAGTTCTGACCTGCATGTCCCGGATTGCATATAGTCGACATTTCTAAAATATACCTTCACATGACTTAAAAGCATCTGAGTCACATCATATTAATAAATGCATTAGAAAGTGAAAACAGAGCAACCATTACAAATTTCAACTCCAACTAAATCTTGTAAAAATTACAACAAATAAAACCTGTATTCTATCCTACAATATACTATTATCACAATTATTATTAAAATTATAACAATCATTTTTTCATTGAGGTATGTTTCTTAGCTAATGTATTATATTTTCTCACTCTTCCTTATATGGGTTGTCCCATAGATCAGCCTATTTTTGAAATGGAAAATGCCCTCTGGAGCTGAGGGTCAAAATGCTAGTACAAAGGAGGAAATAGTGGAAAGGCAGTTGGCTGAAAAGAAGCAAGAGGATTTTGGCACAGGCTTGTTTCTGCTTCTCTTGCTGCATGGATTTAAAGTTGAGCTATCTGACTCTAGACTAGCTGTCTCATCATTGAACTGGGGAGGGGGGATGCAAACTCTTGACCACTAGATCAGCCAGGTAGGACAGCTTCCAGCACCACACGTTGCCATTTAGTGGAAACTGGGCTGCTCTATTAGCCAAAGTATGTACACAGTCTACAACTTCATAGGAACCATCACTACATGAAAGTGGCCAGCATGGGTGAGGAGCTTTGAAGTTGGATGTGCAAAGTATCTGTAATGTTGTCATGCTTGTAGAGTACACCATAGTTTGCAACCCAATACAAGTACTGTCCAAGAACAACACATCATTTTGGCACAAGGCCTCGCGAGACCAACTACAGCATTGAAAAATATGAGCATTGTCATCCTCAAGGCTCCAGATCAGCTGACAGAATCCCCCTAGAAACCTCAATTGGCAGTACCTCATGTTTCAGCCCATCCTTACAGGTCTAGGTCGCCTAGAAGAGCAATTGAAAAGATTGTGGGAGGGGTAAGATATTCCCTGCTGGCAAGAGGCCTCCAAAAGCACCACACCAGGACAGTTGTCTTCTAAATACAAGTTGTTGTTGTTAAGTGCTGTCGAGTCGGAGTCGACTCATGGCGACCCTCTGGATAGCAATCCTAAATTGTGTTTGGTCTTGAGTCAGGTGGCTCACTGTTGACAGACTGGTACCCATAGCTGCTGTTATCATATCGATCCATCTCATTGCTGGCCTTCCTCTTTTGCGTTGACCTTCTATCTTGCCAAGCATGATGTCTTTCTCTAATGATCTCTCTCTTCGCATGATGTGTCCAAAGTATGAAAGTCGAAGTATTGTCATCTGAGCTTCTAAAAAAAGCTTAGGTTTGATCTCCTCTAGTACCGACTGGTTTGTTCTTCGGGCAGTCCATGGTATACACAGTATTCGCCGCCAGCACCATAATTCAAAGGCATCAATTTTCTTCCTGTCTATCTTTTTCACTGTCCAGCTTTCACATCCATATGATGTTATTGAAAATACCATGGCTTGAACAAGTCGAATCTTTGTATGGAGAGAGACATCTCTGCTCTTGAGAATCTTATCTAGGTCTTTCATAGCCATTCTGCCAAGAGCAATGCGTCATCTGATTTCTTGACTGCTTGTTGCTTCTTTATTGATAGTTGATCCAAGTAGGTTAAAGTTGCTCACGATTTCAATTTCTTCTCCTTCAACAATGAACCTGTTGATTATGCCAGTTGTCATGATCTTTGTCTTCTTTACATTAAGGTGCAGGCCCATTTTGAGACTATGTTCTTTGATTGTGAGAAGCAAATGTTTCAGATCATCCTCACTTTCAGCCAGTAATGTGGTATCATCAGCATAGCGAAGGTTATTGATGAGTCTTCCACCAATCTTCAAACCTCTGTTGTCTTCATACAATCCTGTTTCTCTGATGATTTGTTCTGCATATAAATTAAACAGTTAGGGGAAACGTATGCAGCATTTGTCTTACACCTTTGCTTATTTTAAACCATTCTGTTTCTCCTTCTTCCATTCGAACTGTTGCTTCTTGATCAATGTATAGATTGTGCAAGAGTGCGATCAGGTGTTCTGGTATACCCATGCTTCTTAATGTGGCCCAGAGTTTCTCATGGTTTACACAGTTAAAAGCCTTGCTATAGTCGATAAAGCACAAATATCCTTTTGGTATTCTTTAGTCTTTTCAAGGATCCATCTCACATCCGCAATGATGTCTCTCGTTCCTCGCCCTTTCCTGAACCCTGCTTGCACTTCAGGGAGTTCTTGTTCCAAGTATGGTTGTAGTCTCTTTTGAATAATCTTCAGTAGCATCTTGCTGGCATGTGGGATCAGAGCGATTGTGCGATAATTTCCACAGTCAGTTGGATCACCTTTCTTTAGTATTGGTATAAACACAGATCTTTTCCAGTCAGTTGGCCATGATGTTGTCTTCCATATTTCTTGGCAGAGCCTTGTAAGTATGGTAACAGCTGCATCAGATTGCTGTAATACTTCTATGGGAATGCTATCAATGCCTGGTGCTTTGTTCTTTGATAAGGCTTTCAATGCTGCTTCAACTTCTTCTTTCATCACTGATGGTTCCCGATCATAAGGTACAGGTTGAAACGGCTGTTGGTCCACTTGATCTTTATCATATAAAAACTCTGTATATTCCTTCCACCTTTTCTTGATCTTCTCAGCATCATTCAACATAGAACCTTGAGCATCTTGTAACATTCCAATTCGAGGCTGGAACTTTTTCTTTAACTCTCGTAGCTTTAGAAAAACCGATCTTGTTCTTCCTCTAATAGTTTCTGCTTCTATTTCCTTGCATGCGTCATTGTAGTACTTTTCCTTGTCCTTCTTGCTGTGCGTTGGAAATCTCTGTTGAGTTCTGTTATTGTCTTTCTTTCTCCTCTGGCTTTAGCTTCTCTGCGTTTCTGGGCAATTTTCAGAGTTTCTTCCGTCATCCATTTTGGCCGTTTTTGCTTTTTCACCTTTTGTAGAGACTTCTCGCTTTCTTCCAACACAACCTTCTTGATGTCATTCTATAACTCTTCTGGAGCTCTGTCATTTGTATCTAAAGCAGCAAATCGATTTTGCAGGCAGTATTTAAATTCCAGTGGTATATTCTCAAGGTCATATTTTGCTGCATTCATGAGTGGTTTGCTCTTTTTCAACTTTAGCTCGAGTTTGCATACTAGTAGTTGATGATCTGTACCACAGTCAGTTCCAGGTTTTGTCTTTGTTGATGTTATAGAACTTTTCCATCGTTGACTTCCACAGATGTAGTCAATTTGATTTTTATACAATCCATTGGGTGACGTCCATGTGTACAGTCACTGCTTGTGTTGATGGAAGAAGGTGTTTGAGATGAATAGATCGTTGGTCCTGCAGAATTCTATCAGTCTTTCTCCAGCTTCATTTCTGTTGCCAAGTCCATATTTTCCAACTACTTTGCCTTCTTCTTTGTTGTCAGCTTTTGCGTTTCAGTCACCCATGACTATCAGGATATCCTGTTTGCATGTTCTGTCAATTTCAGCTTGTACTTGTTCATAGAGCTCTTCAATTTCATTCTCTTCTGCAGCTGTTGTTGGGGCATATAGTTTAATTATAGTTGTGTTGATAGGCATTCCTCTTAGACGAATAGAGATTAAGCGTTCGCTGACTGCATTTTATTTTATTACAGTTCTTGCAAGTTTCTTCTTTATTATAAATGCAACACCATTTCTTCTTTGACTTTCATTTCCAGCATAGTAGACCATGTGATCATCTGATGCAAAGTGCCCGATGACAGTCCATTTCAGTTCGCTGACACCCAACAGATCAAGTTGTGCACGTTCCATTTCATTCTTGACCACCTCCAACTTCCCTTGGTTCATTCTTCCTACGTTCCATGTTCCAATGCGTAAGACATCTTTACAGCTTCTGACTTTCATTTCATGCGCAGCTAAATACATACAGACAGGCAAACATAAAATTGCCAGGTGAATCCTGCTTCTGCTGTTCTTGTGGGAAGAAACTGTGTCCTACACAGTGCTTATAAAGTACGATGGCAGCTGTAAGCAGTTAAAAGGTCAACCATGCTGCTCCAAGGCAGCACCATGATATAAAGAGATACATCCTAATGTCACCACCCCCCCTGGTGGCCGGTGGCTGCAGGGGCAGGTTGTGCATTTAAAACAATTGTAGAAGTAAAAGACTCTTTTGGGTCAGATGCACCTTGGTCCTTGTAGTCCTTTCTCCTTATAGAAATGAGTAGTGGATGCCAAGTAGAGGGTAAACAAAAAGCTTTTATTTCCCTTTTAGCACTGAGGTTCGCTAAGTAACAAAAGTAAAGTTTTCCTTATTTTCAGGTTTGTGCCAAAGTGTTATTAAACAAGTAAAACTGTTACAGGCTTCACAGTCCCTTGTAGAATATAAAGGGTTTTCTTAACTTCGGAGTGAAACAAATAAACCAGCTCTCCTTTAGCTCAATGTAAGCAAAATCATTGTTAGTGCATGTTCTGGTAAACTATAGCTCTGGGAGTGACTCAAGGCTTCCCGCAACACAAATAGAACAGTCCATTAATTCCTCCTGTGACAATGCTTCTACATCCCCAGGCTCCACTTGCATGGGTTCCAGCTCATCTGTGCTTTCTCCTGTATTTGAGTTCTCCCTGGCTGCTATAGTGTGCAAATTAGTATTTCCTTCACCTATCCTCCAGCTGGGCTGTTCAAGATCTTTCAAGTAGGTCTTTCAAAAAACTGCCAGCATGGTTTAAAGGTGAGGTCAGAGAGGTTGTTGTTGCCAAAAAAGCATCTTTCAGGAAATGGAAAAAAGAGCCAAACGACGAAACCTGGAAACAGCACAAGCACTGGCAAATCAAATGCAAGGCATTGATAAGGCAGGCAAAGAGAGAATTTGAGAAGAAGCTTGCTGCGGAAGCAAAAACGCGAAATAAAGACCTTTTCAAGTACATTCGTAGCAAAAAAAACTGTGAGAGAGTCAGTTGGTCCATTAGATGATAAAGGGGTTAAAGGAGCACTAAGAGGCGACAAGGCGATAGCGGAGAGACTGAATGAATTCTTTGCTTCGGTCTTTACTGAGGAAGATGTAGGGATGCTACCCATGACTGAAGTGGTATTTAAAGGAGCGGAAGAATTGAAGGAAATATCGATACATCGGGAAGATGTCTTACAACTATTAGATAAACTGAACAGTAGCAAATCACCTGGGCCGGATGGTATACATCCAAGGGTGTTGAAAGAACTGAAATATGAGATTGCAGATCTGCTATCAGTAATCTGTGAACTATCATTAAAATCATCTCTAATACCTGAAGATTGGAGGATCGCCAATGTAACAGCAATTTTTAAAAAGGGTTCCAGGGGTGATCCGGGAAACTACAGACCGGTGAGCTTGACGTCAGTACCAGTAAAAATGGTAGAAACCATCATAAAGAATAAAATTACTCAGCATGTAGATAGTCACAACCTAATGGGAGACAGCCAACATGGCTTTAGACAAGGAAGATCTTGTCTTACTAATCTGTTATGTTTTTTTGAAGGAGTGAATAAACAGGTGGACAAAGGTGAGTCGGTTGATATTGTGTATCTGGACTTTCAGAAAGCCTTTGACAAGGTCCCTCATCAGAGACTTTTGGCAAAACTAAAGAGTCATGGGATAGGAGGCAGTGTACTATTGTGGATCAGGAACTGGTTAAAAGATAGAAAGCAGAGGGTAGGGCTAAATGGCCAATTTTCCCAATGGAGAAAGGTGAATAGTGGTGTACCCCAGGGATCTGTGCTGGGTCCGCTGCTTTTTGACATATTCATAAATGACCTGGAAAGTGGGATAACGAGTGAGGTTATCAAATTTGCAGATGACACAAAACTATTTAAAGTTGTTAAAACCCAAGAGGATTGTGAAAAATTGCAAGAGGATCTTGATAAATTGGAAGACTGGGCATCAAAATGGCAGATGAAATTTAATGTGGACAAGTGCAAAGTTATGCACCTAGGGAAGAACAACCCAAACTATGGTTACACGATGCAAGGTTCCACATTAGGAACCACCACCCAGGAAAAAGATTTAGGCGTCATTGTGGATACCATGTTAAAACCCTCGGCCCAGTGTGCAGTGGCGGCCAAGAGAGCAAATAGAATGCTAGGTATGATAAGGAAAGGAATGGAAAATAAAACAAAAGATATTATAATGCCTCTATATCGTTCCATGTTGAGACCGCACCTTGAATATTGTGTGCAATTCTGGTCGCCGTATCTTAAAAAGGATATAGCGATTTTAGAAAAGGTTCAGAGAAGAGCCACTAAAATGGTAAAGGGGATGGAAGGATACTCCTATGAAGAAAGGCTAAAAAGGTTAGGGCTCTTTAACCTGGAAAAGAGATGGCTGAGGGGAGATATGATAGAAGTCTATAAATTAATGAACGGAGTGGAACGGGTAAACGTAGATCGATTGTTTACCTTATCAAAATATAGAAAGACTAGGGGACATGCAATGAAGCTACAGGGTAAACTACTTAAGACTAATAAAAGAAAATATTTTTTCACTCAACGTGTAATCACACTCTGGAATTTGTTACCGGAGGATGTAGTAAAGGCTGTTAGTGTAGCTGGGTTTAAAAAAGGTTTGGACAAGTTCCTGGAGGAAAGGTCCATAAACCATTATTAAGAAGTGACCGAAGATATCAATGCTTGACCCAGTACAAGCATTGTGGAACTTGTGTCTCTTGGGGATACTGCTAGGTACATATGACCTAGATTGGCCACTGTTGGAAACAGAATACTGGGCTTGATGGACCCTGGTCTGACCCAGTATGGCTATCTTATGTTCTTAGGAAGCATGGCTTGTTCTTAGACCTCTATGTCGTGGCTTCCAGAACTCCTGCCTTCTTTCATTCCTCTCAGAATGGTTATCTGATTCAAAAGCCCTTCTAGGAGCTAAGTCTCTGATTAGAATTAAAGTACCACTGTACCTTGGCTTCCTGAAGTCGGTGCTGCTGGTATTTTCCTTACCAGGTACCCTTCCTTGGATACGGTCTCCTTTACAGACTGTTTCTGTGAGTCTCCTGGGCACTGCTTGTCGTCCCTGAAGCTTGGGACGGCCAGGTAACGAATCCAGGCCTCTCTGCTTCTCAGTATGGGGGATTCCACTGTCAGGACCTTTCCTTCCAGTACCTTTAAGTTCCTTTCTCAATCCTTCTGGTGAGCTCGGGCCTCCCTCTAGGCATGGAGTCTCTCTCCCTTGGATCCTGGCTTCTCCTGGAGTCTCTCTCCCTTGGATCCTGGCTTCTTCTCCTCTTTCTCCCCTCCTTAGTCTGGCTGCAGCTCTCTGCTTATAAAGCCGTTCTCCTCTTGAGTTTCCTGGCCTGCTCTTCAGGTGCATCTGATTAGTCCCTGCATAATCAGTACTTGGGTGTGTTCACTCAGCCTCTGCAGGTTCGTGCCTGCTCCCTCCAGCTGTGTTGCTATGCAATTGCAGCTCCTGCAAGTCAGCTGCTTTGTGAAAGACAGCGTTTTTTTCCAAATTCACAGCTTCACTAGCTTCAGCCCTATCACACTAGGCATGATATGTAGAAAACTTGAAACACTCTAAGTTAAACTTTTGTAGCTCTCTTGGTGTCTACTACTGTTGTTTGCAAGGCTGCTAAATAGTGACCTGTACAGATTGCCAGACTTTTAAACTTGGGAGATTTAGGAGATAACACATTGTGTTGTTTTCTTCAGTCCTGGTATTGGATATTCCTACACTGTACTGTTTGTTGCAGCTTGTCACATCACATGTCAGATACAAGAATCTGTTATTCTAGGTACACTTTTGGTTGCCCTCTTTATAATTTTATTCTCACCTAAGTTTGAATGCATAACTAAAGTCTTTTTGCCAATAAAAATGTTTACACTTTTCCAACAATTACCTGGTGACTGGGGATTGGGTGGGGGAAAATTTTAGCTTTTTTTTTTTCTTGGTTCTACTTTCAATTTTTAGGTTTCAACAAATCTCACAATCCTCTCTCTTCCTTTTTTCTTTTGTGACCTAAAGATATGCTGCTGCTATTGCCAGAATCCCTTTTCCTCTCCCTGGACAGAGAGGTCAAGTTTCCTTAACACAGCTGCATTATGGGCAGTGTCACGCCGCCACCGCTCGCCTCAAGCTAAGAGGGGCGTGGTTATTTTATAGGAACTTTTTGCTGTCTGCTTTTTAGCCCTTTTCAACTATTTCCCCGTAGTGCCTTCTGGGAAAGGTAGTCTTTGCTTGGCTGTATGTGTGCATCAGACAAAAAGCTGTAGTTAGGCTCCAAGGGTTAAGGCAAATGACAGAATTTATTTTACACGTACAGGATATGGGTTCAGGTCTCTGTGAAACAGAGTATTCTCCCAAAAACAAACACAAACTAAAAATGTCTGTTTAAAGGTTTTCCATATTGCAGGATACACAGTCTTTTAACAGAATGGATAATTCACTTCCTTTGTAGCCTTGCTGGCCAGAAGCACAAACAAAAATCACATTTACTGTCCGTGATAGTATAGCTTCTCTTCAGCTGCATAAAACTTCAAACAACTAATACAATTCAGGCAACAAGAAAGCTCTGTTACAAAAGCTACTTTCTTACCCCAGTGTCCTTGTTCCTGCAGCAGATGATTAACAAGCTTTTCACAGCTTCCAGGGTTACTCCTTAGTCCTTGTGACCTTTCCCTTTACCAACATGAGGGAATCAGGGCCACCGGATTGTGGACTATGGGTTCCCTTCCCTGGTAAACTCTCTCTCAGGATTGGCTTGTTTTCTCCCTGTTCCACAGGTTTAAAGCCTTGCACACAGAACAGTCCATAGGAATCTCTTCCCCATTTAGCTTTACCTCTGGCTCTCCCAGCTGCATAGGCTCAGGCTCTCCCAGCTCACAATTCTCAGCCACCAGCCTCCCGGGGAATCCTGGAGTCTCTCCTGTTCCTGGCTTCAAACCCTCTGGCAGATGTGCTATCTTCCACTTAGCACTCTCCTCTCTTGTAAGCTCAAGGGCTCTGCTATGCTCCGCCCCGGTCAAGCTTTGCCAGCTTGCAGCTGTGCCTTGGCTCGTGGCAGTTTGGCTTCCTGCTTCTCCTTCTCCCCTGCTGCTCCTCTTGCTGCTACTCCTCACGACGACGACACTGCTCTCACACTCTGGCTTCAGTTTATACTTCCAGGGCTCTCTCTTCCACCCCTCCCTAGCCAGGTGATGACCATCAGCCTGACTTCGTGCACCTGCATACTTGGAGCACTCCCTGCCTAAGGGGTTCTGGGCTCTGTATCCTCTCCCCTCCCTTCCACTAGGGGGAGCATGGAATGTGGGCCATGTGGAAGTTTTCTGATTCCTAGCTGTGTTTGTGTCTTTCCTATTCTGCCTCGGTAAAAAGGGGCCCTTTACTAGGGTGAATTCCCTGTCTCTTTGTCCTCCCTCATACTCTGGATAGGCCTCCTTGCCACAGTAGTGGGATCTCGTTGGATCCTTGAGAGAAATACTGTTGCCCTGAGACCCTGAAGGAGAAAGCTCATTGCAGAATCTGCCCCTGTTGGTGGTTTAAAAGGCTTATGGAGGATAATTTTATAACAAAGCACCATGGGCAAGTGCTATTTTAAAAGGACAGCTGGACACCTACTTGTGTATATGACAGAGAACGTGTCTTGAATGTAGGCAGGATCATTTACATCAGCTCATGAAGAGGTTTGATGTGTGCATGTATTTTACGCCCATATGCATGTACTGTAGATAAGGTGTTTTATAACTCCACTCATGCTCCATCCAGACTGGACCCAGAAAGTGCTCTGCCTCCAGTCAATAAAGCATATTTTATGCCATCAGGAACTCAGTCTGCCTTTCAGGAGGTGAATAGGACTTTGGACCTCTCTGCAGTTTTGGGGGCGTCTGATTGAGAGGTTAACGAGAGGACAATATTGTCAGGGTTTTTTTTCAAACAGGATCTCAACATATGTCTTAGACTAAATTTTTGGAAGGCTCTGTTCACTTTCTTGGTCACAAAGTTTGGATTTTTCCTGACATGGCTAGAGCCACACAAGACAGATGAATTTTTTTTTTCTGGCCATGTGTTGAGAGATTTGGCTCCTGTAGTCCTCTTTTCTTTTGTGCTATCCATGTAAATGTCTTCTAAAATTTGAGGAGGTGAGATATTTGTTTTTTGCCCCTCAACTGAGACATTTATTGATTTAAAGAAGCTAGAAGTCTTTGTTGCCTCCCCAGATTGGAGGGGCCGGTGGAGTTTAAGAGGCACATTTCATAATGGGATGTCCAAGTGCAATCTGGGACATTAAAGCCAGAACGTCTGAAAAAAAAGCAGGCACGTGCAAGTTCAGCCATGATTTTGGAAATGTGCACATGCCCAATATGGACGTCTATCAAATGTCTATATAGAGTCCCAAGGAATGTATTTCAGAACCAAGACATCTAATAGCATAACGGTTAGAGTAGTGGCTTAAGAGCAGAGTGGCCAGGGTTCAAATCCTATTGTGGGCCTTTGTGATCTAAGGCTAGTCACTTAATTCTCCATCATCTTTTCACTCTCTGGATGTTTTAAGGTGAAAACAAGCACTTTCCTGATGCCTATGCTTGCTTGTCTCTAGATATCTCTGATGTTTCTGAAATGAAATGGGGACATGTAAGTCCATTGCTCCTCCCTGGACATGCTTCTGCCATGCCCCCTTGCCTACTTGGATGTCCCTGCACTGGAGACATCTGTGAACACTAGACCAGAACCTAAATATGCAAGCGCATATAAGTAACACTGTAAGGGCAGTATATCATAAAATTAGATCCCTTAGATACCTGCGATCTCTGCTTGAGCCAGATGATTTCAGAACCATCTATCAGGCACTAATCATTCCGCATTTTGATTTTGCGAATGCAATACTACAGGGACTCCCTCAAACCACTCTAAACCCACTGCAAATGGCAATGAACACCGCAGCAAGAGTTCTACACGGAGCATCCAGGAAAGACCATATCTCACCCATTATGAAACAACTCCACTGGCTTCCGATTCAAGGTAGAATTACATTTAAGACCTTGCTAATCACCTTCAAAGCCACCAAAGGTCTCTCGTCAGCATCACTAACTGAGCTAATCCAGATAACACCCCACAATAGAGACAGAAGGTCAGTAGCCCAAAACACCTTGATAGTCCCAAAATCAATAACTCAATGCACTAAGTCAACATCCAGCAGGGCCTACAAATTTTATGCACCAATGATCTGGAATAACCTCCCTCACCACAACCCAACAATCACAGACATATTCCAATTCAGAAAAGCCGTGAAACACTACCTCTTCCTCCTACATTACCCGGAAACCAATAGAAGCTCAGTACAAACTGCTGAATCCACCAAAATCTCCACTGCCTGAAACCATACGAGCACATGACTATTCTGTGATTTGTATATATTGTTATTGTATATAGTTCCCCTGTTAGCCAAGTTGAATCTCCTGTTCATATGTAAACACAAAGTACTATTGGAAATGTGTGTGTTCATTGTTTACTGTAAACCGCGCTGATGCTGAATAGCGCGGTATAAAAAAAGACTATAAATAAATAAATAAATAAAATAAACATAATTTGTGGAATGGCTATGGAGACATCTCCATGATTTTTATTTTTTTTTATTTGAAGGCAGCATATAAGTACAACAGGTGCTGAACAAACGTGCTCTAAACATAGTAAAAGTACAAAAAGAAACACCGGTACAGCATCCAAAAACATTGTTAACAAAGCCCTCTTCTTTTTTTTTTTTTTTTTGTTCCCTTATTGTTATTTCCCCTTAGCCATTATTTCCTCATCTTCCTTCCCCCCTCCCTCCCCCCCCACTGGAACCTAATTAAACTCCGATACTCGCCCCTTCTAAACCCTTCGTTTACCCACCTTCATCCCCCCTCCCATAACCCCCCCAACCCTCCAACCACCTAAACACCCCCACCACCACCCACCTTCCCTACCCCTCCACCACTAACTGCTAAATCCTCAAGAACTAGGGTTGGGGACATCAACATATTGAACCACTCAGGGAAGAAAAGAGAGAGAAAAAGGGAAAAGGCTAAGGACTCCACAACACACTAGGTAGGTAGGAGGCCAGTGTCTCCCATAGAGAACAGAAAAATGCTGGAGGGATTACTGACCATATTGTGAAACGAATACTGCCCACACTTGTTCAAATTGTGGCAGCCGTGATCGTCCAGCTGCCACCCCACGCTCCATAGTATATATATCCCACATGCGCCCCAACCACTGAGCAAGAGTGGGGGACAGGATCTGTTTCCAGACAGTGGCTAAGGTCAGCCGTGCCGCGTGTAGACCATGACGAATCAGAGCCAATTGGAAAGTCCGAGCGCCCGGTATCTTAGCGCCCAAAATAAAAATACCTGGATCCCAAGGAATGTTCAACCCCCCCAACCTTTGCATTCTGTACTGAATTCCCCTCCAAAAAGTCAGTATACGCGGGCATAACCACCAGACATGTGCCAGGGTGCCTTCCTGCCCACATTTCCGCCAGCATAGACTGGATACTCCGGGGTACGCTCGAGCAACCCGCACCGGCATCATGTACCATCTATAGATTATTTTGTAATTAGTTTCACGGGCATTAACTGCCATTGCACTCCTCCAGAGTCGACCTTCAAGTTGCTCCCAGCACTGCTCAGAATAATTAAGACGCAATTCTTGGTTCCACTGTTCCCTGTGCTTGCTAGAGCCCACCTGTTGTGTTTGTAAATGCGCATATAAGGCAGCAATAAGGCCCTTCCTGGTGGTACACGCCTCACAAAAGCGCTCAACGTCCGACAGGTCGCGAGCAACCTGTGACCGAACAAATCGGTCTCGTACCCAGTGAACCGCCTGTGTATATTGATAAACATGACCAGCATGCAGGCCAAATTCCCCCTGAAGTGAATGAAAAGAGCGCAGCCTACCATCTTCAAAAAGTTGGCCTACTCGGCTAAGCCCCTTGTGACCCCACATCCGAAAGGCGGGATCACTCATCCCGGGGGGAAAAGAGAGATTATCCACAATTTATTTATTTATTTTATTTATTTACATTCTCTTATATACCGCGCTATTCTGCATCAGTGCGGTTTACATTGACCAAACTGAAATTACATTGAACAGGGCATTATAACTTGGAGATAACTATTTTACAGGGAACATGGGCTATGGAGGGTTAAGTGGCTTGCCCAAGACCACAAGGAGCACCTTTGGGACTAGAAACCCCAGTCCTTCCGGCCCAAGGTTGCTGTCCTCTAGTGGGATTTGAACCCCCGACCTTCCGGCCTGAAGTACCTTGCCCCAACCACTAGGCTACTCCTCCACTCCACAATGGGTGCCAAAGGAGTCAGGGTCGCCCTGCGGGGCCAGAAGAATTGATCCCAGCAGCAGAGAGTATGGGAAATGTAGGGGTTAGCTGACCGAGGGGCACCACGCAATTTGGAACTAAGCCACAACCGATCCCTCAGTCCCGCTCCTCCCAAAAGCTGCATTTCCATTTGTACCCAGCGCTTGGTGGTGGCCGTGTCCATCCATTCCACCCCTGCACGACACTGCGCTGCCACATAATACCAATGAAGGTTAGGGGCCCCCATACCTCCCCGGCGTGTGTGCGTAAAGAGAATCTGGCGAGCTAAGCGAGGGCGACGAAACCGCCATATGAATTTCATAAGCATTGTCTGCCACGTAGCCAGAACACCATGGGACAGTGAAATAGGGAGTACTTGAAATAGATACAAAAATCTCGGAACAACCACCATCTTCAACACCGCAATGCGCCCAAACCAAGAGAACAGCAGCCTGGCCCAGGAGTCTAAATCTCGCCTTACTTGTTGAATTAAGGGTCTATAGTTGACCTTAAATAACGCAGCCGGTCAACTGTCAGGTTTACGCCCAAATAGCGAAGAGAACCCGTGACCCAACGGAAGGGGTAGGAAGCCTTTAGTCGTAGACAGATGGCCTCTGAAACACCAACATTCAAAATTTCGGATTTAGTATAGTTGATTTTAAAGCCAGAGACCTGTGAGAAGGCCTCGAAGATCTGCATTGCGACTGGGAGGGAAGCAACCGGGTCCACCAGTGACAATATGATATCATCATCCGCGAAAAGGGCAATTCTGTAATCAGTGGGCCCCACCCGAATGCCCTGAATGTCCGGGTGCTCCCGGAAGCTTTGCACAAGGGGCTCCATCACCAACGCAAACAACAACGGCGACAGCGGGCACCTCTGTCGGGTTCCCTATCCCAGTGTATACCTCCCCGAATGACCCCCATTAACCCGGACACACGCTGTAGGGCCTTGATAGAGACAGTGAACCCACCGCATAAAGTAAGGTCCAAACCCCATCTTCTCCAGCACACACCAAAGGAAGTCCCAACTAACCCGATCAAAGGCCTTCTCAGCGTCAACTCCCACTAACAGCGCCGGTTGGGAGTCCTGTCGGGCCGCATGAATCACCTGCAGCATTCTTCTAATATTGTCCGCCGCCTGACGTCCCAGCACAAACCCAACCTGATCCGGATGCACCATATTCGGGAGGACGCGATTCAGTCGTGCCGTCAACATTGAAGCCAATATTTTCACATCAGCATTCAGTAGGGAAATTGGGCGATACGAAGCTGCTTCCTGCAAAGGCTTACCCGGTTTAGGAATGACCACAATAAGAGCCTCACATTGAGAAGGAGGCAACACCCCCCCCCCCCCCCCCGTAGGATCTCATTAAAGAGCACCACTAGGGTCAGAGTCAACTGGGCGCTATACTTTTTGTAATACTCCATCGGAAACCCATCAGCTCCGGGCGCATTCCCCGTTTTTAAACGTCGAATGGCCATTTTCACCTCTTCCGCTGTAAAGTCAGCATCCAGTTGCTCTTTATCAGCCTCAGCTAAACACGCTAAAGTGAGAGTACCCAAATAAGCCTGAGCACGAGGCAGATCAAAGGGTTCAGCCTTATACAATTGTTCCAAAAAAGTTGCAAATACCTCACAGATCTCCCGAGAGACCACCCACAGGTGACCCTGGGAGTCCTTAATTTCATGCACCACTCTCGAGGTGTGTTGCTGGCGTAGCCGTAAGGCAAGATGGCGTCCGGCTTTATTCCCCCCTCTCGTAGAAGGTTTGTCGCAGTTTCCAACGAATATTATCCAAGCCACGTTGCATGCAAGCACCCAGCTTTGCCCGAACCACCCCCCACTGACGCAAAGTCCGTTTAGAGCCTGTCCGGGCATGCTCCAATTGGAGACGCCTACTGTCCTCCTCCAAGCAGTGAGATTCCCGCGCCCAGGCTTTCCGGGCGCGTGTCACCTTGGCGATCAACTGGCCCCAGGCCGTTGCCTTGAAGGCGTCCCAAACCGTAGATAGCGGAACCTCCCCAGTATCATTCAATTCAAAAAAATCACCGATAAAACGGCCATGGTCTTGAACAACTTGCTGCCACCGAAAAAAACGGTCATCTAGGCGCCATAACTGATACCGCTCACCACTTAGATCCGCAGGAAAAACAAGCCAACATGGAGCGTGATCCGACCAAGTCAATGTCCCATGCCCTGCAGTCACCCTCCCATCCATTAGTCACTGATCTATTAAGAAATAGTCAATGCGGGGGGGCGGAGCCTGATGTCCAGCGGGATGGTCGCATAACGCTGAGGCTCCCGAGAGGCCTACTCAGAATCCTGAATTAACACCTCACATACTTGGAACTTCTACTCTGATCCTGCCGGGGCACATTGGTGAGATGGCGGGGACCAAACCAACGCGCCTGGAATTTGGATCTCCAGCGGCTTCTCATGGCAAACGTTCCAAAACTGAACCTCCGTCCCCGCAGAAGGGGCCGGCCTTGTGCGAGGGCCCCGAAATGCAGCAGGAAATCCTCGTAGAGATTAGAGGGGTCAAAAACCTCGTGCAGGCAAACGGTGAAGCACTCCGAGCGCTGCGGGAAGATTTTGGTGTGCTGCAAAGCAAGCTAGAAGGGCTTTCTTCTTCGCGTCAGGACAAAATGGAGAGCATATTGGACTCCCATGCGGCCCGGTTGTCCAAACTCGACAAAGTTGAACGCCAGGTGCGGGCCTTGCAGAAAGAGGTGGAAGATGGCAATAATAGAGCGCGCCGCAACAACATACGACTCGTGGGCATACCGGAGGGAGCGGAATCGGGAGACATGAAAGAGTTTTTATGCAAAATCCTCCCTTCCCTGCTCCAAATCACCTTTACCAAAGATTTGGAGATTGATCGCGCTCATCGTGTACCCACAAGCATAACGCTCAACAGGAAGAGACCCCGCGGCCTATCATTTTTCGACTTTTGAGATATCAACACGTGGAGCAAATTCTAAGTGCCTCTCGGGCAAAGGGCCATATGGAGTTTGAGAGCCACAAGATCTCCTTCTATCCCGACTTGACTAAACCCACGGTCGACCGCCGAAAGCGCTTTCTGGAATTCCGGCCGAGGCTTCAACAACTACAAGCACGCTATGGCCTGATGTACCCGGCCAAGCTCCGAGTCACGCTTCACAATCAGACAAGAACATTTGAGGACCCTGATCTACTAGCGGAGTTTTTGGATTCCAAAGAAGCCGACTTGATGCGCTGACTTCCAGAATACTCCTGCAAGTCTCCTCATATCCGCTGTACCTGCCATATTGGATCTGCCGCAGCCCAGCAAAGAGTCTGGCGTGGGCAGTCTGTTGCCTTACTCTTGATGGTATCTGTGACCCGACTCCATCTACCCACAGTAGCCTCGATGAGTATCAGAGACAGTGTTAATTATGGACTCTGGTGTTTCTTTTCTTTTTTTATATGTCTTTCTAATTCCTCTCTAGGGCCTCCTCCTGCAGACATATGGTCGCCATATTCTTTGGGGGTTTTGCTTCTTCTCTAAGATACGTTGGTACATACTTTTCAATATGGGGTGTATTAGCCAGAATACTCGGTGATTATGTCATTGTTGTACAGATTCTGATTATGTTGTATGTTATCAAGCGCCCTTACCTAAAATGTCTATTACCGATTGATGGCACCATGTAAGATTTTCTCATTGAACGTAAAAGGAATCAATAATCCGATAAAACGGAAGAAAATCCTAAGCTTACCTAAGTCAGGAAGCAGCGGATCTGATTTTTCTCCAAGAAACGCATTTAAATTCGAAGGAAACTCTTAAACTCAATATTAAACCTTACATGGTGGCCGCCTATTCCCCAGCCGTTTCTAAGAAATGTGGGGTTGCCATACTGGTTAGGAAAACTTTGCATGCTACTATTATTGCGACTAGCTCAGATACAGAAGGTAGATGGTCTAGAGTTCACCTCAAGATAGGTAGCCTTGAAGTTACATGTATATGCCTTTATGCTCCTAATGTGGATGACCCTGCCTTTTTTGCCACCATTGCTCAGGTTGCGCAGGCTTCTGCTAATACTTCATTGATCATTGGGGGGGATTTCAATCTAGTCCTTGATCCCCTGATTGACAAACAGCCGCCTAGGACGAGTGGTCCCCCCAAGAGTCACGCCACGCTTACCTCCCTGATCAAGGATCTTGCTTTAGTTGATCTATGGAGGTTACTACACCCCAATGAGCTTGACTTCACCTTCTTCTCCTCCCCTCATAAATCTCAGTCTCGCATAGACTTCTTTCTAATCTCAAAACTGTTAGTTCCTCAGGTGGACACTGCAAAGATTCACTCCCAACATATTTCAGATCATGCTGCCATTTCCTTTCAATTACACACTACTGCACCCCAGGGGAATTCGGGAGCCTGGTTCTTTGATAGAGCCCTGTTAACTCAGCCAGAGTTCCAGTCAGAAATTCGAGCAGCCATACAGGATTACTTCCATTTTAATCTACCCCAAGATA
Organism: Ichthyophis bannanicus; assembly: GCA_033557465.1. Lineage (NCBI taxonomy): Eukaryota > Metazoa > Chordata > Amphibia > Gymnophiona > Ichthyophiidae > Ichthyophis > Ichthyophis bannanicus. The sequence goes on along the minus strand of CM066031.1, from coordinate 513,198,883 downwards.
CTGCGAATTGGGCTTGGTGGGAGGGCTTCAAAGCGGCCATTCGGGCAACGATCACTAGCTATCAAATCCGCCTGCGGAAACAACGTAAACAGCAGCTGCTCATACTAGACCAACAAATAAAAGCAGGCGAACGAGTTCTAACTTCACGTACTGACCCATGTGTATTAATTCGATTACAGCGTCTCCGTTTTCAATATAATTCAATCCTCTCAACTGCAGCTTCTAAGAGTATTGAGCTTCAGCGAGGGACATATTATCGTGAAAATAACCGAGCCGGTCGACTCTTAGCCAACGCCTTGAAAGGTCAAAAAGAAGCCAAACGCGTAGCGGCCCTTCGAGCTCCACAGGGAGGGGGCATAGTGACCACAGACTCCGACATTGTAGAGCTTTTTCGGGATTTCTATACCCGCCTATATCAATCTGAATGTGAGTTCTCGTCAGAGACATTCGAGCGATTGCTTTCTGGCATTCAGCGGCCGACCCTCTCTGAAGATGATAGGGATGCGATGGATGAACCCTTCTCTACTTCAGAGATCCTCTCTGCCCTAAAACGAACAGCCTCGGGCCGTGCCGCAGGGCCCGATGGTCTCCCGACCGAATTCTACAGAACGTTCAGTGCAGATTTAGTTCCCTATTTAAAACTCTATTTTACTGCCCTTGCGGTAGATACATCCTCTTTGGGATCCTTTTCTGCAGCTAATGTGGTAGTATTTGAGAAAGAAGGCAGAGACCCGCTACTGACCGCCAACTACCGTCCAATCTCCCTACTTAATGCCGATTATAAGATCTTCGCAACGATCTTGGCCACCCGGCTATCTGACATGATGGCCACCCTAATTCACCCCGACCAATGCGGTTTTATACCCGGCAGATCAACTGCTGACAATGCTCGGACCTTGTGCCATGTGCTCTCCAGTGCTGCCAATCTCGATCATCCATGGGTGGGTCTTTCCCTGGATGCCGAAAAAGCCTTTGATCGTCTAGAATGGCCCTTCTTATTTGCAGTTCTCCGATGGTATGGCTTTGGAGAGGGCTTTCTTCGATATCTCCAAGTCATGTATACTCAACCCGTCGCCAGTATTTGTGTAAACGCCATCAAATCTCAGCCATTTAACCTCCAAAGAGGCACGCGTCAAGGTTGCCCCCTATCACCACTGCTCTTTGATCTAGCTCTTGAACCCCTAGCCCTCCTTATTAGACAGTCTGCACGTATTCGAGGTGTCCCCTTTAGTCATAGGGAGATTAAACTCTCTGCATATGCAGATGACCTTATGCTCTTCGTATCCCTCGATTCGGTTCCAGCTGTCTTGGATCTGATTGACGGATACTCACAATTATCGGGCTATAAAATTAACTGGACCAAATCTGTAGCATTCCCACTGAACCGCTGGGTACATGAGGCTGACATGCAGGCCTTTCCCTTCCTTTGGCAATCCCGCATGGTGAAGTATCTCGGGGTCCATTACTGTTCTCCTTTAGAAGACACTATCAGTTTTAATGCCAAAGAGGTAGTCTCCAAAGTCCGTGAACTCACAAATCGTTGGTCTCCCTTATCCCTCACATGGTGGGGCCGCTTAGAAACTGTGAAAATGATGATAGTCCCCAAAGTGAACTACATTTTAGAAATGCTGCCATGCTTACTTCCGTTACATACTTATAAAGATATTGAGGGCCTTCTCGTCCGTTATCTCTGGCAGGGCAAGCCACCAAGGATAGCTAAACATAAACTGCAGTCTGCAAAGGAACGAGGGGGTACCAGATTTCCTGATTTTCTTAGATATCATCAAGCCTTCCTACTTAAGCAAGGTGCCCGATGGCTAGATGCCTCAACAGACAGCAGACCAGTTTGGCTTGACATAGAAGAGGAGCTTAGTAGCCCAATTCCGTTGACCCATCTCCCCGGTATGTCCTATCAAGTAGACACCCGCCATCCACCAATGATTGTCGATACTCTTGCGGCCTTTAACACTCTCATTCTATCACTGGGCCCGAATGTATGTCCTCAGGACGGACTCCCGCTATGGAATAACCCCAGAATTCAAGTCCTAAATAGAACAATAGCATGGAAACCCTGGTATTCAAGGGGGATCTGGACACCCCAACAGCTTTTCTCTGCAGCTCATTGGAAAACCTTTTCTGATTTACAAAAGGAATTTGCGTTACCAGCGAAACACTACTTTCAATTGATGCAGCTTCAACACTGCCTCAAAAGTGCTCGAATCATGCCGCCCTCTGCCCCTACTGAGGACGGGCTATTAGAGATAGTTCACTCTATTAGTAGTACACATGGGGTAGCCTCTAACTTTTATAAAATATTATGTCAGGGTACAGACACGGCCACTTTTAGAGCCCAACAAGCCTGGGAGCGCGAACTGCAAACCACTTTAACCCCTGTGCAATGGAGCGTTTTCTGGAGCAAAGTAGTGCGGGTTTCCCGGTCTGCCTCTGTTACCCAAACTCTCTTCTTTTTTGCACACAGATGCTTTTATACCCCAGAAAAAATAGCCAAATGGAACCCTAATGCTAGGGACCTGTGTTGGTCTTGCCATACTGCTGTGGGAACCTTCGCTCATGTTATTTATGAATGTCCTCAACTACAGGTCTATTGGGGGCGGGTCTGGGGTCGTATTCAATTTATCTTACACTTTCACGAACCTCTCTCTTGGAAGGTCGTGGGACTCCGCTCTGTGGCGGAGGTCCCCTCTCTTCCTAAGAAGGGTCGCTTTCTCCTTGATTTCATGCTGGGTATAGCCATATGCTTAATCACGAGGAATTGGAAGGATAGCTCTCGACTTACTGTCAATGAATGGTGGAACCTCGTCTGCTTATATAGTAAATATGAGCAGATACCTCGGAGAGCTATTCCCCATGTCCAAACTCACTCTCGCTTGTCTAAATGGCAGATGCTTAATGATTATGTACAATCTGCTCATTGTTCCCACATGCCTGTATAATGTGCACTCATCATGTTTTAGATCACCGTTAGGTTTTGTAACACAATAATGTAAGTACACGCCCGCTTCGGGAATGCTTAGTTTTCTAGAGAAGAAGCAGGGGGGAGGGGGGTGGCAGGGGTTTACTTTGGTGTATGTATTACACGTTATGTATCTGTCTTTTAGCTGTATGTCTTCCTTTTCCTTTGTTGTTATAAAACGAAAATAAAGAATTTAAAAAAAAAAGAAATAGTCAATGCGAGTATGTACCTTATGTACGGAGGAGTAGTAAGTGTAACTTTTCTCCCCCATGTGTGTATCCCGCCAGACATCACGTAAGCCCAGATCAAGCATAAACCTTCGCAGTGCGCGACTAGGCCCACTGGCTACCCGACCAGCGCGACCCGTCGAATCCAAAGATGACTCTGCATGCGCATTACAATCACCACCCAATATAATCGGGCCCTTTGAAAAGTCAGCCAGCAATACCTTCAACCGTGCAAAAAAGGCCACCTGGCCCGCATTCGGGGCATAAATAGTGGCCAACGTAAGTAAACGCCCTTCCAAACGAACGTTCATAAAGAGCCATCTTCCCAAAGTGTCTCTCTTAACTTCCTCCACCTGTAGAGATAAGCTCTGATGGACCAACAAGGCTACCCCATGCTTTTTCCGACCCTGCGTATCAGAGGCCACCCACACTTCGGAGTAAGGCTTGCGCTTCAACAAACCCTGATTGCTACTCCGGAGATGGGTCTCCTGCAAGAACACAATGTCCCCTTTTAGAGAGCGCAACTCTGTAAACAACAGGGAACGCTTTCTGGGAGAGTTGAGACCCTTCACATTCAGAGATACCAACTTCAGCATTAATATTCACCTACCCCACCGCTCCCGCCCCGTAGCCTGCCCCCCCCCCCAAGCTGTCCAGCCTCCTCCATCTTCCCGCATGAACACCTGCCTGGAGCATTCGTTGTGAGCTCTGTCCTCCCTCCTTCCCCAGTGGACATACCCATAGTCCTCCCGCATCCACAGCTGCACCCCCCCCAATAGTACTTACTCCCCCCCAACCCTTCTCCCCCCTCCCCCCTCCCCCCCCCACCAAACCACTCTCCCACCCCATCAGTACCACCAGCCTGCCTAAACGGCGGGACACAACAAAACAGAACCCAGAACCAGCCCACCCCGGGTCCCCCTACATAAGAGATACTAAGGCAACAGACATTGTTAACACATCCTCCATTAAATGATAAGCCAAGAAGCCAATGTCCCGAACTCCCTCCCCACAGCAATCCCACCCTAGCCACCGTCCTCCCCACGGGATCACTTTACCACCTGCAAACCCCCCAAAATTATTAACATCATTAAGTACAAAGGGTGCAAGAGAAACGGTTATGCATCTTGTACATTATAACATGAAAGAGGACATATCTTCAAACAAGACAAGCAGTAAGGACACTTTCAGTTCGTGGTCCAAGGCCCCGGCGGAGTTAAACATGTTTGCCCACCCGAGTCCATCTCGATGACTGCGGCTTGGAAGCCGGGTGCACTGGCAGCATGTTATCCTCCACAAGGCCAGCTTGGCGCAGCGTTCTCCAGGCTTCTGTATGATCTTTCGCTGAGATTTTTTTATTACCCAAAAGGAAGTTCATCCGAAAGGGGAAAGACCAGGAATAGCGGATTCCTTTGTCATTAAGTACCTTGATTATTGGTCTCATTTCCCTCCGACGAGCCAGGGTAAACACTGAAAGATCTTGGTACACTGAAACCGCCGCATCTTGGTATTGAATCGTTTTTTTTCTCCCTACCCCTCCGCGAGAGTAGCTCCGCATCAGTATACCTCAGGAATCTAGCAATAACGTCCCGTGGTTGATTATTGGGTGGCTTCCCCAGGGCTCGATGCACTCTTTCAATCTCCATCGTAGCTCCACGGGTTGTAAACTCCTCTGTTGTTAACAGTTCAGCCATCAGGGTCTTGAGCACCATCACCAGATCTTCTGCCCCCCCCCCCCATCACCTCTGGGATGCCCCTGAACCGCACATTATTGCGGCAAGTCCGATTTTCAATATCATCAATTTTGTACGTCAATTCCATTGCCTGAGCCTGGTGCCGGTCAGCTGCGCATTGTAGATCCACCAGGGTGCCAGCCTGATCTTCTTGTTTCGTCTCAATCTCCTCCACCCTGGAACCCAGGTCTTTGATATCACCGCGTAGCTCTGCAATCGTATTCATCACTTCTTCACGCATGGAGCGGAATTCTCCAGCAAGATCCTCAAAGCATCTCCGAAGCTCCTGCTGCAGAAGGGCACGAGTGGAAGACGCTACAGCGCCTTGTTCAAGTTCACTGAGAGTCTCGTCATCAGACCCGTCAGACTGTCGCCTTCCGGGAGGGCTATCGTGGGATCCACTTTTACTCATCAGACGCTGGGACACCCGCGGTGTATCCTGAGCCTCAAGCTTCTTGGCTTTTGCTGCCATGTGACACTAATTTCCCCGCCAACAAGACAGGCAGAGAAGTGCAACTCACCCCCACTTGTCAGATCCCGTGAGGTAGCAAGGGGTTGCAATACTCTACAGCCCAGACAGGTAGCAGAGATTGGGCAAATGTGATGAGAGATTGACTTTAATAGTGAGTACAAGAAGGCTAAATATTTCACTTAGATCCAGTAGAGGGCGCTCCAGTTCCACAACAGTCAGTGCTGCCAGGCAAGCAAGGGAAATACAAGAGAGTTGATCACTCACTTCAGCAGCAGGAGCACTAGAGAACAGGTGCGAGATAGAAGAGATCTTTGATGCTAAAGTTTCAGCACGTGAGGCTCGCAGACAGGAACAGCAGCGGTTTCCAAGCACAGGTCAGGACGCAGCTGACTACTTCCGGATTCTGAGGTGCCCGCGAAAAGGAGTTGGAACGCAGACACTGTCCTGCGTTCCACGAACACGCGGTAATGGCCGCTCCATCCCCGGATCGTTGCAACACCAGCGGGCAGGGTCCCCCTCACACACACCTCTCTCGCAATCACAGATCCAAATCTCGCATAATGGAGGAAGACGCTGGAGCCCTCACTCACTTTGGGGGGAGCTTCCGTGCAGCACAACGTTTTCTGCCTCTCCTCAGAGGCTCCGGCAGCTGGCAGCGTAAGCGGCACCTCACCCACTCTCCGGGCACCAGGGCAGACGTCAGAGGAAGCCCAGGGGTATCGCACACCGGCCAAAGCACAGTGCAGAGGAGCGGGGACAGACTTCCAAAGCTGCGTCCCCAGTCGCGATGCACCCCGTCTTCAGTCAATCACTCAGGGCGCCTCCGTTCACCACACCAAGAGGCAGAAGTGATCCCCCCTATGCATTAGCTGGGATGCAGGTACGCTCAGGAGGCTGATTTAATAAGTGTGCCGCTGTTAGCACTGATTAAGGGGGGACCCGGGACGGAGCCGATCTCTCAGGCGTCCATCTTGGAACGGGCTCACCCGGAAGTCCGACATCTCCATGATTTTGATGTCCACGTGCACGTCTTCAGAAGTCTAAATCATGACAACCTTTTAAAATGACCTTCTAAATGTTTATTTATTCCAGAGCGTGAAGAATCATGCTAGGCCTTTTTTCTAAATGTTTAGTTCCTTTCATTTTAAATAGCTCCACCTTTTTACTTTGGTGTCCTATGTTTGGCTATTTTGTGTATTAATAATCTTGAGTAACCTTTTATTGTTTTACATTTATTATTTGTTTCCTCATTGTCCTCATTTGTTTTCTAGATTATCTCCTTTGACGCTGTTCTTACTCGAGTGTAGGACTGCAATATTTTGTTAAATTTAATAACTATAAAATAGATCTACAAAGGAGCTGGCTATTATTGTGTATGTGAGTACTAATGACATAGGAAAATTACAGTAGGGCGGTTCTAGAAAACAAATGTATCTTTAGGTAAGAAATTGAAATCTAGAACTTTCAGGGCACCATTCTTAGACATGTTCCCTGTTTCAAATGCAGGATTCCAGAAGGAGGTTGAGCTCTGCAGTCTCAGTGCCTGAATTAGACATAGTACTGAGCAGAGCATTTTAGATTTGTTAGGAACTATGCAAGACTTTGGGACAGGTGGGGTTTCATCTTAACCAGAACACAGCCAGGATTCTGGCACTAACATTTAAAAAGAGAGTCACACAAACTTTTATTTATTTATTTTATTTAAACAGCTTTTCTATACCATCCCTTCCATTGATCAGGGGTGATTTACATCAAACACAAAACATAATTACAGAGAACATATTGAACTATATAGTACAAGGAACTATTTACACTATTTAAACATGTTCATGGAGAGAGCCAACATTGCTCAGGAGTGCAAGGTTCTGACTGTGGTGCTTCTAAAAGATATTGGCTAAATGGGAAATTAGACTATTCCAATAGAGAAGTTGCCATAAAGGCTAGTGTAGCAGAGGTGTTTTAATAAATGGCCAAAAGATATAAATGATATGTATACCCTTATAATGTGTGAATGTAAATATACAAAAATTAGTTTGAATTGCCTCTATGCAAATGTAGAAGTCTAAAAGAATAAGACTGGAATGTTAAAATATATGGCACTAAATTGAAATATTTAATAGGAATCTCAGAGACTTGGCAGAAGAAGAATGAATGGGATGCTATGATACTGCAAATTATATCAAAAGTATAGAGCAAATTAAAGTGGTGAAAGTGTGGTGCTATATGTCAAGGATGACCTAGAGCTAAGCTGGATAAGTCTTGCAGGAAACAAAGTGTGCTGTGGCATCCTTCTAAATAGAAGTTCCATGTGTTCTGCAGAAGTATAGTAGCAGGGATACACTGCTGTTCAGCTGGCCAGGGTGAAGAAACAATGGAATGCTATCAAAATTGGCAACAGAGAACCAATAGAAAATTTAAATTACCTCATTGTTGATTGCGTAAATGTCCCATCAGGGAACCCTATGGAAATAAAGTTTGTAGATACCATAAATGACTGCTTCATGGAACAACTATTCTTAAAAATGATAGAGGCAGAATACCATAGATCTAGTTCCCTCTGTAACACAGGGCCTGGGATAATGGTGGGGGGCTGCTTGGCAGTCATGATAATAGCATGATCAAAATTAATATATTCATTGATTAGAGGACATAAAGGAAAACTATTGCAGTTGTATTTATCTTTAATAAGATAGATTAGGACACACTGAGAACATTACTACTGAAACTTTAAAGGAGGTTTTGAAAAGGTTAAAAGTTAGGATGTATTTATTTAACATTTCTTACATTCTGCCTTTCATGATATCAAGGTGTTTTACATTGAACAAACTGAAATTACATTGAACATGGCATTATAACTTGGAGATAACCCTCCATTGCCCATGTTCCCTGTAAAATAGTTAAGTGGCTTGCCCAAGACCACAAGGAGCACCTGTGGGACTAGAAGCCCCAGTCCTTCCGGCCCAAGGTTGCTGTCCTAGTGGGATTTGACCCCCAACCTTCTGACTTTGAGGTTCCTTGCCCCAACCACTAGGCCACTCCTCCACATGGCACTGTTTAAAATGTTATCTTGGAGCCCAAATCAGCTATATTCCATGTATTAGAAAAGATGCTTTAGAAGAGCAGAGTACTGTCAGCATGCTTAAATGGTAAGGTAAAAGATGCTATTAAAGCCAAAAAGACATCTTTCAAAAATGAAAAAGGGGATCTAAATGAAAAAAGTAAAGAATATACAAAATGGCTGGCATTAATCTTTAAGAAGCATATCAGAAGAAAATCTTAAAAAAGCAAACAAACAAACTTTCCATAGAGACCAAAACCAATAATAACAACTGTGTCAAATATATCCAAAGCCAAATAGTGTCAGAGAGTAGGTTGAATCATTATCTATTTATTTATGGACATGTGGTATACTTTCATTTGAAGCCTGCTTGTGCACAGCAAGGTGGTTTATTTAAAAACAAAATAAAAAAAAATAGATGACTGATGGCAGGACCAGATCATAGCAGAAAAAATTAAATTAATTCAGTGCTTCCTTTACTGAGAAAGAAGGTGGGGATGACTCTGAGGTACTGAAGCACTGAAGTGGAGGAGTAGCCTAGTGGTTGGGGCAAGGTACTTCAGGCCGGAAGGTCAGGGGTTCAAATCCCACTAGAGGACAGCAACTTTGGGCCGGAAGGACTGGGGTTTCTAGTCCCACAGGTGCTCCTTGTGGTCTTGGGCAAGCCACTTAACCCTCCATAGCCCATGTTCCCTGTAAAATAGTTATCTCCAAGTTATAATACCCTGTTCAATGTAATTTCAGTTTGTTCAATGTAAACCGCACTGATGCAGAATAGCGCAGTATATAAGAGAATATAAATAAAATAAAATAAATGGTGAATCTCAAAGATATAATGAAGCAAACTGACAAAATAGAGTAACGAATCACCAGGATTGGATTGTATACATACCAGAATTCTGAAAGGACTCAAAAAAGAAAGGGCAGTTATATTATTAGTAATATGTCATTACAATCAGCTACAGTACCTGAAAATTGTAGGGTGATCAGTTACATTGGCTCCCTTTGACCACTTTACAATTCACTAGCAGGACAATTATTCTATGCATATAATAAAAGTAAGAAGTAGCTTAGCCAATGATCTAACAAATTACAGACCATTGAGCCCAATGAAGGTGCCAGGTAAAATGGAAGAAGATGTTCTGAAAATCAAAATTACTGGCCATATGGACAGACATAGCTTCAGGTGATAGAGCCAATGTGGATTTAACAAAGGGACATTTTTCCTTACCAATTTATTAGATTTGAAGATGTCAATAAACTTGGGATAAGGCTTAGCCAGTTGATAAGAGTATAATGCATCTAAATTTTCAAAGGTTATTTATCCTTCTTGAGAGACTCCTGAGGATTTTAAAAAGTCTTGAGGATTTTAAAAAGTCTTGAGATAGATAAGTGCTCGGTTTCCTGACTTTTTCCTGGATATCATACCTGAATGGTTGCTGGCATTAGCGGCTGCACTGATTGGCTGCAGGTTTGCTAAGGGCTATAAATCCAACTGCCCCACCGCAGGATGCTGAGGTGCTCGGTTTCCTGACTTTTCCTGGATATCATACCTGAATGGTTGCTGGCATTAGCGGCTGCACTGATTGGCTGCAGGTTTGCTGAGGGCTATATATCCAACTGCCCCACCGCGGGACGCTGAGGTGCTCGGTTTCCTGATTTTTTCCTGGATATCATACCTGAATGGTTGCTGGCATTAGCGGCTGCACTGATTGGCTGCAGGTTTGCTGATGGCTATAAATCCAACTGCCCCACCGCGGGACGCGGTTGCGGGCGTCCCCCGGGGGCGTGTCTGAAGGGGCATGACCAAAGGGGCAGGCCACGCCCCTTTGGCGCCCCTTTGGCACATGTCGGTGTGAGAAGGCTTTCCCTCTTATGGGGAAACGAAAAAAGAGATACCCGCTGGTTGTTCGAATGAAGGCGGTTAAGATCATAGGCCTGATGGATGCTCATGTGAGAGTGAGCGATTCTCCAGCTTCTGCCCAGCCATCAAAGGATGATGGAGTGGATACTTCGGCAGTGAGTACCTCTTCTTCTATGCCTTCTTCTAGCGATTTGGGTGTAACTCCACCCATCGTTGAGCTCAAACAATTGCCTGGTGAGACCTCTCCGTTGGAAGATTCGGAGTCGGTCGTTCCTGGCCCAGCCTTACTGCCTCCTTCTTTTTTAAAAATTGATTCTTTTCCAGCTTTATCACCGTCTTTGCCTGCTGTGGTTACTTTTCCTTCAGTTGTAGAAGTTCAACCTCTGCCTTCTGATGTTTCCTTAAAGGACACATGGGCGATTGTGACGCGCATGGAATTGGCCTTGGGTTCTTCTTTGAAGAAAGTCTCAGACTTTTCTAAAGAGACAGTTTTGAAGCTATCAGATCATGAAGATAGAGTATTATCATTGGAGAAGCGGATGGATACACAGGAGTCTAAGTATCTATCTCAGAAAGACTCCTATGAAAAACTTTCTTTAGATTCCTTTTCTTTGCACCGTCAGGATGACGTTTTGGAAAATTCTTTGAGGTCTCAGAATCTTCGGCTATTGAATTTTCCGAAAACTCATTATCTGTCTCCCATGTTTCTTTTGCAAAAGTATCTTAAGGAAATACTGTTGTTTAATGAAGTTGATTTAATTAGCCTCTCAAAACTTTATTATGTTCCTGGGGTAAATCGGATAGGGGAGGGGAAGAAGGAGAGATGGGTGTTCAGTTTGAGCGCTCAGCCTCTTCTCCTTTAGATATTTCTGAATTTATTGAGTCAGATAGTGATGTCATATCTTCTAGAGCTACACTTTTGGTAACTTTTGTCTCTGAGATAGATAAGGATAAGGTTTTGCGCGCATATTTCTTAAAAAAGAATGAGATATTTTGTGGTCAAACAATACAAGTGTTCCCGATGTTTCCAGGGTTACTCAGAGGCGACGCAAGTCTTTTTTTTTGGGGACGTGCCCATGGGTTTTGGCCCTGGGCGCATCTCTCTATTTAAAATTTCCTTGTAAATGCCATATTGTATATCAGGGGAATAGATACATATTTTTAGAAGTAGAACAACTGATTGCTTTCTTAGACAGTAAGACTTAGACAGTAAGACTTACTATTTTCTTGCTCACCGATTAGTTAATGGAGTTTTCATATATTACCAGGGATCATTTTGCGGTTTTTGGTCATAATTTGTCAAGCACCTCCATGATGTGGACTAAATTATGTTTGTGTGATTTGGGGCTATATAATTGTATGGCTGTTTTTCTGTTTATTCCTTTTTTTCCTTTTTGTATTACTGAAATCTTTTATAAATAAAAATTTAAAAAAAAGTCTTGAGATAGGAAACAATGCTCTGTTGTTGACTGGAAATGGGCTAAAGAATAGGAAACAAAGGCCCTTGTTTACTAACACTTAGCATTCACTAATGGACATTAATGTGTGCTAAGTGCTATCATGGCCATGGAGTAAAATGGGCCACATGTCACAGAGTGTGGTCATGCATTAATATGCACTGGAACATATTTACTAAACCATGCTAATAGGGTAGCCCAAGGTTAATGCATGTTTTGGGTGCAGTGTCAAAAAGTAGAATGGGCCCACATGCTAAAAACCTATACCTTGGTAATATGTGTCAGTGTGTGGATTGGGCAGGACATGGGCATGGATGTTCCCCACACATTGAAGTTAGTGCACTGTTGATCACCACCTTCTCCTTGATAAACTGGTCTCCCTTTGATTTAGGGGCTCTGTTCTGTCTTGGTTTTCTTCTTATCTCTCCCATTTCACTTTTAGTGTATTTTCTGGTGGATCTTCCTCTACTCCCATCCTGCTCCGTCTTGGGATCCTCTCCTTTTTCTCTCTCTACCACCAGCCCCTTACTGCACTCGTCTCCTTCCATGGTTTTCAGTATCATCTTAAAGCTGATGACTCTCAGATCTACCTCTCTACACCTGAAATCTCTCCAGAAATCCAGGCCTGTATCTCAGCCTTATTATTTGAGTTATTTCTGTGTAAACCGCCTTGACCTTTGGAAACGTGGTATATAAAACCTGTCAAATAAATAAATACATTATCTGATGTTGCTACCCGGATGTCTCACTGCCATCTGAAATTGAACATAGCTAAAACTGAGCTCCTCATCTTTCTCCCTAACCCACTTCCTCCCTTCTCTATATCTGTGAATAACACTCTATTCCTCCCTGTTTCCCCATCTTGCATCCTTGGGGCCATCTTTGACCCTTTTTTCTCTCTTTCACTCTGCAGACATCCAACAGATAGCTAAAACCTGTTGTTTCTTTATCTGTAATATGGCAAAATGTGTCCCTTCCTTTCTGAACACACTACTAAGACCCTTAACCACTTTCTAGTCACCTCCTGTTTAGACTATTGCAACTTGCTGCTTTCTGGTCTTCCTCTGAATCGTCACACTCCCCTTCAATCTGTTCAAAACTCAGCCATGCCACTTATCTTCTGCCAGTGTTCACTTCATTGGCTCCTTATCTGTTTCTGTATTCAGTTCAAACTTCTCCTAATGAACTTCTTCTCACTAAATTTCCTCTCTTCTTTCCCCACACACCTCCTCAGGAACTCTGCTCTTCTGGCACATCACTTTTTTCTGTGCCCTTCTCTCACACTGCCAACTCCAGACTTCTTTCATTCCACCTTGCAGCTCCATATGCATGGAACAGACTTCCTGAGTTAGCATGCCAGCCTCCATCTATGGCGTTATTCAAATCCAGGCTAAAACCTCACCTCTTCAAGGCTGCTTTTGGATTATGATCATCTTATTCTCCTTCTGATTACTCATCTGTATCTTTGCTACTCCCCTAGATTTATCCTAGTCACTAGTTGTTGTGTGGTGTGACTTGATTAGATTGTAATCTCAGGGACTTACCCTTAATAGACAGAAAGCTATTCTTAAGTTTGTGTACTCCCTCGAATTTGCAAACCCACTTTATGTTGAATGATTGGATCATTCTTATATCCTCTCAGCTGAGGAATCTTGGGATGATTATGGATTTCCGTTTGTCTATGCACCTGCAAATTCAGGCTATAGTTGAACATGCTTTTTACAAATTCCAAATGATCCACAACCTAAAAAGCATTTTTATCTGATGATAGTTTCCACACAGTGATCCAGATACTTGTTATTTCTCACTTAGGGACATGTTTACTAAAGGTTAACACATGTATCTCCAGGAACAAGCAGGAATAAGTCCTCACATATGGGTACGTCGGTACCGACGGAGCCTGCGCGGGAAAGCTCCCCAGCCTTTCAGATGAAAGGCTTTTGGGGCCTCCCACTGCACATGCGCACTGCCTTCCCGCCTTCCTGACCAGCTCTCTTCAGTTTCTCTTTTTCCGCGGAGCCAGCAGGTCGTGTTCCTGTCACTGCTGAAGAAATTGTGAAATTTGTTGTTTTTCTTTAGACCGCGTACCTGCCTTCCCCATACCGAAACCGGTATCGCCGGTCTCTCTTTCTTTCTTTTTATTTTTTTTTTAATTCTTTATTTTCGTTTTATAACAACAAAGGAAAGGAAGACATACAGCTAAAAGACAGATACATACATAGAATGTGATACATACACCAAAGTAAACCCCTGCCACCCCCCTCCCCCCTGCTTCTTCTCTAGAAACTAATCATTCCCGAAACGGGCGTGTACTGACATTATTGTGGTACAAAACCTAACGGTGATCTGAAACATGATGAGTGTACATTAAACAGACATGTCGGAGCAATGAGCAGATTGTACATAATCATTGAGCATCTGCCATTTAGACAAGCGAGAGTGAGTTTGGGTATGGGGAATAGCTCTCCGAGATATCTGCTCATATTTACTATATAAGCAGACAAGGTTCCACCATTCATTGACAGTAAGTCGAGAGCTATCCTTCCAATTCCTCGTGATTAAACATATGGCTATACCCAGCATGAAATCAAGGAGAAAGCGACCCTTCTTAGGGAGAGAGGGGACCTCCGCCACTGAGCGGAGTCCCACGATCTTCCAAGAAAGAGGCTCGTGGAGGTGTAAGATAAGTTGAATACGACCCCAGACCCGCCCCCAGTAAACCTGTAGTTGAGGACATTCATAAATAACATGAGCGAGGGTTCCCACAGCAGAATGGCAAGACCAACACTGGTCCCTAGCAGTTGTGTTCCATTTGGCTATTTTTTCTGGAGTATAAAAGCATCTATGCGCAAAAAAGAAGAGAGTTTGGGTAACTGAGGCAGATCGGGAAACCCGCACTACTTTGCTCCAGAAAACGCTCCATTGCACAGGGATTAAAGTGGTTTGCAGTTCGCGCTCCCAGGCTTGTTGGGCTCTACAAGTAGCAGTATCTGCACCCTGACATAATAGTTTATAAAAGTTAGAGGCCACCCCATGTGTACTACTAATAGAGTGAATTAGTTCTAATAGCCCGTCCTCAGTAGGGACAGAGGGCGGCAGGATTTGAGCACTTTTGAGGCAGTGTTGAAGCTGCAGCAATTGAAAGTAATGTTTCGCTGGTAACGCAAATTCCTTTTGTAAATCAGAAAAGGTTTTCCAACGAGCTGCAGAGAAGAGCTGTTGGGGTGTCCAGATCCCCCTAGAGTACCAGGGTTTCCATGCTATCGTTCTATTTAGGACTTGAATTCTGGGGTTATTCCACAGCGGGAGGCCGTCCTGAGGACATACGTTTGGGCCCAGTGATAGAATGAGAGTGTTAAATGCCGCAAGAGTATCGACAATCATTGGCGGATGGCGGGTGTCTACTTGATGGGACATACCGGGGAGATGGATCAACGGAATTGGGCTACTAAGCTCCTCTTCTATGTCAAGCCAAACTGGTCTGCTGTCTGTTGAGGCATCTAGCCATCGGGCACCTTGTTTAAGTAGGAAGGCTTGATGATATCTGAGAAAATCAGGAAAGCGGGTACCCCCTAGCTCCTTCGCAGACTGTAGTTTTTGTTTAGCTATCCTTGGTGGTTTGCCCTGCCAGAGATAGCGGACGAGAAGGCCCTCAATATCTTTGTAGGTGTGTAGCGGGAGTAAGCATGGCAGCATTTCTAAAATATAATTCACTTTGGGGACTATCATCATTTTCACAGTTTCTAGGCGGCCCCACCATGTAAGGGATAAGGGAGACCAACGATTTGTGAGCTCACGGACTTTGGAGACTACCTCTTTGGCATTAAAACTAATAGTGTCTTCTAAAGGAGAACAGTAATGGACCCCGAGATATTTCACCATGCGGGGTTGCCAAAGGAAAGGGAAGGCCTGCATGTCAGCCTCATGTACCCAGCGGTTCAGTGGGAATGCTACAGATTTGGTCCAGTTTATTTTATAGCCCGATAATTGCGAGTATCCATCAATCAGATCCAAGATAGCTGGAACCGAATCAAGGGATACGAAGAGCATAAGGTCATCTGCATATGCAGAGAGTTTAATCTCTCTGTGACTGAAGGGGACACCTCGAATACGTGCGGACTGTCTAATAAGGAGGGCGAGGGGTTCAAGAGCTAGATCAAAGAGCATTGGTGATAGGGGGCAACCTTGACGCGTGCCTCTTTGGAGATTAAAAGGCTGAGACTTGATGGCATTTACACAAATACTAGCAACGGGTTGAGTGTACATGACTTGGAGGTATCGGAGGAAGCCCTCCCCAAAGCCATACCATCGGAGAACTGCAAATAAGAAGGGCCATTCTAGGCGATCAAAGGCTTTTTCAGCATCTAGGGAAAGACCCACCCAAGGGTGGTCTAAATTGGCAGCACTGGACAGCACATGGCACAAGGTCCGAGCATTGTCAGCGGTGGATCGGCCGGGTATAAATCCGCATTGGTCGGGATGGACTAAGGTGGCCATCCTATCAGATAGCCGGGTGGCCAAGATCGTTGCGAAGATCTTATAATCGGCATTAAGTAGGGAGATTGGACGGTAGTTGGCGGTTAGCAGCGGGTCTCTGCCTTCTTTCTCAAATACTACCACATTAGCTGCAGAAAAGGATCCCAAAGAGGATGTATCTACCGCAAGGGCAGTAAAATAGAGTTTTAAGTAGGGAACTAAATCTGCACTGAACGTTCTGTAGAATTCGGTCGGGAGACCATCAGGCCCGGCGGCTCGACCCGAGGCTGTTCGTGTTAGGGCAAATTGGATCTCTGAAGTAGAGAAGGGTTCATCCATCGCATCCCTATCAGCTGCAGAAAGGGTCGGCCGCTGAATACCAGAAAACAATCGCTCGAAGGTCTCTGATGAGAACTCACATTCGGATTGATATAGACGGGTATAGAAATCCCGAAAGAGTTGTACAATATCGGAGTCTGTGGTCAGTATGCCCCCTCCCTGTGGGGCTCGAAGGGCCGCTACGCGTTTGGCTTCTTTTTGACCTTTCAAGGCATTGGCTAAAAGTCGACCGGCTCGGTTACTTTCACGGTAGTATGTCCCTCGCTGAAGCTCAATACTCTTAGAAGCTGCAGTTGAGAGGATTGCATTATATTGAAAACGGAGACGCTGTAAGCGAACTAAGACGCATGGATCAGTACGTGAAGTTAGAACTCGTTCGCCTGCTTTGATTTGTTGGTCTAGTATAAGTAGCTGCTGTTTGCGTTGTTTCCGCAGGCGAATTTGATAACTAGTGATCGTTGCATGAATGGCCGCTTTGAAACCCTCCCACCAAGCCCAATTTGCAGTATCCTGGGGTAAATTAAAATGGAAGTAATCCTGTATGGCTGCTCGAATTTCTAACTGGAACTCTGGCTGAGTTAAGAGAGCTCTATCAAAGAACCAGGCCCCCGAATTCCCCTGGGGTGCAGTAGTGTGTAATTGAAAAGAAATAGCAGCATGATCTGAAATATGTTGGGAGTGAATCTTTGCAGTGTCCACCTGAGGAACTAACAGTTTCGATATTAAAAAGAAATCTATACGAGACTGGGATTTGTGAGGGGAAGAGAAGAAGGTAAAGTCAAGCTCATTGGGGTGTAGTAACCTCCACAGATCGACTAAAGCAAGATCTTTGATCACAGAGGTAAGCGTGGTGTGACTCTTGGGGAGACCACTTGTCCTAGGCGGCTGTTTGTCAATCAGGGGATCAAGAACTAAATTGAAATCCCCCCCAATTATCAATGAAGTATTAGCAGAGGCCTGCGCAACCTGAGCAATGGTAGCAAAAAAGGCAGGGTCATCCACATTAGGAGCATAAAGGCATATACATGTAACTTCAAGGTTACCTATCTTGAGGTGAACTCTGGACCATCTACCTGCTGTATCTGAGCTAGTCGCAATAATAGTAGCATGCAGAGATTTCCTAACCAATATGGCAACCCCACATTTCTTAGAAACGGTTGGGGAGTAGGCGGCCACCATGTAAGGTTTAATATTGAGTTTAAGAGTTTCCTTCGAGTTTAAATGCGTTTCTTGGAGGAAAATCAGGTCCGCAGCTTCATGACTTAGATAGCTTAGGATTTTCTTCCGTTTTATCAGTTTATTGATTCCTTTTACGTTCAATGATAAAATCTTACATGGTGCCATCAATCGATAATAGACATTTTAGGTAAGGGCACTTGAAAACATACAACATAATCAGAATCTGTACAACAATGACATAATCACCGAGTATGCTGGCTAATACACCCCATATTGAAAAGTATGTACCAAAGTAACTTAGAGAAGAAGCAAAACCCCCAATGAATATGGCTACCATATGTCTGCGGGAGGAGGCCCAAGAGAGGAAGATAGAGACATAAAAAAAAAGAAAAGAAACACCAGAGTTCATGATTAATACTGTCTCTGATACTCATCGAGGCTACTATGGGCAGATGGCGTCGGGTCACAGATATCATCAAAGATAAGGCAACAAACCGCCCTCGATAGACTCTTCACTGAGCCGCGGCAAATCCAATATGGCAGGCACAGCGAGTATGAGAACACTGGCAGGAATAATCTGGAAGTCAGCGCATCAAGTCGGCTTCTTTAGCATCCAAGAACTCCGCTAGTAGATCAGGGTCCTCAAATGTTCTTGTCTGATTGTGAAGCGTGACGCGGAGCTTGGCCGGGTACATCAGGCCATAGCGCGCTTGTAGTTGTTGAAGCCTCGGCCGGAATTCCAGAAAGCGCTTTCGGCGGTCGATCGTGGGTTTAGCCAAGTCAGGATAGAAGGAGATCTTGTGGCTCTCAAACTCCATATGTCCCTTTGCCCGAGAGGCACTGAGAATTTGCTCCACATGTTGATATCTCAAAAGTCGAAAGATGATAGGCCGCGGGGTCTTCCTGTTGAGCGTTATGTTGGTGGGTACACGATGAGCGCGATCAATCTCCAATTCTTTGGTAAAGGTGATTTGGAGCAGGGAAGGGAGGATTTTATATAGAAACTCCTTCATGTCTCCCGATTCCGCTCCCTCCGGTATGCCCACGAGTCGTAGGTTGTTGCGGCGCGCTCTATTATTGCCATCTTCCACTTCTTTCTGCAAGGCCCGCACCTGACGTTCAACTTTATCGAGTTTGGACAGCCGGACCGCATGGGAGTCTAATATGCTCTCCATTTTGTCCTGACGCGAAGAGAGCCCCTCTAGCCTGCCTTGCAGTACACCAAGGTCTTCCCGCAGCGCTCGGAGTGCTTCACCGTTTGACTGCACGAGGTCCTTTACCCCTCTAATCTCTGCGAGGATTTCCTGCTGCATTTCGGGGCCCTCGCGCAAAGCCAGCCCCTTCTGCGGGGACGGGGGTTCACTTTTGGAGCGTTTACCGTGAGAAGCCGCTGGAGATCCAAATTCCAGGCGCGTAGGTTTAGTCCCCGCCATCTCACCAATGTGCCCCGGCAAGATCAGAACTGAAATTCAAGTATGTCCGGTGTTAATTCAGGATTCTAAGTAGGCCTCTCGGGAGCCTCAGCGCTATGCGACCATCCCGCTGGACATCGGGCTCCGCCCCCCTCTTTCTTTCTTTTTAAAAAAAAAAAAAAGACTTTTTTATTTTCTTCAGCACAGCTTGGTAACTTTTGTTAGGCCTTAAGGCCTACACAAATTCTCCTCATGGAGAAGCCAGTCCCTGGTTTTAAAAAATGTACCAAGTGCAGTGCTGTCATTTCTGTAACAGACACCCATGAATGGTGTCTCAAATGTTTGGGACCTGACCACTCCATACCGGACTGCCCATCCTGCACCCAGATGTCTAAACGTGGTTTGCAGAACCGGGCCAACAAGCTCCATGTGCTGTTTCCTTCAGAAGCATCACAGTCATCCAGGTCTTCCTCTCCGGATGGATCTCAGGTAACCAAAACTTCTGTGGGCAAATCCTCTAAAAGCAAATCTCTTTCTAAAGATCGAGAGGCTCTCAATTTTGAGTTCGAGGATTCTGCCCAGGCCAAAAAACCCCGGCGGGAGGTTCCGGCCTCCAAAGCAATCATGGGGTCACAGGTTGACATCGATGGCACGGCCTCGACCGATCACCTGTTGGACTGCTCTGGGGTACCGGCCCATACCGGTACCGACATCCAGGCAGTAGTGGCGTCTATGGGCAGTACTGTCCAGACCATGCAGCAGGCCGTTCTGGCATTCATTAAGGCTGCGACGCCCTCGGTACCGATTTCATCGTTACCGACCCCGGTTCCGGTATCCACACCGGAACCGAGACCATCGACTTCCAAACGTCAATCGGTTCCGCATGCCGGATTCAGGCTTTCGCCCAGTACCGATCCCATGCCCGATACGCCCGATGTCGATACCGATCGGTATGCATATCGTACATTGGAAGCACAGAAGGAATACTCAGATTCTTCTGATGAATTCAATTCCTCTGATGACTCTGCTGAGCTTACTCTTCCTGAGGAGCCCTCTTCTCCAAAGAGGAGGATGTCTCCTCCAGAGGATTTATCCTTTCAGGATTTCATTGTTGATGTAGCTAAAGCACTTTCTATTGCTACATCTTCTGAAAAAGAACCCAGATCGAAAAAATTGGACATTTTAGGATACTCTAAAGCTCCTAAAGAGGCAGTCACTCTGCCTGTCCATGAAATCCTTCAAGAACACTTGATGGATTTGTGGGAGACTCCTTTAACACTGTCTCCCCATTCCCGTAGGTTGGACACCATGTATCGGGTCCCTCCTTCGCCTGGGTTTCAGAAAACTCAGCTGCCTCACCACTCTATTGTGGTGAAGTCTGCCATGAAGAAAATAAAGAGTCCTAAAAGGCATTCTTCTACCCCTCCAGGGCGAGAATGTAAGACCCTGGACTCTTTTGGAAGAAAGATGTTCCAGGCTAGTATGCTTATAGCCAGGATCAATTCTTATAGCCTTTATATGGGCATGTTTCTTGGACAACTTGCCCTAAAAATACAGAATTTTGCCCCCTTTATCCCTGATGATCAAAGGGCGGACTTCTTTTCTATGGTGACACAACTTTCAGAGGTCTCCAAGTTCTCCAACAGGGCAGCCTTTGATTCCTTTGAGGTTGCAGGCAGAGCTTCGGGAATTGCTATTGCAGCCCAACGTCTCGCTTGGCTCCAGGCTTCTGACCTAGAACCCTGGGTTGTAGATGGCCTCAGGAATCTGCCCTGTACCAGTGAGAACTTATTTGGGGAAGACTGGCAGATTAAAGCTGCTCAAATGGATGCAGAAAATGCCACTCTAGATAGACTTTCCAAGTCTACTTCTACCCCTGCCAAAAAGAAGTCTTTTAAAAGGCCTTACTATAAGAAGGCCAGATTTCCCACAAATACTGGCCAGCAATCTGTTCAGCCTCGCTTTGCGGCTAAGCGTCAACAATCTAAGCAGGTAAAGTCAAAGCCTGCAGTGTCTGCTACACCCCAGCAGGCTCAACCCCCTCAGGGGTTTTGACTTGCCTCTAGAGAACTTGCCGTTTCTGGCTCTAGAACAACCAGAGCCCCTTACCATTCCTGGAAGGCTAGCTCATTTTGCTCCCAGATGGGAACAAATCACATCAGAGCAATGGACCCTCTCTATTATCCGGGAGGGCTACAAACTTCATTTCTCCAGCCTTCCTCCCCATACCATGGTGAGGCAATTCAGTTCTCCCCCATCTCTTCTGACCCTGTTGGGTCAGGAAGTCTCTTCTCTTCTTGCCCAAGGGGCAATAGAGGAGGTTCCTCCTCCACAACAGGGGTTAGGTTTCTACTCCCCTTACTTTCTCATAACAAAGAAGACAGGGGGCTTCAGACCTATCCTAGATCTGAGAGAATTGAACAGGTTTCTATTCAAGGAGAAATTCAAAATGCTCTCTCTGGGCCTTCTCCTTCCAAACCTTCAGAGTCAGGATTGGCTTTGTTCTCTAGATCTCAAGGATGCGTACACTCATATACTCATCCATCCATCCCACAGAAAATATCTAAGATTTCTGTTCCAGGGAAAACATTTCCAGTACAGAGTACTACCCTTCGGTCTGGCCTCTGCTCCAAGAGTCTTCACAAAATGCATGGCAGTCGTAGCCACATTTCTCAGAGGCATGGGAATCTTTGTCTTCCCATATCTGGATGACTGGCTCATCCGAGCTCCATCTCAGTCAGAAGCCCAGATTTCTCTGGACCGCACAAGGTGTATTCTTCAATATCTAGGACTTGTGGTAAACATTCCCAAATCCCAACTCATCCCTACTCAGTCTCTGGAATTCATAGGGGCCCAATTGGACTCCACCACTGCAAGGGTCTACCTCCCTCTGGTCCGAGGCCAAAGACTAATAAGCTTGGCCTCCCAGGCTCAGTCCAGAAGTCACTTGTCAGCCAGAGAAATGCTGCAGCTTCTGGGCCACATGGCCTCCACGGTACACGTGGTGCCCTACGCTCGTCTTCATATGAAGCAGCTCAAATGGACCTTGGCCACCCAGTGGTCTCAAGCATCAGGACTGCTCTCAGACCAAATACTCACCTCAAAACGACTGTTTTGGTCTCTCCAGTGGTGGACATCCTCCAAAAATCTGTTGTTGGGGATCCCCTTCCAACCTTCGTTGCCCCAAGCAACCCTCACAACAGATGCCTCCCAAACAGGGTGGGGAGCTCATCTCCAACACCTCTCCACTCAGGGCACCTGGTCTCCTCAGGAGACCACCCTTCACATCAACCTTCTGGAACTGCGAGCAATCTTCCTTGCCCTCACAGTCTTCCACACCCTCCTTGTCAACCTGACTGTCCTAGTCCAAACAGACAATCAGGTAGCCATGTTCTATGTCAACAAACAAGGAGGGACGGGCTCTCTGTCGCTTTGCAACGAAGCTCTCAGATTATGGGCCTTCGCCAGAGAGCATCAAATTCATCTTCTGGCAGTATATCTTCCAGGAGTTCAAAACTCTCGGGCAGACAGACTCAGCCGAGTTCTGCTCCCACACGAATGGTCCCTGCATATGGACCAGATACGCAGAATCTTTCAGGAATGGGGGACCCCGGACATAGACCTCTTTGCAAGTCCGTGGAATGCCAAACTTCCCCGGTTCTGTTCCAGGACTCTGTGTCAGGGAGCTCAGGCCAACGATGCCTTTCTCCTACATTGGGGTCAGGAATTCCTGTACGCTTTTCCACCCATTCCTTTGATTCCCAAGACTTTGTTCAAACTTCAGAGGGATCACGGATCCATGATCCTCATTGCTCCACGCTGGCCACACCAAGTGTGGTTCCCTCTCCTTCTACAGCTCTCCCAGGGCTCCTCCCTGGACCTGGGAGCTGCACCAGACCTTCTGTCTCAGGAGCAGGGGACTTTGTGGCATCCAAACCCCAAGTCCCTACATCTCCGAGCTTGGTTACTGAAGGCTTAAGCCTTCATGAGTTTAATCTTTCCCAACCAGTGAAAGATATCCTTCATGCCTCTAGGAAACCCTCTACTAGGCGTTCCTATGCTTTCAAATGGAAACGTTTTTCCATTTGGTGTGCGCAACAGGGTCTTGACCCTCTAGCACTTCCTTTGAATTCTCTACTGGACTATCTCCTGCATCTTTCCAATGCAGGCCTCAAGACAAATTCAGTACGAGTCCATTTAAGTGCTATTGCAGCATCCTTAAAACCTATAAATGGACAACCTGTCTCCTCTCATCCTCTTATTGCAAGGTTCATGAGAGGCCTGACCCTCACTAAGCCTCCCATCCGACCTCCTCCGGTAGCATGGGACTTGAATCTAGTTCTGGGTCAACTTATGAAGCCACCTTTTGAACCGTTGGTATCTACCTCTCTGAAATTTCTTTCCTGGAAGGTTCTTTTCCTTATTGCAGTCACTTCGGCTCGCCGCATCAGTGAACTGCAGGCTTTGGTGGCTAATCCACCTTATACCAGATTTCATCATGATACGGTGGTCCTTAGGACGAATCCCCACTTTATGCCTAAAGTGGTCTCGCCTTTTCATCTTAATCAAGAGGTATATCTACCTGTTTTTTCCCCGGCTCCTCATGCATCCAGTGCAGAGAGGAACCTTCATACTCTTGACTGTAAAAGAGCTCTCGCCTTTTACCTCAACAGGACTCAGCCACATCGAAAGTCTTCCCAACTTTTCGTGGCTTTTGATCCTTCTCATTTGGGACTTCCAGTCACCAAACGTACACTTTCCAATTGGATTGCTCAGTGTATTTCTTTTGCTTACCAGAGTAAGAACATTTCTCTGGAAGGCCATGTCACAGCTCACAATGTGAGAGCCATGGCTACTTCTATGGCTCATCTTCACTCTGTGTCCATAGATCAGATCTGTCGAGCAGCCACTTGGGCCTCGGTTCATACCTTCACAGCCCATTACTGCTTGGACAAGGACTCCCGCCGGGATGCCTTGTTTGGTCAGGCTGTCCTCAAACACCTGTTCCATACTTAAACAACTCCTGCCCACCTTCCCTGGACGGATGCCTGAGATCCATGCGAAGATGGTTTACCCTTGGAAGGGGATCTCCCAGGCATCTCAGCTAGGGAGTCCCCATATGTGAGGACTTATTCCTGCTTGTTCCTGGAGATAGCACAGTTACTTACCTGTAACAGGTGATCTCTGGGAACAGCAGGAATTAGTCATCACAACCCACCCACCTCCCCTAGGAGTTGTATCTCTATCTATCTATCTTCCTTTCCTCTCTCTATTGTCTCAGCTTTAAACTCGAACTGAAGAGAGCTGGTCAAGAAGGCGGGAAGGCAGCGCGCATGTGCAGTGGGAGGCCCCAAAAGCCTTTCATCTGAAAGGCTGGGGAGCTTTCCCGCGCAGGCTCCGTCGGTACCGACGTACCCATATGTGATGACTAATTCCTGCTGTTCCCAGAGATCACCTGTTACAGGTAAGTAACTGTGCTTAAGTGGTTAATGTGCGTTATTTGCTGTTTACTGCCCATTCATTTCTGTGGTCTGTTGCAGCACGTAATACACATTAACTTTATTTAACACACACTAACCTTTGTAAGGATGCCGCTTAGACTGTTGTTACGGTGTTTACTTAGGGCTTCCAGCATCTACTACACAAGGTCTTCAAATTATTCAAAATGGTGTTGCGTGAATTCTGACTGTATCTAGTAATTTTGAACATATTTTTCCGAGGCTTTATAATTTCCATTGATTACTTATTAATGGAGAATTTTATTTAAGATTTTAATTTTGGTTGTAAAGGCCTTTTTATTTATTTAGTAAACATTTGTATACCGCTGCTTCCTATGATCAGCAGCGGTTTACTTTACAGAATCATAATGTATCGTACAATACAGCGAGATCTTTCAGATTTACATTTTTGATTAGTCAATGATTTATATAACACGGAGAATCAGTTGGATACAATATACATTTGATTAGGGCACGCAGATCTGGGTATACATTTGATTGCGATAGCGTGGGAGGGGCCCAATATTTACAATTTATACATGATTACATGCCAAAAAGTACAATCCATACATGATTACATGCCAGTATTCCTAAAGCCGCCGTGGCAGGCAAAGGTTATCTGGTTGAGGTAGAGTATCGCAGTTAGGTCAGGTTGTAGTGGGTCTGAAACAAATGGGTTTTAAGCTTTCGTCTAAATTCACTCAAGTTGTTTGTGAGTCTCAACTCATGTGGGAGTTGGTTCCAGTGGATTGGTGCTGTATATGTGAATGCCCTATTGCTTGTTTCAGCCTTGACAGATCTTATGCTGGTCGGAACACATAGAGTGTTGAGATTCATGGGTCTTCTGTTCCTGTTGCATGTTTGAATAGCGATTAGGTTATTGAGGTAGGATGGTGCGATGTTATGGATGAGTTTAAACGTTGTTATGAGCAGTTTGAAGATGATGCGAGCGGCCACTGGGAGCCAGTGCAGTTCCTTAAGTCATAAAGCAGTTTTTAGTACAGTGCTTTTCAACCCTCTCCTGGCGACATACCTAGCCATTTGGATTTATAGGGTTACCCAAATGAATATGCATTGTATACAAATCTAATGGGTCTTCAGTATATGCAAATCTATTTCATACATATTTATCGGGGTAATATTGAAAACTCGACTGGCTAAGTGCCTCCAGGAGAGGGTTGAGAAGCAACATTTTAATGTATGTTCAGTCTAGAAACTATATCAACCTTCTTGAGTTTTACAGTCGGAAGACACTTTGCTCTTGATAGTCCTTCAATTAAACAAGTCCGTGTATCTGAAATCTGTAATTGTATGTTTGCTGTTGCTGACTCTAGGCTCTGAAATGCATTGCCACTGAATTAATGTACCATTAGCCAATTTACTATATTCCTTAAGAATCTAAAAGCACATTAATTTCAGCAGGTGGTTCAAGGTGTGAATTTATTAAAAGGTAGCTACATTGTAAAACAGTTTGGGATTTCTATCTTTTATCGCAGATGATGATATAGGTTTAAGATATGTATAAATTACATGTAGACTTATCTCTTAAAGATATGCACAGTTTAGATAACATGCAGCAAAAGGAGGCAAGAAGTACAACCAACAGTCCTTAAAACCCCAACACGGCTGTGTTTTGGCAGATCCTTCATCAGGGGGAACCTCAACGAGAACAATTGCTCAAACAATTAAATAATTGTATAACATACACCAATGGTGAAAGTGTTTCTGATGTTATAGTGGGAGATCATTTTGCATCCAGTGATCACCAGATGGTGTGGTTCAGTATTAGGACTAGGGCTGTTAGAATCCATTCAGAGGTGAGGGTCTTAGACTTTAGGAAGACTAATTATGCCAAGATGGGCCAGTACCTCAGGGAGTCGTTATCAGGATGGGAATAGCTGGGGGATGTAGAAAACCAGTGGTCAAAACTGAAAGGGGATATTTTAAGGGCAACCAACCTTTTTTGTTAAAATGGTAAATAGAGGTAAAAGGAAAAGGAGACCGCTATGGCTTTCGAAAGAAGTAGCTGAAAAGGTGAAGAAAAAGAGGGAGGCCTTCATGAAATACAAGAGATCACAGAGAGAGGAAGACAGGCATCTATATTTGGAAAAACTTAGAGAAGCTAGCAAAGTAGTCAGGAAAGCAAAGATTCCAAAAGAGGAGGAAATAGCCAATGCAATAAAATGGGGGGATAAGACATTTTTCAGATATGTTAGTGAGAAGAGGAAAGGCAAAAGTGGTATTATCAGACTCAAGGGTGAAGGGGAGGAATATGTAGAAGCTGATGAGGATAAAGCGGAATTGCTTAACAAATATTTCTGTTCTGTGTTCACAGATGAAGAACCAGGAGCAGGACCTCAGAAAACACCCACAAACAGGAACAGAAGCGAGGGACATCTTGAACAATTTTCAGAAGACTGTGTTCGTGAGAAACTAGCTCAACTTAAAGTAGACAAAGCGATGGGACCGGATGGGATACACCCTAGAATACTGAGGGAACTTGGGGACATTCTAGCAGCTCCACTGACTGACCTTTTCAATGCCTCGTTGGAGTCGGGAGTGGTGCCAAAGGACTGGAGAGAGGCTCATGTGGTGCCTTTACACAAAAGCGGAAGTAAGGATGTGGTTGAAAGCTACAGGCCAGTTAGTTTAACTTCGGTGGTGAGTAAATTATGGAAATGCTGCTGAAAGAGAAAATAGTGAGGTTTCTGGAGTCCAGAAGATTACAGGATCCGAGGCAGCATGGATTCACCAGAGGCAGGTCTTGTCAGACAAATCTGATTGATTTCTTTGACTGGGTGACCAGGGAGTTGGACCGAAGGAGAGCCCTAGTGTGGTGTATTTAGATTTCAGTAAAGCATTTGACACTGTTCCTCACAGGCGACTTATAAACAAACTGAGCACCCTAGGGATGGACCCTAAAGTTACTGCTTGGGTTAGAAATTGGTTGGGTGGGAGGCAACAAAGTGTACAGGTAAATGGAGCTCACTCTGAGGAGAAGGATGTTACCAGTGGTGTACCCCAGGGATCTGTTCTTGGTCCGATTCTTTTTAACATCTTTGTTAGTGATATAGCAGAAGGGCTGTCGGGTAAGGTCTGCCTCTTTGCAGATGATACCAAAACCTGCAATAGAGTAGACACCCAGGAAGGTGTAGATAACATGAGGAGGGATCTAGCTAAGCTTCAAGAATGGTCTAGAATTTTGCAGCTGGGATTTAATGTTAAAAAATGTAAGGTCATGCATTTGGGGTGCAGCAATCCAAGGGAGCAGTATAGTATGGGGATGAAGTACTTTTGTCCACTAAAAAGAGCGGGACCTAGGCGTGGTTGTGTCTGATGACCTTAAAGTAGCTAAACAGGTAGAAAAGGTGATGGAAAAAGCTAGAAGGATGCTTGGGTGCATATGGAGAGGAACGGCTAACAGAAAAAAGGAGGTGATAGTGCCTCTGTATAAGTCTTTGGTGCGACCTCATTTGCAGTATAGTTTGCAATTCTGGAGACCGCACCTTCAAAAGGATATAAACAGGATGGAGTCAGTACAGAGGGTGGCTACTAAAATGGTTAGTGGTCTTCATTATAAAGCATATGAGGACAGACTTAAGGATCTTAATATGTACACCTTAGAGGAAAGGCGGGATAGAGGTGATATGATTGAGATGTTTAAATACCTCCGTGGCATAAATGTTCAGGGGGAGAGCCTCTTTCAATTGAAAGCAAGTTCTGCTACTAGGGGACATTGGATGAGGGTGAAGGGGGATAGATTCAGGAGTGATATGCGGAAATATTTCTTTACGGAAAGAGTGGTGGATCCATGGAATAGTTTCCCAGTAGAGGTGGTAGAGATGAGGACAGTATCTGAATTCAAAAAAAGCATGGGACAAACACAGAGGATCTCTAAAGGAAAAAAAGGGGACTGTTGTAGTAGTTGATATGGAAGGACAGACTAGATAGGCCATGTGGTCTTTTTCTGTCGTCATATTTCTATGTTTCTATATTTCTAACTATAAAGGATAAAAACATAAAAAACTCATATGTTGAAACTTTAAAAAATGTACATATCTCAACTTGTTACATTAACAATAAAAAAATAAATGGGTGTCATAAAACAAAATTCTAAAAGAATAAAAATCAAAAATTAAAACGAAGGAAGTTATTTTACACATGAATGATAAATAGTATACAATACCAGACAGGCATTAAACTTAGGGCTATGTTTACTAAACCACGCTAAAAGAGCAAGTATGCCGTTAACATGCATTAAGAAAGCACTTGCACTGTTAAAACCTGCTAATGTACCCATAATGCACATTAATGCCACTTTAGCGCGCGTTAATGGTACCGGTAGCATTAAAGTGCCCTGTGGGTGGAGAGTAGGCGGAGAGTGGGGGGTCAATGGGCGGGGAGTGGGTGAGAATAAGGCTTGCTCTCTTAACAACTGCACTTTAACGTCAGGGACCCTAACACATTTCAAAACCTCGCGGAAAGGGTGTATTTTGAGGAGAGAGAGCTTATTTCATTGTCTGCAATGTGCTGCATAGACAGGTGAGCCCAAGAAAGTGATAGTAGTGCTCCATTAGCAGCAACAGTACAGTGCCCAAGTATGAAAGGGCACTATGTTGATGGTGCAAATAGGGCAAAGGAGGGTGCATGTGGGTCATGCAGTGGGGCTGCTGGTGCACAGGGCGAAACAGGCAGTTGCCTAGTGGCACATAAGACTTGCAAATATGCCAGACTATGTCAGACCAAGGTCCATGATGCCCAGTATCCTGTGTCCTACAGTGGCCAATCTAGGTCACAGGCACCTAACAGTCTCCCCAAAAGACACTAGGATCCACAGTTCGTGCATTCGGCAAGCAGGGGATATTCTGGGCCCCTCATTAGTAATAGCTTTATGGACCGTTCCACAGGAGCCTGCCAAAAACATTTCTGAAACCCAGCTAACTATCAGCCTTTATGGCATCCTCCGAAAATGAATTCCAGAGTTTGAATACGTGTGGATTGAGAAACCATTCACTCCCAGTAGTCATCAATGGCTCACACTGTAGCCGCATTGCATGTCCCCTAGTCCTACTACATTTGGTGGCATAAACAATCGATCTACGTTTACTCAATCCACTCCCGGCAATATTTTCTAGACCTCTAACAATAACACCCCTCGGCTGTCTCTTCCCCAGGTTGAAGAGGCATAACATTGACAGGCGGTGATGGGATCCCTGGAGAGGCAGATGTTGTGGGGGGATGTGTGGCTGTCCAACCTTCAGGAAATGGAAAAAAGAGCCAAATGATGAAAACTGGAAACAGCACAAGCACTGGCAAGTTAAATGCAAAGCATTGATAAGGCAGGCAAAGCGGGAATTTGAGAAGAAACTTGCTACGGAAGCAAAAACACGAAATAAATACTTTTTCAAGTACATTCGTAGCAAAAGGCCTGTGAGAGAGTCAATTGGACCATTAGATGATAGAGGGGTAAAAGGGGCAGTAAGAGGAGACAAGGCTATAGCAGAGAGACTGAATGAATTCTTTGCTTCGGTCTTTACTGAGGAAGATGTAGGGATGTTACCCAAGACTGAAGTGGTATTTAAAGGTGATACTGCAGAGGAATTGAGAGAAATATCGCTACACCGGGAAGATATATTACAACTATTTGATAAACTGAATAGTAGCAAATCACCTGGACCGGATGGTATACATCCCAGAGTGTTGAAAGAACTGAAATATGAGATTGCAGACCTGCTATTGGTAATCTGTGAACTTTCATTAAAATCATCTGTAATACCTGAAGATTGGAGGGTCGCCAACGTAACACCAATTTTTAAAAAGGGTTCCAGGGGTGACCCAGGAAATTACAGACCGGTGAGCCTGACGTCAGTACCAGGGAAAATGGTAGAAACCATCATAAAGAACAAAATTACACAGCATGTAGATAGTCATGGCCTAATGGGAGACAGCCAACATGGCTTTAGACAAGGAAGATCTTGTCTTACTAATCTGATATGTTTCTTTGAAGGTGTGCATAAACAGGTAGACAAAGGTGAGTCGGTTGATATAGTGTATCTGGACTTCCAGAAAGCTTTTGACAAGGTCCCTCATCAGAGACTTTTGGCGAAGCTAAAAAGTCATGGGATAGGAGGCAGTGTACTATTGTGGATCGGGAACTGGTTAAAAGATAGAAAGCAGAGGGTAGGGCTAAATGGCCAATATTCCCAATGGAAAAAAGTGAATAGTGGAGTACCCCAGGGATCTGTACTGGGTCCGCTACTTTTTGACATATTCATAAATGACCTGGAAAAGGGAATAACTAGTGAGGTTATCAAATTTGCAGATGACACAAAACTGTTTAAAGTTGTTAAAACCCAAGAGGATTGTGGAAAACTGCAGGAGGATCTGGATAAATTGGAAGACTGGGCATCCAAATGGCAGATGAAATTTAATGTGGACAAATGCAAAGTTATGCACCTAGGAAAGAACAACCCACACTATTGTTACACGATGCAAGGCTCCACATTAGAAACCACCACTCAGGAAAAGGATTTAGGAGTCATCGTGGATAACATGTTAAAACCCTCCGCCCAGTGTGCAGCGGCGGCCAAGAAAGCAAATAGAATGCTAGGTATCATAAGGAAAGGGATGGAGAATAAAACAAAGGATATTATAATGCCTCTGTATCGCTCCATGGTACGACCGCACCTTGAATATTGTGTGCAATTCTGGTCACCGTATCTTAAAAAGGACATAGCGTTATTAGAAAAAGTACAGAGAAGAGCCACCAAATTGGTGAAGGGGATGGAAGGCTACTCCTATGAAGAGAGGCTAAAAAGGTTAGGGCTCTTTAGCCTGGAAAAGAGACGGCTGAGGGGAGATATGATAGAGGTCTATAAATTAATGAATGGAGTGGAACGGATAAACGTGGATCAATTGTTTACGCTATCAGAATATAGAAAGACTAGGGGACATGTAATGAAGCTACAGGGTAAACTATTTAAGACAAATAAGAGAAAATATTTTTTCACTCAACGTGTAATCAAACTCTGGAATCTGTTACCGGAGGATGTAGTAAGGGCTGTTAGTATAGCTGGGTTTAAAAAAGGTTTGGACAAGTTCCTGGAGGAAAGGTCCATAAACCACTATTAAAAAGGGACCCAGGATATCAATGCTTGACCCAGTACAAGCATTGTGGAACCTGTGTCTTTTGAGGATATTGCTAGGTACGTATGACCTAGATTGGCCACTGTTGGAAACAGGATACTGGGCTTGATGGACCTCGGTCTGACCCAGTATGGCATGTCTTATGTTCTTATGAAGAGGCATAACATTGACAGCGGTGATGGGGTTCCTGGAGAGGCAGATGTTGTGGGGGGATGTGTGGCTGTCCATTCATGCCTCTGCCCCCCCCCCCCCCCCGGGACCCTGCGCCCTAGGCAGCTGCCAACCTGCATGTTGGCTGGCCTGGAACTGCGCACCACCAACACTGACAGCACAAAGGCATGACAGCATGGCATGGGGGGTGTTGGCGGAGGGGCAGCGGCACCCGCCTGCAACAGACCAAGGCCATGCTCTGATCCAGTGTGCCAGGCGCAGTGCAACATGTACCAAGGTCTGTCTGATGGGAAGCATGTCATCTCCAGGGACTGTTGTAACCGTGTGACAGTACTGTGGTGCACTACACACAGTTGGTGTGTATATGAGTAGAGTGTCACAGGTTCAGGTCTTGGCTGTGGATCATGCAGTGCATGTTCTTGTGGCTAAATGTTATACCACAGTACAGGTACAATATCAACATGTGCAGTCCCCAATGAATTGGCGAACAAGGGTACAAACACCCACACAGACAGGCTCCACTATCCTCAGCTGGATGGGGAGTCAGGCTGACAGCACCAGCACACTGAGCGGCCAGTAACATCAGAGCACACTACTAGCTCCTGCACAATGAGCACACCTTAACAATGCCTGAGCTGAGATTGGGACCAGAGTGACAGGCAGGAATGCCAACCACCCCCAATTTTGCACAGTGCATCAAAATGAGTGAGTGAGTGAGTGAGATTGAGTGTGTGTGTCTGTCTATCCATCGTTTTGTGGCTTTCTACACCTCACTAAGCCTCACAGTGCCTAAGCTGTTTCCAGCATTAGCCTGCAAATGTGCATGATGAGGAGCAAAGTATTGTGGGTATGGCCCGAACAGGGCGGATTGGCCAGGATGTGTCTGTATCGGGGGTAGGGCAATGGCTGGGATGTTGTAGTGCCTGACTGCCACTTGCATGGGCTGGCTGGCCACAGCATGTCATGTTGGAAGTACACTCTCACTCTGACTGAGCAGTGATCATGGAATGGCTATGTATCTACATAGTGCTATATAGTGTCTGGCTCTATTGATGTGGGTGCACTGTCTATCCTGGGGGCCTGATCACTGAACCAACTGCTGTATGTCCATGCCATATATCCCAAGCCTGGGTGCACATGGTCGCTCTGTGCAAATGCAATGCTTGCTGACCAGCGGACTGTCTGCAGTTGGTATGTGCATGGCTAGAAAACCCAGTGGTGGGCAGCAGCTGCAATCTGATTGTGCTTGCTGTGGGTGAATGTTAGACCTAGGTGGTTGGGACTTGAGGTTTCCCAGGCCTACTCCTAGTGGTACTGTTATGGCCAGCAGGACCCTGTTAAGAACCCCATGCAAGTCTAGACACAAGATGAGCCCCCGGGCGTTGGCCACCATGGCATCAGCATTGTGACGCTGGGTATTGACATGCACTGTTCTAGGTGGATCCCCGTCCAACAGGGACAGAACACGGGGCCAGATGTGACTGGCACATACAGCATGGCACAAGATGACTAGCATATCACACTGCAGACAATACCTGCCACACACTGGCGGTGATGGGGATCTGCAGCAGAGAGCATCTCTAGCACAGCAGCTACTGGGAACCTGGTGCTGGGTGCCCATCTTCACCCTCGAGGTGACCACAAAAACTGCTCAATAGCATGGTTTGTAGCTGCTCTGTGCTTGTATCACACACTGTTAGTGCCTCTTACTGGGCTGAGGTGATGGATAAGTGCATTCTCCATTCAGTGATCAGTTGTAGTCCGCTGTTCTGCATGTGTACTGCATCATGGGTACTGATGGTGGCTACCCTATGCCATTGCACACAGCAGACATTTTAGGCGGTCTGTTTGTATTCAGCCATTGCTGTGCAGAGAGGGGTGGAGGTGAAGCCTACTGGTTTGTGCAAGGTCTCCGTAAGCAGGGGACAGGGGGTTGATCTCTTCCTCTCTTTTATATACGTATATTTCTTTTATATACATATAGTTTTAATATTAGTATTCCTTTTATAGTTGGCTTTTTTAATGTAATCATTTTTCTCGATGGCTCACCGCCCCCTATATTTGGGTTGATAACCTTTCGTATTGGTTTTAAGACCCTTAATATTCTCAATGTTTTCCTCATAATTTTTATAACATTTGTACACATTTTTATTCAATCACTCATTTAAAAAAATTGAGAGTGCCTTGTTTGAGTTATATGCATAGCTTTCATATCCGTAATTGATTTTATATTTTTAATATTTTGGTTTTACTGCACCTTAAATGTGGCTTTACAACTTCTTTTATATTTGTTCTGAGAATCTTAATATCTTCTACGGTCTTCTCGCATCTTTTACAATATTTGCACATTATTATTGAATCACCAAATTGGAACTAAGAGCGATTGGTTCTACTCACCTTTTATATAATTATTTAAAGACCCTTAATACCTTTTACATTTGCACACTCTTTATTCAATCACTCATTTTGGAAAATTGAGAATGACTTGCTTTTGATTATGTGCATACATTGCATAGCCATAATTTTCTTTATCTTTGGATCTTTTAATATTATGGTTTTACTGCCATAAGGGCTACTCTGTATAATACAAAACAAAAATCCCCATAAAGACAAGGTAATAAAACCATTTAAAAAGGTCATAACACTCACAGGGTCCAAAATAAATGGATAAAAAGGTAGTGATAGTCTCATGTGAATGAGAATTGAGTACATATGAGGAAACCACCACTGTCACTGTAATGATGACAGGAGGGCAATGAAGCAGATCGTATGAGAGGCCTGACCAACTGTGAGATAATCAGAGCCGTCATCCCACAGACAGCAGCCAGTTAAATGGTTATAGAAATGATCCATTCTTTAAACCAACCATATTTTTTACAAAGGGAAGGGGGGAGGGGATGCAATGAGACCTGCATGACAATAAATTAATGGTAAAATGGAGAAATGGAAAATCAAAGGACAATCGTTTTGTGAATACTAAGATGAAAGAGACCCACAGAGATATGAACTGTCCCAACGATATACATGTGCAACAGGCAGGCACATAGTCATAAAGTACAGCACTTTTAAAATCATAGATACAATGTTAATAGTACATATTTTGTAATTCAAGCCCACCTGCACACAATATTTTAAAAGAGAATTGATATGGCGAAGTGAAAGTATCCTAGACTGACCAGCGATCAAAGATTAACTTGCGTTTAAGAATCATATCAGCCGGTCGGCTCTTCAAAGACCATCCTAAGATGTCTGTACTGTTAATATATAAAGAATTAAAGACCACACTATTATAAATTGAAAAAGACCAAACTGGGGGAATTTGCTTGAACGCATTCAAAGAATCAAGCAGACTGAAGTAACGCGTAAAGGAATTAGCAAGCCAACCTATAAACTAATTAAATGCTGTTTTTTGGTGCCAAAATGGCTGAAGGTAGAATGGAACAGCGGAGAGAGAAATAATGTATTTATTTTTTATTAAAGTGAGTGGAACAAGTTGCTATTAGTTGTTTCATCTGGGTGATTCAATAATGATGTGCACATATGGTAAAAGATGCAAGGAGACCATCGAAGATATTCAGGGGTATGTTTACTAAACGTTGCTAACGTCGCAGCAGCGATATTATCACGCAATAAGTGATGTTATCGCGTGATAATGGCGCTTTACCACATGATAACGTCACTTATCGCGCGATAACGCGCCTGCGGCGTTAAGGCGCCCTAACGCCGTAAAATCCGGCTCTAAAGGGCAGAGTAAGGCTTCTCAGAGGGCAGAGAGAAGGGGTCAATGGGTGGAGAGTGGGAGGGGAGAGGCTCCAGGCCCACTAACGCTGTGGAATTTGGGTCTGAACACTAACACCAGTGAAACCCTCGCGTTAAGGCACATTTGCAGGAAGAGAAACCATTTACGTCAGCAATGTACAGCAAAGCCAGGGAAACCTAGAAAAAGTGATAGTTGTGATACATGTGCACGGAACAAAAAGGCAAATAAACATAGAAAATGACCGGAACCAAATTTAAAAACCCCATTAACCAAGCTGGCCAATAGTGATATAAATGAGAAGCATAAAGAAACACTACTGAGAAGCTAAAAAAAAAAGATATCATGTTTGGAAGGGTCTATGTTCTGTCCCCCTACTAGGTGAATGATCCCATATTGAAATAGCGCTGATCAGGGTTTTCCCTTTATATTGGGCAGGTTTCTTATGGCATGCACATGTGCCGCAACAGCAGGGTGGGCATGTAGGAAAGGGCAACTGTACAGATGTTGGAAATGGGATACAGAGGGCTGCAGGTGGCACATGCTGTGGTGCAGCTGGGATACAGTGCGGACTAGGCAGATGCCTAGGTGGCACATAGGAATGCTGAAACTGTAGAGAATCCAGACAGCAACTGATGAAGGCCCAACATGGGCATGAGTGTGTTTCTCACAGTGTCACAGGGGATAGTACCCAGCAGGTACCCCCAAGGGCACAGAACATTGGCAGGCGGTGCTGGGGGGGAAGCGTGCATGTCCATGTAGGCACCCCTACCCAAGAACCCACACCATAGGCAGCTGCCTACCAGCATATTGTATGGCCTGGGACTGTGCACCACCAGTACCACCGGCATAATGGCATGGCAGCATGGTGGCAGAGGGGTGCTGGTTGCAGAGGGGGCAGTGGCATCTGCCCACAGCAGACCATGGCCTAGCCCCATTTAGGTGGGTGCTGTGCACTGCAACAGACAGGGTCTGTCTGACGAACAGTCATGATATCCCCAGGGAATGAACTGTCCCTGTGGGAACAGTGTGGTGCAGTACACACAGCCAGTGTGTTCAGGAGCAGAAGGTCACAAGTTCAAGTCCCAGCTGTGGCTCCTGCCAACTCAGTCCCCATATTTTACCCAGTAATAAACCGCGGTAATAAAGACGGAACCTTTATTGCAGATAACATAAACATGCCTGAAACGCCTATATTTTACCCTACAGAGCACAGACACCATAAACATGTGCAATACCTAGAGCAGAGTTTCCCAACTCCAGTCCTGGAGGGCCAAACACCATTCAGGTTTCATGCTGTCTCTAATAAAGATACCTGTGCTGCATTTGTATGTGCTGCCCCCATGGTATGCAAATGTATCTCATGCATATTCATTAGGGACAGCATGAAAACCCGAACAGTGTTTGGCCCACCAGGACTGGAGTTGGGAACCTCTGCCCTAGAGCAACAACCAACAGGGTACTAGATATAAGGGGAAAGCCGACAGTCGCCCAAGAGTGGATGGTTCGGAAAAATGTATCCTTGAAGGATACTACCGAAAGCAGAGAGGTTTCACAAAAGAGTAAAGTAGCCCAAATGCCCTCAAGTATGGAGCAGACAGAGCTTAAAGATCCCAATTTACCCATGTCTAACAATAGCCAAATTAACATGAATAAAATACATTCTCTAAAATGCTTGTATGCAAATGCTAGAAGTCTAAAGAATAAGATGGGAGAGTTAGAATATATAGCGCTAAATGAAAGGTTAGATATGACTGGAATATCAGAGACATGGTGGAAGGAGGACAACCAGTGGGACACTGTGATACCTGGGTACAAACTATATCGTAATGATAGAGCTGATCAAATTGGTGGAGGGGTTGCGCTCTATGTTAGAGAGGGCATTGACTCAGAAAGGATTAAAGTTTTGCAGGAAACAAAATCTGCTGTAGACTCTATATGGATTGAAATTCCATATAAAAGGGGGAAGGCGATGGCAGTGGGGGTGTACTATCGAGCACCTGGCCAGAATGACCAAATGGATGATGAAATGCTCAAAGAAATCAAGGAAGCTAATAAAAGTTACAGCGCAGTAATAATAATGGGTGATATCAATTACCCCGGTATCGACTGGGTCAGTGTCACATCAGGACATGCTAGGGAGATAAAGTTCCTAGATGAAATAAATGACTGCTTCTTGGAGCAGCTGGTTCATGAACCGACCAGAGGGGAAGCCATATTAAACCTAGTCCTTAGTGGAACACCAGATCTAGTGCAAGAGATAAGGGTGTTGGGGCCACTTGGCAATAGTGATCATAGCATGATCGCCTTTGATTTAATTAGTGGAGGAGGGATAGTAAGGAAATCCACAGTACTACCTTTTAACTTTCGAAAGGGAGACTATGATAAAATGAGGAAAACAGTTAAGAAAAAACTAAAAGGAGCAGTTGCAAAGGTTAAAGACGTACATCAGGCTTGGGTGTTGTTGAAAAATACTATCTTGGAAGCCCAGACCAGCTGTATTCCACGTTTTAAGAAAAGTGGAAGGAAGTCCAAAAAACTGCCAGCATGGTTTAAAGGTGGTCAGAGAGGCTGTTGTTGCCAAAAAAGCATCTTTCAGGAAATGGAAAAAAGAGCCAAACAACAAAACCTGGAAACAGCACAAGCACTGGCAAGTCAAATGCAAGGCATTGATAAGGCAGGCAAAGAGAGAATTTGAGAAGAAGCTTGCTGCGTAAGCAAAAACGCGAAATAAAGACCTTTTCAAGTACATTCGTAGCAAAAAACCTGTGAGAGAGTCAGTTGGTCCATTAGATGATAAAGGGGTTAAAGGAGCACTAAGAGGCGACAAGGCGATAGCGGAGAGACTGAATGAATTCTTTGCTTCGGTCTTTACTGAGGAAGATGTAGGGATGTTACCCATGACTGAAGTAGTATTTAAAGGTGCGGAAGAATTGAAGGAAATATCGATACATCGGGAAGATGTCTTACAACTATTAGATAAACTGAAGAGTAGCAAATCACCTGGGCCGGATGGTATACATCCAAGGGTGTTGAAAGAACTGAAATATGAGATTGCAGACCTGCTATCAGTAATCTGTGAACTATCATTAAAATCATCTCTAATACCTGAAGATTGGAGGATCGCCAATGTAACAACATTTTTAAAAAGGGTTCCAGGGGTGATCCGGGAATCTACAGACCGGTGAGCCTGACGTCAGTACCGGGAAAAATGGTAGAAACCATCATAAAGAATAAAATTACTCAGCATGTAGATAGTCACAACCTAATGGGAGACAGCCAACATGGCTTTAGACAAGGAAGATCTTGTCTTACTAATCTGTTATGTTTTTTTGAAGGAGTGAATAAACAGGTGGACAAAGGTGAGTCGGTTGATATTGTGTATCTGGACTTTCAGAAAGCCTTTGACAAGGTCCCTCATCAGAGACTTTTGGAAAAACTAAAGAGTCATGGGATAGGAGGCAGTGTACTATTGTGGATCAGGAACTGGTTAAAAGATAGAAAGCAGAGGGTAGGGCTAAATGGCCAATTTTCCCAATGGAGAAAGGTGAATAGTGGTGTACCACAGGGATCTGTGCTGGGTCTGCTGCTTTTTGACATATTCATAAATGACCTGGAAAGTGGAATAACGAGTGAGGTTATCAAATTTGCAGATGACACAAAACTATTTAAAGTTGTTAAAACCCAAGAGGATTGTGAAAATTTGCAAGAGGATCTTGATAAATTGGAAGACTGGGCATCAAAATGGCAGATGAAATTTAATGTGGACAAGTGCAAGGTTATGCACCTAGGGAAGAACAACCCAAACTATGGTTACACGATGCAAGGTTCCACATTAGGAACCACCACCCAGGAAAAAGATTTAGTGTGCAGCGGCGGCCAAGAGAGCAAATAGAATGCTAGGTATGATAAGGAAAGGAATGGAAAATAAAACAAAAGATATTATAATGCCTCTATATCGTTCCATGTTGAGACCGCACCTTGAATATTGTGTGCAATTCTGGTCGCCGTATCTTAAAAGGGTATAGCGATTTTAGAAAAGGTTCAGAGAAGAGCCACCAAAATGGTAAAGGGGATGGAAGGATACTCCTATGAAGAAAGGCTAAAAAGGTTAGGGCTCTTTAACCTGGAAAAGAGACGGCTGAGGGGAGATATGATAGAAGTATATAAATTAATGAATGGAGTGGAACGGGTAAACTTAGATCGATTGTTTATGTTATCAGAATATAGAAAGACTAGGGGACATGTAATGAAGCTACAGGGTAAACTATTTAAGACTAATAAAAGAAAATATTTTTTCACTCAACGTGTAATCAAACTCTGGAATTTGTTACCGGAGGATGTAGTAAAGGCTGTTAGTGTAGCTGGGTTTAAAAAAGGTTTGGACAAGTTCCTGGAGGAAAGGTCCATAAACCATTATTAAGAAGTGACCGAAGATATCAATGCTTGACCCAGTACAAGCATTGTGGAACTTGTTTCTCTTGGGGAAACTGCTAGGTACTGTCAGACGGCTGCCTGGGTGAGAATGTTCACAGTCTGGGCAAGTGCATATATCAATATGATTGGCAAGGGATTGTGGGCTCACAATAAATAGTTGTGCTTGAGGGTAAAGCCAATAAGATATTTATTTATGGGGTTATTTCTCCCAACACAGATATGCTTGGTAGCACATAAAATAGGATACTTGCTTTCAGTGTTAAACTTGGAAAAAGAAAATCAGGAAAACAACATTTGAACTTGTCAGGCAATCAAAGCAAAAGAAATAAGACCTGGTTGGTAACAAACTGGTCTTTTCTGTAGGCTTTAGCTAATATTTTCTTAGCAGTGTATCAAACAACAAACAATATCCACAAAGAAGAGAAAAACTGTTCTTTTCAGGTTAACTTCTTATATCTTCCCACATAGATTCAGAAGTGATTCCCTCAGAGCTCACAAGCAATTAGGTAAGGCTCAATTGCTAGCAGTTACCCAGCTGAAACCCCTCAGCTGGCTT
Organism: Ichthyophis bannanicus; assembly: GCA_033557465.1. NCBI lineage: Eukaryota > Metazoa > Chordata > Amphibia > Gymnophiona > Ichthyophiidae > Ichthyophis > Ichthyophis bannanicus. The sequence goes on along the minus strand of CM066031.1, from coordinate 513,158,127 downwards.
GCTTTCTACTGCGTGGCTAAAAATCCTACTCAGGAGCTTTTCTGAGTAGATTAAAGAACAAGTTTGTATTTCTTTGTGATGGTTGCTGTACTTTGTAACAGAAAATTACCAAAGGAGTTTAGACAGAGAGCAATCCATGTAAACACATCCTTCATCTGCAATCACTCCCCCTTCTTCAACAATCATGGGTTCAATATCCTGGATTGGTACAGATGAATTTCTCAATGGAGCACTTTCAGGAGAATACTTGTTTCCCTGCTGTCTTTCAAGGTTATAGCTAGGGCATAGATCAGTGTTCATACCTGAGCTTCCATTGCTGTTAGAGTTCCTCTCTATATAGCCTGGCCAGTATGTAGTCCAGTTCTTATGTCCAGCCTTCCAATCCAGATCCCTGGACACTGGATCTCTCTTCACATACCTTCTGGCACGGGTCTTAGGGTCCCTTCCCCGTGCAGCCGTCTCCCTCACAGGTACCGTCTGGAGATTCCTAGCTCTGCATCACCATTCCTCTGGCTTTCCCCAGTCCAATGGTGTATGCTGGCCCTTGGAATGCCTCCCAGTATACGTACTGCTCCAGACTCCTCTAGACCTCCCAAAGGCTTTTCTCTTCTTTCTTCCAAAGGGTTTCTTGCCCTCTCTGTCCGTCCGGTTTGGCTTCTGCTTCTGATGATCCTCCAGATGAAACTGAGGATAATTCTGAGGATGAGGATCAAGATGAGGATGATGATCCTCAGGATTATACTGAGGATGAGGATCAAGATGAGGATGATCCTGAGGATAATTCTCTGTAGAATAAACTCTACCTTTTTTCTGCCTAGATGAGTGCTGCACCCTAACACAGCGCAGGCCCTGCCCTTTGAGATGAGTGCTTAGGGATTACCTCATAGCCCTCCTGATTGAACACACGTTTCCCCACTTCAGCTCCTCTAATGGCTGTTGGAAACCCGGTGCATTCTGGGACTGGTAGTCTTTAATGGGAAAATTCTGTTTTCTTATTTCTACCAGAATTGACAGGTTGCTTGTTCAGAGTCACTTCACCTTTTCTATAGCTCCTTCCTGAGCTATGATAAGCTTCCTTATCACAGTACATATGACCTAGATTGGCCACTGTTGGAAACAGAATACTGGGCTTGATGGACCTTGGTCTGACCCAGTATGGCATATCTTATTTTCTTATGTTCTTAGGGGCAGAAACACCCACACCCACAGGCTCCACTATCCAAAGCCTCATGGAGGGTCAGACTGTTGGGCCCTGCGTGCAGCAGCATCTCCCAAAACTATCACTTGCATACCTTAGCAATGCCGCCCTAAACCTGGGAATACGTTACACATATATCAAAAGGTTGCTATGATTAATGGCAGATAGCAATTCCTAAGTTAAGCACAATTTGCTGATAGAGCTGCATGATAGTAATCTTTCTGATATCTGTGGAGTGTGTTTCAGTTTTGTTTTCTGACAGTGTTTTCCACCCCGGGGAGTGACCCCAACAGTATTGCGTACCATAGTCATGCCTGCACTGTGCCCAGGACTGGTGTGGTGGCCAGGGCTGCCAAAAGCCTCTATATTTGCACAATGCTGGCATAGGAGTGGGAGTGTGTGTCTGTCTATCCAGTGTGTTGTGTGGCTGCCGACAGCTTACTCAGCCCACACTGCTTGCATTGTTTCCAGTGTTAGCCTGCCAATGTGCATAATGAGGAGCAAGGTACCGTGGGTATGGCCCGGACAGGGCGGCCTGGGCAGGATGCATCTGCACAGGGCATAGGGCAATGGCTGGGACATTGTAGTGCCCGGCCACCACCTGCACGGACAGGGTGGCCACAGCATGTCCTGCTGGGAGGTCACTCTCACCCTGACTGAGCAGTGACCATGGCATGGCTAGGTTCCCCCTTAGTACTATATAGTATTTCTCTCAAGTGATATATATATGGGTTCTCTTTTCTGGGGCCCAATCACTGACTTATCTGCTTGGTGGGTGTGCTCACATCCCCGTTTTGGGTGCACACATCTCCTCCAGGAATATGCACTATGGACTAGCTAGCAGACTGTCTGCAGTTAGTATGTGTATGACTGGAACACTTTGCAGGGTGCAGCGGCTGGAGAATGTCTGATAGTGGTAGGGGGGCAGCTGAGAATTTCCAGGCCTACTGTCTGCCTGCCATTGCCATATGGATGCGTACAGATCTGCATTGACTACCCTGTAGGGTGTCTGTTCCCCAGCAGTACTGGGGTTGATGGTCCCTTCTACTGCCACCATTTCAGAGATGTAGAATGTGGATCCGTTGGTGGGAGATCCTGTCCCCCACCCTGAGCCCCAGAGGGCAGGTTGGGTGGTGCTACATAATCCACCTATGGGTCCAAACCCCCCCCCCCCCCGGTCACTTAAATCATGTGACCATGGCACCCACACAGGATATGCACTATTCTGGGTGCATTATAGTCCACAAGGGCTAGACGTGACTGGGAAATATGGATGGACATAGGTGTATCCTAGGTGTGTCTGCAAGGACTACTTATCACACACTGGCACTGATGGTGACTTGCAGCATAGCCTATCTCAGCTAAGCCAGGTGCTGTGGACATGGTGCTGGGCGCCCCACCTCACCCTCAGGGTAAGCACAGTACCCGCACAATGTGACGTTCTGTAGCTACTCTGTGCCAGTAACACACACGGTCAGTTCCCCCTACCAGGCCGAGGTGCTGTGGGGATGCATACCCCATCTTGTGATCATCTGTAGACTGCTGATCTGCATGTGCATTGCATCATGGTTACTGTTGGAGGTTTGCCTATTCTGGCAGCCAGCAGGCTTCTTGTGTGATGCCCTGCAGTATTCTTGTATTCATCCTTGGCTAATGACCTCATGTTGGTGGTGTGGCCTACTGGTTTGTGCATTGCCATTTGTGCTAATGTTCATAGGTTTGATTCCTCTCTGTTCTCTTTCATTTTTATGCCTGTCCTGCACAGCTTTTTTTCATTCCTGTGACAGTCATATCTGTGCAGATCTGTGCTGTTAGCACATTGTACCCTTATCACAGTTGTCAACCATCCTTCTGTCCATCTATGTGTGTCTGCCAGCTGTGTGCCATCCTACCCTGATGTGCATGCTTCTACCCCACGTCCTGCACTGCTACACATTTCTGCATTGCAGCTCTCCCTGGTTACCTCTCCTGTGTGTGCTCTGCATAGCACTGCTACTCCGCTGTCGTCCTGTTATTACACCTATCCTGCCACTTCTACCTCCTCTGCTGGACACGTCTTACCATCCTCTGCCACACACTGTCATTATTGCATGGTACATTACCATCACTCTGTGCATCGCTACAGCTGCCCCCGATATGTTTGTCCATTTTTCCAGCTGCCACATGGGCTGGACGCAGATTTGTCTGGTCCATCAGCTCAGATCTACTTCCTTCCATTACTTGTGTATTGTCTTTCCTTGTTGCTCTGTGCATTGAAAAATGATTACATTAAAAAAGCCAACTATAAAAGGAATACTAATATTAAAACTATATGTATATAAAAGAAATATACGTATATAAAAGAGAGGAATAGATCCTTAAAGGGGGGGGGCAGGTTAAAAAGAAGAACCTAAATACCATGTATCCATGGCAATAAGAACAAACAAGACCAATAAAACAACAATTAAAAGAATAAACTAATAAATAAAAGAATAATACAAAGGGGACCAAACCAAAGGAATGTGGTGGAGTGGTGGAATTGGCAGAAGGGGGAAGAGAGAGGGAAGGTGAGGGGGAAAGAGGTGGGGAAAGGGGATGTAAAACTGGATATCCTGAATTAATCACCCAAAAAGATGAAAATATCTTGATCAGGGTCAAGGCCATTCGATGTCACAGTATTAAGCTCAAAAATATATTTTTTTCTATCCATAAAAGGCTTCTTTCAACTCTACTAACAGTAAGCTTGAGATCTGAGATGGTTTGATAAGCTTCTTCCCAATGGGATAGGAGGGGTTTGTCCACACTTACGTAAAATTCTACGTGAAGAATGGCACATTCTTTCGACTGTCCCCTCACTTTCTCAGAACAAAGTGATAGTGGCACACAAAAAGAACTCTAATTTGGCTAATTTCTTGTATCTGTCTGTATTATCAGTTCCTCGTCCTCACAGAAAAATTATTGGTCGCTTTAAATGTGGACGTTATTCGGCGTGCGACCACACTTTAATCATCAGAGACTACTTCACTCATTCTCTCACAAATCAGAAATTATACTTAACTGACTATTCTAATTGCAAAACTGATCATGCAATCTTCTTAGTAGTTTGCCCATGCAATCTTTTATACATAGGAAAGACAAAATGAACAGTACGTAGTCGTATTGTTGAACATCAAAGCTGCTTCAGTAAGATTGCTGATAAACCCCTCATATCCCATTGGGAAGAAGCTTATCACACCATCTCAGATCTCAAGTTTACTGTTATTAGAGTTGTAAAACCTCACTGGAAAGGCGGTGACATCAAAAGAAGCCTTTCATGGATAGAACAAAGATATATTTTTGAACTTAATGCTTTGACACCGAATGGCCTTAAGCCTGACCAAGATTTTTCCATCTTTTTGGGTGATTAATTCAGGATATCCAGTTCTACATTATAGGTTCCTGGTTTTGTTTTCCCTCTGTTTCCCCCTCCCCCCTTCCCCACCTCCCTTTCTCTTCCCCTCCTCCCACCTCCCTTCCTTCCCCCCTCTTTCCCCCTCCCTCCTTCCGCCCATCTCACCGCATTCCTTTGGTTTGGTCCTCTTTGTATTATTATTTTATTTATTTGTTTATTCTTTTAATTGCTGTTTAATTTCTCTTTGTATTTACTGATCTTATAAATGGAGGTCTGTCATGTAAGTCTAATTTGTTGCATATACCCTGAGAGAGGATCCAAAGGAAGCCAACACATCAGACCCAGTCCCAATAAACACATGTCCTCTAACAAAATGTTGCAATCTACCATATTGAGCATAGCAGAAACATTAAAAAAAATGGGTTACAACCAAAAAACTTGCCCATCTTCAAGTTCTCAAAGAAGAATGTCAAGGACATACAGCAGTAAGCCTTCATGCCAATTCTACCATGTCAGGCTCCACGAGGAGCTGCCATACTGATTTCTATCTGTTTGCAGGAGTGTACATTAACTTCTAAAATCTAGAATTTAGTTGAGTAAATTTCTTGTTTGATAAATTTAGATTCATATTTTCTGGTATATTAATGTGGCTGCTTGCAAAACTTAATATAAAGTTAAGTGGACAGCGTGCGACTTTTAAACCCTATAGATTTCTGAGTGTGTTCTCTTGAGTAAAATAGCAGCTCACTAAACTTGACTCACTTTGACCTCCAGATAATTTTGTACTTAGATTATGTCAATCAGTGTGGATATGTGGCTTTTGAAATGTATATTCAAGCCATGATGTAAACATACATGAGTACTGTATTTTCAGTTTGCTTTTCACAATTACCCATTAAATGATAAACATTTGAAATTTCTTTAGTAATTTGACTCCAGTTTATGTAAGTACCATTGTGAAAATGCATTCTTTGTAATTATTATTTATTTGATAAAAAGCTGGAAAATGGCGTTAGTAAGTGACTACCATTCTTGTGGCAGGAACTGCAACCTGGTAGATGGACTATAATACACTGTTAGGTTATCTAATGCATTTTTAACACTATTAAGTGAAATTGTGTCATTTTAAAAATAGGTTTTCAAGAATGCTTTTAAAAAGCTTTTTGCTTTTATAGGAGAGACAATCAACTATGAAAAGAGACAAGGGCTGTGCTCAGCAAGTGCATAATCCAGGAGAGCGAACCAAAATGCAGAGAGCAAACTCTGTCACGGTGGATGGACAGGGTCTTCAGGTTAGAGATTTTTCTTTAATTTATGGAACTAGAGATATATGGAGAAATTTTTCATTCACGTCTCAATGTCTTTTGAATATTTATCTCTGTTAATAATCACCTTTAATATCACTGCTTACAGTTCTCCGGGGCTGGATTTAAGTCATAGGTAAAAAAAGGCGCACACCTAGGCCCAGATATTAATGGAAGCCTGTCTGATGTGCTGAAGACATAAGATATTAGGGTTGCCTGGCTTTTTTCAGGATTGTCTGGCTTTTTTCAGGATTGTATAGGCTTTTTCCAGTAAAGTTTGGAAGCCAGAAGTGCTGTGGCAAAGTGCAATCAATGAATAAGTCCAGGAGTCAATTGACAGGGTCCAAGCCAGTTTATTGTGCACAGGCCCAGTCAGTCAAAGCTTCAAAAGGAACTGAGCAAAAGTTTATACAGAGACATAACCATTTATACCTCTTTTTCAGTTTGATACATGAGAATTTTTCTATTGGTTCCAACTTGATACATGCAAACCTTTCATTGCTTATACATTCCCTGCACCTGTCCAATTAGAAATCCCTCCAGAGCCTAGCAACCGGCCCCCTCCTTTAGGATTGCTTGAACAATGGTACAGTTCTGAATTTCGTTACTTTTCTACTGCAAGGTTAACTTTGGCTTCTGGAATGCATATACTGAAACATTTCTGTTCTTTCACACACAAGAGAATAATAGAAGACTTATGAATTCATGAAAACTTCTTATTAAGCATTTTAAAACAGTTTTCTCATTTTCCACAGATTTTTGGTTCTTTTCTAGCTATAATGGGAGTTACGATCCAGGCCTAACTTACAGGCCTTTCATAGTAGCAGGCCATAGCCTACCACAGAAGGATGACTAAAGTGTTTGGAAATTTTTCAGAGTTTAGACCACCATCTGTAGCTCTCTGGTTCTTCTCGCTTACATTAATGAGCCTACCCTCCCAGCCTCCAGTGTCACTAGCAGCACCAACAAGCCAATCAACTATTCAACGTCTTAAAATATTCCTAGTGACTCCGACCAATCCCATGCAGGAAGGATCCAGCACAGGAGTAATAGAAACTGTGCATAAGATCAGTCAATGGGAAAATACTAGGAGTGGGAGTATTTGGAAAACAGCTCTAGTAACAGGAAAGGAAGGGGTGAGCCAGGTGAAAATCCTCCGCTGCGCAGTTGAGGTGGATGGCTGCGCTCTACAAGAGGCACTGGGCTGACTTTGGAGAGAACCAGTGAGTGTCCTGAAAAGGGGGGAATCTGAGAAGGGTTAGAAATAGGAGAGGTATGGGAGAAAACTGAGGGGGCCTCTGCAGGCTGAGGAAAAGAGCTAGCAGCAAATGCAGGAACTTTATATTATAAAAGGCAAAGCTGGGGAAGGGGCAAATAAAACTAAGAGCAACAGGCTGCAGTACAATCCTACGAGTTGTGTGTGTGTGTATTTCTTTCTCTTTCCTTGGTAGAAAAAGTGTCATATAAATAGAACATCTCTTTGAAAATTTGAGGGTGCAGTGGAGAAGGCCACAGTACAAATACCTATGTGCATACTGAGTGGAAGTAAGTTTTTGGTCTGGGGAATCCCCAGCTAAATATTCCATTAATTGGGCAAATTCCTTTGAAAATTTGCCACAATATTGCCTCCTCTCTGTCTATGTATTTTCAGAGGCACCAAAGAGAGATAAATATAATTTTCTGTTGCTTCTTCCATTTGTGAAACCTTCCTGACACGTAAATCTTTCTAGATTTATACCTTATATGCATCGCTTGTAAATCACACTCTTTGGGGCAGTCTACCCTTGGCATTCTGGTTTGTATCAGAGGCAGTGAAGGATGAAAATTACTTGATCAGCCTCCTTGGTCCTCAACCCACTGCTCTAACCACTAATCCACTCTACGCAAAGCATGTGCTTGCACTGTACCCATGCTAACTCATAAACTACTACTGTAAGCACTTTGCAGTTTTCCTCAGTTACTTCAGGATAAATAAAGTGTCCTGGGAAAACCATGAATGAAGATCCGGGGGTGGAGTTGGGGGAAATGGTGAAGGCCAGTAAGTGACTAAATTTTACTCTTAAGGGGGAAGGGATTGAGAAAAGAGGTAAATGCCTACTGCTGAAAACTACGTACTGTTTTGTCACTGGCCACTTTCAAGCAGAACCACCGCCATTACATATCCATGATAGTGGCCGCCAAGAGGGAGTATTTTTCAAAACTCACCTCTGCCAATCATGCGAAGGCACCGTGTTCTTTTGCTTATAATTCATCCACCATGAAATGCTCAAAGAAATCAGAGAAGTTAACAAAAGTTACAACACAGTAATAATAATAGGTGATTTCAATTATCCCAGTATCGACTGGGTCAGTGTCACGGCAGGACATGCTAGGGAGATAAAGTTTTTAGATGAAATAAATGACTGCTTCTTAGAGCAGCTGGTCATGAACCGACAAGAGGGTAAGCCATTTTGGACCTAGTCCTTAGTGGAACACAAGATCTGGTGCAAGAGATAAGGGTGTTCGGGCCAATTGACAATAGTGATCATAGCATGATTGCGTTTGATTTGATAAATGGAGGAGGGAGGGTAAGGAAATCCACAGAACTACCCTTTAACTTTCAAAAGGGAGACTATGATAAAATGAGGAAAATACTTACGAAAAAAACTAAAAGGAGCATTTGGAAAGGTTAAAGATTTACATCAACCTTGGGTATTGTTTAAAAATATTAACTTGAAAGCCCAGACCAGCTGTATTCCATGCTTTAAGAAAAGAGGAAGGAAGTCCAAAAAATGCCAGCATGGTTTAAAGGTGAGGTCAGAGAGGCTGCTGTTGCCAAAAAAGCATCTTTCAGGAAATCGAAAAAGGAGCCAAATGACAAAAACTGGAAACAACACAAGCACTGGCAAGTTAGATGCAAGGCATTGATAAGGCAGGCAAAGAGAGAATTTGAGAAAAAGTTTGCTGTGGAAGCAAAAATGCATAATAAAGACTTTTTCAAGTACATTCGTAGCAAAAACCTGTGAGAGAGTAAGTTGGACCATTGGATGATAGAGGGGTAAAAGGGACACTAAGAAGGGACAAGGCCATAGCTGAGAGCCTGAATGAATTCTTTGCTTCGGTCTTTACTGAGGAAGATGTAGGGATGTTACCCATGACTGAAGTAGTATTTAAAGGTGCGGAAGAATTGAAGGAAATATCGATACACCGGGAAGATGTATTACAACTATTTGATAAACTGAAGAGTAGCAAATCATCTGGACCAGATGGTATACATCCAGGGGTGTTGAAAGAACTGAAATATGAGATTGCAGACCTACTATTAGTAATCTGTGAACTATCATTAAAATCATCTCTAATACATGAAGATTGGAGGACTGCTAATGTAACTCTCATTTTAAAAGGGTTCCAGGGGTGATCTGGGAAACTACAAACCGGTGAGTCTGACGTCAGTACCAGGAAAAATGGTAGAAACCATCATAAAGAACAAAATTACTGAACATGTAGATAGTCATGCCTTAATGAGAGACAGCCAACATAGCTTTAGCCAAGGAAGGTCTTGTCTTACCTGTTTTTTTTTTTGAAGGCGTGAATAAACAGGTAGTCAAAGGTGAGTCGGTTGATATAGTGTATCCGGACTTTCAGAAAGCCTTTGACAAGGTCCCTCATCAGAGACCTTTGGCAAAATTAAAAAGTCATAGGATAGGAGGTGGTGTACTATTGTGGATCAGGAACTGGTTAAAAGAAAGAGAGCAAAGGCCAATTTTCCCAATGGAGAAAAGTGAATAGTGGAGTACCGCAGGGATCTATGCTGGGACAGCTGCTTTTTAACATATTCATAAATGACCTGGAAATAGGAATAACGAGTGAGGTTATCAAATTTGCAGATGACACAAAACTATTCAAAGTTGTTAAAAACCATAAGGATTGTGGAAATTTGCAAGAGGATCTTGATAAATTGGAAGACTGTGCATCCAAATGGCAGATGAAATTTAATGTGGAGAAGTCCAAAGTTATGCACCTAGGAAAGAACAACCCAAAGTATGGTTACACGATGCAAGGTTCCACATTAGGAACCACCACCCAGGAAAAAGATTTAGGGGTTATCTCCCCAGTGTGCAGCGGTGGTCAAGAGAACAAATAGAATGCTAGGTATCAGGGCCGGATTTACCTATACGCCAGGTACGCCGTGGCGTAGGGCCCACAGCTGGCAAGGGCCCACAAACAAGAGTCCATCACTGAGAAAACCCCCACCCGGGGCCGGCCCACACACCGGAGGGCTTCAGAGGGAGCCGGGGAAGCCCGCGCGAGGCCCCGGCTCCCTCTGTACAGCCGCCAGCATGAAGAGCCTTTTCCTTCACGCTGGCGGCTGTTTCTGTAAAGCCGCGATTGCTGGGAAAAGTTAAAGGCAATACCCTTTAACCTTTCCCAGCATTTTTACAGAAACAGCCGCCAGCGTGAAGGAAAAGGCTCTTCACGCTGGCGGCTGTACAGAGGGAGCCGGGGCCTCGCGCGAGCTTACCCTGCTCCCTCTGAAGCCTCTCAGACAGCTGCGGTGCTCGTCGGGGGGGGGGGGGGCAAGGACTGCATGGGCTGTGTTTGGGGGGGGGACCTGGACCGGAAAAGGGCTATGGGGGGGGGGACTTGGACTGGAAAGAAATGGGCTGTGATGGGGGGGGGACCTGAACTGTAAAAGGGCTATGGGGGGGGGACTTGGACTGGAAATGGGTTGTGATGGGGGGGGGGACCTGGACCGGAAAATGGGTATGGGGGGGGGGACTTGGACTGGAAAGAAATGGGCTGTGATGGGGGGGGCAAGGACTGCATGGGCTGTGATTGGGGGGGGGGACCTGGACCGGAAAAGGGCTATGGGGGGGGGGGACCTGGACTGGAAAGAAATGGGCTGTGATGGGGGGGGGACCTGGACCAGAAAAGGGCTATGGGGGGGGCATGGACTGAAAATGGGTTGTGATGGGGAGGGGGACCTGGACCAGAAAAGGGCTATGGGGGGGGACTTGGACTGGAAAGAAATGGGCTGTGATGGGGGGGACCTGAACTGTAAAAGGGCTATGGGGGGGGGGGACATGGACTGGAAATGGGTTGTGATGGGGAGGGGGACCTGGACTGGAAAAGGGCTATGGGGGGGGTAACTTGGACTGCAAATGGGTTGTGATGGTGGGGGGGGGGGAACTAGGACTGCAAATGGGCTGTGATGGTGCAGGGGGACTCGGACTGCAAATGGGATGTGATGGTGGGGGCTAGGTCTGGAAATAGGCTGTGATTGGGGGGGGGCTAGGACTGGAAATAGGCTGTGATTGGGGGGGCTAGCACTGGAAATGGGCTGATGAAGAGCTAGAATAGGACTGGAAATGGGCTGATGTGGGGCATGGGAGAATGGGACTAGAAGGGAGTGGATGCTGGGTGGGTCTAGAACTATAAGGGAACTGATTTTGGGGGAGGACTAGAATGGATGGGGAATGAGAATGGAGAGGGGAAAAATATTTTGTGTGGAAGAAAAGTCTATGATGGGCTGGGTATTGGGAGAGTAAGAGGGGCTTGAAAATGGAAGGGTGAAATTTAAATGGATGATAAAGGAATAAGGAAAGAATTGGGGGAAAGAGCAAAAGGGAAACAATCGGTATGTTAAAGCAGAAATAGAGAGAGAATGGAAAACATCTAAAAGAGAAGAAAGGACAAATGGATAGCTTGCAGAAGACACGAAGAAACCAGAAGAAAGTGACTGGAGCAATTGCAACTGAAAAAATGCCCAAACAGAAGGTAGAAAAATACTTTTTATTTTGAATTTATTAACTGGAATATGTCTGGTCTGGAAAGTGTGTATTGCTAACATCTTTGCGTTTTTGTTTAATGCAAGAGGAAATTACTTTATAGTTTTATTTCTCCAGTGTTGTACATTTCATGTTTGGATTTTGGGGTTCCCAGTTTAATTATTATCTGACCAAGGAAGTTAGCCTACACGTATCCTCGGTAATTTTTGTGGGTGGGGCTGGGGGTGGGGCAGGGGTGGGACTAGGGGGGGAGAATGGGTGGAGCATGGCGAGCCGCAGGTGTTGGGTTTTTCTCGGTGAAAAAGTTGGCAACCCTATTTGTGGGTGTGTTGGGTATAGTCAGAGTGAGAGGCGGGGTTGTGCGAGCCTGGATCCCTCGCTCTCTAGAGAGAGTTGAAATTGCTGCGGCCTAGTTGAACGGGGCCGTCCGCGAGCTTCTCCAGGCCCTGGCATGAAGGGGAAAGAGGAAAAGGAGAGTGGGGGAGGCGGGAGTCCGGAGAAGAGCACTAGCGCTCAGGAGTTAAAGGAGCAGGGAAACAGACTCTTCGTCACCCGCAAGTACCGGGAGGCGGTGGCCTGTTACACCAAAGCCATAGTGAGTACCGGGGAGCAGCAATGGCCAGGTCCGTTTCCTGTAGCTGCTTTAGTACCGCCGGATCATTCAGTGATCCTCTTCCCCGATGGATAAGACATTTTTTAATGTATTTCTTGAATTCCGATGCTTATTTTGTCCCTATTGCCTCTTTATGTCAGGCAATTCTATACATCTATTGCCATTTCTGTTTTGGTAATTGATCTCGTTTTTATTTTTTCTGGGGGCCCACAATTTTTGTTGGCGTAGGGCCTCACTCAAGGTAAATCCGGCCCTGCTAGGTATCATAGGAAAAGGAATGGAGAATAAAACATTGGATATTATAATGCCTCTGTATCGTTCCATGGTGCGACCACACCTTGAATATTGTGTGCAATTCTGGTCGTCATATCTTAAAAGGATATAGGATTATTAGAAAAGGTACAGAGAAGAGCCACTGAAATGGTAAAGGGGATGGAAGGATACCCCCTATGAAGAGAGGCTAAAAAGGTTAGGGCTCTTAACCTGGAAAAGAGACGGCTGAGGGGAGATATGATAGAGGTCTACAAATTAATGAATGGAGTGGAACGGGTAAACGTAGATTGATTGTTTACACCATCAAAATATAGAAAGACTAGGGGATATGCAATGAAGCTGCAGGGTAACCTATTTAAGACTAATAAGAGAAAATATTTTTTCACTCAATGTGTAATCAAACTCTGGAATTTGCTTCCGCAGGATATAGTAAAAGCTCTTAGTGAAGTCGGGTTTTAAAAAGGTTTGGACAAGTTCCTGGAGGAAAGGTCCATAAATCATTATTTTAGGGGACCCGTGATATCCACTGCTTGCCCCAATACAAGCATTGTGGAACCTGTGTCTTTTGGGGAAACTGCTAGGTACTTGTGATTGGCCATTGTTGGAAACAGGATACTGGGCTTGATGGACCTTGGTCTGACAGAGTATGGCATATCTTATATTCTTATCTCCACCAGATCCCTTATCGACCTCTCTGTCCTTTGATCAATTTGCTCTTTTCTTCTATGAAAAAGTAGGAAGACTCCAGTGATCCACAGACTCTATCCTCTGAATCATTATTTTTATCCACCTCTCCTCCTCATCTTCCCTCACATACTTTGAGTTCTTTTACTGCAGTCTCCCATTCTGCTTTATCACAACTCATTTCCTCCTCTCGGAAAATCATTTGCCGCTTGGACTCCATTCCTTCTGCCTAGCTCCCTGCTGACTCACTCACATTCCTACCACCTGCTTTCTCCATTATCAACAACATTATAAGCTTAGGCATCTTTCCCACTGATTGGAAGAAAGTCCTTGTTCGTCCTATCCTGAAAAAGCCCTCCCTGGACAAGGTGATCTTAACAAATTTACAGGCCAATCTCTAATCTAGCTTTTCTGTCTTAAATCCTAGAAAAGCTTGTCTTTGCTTAGCTCATTTCGCACCTGGGCAGTACTAATTCCTTCACCCCCGTCAATCCAGTTTTTGTCCTGGCCATAGTACAGAAACCATCTTGCTTTCTCTCCTCAGCGAAGTTCATGAATCCCTTGGACAAGGTAAAATTTCCCTTGTGGTATCCCTGGACTTTATCGTCAGCCCTTTTGATCTTGTCAACCATTCCATTCTACTTTCCTGCCTACAGGATATCAGCCTCTGTAGCAAAGTTCTTCATTGCTTTAGGTCCTTCCTCTCTGGTCGCTCTTTCTCTGTTCTCTCTAAAACGTCAGCCTCCTATCGTTATCCTCTTGTCTGTGGCATCCCATAGGGATTAGTTTTGACCCCACTTTTGTTCAGTATCTTTCTCTCCCCCCTTGCTCTGCTGGTACAACAACTAGGAATCTTGGCATACTATTACATCGATGATGATCTACTTTTTCACACAAACTCTTTTCTCCAGTCTCACACCTTTAAATACCTGTCTCACCCGCCTAGCTTCCTGGTTAGAGGAGAACTAGCTTATTCTCAATCCCAACAAAACTTCAGACATCTGGTTGACTGGCTCTACTTTGTTACCATCATGTCTCCCCTCCTCTTTGGTATTCCCATCCCCCTCCTTCCCACCTTTCGTTATCTTGGCATCACTGCCGATTCATCACTAACATTCCATGATCACATCAGTTCAGTCATATGTAGTTCCTTTTACTCCCTTCATCAAATCAGAGCTGCTCATCCATTTCTGTCTGCCTAATCAATGACCATTCTTCTCCTTTCTTTGGTTATATCATGACTGGATTATTGCAATATCATCTATGCCACTCATCAGCTTCAGAGACTACAACTTATCCAGAACACAGCTATCCTACTATTGGCCCATGATTCTCATTTCAATCATGTTACCCCTCTCTTAATTCATTATCACTGGCTTCCTATTCAGTATCTTATTCAGTTTAAGCTTCTCAGTCTGGTTCACAAAATCCTACATACAGGTATACCAGCTTATCTCTCCTCTTTTGTCATACTTCATACCTCCCATTGTGTTCTTTGCTCACTTTACTCCAACCCTCTTCCCTTACTTTCTGCCATGCAAGATAGATTCGAATCAACTCACCATTCTGCTTTTTATTTTTTGGATCTTTATCTATGGAACAGTCAACTCCCCACCTCTATTTAGAACCATTTCACTTTAGATTCACATCCCAACTTAGAGCCCTGTTGTTTCATAAAACCTTTGATTTGCTCATCACCTGACACAATAGTTTGCCTGCGATGGAAAGATTCTGTTCTGTTTTTATCCCCTCTCACTCATGGGAATCATTCTGTCCTCTTTAGTATAAATTCAGCTCTTTTCCTATCATTTTTATGGAGTTCTTTTTTCCCTTCCTTTGTGGAAATGTTTTTATTGTAAACCACTCTGCCATAATCATGAAGGATGGTATATCAAATTTTATTAACATAAACATAAATGGGGGTCCTAATTGTATGTTTTTCTAGGGATAAATAAAGTATTTTTGTTAAGTTCATACTTTAAGACAAAAAAATAAACCAATGCAGCAATATCTGCTGAGTTAGGCAGGAAAACAGATTGCAAAAACATAAGCATTTCCCCATTGATCCCCCACAACACAAGTGAATACATTCCAAACTAATATGTCACCCTAAAACAGAGGAAAAAACAAAATAACTGGATTATCCCTCTTCCCTCTACATAAAATTACCCATCATAAATTACTCATATATGTTACATCTTACGAACTCTAGAAGGAGGCTCTCTTTGGCATGATGCAAGTACCACACTGAGCATTAACAGTAAATTTGAGACTGAGATCGTACTTCACATACCTTGGCTTAGGACTAAGGTTCATGACTGCTATGGTATGCACAAAACTAACCCATTTGGAGAAACTTCCCAGAAATACAACTCTTTGTCAATGAGGCCTGGACACATGAATAGTTAAGGAGAGGTGAACTTAAGCAGAAAGATGAGAGATTGATAGTTGCAGCCCAGAACAGTAGATTACAGACAGGATGGTTTACAGCAAATTTTGGAAAAGCTCTCAAAACTGCTTGGAAGAATCGATTGGATGTTGCCTGGGAACTACAGGTCAACAGTTCTACTTGGAAGAACTTGTGAATCGAGTCTGTGAGATTATAACCACAGCCCTTTTGACATTGTTGGTACACTCCTGATGCAGCTTGTTTGCAAAACGCAGTCACATCAAGTAAGGGAATGTTGACTGGAAGACACTTTTAAGATAAGTTGAAGACACTTTAAAATGTGATAATGCGGGTGCTTTAAATATTTTCAGACATATCAATAATATTTTTGAAGAAAACAATGAAAAAATAAGGTTTTTTTCTGACCTATGAGGAAGTTCCCAAAGCTAAATTAAGATTGGCTCATGCTTAAAGGGAGGAACAACTGGGATCTTTTCCTCTTTTTCAATTAACTTTGAATATTCAACTATATAATGAAAAAAATTGAAAAAACATGTTGGTGATTTTTTTGTAGGGTGTACACAAAACTCACCCATTTGGAGAAATTGTCCATGATAAATTTATCCAGTGATACTTTATTCTGAAAAAATGATTTATTCATTTTTCCATATTTATACAATACACAGACATAATTCCACCATATAGCAGAGTTCACTAGATTCAAGCAAGAGATAAAAGATATCCAACAAGCACTACTTAGATGGATTTTAGGATAATAATCCAATATGTAATGTCATCAGACATTTGCAAAGTAAGAAAAATTCCATATCGTCCTGCTAGACCAGTCCAGACAAGTGGGTTGTGTTCCTCTACCAGCAGATTGATGGAGACAAAGAACCAATGAAAAGCCAAGGTTTCAATGACATTACTCCTGTGCCTCTATCTGCCACAGTAGTTCTTTGTCTCCAGCAGATGGTGGATGGATTTTCTCCTCTCTCTAGAAAATCTGAGGATTGAGAGGAAAAGAGATTGATTAAATTTTAGTGAATGACCCCTCAAGCTCTAAAGGGTGACTCTCTCACTGAGTGCGACATGGGAAGCTCAACTCTACAGCCTTTTTGGTAGCCCTAGGAGGAGAGAAAATTGGTTCAGTTCCATGCCCTTATTAGTAACCCCCCCACCCATCCCCCAGCCTGGTCCCTGCCTCCTCCCCCTCTCCCCTCTCATCCCCCAACCCAGTCCCTGGTTCCTGACCCCTTCCCCCTCCCCTCCCATCCCAACCCATCCCATCTCCCAGTCTGGTCCCCTCCCATCCCCAGCCCCCCTCCCCCTCCTCCAGCACCCCCCCCCCTCCTGCTGTTGTATTCTATCTAGCCACTTCGCTCAATCAGTCAGTGTGAGGATGACATCCTCCACCTTCTCGGCCTCCTCTGAAGGGGATGGGTTAGACAGCACAATTGAGCTGCTGCTGCTACAGGTCGGCATGCTGGTGCCCCTGCTGCTCCAGCTCATCCGGCTGCTGGTGCTGCTCGTGGGGCTCTTTCCACTGTGCTCCTCATCTGGCCTTGGGACTCTGGCCACAGCTCTCTCTCACCTGCATGGCTGCTGCAGTTGGCTGCCTGGCTCTTCAGCGGTTGACTCCTCCTGAGACATTTCTTCTGCCGCTGCTGGAAGGGGGGGTCATTTTCCACCAATGTGGGAGATAAGATTTTCATATCGGCTACCACAGCTAAAATAGTAACATAATATATGATAGCAGATAAAGACCATCATGGTCCATCTAGTCTGCCCAGCAAGGTGCAGAAGGACCACTCCGTGCAGGTCATTCCTCCCCATGCCTTTGTTTAGGGGTGTACCCAATGCCCCATGCAGGTCACCCCTATTTGTTGAGATAGCAGAGGCAGTTAAAGTTATTTTGATTTTATCCTGTTGCTATAAAGGGATCCACTGGGTCTGTCCCATGCCATTTTGAATTCTGTCACTGTATTTGCCCCCTCCACTTCCATCGGGAGGGCATTCCAAGCATCCACCACCATTTCAGTGAAAAAGGATTTCCTGGCATTGCCTCTGTTTACCCCCTTGCAGCTTCATGTTATGTCCTCTAGTTTTGCAGCTTCCTCGTCTTTGAAAAAGGTTTGTTTGTTCATTAATACTCTTTAAGTTTTTAAAGGTCTTTATCATATCTCCCCTCTCCCTCCTCTCCTCTAGCATGTACATATGTAGGTCTTCAAGTCTCTTCTCATATGTCTTCTGATGCAGGCACCAAATCATTTTGGTCACCTTCCTCTAAACAGTAGCCAGTCTTTTTATATCCTTTGCAAGATATGGTCTCCAAAACCGAACACAATATTCCAAGTGAGGCCTCATCAGCGACTTGTACAGTGGCATTAGTACCTCCTCCTTTCTGCTAATAATTCCTCTCTTTATGCAATCCAGCATCCTTCTGGCTTTGGCCACCGCCTTGTCACACTGTTTCGCCACCTGAGATCCTCAGAAACAGTCACTCCGAGGTCCTTCTCCTGGTCCGTGCACACCAACCTCTCGCCTACTATCGCATACAATTTCCTTGGATTTCTGCATCCCAAGTGCATGACACTGAACTTCACATTAAATCTCAATTGCCAAGCATTAGACCATTCTTCCAGCTTTTGTAGATCTTTCCTCATGTTATCCACTCCCTCAGGGGAGTCCACTGTTGCAAATTGTCATGTCATCTGCAAAAAGACAGACTTTTCCATTTAGTACTTTAGCAATATCACTCAGAAATATATTGAACAGTACCGGTCCCAGGACCAATCCCTGGAGCATGCCACTAATCACCTTCCTTTCATCCGAGTGAATTCCGTTTACCATCACCTTCTATCGTCTGTCAGTCAACCAATTTCTGATCCATTTCACCACCTTGGGACCCATCCCCACGCTATTCAGTTTATTGATAAGCCTCCTACTCAGGAACAGTATCAAAGGCTTTGCTGAAATCTAGGTAGATCACATCCATCGCATGCCCTTGATCTAGTTCTCTGATCACCCAGTCAAAGAAATCAATATGATTTGTTTGGCATGATCGTCCTTTGGTAAAACCATGTTGCCTCAGTTTATGCAACATATTGATTTCGAGAAAGCCCACTCTTCTCTCTTTCAGGAGCGTCTCCATTACTTTTCCCGCCACCGAGGTAAGGCTTACTGGCCTGTAGTTTGCCACTTCTTCCCTGTTACCACTTTTGTGAAGATGTACCACATCAGCCCTTCTCCAGTCCTGTGGAACATCTCCTGTCTCCAAGGATCTATTAAAAATATTCTTTAAAGGCCCTTCCAGAACTGCTCTGGGCTCTTTCAATATCCTGGGATGTATCCCATCCAGTCCCATGGCCTTGCTCACTTTCAGTTTTCAAGCTGTTCAACCACATCATCATCTGTGAATGGCGTGGTATCTACACCATTCCCATTTGTATATTTGTCGATCACAGGTTGTCCTTTTCCAGGATTTATTTTAGTAAAAACAGAAGTATTTGTTCAACATTTTCTCTTTTTCAATGTCACTTTCCATGAATCCATTCTCAACACTTGAGTCTTGCAATTCCATCTCTGATCTTCCTCTTTTCCCAAATATACCTGAAAATGTTTTGTCATCACGCTTCAGATCTTTAGCCATCTTTTATTCTGCCTTTGATTTTGCTATCCTTTTCTTTTTGTCTCTTTTAGCTTCATCCTGTATTCTTTCTGTGTTCCTCTGTATGCGAACTTCTGAATTTTGTGAAAGCTGTGTTTTTTGCATTTATTTTAGCAGCCACTTCTTTGGAGAACGAAATAGGTTGCCTTTTTTTCTTTTTTTTATTTACTTTCCTTACATATCTTTCTGTTGCCCCTTTTACTGCCTCCTTTAGTTTAGCACACTACAGTTCCACTTCCCTTACCTCCTCCCACCCTGCCAACTCCTCCTTCAGGCAATTGGCCATTTTACTGAAATTAGCATTTTTGAAGTCTAGGACTTTTTGCTTGCTGTGATTGGACTCTGCCTTGGCTTTTATCTCAAACCACACCGTGTGATGATCGCTGCTGCTGACATGGGCACTCATCTGGACATTCAACATGCTATCTCCATTGGTGAGTACTAAATCCAACATCAAACTTTCCCTTGTCTGTTTCATCACCATTTGTCTAAGTAATACATCTTGCACCACCATATTTTTACTTCTTTCCAGATTTGCAGAAGTTATACTTCCAGTCCACTTTGAGTAAATTAAAGTCACCCAATATGATCACTTCCCCCTTCATGGCTACTTTTGTAATATCAATAATCAAGTCTCTATCAATTTCTTTGGTTTGAGTTGAAGACCTGTAGGCTACACCAGTATGGATAATAGTGCCATCTCCTCTTTCCAGCACAAGCCACAGGACTTCTTCTTTTCCCCACGTCCCCTGCATTTCAGCAGCTTATTACTGCTTTTGACATATAGGGTTACTCCTACTTCTCTGTCTTCTATCTCTCTCCTCAATAAATTATAGCCAGCAATGGCTATATCCCATTCAGGTGACTTCTTAAACCATGTTTCTGTAATGGCGACAATGTCCAAGTCCATTTCCACCATTTGGGCTTCCAGGTCAGGAACTTTGTTGGCTAGGCTTCGAGCATTTGTGCTTATTACTTTCCAGCATTTTTTGACTGGCTTGCCTGTTTTTTTGCATGGAGTTTGTTCTAAATGCCTTTTCCCACTTGCCATTGATGTGTGGGTTAACAGTGTGACTGTTTCCAATGTTATGTTTTTGCTGGGAGTGACGTCCTGAATTTGTTCTTCGCCATCCTTCACCCCCTTACCCTAGTTTAAATGCCTGTCCACATAATGCCTGAATTTTTCACTTAGTATCCTAGTATGTGTGCATGCTATTTGGCAGGTCAGCACCCCAGTACAGGCAAGCTGACTAGTTCTTTGCATATGTATGCATGATCAGTATGAGATACACATGAATCAGTTGGCATTTGTGTCCTCTTTGCTCACACCTTTTGTGCTTCCAGTTGTTCCCTGCCTTTACATGGGCAGCCTATGGGGTTCACATGGGTGAGAGGTTATTGAACAATTGTTTTATGAGATTGGTCTTCAGGGTATGACTGGTCTTGAACCGATGGCAGTTGGCTTGAGGGGCTTACAGGTTCCCATGGAGACATGCAGGTAGCAGTGGTCCAACCTTCTGCCATTTGCTCTGCTCTCTTTCATTCTGTGGCATTGTACATTCAGGACATGTGTAGTCTACAGCTTAGTGGTGTTAGACAGCAGGAGCTGTCTCATTTTTTATCTCTTTGCCTCAGAAGTGGAGATATGCTCCTATGAAATGCACTTGGTATGTGAGTGTATGCTGATAGAGTGTCTGGACATTCTTGCTGCGTAGGCATTTGAGGATGTCAAACCTAACGAAGTTGGTTGCTCTTCGTGGGTCATTGGTTAGTTTGCTATTCATTAACTTCATTGACTATCTTGGCCAAAGGGATGACATTGTGGTCACCTGTGAGACTTTTTGTTGATTTGTGGGACTCTACTTTTCCCATGTACGAGCACCTACAGCCAACAATGAGACGGGTGTTATTGACATACGCCTGTAGTGTTTGATTACAACTTCTTGTGCATCTGGGCTTTTTAATGGACAGGTACATGCACTGATTCTGACAAATACTTTATTGACATATTTGTGGATTGGGTTATTACAGGGATATGTGTTCATCCTTTGTAGGACTCCATTTTACACACATTATTCACATTCACTAGGTGTGTTTTGTTTTGCAGATCTTAAAAGGACTTGCTGATTTTTTCATGGTGCTGGAAGTGGGACTGAACCCATGATCTCTTGGGTTTTAGGCTATTGGTTGAACCTCTAGGCTACTCCTCCATTCTGAATGGCAACTTTCCATCTTACATGGAGGACGCTGTGTCCTTAACTGTCCCTTTAGGGGTTTATCGTCCAGTGAATACCACATCTGTTGCACCCCCTTCCCTGATAACATTGATATGTACACGTTGACTGGTAGCTACTCCAACCAACAAATTGCCTTAGGGGGTTAGAGATGCATGGTATGAGATGGCATTGCAGCAGACTCAGCAAACTATTAAATTCCAAAGTTACTTGTTAAGGCACATCTGTGTGTGTGATGCGTCTGCATCTGATGTGATTAGAACAGTGTTATAATGCGATCTTATTATTTTCTAGCTAAAGATCACAATGTATGTGGCCAGTATAATCGTGTCTTGCAACTACAGTGCATTTCATTAGATGACAGCAGTTCATGTTGCCATGTGTTGGTGGTGTGTCAGGCACTGTGACTAGTATCCATATGCAACTCCACTTTGTATTTCCTTGACCCATCACTATGGAATGCACTACCCCCTGACCTCCATCTCGATTCCTCCTACAATAAGTTGAAATCCCTATTTAAAACCTACTTCTTTCAGTTAGCTTTTCAGTTATCACCCTCATGTCCTTAGACCTGACCTTTCCCTCCTCCAACTCTAATCTCCCTTGTTCTGACTGCAACTTTTTTTCCATCAAGCTATGGCATTCCTTTTTTTTATTTTCCTTCTCCCAATTTTGCTTTTAATTATTCACCGCCCCGGTGCAAATAGTGAGCGGCAGTATCTCAGATGTTATAAGCTTTAACTAATGACTATTGAGACCCTTCTCTGCCTAACATTGATCTCCTCATATGGGCTGAAGGCCTGTGGAACTCTTTAACTGGGCACTCGTACATCGTGGGCAGATGTGGCAGTTCAGGCACATGGATTGTTTGCAGGAGTGGTTAGATTCCCATGACTGGACACGCTGTGAGCTGTGCATTATCCCTGCAGATCACACAATATGTGATCCTAACAGGGGCCAGACTTGCAGATCATCTGCTTGATAATGCACTGCGTGGCAGGGCTGGATTGCATGATGACTTGATGTCTCATGTGTTCGAAGTGTGTATTATACTGCGGAGGTCAGGGTTTTGATACAGGGTGGCTTGGGATAGGCTGGGGAAGGACAGGTGCAAGTTAAATATCATGTTTGGTGTTGTACATTTTTATAGTATCTCTGTATTTTCACATATCTATTCACACAAGTGACTAACTACTGTGACGTTCATTCCAGTGGGGACACATCTCAGATACCATAGGCAGACCTGGTGATCACTACTTCCTGCCTCTACCTGGTCACAATGAAGTGTTGGCATCTGTCTGTCAGGGACCAGATGTCAGGGTATTATCATTGCCCTCATATGGGCTGCCATCTGCTCACATCCCCATGTGTCTTGCCATTGCATTGAGGGCTGTGTCAACAGCACTGTGGATCCCCTGGACCCTCCCTGTTTCTGCTCTGAACCTATGACCTTCCTCCCAACATCTATCTCTTTCTCCTTCCCCTCCATTGTTCCCTGTGAGCATATCTTCCCCCTGTATATATCCCAGTGACATACCTATGCAGAGGCTGGCTGTCTTACATGGACAGTGTTGGCAGTTGCCTAGGGTTGATGCTTCTGGGGGATGCAGTGGTGGGACATTCAAGCAAACTGGTAAATTGTGAGCACCAGAGGGGTTGGACAGGTTAAGGTTTGTCTAGGGAGCTTACATCTCTGGGGCCAGCCCTGCTCCTGTGACCTCTCTTCTCATGTCATGTCAATGGCTCCCTATCATGTTCTACATCCTGTTCATAATTCTCCTACTGAACAACAAGTGCATTCATTCTGCTGTTCATTACTGCCTTTACTGTCTCATCTCAGTGTACACCCCTCCTTGGGGGCTCCACACATGGGCCAGACCCCTTTTCTCAGTGCCCTTCTCTGCCACTGCCACCTCCAGACTTCATTCATTCCACCTTACTTCTCCTGGGACACCCTACCATTGTCTGTTCATCAGGTTCCTTTTCTGGTCTACAGACCCACTTACAGACCCAGCCTACAGACCCACCTCTTCGCAGCTGCTCTTGTATGCTGATGTACCTCTTTCTTGTGCACTACTTCTGTGTCTCTTACCACACTCTAGCACCCAGTTTAACAGTGCTGTTGGTCTTAATTAGATTGTGAGCTCAGCTGAGCTGGAACTGTATCTGACATCTGTGTGCCCAGCATTGCATATGCCTTGTAGCACTATTCAAAGCTTTGGTGGTAGTTGTAGTAGTAGTAGGCCACTGTGGAGGGAAAATAGTTGCCTCTCAACTAGCTTTTGTCTCAGCATTGACACTCACCTTGCTTCTGCTGCATCTGCTGACGTATGCACTGCAGCGATCTGGGCCGCATCCTCCAAGTAGTCCTGAAACGTATTTTGTATCCCTCCAGGTCCCTCATTATGTGGAATCGTCTGTGGAGAGGAGAAAGACATGCCTCTTCATAAGAATATATGAAATGCTATACTGGATCAGAACAAGGTGCATTAAGCCTAGTAACATAGAAACATGACAGCAGAAAAAGACCACAAGGCCTATCTTGTCTTCCCTTCCATATCAATTACAATAGTCCCCTTTTTATCTTTTGAGATCCTCTGTGTTTGTCCCATGCTTTTTTGAATTCAGATACTGTCCTCGTGTCCTCCACCTCCACTGGGAGACTATTCCACGCATCTAGTAAAAAGCTGTTAGTGTAGCCAGGTTTAAAAAAGGTTTGGACAAGTTCCTGGAGGAAAGTTTCATAAACCATTATTAAAGTGGACCCAGAATATCCACTGCTTTCCCCAGTACAAGCATTGTGGAACCTGTGTCTTTTGGGGAAACTACTAGGTACTTGTGACCTACATTGGCCACTGTTGGAAACAGGATATTGGGCTAGATGAACCTTGGTCTGACCCAGTATGGCATATCTTATGTTCTTATGTTCTTACCACTCTTTCCGTAAAGAAATATTTCCGCATATTACTCTTGAGTCTTTCCCCTTTCACTGTCATCCTATGTCCCCTCATAGCAGAGCTTGCCTTCAATAGAAAGAGACCCTCCTGTGCATTTATGCCACGGAGGTATTTAAATGTCTCTATCATATCGCTCCTATCCCTCCTTTCCTCTAAAGTATACATATTAAGATCTTTAAGTCTGTTCTCATATGCTTTATAACGAAGACCACTAACCAGTACAAGCATTGTGGAACCTGTGTCTTTTGGGGAAACTGCCAGGTACATATGACCTAGATTGGCCACTGCTGGAAACAGGATACTGGGCTTGATGGACCTTGGTCTGACCCAGTATGGCATATCTTATGTTCTTATGTTCATTTTAGTAGCTACCCTCTGCACAGACTCCAAAATGCTTATATCGTTTTGAAGGTGTGGTCTCCTGAATTGCACACAATACTTGAAATGAGGTCGCACCAGAGATTTATACAGAGGCATTATCACCTCCTTTTTTATGCTGACCGCTCCTCTCCCTATACACCCAAGCATCCTTCTGGCTTTCACAGTCACCTTTTCTACCTGTTTAGCTTCTTTAAGATCATCAGACACAATTATGCCCAGGTCCCACTCTTCTTTTGTGGACAGAAGTACCTCACCCCCTACACTGTACAGCTCCTTTGGATTTTTATAGCCCAAATGCACGACCCTGTATTTTTTAGCATTACATTTCAGCCGCCAAATTCTAGACCATTCTTCAAGCTTAGGTAGATCCCTCCTCATGTTACTGACTCCTTCCCGGGTGTCTACTCTGTTGAAGATTTTGGTATCATCAACAAACAAGCAAACCTTACCCGACAGTCCTTCCGCAATATCACTAACAAAGATGTTAAACATAATAGGACCAAGGACAGATCCTTGCAACACACCACTAGTAACCTCCTTCTCCTCAGAGTGACTTCCATTTACCTGTACTCTTTGTCGCCCCCCACTCAACCAATTTCTTACCCAATTACTCACTTTAGAGTCCATCCCTAGGGTGGGCTGTTTCCAACAGAGGCCAATCCAGGTCACAAGTACTTGGCAGGTTCCCATGCTTGTCCTGGGTTAGACAGTGGATCTCCTGGGTCCTCTTTAATAATGGTTTATAGACCTTTCCTCCAGGTACTTGTCCAAACCTTTTTTCAACTCAGCTTCACTAACAACTTTTACTACATCATCCGGTAACGGATTCCAGCATTGGATTACACATTGACTGAAAATATTTTTTCTCTTATGAGTCTTAAATGGGTTAAAATGTAGCTTCACTGCCTGTCCTCTAGTCTTTCTAGTTTTGAATAATGTAAACAAACCGAGTGGAGGAGTAGCCTAGTAGTTAGAGAAACAGCTTTGCACCCAGGAGATCAAGTTTTGATTCACACAGGTGCTCCTTGTGACCTTGTGCAAGTCACTTTACCCTCCATTGCCCCAGAAGAAAAAGACTGGCAACCTTCCAGCCGTACCTTGCCAAGTAAGCACAGAGGCTGCCGGGTCACCAGAAGTCAGGATTGACTTGAAGGGACTTAAAAAACTTTTGATCTACATTTACTTGTTGTACTCCATTCATTAATGTATAAACCTCTATCATATCTCCCCTCAGCTGTCTCTTTTCCATGTTGAGGAGCCCTTAACATTTTGAGCCTTTCTTCAAAAGGGTATTGTTCCATCCCCTTTACCATTTTGTTGGCTCTTCTCCATACCTTTTCTAATTCCACTATATCCTTTTGAAGATACGGCGACCAGAATTGCACAAACTACAGAGACATAATGGAGTGCAGGTGTAGCCTAATGGTTAGAGCACTGGCTTGAGAACTAAGAGACCAGGGTTCAATTCCTTGTGGCCTTGGGCAAGTCACTTAACCTTCTATTGCATCAGAAGAAACTTAATGTATGATCCAAGTTATTAGCGCCCCTGTTCAATGTACATCTCTATGTTTAAGTTGAAATGTAAACCGCTGTGCTTAAATGATGACATGTTACATATATAAATAATCATATCCATGGTTTTATTCTCCATTCCTTTGCCTATGATGCCCAGCATTCTATTTGCTGTCTTGGCCACCACTGCACACTGGGCAGAGGGTTTCAACATAGTATTCAGAATGACACCTATATCTTTTCTCAGGTTGGTGCTTCCTAATGTGTAACCTTGCATCCTGTAACCCAAGTTTGGGTTGTTCACTTGTGCTGCTGTCCTTGGTATCTGCCCTTCTGTTGCTGCGCCACATGCATGCATGGGTAGTTTCGGCTGTGCAGTGGTACCTGCTGCACACAACACATCCTTCCCATTTCTATCCTCTCTCCCTCACTTTGTGCTTGCCAGATTCAGTCTCTGCCATCTGTTTCAAAGTCTACACATGGACAGGCCGGCGTCCCAGACCCGTTTTCGGAGTTGCACGTGCACGGCCCGGGTACCTCCACAGTTTGCATGTGCTCAGCCTGCCCCTGTCCAGCGGAGGCGTGTTGGGCGGGCCACACTGAAAACGTCTCAGCCCGATTCCAGAAATGTGGGTGCATTTAAGCCCATGGATACAGAATTCGGGTAGAGCCGTGCCTGTGCCCGACATACACATTTCTGCCGTTGCTGGCCAGCCTATAAGGAATCGATCTCCATGTGCTTAACTCGCATTAACATACATTTATGTGCATTAACACAGATTAGCAAATAGAGCCCCATGTTCATAATTCATACTAATGTACATTAAAATATTAATGCAGAGTAATAAATGAGGTCCTTAGAGCCTTAGCGCTCTGGGGACAGGATAATACCTGTTGCACCTGAATACATTTCACCTTGATAAAGTTCATCAGTTGAACTGCTTCATTGAATTGTACCCTAGTGCTTGGGAGGAGGGAGCAAAATCATAGATTAGAGAATGCATTTAATACATGCATGCATTGGATTAAAAAGTCTTGTTCTGACAATGAGAAAAGCATAGATGTTGGTAAACACTTGGTAGTAGAGTTTTACAGTTTTGTTCATCTCACTCTTGATATGAGTGAGTTTATATAAAAATGTACCTTTATTAGGTTTACTCTAGAGGAAAATGTTTTAATTAGTTGCTGCCATTCAACTGCACGCATTGTATTTTTGCCTGAAACCTGTCACTACTGTGCTAGAAACGGAAACTCTTATTTATTTTGAAGGCACTTGCAGTCATATATAGTAGGACTTCTTTGCATTCATTTGGGAGTTTTAAAAGACAAAGTATTCTGATACTTTCCCTTTTAAAATACCCCATGAGAAGTGCCTGCATGCATTTACGTCTGCTCTGAGGCATGCACTGATTTCTTGGCTTTTGTACTTACACACATATTTTATAAAATATGCACCTCAGCTCAAACCCTGCCCATTGCCTGCCCTTAGAGCACCCTCCACCTATCAGAGAAATTTATGAAGATATATTCTGGACAGTTTTATAAAAGGCTATTTCTGTATCTGAAATACTGTTTTATGGATTGCAATTAACATCTAATTAGTGCTTAACCATTTTGTCATGCAATTCTATAACTCCATGGATGCAGAAATAGTATATGCATTCTTTTCCCTATACCGAAATTAGCACATTTTTAAAATAAAAGTAGATGTGTACTTCTACTTTGAAATTGCACTAGGGCAGTGATGGCTAACCTTTTTGAGCCCGAGTGCCCAAACTGCCACACAAAACCAAAGAATTTCCTCAAAGTGCCAGCACGTCATTTGCATAAGTGGTCTTATTTGCATAAATATTTGCATAATGTTACCATACACTAACTTTTAGTAAACATGTCTCTTAATGAGTGTATGGATAAAGAAAGACTAAAAGATTTCTACATTACTATAATCCAGTGCCAACCGCCAGGCACATTAGGAACTACTACAAACGCTGCCCATTTAGAACCCATAGCAAACCCGCCGTATCCTGACAGCATTACCAGGACTCACAAAGCACCATACCCTACCTATCAAAAGGCAACACTGCAAATATTAAACCAATACATTTCAGAGAATACTGGGGAAAGAGAACAAGTGGCAACGTCAAATAGGAATTTCCTCTTGTACCAAACAAAGCGCAGATGTTAATGATGCACATTTCCCAGAGCTGACATATTCCAGTTAATAAATTCAAAATAAAGAGATATCTTTCTACCTTTTGTGCATTTTTTTTTCAGTTGCAATTGGTCCAGCCACCTTCTTCTGGTTTCTTCATGTTTTCTGCTAACTCTCCATCGTCTGCTGTCCATTTGTCCTTTCTTCTCTCTTCTAGTTTTTTTTCCATTCTCTCTCTCTCTCTACATCTGCTTTAACATACTAATCTTTCTCCTTTTGCTCTTTCCTCATTCCTATTTCATCCACACAAATTTTACCCCTCCATCCTCAATCCCCAATTACTCTCCCAATACCTGGCCAATTGTAGATTTTTCATCCCTCCTACACAAAATATTTTTCCCCTCTCCATTTTACTCTCCCAGCCCCATCCCATTCTAATCCTCCCCCAACATCAGCTCCCTTCTAGTTCCAGTCTCACCCAGCATCCATTCCCTTCTAGTCCCTGCATCAGCCCATTTCCAGTCCAAGTCCCTTCATCAGCTCATTTTCAATCCTAGCCCCACCATCAGCCTATGTCAAATCATAGCTCCCCTCCACTCAGCCCAATTCCAGTCCAAGCCCCCCCATGAGCCTACTTCCAGTTCTAGCCCCTCCATGAGTCCATTTCAATTCAAGCCCCCACCACAGCCCATTTCCAATCTTAGCTCCCCCCAACAGCCCATTTCCAGTCCTATCCTAGCTGTTCCATCAGCCCATTTTCAGTCCTAGCTCCCTTCCCTCACAGCCCATTTCCATTCCAAGCCCCCTCCCCATCAGCTATTTGCAGTTCAAGCCTCCCCTTCCACTCAGCCCATTTCCAGTCCTAGCAACACCCCAACCCATTACCAGTCCTAGCCCCCCGTCAATCAACTTACAGTCCTAACCCCCATCACCCCATTTTCAGTTTAAGCCCCCCCTATAACCCTTTACCAGTCCTAACCCCCCATCAGCCCATTTCCAGTCAGCCCCCCATAGCCCATTGCCAGTCCTAAACCCCCCCATCAGCCCACAGCCCATTACCAGTCCTAACCACATCAGCCCACCTCAAGTCCTAACCCCTCCCCATCAGCCCATTTCCTGTCCTAGCCCCCCCATAACCCATTATCAGTCCTACACCCCCATCAGCCCACTACCAGTCTTAACCCCCCCATAGCCCATTACCAGTCCTAACCCCCCCATCAGCCCACTACCAGTCTTAACCCCCCCCCATAGCCCATTACCAGTCCTAACCCCCCCATCACCCCATTTCCAGACAGCCCTCATCAGCTCATAGCCCATTGCCAGCCCTCATCAGCCCACAGCCCATTGCTAGTCTTAACTCCCCCCCATAGCCCACTGCGTCTTAACCCCCCTCCCCAGCCCACTGCCAGTCTTAACCCCCCTCCCTAGCCCATTGCCAGTCTCAACCCCCCTCCCTCCCTCCCTCCCTCCCTAGCCCATTGCCAGTCTCAACCCCCCTCCCTCCCTAGCCCATTGCCAGTCTCAACCCCCCTCCCCCCTCCCTAGCCCATTGCCAGACTTAACCTCCCTCCCCCCCTCCCTAGCCCATTGCCAGTCTCAACCCCCTCCCTCCCTCCCTAGCCCATTGCCAGTCTCAACCCCCCTCCCTCCCTAGCCCATTGCCAGTCTCAACCCCCTCCCTCCCTCCCTAGCCCATTGCCAGTCTCAACCCCCCTCCCTCCCTAGCCCATTGCCAGTCTTACCCCCCCTCCCTCCCTCCCTAGCCCATTGCCAGTCTTAACCCCCCTCCCTCCCTCCCTAGCCCATTGCCAGTCTTAACCCCCCTCCCTCGGCTCATGGCAATAAAAAAAAAAAAAAGCTGCCCGCTGCCGCCGCCGCAGCATGGAGGGTCCCGCGGGGCTCCCTCTGCCCGGCGGGTCTCTCCCGGCGCTGCTCAGCCCCTCACTGCCGGCTGGCAGAGACGCGAAGGGAGAGAGAGTCTCCCTCGAGTCTCTGTTAAGCCCGCAGGGGCTGATGGGAAATTTCCCATCTGCCCCTGCGGGCTTAAGAGAGACGCGAGGGAGACTCTCCCTTCGCGTCTCTGCAAGCCGGCAGAGAGGGGCTGAGCAGCGCCGGGAGAGTCCCGCCGGGCAGAGGGAGCCCCGCGGGACACTCCATGCCGCCGCGGCGGCAGCGGGCAGCTTTTTTTTTTTTTTTTTTTAATGTGCGACCTTCCCGCGTGCCAGCTGCAAGGCCTTCGCGTGCCACAGCTGGCACGCATGCCATAGGTTCGCCATCGCTGCACTAGGGAATCTATGTGTGCATATATACACCTGTTCTTTTTTTTTTTTTAGTGCCATCAAGTCAGTGTTGACTCATAGTGACCCAGCTACCTCTGGGTTTTCTTGGCAATGTATCACTGGAAGTAGATTGCTAGCCTTTTCTTCTGAGGCAATGGAGGGTAAAGTGACTTGCCCAAAGTCACAAGGAGTGTCAGTGGGAATCAAACCCTTGACCGTCTGGGTACTAGGCAGTTGCTCTAACCACTAGGCTACTCCTCCACTCCACCTGTTCTTTGTAATACACAATTTCATAAATAGGGACCTTCATTTTCAATTTAAAACAATTTTCACTCATAAATTTCTGAAGTTTTTGAAATCTGAAAATTGGTTTAAACTAGTTTTTACCCTAATTTTATCACCTTGCAATTGCATTCATAATTCAGACTCTTAATGTGGAAGAAACATAACATTTTCAGTCAAGTCAGAGACTGCTGGCTCTCAGCTCTTATCTTAAATTCTGTACATAGTTGCTCTTATCCACAGTGTTAGCCAATAATACACTGATCCGATATGAAAGTTTAGAGTTGAGACATCTTAAAAACACCTCTCAACAGAAAGTCTTATATTTAAATGCCTGTAACATTTAAAAAAATACATTTATATTCAGTGCCACTATCCAGATAGGCGGTGGCACTGACTTTTTGTGGAAAGTGCTCACTACTGGTAGTGGTAGCTATTTGTATTGTGGTGATATTTAGTTGCTATACTGAACATATAAAGTGGATTAAGTTAGGTCTGTTCTCTTATGCAGGCCTATATTAAACCACATAGTTCTATGGACAGTGGCTGAATATCACTTCCATACGTATAGCTGGTGCTTACTGAGCAAGATTTCACCTATCTGAACAGAGTCTGGACATTTAGAAGGATTTTGAGTAGTACTATCCATATACAGTAGTGCTGATAAGTATCGAGGATAGGAGACATACATTTTGTTGGTAATTTTATGAAGTCAGTGTATGTGGAAATATGGTCTCATAAGATCGCTCTTATAAAATTACCTGAAGTATAAAAGTACACGCATACTTCTACTGGATAAGTGGATAAGTGTCTTAGGGGTGTATTTACTAAACCGTCTTAATGTTACCGGCACTAGTTGCAGCGTTAATGTGAAGAATGCCATATAAGGTAGTGATGTTCCAGCGGCAAGGTTACAAGAATCTGTATCGCGCGATAGTGGGCGCCGTGGCATGTTAACACGCATTAACCCTAAGTTCATGCCAGCGTAGTGTTAGAAGCTAGAAAGATGTAGCCCACTGGTTACTGCAATGACTGTAGAGGCAGAGGTTATGGGTTCAATCCCACAGTGGTGTTATGTAAGAAGGCTGTCTGAGGCATTTCCTTTTTTTAATTTAAATCAGTGCTGTCTGAGGCATTACCTTTTTTAATTTAAATCAGTGCTGCCAGCAAAAACACCCTCACAGTGCCGTAACCTAAGGTGCTGCATAAGGCGCCCTATAAGGCACTCCATAGGGCACATAATAAAGTGCCCTGTCCGCCAAGGCACCTTATAATGTGTCCTATAGGGTGCCTTATAGGGCGCCTTATGAGGCACCTTAGGCTATGGCACTGTGAAGCTGTTTCTGCTGGCAGCACTGATTTAAATTAAAAGGAAAAGCCTCAGACAGCCATATGAAATAACACCACTGTGGGATCAAACCCATGACCTCTGCCCTCACAGTCATTGAAGTAACCAGTGGGCTACATCTCCATAGCATCTAACATATCGCTGGCTGGCTACAGAAAGACTGCAGGTCAATACACAAACCCACCCGTACCCATGATGTACTGCACATGCAGATCAGCAGCCTATGTCTGATCACAAGATGGGGTATGCGCCTCTATAGCACCCCGGCCCGGTAGGGGGAAATGACCATGTGTGTTCCTGGCACAGAGTAGCTACAGACTGTGACATTGTGCGGTTCCTGTGCTCACTCTGAGGGTGAGGTGGGGCGCCCAGCACCAGGTCCGCAGCACCTGGCTTGGCTGAGATAGGCTGTGCTGCAGGTCCCCATCAGTGCCAGTGTGTGATAGGTAGTCCTTGCAGACAAACCTAGGATACACCTGTGTCCATCTGTATCTCCCAGTCATGTCTAGCCCTTGTGGACTATGATGTACCCAGAATAGTGCATATCCTGTGTGGTTGCCATGGTCACATGTTATAAGAGGAGGGTGGTGTTTGGACACAAAAGCAGATTATGTAGCACCACCCAACCCGCCCTCTGTGGGTCAGGGTGAGGGACAGGATCTCCCACCAACAGATCCACATTCTACATCTCTGCAATGGTGAAAGTAGAGGGGACCATCAACCCCCGTCCTGCTGGGGAATAGGCATCCTCCAGGGAAGTCAATGCAGATCTGTACGCATCACATAGGGCACTGGCAGACAGTCAGTAGGCCTGGAAAAACTCACCCCCCACCACTATCTGACATTCACCAGCAGAGGGCACAGTCAGTCTCCACCCACTGCACCCTGCAAGGTGTTCCAGCCATACACATGCTACCTGAAGTCTGCTAGCTAGTACATTGTACATGTTCCGGGAGGAACTGTGTGCACCCAAAAATGGGATGTGAGCACACACACCAAGCATGTATGTCAGTGATTGGGCCCCAGAAAAGGGAACTCATAGATATCACTTGAGAGAAATACTGTATAGCACTATGGGGGAACCTAGCCCTGCCATGGTCACTGCTCATTCAGGGTGAGATTGACCCCCAGCATGACATGCTGTGGCCACTCTGTCCGTGCAGGTGGTGGTCGGGCACTACAAGGTCCTAGCCATTGCCCTATGCCCTGTGCAGATGCATCCTGTCCGGGCCATACCCACAGTACCTTGCTCCTCATTATGCACATTGACAGGCTAACACTGGAAACAATGCAAGCATTGTGGGCTCAGTGAGGTGTAGGCAGCCACAAAACACAGGATAGACATACACACACTCCCACACCTATTTCAGCATTGTGCAAATATAGAGGTGGTTGGCAGCCCTGGCCGCCACACCAGTACTGGGCACAATTCAGGCATTGCTATGGTACTCAATACTGTTAGGGTCACTCCCGGGGGTGGTAAACACTGTCAGAAACAGAAACTGAAACATATTCCACAGATATCAGAAAGGTTGCTATGATGAATCTCTGTCAACAAATTGTGTTTAACTTGGGTTTTGTTATCTGACATTAGTCATAGCAACCTTTTGATATATGTGGAATGTGTTTCCAAGTTTAAGACGGCATTGCTAAGGTATGCAGGTGCTAATATTGGTAGATGCTGCTCCGCGCAGGGCTCAACAGCCTGACTCTCCATGAGTCGTTGGATAGTGGAGCCTGTGGGTGTGGGTGTTTGTGCCCCTGTTGGCCGCTGCTCTAGGGCAGAGGTTCCCAACTCCGGTCCTGGTGGGCCAAACACGGTTCAGGTTTTCATGCTGTTCCTAATGAATATGCATGGATACATTTGCATACAATGGGGGCGGTGCATACAAATGCATCATAGGCATATTTATTAGGGACAGCATGAAACCTGAATGGTGTTTGGCCCTCCAGGACTGCAGTTGGCTTACTCTGCTATAGGGATTGCACATGTTTATGGTGTATGTGCTCTGTAGGGTAAAATATAGGCACTTATGGCGTGTTTGTTATCTGCAATAAGGGTTCCATCTTTATTACCACGGTTTAGTACTGGGTAAAATATGGGGACATGGTCTACAGGAGCCACAGCTGGGACTTGAACCTGTGACCTTCTGCCCCTGAATATTTTGGCTGTGTGTACTGCACCAAACTGTTGTCACAGAGGCAGGTCATTCCCTGGGGATACCATGACTGTTCATCAGACAGAACTTGTATGTTGCAGTGCATGGCACCCACCTAAACAGGACTTGGTTGTGGTCTGCTGTGGGCAGATGCCACTGCCCCCTCCTCCACCAGCACTCCTCCGCCAACATGCTGACATGCTCTTGTGCCGGTGGTGCTGGTGGTGCGCAGTCCCAGGCCGTCCAGTGTGCCGGTAGGCAGCTGCCTCTGGTGCATGCTATGGGGTAGGGGTGCCTGCCTAGACATCCATGCTTTCCCCCGGCACCGCCTGCCAATGTTATGTGCTCTTTGGGGTACTTGTTGGGTACTGTTACCTGGGACACTGTGGGACACACACTCGTGGACAGGTCAGCTGCTGTCTTGCTGTTTTTCCGTTTCTACATTCCTATGTGTCACCTAGGCATCTGCCTAGTTCACCCTGTGCCCCAGCTGGCCCACTGCATGTGCCGCCTGGAGCCCCCTGTACCCCATTTACACCATCACCATAGTGCCCTTTCCTAGGTGGCCACTCTGCTGTTGCTGCACATGTGAAACATAAGCAAGCTGCCCAATATAAGCAAGCTGCCCAATATATACCACAGCAAACCCTCATCAATGCTATAAATGTTGGAAGATTCACTTTGTGGGGGGAATCAGAATTGACCCTTCCAAAAGTGACATCTTCATTTTTATTCTTTATGGGTAGTGTTGATTACCGTTTATCAATGTTTTTTTCTGTTGGCCAGCTCGGTGTTTTGTATTTCTATTTTGGTTCTGGTCATTATCTCTCTGGTTTTTGCATGTTTTGTTACTGCACATGTATCACTACTATCACTTATCTGGGTCTCCCTGCCTTTGCTGTACTTTGCTGACTGAACTGGTTTCTCTCTCCTGCAAATGTGCCTCTAACGCAAGGTTTTCAGTGGCGTTAATTTTCAGACCCTGATTTCACAGCATTAGTGTGCCTGGGGCCTCTCCCCGCCCAATATCCGTCCATTGACCTCTCATCTCCGCCCTCTGGGGAGCCTTACTCCACCCTCTGCACACCTTAACGCCACCGGAGACGTTATCGCACGATACATGATGTTATCGCATGGT
The DNA here is from genome assembly GCA_033557465.1 of Ichthyophis bannanicus. Classification (NCBI taxonomy): domain Eukaryota; kingdom Metazoa; phylum Chordata; class Amphibia; order Gymnophiona; family Ichthyophiidae; genus Ichthyophis; species Ichthyophis bannanicus. The sequence continues at coordinate 513,122,416 of CM066031.1, read as the reverse complement.
AATGCACCATTATCGCGCAATGTTGTTGTTGTTAAGTGCCGTTGAGTCGGAGTCGACTCATGGCGACCCTCTGGATAGCTATCCTAAACTGTGTTCGGTCTTCAGTCAGGCGGCTCATTGTTGACAGACTGGTACCCGTAGCCGTAGCATCACTTATCGTGCGATCAAAGACTGGTACCCGTAGCGCAATAGCATCACTTATCGTGCGATAATGTCACCGCTGCGACGTTAGCGCTGTTTAGTAAACATACCCCTTTAATGGTGTGTTCAGAAAGGAAGGGGTGAATTTTGCTGATTTTATAGAGAAAGAAGCGACAGGTTTTAGCTATCAGTTGGATGTATGTGGACAAGGAGAGGGAGGAGTTAAAGATGACCCCAAGGTTGCGAGCCGAGGAAACAGGGAGAAGTACAGCATTACCCACAGAGATTGAGGAAGGAGGAAGGAGGAGGTGGGTTTAGAGGGAAAATAAGAAGCTTTGTTTTGGCCATGCTCAATTTCAAATGGCAGTGAGGCATCCAGGTGGCAATGTCAGATAGGCAGGCAGGGATCCGGGCCTGGATTGCCAGAGAGATTTTGAGTGTAGAGAGGTAGATCTAAGAGTCATCAGCGTAAAGATGGTACTGAAAACCATGGGAGAAAATGAGTGCACAAAGAGACTGGGTATGGAGGCCAAAGACAGACCTTTGGGGTACACCAACTGAGAGTGGAATAGAAGCGGAGGAGGATCCACCAGCAGAGATGATGAAAGTGTAATGGGAGAAATAAGAGGAGAATCAGGATAGCACAGAGTCCTTGAAACCAAGCGAGGACAAGGTATTGAGGAAAAGGTGTTGATCAAGTGTCAAATGCAGCAGAGAGGTCAAGAAGGATGAAGATTGAGTAAAGGCCTTTGGATTTTGCCAGGAACAGGTCACTGGAGATTTTAGCAAGAACCGTTTCAGTAGAATGAAAAGGACGAAAGCCAGATTGTAGTGAGGGTTTCTTGAGGAGAGGTATAACCACAGCATGCTTGAAGGCTACAGGAACATTTGCAGTAGACAGCGAGAGGTTGAGAATATGAGAGATGGAAGGGATGACATTGGAGATGAAGCTTAGTAGATGGGTGGAATAGGATCAGATGAGCAAGTAGTGAGTTTGGAGAAGATTTCCTCCTCAGAGATCTTAGAAAAGGAAGAAAGAGTGACAGAGGTTGAGGGGGCGAGTTGGGAGGGAAAAGGCGATGGAGTTTACCTCATGGAGAATTGGAGTATAATCTTGTGGACTTTGTCATGGAAATAGTTGTCCAAAGTTTGGACAGAGAGGGAAGGAGGGGTCAGAGGTGGAGGCACCTTGCAGAGAGAGTTGAGAGTTGTAAAGAGACGGTGAGGGTCAGAGGCAAGAGAGTTAGTCAGGTGGACATAATAGATTTTGGGCCCTTAACTAAGCAATGTACAATTGCCTGCTTCTATGCTAGTGGAAACTGACCAAGTGAGAGAGTAGAGATAATGTGGCTGTTTATACGAGTGCCTAGACAGGGGTGCATGATTTATACCAGCATTTCTCCACATAATGCAACTGCTGTTCCTTGGTGATACAATGGATAAGATTTTCTAGGTCATGACATATTCCATTTCAGGTGCCATCTTATCTAACACAGCAGATAGCAAGGTATGCCAAATGTGAGCCTGCTGCTCCTATTGCTTAGCCTGAAAGTCCTGTGGAAGAGGTTCTCAGTGATTCATGAGGGTGTTGACAGTCCCTTGACTTTCTAGAGGAAGTAACAAGGTGGGCACCTAGGGCAGGCAGGGAAGACAAGCCTTCTCTCTTGCAGCCCCTGCTATCTGGAATGTCCTCCCAGATAATCTAAAATCAACAACAGTTATAAAAGATTTCTGGAAGCTACTTAAAACCACACTATTCATTGAACAATTCAATGAAGACCACCAATCCACCCCAACCACACCACAAAATGAATGACATAAGACATGACATCCACAACATCTAACCAGCCTATTACTCTTACTAAAATATATATAGCCCAATATAGAAAGCTAAACCTGTATATATTGCACCCCAATGCAGATAGCTCAACCTGCATATATTGAACCCAAAATCAAGTTTTACTTATCTACACACTCACGAACACTACCTTCACAGCTACTGCATGCCGACACCCCCGCACTACCCTACTTGATTGGTTTGCAGTGAAATCCGCTTTGATTCAAGGATAAAGTGGGATATAAATACTATTAAATAAATAAATAAATAAAATAAAGGAGATCTGGGAATAGAAGAAATTTATTGTTTATTATTATTTGATATACTGCCTTTATGCAAGCAGTCAAAATAGTTTACAATAAAACATTCAATAGCAAAGCAAGAAAGGAACGTCATGTCTTCAAGTAAATGAGTAGAAAGAAAAGGAAGTCCAAGGGGGGGGGGGAGTGGAGGAAAGGAAGGATAGGGGAAAACAGGCTAATGCAGTATGGCCCGAGACTGAGCGAGAAACCTGATTGATCCTTCAAAAAAGTAAGTCTTCAGTCTGGTTTTAAACCCTTTAAAGGTGGACACAAGATGAATTCCTAGAGGTAACTTTTCTAGAACAATGGTGCAATGGAAAAGAATGCTAAATTGAAAATTGAGTCATATTTTACTCTTCAAGGGGGCCCAATGGTTCTGAGAAATGACCAAGTCTAGGGTTTGTTTAGCAATGTGGGTGGATGTGGTCACTAACTGAGTCTAGCCAACATCCCAAAGGAAGGAAAAAAGTCTTGACCTACCAGATCACATCAGAGAGATCTATATTAAAATCTCCCAGTAACATAAGGGTCAAAGACTCCAAGAACTGAGAGGAAACTAGATCACATAAAGACTGGCTAGAAGACATGGATGCTGAAAGAGGTTGATATAATAGTAAAAAAATCCAGAATAGGAACTATTAATCCTAAAGGATAAGCTCTCAATCATAGGCAGAGAATGCAAATTCAAAATGTGTAGAGAAATGTTTTCAACATATATTACTGCCAAACCACCTCCTTCCTTTGCCCATGGTTACTATATAAATAGTCATATCCAGAAGGGCAGGCCTGAGTCAAGCAAAACAGGTCAGCATCAGTAAACCGAGTCTCTACAAGACAAAGAATATCAAATCTTGGTCTATAAAGAAGAGTTTCAACAAAGCGCATTTTACTTCGCAAAGACCTAACACTCAGAAGCCTGATCACGGAGAGGTGACCAAATTGGAAAGCAGTGAATTCAAAATCCAGAAGACTTGGTACCAAAGTAGTACAGAAGGAAGGCTGGAGAGAAGGACCAAGAGGCCGACTGCCCCATAGTACCACAATATGATCCATCTCAGAGAGAGGGAGGTCAGTGACAAACAATGAAAAAGATAAGGTGGTGCATCAAGGCGTGCACCAAGGAGCACAACATGCACTTTACACACACAAAATTATGCTCTTCTTTAAAGTACGCAGTAGCAATTATGTCAGATCTGACAGCGGATGAGAGGATTGACAGTGGGTGAAGATGGTAGACGGCCGGATCCTTCCCTCAGAGGCAGTTAACCATGATCAAATTCTTTGAAGTGCCCCATTCCCATCTCTACTGGGAATCATTGATTGCACACATGTGACTATCAGGCCCATGAGGGAGGAGGCCACCTGTACCAACAGAAAGGCATGCAGTTGCTCAGCATGCAAGTGGTCTGCAATATACTACAATGCTCATATGACACCTCTTCTCAAGTCACTTCATTGGCTCCTTATCTATTTCTGCATCCAATTCAAACTTCTCCTGCTGACCTATAAGTGCATTCATTCTGCAGCTCCTCACTACCTTTCCTCTCTTATACCTCCCTACACCCCTCCCCAGAAACTTTGCTCTTCTGGCAAATCGCTTCTATCAGTGCCATTCTCTTCTATTGCTAACTCCAGACTTTGCTTCTTTCACCTTGCTGCTCCTTATGCCTGGAACAAACTACCTGAGTCTGTACATCAGGCGCCTTCTCTGGCCCTTTTCAAATCCAGGCTGAAAACTCACCTCTTCGCTGCCGCTTTCGGATCTTGACTCACCTGATCTCCTTTGTGTTCTTTTACCATTCCCGCTAGATGTATCCCATGTCTACATCTACTGTGTTGTCTCTCTTGACTAGATTGTAAACTCTGATGAGCAGGAACTGTCTCTTACACATATCTGTATAGCGCTGTGTATGCCTTGTAGTGCTATATAAATGATCAGTAGTGGTAGTAGTAGTAAAATCCGATTCCTTCCTTGTCTGCAGCTACCAGCCAATTTCCATCTTACCTTATGCTTCCAGAGTTATACAAAAAATTGTAGCAGCCCAATTGAGAGACTTTCTATAAAGCAATAATGCAATTCATTCTAGGCAGATTGGTTTCTGCCCACATCATTCCACTGAGCCACCTTTTGGAGACTGGTGGACTATGTCCAGTTTAACTTGGATAGAGGGAAAGATCCTTCTTTTTTCCTTTGGACCTCTGCACTGCATTTGATTTGGTGGATCATTCCTTGTTACTTCAGTGACTTTCAGGTACTTCTCGGGTACTGCCATATTGTTGTTTCAGTCATATCTTGACAATCGATACCTCCAAATGTTCTGGTCTGGCTAGCTGTCTTCTTCAGCTTCACTGCCTTGTATTCCACAGGGCTCTGTGTTAGGCCCTACTGTCTAATATCATTTTACATGTATGCCAATGACATTCAGCTACTGACTTTACTCTCCTACTCTTATCTTTGAGATATCTTAGAAACTGCATTGCATAGCAAATTGACTGTCTACAAATGGTCTTAAAGGGAATTTCACTAAGACAGATGCTATGCTCTTTTCACCGGCTTCTAGGTGTAGTATCGGGCCATTATCTAAACTTCAACCTATATATCTACTCTGTGGTCCAAAAATCTGTTTATGTTCTCTGACAGTTGGGTACATCTCACTTACTCCTAGACAGGAGGGTACTGCGAATCCTCATTCTTGCTTTTATAATCAGTGGTTTGGACTACTGTAATTCCTTGCTTCAGTGGTTGAAATCTTCATAGCTAAGGCTCTTGCAAATGATCCCAAACACCACAGTTAAATTGTTTTATGGGCTAAAAAAATATGACCATGTTACTTCTCTTTTCAGAGAAGGATACTGGCTCCCTGTGGTACACAGATTACTTTCAAAATCATGGGGATTACTCATTAGGTCTTTTGCACTGGTCCACCAAACTTTCTATCTAGCCCATTGATTCCATACACCCCCACCCAAACACTCTGTTGTTTTCTGCAAGTTTTGTTGGTGATGCTGTCCCATCAGGATAGTCACCTTGGTGGCACATGATGGTGATCTTGCTTTAGTGCCTTTGCACCATTTATATGGAACAGTCTCTCCCACCCCTAACATTAGACTTGAGTCTTCCTTTAAGCAATTAAGCATTTTAAAACTCTTAAAAACATATTTCTTTACCCTGATATTCATAGAGTCATGATTACTGCTGTTGCTTTCTCAGACTTTCCCCTATTGGTGGTTTGGTGAGGCCCTTTTGAGTACTAGTTTTCCTTTTCCGATAAGGTCACAGGTGCTAACTTTTAATGAGGAAATCCCCTACGTGTTTCAGCTGAAAGCTTTCATTGCGGGGGTGTACGCATCTAAAAATAACAGTACAATTTATTAATAGTATAGCTAAAAACTTAAAAATATGACAAATATATACTTTAAAAGAGAATATACATAAAAAATGTAAAAAATGATTAGACTATGGTTAAAAACAAAATGTTGCATAAAATGACAAACTTACGATGTGTAAAAACATAAATATATGAATGTGTGTAAGTAAAATGTATAAATAACTCTGTAAACAAAGGCAGCCAAATAAATAGTTAAAAAAGATTAAAAGTTGAAAACAGTGCCTGTAGAGTTGACTATAGAGAGGATACTCACATAATGCACCTTTTGAGACTGGGGATCTTGAAAAAGACCTCTTTCAGAATGATAGCTCAAAGCTGGAGGGTAAAGAATGAAATTGTATAAGAACATATTGCAAGTCATGGAGAAACATCTAAAACCAGACCAGGGAAAACTAATCTGAAAAATATGATATAGAACGTGTTGTGTCAAACCAAGCCATTGAAATTGATCCAGAGAAGAGCACACAGAGCCAGAATGGAGGGGAAGGGAAAAATATAAACATCTAATTGAAACACCATGTGTTAGATCAGATCGTTGTAAATCATACACAACTAGGAGCAGGAGCAAAAAGGTGTAATAAACAAAGATACATTACCTAATAAACCTTGAAATATGAGCTTGCAACATGGAGTGTTATTTGTATTAAAGAGAAACTGAATGGAGGCGTCTCAGGTTAAAAGCTTTTGTTTCGCGCCGAAAAAGTGATTGACAAAGGGGCGCGCATGTCCAAAAAGAGAGATGGCACAGATGAAAGCAGCAAACAGACTGAAGAGATGCTTTCAAAAGAAAACGTGAAGACGTTAAAAATGTATTAAAACCCTCTTCGACGCCGTTGTGTATCCCTAGCCAGATCCGGATAAATTCTTACCGCTAATCCTTTAAAAGGCAATTTTCTTTTCCTGAAAAAAAGCCTTAGCACCCACTCTCTGTCAGATAACAAGGTAAAGGTAACCAACAATGTAGAGGGAACAGGAGTCTCCTCCACAGATTTTTCCAGTAGATCAGTTACATTCAGAGAGTTTCTCTTGTTACGCCCTGGTATCCTTCAGCTGGGAGGGGTCTGTTTTCTCAAATATCCTTGTAAGTGTTTGGTAAAATATAAAACTGTTTCCTATATTTTTTATGACCCATCCCAACTTACAGCTTTCATTAATGCTAAGTGGTTAGAGTCCTCTGTTACTCCCTCATTTGATCTCACATAATATTACTGTCATGGTTGGACGGCTTGCACTTAATTTACCTATATTGTCGTTTGTATAGTATTTGATTTTGATTTCACTCCCCTCTCTATTGTGGGCTAGTGTGGAAGATATTTCCTATTCTCTCTTGTTGAGAGATTTCCTTTTTGTTATGTACGAATCATGTTTAATTACTGCTGTATCTTCCTTTTTCCTTAAGAAATGTTGTTGCTGGCTTTCTTGTTTTATTATTGTAAAATTTCATTAAAAAAAAAAATGTATTAAAACCATGTGTGTTAATAAACTGAACCGAGTACAGCTAGTCTGTCTGTTTAAATGGTAATAAAAGGAAGACTGATGATGCCGGGATCCGAAACCAATATCGGCATAGGGCAGTGTGATTCCGCACATTTGGGAGAGTATACCTGTCAGACAATGTCATTTCAAAACTGGTGTGTAAAAAATGTGTGTAGATTAATCACTGAATAATCAGAAGACAAAAAAAATAATAAAATATATATCAACGAAAGGTACACGGTGAGAGTAATTAAAAACAGGATACTTTTTTTAAAAAACGTGAACTTCTAAAAAAATGAAATACCATAAAGTGATAAGAATCAATAAATTATCAAAAACTGTTTAAAAAGTATAAATGAGTGAATTAAATAGAACTGATCATTCTATTAAAAAGGTAAGTGATGCCGAAATCGGCAAATAGAACCGGCATGGTACGTTGTAGTTTAACAGTTGTTAGAGTAGGGCTGTTGGGCATTCAACTTTACAAACTTGAGCCATACTTAACCATAAGAGTAAAATGAATAAAAATTATGTTAAAAGTAATATTGAAAAACGGCACTTACAGAAAGGGGACTAATTCAATCAGAATCTAAAATAAACAATCTAACGAAGGTGCACGATAATGGTGACTGAAAACTAACCGTACTTTTTTGTGTGGACGAAAAAGATGAGGTACCATATAATAGTTAACATGGTGGACAATTAAAAACCGATTAAAGAATGTAAACTGAAAACTAAAAAGTAAAATAATAGTATCAATATCATTTTAATATGAGTGAAGTAGTTATTTATAAAAGCCAAATGGTACGTGTTCAATTAGAACTAATGTAAAACGGTGTCTATGTTATTTAGAAAATGTTATTTTAAAATTATGTCCATAGGAACTTAAAAATATAATTTTGCATATTATAAGAATGTATGCATCTCGGGTGTCAAACAAGGTGATTATCCATTCAAAAAAAGAAGAACAGCTAAAACTCTGTATTGATGTATGCAAGAGAGCAGCCATCATGTAATAAGAATACTAAAAAGGAGGGGGGGAGGGCGGAAGGGAAAAGAAGGGGGAGGGCTTAAAAATAATAATAATAATAATAATAAATAATAAATAAATAAATCAAAAGCATAAAAATAGTTAAAACCATTAAAAACAAAAACAAACACAAGCAAAACCAAAAAGGTGGGGGGGGGGGGCACTAGTGAATTCTGAGAACAGGGTTAGAGAAAGACAGACAGATCCACTTCTTGATTCAAACCGGAGGGCACAAGAGTGTGGAGTTCATAAATGAATTTTTGTTCCAACCTTAATAAGATTCTATCCAAATCTCCACCTCGCCAATGTATATACACATTTTTTACACACCAGTTTTGAAATGACACTGTCTGACAGGTATACTCTCCCAAATGTGCAGAATCACACTGCACTATGCCGATCCTGGTTTCGGATCCTGGCATCATCAGTCTTCCTTTTATTACCATTTAAACAGACTAGCTGTACTCGGTTCAGTTTATTAACACGCATGGTTTTAATACATTTTTAACGTCTTCACTTTTTCTTTTGAAAGCATCTCTTCAGTCTGTTTGCTGCTTTCATCTGTGCCATCTCTCTTTTTGGACATGCGCGCCCCTTTGTCAATCACTTTTTTGGCGCGAAACAAAAGCTCTTAACCTGAGACGCCTCCATTCAGTTTCTCTTTAATACAAATAACACTCCATGTTGCAAGCTCGTATTTCAAGGTTTATTGGGTAATTTATCTTTGTTTATTACAACTTTTTGCTCCTGCTCCTAGTTGTGTATGATTTACAATGATCTGATCTAACACGTGGGGGTATGTTTCCTAAACAGCGGTGACATTATCGCGCGATGAGTGAAGTTATCGCGCGATATTACCACGCGATAACGTCTCTGGCGGCGTGAAAGCGCACAGAGGGTGGAGTAAGGCTCCCCAGAGGGCGGAGATACGGGTCAGTGGGCAGAGAGTGAGCGAAGAGAGGCTCCAGGCACACTAACGCTATGAAATCAGGGTCTGAAAATTAAAGCCAGTGAAAACCTCGCTTTAGAGGCACATTTGCAGGAGAGAGAAACCATTTCAGTCAGCAATGTACAGCAAAGGCAGGGAGACCAAGAGAATTGATAGTAGTGATACATGTGCAGTGACAGCATAGTGCCCACGTATGAAAGGGCACTATGGTGAGGCTGCAAATGTGGTGCAGGGGGCTGAAGGTGGGACATGCAGTGGGGCAGCTGGGGCACAGGGTGGACTAGGCAGATGCCTAGGTGACACATAGGAATGTAGAAACGGAAAACCAGCAAGACAGCAACTGACCAAGGGCAAACATGTCCACGAGTGTGTGTCCCACAGTGCCACAATGGACATTACCCAGCAAGTACCTCAAAGGGCACATAACATTGGCAGGCGGTGCCGGGGGGAAGCGTGGATGTCTATGCAGGCACCCCTACCCCATATCATGCACCATAGGCAGCCGCGTACCGGCACACTGGATGGCCTGGGACTGTGCACCACCAGCACCATCGGCATAAGGGCATGTCAGCATGGTGGCGGAGGGGTGCTGGTGGTGGAGGGGGCAGTGGCATCTGCCCACAGCACACCAAGGCCAAGCCCTGTTTAGGTGGGTGCCGTGCACTGCAAAAGACAAGGCCGGTCTGACGAGCAGTAATGGTATCCCCAGGGAATGAACTGCCTCTGTGGCAACAGTTTGGTGCAGTACACACAGGCAGTGTGTTCAGGGGCAGAAGGTCACAGTACTAAAACCCAGTACTCAACCATGGTAATAAAGAAGGAACCCCTATTGCAGATAAAATAAACATGTCATAAAAGCCTATATTTTACCCTACAGAGCACATACACCATAGACATGTGCAGTCCCTAGAGCAGAGGTTCCCAACTGCAGTCCTGGAGGGCCAAACATCATTCAGATTTCATGCTGTCCCTAATATGCTTGAGATGCATTTGTATGCACCGCCCCCATTGTATGCAAATGTATCTCATGCATATTCATTAGGGACAGCATGAAAACCCGAATCGTGTTGGGCCCACCAGGACTGGAGTTGGGAACCTCTGCCCTAGAGCATAGGCCAACAGGGGCACAAACACCCACACCCACAGGCTCCACTATCCAAAGCCTCATGGAGAGTCAGGCTGTTGGGCCCTCCACGGAGCAGCATCTACCAATACTAGCACCTGCATACCTTAGCAATGCCGTCATAAACATGGAAACACGTTCCACATATATCAAAAGGTTGCTATGATCAATATCAGATAACACAGGGGTGGGCAATTCCGGTCCTGGAGGGCCGCAGAACAGACAGGTTTTCATGATGTCCCTAATGAATATTCATGGACCTATTTCCATACAATGGAAGTCAGTGGATGCAAATAGTCCATGAATATTCATTAGGGACATCATGAATACCTGTCTGGTCTGCGGCCCTCCAGGACCGGAATTGCCGCACCCCTGAGATAACAGATCCTACATTAAACACAATTTGTTAACAGAGATTCATCATAGCAACCATTTGATATATGTGGAGTGTGTTTCATATTTTGTTACTGACAGTGTTTACCACCCCGGAGAGTGACCCCAACAGTACTGGGTATCATAGCAATGCCTGCACTGTGCCCAGGACTGGTGTGGTGGCCAGGGCTGCCAACCACCTCTCTCTTTGCACATTGCTGACATAGGTGTGGGAGTGTGTGTATGTCTACCCAGTGTTTTGTGGCTGCCTACACATTACTGAGCACCCAATGCTTGCACTGTCTCCAGTGTTAGCCTGCCAGTGTGCATAATGTGCAAGGTATTGTGTGTATGGCCCGGACACAGCGGTCTGGGCAGGATGCATCTGCACAGGGCATAGGGCAATGGCTGGGACATTGTAGTGCCCGACCACCACCTGCATGGACAAGGTGGCCACAGCATGTCATACTGGGAGGTCACTCTTACCCTAACTGAGCAGTGACCATGGCATGGCTAGGTTCCCCCATAGTGCTATACTCTTACACTATTTTTCTAAAGTGATATCTATGAGTTCCCTTTTCTGGGGCCCAATCACTGACATACTTACTTGGTGTGTGTGCGCTCACATCCCATTTCTTGGTGCATACAGTTCTTCCAGGAACATGCACTATGTACTAGCTAGCAGACTGTCTGCAGTTAGCATGTGTATGACTGGAACACCTTGCAGGGTGCAGTGGGTGGAGACTGACTGTGCCCTCTGCTGGTGAATGTCAGATAGTGGTGGGGGGGGGGGCAGCTGAGCTTTTCCAGACCTACTGCCTTTTGCCAGTGCCCTATGTGATGCGTACAGATCTGCATTGACTGCCCTGTAGGGTGCCTGTTCCCCAGCAGGACTAGGGTTGATGGTCCCTTCTACTGCCACCATTGCAGAGATGTAGAATCTTGATCTGTTGGTGGGAAATCCTGTCCCCCACCCTGACCCACAGAGGGCGGGTTGGGTGGTGTCGGTCCAACAAAGGAGCACTTCACCACGTTATATGAAAGACACCCAGTGGGCTCTCAGGTTTTTTAGAATAACAAATAAAGTATCCTTGTTTTACCACCACGTATTATAGACTGGGTTGGGTGGTGTTACATAATCCGCTTTTGGGTCCAAACACCATTCTTCTCTTATAACATGTGACCATGGCAACCACACAGGATATGTACTATTTTGGGTGCATCATAGTCCACAAGGGCTAAACGTGACTGGAAAATACAGATGGACACATGTGTATCCTAGGTGTGTCTGCAAGGACTACCTGTCACACACTGGCACTGATGGAGACCTGCAGCACAGTCTATCTCAGCCATGCCATGTGCTGCGAACCTGGTGCTGGGCACCCCACCTCACCCTCAGGGTGAGCACAGGAACCGCACAATGTCACGGTCTCTAGCTACTCTGTGCCAGTAACACACACGGTCAGTTCCCCTTACCAGGCCGGGGTGCTATATATAATATAAATGAATGAATTGCTCCACTCTAACTTATTGCTAGATATAAAATATTTGTAGGAATGTTCCTCATTCAACTTTTAATGCCCAATTTGTAGTCTCAGATTCACACGGCACTGATTATCATGAGATTCAATGAAAATCAACGTGCCTAAAAACATCAATGACTACTGGGCTTTTTTTCTTTTTTTGTATAATGCTGATACAACCCTTCTGTGCTTGTCTTCCCTTATGAAAAAATATATATATATGTTTATTAAAAAATGTTTTCAAAATGCCATTTCTCTTTGTTGGTTACAACTATGTTGTTTTTTTGCAGATAAATATATTTATTTATTTATTTTATTTATTTATTTATTTATTTAACTATTTCTTTTATACCGCCCCTTCCAGAGATCAAGGGCGGTTTACATATAACAGGTTAACAGTCTTGTACACAGTTTGTATACATTTTACATAGAACAATAGAATTCAACTATTTACATTGAACAGTAATATAAACTTTGTAGGTATTAAAACAAACACATCTAACTTTTTACAAATATATATTTACAGTGTGTGGTGTGTGTTGTGTTGGTCAGAAATTGGTGTAGGTGTTGGAATTTAGTTCCTTTTTATGTCGTCTTGGGGCGTGTGTGTGGAGGGGGGCAGGCTTGTGTTTACATTGTTTGGATTAAGGGAGTTTGTGCATGTGTGACCACGTTTGTTGTGGAGCTAGCTTTGGGGTAGTAGGGGACTTCGAAGTGTTCAGTGAACAGGTAGGTCTTTAATTCTTTTCTGAATTGGAAGAGGTCTCTTATGGTACGAAGTTCAATGGGGAGGTCGTTCCAGAGTGTAGGAGCAGCGAATGAGAATGCTCTGGAGCTGGTGGTGTTCTTAGTTTTGCGGATGGTTTTTGGTATGATGAGAGAGTGGGCTGCGTTTTGTCTGAGGGTCCTTGTCGAGGTTGGAGATTGCAGTAATGTAGATAGGTGTGAGGGGGTTATGTCGTTTATGAGTTTATAGGTTGTTAGGATAATTTTATATTTAATTCGGCTGTTAATAGGGAGCCAGTGGAGGTCTAGCAGTATAGGGGTTACGTGGTCTGTTAGGCGAGCTTTAGCAATCACTTTAGCACAGATGTTTTGTGCTCTTTGAAGAAGGTATGTGCTTTTTTGCGGGAGGCCTATTAGGAGACTATTGCAATAGTCGAAGTGAGGGGTGATCAGTGTACCTACTACGGATCTAAAGTCTGGTGTTTCTAGGAGTGGCCTTAGGTGTTGAATTGTTTTGAGTTTATAGAAAATGGTTTTTACTGTTTGTTTTATGTGTGGTAGCATGGTGAGAGTGTGGTCTATTATTACTCCTAAGTATTTTACCTGTTTTCTGACAGGTATGGAGGTTTTGTTGATAGTGATTGTTTCCGGGTAGGTGTTCTCAGTCATAGATGATCTTGTCACAAACATTGCCTCGGTTTTTTTGAAGTTTATGCTGAGGTGGTTAGTTTCCATCCAGGAGGAGGTCTCAGCCATGCATTTGGATAGCGGGTCATATGTAGGGTTTTTTGTGGTTATGGGGATAGCTAGCATGATGTCATCGGCGTATATAAAGTGATTAATCTTGTGTTTTTTAAATATGTTAGTTATTGGTTGCAGGTACAAGTTAAATAGGAGGGCTGATAGGGCTGATCCTTGGGGTATTCCCTGTCCTTGGGGGAATGTTTCTGATGCTTGTTGGTCAATTTGGACGCGTATTAATCGGTGTGAAATGTAGGATTTGAACCAGTTAAGGACAATCCCGCCTATTCCTAGGTTTTCTAGTCTGTTGATCAGTGTCAGGTGATTAATGTTATCGAATGCGGCTGAGATATCTATAAATAGGAGTAGGTAGCCATGTTGTTTGTTATCTGTGCCCTTGATGAGGAAGTCCATAAGAGTGATTAGGAGGGTTTCTACTCCATGGAATGGGCGGAAACCAAATTGGTGTGAGTCAAGGGGTTTGTATTCATCAATGTGTTCCTGTAACTGAATTTGAATTGTTTTCTCTATAATTTTGGCTATGAACGGAATGCTGGCTATGGGTCTGTAGGAGTTCGGATCTTTTGAATCGAGCTTATTATTCTTTATTATTGGTCGGAGTGTAGTGAGTTTTAGGGCATCAGGCATGATGCCCTGTGAAAGGGATTGGTTGACTATGTGTTGTAGATTTATCGCCAGTTCCTCTTTCGCACACATATTGATAAACTTATCTTTTTTATGATGGTTTGTCTTGTGCTTGAGAATATTAATTCTTCTCTTGGCGATAAGCACTGATTTGTCTGTACTCAACGCTCCGTTTGGCGCCTGTGCGTTTCACTCCCTGATTAGGAGTTTCATCAGGAGATCTATATATGAGCAAAAATAGCATTATAGATAACGGGACCAAAATCCATTGAAATTAGCTAGTTGTATTACAATGCCTAATACGAACGTGCTGACCTTAAAACTTTTAAAACCTATATCACAGAACTATAGTTAAAAAGCTAGTTAACTGTTCAAACCTGTTTCTTTATGTTTGTACCACCTCTTTGTTAACTGCTGCCCACGTCTCTCTGTAGTTTTCATAGCAAAAAAACGCCGCGCATGCGGGTTTCTCTCCACTGCCTCCTTTTAAAGTGCTCAGCTGTTCCACCATGATTTCCGATCTAGGTGGAACAGCTGAGCACTTTAAAAGGAGGCAGTGGAGAGAAACCCGCATGCGCGGCGTTTTTTTGCTATGAAAACTACAGAGAGACGTGGGCAGCAGTTAACAAAGAGGTGGTACAAACATAAAGAAACAGGTTTGAACAGTTAACTAGCTTTTTAACTATAGTTCTGTGATATAGGTTTTAAAAGTTTTAAGGTCAGCACGTTCGTATTAGGCATTGTAATACAACTAGCTAATTTCAATGGATTTTGGTCCCGTTATCTATAATGCTATTTTTGCTCATATATAGATCTCCTGATGAAACTCCTAATCAGGGAGTGAAACGCACAGGCGCCAAACGGAGCGTTGAGTACAGACAAATCAGTGCTTATCGCCAAGAGAAGAATTAATATTCTCAAGCACAAGACAAACCATCATAAAAAAGATAAGTTTATCAATATGAATATATATATATTTATCTGCAAAAAAACAACATAGTTGTAACCAACAAAGAGAAATGGCATTTTGAAAACATTTTTTAATAAACATATATATATATTTTTTCATAAGGGAAGACAAGCACAGAAGGGTTGTATCAGCATTATACAAAAAAATAAAAAAACCCAATAATACATTGATGTTTTTAGGCACGTTGATTTTCATTGAATCTCATGATAATCAGTGCCGTGTGAATCTGAGACTACAAATTGGGCATTAAAAGTTGAATGAGGAACATTCCTACAAATATTTTATATCTAGCAATAAGTTAGAGTGGAGCAATTCATTCATTTATATTATATATATAGCTCCGAAAAGACCACATATAATTTTTTGTATCTCTACAACGGGGTGCTATAGAGGCAAATACCCCATCTTGTGATCAGATGTAGGCCGTTGATCTGCATGTGCAGTGCATCATGGGTACGGGTGGGTTTACCCTATCCTGGTAACCACAGCAGACAGTTTGTGTGGTGAACTGCAGTCTTTCTGTAGCCAGCCAGCAGTGTGTTAGACGCTATAGAGATGTAGCCCACTGGTTACTTCAATGACTGTGGAGGCAGAGGTCATGGTTTTGATCCCACAGTGATGTTATTTAATAAGGCTGTCTGAGGCTTTTCCTTTTAATTTAGATCAGTGCTGCCAGCAAAAACACCCTCACAGTGCTGTAACCTAAGATGCCTCATAAGGCGCCCTATAGGGTGCCCTATAAAGCACCCTATACGGCACATTATTTATTTTATTTATTTATTTTTAATTTAGTTACGGCACTGTGAGGGTGTTTTTGCTGGCAGCACTGATTTACATTAAAAGGAAATGCCTCAGACAGCCTTATTAAATAACATCACTGTGGGATCAAAACCATGACCTCTGCCTCCACAGTCATTGAAGTAACCAGTGGGCTACATCTTTATAGCTTCTAACACTGCGCTGACATGAACTTAGGGTTAACGCGCGTTAATGTGCCACGGCACACACTATTGCGCGATACCGATTCCTTGCAACCTTCCCTCCGGAACACCCACTACCTTATATGGCATTCTTCACATTAACGCTGCAACTAGCGCCGATAACATTAAGATGGTTTAGTAGACATACCCCATGGTGTTTCAATTAGATGTTTGTATTTTTCTCTTCCCCTCTGTTCTGGCTCTGTGTGCTCTTCTCCGAATCAATTTCAATGGCTTGGTTTGACATAACACGTTCTATATGATATTTTTCAGATTCTTTTTCCCTGGTCTGGCTTTAGATGTTTCTCCATGACTTGCAGTATGTTCTCATACAATTTCATTCTTTACCCTCCAGCTTTGAGCTATCATTCTGAAAGAGGTCTTTTTCAAGACCCCCAGTCTCAAAAGGTGCATTATGTGAGTACCCTCTCTATAGTCAACTCTACAGGCACTGTTTTCAACATTTAATCTTTTTTAACTATTTATTTGGCTGCCTTTTTTTACAGAGTTGTTTATACATTTTACTTACACACATTCATATATTTATGTTTTTACACATTGTAAGTTTGTCATTTTATGGAACATTTTGTTTTTAGCCATAGTCTAATTGTTTTTTACATTTTTTATGTATATTCTCTTTTAAAGTATATATTTGTCATTTTTAAGTTTTTAGTTATACTATTAATAAATTGTACTGTTATTTTTAGATGCGTACACCCCCCCCCCCCCAATGAAGGCTTTGAGCCGAAACAGCTAAGTTCCCATTTTTCCAAAGCATTTGTTGGGGAGGCCTTGCATAGTCCCTTTGGCATATACAGTCCCTTTGGCAGAATACTGACTATTGCAGTGCTTTACATTTCCGTTAGGGTGGTTTTTTTACTGTTACCTTAGTGTACAAATGTTCCTCACCTGTGCATTCTAGTCATTTCCACTGCATCTTTTGCTCCCCCAGATAGCAGACACACCAAATCACTTGTTATAGCCATTCATCTTTATGGGACGCATTGGAGTTAGGAGCAGGATTTTTTCTAAATCCTGCTCTTTTTCCACATTTCAGCAGGTATAATGTGGACATATGGATGATATGCCAAGGATGTACATGAGCCTTTCCTGGATATACTTTATATGTCTCCGCACCTGGCCATGCCCTCATTCTGCCCCCTTCCGCCCACGTTCTGATATCCCCGTTTTAGTGCGTGAATGTGCAGCATACGTGTCTAGACATTTTCGAATGAAACTACTCTATCCCACATGTACACAGGGCTTATTCATGTTTCAGAATGACCTCCTATGTGAGTAATTTTGTAAACCATTTTTGCACATAAAACTGTGTTTTACACACTCAAATGGGATCTTATAAAATTAGGTCATGCCTAAAATATGCACGGTGCAAGCCAGCACATACTTTCCTTTACAATCCTTGCTTCCCCCACTATCTTGTCATCTACCCTATCATCTGCTCTTGAGTTTCACCACTTTCTCCCTCTCATTCAGCCATCTCATCTCTCTCTCTCTCTCTGAAACAACTTCACCCTCATTATCGCCGTGCTGTCTTCTCTCTGCCCCTGCACCCTTCTAATCCTGCTCCTTCTCTCTTCCGGAGATATCAGCCCCAACTCTGGCCCCCCTAGACTTTTGTCACACTGCCAGAACAGATCCTCATGCAACAGCTCAAATCTTATTCATATCCCTCTCCTCTCCCCCTCCTCTCTTCCTTTCTCATGTGTCTTGTGGAATTCACGCTCCTTCTCAGATAAACTCGCCTTTACTCATGATCTCTTTATCGCTAGTGCTCTCCATCTCCTTGCTCTAACTGGTTCTTCCCTGAGGACTCGGCTTCAGTCGCTGCTCTCTGTCATGGCAGCTATCAATTCTCCCACATACCTCGTCCCACTGGCCATGGTGAAGCTGTTGGGCTTTTACTCTCTCCTTTCTGTCCATTTCAACCCTCCCTTCTGCCTTAGTCTCACTCCTTTCCCCCCATTGAAGTCCATTCCATCCAGCTTTTTACTCCACTACCTCTCCAATTAGCTGTTATTTATCGACCCCCTGACAAATCCACCTCTACATTTCTCTCTGACTTTGAGTCATAGCTTTCCTTCTTTCTGGATTTATCTTCTCCCTCCTTTATTCTCGGAGATTTTAACATCCATGTTGATAACCCCTCTGACTCTTATGTTTTAAAGCTCCTCTCCCTTACCTCATCATTCAGCCACCAGCTTTGCTCTACTTCCCCTACTCAGCAACAAGGCCACTGTCTTGACCTTATATTCTTCTCTAATTGCCTACTCTCAAACTTCTGTACCTCACTTCTTCCTTTACTGGCCATCACTCACCGTCTCAACCTCTCCCTGTCTCCTCCAACCTCTTTAGAAATCTTCATGCTATTGACCCATTGGTTCTCTTCTCCACTGTCTAATCACCTCTTTCCTCCACAATGTCCTGTGAAGCATATTGTACCTCAAGCCTGGCTGTCTTCCACTACCCGCTATCTACGTTCCTGCGCCCATTAAGCTGAGCATGCTTAGCTTAAATCCCACACCCTTGTGGACTTTCTACACTTCAAATTTATGCTTGTCTCTTTCCAGTCAGCCATAGCACTCGCCAAATAAGACTATTATGTCCAGGGGGGAGTGGCTGTAAGCTAAGATGGCGGCGATAGCGTTTTCCTAGTGTGAGAATGCCAAAGCGGAAGGGTAGGCAGAAGGCTCCTCCCGTGGAGCCCAAGCCTGCGATTACCTCTGGTCCTATGGATCGTTTTGTTCATCTGTCTGAGCAACAGATTGGGGAGATTCGAGCGGGCGCTGCAGCCCAGGTTAAGGTGAACTCGGAGCTGCTTGCTCTGGAGGTATCTCTCTCCCCTGATGAACGGAGTCCTCCGTCCCGGATTGCTAGCCCGGTACTTCCTCTCGCGAGAGTGAACGTGGCTTCACCTGAGGGTGTGAGAGCGGTGTTTCAGGAGCGGGCCTCGCCCGAGGAGGAAACTGGCAGTCAACCTTTGGAACCCGGGATTGTTCCCGCGGTTGGAGATTCGGCTCAGGAGAGTGTGCAACCTACTCAGCGAGGTGATGTAGCAGCAGTGGGACAGGAATTTTCCTCAGTGTCCTCTGTCCTTAAGGGGTTTGCCTTGAAGCACGTGAAGGTTATTTCCCTGGACGTTATTTGGGAAGCCCTAACCCAGTTATCATCTGCTATGACTCAGCAAGTGGAACTGACGATCTCTCGTTTGGATCATTTGGAGACTCTATCCGGTGGATTTCGTAGCGATTTGAATGACATACGTGAGAAGTTGGTAATTGGAGAGCAGAAAATAGAGACAGTTTCTGTACTCACTGACTCTATTATGAAGGATAATCTGGCAATGAGGGTGAAATTGGAGAATATTGAAAATGTTGTGAGAGCGTCAAACATGCGCTTATTGAATTTTCCTGTGGTATCTGGAATCTCCCCTGTAGAATTGTTTAAGAGGTATATGCATGAGACTTTGTTAGTGCCTACTGATTTAACTCCTCCAATTGTAAAAGCATATTTTTTGCCTGTGGGTAAAAAGGTGGATCAGAGAGTAGTGGGTTCTGTGGAAATGGAGGTGCTAGATGTTTCTGCTTTATTGTAATCTCCGAAGGAAGAAAGTTTAAAGCTATCCACTATGTTGGTTTCTTTTGCTATTCCATCAGACAGGGAATGGATTTTGAAATTATATTTCAAGAGGCGTTCTGTTCCATTTATGGGTAAAAAGGTTGTGGTATTTCCAGATGTTTCTAGGGAGATGCAAAAAAGGCGTAGAGCCTTTTTGCTCCTTAGACCAGGTGTGATTCAATTGGGTGCTTCCTTTATATTGAGGTTTCCTTGCAAGTGTATTATTTACTTTAGACAGATTAAGTATGTTTTTTTCCAACCAGAGGATTTATCTTCGTTTATTTCTTCCCATACCATAATATCATCTTCGCCTCTCGAGTAAGCGGTTTGTCTTATAAATTGTTTAATGCTCAGCCTATTGCTGTTGTTATTAGTTCCTATTTTTTGATTCATTGTCCTGGTACGAGGATTTTCACCTACCCTCGTTCTGTTATGTAGTGTTACTCCCCCCTTATATGGTGGGCTAACCATACTCTTGTTGAAGCTTGTATTTAATTTCTTATATAAATATTGTTTTTTCTTTTTTGTAAATATTCCTGTTCTACAAGTAGTAGTTTTTCTGTACAAGCATTGCTTGATTGTTATTATAAAGTTCATAAATAATAAATTTTAAAAAAAAGACTATTATGTCCATCTGACTAACCCTCTTGCCTCTGGCCCTCGCCATCTCTTTACAACTCTCAGCTCTCTCCTCAAGGTGCCTCCGACTCCTCCCTCCCTTTCTGCTCAAACTCTGGCTGACTACTTCGATGACAAAATCCACAAGATCACACTCCAATTCCCCACGAGTTCAGCTACTCTCCCTCTTCACTCCCAACTCCCCCCCCCCCCTGCTACCCTTTCTTCCTTTTCTATGATCTATGCGGAGAAAACCACTCACCATCTTTCCTCATCCAAACTCACTACCTGCTCCTCTGATCCTATTCCTACCCATCTCCTTAGCTCTAAATCCTCCACTGTACTCCCTTCCATCTCTCATATTCTCAACCTATTTCTCTCCACTGCAACTTTCCCTGCAGCCTTCAAGCATGCTGTGGTCACTCCTGTCCTCAAGAAACCCTCACTAGACCCTCGCTGTCCTTCTCAACATCAACCCATCTCCCTCCTCCCCTCCATTTCTAAACTACTTGAACATGTGGTTCACAGCTGTTGCCTCGACTTTCCCTCCTCTCAAGCCCGTCTGGATCCTCTACAATTTAGCTTTCATCCTTTACATTCTACCGAAATCTCCAAAGTCTCCAGTAACCTGTTCCTGGCAAAATCCAAGAGCTTTTACGCGATCCTCATCCTTCTTGACCTTTCTGCTGCTTTTGACACTGTTGACCACAACCTTCTCCTTGATACCTTGTCCTTGCTTGGTTTTAAGGGTTCTGTGCTATTGTGGTTCTCTTCTTATCTCTCCCATCACTCTTTCAGTGTTTATTCTGCTGGATCCCCCTCTACTGCTAGCCCACTCTCAGTTGGTGTGTACCCAAGGATCTGACTTGGGTCCACACCTTTTCTCTCTATATACCCAGTCCCTTGGTGCACTCATCTCCTCCCATGGCTTTCAGTTTCATCTTTACTCTGATGACTCCCAGATCTACCTCTCTACACCTGAAATCTCTCCAACAATCCAAGCTTGGATCTCTGCCTGCCTTTCTGACATTGCTGCTTGGATATCTCACCGCCGCTTGAAATTGAGCATGGCGAAAATTGAGCTGCTTATTTTTCCCCCTAAACCCTCCTCTCCCCTTCCTCCTTTCTTAGTCTCTGTGGATAACTCTCTACTCCTCCCTGTCTCCTCAGCTCTCAACCTTGAGGTTGTTTTTGACTCCTCTCTCTCCTTCCCCACACACATCCAAATAATAGCTAAAACCTGCCATTTCTTTCTGTACAACATCAGCAAAATTCATGCATTCCTTTCTGAACAGACTACTAAGATACTTATCCTTGCTGGTCTCCCTCTGAATCATCTTTCTCCCTTTCAATCTGTTCAACACTCTGCTGCGTGGCTAATCTTCCACCAGCCTTGTCATGCTCATATTACCCCTCTTCTCAAGTCACTTCAATGGCCCCCTATCCATTTCCGCATCCAGGTCAAACTTGTCCTGCTGACCTATATGTGCATTCACTCTGCAGCTCCTCGCTACCTTTCCTTTCTTATCTCTCCCTACACCCCTCCTTGGGAACTCCGGTCTTCTGGCAAATTGCTTCTATCTGTGCCCTTCTCTTCTATTGCTAACTCCAGACTTCGCTCCTTTTGCCTTGCTGCTCCTTATGCCTGAAACAAACTACCTGAGTCTGTACATCAGGTGCCTTCTCTGGTCCTTATCAAAGCCAGGCTGAAAACTCACTTCTTCACTACCGCTTTCGGATCTTGACTCACCTGATCTCCTTTGGGCTTCCTTTTTTTTTTTTTTGAAAATCATTTTTATTGATAGTCATATACAAACCACCGTATAGGCACCGTATTAACATTCATAAAAAACAGTTCAACAATACAACAGTTCCAATTAGTATACCAGCACCCAAACAATTTAACTCAACTTGTTTAGATGTAATGTCTGTGTCATGAATGTAGGCATGATTTCTACAAGATTTCACTAATATTTCATAAACTCACATAGACACCTATGTATCTCTATAAATTAGGCACCTTCCTGCTCACTTAACCTAGGTTCCCTACTATAAAATTACCCCATCTTGGTGTAAGTTCTTTAGGGAAAGGACTCATTTTACATATATGAAATTTGTATGCATCTCCCTGATTGAAGGTGCTACATAAATGACAAAGAAATAATATTTATTTTCAGAGTTCATTTCCTGGCCATAATTAGAAATTACTTGTCTGAACCAAAAGCCTGCTGTGTTGCCGACAGTACTACTATTGAAGCTGATCAATAATCAATTTACTGTTAGTTTGTAATGAGTGAGCGATACAGAAATGCTACTCCATTGATACGCCAAAAAGAACATTTAGGACAGAACTGAGATCTAAGGTGAAAATGACATACAACACAATATTCTTTGAAGCCTGGCATAGGTGGCAGGTGCACTAGTACTGCTGGTTTTTATTTTGTATCGTGCTCTTCTTCCAGATAGACTGTAGCACTAAAATTGAGGTTTCCGTATCAAAAAGATATGAATACCTATTTCAGTGGGATATTCTAAATTAGCACACTGTTTTGTGTGTTGTTGAATGCTAATGACCAGCTAGTACTTTACATATTGTGTACATATTTATTATACTTAGGTATGTGGGGGCTCAGAGCCCAGCTAAATGTGCGGATAAAAAGTGTATTAAAAAAACCCAATAAATAAAGCTTTTTTTCGTATGTAAAACCTATTTTAAGTGCAGAAAAGGGTTTTTATAAAATTGCATGTCTGCATACATACATAAAATTTAAGTGCACCGAAAGTGTAATTTGTGAGTAGGTATTTCTAGGAGAGTAGTATGGGCGGAATGGAGGCAGACTTGCGAAGCTGTGCACATATTTTAGAAAATAGATGGTAGACTCCTAGGGGGGCATTTTCAGTGGTGGTGGAAGCCAGCCCGCTGAAAGTGGCTGGCCATGGCTGCTTTAAATCTGAACCGGATATTCAATATTGGGGTCATATCCGGCCTCCGGCATTGAATATCCTAGTTGGCTGATCTTTTAACCCCTCTTGCTGCCCCCGCCCTGATGCTAAGCGCTTAGCATCGGGGTGTTCAAACACAGTATGAAGAGATATAGATAAACTGTATAGTGTTGCTGACTATCCCGCTGATCACAGTTTAACCGGTTAGCACGTCTGCTAACCAGTTAAACCATTTTGAAAATGCCCTTCCCCCCTGAGTATATGCGCAGATGTACATCTGTTGTAGAGCAGGTATAGATTTGCATGTGAGTATTTGGAGCTTATTCTGGGATCCTATTTTATAAAGTCACCTAGTCATCTATGTTGCTCTTATAAATTAGATTTTAAATGGGGCCTTTTTGGACTTCTCACATAAGCTAGAGTACTTGTAGGTGTGTCAAGGTCAGAACACATTACGCCTGTGATGAAGGAGCTCCACTGGCTACCTCTACAAGCTTGAATCCACTACAAGACACTTGTCATGACATTTAAAGCACTGAGGAACCAGCCCCCCTCACCCATCAGTAAATTAATCAACAGCATGCCTGACAACAGGAACAGAAGATCCGTAATGCGGAATGCATTAGAAATCCCTAAGATAATGACAAAATGCCTAAAAGTAACAGCCAACAGGGCCTTTTCGGTTTATGCACCCACAGCCTGGAATGCCCTCCCCTCTGAAATTCGATCTATCACGAGCCTTACACCATTCAGAAAAGCGATAAAATACCACCTATTCCAAAAATACTATCCAGAAGGCAACCCAGGGAAACACGTGATAGGCCCCCCGACCCCCTTCCATATCTGCCCCAATACTTTAACCCATCGTGAGAATGGTTAATCAATGCTTCCCTTGGCTTAAACCCTTATGGTGCCATCTATCCTACTCAATGGTGAATATCCTGGAATTTTGTAAAATGTTCTGTAAATAGTTCCCACCCAAGATCTTACCCATGTTATTACCCTGTTCATTGTAAGCACAATATGCTTTTATTACATTTTACTATTGTTCTGTTCGCTGTAAACCGCACTGATCTTAATAGCGCGGTGTATAAGAAACGCAAATAAATAAATAAATAAATAAATAAGCTTCCTTTTATAAAAGTGACCCATTATTTTAGTTGTTCCCCAAAAGTATATTCTAAAAATATTTCCTTTAGAAAAGGGTACAGTATAACGGGTTTGGTTTGGTAATTATGAACGAATATTCTGTTAAAGTTTTGAAACTAAAATGTATGTCTGAAAAATAAATTCTTTTTCTTAATATTTCATTTTATTTATATTAATTTTTTAAAAACAAACCAGAAACAAAATATCCAACCACGGAAAGGTATGCATGTAGCTTAGCAAAAAAACGAGACCTATGCTGCTTAGTGAAGACTATTAATCATAGTTAAGCACATTCATCTTGCTTCTTTCTAGCTAACCAGAATAATGATCTGGATTATTATTTCTAATTAGAGGAAGTAATAGATCATGTATAACCTTAGGATGAGTCTCATTAATTAACTGAAGTCTTAAGGGACTTCAGATAGAGGTAGTTAAGCACTCTGTCTTTGTCATACTCAGCACCATTGGTTTGTACTTGGTTGGCAAAGAAGCAACCCATTTAATTTCAATTGGAATAAATAGCTAAAATTGATTAAAAGCATATGGATAAGAAAAATATCTGAAGTACATTAATATGTGAACAATAAAAAAACGTACAAAAGGAAAAATAGTTGCTTTCCATTGTTCCCAGGCCAATAATTTTCCCAGACCACTACCCCGCCCCCCCCCCCCAGCTCCACCAAGAAAAACCCAATTGTATGCTACATCTATTAAGCCTTTCATTGAATGCCAACAAATGTATTTAGAAACTGGTACAATCTGAAAATGGTTGCAAAGGGAATCCAGAAACTTCAGCTCTCAAAAACCCACAAGATCAAGATAAAATCAGATTCATTATTGTAGTTATATATGCAGAGTATGTGTTCCAGATCCTCAACACTATGATGATCTCACACACAACTATATAACCTTTGGAGATTTCGGTTGTGTTTTTTTGTTTTTCGCATTTTTCAATTTCCTTCCAGAAGAAAAGATTGGAAACTGTGTCTGTGCAAAAGAGTATAAAATGATCCATTTGAGAAACAAGATGTTATTATCTAGATTTCAGTTAGAAACTGGTAAAGGGATGCTTTGCATAATAAAGATAATTATCTATTTTGCATTCCAACTTGGAAAATTATGCACTAAAACCAGTAAATATTAAATGTCAAACTCAGCAAACAAAATTGTGTACATTGTTTTGTGAGGTTTTTTTTTTTTTTTTACATTTTATCATGTTTGTGAAGCAAGTGTTCAGTACTACTTCACCTTCTCCTTCTGCTTCTCCCTACTGAGAGCACCTCAGGCCTATGTCTTAAATTCTGACAGTCTCCAAATATCAGAGATCTCAACCTGAAAGGGAAGGGGGCCGTTATAGATGAATAATGCATGTCCTTGGTTCCAGGCATTTTCAAGAATATATATGGCCATGATATCTGAAGGTTCTGCCAGGAAATTTGGAAGACAACATCATGGCCAATTGACTGGAAAAGATCTGTGTTTATACCAGTACTAAAGAAAGGTAATCTAACTGATTGTGGAAATTATCACACAATTGCTGTGATCCCACATGCCAGAAAGATTCTACTGAAGATTATTCAACAGACACTACAACCATACCTGGAACGAGAACTACCTGAAGTGCAAGCAGAATTCTGGAAAGGGCGAGGAACGAGAGACATCATCGCGGATGTGAGATGGATCCTTGAAAAGGCTAAAGAATACCAAAAGGATATCTATTTGTGCTTTATTGACTACAGCAAGGCTTTTGACTGTGTAAACCATGAGAAACTCTGGGCCAGATTAAGAAGCATGGGTATACCAGAACACCTGATTGTTCTCGTGCACAACCTTTACATTGATCAAAAAGCAACAGTTTGAATGGAACAATGAGAAACAGAATGGTTTAAAATCAGCAAAGGTGTATGACAAGGCTGTATACTTTCCCCCTACCTCTTTAATTTATATGCAGAGCAAATTATCAGAGAAGCAGGACTGTGTGAAGACAACCAAGGAGGAGGTTGCAATAGTTAAGATGGGAGGTGACCAAAGAGTGAACAAGAACCTTAATAGTGTGTTCAGAGGGGAATGGACACATTTTACTAATGTTGTAGAGAAAGAAACAACGGGTTTTAGCTATATGTTGGGATATGTGTGAAGAAGGAAAGGGAGGAGTCAAAGATGTCCCTAAACCTGCGGGCCGAGGAAATAGGAAGAAGAAGAGTGTTGTCAACAGTGATAGAGAAAGGAGGAAGGGGGGAAGAGGGTTTAGGGGGAAAAATAAGAAGTTCAATTTTAGCCATATTCAATTTCAAGTGGTGGTGAGACATCCAGGTGGCGATGTCAGATAAGCAAGTAGAGATACGAGTTTGGAGCGAAGCAGAGATGTCATGTGTAGCTAGATTTGAGAGTCATCAGTATAAAAATGATGCTGAAAGTCATGAGAAGAGATGAGGGCATCAAGAGACTGGGTATAGAGAGAGAAAGGAGAGGGCCCAGAATAGACCCTTGGGGTACACCAGCTGAGAGAGGGATGGCAGTAGAGGAATTACCTCCAGAACAAACACTGAAAGAGGAATTGGAAAAATAAGAAGACAACCAAGATAGTACAGGGCCTCTAAAACCAAGAGAGGATAAAGTGTCAAGGAAGAATGGTGGTCAACAGTATCAAAAGCAGCAGAAAGATTGAGAAGCATGAGAACCGAGTAAAGGCCTTTGGACTTAGCAAAGAACAGATCACTGGAGATTTTGGAAAGAGCTATTTCAGTAGAATGAAATGGACGAAAACCAGATTGAAGCAGATCAAGAAGGGCTTCAGAGGAGAGAAATTTGAGAAAGTGGCGGAGATGGGCCAACAAATAGAAGGACAAGTAGGGTCAAGTTAGGGTTTTTTGAGGAGAGGAGTGATTACAGCATGTTTGAAGGCTGCAGTGAAAAGCGAAAGGTTAAGAATATGTGAGATGGAGGAGGAGATGGGTACGGATAGGATCAGAACAGGTAGTGAGTTTAGAGGAGGAAAGAAGATGAGAGATTTCTTCAACAGATCTTAGAAAAGGACGAAAGGGTGATAGAGGTTGAGCAGAAAATTTGTTAATCGTGAGGGGGAAGAGGGGTGAAGAAGATTTAGTGGAGAATTGAAGAGTAATCTTATGCACTTTCTCATGCAAAAAGTCTGCTAGGGTTTGGGCAGAGAGAGAAGGGATTGGAGGTTGAGGTGCCTTAAGAAGAGAATTGAGAGTTGAAAAGAGATGGCAAGTGTTATAGGTAAGACAGTTAGATGGGGAAAATAGTTTTGCTTAGCGAGTACAATGGCGGACTGTAAAGAAGAAAGCATGAATTTGAAGTGAAGAATGTCAGAGAGAGTGGGATTTGAGCCAAGTGCACTCAGCTGAGTGTGCACAGGAATGTAGGTAGCAGGTACTTGAACCAACCAGGTCTGAGGTGAGGTGCGTCTCAGAGGGTATGGAATGGGCGGAGCATCCAGAGTAGAGGGGAGAGCAGTATTATAGGACACTATGGCTCCATGAACAGACTTAGAGGACAAAGTGAAAGAGAGAAGAGATGAGACAGTAGTGGATAGAGTCAGTGGATCGATAGCAAGAAGATACCTAAAAGGAGTGGAGGAGTGGCCTAGTGGTTGGGGCAAGGTACTTCAGGCCGGAAGGTTGGGGGTTCAAATCCCACTAGAGGACAGCAACCTTGGGCCGGAAGGACTGGGGTTTCTAGTCCCACAGGTGCTCCTTGTGGTCTTGGGCAAGCCACTTAACCCTCCATAGCCCATGTTCCCTGTAAAATAGTTATCTCCAAGTTATAATGCCCTGTTCAATGTAATTTCAGTTTGTTCAATGTAAACCGCACTGATGCAGAATAGCGCGGTATATAAGAGAATGTAAATAAATAAATAAAAAGATAGGAGATTGGACGCGATTGAGGGGGAGAGTGATAAAGAGTGAAGCTTAACAGGTGATGGTCAGATAAGGGAAGAGTGGACGTATAGAAATTAGAAGGTAAACAATTAGACTAGAAAACGAGGTCAAGGCAGTGACCAAGCTGATGAGTGGAGGCAGAAGAGCAAAGCTGGAGGTTGAAAGAGGAGGTAAGGGAAAAGAGCTTAGACTCATAGGGGTCAGAAGGGTTATCAATATGAAAATTAAAGTCACCAAGAATAAGGGAGGGGAAGAAGAATCCAGGAATAAGGAGAGCCAAAAATCAAAATCGGTGAGGAAGATAGAAGAGGACTTGTCAGGTGGTCTGTAGATGACAGTGGTCCGAAAAAGTAGGGGATTAAAAAGATGGATGGAATGGACTTCAAAGGAGGGAAAGGAAATGAGATTGAGGGAAAAAGAGGGGTTGAAATTGGCAAGAAGGGGAAAGTAGAAACCCAACACCACTGCCACAGCCATTGGGATGAGGAGAGTGGGAGAACTGATAACCACCATGACAGAGCACAGCAACCAAAGCAGTGTCATCAGGGAGAAGCCAGGTTTCAGTAAGATCGAGAAGATGTAAAGCTCAAGACATAAAGAGATCATGGGTAAAGGGAAGTTTATTAGAAATGGAATGAGCATTCTATAAAGCATATGAGAAGGAGAGAGAGGAGGGGGAAATGAGAGGGATGTGGATAAGATTAGGGAGGTGGAGAGAGGAACTAATATGAGAGTGAGAGAGAAGTGAAGGGAGACCAGGATTGGGATTAATTTTCCCAGAGGACAGAAGGAGAAGAAAAGTGCGAGGGAGAGAGGAGACAGCACGTCAGAAATGAGGATACGGTTGTATTAGATTGGAAAGAGAGGGATTAATGAGAGGAAGGAGAAGGTGAAGCTCAAGAGCTGAGGAAAATGTGAAGGATAAGATGGGGGAGGAAATAAGGAATGTAGAGAAAGGGTGAGAAAGAGGAGAGGTATTAGGTTGGTGGAGTGAGGGAAGAAGGTTAGGGAGGATCAGAAAAAGGAGCAAATAATGATATTTATTTATTTATTTATTTATTTATCTATTTCTTCTATACCGCCCCTTCCAGAGATCAGGGGCGGTTTACATGGAACAATTGCATACATTTGCATAACATTACATAGAACAAGAACTTCTTAACTTTTTACATATAACAGAACAGCAATAAGAAATGGCAGTGAAGTAGTAGTAAGGGAATAAAGGTAATATAAATGAAATAAAGTAGAATAAATAAAATAGAATAAGATATAGATAAGTAAAAGCCTTAAAAGACCCAGATTATGAGATAGGGAAACTTAGCAGAGGAAGTAATCAAATAACTGAGTGAAAATAAAAAGCAGGCAAGCCTTATCTCAAGCAGACTATAAGTCTATAAAGTGTAAAATTTAAATTATTAGAGGCGGAGGCAAAATGGTAGCAGGGAGTTTCCTCGGAGCGATTGCCTTGCATTGAGATCTTTACCGGAGCGCTCTTGTGGCTTTTGGAGGTGGAGATGGGGCGCAGAAAACAGAAGCAGGCCAGCCTACCCTCTGGTTTGGCCGGTAATATCCAGAGCGGCCAGAGGATCTTGACTTTGTGTGGTTTTTCTGCTTCTGAGTTTAGAGCAGCTTCTTCGGCAGGACTGCGGGGTTATGTTTCCGTGGTTTGAGCATGTCTGGAGTGTTTCTTTTTATGAAGCAGCAACCTCCCCCCTGAGACTCAGAAGCCGCGCCTCATGGAGTGCTTCCCCCCAGGCTGCCGATGAATACTCTGGTTGAGGGAAGTGAAGAGGGCTCCATTGGCACGATAGGGTCCATTTCACCCACTGCAACTATTGTGAGGCCCGCTGGACATCCAGCAGGTTTTACTCCTCTTTTGTGTGAGAACTATACAGCTGCGAGAGATGGCGTTGTGAAAATACTGGTCTCTGGAGCATTGGTTAAACCTGCAATGATAACTTTAGAATCACTGTGGAATGTGCTGGCTACAATGAACTCCTCTCTTCGTACTATTGTGGGGACTGTGAGTATGGAGCTATCTTCTGTGAGAACTTTGGTAATGGAGGCCTCCCAATTGCAGGGGGAACAAGCTGGGAAGATTGGTGCTTTGGAAGAAGATCTTGTCCAACTTCGTGTTCTGTGTGCTGCCCAAGTTAAAGATAGTACTTTGCTCACTAGGAAGATAAAATACTTGGACAATGAAGTTAGGAGGAATAATGTTAGGTGGTTAAATTTTCCAAAATCTCCTATTCTGTCTCCCATAGAAATGGTGTGCAAATATTTTCAGGAGGTACTTAAATTGCCCCCTTAAAAATTTGCCTGCACTCGTTAAGGCACAGTATTTATCCTTGGGTGCCGGTCCCCGAAGTACTGGTCTCAGTGACGCCTCTTGGGCTTCTGGGTACCTGATGGGATTTCTAGAAGGTTCCCTTGAGGTGACCACGGAGCGTACCACCCTTCTTGCAACTCTTGCTTTGGAGTTCGATCTGTGATATTGCAGTCTTATTTCTGGAATTTTAATGAACAGTTTTTGGGTTCTTGCTTTCTTATTTTTCCTGATCTGTCACGTGTAACCCAACAGAGGAGGAAAGAATTCCTGGGACTTAGACTTAGGGTCCTCTCTCTGGGTGGGAAGTTTGTGTTGAGATTTCCTTCAAGGTGTATAATTACTTATAAGGAAAAGGTTTTTCTTTTTTGAACCTAAATAGCTCTTAGAATTCCTGGTCGCTAGAGAGGAGATAGTTGTTACTTTTGACGCTTAAGACTTTGCCCTGCTTGTTAAAAGTTTTTCTTTTGTAAAATAGCTTGTTTGCTTCTTTTTGTTTGTTTTCCTGGTGCCGCCTTTGTTTCCTAAAAATTGTGGTCAAATGCAAGGACTGCAATTGTGGTCAAATGCAAGGAGAATGACTATGGTTGTATTTTCTTTTGATGTATGTTTTTGGATATATATGGGTAAAGTCAATAAATATATAAATTAAAAATATACATATTAGAGACATCAGACATGAATCGATTGAAGTCATGTGAGCAGCATCAGTGCAATGCGAATAATGACAATCCAGACTGATACAAATAAACCCCATGCCAACATGTACCTCGAAGCCCACCACATAGCCCCCCTTTATTCCATTCAACTGCGTACTTATAAACGCTTGGTCTGCACAAAATAAAACTTATGCCATACTAGACCTCACCAATGGCAATGATCTAGACCCCCTATGCATCACAGAATCCTGGATTACACCTAATAGATACTATCCTGCTAAATCAACTCACACCCACAAACTACAAACTCTTCAATTGCAGAAGACAAACAAAGGGAGGAGGCGGGATCATGATTATAGCCAAGGAACACCTCCAGCAACACCTTGGATATCATCTCAATCAGAAATAAGAACCAAACCTTATGCCTAAGTACAAAAGCAAATGAACTCTCAGTCTTACTAGAGGAAGCAATGCATCGACACCGCAACAATGGAAATCTTTCTACGTGCTAGGCAACCTGAACCTTCCCTCTGCCTCGCACAGTCAAAACACATGACTTTCTTGATGCTATGAGGCCACTACAATTTCACCAACTAATAAAGGAACCCGCCCATGATAGAGAAGGAACAACAGATTTACTCTTTGCCCCCTCTCACCTTGCCAACAAACACAACAACCTCGACTACAAGGTGTCCCCAGTCCTATGGTCAGACCATGCCTCAATCACTCACTTTCTATCTGCCTCAACACTCTCCCCACAATACAAGAAGCTCCACACCCAGTACCACACGGCACTTCTAATTCTTTGACAAACAATCATTTCTGCAGCAAGTCTGCCCCCCAACTAGACATAAACACCACCGATCTGGACCACTTAATTCATATCTGGACTATTACCCTTGCATGTGCTACCTCGACCCCCACAACCCCCCCTAACAATCCAAAACACAAAACAGGTACCCCGCCAGTTAGCCCTCCTGGTACTCCAAGGACATCAAAGAAATGAAACAAACACTCAGATGGATTGAAAGATGTTGGAAGAGATAAAAAGACTCTTGATTTTCAATAATAGTCCCTGGAAGAAAACTTACAGTTGAAGAGAAAAGATCTCAGTAAAATTGCTTCTCCCTCTATGCAGCAGTCGCTGCGTGCCTAAAGGGGAATCACTACCATTTACTATCACTGGTCTAAAAACCTCCTCTTTTTTATCATTTTTCAACCAATACCTTTCTTAATAATTTAATTATAACACAATATCCCCCATTTTCACTTATATCATGGTGTACCTACCATTACAGCTTACTAGCCTTACACACCTCAATAACTCAGTATCTTTACACAACCATATATATCACACGGTAGCACATATTAGAGAATAACACCTTATGGCAGCACAATAATATTTTATAACAGCTGATAGCTTTCTGTAACAAATGCTCTATAGCAGGCATTTTATCCGTATGATATAACAGCATGTAATTCACTATGGCAAACGCTCAATAGCTAACGCTTTATCTGAAAGAAAACAGATTAAAGCAGTAATTACTGAAGAACTATGCTGACAGCTTTTACTTAGCTTAGAGAATTTCTTCCAGAAGACTCCATGTTAACAATTGCCCTACGAAGATCTCTGTTTCACAGACACACTGCTTCGTCGGAGGTTTACTTCTCTCTGGTATACTCACAAACTATGGCGTCTGATGTCATTCCTATTGTTAAGAACCCTTTCCAAACCAATCAAAAATCACACATGGCAAAAAGAAGGAGCTTCAAAAATTTAAAGGTCCGTTTTACAAAAACGCTCCCCAATCAATGGAGGAGTTAAGGCCCCCTGGCTCCACTGTTTTCAGTTCAAAAATCCAACGTTGTTCCTTTGCACAAATAATTATTGACCACGATCTCCTTCTCGATCACTTAATGGAACATGATCAATCATAGAACATCAAAAGTCAAAAATAAAAAGCAGGCAAAACTATGATATTCCTGACAATGAGCTACCATCGGGGCATCCTTCTTCTGCTTCAATAAACAGTATTTATGCTCTGACAGTCTTGCTGTCAATGAGCGTGTGGTCTTCCCTACATAACGTTTACCACAAGGGCACTGCAATGCATATACTACGTGATCTGTGGAACAAGTCGTGGCAGACTGCAACTTAATTGCCCAATTTCCAATAATCACAGTATCCCATTCTTCCATAATCCTATAACACTGACACCGGCCACATCTAGTATGGCGCAGTTTCAATCTTTCAAACTCCTTCCTTGTTGCTGGACATAGATGGTCTCTTAAGTTTCTCCCACGCTGATAAGTCACGCATACTCGCCGACCTTCAAAGCAAGGGAGAACCTGCAAAATAGACCATCTTTTCCTTAAACACACAGTAATTTTCGAAGAAAGTGAGAAATATGGTAAAACACATGCAACACTGTAGCAGTCGTTCTAAATGTCGTCCATATTCAGGATCCAGTAACCACTCCCGATGGTTATTAGTGGGCCATTTATATGCAGTATGGATGATACCAGCTGGGTACCCATGCGTCTCTTCTAGCATGCTCCTTTTCCTTATGCCCACCTTTTTCTTTCCTCCTAACTCCACCCTTATTTATTTATTTTATTTATTTATTTTATTTAACCAGTTTTATATACCACTTTATTTATTTATTTATTTAACATTTCTTATATACCGCGCTATTTGTCATCAGTGCGGTTTACAATGCAACAATAAAACACATTGGTCAGATAATTTGACTTTTGTTTACAGATACAGTCAAACCTCGGTTTTCGTATGCCCTGGTTTTCGTACGATTCGGTTTTCGTTGATTTTTTTCATCAAGATTGTGTTTCGGTTTTCGTACGTTGTCTCGGTTTTCGTACAGCATTTTACCCCACCCCCGGACCTGCCATGGATTAGCGTGAGCCAGCGATCTCCCACGGAGCTTGAGCCAGCGATTCTGCGGGACCTCTGGGGAGCCGAGGAGTTCAACGCTCCAGCGTGGCCTGCCCGAAACTGCTTCCTGCCCCGGACTCTCCCCCGATTGACGTCTGCCTGCTGCCTCTTCCCCTGCACATCCCTTGAACCGGGACAGGAGCTGGTGACCGAATCTGCTTCTCCTTGGCGGCCCAGTCTCCCGCCGGGGCCCCTGCCCTCCCGATTGGATTCTGGGTGTCCTGCAGGCCTGCACACGCGCGGCCTCTCCTTGAAACCTTGCAGTCTGCAGCTGCAGGCTCCTGCTGGCACAGCCCCACGCTGTTCTCTGACTCTCACCTGTGTCAGGCTGCTACCTTAGGGGGGCCGGAGGCAGCCTAAGACTCTCTGTCCCACTGTTTCTCAACTGCCTGCTGCTTGGCTGACACTGCTCTCCACCTCTCCCGACACTGTGTATGCCAACAAAAGTCTTCAATAAAGGTAAAAGTGATGTTACATGCTCATTTATCCATTTCATTAGTCATTTATATGTATTTCTCATTGTTTTCTGTATGTAAAAAGATAGTTATTCTCTATAAA
Source organism: Ichthyophis bannanicus (assembly GCA_033557465.1). Classification (NCBI taxonomy): domain Eukaryota; kingdom Metazoa; phylum Chordata; class Amphibia; order Gymnophiona; family Ichthyophiidae; genus Ichthyophis; species Ichthyophis bannanicus. Next base: position 513,087,468 of record CM066031.1, on the reverse strand, counting down.
ATGTATTTTTTGTCAATATTTTTGGGTGTCTGGAACGGATTAATTGAATTTACATTATTTCTTATGGGAAATCTTGCTTCGGTTTTAGTCCGTTTCGGTTATAGTCAGACTTTTTTGAACGGATTAATCATGAAAACCGAGGTTTGACTGTAACAGGGAAATAACATGAAGTTAAACCAGGGGAAACTATATACAATCTTGGTAACTATCTGTTGGAACATATGACAGTTCTATGCAGTCATATAGGATAGGTATGGGGTTGTGAGGGAAAGGGGTGGAGAGGGGGTGGGATATCCCTTCAATCAAAGTGGTTTACATCACAAAAGGTCTACATTGAACGAGAGGGGTGGGGCAACATGACATACATGCAGACTTTTAGACATTTGGTATTTATTCCTTCTATTCCTTCTATTCGTGCCAGTGGGGTTTGGCGTCCTAGGTTAGGTGTGAGAAGTGTTCTGTGAACAGGAGTGTTTTGAGCGCCTTGCGGAAGTCCTTACTGTCACTTAGTGCTCTAAGACACCCTTCCCTTAGGCTCCATCATTTTATTTCCTCCTAACTCCAGCCAACTCCTAGGCTCCACCCGCCTTCTCATCCCTACCCTCACAACACTCCTCTGATGCTGGTAGAATCTGGAGTCTTTGTGGGCCTCTTCAGGCTGCATCCCCACTTTTCAGGCAGTGCAATCTGGTATCTCCTGCCAGCCACTGCAGGCTGCAGTCCTAACTCTTGCGCTACCCGGGAAGTTCCAGTCATAGCTCACTTTTCTTGCTGATGGTCCCGCAGGTCGTCATCATGTTCTTTGTGGGAGCAGGCTAACATACACATATATACGGAAAGACATTGCGATAGTCTGCTGAACCCTCAGCAGTAGGCACTATGCTAAGCGAACATACCTAAAAGTAGCCACATCAAAAAAAAAAGTGTGTTTTTACAAAATCTATGTGTGTGCATTCCTGAGTAGTTTGGTCAGAGCAGGGGTAGAGTTGTGATATACTTGCATACAGTATTTTATAAAGTACATGTGTAAACAAATTCAAAGCCCTACCCCACTGACTGTAACTTATTTAGCATATAACCCACTTGATCAATTGCATGTGCTGTATATAGGAAGTCAATTTTCAAACTTAATATATAGTAAAAAAAAAAAAAAAAAAAAGCTGTTTACTTTTTCAAAAGGGTCACTTTCAGTGTTCATATAGTGTGTATTTCTACCTTAGATGAAAAAGGGTAGGATTAAGTTAGAGGAGTGAAGGTATGTATGAGGTATGCATAGTTTCTGCCTAATCTGCCCAATCCCTAATCATCAAGAGACTGCAAGCAATAGGATGAACAGGAATCCCTCTGAACTGTTTCAAATCCTATCAAACTGATGTCTTCAGGTAAAATCAGGCTCTACAAAGCCAAGAGCATACACCCAAAACCAAGGAGTTCCCGAAAGGATCAGCCCTCTCCGTGCTATTATTCAACATCTTCATTCAACCCATCTGTACAGTCATACAAACATTCAGTGTCTTCTACCACATATATGCTGATGATGTCATGATCTATGCAGCTATCAAAACACTCAACCTTGACATCACAAACTTAACAAGATGCTTCACCTCAATCAGTTCATGGCTCAACATGGCACAACATGACCCTAAACCTTAATAATACTGAAGCTGTATATATCGCCAGAGACAGCAGCTTCATCCCACCAGACATCATAAGCTTCAATGGAACTCAACTTCATATACAACAAGCGATACGATATCTGGGTGTCACCTTTAATCAGCACCTAACATTCTTCACCCACATAAGAAACATCACCAGGAATATATACTATAAACTCAAGACTGTACAACACTTCAAGCCTCTCCTAACCCATCAAAACTTCCATACATGTCCTTCAAGCTCTTATCTTCCCACATCTAGACTACTGCAGCCTCATCATCCAAGGCATGCCTAAGACAGTAGTCCACCCACTCCAACTAGCCCTCAAAACAACAGCACGTACCCTCTGCAATGCAAGCATAACCGAACACGTAACTCCATTACTCAAGCAGCTACACTGGCTACCCATCATTGAATGCACAAAATTCAAAGCCATCCTTACAATTTTTAACATCCTCAATGGACTGTCGTCTACCCACCTTCAAACAATAATACATGAAACCAAAGATGACCACGCAAGGCGAACCAGGTCACAGAACACCCTAACTACCCCAGCGTCTTTCACCAGATTCAGCACAACCACACCCAGAAGAGCCTTCTCCCTATATGCATCTTCCCTCTGGAACTCGATCCCATGCAAACTCCGGGCCACAAAGTAACTAGTAACATTCAGAAAGGCCCTCAAGATCGTCCTATTTACAGCCAACTTCACGAAAGACTAGACCTAATCTCTTCACACAACAGCCTCTGTCCCCTATCCCCCCTTCTTCCCTCCCTCCCATGAACATTGAACCCCTAGTATTAAGTTCTCTCCAAGTTCATTATCCTGTTACAATGTATCAAGTTCTGTTTCAATGTAAACCGCCTTGACCATAGGATCAAGCAGTATAGAAAAGCTGTTAAATAAATAAATGCATAAATTTGCATGTTTCAAAGTACACACAAATTATATATATGTTTGTATTTGTATGTAAAAATTAAATGTAGGCTTCCACAGCATGTGTACTTTTAGTTCTGTTGTGAGAAAGCAATATTAGGAGTATGTTTAGATTGAGCGGAGGGGAAGATAAAACCATGGACATGCATTTGATTTTCAAATGTGGGTGCACTATTTTTCCCCCATTCAACCACCTATGAAAAATAGCAGTGTACTTTGTGTTTGCTGATTTTGAATGGGAAACAATGCAGCAGTTCCCCATCCCCTGTGGGCTAAAGGTGTTTTTTTAATGTTTATTTTTCACTTGTGCAAGAGTACAACCATCTTACAGCTCAAACAATAAACCTGTCATAAAGATAAAAAATAAAAAAACTGACGGGGTACGCCCATTCAGCTGATAACATCAAAATAGAAGAAGAAAGAATACTAGCAGACAACCCAAACCCTCCAAAGAAAATGGTACCCTCCAACAAGCATTTTCCATATACCCTCTCAACACGCACCACTCATCTCCACACACACTTCCCCAAAACAACCCCCTCAACCCCGCCCCCTCTCTAGTCCCTCTGAATCTGAACCAAAGTTTATCCTCTCTTTAGTTCAGTTTTTGCTTATTTCTCTGTTAATATCAGCAGGAAATGGCATATAAGCAATCGAGACAGCTCTTTTTCTTCCTTCTGGAACATGATCTTTGCTGTGTCCTCTGATCTAAAGAAGAGAGATTTTTGTGAATCCATGGTAAAGTTTAATATCTACCTGGAGAACCCAAGGGATCAGGAAAAAGCAAATATTTAATAACATTTTAAGGTATTAATTTGTTTCTAAAAGTGTTATAGATGCTGGGTGTCCATAAAGTATATTATATGTTTCTGCCATTAAATATTCTTTCTTACTTTGAAAATCTTATAGCCATAAGAAGTATAGTAATTAACTCATTGCCATTTTTTTCATTAGATCACTCCAGTTGCAAGCACACACCCACTGTTAGTGTTTGTAAATCCTAAAAGTGGTGGGAAACAAGGAGAAAGGTAGGTTTGCTTTTATATGTTTATTTTATCTAGCTATGTCAATACAGAAGCCAGTAGTCAAAAGGATTTATGCTGCTAAACAGACCTTTTTGAAAAATTTCTACGGAAGGGTGCCTTAAATTTTACTCCTAAATTTAGGATCGTAAAAAGTGAGTGGCAACAAAAATAGATTTAGGACATGGAAGTGGGAGCTTAGCTATAATTTTCAGCTCTAGGCTCATTAATCTAAGCAAATGAATGGCAGTTCTAAATTTATAAACATAACTTTTACGCTCTTAAATGAAGGTAAAATTTCATCTTAAAGAATAGGGGCAGGTTTACTAAGCTGTAGTAAGCATTGAGTGTGGGTTTTAGCATGTGCTAATATTTAGTGGAGCCTGTGCTAACAGCTACCACATGGTATAACTTGTGCTGAGTGCTTACTGTGGGTTGTCTGTGGAGATAGGATGTGGCCAGCACTGGCAACTGGCATGCAGTATGTTACTGCACAGTAGCTGCCATGGCTGCTGATAGTAGGACCATGTCACCTCAAGAAGCATTCAGGTAGTGGCAGTCAGGTAGCGTTGCCATAGTACAGGGAGAAAAAAAAATCCAGACTCCTCCCCCAAAGCAATAACCCACCCTTGATCAGAACCTCTGGCTGGCAGCCTCCCCCAGAGGAAGACCCCTGAAACAACCCCCCAAAGAAGAAGCCCCTCTGAACAACTTCCCACCTATTCAGAAGCCCCTTTCCAACAACAAATTTTCCTGAGCGAGACCACCTCTCATAACTGTCCTTCCTCCTGCACCACCACCACCTAGGACTCACCAGGAGGTATCCCTGGTAGCCTAGTGGACTGGGGCAAGACTGATCCACTTCTGCTCTTGCCCCCTAGCCTCTGGGATTCAAAATGGAAGCTTTGACCCCTAGTGGAAGTCTTGCTGCTAAGGACCAGTCAGCCATATAAGGAATGATAGCAGATTGACCCCTGGTGTAATACCACTAGGGGTCACAGCCACCATTTTGAATTCTGGAGAATACAAGGCGGGAGATAGAGGGAAACCACTCCCGCCCTGCTTCACTAGTTTACCAGAGATATCCTCAGGTGAGTCCCATGAGGTGGTGTGCAAGTTGGGGATTGTTGAAGGGGGGCTTCTGCTTGGGGTCCATCTGTTCTGAGGGGGGACTTTGGCTATGGGGGCTATCAGATGGAAGGGGGGATGATCAGGGGGGCTGAAAATAAGACATAGATTTAGAAATCTTACATCTATATGTAAAGCGATGCTTATGCCTTGTAGCGCTATACAAGTGATTAGTAGTAGCAGTAGCTTAAATTTGAAAACTCAGCTTTTTCTGATTATCAAGGCCTCAATAATTTAAAAAGTCCATTAAAAGATCAGATTTACAGAAGAGTTATACAGCAGATTTTTTTTAAACTATGGACAGAAACTATAACTCAGTTTTGCATTAGATTACTGTTTTGCTGCAAAACTAATAATGCTCTTAAATTACTTATTATTCTTTAGCAATAGGAATTTATACACCATGAAATAAATTGTATAAGGGTCTTGAGCACGTGGAACAGCGTTTTATGTGCTCAGGTAGATTTCTATTAAATTGCGTAGGGATATTCGTGCATAAAAAGTAGCTGCCTAGAAACATAATATCTTCTTTTACATAATGGGTGCATAGGCATTTCTGAGTGGTGTTGGTATTTATGCATGCATTTTATACAGCATGTAGATATATGCTTATTTTTACCAGAACTGACGCGCACTTATTATACTTGCCTTAGATTAGGTGTAAATGTGTGTACCTACTGTCACTGGGGTAAGTTTATAGAGGCACATAGACACATATGTTGGCTTTATAAAATAGGCCTAGGCATCCTGTTATAAAATTACCCTTCATTTTTAGATATTTAAAATATATGCTAAAATGTTGTATTGCATTTATGATGATGCCAAAGAAAAGGGAAGAAAATGTCTGCAGTCGGTCAGTATCCTAAATCAAGAGGGCAAACCAAAGAATGACCACATGGAAGTTTTTCAATCAAGCTTTGTCTAAGGACCTGACTTGGATGAATTTCAGCAAACAAGCCTGTATTAAGAGTCTGGATGTTATTACTGTGTACACTAGTAACCCAACAGTTTATTTAAATTGCCACTTGGATAATAAGCCTAGATAAAATATGTACAATAGCTAACTACTGCTGTCATTAAATCAAGGTAAAGGCACATTCATAAAGAACACCTCAATGTTCTCCCAGGAGATGGCAGAGGTGTTGTTTATGAATGTGCCTTTACCTTGATTTTTATCATGACAGCGGTTAGCTATCATGCATACATTCTAGAGCTTAATTGTTAGTAACTTCATGGTGTGTCCCCTAGTCTTTGTATTTTGTGAAAGAATAAATAACCAAATCTGCATTTACCCATTCTACTCCACTCATGATTTTATAAATCTCTATCATATCTTCCCTCAGCCATTTCTTCTCCAAGATGATGAGCCCTCATCTCTATAGTATTTACTCATAAGGGAGTTGTTCCATCCCCTTTATCCAGCAAATATGATACTTAACCCACCAGTGTAGTGGTTTGTTTGCTTATAATATGTGGTTATTGGGAACATATTACTCCTAGTTTGTGTGCTAGTTACTAGCTCCCATAGTCTGGTGCTCTAAATTTCAAGGACCAAAGAATCCATCTGAGCCCAGAAAACCATGATATACATAGATGAAAATATTTTTTTTGACAGACCAAGCTCTCTACCTTCCAGATTTCATTACTGCAACGCCAAACCATGTGGTCCATTTTACTTTTATTCAGAAAATTATTTTTCTTATCCTAATAGCAAACATTTAAAAACATCACTTACCCTTGACACAATGCTATGTTTCAAATCTTAAAGCTTTACAGTTGTGCTTCAGGAGATAAACATCCACTTATTTGTGTCATTAACCTCTTCGAAACTTTCAAGATTTTTTTTTTTTTTTTTGCCAAAACAATTTTTTCACATTCCTTTGATCAATCACCTAAAATTATGGTGAAGGCATCCTTAACTTGAAAACAAGGCGTGTCTTAATCTGACATCTGAGTCATCTGACCTTAGATCAACGAATACCAATCCTGCTCATTATTCATTCCCTTCGGTTGAACTGATTGCAATGTAAAGATCCAAAAATTGCTCAGGTTTATTCAAAAAAGTATCCAAGTCCCCTTCCTATTTCGATTATGTGTGGGGTCTGCCACCTTTGCACCAGGCAAGCAAGTAACCAAGCAATTTTCATGTCCATTAGCCATGAGTGGGAATACCAAAAGTCCCATGAGCTTGCGTCAGCTATGCTGTGATACAAGTTGATTCCCGAGCAGAGTTTTAAAGATCAGAGGTGAAGAGAGAGAGAGGTATCGGTGGGCTCTCTGTCTCCAGGAAGATGGCTGAGTGTGAGAAACAGACTGAAGCAGGTGTGTGACAGGACTAGCGGGAGAAGGAAGGTAGTGGAAGAGACGACAGATTAAAAAGAAACAAGCAGACAAAAGCAGAGCTGGAAATGTAAATAAACTAGATTTTGCCTATAATGCAATAATGGAGAAATAGAAACAGAAATGTGTGTTCTATTATGCTTTGCAAAATACAAAGGTGATAGGGACATGCCGTTTCCAGAGCTGAAAGAAGAAATACAAAGAATGAAGAGGAAAAGCGCTATATAATCCTGGGGGAAACTGGAGAGACCACAGCTGGAGAAGCAAAATATGTTGTATCCCGCTAGTAGGCCAGAAATGTAACCCAACCAGCAACAATTAAAGAGCAGCACCACAAACCGGGAATTGGCCTCATTATTGTCGCTCGGTATCCTGTAATTTTACTTTCTGCTTAATTGTCTTCATCATATTCATTTTTTCCTCTCCCCACATGGACTTCTGGATTAAAATCTTGTAAAGGTCTCTATACACTCATTTTGTTGCAAAGGTCTCTATACACTCATTTTGTTGGAAAAAAGAATATGTTGGGAATCTGTCAGGTACTTGTGATCTGGATTGGCCACTATTGAAAACAGGATACTTGGCTTGATGGACCTTGATCTGACCCAGTATGGCGGTTCTTATGTTAGCCACCCAGCTATCTACATTCCTAATATCGAATCACCAACTAGAACAGCTGTCCTAACTCTTTCCTCCTGGGCAGAGGCTCCTTGAGAGACATCCTCAGTGTGAGAGGATGACATCCTCAGTGTGAGAGGATAGAAGATCCTGTCTACAGGATCTATTCCTTCTACAGCCAGGTTATGCTCTCTTCCAAGGCAGTATAGATGCTGCCAGATTGGAGGTGAGACTTCTCTATTATGCCCCTCTATGTTTCTCTCTGTCTGCCTTAGCACCTCTAAATCCTCTGCTCTTGCCTACAGAGATTGAATGTATTCTCTGAGCACCAGGAACTTTTTGTATTGAGTGCACACATGCAACCTCTCTTGTGAAAGCAAAAACGCATAGTAAAATCTTTTTCAAGTACATTCGTAGCAAAAAACCTGTGAAAGAGTCAGTTGGACCATTAGATCATAGAGGGTAAAAGGGGCACTAAGAGGGGACAAGGCCAGAGCCAAGAATCTCAATGAATTCTTTGCTTCGGTCTTTATTGAAGAAGATGTAGGGACATTTCCCATGACTGAAATGGTATTTAAAGGTGATGCATCGGAAGAATTGAAAAAAATATCGATAAACCAGGAAGATGTATTACAGCTATTTCATAAACAAGAGTAGCAAATCACCTGGACCAGATGGTATATATCCAAGGGTGTTGAAAGAACTGAAATATGAGATTGTAGACCTACTATTAGTAATCTGTGAACTATCATTAAAATCATCTGTAGTACCCGAAGATTGAAGAATGATCAATTTTTAAAAAGGGTTCCAAGGGTGAGCCAGAAAACTACAGACCAGTGAGCCTTTATCTTTATTTCAGTGCTTGATATACCGCTCAAGCAAAGTGTCAGGGCAGTGTACAAATTAAATATGGGCTGTGAGCGGAGAGATGAAAAGAATGCCATTGGTAAACAGGAACACAATAGGTGGAGAGATAGATGAGAGATAAAGGGACAGGCACACTAATTAGGCACAAGAGAAGGACAAGGCAATGGGGGCTAGGCAGATAGGAAGGCGAGACACTTAGGGGTTGGGGAAGGGAAGGTCAAATGCATGGTGATAAAGGTGGATTTTGAGCATGGCCTTAAATCTAGGCAATGAAAGCTCAGTGTGGAGTGTTTGTGGTAATGAGTTCCAAAGTGCAGTGCCCAGAAAAAAGAATACTGAATGGCGTGTGAGTTCAAGATGCACCTGTGCAGGGGAAGGAAGGAAAAGATGATTCCTATGAGCGGATTGGAGTAGGTGAGGGGAAGGCTGAAGGCGAATAAGGTCTGCTAAGTACTGAGGAACACCACTGTGAATGACCCTGTGAAAGGTTGTGAATATTTTGTATGTGAACCTGGATTTGAGTATGAGCCAGTGGAGGTGTATGAGCAGTGGGGTAACGTAGTTGGATGAGGAGGAGTGACTGATAAGATGGGCTGCGGTGTTCTGGATGAGTTGTAGCCAATGAAGTTGATATTGGGGGAGGTCCGCAAGAATTATATTACAGTAGTCTAGTCTTGACACTACGAGAGACAACACAAGGGTGACTAGGGAGGAGGGAAAATGAAAAGGACAGATGGCACAAATTTGACGTAGGGAGATGAAGGAACGATGGACAAGTGAGGAGATATGCTGATGAAAGGTGAGAGAGGAATCCGGAGTCACCCCAAGGTACCAAAGAGTTGTTACGAGAGGTATCAGGGTAACGGAAAATGTGGGGAATAAAGAGGGACAGGGGGCACCAAAGGTAAACCAGAGGGCAGCAGATTTGGATGGATTGAGATGTAGGAAATTTCTGTCTAGCCAGGAGGAGACACGGGAAAGGCAGGTGTCAAGTGAGGTGAAGTTAGGGGAGAAAGGACTGGTATGATACAGGAGGAGGATGTCATCGGCATAGTAGTACCCCGAGACCCCGGATTGCTGAATGATAAGGGCGAGTGGGGCGAGAAAGACTTTAAAGAGGAGAGGGGCCAGTACCAAACCCTGGGGGACACCACATGGGAGGGGGGTTACAGGGAAAGTAGTGGAACCAGACTGGACGGAAAAGGTGCGGGATGTAAGAAAGGAATGAAACCAGTGGTGGACAGTTCCATGGAATCTGAGACCATGGAGACGGGTAAGGAGTGTGGGGTGATCAACCAGATCAAAGGCGGAAGATAAGATACAGCAAGGTGAAAATTACCACGTTTGTGTGGCTGATGGATTTCATTCAGGAATGAAAGGAGGATTGTTTCGGTGCTATGACCAGTTTTAAATCTGGACTGGCGCTGATGAAGGGCAAGGGTGGTATCAAGGTGAACTGAGTTTTGAAAAAGCTAGTTTTTCCAGGCTTTGAGAGAGAAAGGGGAGGTTAGAGAGTAGATGCCAGTGAGCCAAGATAGTGGGGTCAAGAGATGTTTTTTTCATAATGGGTCAAATGAGTTCATGTTTCCAAGCAGTGGGAAAGAGACCTGAGAAGAAGCTTGAGTTGACAATGTGCAGGACGTATGGCAGCAGGGTAAGGGAGGGTTCTAAGAGTCAAGAGGAGGGAATAGGATTGAATGGGCAGGTTGTTTTATGTGAAGAGACAATGGCCTTAGTGAGTTCAGCGGCCGTAACAAACTGAAAGGTGTGCCAGATATGTGGAAAAGCTGGGGAGGGAGGGGGAGGAGAAAGAGGAAGGGACAGAGGGGGGGGGGGGGAGGACAGAAAAGGAAGGTAGTGCGGAGGGACTTTGTTTTCCCAGAGAAGAAAAAGGCTAGAAAGGCTGGATCTGGGGCATTGGAGGGAGAAGCTGAAGATGCAATGGAAGTGCTGGGCACTGAGAGAGATCACAGAATTTATAAAGCTGTCAGGAAGAGTTTGATGAGGAGATAATTAACTCAGAATATATGATTGTTTAGCAGCATGGATCATGGAGTGGTATTGCTGCTGGCAAAGACAAAAAGAGGCGAGTGAGTCTGAAGTGGGATGCTTACACCAAGCCCGTTCAGCGCGACAGAGATGGATGTGTTGTAGATACAGACCTGGGTGATACTAAGGGTGGTGGGTAGATGAATGGGAAGAGGAAATGGAGTGAAGAGGGGCCAAGTGGTCTAAGGTTGTGGACAGGGTAAATGTCCAAGTGTTCACCTTGTCATTTACCGAAAGAGAGGAGAAATTGGAGCAAAGAAGAGAGTCAGAAGAGGGGAACCATTGAAGTATAAATGGAGTGATGTGGCGCTTGGGTCTCGTGAGCGATGGGGAGACAGTAGTAGTGGGGAGCTGCGCAGAGTAGAAAAGGAAAGTGAAAGATAGACAAAAGTAATCTGTCCAGGGGAGTGGAAGAGATGTAACACAGGATGGGATGAATGGAGAGCCAGCAGGTGTAAGGATGAGGTCCAACGTGTGGCCAGCGACATGTGTGGGACAGGAAACATGCTGGTGCAGGGACAAATCCACCAGCAGGGACAAGAGGGCTTTATCCCTTTGCCTTATTGGTGAGTCAGGGTGGACACTGAAATCACTAAGTGGAGGGATATGAGAGATACCTCAGAAAGCAGGAGTAGAAGTGCTTCTCAGAGGTCTGGGTGAAGAGAAGGAGGGGTGTAGGAGGAGAAAATAGATGGGTGGTGAGGTGCCCAAGCATAGTAGCAGGGATTCAGGGTAGCACAAAGGGGGGGCTAACCTCTGAGAGGTGGAGGGATGAGTGGTGAAGGAACTGCCACACCCCTTGCACTCCGACTGGGAAATGATGTATGAAAGGCAGAATACCAGGGGGGAAGACAGCAATGCAAAAAGACTTCTTCCCCCTCGCGAAGCCAGGTTTCCATGAGGAATAGCATGTCCAGGGAGTGTTGAGTTGTTAAGTTGTGTATAAGATGTGTTTTGGAGTGGAGTGATCTGCAGTCAGAAGAGCTAAGGAGAGGAGAATCAGGGATGCCACTGGGTATTATTTTGGGGGAGAAGACTGGGCAGATGAGCAAGGCAAGAGATTGACTATATTGCGAGTGACACGGCCAGGAAGAAGGGAATGATGTGAAGGAGGGCGCCAGCCCCATAAGACAGATATGGCGGCCATTGCAATCACAACCAGAGACAACAAGGCCAAGAATGGTGTCCGACGCGACCGAGTAGGCCGTGCGGGGTATGGATCTGAGATTATGTTGTGATGCAGTGGTTGGTGGGGGCAAGTATGAATGCTGGATGTTGAGGCCTATCACCCTTGTCGTCACCCCAAGGATCTCACCCAAGGAGCACGTTCTGCGCCTTGGGCGCGCACCAGATGCCACAGATACTGGAATTTTAAACTGTTGAGGTACCTGGCTGGAACACGACCACGTCACTTCTGGGAGGTGGGAACAAACAAGAGGCAGGCACAGGAGGAACAGAACAACCTGGGAGACAGAGGCACACAATTAAGGCAGCAATTCTTCAGTAGCAGGCATAAGGGAGCAGGGAGTAGAAAGACAGCAGCAGCCGATGCCGCAGACACTGGAATTTTAAACTGTTGAGGTACCTGGCTGGAACGTGATTGCGTTGCACACAGTTGCATCACTTCCAGGAGGCAGGAACAAACTGGTGGCAGGCACAGGAGGAGCAGAACAATCTGGGAGACAGAGACACACAATTAAGGCAGCGATTCTTCAGTAGCAGGCACAAGGAGCAGGGAGTAGGAAGGCAGCCTGACGTCAGTACTGGGCAAAATGGTGGAAACCAATATAAAGAACAAAATTGCTGAACATGTAGATAGTTATTGTTTAATTGGAGAAAGCCAACATTGATTTAGCCAAGGAAGGGCTTGTCTTACTAATCTGTTATGTTTTTTTGAAGGTGTGAATAAACGGGGTAGACAAAGATGAGTCGGTTGATATAGTTTATCTGGATTTTCAGAAAGCCTTTGACAAGGTCCCTCATGAGAGTTTCTTGGCGAAATTAAAAAGTCATGGGATTGGAGACAGAGTAATATTGTGGATCAAGAACTGGTTAAAAAATAGAAAGCAGAGGGTAAGGCTAAATGACCAATTTTCTCAATGGAGAAAGGTGAATAGTTGAGTACCCCAGAGATCTGTGCTGGGCACACTGCTTTTTAACATATTCATTTATGACCTGGAAATGGGAATAATGAGTGATGCGATCAAATTTGCAGATGGCACAAAATTATTCAAAGTTGTTAAAACACAAGAGTTGTGAAAAATTGCAAGAGGACCTTGATAAATTGAAAGAATGGACATTCAAATGCCAGATGAAATTTAATATGTACAAGTGCAAAGATATACACCTAGGGGGTTATTCTGTCCCATTCACTCTGCCTCTGGAATATCCCATGCCGGCCCCAGCAAAAGCCTCCCCGTATGAACAACGCATTTGTATGGGGAGGCTTAGATGGGGCGGGCGGGAGGGTGGGACATGGGCGGTCCACGACCTTGGACGTATAGGGTCCTGAACTTAGTCGGGGGACTTATTCTACCACAAAGGTGGAATAAGTCCCATGGACGTCGGGGGATCCTGCTACCAGGCATGGTAAAACAGATAAGGATGCAGGAAGTTCCCCGCAGCTGGACCCTGGCCATAGGAAGCTGGATCGAGGGTCCGACTGCGGGGAACAAAGTAAATCAGCGGTGGCCAGAATTCGCGGCTCCTGCATGTTCAGGCCCTAGACCCGATTCTGATCCCGTGAGCACGTCTAGCCCCCACGGGATCAGAATCTGGTCTACCTTTGGGCGTTCCAATTTTGATCAGCACAGGGGCCTGGATACCCACATTGAAATGTGCCTCCTATTGAAGAACAACCCAAACTATGGTTACACGATGCGAGGTTCCACTTTAAAAACTACCCCCAGGAAACAGATTTAGGAATTATCGTGGATAACAAAGGATATTATAATGCCTCTGTACCGTTCCATGGTGCGACTGCGACTTGAATATTGTGTGCAAGTCTGGTCACCATATCTTAAAAAGGATATACAGAATTAGAAAAGGTCCAGGGAAGAACCACCAAAATGGTAAAGGGGATGGAAAGATACCCTTATGAGGAAAGGCGTAAAAGTTTAGAACTCTTCAACCTGGAAAAGAGACGGCTGAGGGGAGATATGAAAAAGTTCTAGAAATTAATGAATGGAGTGGAATGGGTAAACGTAGATTGATTGTTTATGCCATCAAAAAGTGGAAAAACTAGGGACATGCAATGAAGCTACAGTGTAACCCATTTAAGACTAATAAGGGAAAATATTTTTTCACTGAACTCGTAATCAAATTCGTTACCGGAGGATGTAGTAAAAGATATTAGTGTAGCTGGGTTTAAAAAAGCTTGAACAAGTTTCTGGAGGAAAGGTCAATAAGCCATTATTAAAGAGAACCCGAGAAATCTACTGCTTGCCTCAGAACAAGCATTTTTGAACTTGTGTGCCTTTTTGGGAAGCTGCTAGGTACTTGTGAACTGGATTGGCCACTGTTGGAACAAGATACTGGGCTTGATGGACCTTGGTTTGACCCAGTATGGCATATCTTATGTTCTTAAGTCACCCCTTCTGGATCAGTGCAAGTCGCCCCTGGATTTTCAGCAGGACCTGGCCAAGGCCATCCTTTTTACTCTGGAAGTGGATGAGGAACAGAGGGCGGAAGGACTCGAAATGCTGCAGTACCCCTTGTTCCCCTTTGAGGCGGTGAGAGTCTCCGTCCACCATGTCCTGCAGAGGCTGCTGCTGTTGCGACTGTGGGAGGTGCTACATTTGCTGCCGGTCATCAGCTATCAGCTGTCAGCTGGAAACCCTGTAACAGGTCCAGAAGGCTCTAGGGTTCGAGAAGCCTCACCTGCCCCACATTTCCATTGTGGTCGAGTTCGCCTTGAAGTGGACTAAGAGTGCTTAAACACACTCCTTGGTGTTACCCATGCGGTAGGTGTGTTTCCATGATTCCATGTTCATAGCCAAGATCCTGGCCTACCAGACTTATATGGCCATGTTCATCAAGGATATCATGCTTGACATGGAGGACTTCGCTCCCTTTATGCCTGAGGATTGTTACAAGTCCTTTCAAGCCCTTGTAGCTCATGGGTGGTGGCCGTGCGCATCACTGCATGGGGATGGCCTTGCTGCAGTCCTCTGAACTGGAGCAGTGGGTCCAGGACAAGATCACCAACATCCCCTGTCAGGGTGAAAACCTCTTCGGCAAACCTGTGGAGGAAAAGGCCAAGGAACTGGAGGAGGAATGGATGACCCTCACCAGACTGTCCAGAAAGACTATGGACCCCATGCAGAAGAAACAGGCCAAGAGCGCTTTCTTTCCATACCTGCGCCACTATGTTCTGTCAAAGTTGCAGATGCAACCCAAGGCCCAGACTCCCTGCTCGAAGCAGAGGGAGAAAACCCCAAAGGCACAGCCCACCACCCAGCCCAAGCCAGATGCAGGGTTTTGACGGGGTCTTCAGGTTCCTGGTGTGCAAAAAGTTGAAGAATGGTCTTGTTGGAGATGCTGCTTCCGTTCCTCCTCCAAGATGACTGGCTGTGCTCCTTGGTTCTGAAAGATGCATAGTGCACATTCCAACCCACCTGCATCACAGACACTACCTTCAGTTCGTGCTGGGGGGCCAGCACTAACAGTACGGGGTGCTTCCCTTCGGGCTGGCCACAGTCCCCAGGGTCTTCATGAAGTGTCTCATGGTCATGGCTGCTTTTCTCCGGACCCTGGGGGTCTTTGTTTTCCCATATCTGGACAACTGGCTCAGAAAAAGGCCCATGCCATTCAGCGTATGGCAGTGCACTGAGCTAACCATTTGGGTTCTTGAAGAGCTTGGCTTCACGATAACCAGCCAATGCATCAACTGGGTTTCATAAGTGCCCTCCTCAATATCTCTCTGGAGAGCATTTCTGCTGGTGGACCACCTGCAGCATCTCATTGAAGTAGTAGGAGCCCTTTGTCACATGGCAGGCACAGTGCATGTCACCCCCCAGGCCCGCTTCCACATGTGGCAAGCTCATTGTGTTTTGCAAATGCAATGGCAGCAAGCCTCAGACCGCCTTTAGGACAGGGCAATCATCACTATGCTTCTCACGCAGTCCCTGGAGTGGTGGCTTGTTCCCGAAAACCTCCGTTGGGGCCTCCCATTCCAACAAGTAATGCACTGCAGGCTACTTACAATGGATGCTTCCAAGCTCGGCTGGGGTGCACACCATGGCCTATGGTCCGAGAGCGAGAGTCTCCATAAGATCAACTTCCTGTGGAAGACTGCATAGCGATGATTCCCCACATCCAGTGGAAGCAGTGATTTTATAAAGATTCATAAAGGGGAAAATCATTCAGATATACCTCACATGTGCATGGGAGCAGCTTTTTAAAATCACACCCCAGTCCTGCCTTGAGCTGTTATAGTAAGGGCAGGTAATATTTCTAATAAATGAATTGAAACGTTCTCTCCCCCCCCCCGACTGATCCTCCTGATCACTCCAACGAGGTATCCAATCCCATCCCCAAGGCATCTGATCCCCACCCCCACCCAGCCCTTCTAGGAATGAAGAACCCCCTTCCTCATTGCCCCCATAAGAGACACCCAAGAAATGGAATCAAGGACCAAGAAAACGGGGAAATATTTCTGCCACATCATATTGGGAGCCACAGGTCTAATTCAGAAGAATTTCCAATCACTCACACTTTGAGAAGTTGCCTATACATGATACATCTTATGAACTACAGTAGGAAGCTCTCTTTGGCACAAAGTAAGTACTACAGTGAGCATCAGATGTAAATTTGAGAGACAGAGATCATACTCTACATACCCTGGCTTAGGAGTTAAGTTCATGAGAAATGGCCCTCAGACACCCATCCTCTAATTCCCTCCCCGGGTCTTACAAGGGTCTCTGGCATCTAGTGGGAGCAGGAGCAAGAGCAAGCTGGGGCCCTGCAGGAGCAAGCCGGAGCCCTGCTCACTCCAGCATTTTATTTCTCTTTTTATTGTTAATGCAAATATCAAGCACAAGAAATTCAAAATAATATCACAGAGCAATACGACAATTCACTCACAATAGTGCAGATCATAAGCCATCTCAAAAGAAGAAGGAAAAAAATAAAGAGGACTTGATCCAAAATAATTTTACACAAAGAAAGAAAGATACTTCTTTGTACTCAAAAAATGCTACTGACAAATCTGCCCGACCTAATCATATCAAACTTCTAAATTCAACTCATGCTCTTTCCTATCTAAATCCAATTGCTGCATACGAACAGACAAAACTTCAGAAAAATACTCAGGTTCAGAGAAAAGATAACCCTTCTCCTGATATATCACTTTACATTTACATGGAAATTGTAATGAAAATGAAGTCCCAATTCAATAACCTGTGATCTAAAAGATAGAAACGTTTTTCTACGATTCTGTTGCTCTAAAGACAACATCTTTGGGTAGAGTCATGGATTCAACTGAAGATTTCTTCTCAGTAGTCACAGTCCACTGTAAATTCAAACCTGGTATACTGGTGGAGGGTGGGATAGAGGAAGCCCTCTCTCGATGAAATGCTGCATTCCCTGAGTTTCGCTATTCCAGCAAATCAGAAGAGACACTGTCAGCCTCCAGCACTGAAGACCATAAAGCCCCATGTTCGGTACGAAAAGTAGCCATTAAAATCTCCTGACTCAAAACATCCAATCAGAACTGAAAGTGAAATAGGGGAGCTTTGCACCAAATCCAATGCAGAATCATTGACAGTTCACAGAGGTTTTGTTGCTTGAACAAGCTCCGGACTGGGGGCCAGATCAATCCCATGAGAAGAGACTGCCTAAGCACTATTCACTCCCAGAGGGGTCTGGCATCACTCAACAGAAATGGGAGAATTGAAGTCTGGTAAGCCTCCACAGAAAGTACAGGTAATTTCTTCTTCCTCTTAGTCATGCCAAATGACCAAAACTCAGCAAAATAAGAATCTCTCAAAGAATCAAGATGTAATATGCAGAGCAGAATTAGGGTGCAATCATCTTGGATGTCCACCCTCGGCTTTCAAAATGGCACCTGTGATCCATAGCAGTAAGCAGCCTGAACCCTAGTGGGTAGTATCCAAGAATACCTTTAGGGGTTATGGGTACCATTTTAAAGCCCGGGGCAGCAGGAGTGACCAGGGATTGCCCTTACTTTCACTAGACACCAGGAACCTCAATAAAACATGCGAAGGGGACTGGAGCTTGAGAGGTAACTGTTGTGGGGGTATGGGGCGTTCTTCATCCCAGGAGGTTTTTGTGGAGTGTGAATCAGATACCTTTGTGGGGTGGATTGCGCACATCAAGGATGGATCGGGGAGGGGCAGACCTCATTCTTTATAGCAGCCTCTGCTCACAGGCACTTATTTGTACCTCGGGTTAGCTGTAAGTACTGATGTCTGGATTTTGTCGTATCAATGTGGATTCCTTTTGTAAACAGGGGAATCCATGTCAATATTCTACTACTACTATTAAACATTTATATAGCGCTACAAGGCATACGTAGCGCTGTACAGAAACATATATAAAAGACAGTCTTTGCTCATCAGAGCTTACAATCTAGTTAAGACAGACAATACAACAGATAAGGACAAGGATACAGTTAGGGAAGGTAATGAGACTAATAGGAGCAGGATCAAAGAGGTGAGTCTTTTTCATGGATTTGAAAAGGGGGAGAGATGAAGTCTGACACACAAATTCAGGTAGTTTGTTCTAGGCCTAAGGAGCAGCATGGTGAAACGATCAGTGTCAAGAGTTGGCACTAGAAGAAAAGGGAACAATGAGAAGCGATCCACCAGAGGAGCAGAGTTCACGAGGAAGAGAGTAGGGAGAGATGAGAGAGTAAAAGTAGTGAGGAACAGGAGCAGCAGCAGCAGCGCGAATGCATTTATAGGTCAGACGAACACATTTGAATTAGATATGGAAATGGAAGGGGAGCCAATGAAGTGATTTGAGAAGAAGGGTTACATGAGTTTATCGGAGCTGGTGGAAGATTAGCTGTGCAGCTGAGCTTTGAGGGGAGAGAGATTTTAAGGGGAGAGAGATGATTCAGGGGGAGATTTGCAAGGAGGAGGTTGCAATAGTCAAGATGGGAAGTCAAGAGTAGAGATAAGTTTCTTAGTAGTGTGTATTCAGAAAGGAATGGGAGAATTTTGCTGTTGTTATAGAAAGAAACGACAGGTTTTAGCTATCAGTTGGATGTGTGTGGAGAAAGAGAGGGAGGAGTCAGACGACCCCAGAGTTGCAGACTTAGGAAACAGGGAGTAGAAGAGTATGTAGACTCACATAAACCACTCTCACTCCATCCTTTTATTATGCTTCTTTGCATTAAATGCGGTGTGCATCATCACATGCAAATAGTAGCATTTACACGTGTAGATTGGCATACCCATGTAAATGCCATTTTAGAAAGGGTATATGAGTGGATGCTTCCAAAATAATCACCATAATCTGGGAAATTATAGAAAAAGCCATTTCTGCTTGTAAATATTGTTTTACCTGTGCAGTTTTTTTTAATCCTTAGTGAAGAAGAAAAATAAAGTGAAATACCAATTGTACAGCCACCAGATTTCTGTAAGTTTTTAATCAAGATAACGTTTATGTGGGTAGTTGCATTAATGACTTGCTTGGAACATGGAATACTGCAGCTCGGCAGATGAATGACATAATTGTCTCTAAAAAGGAAAGATTCATAAACAAACCTCCTCTCCTTGGTTTACTTTAGAGTTGTGCATTCTTAAAAAAAGAATGTGCCACCTTGATCGCTGGTAGCAAAAATCACAAAATGAGGAGTATAAAAGAATTTATAGAGGCATCTTCACAATTATAACTGCATGCTGATGGAGGAAATAAGGAAAGTATCTCTGTACTCGCCTGTCACCTGGAATATATTTGATATAGTAAAACATTTGCAAGGAGCATCAAATGCTAAGGCCTTCTTCTATATCTTCTAATGCCACTAACTTGGCTGATCATTTTGGTTTAAAAAAGTGAGAAAATTTAGGAGGAATTAAACTTTCTTAATAATTGTTTTAATCTTTGTTCCTCTGTAGAGTCATAAGATTTTATTTTTTAAGCGATTAGGGGGCTAGAATCTGTGCTTTTGAAACTGTATCACTTGAGTTGGTAAGCTAATGGGAGTTCAATTGATCCTTGCCTGGCTTGGCTCACCAAAGACATTGAGAATAAGGCAAAAATATTGTGCCAAATTATTAATATCTCTTTATAGGCTGGTGTTTTTCCTAATAAATTAAAGGATGCAATCGTTCCCTTTGTTTGGAAGAAGCAGCCCTGGATTTGATAGAACTAACAAATTATATACCATTATTTAATGTTTTTTTCTTAGCTGAATTCTTGAAAAGGGTAGCAGCTTTGCAACTCCATATTATGACTGAAGAACAAAAGTTCTGGGATCCCTTTTATAGGAGTTTTGTTAGGCATACGGGCTGTCTTCTTGATGGATATTTCTGCAGTTTTTGACACCATAGATTACGGATCATGGTATTTGAGTTAAGCAACTCATGGCCATCAGAATTGATGGTTCCACGAGAGACTGTTTTGTCTCTTTTTTTTTTTTTTTTTTTGAATGAAAGAGCTCAACATGTAAAAGGGGGATGCAGATCTTTTGGGAGCAAGAGAATTACACTGTAGATTTCAGCAAGGTTCTATGCTCTCCTGCACTTCCGTCTACCTGTTTTGTAAAATTTTTATGCAGCCTAGAAGTCTGAAAAGGAAGAGCACATGGAATGTCATCTATAGAAGAAAGACACAGATTTTTTGGAACCTGGCATGGATCTTGGTGAGAAAGTAAAGAAATGTACCTCATGTTTGGAACTGGTTAATAAATAGCTCATCCAGAAAAAGGTTTCTGTTGAACTCATAGAAAACTAAGGAGCTGTGGGTGAAAAAAAAGCAACCATGGACTTTGCTCTACCTCAACTTGTTCTTGAAAGGTATCTCTTATCTTTAAGAAATGAAGCATGGGTCTTTCAGTTTATTTTAGATATGGAACTTAATATGCAATCTCAAATTGGATGATATGATGAAAGTTTTTCCAGTTGCATTTGGAATATTGGTGGTGATTCAATATCCATTAATGAGCGTACCTGTTACCCAGCTGGATTACCATTGATGTAAATATTGAAACTACTAGGAATCCAGGACAGCTTCCTATAAAAAAAATGCATTATTAATTTCCTGTAAAATGATTTACATTTCTATTCTGAGATACTATCGCCAGGTTTGGAAAAATCCAGACCTTTTGTGTCATAAATAACACGCTCAACATAGTTTAGCTCAGTGGTTCCATAGCAGCTGAAACTAATTCTTCAGCAATTTTGAATGGAGAGACCATAAGAAAAAAGGGTTTTTCAATATGGCAGAAACACCTTTAAGTAGCCCCATATATCAGTCATCAGTCTACTCCATATAGTTTTCAATTTTAAGACTTTTTCAATTCTTAAAAACGTGCGCACACATTAGTTCATGTGCAAAGTTTAAAATCTTTAACAAGTACAAATTTCACTTAGATGGAGAAGAAGAATGTCCAATCCTGACACAAATTCATGTTTCAGGTTGCAGACCTTGCATCAGGGGAAATCCTCATACTAGCATTAACATTCAGTAGTGACCGTCACTTTACCCTTACACTGGGCTGGTATTCTATTGGAAAAGAGCAAGTAAATATCGAGAGAGGATAATATGCAGAAGAAGACCTGAACAACAATCCATCATAGTGCCATCTTAAATTCTTCCCCTGGAATTTCTTTCGGGCTACCTAGTTTTTAGGAAAACCTGAAAAACGTGAGGTTATTTTTATTGCTGCTTTTAGATAATTTGCTGTTTTTTCATTTAATAACAAATTAATCTCCAGGAACAAGCAGGAATGAGTCTTTACACGTGGGAGACGTCGCCGACGGACCCCGCAAGGGAATGCTCCCCAGCATCCAATCAGAGAGTCTTTGGGAGCATACCCCGCGCCTGCGCGGTGGCTTCCCGCCCTTCCTACTGCCTCTCCCTAGTTTTTCGTTTTCCGTGGAGCAGGCAGGACATCCCTCCTGCCACCGCAGAAATTTTTCCCTTTTTCTGTAGTCGCGGCTTTCCCGCCGACGGTGGCACATCCGTGCCCTTTTTTCTTTCTTTTAATTATTTTTCATTTAATTTTCATCGCCCTCTCCGGGCGCTGAGGACCGGGGAATGGAGCCTTCTTTCCCCCAGCCTCACGGCGGGGACTCAATTTTCCACGTGGACTCCAATACCCGGTGCCTCTCCTGTGTGGGGCCTGTCCCCTCTTTCCCGGGCTACAGTGTCGGAAGAAGACCCTCCCTCTTTCGGGTATCCCTCGACGACGTCTTCGCGCCCAGGGCGCGGTCGTCGGGTTGTTCTTCTCTCCAGGATCAGGTAACCACACAACAGTCTGTTAAGACTAGCTGAGTCTTGAGGGGCAAGTCTCATGTGCGGCATGGCGACGGCTCCGGCCAACCCCTCAAGTCCTCCTTGGCTGATATACCCCGGCGGGAGTCCTCGGGCTCCAAAGCATTTACGGGGTTTCGGGATGTTCCTGAGGTTCGCTCCTCACAGAACATTCCCGAGCCATGCCCGAGGGAGGTACCCGCTTCGAGCGGTGCCGATGCATCGGCGTCGGCGTCGAGTGTTCCACTCTTCGCCAGGGATCGTCAGCCGGTGTCCTCGGCGCCTTCGGGGCCGATCGGCTCGACCGGGTCTGACCTCCCTACATCCAAGCCATGCTCGGGCGAGGTAGCCGCTCCGGGTGGTACTGAGCCCCCGGCATCGGCATCGAGCGTCCCGCTCCTCACCGGGGATGGGCGGCTGCGGTCCTCGGCGCCTCTGGGGCCGACCGATTCGCGCTGGTATGGCGTTCCTACGGTGGCATCCGCCTTGGGCGGTGCCGACCCGTCGGCGTCGAGTGACCCGCTCCCCACCGGGGATCGCCAGCCGCTGCCCTCAGCACCTCGGGGGCCGATCGACTCGACACTGTCTGACGGCCCTACGTTGAGGTCCTGCGCAGGGGTAGTACCCGCTTCGAGCGTGCGGGCGTCGGTGGTTCCGCCCCGCGCCGGGGATGGTCATCTGGCCTCCCTCCACTCGGGGCCGCTTGCTTTGACCCACGCCGGGTCGCCGGTTTCCCTGCCCTGCGCAAGGGTGGTACCGGGTTCGAGCGGCGCCGCTCCGCCGGCAGCGGCAGGGGCGTCAAGCACGAGGGGCCGCCATCGACCTTCCCCGGGGACCTCGGGGTATGTCGGCCATTGCTCGGGAGACTCCCCGGCATCGATGCGGCCGTCTAGGGCCCCGCCCTTTCCTAGAGAAGGGGCCTCGGGGTCTTCGACCGCTTCGACCCCCCCCCCGCAGGGACTCGTCGTCGGAGGACGGGTTCGAGAGGGAGCCCGGCTTCGGGCAGTGCCTGCCGATCGACATCGGCGCCGGCGTCAGATGACCCCCTCTCCACCGAGCTCTGCCCTCGGGCAGCACCGGTCGGTGCGGTTCCGATCCGCGCTCCGGGATCTCCACCACCGGCGCGACCGCCCCCGCCGGGGCCCTCTAGGAGGGAGTCGATCTCCTCGCTCGGTTCGATGCCCAGCCTGGAGTCAGTATCCAGCCTTGAAAGCCTGGACACTACACGTCTCGGGATCGGTCCCTGTCCCCTCCCGTGACGCAGAGCGGAGACCGCTGGCCCTTGCCCTCCGGCGGCCGCGGAACCGTTTCGGTCGCCGGGAGCAGCGCCACCCCCGGGTTCGGGGCAGAGGCCGATTCCTGCGGCGCCGTCGGTGCCATCGACCCCTTCAATGCCTAGTTTGGAATCAATCCCAGGAGCCGACGACGCCATGAGGACTGCCCCGATCCAGGTCGGTTGGTCCCCTCCTCTGCCCAGCGGGCTTCAGCCCGAGCGGCCTCTGTGTGCCCTGGCAGCCTCCCCCACCATAACTCCTCCGGCAGAGCCACCTTTTCAGGATTTCCTCCTTGACATGGCGGACTTGCTGGCCATCCCTACCCCGGACCCGAGCCCGGGCCCTGCGGAACAGGCAGCCGTGATGCTTCCTCTGCATCCCTCCCTGCAGGATCTCCTACTGGGGGCTTGGCGGTCGCCTTTGAGTGTTCCGGCACCGTCGACTGCGATGCAGGCTCTATACCGGGTACCTCCGTCCCCGGGTTTTCGGCAGCACCAGCTTCCACATCGGTCCATGGTGGTGGAATCGGCGCTGAGGAAGGCCGGAAGCAAGGAGAAGCATGCTCCTCGCCCCCCAGGCCGCGCCTCAAAGACGCTAGATACTCTAGGATGTCAAGCCTTCCAGACTTCTATGCTGACGGCCAGAATTATTTCATATATATTCTATATGAGCCTGTCGCTCCGGGAGGTCACCGAGAGGCTGTCTCGGTTATCCCTCTTCGTATCTGCGACCAAGGCCTTTGAATATTCCCTGCTCCTTTATCACTGCAGGAATATCTCCGGGTTCCTTTCTTGTGCTTCGCTGGACTCCTTCCAGTCGGTCAGCAGAACCTCTGCTGTTGCCATTAGAGCACACCGTACAGCATGGTTGCAGGCGTCCGAGTTGTGTAGACGGGCACAGCACAACCTGGGTAATTCTCCCTGCGACGGAGATCACCTCTTCAATAGCGAAGCCTTGCGTCAGGTCGCACAATGCTTCGCTAACCTTCCCAGGGTTAGCAGCCAGCCTAGGGCCCGGCCCCCCGGTGGTGGTAAACGCCTCTCCAGACCCCCCTTCCCTAAGAAGAGGAAATATCAGCCCTACGCCCACCCTCCAGGCGCGCCCAAGACAGGGACCTCTCACCACGGGTTGATGCCCCCGGGCCCTCGCCAGGACTCTCATACTAAGCATATTTAGGCTCAGGCGGGCGGCTGCCTGCACTTAACCCTCTTATCGGAAGTTTAAAAATTGAGCTCTGCTCTGGGGCTCGTCCGGTTGACAAATGGTTCGGAGGCTTATCTAGGGGTTCAGGTATTCTCCTTCCGTTGGAAGGGAGACCACCTCTATTCCGTGATAGCTATGGCCAACGGCCAACTTAATTACCCTTCGGTACGTCTCCGAACCCTTCTCAGCCGGTATCCCCCTGCTGATTGCTTCCATACCGGCCTGCCGCTATAGTCCCCCAATGCTTGCCAGGACTATACCCTCCTGTCCCCCGTCTGTGCGGGGGGCGAGTTTTCTGCGTGCAGGTCCTGGGGACACATATAGGGCCTCCAGCCCCTGTGGCGTTCTACCAGACTGAGGCTATCCTCTGTCCCCCGCGCTGTTGGTTCGCCGATCTGCCCTTGTCCTCCGGAATAGATCCCTCTACTGACGGATCTTGCTGCCACCTTCCCAGGTGGACGTTCTGTGGACCAATGGCAGATCCGCCTTACCAGGGTGATGTTCAGGGAGGTAGGCCCCTCGGCATACCTGCGTTAGTACCGGAGTGGGCGCCTTCATGCCCACCGGCTTAGATATACTAGATATCACCTGCGCGATAGGCGCATATTGGGGGGATGCCCGCAGTACCTGTGTTTTACCGCCTATTTCCCTATGGCCGGTACTCACGCCCCCCCCCCCCCCCACCCGGGGTCTGGCCAGTCCGCCTGCCTATTCCTCGATCGGGCCGCGGACAGGTGGTACTCTACCGCTGTGAAGTCTACAGCTCCCTTTTCAGTTAGGTCCTCCTCCCGGGGGTTCGGACCCTTGTCTCCCTATCTCTCACTAGGGTAGCCTGTGTACTCCTTCTGCTTCGGGGTACACCCCTACTCCTCTCCGGAATGGGCTCTCTGGTTCGGCCAGTCTTCTACTGTTAGTCCTCTGAGTTCTGGACTCTACTCCTTTTTTTTTTTTTTTTAATTCTTTATTTTCGTTTTATAACAACAAAGGAAAGGAAGACATACAGCTAAAAGACAGATACATAAAGTGTAATACATACACCAAAGTAAACCCCTGCCACCCCCCTCCCCCCTGCTTCTTCTCTAGAAAACTAATCATTTCCAAAGCGGGCGTGTACTTACATTATTGTGTTACAAAACCTAACGGTGATCGGAAACATGATGAGTGCACATTATGCAGGCATGTTGGAACAATGAGCAGATTGTACATAATCATTAAGCATCTGCCATTTAGACAAGCGAGAGTGAGTTTGGGCATGGGGAATAGCTCTCCGAGGTATCTGCTCATATTTACTATATAAGCAGACGAGGTTCCACCATTCATTGACAGTAAGTCGAGAGCTATCCTTCCAATTCCTCGTGATTAAGCATATGGCTATACCCAGCATGAAATCAAGGAGAAAGCGACCCTTCTTAGGAAGAGAGGGGACCTCCGCCACAGAGCGGAGTCCCACGATCTTCCAAGAGAGAGGCTCGTGAAGGTGTAAGATAAATTGAATACAACCCCAAACCCGCCCCCAATACACCTGTAGTTGAGGACATTCATAAATAGACATTTTAGGTAAGGGCGCTTGAAAACATACAACATAATCAGAATCTGTGCAACAATGACATAATCACCGAGTATGCTGGCTAATACACCCCATATTGAAAAGTATGTACCAAAGTATCTTAGAGAAGAAGCAAGACCCCCAAAGAATATGGCGACCATATGTCTGCGGGAGGAGGCCCTAGAGAGGAAATAGAAAGACATGAAAAAAAAGAAAAGAAACACCAGAGTCCATAATTAACACTGTCTCTGATACTCATCGAGGCTACTGTGGGTAGATGGAGTCGGGTCACAGATATCATCAAAAGTAAGGCAAACAAACTGCTCTCGCCAGACTCTTTGCTGGGCTGCGGCAGATCCAATATGGCAGGTACAGCGGATATGAGAATACTTGCAGGAATATTCTGGAAGTCAGCGCATCAAGTCGGCTTCTTTGGAATCCAAAAACTCCGCTAGTAGATCAGGGTCCTCAAATGTTCTTGTCTGATTGTGAAGCGTGACTCGGAGCTTGGCCGGGTACATCAGGCCATAGCGTGCTTGTAGCTGTTGAAGCCTCGGCCGGAATTCCAGAAAGCGCTTTCGGCGGTCGACCGTGGGTTTAGCCAAGTCAGGATAGAAGGAGATCTTGTGGCTCTCAAACTCCATATGGCCCTTTGCCCGAGAGGCACTTAGAATTTGCTCCACGTGTTGATATCTCAAAAGTCGAAAAATGATAGGCCGCGGGGTCTTCCTGTTGAGCGTTATGCTTGTGGGTACACGATGAGCGCGATCGATCTCCAAATCTTTGGTAAAGGTGATTTGGAGCAGGGAAGGGAGGATTTTGCATAAAAACTCTTTCATGTCTCCCGATTCCGCTCCCTCCGGTATGCCCACGAGTCGTATGTTGTTGCGGCGCGCTCTATTATTGCCATCTTCCACTTCTTTCTGCAAGGCCCGCACCTGACGTTCAACTTTGTCGAGTTTGGACAACCGGGCCGCATGGGAGTCCAATATGCTCTCCATTTTGTCCTGACGCGAAGAAAGCCCTTCTAGCTTGCTTTGCTGCACACCAAGATCTTCCCGCAGCGCTCGGAGTGCTTCACCGTTTGATTGCACGAGGTTTTTGACCCCTCTAATCTCTGCGAGGATTTCCTGCTGCATTTCGGGGCCCTCGCGCAAGGCCAGCCCCTTCTGCGGGGACGGGGGCCCAGCTCTGGAACGTTTGCCGTGAGAAGCCGCTGGAGATCCAAACTCCAGGCGCGTGGGCTTGGTCCCCGCCATCTCACCAATGTGCCCCGGCAAGATCAGAGTAGAAGTTCCAAGTATGTACGGTGTTAATTCAGGATTCTGAGTAGGCCTCTCGGGAGCCTCAGCGTTATGCGACCATCCCGCTGGACATCAGGCTCCGCCCCCTGGACTCTACTCCTAAGGGAGTGCTCAGCTTTGCACTAAGCCTCCTGGAAGACCTGCCGTCCTTCTCCTGACCCAGCTGACGCCGGGATCTCCTAGCCTTCCGGATTTGGACCTTCCTCCTCGCTGCGGCGAAGTTTCCGTGAAGGCTTCGCTACTGCATCTACGGAGCCTTCATCACAGGCCTGCTTCCGGCAACCTGGTAGGTTAGCTCTACGGGGTTCCACACCATTAATTCATTAACACTTAATGGCCGGTAAGCTCTATATGGTACTAGGTCATTTACTCATTAAATGCTTACTGACACTATTATGCATCCCTCTGACTACTCTTCCTGTAGCCTGGGTTTTTTTTTGCTGTATCTTAATGATACCTGTTCTGCACTCTAAAGACTTCCCTCTGTAGTCTGTAGATTCGCTGTTCCTCTATTCAACTCCTGCCCTCCATCCCTCAGGGGATGCCGGGGATTCAGGCTGGGCAAATGCCATCCTGTCCTGGGCTGCGCTTATGGGATCTCCCCGGGCATCCTCAGCTTGGGAGTCCCCATGTGTGAAGACTCATTTCTGCTTGTTCCTGGAGATAGCACAGTTACTTACCTGTAACAGGTGATCTCCGGAACAGCAGGAATTAGTCTTCACAACCCGCCCACCTCCCCTAGGAGTTGTATCTCTTTTTTCTCTATTCCTTCCTCTCCTTTCCTTCTGGCTCAGCTATGAAACTCAACTGGGGAGAGGCAGTAGGAAGGGCGGGAAGCCACCGCGCAGGCACGGGGTATGCTCCCAAAGGCTTTCTGATTGGATGCTGGGGAGCATTCCCGTGCGGGCTCCGTCGGCGACGTCTCCCACGTGTGAAGACTAATTCCTGCTGTTCCGGAGATCACCTGTTACAGGTAAGTAACTGTGCTTTCTGCACGTAATAGTATTGTGATGTTTTGTTGTTTTATGATATATTGTGGTTATTTTAGAAGCATCCCCTCATATAAGTAGCAACATTTGCATATGTAGATGGGCATACTCATGTAAATGTCATCATAGAACAGCAGTTTTTAAATGTGGGGATGCTTAACACATTTAGAATTTCTGGAGGTGTGGTGAGGAAAGGGTAAGACTGGTTGGACAGACCTACAATATAGGAAAATTATAGATGTTATCATTTACAGCTGCCCAGCATGAGGAAGAAGTGCTTGCTGGAAGAGGCAGCTGTCAATGCTGAAGTCCTCCAGTCATAACCCTGACCTCAATTCCTCCCCTGATGACTTCTCAAGCCATCTGATACTCCTCCCTTAAGCAACTCCCCTGGCACAATGACCCTCTGAAGTTCCCCCAGCAGACTCCCCCACGCAACGATTCCTTTGCCTAGCATTTCTGCAGATCTCTGGTGTTTAGTTGGAGCAGGGATAATCCCCAGTCACCCTGCTGTTACAGCACTGGGTTCCAAAATGGCACAGATGACCCCTAGTGGTAATTTTGTTGTAATACTGCAGTACTACAAGACCACAACCAAGGGTCAGAGGTGCCATTTTGAACCCAGGCACCTGATGGAGCAGGAGAGATTGTGTTTCATTCCTTCTCCTTGCTAGACTACTAGAAAAACCCCTGGTAAGAGCTCTGGATATTGAATGGTGGAGGTGTGTGGCTGTGGGCTATGATTGTTTTGGAGTGATGGGGATGAGAGTAGCTGTGATCATGTCAGGAGGGGTATAGGGGCGTTATTGCCGTATGTTGGATAGGATCATGATGTTGGAGGAACCATCAGCCTTTGCACCTGCCTGTTGTCTGAGACCCCATTTCTAACCTGGGAGCTGGCATTTATGCATGTCTTAGGACAGGTACAAAAGACTATGTGTGAACATTTTAATATAGGTTTAATTTTATTTTTTTTTGTCATTTCTTATATGCCGCCCCTTCCCGAGATCAGGAGCGATTTACATTTTTAACAGCATTATTACATGGAACACATTTCAACAGTTACATTTTTAACAGAGTAGCAAAGTAGCATAGAGACTAAACTATATACAATCCGCTGTACATAGAGCTATGTACAGCGGTTTATATATAGTTAGAGTTTTTAATAACGTAACAAAGTAGCAAAGTGTCTTAACTATGTACATACTGCTAAAGCTTGTGTTATATACAGTGGTGAGGTGTGTCTGCATGCCTTTTTTTAGTGTGTGGCCGTTATGAGGTGGATTGGGATTGTTCTATGGAGGGGGAGTTTTTACCGTTATTAATTCTATAGTGCTGGATAAAGAGGAAGGTTTTAAGTTCCTTCCTGAAAGTGTTAATGTCTTTGATATTGCGGAGGGTCGCTGGGAAGGCATTACATAGTGGTGGTGCCGCAAGAGAAAAGGGACGATTGCTTGTGAGTTGCTTGGATTTTTTGAATGTGTGGGGAATCGTAAGCGTATTTTGAGATTGTTGTCATCTACTTCTTGTGTTTGGGGAATGAGTAATAAGTGTTGAGAAGAATGATGGAGCAAGGTTATTTGCGAGTTTGAAGATGGTCATGATCATTTTATAATGTACTCTGCTCATTATAGGTAGCCAATGAAGTTCATATAGCAATGGAGTTATGTGGCCTGATAGGGGTGCTTTACATATGATTCTTGCCATGACATTTTGTGCAATTTGTAAACGATGTATGTGTTTTTTAGGGATACCGTGTAAAAGGCTGTTGCAGAAGTCGAACATTCACACCTTCAGTCTCATCCAGACTGAAGGTGTGAATGTTATGCTTACTCGACAGCAGTTGCAAAGATTCATGCATCAAATAAGCGCAATCGTACATATTTTATAAAATAGCGTGAATTAGAATTCTGCCCATATTCTATCCAAACGTCACCCCAGGACACACCTACATTGAACACACATTCAAGTACACATGATCTTGCATAATGCATTCTTTACAAGGCGTATATGGCAATATATGTGCAAGGATAACTTTATAAACATACTGCCCATATGTTGCTGGCAGTACCTTAATTACACTGATGCATACAGTAAGAGGGATCAAAGGTTCATAATGCAAGTCTAGAAACAATAGCACTAATTTATCAAGCATTTTCTTTCATGTTGTATCTGAGGGAAAATCTCTTGGTAGATCAAACTTTTAATGACTTTTTTAAATGAAAGATTAAACCATAAATGGCTTCTATTTGTAAAAGACAGAGCTGGAAACAGAAGACTTACGTTTAAAACAGCAGGAGTGGAAGCGGAGATGTGGGTCACTATAAATGTAACTTGATACCTCCGGTTCTGTTAAAATGTACTGATATAGGAGGTTATTTTTACTACACTCTGCTCACGTCAATGTGACCATTAAAGTGTGGCTTGGGAATTGAGAATCTCTTCTTGGATTACATAGAGAGCTAGGAATGAGGCGTTTTTCTAAACACCCTGATCAATTTAATGAGGAAAAAAGAAATTCATTTAAGAGGTGTGTAAGTCAAATGTAGGTCTTGTTCAGCGACAGCTCAAATTAGAAAGAGTCATGGAAGAGATTGACCTGCCTGCTGTCCCTCATTCTTCAGATAAAATGTTGAGATCATATTGATTTCAAAAGAGGTATTTCTACTATATAATTTCTGCATATTGCATTATATATTCTTTACAAGCAGATGTAATACCTTAACAGTGAGACATGAGTTGGCATTCATTTTATGATGCTTACAAAAAGGGGCTGGTTTATGTTTGCATCACCCAGTCCAGTGATTTTTACTATTTTTTACTGCCTTGTATTAAGCTAAATATTTTAGTGCTGAATGAGCATAATAGTTGCTGCTAAAATAATGAAATCATTCAAGTACATTGGCAAAATTATCACTCCATCATAAAGTTGTTCACTCTGTATTTTCCTACAAAACACTAAACTGGTGTTTCTCTCTTGTTTTCATGGATTCATCATTATGTTTGTTATTTATTCCATCTGCTAGCTGCTTAACAGTCCTTCAACCTACATAGCAAATCCCCATTGAAAGAAAAGACCTCTTTCCAAAGCAATGCCATGGTAGACTTGGCTGTGTGATTCTTCTATGCGTTTTGTTTTTCTTCAGAAGGAGTTATATTTTCCTTCCACCAGTTCAGAAGGAGAGGTATCTGGTGACAGCATGATCTCCAAACTCAAAAGATAAATCTTATCACAGTAGTCTGTGATGTGATAACATCACGGCTAAGCTACTGTAATGCCCTGTATATTGGTCAGACTACAAAGAATTTGCACCAGCTCTAATTTATTCCGAATACTGCAACACAGTTGATAGAGAACTGCAAATGGCATGACCATATCACAAGCTTCTTACAAAAACTATACTGGATGCCAGTACCCTACAGGGCCAAATTTAAAACTCTATCCCTTATTTTTATACTCTCTAACTGAGACCAGTCCACATACCTTATTCAGCTATAAATATAATTTACTCTCAGTCTAGACACCTGCTTTTATTCATCACATTGCCTTTACCTTACCCATCTTGTCTGACAGTGTGTCACTGTCTCAACTACATTTTTCCCTCCCTGCTGCATTTTAAGCTGTTTCACCATATTGTGATGACATGATCATCCTGTCTATCAGGAGCATTAAGCTGGGTGAAGCAGCCGCCTCAGGTGGCAAAATTATGTGGATGACAATATATGCACCTAAAACATCCTGCAACTGCCGCCTAACATCTGTCTGGTCCCACAGTTTCATCTTTGAAGCCACTGCTGCTGCTCTTAAGGTATGCATCGATGATGGTGGCAGCAGTGGCAAGAAGATGAATTCTAAAGCGCAGGGTCTTTCAGACTCTCACACGCTGCCAAGGCCCTGCTGATCCCGGTCCCCTCTGTTGCATACATTTCATGTTAGAGTGAGGTGGAACTAGTTGGGCTCAGCAGCATGTGAATCTCTGAAAGATTGGTGCTTGGTGTATAGCTTATTGTCACCTCTTCTCCCGAGATCAGTGGTGGCAGCAAGAAGCTAAATCCTAAGCATATAGTCTTTTAGACTCTTGTGCTTCTGAGGCCCTTCTGGTCCCAGTCCCACTCCTCTCTGAAAAACCCTGCACTTAGGATTTAGCTTCTTGCTGTAGATCTCAAGGGAAGCAGAGGGCAAAGGAAACAGGCAGATGCTGAACACAGCAGTGCTTAACACGGTAAGCACCTTCCTTAGGGTATAGGGAAGATGCTAAACATTGGGAAGATGGGGAGATGCTGGCATGGACATAGGAGGCAGACAAATGGAGGATGCTTGACATTGAAGGCAGTCATAGGTGATGGATGGGGATTCTGGACATGACAAATACTTAGGAAGATGGTGGAAAAATACTGGACATGGAAGGGGTCTTAGGAAGATTGAGAGAGAATGCTGGACACAGAGAGGATCATAGGGTGATGGACAGGGGATGCTGGACATGGAGGGAGCCATAGGGAGATAGAGAGGAATGTTGGTTACAGGGCTGATAGCAGGAGGGTTTAGGCAGATGGAGGGAGATGCTCGACACAGAATGGGATCATAGGGAGATGGATGGAGAATGCTTGTAATGGAAGGGGGCCAGAAGGAAATTGGGATACTAGACATGGGAGGGAGACAGAGGGGTGCTAGACAAGGGAAGAGGCCAATGGAAGACAGAGGAGAATGGAAGACATGGGAAGGGGCCATAAAGAGATAGCTATGGGTGCGTAATATATGGAAACAGAGGGGGGAATGATGGACATGGGAGAGACTGAGAGAAAGTGAGAAGATGCTGGCCATGGGGGTGACAGGAAGAGAAAGGGGATTGCTGGACATGGGGAATAGAGATAGAGAAAGAAATAGAAGAGAGACTGGTCATGTGGGGGATAGGGATAGAGAGAAGAGATGTTGGACATGGGGGATGATGTCAGAAAAAAGGGGGAGCACTGATGGGGGAGAAACTGAACAGGAAGGTAGAAGGAGAGAGATACTTCATATGATGGATGGAGAAATGTTGGATAGTTAAAGGATGGGGAAGGAGAGAGAGATGAGGAATTGGAGGGCTGTGTTAAGGGTTGAAATATGGTAGGTAATGCATTAAAAAGAGACATTGAGAACTGGATGGCAAGGAGTGACATCTGAGTTGATAAAAAAAAAATAAATAGAAGAAAGTTGAAAGGAAAAAATCAGTCATAGTTGGAAAAGTGAAAGGAGGAGGGGAGAAAAATAGCAGACAGCCTGAAGACCCTAGAGTATGAAAGTGAGTTTATAGAAGACCGAGCAAAATGAAAACCAGAGACTGGGATTGCCCTGGAAGGAGGATCTGTCCTCCAAAGCACATGGGGGTCTCCGGGATGCTCCCGAGGAACCAACCTCCGGAGAGCTACTAGTTGCATGTTCTGGGACAGTGGTTTGCACTGTCAGTACCGTTTATGAATTTGTTAATAACCAGGTAAGGCGGACACGTCGCCTCTCGCCCCTCCCCAGTCCCCCCTCTTTCATTTTTCTCCAAAGACTAATTCAGAACAAACACATGACAACAATCTTGGACTTAAACTGGTCGCAGCTTTAATAACCTTTTAACAAACCAACCAATACAAATCAACACATTATAACTCTCCCCCCCCCCAAGCAGAGCGAGCCCTCACCAGCCATGTTAGTAGCAAGGTGACGCCGCATCCGCTTCCCCCGGGCACAGGCCCGACATTTTTCCACGCCCTCCCTCTTCCAGCTTCGCCATGTTATTAGCAAAAGCCTGAGGGATTAACCGGGTCGGGGGTACCCCACCCCCGCCCTCATGCTTGCCACCGGCTCCGGACCCCGGAAACCTCCGGGATCCCGCCAAAGCCCCCCCCCCCCAGCTGCAACAACCCACTACCCCCCAACAACAAGCGTCCCCAAGCAAGGGTGGGCGGGTGGGACGTCAGGCGCCTCCAGCCTCAACCCAGCAACTGCCGGAGCAGCGCTGAGTCCCCGCACCCCCCCCCCCCCAGCTGCCGAGGTCCCACCCTCTCATTGGCTCCCACGTGTTTGAAACGCCGAGGGGAGCCAATGAGACCGCCAGACCACGCGGGACACCGTCCGAGCCGCGCGCCGCCGTAACACGGGGGGGGGGGGTGCGAACGGACTGCCGCCCCCCCGGTTAGAAGCAGCCACGCGGACGGGGACCCGCGGCCTTACGATTACTACCAGTAACAGTGTTTCAACACTGTGGTATGGCCTAAAGCCATATCGATGGTCATCTAGCAGAGCATACTGTTCTATGTGGTCTTGTAGATGATTATGTACATGTTTTTCTATTATTTTGGCAAAGAATGATAGGCTTGAGATGGGTCTGTAGGAGGATGGGCATTTGCTATCCAGTGTTTTTTGCTTCAGTATAGGGCGAATTACTGCTTGTTTAAGATCTTTAGGCATGATACCTTGGGTGAGAGATAAGTTTACTGTTCTTAAAATGAAGTGGGCTAGCTCTTTACAGGAAGCTTTGATCCATGGTACTGGGCAAGGTTCAAGGATGGAAGTTGTTGTGTTTATGTTTGTAATAACTTTTTTGAGAGGTTCAATGGAGATGTGATGAAACTGCCCATTTTGTAGAAGGTTTGGTCATGTTGAGGGTAGGCTCTAGAGTGGGGTTAGTCAGGGAGTTTAGCTTTAACATATAATGATCAGCTAAAGCTTGAGGGGATATGGCTTGTGATTCATTAATTTCCTTAGGTTGCTTAGTTAGTGATTTTATTATTGCGAAGAGTTCCCTTGGTTTATTTAGGGATTTCATCAGTAAATTAATATGGTATTCTTTTTTTAATTATTAATGTGTTGGCGATAATCTGACTAGACCAATAGGTATTTTTCCGTTTTCTGTTGTTTTTGCTGATTGCCATATGCGTTCTCTTTTTCTCAGTTGTCTTTTTAGTAATCAGGTATTTTGTGTATACCATTGTTTTGAATTTCTCTTTGTTTTGCTGTGAGTGAGGTCTTGATGCTATTTTAGTGATGCTGGTGTTCCAGTTTCATAGTAGATTATCTATCTCTCTTGAGTCTGTGTCAATGCTTCCTATTAGATCTTTTATGAATGCATCTTTTTCAAAATATCTAAATTTAGAGTATTATTTTGTTAAACTATTTGGTGGTTGATTGCCATAGTTATTTGCCTCAATGCAGAATTCAATCATGTAATGGTCTGACCATGGACGGGGTTGATTCATGGGGAGTTATTATGCATTAATTTAATAGTTGGTGGGAGGAAGATAAGGTCCAGAGTATTGCCTTTGTAGTGTGTGGGTTCCTTTATTATTTGCTTAAGGTGTAGATCTTCCATGGCATTTAGGAATGATGTTGCTTGAGTCTGTTGCAGGGAGGTTATGTAAAAGTCACCTAATAGAATTGTATCTTTCTTACTAGCTACGGTACATACCGTTTCAAGGATGTTAGTAAGGCCATCAGGATCAGCTGATGCAGATCTATAGGTAAGGTAGAATGCCATGTTTCTGTTTTCAATGATCAGCTGGTCTGTGTCTGCTATCATGTTAGAGAGCATTGGAGTTGTATTAAGGGATATCTTTACTATGGTAAGGACCCCACCATCTCATTTATTTATTCGGGGTGTGTGATAAACCTCGTAGTTAGCTATTCGTAGTTGATTCAGCAGTACATGATCTACTTCTGAGAGCCAGGTTTCAGTTATAAAAGTTATATCTGGATTGGCATCTTGTCAGGGGCGGCCCAAGGGGGATGCGGGGCCATGTGCGGAGACTCGGTGCGGGGCTTCATTTGCATAAGGGGCCTCATTTGCATAAATATTTGCATAATGTTACCATACACTATCTTTTAGAAAACATGACTCTTAATGAGTGTATGAATAAAGAAATACTAAAAGACTTCTACATTACTATAATCCAGTGCCAACCGCCAGACACATTAGGAACTACTACAAACACTGCCCATTTAGAACCCATAGCAAACCCGCCGTATCCTAACAGCACTACCAGGACTCATAAAGCACCATACCCTAACTATCAAAAGGAAACGCTGCAAATATTAAACCAATACATTTCAGAGAACAACAATACATGACCTACTGGGGAAAGAGAACAAGTGGCAATGTCAAATAGGAATTACATAAACAGAATACCTCAGCTCAGTTACACATGCAGAACATAGACCATCACCAAACAAGGAATCACAATTTAGAAACAGGAAGACAATAATTAAACTGGGAATCCCAAAAGCC
The DNA here is from genome assembly GCA_033557465.1 of Ichthyophis bannanicus. NCBI lineage: Eukaryota > Metazoa > Chordata > Amphibia > Gymnophiona > Ichthyophiidae > Ichthyophis > Ichthyophis bannanicus. The sequence continues at coordinate 513,050,841 of CM066031.1, read as the reverse complement.
AAACTTGGAATGTACAACACTGTAAAAATAAAACTATACATTAATTTGCTCTTATACTAAATAAAGCGCAGACGTTAATGATGCACATTTCCCAGAGTTGACATATTCCAATTAATAAATTCAAAATAAAGAGATATTTTTCTACCTTTTGTGCATTTTTTTTCAGCTGCAATTGCTCCAGTCACTTTCTTCTGGTTTCTTTGTGTCTTCCGCTAACTCTCCATCGTCTGCTGTCCATTTGTCTTTTCTTCTCTCTTCTATTTTTTTTCCATTCTCTCTCTACATCTGCTTTAACATACTAATCTTTCTCCTTTTGCTCTTTCCTCATTCCTATTTCATCTACTCGAATTTTACCCCTCCATTCTCAATCCCCACTTACTCTCCCAATATCCGGCCAATTGTAGATTTGTCTTCCCTCCCACACAAAATATTTTTTCCCTCTCCATTTCACTCTCCCAGCTCCATCCCATTCTAATTCTCCCCCCTACATCAGCTCCATTCTAGTTCCAGTCCCACCCAGCATCCGCTCCCTTCTAGTCCCCGCATCAGCCCATTTCCAGTCCTAGCCCCCCATAAGCCCATTTCCAGTCCTATCCTAGACCCACCATCAGCCTATTTCCAGTCCTAGCTCCCCCATCTATTTCCAGTCCCATCCGAGTCCCTACATCAGCTCATTTCCAATCCCAGCCCCCCATCAGCCCATGTCAAATCCTAGCTCCCCTCCACTCAGCCCATTTCCAATCCAAGCCCCCCATGAGCCTACTTCCAGTTCTAGCCCCTTCATGAGTCCATTTCAATCCAAACCCCCACCACAGCCCATTTCCAATCTTAGCACCCCCAACAGTCAATTTCCAGTCCTATTCTAGCCCCTCCATCAGCCCATTTCCTGTCCTAGCCTCCCCCCCACTCACCCATCTCCAGTCCTAGCTCCCTCCCCCTCACAACCCATTTCCATTCCAAGCCCCCGTCCCCATCAGCTATTTGCAGTTCAAGCCCTCCTTCCACTCAGCACTTTTCCAGTGCTATCAACACGCCCAGACCTTTTACAGTCTTAGCCCCCCCAGACCATTACCAGTCATAACCCCCCATCAGCCCATTTCCAGTCAAAGCCCCCCCATAGCCCATTACTAGTCCTAACCCCCCATCAGCCCATTACGTCCTAAACCCCCCATCACCCTATTTCCAGTCCTAGCCCCCCCATCAGCCTATTTCCAGTCTTAGCCCCCCATAGCCCATTACCAGTCCTAACCCCTCCCATAGCCCATTAGCAGTCCTAACCCCCATCAGCCCATTTCCAGTCTTAGCTCCCCCCATAACCCATTACCAGTCCTAAACCTCCCCATCAGCCCACTTCCAGTCTTAGCATCCCCCCATGGCCCATTACTAGTCTTAACCCTCCCCCATCAGCCCACTTCCAGTCTTAGCCCCCCACACAACCCATTACAAGTCCTAAACCTCCCCATCAGCCCATTACGTCCTAACCCCTCCATCACCCTATTTCCAGGCTTAGCCCCCCATTAGCCTATTTCCAGTCTTAGCCCCCCATAGCCCATTACCAGTCCTAATCCCCCATCAGCCCATTACCAGTCCTAACCCCTCCCAGAGCCCATTAACAGTCCTAACCCCCATCAGCCCATTTCCAGTCTTAGCACCCCCCCCTTACCCATTACCTGTACTAAACCTCCCCATCAGCCCACTTCCAGTCTTAGCCCCCCCCCCATAACCCATTACCAGTCCTAAACCTCCCCATCAGCCCAATTCCAGTCTTAGCCCCCCCATAGCCAATTACCAGTCCTAACCCTCCCCCATCAGCCCATTTCCAGTCTTAGCCCCCCATAACCCATTTCCAGTCCTAAACCTCCCCATCAGCCCATTTCCAGTCTTAGCCCCCCCCCCATAGCCAATTACCAGTCCTAACCCCCATCAGCCCATTTCCAGTCTTAGCCCCCCCACAGCCTATTACCAGTCCTAACCCACTCATCAGCCCACTTCCAGTCTTAGCACCCCCCCATGGCCCATTACTAGTCCTAACCCTCCCCCATCAGCCCAGTTCCAGTCTTAGTCCCCCGCCCCCATAACCCATTACCAGTCCTAAACCTCCCCATCAGCCCATTTCCAGTCTTAGCCCCCCCCCCATAGCCAATTACCAGTCCTAACCCCCCCCATCAGCCCATTTCCAGTCTTAGCCCCCCCACAGCCCATTACCAGTCCTAACCCACTCATCAGCCCACTTCCAGTATTAGCACCCCCACATTGAACATTACTAGTCCTAACCCTCCCCCATCAGCCCACTTCCAGTCTTAGCCCCCCGCCCCCATAACCCATTACCAGTCCTAAACCTCCCCATCATCCCATTTCCAGTCTTAGCCCCCCCATAGCATTTTTTCTGTACTAACCCACCCATCAGCCCATTTCCAGTCAGCCCCCCTATAGCCCATTACCACTCCTAACCCCCCACCCATCAGCCCACTTCCAGTCTTAGCACCCCCTCCATGGCCCATTACTAGTCCTAACCCTATATATGAGCATTTTAAGGGTGTGTGTTCCTTTTTGTTTTCATGGCTGGGGGGCTTGGTGGAGCTTATAGAGGTGATATGTGTCAGTCTGCAGGTGTAATTGTTGTTATTGAACCAGGCTGCTGGCATTAACCTTTAAAAAAGGCAAGCCACTTAACCCTCCATAGCCCATGTTCCCTGTAAAATAGTTATCACCAAGTTACAATGCCCTGTTCAATGTAATTTCAGTTTGTTCAATGTAAACCGCACTGATGCAGAATAGCGCGGTATATAAGAGAATGTAAATAAAATAAATAAATAAAATAAAAAGGAAATAGAGCAGCTTTTAAATTAGATAATAGGGGAAAGCCGACAGTCGCAGAAGAGCGCATGCTTTGGAAGAATGTATCCTTGAAGGATACTACCAAAAGCAGAGAGGTTCCAAAAAAGAGTAAAATAGCCCAAATACCCTTGAGTATGGAGCAGACAGAGCTTAAAGATTCCAAATTACCCATGCCTACCAATAGCCAGATTAATATGAATAAAATACAGTCTCTAACATGCTTGTATACAAATGCTATAAGTCTAAAAAATAAGATGGGAGAGTTAGAATATATAGCACTAAATGCGAGGTTACATATGATTGGAATATCAGAGACATGGTGGAAGGAGGACAACCAGTGGGACACTGTGATACCTGGGTACAAACTATATCGTAATGATAGAGCTGATCAAATTGGTGGAGGGGTTGTGCTCTATGTTAGAGAGGGCATTGAGTCAGAAAGGATTAAAGTTTTGCAGGAAACAAAATTGGCTGTAGAATCTCCATGGATTGAAATTCCATGTAAAAAGGGGACGGCAATAGCAGTGGGGGTATACTATTGACCGCCTGGCCAGAATGAACAAATGGATGATGAAATGCTCAAAGAAATCAAGGAAGCTAAGAAAAGTTACAGCGCAGTAATAATAATGGGTGATTTCAATTACCCCGGTATCGACTGGGTCAGTGTCACGGCAGGACATGCTAGGGAGATAAAGTTCCTAGATGAAATAAATGACTGCTTCTTGGAGCAGCTGGTTCATGAACCGACCAGAGGGGAAGCCATATTAGACCTAGTCCTTAGTGGAACACCAGATTTAGTGCAAGAGATAAGGGTGTTGGGGCCACTTGGCAATAGTGATCATAGCATGATCGCCTTTGATTTAGTGGAGGAGGGATAGTAAGGAAATCAATAGTACTACCTTTTAACTTTCGAAAGGGAGACTATGATAAAATGAGGAAAATAGTTAGGAAAAAACTAAAAGGAGCAGTTGCAAAGGTTAAAGACTTACATCAAGCTTGGGTGTTGTTGAAAAATACTATCTTGGAAGCCCAGACCAGCTGTATTCCACGCTTTAAGAAAAGTGGAAGGAAGTCCAAAAAACTGCCAGCATGGTTTAAAGGTGAGGTCAGAGAGGCTGTTGTTGCCAAAAAAGCATCTTTCAGGAAATGGAAAAAAGAGCCAAACGAAGAAAACTGGAAATAGCACAAGCACTGGCAAGTCAAATGCAAGGCATTGATAAGGCAGGCAAAGGGAGAATTTGAGAAGATGCTTGCTCGGAAGCAAAAATGTGAAATAAAGACTTTTTCAAGTACATTCGTAGCAAAAAACCTGTGAGAGAGTCAGTTGGTCCATTAGATGATAGAGGGGCTAAAGGGGCACTAAGAAGCGACAAGGCGATAGTGGAGAGACTGAATGAATTCTTTGCTTCGGTCTTTACTGAGGAAGATATAGGGATGTTACCCATGACTGAAGTGGCATTTAAAGGTGCGGAAGAATTGAAGGAAATATTGATACATCGGAAAGATGTATTACAACTATTAGATAAACTGAAGAGTAGCAAATCACCTGGGCCGGATGGTATACATCCAAGGGTGTTGAAAGAACTGAAATATGAGATTGCAGCCATGCTATTAGTAATCTGTGAACTATCATTAAAATCATCTCTAATACCTGAAGATTGGAGGATTGCCAGTGTAACACCAATTTTTAAAAAGGGTTCCAGGGGTGATCCGAGAAACTACAGACCGGTGAGCCTGATGTCAGTACCGGGAAAAATGGTAGAAACAATCATAAAGAATAAAATTACTCAGCATGTAGATAGTCATGGCCTAATGGGAGACAGCCAACATGGCTTTAGACAAGGAAGATCTTGTCTTACTAATCTGTTATGTTTTTTTGAAGGTGTGAATAAACAGGTGGACAAAGGTGAGTCGGTTGATATAGTGTATCTGGACTTTCAGAAAGCCTTTGACAAGGTCCCTCATCAGAGACGTTTGGCAAAACTAAAGAGTCATGGGATAGGAGGCAGTGTACTACTGTGGATCAGGAACTGGTTAAAAGATAGAAAGCAGAGGGTAGGGCTAAATGGCCAATTTTCCCAATGGAGAAAGGTGAGTAGTGGTGTACCCCAGGGATCTGTGCTGGGTCCGCTGCTTTTTGACATATTCATAAATGACCTGGAAATTGGAATAACGAGTGAGGTTATCAAATTTGCAGATGACACAAAACTATTTAAAGTTGTTAAAACCCAAGAGGATTGTGGAAAATTGCAAGAGGTTCTTGATAAATTGGAAGACTGGGCATCAAAATGGCAGATGAAATTTAATGTGGACAAGTGCAAAGTTATGCACCTAGGGAAGAACAACCCAAACTATGGTTACACGATGCAAGGTTCCACATTAGGAACCACCACCCAGGAAAAAGATTTAGGCGTCATTGTGGATAACATGTTAAAACCCTCGGCCCAATGTGCAGCGGCGGCCAAGAGAGCAAATAGAATGCTAGGTATCATAAGGAAAGGAATGGAAAATAAAACTAAAGATATTATAATGCCTCTATATCGTTCCATGGTGAGACCGCACTTTGAATATTGTGTGCAATTCTGGTTGCCGTATCTTAAAAAAGGATATAGCTTTATTAGAAAAGGTTCAGAGAAGAGCCACCAAAATGGTGAAGGGGATGGAAGGATACTCTTATGAAGAAAGGCTAAAAAGGTTAGGGCTCTTTAACCTGGAAAAGAGACGGCTGAGGGGAGATATGATAGAAGTCTATAAATTAATGAACGGAGTGGAACAGGTAAACGTAGATCGATTGTTTACGTTATCAGAATATATAGACTAAGGGACATGCAATGAAGCTACAGGGTAAACTATTTAAGACTAATAAAAGAAAATATTTTTTCACTCAACGTGTAATCAAACTCTGGAATTTGTTACCGGAGGATGCAGTAAAGACTGTTAGTGTAGCTGGGTTTAGAAAAGGATTGGACAAGTTCCTGCCTGAAAGGTCCATAAATCATTATTAAGAAGGGACCCAGGATATCAATGCTTGACCCAGTACAAGCATTGTGGAACCTGTGTCTTTTGGGAAAACTGCTAGGTACGTATGACCTAGATTGGCCACTACTGGAAACAGGATACTGGGCTTGATGAACCTTGGTCTTACCCAGTATAGCATTTCTTATGTTCTTATAAGTGTTTAATAGTAGTAGTAGTAATATCTTGCTGGCCTCGTGTAAGGAATCTTTGTGACAGACTTATGCCTTCAAGTGGCGCAGGTTTTCCCACTGGTGTGCGGGAGAAGGCCTTAACCCTTTCTCCTGTGCAATGTCAGAGATATTACGATGCCTCTTGCATCTTGCAGGGGCTGGCCTGAAGTCCAACGTGGTCAGAGTGCATGTCTGTGCCATCTCGGCTCACCACCACAGGGTGGATGGCCAGGCTGGGTCAGTACACCTCCTGGTAGTCTGGTTCATGTTAGGCCGCCTCCTCTCGTGGCCCCTGATCCGCCCACTGCCAGTGGTGTGGGACCTCAGTGAGGTGCTGGGGAAGCTCATGGCGCTACCTTTCGAGCCCTTGGCTACCTGCCATCTCAAGTAGCTCTCTTGGAAGGTCGTATTCCTGGTGGCACTCACCTCGGCTAGGCGTGTGAGCGAACTGCAGGCCCTGGTGGTAAATGTGCCTTACTCCAGGTTCCACAAGAACAGGGTCTTCCTTCGGATGCACCCTAAGTTCTTGCCAAAGGTGGTCTCTGCATTTCATTTTAATCAGGAGGTAGCATTACCCACCTTTTTTCCCAAGCCTCATCCCTCCAGGGCAGAGGCCCCCCTGCACATACTAGACTGCAAGCATGCCTGGTCCTTCTACGTCAAGAGGAGACAACCCTATCGCCACTCAACGCAGCTGTTTGTCTTATTTGATCGCAGTTGACTTGGAGTCACAGTCTCCAGTTGCACCCTCTCACATTGTGTGGCCAACTGCATTTCTTTCACCTATCAACAAGCAGGGCTCTCTCTGGAGCATCATATGATGGCTCACAATGTGCGGGCCGTTGCTGCCTCAGTGGTCAGCCTACGGTCGGTGCCCTTGCTAGACATCTGCCGGGCTGCTACCTGGTCCTCTGTGCACATGTTTGCCGTGCACTACTGTTTGGAAGAGTCCTCCCAGAGGGATAGTGCCTTCAGCCAGGCCATACTCTGTCACCTCTTTGGGGAATAATACAGCTCCATCCCTCCAGCCTTCTGTGTCTAGGCTACCAGAGTGGGGATTGCATCTTTGATGCTGCTGTTGCTGTGTCAGACTTCCAGCCAACCAGCACCCCCTGCTGCCCTTTACGGTCCACTTTTTGAGTTGCCTGTGGCTTTTACAGGTTTTTTTTCAGTAGCCTGTAGCTTGTGAGTCCCATATGTGAGGACTGACTTCCTGATTGTTCCCAGAAAAAGTGTAGTTACTCACCTGTAACAGGTGTTCTCCAGGGACAGCAGGAATCAGTCCTCACAACTCTCCCTCCTCCCCATGGAGTTGTTTTCTTTTTTTGCCGACTTGTGCTATGATATAATATTGAGGCAAGATGGCAGCTTTGGGAGGGAAAGTGACCACGCATGTGCGGTGTAACTCCCAAAGGCTTTCTTTGAAAGCTGGGGAGTGGATTCGCACAGGCTCCATTGGTGCCGACGTCACCCATATGTGAGGACTGATTCCTGCTGTCCGCAGAGAACTACACTATATAGACCTCATCTGGAAAATAGGGGTGCTCCTACTATGTTCTATTTGTTTTATCTTCTGCTGTTCACCTGCCTCCCCCTCCACCCATCCCACAGAGACTTTGCCATTTTTACCCCTCTGAGGCGATGGAAGTGAGCCACTGGTCTTTCACATTTCCACCAGAAGCTGCAGTTGTTGGTATTCTCCCCTTAATGAAATCCCTCTTCAGTTTAGATTTTGGTCCACTGTAGATTAGAGACTGCCCCCTCTGTTCCTATCCACTAGTGTTGCTGCTAGCTTGTGACATCTCAGGACCATTGACTGACTTCACTTCTTTGCTTTTACCACCATTTCCATGCCTTTCTCTCCCACACATTGTGGTTTGAGCAGACTAAATTTAAGCTCTATGGAACAGGAACACTATTTCATATTTGTCTGTACCATAAGCAGAGTAATGGGGTGGGCTACTTAACACTTGACTTGACGTGACCAAAATTTGCCCAACACAGAATCAGCAACTAGAGAGCTTGGGGGTGGGGCCAGATATTGGTTTGTTTGGATCCTACAACCAAAAATGTGTTCTGCTGCCCTGGTCCATACAGTACTGCATATGCATGGTATCACTTTAGAAATAAGTTGTAGTAGATAATAGATAGAGGAAGGTGGATAATCCCCTTTTTCTGACACAGTTTCTTTTTTCTGACTTGTATGTGCAGGCTATAAGGATCCATAGAGCCTAAGAGAGTTCTAAAACTCACTTTGCCCTTACTTATTTCTTCTTTTTTTTCCCTGCAGCCCTGTATCTAGCTCTAGACCTACATCCAGAGCTTGAGTGATTTTTATGAGGAGCTAGGTTTTGTGACATTGAGAGAGAAACAGTACTGCTTCCGTCTCTCTCTCTCTCAGAGCTTTGTCTTTGGTCTTATGATACTTTTTCTATTGTGTTTTTTAATACAAGTTTTTGCCTTGAGCAAAGTAATTTTTGAAATAAAGGCCTTCCTTTTTGTTTCTCTCTGTTTGAATGAAGTAAAGAGATGGTGCTATCTTCTGCTTTCTTTCACTTCCCCCCGGTCAGCTGCTGATGGTATCATCAACCATGGGATGTGAGAGAAGGGGAGACTGGAATAAGCTTTTTTTTACTGCTTGTCAAAAAGTTTAAACATGATTGGTGAACTGTCTTATGCTTCTGCCTTCTCCCCTGAAGTAGCTCCCTGATATGTCTACCCTCTCCCCCTTCCCCCTTCCCCTATGAGTGCTGTTTGCAACAGAAAATGAACAGAATAAATAAGGATTCAGTTCATTCCATCCCCTTGGTGATTCAGTGTGTTTAAAGGGTTTTTTCTATCTTTTATTTCAATTTTCCAAATTAATATCAGTACAATAGAAACAATAAACAATAAGATTAACAGTAAGGAGAACCTCCCCCTCCCCTCCCTCTAATGACAGTAACGGATCGCAAAGAGAGACCAATATAGGGGTAGGAGTGTCATATGATATTGGTTATGAAGTCATCCAAGAGTTGCCAAGTGCGTTTGCATTTTACCATTTGACCAGCACTGGCTGCATACGCAGCCTCATATTTCCAATACAGTATAAACAGACCGTAATCCACAACTGGTAGACCTCATTCTCATTAGAGGTTTTCCAGTGGGTGACAACTATCTTTAAAACAATACTAAGAAGGATGTCAGAAAGAAGCTGTTGGATGGATTCGCCAGAGACCAATAAATTATTCAAAAAGTTAGTGGTTGAAAATCTGCTTTATTTTCTTCCATACCTGCAGCCAGTAGATCTGAAGATTAGGACAATCATAAAGCAGGTCAAAGAGAGTCCCAGACACTACACTCACTACAGATGGTACAAAACACCACAGCACGCATCATCACAGACACCCCAAGATCCGAGCACATCACTCCCATCCTACAACTACTACACTGGCTTCCAATGGTGGCAAGAGCTAAATACAAAACAATCATGATAATCTTCAAAGTCATTCACCATCTCTCAGCAGACGTACTCCAAAACGTTATTACAAGAGACATCAGCAATAGACCAAGAAGAACCAACAACAACAACATGATCGGCACACCTGCAGGCTACCACAAAACCAAACAACCTCAAAAAGAGCACCATCACTACTTGCATCCTCAATATGGAACTCCCTACCATTGAGCCTGAGAGCTTTAGAAGACCTCACAGAATTCCGCAAAGACCTCAAAACAGGGTTATTTATAGAAACCTATGAGCATTCAAGCAACATCTCTTACCCAAACAGCAACACTACTACCTCCGCCAACTAAACACATACCCATCCCATCCACACACACAAATTCAACACACCTCATTAGTAAATACCTTTATGTTAAATGTTTGTTCAATTGTACTGTCTAAATATTGTCTAAATGTCTAAATACTGTTATATAACTGTGCTGTCTAAATTATTACACGTACCCTAATGTTAAATGCAACCCTTCAATTATGATGTGACGTGACCACCTTGATTGAAGGAAAAGGTGGCATACAAATCTGTCTAAATAAAATAAATAAATAAATAAAATAAATAACAGGACCAGCAATGGTTATCTTTTGTGATCATCCACTTAGAAAGCAGCAAAGGGGTAATAAGTGTTTGGTGGGCTAGAAAGAATAGCAATTGAGTGAGGGAAGCTGATCCTAGGTGTCTAACCAGGGGTTTCCAAAAGCATTCCCATGTTTCTGTGAATTCAGGGTACCGGCATCTAGTTCCCAGTGGATTTCTGCTTCTAAATGAGGTCGGATCTGTTTGTTCCTTATCGTCCCTCCAGTCTAGTCCCGAACCTCTGGGGTTTAAGCACCTCCTCTCGCAGCTTGGAGACTGAGCATATCACATTTCTTGTGACACCAGGATAAGTAGCCCAGGAACCGCCTCCTTGTCTCAGTTATTTCAGTCTCCAAGCAGCTGGAGGAACTGTGAGCCTCAGAGGTTCGGGGCTCACTGGAGGAATGATTAAGGAGTGTAGGATGAGAATAGTGTTAGATAGTGATCTTCATTGAAAAAACCCCCCAAAAAACAAGGGGTAATATCCCTTTAAATTTGAGTGATTTTTCAGCCGAGGTTCTCTCTGTCTTCTTTGAGGCAGTGTTAGCGGCTGTAGCTGCCCCCCCTCTCCCTCAGAGCCATACGTTGTCTTGGGGAGAGTGCGGGAGTAGGTGCTGGGGCCTCCGGCTCCCGAATCCGCGGACCGGGTGAGGAGCCATTGAGGTATCGACAGCCATCAGCATGCTCCCTTTCTCGGCAGCGGCAGCGCTTGAAAAGGGGGAGAGGAGCTCGGACAATGGCTCTAGTGTTGGGGCGCAGCCCGATGTAAGTGGGGCTGTGTGGCAGCGCCGGAACGAGGCACTTCTTCAGCCGGATAGGTTTCTTCGCCGCCTGGGCCACGCTGACCCTGTACGCAGTGCTCTGAGGTAAGAGACAGGCGCTTCAGTTTGGTCAGGCCCGCACCACGCGGGAAACCTGAATGTAGCCCTTTTCAGCTACATACAAGGTAGGGTACTGCTGGCCTTTTAGGAAAGCTCTAGTTTTAGCTTGGGGGGCTGTTCTGGGCTAGGTATTTTTGCTCCGGATGATTTAAAAAAAAAAAGAGGCAGTGAGAGAATTGCTTTAATTGCTCGCAGATAGCTCAGGGAGGGCTTACCTGGGCTTAGCATGCTTTCCAGGCCTCAGTGTGTGCTGTGTGGGTCCAAGAAGGGGTCAGTCTCGGAGGCAGGTTTCTATAAGGGCTGTGCACAGGAAGCAACAGTATGGGAGATAGCAGAGACTGTTGGAGGGAAGATTCCTAAAGAACAGCTTTCTGACTCTCCAAAGTTGCTTTCTCCCGCCGCACCTTCAGAGCCTGCGCCGGGGCCTTCCACCGTCCAGACGTGTCCCTTTCACAGTATTTGGGGCAGGGCGGACTGGCGGCAATTTTCTCCCAGGAATTTTTGATGCTGCTGCAGCAGTCCCTTGGGGGACAGCGGGAGTCTGCTGAGGGAAATGAGCAGCGGGGGGGGGGGGGGGGGAGGGAAGCGCTCGGGAACCCCCATGGAAGGGGGACGGGTTGCGCCCCATTAAAGATGCTTAGATTGGACAGAGCCGAGGCGGTACCCTTGGAAGATCAGTCTGAGGATTTGGAAGGCTCAGAGATAGATCAGGATCTTGAGGAAGGCGAGATTGCAGAGCAGGAAGATCAGGCTAGAGTTGTCCGGGTCTTCAGAAGAGAAGAATTAGCTGCCCTTATCTCAGAGACACTGAAAGCGTTGAACATGCCCACAGTGGATCAGGTGGGAGACTCCACTTTAGAGGACCCGTTGTTGCAAGCGGTACGAAAGTCTCAGAGAGCCTTCCCAATACATAGAGTTTTTAAGGAAATGATTCGGGAGGAATGGGACATCCCAGAAATGGGCTTGAGGGGTTCCAGAGTGATGGCACACCTTTATCCATTACAGGATCCAGATAAGGATCTTTTTAAATCTCCTAAGGTAGATGCAGCGGTGTCGGCGGTCACTAAGAAAACAACAATTCCGGTCAAGGGCAGTGCTGCCCTTAAGGATGAGCAGGATAGACATCTAGATGCGTTATTGAAGCAAGTCTTTGGGGTCAATGCAGTGTCCATGCAGGCTTCCATTTGTGGGGCCTGGGTGGCAAAAGCATGCCTACGATGGTCCCAGAAACTTAAGGGAAACCAGGAAGAAGAGGCGCTGGAGGAAGCCTCCCGGTTGGAGTCCGGGGCGGCTTATTTGGCAGACTTCAGTATGACCTTATTCGGGGCTTGTCTAAGAGTATGGCGTCCATGGTTGCAGCGCACAGGTACTTGTGGCTGCGTAATTGGGCGGCTGATAGTGCCTCGAAAGCAAGGCTAGCTAAACTCCCCTTTCGCGGTAAGCTCCTATTTGGGGAGGATTTGGACAAGTTGTTTAAGGATCTTGGAGAGTCTAAGGGCGGACGCTTACCGGAGGACAAGCAAAAGCAGAATAGGCCTCTTGCCCCCTCTAAGAGTCAGCAAAGGGAGTTTCAGAGGTTTCATCAGCCGAGATACGGTCAGTTTCAGAGAAGACATTTTCAGTATAGGTCCCAGGGTTTTTGATGGTTCAGAGGGGCAGGTAGAGGTTTTGGAGCTTCCCCTTCCTCGAACCTCAAGAAGTCGCAATGGGTCCAGGCAGGATTAGTTCCCGTGGGAGGTCGTTTGCGGGGATTCTATCAGGCCTGGACCCAAATTACGTCAGATCAGTGGGTGTGGGAGGTCATTCGGGAGGGTTATGTCTCGAGTTTTAATGCCCAGTGGTCGACGCCTTTGTTTAATTGCCGTGCGGGACAAAAGCCAAGTATCTGGCAGTGCAAGATACTTTGGAATGGCTACTCGCTCTCAAAGCGGTGGTGCTGGTTCCTCTGAACCAGTGCAGTTGTGGTCAATACTCAATATATTTTCTGGTTCCAAAGAAGGAAGGTTCGTGGAGTCCGATTCTAAATCTCAAAAAGGTCAACAGCTGCCTAAGGGTTTCTCACTTCCGCACAGAAACGCTGAGATCGGTCATAGTAGCGGTTCGGCAGGGAGAATTTCTCACGTCCTTGGATCTCTCCGAGGCGTATCTGCACATTCCAATATGGTTAGAGCATCAGCGGTTCCTGCAGTTTGCGGTCCCAATGGTGCATTTTCAGTTCCAGGTGTTGCTGTTTGGTTTGGCAACAGCGCCGTGAGCCTTCACCAATGTAAGGGAGGGGGTGTTGGTACACCCTTACTTGGACGATTGGTTGATTCGCGCAAAGTCAAGAGAGGAAAGCGAAGTAGCTACCCGCCGGGTGGTACAATTTCTGGAGAGCTTGGGGTGGGTAGTGAATGTGACAAAGAGCAAGTTGGTGTCGTCTTAGGAGTTGGAGTACTTAGAGGCCCGGTTCGACACAAGAAAGGGCAGAGTGTTTCTCTCTCAAGCCAGGGCCAAAGGGTTAAGACAGCTAGTATGTGTCTTCTTGAGTAGAAGGGCGCCATCAGCATGCCATTACTTGCAGCTGTTGGGAACAATGGCGGCCACATTAGAGTTGGTACCATGGGCCAAAGCGCACATGGTCGTATCAGTCCAATCCATTGTCCAAAAGATTAACCTACCCGAGCAAGACAAGATAGTCCCTGTGGTGGTGGCTAGCGCCAAGTTCTCTTGGAAAGGGAATGTCACTGGAGGCGCCAGATTGGCAGCCCTTGACGATGGATGCAAGTCTGTTTGGCTGGGGGGCGCACTTCGAACGGCAGTTTACCCTGGGTCAATGGACTGAACAGGAGAGACGTTGGTCGATCAACAGGTTAGAGTTGAGAGTGGTCACTCTAGCACTGAGAGTGTTTCAGTCACTTCTGTGGGGAAAGGCAGTGCGTGTGATGTCAGACAATGCCACGGCGGTAGCCTATATCAATCGGCAAGGAGGTACCAGCAGAGGATCTCCTCGGTTGGGTCGAGGTGCATCTGGAGGCTATATCGGCGGAGCATGTTGCAGGGGTAGACAATGTGACAGCCGATTTTTTGAATCGAGTCAAGGTGGACCCAGGAGAGTGGGTTCTCAATCAGGAGGTTTTCAGTTTACTGGTGGAACGCTGGGGTCCTCCAGTGATGGACCTCATGGCGACATTTGCGTCGGCAAAGGCAGGAAGGTTTTACAGCAGTAGAAGGGAGCGGATGTCTGAAGGTTTGGATGCTCTGATGCAACGCTGGCCAGAGGATCAGCTCTTATATGTGTTCCCTCCGTGGGTGTTAATAGGTCGGGTTCTACAGCGCATAGAGCGGCCCAGGGGTCAAGTGATACTAATTGCACCCAACTGCCCAAGAAGACCGTGGTATGCCGACCTAATTTGTCTTCTGGTGGAGCCTCCGTGGAGGATGCCTGTCAGGAAAGATCTACTAGGTCAGGGGCTGTTGAATATGCCTCAAGTGGATCGATTCTTGCTTACGGCTTGGCTCTTGAAAGAGCAAGGTTGATGGCCCAAGGGTATTCCTACCCCTAGAGACTTCAGAAAAACACGCAAGGACACCACAGAAAGAGCACTCTCCCTGGCTGCCCCAACAATCTGGAACACCCTCACAGACGATCTGAGATCGACGACGGACCTCAAAGACTTTCGCAAACAGCTGAAGACAACGCTGTTCATAGAACACTATGGACACGTCACATGATCTAACTACCAGGAACAACCAACATACCCCCCTCCAACCCACTGATAAGAGAATGTATAACGGCACATGATGTTTCTTAACACTCAATGTATAGAAGAATGTATTATAGCACACGATGTATCATAGCGCACAATGTACATAGCTCAGCCTAATCAAGCACACAACACATCTTACACACAAATCACGATATAACCTTCACTGCATGAAAAACACTATCACTCCTTTTGATTGTTTTGCTGTGATACCGCCTTGATTGTAAGATAAGGCGGTATAGAAATACTGTTAAATAAATAAATAAAATAAATAAATTTGGCGGCGGTGGTCTCTACCCTGTTAAGGTCTAGATGCAGGTCCACCTCTGTAGTGTATATTCGGACCTGGCATCTGTTTGAGGCCTGGTGTGAAGATAGGCAGGTAGTGGCCTTAAGAGCTTTGGTGCCACATATTCTGTCCTTTTTGCAGGATGGGTATGAGAAAGGGCTGGCAGCGGCTTCACTTCGGGTTCAGCTGGCAGCGCTTTCGTGCTATCGCGGGGGGCTGAAGGGAATGGTTCTTGGTTCCCATCCAGATGTGAAGAAGTTCCCGCGAGCAGTGTCGCTCTTACGGCCGCCATGCCGGGCGCCGGTGCCGGCATGGGATCTTACCTTGGTGTTGGAAGCATTGGTATGGGAGCCTTTTGAGCCGTTAGCAAAAGCATCTTTGAAAGATATTACGCTGAAGGTAGTGTTTTTGGTGGCTATTTCCTCGGCTCGGAGAATTTCAGAGTTGCAGGCTTTGTCGTGTAAAGAACCTTTTTGATCTATGATAAAAAAAAGTGGTTTTGAGAACAGTTCCTTCTTTCTTACCGAAGGTGATGTCGGCTTTTCATGTGAATCAAGTGGTGTCCTTGCCGGTGTTTGAAAGGGATGGCAAGGATAGGTCCTCAGGTCGGCTGCATGGGTTGGATGTAGGTCGATTATTAAAAGCGTATTTGAAGAGGACAGCATTGTTCCGCAAGACCGATAGGTTGTTTGTCCTCTTTGGTGGGCCGAAGAGAGGGGAGCAGGCAACAAAGTCTTCCATAGCAAGGTGGCTTATGGAGGCCATTGCGTCAGCCTATATCTTAAAGGGCAAGATAGTGCCGAAAGGCTTAAGGGCTCATTCGACTAGGGCACAGGCGACTTCCTGGGCGGAGTGCTGCTTAGTGCCAGCTGTGGAAATTTGTAAGGCGGCGACTTGGTCGTCTTTGCATTCCTTTATCAAGCACTACAGAATTGACGTTCAGGCAGAAGAGGACGCTAGGTTTGGGTCGGCAGTACTTCAGGCTGGTCTAGCAGGTCCCTCCCATTAAGCTGTTCTACTGCTCTGTTACGTCCCCAGAGGTTCGGGACTAGATTGGAGGGATGATAAGGAAGATGAAATTAGACTTAACTGCTAATTGTTGTTCCTTGAGGAACTCCAGTCTAGTCCCACATCCCTCCCTGTTATGGTGTTTTCTGACGGTAGCCTTAGGCTCGGTAAGTTGGATCAAAGGGCTGCAAGAGCTGCTTCTGGGCTGCGGGTCTTTCGGGGAGGGGGATTGGGGGTAATAACTGGAGGAAGTTAAAGGGGGCCTGTTGGGAGGTCCTGGAGAAGGGGTGCAGCAGGCCAAATCTTTAGGTTCACTGGGCGTTGCCTGATAATGGGTCGGCTAATGCAGTTAGTTATTACATTTTGATTCAGTTGTACAGTTATGAAGTTTTTCATGATAAATATCTACTTATTGCTCTGGTGAGTCTGCTTTGTCAATAGGTTACTGAGACAAGGAGGCGGTTCCTGGGCTACTTATCCTGTTGTCACAAGAAATGTGACATGCTCAGTCTCCAAGCTGCGAGAGGAGGTGCTTAAACCCCAGAGGTTCGGGACTAGACTGGAGTTCCTCAAGGAACAACAATTAGCAGGTAAGTCTAATTTCATCTTATGGATGATGACATAGAAACCGGCCGCTATGTGTGAGGAGGCCGAGATAGTTTGAATGAGTTGGAGGGTGGACCAGTCATCCGGGAGACTGGAAGGGTTTAACCCTGCAGTTTCAAACAATGTTTGAGTTGAAGCAATTGGAAAAACCATTGTGTGGGTAGTTGGAACTCCCCTTAGATTTCAGGAAAGGACTTACAGCATATACTTAGCCTTTCATTATTTGTCCGATGTTCCATATACCTTGTGATTGCCAGGTGCGCCAGTTAATTGGACAGTTTGGAATCTTGAGTTTGGCATTACGCCAAAGGGGTGATCACTTGGAAGATTTAGGTAGATGTACATGTAAACGAGCAAAGGTTTGTAACACCATCTGAGTGGACTGAATGACCTGGGAAGCATGTCTCATCGAAAAATAAAGCATCTTGGGTAGTAACTGAGCTGGGACAGGATGAACAAGTTGTTCTTCCTAAAGTAGCCATGCTGGCTTAGACCCATCTGGCGCCTTGTTTTAATAAAAACGCTTATCAATGCCAGAAAAAGTCAGGGAATTGTAAGTCCCCTCTTTCCCTACCAAGTTTTAGC
Organism: Ichthyophis bannanicus; assembly: GCA_033557465.1. Lineage (NCBI taxonomy): Eukaryota > Metazoa > Chordata > Amphibia > Gymnophiona > Ichthyophiidae > Ichthyophis > Ichthyophis bannanicus. The sequence goes on along the minus strand of CM066031.1, from coordinate 513,033,627 downwards.
TTCCATAGTGTGATGTGAGGGGGCTTGTTTTTCCAGAGGAAGGTTACTAGGAGCCTATCAATCTTTTTATAAAATATTTCAGGGAATAGAAGAGGAAGCATCCCGAGTATGTAGTTATTTTTAGGAACTATCATCAATTTATTTATTTATTTATTTAACAGTTCTTCTATACCGCGCTATTTTAGATCAGTGCGGTTTACATTTAACATCAACTATACAACACAGGCACTCTGAGTTGTATTTACAATAAAACAGGGAGATCAACTTGGAAGTAACTGGGGAAACTATCTACATTGTATTTACACTGGTACCTATTTTCAGGCAGGGTCTATCTACATCTTATTTACACTGGGAGTCTGAATTCTATTTCAGGGAGTACTTTTGAAGGATCAAGTTGATTATCCTTTTTCATACTGAGTCTGATTGTTTAGGTGTGGTGAGTGATTGTCTGAAGGGCAACATGTATGATTACTGAGGCTGGATTCGGGGTAGTATGTAGTGAACAGGTGATGCTTTAATGCTTTCCTGAAGTGGGTTAGGTAGGTGATGTTTCGGATATAGGTGGGGAGGGCATTCCATGCTCTAGGTGCATAAATAGTAAAGGCTCTATTTGTTGTTACTTTTGTGCATTTCGTTATTGCTTTTGGGACCTCTAGGGTGTTTTGCATCGTGGGTCTTCTGTTTCTGTTATGTGGTACTTTGTGTATCATCTTGCTGATAGCTGTGGGAGTCAGAGTGTTTAAGGCTTTGAAGGTCAAGGTTAGAACTTTGTGGAGGGTTCTTGCTTGAACAGGTAACCAATGGAGGTTCATCAGTACTGGCGTTATGTGCTCTCTCCGTGAAGCCCCTGTTAGTACTCTCGCAGCAGTGTTCATTGCGAGCTGGAGCGGTGCTAGTGTTGTTTGAGGGAGACCGTGTAGAATTACGTTGGCGTAGTCGAAATGTGGTAATATTAATGTTTGATAGATCGATCGGTAGTCGCTGAAGTCGAGTAGTGGTCGGAGATGTTTTAAGGTCCTTATTTTCATGTATACTGTTTTTACGGTGTTTTTTATGTGGGTTTTCAGGTCCAGTTGTTGGTCCAGTGTAACGCCAAGGTAACGGATTGTGGGTTTGGTTTTCAGTTCTGTGTTGCCGATTTTTAAAGAGGGTGGAGGGGTGAAGTCCTGGTTCCTTGAGATGAAAAGGACATCTGTTTTGCTGTAGTTGATTCTTAAGTTTTGTGTGTTGAGCCATTCTGCTACTGCCTCAAAACATCTTGTTAGAGGGGAGAGGTCTGGTTGGTTCCTCCTGAATGGGATGTATAGCAGGATATCGTCTGCGTAGGCTAGACAGTTGACCTTGAATGAACGTGCTAGGGCACATATGGGCTGCATGTAGATGTTAAACATCAATGCAGATAGTGAAGAACCCTGTGGCACACCCTGGTTTTGCAAAAATGGTTCAGAGGTTGTGGAGCCAGACCTTACATGTTGCCATCTATTAGTCAAGTATGACTTGCACCACTCTAGAGCTGTTCCTTGAATTCCTTTCTCGCCGAGGCGTTGTATGAGGATCTCGTGGCTCACAGAGTCGAAGGCCGCTGCAATGTCGAGGAAGATGAGGGCGAATCCCTGGTGAATTTTGTCAGTTCCAGAGACTAGGTTGTCAAATAGGGTGGTGAGGAGGGTTTCCACCCCGTGTGCTTCTCTGAACCCATGCTGGGAAGGATCCAGTGGGGCTTCAGTATCAATATGCTGTTGAATTTGGCGCTGTACTAACTTTTCGATTACTTTGGCAAGCATGGGGATACTTGAAATTGGTCTGTATGATTCCACTTTCGTTGGGTCCAGCTTGTTATTTTTCAGCAGTGGTCTGATTGATGTTTGTTTCAGGCTCTGTGGGAACGATCCGGTTGTAAGGGATTGGTTTATTAATTTGCTCAGATATTGGCTTAAGTCGCATCGTAGCTCCTTTATCCATAGAGCTGGGCATGGGTCGTTGGGCGCGGTAGTGGGGTTGATTGCAGCGATAGTGTCTTCAATCTCTCTGCGTGATATTTTGTCAAATTTGGATAGTGGTGATGGTTGGGGCAAGTTATGCTGAAGGGTGTTGTTTGCGGTCGTTTAGAAACTTTAATGGTTTCTAAATGACCCACAAGGACAGATAGAGAGGAGACCATTGTGACATCAGAGAAAGTAGGAGAGTAATGCAGCGGTCTGTGGCATGTTTGATGGTGTCTAAGGTGGGGTAATAATGCATACCAAGATATTTGAAGAAAGAACCAAACCATTTGAAAGGAAAGAGAGCTATGTCATCTCATGTAGTGAGCACATTCAAAGGAAAAGTGACAGCCTTTGACTAGCTTATTTTGTAGCCGGACAACCAAGAGTATTAGTTCTATGGTTATAAGAATAGATTGGATGGACTGAGGGAAGACAAATAATAACAGGTCATACACATAAGCTGAGAGCTTCATGTGAGCCTCTCACACCTGTAAGCCCAAAATGTCTGGGGATTGTCTGATTAGGATGGCTAAGGGCTTTAAGGCCAAATTGAAAAGAATTGGAGATAGTGGGCATCCCTGACGGGTGCCCCGTGAAGTAGAAAGGGAGCCAATAAAAAGGAATTTGCACATATATGGGCAGTAGGATGAGTGTAGAGGGTGCAGATCATGTTGGCAAAGGTTTCACCAATGCCAAACCAGCAAAGTGATTGAAAAAGGCCACTTCAGCCTATCAAATGCCTTTTTGGCATAGAGTGAGAGCCCAATCAAAGGTGTAGAGGAGTTTTGGGCACAGGGAAGAACATTGCAGAATAGTCTTGCATTATCTGATGTGGATTAATCATGGTGCATGAGAGTCTGGTTTACCTTGTATAATTAGTTAGAAAGAGTTTTAGCATATAATTTGTAGTCTGCATTCAGTAGTGATATAGGATGATAGTTTCCAACCTTTTGCAGATCTCTGCCAGGTTTTTCATGCACTACGACAATGGCATTGGTAAAAGAGCCCACCGAGGGCAGTTGTTGCAAGAGGAGGGTGAAGTATGTGAGTAGATGTAGGGCCAACTTGTTTTGGAAAGTTCAGTAAAATTCTGTTGAAAGACCATCAGGTCCAGTATCTTTACTTAAGGGCAATTGATTGAGGGCTATCAACAGTTCTCATAGTTGCAGGGGATTGTCTAGAGTGATGGTCTGTTCCTGACTAAGAGTTGGCCTAGCAAGGTTTTCAAAGAGGCTAGAGACAAGAGTCTGGTGTTCCCACTGTCTCCAAATGGCAAAGCTGGGAATAAAATTCTTTGACACGGTCAAGAATATCGTGATCTTGCAAAAAGAGCTGGTCTTGATCTTCCACCAAGGCTGCGATCCGTGTGGCCTTCTTACATGACTTCAGAGTGCTGGCTAGTAGCTTACCTGCTCTGTTTTTCTCTTGAAAATACCGACTATTTTTTGATGTAATGACCTGCAATGCTTCAGTACTATGGAAGGCAGTATACTGGTAGCGGAGCCTCTGTAAACAGAGGGCTGTTGGATCTGACTTATGGATGAGTTGCTGCTCAGTGATCATGTGTTGGTGTTTGCATTGTCATAAGGCACCTATAGCACAGCTGGTTATCTTAGCTCTAATGGACGCCTTGAAGGCTTCCCACTACACTCGCTCTGAGAAAGAGTCAGGTAGATTGAGCTCAAAATGCTCCGAGATGGCTTTGCAAACCGTAAGAAGAAAAGTGTCATCGCTCAGAAGGGTTTTGTCAAATCTCCAAGGGGAAGTGGTAGAGCTGTTTGAAGACATCTGAACCAACGGAGGGATAGCTATGTTATTGGACACTGTAAGCCCTTGTATAGTGGTGGCGAGGAGGCCTGGGAGTACAGATTTAGACATTTTTAAAAAGTCCATTCATGAATGGGTTTGGTGGGGAGAGGAATAAAAAGTAAAATCTTTCTCTGTAGGATGTAGGAGACGCCAGGGGTCGAGCAGGTCAGACTTCTTCATCAGCGAGATCAATATCTGGAGAGATTGGAGATTCTTTGCAAAATTGTCGATCCAAAATGGGGTCTAAAACAATCTTAAAGTTGATACCTATTATGAAAGGTAAGGAGGCTGTATGAGTAACCTCCTAGACAGTCACATGAAAAAACCTGGGCAGTCGGTGTTAGGCTCATAAACATTAAAAAGACTTAGGGTCACAGGTCCAGGCTTCACTAGGACTCTGCTCCAGCGGCCTTCTGCATCTGTACGGGATTGTGAAATGGAGGGTGCAAGAGCACAACAGATAAGAATAGCTACCCCATTCTTCCTCCCAAATGCAGGAGAATAGGCAGCTAGAAAATGGGACTTGCTGGCAAGTTTTGCAGACTCAGTATTATTCAAATGGGTCTCTTGCAAAAAAAACCCCAAACATCTGCAGCCTCTTTTTGACAGTAGAGCTGTATTTTTTTCCGCTTAATAGAGCTGTGTGTTATAGCATGACCTGCAGTGGCAAGAAATCTTTAAAACACTAGGCGACAACAGGTAAGGGCAAAACAAAACCACTTTTATTATCCTTTGGCTATCCAATATTTCAATTCCCCAGCTTGTTGGCTTCACAAGGCTGGTTCCCCAGGACCTTTCCCGGCCCACAAATTAAAGTTCAGTCAAAATTCAGAATAAAGTTCACTCACTCACTTGGGCTTAGGTATCTATGTATAGTTCTCAGCCAAGCCACAAGCAATAGCAAGGAAAAACAATGTTCCCAGGCAGCTCACCTTCTTCCTTTGTACAAGTGCTGCCCGTGGATCTGACTCCAGTCAGCTCTTATCCTTCACAGCAAGCTCTTATAGATAGCTGGTTTTCAGTAGGCTCCAGGCAGCCAGACTACTCTGGCCAACATAACTCAGCTCATATGCTTGTCAGTTTCTCAGCAGGAAGGCAACATACACATAAACCAGAAAACAGCATCTTTCAGCAGGCACTGTTCCTACCTTCTCGCAGATAAGTTGTCAGCATGGAACCATGCACTTCTCTCTCCCCCTTTCTCCAGGTCTCCTGCTCTCTTGAGTTAAACCCTGGGGCCGGGCCACACTCTCCCCAGGCATTCTCCAGCTTTTCCTCTTAAAGGGACAGGGATTTAAGTTCTTACCAGAGCAATAACTCCCTCGGCCTAAGCTTGGCCGGGGAGTTTCCCTGAGGGGGATGAGGAAGTTTCTTATGCACACCATCACAGGTTGTTTATACCTTTAACATTAAGAGAAAGTAATTTCAAAGTTGCTGTCCTAGCCATGGCCTAGATATACATGATAGACTGAAAAAAAAAGTATGTAGCCACAGCTAGGAGCACTGCTTTACAAGGACAGCTCACAAAGTGCTGGACAGCAGAGTAATTGGAGAAGACACCATTTATCAAGCCACAAAGTAAAGTTACCAATAGGGGATCTCGAAGGAAACAGAACAAAAAAGGAGACGAGCCAGGGGTAATGGCATTAAGAAAATAAAGCTGAGGTATGTGGTTGGGCTAGTCAACTGTGTGACCTGGGTGGGAGCCCTCCAACAGCTAAAGAAATCTTCCCTCCCCCTCTCATAATGTTTAGCTAGTAGTACAATAAACCAAATTATCGATATTCTGCCCATTCCCTTATCCCTCCCTAGCATGCCCTAGTGCAGGGGTTCTCAACCCAATCCTCGGGACCCACCTAGCAAGTCGGGTTTTCAGGATAACCACAATGAATATGCATGGGAGAGATTTGCATATAATGGAGGCAGTGTATGCAAATCTCTCTCATACATATTCATTGTGGTTATCCTGAAAACCCGACTGGCTAAGTGGGTCCCGAGGACAGGATTGAGAACACCTGCCCTAGTGGAATCCAAAAGGATGTAATGACAAAGGTCCTCAGAACTAAGGCAAACAAGCAAATGGGAGTAATACTTGTCCATAATATTGTATCCAAGCTGCATATTTCTTCATATGCAAAGAGCTGATCTACCTCCAAACAGACAGCAAGGTATGATGGTAGTAGTCACTGATGGAGGCTTTCATCAGTCAGCGGTAGACACCTGTAAATTTGAAGATTTTGGGAGTGACCTACTGAAACATCTAGAAAGTGTGACACGGGTCTTCAATGAAAAGATGACTTTGTCACTTGAGCGAGGAGGAGTCAATGTGTTTCCATACTGTCTAACTCATGTAGAAAGGTTTTCAGCAGGTCCAGATCCTCAAAGCGATTATTCACCTAAACTCACTTTAAGTTATTGCAGATGGGTTCAGAAGGATAAGAGCTGTCTGCGCCGTTCTACTGTGGTTTTACTTAAATTGTGAAAGAAAAGCAGATGGTGCCCATCATGCTGAACTGGTGAACAAAGCCTCGCAGCTTGCAAGATCTGTAGTGCCTGCAGGTAACACAGCAGTTTCACTCTGACCGGTCATGGGGTCTTCATGTTTGAGCCCCGATGTGATGGTATGCGGTGGGCCTGTTCTGTCTCGAGGGGGTATTTTAAATCCAGCTGCAGGAGTTTTGGAATAAAATCCTCAAAGAAGGAAAGCAGCTCAGATCTCTCCATCCCTTCAGGGACACTGAGGATTCTTATGTTACTACGTCGTGTGCGGTTATTCATATATTCAAGCTGTCACTCAAGTTGTACAAGTTTCTTGGTGTTCTTGTCCGTTTGTTGCAGGGATACACATGCAAGAGGATGGTGGAGTTGATAGCATCAATTCACACGGAAAAAGTAGTTAGCTTAGTGGTGACCTCTGTGAGTTCAGCCCACAAAGAATTGAGAGTTTTCCTATTATCAGCAATTAATTCTTTGACTTGCCTGATTTCGACTAATACTTGTTGTAGGCTATCTTCCACTTCTTTGACAGGTGCCATTTTGTTCGGGGAAGGAGGTTCGTGTTTTGAGCGTTTAATCCCTTGAGGTTAAGTCGAAGGATACTTAAGGTGTGCTGGTTTGATGCTGGTCATGTTCAGGAATGCTATGCTAGAGAAGGATATGTCTCGATACGGGAGGATCAGGCGGGATCGGCAGGATTCTAAATCAGACTCGAGAAGCTATCATTCAGGTAGCCATACTAGTCTACGGCTAGCTCCGTTTAAAGATTTCTTTTTAAAAGTCCTACTTAATCAAATATTTCCTTTAGTCTGAAAGTGAATTTGTGTCCCTAATTTGCCACTGTGAGAAAGAAATTATGTTTAATTCTTACTATTCTTCAATGGAGCTCCTCTTTCTTCCTGTCATCTAGCACATGCCACCTGTGAACATCCTTTGATATAGTTTTAAGTACTTTCTGCATTTTGTTATGCATTATACATTGAAAATGGAGGTCAACCGTTCACAATTTGTAGCAGTATTTAGCTTTGACAATACATAGCACTTGAATCAGAATGCAAACCATGATTAATACATCACCACCAATTTTCAGCTTTTGTGAAAGGCATTGCAAAGCCTTTTCTACTGGTACTTAACTATTAAATATTTGGCACAAATTTACAGAATTTTCTAATGAATACTAATTATGAACATATACCAGTTAATTTAATTAGGAATTTCGTTGTGGCAAAAACCTATAGAAACTCATGTATTGATGGTACTAAAACATATGTTTAATATGATGTATTAATAGGATGGCAATTTCATGCAACCCCCCCCCCCCCTCAAGACCATACTGTGGGCCAGTATCCTTTTACATAAATTAAGGTGTCCATATAATACAACATTAGTATGTGAGAAGCAACAGATCAGTGATATTAAAAAATTATATGATCCATATGCTAGATCTTTTGTAAACAAATATTTAAGGCCTATTTACTAAACCATGCTAGGTGTTTCACATGGGTTTTAATGAAAATTAACTTCTAATGCAACATATTAACAGTATGCTTTAGGTGCTGTATTAAACAACTAATGTGCAAATTTATATCAGGGGAGGGACAGGGAGTGCACCTTGTAGCTAACATGGTGGTGGTTAATACATGCTGGCTACTAGCATGACAGATAACATGGAACAATTTAACTACATCTCCTCATTAGGAGCCACAACACTAATATACTTCAACGAGCATAGGCCTATATTAGCTGCAGAGCAGCCTCCCTGCCCACGTGCTGAGAATGATGCCAATAGTAATCACAGAGACTTCACAGCTACCCTTGGTTAATGCATATTAGCTGCAAAACCGTAATGTGGTTAGTAAATAGACCCTTTTTAGTGCTATAAAAATTATGGAGGGTAATTCTATAAGGATTGCTTAGTTCAGCGCACATTATATTGCATATAATTGGAATTTTACTATAGTTCTTTATCTTATAGAATAGAGGCGTAAGCAGGGATATACATACCAAAATCTAGGTGTTGCCACTTACACCAACCCTAGACTTGGTATAAATGTCTGTGATTGGATTTGCAGGAAGCACACATAAGTTATAGTATTCGAGAAAATAATGCATATAAATTTACTCTCTGCCTACGCTCTGTCTTTGTGTTTACCCACTCCAAAACTATGCTTCATTGCTCTTACTCATGTACTTATGGAATAGTGACTGCCTATCTTTTGTGCAGAAGTGCCCTTCCCCATGCACAAGTTATTTAAAATAGGTGACTTACACCCATTGATGGTGTGCAAATGTACATGGCTCATTGTAGAATTACCTCCTTAATGTTTGCATCACAATGTCATCTAATATGCACATATGAACCCCAGGAGTGGAAATGAAAGAACTTCTAGGATGGGGAAATAAGCAGATCAAATGTGTATAGATTTGATGTTTGCCAGATAGGAGAAGAACTGGCAACAGAGTGTGTTTTGACCAGTCATTGCACGTCCATCCAGGGAGAAAACTAGATCTGAGTTAGGAGAACATTGGAATTTGACTAATGCTCCTCCCACCACCACCATATCTGTGCACCCTATAGCAGTGGCACATTAGCAGCTATTCATTATAAAGCGAGGACATCTGCAGTTGTATTTGGACAAATTAGTCGACATAGGTCTTTTACAACTCTAATCTTGGTCCTTTTTGTAACAGAGGTAACGTGAATAATATGATGTAATACTCTGTAATAGAACTTGAAAGTCCAATGTATCTTCTTTCTGACTAAGATCCTATTAACTCTATATTAAATTCTAAAAGCCATAGGCCTCAGAATCACAGGCTGCCGCCGACTTAATGAATAACGTCAAGCGGACTAATGCCACTGCAACATCAACGGCCTTCACTTAGGCTTTTGAATTGTTCATAGAATTGTTGTTATTCTTTGTTATTCTTAGACTTATTCTTACAGCAGTTTCTTCTCAAAAATAACGCTGATATAAGATTAAAGAGAATGTGGTGCTTGACTTTAAACAATAGGCTTTTCAGCCTCTTTCAACTTCTTTCAATCCACTTCTCAAGAGTAACGCTTATATAAGAATCAATAAATGCAATAAATGCTATAAATGTAGTGCTTAGCTTAAGATGACGAGGTTTCAACTTCTGATTTGTTCCCATGCAATGCTGTAGATGGCGAGCTTACAGCTTCTACTTCATTCCCGACGCTGTCAGGCGCGCTATTCATAGCGTTTCACCCTTACAGGTTTCTTCAGGGGAAGCAATAAAGCAGCACTGTGAAATTAAAAATTGAAACATGTTCATTAAGTATTGGCACAACAATTCTATGAACAATTCAAATACAGACATAGGTCTTTTGCCATAAGCTAGCAAAACAAGTCCAGATGACTTAGTCATTTTCATTTATTAACATTTATTTCCTGCTCATCACATCATTATTGCGCTGTTTACAATACATAGATAATCAGCTTATGCCCTTTCCCTTGAATCTTCTTTCCCTCTCATTTGCACAGCATGTACCACATTCATCCTATGAAGAAGGCCATCTCAAGAGTGTCACAAACCACAGACAGACTAGAAAGGGGGGGGGGGGGGTAGAAAGTGTCTATGTCATTGGGTGCAGCACCTGTCTTGCTAACTATTCTTCCATATCATCCCTCCAGTCCATTCTCAACGAATGGGTTCTCCCCTACCTTCAGCAGCTGAGAACTGAGTATATCAGAATTCTGATCTCCCACATAAGAGCTCCCTCTTCAGCTCCAGGATCCAGTATCCTCAGTTCTTAGCAGCTGAAGACATATCCCCGGGGTTAGGGAATTTTACTGAGCAATACTGCCACAAATTAGGTTAGGAGCATTAGGACTAATTGGACAGAAAAGGTTAAGAAAAAAGACAGACGTCTTCTAGCCTTAAGATGGATTGTTCTTACTCAGAACTGTTGAATGAAAGGGCTGACAGAGCTGCAGGAGGTCTTTCTAACACCAGGATCCTGCGATAGATCTCTTTACCACTCCACAGAACTCTCAGCTTCCACAGTTCTGCTCCATGATGCCATCCAAATTCAGTCTGGCGTCCGATGCCTTCATGATCCACTGGGGTCGGGGACTACTTTATGCATTTCCCCCCATTCCTCTGATTTCAAAGACCTCCTCAAACTCCAAGCAGACAAGGGATCCATGATCCTCATAGCCCTTCACTGGCCCATTAGCCTTGGTTTCCCCTCCTGCTTCGGCTGACACAGACTCCTCCATTAGGATCCAAGCCAGGTCTTCTAACTCAGATATGAGTCATGGTGCTCTCAAAATAATCAAAATCCCTTTGAAACATCAGTGCCCACACTTCTTCAATACCTTCTACATTTGTCCTCTCTAGGACTCAAAACAAATTCAGTATGGGTGCACCTCACTGCTATTTCAGCTTTTCATAAACCTGTGGATGGTCGACCCATCTCCACACTACTTTTAGTGGCATATTTCATGAGGATTTCAATAGCGTGGGATCTTAATGTGGTTTTAACTCAACTTCTCAAGCCTCTGTTTGAGCCCCTAGCAACCACACACCTGCGGTACTTATCTTGGAAAGTTTTATTCCTCATCGCCCTGACCTCAGCCAGGTGCATCAATGAGCTGCAGACCTTAGTGGCGCATCCACCGTCTGGGTCTTCCCGTAACAAAGCGCATGCTCGCCAGATGGCTAGCAGATTGTATATTTTTCACTTATGACAAAGCAGGACTTACCCTTACGGGCCACGTCACTGCACATAATGTCCGAGCCAAAGCAACATCGGTGGCCAACCTATGTTCGGTACCCATAGATGAAAAGTGCTGTTTATATAGTTGAAGTTTTGAGATTGCAGGCTATTAATCTTTATATAAACATATTGTTTGCTTTAGTTTCTAATGCACAATGAGGATATTTGAACAGTGTTCTTGACCAATGATGTTTAGAGAGGAGAGGGGCTTTTTGGAATGGTGATAGGCTTCAGCATTTTTTGTGTGTGTCTCTAGAATATGTGTCTTGAAGAGTAGCATTATCCGTAGTTAAGAAGAGAGATGTCTGTTTTAAATCCTGAGTGTTTGTTGGGAGATCTGTGCAGCATAAAGACCTCTGAAGCAGGCAGTTTGCAGAAAAGGGCAAATAAGCATTGCACATCTGACTAAGCTAAGTAATGTGATTAATAGTTATTTTTGAAGATTGTGTAGATACTTTCTGAAGTGTTTTTAAGAAACATTTTTTGGGGATGCTGTTATAAATATTGGATGGCACAGGCTTTTTATAAAATATGGGACAAATGATGTTGAAAAGAACACATTTTAGCCAACAAAGCTTATTACAACTGGCATTTATAGGTGCCTTGTACTGTACTTGATGCCTCATTTTATTCACATTCACAAAAAGCTTTGTTAAGTGTTTGATGTCCTGATTTGGTATTTATGTTAATTTTTTTATTGTGTTGGGAACACTGCCACTTTTTTGTGATTTTCTTTGCCTTTATACTGTAAAATAAGAATAAAATAGGCATGCTATTAATATTTTTAGGCACCCTGTTAGAAAATTTCCATCTAGGTTTTATTCAGTATGCATTGTATGACAATGATTGAAAACATCTGTCATTGGTAACCTTTGGTATGAAATTTTCATGTGTAAATGTATCCATGCCTATATAAACATGATTTTTTGGATTCCGTAGTTGTGTGCTGTTGTTTTTCCACTCTAGATTCTTACTTTCTCTTTCTTGCCCTTAGAACCCCCCCTGTCTTTCCATGTCCTCCTCTGCATATCTCTCACAGCATCTCCTTCTCCAATAGCCCCATCACCTCCTTCAGTAATTCCCATTACTATAGTTACTGCACTGGAAACGTCCCTTATCGTGCCTTAAGGTCATTTGCATTTACCATGGGTGCACTTACTGAGGTGATGTTAAATGCATCCATGCGAACAGCAACATTGATAGTTACATAAGCCAGTCCATAAGCTGGTGCAGTTTTATAAGCTGCGTGCTGACTGCATTATGCAGTCCATGCCCACCTCCACGCATAACCTGCCTATCCCCCACCCCATCGTGTGATGAGCAGTTAATGCCATGGCCCCATGCAAACTGCTTACTGTGTATAACCATTAGCACATTTAGTAATAAGGTTCCTAAATGTTTTAGGTGTGCTTTTGAAATGGTATGGGTGCTAAAAATATAATACCGAGTGCGATACAGATGCTAAATTTAGGATTAGTGAGCATATGCTAAATAGTGCACGTTAAAGAGTGTATCATGCTGTTTGGCACATATCTTTTAAAGATTTGTTTGCATTTGTTTTTCCTTCATTTATATGTGCACACACACTAATGTCTTTACAGATTAATTAGCATGCATACTAGGTCCTTCATGCAGTGGATGCTGTTTTTTGTGCATGCTGAATGACGTGAGCGGGCATGCTAAGCTTTAGTGCATAAGCCACTCTCTGTTTTTTAGACATGGCCTGATATATTTATTACAACAATTGCTAACTTCTTAGTTACACTAATTCATGTTTTATAAAAATACGATTTCAGCTGAAATGAAACTGAAATGTTTTTTTGTTCTTTACTGCACTTTTCCTTTTTAACTTTCCCAACTTCTACTGAATTGTTTTAAGGCTGAAAAATTATGATAAATTATAATATCACTACCTTTTCTTATTCTTTCTACCACTGCAGAATATACAGAAAATTTCAGTATCTTTTAAACCCACGTCAGGTTTATGGTCTTGCTGGGATTGGACCAATGCCAGGGTAAGTCTACTGCTAATTATTTTTAACAAGGATGCTTTTACTGCTTTAGTTGGACATTTGTGCCAGTGATACCATTTTTCTACCTCTGCTTCGCCATATTTCATGACAGTACTCTAGAGAAAAAAAATAGCACATTTGGACCAAAATACTTTGACTTTGACCCAGCAGTTCTCTCCTTCTTTTCTCTCCGGTGCTATCAGAACTAGGCTGGGATCTAAAGCCATGGCTCTTTGTTTGCATTTTCTGGGGGATTTTTTCTTTATTTTACATTCTGTCCACACCCTCCAACATACTTAGGTGGTTCATTACAATAATGATCCTGGACTCGGGACCCTGCATACTGGTTCCCTTTTCAACCTTACAACAATGGGCCCTGACACTGTGTCACTCCCATGCAATGACCACAGCGCATACCACACCCCAACTAGAGGACTGTAATCCCTGCCTTCCAGAGCATGCACAGTCCTGGCTGACCTGTGGATCAAATGTACCAACCTGAGAATCAAACTGGGGACCATCCACCTGATGGTGTGCAGCAGCTGCCATTGCCAGCAGGGGCAGATGACAGACAAAACTGCCAGGTTATTTGTGTGATGACACACTCCTATACATGCTGCATGCACATCATGCATGCACCTATGTTCCCTGCACCATAAGCCTGTCAACCAGTGCTTCTCAACCAGTGTGCCTTGGTAAAGTCCTCGGTGTTCCTTGGTGCTGCCAGCCAGAAATGTGGCTAAACAATGGCTTATGAGGTGCTTTCACTAACTCCCTTGAATGCAGCCATTTGCTTCCTGCTCCAGCCCCTTTCTTTTCTATTCTAGATGTCGGAAACCATCTTATTTTCAAGGTAACAATTGTAATGTGTGATCTAGTAGCTACATTCTTCCTGGAGTAAACTGGAGCCTATCTACAGAGAATTAACATATTGGGAATAGTTTGATTGTATTAGCTAATCTGACTGTTCTCTGGAGCATATGTAATTGTCTTGTATGCAGAACATACCCATCAGCTCTGTTGATTTTCTATTGAACCCAGAAACTGATTTGTACTAGCAGAATTGCAAGAATGCAATTTTAGGTATAGTTAGAGAATAGTTACAACAATTTTTCAGGAGGAGAGTCCACTGACACCAGGGTAAGGTTTTGACTGGCTCCTAGAGGGCATAGCCAATACTCCTTTCCTATTTCCAAATGACCTTTCTGTTGGAGGGAGGCTTGTGTTCTTCACAAATTATTGGCCCCTTATAATCTCTGTTAGGTTCTCAATGCCTATTCAAGATCTCTCCAAATTGTCCACAGAGTTCATTCAATCAACTCTCTGTATCAGGAGTCCTGATGCTGACAGTTCAGGACATACCTACAGGAACTCTGAGCTTTTCATGCTACAAATGTGGTCAAGCCTGTTCCATCAGGACAGGAAGGGCTGGGATTTTACTCAAGGTATTTCCTGGTGCCCAAAAAGAGAGAGGGATGCCATTCCATCTTAGATCCGAGGGTTCGTGAAAACCTCAGAATATTTTCCCTCAGCACCCTGCTTCCTTCCCTTCAAAAAGGGGATTGACTATGTTTTTTGGACCTAAAGGATGCCTACACCCAGTCAGAAGAAGTATCTGGGATTCATCACAGGAAGCACCACTTCCAGTATTACATACTGCCTTTTGGCCTTGTGTCTGCTCCTCATATGTTCACAGAATGTCTTGTAGTCACGGTGTGTCTACACAGAATGCACCCCTCAAGAAGGAGTTCAAGAATTTGCATGCATTAGCATCTGTGTGCTGGAGCTACTATAATTAGTCATAAATTATTCCAAGTCAAACTTAAAGCCCATCACATCAATTGGAATTCATGGAAGCTCTGCTAGATTATGACTCAGGTGAAGGTCTTCGTTCTACAAAAAAGACTCACCTGCTTGGTGGCGATTGTGGAAGAAGTACAATAGAGCCAGCAAATGGCAGCAAGGAACATGCTAAGAATGTTGGACTGCATACTCTCTTGGCTTGTCTCAACATGAGAGAGTCTCAGTGAACCCTGAGCACACGGTGGACATAGACCACGCACAGACTTAGAGATGTCATTTCTGTCACAACTTCCCTCCAGGATGACCTGTCCAGGTGGACAGATCATTGCAACCTGGATAAAGGCTTGCCATTTCAAATCCCTCTGTACAAATTTTGCTCATGACAGATGCTTCCAAATTGGACTGGAGAACCCATGTAGATGGGTTTTACATTCAGAAGCTGTCTTCCATCCAGGAAAGCCTCTATCAGATCAGTTTCCTGGAATTGAGAGCAATCTCAAATGTTCTAAAGGCTTTTTAAAATTGGTTGGGAACAATTTCCATGATTCAAAAGGCATGGCTCCATCAACAAGCAGGAAGGAATGGGGGTCATACCTCCTTTTTGGGGAATATGATATGGAACTATGCCATCTCTCAAGGGATGACTCTCAGTGCCACATACCACTCTAGTGAAAAGAATGGCCTGTCATTTAGACTGAGACATGTTCCTCAACCTCACAAATGGACCTTGGGTTGGAAAGTGGCTCAGGCCATCCTTCAAGAGCGGGGAACTCACTTGATAGATTTAAGAACAGGCAAGTGCCTCAGTTCTGTTCCAGGGTGGGGACACATGGAAAGCTAACCTTGGATGCCTTCCTTCTCCCTTGTGGAGAGAGTGTTCTGAATGCATATCCTCTAATTCCAATGATAGTGAAAACTCTCCTGAAACTCTGAGGTGATGGGGGCTCAATGATTTTCCTAGCATCATATTGGCTCAGGCAACTGTGGTTTCCTCTTCTTGAGCTTTCCATCAGGGACCTTATTTTTCTAGGCAACTTACAAACCCTGAGAAGGCAGGATCAGAGGACACTGTTGCATCCCAACATCAAGTCCCTTGCCTTCATAGCTTGAATGTTAAGGGGATAACTTTGTCCTACTTGAACTTGCCTTTTGGTGTCACAAGTAGAGATTGTGCATGGAGGCCATATGGTTTCAAATGGAAGAGGTTTGAAGTCCCATGTGAGGAATGTTCCCTAGACCCTTTTTCGTGTCCCACACAAAAACTACTTGAATACAATTTGGATTTGTCAGTGTCTGGCATGAAGACCATCTCTATAAGGAGTATACTTCTGTGTTCTTCGGGAACAAGAAGGAAGTCAGCCCTCACATATGGGTGACTTCAGCACTGATGGAGCCCTCGTGGAAGCATCCCCCCAGCTTTCAAAGAAAGTCTTTGGGAGATGCCACCATGCATGTGTCGTGCCCTTTGTGCCCAAGGGTGCCATTTTGCTCAGTCTCCTTTTTTCCGCAGAGCCCTTCAGACTTCTGTCTGGTTTTCTCCCCCAAAAAAGTTGATATTTTTCAACCTGAGTTTCATACTCTCTCTGGTTGTGCACCAGTACTCATCCCACCACCCGAGCTTGCTGTATCCGGCATTGAGTCTCGGGTTACTATCTTTTTTCTTTTTGGTGCCTTTGTGCCCTTTTTCCAACTGTCAGCACTGCGGGTCTTCGACCTCGCTGGGGTAATTTTTTCCCCCATGGCTACCAATGGGTTCAAGAAGTGTGATTTGTGTACCAAAATCATGACCCTTACCGATACACACGACTGCTGCCTATGCTGCCTAGGGCCGGACCACGACCCCACGGCATGCGGTCTTTGTAAAAAGATATCCACTAAGGCCCTCAACAGCTGCCAGCAGCAGCATGATAAGTTTTTATCTGAGTTTCTGGTACCTCCAAAGGCCAAGGCCTCCTCTGAAGCTGCAGAATCTCGGGACACCCTTGTGGATCCCAATCAACACCGTGGCTCCTCAGAAAGGGGGTTTCCCTCAAGGGAACATAATAATAAGAAGGAAACCTTGAAGGCAGTGTCCCTGGATGGCTCCGACAGGTCTGGTATGCTCCGAGCCAAGTCCCGCATCCTAGACTCTCATCTGAGGGATTAAAGCGGGGGCAGTCTACCAAGATCCCCCAAAAGGACTCGACAGCAGATCGGCCTCAGATGCCAGAACCTATCCTCATTGAGGACTCCCTCTCAGGGGAACTGGTGCCACGCCTGAGTTCCTCGGGACCCATGCTGCGGAGCCTTCTGGACTTGAAACCAGAATGGTGGCCCTGGAGCACAGTCTGTCTGCCTTCATGGACCAGCAGCAGGTGCTGTTGTATGGTATCACTGGTTCCTTCGCCCAGACCACCAGGCCATAGACATCGAGGATGTCCATGGAGGCCAAGCCAATTCGATCCTCGAGACCATTCGGCCTTGAGTCGATCCTCGGCCGAGGTCTCAATCTGGTTCCTGTTCCACGGGACTGAGGTCCTCCCCAGCTAGCACACATGGCACCAGTTGTGGGGCCTCTGAGGGATGCAGGCGTGACTCAGACCCGGAGCTTGTGGGCCACTCTTCCCTCGAGTCTTTGACTGATTACTTGTAGAGGGAGACCGAGGATGAGGAGTCGCCAGACACCTGTCACCACCGCGATGTCCCCTCAAACTCCTCTCCTTTGGAGCCCCGGTGTCTGTCCCCAACCAAGGACATGGCATTCCTCGACTTCATGAGGGGCATGTCCAAGGCCATAGCGTTTCTGACGGAGTCAGAGGAGAACCCTTGGACGTAGGAGCTAGAAATCCTCCAATATAAGGCCCCTCCGTGGGAATCACTCAAGGTACTCATTCCACCGATCCTGGAATGGCTAATGCTCCATATGTGGGAGAGACACTGGCATCGGTGCCAGTTGTGAGCAAGCAACTCAACTCAACTCAATGTACCAGGTCTGCCGGAGCCCAGGATTCCAGAAGGCACAGTTGCCACACAGCTCCATGGTGGTGGAGTTGGCCATGCATCGGCTGAAAAGCCAGAAGACGCACTCCTTCGTGCCCCTGGGCAAGGAGGCCAGCACCTTGGATCCCTCAGCAGAAAGTGCTACCAGGGTTCAATGCTCATTGGCCAGATCCAGGCTTACTAGCTGTACATCGGCATGTACCTGAGAGACCTGGCGAAGGAGCTCTCTGGGTTCTCAGCTGGTCTCTCTGAGGAACTTCTGCAGCGGTTCAAGAACCTGGCCAAGGCCATCCGTGAGTTCTCCAAATTTATGTCTCAGGCAGCCTACGATGGCTTCAAGTCAGCGACACGCATAGCTACAGCGGGCATCAGTGCTCGACACCAGACTTGGCTTTAATCTTCCAACCTTGAGCAATAGATTCTGGACAAATTGGTCAATGTCCCATGCCAAGGAGAGAATCTCTTTGGCAAACCCATGTCCGAAAAGGCTGCCGAGCTGGAGAACGAGTTCATGATGAGGACCAGGCTCTCTAAAAAGACCACTGCCCCTTCTCAATGGAAGGGTTCAGGTAAAAAGACCTTTTACTCAAGGAAGGGGGCTGCTTACAAAAACTACCCACATTTTCAGGCCTCCTCAGCTCCCCAGCAGGGACAGAAGGCCAAGGGACATGGCAGGGCCATCTTAAGCAGAAGGCTCCCAAGCCCCAGACGTTGGCTCCGGCCCAGCCAGGGGGGAGCTTTTGACTCCTTGGGCATAGCTTCTCTACACCAAAGAGGTCAGCAGCCCACAAGGGAATGTCTGATCCACTATGCCCAAAGGTGGCTGGCCATCATCACAGATTCCTAGGCACTTCAGATGATCAATGAGGGATACTTCCTCCATCTGGCTCAGACACCTCCTCCTTTCTTCCCGGGAGAGCCCTCAAGGTCTCCCCTTCACCGGAACCTCCTAATGAAGGAACTTGCAGGCCTTCTCGAGGACAGGGTGGTAGAACCAGCACCGCAACACCTCAGGGGCAAGAAGTTCTACTCCAGATGTTTCCTCATACCAAAAAGAAGAGGGGGGTCTCAGGCCCATCCTGGATCTGTGCAAATTGAACAGGTTCCTGGTGAGGGAGAAGTTCAAGATGCTCTCCCTTGGGACATTGCTGCTCTACCTCCAGCAGGGAGATTGGCTATGCTCCTTGGATCTGAAGGATGCTTATAATTACATCCTTATCCACCTCAACCACTTGTCACTCCCCACCTGTGCTTCATGGTGGGGAGTGACCACTGCCAGTATAGGGTACTACCCTTCGGCCCGGCCTCTGCCCCCAGGGTCTTCACCAAATGCTTGGCAGTAATGACTGCCTTCCTCTGCCTCCAGGGGCTATTTGTCTTCCCCTACCTGGACGACTGGCTCCTAAAAGGAGGCATGGCCGCAAAGGTGCAACAGGCCACCGCATGCACCATTCAGGTTCTGCAACATCTGGGGTTCGTGATAAACTACCCCAAATCCCACCTCCTCTCAACAGTGTCTGGAGTTCATAGGAGCAAGGCTAGACACTCTTCAAGCACAGGCCTTCCACGTGTTGGACCGAGCTGACCATCTCAGGATATTGGCCATATATGTACAACACCATCCCTTGGTGTCAGCTCAGCTCTTGCTGCGCCTACTTGGGCACATGGCCTCTACGGTCCATGTCACACCAGACGTCTGCACATGAGAGCCACTCAATGGTGCCTTTGAGACCAGTGGACACAAGCCACAGGCCATCTCCAGGACAGAGTCTTAATGACCCACCAGTTGGCAGAATCTCTGACTTGGTGGCAAAACCCCAATCACCTCCAGGCAGGAATATCCTTCCAAACCCCGAGCCCTCTGAGGGTCCTCAATACAAATGCCTCCCTGCTGGGATGGGGAGCCCACTGTGAAGAACTCTTCAACCAAGGCAGCTGGTCGCAGGCCGCTGAGAGCAACCAACAGATCAACCTCCTCGAGCTTTGGGCGATATATCTAGCCCTCCGAGCAATCTGTCACCACCTGAGGCACCAGCCGGTGCTTAGCCAAACAGACAATCAGGTGGAGATGCTCTAGGTGAACAAGCAGGAGGGCACGGGGTCTCGCATCCTCTGCTGTGAAGCGATGACACTCTGCTCCTACGCAGTTCAACATAGCATACTCCTATGGGTGATATACTTACCTGGCCAGGACAACACCCTGGCAGACAAACTGAGCAGGGTCCTCCAGCCGCACGAGTGGTAGCTGGACCCCAGAGTAGCCAACTGGCTCTTCCAGCTCTGGGGGATCCCATGGGTGGACCTCTTTGCCAGCCCGGACAATTACCAGTTGCCTGGATTCTGCTCCCGGAAACCCCACCCCTCCTGGTTGGCGGCAGATGCGTTTATCATTCCATAGTCGGAAGATCTCATATATGCTTTCCCACCTATGCCACTGATTGCCAAAACACTTTTCAAGGCTCTTCATGACAAAACCTCACTGATCCTGATGGCCCCTCAGTGGCCCAGACAGCCGTGGTTCCTGCTGCTCCTCCGGCTGTCAGTATAAACTCTGATCCCCCAGAGCTCTCTTCTCAGGAGGAAGGCTCTCTCCTGAACCCCAGCCCGGGGTCCCTGTCACTGACGGCATGGCTGCTGAAAGAGAGACCCTAGCTCCTTTCATCCTCTTGGGGGAAGTGGAGGAGATCCTGCTGGCCTCCTGTAAGATTTCCCCCAGGAGAACTTATGCCTTCAAATGGCGCAGGCTCTCAGTCTGCTTCGCAGAGGAAGGGGTGAACCCATTCTCCTGCCCAGTGCAGCTAGTACTGCAATACCTCCCTTATTTCTCGTAATCTGGGCTCAAATTGAACTTCGTCAGAGTGCATTTCAGCGCCCTTGCGGCGCATCACCACCTGGTGGAAGGCAAACCCCTCTCAGTCCAGTCTCTGGTGATCCACTTTTTGAGAGGACTTCTGCTGTCAAAACCTTCCTGTCTGCCCTCTGACGACCGAATAGGACCTCAACATAGTATTGGTGCAGCTCACTCGCCCACCATTTGAGCCTTTGGCTACCTGCCACCTGAGATACCTCTCGTGGAAGGTCGTATTCCTGGTGGCGCTCACCTCCGCTCGCAGGATCAGTGAGCTCCAAGCCCAGATGGCAAGAGGCGCTATATACCATATTCTACAAGAACAGGATCGTGCTTCGCACACACCCCAAATTCCTCCCGAAGGTGATATCTTCCTTCCACCTCAACCAGGAGGTGGTGCTGCCCACCTTCTTCCCAAGACCTCACACCAGTAGGGCAGAGACTGTCCTTCACACCTTGGACTGTAAGAGGACCCTGTCTTTCTACATTCAGCTTACCCAGGACCACCGGAAAGCTGCTCAGCATTTTGTTTCTTATGAGCCCAGTTGGCTGGGGGAAGCGGTGACCAAACGGACACTCTCCATCTGGGTGGCAGACTGAATCATCCTTGCCTAGGAGCAGGCAGGGCTCATGCTGGATGACCGGGACAAGGCGCACTGTGTCAGGGCCATGGCAGCCTCTGTGAGAAACCTGCGCTCCGTCCCTATGCTGGACATCTGTTAGGCTGCCACCTGGTCTTCAGTTCACACCTTTGCAGCTCATTACTGCCTGGAAAGGGAGTCCCATTTGGACAGTGCCTTTCGCCAGGTCCTGCTCCATAATCTTTTCGGGGTCTAGGCAACTCCTACCCTCTGGTCCTTCTGTGTTCAGGCTACTGGAGTGCTGGCTCCCATCGGACAAACAGGTCCTACTGCAGTCAGTATCTGTGGACTAAATTGCTGCTGCTCACGGCTCACCTTGAGGATGACCATAGGTTTGTTTTTTTTTCCTATGGGCTTGCGGTAGCCCCATATGTGTTGACTGACTTCCTGCTTGTTCCCAAAGAAAGTGTAGTTACTCACCTGTAACAGGTATTCTCTGAGGACAGCAGGAATCAGTTCTCACAACCTTCTATCCTCCCCTTGGAGTTGCTTCTTTACCATCTTTTATTTTTGCCATCTTTTAGCTATGTCATTTGACAGAGCAAGATGGCACACTTGGGCAGGAAGGGCACCACGCATGCATGGTGGCATCACCCAAAAGCTTTCTTTGAAAGCTGGGGGGATGCTTCTGCAATTGCTCCATCGGTGCCGACGTCACCCATATGTGAAGACTGATTCCTGCTTTCCTCAGAGAACACCTGTTACAGGTGAGTATCTGCGCTTAATTGGCACTCACCATCATCATGTAGAAGGTAAGCCCATCTCTTTAGAGCCTTTAGTTCTTTGCTTGATGCAGGGCTTGTTTCTTACAAAGCTACCCTTTAAGCTATCTTTAAGATATCTAGAGACCTCAATGTGGTTTTAATTCAGACAAGAAGGGGGCCCATAATGGCAAAAGTCTAGGCAGAGTGGCAAGCTTACTTGAAAATGTTTGCCACACTGCCTCCACACCTCCTCTCTCTGCATTACCAGCTGGGGTTTGTGGTTGTTATCTCAAGACTTCGGCCTGCTATTGAAGGTGAGGGCTACCGGACCGGAAAACCTTAATGCAGAGAGAAATAGAAGGCAGCATAGCAAACACTTTCATGTAAGTTTACTGGGGGGGGGGGGGGGGAACCCCTGGCAAAGGTTTGATTGTGACCACTCATTAGAACATATGCCGCTGCCTGGAACTTCTTGTTTTTGCTGGTTGTGGCTTCAGTAGCAAATCCTCCCTTTGCAAAATTTCTCAGCAATATTTGTTGCATTGTGTCTTCATTCTAAATTCCTTCCTAAAGTGGTGGCAGAGTTCCATCTCAGTCTGTGAATCATCATTCCAGCATTTTCCTCAGTCTCATAAAAGGGAAAGTGATGTTGGACTGCAAGAGTCTTGTCTTTCTATCTAGAGTGGACTAAACCTATATAGAAAGTCAACCTAATTTTGTGTTTCATTTGATGTTAATAGATTGAGGGTTGCCATCAAAAAACATACTCTTTCAATTTGAATGGCAGATTGCATATCTTTTGCTTTCACCCAGGGAGCTCTGACACTTGAGGGCCATGTCACGGCTCATAACATCTGAGCCATAGCTGTGTCAGTAGCCCACTTGCACTCAGCCTGCATGGAAGATATTTTCAGAGCTGCCACTTGGATTTCTGTCACATATTCACATCCCATTACTATCTAGAAAGGGACTCCTGATACGGCAGCAGATTTGGCCAATATGTTCTCAGATTAGAATCCGTAAGAACATAAGAAATGCCATACTGTGTCAGACCAAGGTCCATCAAGCCCAATATCCTGTTTCCAGCAGTGGCCAATCCAGGTCATAAGTACCTAGTAAGTTCCCCAAAAACGTATATAGGTTCCACGATGAATTCAAGAGTTTGATAACACTTTTGAATAAATAAAATATGTTCTCTTATTAGTCTTAAATAGGTTACATTGTAGCTTCATTGCATGCTCCCTAGTCTTTCTACTTTTTGATAAACAACCAGTCTACATTCACCTGTTCTACTCCATTCATTAATTTATAGACCTCTATCATATCTCCCCTCAGCCGTCTCTTTTCCAAGTTCAAGAGCCCTAACCTTTTAAGTCTTTCCTCACAGGGTTATCTTTCCATCCCCTTTACCATTTTGGTGGCTCTTCTCTGTACTTTTCTAATTCAGCTATATCCTTTTTAAGATATGGCAACCAGAATTGCACGCAATATTCAAGGTGCGGTCACACCATGGAAAGATACAGTGGCATTATAATATCCTTGGTTTTATCTCCATTCCTTTCCTTATGATTCCTAGCATTCTGTTTGCTTTCTTGGCCATTGCTTCACATTGGGCAGAGGGTTTCAACGTATTATCCACAATGACGCCTAAATATTTTTCCTGGGTGGTGGTTCCTAGTGTGGAACCTTGCATTATGTAACTATAGTCTGGGTTGTTCTTTCCTAAGTGCATAACTTTGCACTTGTCCAATTTAAATTTCATCAGCCATTTGGATGTCCAGTCTTCCGATTTATCAAGGTCCAATTTATCACAATCCTCTTGTGTTTTAACAACTTTGAATAATTTTGTGTCATCTACAAATTTCATCACCTCACTCATTATTCCCATTTCCAGGTCATTTATGAATATGTTAAAAAGCAGCAAGCCCAACACGGATCGCTGGGGTCCTCCACTATTCACCTTTCTCCATTGAGAAAATTGGTCATTTAGCTCTACTCTCTGCTTTCTGTCTTTTAACCAGTTCCTGACCCATAATAGTACACTGCCTCCTATCCAATGACTTTTTAATTTCACCAACAGTCCCTCATGAAGGACCTTGTCAAAGGCTGTCTGAAAATCCAGTACACTAAATCATCCAGCTCACCTTTATCTACCTGTTTATTCACACCTTCAAAAAAATATAACAGATTAGTAAAACAAGATCTTACTTGGCTAAATATATGTTGGTTTTCTCCCATTAAATCATGACTATCTACATGTTCAGTAATTTATTCTTTATATTGGTTTCTACCATTTTGCCTGGTATTGGCATCAAGCTCACCGGTCTGTAGTTTTCGGGATTATCCCTGGAACTCTTTTTAAAAAATGGTGTTACATTGGCCATTCTCCAATCTTCAGGTGCTACAGGTGATTTAATGATAGTTCAGAGATTATTGATAGTAGGTCTACAATCTCATATTTCAGTTGTTTCAGCAACCTTGGATGTATATCATCCAGTCCAGATGATTTGCTACTCTTTAATTTATCAGATAGTTGTACTACATCTTCCCGTTTTATCAAAATTTGTTTCAGTTTTTCTGATACAATTCCATCTCCCTCCTAGGCTCAGTTCTTTTCTGTTTCGTACTGCCTTGTTTACATAGAAGAAAACTAGCAGAAAGGCCTATTGCCAAAAAAAAAAAGATTAGAAAAATAAAAGAAAATGTATTTGATGGTGTCCACTTGTTGCTCTTGTGCTTCTGCAAATTACTCTTTTTCTTTATTTTTGAGGCTGTTTGTAGCTAGGGAATCAGTAGATTGATGAAATGAGATATGGTAGCGGCAGGTAGGAATTAGCATTAATGTGTGGTACAACCTCTCCAAAAATTTCTAGAAGGAACTGGGAGAGGTTCCCACGCAGGGTTTCATTGATTTCATCACTCATATGTGAGGACTTATCCTGCTGTCCTTTGAAAACACCCACTATAGGTAACTCTGTTGGCTTTGCAGACATTTAGCACATCAGTAGTCTTGTGTTTGTAAACCTAAAGTTACCAGATATTTCCTGATTTTTCAGGGATTGTCCCCAATTTTAGGGCTGTGTCCCTGACTCCCACCTGTTTACCAGACTCCTCTCCCCAAGTCTAGCAATGGGGACAGAGAGGGTAGAAGAATAACATTTTATTTTCAATTTAGTGATTGGAATATGCATGTTTTTAAAATGTACATCTGATTTCTTCATATTTTGAACAGTACTGGGGTAAATGTATCACCATTTCTATTTCTCTGTTGATTTGTTTGTTTGAAAATTATATTATTGCTGTCATGAGATAGATGGAGAAGGTGGAAGGTAATGATGCCTCTTCTCTCCTCTACATTTTACTCATCCCTACAACTAAGGTATTCCTTCCTCCTTCCCTCCTCCTCCCTGCTTCAGAAAACAAGTAAACTCTGGTAACTATGTTATAAACCACCTTTGGCAGTTTTCACTTTCAATTAATATAACATGCAGTGGGGAGGGTCATGTGATGTGGTGAGCTTGAGAGGACGTGAGTTGCTCGAGCTCCGGGCCCTTCTCCCCTGAATGTTGTTATAGTGCCGTGTTTTGCACCGAATTTGGGCTTGTCGGGGACCCAGTGTACTCATAAGGAGCGCCAGCCGCTTTACGAGAATGGAAAAGCAGGATGGTGACGGCGGTGAAGGCGGGGAGACGGGACAAAGACCGCATGGCAAGCACCTTGAAAATGGCGGACTCCCCCCGAAGCAAAGTGCCGCGGCTTCCTTGACAATGACGGAAGAGATTTCTGCTGCTGTTACAAATGCACTCTCTTTACAATTTGAGGCTCTACACGCCAAGATGGACACACTCCAGAGCTCCCTGGGCACATTAGGTACTCGGGTACAAGAGGCGGAAACCCATATCTCCCAAGCTGAGGACGAAGTGGAACAATTAAAGCGGGAGCTTCTTGCAGTGCAGAAGGAGTCCAATGCCCATGCAATGAAGCTCGACGACCTCGAAAACAGATCTCGCCGCAATAATTTGCGTTTCTTGGGAATTGCAGAATCTGTCCCAGATAAGGACCTGCGGCAATATGTGGAAAACCTGTCTGCCTTTCTACAGGAAGGGGCTGCTTCGAGCGGGCCTGTTGTGGTGGAACGAGCCCACAGGTTAGGGCCTAAACAGCAATTGGGAGATCGTCGGCCGAGAGTGGCCTAGCACGATTTTTGTGTTACACGCAAAAGGATGCAGTGTTACGAGCCGCCAAGCAACAGGGAGTTGTCGAGTGGGAGACTGCGAAGATTCGCATCACGCAAGACTACTCGGTGGAATTGAGTCAGCGTCGAAAGGCCTATGCCCCGCTATGCCGACGATTAATTGAGACTAACATCCGCTTCAGTGTCCAGTACCCTGCCCGACTACGTGTGATTCACCAGGGAACCCACCGGGTGTTTGATTCGGCGGCGGAGGCGAGTCCCTATGTGGAACAACTAATGGTGCCAGAGTCATCGAGCTCAGGAGAGCAGTAAGTGCCACGCGGTTGCAAGTGGTGTTGTACTCTGCCGGCCTTCCTGTTTTGCGGGAGGAGGAGGGCCCTGGCCTTGGTGCATTATGTTGCCGCTGAGGACTGCACCCCGCTGGCTGCTGCCTGGTTATGAGGCCCAGAGAGAGTTCCGATGGGCTTGCAGTCAGCAGTCCTACAATTTTAACATTATTTGGACCCCTGTTTGGGAACCGTGTGTTGCGGGGCGCCATTTGCTGGTGCCCTGTAGAATGCACATGTACCCAGGGCCCTCTCCTCGGCTGGCGTGCTGAGCTAGTCGTGCCGGCTTGCCCCGGGGTGTTCTGGTGCTTGGACTGCACTTAAGTGGGCGCACGTTGCCTGTGGGACCTGGAGGCCCTTATTGAACTTTAGTCCGGACCTGGTTTTGCCCACCTGTGCAGAAGATAGAGGGCTGGTTTGGTCTACTGTTTGATTTTCTGGGCTGATTTGTGTATACGTTAGTTGTATTGCTGTGCTGTTAATTAAGAGCTTCAATACCTATTTTAGAATTGTTAAGTTGCGGGTGTGGGAAGGGCTGTGATGGGGGGGAGAGAAGGGGGTATAGTTGGGGCAGTATCACCGAGGCCAGACTACTCTGACAGGGGTTTAGGACCGGGCCATGCTGAGGGCAGGCTTGCTAAGGGGCTGGGGTAGTCCTTGCAGATGACGGGAGAACGCTATTGGGGGCTCGGGAACCCGATTAGCTAGGCCACCTGAGAGTGTTACAGGAATGTGTGAGAATATACTGCTCTTTTAGTTTATCTGTTGTTCTGGGCCGGGAAGGGCTCTCGGGGGCCATACCTACTTTCGGTGTGATATTTTGGAGAGGGGAGGGGGTCCTATTCACATCTCAGGTGACTCTTGATGGGAGAGTGTTGGAGATCAGAGGTTGAGAGTGAGATAAGGGTTGGAGGGGGTAAGGGACAGGGGAATGGGTATGGGGGTAGGGGGGAGGGATAGGTAGGAGGGTGGATGGGGTTTGGGGGCTGCAGGGAGCACAGCGAACATATAGGTTGATTATGTGTATGCATTATAGGAGCGCTACAGTGGTCGGGGGGGGGGGATCTCAGGCTGGGAGGGTCCGTCCCTACAATTATTGCGGGACCGATAGAGTAATGCTATCCAACCACTGTCTAATCTGAAGGTTATCTCTTGGAATGTATGCGGGGTAGGTAACCCGATGAAACGGTATAAAGTGTTGCAGGCCTTAGCCCGGCTGAACTGTGACATTGCTATGTTACAAGAAACCCACCAGACGGCTGAGGAGCATGCTAAATTGCAAAGGGCTTGGGTGGGGCAGAGTTGGGGAGCCCCGGCTAAGGGAAAAAAGGGTGGAGTGGTTATATTGATAAATAGACGGGTTCGCTTTGTGTTGGAGCAGGAGTATGCAGACCCGGAAGGCAGATATATTTTGCTGTATGGTAGCCTTGAGGGCAGGCTGATTTTGTTGGGTAACCTGTATAGTCCCAATGTATTGGACCGGGCATTCTATGCCTGACTGGCTTCTAGAGTGGAGCAATTGCCCGATGTTCCTTTGATACTTGCTGGGGATTTGAATGGGGTGTTGGATATAGAGATGGATACGACGGGCAAGGGGGGGGGGAGCGACTGCGAGCTCCGACCACTAAAGCCTTACAGGGATTGTGTGATCGCCTGAGAATCATTGACCCCTGGCGTCCCTTGCATCCGTTAGAGAAAGATTTCACCCATCAATCGAGAGCCCATGGGACTAACGCTCGACTTGACTATGTGTTGGTTTCGGAACGGCTTTTTGTACAGGTAGGGGATGTCCAGATAGGCCCCAGCGTGGTGTCGGATCATGCCCCGGTCTGGGTGGATCTTGGATGGGGGGACTTGGTGGCGCCGCCTAGGCTCTGGTGGTTTCCCATGGGGTTATATCATGATGCTGACTTTCGAATGCGTATTGGACAGTGCTGGCAGGAATTTATGGGCCATAACGTGCAGCACAAAGAAGACCCAGTGTTGCTTTGGGAAACAGCCAAAGTAGTGTTGTGGGGCGATATCATTGCTTATGTGGCGCAAAAGCGCAAACTGTTGGCAATGCAGAGTGTTCAGTTGGAGAAGCAGGTTGTGCGAGCTCGACGGCGGTGTGCGGGAGACCCCAGTGCGACTAATAAACGAAGGCTCTGGGAGCTGCAAACGTCTCTAAATGAACTACTTCATCAGAGGGTGAAGAAATCGCATTTGTATTATAGATACCAACTCTACCGCTTTGGGGACAAGCCTGGGAAACATTTGGCGCATTGCTTGCGGGGCAGCCGGGGCTCTCGATCGATTGTGGCGTTACGGGATGAGCAGGGATGCTTGCATAAAGATAGTACAGCTATAGCTCGGGTGTTTCGTTCCTTTTTTCAGCAGCTCTATGCGAGGAGGGAGGGGGCCCCTACTGAAATGCAGACTTATTTATGAGCAGTACAGTTGCCACAGGTGACGGCGGCCCAGCGGGCGTATTTGGATGCTCCGGTGACGGTGGATGACGTCGGCAGAGTTATTCAGAATGCTAGTTGCTGTAAGGCGCCTGGCCCTGATGGGTTTGGGGCCGAGTTTTATAAACTTTTAGGGGAGCTAGTGCCCCCCACCTTAGTGGAAGTGTATCATCAGAGGGTGGCTCAGGGGAAGTTTGGCTGGGGCGCTAATCATGCACATATTACTTTACTACGGAAACCGGGGAAAGACCCCACCCAGGCGGCTTCTTATCGGCCTATTTCCTTACTAAATTTTGATTCGAAGATACTGGCTAAGGTTCTGGCAGATAGACTTGCTTCGGTTTTAGGAGACTTGGTGCATGAATTGCAGGTTGGGTTTGTCAAGGGGCGATATGCTGTGCGGAATTTGCGGAAAGGTTTGGCGTCCCTTGAGTGGGTACGAGAGCGGGATCTTCAATCACTAGTCATTAGTTTTGATGCCGAAAAGGCGTTTGACCAGGTGCATTGGGATTACTTGAAATGTCTTTTGCCTTGCTATGGGTTGGGCGACTCTTTTTGTGAGATGGTGTCATTGCTCTATGCGGACCCTACGGCTGGAATTCTTTGTAATGGGGTGCTATCAGATAAATTTAGCTTGGAACGGGGTACACGTCAAGGCTGCCCGCTGTCCCCCTTACTTTTTGTGTTGACCCTGGATCCGTTGATACGGAGGATAGAGGAGTCTCTGAGCATACGTGGCGTGCGAATTGAGTCTCATGGGTTTAAGGTAGCTGCTTTTGCAGATGATATCCTTGTCCATCTTACGTCTCCTCAGCAGTCTCTGATTCATTTGCTCAAGGAACTCTCGCTATATGGAAAGTTTGTGGGGCTGCGTATAAATATGAATAAATCGGAGGCCTTAGATGTGGGGGGTACCTTACGGGAGAGCTGGCCGGGGCGATTCCCGCTCCGCTGGGCTGATGACTCCTTTGTGTATCTGGGTATTTTGCTGACTAAGAAACCGACATTGTTATATCCTATGAACTTTGAACGTATCTTTTCTAAGTTCCGAGCGCAGTTGCGGGCCTGGGCACCCCTCCCCTTGTCTCTTTTGGGTAGAGTGGCCGCCTTGGGAATGGTGATATTCCCGAGAGTGCTCCACTGGCTGCAAACCCTCCCCCGTGTGGTTCTTGAGGCGTGATTTGCTACGTATGGAGAAGGAGATTCGGGGTTTTATTTGGAAAGGGACCAGAGCCCGTATTCCGTTGACTAGAATGAGAGGGGGGTGGAAGTCGGGGGGGGGGGGGGGGTTGGAGTTCCGGATCTATGGAAGTATGCGCTGGCATGTCAGGCGCGGCACCTGGGTGACTGGCTAGGGGATACCGAGGTCTACACCCCTCGCGGATTGGAAGCAGCCTTTGTTGCCCTGCACTCTTTGGAAGCAGTTTTACATTTGCAGCGGGCAGCCTTGCCGACTCGCATGATGAGTAGTGTTTTGATAAAGGCGACGCATCGAACGTGGCAACAGTTAAATAAGTACTGGGGTAGTGACTCCGCGGTCTCGAGCTGGCTGTCTTTACAAGGTAATGTTTGTTTTACACCGGGCTCTGACTCGGCTTCTTATCGGCAGTGGGGGCGGTTGGGTATACGGCGCCTGGGACATCTGCTAACCTCAGACGGCTGCTGTAAGGCATTGGGAGCGCTTTGTAGGGAATATGACTTGAGCCCAGGGGCGTCTGCCTTTGCGTATGCACAAGTTTCTCATTATATCGGATCTTTTCCTAAGCGTGAACTTCCTGCGGAACACTCGACGCGGATTCTGGATTTCTTTGCTCTGGGGGCGGAATCCCCGCCGACTATAGCCGACTTGAAGGGGCGGCTGGACCGGCTTGATCACCCCCTTGATTTTTCCGCGCTGGAAAGCCTATGGGTGAGGGAACTGGGTCGGGAAATACCCCCAGGTTCTGTTCGGGCTGCATTGGGTCGAATCGTGCAATTGGTGGAGGGGGCCCGGTGGCGTGAGATACAGTTTAAATGTATTCATCGAGCCCACTTTTCCCCGAGGCAGACGCTCAGAAGCTGTCTTACGTTAGACGGAGGGTGCTCCAAATGTTCATGTTCTTTGGCGGATCTGGGTCATATGTGGTGGGGTTGTCCCTCTATTCGTCGCTATTGGCTGCAAATTGGGGCGTATCTTACTGGTCTTTTGGGGCAGCGAATTTGCTGGACAGGGCTGTTGGTAGTGCTTGATCAGTTGGGACCGCTCCACCCGAAGGGAAGGTGGGAGAGACTTCTGGTGCGAAAAGCCTGTCTGGTGGGTAAAGGCCCTATTCTTCGCCGATGGAGGGAGGGAGCGTGTGGCCCCTACTTTTTGTGAATGGCGTAACAGCCTGCACCAGCTTTTGCTTATGGAGAGGAGAAGTGCGTTAGGGCATCCCCAGCGATGGGCTACCTTTTTGCTAATTTGGATGCCTTACATTCAGAGATTGGGGCCTAAAGCCCGTAGTGAGGTATTACGGGTTGGATAGTGGTTGATTGCTTGGGATAGCTGTTGCTCCATGGCTAATATTGCTTGCTGTGCTTCCTGTGGGGGGTGGGGAGGGGGGCTGGGAGGGGGGGGAAGAGAGGGGGAGTCCTTGGGATATATGGTTCTGTATTGCATTGTATTGTC
This sequence comes from Ichthyophis bannanicus, assembly GCA_033557465.1. NCBI lineage: Eukaryota > Metazoa > Chordata > Amphibia > Gymnophiona > Ichthyophiidae > Ichthyophis > Ichthyophis bannanicus. Next base: position 513,001,988 of record CM066031.1, on the reverse strand, counting down.
TTCTTTGCTTGTTGTTCTGTTCCCAGAGTGGTAGACAAGACACAGCCCCACCTGGGATATGTTATTCTGTAAAAACGGAATCTTGCTTGGATGTTGATTGTTTTTCCTGTGTGATCTTAATAAATAGAACTTTGAAAAAAATATATATCATGCAGTGGTCTAGAGTAATACTGTTAGAAATGTTGGAAAAACACAAAAAAGTCTGAACTTAATCTGTCAATATTTTTATACTGTAGGTTCTTCAAATTAGTTAGTAATGTTTTTGTAAAATTTTATGATGTGGATTCATGGATTTGTGGATTTTCACAGCATGTTATCAAATCTGCACTGAATTTCAGCAGATATGCTTGGATGTTCCCTATATTCACCTGGGAAACTTGGAGTGGTCATTGGGCAGGAACACTAGGTTCTGCTGCCACATCCAATCTTACAAATGAATTTCTGATAGTTACCACTTTCCTAGTCATAGATGATGGTGCTTCAGTGCAGCGAAGAGGAGAAAACTGTATGATGGGTGGGAGCAATAAAGAAATTTGGTGCTATGCCTATTACACGGAATTCTTAGAGCTAATTCTCAACAACCAATTTAGCAGTGCATTGAAAAACCACAGTTCAAATGCTTCAAGATTTCAGACTTTAAAACTAATATTCATAAGCACTAATCTTTTCAATCTTAAAAAGTAAAATAAACTAGTAATGAATGTTAAGAAATGCCAATCTGCATAGCTTATGTTTGGTATGAGTCAGGTACAGTATACACTGTGTTCTGAATGAACATAGAAAATGTAGAAAACCTTTAGAAAGAATAGAGTTAAAGTTATATATGTGAGATACCTCACTATTGGAGGAGCAGGGGAAATCAAGATGGTGATGGGATGTGTCCGCGGAGAAGAGCACTGCTGGCGTTTCTGAGCTCTCTTCTCCCATTTCTTGTGCCTGAGACCTAGTATGGGGAGATGGAAAAGAAAACAGGCTAGCCTACCCTTGGGCTTAGCACCTATTGTTGGAGAGGCACAATGAACTTTGGGTGCCTGTGCCTGTGGGTTTTCCTCTTACGTTTCTGGAGCGGTGACTTCTTCGGAGCCGGTGAATGTGATGTCATTGGCTCTGGGTGTGTCAGGAGTTTGGCTTTCCCCTGAGCAGCACACCACTCCCCTGCAGCCTGGAAGTGTGGGGCCGGCTGGCAATGTACTCCCCTGCGGTGTGCCGACGAGCACGCCGAAAGATGGGAGTGAAGAGGGCACTCCGGTGACAGTGGTCTTCTTTTCATCCGGTAGAGGGTTTAACCAGTGAGGTCGTGTCATCTCCTACAGCTGATCTATTGTTGGGGTCTGTTGGTAGAATTCAGCTCTCCACAAGTATGGGGTTGCAGAAACCTGCTCACATAACATTGGAAGCACTGTTGGACCTAACAGCTACTTTGCATTCTTCCTTTATTGGTTTTGTTGGGACTATAACTCAAGGTTTGTCTCAAGAAAAGCATGATTTTCTGTGGGCATCCAGTGTACAAGCTGACCAGGTGAAGAGGCTTACTCTTGTGGAAGGAGAGCTTGGCCACATTTGAGAAATACAGGTTGCCCAGTTGAAAGAGGGAATGATGCAGCAAAAAAAACTTGAGTATTTGGAAAACCAGGCTCGCAGAAATAATTTAAGATTGCTGAACTTTCCAGGGCCCCTGGTGTTATCTCCCCTCGACATGGTACGCAGATATTCTCCAGGAACAAGCAGGAAGTCAGTCTTCATTTATGAATGACATCGGCACTGACGGAACCCGCGCAAAGTAATTCCCCAGCTTTCAAAGAATGCCTTTGGGATTGCTGCCACAGATGCGTGGTCCTCTTCCCGACCAAGGGTGCCATCTTACTCAGACCCCCTTTTTCCGCAGAGCCATTCAGATGCACGTCCTCGTCCCTCGGAACAAGCTTTTTCTCTTCTGGCCCTTCGGCCTTTTTTCTGGTTACACCGGTCCTCTCCCGTCCTCCCCGATGTCTGTGGGCCAGGGGATTCCTATTTTCCCTTTTTTCCTTTTTTCTTGCTTTGGGCCCTTTTCGCACCCTTTTTCTAACTGCTGGCTTCGAGGACATTCAACCTCGCAGAGGCTTTTATTTCCCCCATGGCCACCAGCTTCAAAAAATATAACAGATGCTCCAAAAATATGTCGCTCAAGGACACCCATGACTGTTGTCTGCAGTGTCTGGGGGCTGACCACAACCCGGAGCTCTGCTCGCTCTGTAATAAAATGTCCGCTAAGGCTTTGCTAAGCCATAAGCAGAAGTCATATGACATTTTCCATAAGGCAGCCCTGGGGTCCCTAGTGGCGCCACGCTCCACAGATTCATTACTTGCAGGGTCCCCGCAGTGACTCTACGTCCCAGGCGTCACTTCGACCAGGGTTTGCCCAAGGTGGAATGGCGAAAGAAGAAGACCTCAAAGTCACTGTCGGGGGCGCCGGATAAGCGTGAGCGGTCTCACGCTCATTCCCTTAGCCCTGCCTGGCATTCCCGAGAGTCGGACAAGGCATGGCCTCGAAAGGTACATCGTACAGATACAGGGGACTCTGGCGATGGTGCCCAGTTTCCTGAGGGTCGTCCCGGTGAGGACCCCATATCCTCCTCTATGCCAGACCCGGTAACCCCGGCATTGGCGACACAGGGATTCGCCTCTGAGTGGGAGTCCTATATGCTGGCACTAGAGTGCAGCATTTCTGGCTTCCTAGCTGCCCAGCAGGCACTTTTGCCCAGCATGGCTGGCTCTTGCCTCGAGAATGAGGGTCCCTCGACTGTGGTCCCGAAAACTGCCTTGGAAACCCCTGAGAACCATGGGCCTCGTGAGGGTCCTCGGCACCGGTCTTGTTCGTTGTCCCATTCATCGAGGGCAAGGTCTTCCAGAGTCAGTGCCTCCAGCTCCAAGCGGGCCTCGGCCACTGGACATGGGGATCAGCCCGACTCTGAGTTCTTCTTGAACCTCTCGGACTGGGAATTGGATGGGGACATGTCTCCTGAAACCCGCGCCCCTAGGGACCTTCCTTCTAACCCATCCCTGCCTGCCTTGCAAAGGCGGTCACCTCCAGAATATACCACCTTCTTGGTATTTGTACGGGATATGGCTTGGGCCCTCAATCTGCCCACGCAGACCGAGGAAGAGCCGAGGGCAGAGGAACTCGACATCTTGCAATATGAGTCTCCCCCTAGGGAGTCTCTCACGGTTCCTGTGCCATCCATCCTGACCCGGCTGCTCCTCTGCATGTGGGAAGCACCCATCTTGGTCCCTATTGTCAGTAAAAGACTCGATGCCATGTACAGAGTCCAGTGCAGTCCTGGGTTTCGAAAGACCCAACTTCCCCATACCTCCATGGTAGTGGAAGCCGCGATGCGGAATCAGAAGAGCCCAAAGTTGCACTCTTTGGTCCCGTCTGGTAGAAAATCCCATGCCCTTGATGCCCTAGGGAGCAAAGCTTACCAGGGATCCATGCTGACATGCTGCATCCAGGCATACCAATTATATATGGGTATGTTCCTTCGCAACCTCGCTAAAGAGCTTGGCGGTTTCTCCACGTGCTTTGGAGGTGAACACCTTCTCAGATTTCAGACAATCCTGAGATCGGTTGCGGACTGCTCTAAATATCTTTCCTGCACCACATATGACGGGTTTGAGTCTTCCGCCCGTATGGCAATGGCTGGCATTGGAGCCCGGCATCAAGCGTGGCTCCAGTCCTCAGACCTGGAACAGTGGGTCCAGGAGAAACTGTTGGATGTTCCCTGCCTCGGCAAACAACTGTTTGGCAAGTTCAGAATGCTATCACTTGGCGTCCTGCTACCCTTCCTCCGGAAGGGCGATTGGCTATGCTCCTTGGATCTCAGGGACGCTTATGCCCACATCCCTGTCCACCCCAAGCACAGGAAGTACCTGCGTTTCAAGGTGCAGGGGGATCACTTCCAGTACAGAGTACTTCCCTTCAGGCTCGTGTCTGCCCCACGAGTCTTCAAAAAATGCCTGTCAGCGGCCGCAGCCCACCTCCGGCTGCAGGGCATATCCATCTACCCTTACCTAGACGACTGGCTCGTCATAGGTGCATCGGCAGAGGAGGCTCGCCTCTTGGCATCGCACACAGTCCTCCTCCTCAAGCGCATCGGTTTCCTAATCAACTACTCCAAGTCCCACCTCGAATTGGTGCAGGCACTGGAGTTCATCGGTGCACTTCTCGACATGGAACGGGTGGCCGCCTTTCTCCCTCGAGCACGCGCGGACTGCCTCCGCTCTCTTGCTGCCAAGGTCCAAAGCCAGTCCAGGGCCTTTGTGCAGGCCATGCTGTGCCTTCTGGGGCACAAGGCCTCGACTGTGCACGTCATCCCCCATGCTCGCATGCATATGCGAGCGGCCAAATGGTGCCTCAGAGCGCAATGATCCCAAGCCTCGGGCAGGCTCTGGGATACCGTCTTTGTCTCTCGCAGCCTATCCAGTTCCCTAGATTGGTGGCAGAATCCCCAAAGCCTTTTTCAGGGCATGCCCTTCCAGACTCTTCAACACGAGCTCATTTTGACGACGGATGCCTCGCTGTCAGGCTGGGGAGCCCACTGCGACAACCTTCGTACGCAGGGACGGTAGTCACTCGAATCTTTGCAGCAATTCAACCTGATCGAACTTCGAGTGGTCCGGTTGGCCCTGAAGGTCTTTGAGTACCACTTGTGAGGCAAGTCGGTACTCGTGCAGACCGACAACAAGGTCGCGATGTTTTATATTAACAAGGCAGGAGGTATGGGCTCCTGCCTCCTCTGTCGGGAGGCAGTCCTCCTCTGCTCCTTCGCCGTATGCCGGGGCATGACTCTAAGAGCTCTCTACCTCCTGGGCCAAGACAATGTCCTCGCGGACAGACTCAGCAGGCTTCTCCACCCGCATGAGTGATGCCTGAGTCCAGAGGTGGTTCTCTACCTGTTTCACCATTGGGGGATTCTGTTCATTGACCTGTTCACCAGTACGGTGAATGCACATCTTCCCCGCCTTTGCGGGCCAATACCGCACCCAAGCAGAGTAGCCCCAGATGCTTTCCTCCTGAACTGGACCTCCGGGCTTCTGTATGCTTTCCCCCCCCCCCCACCCCCCTCCCCCACTCCTCTCATTGTGAGGACTTTCCACAAGATTCAGCGGGACTGAGCCTCAGTGATTCTCGTTGCTCCCTCTTGGCCTCGACAGCCTTGGTTCCCGCTTCTACTCCGACTCTCGTCGGAGCCCCCAGTCCCCCCGGGCAGTGCCCCGGGTCTGCTGACACAGGAAGAGGGACGGGTGCTTCACCCAAACCTGGACTCGCTATCTCTAACAGCCTGGCGGCTGAACAGGTCTCTTTAGCCTTGCAGCACCTCCCAGAGGAGATTGAGGAAGTTCTGCTCACATTGAGGAAGGACTCAACGAGATGGGCCTACGCCCTCTAGTGGCACCACTTCTTGGTCTGGTGCTCCAAGCTCCAGATCGATCTATTCTCCTGCTCCACATGGTGGGTTCTCCAGTACCACCTCCACTTTTCGCAGGTGGGGTTGAAATCCAGTTCAGTCAGGGTTCACCTGAGCGCTATTTCGGCCAACTACTTTCCCATCGAGAGTAAACCTCGCTCGGGCCAGCCTCTGGTCTCCTGCTTCATGTGGGACCTCTTACTTTCCATGCCCTCCGTCCGGCCTCCGCTGGCAGAGTGGGACTTGAACAACATGCTCATGCAGCTGACACAGCCGCCCTTCGAGCCGATAGCGACGTGCTTGCTTCAGCACCTCTCCTGGAAGGTAGTCTTCCTGGTGGCGCTGAGCTCAGCTTGGCGAGTCAGTGAGCTGCAAGCCGTCATGGCTGCAGCTCACTACACCAGGTCCTCCGAACTCACCCAAGTTCCTACCAAAAGTTGTCTCAGATTTCCATCTCAACCAAGAGATAATCTTACTGACTTTCTTCCCGAGACCTCACACCAACCGGGCGTTGGCGGTCTTGCATATGCTCAACTGCAAGAGGGCTCTTGCTTTCTACCTGCAGCACACCCAGGATCATCGCAGGTCTGACCGGCTCTTCATTCCCTATGATCCTAACCATCTGGGGCTTGCAGTCACCAAGCGCACTCTCTCCGTCTGGGTGGCGGACTGCATCACCTTTGCTCAGGCAAAGGCTGGGGCCCTGCTGGATCGGTGAGTCACTGCGCACGGTGTCTATGCCAAGTTGGCTTTGGTGGCTTCACTGCGCTCAGTACCTCTGACAGACATTTGCCGGGCTGTGACCTGGTCTTCAGCGAACACCTTTGCCCTCACATTACTGCCTGGAGAGGGAGTCCCGCCGCAACAGCACCTTTGGCCAGTCTGTACTCCATAATCTCTTCGGAGTATAAGTAACTCCTGCCCTCCGACCCTTCTTCTACGGCTACCAAGGACCCGAGGACTCAAGCTTCCTTCGGTTCGTCAGTATCTGCTCACGGCTTCGCGGAGGCACTTTTTGCTTATAGGTTTCAGTAGTCTGTAGCTGGGGAGTCCCATAAGTGAGGACTGACTTCCTGCTTTTTCCTGGAGAAAGCGTAGTTACTCACCTATAACAGATGTTCTCCAGGGACAGCAGGAATCAGTCCTCACTACCCTCTCACTTCCCCTTAAAAGTTGCTATTCTTATCCTTCCCTTGCCATCTGCTTAGTAGGGCTCTAGCTATGGGACCTGACTGAGCAAGATGGCATCCTTGGGCGGGAAGAGGACCACGCATGCTTGGCAGAAATCCCAAAAGCTTTCTTTGAAAGCTGGGGGAATTGCTCTGCGTGGGCTCCGTCGGTGCCGATGTCACCAATAATTGAGGACTGATTCCTGCTGTCCCTGGAGAACACCTATTACAGGTGAGTAACTACACTTTTCAGGAAGACGTTGAAAATCCCCCTGAAGTGTCTTCCTTCCATCTCCCGGGTGCAATATTTGTTGCTGGGCCCGAGTAATTGAAGTAGCTGACTGCCACGTGTGATCTGGGGGACCTTATGGGGTTCCTGGAGGACTCATTAGAGGTAGTCAGAGAGAACCACTTTATTGGTTACGCTGGTTCTGGAGCCAAATAAAAGCTTAATTCTTAAAACATATTTCAAGAATTTCAATGAGAAGTTTATGGTCTCTGTTGTTCATATGTTTTCCAGATTTGTCTCGTGTTACTCAACTGAGAAAGAGAGAGTTTTTGGCCCTTTGGCCTAGGGTTCTCTCTCTTGGGGCAATGTTTACTTTGAAATTCCCTTCACATTGTCATGTTTCCTATGATGATAATTTTTTTCTTTTTTTTGAGCCAAAGCAACTTTTGGACTTCTTGAATGCTAGGGAAGATACCAGAGTAGAAATTGTGTCCCCCACGGCAGATGCCTGAGTCTCTAACCCGCTATAATTTTGTGTAATTTTCTTCTGTTTTCTGTAGTCCCCCTGGCTGACATTGTGGGCGAATTTAATGTTTGGGTATTTTCTTTGTGGTTTTATTTCCTGTTTAACTTTGATGCCAACCATGACTGTTCCATTCATGTTATTGCTTGGATGTATAAGTTTATATGCAAATAAATGTAAAGTTTAAAAAAAAGCTATATATGTGAAATCAGTAACATCCTGAGGGAAGCACTACCTGGAAGAAGAAAAAAGACCTGTATTTTGAAACTATCCAGCAGGTTGGCACTCACATTCCAATTAATATTCATGTTCATTAAAATGTAGTCCCCAGGAGAGAGAGATTTTGTTCCTCACTATAATGAAGTGCATGTTATAATGAAACTACTTTTACCAATACCACTCAACGTAATTCGAATCCCATGAAAGGAACTTATCTCCAGGAACAAGCAGAAAGTCAGTCTTCACATATGTTTGGCATCGGCATTGACGGAACCCGGCGCGAGAACACTCCCCAGCATTCAACAGGAATGCTTTGGGGAATGTTGCTCCATGTATGAGTGCCTGCCTTCCCGCCTTCCCTCCTGGTCTCCCCAGTGATCTTTTTTCCGCGGAGCTGTTTGGACCTTGTCTCTGTTTTGCCACGTCAAGAGACTTCTATGTTTTTACTAGTATCGTCGAGTACTTGAGGTTTTGCCTTCCCATCCACCAACTCGACTCGCCTTCGATTCCAGTTCTCTCTTTATTGTTTTTTCTTTAATTAATTGTAACTTTTTTAAACTAATTTTATTTTGACTATTTTCCGGGCCTAGTGCTCACATGGACACCATTGTCCGGTTTGATCTTACCACCCTCCTTTTTCCAACAATGGAAAAGTCCTGGAGTGGTTTTAAGAAATGCTCAAAGTGTTCCAGTACCATATCTCTGACTGATGAGCATGACTGGTGCCTTAAGTGTTTACGCCCAGACCATGATGTACAGTCTTGTCCCCCTGTCACCATATGACTTCCAGAGGGAGAAAGAACCGAGACAAACAGAAGGCTAAACTGTTTCCAGCAGACTCGGCTCCTTCAGTGCACTCCTTGGGGGCGTCGACTCCATCCAAATCATCCCAGGCTTTCAAGTCATCATCGACACTTACATAGAAAGAGAAGCATCTGCTTCAACACTGAGGTGCTCCCATTCATCGACATTGAGGTCAACACTCTGATGGGGACCATCCAGCTAAACAACCCCAACAGGAGGCTTCACCCTCCAAAGTCTTACAGGGATTAGGGGTTGCCTCCGAGGCTCAGTCCTCGGCAGAGCCCCCTTTACCGGCATAAGGAGTTGTAGCCGAGACCGCAGTATCTGGAGCCACTTCTTCCCCGGTACCATCGCTTCATGACTGGGTAATCACCATTGAGCACAGCATTGCAGCAATTTTAGATGCAGTGGCACTGATGTGCTCTACTCTTCCACAGCAGTTGTTGATACCTCCACCACCACCACTGAGGGTTATTGATGCAGCACCATCTGGAGCTACTGGTATGCAGTCTCTGCCTGCCAAACATCACTTGATGGAGCAACCAGCACCTCCTCGCTTGATACCATCTATGTCAAAGCACCTTACGTTTTCCAAACATCAAATGTATCGAGGTCTGGACAGAGATTAATTTGACTTCCTACCAGCCTCCAATTTTGGTTCTGAAGAATCTGACTGGAGTCTACTGATACCGATCCGCATTGAGATATACTACTGGATCCATCACCCCCTTATGAGAGACGACAATCACCATCTGAAGACATGTCCCTTCCAGGACTTTATAAAGGATATGGCAGCTGCTCTACAGGTATCGGTAGCTACCAAGATGGAACTGAGGGCCGAAAAACTGGATATTCTTCAGTATTCCTTGATACCAAAGGAGGCTGCAACCCTCCAGGTGCACAACATCATAAACAACTTAATGTCTCAAATGTGGGAGGCTCCCATGTCGACACCGGTGGTCAGTAAATGTCTGGATGCCCTTTATAGGGTGCCACCCTCTGCAGATTTCCAAAAGCCACAACTTCCATACCATTCTATGGTTGTTGAGTCAGCCATGCAAAAGATTAAAAGCCAGAAGAACCACTCCTCGGTATCTCAAGGCAGAGAAGCCTCAATGCCTTTGCAAGGAAAGCTTTTCAAGCAACAATGTTTGCCTCCTGGGTTGACTCATACATGCTATATATGGGCATGTTCTTTAAGGATGTGACTAGAGACCTAGCTGAGTTCACAGCCCCGCTACCTTCTGACAAACAAGCACCTCATCAAGCCTTAGTATCTCACGCCCCAAGCACCTCTAAATTCCTGACAAGGGCATCATTTGATGTTTTTGAGGCCAACAGCAGGGCAACTGTGGCCTGCATTGGTGCTAGGCAGACGGCTTGGCTTCCAGCATCTGACCTGGAATAATGGGTCCAGGATAAATTGATCAGCACTCTGTGTAATGGAGAAAACCTCTTTGGCCAGAGGTGGAGAGAAAGGGCAGGGGAGATGGAACCGATGACCTCATGATGAAAAGGCTCCTGGAATTAAGAGCAATCTATTTAGCTCTTTGAGTATTCCACGCCCAGCTCAGCTACAAAGACAGTCCTAGTCCAGACAGACAATCAAGTAGCCATGTTCTATGTGAACAAGCAGGGCGGGACAGGCTCTCTGTCATTATGCAACAAAGCTTTGCGACTGGGCCCTCGCCAGAGAGCATCAAATTCACCTTCTAGTTGTATATCTGCCAGGTATTCAAAACCCTTGGGCAGACAAACTCAGTTGAGTACTGCTGCCTCACGAGTGGTCTCTCCACCTAGACGAGGTGGCAAAGATTTTTCATCTCTGGGGCACTCCAGACATAGACCTCTTTGCAAGTCTACTGAATGCCAAACTTCCCCGGTTCTTTTCCAGGATTCCGGCTCACAATTGTCAGGCAAGGGATGCCTTCCTCCTTCACTGGGGTCAGGACTTCCTTTATGCCTTCCCACCCATTCCCCTCATCCCCAAAACACTCTTCAAGCTTCAGAGAGACAGGGGTCGCATGATTCTCATAGCGCCACAATGGCCACGCCAAGCGTGGTATCCCCTGCTTCTATATCTCTCTCAAGCTTCACCTCTGGAGTTAGGGCATCCAGCTAATGTGTACCTTTCTGGGAACTTGACAGGTACTTGTGACCTGGACTGGCCACTGTTGAAAACAGGATACTGGGCTTGATGGACCTTGGACTGACCCAGTATGGCATTTACTATGTTCTTATGATCAGAGCAATGGATTGCCTCCTGGAAGAGGGGAAAACTGGAAGGAGACAGGTCTCAATATATATGAGGAGGGATGTGTGTTGCATATAGTTGGCTTCTGTTCTATGCAGGTGCCCATGGTAGTGGTGTAGAATGGTGGAGTCCTTATCTTCTCTTGTGAATATATAGGCTGGAGTCCCAGATACCATTGCAGCAATCTGAAAAACAGCCTGGGTGACTATGGCACACTGAGAATGAGGATGCCCAGGTACCTGCACAGTCCCACGATATGCTTCTCTCTTGTCTGCATGATACTGGTCTCTGCGGTACCATACTACATTGGTTTGATTCCTTTCTCTCTCACCGTTCTTTCCAGGTCATCATGGGTGCCCTTTCCTCTGCACCCTGTCCTCTCATATGTGGTGTCTAGCCCTTCTTCTTTTCAATATCTTCTTTTCAAAGACTGATAAGAAGGGCAGCTTGTTGATAGCAGCCTTTGTTGCAATAGTCCACCAAAAATATTTTATTGCATGAAGGCTGCTGGTGTATATGGGATTTTGAACAGGTCTCTTATAAAATAGGCAACTTGTTTGAAAATTTTATAGGTTATAAAATGACTCTCTACAAGGGTAATTTAATAACAGAGTGCCTAGGCAGGGAAGACACATAGATCCTGATCCCAGATGGGGCACATCCGGGCCATCTGTACGGTCCCGAACAGGAAGGACCTGTCAGCATCCAATTCTGCATCGCGGAAGCCAGATGTTCCCAGGGATGCAGGATTGAGCACTGAGACAGCCCAGCGTTCCTCTGCAAACCTGTGGGAGATGTCTTCCCTGATGCACAGCCAGCTCCCCGCAGTTCTAACCCTGGTTTCCCGCTACCCGATCTTCGGCAGGATCTGCCAGGATCAGGCAGCAGGGCATCATCTTCTGCTGATGCTGTGCTGCTGGGGGGCTGCCATTGCTGCTGCTTATAGCACCATCTCCAGGTATAAGCAGCATGGCCATCTTCCACCCGCCAGACGTACTGGGCCGCGACCTGAATCAGTCCTGCATGTCTGGGTGCATGGCTCTCCCTCTCTCAGCCTCTGTGACACCCCCTTCCTGATCTCCCCACACTGCTGCTGTGTGCATGCGGGGAGATCGTGTACCAGCATATGGGCAGGGCAGATAGCAGGTCTGCATGTCCTCCCAGGACATACAGCCTCGCTATCCACCTCTCAGAATCGGGCCCTTAGGTACATATGTCGCACCTGTTTTCTAAAGACAATATATGCGTCAAGTTATACCTGCTTCAAAATAGAAGAAAATATTTTTATATGCACTGGTAGAAATTGATGCATGTATATGCATTTTATTCAATATATATGCATAAGTGCCACTCCTGTCCCCACTCTACCTATTTGCTTCCTCCAGCCACGCCTGTATGTAATGTATATTGCATAAAAGTAAATGGCGTGTTTTCCATGCACCTACTTCTATGCATGTGTATACTGGGGCAGTTTTATAGGCATGTACTTGAGCATGTGAAACATAGTTCCGCATGCTCAAGTCACTTACAAAATTATCCCCATAGAAAATAATCTTTCTCAAACTTCATTATTTTTTTTGAAAATTTTGTATAACTCTTGGTGGTGAGCATTCCGTCATGAATGACTAAAATAACTAAAGTTTACTATATCTGTTTTACCTGCAAAATGATTTACCCAAATGTAACACCTCTCCCCCCAAACAAACACTACAAACTTTGAAAACATTCAAGTTGCAGTTTTAAAGTTGGATACGTTTAAAATGAAAATAGATTTTGTTGTTTTTTTGTAGGTTGAATTTTTTCCGAGATGTTCCAGACTTCAGAGTCCTTGCATGTGGAGGAGATGGAACAGTGGGCTGGATTTTGGACTGTATAGGTAATGCTGGTCACGCAAAAGAGTTTAATTGGCTTTGACTTAACTAATTTGCAAACATTATTAAAAAAAAGTACTCCAAGGGCTAGATTTACTAAAAGACATTACCGTGTTACTGAGTGCTAACACATGATTGCGGGTCTCATTTTATGCAGTAGGATGTATTTACTAATAACGCACATTAATGACATTAGTTTGCACTAACACAGACTTTAATAAAGCTATCTAAAATTATCTTAATATGAAAGTAACTATTGAAATGTATTTATTAAGTAATGAATCTTTCTCAAATATTTATTATGCTTGGAGAACTCAATGGCTTGGTAAAGTTTATATAAAGTAGTCAACTGATTTAAATCTGGTTCATGTCATAAGTGAAATAATCCATTGCAATCTGTAAAGTCATTAGGTGGTTAAGAAGAGTTGATAATACCTGTCTAATTTCGAAGAGACAGATGCCCATATCACTAAAAGCCATCATAACAATTTGGCACTGATTGACTCCACTACTGGCAATCTCAGTAGAGTCCAGAGATTGAACTATCTTCTCACACTTCAAAGGGGCACCTTTCATGAAATCTACATGTTAAAGTAAAAGTGGCCGGCAATTAATTGACCGCATCCTTACCATAAGCACTGCCCATTCTGGGGAGGCCTCAGTGCCCACATCGCCACCGGGAGCCCAGGAAGGTGGTGACTCCGATCTCCCCCCTCCAGACATGGACCTTGAATCTGACAGGTTCATATTTCTTTTTAGAAAGGCATGAGAAACCTGGTGCAGTGCACCACCCCTATTGTAAGGTTCTTCAACGCCGTCACTAACTTCATCTACTTCGCGGCGGCATCCCACCAGGAATCGCGGCTTGGATGCTCAGGGGGCGAAGGTCCCATTCCACACACCACAGGTAGTCTCTTGGGTGGCCGGAGTCGGCAGTTCACCTCCCTAACTTGACTTGGATCACCTCTCAGAGGCTGACAGCAAGCATACCATCTCAGATCATGAGGACGGCGAGTAGTCCCTGTCAGAGGAGCCAGCCGAGGACACTCATGACTCTCAAGATGTTAGGCTGTTTCACAGAGACAAGCTGGTGGATATTCAATGCGGCGGGGTTTACCTCACGCAGGAACGGTTTCACAGATTTGCCGATCAGCTCTGCAGCTTCCTACGGAAGGTACGGCCACAGGCCTGGAACTATCGTCAAGTGCTTGGGACCATGGCAGCCACTATTGACATTGTCCCCTGTGCACAGATTGTAAAGGCTCTGCATATTTCGGATGGCCCTGAGGCAGTGCCGTATAAAGCCTCATTGCAGGCTGATCCCATTCTAGCAGGCATCCGGAAGCCAGCTAAAATTTCCCTTTTCCACAGGAGCTCCAACAGGTGGTCTCCCTAGAGTAGCAAGTCCTGGAGGCAGTGCTCCAGTCAGCGCAATGATTAGGGAAAATTTATCTGTGGACACCAGCTGACCTCGACAGCTGTCTTTGCTTCCCGACAGTGGACGCCTTGGTCACGGCCATGACTAAGCACACCACTATTCCGGTAGAAGGAGGGACAGTGCTCTGCGATCAGAATGACTGTATGGTGGAAGCTTGTTAAAGACAGCCTTTTCCTTCTCATGGCTTGCTTTGCAAGCTGTGGCCTACAGTGGCCTGGCAGCTCGTACCCTCTTGAGTTGGGTTCAACTCTTGCCCAGGGATTCCGCCTCAGCATGCCTGGAGTCCACTGTCGCATTTTTGGTGGATCCTCTCTATGATCTCATTAGGCTGGCAGCACGATCCATCACGGCCGTCACTGTAGCTCGTCGCTGGCTCTGGCTTCGGCATTGGTCAGCTGATCCCACCTCTAAAGCGTGCCTCACCAGACTACCCTTTAAGGGCAAGCTCCTCTTTAGTGAGGATCTGGAGCGATTAGTCAAGGACCTCAGAGAGGTCAAGCCTCAACATCTACCTGAGGACAAGCCCCGATCCTCCTCGCATCAAGGGGCAGCTCCTACAGCATCACAATCTCACTTTAGGAATACCTGCTGCTACCACCCCGGCAGATCCTCCTTGATGTCGTCAGCCACAGGGCGGCCCCCACGTCTCAGCCTTTTTGGGTATTTCGCAGAGCAAGAGACTGCTTCTCTACCTCTATAGCCAAGTTCCCCGGATCCTGCTGGCAGTCCCACTGACTCCCCCCCACTCCGGGACACCGCCAGTGGGGGGCGCACCTATCCCCCACTCCGGGACGCCGCCAGTGGGGGGCGCACCTATCCCTCTTCTCTTATGAGTGGGCCCGCGTCACCACAGATCAGTGGGTTTTAAAACATCATTCAGCATGGCTATGCACCCGAGTGCACTTGACCCATCCGGGATGCCTTTCTAATCTCCCCTTGCACAGCCCAAAAACGGCAGGCCATGCAGGAAACTCTGCAACGCCTGTGGAACTCCAGGCCATCTGTCCTGTCCCAGCCTTCGAACAAGAGTCCGGACACTATTCCTTCTCTTTTGTAGTACCCAAGGAGTCAATCGCTTACTCCGGGTTCACCGTTTTCAGATGGAAACTTTCCGGTCAGTTTTTCAGGTAGTCAAACAGGGGGAGTATATGGCATCCCTGGATCTTTCCGAGGTTTACCTTCACATCCCTATTCACGTGGACCATCAGCATTTCCTGCGCTTTGTCATCCTTGGACAGCACTTTCAGTTTCGCGCACTGCCTTTCGGCTTAGCTATGGTGCCCCGCACCTTCTCCAAGGTCATAATCATTGCTGAGATGCGAGGGGGTGTGGGTCCACCCCTATCTCGACGACTGGTTCATTCATGCAAAGTCTTAACATGAGGCTCTGCAGGCTGTTCGTTGCATTGTCCAAGTGTTGGAAACCTTTGGCTGGATGGTGAATCATGCCAAAAGTTCCCTCATCCCCACGCAGTCTTTCAAATTTCTCAGAGCCCGCTTCGATACTCAAGGCGGCGGGGTTTACCTCACGCAGGAACAATTTCACAGATTTGCCAGTCAGCTCCACAGCTTCCTACAGAAGGTATGGCCACAGGCCTGGAACAATCTTCAAGTGCTTGGGGCCATGGCAGCCACTATCAACGTCGTCCCCTGGGCACGGGTGTATATGCGTCCTCTTCATGGGTCACTGCTATCCCGGTGGTCTCCCTTCTCCGAGGACTTTCATCCTTCACTTATTGCTTCCACTCTCTGTGTGTCACAACCTTCAGTAGTGGCTCCATCTGGGGAACATGTTATGGGGGGTCCCTCTAGAGTCACCGCAATGAATTGTCATGACTACTGATGCCAGTTTCTCCAGCTGTGGGGGGTGCATTGTCACAACCGCACCATACAAAGAGTCTGGAACCCTCGGGAGGCGCCCTGGCCCATCAATCGCTTGGAAAGCAGGGCTGCTCACCTGGCCTTGCTTCGCTTTCTACTATGCATCCGTCACAGAGCAGTACGGATCTTCTCAGACAATGCCACGACAGTGTCCTACTTCAACAGACAGGGCGGCACGAAGTGTCTGGGAGTTGCAGAGAAAGATGTACCAATGATATGAGCTCAGCATATTGTAGGCGTAGACAACATACATGCAGACTTTATCAGCCAACATTGGGGAATGGCAGCTTGCCCCCATGGGCCTTCCAATGCATAGTTCAGCAGTGGGGTCATCCAGAGATTGATCTGATGGTGACCACAGCCGGTGCCAACGCCCCGATCTTTTTCAGTCACTGGAGGGAGCCCAGAGCTCAGGGGATGGATGACCTAGTTCGGTCCTGGCTGATAGCAGACCTTCTATACCTCTTTCCCCTCTGGGTGATGATTGGGCGGGTCCTGCGACGCATAGAAGCTCACCAGGCCCTAATGATTCTGGTAGCCCCCGACTGGCCGCACTCTCGGTGGTTTGCCGAACTCATTCGCCTCAAGGTCGGCAAACCACCCTCCCACTCGGGTCTCGCCGTGGCCTGCTCTGACAGAGGCCCATCTGGATGGACAATCTGGCTCCTTACTCGCTTATGGCCTGGCTCTTGAAAGGTGCCACCTAGAGCGCAAAGGGTATTCGCAGTGAATCGTCATAATGCTGCTTCAGGCTCCTCAGTCGATTACCTCTCTAGCTTATGCACGGGTCTGACGCCTCTTCGAGACATGGTGTGCATGCTGCGGAGCTTCACCGTGCTGGATACATATCCCTGAGATCCTTGCCTTCTTACAGGATGGCAATGACAAGGGATTTGTGCTGAATTCCTTGAAGGTCCAAGTGCCATGCTCACTTGCTTTAGAGGGCCCATCTCAGGCCGCTTGCTAGCCGCATAGGTCTTCTCCGGGGCATACGATTATTGCATCTGCCTTTGTGTCCTATGATTCCTCCATGGGACCTCTCCCTGGTCTTGTGCAGCTTACGGAAACCTCCCTTCGAGCCTCTCAAAGAGGCTACCCTGCGGGATTTGTCTTATAAGACTGCTTTCTTGGTGGCCATCACATCTACTAGGCGGGTGTCAGAGCTCCAAGCGCTCTCTTGTCATGACCCCTTCTTGACCTTCTCCACGGAAGGAATTTCTATCCAATCTGTGCCGTCCTTTTTACCTAAGGTTGTGTCTCCATTCCACCTTAACCAGCCTCTCCTACCCGCATTTTTCAGTCAAGACTGTGTGGACTCTAAGTATAATTTTAGGACGCTGGACATCAGCCACATTCTGCGCCGCTATTTGTGGATGACAAATTCCTTTAGAAAATTGGATTGCCTTTTTGTCCTTTTCATAGCAAGTGGCTCGCTGCTTCTAAGCGGATCATTGGCTGATTGATCAAGAGAACCATTGAGTCTGCCTATATTGTGCACAGCAAACCTGTCCCATTAGACCTTCGTGCACATTCTACTAGAGCACAAGCCACCTCCTGGGCAGAGTGGTCCTCCGTGGATTCGCTGGATATTTGTCGAGTGGCCACATGGTCATCTCTGTCTACCTTTGTGTGCCATTATCATCTGGATATCCAGGTGAGGACTGCAGAAGCTTTCAGGGCCAGGGTGGTGGCTGTGGCTGCCTCGTCTGGTACTGCTCACTTGTAAGGACTGGTCTCACAGAAGACTGGAAGGTGAAATTTTACTTACCGTTAATTTCCTTTCCTGAAATCCTGCTAGACCAGTCCATTTCCCGCCCTCACTCACTGTATTATTGTCTGTATTCTTTGGCAGCCATCATGACAGCCATTACAACAGAGCATCAGCAACCTGTCGGTCTGTACATAGTTGTCTGGGACTGGGCGCTAGTTGCGCCATGGTTTTGGCTTTAGTTTAATAAGGGTGCCTCTTGCGCTTACTTGATGCTTCTGCTTTGCCAAGAGTATACTGAAGGCGATGCCTAGGGGAGGCACATAGGTGCCAGGCAATGCTCAGTGAAGCCTTTGGTACTGTATCTGTCTCCAACACCACCCAAGAAAAGGATTTAGGCATCATCGTGGATAATATATTGAAACCCTCCACCCTGCGTGCAGCAGCGGCCAAGAAAGTAAATGGAATTCTTGGAATCATAAGGAAAGAAATGGACAATAAAACCAAGGATATTATAATGCCTCTGCATTGTTCCATGGTGTGACCGCACCTTGAATATTGTGTGCAATTAAGGTTGTCATATCTTAAAAAGGATATAGCAGAATTATAAAAGATACAGAGATGAACCACAAAAATGATAAAGGGGATGGAAGGATATCCCTATGAGGAAAGGCATAAAAGTTTAGGGTTCTTCAACTTGGAAAAGAGACGGCTGAGGGGAGATCTGACAGAGGTCTATAAATAAATGAATGGAGTGGCACGGTAAACTTAGTTCAGTTGTTTACTCCAACAAAAAGTAGAATGACTAGGGGACATGCAATGGAGCTAAAATGTAACCCATTTAAGACCAATAAGAGAAAATATTTTTTCACTCATCGCGTAATCAAGCTCTGGAATTCGCTACTGACGGATTCAGTAAAAGCTGTTAGTGTAGCTGGGTTTAAAAAAGGTTGGACATGTTCCTGGAAGAAAGTTGCATACGTCTATCTTGTAAATTATACAAACACTAAATACACAGCAGGAAACCAAAATTGATTTAACAGTGAATGGCAAAAGCAAAGGAGTTCAAAGTTTTTCATGAGCTGAATATACAATCACCATGACTTAGCCTTTCATCATTACTCCACAACATGCTTTCGTTATTAATTATTGCATAATGACAGATTTCAGATCTTCTCAATTCTAAGAAAATACTTTCACTTATCTTATTATATGTGCTCCACCATATTGAAAACAAACTGCCAAAATTATTTTGAATCGATTCTGAACTAGCCAGTAGGTTTCCACCCACCAGGGGCTTCATCAAGGCAATACTGCAAATGACAAGAAGGATAGATGATAAAAATAATAGTCATTCAACATATCATGCTGTAAAAAGAAATGTATACACCACCTAAAATTGCTAGTAGTAAAACCAAGGTGGAGAGAAGCAAACAAACACGTTGGTGTTCGCATTATAAATGATTGCCAACAGCATCTAATAGTGATGTAAAACACAATCAGCCAATGGAATTCACAAAACCACTATTTCAAAAAACAGGTGCTTAAAAATGAACCCATTCAATCTCCAAATTGAGACTGTAGGGAGCCACAGTGTTCCAATTAAAAATGTAAGACTGCCCCTGCTGGAGCAACCTATTGGGATTCCCCGCTGCCCCAGAT
This sequence comes from Ichthyophis bannanicus, assembly GCA_033557465.1. Lineage (NCBI taxonomy): Eukaryota > Metazoa > Chordata > Amphibia > Gymnophiona > Ichthyophiidae > Ichthyophis > Ichthyophis bannanicus. Next base: position 512,982,787 of record CM066031.1, on the reverse strand, counting down.
GGCATTCGTTCAATTACAAAAAATCGCAGGTTAAGCAAATTATGGGAATAATCCATCCAATGTTGTGCCAAAGGGGCACTCAATTTTGTAATATGAATTGCAGAGCAATGTTTCATGATTCTTCTCTTAATTTTACACATAGTTTTACCAATATATAGTTTCTGGCAAGGGGACATAATAACATAAACAACATTACAAGAATTGTAATTAGGGATGATGAAAAATGTCCAATTCCAGGGAATATTTGCAAGCACCACAAGAACCACTATGAAAATGACAATATTTATCCAATGGAGATGCATCAACTGGAATGTTGGCAAGTGCTGCATGAACTAAATGATCATGCAAATTTTTCCTGTGTGTATAAGCAAATCTAGGTCGCTGATGAAAAATCTCATGAACAGATAGATTATCCCAGTGTTTAATAATAATGTCCTTAATAAATACATGACAAATGCAGAAAATGGGAGTATACAGTACATGTCTGCCATGAAAATTGAGACTGTTGCTGAGGTTGTAATAGTAAATCATGGTTGACAAATTTGGCCTGCATATAGGCTCGACGAATAACATGTGCTCCAAAATATGCTTTTGTTATTATTTCATAATGACAGATTTCATAACTTCTCATTTCTAAGAAAATACTTTTACTTAGCTCCACCATATTGAAAACAAATTGTACCAAAAGCATTTTGAATCAACCTATTTGAATTTATTTATTTATTTATTTTATACACATTTATATACCGCATCTTCCAAAGTTCAGTTGCGGTTTACAGTGAACAATAGTTAACAAGGCAAGTTTGTTTTACAGGGAACGTCATATTATAACAGAACATATTTACAAGGAACATCATATTATATATAGAATATACAGTCTAAACAATGTGAGTTAATACAGAACAGAGTAAACTATATACAATTTTATATATGTATTTATATACATGGAAGTGAAAGGACATAAGCTGTGAAGTCATCATGATTGTGTGTTATTTGTGTGGGTTAAGGGTATTTGCTTGATGCAGATAGATACCTGTTTAACCAATGACTTTGGTTTCCTGCAGTGTATTTAGTGTTTGTATAATTTACAAGATAGGTTCTTGCCTTTTTGTATTTGATTGCTTGAATTTTTGCAAGATCGTTAAGTTTTTTGGTCAGAAATTTTGTTAAGATCTTTATCTTCTTCACTTTAAGATGCAGGCCCATTTTAAGACTTTGTTCCTTCATCTTGATGTTGTTGTTAAGTGCCGTCAAGACGGTGTCGACTCATGGCAGTCTTGATAGGCAGATGTTTTAGATCCTCCTCACTTTCAGCCAGTAGCTTGGTATTGTCAACATAGGAAAGGTTTTTGATTTGTCTTGCACCAATCCTCACGCCTGAGTTACATTCATTCTGCCCTGCTTCTCTGATGATTTGTTTCCACATACAAATTGAACAGGTTGGGGAAAGTAGGCAGCCTTGTTGTACACCTTTGCCAATTTTAAACCATTCTGTTTCCCTTGTTCTTTTTGAGCTGTTGCTTCTTGATCAATATAAAGGTTCTGCATAAAAACAATCACCCATTTCTGGTATACCCATGCTTCTTAATAAGGTCCAGAGTAGTTCATGATTAATGCAATCAAAGGCATTGCTGTAGTCCATGAAGCACATGCAGATAATCTTTTGGTATTCTTATGTCTTTTCAAGGATCCATTTCACATCCACAATGATGTCTCTCATTCCTCACCCTTTCCTGAATCCTGCTTGCACGTTGGTCTTTTCTAGTTAGTAACATAGTATATGATGGCAGTTAAAGACCAGTATGCTCCATCTAGTCTGCCCAGCAAGGAGGCAAGAGTAGGTGCACTTGCCGCTCCGTGCAGGTCATCTCTCCCCATGCCATCGTTTAGGGGTGTACCCACCGCTCCATGTAGGTCACCCCTATTTGTTCAGATATAAGAGATAGTTATGCTTATTTTAATTTTATCCAGTTGCTATAAAGGGATCCAATATGTCTGTCCCATGCCATTTTGAATTCTGTCGCTGTGTTTGACCCACCACTTACATCGGGAGAGCATTCCAAACATCCACCGCCCTTTCAGTGAAAAAGTATTTCCTGACATTGCCTTTTAGTTTACCCCCTTACAGCTTCATGTTATGCCCTCTAGTTTTACCGCTTCCCTGTCTTAGGAAGAGGTTTGTTTGTCCATCAATACTCTTTAAGTACTTAAAGGTCTGAATCATATCTCCCCTGTCCCTCCTCTCCTCCAGAGTGCACATATTTAGGTCTTCAAGTCACTTCTCATAAGTCTTCTGACACAGGCTCCAAATCATTTTGGTTGCCTTCCTATGAACCGCTTCCAGCCTTTTTATATCCTTTGTGAGATACGATCTCCAAAACTGAACACAATATTCCAATGAGGCCTCACCAGTGATTTGTACAGTGGCATTAGTACCTCTTCCTTTCTGCTGGTAATTCCTCTCTGTATGCAACCCAGCATCCTTCTGACTTTGCCACTACCTTGTCACACTATTTCGCCACCTTGAGATCATCAGAAACAATCACACCGAGGTCTTCCTCCTGGTCCGTGTACATCAATCTCTCGCCCCTTATCGCATATAATTTCCTTGTATGTCTGCTTTCCAAGTGCATAAGACTGCACTTCTTCACATTAAATCTTAAATGCCAAGCATTAGACCATTCTTCCAGCTTTTGTAGATCTTTCCTCATGTTCCCCACTCCCTGAGAGGAGTCCACTCTGTTGCAAATGTTGGTGACATCTGCAAAAAGACAGACTTTTCCATTCAGCCCTTCGGCAATATCACTCACAAATATATTGAACAGTACCGGTCCCAAGACTGAACTCTGGGGCACACCGCTAATCACATTCCTTTCATCCGAGTGAGTTCTGTTTACTGTCACCCGCTGTTGTCTGTCAGTCAACCAATTTCTGATCCAGTTCACCATCTTGGGACCCATCCCCAAGCTGTTTAGTTTATTGATAAGCCTCCTATGAGGAACAGTATCAAAGGCTTTGCTGAAATCTAGCTAGATCACATCCATCACATGCCCTTGATCTAGTTCTCTGGTCACCCAGTCAAAGAACTCAATCAGATTTGTTTGGCAAGATCGTCCTTTGGTAAAACCATGTTGCCTCGGATCATGCAACCTGTTGGTTTCGAGGAGGTTCACTATTTGCTCTTTAAGGAATGCCTCCATTACTTTTTCCACCACGGAGGTAAGGCTTACTGGCCTGTAGTTTGTCACTTCTTACCTCTTACCACTTTTGTGGAGAGGTACCACCTCAGCCCTTCTCCAGTCCCGTGGGACTTCTCCTGTCTCCAAGGATCTATTAAAAACATCCTTTAAAGGCCCTGCAAGAACTTCTCTGAGCTCTTTCAGTATCCTGGGGTGTATCCCATCTGGTCCCATAGACTTGTCCACTTTCAGTTTTGCAAGCTGTTCTAACACATCATCTTTTGTGAATGGTGTAGTATCTACTCCATTCCCATTTGTATATTTGTCAATCACAGGTGGTCCTTCTCCAGGATTTTCTCTAGTGAAAACAGAGCAGAAGTATTTGTTTAGCATTGCCACTTTTTGAATGTCACTTTCCACGAATCTGTTCCCAGCACTTTTGAGTCCTGCAATTCCACCTCTGATTTTCCTTCTCTCCAGAATATACCTGAAAAAAGTCTTGTCGCCATACTTCACATCTTTTGCCATCTTTTCTTCTGCCTTTGATTTTGCTATCCTTATTTCTCTTTTAGTTTGATCTTGTATTCTTTTCTGTGTTCCTCTGTTTGCGAGCTTCTGAAATTTGTGAAAGCTGCTTTTTTTACTTTTATTTGTGCAGCCACTTCTTTGGAGAACCAAATAGGCTTCCTTTTCCTCTTGTTTTTATTTACTTTCCTTACGTATGTATGAGTCTGTTGCGCCTTTTATCGCTTTCTTTATTGCAATTCCACTTCCCTTAACCCTTCCACCCTACCAACTCCTCCTTCAGGTACTTGGCCATTTTACTGAAATCAGCATTTTTGAAGTCTAAGACTTTGAGTTTGCTATGATTGAATTCCACCTTGGCTTTTATCTCAAATCACACCTTGTGATGTCCACTGCTGCTTACCTGGGCACTCACCTGGATATTCGACATGCTCTCTCTGTTGGTGAGCACTAATTCCAGCACGGAGCTCTCCCTGGTCGATTCCATCACCATTTGTTTAAGTAACGCATCTTGGAAGGCATCCACAATTTTTTTACTTCTTTCCAGATTTGCAGAAGGAACACTCTAATCCACATTGGGTAGATTAAAGTCACCCAATATTATCACTTCCACCTCCATGGCTATCTTTGCAATATAAACAATCAATTCGCTATCCATTTCTTTGGTTTGAGTTGGAGGCCTGTAGACCACACCAGTATGGATGACAGTGCCATCTCCTCTTTCCAACACAATCCACAGCGCTTCTTGTTTTCCCCACGTCTCCTGCATTTCAGCAGTTTTAATATTGCTTTTGACATACTGGGCTACTCCTACTTTTCTACCCTCTCTATCTCTTCCTACATGAGGCATTATGTGGCAGCTGTAACATATATTTCCACATGTGTTTTTAAACTTTCAACATTTTAACAACATATGCTGTTTTCATTTGTGTGTCTCCTGTGTTGCCAGATAGATATGTTTTCAGGTACAGATCATGATTGCTGTGTGTTGGACCCTCATCATGCACTGCCTACTGTCTACATGCTATGTTAGTTACACATTTGAGGCATGCAGCAGCATGTGGTGTGTGGGGGCCAAATTCATACTGCCCACCATGCACCTGATACACATTATCTCTCCTGCCCCTCATTTGTAGACGTGCCAGTGACCTTTACGTAGGATGTGGGTTGCTGCCCTGCTAAATGTTTCTTTGGTCTTTCACCTGGGATCTACTCACCTGGGTATTTTGATGGCGGTATCTACACTATCTGTGACGAATAGCCACAATAGAGATATTTGTTTGACATAAATTTGTCTTGGCTGCTGCTTGCTCACACTGACACTTGTATTTGATGCTTTTCTGGACATATCCATGGCCCACCTGTGCTCACATCCTTGTACAGTGCCAGCTGTCTATCGTCCAGGCGTTTCATACATCACTGGATGTTGCAGGTTCCCATAAACACCTTCCCTTTGGGGTACTATTTTGCAGTTATGGTCATAGTGGTTGTGTGGGATCATGGTTACAGACGTGTGTTGTGATACCATAGGTTGCAGGTTTGATCCCCACATGGGTTTCTTTTGTACAATTATTCTGTTGTGATAACATGACCATTTGGAACCTGCAGCTTCATCACCTATGCACACACACGTCCATCTCTTCACTGTACACCAAAGTGTGACCTCTGTTCTGCCTATCCATGACATATTGGCTGTTACATATGTCTCTTTATGGGGTTTACATGGCAGTCCGCTTGGGGGATTGGCATTGCTGCAGTTCAGCTGGTCTGTGGCATGCCTGTTTGCAGGTTTGATTCTGTCTTGTTGTGTTCCATATTTTCCACTGCTCCACAGAGCATCCCCTCCGGCCCTTTGGCTTTCGTTTATTTCCTCTTTTGCATGCTGTCTCCACTGCATAGCATTTGATTGTGTGTGTGCATATAGGTATATTTGGGTGTTGTCCCAGTTACAGACTGTGATCTGATCTGTACACACCTTATCTGCATGTGCATTTGATCATGGCTACTCTTGGAGGTTTGCCTATCATGGCAGCCAGCAGGCTTCTCGTGTGGTGCCCTGCAGTATTCTTGTATGCAGCCTTTGCAAATGAGCTCATGTTGGTAGTGTGGCCTACTGGTTTGTGCATTGACACTTGTGCTGATGGTCATAGGTTTGATTCCTCTCTGTTCTCTTTGATTTGTTTGCCTGTGCTGCACATCTACTTTTGATTCCTGTGACAGCCATATCTGTGCAGATCTGTGTTGTTAGCACATTGTACCTTTATCACAGCTGTAGACCATCCTTCTGTCCGTCTATGTGTGTCGGCCAGCTGTATGCCATCCTACCCTGCTGTGCATGCTGCTACCCCACATCCTGCACTGGCACACATTTCTGCATTATGGGTTGACCCTATCCTGGTAACCACAGCAGACTGTTTGTGTGGTGATGTGCAGTCCTCCTGTGGCCAGCCAGGGGTTTGTTAGCAGCTGTAGAGCTGTAGCCCACTGGTTACTTCACTGCCTGTAGAGCCAGATGTCATGGGTTTGATCCCACAGTGAGGTTATTTGATAGGGTTGTCCAAAGCATTGTCTGTTTTTAATGTAAAGTAGTGCTGCCAGCAAAAACACCCTCACAGTGCTGTAACCTTAAGGTGCCTCATAGGGCGCCCCATAAAGTGCCTTATAGGGCGCCCTATAAAGCGCCTTATAAGGCGTCCTATAGGGGACATTATAGGGTGCCTTGGCGGACAGTGCACTTTATAATGTGCCCTCTGGAGTGCCTTATAGGGCGCCATATGCGGCACCTTAGGTTACAGAACTGTGAAGGTGTGTTTTCTGGCAGCACTAATTAAAATGACACTAACATGCCTCAAAAAGCACTACTTAAACATAAAGGGAGATGCCTCAGCCAGCCTTGTTCATCAGGCACACTGGGGGATCAAACCTATGACCCCTGTACCATCAGTCAGCATATTAACCATTGTGCTGCACCTCTGATGCTCTGTTTTCATGTCAGTGTGCCTACTTAAGAGTAATGCGCGTTAATGCGCATAGCTCCATCTTTCGCCCGATTCACAGGTCTGCGACTAAAAAGCTGTTTGATTATTTTCATCTAATTTCCATGTATTTTGGTGTGCTGAAAACAAATAAATTATTGAAAAAACTCCTAGACGTCATGATTTGCCACAACATGCAAAATTGTCTTCAAATTTATCATTTTTTTTCAAATTACTATTAATTAATTCAAATTACTATTAATTAATTCACATAAGTGTATTTAAGATATAAAATGCCAAAAAAAACTTAAAGGGGTTGTCCGAGTTATGTAAAAAAAAATATAGCACTGTAAATCTGATGGTCAGCAATATATACATAAGCTAAGCGAGTTTTAAGTCCGTACTTCTAATGGTAGAAGGGGTTAATCTTTCCTGAAGAATCCAGTGGGAGGGAGACACAGGGCAGATAGCAGCAGCTCTGGTCAGTGCAGGGGGGCGTGGCCAGCACTGTGACGTCTCGTGTACAGACACTGAGCTGCTCTCTCCTGCATGCCACACTTGTGCACGAATCATCATCAGGATCTTGGTTCTAGGCTGTTCACACTTTTTCATCGCAATTCGTGTTAGCTCGTCATTCTTCAACCATTATGTTATGGCTCTGCGAAAGTGTATTAATTCGCCAGACAGTTTCTGTTTCATCTGTGGTGAATATACAGTGTTGAAGCAACAGCAGAACATTACAGACTTTGTGAAAAAAGTATACTTTGCATACTTTGGACTAAAAATTGGAGATCAAAATAAAGTCTGTGCGCCTCATAAAGTGTGCAAACGGTGTGTTGAGGACCTACGAAACTGGTTCAAGGGTAAGAAAAAATCTTTCTGTTATTGGATTCCTATGGTATAGCGAGAGCAAAAGAACCATAGTGACGACTGTTACTTTTGTTCATGCGATGTGAAAGGGTTTAATTCCAAATGGAAGCATTCCATTTCATACCCCAATCTTCACTCGGCAATTTGTCCGATCCCCCATGGCACAGATATACCAGTACCCAAGCCCCCTGCTACCTTGGAAGAGATACCTAGCTCTGATGAAAGTGAAATCATACCTGAACCAGATGACGAATCAAGTTCTGACTTTGAAGATGATACAAGACCAAAATTGTTTTCTCAGGAGGAGATGAATGATTTGGTAAGAGACTTGAATCTTCCCAAAGATGCCGCTGAGTTACTCGGATCAAGGCATGGTTCAGACATCGTGAAAAGGAGTTTGTTCCTTACTTCGCCCAGGAAGACAAGTTGGTTTATTGCATCGATGTCGAAGGTCTGATGGGTCAATTTAAAATCCAATATGATTCAGAGCAATGGTGTCTTTTTATAGATTCTTCAAAAAGAAGTCTCAAAGCAGTCTTACTCCACAACGGTTTTTATGCTTCCATACCTGTAGGTCATTCCATACACTTGAAGGAAACCTACGAAAACTTGGAATTGGTTCTTCGTAAACTTAAATATGAAGACCATGGTTGGCAAGTGGGTGGGGACTTGAAGGTCTTGTGCATGCTGCTCGGGCAACAAGCTGGGTATACCAAATATCCTTGTTTTCTGTGTCTATGGGACAGTCGAGACTGACAAAATCACTAGACCAAGAAGAGTTGGCAGCCGAGGGTGCTAACAGTCGGTGAAAAAAAGGTCCTCCAAAAAACTTTGGTACCTTCCCATAAAGTTCTTCTACCACCTCTCCACATAAAATTGGGATTGATGAAGCAATTCGTAAAATCACTTCCAAGAGATGGAGAATGCTTCAAATACTTGGTCACCAAGTTTCCAGGCCTGTTGGAGGCAAAATTGAAGGAAGGTGTGTTCGTCGGACCAGACATTAGAAGGCTTATAGTTGATCAAGAGTTTGTCAATACCATGACGGATCCTCAAAAAGAAGGGTGGATTGCATTTAAAGAAGTTGTACAGAAATTTTTAGGCAATAACAAAGATCCTCACTACAAAAAGATCGTCGGACGAATGCTGAAAGCATTTCAAGCTTTAGGTTGCCTGATGAGTTTGAAAGTGCATTTCCTCCAGTCCCACCTTGACTACTTTCCTGAAAATTTGGGAGCTGTGAGTGAGGAACAAGGTGAACGATTCCACCAAGACATTAAAGAGATGGAAAGGAGATACCAGGGAAAATGGAGCATTACAATGATGGCAGACTACTGTTGGATGCTTCAGAGAGACATTCCAGATGCTACTCACAAGTGTAAATGCACCAAGAGGAGCCTCACAAGGAAGAAGAATCGAGCTTAGTGTGTGTAGGTGAGCTCATTTCAGTTCAAAAAAGGATTTTCATGAAAATATTGTAATAAAACTTTAATTTTATAAGTCTATTTCCATTTATTTTGAGGTATTGCCTTATTTAACATAGTTACCTAAATTGTCAGGAAATGTGATGTCCTATGACAAAATGGAGGTCATTTTCGGATTCAGCACACCAAAAAACATAAAGATTACGTGGAATAACCAAAACAGCTCTCAAACAATTTTTTTTTGCAGATCTGTGATAGCTACCTATGGCTATATCCCATTCATGTGACTCATTAAACCATGCTTCTGTAATGGCCACACTGTCCAAGTCCATTTCCACCATTAGGGCTTCCAGATCAGGAACTTTGTTGCCTAGGCATTGTGCATTTGTAAACATTGCTTTCCAGCATTTGTTGAATGACTTGCCTGCCTTTTGCATGGGTTTTGGTCTATATGCCCCTTCCCTTCCCGCTTGCCATTGATGTGTTGTTCAAGTGTGTGGCTGTTTCCAATGTTGTTTTTCTTTTGCTGGGAGTGTGGACTGAATTTGTCCTTCATCCGTCACTCTCTTTCCGTAGTTTAAATGCCTGTCCACATAATGCCTCAATTTTTCACAAAGGATCGTTTTCCCTGTGGCGGAGAGATGTAGTCCATCAGTAAAGTATAGTCTCTTGTTGAACCATATGTTTCCCCAGTCGCCTATATATCTAAATCCTTCTTGTTTGCACCAGGTTTGGAGCCATGAATTAAAGTTCTTTATGCAATGCAGCCTTTCTGCCCCCTTACTGGGTGGGAGGAGTGGCCTAGTGGTTGGGGCAAGGTACTACAGGCCGGAAGGTCGGTGGTTCAAATCCCACTAGAGGACAGCAACCTTGGGCCGGAAGGACTAGGGTTTCTAGTCCCGCAGGTGCTCCTTGTGGTCTTGGGCAAGCCACTTAACCCTCCATTGCCCATGTTCCCTGTAAGTATTAGTGTATGTGTCTCATATCCCCTCGTGTTAAATGTATCCCCCAACCGCTTTGACCCGGTGAAAAGCGGGATATAAATGCAGCTAAATAAATAAATAAATAAATTACCATGAACAGGTAGAACTTCTGAGAATGCTATAGTGTTAGCAATGGGCCTGAGTTTCTCTCCCAGAGTCTAGAAGTCCTTTTGAACTGCAGAGGCACTCTTTCCAGCCAGGTCATTGGTACCCAAGTGGATGACAATATCAGTTTTGGAGTGCTCAATTTCTGCACTAACTATACCAGCAATTTGGTTTGTATTCCTGCAGGCTGAAGAACCTGGGAGGCATTTGACCATCCTCTCTCCTTTGAGCTGTGTTCCCAAGTTGTTGCCTGTGATGATGGAATCTCCAATGAGTAGTAGTTTTCTGTTTTGTGATTTTTTCTTTCTATTTCGTACATTATCAGTAGATTTGTTATTAGGTCTATCATTTAAGAACTTTTCAGTTTCTATCGATTGGGCACCCTCATTATCCAAGGCAGAGAAGGCATTATGCAGGGATATCACTTGATGTATAGGATGTCTCTGTGTTACAGGTTGCAACCTATCAGAGCCCACTGTGATCTGTTTGTTCCTGGGCTGTTTGATTCTTTGTGGAAGCGGTGGTGGATTTTGTTCAGTTTGTAACCCAGAGGAAGTGTGTTTAATTGCAGCTAATTCTTCCCTTAGTAGAATCAATTCTTTATGCTTAACAGCTAACTTGAGGCATATAGGGCAAGCTCTTAGGATCCAAATGATTCTTCTTGGAATGAAAGCACCACAGTTATTGCATTGCATACACGTCATTCTGACTCAACTGTCCTAGAAGGAGAAAAGAAGAAAGAGTGGGTGTAACACCTAATTAAAGCACAGAAGTCAATGTATATGATGACTATATAGGCAATGCAAACCAGGGGTGGGAGGGGTGAGGGGTAGGGTGGGCGGGAAAAGTGTCTATGAACTGAGGGCACACTCAAATATCTGATTTAAAGGCTATGCAAGGAACACAGGCAGGCTGAAGATCCCTAAAAAACTATATGCAACAGGTAAAGTTTTATCAAAGGACAGACAATGATAAAGTTTGAAAGCCTTAGCTGAGTGTGTAGTCTCTTGAAGTTCTGATGAGCAGACTGGTTCAGGTATTTGGTTAGTGGTAGAGCAGCTTTAATTGAATTAGCCCCTCTCTGTAAGGCAGACTTGCAACAGACATAGGAAACTAAAAAATTCAAATGGAAATCTTACTGCTATGTATCAGCCTACTAAGCAAAGGTCCCTGTAACCTTAACATTATACCCTTGCTTGCAAAATTAAGTAGGATACCTAAGTAGTTCCAGGGATGGTTGTAGTTTCCCCTGAATCATCTTAAATAGAATTTTTCTGACATTTGGGATCAGAGCAATTGTGCAATAAATTTCCACAGTCTGTTAGATCACCTTTGTTCAGTATTTGTATGAATGCTGATCTTTCCCAGTCAGTTGTCCATGATGTTGTCTTCCAGATGTCCTGGTAGAACTGTATACGTATTGTAACAGCTGCACCTGATTGTTGTAATCGTAAAGTGGGATTGTCGTCAATGCCTGGTGTTTTATTCTTTGATAATGCTTTCAATGCTGCATTGACATCTTTTTTCATCACCAGTGGTTACTGATCATTAGCTACAGGTGGCAACGGCTGTTAATACATTTGATCTTTATAGTATAATGACTGTATATTTGTTCAGCATCATTCAGCATGGATTCTTGAGCATCTCTTAGCGTCCCAGTTTGAGGCTGGAATTTTCTCTTTAACCCTTGTAGCTTTAGGAAAGCCGATCTTCTGCATCTAATAGTATTTATTTATTTATTTTATTTATTTAGTATACATTTGTATACCGCTACTTCCAGCGATCAGCAGCGGTTTGATTACAGATTGGAAATTGTCAAATCATGACAGGAAATTTTTGAGGTATAAACACATTGATTAGACAGGAAAGCACAGCACACAGAGAACTATTTTACAGGGAACATGGGCTATGGAGGGTTAAGTGGCTTGCCCAAGACCACAAGGAGCACCTGTGGGACTAGAAACCCCAGTCCTTCCGGCCCAAGGTTGCTGTCCTCCAGTGGGATTTGAACCCCCGACCTTCCGGCCCAAAGTACCTTGCCCCAACCACTAGGCCACTCCTCCACTCCAGCTGATTTTATCTCTTTGCATGTGCCTTTGTAGTATTTGTCTTTTGTCTTTTTCTCATCTTGCTGCACATTGGAAATTTCTGTTAAATTCTCTGATTGTGTCTCTTTTTCCTCTGAGTTCAGCTTCTCTGTGTTTATGAGCAATTTTCAGAGTTTCTTCGATCATCCATTTTGGCCATTTTTGCTTTTTCACCTTTTACAGAGACTTTTCATTTTCTTCAAACACAACTTTCTTGAGGACATCGCATAGCACTTCTGGTGCTTTTCAGAGCTGGCTCAATTAGCAGACAAACTAGGTTGCTGCCTAGGGTGGCAGCTTCTGGGAGGGGACAGCAAAGATCAGGGCATTCAAAGCTAAAAAATAGATTTTTTGCAGTCTGGGGGAGTGTAAAGCTTAAGGTTTGCCTATGGCACCAACACCTTGAACGAACTCTGGGGCCAGCACTGGTGCTTTGTCATTTGCATCCAATGCTGTAAATCGATTTTGCAGGCAGTCTTTAAATTTCAGTGGTATATTTGGAGGTCGTACTTTGCTCATATTTTCCAACCACTTTGCAGCTGCCTTTGTTTCCAACTTTTGTACTTCAGTTGCCAGTGACTATCAGTATTTCAATATGCCGATGTGGAGTGGCACATCCCTGCTGCAGTATCATCTAGAAGTAAGGAGATCCTGGATTCTCTACAGGGAGAACTATTCAGGCAACTGGTAACAGAACCCACACGTGAAGGGGTCATACTGGACTTAGTGTTTACCAATGGGGAAAGTGTTTCTGATGTTACAGTGGGAGATCATCTCGCATCCAGTGATTACCAGATGGTGTGGTACAGTATTTAGACTACGGCTGATAAAATCCATTCAAAAGCAAGAGTCTTAAACTTTAGGAAAACTAGCTTTGCCAAGATGGGATAATACCTCAAAGAGTCATTAGCAGAATGGGAACAGCTGGGGAATATAGAAAAACAGTGGGCTTTTTAAACTGAAAGGGGATATTTGAAGGGCAACAAACCTTTTGTTATAAAGGTAAATAAATGTAAAAGGAAAAGGAGGCCACTATGGTTCTCAAAAGAAGTAACTGAAAAGGTGAATAAAAAGAGGGAGGCCTTCATGAAATACAAGAGATCACAGAGAAAGGAAGACAGGCATCTATATTTGGAAAAACTTAGAAAAGCTAGCAAAATAGTCAAGAAGGCATAGGTACAAAAAGAAGAAATAGTCAATGCAATAAAATGTGGGGATAAGACCTTTTTCAGATATGTTAGTGAGAGGAGAAAGGGCAAAAGTGGTATCGTCAGACTCAAGGGTGCAGGGGAGGAATATGCAAAAACTGATGGAGGATAAAGCAGAATTGCTTAAAAAATATTTCTGTTCTGTGTTTGCAGATGAAGGGCCAAGAGCAGGACCTCAGAAAACGCCCATAAATAGGAACAGAAGCGACAGGGATCTTGAATGATTTTCAGAAGACTGTGTTCATGAGGAACTAGCTAAACTAAAAGTAGACAAAGCCATGGGTCCAGATGGGATACATCTAAGAATACTGAGGGAACCTGGGGACATTCTAGCAGCTCCACTGACCTTTTCAATGCCTCTTTGGAGTTGGGAGTGGTGCCAGATGACTGGAGAAAGTCACATATGTTCCCTTTACACAAAAGTAGACATAAGGATGACATTAATAACTACAGGCCATTTAGTCTGACCTCTGTGGTTAGTAAATTATTGGAAAGGCTACTAAAAGAGAGAATAGTGAGGTTTCAGGAGTCCATTGGATTGCAGAATCTGAGGCAGCATGGATTCCCCAGAGGCAGGATCTTGTTAGAAAAATCTGATTGATTTCTTTGACTGGGTGACCAGAGAGTTGGATTGAGGGAGAGCCCTATATGTGGTATATTTAAATTTCAGAAAAGCCTTTGACACCGTTCCACACAGGTGACTTATAAACAAACCGAGTACCCTAGGGATGGATCCTAAAATTACTGATTGGGTTAGAAATTGGTTGAGTGGGAAGCGACAAAGGGTACAAGTAAATGGAGCTCACTCTTAGGAGAAGGAGGTTACCAGTGGTGTGCCGCAGGGATCTGTCCTTGGTCCAATTCTTTTTAACATCATTGTTAGTAATATTGCGGAAGGGCTGTTGGGTAAGGTTTGTTGTTTGCGGATGATAACAAAATCTGCAATAGATTAGACACCCAGGAAGGAGTAGATAATATGAGGAGGGATCTAGCTAAGCTTGAAGAATGGTCTAGAATTTGGCAGCTGAGATTTAATGCTAAAAAATGCAGTGTCATGCATTTGGGCTGCAAAAATCCAAAGGAGCGGTACAGTGTAAGGGGTGAGGTACGTCTTTCCACAAAAGAAGAGCGGGACCTGGGCATAATTGTTTCTGATGATCTTAAAGTAGCTAAAGAGGTAGAAAAGACAATGACAAAAGCCAGAAGGATGCTTGGGTGTATAAGGAGAGGTATTGCCAGTAGTAAAAAAGAGATGATAGTGTCTCTGTTTAAGTCTATGGTGTGAACTCATTTGGAATATTGTGTGCAATTCTGGAGACTGCAACTTCAAAAGGATATAAGCAGGTTGGAGTCGGTGCAGAGGGTGGCTACTAAAATGGTTAGTGGTGTTTGTTATGAAGCATATGAGGACAGACTTAAAGATCTTAATCTGTATACTTTAGAGGAAAGGCGGGATAAATGCACAGGAGGGTCTCTTTCAATTGAAGGCAAGTTCTGCTACGATGGGAAATAGGATGACAGTGAAAGGAGATAGACTCAGGAATAATATGCGGAAATATTTCTTTACGGAAAGAGTGGTAAGAACATAAGAATATGTGAAGATACAGAGACACTATAAAATTGTGCAACATCAAACATGATATTTAACTTGCACCTGCCCTTCCCCAGCCTATCCCAAACCGTCCTGTATCAAAACCCTGACCTCTGCAGTATAATACACACTTTGAACACACTATTGTGGATCATGAACTGGTTAAAAGATAGAAAGCAGAGAGTAGGGCTAAATGGCCAATTTTCCCAATTGAGAAAGGTGAATAATGAAGTACCCCAGGGACCTGTGCTGGGTCTGCTGCTTTTTAACATATTCATAAATGACCTGGAAAAGGGAATAACGAGTGAAGTTATCAAATTTGCAGATAACACAAAACTATTGAAAGTTGTTAAAACCCATGAGGATATCCCTCTGGAATTTGTTACCGGAGGATGTAATAAAAGCTGTTAAAGTAGCTGGGTTTAAAAGGGGTTTGGACAAGTTCCTGGAGGAAAGATCCATAAACCATTATTAAAAGGGACTCAGGATATCACTCCTTGACCCAATACAAGCATTGTGAAACCTGTGTCATTTGGGGAAACTGCTAGGTATTTATGACCTAGATTGGCCACTGTTGGAAACAGGATATTGGGCTTGATGGACCTTGGTCTGACCTAATATGGCATATCTTATGTTCTTATATTTTTATGTTCAGGTCTTATTTAGGGTTTTAATAGCAAAAGGAATGTATACATATGCACTCACAATTTTTCAGTTTTTACTTGTTTTTTTTATATATACAAGGTATTTTATTGTCATTTTGCTTCACCAATTTGGACTATATTGTTAGGTCCATCACCTAACATCCAAATTAACCTCCATTTTTATTCCAGGTTGTACATAATGTGACAAAACAGGCCAGAAACCAAGGGGATGTATACTTTGCAAGGCACTGTACAACTGGGAATCTTGAGGTTCTGAAAGTTATTTAACAGTACTGAGTGGGTTTGAAGTAATATGAAGGCAAAATTAGGTGGTTGTTTTGTTTATTAAATGTTATTTCTGCATCATTTCTTTTGAATATCTGGTTTAGCAGCTTCACCCTTCTCTAGTGAGAATAGGACTGGTCTGAGTTAATTATGAATTATAGATATAGTATTGCATTTTATTGATGCATTTTGTTGGTGCATTGTATATTTGTATTGTGTTGTAAATCACTTTGGTTTGAGGAGGGTGCTATATAAGTGTAATATACTATAATGACCTAACATTCAGATTTTTGTGGTGATTTTAAAAACCTCTTTTTCCCTCCTTATTCATAGACAAAGCAAATCTGCCACAACATCCTGCAGTAGCTATCCTTCCTCTTGGGACTGGCAATGATTTGGCGAGATGCTTGAGATGGGGAGGAGGTAACAAAGACTCAACTACATTTCTTGTATTAAAAATACTATAAATTCTCTAAAATATACAGTTGTATATATTATCTAATTACTTCAAAAATCTATTTTAGCTTATATGTTGTGCCTTACTGAAAAGAGTTACTATAAAATGTAGTTAACGACTTCTTTGTTTCCAAACCAGCATGAGTTAGACTTTTGTAAATCATATAACCAAAGAGTGGAAGAAGACCATGGGATGTAAATCCTTTATTGGAGTAAAACCCGACTTGACCAAGTTTCGGCTGGTAGCCTTCATCAGAGGTGTAAAATACAATACAAATATTTAAAATAAACAAAAATAATTCAGACTAAAATGAAGCACATCCATAGAAATACATACAAATAAAAATATAACAGCCATAGCAGACATCAAATAGTGTAGAATCTTTCGAAAGTAAAAACTGTGAAATAACCAAGAAAAGGCATTATTCTATTACAAGCCTGTTTCACAGGGTGTGGTTAATTGAATAAACTCTGCATCTTGACCAAGTTGACTAATCAGTTCTGCTCATCGCAGCATCGAGGACTACATAAATGTAAGCTTTCAGATTTTATAGTTGCCGGTTTTTATTTTAATATAAATTTCAGTTTGGGCTATACGTTTAGTATTATTCAGACTGCCTACATTCCTTTCATAGCCTTTAAATCAGATATCTGAATGTGCCCTCAGTTCATATAAGGTCTGCTGGCCAGGGACACTTAAGTTCCCTCCCACCCTACCCCTCATCCCACCCACCCAAGGGTTGCATTGCCTATGTAGTCGTCATATACATTGACATCTGTCATTCAATTAGGTGTTATACTCACCTTTATTTCCTTTTCTCTTTCTCCTAAGACCAGTTTATAACAGTCTTATTCAGAATGTCATGTATTCAGTGCAATAAATGTGGTGCTTTCATTCTCAGAAGAATCATTTGGAACCTAAGAGCTTGCCCTATATGCCTCAAGTTAGCTGCTATGCATAAAGAATTGATTCTACTAAAGGAAGAATTAGCTGCAATTAAACACACTTTCTCAAGGTACAAACTGAACAAAATCCACCACCGCTTCTACAAAGAATCAAACAGCTCAGGAACAAATGGATCACAGTGGGCTCAGGTAGGTTGCGATCTGTAACATGGAGACACCCTCTACATCAAGAGATATCCTTGCAAAATGCCTTCTCTGCCTTGGATAATGAGGTGTCCAATCCCTGGAAACTGCAGTGCCCGTACGTGAGAAAGTCAATGCCCAATCTATTCATAATGCATTAAATATGAAGAAAAAAATCACAAAACAGGAAACTAGTACTACTTGGAGATTCCATCCTCCAAGGCACCAACTTTAGAACACAGTTCAAAGGAGAGAAGATGGTTAGATGCCTCCCAGGCTCTTAAGCCACCAGGAATACAAACCAAATTGTTGGTATAGTTAGTGCAGAAAGTGAGCACTCCAAAATTGACATTGTTATCCCACTTGGGTACAAATGACCTGGCTAGAAACATTGCCTTGGGAGTTCAAGGGAACCTCCAGACTCTAGGAGAGAAACTCAAGCCCATTGTTAACACTATAGAATTCTCAGAAGTTCTGCCTGTTCTTGGTAAGGGGGCAGAAAGGCTGCATTGCATAAACAACTTTAATACATGGCTACAAACTTGGTGCAAACAAGAAGGATTTGGATATATAGGCAAATGGGGAAACAGATGGACCAACAAGAGACTATACTGTGCTGATGGACTACATCTCTCTGTCACAGGGAAAAGGATCCTAAGTGATAAATTCAGTCACTATGTGGACAGGCATTTAAATTAGGGAAAGGGGGTGATGGAGGGAGAACAATAAGTTCAGGATGTTACTCCCAGCAAAAACATAATAGCATTGGAAACAGCCAAACTTTTAAACAACACATCAATGGCAAGGGGGGAGAGGCATGTAGAATGAAATCCATACAAAATACAGGCAAGCCAGTAAAAAATGCTGGAAAGCAATGAGCACAAAAACTTGAAGCCTAGCCACTAACGTTCCTGACCTGGAAGCCCTAATGGTGGAAATGGACTTGGATACTATGGCCATTACAGAAACATGGTTTAACGAGTCACATGAATGGGATATAGCTATAGCTGGCTATAATCTATTTAGAAGAGATAGAGAGGGTAGAAAAGGAGGAGGAGTAACCCTATATGTCTAAAGCAATATTAAAGCTGCTGAAATGCAGGGGACATGGGGAAAAGAAGCACTGTGGATTGTGTTGCAAAAAGGAGATGGCACTGTCATCCATAATGGTGTAGTCTACAGGCCTCCAACTCAAACCGAAGAAATGGCTAGCAAATTGATTATTGATATTGCAAAGATAGCCATGAAGGAGAAAATGATCATATTGGGCAACATTAATTTACCCGATGTGGACTGGAGGATTCCTTCTGCAAATCTGGAAAGAAGTAAAAAAATTGTGGATGCCTTTCAAGATGCATTACTTAGACAGATGGTGATGGAACCGACCAGGGAAGGCTCGAAGTTGGATTTAGTACTCAGCAACGGAGATAGCGACCATCACACTGTGGTTTGAGATTAAAGCCAAGGTGGAGTCCAATCGTAGCAAGCTCAAAGTCCTAGACTTCAGAAACACTGACTTCAGTAAAATGACCAAGTACCTGAAGGAGGCGTTGGCAGGGTGGGAGGCGAAAAGGTAAGTGGAATTGCAATGGGCTAAACTAAAGGAGGCAATAAAAGGGGCAATGGATACATATGTAAGGAAAGTAAATAGAAACAAGAGATAAAGGAAACCTGTTTGCTTCTTCAAAGAGGTGGCTGCACAAATAAAGGCAAAAACCACAGCTTTCACAAAATTAAGAAGTTCTTAAACAGAGGAACACAGAAAAGAATACAGGATAAAACTAAAAGAGACAAAAGGAGAAATAAGGATAACAAAATCAAAGGCAGAAGAAAAGATGGCAAAAGATGTGAAGCGTGGTGACAAAACATTTTTGAGGTATATTTGGGAGAGGAGGAAAATCAGTGGTGGAACTGCAGGACTTAAAAGTGATGTGAACGGATTTGTGGAAAGTGACATTGAAAAAGTGAACATGCTAAACTAATACTTGTGCTCTGTTTTTACTAAAGAAAATCCTGGAGAAGGACCACCTGTGATTGACAAATATACAAATGGGAATGGAGTAGATACCACACCATTCACAGAAGATGTTGTGTTAGAACAGCTTGCAAAACGGAAGGTGGACAAGGCCATGGGACCGGATGGGATACATCCCAGGATACTGAAAGAGCTTAGAGAGGTTCTTGCAGGGCTGTTAAAGGATTTTGTTAATAGATCTTTGGAGACAGGAGAAGTTCCACAGGACTGGAGAAGGGCTGATGTGGTACCTCTTCACAAAAGTGGTCATAGGGAAGAGGTGAAAAACTACCTTGGTGGCAGTAAAAGTAATGGAGGTGCTCCTGAAAGAGTGAATAACGGACTTTCTCGAAACCAATAGGTTGCATGGCTCAAGACAGCATGGTTTTACCAAAGGACTATCTTGCCACACAAATCTGATTGAGTTCTTTGACTAGATGAACATAGAGCTAGATCAAGGGCATGCGATGGATGTGATCTACCTAGATTTCAGCAAAGCCTTTGTTACTGTTCCTTATCAATAAACTCAACAGCTTGGGGATGGGTTCCAAGGTGGTGAACTGGATCAGAAATTGGTTGACTGACAGATGACACAAGGTGATAGTAAACGGAACTCACTTGGATGAAAGGAATGTGATTAGTGGGTTGCCCCAAGGTTCAGTCCTGGGGCTGGTACTGTTCAATGTATTTGTGAGTGATTTTGCTGAAGGACTGAATGGAAAAGTCTGTCTTTTTGCAGCTGACATGAAAATTTGCAAAGGGTGGACTCCCCTGAGGGAGTGTAGAACATGAGGAAAGATCTACAAAAGCTGGAAGAATGGTCTAATGCTTGGCAATTAAGATTTAATGTGAAGAAGTGCAGGGTCATGCACTTGGGAAGCAGAAATCCAAGGGAATTGTATGCAATAGGGGGCAAGAGGTTGGTGTGCAGGGACCAGGAGAAGGTCCTTGGAGTGATTGTTTCTGAGGATCTCATGGTGGCGAAACAGTGTGACAAGGCCAAAAGCCAGAAGGATGTTGGATTGCATACAAAGAGGAATTACCAGCAGAAAGGAAGAGGTACTAATGCCACTGTACATGTCGCTGGTGAGGCCTCACTTGGAATACTGTGTTCAGTTTTGGAGACCATATCTCGCAAAGGATATAAAAAGACTGGAAAGGGTTTAGAGGAAGGTGACCAAAATGATTTGGAGCCTGCGTCAGGAAGTATATGAGAATAGTCTTGAAGACCTAAATATGTACACTCTGAAGGAGAGGAGGGACAGTGGAGATATGATTCAGACCTTTAAATAATTAAAGAGTATTAATGCACAAGAAACCTCTTCCAAAGATGGGGAAGCTGAAAAACTGGAGGGCATAACATGAAGCTGCAAGGAGGTAAACTGAGAGGCAATGTCAGGAAATACTTTTAAACTGAAAGGGTGGTGGATGCTTGGAATGCCCTCCTGATGGAAATTATGTGGGCAAAACAGTGACGGAATTCAAAATGGCACGGGACACACTGTGGATCCTTTTATAGGAACAGGATAAAATCAAAATAAACATAACTAACTATTTTCAACAAATAGGGGTGACCTACACAGAGCAATTGATACACCCCTAAAAAAGGCATGCGGAGGGGTGACCTACACGGAGCAGCAGCTGCACTTGCTCTTGCCGTCTTGCTGGGCAGACTAGATGGATCATACTGGTCTTTATCTACCTTCATATACTATGTTACTATGTAAAAAAAGAAAGACATTAGGTATTAAATATGAAAGCAGCAGAACCATAATAAATGATTAATACAAGTAGTAATAATAGTCAATGACATTTTTTTCTAAGAAGCATATTGCCAGTCATATTCATCATGTAAAAACTGGACAGATAAAAACTATACATATAAAACAAAGAAGAGAAAACATATAAGGAACCACAATATTCATTTAATTGCCCCAACATACATGTCTACAGTATATTTATGGCATTAGTAAACATTTTTATACTGACCTTACTAGCTCCTATGTAGTAAATCAGAGGGAAAACAGATGAGCAGTAACAGGATGATCACTCAGATCACTCAAAGTTTAGCTTATGCAGTGGTCAACACAACCTAAATTATGTCGAGCATAGTTCAAGCTCAGAAAGGACTTTAAACATAATTGTGCTAGTAACTTTTAAAACAACATGCTATAAAAATAATATAAACAGTAATATTGAAAGCATATATGTGAACATTACGTATGTGGCAGTCATTAATGTCACAGCACACAGAAATCTCTATAACAGCGGTTTCCAAACTGTAGATCGTGACCCCAAATGGTGTCACAAAATCCTCCTTTGGGGTTGCGGCTGCTTGCAGAAAAGAATAAAAGAAAAATAAAGCACCGCGGCACCCTGTGGCAACCAAGGCCAGCTCTATGCACGTGTGGGCATGTTGCCCAAACATGGCCTTGCACCTCAGGGGGCCACACGTGTGTCTGACAGCATCAGAGGGAGCCGGTGAGACTTGAAGCCTGGCTTCCCTCTACACAACTGTGGTAGCGTTTTCCTTTACTCCTGCTGCTGTGCTGAGTCACAACTGTTGGCGCTGCTGAGTTCATAGAAGTTAAACAGGGGCACTTCCTGTCCTGCATAAGAGCCAGGAAGTGCCCCTGTTTAACCTCTGTGAACTCTGCGGCGCCAGTAGCTTCGCCTTAGCACAGCCACAGGGGTAAAGAAAAATGCTCCCATGCTGTGCAGAGGGAAACCAGACTTTGCGCCTCACTGGCTGCCTCTGAAGCTTGTCAGGCACACGAGAGGCTCTCGTGGTGTGAGGCCATGTATGTGTTTGTAGAAGGGAGTCGCTGACACAGGAAGAGGACTGCTACTAGGGGCTAGAATGGGAAATAGGCTAATATTGTGGGATGGGGAGACAGCGATTGAAAGGGCGATAATGCTGGGAGAGACTGGGACTGGAGGGGGACTGATACTGGAGAGTCAGGACTGGAAAAGGGCTGATGCTGGGAATGGAGGGACTGGAAGAGAGCTGTTCAGGGAGGGACTGGAACTGGAGGAAGACTGATACTGGGAGCTAGGACTGGAAATGGACTGACGCTAGGGGATGGGGAGACTGGGACTAGAAGTGGGGGTTAAATTAAATTAAATATGGAAGTCTATGGGGATGAAACTAGAGCTGAGTCTGAGAGCTAGAGAAGGCCAATGTGGAGGGGAAGACGAGTCTGGGGGCCCTGACTGAATATGGATAGTGAGAGGTGAGTCATGCAGAGGGGTTGGCTGTCTCCAATGGGGATATGGTTCATTTGAGGGGCAATGATTTGTCTTCGTGGACTTGTAAGCAGCTGACTAGGCTACTGGAGTTATTTCCTGGAGTGGTGTTATGTTGGTTGAACATCATTCGGAGGCCTGCTGGCAAGAAACAAGGGAGATGGTCGAGGGGGCTAATAAAGATAAACCGCCAGATTTGGCAATGGATAATAGAGAGAGGTGGATTCCAGATCCAACATCCTTGGGTGGCTGTGGACTTCATGGGTTTGTATAGTGTCAATGGGGTCCACCTCTCCCCTGTGGGTCAGGATTTGCCCTTGAACAATTGGCAGGAGGCCTTGGAATTGGTAGAGCGCAGTATTCATCCCTGATCGCAGCTTTATGGGCTATTTGGGGGGAAGCTACTACTATTACTACTTATCATGGGAGGAAATAAGTGTTGCAACAGTGGAATGAACTGGCTCCAATGCATACCACGCTTGCCGAGCCAAACCAATGAAACCCCTGAAGATGCCAATCCCAAATGAAGAAGGAGAGGCCTGAATACAGCACACCGAACCGCCCAGAATACATATGAATGGCCCACCATTGCTGGGTCTGCCACTGAGAATCTGCAAGAGAAAACAGAGTTAAACAAGCACACAGATAATGTACTCCCCTTTACAAGTGAATATAGACTGCAAAAGCTCCATACCGCCATTTGCTGATCTGCTAAATTACAGGATCCTCCAGGCCTGTTGCCGCTCAAATATGGAAGGAATGGGAGGCAAACTGATGTTTGTCCCAACCCAATTGTTTCATGGTTTTTCTCAACACTGCAGTAATGTAACCCACCCCTCCTTGCAAACTCGTGATACACGCCCTGATGTATCTTCCTTACTAAATTGTGTAGTCAGTGGCCGTAGGGGGGAGGCGGTATCACCAGACTTGCAAAGGGGAAAGGTACAGTACACACAGTTCCTTCAAAAGGTACTGGGGAAGTTTACAATAAGTAAACTCAGATGTTATGTATAAAGTTTACCTATGAAGCTACAGCAAAGTGTCTTAATATTTATTTTATGCAGGTTCTAACACTTTGTTGAACTTCTCGCTGAAATTATTTTTCTAGTTTCTTAAGTGGACATAAAAGAATAACCCATCTTACATTTCATCATTTATTGTATTAACAGATAAGTATTAATTAATATCAATCACAACACGTTACAACTCTTATAAAGGGTAACCCTAACTATTCTAAACATTTCAGCAACTCTTCTGACTACTGCAGCATTTAAAGAGTATTTCTCTCTCAACTTCAGTTGTTATCTCATAAATTCAGAGGCTTTTTGTAGTTTTACTTTTCCTTAGAGTGAAAACGTATTATATGATTAACAAATAAGAATAGTTCGCTCTCTTTTCTTTGCTTTCCTTTTCCTTGTTAAAACTACAAAACTCAAGTCCAGTGCTTCACTTAGCTTTATTTTGACGTTCAGGTAAGGTGTCTTTATCCAGATGACGGTGACGTTGAAGTGTTGGGGCCCAGATTTTGCACAGGAACCGCCGCACCTCAGGATCCTTGGAATCCGGTGTACCTGTCTCCCTAACTTAAAGAAAATAAAAGGAGGCAAAACCCTAACTATTCCCTACTGTTGATACATAACATTCTAATTTACTATTATTCCTCAAACTTTATTAATTTCTCTAACTAAAAAAAATAAAATTAAACAAAGTCCCTAGCTAGCAGTCACCTGTCTGAACTTTAGTCCCTTTGCTGAAGTGCTTAATAAACCCCCTCTTTCATAGAACACACCTTGCACCTAATTCACTCAGTCTTGAACTCAGAGTTACAGCTCTACATGTCCATTCCATAATGTTTAGCTTCATTCCATTTCTCTAACAATGCTATTGCATACAAGGAAAAACAACATATACTTAAATATCCTTAACTAAGGAAGCCTGTTCTTCAGTGTTACCCTATCTTTTAACAGAGCTTCATTTCAAACAGACACTTCCACAAACAAAGCAGTTATTTATTCATTCCAAGCTTCAGGCTCATTCCTCTTTATCACAGCAGGCAATCACTTACTGTGCTGGTTTTCTTTAAGGCTTCAAACACTTCTTAAAACAGGCTACTAAATAGCACAGTCCTTTTAAAGAAAACTCTGACAATTCCACTCTGTCTCCTTCTTACAGAAGACTCCCAAGAAATCTTCAGTCAAAACCCCTGGCTTCACTACCAGCAGAATCTCACCCAACACTGTTCAAAACCTTTCCAATCACTTACTTAGCCTGATGTCCCTAAAACCCAACTCCAGTTCCACTCTTCAGAACAATGTCTCACCAATTGATACTTTTACAATGGCATAAACAGCACATCTCTCAACACAGCCCAAACTGTTGTTTTTCTCTCTGTTCAAAAACAAACCTCTCTCTCATCAAAACAAACCAAAACAAAACTTTCTTTCTGTTGTCTAGGAGACGATGACTCTGCTGACATCATCAATTTGTTTTCTAGATCCCTTAGCCAATCAGAGGCGTGTTTATGGAATATGCAGATGAAGCAGTAGAACCCATTCCAAATTCTGCAGGAAAAAAATCAGTTTTATTCTCAACTGCATGTTTCATTAAAATGAATGGCACAATCTCAATTTGGATGTTTCACACATCAAAAACCCCTCTAAACAACCCAAAATCTACAATCCTTTAAAAATTATCTAACTCAAACATTCCATCACCTCCAAATTCAAATCCACACATTCCTCAGGCGCTGCACACTTTAATAAAAAAACTTAACCCTTTAAGGGTGGGTTACATTCGCCCATGTTAAATTTTAAATTGCACCCTTAAACTTCACTCCACCAACACTTCCATTTTATCCATCAAAACATCCATGACCCAATTCTCCTTACACTTTACACTTATTTAACATAACTTATCATTCTCATTTAAAAGCCACAATAACACACTGTTATTGCAATAGCAATTAAACTTTCATAATAACAGCATTCTCTTCCAATTGAAATGTGTAACAATTCCGGCTCACAATTCTGTCTAACCTCTAACATAATTGTTTACAGTCTATTACCGGAATTGCCAGCTTAGCTCTCTTACCTTGGTTAAGGTACGAGGTATTTAATCTCGAATACAAAGAAAAAAATTTATCATCCCTCTTGGCTCAACCCAAAATATAATTTTCTCTTAAATAAGCAGAACACAAACCTTTAGTATCACAAGTGGAACTTCGTACTACGTATATTCCTCCTACTTTCAGTTATAGATACCCCCTGTTTCACAGGTAACAGTTCTCGTACTTGTACAAACGTTCGTATCCAATAACACTCCTTTTTCATCCCCTTCCCTTCTAAATTATCCTTTCTGGAATCAAAATTTACTGGAGTTATTTGGGATGGCATACCCACACTTGGGGTCTCTGAACTTTCCAAATCTAAAGGAAAACATCTTAAGCATATTTCTGTGTAAAACTCTTATTTTGCCCGATTCACTTTGAATTTTAAACACAATTTGATTAGTTCCCAATATTTCTAAAATTACATAAATTTCACTTTCCCACGGACTTTGTAATTTATGTCAGCCAGAATAATTCTGTTTTCGCACCAACACTCTATCCCCTACGTGTAATTCAGACATTCTGCACTTTTGATCATAACTTTTCTTCATTTTCAAGAAACCTTCGGCGGACTTCTCCCGAGCTACATTACGCGCAACTTCCAATTTCTCCTGTTGAAGTTGAATCCAATCTTCAGCAATTTCAGTATCACAATCAGAAGACATTCCTTCAGTTACCAAGGGGCACGAAGGAAGTAATGTCTCCCTTCCCAAAAATAGATAAACTGGAGCAAAACCGGTGGAACAATGTACAGAGCTATTATATATTTTATTTAGTTCAGGCAGATATTCAGACCACTTTCTTTTTTTATCCTCAGGGAACGTTCGCAAAATTTGATGCATCGTTCTATTAAATCATTCGCACCTACCATTTCCTTGAGGATGGTATGGAGTAGTTCTGGATCTTGTTATGCCATACCAATTGCATTCGAATGCTCTCCCTTGATCTGAATGTAAACGTTCTGGAATGCCATACACAGCCAGCCATCTATTAATAAGCATTCTTGCAGTAGTTTTTGCAGTTTGATTTCTAGTAGGTATCGCAATAGTAAATCTGGTGAACATGTCTGTTAAGATAAGAACAGATTCAAAACCCCTACGATTTTTTTCTAGTATCGTATAATCCTTTGCCAAAACTTCTAAGGGTCTGTTTAAAGGAAAGAACCCATTCTTTCTCTTTCTTGAGGACATGGTAACTTTGCAAAATAACACTGAAAACATTTGTTTATCCATTTTTCAACATCTTTCTTTAGATGCACCCAATAATGCTGCTTACGTATGTTTTTAAAGGTGGTTTCTACTCCAAAATGTCCTGCTCTATCATGGAAATTTCTCAATACTTTGTTTTATAGTACTTCAGGTATCACCACCTGCCACACCACATCTCCATGTTGGCAGTCTTCAAACTTTCTAAATAATACATTATCTCTGATTATTAATCTATCTCTTTGTTTCCAGAAAATTTTTATCTCTTCGGTTACTTGTTGCCAGTTCACTTCTGTAGGTTTTTGTCTTAGCCACTCTAATATTACTTTTATTACCGGATCAACCGTTTGAGCTTGATAAATTTCTTCCTGTAATTGCTCAGATAAAGTCAACTTATTTGACACCATCACCTGCTTCATTTGAATAACTTTATTTGTATTTGTTTTCTTAGCACACTCTAACAAATTGAGTCTCAAAAAATCCTTCCCACCATTATCTTCTTCTTCTCTATTAATTCCTATCTCTGCAATTTTTGAGTTTTTATTTTCAAAAATCTTTATGGGTTTACTAATCTCTGCCACTCTCATCCTAGGAGGAAGGTTGACATCTTTTTCTCCTATATTTATCACTCGTACTGGTACTCTACCTTCTTCTTGTTGTGCTAGTACTTTAGCTACCATGATGCTGTTTGACATACTTGCGGACTGGGTGGCGGTTGCCAACAATGGTCCTACCCATTTTCTAACACTGTTACATTTCCCTACAATTATCCTTTCCGACCTCGCGGGAATCAGTTGACCCACTCTTCCCAATACTTCAACAAAATGTACTCGGTGCTCTTTTAGACTTTGCTTTTGAAGACTTATTTCCGTGATAACAGTTGAAATTTTTGTTGGTTCCAACGTAAAACAGGATAAATCCCGAAATAGTCCTTCCAAGTGCCTCAACACATTCATTCCCACGATACCGTGAGCTGTGTTTTCTTCCATTCTTCCGTTCCTGAAATTGTCTTGAACTACGAATATGCATCTTTCTGGAACCAATTGTCCTAAGCACTGCACGTTAGCATCAATGTACCCTAGAACTGGGAGTTCAGTTCCTTTCACAGCTATTAACTTCAATTGTGAGGCATTCTGTAGAGAATACTGATCAGGAAAATTTTTATGAAAACTAGCTAAGATAGTGGATACGCTCGACCCAGTATCAACGGTACAAGTTATTTCAATTCCATTAATTTTCATTTTAAGGAGCGGACTTGGTCCCACCGCCTGTTCCCCAAATAATTTCTCTTCAGATTTGTCTCCCTTGTGTTCAGTCACTTGTCCTCTTACCACAGCTTTTCGTCCAATCTCTTTATCCACGGTATCACTCAGTTGACTTCTTCTAAGCGATTCATTACTGGTACTTGGTATACCACTACTATTTAAACTCCCATTTCCACTGTCTGAATGAGGTACTTGCCGATATTTTTCACTCCTACACTGTCGAGCTATGTGTCCCGGTTCTTGACATTTAAAACAAATAATTTGTTCTGTGGGTTCCTCCTTGATCTTTCTCCAGGAACAAGATCTCTCATCATGGCTTGAGGATCACTGGTTCTACCGTCATTATATTCCTTCTGTATTCCTCTATTCCACCTTTGTCATCTCTGCATCTCCCACTCTTGCTCTTGTCGCTCAGTCCACTGAGTAAACAATCGGATCAGTTGTCCAATCATTGCTGCAGTGGTATCTCTACTTGTACCATTACCCGCATCTTCTCTAGGCATCTGGAGAATTTTCTTCAGCTCTACTATGACCGGGACTCTCTCTTCTCCTGCCCACCTTATGGCGGCCTGTAACAGTTCTGAAAATTCCATCCCTGGGTTGTCTTCATTTCGTTTAGTGATTTCCCTTTTCAATGTGGCATCTCTTAACCCTAGAATGAACTCTTCTTTTAAGGTTTCCTCCGGCGTTCCCATTCTTCTCTGATCCCTTTTTGACATTACATCCATTTTTTGTTGCAATTTATACCCATAAACCCGAATAGTTTCGTTCTCTTCCTGTTTAGCGTTGTAGAATTCTTGTATCCTTATTCCTAAGGCAACCTTATCCCCGTACACCTGTCTTAACATTTCGAAAATCTCCTCCACGGTACAGTCTCTAGATAGAGAATATTTCACTGTATCAGCTGCAAGGCCTTTCAGATGATCTCTGATTACGTCCACTTGAACTTCCGGAGAAATTTTTAAAATTCTCATCCTAACTCTCACTTTCTCTATCCAATCTTCCACAGTTACATCAGAAATTTCCTTTTGGAATCCCTGAAAATTCTGGAATCATCTGTTCATGAGGGATTACTACTGTGTTGGTGATAATCTGTGGCATTTGAGTTCCACTTGTTCCAGCTCCCACTTCCATCTTCCAATAATTTTTATTTTATTTTATTATTTTATGGAAACAAATGTTTTTGCGAAACAGAACTTACCCTCCCGACTAAAATGGCGAGGCCGCAGGGCAGGGTCCCTAGCGGCCGTAGTTAACCAGGCGCACGGCCCGGTGCGGGACCCTGCCCACGGCGTGGAAAGGAGGGCGGGGGCAGGAGAGCATTTTTTGAAGTCATTGGCTCGCCCCGAGTATAGAGGTGGGCGCGAGCCAATGAGGAAACAGGAAAAGGGGGGGTTTAAGAGGAGCGCGCGGCGGCGGCGGTCCCTTTGCGAGACCGGTAGCGGGGGAGGAGGACGGCATCTTCCCGCCCGCCCGCCCTGCATTCAGGCAATGGGGATGGGTTGTCGCAGCTGGTGGGGGGGGAGGCGGGATCCCGGAGGTTTCCGGGGTCCGGAGCCTTAAGCTGGAATGGGGGTGGGGGCGGGTGCCCCCAACCCGGGTGACCCCTGGCCGGTCTTTGCTAGTAGTATGGCGAGGCCGGGGAAAAAGGGGGGTTGGATTTGCCGCTGGCTCGGCCGCGGAGGGAGTGGAATGAGCTCACCTTGCTAGTGGTATGGCGGTTGAGGGCTCATTCCGCTCGGGAGTTGGTATGATATTAAGAAGTTGGATGTTGAAAACAATGTTTGGATTGTATTAAACTTAATAAAGCTGCGACCATTTGAGCCAAAAGATCAGTGTATATGTATTTCTTATGGGTACAGTGTATGGTGGGACGGGAAATAAAAGGGGTGGAGGGTTGGGGGGGGGGGTAGAAGCGGGGGCCACCGGGTCCGACCTGCCTTGGTTATAGTTTTCAAACACACCCAAATCAAACTTTATTGTAGTGCTCTTCCAGCGTTAACCAAAAATTTCTAATGCTTGTAAGTTATTCACCTTAACCAACTACATCTAAGAAAGGTCAGCGTCACCAATTTAAATTACCACTCACTACAATACCCCCAAAAACTTTATCACAATATCCTGCCGACTATGCCAAAAACCTGTAACCCACCCCTCCTTGCAAACTCGTGACACACGCCCTGATGTATCTTCCTTACTAAATTGTGTAGTCAGTGGCCGTAGGGGGGAGGCAGTATCACCAGACTTGCAAAGGGGGAAGGTACAGTACACTCAGTTCCTTCAAAAGATACAGGGGAAGTTTACAATAAGTAAACTCAGATGTTATGTATAAAGTTTACCTTTGAAGCTACAGCAAAGTGTCTTAATATTTATTTTATGCAGGTTCTAACACTTTGTTGAACTTCTCGCTGAAATTATTTTTCTAGTTTCTTAAGTGGACATAAAAGAATAACCCATCTTACATTTCATCATTTATTGTATTAACAGATAAGTATTAATTAGTATCAATCACAACACATTACAACTCTTATAAAGGGTAACCCTAACTATTCTAAACAGTTCAGCAACTCTTCTGACTACTGCAGCATTTAAAGAGTATTTCTCTCTCAACTTCAGTTGTTATCTCATAAATTCAGAGGCTTTTTGTAGTTTTACTTTTCCTTAGAGTGAAAACGTATTATATGATTAACAAATAAGAATAGTTCGCTCTCTTTTCTTTGCTTTCCTTTTCCTTGCTAAAACTACAAAACTCAAGTCCAGTGCTTCACTTAGCTTTATTTTGACGTTCAGGTAAGGTATCTTTATCCAGATGACGGTGAGGTTGAAGTGTTGGGGCCCAGATTTTGCGCAGGAACCGCCGCACCTCAGGATCCTTGGAATCTGGTGTACCTGTCTCCCTAACTTAAAGAAATTAAAAGGAGGCAAAACCCTAACTATTCCCTACTGTTGACACATAACATTCTAATTTACTATTATTCCTCAAACTTTATTAATTTCTCTAACTAAAAAAAATAAAATTAAACAAAGTCCCTAGCTAGCAGTCACCTGTCTGAATTTTAGTCCCTTTGCTGAAGTGCTTAATAAACCCCCTCTTTCATAGAACACACCTTGCACCTAATTCACTCAGTCTTGAACTCAGAGTTACAGCTCTACATGTCCATTCCATAATGTTTAGCTTCATTCCATTTCTCTAACAATGCTATTGCATACAAGGAAAAACAACATATACTTAAATATCCTTAACTAAGGAAGCCTGTTCTTCAGTGTTACCCTATCTTTTAACAGAGCTTCATTTCAAACAGACACTTCCACAAACAAAGCAGTTATTTATTCATTCCAAGCTTCAGGCTCATTCCTCTTTATCACAGCAAGCAATCACTTACTGTGCTGGTTTTCTTTAAGGCTTCAAACACTTCTTAAAACAGGCTACTAAATAGCACAGTCCTTTTAAAGAAAACTCTGACAATTCCACTCTGTCTCCTTCTTACAGAAGACTCCCAAGAAATCTTCAGTCAAAACCCCTGGCTTCACTACCAGCAGAATCTCACCCAACACTGTTCAAAACCTCTTCTATCACTTACTTAGCCTGATGTCCCTAAAACCCAACTCCAGTTCCACTCTTCAGAACAATGTCTCACCAATTGATACTTTTACAATGGCATAAACAGCACATCTCTCAACACAGCCCAAACTGTTGTTTTTCTCTCTGTTCAAAAACAAACCTCTCTCTCATCAAAACAAAACAAACCAAAACAAAACTTTCTTTCTGTTGTCTAGGAGACGATGACTCTGATGACATCATCAATTTGTTTTCTAGATCCCTTAGCCAATCAGAGGCGTGTTTATGGAATATGCAGATGAAGCAGTAGAACCCATTCCAAATTCTGCAGGAAAAAATCAGTTTTATTCTCAACTGCATGTTTCATTAAAATGAATGGCACAATCTCAATTTGGATGTTTCACACATCAAAAACCCCTCTAAACAACCCAAAATCTATAATCTTTTAAAACTTATCTAACTCAAACATTCCATCACCTCCAAATTCAAATCCGCACACTCCTCAGGCGCTGCACACTCTAATAAAAAAACTTAACCCCTTAAGGGTGGGTTACAGTAAACTGGAAATGGATTAAAGATAGTGAATTGGTATGAATGAACAATAGGCCCCCACACAGCAGTCGAACAGAGAGATAACTGTGAAGCCTCACCACCGGACAAGTGATCATGCCATCTAACCCATTCAGCACTACCCATAGCCCCTTTCCCGATTGATCAGTTTTCGATCTGGGAATCAGAATTCTCAACTGATCGCCCACCAGCGAACATGTTCAAAAGCCATGACCCCCCCCTTTGAATGTGCCCGCGCTGAGCCAGTCACAAATTCACCAATCCTGAATGTCACAAAAAAGGCCAAGCAAAATGCTGTCCAAAATAAGGCCACCTCCTATTCAGATGCCATAACAACCAGCAGACCTTCATACAAACTGACCAAGAGGTCATGGGGAATTGACTGCCTGGAGTCTGGCGGCATTGGTGATTACCATTCCCAGCCCATCAGCAGCCTTTGCACTAAAACCCCACCATCGGGTTTCCCCAACCCAAAACCTTTGCAAAACAGGCAAATCCTGCCAAATGGAAGCAGACCACTGCCTTGGATAACTCATTGCCCATAGAAAAAACATTATAATGACCCAGCAAGCATTCAGGTACTCTTCTGCCCCCACCCCCACCCACTGGCCCCCAGAAACTCCACCACCTTAACATAGCCACAGAGATAAGCAGCCCAGATGGCCAGAGAAATAGACCTTTGCAAGAGCGACACCATGCCAGGCAGCCAAGCTGCCAAATGTGAGCTGGAACCGCCATACCCACTACCTCTGCACCCGGTGCCAAAGTCCAAAAAAGGAGGCACTTAAAGTGGGAAGGAGAGTCAGCAATGCAGTTAACACAGCCAGTCACATGCCTCGCTCGAGCAGTGACATTCAAATGCAAGCAAGATAGTACAAACGCACACAGCAAAACAGACACTTGCAAACAATGTGGCAAATGTCAATTAATAACCTCCATCACTGCTGAATTATCACACCAAAAGAGGACCCTGTGGTCACGCAGCCACTCTGGCCAAAGAGCCAATGCAACAAGAATAGGAAAGAACTCAAGGAAGGTAATATTTCGAGTCATCCTGGACTCATGTCAATCAACGGGCCACTGCTAGGCGCACCAAGCCCCTTGGAAATAGATGCCAAAACCTAGCCCCCTGGCTGCGTCAATAAAGAGCTACAAGTCCACATTAGAGACTTTTTCCAGCTGCAGCTCTAACGTCCCATTAAAACTGGCCAAAAAGACATCCCAAACCCATAGATCCTCCCCCATCGTTTCAAAATTCTGATGTAATGATGGGACTTCACAACACCTGACGTGGTGTACGTGAGACGTATAGAAAAGGTTTGAGCCATTTGACAAGCAAAATTCAGTGAGCCAACCAGTGCCTGTATCTCCTTCGATTGTACCTTGGTAGCAACACCACCAATGCCCTAAGCTTCTGCACCTTCTCGGCCGGCAACCTCTCCATCATATCAATCGTGTTTAGCTCTATACCCAAAAGGTGAGCTTTGTCGTGAACACTTCAGTCTTGTCCTCAGCCAAAGGGATACTGAAATCCTTGGCCAAAGTTAGAAAGGATTCCAGCAAAACACCAGAAGTCCTGGACTGACTAGGCTCAACAAACAAGAAATCATACAGATAATGGACTACATTGGGCAAACTGGAACACTGGATGAGAACCCAGTGCATAAAGGTACTAAACGTCTCTAAATACGCCCATGGGCATACATTTGTTGAATTAAAACCATCCCTCCAAGGAGAAACCCTGCAATTGAAAGACCTAAGGGTGAACCAGCAACAAATGAAACACAGACTTGATGTCTACCTTCATGAGCCGAGCCCCCACACTGCACTGGCAGACCAACAAAACAGCACAATCAAAAGAAGCGTAACGGACAGTGCATGAGTCCCTAGGAAGATGATCATTCACCAAGCCACCTGGGGGAAAGGACAAGTTATGGATCAGCTGGAATTTTCCTGGCTTCTTCTTGGCAATGACTTCCAAGAGGGAGACCACAAAGACTGGGAACAGGTGATCATTAAAAAAGAGCCCACTATCCCACCTAACTTGTGCTCTGTTGAGAGCTTTGACTTCACCACCTCCATGAAACAGCACACAGAAGGCACATTCCGTGCTATCATGTTAGCTGCCACCTCTTGAAAAGGAATCAAAAACCCACCCTCAAAACAGTTCACTAAAGTAAAGCCATCTGTACGCCTCAGATAAATATCCAACCAGGGGGCGCATAGCCTCCACCCTCACTGGCATGAAGGTCTTTGAAAAGGTGCTACCTTACTTGCCAGAGGGTGTGGCCCCTGGGACCCCTTTCTGGCTACGCTTGGAGGCAAGATGACCCCCACCCCAACATACAGAACAGGTGTGTCTGAATTTGCAATCTGGGAAAGGGCAGGAAGACTTAATGTATCACCAACTCACATCACCTCCCTCCTCCACTCTTAGATTGCAGGATCCCCCCCAGCCAAAAGGAGCAAAACAATGCCCCCTTTTCCCGCCATATCCTCCACTGGTCCAGACTGCACAGACATATGGGTGAGCCACATTTATCTCCTGTGTCCCCCCAACCATGTGTTTGTTCTCCATCTTATCACAGAATTTTTCAATATAGTTGAGCCAGGCAGAACTTTCATGAGTCTGGAAAGCCTTCAGAATAGAGTCTGCATAAGCAAGGAGCAAGCCATATTGTCCTGGCAGGTGGTGATCCAGACACTTGCCAAGAGTAAGAAGGCCCTAGTCCAATTGACTACATTCCGAGACACCTTTTTCACACATCCTGCTTTCTCATTCTCTTTATGCTTTTTCTTACTATCACTAGACCGTTTCCTGCCCTCCAACAGACAAAAAATGTCAATATACTTGTACTTCCTAATCTTCCGCTGGAGCACACAAGGTACCCTCTCCCACAATTCCATAAAGGCCACCAGCATAGGCGCCCCACTACCCCCTCTACCCCCATGATAGATAGCGATACAGCCACTGGAACCTCAAACTCATCCAAGTCAGAAGAGGATGACGATTCTTCCCCTCTGTGACGCTACTGTGAGTGCTTAAGCCTTTTATTGGATTTCTTTCATGCCACTCCTAAGGGGTCAGCCCTCTGGCGGCTCCCACCACCCTCTGCCATCCCAACCCCCGACTCACCAGCCGGCACAGCCCCAATGAGTTCCATGGGGCTGTGGTGCTCCTCAATAGACCAAAGCAAACATACACAGCTTCAGCCAGCTGCTGACCCACCTGGCTCTGTCTCATTTCAGAGCCACCACCACCAGACATTGCACGTGGATCTCCATTAGATGCTGGGTGCTGCTACTGAATATCATTGGCTATCTGTGTAGGGAAAAAAAAAGAAAAAAAAGCCCTGGGCTACCGGGGATGGCCAGGCAGCAGAAGGCCCAACCAGCCAACACTCCCAGGCTCTCAATGTCCCCTGCCCTCCTGCCTCACATGACTGTGCCTACCTCTGCACCGCATAAGGCAGAGGGCCCCAGGCATCAGTGGGGAGAGCCTCCCGCTCTCCACAGTTTCCTCCCCATGAAACTCCCAACTCTGCAACAGGAAGGGGACGCATGCCTACATGGCATGAAGTAGGAAACTACTGGGGCTCCCCTGTACCCCCATCTCCCCTCAGCACCCCATCCTAGATTTCCCATTACTCTCTCCGTGTCAGCCATGACTTGTGCCATGGGGGGGTGGCCCAAGCAACTGCCCCCTTCGGCTTCAACCCATGCTGTACCCAAAGGAACTGGTGCTGAAAAATCTGTCAGGACAAAGCTGGAACCCCCTCAGCTTGTCCCTGCTTCTCCCCACTCATCCTAGAAGCCAGACTGGTCCTCCCACATGGCTGCCTAGCACCCCTGCCCCTTGCTCTTCCCCAAGATCTCCACCCTGCTGAGCTCGCCTGCCCAACCCCCCCCCCCCCCTCCATTGGAGGTTCCACAGCACTCCTGCAGTCCTACGGGCAAGAAGCCCCCCTTTTGTCTTCCCTCATGCCAGCCTATTCCCCTTCCTGTCCCGGCCCTGTGTGGGCCCAGCAGGAGCTCCAGTCACCACTGCAGGGGCTGGGGGAGGAAACATAGACTCTACCTGGACAGGCCTGGTTGGCTTGATATGCTGCCTTCCCTTCGGAACAGCTGTGATGGGAGGATATGGCTCCCTCGTTTGAGCTTCAGGCCCTTCCACATCCTTCCTCCCCGCTGCCACGGGTCCAAAATGTTTCCCTGCAGCCACTGCAGGCACAGCTTGCTCACTCCCATGTTCCACAGTCCCACCCAGCAGCCCTAGCGCTCTGAGAGTGCCGCCACCCCCTTCCCGACTCACCAAAGGCTCCAAGGCATGAGGAACCAACTGAGCAGAGGATCCTGCTGAACAGACTCTGCCCTTCAGCAGTATGACGATAGCTGACCAGAAGCCCAACCACCGTAAACCCAGATCACCAGGATTTCAAACCTGAACAAATCACAATGCTGATATCAACCCCAACTATTATTATTTTTTTTTTTAATAGGTGGTTGCAAGAAACTAACCTCAAACCTCCCAAATAAACATCCTGCCACCACCGGATCATTGCTCGCCAAGGGAAGAGGAAGGAATGACCCATGCCGGGCCATAAATACCCATCATGGGCACCTCCCTCCCCACCCAAGCTCTTCATCCCCAGGCCAATGAAATCCCTTCCTTCACCAGGGAAGGGATTTCAAATCTAAACTGCCCTACCCCTTTCTCCCCATGCTAGCCCTTGCTACTGGCCCCCGTTGCCGCCCTCCCTCCCTAGCCTGAAGCCACGAGGCTCGGGGCCTCCTCTTTCTGGCCCAGCCACCCAGTTACACATGGCTGCTGGGGACCCTGGCCCTGCAGCCTATAGCCATTTATTACTACTTGTATTAATTATTATGGTTCTGCTGTTTTCATATTTAATGCCTGATATCTTCGTTTTTTATGTAGTGCCTTTTCTTGGCTATTTCTCAGTTTTTACTTTTGAGAAATTATAGCAGATGATACCAAAATCTGCAATAGAGTAGACACCCAGGAAGGTGTAGATAACATGAGGAGGGATCTAGCTAAGCTTGAAGAATGGTCTAGAATTTGGCAGCTGGGATTTAATGTTAACAAATATAAGGTCATGCATTTGGGCTGCAGCAATCCAAAGGAGCAATATAGTATAGGGGGTGAAGTACTTTTGTCCACTAAAGAAGAGCGGGACCTAGGCGTGGTTGTGTCTGATGATCTTAAAGTAGCTAAACAGGTTCAAAAGGCGACGGCAAAAGCTAGAAGGATGCTTGGGTGCATACGGAGAGGAATGGCTAGCAGAAAAAAGGAGGTGATAATGCCTCTGTATAAGTCTTTGGTGCGACCTCATTTGGAGTATAGTGTGCAATTCTGGAGACCGCACCTTCAAAAGGATGTGAACAGGATGGACTCGGTGCAGAGGGTGGCTACTAAAATGATTAGTGGTCTTCATTATAAAGCATATGAGGACAGACTTAAGGATCTTAATTTGTACACCTTAGAGGAAAGGCGGGATAGAGGTGATATGATTGAGATGTTTAAATACCTCCATGGCATAAATGTTCAGGGAGAGAGCCTCTTTCAATTGAAAGCAAGTTCTGCTACGAGGGGACATGGGATGAGGGTGAAGGGAGATAGATTCAGGAGTGATATGCGGAAATATTTCTTTACGGAAAGAGTAGTGGATCCATGGAATAGTCTCCCAGTGGAGGTGGTAGAGATGAGGACAGTAACTGAATTCAAAAAAGCATGGGACAAACACAGAGGATCTCTAAAGGTAAAAAGGGGACTGTTGTAGTTGTTGATATGGAAGGACAGACTAGATAGGCCATGTGGTCTTTTTCTGTCATCATATTTCTATGTTTCTATGTTTCAAGTCTGGTATGACTTTTATATTTATATTTTTATATTTTTATTTATTTATATGTATTTGCTCCTTTTCAGTCTGTAGTATTCTTGTTTATTTTAGATGTTTGTACTGTATTTTAGATGTCTATCCTGACAAAGGCTCCCAGCCATACTTGACTGAGTTGGATTTTATAAGGATTTTTTATACCCCATGGTCTCCTTCCACTTTTTGGTTGTGTGATTGACTCTTCTTTTATGGAAGTCGTTATCTTTGATCTATTCCTTGCTTTAGATGTTTGTAAGTCATTCTTATATAATAAGAAGACTGTAAAGTTTTAAGTACTGCTATGTTTTTTTGTTTTCATTTGCAACGTTTGCCTTTAAGCAACAACAGCATGTCATAAGATATTTCACTTTTGCGTTCTCTTTACAGAGAGGGCAATATATGCACCAAACAATCTTCCAATATAGGTGTCAGGGAAATAAACAGCAATGGAATTCAAGAATACATAGGATAAGTGTGGAGGGGGGAAATGGGAAATCTAGTGAGATTTAGTGGTATTCTATTACGTAGGGGAAATGGTTGCAATGAATGGTTCTTGTGTACTTTGTCTGATGCCAGAGACTGTGACGGTAAGTGACACACTGATGGAACAGCCACCTTTGAAGTTAGTGCAGCAAATTTTTTTTTTTTACAAAGTTGATTTCATAACACTATATGAAAGAGTTTTCAAATTCATTGATTGTAGCATGCGTTTATATGAACAAAGCAGTGACATTTGTTATGTATTTATAGAGTATACCCTATATCTGTTAACGTTTAAGGGCTCGATATTCAGCGGCGACTAGCATGATTAAAGAAACTAGCTGCTACTGCTGAACTGTAAACCCAGATGTTCAATGCCACAGCCATATCTGGCCACTGGTATTGAATATCTGGGTCTACCGGTAAAGCAGGAATCTAACCGGGCAGTGGCGAAATTCAGTCGCTGCCCAGTTAGCTTTGGTGGCAAACGTTAGGGCAGCCTTTTCTGCTCCTAACTTTCACCACCGAGGGATAACCGGGCAGTGGCTTAATATTGCCACTACCTAGTTATCCACCTATGGAATGCCCCCGAAACGCCCCGATGCTTACCAGTTAGCATTAGGGTGCTAAGTTGTGGCACCCTTGGATATTCTGCAGCACTTACATAGTTTGTAGGTCTGTAAACTATGTAATTGCATTTAATACGACATCCGTTTTTCTTGGTACTACTTAAAGATTCTGCTCTTTTCCATTTTTACTTAGGAAGTGTAATCCCAATTTTTAACGGTTTATGAATTATATATGATTTCAATATTTCCATTTTATTTGTGTTTTAATTCTTTTAATGATTCTATTTAAATGTTACTTCGTAACATATTATTTATTTGTGAATAGCTTCCTATGTTTTTAAAGTTTTATTTGTATTTATTATTTGATTTTAATATACAATAAGATTTTTACAATTTTTATGTTGTTTTAATCATTATTTATGCATGTATACTTATTTAATTAATTAATTATGCATGTATCTTATGTTGCAATATTGCCACTACACCCCCAAGTGCCCACCCCCAAGTGCCAATACACCCCCAAGTGCCACTACACCCCCATAGTGCCAATACACCCCCAAGGAAGGCCAGTGCCGAAACGTGGCCGTGTCGGGTATGGCTATACTGTACCCCTGAATAAAGACCTTTTGAACCATTATTTGATGACTTGTTCCTGTTTTCCCTGCCATATGAAGTATATAGTTAAGTCAAGAAGAAGTAGCTTAGATGGCATGTAACCAAAGCAATAAAATTCCTAATCTGAAAATACCCATAGAAGAGGCAGATCTGGATTTTTTTTTACTATCAAAGAGAAGTTTCAGTGCATCCTCTGATTGGGATACCATCATAACGGGCTATATAATCTGTTTAGTAAGGATAGAGGTGCCATACAGGGAAGGAATGGATGCCAACAAAAATAGATTTTTATGTAAAATAATATGAATTTGCTCTTGACTGATCTCTAAAGCTAAGCAGGGTTGGGCCTTGCTAGTATTTGGATTGGTGACTACCTTGGAATACCAGGGGCTGTTAACTCACTGCATGAAAGAGAGGCCTGGCAATCTAATCCTGGCTGTATCTTGCCTAGAAAACCAGAGACTGGATCACCAGGAGTCAAGATTGATTTGATGGCTCTAGAACTGGGCAGGGATCAGGCCAAAAACATTCATAGTGCTGATGGTGGAAGATTTTGATCTGTCAATTTTGGATAGAAGTATTCTATTGGTGAATGCCATGAGAATTTTAGAGATGGTAGATACTCTTGAATTGGTTTTCCTCAGACAAATGGTGATAGAATTCATGAAGCATAGAGCAATATTAGTCCTGCTAATTATGAATGGAGAAAGTGTCTTTAATGCTTGGGTAGGTGATGCTCTGTGTACCAGTTACCATTAGATAGTATGGTTTTGTATAATTACCAAAGCTGAAAAGAGACACACAAAGCTAGCAATTGGTGCCAGGGAGGAGCTGGCTGTCCTGGTAGATGTCGGTACCAGTGACACAGGAAAATGGAGAGGGAGGTTCTGAAAGCCAAGTTTATGATTTTACGAAGAAAGCTGAAGTTCAGAACGTCCAGGGTAGCATTCAGAAATGCTTCCTGTTCCATGCAAAAAACGAAAGAGACCGTCTCAGTGCTTGGATGAGATGATGCTGCATGGAAGAGGGTTTTAGATTTATAAGAATTGGGCAATATTCTAGGGAAGGGGGAGCCTATTCCTCAAAGATGGTCATCATCTTAACCAGGGTGGTGCCAGCCTGTAGGCGCTAGCATTCAAAAAGGAGATATAGAAGTTTTTTAACTAGAACATGGGGAAAGCTGACAGTTGCACTGAAAGGCATGGTTCAGAGAAAGGTAATCTTTGAAGTATACCATCATAACAGCCAAGTTAGGACATTCCGATACAGAGGTTCAGTAAAGGCTATAATAGCCTAGGTCAGTGATGGCTAACCTTTTTGAGCCCGAG
Organism: Ichthyophis bannanicus; assembly: GCA_033557465.1. Classification (NCBI taxonomy): domain Eukaryota; kingdom Metazoa; phylum Chordata; class Amphibia; order Gymnophiona; family Ichthyophiidae; genus Ichthyophis; species Ichthyophis bannanicus. Next base: position 512,941,515 of record CM066031.1, on the reverse strand, counting down.
TGCCCAAACTGCCGCACAAAACCAAAGAATTTCCTCAAAGTGCCAGCACGTCAATTAAACCTTAACAACAAGATTTTAGTATCTAAAAACTCTGCCTGAACTATGTAACATCATTTGTAAAGGTTGGAATCTTTGTATTGTCAGAGAATCAATTTGATTCACAATCCTTTGGTTTTCATTTCAATTTATTGGCAATTTATAATGTTTTAATGATTTCATTCAATTTAATGAATTTAGGAAGAATTTGATTCAGTTACACAATATATTTTAAATGTATTATTCACATAACATGTCAAATGTATCCTGAGTAAAAAAAAGATAAACTTCTTAAAACTGTTAACTGTGTCAGGACTCGGTGTGTATTCCCAAAGAATCTATACATGAAAAAAATTAATGTGATGTTTGTTGTTGCATGCATGCTGATAACTTGTCAAAGAGATATCTTTCTACCTTTTGTGCATTTTTTTTCAGTTGCAATTGCTCCAGCCACTTTCTTCTGGTTTCTTCATGTTTTCTGCTAACTCTCCATCATCTGCTGTCCATTTGTCCTTTCTTCTCTCTTCTAGTTTTTTTTTTCCATTCTCTCTCTCTACATCCGCTTTAACATACTAATCTTTCTCCTTTTGCTCTTTCCTCATTCCTATTTCATCCACTCAAATTTTACCCCTCCATCCTCAATCCCCACTTACTCTCCCAATACCCGGCCAATTGTAGATTTTTTATCCCTCCCACACAAAATATTTTTCCCCTCTCCATTTTACTCTCCCAGCCCCATCCCATTCTAATCCTCCCCCAACATCAGCTCCCTTCTAGTTCCAGCCTCACCCAGCATCCATTCCCTTCTAGTCCCTGCATCAGCCCATTTCCAGTCCTAGCAACCCCTCAACCCAATACCAGTCCTAGCCCCCCCCATCAACCCACTTCCAGTCCTAACCCCATCAACCCATTTCCAGTCAGCCCCCCATAGCCCATTGCCAGTCCTAACCCCCCATCAGCCCACAGGCCATTACCAGTCCTAACCCCATCAGCCCACCTCAAGTCCTAACCCCTCCCTATCAGCCCATTTCCTGTCCTAGCCCCCCCCATAGCCCATTATCAGTCCTAACCCCCCCATAGCCCATTACCAGGCAGCCCCCATCAGCCAACAGCCCATTACCAGTCTTAACCCCCCAACAACCCACAGCCCACATTCCAATCAGCATATATTTTCATTCAGCAAACAAGCGGATTATATTCAGATATGTGAAGACCCCGCTTACCTCATTCATGCGCCCTGAATGCAACTGTTGCAAAGAATCAGAAAAACGCCGCGCATGCTTGTTTGCTGAATGAAAATATATGCTGATTGGAATGTGGGCATATTTTTATTGCTTTTTTGTTCCAGATAGTCGAATACACACAAAGAATAGGCTTATTTAGCCCCTGAAGAAACGGAACATATCCGTGAAACGCGATGGCGCTGAAGTAGGCGTTGCGTTGGGATAAACTACTTTTAAGATAAGCCTAACTTCTGTTTTATAATATGCATCTTGGATAAGTTATTTCAAAACGCTTGGAAAAAAAACACACGTTTAAAAAACAAAAAGGGTCGTTGATGTACATCAGGAGTAGTTACTGGCTTTTGCCATTGTCACTGAAAAACTCCGTGAGAGTCTGAGACCCGCTGTTCAAAAAACTTGTGCATGTTAAAGAATTTTTATAATTTATCATTATTTGCTTTTATCTGGAAATTCAGCAATTCATATTGAATAAAATATATATTTTTGGCTTAACTGCAATTTTACTCTTGAGTTTAAGACCAAACTAGATTGTCATCATATTTTATAATCTAATCAAGATTAGATTGTAATGTCACAAAACTGGCACTAGAGTATGGTAAGATACACATTAGTGGTTAATAAAAGCGTGAGGGAGCTCAGGATCCTAAAGCAGCTTCAAAGAGATTTTAGCCTGGATTTGAATAGGGCTAGAGAGGGAGTCTGATGTACTGACTCAGACAGTATGTTCCAGGCACATGGAGCAACAAGGTGGAATATACAAAGTCTGGAGTTGGCAGTGTCTTATTCTCTATTCGTTTTTGTAATAGTTCCTATGGTTTTATTTATTTATTTGACTGCCACTACACACTAGCTAGGGGTTTCAATTTATTGTCCAAAGTGATTCCATAATCCTTTCCTTGTGTGGTGATTCCTAATATGGAGCCTAGCATCATGTACTATAGTCAAGATTATTTTGTCCAAGGTGGCGTTGCATTTTACAACTCTTAGGGGCATGTTTACTAATGTACAGTAATGTAGCATCGGTACCTAATGTGACGTTAACGCGCGGTGATGTTACTGGAAGCAGTAAATGTCCTAGAGGGTGGGGAGAAGGCAGAGAGTAGGGGGTCAGTGAGCGGGGAGAAGCCCCTGCTACACTAATGCTGGAACAGTAACACCAGGACTTTACCGCCAGTGAAAACCTTTCGGTAAATGCACTTTTGCAGGAGAGAGAGACCATTTCACTGTCAACAATGTACAGCACAGACAAGGAGCCCAAGAAAAGTGATAGTAGGGTTCCATGTGCAGCAACAGCATAGTGCCATAGTATGAAAGCGCATTATGGTGATGGGGCAAAGGGGGCTGCAGGTGGGACATGCAGGGGGAGCAGCTGGGGCACAGGGAGGACTAGGCTGTCGCCTAGGTGGCACATATTAACACAGAAACTGGAAAACAGCAAGACAGCGTCTGACCAAGGTCAAACATACCCAGTATTCTGTGTTCCACAGTGTCCCATCCAGGGGGCATGTACCCAGCAGGTACCCCAAATGTCACACAGGAACCACTATGCCTGTAATGGGGCAAGCAGTGCACATCTGTGGACCACTCTAAGAAGGGTGTATGGACCTTCCCCAGGATGTGTCCCGAACTGTTCGTAAACCCAGCTAAACAAACAACCTTTACTACAGCTTCTGGTAAGGCAGTGCAGGGTATGACCACACGTCGTCTAAAACATATATAAACCCAGTATTCCAAACTGGGTACACTGTACCCGTATTGCATGCCCTAGCCTGTCCACAGTCTGCTGGCATAACACAATCTACCTATGTTTACCTGGTCTACCCTAGCCAATAGTTGCTAGATCACCAAACTGACACCTCCCAGCCGTCTCTCTCCCAGGTGTAAGGGACATAACATTGGCAGGTGGTGATGGGCGGGATGTGTGGATGTCCATGTATGCCTTCCCACCCCGGATCCGCACCCTAGACATCCGCCTACCTTCACATTGGATGGCCTAGGACTGCGCACTACCAGCACCGACAGCATAAGGGAATGTCAGCATGGCGGGGGGGGGGGTGTTGGTGGTGGAGGGGGCAGTGGCACCCGCCTGCAGCAGACCAAGGCTATGCCTATTCCAATGCATGGTGTGCAGTGCAACAGACAAGGGCTGTCTGATGGAAAACAAAGAGAGCCCTAGGGACTGCTGTGCCTATGTGACAGCAGTGTGGTGCAGTACACACAGCCAGTGTGTCTTGAAGCAGAGGGTCACAGGTTCAGGTCCCAGCTGTGGATCTTGCAGAGCATGTCCCAACATTTTACCCTATATTGCGGATACAACACCAACATGTGCAATCCCCAAAGCATCAGCCAACAGGGGTACAAACACCCCCACACACAGGCTCCACTATCCAAAACTTCATGGAGAGTCAGGCTGTTGGCTCCAGCACATGGAGCAGCATTTATCACTAGAGCACTACTACTAGCTCCTGCACAATTAGCACACCTTAGCAATGCCTGCACAATTAGCACACCTTAGCAATGCCTGCACTGTGATCGGGACCAGTGTGGCGGGCAAGGTTGCCAACCATCCCTATCTTTTCACAGTGCTGCAATATGAGTGGGTGTGTGAGTATGTCTATCCATTGTTTTGTGACTTCCTACTCCTCACTGAGCCTCACAATGCTTACACTGTTTCCAGTGTTAGCCTGCAAATGTGCATACTGAGGAGCAAGGTATTGTGGGTATGGACCAGACAGGGCGGATTGGGCAGGGTGTCTGTGCTGTATATCCCAACTCTGGGTGCACATAGTTCCTCTGTGAACGTACAATGTGGACTGACTAGCGGACTGTCTGCAGTTAGTATGTGCATGGCTGGAACACCTGGTGGGGTGCAGCAGGTGCAGTCTGTCTGTGCCTTCTGCTGGTGAATGTCAGACCTTGGAGGTTGGCAGCTGAGGTCTTCCAGCATTACGGGTTGTCTGCCAGTGCCCTAGTAACAGGTACAGATGTGGCCTGCTTGTCCAGCCCCCTTGGAGGACTGGGGTTGTTGGTCCCACAGCCACTCTTCATGGCCGTGGCTGTGCTACATCTCCCTCCACTGCCTCGGTTACAAAATGCAGATTGCGGGCATATACTGTATACCACTTTGACCCAGAGAGGGCGGTATATAGATATTGCTACATAAAACTCATGCTAGTCTAGACACCCCTCTGTCCTGGTAATAGGTGACCATGGCAGCCACATTGTAACACTGGGTATGCACTATTCTGGGTGGGTGGGTGGGTGGGGCATACAGATGGTCACAGGGTGACTTTAGGTTCCACTGCAGGGAATACTTACCACACACTGGTAGTAATGGGGATCTGCAGAAGAGCCCAACTCTAGCACCACAGGTACTGCAGACCTGGTGCTGGGCACCCATCCTCACCTTCAGGGCCCAGCAGTATGGTCTGATGCTGCTCTGTGCCAGTATCACACAGTCAGTTCTTCTTACCAAGCTGAGGTGCTGGAGAGGTGCATTCTCCATTTGGTGATCAGCTGTAGGCTGCTATTCTGCATGTGCATTGCATCATGGGTACTGGTGGGGCTACCCTATCCTGGCACACACAGCAGACATTTTGTGCAGTGACCTGCAGTTTTTATGTATCCAGCCATTGCTGTGCAGAGCTGTGGAGGTATAGCCAACAGGTTAGTACAATGACTCTCTAGGCAGGGGTCATAGGTTCAATTGCTCTTTGTTCTCTTTTTATGCCTATTCTACTCAAATCATTTTCATGCCTGTAACAGTCACGTCTCTGCAGATCTGTGCTGCCAGCCCATAACACCCTCATCTCAGTTGCCATCCATCCTTCAGCCCATCTATCTGCCTCTGTCAGCTGTGTAGAGTCCTGTCTTCTTGTGCAGGCTGCTACTCCATGTCCTGCACTGGTACCTTTTTCTGCATTGCGGCTCTTCGTGCTTGCCTCTTCTGTGCCTGATCTGCACAGCACCACTACTCCTCTGTCCTCCTATTGCTGTAAATATCCTGCCACCTCTGCCTCCACTGGGGGAAACGTATTCCCATCCTCTGCCACCCACTGTCATTGCAGCACTTTACATTGGCGCCACCCTGTGATTCAGTACAGCTGCCTCCAACAAGTTTGTCCGCTTTACCAGCTGCCACATAGGGTGCCCACAGATATGGCAGGTCCATCAGCTCCGACCTCTCCTTCCTTCCATTACCTGTTAATTGCCTTTCCTTGGTGCTCTATCCAGCATTAGGGTTATAGCTGTTTTTGTGCCTTACAGTTCATGCTTGTCAACGTAAAGCACCTTACAGTCCTTAGGGCACCTTATAGCCCTTAAGGCGCCTTAGGTTAAGGCACCTTAATATCCTTAGGGCACATTAACGTATGTCTTAAGTTAAGGTGCCCTAAGGGCTGTAAGGTGCCTTAACCTAAGGTGCCTTAAGTCAAGGTGCTCTAAGGGCGTTAAGGCACCGTAAGTTAAGGTGCCTTAACCTAAGGCACCTTAAAGCCCTTAGGACACCTTGACTTAAGGCGCCTTAAGTTAAGGTGTCTTAAGTTAGGGCGCCTTACAGCCCTTAGGGCACCTAAAGGCATGTTTGTCAGCCTTAACGTGCCCTAAGGTGCATGCTTGTCACCTTAACATGTGATGTCCCATTAACATGCGTTAAACGGCCAAGGCGCCCTATTAACGTGCGTTAAATGGCTCATTGCTCCCTTTACGCCAGAACATCCCCTACCTGCCCACTGTCTTATATGGCTTCAGGTACCTTGATGCTGCCCTTACCACTGGTAACTTTACCGCGGTTTAGTAAACATACCCCTTAATTTTGTCTACCATATAGTTGCCCAGTCTCATCAAGTTCTTCAACAGCTTTGAATAATATATGCCATCTGCAGATTTGATCACCTCATTCATTGTTTCATTTTCCAGATGCTTTATAAATATATATGTCTGTCCTAGTACAGATTCCTAGAGAGTCCATTGGGAAAAATGATAATTTTGTCCTACTCTCTATTTCTTATATTTTAAACAGTTACCAGTTCACAAGAGAACATTGCCATCTTTCTCCTGTTCTTAATTTCCTGAGGAATCTAAGAGGGATCTTGAAAAATTCCTTCTGAAAATTCAGAAATACTATACTACCTTGTAAACAGATTCACACTTATCCATGTAAATCTCTAGAAAAAAACCCTAGTTAGTTGTGTACTTAGTGCTTAAAATTACCAAGTACGTGCAGTACAATGCATAAAACCCAATTGACTCACAATTCTACTGCCTATTCTCTTGTCTATTCCACAGTGCTTTAAAAAAATAAAAACAGCTAATATTTTAGTAAGGCAAGACTTCCCTCATCCATGTCCAGGTCAGTTCTGCCCCATTAATCATGGCTATCCATAAGGACAGTAAATTGTGATTTTCAGAGTAGCTTCTACCATATTGCCCACAACTTAGTTTTCTGGATCAGCCTTAGGGCTTTTTTAAAAAAGTAGTATTATATGAGCCACCCTCTATTTCTCAGGTACAGTAGCAGATTTTAATGATAGGTTACAGAATACTAGTAATAGGTTTACAGTTTCATATTTAACATCCTTCAAAATTCTAGGGTGAATGCAATTAGCTCTTGGTGATTGCCTCTTAATTTGTCTGTTTGCTTCATTACAGTATCCAAGTTCTTCATGATGTACATAAGTTCCTCTAAGTAATCACTATTAAGACATATTTGCAAAGTAAAGACCAAAGAAAGGAATTCATTTAGTATTTCTGCTATGATTTTGACCACTTTGTGTGCACCTTTTACCCATTGGTCATCTAGTGGATCAATCGAGTTTCTCATAAGCTTGTTTTGAATATAGTTGGAAAGCTATTTTGCTTGTTTTTGCCTCTGTGGCCAGCTTTTGGCCTGCCTTATAAATACTTTCTATTTAGTTTGCCATTGTTTATACTTTCTCCTGTTTTCTTTGTTTGAATGCTCTTTCCTAGTTCTGTGGGAACAAGCAGGAAGTCAGCCCTCACATATGCATGACGTCAACGCCGATGGAGCCTGCACAGTAATTCTCTCCCTCGCTTTCAAAGAAAGCCTTTGGGAGATACACCACACTTGCGTGGTCCCCTTCCTGCCTAAGGGTACCATATTGCTTCAGTCTCCTTTTTTCTGTAGAGCCCATTAGAAATGTGTCTGTTCTTCTCAGAAAAAGTTGTTAGTTTTTGACTTAAAATTAGCTTTTCTCCAATTGCGTACCAGTCCCTTCTCATCCTGAGTCTGCTTGCCTCGGTGTCATGTTTTCTCACATTCTTTTCTTTCTTTTTTCTAATTTTCATTCAGCGCAGATTCGTACCTTTTTCCTGGCCGGGCCAAGTGAGTTTGACCTCGCGGATGCCGTCTTCCCCGCCATGGACTCAATCAGTGGCTTCAAGTCATGCAACCGTTGCACACACAACATGTTGTGCGTGGACCTGCACAACTGCTGCCTTCGATGCTGTGGACCGGATCATGATCCCTTGGTCTGAAGTCTCTGTAAGCAGATGACTCCCAAAGTCCTTAAGAGTCATCAGCAGCAGCGTGAGTCCATCTTCCACAAAGTTGACTCAGCCCTGGAATCGTACACGAGACCTTGCTCCAAGTCCTCCTCCAGATCCTCGGATCCTCACGGGGACTGAGTGGCCACGGAGCTCCTGGCTGGAGCTCCACTGATGAGGGCCACCAGGAGATCTGGAAACCCTTGAAGCCTGCATTGAGAGATGTCGGGGCAGTAGGGAAATCCCACAGGCCTAGGACCCGTAGCCCTTGATGCGAGGATGAATGCGATAGCCAAGAGAGGCCATCTGTTGCCCCGACGAGAGCCGTCAACATCGAGAATCGGCCTTGGACCCCTGAGACCATCCTCTTCGAGAACTCCCCCTCAACAGAGCCAGTGCTTTGCCCGAAGTCCTTGGTGCCCATGCCAAAGGTTGCAGAGCCTTCTGGTCTCAGGGCTTGGATGGGGGCCCTGGAATGTAGCCGCCTTGGTCCAGGTCATCACTCCCAATCATGGGGCCCTCCACATCGAGGGACTCCCTAGTGGTCAAGCTGATCCTCGAGTGCCACCGGCTTTGAGAGATCCCTAGGTGTCGGTCACAATCCCAGTCCTGTTCCTCAGGCACTGTGTAGCAAGCTAGTTTTTACTAAGTGTTCTTTCCCTCCCACCCACCCCAGGCATAATCTTAGCTTTATAGGCTCTTAAAGCTATTAAAGGGACGAAATGGAGTAGCAGACTTAGAGAACATAAGGAAGAAAGAGAAGTATATATATGAGACCTACAGGGATGTAGTACTGAAGTCCCGCCTCCAGTCTGGCAGCCTCTCTGATGCCATGGAGGATAGAGGTCATCTGAAAGGAGTGCATCATCTTGTTGTGGCAGGAAGTGATCCTACATCTAGGACCTGTCCTCCAGGTGATATAAAACCCTCTCACACAGATGAGTTTTCTCCAGGGCCATATGCTTATGAGGGAAGGGTTAGGTTGGCCGTTATAGTTGATGATTCAATCATTAGGCATAACATAAGAACATAAGGGATGCCATACTGGGTCAGACTAAGGTCCCTCAAGCCCAGTATCCTCTATCCAACAGTGGCCAATCCAGGACACAAGAACATAGCAAGTTCCCAAAAAGGCACACAAGATCCACAGTGCTTGTCCTGGAGCAAGCAGTGGATTTCCCGTGACCTCTTTAATAATGGTTTATGGACCTTTCCTCCAGGAACTTGTCCAAACTTTTTTAAACCCAACTTCACTAACAGCTTTTTACTAATCCTCCAGTAACGAATTCCATAGTTTGATTATGCGTTGAGTAAAAAAATATTTTCTCTTATTAATCTTAAATGGGTTACATTGTAGCTTCATTGCGTGTCCCCTAGTCGTTTTACTTTTTGATGGCATAAACAATTGATCTTTTTTTACCCGTTCCATTTGATTTATTAATATAGACCTCTATCATATCTCCTCTCAGCCGTCTCTTTTCCGGGTTAAAAAGTCATGGGATAGGAGGCAGTGTGCTATTGTGGATCAGGAACTGGTTAAAAGATAGAAAGCAGAGTGTAGGGCTAAATAGTCAATGTTATTAATGGAGAAAGGTGAATAGTGGAGTACCCCAGGGATCTCTGCTGGACCTGCTGCTTTTTAACATATTCATAAATGACCTGGAAATGGGAATAGTGAGTGAGGTGATGAAATTTGCAGATGACACAAAATTATTCCAAGTTGTTAAAACATAAGAGGATTGTGAAAAATTGCAAGAAGGCCTTGGTAAATTGGGAGACTGGACGTCCAGATGGCAGATGAAATTTAATGTGGACAAGTTCAAAGTTATGCACCTAGGAAAGAACAACCCAAACTATGGTTACATGATGGAAGACCACATTAGGAACCACTACCCAGGAAAAGGATTTTGGCGTCATCGTGGATAATATGTTGGAACCCTTTGTCCAGTGTGCAGTGGCAGCCAAGAAAGCAAATAAAATGCTAGGAATCATAAGGAAAGGAATGGAGAATAAAATCAAGGATGATATAACACCTCTGTATCGTTCCATGATGCAACCGCACCTTGAATATTATGTGCAATTCTGGTCGCAATATCTTAAAAAGGATATAGCAGAAATAGAAAAGGTATAGAGAAGAGCAACCAAAATGATAAAGGAGCTGGAACAATACCCCTATGAGGAAAGGCTTAAGAGATTAGAGCTTTCAGCTTGGAGAAAAGGATGAGGGGTGGAGATATGAGAGAGGTCCATAAAATATAAAGTATGAAGAATAGGAGATACACAGTGAATCTACTAAGTAGAACATAGAAAATATTGTTCACTCAGTTCATAATTAAGCTCTGGAATTCTATGTTGGAGCTGGTTTTAAAAAAGATTTGAACAAATTCCTGGAAGAAATATGCATAAACCATTATTACAGTGGACTTGGGGAAATCCACTGCTTATCACTGAAATAAACATCATGGAATCTGGCTATCCTTTGGAATTTTGCCAAGTATTTGTGACCTGTATTGGCTACTTTTGGAAATTGGATACTGTGCTTATGTTCTTTATGTTCTTACTATTTGTTAGGGGTGTTAGAGAAATTTTGAATAAAAGAGGATTTCTTAAGATGTGGATAACTATTTTATAGCTCAGAAGTGCAGTTGATGGTTGATTGGAGGCTTATGGAATTGTTCAATTTACAGTGAAGGACTCATCAGGAATGCTTCCTGTCACCTCTATTATATATATATTGGGCCTGATTACATCATTTAGCCATCCCCGCTGAAATAAAAACTCAGATATTCAATGCCAGGTCCGTATCCGGCTATCGGTATTGAATATCTGGGTCAGCCAAACAACCTGGTTGCTAGCCGGGCAGTGACGATACTGAGTCGCTGCCTGGTTGACTCCTGCAAGTAAACATAGGCCAACCTTTGCCATGCCTGTATTTACCCACAGATCGCTAACAGGGCAGCAGCTGGCGCTAACCAGTTAGCGATGGGTATCCCCCCCCCCAGAATGCCCCAGTGCTAAGTGGTTAGCATGAGGGCATGTCGTGGCAGTACTCAGGGATATTCAGTGGCACTAACCATGTTAATGCTGCTGAATATCCTGCTTAGAGGTATTTACATGGTTGTTGGGCCCATTGTCTTTAGAGCCTCTGGTGACAAAGCTTCGGGGGAATAGAGAGAGGAGGGTTACCATTGGGTGAATGGGAGCAAAAGATATGCTTGTTTGTAGATAAAACATTATTAGTATTTAGGAAATCATAAGCAGGATATATATGTGAAGTGGCATTTTAGAAAGGACATTCAGGTGAAATCTGGGGCATCCAGTGCAAAACATCCAAAAAATCTGCCAGAGACGTTTACATTTTGGTCCTATTTTAGCAATTTGGATGTCCCCGAAATGGATTGCTGCAGGGCATCCAAATAGTTGTCCCGCTACAAACACTTGGAGCAGGGACATCTATTCTATGAGGAATGCATGTCCAAGCAAACTATGCGAGGACATGCATCAGCATGCCAAACTGAAAACAATTGTCCTCATTTCCCTACAGTTTTTATTATCATCATGAAAAATATAGGGGATATCAGAGTACCTTCCTCTCTGTGCCCTCCAGGTGTCTGCATGACAGAATGAGAGATTTTCTGATGCCTATTTGTGCCCTGGAGCAGGGATAGACATGGATAGGTCCTGCTAATGGGCAGGGACATGCTACCATTTCTGAAATTGGGAGCTGTAAACGGGGGTGCTTGTTGTGAAAGTTCCACAATCTTGGCAAGGACATGAATTTACTTGACCTGCAAAGGATTGTGGGTCTTGTAGTTCCTTCACACAAAAACTAGCCGTTTAACAAGAATAAAGAATTGTAGTTGCTCGAGTGTAAAGCAGAAAACAGATTTTATTTATGGGGTGTTATTCCCTCGCACAGATATGCTTGGTAACATCAACAGGATAATTTCTTCAGGAGTTTTATTCAGGAAACAAAACAAATAAGGCAACTGAATTACTTATGCAACAACTTACTAAATACCTTGATGGAACAGAAAAGGTCTTTCTTCTAGCCCCTGCTAATAAACTTTCTTAGCAGTGCTGGAATGAAAAATAAACCCAAAAGGAAAATTCTCTTTATCAAACAAAACAGCTTTCTTCCTTTCACACAGAGAAGAAGCTTTTTTCCCAAAGTCCCACGTGAACTTGTGCCTTGCTCTAATCACAGGTGCTTAACCAGCTGCAAACCATTGTTGGTCCACTCTCCACGTGGCTCCAACTTTCCCCAAAGCTTTCTCTCAAAGAAACTTTTCTGGGAAGCTAAAAATCTGTACAGATCCTTTTGGTGTTTGATCCTTATCTGAGGATTACTTTAGAACAGCAGCTTAGAAAGAGAACAATCCATACATTCAACTTCCTCATTTGATATTTCCCCTTGCTCTTGAAATATCATAGGATCACTTTCAAACACTGGCTCAGAGGATTTCTCTAACTGATCTCTAGCAGGATAGAAACTGTTTCCCTGCTGTCTTCCTTGTGCAAAGCTAGGGAACAGATCAGAGTTCATACCTGAGATCACGTTGTCATTAGGTTTCCTCTCTGAGTATTTTGGCCAGTAGGTAGCAAAGCTTCTGTGCCCAGCTCTCCAGTCAGAATCTCTGGACTTTAGGTCTCTTTTCCCATACCTCCTTAAATAGTTATTAGAGCTCCTTCTTTCTGTAGATTCAGCCGTCTCCCTTACAGGTGCTGTCCGAGGGTTCCTGGCTGTATATTTTATTTATTTATTTATTTAACAAGTTTTCTATACCGCCTTTTCCTTCAATCAAAGCGGTCACAAGAAATATAAAGGTTATAGGCAAGGGAAACAAACACAGTATAAACATAACAGTACAATGGTAATATAGGAAAAATAACAAGGGTTAACAATAAGGCAAATTAGTTAAAATAGTTAAAATAAATATAATATATTTAGTCAATTGTTGATCCATATTGTTCAATGAAAAGTGTAGTTTTCAATTGTTTACGAAAGTCTTTTAAATCATCCAGTGAGCGTAAATCAGGAGGGAGAGAGTTCCAAATTAAAGGGGCGGCCAAAGAAATTGCTCTTTGTGAGGTACATTTGCATGATTTAGAGTTTTTTGGGGTGCTGAGGGTGTTGGAAGTGGATAACCTTCTTGGTCTTTTGTTGATATCATGGAGTAAGAGGGCATGAAGGCTGATTGCAGAACTGTTGTGTTTCATTTTGAATATATTTATGATTAATTTATACTTTATGCGAAGGATTATTGGGAGCCAGTGGAGTTCTTTAAGGATGGGGGTAATGTGATCATAATTTGAGGATCCATTGATGATTCTAGCTGCTGTATTTTGTGCCATTTGAAGTGGCTTGAGAGCATGCTTAGGCAGTCCATTGTAAATAGGGTTGCAGAAATCCAGAATGGGAGTAATGAGTGCCTGACAGACTGTTCGAAAGTGATCATAAGAGATAAGAGGCTTAAGTCGTCTAATTATCTTCATTTTGTAATACGCGTTTTTAACAGTTTTTCTTATATGAGAACGCAGGTTTAGCTTCTTATCGAGGGTTATTCCGAGGTATCTTACTTCGTCCTTAACTGGAATCTTTGTGTTGTTGCATGTAATGTAAGGTGGAGGGATAAAGCTGGTATATCTCCAAGCCTCTGGCTTCTTCCAGTTCAATGAAGAATGCTTGCCCCAGGAATCTCTCCCAGCATACGTACTGCCTCGGGCTCCTTTCTTAGACCTTCTGGATGTCTTGCTGTTCTTCCTTCTGTTCACGATTAGTCTCTCCTTCTCCAGCTCCCATTGCTGTCCTTGCTGTCTTTGCTCTCCTTGCTGTTGCTGTCTTTGCTCTTGCTCACCTTGCTGTCTGTCTGATGAATTCCTTCTAGCTTTAAAGTGCCTAGATGGCTGCTCCACCCTAGCACACTGCAGGTGTTCTGAATTAAGCCCTGCCCTAGGAGATGTGTAATTAGGGATTACATCATTGCTTCTCTGATTAGGCACACGTTTCCCTACTTCAGCTCTCCTAGAGGCTTTCTGTAAACCAGTGCATTCTGGGATTGGTAGTCTTTTAGGTAAACACCCTGTTTTAGTACTTTTACCAGCCAGCACAGGTTGCTTATTCAGAGCCAATTCACCTCTTGTATTATTTCCTCCTGAACTATGATAAGCTTCCTTATCACAGAGCTCACATCCAACTAGCATGGAACACCCCTCGACATTTCTTTGTCACGCCTCCTTGTGATTTGGATGTCCTCATGCTGGGGAAGTCTATATAACTAGCTTCTAAAATGGCCCTGGGGACTTCTCTGTGATTTGGACATCTGTGTGCCCATTTGTAGACATCCAAAGCATGAATAGGGCCTCTAAAATAACCCCCAAAGTAACTGAACTCATAAAACAATTTGGAGCATTTGCATGATTAACCATGAATTCTGAGAAATCTGAAGCCTTATTTATTTATTTATTTATTTACATTCTCTTATATACCGCGCTATTCTGCATCAGTGCGGTTTACATTGAACAAACTGAAATTACATTGAACAGGGCATTATAAACTTGGAGATAACTATTTTACAGGGAACATGGGCTATGGAGGGTTAAGTGGCTTGCCCAAGACCACAAGGAACACCTGTGGGACTAGAAACCCCAGTCCTTCCGGCCCAAGGTTGCTGTCCTCTAGTGGGATTTGAACCCCCGACCTTCCAGCCTGAAGTACCTTGCCCCAACCACTAGGCCACTCCTCCACTCCATAATGGTTATAAATGGTTATAAATTTATGGTTATAAATGGGAGGAGGGGGCACAAGAATATACCTTTCCACTGTATTGGGCCTGGGAGACTCTAACATACTTGGGAATACAGTATGTATTGATTGGCAATTGTGGTCGGGTTTGTGAGAAATTGGAAATTATTAAATAATTAGATGAGACATGGAAGGAGCTGCTGCTCACCCTTATGTGAAGAAACTCTTTATTCAGAATGGTAGCTCCTTAATTGGCTGCACTTATATATATTAACTTTCTATAATTCGACTTTTATACATATAATTATCGGCATTTATACATGGAAGATGTGAAAACTGACACTTCAATGTAATCACTGGCACTTACGTATGGAAACTGGCAAGTGATATTGCCCTTTTTCTAAACCTATGGTTTCATAGTATGACTGACGCTGATACGTGCATGGGGAAATACTTCTGAGTATCCTTATTCTGCAGAGACTGTTGTAAAATACTAGGGAATTGCGAACATCATGACCTGGACGTCCCGAATCCTTCCTATTTATCCAATACAAAATGGGGCTCCATGCTTCTTCTCAGATGAACATTCTGATGACAGTATGACTAGCAGTTCATTCAGTAACTTTATGAATGTTCAAATCAGTAGCGTTCCCAGCCCTCTTGGTAGCCAGCCCCCCACCCCCCCCATGACAGAGTCAATGTGGCAAACTTACCTTAAAGCTGGGTGGCTTGCCGGGCTGCCTCATCGCCAGGCCCGTGCAGCTCTTCCCCGGGCCGAAGTCCTGCGATTCAAGAGACCGGCCAGCAGAGAACAGCTGCATGGGCCAGCGAACAGAAGAAATGCGGCAAGCCACCTGGATTTAAAGTGAGTTTGCCACACTACCTCTGATATGTAGGCCCAGTGGGGTTGCCTCTCCTCCCAGCCTACACCCGGGGTGGGCCGCACCCGCTACCCTGCCCTTGGTATGCTACTAGTTCAAATAGTAAGAATATTTGAAGAAAATAAAAATAGATGAAAGTTCTTGCGAGAGATACACTAATTTTCATATTTTTTCATCTGATTTTTGTCTCCGTGTAGTTGTAAGCAGAATGCAGGTGTGCAGCCTGTGTAAACATAACCTTACTTATACTGAACGGAGGTTTTCCTGGAGGTGTCGTCATGGAGGGATTTGAATTTTTGCACATAATTTCAATTCATACACACGTAATTTATTTTTGTATTCATTGCAGGGTGTTTACTATACCACAAAGCCAACAAAGCAGTTTACAATAAAAATTAAAATTAAAAAATAGGTAAAGGAAGAGCAGACAAACAGAGGAGGGAGGGGAAATACAGGAAACTGCTTGGGGGAAGAGAGATTTCAAAGAGGAAGAGCATCAGGGAAATATATCTGGAAGAAACAGGTTTTGAGAGACGTCTTGAGTTTGGGGTAAGATGGTTCTTTTCTGGGGTTAAAAGGAAGAGAGTTCCATAGGTGAAGGCCAAGGTACAAAAAGGAAGATTCTCTGTCAACAACTAGCCAGAGGGCAGACAGGAGGGGTGCAAGGAATGAAGGGAACGGGTAGGGATATAGGGAGAGATCAAGGAAGCAAGGTAAGGTGTATATAAAGATGAGAATCTTGAATTTCAGCCTAGCAGAAATAGGAAGTCAGTGAAGATAGATCAGGAAGGGGGAGGAGTGATGATTGTTCGATGTAAACCGCCCCTGTTTGCTGGAAGGGGCGGTATATAAAACAATTCAAATAAATAAATAAATAAATGTGTGTTTAGCAGCAATTGATTGCTGAAGATGGCGGAGTTTGTAAAGAGTGCTGCAATAATTGAGTTGGGAGATCACAAGGGCTATAATAAGAAGCTGAAGTTGAAAAGAAGTAAAAAAAATGGAGTGAATTGCCTGGATGGATTGCAAAGCCAAGAAACAGCATTTGGAGACAGCATCAAATTCAACCTTAAAAGAAAGAGAGGAATCGAGAATGAAAACCAAAGTTTTAATAGAATCACAGAATACCAAAGAAGAGGCACAGAGAGAGGGGTGATGGGACAAGAGGATCTCAGGAAGAGAAAACAGATGGATTCACACTTGTTAACATTCAGGACAAAACAATGGTATTTTAAAAAGTGATTCGGAAAATGTCATGCTTGCTAAAGAATAGGTATAAATGAGGGCACAAAAATTCCGTTCAGTACAACAAAACAAAAGGAAGTGCATACTTCAGCTTCAAAAATGTGCATGCTTTTATAATATATGATCATTTGTAAAATTAACTTAATGTTAGTGATTTGTGGACATAGTTATTTTACACTATATATATATATAACTGTATATATATATATATATATATATATCACTCATTGGATCTTATAAAATTAGCATTTGTTCTCCTCCTCATTATTTTCATTTCTTCCAGGGTATGATGGCGAGAATTTGATGAAGATCCTTAAGGATATCGAGACTGGTTCAGAGGTTAAGTTGGACAGATGGAAGATAGAAGTAATACCTGATGATAAAGATGAGAAAGGAGATCCAGTGCCTTATAGTATCATCAATAATTATTTTTCCATTGGCGTGGTAAGAGTTCTGGAGAACACTTCTATTATAAACTAATTTTCGCTCTGTGCATTTTAGAATAAAAACCAATTTACAATTCGGTAGCTTAGATTTTTGTCAAAACTAACTCACTGGTAATTCATACAAATGAAAATAAGTTTATGATGGTATAGAACTACCTTAAATCTCTAAAAGTTATTCTTTGGTAATGGACATGTTGATTTTTATTCGTTACATTCTTGTTAAGGAAAGGGTTCATTAAAGCTCAGGGTAATCTAGTATTACCTTAATTTTGTACGTGTGCTCTTGAGTTTAGCCTCTTTCTGTATTTAGAGAAGTACAAGTCAAATCTAACTTAGCACTGAGCGGCGCCCATCGGGTCTGAAGCCATGATGTGTTAGGGCAACGCCACAGTATTAACTGCCAGGAGCATGGGAAACTTGTTCCCGGCACTGACCACAGAATTTGCAGCCCTGACGCAACAATAGAAGAGCACCCTTTAGAAAAATACCCCCTAATCCTTGTTTTTGCCCGAAAAGAAAGCTAGTATAAAGGTTTGCTGTAATATATACAGTATTCTCACATGATTGTGTGATTTTAGAACGTTTGCATGCATAAAAAAAACACTTTTTACACATCTAAATCATCACACGTATAGCTAGCAATTTTAGAAGAAACACTACAGTACTTATATACATCCATCATGCACAGATTTGAAGGTGGCATATTCTGTTTGACCTTAAATTTATACATATATTTCCTGTTTTGCAAGGGAAATTCATTTATGCTTCAACACATTTTCTCATCAGCATTTACATCTCCTCCATGGCACACTGTGAGCAAACTGCTTGTTTAGACCTGAAGTTTGGAAGGATAATTAAGAGGTAACTGTGTTTACCTCTCTGCTGTTCAAAACGAGCTGAAATGGCTACAAAAATTGAATTTTGGAGCTCAATTCCTTAACTGGCTCACCTTAGACATCAAAATCTGTTGCTTGCATGTGCAAGTGTTGTCATTTACATGTGCAAAGCCCAGAGTGATGCCACTCTTTCAATTTTTTTTCTTTGTGCCTTCAAGTCAGTGCTGACTCCTGGTGACCCAGCTGCCTCTGGGTTTTCTTGGCAATGTATCACTGGAAGTAAATTGCCAGGCCTTATCTTCTGAGGTAGTGGAGGGTAAAGTGACTTGCCCAAGGTGACAAGATGTGTCAGTGGGAATCAAACCCTTGATCTTCTGGGCAGTAGGCAGTTGGTTTAACCACTAGGCTACTCCTCCACTCCAGTCATTCAAAATATTTTTTAACAAAATGGTTGTTGTCACTGTATATTCTGCCAAATACATGTATTTTCACATAAGAACATAAAACATGCCATACTGGGTCAGACCAAGGTCCATTAACCCAGTATCCTGTTTCCAACAGTGGCCAATCCAGGTCACAAGAACCAGGCAGGTTCCCAAAAAGACACTCAGGTTCCACGATGTTCGTCCTGGGGTAAACAGTGGATTTCCTGGGTCCTCTTTGATAATGGTTTATGGACCTGTCCTCCAGGAGCTTGTTCAGACCTTTTTTAAACTCAACTACATTAATAGCTTTTACTACATCTTTCAGTAACAAATTCCATAGTTTGATTACATGTTGAGTGAAAAAATATTTTCTCTTATTAGTCTTAAATGGGTTACATTGTAGCTTCATTGCATGTCCCCTAGTCTTTCGATTTTTTGATGGCATAAAAAATTTTGATTTACGTTTACCCGTTCCACTCCATTCATTAATTTATAGACTTCTATCATATCTCCCCTCAGCCATTTCTTTTCCAAGTTGAAGAGCCCTAGCCTTTTAATCTTTTCCTCATAGAGGTATCCTTTCATCCTCATTACTTTTTCTCATTCTGCTATATTCTTTTTAAGTTATGGCAACCACAATTGCACACAGTATTCAAGGTGTGGTCACAGCATAGCGTGATACAAAGGGATTATAATATCCTTGGTTTTATTCTTCATTCCTTTCCTTATGATACCTAGCATTCTAGCATTCTATTTGCATGCTTGACCACCGCTGCACACTGGGCGGAGGGTTTCAACATGTTATCCACGATGACACCTAAATCTTTTTCCTTGGTGGTGGTTTCTAAGGTGGTACCTTACATCGTGTAACCATGTTCTTTCCTAGATGCTGCCACCCACCCACTCCCTGGACCTTGAGGGTTAAGGGAGGGGCTGGCCTTGGTTGCCCTTGAGGGTAAGGTTGTAGTTGTGTTGGAGCTCAAGTAGTAAGGCAAGGCAAAGAAAATTTCTTTTGTGAGGTTTATTTCCCGCTTTCGCAGTTCAAATGCAGCAGACGTAAAGGAAACAAATGTAGCATAAAACAAAGCTGAGAAACTTAACTAAACAAGGCTTTTTACTGCTTGGCTAAATGTCCATTCTGGATCACATTCAATTGTCATGTGACCTCCTTTCAGTAACGTAACAGAAAACTGGTAACAGCAATGCTCCTGAATTGCACACAATATGCTTTCACTTATTCTCTTCACATAAGCTTCTTTAGCATGGCAATCCGTGAGGTAAGTTTCTTATATTCCTTCACAAAACATTGGCAAGCACATCATTTAAATGTCCTTTTGAATCACACAAGTAGAGCAGTCCATCGGGACTTCCTGCTCTGTAGATGGCAGAGAAATTAAAGGCATTTCTTCCTCACAGCTGCTCATTGGCTTTGTTACGTTATGAGGAGAAACTGCTCTGCTCTTAAGGAACTCCCTGAATTCAGTGAGAAGTAATTCAGCCTGTGTATTTTCTGAACTAGACTGATAATATCCTCCTTCAGGTAAGTTCTTATCTCTTGGCAATTATCAGTGCTTCTACTCGGACAAGAGTTCAGCATGTAAGCATTTCCCTTCCCCCACCTATCTCCAAATGAAAGTGCAGGGTAAAACGCTTCAGCTGTGCTTGGAGAGTCTTTCAGAAATTCAGAAATTTAAAAGGAAAACAGTTAGGTTTCTCTTGGCTTAACCAATTACTATCCAACTTTCTTCCTTTGTCCTGTCTTTCACAATTAAAGTTCACTCTTTCTGGCTTCCCACTGTTAAGCTTGCTAGCCGTTCTAAACCCTCCAGATACCTTGAGCTGGGGCTTCTTCCAGGGTATTTCTTTCCCCCACTGCCTCCTGTTCCAAGGTTCTGCTTGGTCCTTTAAACTCCTGAGCTGCAGCCTTGGGTCTCTCAGTGCCTTTGAATGCTTCTGCTTACAGACGTCTTTCTTTGCCCCTGAGTCTCCCAGGTCCTCTCTGCTCCTTCGTGAATCACAGCTGCTTAGTGGTTCTCTTTCCAACGGTTCCTGGTCATCTGACCTGTCCGCATCCAGGTGCTTGTGTCCTGACTCCTCCTCTCCTTGCTCCACTCCTTGCCAATCTCGCTGATCGTCTCTTTGCCCTTCTTGCTCACTTCCTAAGTGTTTCTGTCTCTGGGTTCTTAACAAGCTGCTTGAGTACTGCACTGCCCGCCTCCTGCTTGGGCGTGCCCAATCAGAGACTTGGCTCCTCACCTGCCTTGAGGTGAGGTGTAGTTCCTGATTAGCTCTTTGTTTCTTTAACTCAGAAGAGAAAATCCTGCATTCCCCTGCAGTACCGGTTCTCTCCACCGGATCACTATCAGTTTCCATTGCTTCACAAGAGTCTGCTACATCACAATGCATCACTTTTCACTTGTCGACATTAAATTCATCTGCCATTTGGATGTCCAGTCTTCCAGCTTATCAAGGTCTACTTGCAATGTTTCACAATCCTCTTGCGTTTTAACAACTTGGAATAATTTTGTGTCATCTGCATATTTGATCACCTCACTCAATTTTCCTATTCCAATGTCCTATATGAATATGTTAAAAAACAGTGGGCCCAGCATAGATCCCTGGGGTACTCCACTATTCAACTTTCTCCATTGAGAAAATGTCCTCATCATGCCCTCATATGTATTCTACAGACTGTTCCATGTTCACCAGGTCTTTAGTAAATTACACTGAAAATGGTGAGCATCCTGATTTGGACCTCCCTTTTTTCAACCTATATCTCTGCAAAATTGAGATTTAAGTCCAGTTTATCGAAAAATAATTATAAATGCATAAGCAGTCTTGCATGCAGTGAAAAGTCATGCCACAGAGTTTTGTAGAAATTTCTGTAATAAGCTTGACACTAACCATCTAAACCCATAAGATTGAAGGCTGCCCTTTAACAGACAGAATTTTTTTCGTTACTAAATTTGTTGTTTTTATTTGGTTTTGGGGGATAAATGGAAAAGAGATTTTAACTGGATTTAATAATTCCCATTGAGTCCTGTGTTGAAAGACTCTCAATAGTCTTCCCTCTGTGGAAATTTTTAGTATTTTTCATGTCACACTGCATTTATTAACCCGGCTTTTAAATCTAAAACAAAATAATACACTGTCATTCTCAAGTATTTGGGTATTTAATGCTATTTGTGAAAGATGATGCTAGTTTTTCTGTGCCTCCCCTCTTATTTTATCTCTCTTGCTGGATTTTCCTCCATTGTTAGATTCCTTTTAGCCACCTCCCCCAAGTCATCACAGTGTCAGTCTTCTGGCTGAAGGAGTATGGGCAACTGGAACCTGGTATACGTACACCCTTAAGACCATGAACAAGTGTCACTGATGAACAGTGACTGTGATTCCTGTGCCCGTGGAGGTGGTTCATATAGCCTTTGTAAAATACCTAGCCCCTTCAGTTCTCACATTTTTCATCCCACTCTACGTAATTCTTATGTAATACTTATGCTGTAAAAAAAAAGTTAAATAAATGCATTAACTGCTTCCTAAGCTGTCTATCTTTAAAAAAAAATGTTTCATTGATGATGATAATACTAGAAATTATGGTCAAGTATCCCTATAGAAATGAATAAATTTAAACTATCCATACATTTGGATATTAGACTAATACATTTTTGCATGTACTTTTGGAAGTATATCTCCTAAAGTGTGTTAGCTGCTACCACGGGGCTAATGCAGATTTAATGCCCTACGGTTGCAATTAATTTGCAAAAAATATCAGCTATCACAGGCAATTTTCTGCGATATCTGATATTCACGCGGTGAATGTCCCCAGGGGTGTGATTGGGGAGGAATCTGGGCGGCCTGGACTGAGAAGTTGTGGTGGCCATGGTTGGCAGCAACGATGCGAAAAAGATTTTGCATGGTGGCTGCCAAAATCGGCCTCAATCGTGCCATCAGAAAACAGGGCTCTGCCCCGCATTCTATTGTGCCTCCTGTGCCGTAATCGGGCTTCTCCACCCCCAATGTTGGTGCTACGGTGCTGTGCCCCCGCGGCACTGACAATATAAAAAAGAAATGTGTGCATCATCCCAAAGCACAGAGCTCCCCGGAAAAGTACCATGAGCTGCCCAGGGGAGATCAGATGCATCTCCTGACTTGCAGAGTCCCAGCTAGCCAGTCAGGTTATGCACCCTCCCTCCCCCCGATACAGAATTGCAAGACTCTTAAGCTAGGGTATATGGAATATGATCTCAGTTTCTTAGATTTACTGCTGACACTCGCTGTAGAATTTGGTGCTAAAGAGAGCCATCTCCTTGAGTTCATAAGATGTAATGTATAGGTAGTTTAACAACATGCACTTGGAACTTTCTTTTAATCAAGCCTCTGGTACCCAACCTGGTGTGAAATATCTCTGTTATCTCTCTGAAGCTAAGCAGGGTTAGGCCTAGCTAGTACTTGGATGAGTGATCACCTTGGAATACCAGGGGCTGTAAACTCACTGTGCAGAAGAAAGGCCTGGAAATCTACTTCCAATCACATCTTGCCAAGAAAACCCAAGGACTGGGTTGCCAGGAGTTAGCATTGACTCAATGGCACTTTTATTCTGTTACATTTTTATAGTTTCTGACTGCATTTTTTGGTACTTGAGGATTTTTTCTTTCTCCACATGATTCAGAGAATATTTATTTGGAAATGAAACCACTGTTATAAATGTCATCCTGGTGTTTTTTACCTTTTACAATTGTGCCTAGTTTCCTTGCATTTAGCTTTTAATCAATCAGAATGGGAATGTCCCAGGTGCTCATAACTTCTCTATTCTCTGCAAGTCTTTTCAATTCATGATTCTAGTGCTTTCCTGGTACAGTGATATTGTGTCTTCATGTATAGAAATTTCCTGCCATCAGATCTTCATAATCAGTTACTAGATAAATGACTGTTTCTAGCTCTTTCGTACAGAATTGACATAGTTAAATTTTCCCATTTTTTCTGTACGTGCTGTAAACCATCGTATCTGTAATCCGCTATCCTGGACTGCAACTATCAGTCCTTCATATTTCTGTTTCATTTTAATTCTTCTTAGTAACACTTTGGGGTATGTTTACTAAACTGGGCTAACGGTTAACCCGGGCTATTTGCCACTAGGTCCCATATTATTCAATGGGACCTAGTTGCAGATAGCCCGGGTTAACCGTTAGCCTGGTTTAGTAAACATACCCCTTTGTATTTCCCAGTGTATTTATGCATTTGCCACTTGCTATCCCTTGTTGGCTGGGCTAATTCTTTGAAGAATGTTTCACTTGTTTTGCAAATTCTGTTGCTTCCTCCTCTATGTGCACTGGTGGACTTTCACCCTTTCTTTTTACTTATTGTAATGCTTGTCTAAGTTTGATAATAGCAACAGATTCTGGATGTTTACTTTCATATTTCAACATTTTTTTGCATATTTGGATCTATTGACACTGATAGGTCTGGAAAGCTATGATAGTAGCTTTGTATGTGTATTTGACTTCTATGAGACTCATTTCTCCTTCCGCTCGAGGACTGTACAGTCTTGACATACACAGGTCTTATAGATTACCTTGTAGGCATGTAGGAGTTTTCTTGTTTGTACATCTAGTTTTTCCAGATCTTTAAGAGACCAGTTCCAAAGCTATATGAGACTATGGGACTTGTCAGTTGTTTAATGGTTTATATCTTGTTTGTGATCTTAAAGCACTTTTCAATAACAATTTTAATTTCCTGTAATATCCTTTAATGATATGTTCTCAGTAATTTTTTCTTGATTGGCACCCCTTCTACTCCTAGATATTTATATATATCTTACTATTCAAACCCCTTAATGTCACAGGGCAATGTTTTCAGATGAACTCAATTTTCCTCAAAGAAAGGTTGCCTTAATACACTTGTTAAGACCAAAAATCACCTTGATGTCAACTAAGAAACTTTTCACTACACTGAGCTGTTCAGCTAATTATTGGTCACTGAACCTGTAGAGCTTCAAGTCATCACAAACCGTATAATGTTACCTCTCAGTTATATTCTTTAGGTCTAAGGATAAATCTGTATCCCAAAACGTTAATAAGAGTATTCAGTGGTTTAAGTGCTATAAATATATATATATATATTTTAAGATGGTGATGTTCTGTTGCTGTTAAATGTTTATTATTGAGAACATACCAACATTCATTCTATATAGTGTTGTAACCAGATGGTCCTCTTATCAAAAATTGTATATTTTGTTATATACTTTAAAATGTCAGATGTTTATTGTACCTTTATATAAGATGTTGACTTATCAAATGACAAGCATAAGTTTGATTTTTATTTTTAGCCCACATATTAGGTGCCTAACTTAGAGGACCATTTGCTAACGTAAGCTCACTTTAGTGCACGAGTACAATAGTTATTACTGCTCAGGCAAGACAGCGCATGCTAATTCATGCATTAACTAGGTAGCATGTTATGGGGAAGGAAATGGGCAGGGACTGCACAGCTAGAAGGTAATTTTATAAGAGTGGCTAGGTTTAAAGGGCAAGAAGGCATCTGTTTTTACCCAATTTTCACATAGCCGCCTAAGTGCCTAAATACCTGAATTTGTGCCTAAGTACTAGCACAAATTCAGCAGCAATAATGCCCTACTTTGAAGGCACAGACGTTATGCTTGTTCAAGAGCAGGCATAGATGTTCATATATGGAAAATGGAAGCACGCATATAGATTAAAGTATTTCATAACCATCATGTGTAGTTCATGACGTCACCTATGGACACTCAGACCGCACCCCAATCAATGCCTACAGTAAAGGTTTGTATGTTCATTACAACAATAACAACACAGACTGACTTGACTCAAAAATGTATTCCTTGCAAACAGTGAAATACAGGTATAAACAAGAATTTGCAAGGATGAAACCTTTTTCACTTGTTCATTATAACATGCATACTTTTATGGTTGAACTAATTTTATAAAAGTTGTTTTATGCATGTATATTGCTATATATGCACTAAAATGACTTTAGAATTGCCCCCTAAGTGCACAAGCTTTGCACTTACCAAGTTTTGCATCATACACATGGTACGTGGAAAACTTTAAAGTCCAAAGAATAAAGAGGCAAATACAACTGAGAAATCATAGCAAAGAAATCAGAGGATGCACTAGCTAGCAAAAGCTAGAAAAGTGCTTTTAATGTCAATAAAAACAGTCTAATCAAAATGCTGTATATATCATCGGCAGATAATCATTTGTCTACTGCAGTCAACAGTTTATTCAATGCCCGGCCCGCCATGTTTCAGCATACCTGCCAGCCTCAGGAGCTAATGGAACTGGAATGTATGTAGTAAACTGTACAAGTCAGTCCATAAAGAATAGGAATAATTGTAGTAAATCACCAGTACAGGAACAGAATAAAAATATATAAGAGATATAAAACACCAAAAAAGTATATAATTAAGCAAAATTGGAAAAAAATAGAAATGGAAGCAAGAGAAAAAAAAGAGGGGGGGGGGGGAGAAGAAAGATGAGTGTGCCATGCGACCCTAAAAAGACTATTGTTGTGGAGACTGAGAACCACATGGGTATATATCCACAGTGCAAACCCAAAAATACCAAAAACAGAAATACAGATTCCATATTACCGTACGAGCACTAAGACCCATATGTCAGGACCTTCAGCCTGCTAAACAAATTCTGTTCACAGCAAATATCCCGTCACCTTCATACTAAATTTAAAAAACAAACAGATAAGCGTTCAAAACAAAGCTTCTAAAATTAAAAACAAAAATGACATACAAACAAACAAATAAATATGGCTGAGTGCCATTGCCATGTGGGCTATCTGGTACCAGCCTTAAAAGGAGCCTCAGGGCATTTTTCTTAATCCTATTAGATACTCATCTATCAGGAATACCTTCACATGCAATGATTTTATTTTTCCTTCAATGTGCTTTTTCCAAAGAGTAACTGTTATTGCCCTCTTTTTCTTCTGATCCTGCAATTTAGATGGTAGTATTTTGCAGTAATAATTTTAGTTGCACAATATTGTATTTGATTTATTTTGGTGATGTCAACAAATAGTCCCTTTATACTGGATATGACTTTGTTCATCTTAATTATCATTTTTTTTAACCTTAGATGTTAAATTTCACTTGGGTAATCTTTCCCTTGTCTGGAACACAACATATTCATATTTTTTCATGTGGACTTTTTTTTTAAAATTTTTATTTATCACGTTCAACAATACACTACAATATAACAATCGAGTGAGGAAATTCAGAAACACGACACATGAAAAAAAAAAAAGATTCTACAGCGAGCTGCAAGCAGTAACAACAGACCACAACTAGAGGAAATACAAATCCAAGAAAGGAAATTCTTTAGTGGAAGAAAAAAAAATAAGTCCAGCAGCCACCTCAGAGGGTTACCTCCAACAAATCACAGTGTGCCAATGAAATACCACTTAAGCGTTCGCTCCCTCTCTAACCACTAAAAAATCATGCAGTTGTTTTGGTTCATAGAACACAAACGTTTTACCCTCAAATACAAGCACACAGATACAAGGATATTGTAAAGCATAAGTAAGACCCAGGGGTAAAACTCTCAGTCGTAGCGCCAGAAAATCCTGGCGTCTCTTCTGCTTTGGTTTAGACAAATCAGGAAAAATACAAATCTTTGTACCGAAAAACAACTTATTAATATTGCGGAAATATAAACGCATAACCTCTAAAGATGACTCTAGGAAGTCTGTAAGGTTTAATTCCTCAGGTCTCCCACTTTCACCAGGGAGGGGGAAACCCTTCTGATGCCACTAGACATCCCCAGAACTTCAGTCAAGTATCTTTTAACCATGTCCACAGGAGTAATCAAAGGAGACCTTGGGAAGTTCAGAAAATGAAGTTCCTGAGCGGTCCTCCAGTTTAGTCCTCCACATCTGGGTAGTGCACCTCCTCCCGCAGCCAGGAGACTGGACCAATCATAGTCTTTTCCATGTCTGGATATATGCTGCTGGAGCTCCCATCAGCCCCCCAGTGTGTCCAGTCTCCTTGCAGCAGTCTCCGTGTGAGCCTGTTCTTGGGCTCAATTTAGGATCTTTTAGGCAACACTAGTTAGGTTTTGTGGGTTATTTTCCTCATTTTTCTGCTATCCCTTTATTTTCCTTATTCAGGGGTCCTGTCGCTTTAAAAAAAAAAAAAAAGACGTGAACACCGGGGAGCCGAGCCTGTACTGCCCTTCTGTCTCCTGCTTGGTGGAGACACTTTGGGATCAGGCTGTCTGTGCGATCTCTTCCCCTAGACTGGCACGGGGGAGAGATTTAGCATTTCCAGGCACGTCTCCTGTCAGCGTGCCTCTGTAGCATTGCAGTTCCTCTCAGCGGGACTCACGTTTCCTGATCGGCCTGGTAAGCGGAGCTTGTCTCCGGGACGCGTTTACTTTATTTCTTGCTGCCTTGATTGGTGCCGGTGTGTTTTCCTTAGCGGAGGTACTCTTTGCTTTAATTTCATTTTATTTCTTTATTTTTTGTGTCTCGCGCCTTTTTTCCGGCCGCGGGAGCGGCGGCCATTTTACTTTCATTTTCTCCCGCGCTTTTTCGGTGGCTCCGGCTGTGGCGTTCCTGGGCAGGCAAGCCTTCCTGCAGCAGATTCTTCGGCTCAGAGGCACACCGTGGGCCCGCGGTGGCCAACGTTTTTTGGCACGGCTTGGGTTTTTTTCCCCTCATCCTCCTACTCCCTCGAGGCACTGCAGGCAGGTTGCTGGGGCTGGCCTTCCCTTGCTGCTCTGTGCTGGTCAGTGGATTTTTTGTTTTCAGCCTTGTTTGTTGCTGGGGAGTGCTGTCCTCATGTCGGGGCTTCCGCAGTGCGTGATCTGCAGATCCCGCAAGGGCCAGGTGTCTGACGCCGGGGTGTGCAAGGGCTGCACCCTTGTCTCTTCTGTCCTGGACCCTCCGATGGAAGTCGCAGGGCCTTTGGAGTCTGCAGTCCCTCCTGTCTCGGCTGAGGAGGGACCTTCTCCGGGTCTTCTCAGGCCTCCCTCTCCTGCTCCTCCTCCTGCGCCAGGGGCTGCATCGGCAAAGGGGGTATGTGAGGTCTTTTTGGGAGATTTCTCTCCGGATTTTGTGCTTCTCATGCATCAAGCTTTTCAGAAAGGGCGTTTGGGAAAGTTGCCCGAACTGTGTTCGCTGCCGCCTGCCCCTCCGTCTCAGGGTGAGGAGGCGAGAGGGGAAGCCCCTAAAGCGGCAAAGCGGCTACGTCCCTCGGATGAGGTGGAATGGCAGGAGACAGAGTGGTCGGACATCGATCCTGAAGAGGGCATTGCTGAATTAGAGGAGGGGGAGATTCCTGAGCCTGAGGACCAGGCTCGGATTAGCCGTGTGTTTCGCAACGAAGAATTGGTGCCTCTAGATACAGAATCCCTCCAAGCGCTTAATTTGGCTGCGACGCGGCCGGTGGATGAGGAAGGTTTAGAGGATCCTCTGATTCAGGCGGTGCGCGATTCCCAGGTTGTCTTTCTGGTCCATAGAGTGGTGGATCAGATGATTCAAGCAGAATGGGACCAGCCTGAGTCCGGTTTGAAGGGTATTCGGACGATGAATCGTCTCTATCCTTTGGCGGACAAAGACAAGGAGAAGTTTCGCTCGCCCCGGGTAGACACCGCTGTGTCGGCAGTGACCAAGAAGACAACGATTCCCGTTGAGGGCGCTGCGGCCCTGAAAGACACTCAGGATAGAAAGGTGGATGGTTTGGTGAAGCAGGCCTTTGAGGCCAATGCTTTATCGTTGCAGGCATCTATTTGTGGAGCCTGGGTCTCCAGAACCTGTTTGCGCTGGGCGCAACACTTGCGGCAGGACTCTCGTCTTGATCAGCAGGGGTTGTTGGAGGTGACGAGATTGGAGTCAGGTTCGGCTTATTTGGCGGATGTTCATTATGATTTGATCAGAACCCTAGCAAACAGTATGGCTTCCCTGGTGGCTGCACGCCGGACCATTTGGCTCCGCAATTGGGCGGCCGATGGGTCTTCTAAGTCCCGCCTTAGCAAACTCCCCTTTAAGGGTAAGCTGTTGTTCGGGGATGACCTGGATAAGTTGGTTAAGGACCTCGGAGAGTCCAAAGGTGGACGTCTTCCGGAAGATAAGCCTAGACAGATTCGGAGTGTGCTGTCTTCTCGTGGCCAGTTTAAAGACTTTCGTAGGTTCCATTCGGCCCGTTTTGGGGGTTTCCAGCGTGGCAGATCAACCACTCGATCCCCGGGTTTTCGGGGCTTTTGTGGAGCAGGGAGGGGGTTCTCGGCGACTTCCTCCTCTGCCTCCTCTTCTTTTAGCCGCAAGCCGCAATGAAGCGAGGTGGGCCCCGGAGGGCAGTCCGGTGATCGGAGCTCGTCTTCGACACTTTCTTCCCTCCTGGGTCCAGATCACCTCGGACCAGTGGGTGCTGGAGATAGTCAGGGAGGGCTACGCTCTAGAGTTTGCGTGTCCTCTCCAGGATTCCTTTGTCCTGTCCCCATGCAAGGGTCTGCAAAAAGAACTCGCAATACGTTTAACATTGGACCGCCTGGTGGCCTTGGGGGCGGTGGTCCCGGTCCCGGAATCCGAACTCGGAATGGGTCGATATTCCATTTATTTCGTGGTGCCAAAGAAGGACGGGTCCCTTCGTCCTATTTTAGACCTCAAAGGCGTAAACTGCTGTCTGCGTGTACCTCATTTTCGCATGGAGACGTTGCGTTCCGTCATAGTGGCAGTGCGCAAGGGCGAGTTCTTGACGTCTTTGGACCTTTCGGAGGCCTACTTGCACATTCCCATCCGGGCGGCTCATCAACGGTTTCTGCGATTCGCGCTCCCTTGGGGCCATTATCAGTTTCGGGCGTTGCCATTCGGTTTGGCCACAGCGCCCCGCGTTTTCACCAAGGTCATGGTGGTGGCAGCGGCGGCGTTGCGGAAGGAAGGCATTTTGGTTCATCCGTACCTCGACGATTGGTTGATACGGGCAAAGTCCGAAAGCGACAGTCGTCGAGCCACCGGCCGGGTGATGGAACTTCTTCGGAGCCTTGGTTGGGTGATCAACAAGAAAAAGAGCCACTTAGTGCCGTCTCAATCCCTCGAATACCTCGGGGTGCGCTTCGACACAGCGGAAGGGCTCGTATTTCTGCCAGACCGCAGGGCGCGGAGCCTGCGGGTTCTGCTGCATCAGTTCTTGGGATTTCCGGCACCGTCAGCTTGGTGGTACCTGCGTGTCTTGGGGACGATGGCGGCGACGCTGGAGGTGGTGCCCTGGGCCAGGTTTCATATGCGTCCGCTTCAGAGAGCCCTCTTGCGGCATTGGTCGAATCAATCGGATGCGCTCAGCAAACGTCTGCTTTGCCCGAGGAGAGTCCGCCTCTCCTTGCGCTGGTGGCTGAACACGACGTCGCTGCAGATGGGGGTGTCTCTGGAGCAACCGGACTGGTTGCCGGTGCTGACGGATGCCAGCCTAGAGGGCTGGGGTGCTCACTGTGCGGATCATTTTGTGCAGGGCACTTGGTCTGCCCTGGAAGCCTCTTGGTCGATAAACCGTCTCGAGCTTCGAGCGGTGCTGAGGGCGCTGCAAGCTTTCGAAACTACGGTGACGGGGCGCACCTTGAGAGTTCTATCGGACAATTCGGCAGCGGTAGCCTACCTCAATCGGCAGGGCGGAACGGGCAGCAGAGCCATGGAGGAGGAGTCGGAGTTTCTGTTTCAGTGGGTGGAGTCCCGGCTCCTGGCCATTTCGGCAGCACATATTGCGGGAAAGGACAACGTGATGGCGGATTTCCTCAGTCGAGTGCAAGTGGATGCGGGGGAGTGGGAGCTTCATCTGCAGATCTACGCTCAGATTGTGCGCCGCTGGGGGACTCCGGTCATGGATCTCATGGCCACCTTTCAATCCACGAAGACAAGTCGCTTCTTCAGCAGGCGGCGGGAGCGGATGTCCGAAGGCATCGACGCACTCATTCGTCCTTGGCCGGTCTCTGGTCTTCTCTACGTCTTTCCTCCGTGGGCGTTGATCGGTCGGGTGATCCAACTCATCGAAGCACACCGCGGAAAGGTCCTGCTGGTGGCGCCCGATTGGCCCCGGCGTCCTTGGTATGCGGATCTGATCCGGCTTCTCGATGGGGTGGCGTGGCGTCTTCCTCCGTTACCGGATCTCTTGATTCAGGGGCCACTCCGGATGCCTCAGGTGGATCGATTCTCGCTTACGGTATGGCCATTGAGAGGGCTCGGTTGAAGAGGAAAGGTTATTCTGCTTCGGTCATTGCTACGCTTCTTCGGGCGCGGAAGTCTTCCACGTCTCTCACGTATGTACGGATCTGGCGTATTTTTGAGGATTGGTGTTCGCGGCACAATATTCGAGCGGCGAAGGCTTCTGTGCCGGCCATCCTCAGTTTCTTGCAGGACGGTTTTGACAAGGGTCTGGCGGCTCTCGCGTGCTTCCGGGGTAAGATCTTGGGGGTTTCCTTGGGGGCGCACTCGGACGTGCAATGTTTTTTGAGAGCGGTGTTTCGACTACGGCCTGTTCGCAGGGCGACGGTTCCTCCGTGGGATTTGAATCTCGTGTTACAGGGTTTGGTGCGGAGACCATTTGAGCCACTTCACCTGGTGTCCCTAAAAGACTTGACCCTAAAGACCGTGTTTTTGGTGGCCATTTGCTCAACTCGGCGAATTTCTGAGTTGCAGGCGCTTTCGTGTAGAGAACCTTTCTTGTCCTTCTCTGAAGATAGAGTGGTTTTGAGGCCTGTTCCCTCCTTCCTTCCCAAAGTTGTGTCTCCTTTTCATTTGAATCAGTCTGTTTTTCTTCCCGTTTTTCCGTCCGTCGGAGCGGACGCGACTGATCGTGGATTGCATCGTCTCGATGTTCGTTGGGTTCTCCGGCGCTACTTGAAGGTTTCGGAGCCTTACCGTAAAACGGATCGTCTTTTCGTCCTTTTTGGTGGTAGGCGGAAGGGCGAGGCAGCGGCGAAAGCCTCTATTGCCCGGTGGCTTAAAGAGGCTATTGCGTCAGCGTATATACTGCAGGGCCAGTCGGTTCCCTTGGGCCTCCGGGCCCATTCTACCAGGGCGCAGGCGGCGTCGTGGGCGGAGCACAGTTTGGTTCCGCCTGTGGAAATTTGTAGGGCGGCTACTTGGTCGTCGCTCCATGCTTTCAGTAAACATTACCGGTTGGATGTGATGGCCTCGAAGGATTCTTGTTTTGGTTCGGCCGTTTTGCGCGCCGGTTGGCAGGGTCCCTCCCGTTGAGTACTGCTCTGGTACTTCCCAGATGTGGAGGACTAAACTGGAGGACCGCTCAGGAAATAGAAATTACACTTACCTGGTAATTGTAGTTCCTGTAGGGTCCAGTTTAGTCCTCCTTCTCTCCCGATTGACTGCCTTTTTTTCGGCGCGGCGCATTTTCTACGCGGGTTGCGAGAGTGTGCTAAGTATTCGTCTGTGATCCTCTTGTTGGGGGGATCTTCCACTCTCCTTTGGCGCTTTGTTCTTTCAGCCGCGACTATGTCTCTTCCTTCGGTCCTCAGCGAGGCAGAGGCGATGTACAGGTTTCCGGCTCCCTCGTTTGGGGAGGGGGTCGGCGGTTTGCAGGGGGGGGTGTTCTTATTAGGACTGTTTTAGATAAGTTTTTTTTTTCTCTCCTGTGTTGCTTCTATGAGTCTGCTTTGTTAATAGATCACTGGGGGGCTGATGGGAGCTCCAGCAGCATATATCCAGACATGGAAAAGACTATGATTGGTCCAGTCTCCTGGCTGCGGGAGGAAGTGCACTACCCAGATGTGGAGGACTAAACTGGACCCTACAGGAACTACAATTACCAGGTAAGTGTAATTTCTATGTATTCCTTCATACTTGGCTGTCCAAATATTCCAACTTCTGATGGATTAAACTTCTGTCCTTCACTAGGGATTCTCCCAACAATTCAACTTCCTTGTTTTTGGTTCCAGGATATCACATCTAGTAGCCAGATTTTCCAATGTCAGAGACTGATCCAGCAAATTCTGAGACACAATTGTCAAGTCACCTACAAAACATATAGCAAACATTTATTTGTAGAGAACTAAATCCTTGCATGGCAGCCCAAAGAGACTCCATCGTCACTGCACCTTTCTTTGCCCCTTGAAGTTGGAATAAGCCTAAAGTTACTTCACCCCCCTCCCCGTGCGATTTCACTCATGGTCCGCTGCAAGTGATTCACATGAAAAGCAGCGTCCACTTCCACGAGGGTGGAAAACACAGCCACAGGGGAACCTCCTGGCAAGATGACTCCACCATCCACTTTGGTATGAGAGCCCTCCTGCTGCCCCATAATCCACCTATTTTTGGGCCTGGGAGGCAGTATACATGCTATTGGGCTCAATGAGGCCCCCTCACTGCTTCTCACATGTTGAACCGCAGGCTGATTCAAGGAGGAAACCCCCAACGAACTGGTGGTCACTCAAAAGCTCTCCAAAGTCGTCTGCTGTAGGGCTGGGTCAGAGAGCTGTCTAGGAGCCCAGTCTTCCCTTTCCCCTTATGCTTGCCCATAGCACAGGCAACATCAGTGCTACTGATGATCAGGAAAAGCCATGGCGTCCTTCTGATGCCACTAAGACAACGCCATCTTGGATCCATATAACCACTTTCCATGTGGATTTAAATTCATTCTTGAATTTCTCCACCTCTGGGTCTTTCCTCCTCCCTTTCTTCTTCCTCTTCAATTGATTTCTTTGTTCATCTCACTCTACTGCAGCTCAAGATCTCTAAGCTCCATCTCCACTGCAACTGCTCTTTCTTTTTCTGTGTATTCCTTTCTTCTGGTACTCTCACCTAGGTCTCCTCTTCATCCCTGTATTTTATTCCACAGAAGCCCTTAGTTGATTCAAGATGTTATCATTTTGCATGCTTCTTTACTTTAATCTGTGAAATTAAAGATCTTAAATTTCATCCATTGCTTTTTGCAATTTTTCTTGTGGCAATATTCCTCTTTTTCCAGTTTTGGGCATATTCTCTTTCTATACCCTCTTGATTTAAATATCGGGTTTGTAGTATAAAAGTAGCAGTACATTATTTCCTCTTTATTTGCAGACGTCCACTTAACTGTAGTTAATCCTCTTAACTTTTTTATTAATGTTTTTTAACTCCTGCCACAGTGGGTCCATGAAGACACTCACATGGCCTTTATCCATGGCAGGAATGTTATCTGCATCTGCAGTGTCTGCACCATCACTACCACCATCATTAGCTCTAGTGTATAGGCTACAGGTGGGCACTTTTTTATCCTAGATGATATGCGGCCAGTATGTATTTTTTCTTTTTCCTTCCTACTATACTTCAATTGTAGTGTTGACTTGTTGAGATTTAATATAGATTTTGTACAATGGGGTCACCACTTGAAGGTACTAAGCACGACTTGGTAAGGAAGCTTTATTCTCTCCCCCAAGAGATGCACAGCAATTCACCAACCATTGCTAGTGAATTTTATGCAGCACTTCTCTTTGACCCCTCCCCCTTCATTTAAATATTTAAATGTCTGTATCATGTCTTGCCTCTTCCTCCTGTCCTTCAGGGTACATATTCTGGCACAGGCCCCATATCATTTTGTTTGCCTTTTTCTGAAAATTTTCAAGTCTTTCTATATCCCTTGTGAGGTACAGTCTCCAAAATGGAACACAATACTCCAATTGAAAGCTTACCTACAACTTGTACAGAGACATTAATATGTCCTCCTTCTGCTGGTTATACCTCTATGTATGCAGCTTAGCATCCTTCTGGCTTTAGCCATTGCCTTGTCACATTGTTTCACCCCCTTTGAGATCTTCAGACATAGTCACCTCAAGGTCCCTCTCCTGGTCAGTACACACCAACCTCTCACCCCCCTATGCATATTGCTTCTTTGGATTTCTGCATCCCAAGTGCGTTACTCTGCATTTCTTCATATTAAATCTTAATTGCCTAGTATTAGACCATTCACAATTTTGTAGATCTTTTCTCATGTTGTCTACTCCCTCCAAGGTGTCCATTCTATTGCAGATTTTTATAAAATCTGCAAAAAGGCACACTTTTCCTTTTAACTCTTCGGTAATATCACTGATAAAGACATTGAATAGTACTGATCCTAGAACTGATCCCTGAGGTACTCCAATTCTCACTTTCCTTTCTTCTTAGTGAATTCCATTTACCACTCCCCTCTGCAATCTGCCATTCTTTCAAACTCTGATCCAGTTCACCACCTTGAGATCCATCCTCAGGATATGTAGTTTATTCATTAGTCTCCTATAAGGAACAGTATCAAAGGCTTTGCTGAACTCTAAGTAGATCACATCCATGGCATACCCTTAATCTAGCTCCTTGCAACCCAGTCAAAGAAATCAGGTTTGTTTGGCACAATGTTCCTTTGCTAAAACCATGCTACTTCAGAAATTGCAACCCATTGGATTCTAGAAAGTTCATTAATCTTTCTTTCATCAGCATCTTCATCATTTTTCCCATCACCGAGGTAAGGCTTACCTGCTTTTAGTTGGCCACTCTTTCTTTACCAGTTTTGTGAAGATGAGCCACATCATTCCTTCTCCAGTCCCACAGAGCCATCCCCTGTCTCCAAGGATCTACTAAATACATCCTTTAAAGGTGCTACCAGAATCTCTCTGAGCTCTTTTGGTATCCTGCGAAGTATCTTATCTGTTCCCAATACCTTACCGCTTTCAACTTTGTAAGCTGTTCATAAACACTTTCTTCTGTAAATGGTGTGGTATCTACTTCATTCTCATTAATTCATTTGTTAATCATGCAAGGTGCTTCTCCAGAGTTTTCTTTCATGAACACGGAACAGAAGTATATTTTAGCATTTCACTTTTTCCTTGTTGGTTTCCCCAAATCGGTCCTCAGCACCTCCAAGTCTTTCAATTCTTCTGTCCCTTATTACCGCGCTTTACATCTTTAGTCATTTTTGCAACCTGATTTCTGTTGTTGCCTCTGTGAGCTGTTCCGTTATTCTTTTTTGCTTGTTCCACTTTTTCTGATCTTCTAAATTCTGTGAAAGCTGCATTGTTTCCTTTATTTTTGCAGCCGTTTCTTTGGAGAATCAAATTGGTTTCCTTTTCCTCTTGTTTTTGTTTGCTTTCCTTATATCCATTGTTTTCATAGCCTTTTTCAGTTTAGTCCACTGCCTTTCAACTTCCCTTATTTCTTTCCACCGTGCCAGCTTCTCTTTCAGGTACTTTCCCATTTTACTGAGGTCAGCATTTTTGACATCTATGACACTAAATCTGCTGTGATTGGATGCTGCCTTGGCTTTTACCTAAAGCCACACAATGTGGTGATCACTGAAGCTCAAGTGGACATCCATGCAGTGATTAAACATACTATCTCCACTGGTAAATATTAGATCCAGTGTCGACCTTTCCCTGGTGGGTTCCATCACCAACTGCGTGAGCAAAGCCTTTTGTAAGGCATCCATAATCTTTCTAGATTTTCAGACGGGATATTCCAATCCACATCTGGTAGATAAAAGTCACCCAATATCATCATGTTTCTCTCTTTTTTCCAAACACCAAAAGAATTGTTGGAAACTCTAAAAACGAAAAGGTTAAAATTATTCTAAGATGTAGCCCGATTTTTAATAAAGGGCCTCTTAATATTCTTAATATTGGTACTTAGCATTTTTTGAATATTGACATCAAGGTATTTTAAATACTACTTGAACTTACTTGTAAAGTACAGGTCTTATTTTACTGGCTATATTCTTATTTATAGGGCAGTCTTAGGAGGGAGAGATAGTTTGGTACAGGCCTTTATTTCCGCCACAGAGTACCTTACAACCACACATGTATGTAGGAAATGCCTTATCCTGAGGTTTTATAGTTAAGCCTTTGAGAAAGAGTTGGCAAGTCCACGTTCCTGAGCAAACACTTTTTCAGAGACTACATGAAACTAGAATGACGGTTGAGCAGGCTGCTGTGAGAGAGGAGCTTACCCAGTCTTTAAATGGCCAGCCAAATTGTTTCCTGTCTGAACTCTGCTGATCTTTCCAAAGTGAAGATCAATCATGCTGAAAGCCTCCTCTGGAAAACAGGCACTCCAAACGCAGGTAGCTCTCCTACAGTGATATTGGGCTGCTGTTATAAAAGCTCAACAGCTGTTGTTATCACAGGGCTTCTTCCTGAATAAGTGCATTGGTGTCACCTGGCAGTACAGCAGCATTATTCTCTGGCTCTGTGTTTTGAATCGACGAGCCCCAGCTGCTGCACTAGAATGCACTCTCTTTTCCAGGCTTATGTGCTCTCCAAAGCCAGGTGTTATGTTGGCTGACTTGACCCTGCCTGAACTCCTAATGTCATTTTTCTGGAGGTCGAAGGCATCATGTCTCCATATTTCACAAACCAATCAACCGGTACAGCAACCACAGGAAACCCAGAATCCTCAAGAAAGACCAGGGTCCTTCCTTTCAATTTTACCATGTTGCAGGACATAACATAGTAGTTTTTTTAACAGGGCACCTAGGATAAGAGGCTAAGCGAGTGCCTATTTTAAGTCTATTGAATGGGAGACCACCTTGGTATACCAGGTGCTGTAAATTACTGCGCATAAGAAAGTCCTATCCATCCATTGGGTTTTCATGGCAAGATACAGAAGTAGATTGCCGGGCCTTTCTTCCGCGCAGTTTAAGTTTGGTGGTGTTGCCGTTGTCACAGAAATGTGATCCTCCGCCGTCAACACTATCCCATTCTGCTGCTGCCCAGATGGGTGGTTTGTCTTGGTCTGGCATCTCAGCTGAGACCTGTCCATCTTGGGAGACCCTGCCAGTAGTTAAACTACCGATAGTTTAGCTCTCAGCATCACTGATGCACACAAGCCCTCACAGCACGACAAGCTGCAAACCAAGTGCAAACCAACGCATTGCTCTTTGCAGAATGGCTATGAAAGACCTAGTTAAGATTCTCAAGAGCAGAGATGTCTCTCTCCAAACAAAGATTCGACTTGTTCAAGCCATGGTATTTTCAATAACATCATATGGATGTGAAAGCTGGACAGTGAAAAAGATAGACAGGAAGAAAATTGATGCCTTTGAATTATGCTGCTGGCGGCGAATACTGTGTATACCATGGACTGCCCGAAGAACAAACCACCAAACCACAAACCAACCAAACAAGTTTTCTTTAGAAGCTCAGATGACAAGACTTCGACTTTCATACTTTGGACACATTATGCGGAGAGAGAGATCATTAGAGAAAGACATCATGCTTGGCGAGATAGAAGGTCAACGCAAAAGAAGAAGGACAGCAATGAGATGGATCGATACAATAACAGCAGCTATGGGTACCAGTCTGTCAACAATAAGCCGCCTGACTGAAGACCGGACACAATTTAGGATAGCTATCCAGAGGGTCGCCATGAGTCGACTCCGACTCGACGGCACTTAACAACAACAACAAAGAAAGGCCTGGCAATCTATTTCTGGTCACGTCTTGCTAAGAAAACCCACGGGATTGGTTTCTAGAAGTTGGCATTGACTCAACTGCACACAACAACATAAAGACACATAGGCACATATGTGTCTTTATAAAATATTAGTTTATGTGGCAGAGATCATGCTTTGAAAGTAGGTATAAATATCCATGCATAGATCATTGAAGTATACACAGAATTAAGATATATTACAATCTATGCACTGTACATACTTGCAAACTCTGCCTTTGCTGTGCCCAGACCATGCTCCCAGCTACACCTACCAGCAAAATATGCACCATCATGTCAATGCATGGACTTTTTATGCTGGTCGTTATTTAGGCCATTTTATTTTATTTTTATTTATTTATATTCTCTTATATACCGCGCTATTCTGCATCAGTGCGGTTTACATTGAACAAACTGAAATTACATTGAACAGGGCATTATAACTTGGAGATAACTATTTTACAGGGAACATGGGCTATGGAGGGTTAAGTGGCTTGCCCAAGACCACAAGGAGCACCTGTGGGACTAGAAACCCCAGTCCTTCCGGCCCAAGGTTGCTGTCCTCTAGTGGGATTTGAACCCCCGACCTTCCGGCCTGAAGTACCTTGCCCCAACCACTAGGCCACTCCTCCACTCATTTATACTCATGTGGCCAGATACATGCTGAAATGACTTCATAAAATTACCTCCGCTGTGTATACACATATGTGCCATAAAATACATGCATGTATCGCAACTCTGTCCCAGTTCCAACTGAAGTATGCTCCCAGGAACACATACACACAGATCACATGAAAGTTTATTTATTTATTTAACAGGGTTTTTTTTTTTATACCTCTTATTATTTAAGTCAAAATGGTTTACTTTGTAACTTAAACTTGGTAATGAACATTAAACAGGACATTGATAACTTGGATTTTTCTGTTACATGCTATCTTGTGATATGTCAATCTTTTGTGAGTGTATACACGTGCAATTTTATATTGTCTATTTTCCCTATTTATAACATGCTCTATAGGAAAAAAATGTTTTATAAAATTACCCTACTTTTATGTGTAGCCACTCCCAGGGGCGTAGTTTTGATGGAGCCTATAAGAGTTGCAATATATGCACTCATTTTATAAAATACGCACATATATGCATAGCATGCATTTACACCATCTTTGGTATAGGTGTGAATCTGTTTGTTACTGTGCACTACTGGAGGTCATTGTGCAAATCTGTTTTATTAAGATACATAGTTGTCTATGATGCCTTTATAAATAGAGTAATATATTCAAAATTGTACTCAAATTATTTATGGAAGTCTTTTGTGAACTGTATTTTGGGGTATTTGGTTTATACAAAAAAGAAAAAGATTCAAATAAAGATTTAAAGACTTAAATTGCCTTTTAATATTTAAAGGACAATGCTGAAGTGAATGAGCTATGAAAATCAATCAAAAATGTATGCATTGGGTTGTTAAAATCACTGTTCTGCTAGGAGTTTGAGCTCTGTTTGTTCCTCAAAGTGTATTAATAATTTTTAAGTTTGTATAATTTTTTGAGTACATGTTTGAGCTTATAGTATATTAAATGATGTGAGAGTGATGTTAATAGGTAGATCCCTAAAATACTCTTAGCTTTTTTAAATTAATTATTTTTGTGGGGTAAAGTATTTTTTGTTAGAGAATTTGCATAAAAAAGGTATCTTCCACACATTTCACATAAAATACCTGCATAGTTCCCCTTCCTGCCTTTTCTATAGGATCATGCATGCTTAGATATTTGTTCCCATGTGTTCATAAATGAAACCTTTGACCATTTTATTAGCTGTTTTCTGGACTAACTCCTTTCAGTTTACACCATACTCCAAATATGATTTTACAGGGGATTTTATACAGAAGCAATATTACTTTCTTTTTTTCATGCTGACCATTCTTGCCCTATGAACCCAAGCATAGTTCTGGCTTTGCCATCACCGTATCTATCTGTTGGGCCGCATTAAGGTAATTGAATATGATTTCCCTTGGATACTGCACTTGTTTTGCGCACCAAATAGTTTTTTCTCTATATTATAAAATAAAATATAAACTAATTAAAAAGGTATACAGTATATAAGGGGTGTCAAACTCAAATACACAGTGGGCCAAAATGTAAAACTTGAACAAAGTCGCGGGCCAGCATTGAACAAATGAACCTTTTAATATGGACCCAAACAAGATTTGCTTTAACATTGAATATGAAGCAACACTTATTACTATACAATTTATAACTTAATAGTTCAGATATGCAAAAACCAATTTCAAATAAAAAAAAACATCAATGACATTCATTTATTAAATAAGATTTAAATAATAAATAATAATTTTTAAAATAAAATAACAATAATAAAATTAATCAACCATTCAAGCCCATGTCTTGGAGTAGCAAGAAAAAGTGCATAAAGAAAACGTTAATTATTGCTCAGTTTGCTGCACACTGATCTAATCTGATGTGCCCAAGCCAGATACCTGGCATCTCTTTTTGGATGATAGTTCATCAATGTCTGGGCTCAGGCTTTGAGCTGAGGAAATCCTCAGTATCGAGCGAAGGTGTTCATCAGTCAGACGTCTCCTGTGAGATGTTTTGGTCATCTTCATCGAGGAGAAAAGTTGCTCACATAGATAAGTGCTGCCGAACATGGAGAGCATCTGAGCAGCTTGGGTGCGGAGCTGAGGCATTGTGTCAGGGATGAACTGTGGAAACTGGGCGGCGCCCACAGCATCATACTTTGACTTCAGCGTGTCATTACACTGGAGTTCAATTAGCTCCATTTGGAGGTTGGTTGGTGCGTTTTCCACATTAACTGCAAAGGGATTACTGAGCAGTTCAAACCTACATTTCTGGACATCAAAGTCGGCAAATCGCCGGCTAAACTCAGCGCCGAGTACACTGAGTTTTTCAGCAAACTGTGCGCATGGGAACAAGTTGGTAAAGAACTGCGTTTTCATGGTTTGGCAGCAGGGAAAATGGCCAAGGTTTCCTTGCAGCATCT
Source organism: Ichthyophis bannanicus (assembly GCA_033557465.1). Classification (NCBI taxonomy): domain Eukaryota; kingdom Metazoa; phylum Chordata; class Amphibia; order Gymnophiona; family Ichthyophiidae; genus Ichthyophis; species Ichthyophis bannanicus. The sequence continues at coordinate 512,899,720 of CM066031.1, read as the reverse complement.
GATTCTCCCACAGGCACAGTTTAGTTTTAAAAGCCCTCACTGCAGCGTACATGTCTGTGATGATGCGCCCCCGCCCCTGAAGCTGCAGGTTCAGCGCATCGAGATGGCTCGAGATGTCACACAGAAAGGCCAGCTCACACAGAAACTTTTTCTCCCGAAGCTCTGCTGTGTCCTTCCCTTTGCTTTCCAGAAACTGACATATTTCCTCATGCAGCTCAAAACATCTATTCAGTACTTTTCCTCGGCTTAACCATCTCACCTCTGTGTGATACGGCACGTCTGCGTATTCCGAACCACACTCCTCCAGAAAAGACTTAAACTGGCGGTGATTCAGACCTTTGGCTCTTATAAAGTTAACTACTTGTGTTACTGTGGTCATAACATGTTCCATCTTTAGGGCTTTGCCACACAATGATTCCTGATGTATGATGCAGTGATAAACAGTTAGTTCACCTGCACAGTTCTCTTCCTGCATCTTCTCCCGGACCCTGCCCACCAGTCCACTTGTTTTACCGCACATCGCTGGCGCACCATCTGTCGTTAATCCCACGAGTTTATCCCACGGCAGCTTTATTTCAGTTACGCATTTGGAAACCTCCTCAAAAATGTCCTTTCCTGTGGTTGTGCCATGCATTGATTTGAATCCCAATAGCTCCTCCGTAACACACATATTTGAGTCCACTCCACGGATGAAGACTGACAGCTGAGCAGTATCAGATGCGTCGCTGCTCTCATCCACAGCAAGGGAGAATGCAACGAAATCTTTTCCCTTTTCCAAAAGCTGGTCATACAGATTGGTGGCAAGATCACATGTGCGATCAGCTACTGTGTTTCTGCTCAGGCTCACGTTTGAAAAGGCTTGCTTTTTCTCTGGGCACACGATGTCACAAACTTTCAACATGCACTTTTTCACAAACTCTCCCTCATTAAAGGGCCGGGCTGATTTTGCGATCTCTGCTGCCACAATATAACTAGCCTTTACAGCAGCCTCACTTTGTGATGTGGCTTTTTGAACATATTCTGTTGTGAAATCAAACTTCTTTTCATCTCCTCCACTTTCTGGCTCCTTTGAGTCATGTCCAGGTCCTTGTACTTGTCATGGTGTTTTGTTTCATAGTGTCGTCGAATGTTATACTCCTTAGTTATAGCCACGTTGACTCCACAAATCAGACAAACAGGTCTGTCTTTTACATATGTAAACAAATATTCTGTCTCCCACCTGTCCAGAAAGTTCCTGTTGTCTGCCTTTCTTTTTGCCATTTTTGGGAAGGGGTTCCACAGTGACAGTTGTAGCTTGAGATCGCTATGACTTCTGTCACACAGGAGAGGGCGTTTCTGGGACCTGTCCTGATTGACGCGCCAAAACAACAGCAAGGCATTATGGGATTTGTAGTATTAGCGATGAATGAATGCGCTGTATAATACCGGCGGGCTAGCTCTAGTAGTCATTTGGTATAGCCTCGCGGGCCAAATATAATTACACTACGGGCCAAATTTGGCCCGCGGGCCAGAGTTTGACACCTATGATATAGAGAAAGACAACATATAAAAGATATGAATGAATTTTTCCCTCTTTTGATATGCCTGGTTTGAAGGTGATTTTCCTTTTACAAATGAATGTGCCTGTTTTTATAATTATCATATTATGCAGCCCCTATATGTACTTTTGAATTTGACAACTGTTATTCATACCAGAGAATTCCTTTCTGAACTATTTTAAGCTGCTTTTACAAAGATTTATCGGAAGGGACTGATGAGAAAATGGAAAATATTGAGGTTCTCTAATCTTCTTAGATTATCTATTAATATCTCAGTAATTGAAATTGTCTGAAAAAGGCATATTCATAGGTTTTAATTCATACTCATTTTAGTGCTGCTGATGAACTGAAATCAGTATGCATTCATTGCAAAATCATTACTAGAGTACAGCAAAGGTCTACTACAGGGACAAGAGTACTTTTATGGCATCAAATATAAACATCCAAATGTACTGTCAAATAGCTATTTTCATGGTCATCGTTATCATGTCCTTCGGCTTTAGGCAGTCATTTATAGCCTCTATTTTTCTACCAATGTTGCAAAAAAAAAAAGACTATCTAATACACATAATCATAAATGTGCAGCTGTTATGGATCTAATTCCCAATCACTATTGCCAGGATCATCAGCTTTGTATTATAATAACTCCTATAATAATGCCCATTATGTACAGTATACCCTGGTTCTTAACCCTGTCCTGGTATTATCGCCTGTCCAGTCAGGTTTTCAGATATGCATGAGAAAGATTTGCATGCACAGACTCCATTGCATGCAACTTTCTCTTATACATATATATCTTGTGAATATCCTGAAAATCTGACTGGATAAGGGGGAGGGGGCACATTAGGAGAGGGTTGAGAACCAATGCACTGTGTAAACCAACACACTTAAAAATGATAGTGCATTGCCTGCATTCTCTTCTCAAGCTAAAATTTAAATCATATTTTCACTCACTAAATCAGGCACCTTTTTTCCAAAATGAAGTGTATTACTTTAATAAGACAGGCTAAAAAGAATTTGAAGATCGTCTTCCAAAAGTCATAATGCTAAAGCTATTTGTGAATGCATTGAAAGGAAGATGTCTGCAAGAAAGTCAGTGGAATTGTTTGATTTTCAGGATGTAAAAATTATGCTTAAGAAAAGTAAAACCATAATAGAAAAGCTGAAAGGAATATTTACATCAGCTACAGGCTATGGAAGATATTGGGGGGTATTCTGAAACCAGTCACATACCTGGCAGTTGCATTGGGTATGCCTTCCCATTACCCCCCACCACCCAATTTTCCCCCCGGTAATGGTTAGCATGTGTATGAAAAACCTGACTCCGAGGCTTGCTAAAAGTAATTTTTATTATCAAATCACAGATGTGGAAAATCAACAATTGTGTAGAATGTAAAGGTCGTAACATAGCCGTATTTAATACATTAGTTAAGCTCGGGATACTTTTCTCTTAACAGATTTAACAATTAATAAGCAAGCTTTCTGAGACACACAGCAGGTAGAGTGTACATCTTATATCACAATACTTCTCTTCTCAATGGTATGGACCATTGAAGCTACTGTCTCCGAAGGCTGTATAACCAACTGAACAAGGTGAGATGCTGTTGATGCATCTGCCCATCTTGCAAATTGTCTATCTGTACTCTGTTGAGGCCTTGTCTCATAGAAGAGCAGGCCTCACTATTTTCCGCTCTCACCTATGGTAAGCTTAAAGTCATCAGTTATTCACACTGGTAATTAATGTGGCTAGTTTTAGATCTATTACTACTACTACTACTACTACTGAGCAAGTCGTACACAGCGCTGCACAAACAAGTAAGAGACAGTCCCTGCTCATCAGAGCTTACAATCTAGTCAAGACAAACACAGAAGGTATAGGCAGGGATAAAGCAGGGTAAGGAGAAGGAGATCAGGAGAGTCAAGATCCAAAAGCAGCAACGAAGAGGTGAGTTTTCAGCCTGCATTTGAAGAGGGTAAGGGAAGGTGCCTGGCGTACAGACACAGTTAGATTGTTCCAGGCGTACGGTGCAGCTGAAAGGAGCGAAGTCTGGAGTTAGCAGTGGGAGAGAAGGGCACAGATAGAAGCAGTTTGCCAGAAGAGCAGAGTTCCCGAGTGGGGTTGTAAGGAGAAATAAGAGAAGAAAGGTACTGAGGAGCCACAGAGTGAATGCATTTATAGGTCAGGAGGAGAAGTTTGAACTGGATGCGGAAATGGATAGGGAGCCAAAGAAGTGACTTGAGAAGAGGAGTAATATGGGCATGACGAGGCTGGCGGAAGATTAGTCATGCAGCAGAGTGTTGAACAGATTGAAGAGGAGAGAGATGATTCAAAGGGAGACCAGCAAGGAGTAGGTTACAGTAGTCAAGACAGGAGGTGATTAAGGAGTGGATAAGCGTTTTAGTAGTGTGTTCAGAAAGGAAGGGGCGGATTTTGCTAATGTTGTAGAGAAAGAAATAGCAGGTCTTAGCTACGAGCTGGATGTGTGTGGAGAAAGAGAGAGAGGAGTCAAAGGCAACCCCCAAATTGCGGGCTGAGGAAACGGGCAGGATTACAGAGTTATCCACAGATATTGAGAAGGGAGGAAGAGGAGGGGAGATTTTAGGGGGAAAGATAAGAAGTTCAGTCTTGGCCACGTTCAATTTCAAGCAGCGGAGAGACATCCAGGCAGCAATGTCAGAAAGGCAGGCAGAGATCCAGGTCTGGATTGCCGGGGAGATTTCAGGCGTAGAGAGGTAGATCTGGGAGTCGTTGGCATACAGATGGTACTGGAAGCCATGGGAACAGATAAGCGCACCAAGGGACTGGGTATAGAGCGAGAAAAGGAGCAGACCCAGAACAGATCCTTGGGGTACACCAACTGGGAGCGGGGTAACAGAGGAGGAGGAGCCACCAGAACACACACAGAAGGAGCGATGGGAGAGATAGGAGGAGAACCAGGATAGTACAGAGCCCTTAAAACCAAGCGAGGACAGGGTATTGAGGAGAAGGTTGTGGTCGACAGTGTCAAAAGCAGCAGAGAGGTCAAGAAGGATGAGGACAGAGTAAAGGCCCTTGGATTTTGCCAGGAACAAGTCACTGGAGACTTTGGCAAGAGCCGTTTCAGTAGAGTGTAGAGGACGAAAGCCAGACTGTAAGGGATCCAGGAGGGCATGAGGAGAGGAAGTTGAGGCAGCGGTGGTGAACCACATGTTCAAGTAGTTTAGAAATGAAGGGAAGGAGAGAGATGGGTCGATAATTAGAAGGACAGATGGGATCGAGTGAGGGTTTCTTGAGGAGAGGTGTAACCACAGCATGTTTGAAGTCTGCAGGTACTGTTGCAGTGGAGAGTGATAGGTTGAGAATATGAGAGATGGAAGGGACAACAGTGGAGGAGATGGGGCTTAGGAGACGGGTGGGGATAGGATCAGAGGAGCAGGTGGTGAGTTTGGAGGAAGAAAGATGGTGTGCAGTTTCCTCTTCAGAGATCACAGGAAAGGAGGAGAGGGTAGCAGTGGTAGGGGGAGAGTTGGGAGTGAAGAGGGGGGAGGAGGGGAAGTGGTTGATTTTGTGGGGAATTTGAGGGTGATCTTGTGGATTTTGTCATGGAAAAAGTCAGCCAGGGTTTGGGCAGAAAGGGAGGGAGGGATTGGAGGCAGGGGGCACTTTGAGGAGAGAGTTGAGAGTAATAAAGAGACGGCAAGGATCAGAGGCAAGAGAGTTAGTCAGATGGACATAGCAGCTAGCATTGGAAATGAGCTGATCGGGGAGGCTAGGACTGGTAATGGGCTGATGGGAGGGGGGTAGGACTGGTAATGGGCTGATTAGGGGAGTCTAGTACTGGTAATGGGGTTGAGGGGGGACTAACACTGGAAATGAGCTGATTAGGGGAGGCTAGGACTGGTAATGGGCTGATGGGGTGGGGTAGGACTGGTAATTGACTGATGGGAGGCTAGCATTTGAAATGATCTGATTGGGGGGGCTATGACTGGAAATGGGCTAATTAGTGGAGGCTAGGAATGGTAATGAGCTGATGGGGGGTAGGATTGGTATTGGGCTGATTAGGGGAGGCTAGCACTGGTAATGGGGTTGAGGGGGGACTAGCACTGGAAGTGAGCTGATTGGGGGGCTTCGACTGTGAATGGGCTGATGGTGGGGAGGGGAGGATAGAGCTGCTGGCCTTGGAAGAAAACTGGGGGCTAGGGCTACAAATGTGATAATGATAATACCACATTTTGATTACGCCAATACCATATTACAAGGTCTCCCCCAATCCACTTTGAACCCCTTACAGCTCGCCATGAATAGTGCAGCGAGGGTTCTTCATGGTTCATCTAAGAGAGACCATGTGACTCCCCTTCTAATGCAGTTACACTGGCTTCCTATACATGCCAGGATCTTCTTCAAGACAGCGCTGCTGACATTCAAAGCGGTCAATAATCTCTCCTCCTCTTCACTATCTGACCTTATCCAAACAGCAGCCCCTAATAGACCAAGAAGATCCACAGCAGTAAATATGGTAACATTGCCAAGAGAATTAACAAGATGCACCTCGGCAACTGCAAACAGGGCATTCAGTCTCTGCGCCCCAAGACTCTGGAACTCCTTACCAACAAACATCAGGTCAATCACCAACCTAATCCAGTTTAGGAAGGCCCTTAAACACTTCCTTTTCCTCAAATACTTCCTAGAGAACAATGAATCACATTCCCACTCAATTTCTTACAACTGTTCCAACACACCTTGTCAACCAGAGGACCACACCATGCAAGAGGTCCTTGACCATTAAATCTCACTCTGTTTTTCTATGACACTGTTTTTTGTAAATAGTTATCTTTAGTTATCCAAGTTGGCTCTCCTGTTAATTGTAAACTCAGACTTATGTACCCGTCTGATTGTTATGTTCCATGTAAACCGCGCTGATGCCGAATAGTGCGGTATAGAAGAAATTGTAAATAAATAAATAAAATAAATAAATAAATGGGCTGATGCGAGGGGATGGGAGCATGGACTGGAAGGGAGTGGATGCTGAGAGGGGCTGCCATGGTATTTGTACTAGAAGGGACTGGTCAGTGGGGAAGGAGGGAGACTGGAAGGGAATGGACTCCAGTGGCAGTCATGGGAATGCAATTTGACATTGGAAGGAACTAGGAGTGAGGACTGGAAAGGGGCTGATACTGGGGATGGTTACTGGGACTGGAAATAGGCTGATGGAAAGAATTGAAAAAAATGAAAGAAGAGATATGAAATGGCAGATGGACCATAGACCACAGAAAGAGAGCTAAGACAGGAAAGCAGAAGCCTCAGATCAGGACCAGCATGATCACAGAATAAATTGGTCAGACAACAAAGGTAGAAAATATTTTATTTTATATTAGTGATTTGACTACAAAATCATAATAATTTTGAAAACAAATATTGTTACTTGTTATTGTGATTAATTATTGTGGTTTAAATAAGTAAATTTTATAAATAAAAACATATTGCAAAGGCTTATAATATAATAATAATTCAACAAATGATTACAGCGACAATGCGTTAACGGTAAAGGAAGGGAGATGCATTTGATTTTATCATTGGGGGTCGTCACAAGTTGACCAATGGTAAAAGGGGTCACGGTACAAAAAAGGTTGAGAACCACTGACTTAGAGAGAGAGGGGATGGTTGAATGAGAGGGAGATAGTGATGAAACTCAAGAGCTGATGATTGGTTAGAAGACAGAGTGGAGGGGGAAGTGAGGATGGTAAAGGGGGGATAGGGAGGGAAGGAATGAAGGTGCTGGTGGGAGGGGAAACAGGGAGTATGAAGAAAAGGAGGATAATGAGATGTGAAGCTATAGAGGAGAAACGGACCTGGATGTCTCACTGCTGCTTGAAATTGAACATGGCCAAGTCTGAACTTCTTATCTTTCCCCCTAAAATCTCCCCTCCTCTTCCTCCCTTCTCAATCTCTGTGGATAACTCTGTAATACTTCCTGTTTCCTCGGCCCGCAATCTGGGGGTTGTCTTGGACTCCCCTCTCTCTCTTTCTCCGCACACATCCAGCTCGTAGCTAAGACCTGCCGTTTTCTCGGCCCGTTTCTCAGTACTGACAGATATCTATTAGACACTTTCTTAATGGTGGTGCCATTACTTATCTCTGTGCTGTATACTCTGTAATATTGTTCAGCTGTCTCCTATTTTCAGCTGTCTGTCTCTGGCTCCTCCTCATAACTAATTGTAACTGTTCCTGTACTTCTTTCACTATCTGGTTTATGTTTGTGGGGGCTAAGTTAACATTTAATTCAATATCTAATTCTGACTAACTCTGTCTCTGCTGTTTTCACTTGAGTTTTAAATTTTCTTGTGCCTGATTCTAATCTGCCTGAGTGTGTGCAGAGGGTGAAGTGACTAGCCACTGAGGCATTGCTTAGCCCCTTTTCCTGCCTGCCAACGTGTGCTGAGCTCTCTGTTGCCTTTCTCCACTGGAAAGAGCATCTCTATTACAAGCATTTGCTCCTAGCTCCTGGCTAGAGTCAGATGTTTAACTGCTTGCTTGTGAGTCCTGTCTGTCTATACTGATTTATATTCTTAGGGCCCGATTCTGTTCAGGACGTCCGGCCCTCTGTGCATCCGGTAGGAACTGGATGCACAGAGTTAGCCGGGATTCTGATCCTGCGGGACACATCTAGCCCCGCTGGACCAGAATCATGTCAAGGCCTGTACGTGCAGGCTTGGACCCTAATTCAAGTTGGTCTGCATGTACGGGCCTTGCCCATATAGCTCAGTCAGGGCTTTACAATGGAGCCGTGGCACCATGGCATCCTTTTGCCATGGCACCGCGGTTCCATTGCAAAGCCACCATCCCTGGCTCCAAAAGTGCATTCCCTGCCGCCTGACTCCACATCTGGCCTCCCAAGGCCCCGGGCCCGCCGTCCCCATTCAAGACGTCAGCCCCGAATGTACAGGGCCGACATTGGAATCGGCCCTTTATGTCCGGGGCTGATGACCGTCCACCACCCGCCCTAACGCTGCCCCTGATCCTCCCTTTCCCCGGCCCGTATAACTTCCTCGTATAATGCACAGGGAGTTAGACGGGATTGGGAGGGGGAATGAATAGCGGGGATGGACTTGACTCGGAATGACCCTGTTATTGTATTATTGTTAGTGTGCTCTTTAACTTATCTGCATTTTTTTTTTGTAATATTGTTCAGCTGCCTTCTATTTTCAGCTGTCTGTCTCTTGCTCCCCTTTGTCTTACTATCCCTCCTTCCCACCCCACAACCCACCCTCTGGCTAACATTCTCTTATAGCTGTCCTATGCTCATTACTGATGTTACTCACAAGTACACCTGAGATCTCTCTCCTGCCTATCCTTCATATTTTTCTTCTGACTTCTACTCTCCTCTCCATCTCTCTCACTTATGACTCCACATCACTTTCTCGTCCTTTTGTTGACACTTCCTAATCTTCTTCCCTCATACCAACAACTTCAAGCCCCCCATCCTTATCATCCCTCTTTACCATCCTCACTTCTCTCACTATCTTGTCATGTACTCTATTATCAGCTCTGAGCTTCACCATTTTCTTTCTCTCGTTCAGCCATTTCCTCTCTCTCTGGAAGAACCTCACCCTCATTACCAGCGTGTCTCCTCTCTGCCTCGCACTCTTCTGCGTCTTTTCCTTCTGTCTTCTAGAAATAGCAATCCCAACCCTGGCCTTCCTAGACTTTTATCACACTCTCAGGGCAGATCCTCACGTAACTGTTCAATTCTTATTCATATCCCTTTCCTTTCCCCTCCTCTCTCCCTTTCTCATGTACCTTATGGAATGCACACTCCATCTCAAATAAGCTTGCCTTTATTTATGATCTCTTTATCTCAAATGCTCTCCATCTTCTTGCTCTAATTGAGATCTGGCTCCTCTAGAAGATTCAGCTTCAGTCGCTACCCTCTGTCATGGCAGCTACCAATTCTCCTACACGCCTCATCCTACTGGCCATGGTGGGGGTGGTGTTGGATGTCTACTCTCTCACTCTGTCCAATTTCAACTCCTTTCCCTCCTTTGAAGTTCACTCCATCTGCCTTTTTACTCCACTAACTCTCCAGATAGCTGTTATTTATCAACCCCTTGACAAGTCCACTTCTAACTTTCTAACTGACTTTGACTTTTCGCTTTTCTTTTTTCTGGATTCATCTTTCCCCTCCCTTATTCTTGAGGATTTTAACTTTCATGTTGATAACCCCTCCAACCCTTATGCTTTAAAGCTCCTCTCCCTTGCCTTCTCCTTCAACCTCCAGCTTTGCTGTACTGCCCCCACTCACTGGCATTGCTACTGCCTTGACTTTGTATTCTTCTCTAATCGCTTACTCTCAAACTTCTGTACTTCAGTTCTTCCATTTATCTGACCATCACCTGCTAAGCTTCACTCTTCATCACCCCTGCCTCAATCTCACCCAGACACCTCCAACCTCTTCATAAATCTTCATGCTATTGACCCATTGACTCTCTGCACTACTGTCTCATTACCTCTTTCCTCCACTATGTCATCTGAGTCTGTTGATGAGACAGTGGCTTTCTATAACACTGCACTCTCCTCTGCTTTGGATGCTCTTGCTCAGTCCATGTCATGTCCTGTGAGGCATATGGTACCTCAGCCTTAGCTGTCTTCGACTACCTGCTATCTATGTTTCTGTGCCTGCTCAGCTGAGCGGATTTGGCTCAAATCCTGCACCCTTGCGGACTTTCTACACTTAAATTCAAGCTTGCCTCTTTCCAGTCAGCCATAGCACTCGCCAAACAAGACTATTATGTCCACCTGACTTGCCTCTGAACCTCGCCATCTCTTTACAACTCTCAGCTCTCTCCACAAGATGCTTCCACCTACAATCTCTCCTTCCCTTTCTACCCAAACTTTGGCCAACTATTTCCATTCATTTCCATGACAAAGTCCACCAGATTACAATCGTATTCCCCACAAGGTCAGCTTCATCCCCTCTTCCTTCTCTTAACTCCCAATTCTTCCCCTCAACCTCTGCCATCCTTTCTTCCTTTACTATGATCTCTGAGGACAAAACAATACATCTTCTTTCCCTCTCCAAACTCACTGTCTGCTCCTCTGATCCTATTCCTACCCATCTCCTGAGCGCCATCTCCTCCATTGTCATTCCTCCCATCTGCCATATTCTCAACCTATCGCTGTCCACTGCAGCTGTTCCTGCAGCCTTCAAGCTTGTTGTGGTCACACCTCTCCTCAAGAAACTCTCACTAGACCCTACCTGTCCTTCTAATTATCGACCCATCTCCCTCCTCCCCTTCATTTCCAAACTACTTGAATGTGCAGTTCACTGTCGTTGCCTTGACTTTCTCTCCTCTGAAGCCCTTCTTGATCCTTTGCAATCTAGTTTTCATCCTTTACGTTCTACTGAAATGGCTCTTGCCAAAGTCTCCAGTGATCTGTTTCTGGCAAGCTCCAGGGGCCTTTACTTGATCCTCATCCTTCTTGACCTTTCTGCTGCTTTTGACACTGTTGACCAAAAACCTTCTTCTTGATACCTTGTCCTCACTTGGTTTTAAGGACTCTGTGCCATCTTGGTTCTCTTCTTATCTCTCCCATTGCACTTTCAGTGTTTGCTCTGGTGGATCCTCCTTTACTGCTATCCCATCTCAGTTAGTGTACCCCAAGGGTCTGTCTTGGGCCCACTCCTTTGGTACGCTCATCTCCTCCCATGGTTTTTAGTACCATCTTTACACTGATGACTCTCAGATCTACTTTTCTACACTTGAAATCTCTCTGGTAATCCAGACCTGGATCTCTGCCTGCCTGTCTGATATTGCTGCTTTGATGTCTCACCGCCATTTGAAATTGAACATGGCCAAAACCAAGCTTCTTATTTTTCTCCCTAAACCCACCTTCCCCCTTCCTCCTTTCTCAATCTCTGTGGAAAATGCTGACTCCTCCCTGTTTCCTTGGCCCACAACCCTGGAGTTGTCTTGAAATCCTCCCTCTCCTTCTCCGCAAACATCCAACTGATAGCTAAAACCTGTCATTTCTTTCTCTATAACATCAGCAAAATTCACCCCTTACTTTCTGAACACACTACTAAAACACTTATGCACTCTCTAGTCTTCTCCAATCTAGACTATTGCAACCTCCTCCTTGTTAGTCCCCCTCTGAATCATCTCTCTCCCCTTCAATCTATTCAAAACTCAGCTGCGTGGCTAATCTTCTGCCAGCCTTGACATGCTCATATAACCCCTCTTCTCAAGTTGCTTTATTGGCTCCCTATCTGTTTCCATATCCAGTTCAAACTAATAACTTCCCTGCACATGTCGCCAGCCCCGGATGTACAGGGCTGACATTAGAATCGGCCCTGTATGTCCAGGGCCGGCGACTGTCCAAACTCTGCCCCCATCTAACTTCCTCACACAACTAGCGGGGAAATTAGTCAGGGGCAGGAGCCAGCATGAAAATAGCGGGGATGGTCGTCCCATTGGGATGTCCATCCCCACTATTCGTGACTCAGCATAACCCCCTGTATATTTTTTTCAATGGTATATGGGGTTATTTTTTATTTTTTATTTTGTTTTTTATTTTGTGGTGGATTTCTGTCAGTAGCAATGATTAAATTTAGTTTTCTATATTTTTGTTTTTCTGGTATTGTATTTCTTTTGTGGAAACAATAAGGTTTTGTGTTTTGTACTTTTAAACAGTGTTCATGCTGCATGCAAACTTGAAAGCTTTGTGATTCTTCCTTCTAGTTTATTTCATATTAAATTTCTCATTTTAACTACTGCAATAATTTTGCTTAATGTCTTCCCTCCAGATTTCATTATTGAGTGATGAGTGAGATTCCCATTCCCTCAAAAGCCCTGAATGTTCCATACAGCCGTCCAAATGCTGGCCCCAGCTCAGGGAGGAGCATCTGTGTCTGGGGATTCAATCTGGATCATTTGCATGGCAATATGTAACCCTGCTACAGAGCTACTACTACTATAGACCCACCATAAATCATATTTTAATGAAAGTAGAGACATGAGACATACTTATTACAGAACTTATTTCTGGCCTATTTTGTCAAAGTCTTTTCTCAGAATGAGAGAAAAGCTGTAGTGAATCAGGTCTGAAATGTCCTTTCTCCTTTGATTGCCTTTTAGCAAAATCCTAACCCTTCATTTTTTTCAAGATCTTTTCTTCTGGTTTTATCTCTTCTCCTTGACAGCCTTTTCCACCTTACCTCATCACATCTCCCAGATTTTCCAGGCATCCATTCTCCTTCCCCTTACTCTCCTTTTCTCTGTAATTTCTCATTCCCTCTTTTTGGTTCTTTCCTCTAAGCTTTCTCATACTGCTTTTGACCCCTTTACAACTTACATTTCTTCCTCCCCCTTTTCCCCCCATTCAACTTCTTTCTTTCTTTCTCCCTCCTCTTTCAGCAGTCATAGATCACACCATTCTTCACGGTTTCTCATATGTGCACATGGCTTCTGTTCTTCTGTTTTACAGACACAGCCAGCAGCACACATAGAAACTTTTATATCCTCAGCTGTATGCAGCTGTATGCAGAAGGTCATAGCCTCATACACAGGCATTACTGCTGCCTCACATGAATATTTATCTGCTGTTTTACATGAATGACAAACCATATGCTCACACAAAAGCATAGCTCCATATGCATCACATACATGCATATTTTCATACAGTCTTATCTGTAGACAGCCTTTGAAGTACAACCCCACACTCAACTTTGCACATATGCGGGGGGGGGGGGGCTGATAAGTCTCTGGCCTTGTAACGAAACAAAAAGCTTAGGGGCACACTTCAGTTCTGGACGTCCAAATGATCTCGCTGCAGTTTTGTTTTATTTGGTACCATTCTGACCTCCGGAACTGAAGTGTTCCCGTAGCTTTCTGTTTCTTTACAAGGCCAGAGATTTATCAGCCTCCCCCTCCCCACCCTTGTACATCCTGACACTCTTGACTTCCCCCATACAGGCACGCATTTCAGTCTTCAGGTATCTGATGTTTGGAACAGCTCAGTTTTTAAATGGAGAACACTGCAATCCTTGATGTTAAGAGAGACAGTAGTTAATTAACAGAGATCTTTTAATGAGAAACCTTTAGCAATGTTTAAAACTGGTTCTCAAATCTGTCCTATCCTGGGACTGCATCAGCCTTTCTTGTTTTCAAGATATCCACAATGAAGATACATAAGATTAAGGGCAGTGTTTGTAAATGTATCTTGTTTATATATATTGTGGATTGCCTGAGTGGTGCCCCTGAGGGCACATTTAAGAGTCAAAATAAGAAAAACAACATTTTTGGTGCTAAAAAACTGAAACTATGTTTTCATTTAAGAGAGATTTAAATGTTACGTTGGTGATCATTTTATAAGCAACTTGAGAAGGTAGAATAGTATTTTATAAACTCAAGTAAACATTGATAAAATCCTCCTGCATATGATCAGGCATTGAATATCCAAGGTTAAGGGTAGGTGCAGACGGCTATGCATCATAGCGGCTCATAGCTAACCTAGATGAATATCGGACCCTTAGTCTTTATTGTGTTTTCATCAAAATTCAACAATACAGAAGAGATGCACAAACACTGCATATTTGTTGTTTTGTTTTCATCAACTAGCAGAAACTAGAAGGTTACCTTATCTAGAAGAAAAAGTGAATTTCAAGCCTTAGTTACTTATGAGCCATATACTCAGTTCCATCACAACATTGTAGTCCTTCAAACTCATCCCAAGTTCTTACAATGCGCCCGCTGTTTTGTCCAAATCCTCATACAAATCTACATATGTCCCTCCACATTTTGGGCTGTAAATTGGTTCTCGCTTACTACCTCAAAAGAGCTGAATCCATCAAAAGTCAGTGCAGCTCTTTGGCTCCTTTAACGCTAACAGATTGAGCATTCCAGTATCTAGGCCATCTTTAGCAAATTGGCTAGCACCATGTGTCTAATTCTTTTAAGAACAAACTGATGGTTTGTTACCCAGTAAAGTAAAATCGCATCAGATCAGAATCATTTCAGCTACCATGGCCCTTCTGAAATTTGCTTTGCTGGATTCCATATGCAAATCAGCAATGTGGCCTTGCTTCATAGTTTCACTTCAGATTACTGCTTGCACTGTCCACTACCAGAGACAGTTTACCCAGTCAAGCTGTGCTGATTAACCTATCTATGTAACAGTAGCAACTCTTACATCTTTTTGCATAATAAAAAATGTCTACCAAGTTAGCAGCCCTGGTAGGAGTCACTCACTTGTGTGCCTGACTCAATCCAGTTTGTTGATAGAAAAACAATTGTGTCTCACTTATTAGAGGTGATTTTCATAGATAGGATTGATCATGCTAACAGTCCCTCCCACTTCCCTCAGAGTTGCATTCCTTCTTGAGCTATAGAACTTAATTAAGGGAGGAGACCTATACACATGGAAAGGACCTTGCATGCTCCAAACTTTACACTTAGTTCTGAGCCTGGAGAAACTTGTTCCTTCATGGTGACATGCAATGACATCACCAACGTTTGTGCCTGATTATTTCTTCTCTTGGATATGATCCTGATGCTTGGAGGCACGCTATTGTTCACCCACTTCTTAAACAACCCAAATTAGATCATAGGGAGTGATACATCAAAAAGAGAAAAAGTTTCCTGTGTAGGCCATAGTGTAGCATCTGGCATGAGAAGAAATAACTGGACATAATTGGCAGATGATGTTGGATGGGCTGAAGGAAGTATGGCGGTAGATTAGAGTGTGGTATGGGTATGCAACACCGATGTACCTGGTGTGACCTCACAAAAGCAGTTGCAGTATGTGGGGAAAAGGTGTGGCTGTGCCACATGGAAGGCCCAATACCAGACATGTGGGTCTCACAGCTGTCCCAGCCTCCCAATCACCATACAACTCTCCAGACAAATGTGCATACAACAACTGGACAAGAGTTGCTCTTACTAGTCATATGGTGCACGTAAGTGTGATGATCCCTGCAGGTGGCCATTCAAGAGGTAGGATATGGCTGCATGTAATGCATAGATGCAGGGGCGGCCCAAGGGGGGTGCGGGGCCATGTGCGGAGACTCGGTGCGGGGCCTCATTTGCATAAGGGGCCTCATTTGCATAAATATTTGCATAATGTTACCATACACTAACTTTTAGTATACATGCCTCTTCATGAGTGTATGGATTAAAAAAGACAAAGATTTCTACATTACTATAATCCAGTGCCAACCGCCAGGCACATTAGGAACTACTACAAACACTGCCCATTTAGAACCCATAGCAAACCCACCGTATCCCAACAGCACTACCAGGACTCATAAAGCACCATACACTACCTATCAAAAGGCAACACTGCAAATATTAAACCAATACATTTCAGAGAATAACAATACATGACCTACTGGGGAAAGAGAACAAGTGACAATGTCAAATAGGAATTACATAAACAGAATACCTCAGCTCAGTTACACATGCAGAACATAGACTATCACCAAACAAGGAATCACAATTTAAAAACAGGAAGACAATAATTAAACTGGGAACCCTAAAAGCCAAACTTGGAATGTACAACAACAATGTAGAAATAAAACTATAAATTAATTTCCTCTTGTACTAAACAAAGCACAGACATTAATGATGCACATTTCCCAGAGCTGACATATTCCAGTTAATAAATTCAAAATAAAGAGATATCTTTGTACCTTTTGTGCATTTTTTTTTCAGTTGCAATTGTTCCAGCCACTTTCTTCTGGTTTATTTGTGTCTTCTGCTATCTCTCCATCGTCTGCTGTCCATTTGTCCTTTCTTCTCTTCTAGTTTTTTCCATTCTCTCTCTACATCTGCTTTAACATAATAATCTTTCTCCTTTTGCTCTTTCCTCATTCCTATTTCATCCACTCAAATTTTACCCCTCCATCCTCAATCCCCACTTAGTCTCCCAATACCCGGCCAATTGTACATTTTTCTTCCCTCCCACACAAAATATTTTTCCCCTCTCCATTTCATTCTCCCAGCCCCATCCCCTTCTAATCTCCCCCAACATCAGCTCCCTTTTAGTTCCAGCCCCACCCAGTATCCGCTCCCTTCTAGTCCCCACATCAGCCCATTTCCAGTCCTAGCTCCCCCATCCATTTCCAGTCCTATCCGAGTCCCTTCATCAGCTCATTTCCAATACCAGCCTCCCATCAGCCCATTTCTAGTCCTTTCCTAGCCCCACCATCAGCCCATGTTAAATCCTAGCTCCCCTCCACTCAGCCCATTTCTAAACCAAGCCCCCCATGAGCCTACTTCCAGTTCTAGCCCCTCCATGAGTCCATTTCAATCCAAGCCCCCACCACAGCCCATTTCCAATCTTAGCTCCCCCCAACACCCAATTCTCAGTTCTATCCTAGCCCATCCATCAGCCCAGTTCCTGTCCTAGCTCCCTCCCCTAAGAGCCCATTCCAAGCCCCCCTTCCCATCAGCTATTTGCAGTTCAAGCCCCCTTCCACTCAGCCCATTTCCATTCCAAGTCCCCCTCCCCATCAGCTATTTGCAGTTCAAGCCCCCCACTTCCCCTCAGCCCATTTCCATTCCAAGCCCCGTCCCCATCAGCTATTTGCAGTTCAAGCCCCCCACTTCCCCTCAGCCCATTTCCATTCCAAGCCCCATCCCCAACAGCTATTTGCAGTTCAAGCCCCCTTCCACTCAGCCCATTTCCAGTCCTAGCAACCCCCCCAACCCATTACCAGTCCTAGCCCCCCCATAGCCCACTCCCAGTCCTAATCCCACCAGCCCATTTCCAGTCCTAATCCCCCATCACCCAATTTTCAGTTTAAGCCCCCCCATAGCCCATTACCAGTCCTAACCTCCCCATCAGCCCACTCCCAGTCCTAATCCCCCATCACTCAATTTTTAGTTTAAGCCCTCCCATAGCCCATTACCAGTCCTAACCCCCCATCAACCCACTTCCAGTCCTAATCCCACCAGCCCATTTCCAGTCCTAATCCCCCATCACCCAATTTTTAGTTTAAGCCCCCCCAGCGCCCATCACCACTCCTAACCCCTCCCCAGCGCCCATCACAACTCCTAACCCCCCCAGCGCCCATCACCACTCCTAACCCCCCCAGCCCAGCACCCATCACCACTCCTAACCCCCCCAGCCAGCCCAGTGCCCATCACCACTCCTAACCCCCCCAACCAGCTCAGTGTCCATCACCACTCCTAACCCCCCCCCAGCCAGCCCAGCCCATCCCATCACTACTCCTAACACCTCCCCCCCCCAGCCCAGCCCAGCCCAGCCCAGCCCATCACAACTCCTAACCCCCCCATCCAGCCCAGCCCATCACTACTCCTAACACCACCCCCCCAGCCCAGCCCAGCAGCACTTCTAACCCCCAGCCCAGCCCAGCCCAGCACCACTCCTAACGCCCAGCCCAGCCCAGGGAAATTTTTTAAAAAAAGAAAACCTGTTTCCTGCCGCTGTCGGGGCCGCCGCGGCAGAATCGAGCGTGCCGCGGGGCCCCCCTGTACCCGGCACAGCCTCTCCTCCCTGTAGCAGCTCTCTCTTCTGAGCTGCAGTCAGACGCGCCGGCTTGCAGAGCGCGAAGGGAAGAGTTTTTCCCTCGCTGCTCTGTTAAGCCCGCGGGGGCTGATGGGAAGTTCCCATCAGCCCCCGCGGGCCTAACAGAGTCGCGAAAGGGAAACTCTTCCCTTCGCGCTCTGCAAGCCGGCGCGTCTGACTGCAGCTCAGAAGAGAGAGCTGCTACAGGGAGGAGAGGCTGTGCCGGGTACAGGGGGCCCCGCGGCACGCTCGATTCTGCCGCGGCGGCCCCGACAGCGGCAGGAGACAGGTTTTATTTTTTTTTTTCAATTTTACTTTTACAAAAGAATGTTTTTTGCGCGGGGCCCCCTGAAACGCGGGGCCCTGTGCAAAAAACATTCTCGCTCAATGGACGGGCCGGCCCTGCATAGATGTGATGGAGTCAAAGCTGTACAGTCACAGTTATGATGGAATACTTTTTTTTATTTATGTTATATCTGTATTTCTTTAATGGGTGCTTATTATGCCGTGTTATCAATTCAGTCAAAGCGGTGTACATTGTGCCTAAAACCTGGTAATGTACATTAAAAACAGGGACCTTGAGAACCTGCATTCTTCTGAGGCAATGGAGGGTTAAGTGACTTGCCCAAGGCCACAAGGAGTAGAGGACATTGTACAAATGATTCATCATACATAAAAAAAAGCCTCTATAAAATATTCCCACTCAAGGAGAGCAGGTAGTAATCAACTCCTGGTTTCTTGGTTCCCAAGCCAGTGCTCTAACCATTAGGCTACTCCTCCTCTCAGGTGCTATACATCTGCAGGGTGAACATGTCTGACCTTATGCTTTGGGCTACAGCAGAGCCTGTAAAGTCATATGTCTGAAGGACATGATCTGAAATATCATGTTTGCAGACCCAATGTGCTATGGGAACACATATAAAAAACAGAAGAATGCGTGCCCGCCAGTCAAGGCAGACACCGGACTGTTCCTGGCATTAAAATGACCTGAGTGTATTGCAGGCTAAGTGAAAAGAGTCTTGAATGTTGTTTCCTTTTTCTGGTTGTAAGACCTAGCCATTACTGTTTCATTCCCTTGAATGTATGAAGTGAAACACTAATACAATATAGAAATTAAAAAAATATATGGATGGAGTATCCCACAGCTACAAAAAGAAGTGGGATTCAAACCCCATCACTTACTGAGCCAGTGCGCTTACCATCTGGCTACATCTCCACACCATTCTGCACAGCAGTATCTACAATCAAAGAGACTGCAGATCCCTGCTTGCAATAGGTGAAATCCAGGACATGAAACATCATGGCTGGCACATTCTGAGACAGTGGTACACCACATCTAAGGCCGGCCCACAGCTGCGCAGATGCAGTACGTAATGCACAGGACACACAATACTGTAACTGCATAACATACACACTGCTGCAGGATATAAATCCAAAGACCAAAACACATATTGAGGTCAAGATGTCCATCTCTCCACTGTACCCCCCTAATGTCAAACAGTCACACGCATGGGTCTGCTGTGCCGCAGTTTGGCACTTACCCCAGAGGCAGCACATGTGCAAGGCGTGCAGTCCCCTGTGACTGCTGCTCACAGCGAGATAGGTACACTTGCACAAACACCAAACGCAAACCACATTACTGACCCATGAGATCTATTGCAGACCATGCTGGCCTCCCCAGGGGGCCATGCACATGTCTCCCACATCATAGATGACAAGCAGGTACTGGCTGAAATTTCATCTCTGTGTGCCGGTATAGGTTAAACCCTCCATTACCCATGATGTATTGCAGTCTGAACAGCTTTCTGCAACTGATCACCAAAAGGAGAAAGCTGTGATCTATCACATCAGGCCAGAACCACACAGGGACAATGGGTACTTGCATATAACAGCTGCAAACTGTGCTATGCACCAGTTTCTGGGGTCACCCTGAATGTGAGGGGAGACACACATCACCTAGTCCTCAGAGCCTACATTGCAATAGCTGGATTCTCCAGGTCCTGGAGCAGATCCATATCACTGCCAGTGTGCTGCTAATCACTTGGTTGTCTGCACAATCGAAGCATGGTGGAGTGTCCTGTCATATCTGGGCCTTGTTTTCTGCTTCTTTTGGCTAGGGACTCTCCTATACCATCCCATGATAGTCCCCAAGGTTGCAGCAGCTATTTCCAAGGAATCCAAATACAATGACCTGTGTCTGACATATCCCCAAACACTGTGTTCTCCTACACAGGTTGTGGCAGTGGGGTAGGAGGGAGGTTGTTGATACCAAACTGGTGGGCCTGCAAAGACCCTAGTTATCAGCCCAAGAAAAGCTGCTAGCCTTACCTTCAAGGACTTTCATTCTACTACAGCAAGCACAGTCAGTCTGTGTGTGTCAGCCATTCATATCCCAACTGTGCCCAGTCTGCTAGTCATCA
The DNA here is from genome assembly GCA_033557465.1 of Ichthyophis bannanicus. Taxonomy (NCBI): domain Eukaryota; kingdom Metazoa; phylum Chordata; class Amphibia; order Gymnophiona; family Ichthyophiidae; genus Ichthyophis; species Ichthyophis bannanicus. Next base: position 512,879,258 of record CM066031.1, on the reverse strand, counting down.
CAAACTGTATGTGGACAGAGCGACAATGTACACCCCAGCTTGGTTAAAACAGCATGGATAGCCAGCATCCAGTGCGGTGATGGGACTGCTAAGAAAGGAAGTGCACCCACATCACTGTAGTTTTATGCTATAATAGCATTATATGGAAACATAGCAGTGACATGGTCACTGCTTGGTCAGAGTGAGAGTAGCCTCTCAGCATGAACTGATGTGTGCACCCTGGCCATGTGTGTTGCAGACACATGTTAGGATGGCTCTGCTATTTACGTAACCTCTGACATATACATCCTGTGCAAATGGCTCTGTTCGTGACATTACCCAGAATCCTCTTCATTTCATGTGTTTACCCTTTGACTTTAAACTTGTGTAACACTAATGCAATGCAAGGTACACTGGAAATTGGGCTGCAGACAGGCTATGAGTGCATGTTGGGCCATAGTGGCCTACGTCTGACATATCCCCAAACACTGTGTTCTCCTACACAGCTTGTGGCAGTGAGCATGGCACATAGTGCCATGCTTGTACACCTACTTCCGCACAGTCTGCCAAGCACTCATAACCCCCATACTGGATTTCTGCAACCCGATCTACAACAGAATACCAAAACAATCACTCAAACCACTTCAAATGGCCCAAAACACAGCAGCCAGGATAATTACCGGTGCAACAACCTAAGCACACATCACCCCCATCCTCAAAGACCTCCACTGGCTCCCAATCAGCCACCGCATCAAATACAAGATGATCTTAAACATATTCAGAATCAGACACAAGAGATCAGCACTCAGCCTCCAAGCCCTCATTCTCCCTAACACCAGCAACAGACCAAGAAGAAAAGCCACAACAGACACACTCAGCACCCCAAACAACTACACAAAAGCATGCAAAGCCACCACACAAAGGGCACTCTCCTTGGCAGCCCCATCAATATGGAACTCACTCCCTCACGACCTACGATCAACTGAAGATCTGAAGGACTTCCGGAAGCACCTGAAGACTGTACTCTTCACAGAACACAACGGCCCAAATGCTTAACCTGAATCTACAAATAGCTCACCCAAATCAAAACACTCGCACACACGCACCCACACTGTACATAAAGCTCACCTGACACACAACACTTATACTGATTGCTTGCTGTGCTCACCGCCTTGATTGAAGGATAAGGCGGGATACAAATACCCTTTAAATAAAAATTAAATAAATAAAATAAAATAAAATACATAATGTTATGTCCCTCACCATGGACCTTGCTGAACTGGCCAGTGCAGCACATGCACACACCCAAACTACAGATGTAGTGGACACCCCCCCCCCTCCAAGAGCACATCCCAGCATGACCGCTTGCAAATGCGGTCTCATACTGTATGTACAGTTGCTGAAGAGCTGACCTGCAGCATGTTGTATGCACAGAGATTTAAAGCCTGGGCATCACTTGCATGCACACTGCATTGCTGCAGCTCACAATCCTCTGGGGACACACGACCCTGGTTCACATTTTCATTGTTACTTTCCCCTTAGGCCACCTTTAATGCTCCACCAGTGCAGGCATTATTAGTGCACTCTGCAAAGTATGGCTGCTATCAACACCCACTCAGTGTATCGGTGCTGTTGGCTTGCTCTGCCATCCAGCCTTACATTGTGCAGTTTCTTTGTGTGACAGCCGTATGTGAGAACTCATGCCTGGACGAAATGTGTGGGATTGAACATGATGATTCTCTTCCATACAGGTATGATAATGTTAACACACCTGGGCAATGCATTCCTGATCCACTGGCTGGCCTTGAACCCATGACCCCTCATACACACAGTGGCCATGTGTTTGGAGCTACAGAGCAGCTGTGTGGCTTCATCAGTCCATGGGTATATAAGTGGTTTGTTAGGCAGGTGTGTGAGAAGGACATCTTGTGAGGTCTGTATGTTGCACAGCCTTGCTATGCTGCTGGTGCAACTGACATGCATGTCGTGCATATGGGATCTGTCCAGTCAGAGGGCAGGCGATGATACCTGAACACATACTTTCGGACCATGGGTGCCCAGGCAGAATGACATATGTACCCATTGCATTGTGTGTGCTTGTGGCCAGTCATGGATTACTTTCATATGTTGCTGACCACAAGAGGTTATCTAGATTCACATGTGGTTCAGATGGTTCTGACCGACTGAATACTGAGTTATGGAGAGTTCACTGAAGCATGCACTGATTCTGGTCATCATTTGGCAGGTGAGAGAGCAGGGTGCTCATTTTTAACTCTGACATATGCTATTCTCATATTGCATAGTATACCTGGCTCATTGGAATCTTTATTTATTTATTTATTTTATTTAGCAGTATTTCTATACTGCCTTATCCTACAATCAAGGCGGCATCACAGCAAAACAATCAAAAGTGGTGAATGTGTATTCATGCAGTGAAGGTTCTATCGTGATTTGTGTGTAAAATGTTGTAGTGTGTTTGATTAGTTTGATCTATGTACAGTATGCGCTATGATACATCGTGTGCTATAATACATAGCTATAATACATCACATGCACATATCCACTCAATATGATGCCAGGCCCAACCCATCCAATGAGCATACTAGCCATGCCCCACGGTCCACAGATAGTGGTAGGCAGTATGCAAGGCAATCTCTCCATCCCTTCAAGCATGTCCTAGTCACTGCCTCAGTGCTGTCGGTGGTCTTATACACATGCAGCTATTCGCATCATGCTGCTCCTGCCCCCCTCTACCTGGGGATGTGAGCACAGGTGCTGCTGCCTTAGACCTCAGGAAGGAGGGAGCAGGATGTGCTCTGCTGTACCTGCTCCTTACATGCTTGGCATCCTCCTGACACTGTAGCATTTCACCTGACATACAGTGTCAGGACACTTATTTCTCCAGCAGCAGACTGCAGTCGCTGTACCACCACTCCCACCCTCACACAACACTGACTTGGCAGCATGGTGGCAGTGGGGGTGGCAGAACTCCCTTCTGACTGTGGCAGCATGTATGTGTGCTGCAGCTGTAACAACAGAATCATACTAGCCATCAAAAATGTTCTCCCTAGGCAGCCGCCTAGTGAACCTGATAGCCCCACAGCATCACCCACGTGACACCTCCTTTGCCAAATTTGCACCATCAACATAGTGCCCTGTCATAATAGGGCACTATGCTGTTGCTGCTAATGGAGCACTACTATCACTTTCTTGGGATCACCTGTGTGTGGAGCACATTGCAGACGTCAAATAGGCTCTCTCCCCTCAAAAAACACCCCTTTTCGCTGTTTTACTTGGCATTAGTGTTCCCAGCAATGAGGCCTCTAATGTGTGATTGCACAACATAGCAGTAAGTGAGCATATGCTGGTAAGGCCCACTCTCTGCCCCATTAACACCCACTGTCCACCTGCTTTTTGCTTAATGCTGCGGGCCCCTCTAAAACTCATTAATGCAGCATTATCGGTGCTTTCCATGGCGTTAACTGCTCATGGGCGCAGATAACGCTTGTTAACGGCACACTTACTCCTTTACCACTTTTTAGTAAACATACCTCTGAGTGTTTAATTGATATATAAACAGTTCAACAAAAAATAGTTTTATTCATGGAGGATATTGTGTGGCTGTCATTCATCCTGCAGCTGTTAAACCTTCTTCTGTGGTCAACCTTCCAATGATTACTAAGAGGTCACAGAGAATTGTAGCTCTGCAGCAGGATATCATGGAGCCTGGAGATGTTCCTACTAAGTCTGTTCCTAATCTGAGAGGTGTTGAAGCACACCTGCATCTGACGCTTTAATGATTTCCCAGATGGCACAAGCCATTGCAGAACTACAAAGGAACATGTTTTATCCTGGCCAGAAAACCACTTTCCAAGATGCTGAGTTGCCCTTCCTTGACGGTTTCTCCAGGCATAGGAATACTTTTTATAATTTTGTAAACAGCTATAGACTTTATTTTTTTTTAACCTTTCACCCACACTCCTGTCTCTACTGATATGCCAGTAGCTGATAAGGTTGTCCACTACATGAGGGAGATTTGTCAGCGTGTTCAATCTGCCCTTCTTTCAGCCACAAAGAGACAGGAGCAAGTAGCTGATAGACACCACCATGAATTTTCCAAAGACGAGGTAGGGAATAAGGTGTGGCTGTCCACAGAAATATTCAGCTTAGGACACCTTCTGCAAAGCTTGGCCCTAAGTGCATCAGCACTGCTTTTATATATCATAAATTACCTTAATTTTACCATATCTCTAATTTGTTCCATGTTCAAGCCAGCACATGAAGCTTTGGGAAGGGGTTCTCCTCCAGCTCGTATTGTTCTAGATGGGAAACCTAAATATGAAATTCTGAATATTGTAGATTCCTGGTACTTTTAATGCAAATTAGAAGTTATGATTCGTTCTAAGGCTACAGTCCTGAGGAACAATCTTGGATGTCTGCCTCTGATGTCCATGCTAACCTCCTCCTAAATCGATTCCTCAACTGGCATCTTTTTATACCCAGTCCAAGGGGTCCTGGGGCCGCCGTAGAGGGAGAGATACTGTTATGTACTGTGTTTACCTCCCCCAGTATGCTCTCCTCACATAGGAAGTGAACTTTGCTTTTTCTGCTGTCCCTGGTTCCATCTTAGTGATTCAGTTTGCTCCTCTGAATGATGCATCTTGGCCCAATTGTTTTTTTTCCATTTAATATTCATTAAAAGTTTTTCAAAATTATAAAACAAAAAGATTCAAAATTGAGTCAATAAAATCGGGGAATTAGCAACTTTCCAAACCTTCTCAAAAGAAAAAGAGTTTAAAGAAAATTTTATCAGTTACAGTGCTAAAAAGTAAAAAATACATTTAGAGGGGGGGGGGGGAAGAATAATAAACACAGTGATATCAGAAAAGCTTAGTAAGTATACATACTCTAACAAACTCACCAAGCCATCCAAATGCAAAAACCTAAAACTTAACCCAATGGATGGGATCAGGAAACTCCTCTAGAAGCTCCTTGATCTCCCCTTAACTGTTCTTGAGTACTAATCAGTTGCTCCAAATGTACAGAGTCTACAGAAACCTAATCTTTAGTTTGAAATTTAATGAAATATCACCTAGAATGCCTTAAGAAAGAGGTCATCCCCAAAGTCAAGGCATAGGCCTCAGCTGTAGGAACTTGTTCCTAATCCCTTGGGTTCTAAGAGCTAGATCTGAGAAAGCATAAACTTTATGAGCATGGAAAACTTGAGGGCTCTTTAAAAAAAAAAAAACCCTTTAACCCGTGCTATCTGCAAATAGATCCCATTTAATAACAGGGGACCTAGTTGCAGATAGCACGGGTTAACCGTTAGCCCGGCTTAGTAAACGCACCTTTTTTTCTATTGAGAGATTCCTGAAGGTAGCCAGTGCCATAGCATGGTTAATTGACTCCTCATCAGAAGTCTCAAAGACCCTAGTTAAGTTACCCACTTCCACCTAGTAAGAGGGATCAGAAGAAATCTTTTTAACTGAACCAGGTATATTATAAGCCCTCTCATCACAGGTAGTGAATTGGGATCAAATTGAAAAATATCTATGAAGTACTTTTCCAAAATTTCAGGAGCAAATATTATAAGAACAATATGAAGAATAAAAAAAGGAAATTATTAGCCCTTTGGGTATTTTTTAGCATCTGCAGCTTATTCTGTAATAACACATTCACTTTCACTAGAGCACTGTTAGATACATCAGGAATCGCAAGTCTTTTAATGTGGCTTTCTGCCATTCTCCCACATTGATCCAGCCCTCTTTCCAGGGCAGAGATTTTACCCACCGTCTCTCCAGTGAACTTACAGAGCTGAGTCAAATAATTAGAGCTGAATCCATTTTGGTGATGAAATGCTAAATGTCCACGTTTGAAACTTCCCCAGGTGGAGTAGAGGAGATCACTCTACCCAAATTATTGACACTGGGGAAAACTAAAGGTTTTACTACCGGTGTTGAATGGCTTCCCAACTCAGACTCTAGTAAATTAACTCCCCCAGTCTCTTTGAAGATATAGATGCTATGCTAGGTTGCAAAGATGTTCCTGGATTATGATTTTATCCGAAGCCTGAGTGTTTTCCACCGTACTCAAAATTGTCGAGTCTAGAATATTCAAATTTCCTATTCCAACAGGTTGAGAAGATTTTTCAATGGACTGTTCCTCCACACTTCCCATTCTCTACCCATGTGCACCCCTGGGTACCACAAATTGGGATGGTGCGGAGTTGAAACCTTGGCCCCTCCAGTCCCCTTGTTCATGTTCAAGCACCTTTGTGCACACAAAAGCATACCGCAGCAATAGCTGTTTAAAATACTTGATGATCTGGGTATTGTCACTGATTTCATTCCAGTGCACTGAGTACCAGCTTGGTAGACAATTGAGAGGAAGAGAAAAGGTTCAATGTTCTGGGTTGGGGCAGTCCACTGTTCAGCATCTTCTCCACTCCACTGTGAGTAGAGCATCTCTCCTCCCCTCCCCCCCCCCAACTCCCCAGCCTAGTTGGTCTTCTGAGAATACATCTTATCTGATTGGTCCTATGCACCTATTTAAATCCAGTAACTCCCTTTCTACCTCACCCTCGGACAGGTCTAACATGCAAGTTCCTGGGCGCCTTACTTCTGCTGATCTACTGGAGCTTTACATATCTTTTGGTTCCAGTCCTGCTTTGCCTGCCCCAACCTGAGCCAGTTTATTGACCACATTTCTGCATGCCGATTCTATACTTTTCCTATTCTATTGAGATTACCCTGGTGAGTCTGACCACTTTGGTGCCACACTCTGTACATCTTCTGCATTCGCGTACTATTTGGAATTTACTCTTACTCGGTAGGTAGCACCTCAGCCTTGTGCTTTTAATCTTGGCTGCTTCTGGGTACCAGAGGGCAGCTTGAAGGGAAAGGAGACAGTTATAGTTGAATACGCATTACCTAGGTCTAAGGTCTCTGGGGTTCCTCGTGGAGCATTACCCAGTTGTGACAAGTTAGTGCAGAAGTTTTGCAGTTACTATTTGTTAATTTTGGCAGTTAACACTGGGAAATGAATTAAAAAGAAATAGAAAATTAAATATTTTTCTGCACTATAGTAAATAAGCTCTTCATTATTATTGAAATTGTATCATTCTATATAGAGTTTCATCATATATAGTGTCAGTTTTTATGTAAAGTGGTATGAAATAAGCACATTAGCATTTTGTACATTACAAGCTTATCAACTGTCTGATACCACCACACTGAATTTCTTTATGGTAATCTATGATAAATTAATATAGAATTACCTATAATGGCAAAAATCTGCAGCTTTTGATAATCCAGCATAGATTTTCCTTCAGCCCTGACATTTTTTTTGAAAAAGCAGATATGTGTCATGGATCTCCATAAAATACATGAATTTCTATAAAAGTAGAACAGGTAGAAAAATCTGACTGGTTTGCATCTACAATGAATTTATCCATCTCTAGACCTGCATAACATGCTTTTGTGAGTATAGGATAAAGATGTATGGTAAAGCTAATAAGTTTACATACAGTTTGCAAAAGTAACACTGATTTTCATAGTTTTTGCTCTAGGAATAAGAATATTTTTTTCTGATGAGTCTTGTTTGTGTCTGTTTTAAAATGATTGCCTTTAAGCAATTAAACAACAAAATAATTCTAAAGGTATGTACATGCAAAAGTCTCATTTATAAAGACCATTTCTCTGTTAAGCATGTGTAAAGAATTAGAGTTTCTATTTTTACAGGATATGTTATCACAGAAACATTGTGCACTCAATTCAATGTTCTTTCCACCATCAATTTTTGAAGATGCTTAGCATGTTTGTCAATTTGCTCTCAAAGCTATGAATCGAGCTCTCAAAAAGTTGGTCATGCATATTATATAGAACATTATCAGGGAAGAAAGGATGTCAATAACAAGTTTTCCGCTCCTTAGCTCTAGTGGAAAAGAAGAGTAACGTGAAAGAAAAGGCACAGAACCAGAAAAGCATCAATAGATTATTGCTGCAGAGTCATTGCATTCCTTCTGGAAGAGATACCAGCAGCGAATACTTTGTGCTGTATTAGCAGAGGCTGCCTGCCCATAGAATCAAACTTAAAAAAAAAAATATATATATATATATTTTTTTTTTCAAAGCAGCTTAAATTATTTATACTGCTCTAGAAAAGCAAGCATGTTAGGAAGCATATTTTAAAGATGGATAAACATTTCCAGATTTAATCTGGGATTCTCATTTTAGAAGGTTAATATTTGATCTGACTGAAGACTGGTTCTGATTCGAATCTAATTAGAGTAATTCCACTCATTTTACTAAAACACAATAGGCCTTTGCAACTAACGCCAGGCATTAGTGCAAAAAGCACTACGGTAGCTGCAAAATCTGTGTGTTATCTGTTGGGGGCATGCCCAGCATTTCCCAAGCAGATAATGTAATGCAAATGCAGGGATCACAGATAAAGCTAATGCCCCCGCGTGGTACAGGCACACCCTCTCTTACACCTAATGCGTGGTATGCAGCTATCACAGAAAATTACCTGGGGTAGCTGCATTCTGCCCGCGTTAGCTGTCATCATGGTGTGATAGCCCCATGGTAGCGCCGTGATGACAGCTAATATACTTTTGTAAACATGCCCATTAGAAAGTATAGACAGGTTACAAAACATTTATTTAACTATAATCCAGTTTCTTGAGCACTTTCTCTCCTCTTCTCCCCTCTCTGGGCACACTCTCTCTTCTCTCCCTCTCTCCAGGTCTCTATCTTTCCTTCTCCTCTCCCTCTTCCACGCACTCCCCTCATCACTTTCCCTCTTCCTGGCACACTCTCTTCCTCACTTCCTCCATTCCTCCCCCTCCCCTCTCTTGCAACACTCCTTCCTAGCTCTTCCCCGACACTCACTGTCTCACTTCCTCCTGAGGCAATTCTGTTCCTTCTCACTCCGCCAGCATCAGCCCTTTCTCCTACCCCATACCCCACTGCAAGCAGCTGTGCCAGCTCCCTTGTCCAATTATGTTTATGGTTATTTATTTGATATACCGCCATTCGTAGTTACATCAAAGCGGTTTACAACATTCAAGTTATAGGAAAAAGGCCACTGGCCAGAAAAAAAAAGAAAAGAAATTACAGTATTGAAAGGACAGTTAGAGGACAAGACATGCATAAAAGATAACGGAGAAAGCCAAGCCAAGAGGGGAAAATGGGTAGGGATGATATCACACAAAGGGCAAGGGGAGGTCAAAGGCTTCGGAGAAAAGATGGGTCTTCAGATGAGCTTTGAAAGTGCTGTGATGCTGCATGAGTCTGAGTGAGGTGGGCAGGGAATTTCAAAGTGTGGGGCCAATGATAAAGAAAGCAGAAGTACGGGTGGACTGGAGGTGAGCGCGGGAGGGGGAAGGGAGGTGAAGGCAATTAATGTGTATGGACCGGAGGGAGCGACTAGGGGTATGAAATTGGATAAGATCTGCCAGAGGTGTGTGTATATGCATGAGGGTAGTGAGTGCTTGGGGAGTAAGAAAGGGGCGAATTGTTTGAATCTGTCGAAGAAAGAATAACGAAGATTTTGTGAGTGGGAGATGTGATCTTGAAAAGAAAGATTTGAGTCAAAGAAGACCCCAAGATACCGGAAACTGGACACCACGGGAATGGGGGAACCATCAAAAGAAGGAGACAACAGGACTTCCTGTTTCCCATCAGCCCCGGCAGGCTTAACAGAGCTGCGAGAAAGGGAAACTCTCCCTTCATGGCTCTGAAAAGCCTGCGCTTTGAGAGCTGATGCCAGGAGGGCTCTGCCGGGCAGGGCGGGGCCCGCGGGACGCTTGATTCTGCCGCTGCCACGGCGGCAGCAGCAGCCAGTTTTTTTTTTTTTAAATCTATGGGCTGATGGGGGGAGGGGGGTTAGGACTGGTAATGGGCTATGGGGGGGTAGGACTGGTAATGGGCTATGGGGGGCTAATACTGGAAGTGGGCTGATGGGGGGTTAGGACTGGAGGTGGGCTGATGGGGGGTTAGGACTGGTAATGGGCTATGGGGGCTAAGACTGGAAATGGGCTGATGGGTGGGAGTTAGGACGTAATGGGCTATGGGGGGAGCTAAGACTGAAAATGGGGTGATGGGGGATTAGGACTGGAAGTGGACTGTTGGGGGGTTTAGCACTGGAAATGGGCTATGGGGGGCTAAGACTGGAAATGGGCTGATGGTTGGGGGTTAGGACGTAATAGGCTATGGGGGGCTAAGACTGAAAATGGGGTGATAAGGGTTAGCACTGGAAGTGGGCTGATGGGGGGTTAGAACTGGTAATAGGCTATGGGGGGCTACGATTGAAAATGGGGTGATGGGGGTTAGGACTGGAAGTGGGCTGATGGGGGCTTATGACAGTTAAAGTGCTATGGGGGGCTAGCAATGGAAATGGGCTGGGGGATTGCTAGGACTGGAAATGGGCTGAGTGGAAGGCAGGGCTTGAACTGCAAATAGCTGATGGGGACGGGGCTTGAAATGGAAATGGGCTGAGTGAAAGGGGGACTTGAACTGCAAATAGCTGATGGGGAGGGGGGCTTGGAATGGAAATGGGCTGTGAGAGGAGGGAGCTAGGACAGGAAATGGGCTGAGTGGGGGGAGCTAGGACAGGAAATGGGCTGATGGAGGGGCTAGGATAGGACTAGAAATGGGCTGTTGGGGGGTGCTAAGATTGGAAATGGGCTGTAGTGGGGGCTTGGATTGAAATGGAGTCATGGAGGGGCTAGAACTGGAAGTAGGCTCATGGGGAGCTTGGATTGGAAATGGGTTGAGCGGAGGGGAGCTAGGATTTGACATGGGCTGATGGTGGGGCTAAGAAAGGAAGAGAAATGGACTGATGGGGGGCTGGGATTGGAAATGAGCTGATGGAGGGACTCGGATAGGACTGGAAATGGATGGGGGAGCTAGGACTGGAAATGGGCTGATGGTGTGGCTAGGATAGGATTGGAAATGGGCTGATGGGGGGCTAGGATTGGAAATGGGCTGATGCGGGGACTAGAAGGGAGCTGATGTTGGGGGAGGATTAGAATGGGATGGAGCTGGGAGAGTGAAATGGAGAGGGGAAAAATATTTTGTGTGGGAGGGAAGACAAATCTACAATTGGCCGGGTATTGGGAGAGTAAGTGGGGATTGAGGATGGAGGGGTAAATTTTGAGTGGATGAAATAGGAATGAGGAAAGAGCAAAAGGAGAAAGATTAGTATGTTAAAGCAGATGTAGAGAGAGAATGGAAAAAAATCTAGAAGAAAGAAAGGTCAAATGGACAGGAAACGATGGCGAGTTAGCAGAAGACACGAAGAAACCAGAAGAACGTGGCTGGAGCAATTGCAACTGAAAACAAATGCACAAAAGGTAGAAAAATATCTCTTTATTTTGAATTTATTAACTGGAATATGTCAGCTCTGGGAAATGTGCATCATTAACGTCTGCGCTTTGTTTAGTACAAGAGGAAATTAATTTATAGTTTTATTTGTACAGTGTTGTTGTACATTCCAAGTTTGGTTTTTGGGGTTCCCAGTATAATTATTGTCTTCCTGTTTCTAAATTGTGATTCCTTGGTTGGTGATGGTCTATATTCTGCATGTGTAACTGAGCTTAGGTATTCTGTTTATGTAATTCCTATTTGACATTGCCACTTGTTCTCTTTCCCAGTAGGTCATGTATTGTTATTCTCTGAAATGTATTGGTTTAATATTTGCAGTGTTGCCTTTTGATAGGTAGGGTATGGTGCTTTGTGAGTCCTGGTAGTGCTGTTAGGATACGGCGGGTTTGCTATTGGTTCTAAATGGGCAGTGTTTGTAGTAGTTCCTAATGTGCCTGGCGGTTGACACTGGATTATAGTAATGTAGAAATCTTTTAGTCTTTCTTTATCCATACACTCATTAAGAGGCATGTTTACTAAAAGTTAGTGTATGGTAACCTTATGCAAATGAGTATTAGCCTCCTCCTCTCAGCCCCAGCATTAGCATCTGCCAGTGTCGGCTCACAGCCTCCACCCCTATACCCGGTATTATCATGGCAGCAGCAGTATCACTTCGAAACAGACAAATCGACAGAGAAGTAGAAAGTGATGCATTTCTGTTCGACTGTGCAAAATATAAAGATAATGGATGTAAATTCTAAAACCTGACATATTCAAATCACTAAATTGAAAGTAAAAAAATGTTATACCCCCTCTGTCTCTATTGCTGGTATCAGGGACCAGGAGGCTGCCAAACAGGTGGGAATCAGAGGACAGTCCCCGAAAATTGGGGACATCTGGTAACCTTGTTTAAGGATGACCTACATTTATTAAATGAAGATTATTTATTTAAGTGTCTTATATACTGCCCTATCATAGAATCAGAGTAATTTATGATGAAAACAGCAATATTACATTATATCATGGTGAGAAAATAGATGTAAACTTGATAAATTATAGGTAATTTACATAATTACATGACAATAATTTTCATCTAACTTATTTACATAACTTATTTACATACTCACATGTCATAGTTTTAGTTAGATCTTCTTGAATGTTCTCCAATTGGGTAAGTGGAGCTATCAATTTGCAGTATGGTGTGTGATAAGGAAGCTTATCATAGTTAAGGAAGAAGTTATAATAGAGGTGAATTGGCTCTGAACAAGCAACATGTCTTTTCTGGTAGAAATAATAAAACAGAATGTTTCCATAAAAGACTACCAGTCCCAGAATGCACCAGGTTTCCAACAGCCACTAGAAGAGCTGAAGTGGGGAAACGTGTGTTCAATCAGGAGAACTATGAGGTAATCCCCAAGCACTCATCTCCAAGGGCAGGGCTTGATTCAGCACAGCTGCGCTGTGCTAGGGTGGAGCAGCCCTCTAAACAGGTTAAAAGTAAAGCCTATTCTAATCATCAGCAGAATCTTCATGATCATCATCATCAGCAGAAGCAGGAGCAGAGGCAGCAGAAGCCAGAGCTCACGGACAGAGAGGGCAAGAAGCAACTTGGAAGAAAGAAGAGAAAAGCATCTTGGAGGTCTAAAGGAGTCCATAGCAGTACGTGTGCTGGGAGGCATTCCAGAGGCAAGCATACTCCATTGGACTGGAGGAAACCAGAGGAGTGGGGTTGCAGAGCCAGGAATCCCCGGACGGGACCTGTGAGGGAGACGGCTGCATTTGGAAGGGGCCCTAAGACCAGTGCAAGAAGGTATGTGAAGAGAGAGACCCAGTGTCCAGGGATCTTGATTGGAAGGCTGGACATAAAAACTGGACTACATACTGGCCAGGATATTTAGAGAGGAACCCTAACAGCAATGGAAGCTCAGGTATGAACACTGATCTATGCCCTAGCTATTCACTTGGAAGACAGCAGGGAAACAAGTATTGTTCTGAGAATGCTCCATTAAGAAATTCCTCTGTGCCAATCCATGATATTGATTCTATGATAGTTGAAGAAGAAGGGAATATTGTAAATGAGCAGTGTGAATACATGGATTGCTCTCTGTCTAAACTTCTGTGGTAATATTCTTTTACAAAATACAACAACCATCACAAAGAAATATAAACTTGTTCTTTGATCTACTCAGAAAAGCTTTTGAGCAGGATTTGAGCCACGTTTAGAAAGTAAACCAGCCAAGAGGTTTGCAGCTGGTTAATTGTTAGCAATTGAGCCTTGCCTAATTGCCTGTGAGCTCTGAAGAGACACTTCTGGGTGTGTGTGAAAATTCCAGAAGTTAGCCTTGGAAAAGAACAGTTTTTCATTACTTTGTGGGTTTTGTTTGTTTTTGAAGCACTGCTAAAAAGATATTAGCAGAAGCCCACAGAAAAGACCTTTCTGTTATCATCAAGGTCTTTATGATTTGATTTGATGGCTTAAGAAGTTCAGTTGTTGTTTTTCCTGATTTTGTTTTTCTAAAGATAATACTGAAAGCAAGTATCCTTTTCTGTGCTACCAAGCAAATCTGTGTTGGGAGAAATAACCCCATAAATAAAATATCTTTTCTTGGCTTAACACTCGAGCAAGCACAACTAATTTATTTGTGAACGGCTGATTCTGGTATGAATGGACTACATTTCCCACAATCCTTTGCAAGTCATATTAATATTTGCCTTTGCCAAGACTGTGGACATTCTCACCCAGCGCCCCCGTTTACAGTTGGCGTAGTTTTTCGGATTGCTTTTGCGCAAAGGATTTACATGCTAAGGATTACAACTGAAGTCTGAAGAAAAAAAGAAAGTTCAAGTTAAAAGCTGGAAAAAAAGATTTTCCCTTAACTACACTTTGGAGAAAAGAGGTGGCTGATCCAGGTAGCTGTCCCAGGAGGAAAAGACCCTGTGTAGAGCTGGATTCATCACTGGCATAAGGTAATAAGTACCTGGGCATGTCTAGTGGTGGATGGGAGTAAGGCACAGGGGTAATTGAAAAAAAAAATTAGGAGAAAAACACCTGTTTGGAAGGTGTTGCACTGTGTTTTTTTTTCTTTTGTTTTCTTGCAGGGATCAAGATGGATCCAAGGGAGATGGCCAGCTGGATGGCAGCCCAGTTTAGCAGGCAACAGGAGCTAGCGCAGCAGGCTCAGGACACTGCTATGAAAGCCTTAATGGACCAGCAGAAGCCAGTGCTTGATCTGGTGGAAGCCTTAGTTAATCTGCAGAACCAAAGTGGACCGGATGCGAGACCAGCAGTAAATACTGGTATACCACATGTGGACAGTGTGGGACTCAATCAGGGAATTGGGGCATTTAGTTTTGGGAAGCTAACTCCAGATGATAATGTTGATGATTTCCTAGAATCTTTTGAGAGAGTGGCACAAGCATTAGCATGGCCAGAGACCCAGTGGGCAGTAAGGCTGGCAGCCTCATTAACTGGAGAGGCACTTGCAGCTTATAGAGCAATGCCAGCAGCTCAGGCTTTGAATTATAAAGATGTAAAGGCTGCTATTAGAGATCGCCTAGGGTTGTCTATTTCAGAGTATAGGCGAATGTTTAGAGCTACTGCATTAAGAGTGGGTGAAACACCCAGGGCTCTGAGTCAGAGAATCAGAGGATTGGCTGTAAAATGGTTGGAGCCTGAGGGAAAGACGGTGGAAATGTTATTAGACATTATTATGCTTGAACAATTTATGTCTGCTGTGCCTAAAAATTTGCACACTTTCCTTATACAGCAAAATTGCCAAGATCTTGGAGAGGCAACCATGCTAGCAGAGAGATTCTTGGAAGCCACGCAGGCTTGCCATAGAATGGGTAGCCCTCTGAAGATTGGTGCTGAGGCAAGCTGTGCTGTATCAGAAAATAAAATGGGTAAAAATGTTTCTGAAAATAATTGTACTGTGCCAGCCCAGATTACACAGTGGAGTAAAAAGAAATGTTTCAAATGTGGAAAATGGGGACATTTAGAAAGGGGATGCCAGATACACACTAGCTTAATGGGTGTTGATTTAAAACAGCCCAAAGAAGGATTTCTTTTGATGGTTGATGTGCAGGGAATTACCACAAATGCTCTGTTAGACTCTGGGGCAGACCAGAGTATGTTGTCAAAGAGGCTTTGGAAGAGGATAGAGGCCCAAGAAGGATTTGTGCCTAGAACCCCTGAAAGCCAAGTTCACATCAGATGCATTCATGGTGCTGCAACATCATATCCCACCTATAGGCTAATGGTTAAGTGCCTGGGGGAACAAGAGGAAGTTCTTTTAGCAGTGGTGCCTAGGCTACCATTTGATTTGGTTCTAGGAAGAGACTGGCCAAGATTTAAGCAAGGTCTAGTGGAAGGACTAGGAAAGAAGGAGGGAGAAGGAATGATGGTAATAGCTCCCGGGCCTTTGTTTGGAAGTCCTCAGATCCCAGCTAAAAAGATGGTTAAGCGTCCAGAAGACCAAACTACCCCGAAGCAGACATTTGTCTTGAAGTACCATAGGGTCACAGAGAAGGCCCAAGCTCCTAAGCGGGCAACCCCTCAAGCTTCTGGGTTTGACCTGTGCAGTATAGAAAATGTGACTGTACCTAGCCAAGGGAGAGCCCTGGTTGACACTGGACTCCAAGTTGAAATACCTATTGGATGCTATGGGAGAGTAGCCCCAAGGTCCGGATTAGCCCTTAAGTATTTCATCGATGTGGGAGCGGTAGTGATTGATCCCGATTACAGGGGCAGTCTTAAAGTTCTGTTATTTAATTTTGGACAGAATGATTATCATGTGAAGACGGGAGAGAGAATTGCCCAATTGATATGTGAGAGACTGGGTTTCCCACCTGTGGAGGAGGTCACATCCCTCTCAAATTCTGAGCGTGGAACCAAAGGCTTTGGTTCTACTGAAGACAAAGGGGTTAAAAGCTTAGCTGCCACCTGTGCCCAAGAAAGGGAGGTGAATGAAGAGGAGGATTTGGGACCCCAGGTATCTGATTGTAAAGAAAAGTCAGAGCCCCAAATAGGTGAGGACCTGACAGTGGTACAACAGGAAGAAATAAGGAAATTGCTTAAAGAATTCCCAGATGTGTTGACACCCATACCTGGGGAGACACATTTGGTTGCCCATGAGATAATAACTCCACCTGGGAAATTAATTCGTCAAAGGCCATACCGCTTGCCTGAAGCAAAGAGACAGGAAGTAGTGGCACAAGTCCAGGAAATGTTGGACATGGGAGTAATAGAGGAGTCGAAGAGTCCCTGGAATAGCCCCATAGTCCTGGTGCCAAAGCCTGATGGCTCTTTAAGATTTTGTATTGACTTCCGGCAGGTAAACGCAATATCAGTTTTTGATGCATATCCAATGACAAGAATTGAAGAGCTGTTGGACCAGCTTGGACAAGCTCAATATTTAACCACCCTTGATATGACAAAAGGCTATTGGCAAATCCCTCTAACCAGGGAGTCGAAGCCGAAGACTGCGTTCAGCACCCCCGTTGGCCTTTTCCAGTTCAAGAGGATGCCTTTCGGACTGCATGGAGTGGCCGCTACCTGCCAAAGGTTAGTGGATCAGGTACTTCGACCCCACCAAAATTATGCCTTTGCATATATGGATGATGTCATAATCCATAGTAACACTTGGGCGGAACATCTAAAGAGGATCAGGGCAGTCTTGTGCTCCATGAAGCAAGCGGGAATCACTTTAAACCCAAAGAAGTGTGCCTTTGCAAATAGGGAGGTAAAATACCTGGGCCACCTAGTGGGAAGAGGAAAAATTAAACCTCTAATGAGCAAGGTGGATAGCATCAGGAATTTTCCCCCTCCAACAACAAAGAAACAACTGAGAAGTTTCTTAGGACTTATTGGATACTACCGCAGATTTATACCACAATTTGCAGAGAAAAGTGCAATTTTCACTGATATGCTGCGGAAGAATTGTCCAAACCAGCTAAAATGGACTCCTGAAGCTGAAAGAGCATTTTCAGTCCTAAAAGGGAAGTTGTGTACAGGACCAGTACTGAAAGGGGTGGATTTCAGGAAACCCTTCCTGGTTCAAACAGATGCCTCAGATGTAGGGCTAGGAGCGGTTCTATCCCAATGTCATGAAGGGGAGGAGCATCCTGTGATGTACCTGAGCAGGAAGTTGTCACCGGCTGAACAAAAGTATTCCACAATAGAAAAAGAATGTTTAGCTATAAAGTGGTCAGTGGAGGCATTAAGGTTTTACCTTACAGGAAGGAAGTTCCAATTGGTCACAGACCATGCCCCACTTACGTGGTTGCAACAAATGAAGAACCACAATGCCAGGTTGACACGCTGGTACATGGCCTTACAGGTATTTGATTTTCAAGTGGAACATCGTGCTGGGAAGTTACACAAAAATGCGGATGCCCTTTCCCGTATTACGGACTGTAAAGAAGAAGTTTCACCAGTTACACCAGTCCGTAATAACTTAAGCAGGAGGGTATGTGATAAGGAAGCTTATCATAGTTCAGGAAGAAGTTATAATAGAGGTGAATTGGCTCTGAACAAGCAACCTGTCTTTTCTGGTAGAAATAATATTTATTTATTTATTTATTTAGCTGCATTTATATCCCGCTTTTCACCAGGTCAAAGCGGTTGGGGGATACATTTAACACGAGGGGATATGAGACACATACACTAATACTTACAGGGAACATGGGCAATGGAGGGTTAAGTGGCTTGCCCAAGACCACAAGGAGCACCTGCGGGACTAGAAACCCCAGTCCTTCCGGCCCAAGGTTGCTGTCCTCTAGTGGGATTTGAACCACCGACCTTCCGGCCTGTAGTACCTTGCCCCAACCACTAGGCCACTCCATAAATGTTTCCATAAAAGATTGCCAGTCCCAGAATGCACCAGGTTTCCAACAGCCACTAGAAGAGCTGAAGTGGGGAAATGTGTGTTCAATCAGGAGAACTATGAGGTAATCCCCAAGCACTCATCTCCAAGGGCAGGGCTTGATTCAGCACAGCTGTGCTGTGCTAGGGTGGAGCAGCCCTCTAAACAGGTTAAAAGTAAAGCCTATTCTAATCATCAGCAGAATCTTCATGATCATCATCAGCAGCAGAAGCAGGAGCAGAGGCAGCAGAAGCCAGAGCTCACGGACAGAGAGGGCAAGAAGCAACTTGGAAAAAAGAAGAGAAAAGCATCTTGGAGGTCTAAAGGAGTCCATAGCAGTACGTGTGCTGGGAGGCATTCCAGAGGCAAGCATACTCCATTGGACTGGAGGAAACCAGAGGAGTGGGGTTGCAGAGCCAGGAATCCCCGGACGGGACCTGTGAGGGAGACGCTGCATTTGGAAGGGGCCCTAAGACCAGTGCAAGAAAGTATGTGAAGAGAGACCAAGTGTCCAGGGATCTTGATTGGAAGGCTGGACATAAAAACTGGACTACATACTGGCCAGGATATTTAGAGAGGAACCCTAACAGCAATGGAAGCTCAGATATGAACACTGATCTATGCCCTAGCTATTCACTTGGAAGACAGCAGGGAAACAAGTATTGTTCTGAGAATGCTCCATTAAGAAATTCCTCTGTGCCAATCCATGATATTGATTCTATGATAGTTGAAGAAGAAGGGAATATTGTAAATGAGTAGTGTGAATACATGGATTGCTCTCTGTCTAAACGTCTGTGGTAATATTCTTTTACAAAATACAACAACCATCACAAAGAAATATAAACTTGTTCTTTGATCTACTCAGAAAAGCTTTTTGAGCAGGATTTGAGCCACGTTTAGAAAGTAAACCAGCCAAGAGGTTTGCAGCTGGTTAATTGTTAGCAATTGAGCCTTGCCTAATTGCCTGTGAGCTCTGAAGAGACACTTCTGGGTGTGTGTGAAAATACCAGAAGTTAGCCTTGGAAAAGAACAGTTTTTCATTACTTTGTGGGTTTTGTTTGTTTTTGAAGCACTGCTAAAAAGATATTAGCAGGAGCCCACAGAAAAGACCTTTCTGTTATCATCAAGGTCTTTATGATTTGATTTGATGGCTTAAGAAGTTCAGTTGTTGTTTTTCCTGATTTTGTTTTTCTAAAGATAATACTGAAAGCAAGTATCCTTTTCTGTGCTACCAAGCAAATCTGTGTTGGGAGAAAAAACCCCATAAATAAAATATCTTTTCTTGGCTTAACACTCGAGCAAGCACAACTAATTTATTTGTGAACGGCTGATTCTGGTATGAATGGACTACATTTCCCACAATCCTTTGCAAGTCATATTAATATTTGCCTTTGCCAAGACTGTGGACATTCTCACCCAGCGCCCCCGTTTACAGGTGCTATAAAGTGTGTGGTAGTAAAGCATTTCGTATATGTTTGAGTTTGTGTATAATTGATTGTGTATCAATATGTGTATGAAATGACATGTGGAGATTTTGTCAGTTTATTTTGGGGCAGTAAGAGGGGGTTTGATCATATCACGTTATGTTAAATCAAATTCTGCAATTTTTGAGATGGTTCACTGTTTATATGTTCATCATTGCTGCCAAAATGCTCAGTGAAAAGGTATGTTTTGAGTTGAGTCCTAAAGGTTGATCAGCTGTTCTTAGTCTATCCGGTAGTGCATTCACAACGTTGCGGATGCATATTCAAAAGCTCTCTTTCTAGTGTGTTGTTTAGTTTTGCAGTAATCTGGTGGTATTACTAGTGTGTTAACCGGGTAAGGCGGACAGGGTGCTCCTGTCCCCGCCCCCGCACACCCCCACTACACTCCCGCCCCCACCTCACCTTACAAATAACCACAACACACTCGTTGGGAATCAAACTGGTCGCAGCTTTATTAACCGTACAACATTTTCCTTAAACAACAACCAACAGCAAACCTTCATTAACTGAATTCCGGCCGCGTAACGAATCCTCACCAGCCGTGTGAGTAGCAAAGTGAGTTCCGCCCGCTTCCGCCGTGAACCGGCCACAGGCCATTCCGTTGCCCCTCTTCTGGCTTCGCCATATTATTAGCAAAAGCCCCGAGGGTTTCATCGGGCCAGGTGTACCCCACCCTCGCCCTGCATCTTGCCACCGGCTCCGGACCCTGGACACCTCCGGGATCCCGCCTCCCCCATCCAGCTGCAACACCCCTCCCCCATTCCAGCCCAACCTTAGGGATGGGAGGGTGGGACGCCAGCCACCATCAACGCTCCCCCGGTGACTGACGCTCCTGCCGGCTCGCTCAGCCTCGGCCCCACCTCCCCCAGGCCTACACGATAATATGCAGAAACTACTAATGATACCTAACAACATCAGAAAAGCAATTCAATCAACAACTAACAGGGCATTCACGTTCTTCTCCCCAGCCCTATGGAACACACTACCCAACAGCCTGCAAGAATTAAAAGATCCAACCACGTTCCGAAACACCTCATAACCTCCCTATTCGATGAATATTACCAACCCACACTAAAATAGATAAGAAACCTACATCTCTTATTCTCATGGTCTTCCAACAACGCTCTCATACTTCCGCATTGTAAAAGTCAATTAACTGTATTATAACTCACACAATCTTATCGTAAAGACTTATTGTAAATGGTTGATCCAATATTAGCGCTCCCTAAAGGCCACGCCAGCCACCATCAACGCTCCCCCGGTGACTGACGCTCCTGCCGGCTCGCTCAGCCTCGGCCCCACCTCCCCCAGGCCTACACGATCCCCCATTGGCTCCCGCGCCCTCACTCACCCGCTGGAGCCAATGGGGTCCAGGAAAGCCACGCCAACGCGGACCTCCTCCCGAAGCCTCGTGGGGGCCGGGACCACGCACCCGCCGCCCCCCCCCCCCCGGTTAACGGCGGCTAGCGGGCACGAGGCCCGCGGTCTTTCTGTAACCGGGTAAGGCGGACAGGGTGCTCCTGTCCCCGCCCCCGCCCACCCCCCACTACACTCCCGCCCCCACCTTGCCTTACAAATAACCACAACACACTCGTTGGGAATCAAACTGGTCGCAGCTTTATTAACCGTACAACATTTTCCTTAAACAACAACCAACAGCAAACCTTCATTAACTGAATTCCGGCTGCGGAACGAATCCTCACCAGCCGTGTGGTAGCAAAGTGAGTTCCGCCCGTTTCTGCTGTGAACCGGCCACAGGCCATTCCGTCGCCCCTCTTCCAGCTTTGCCATATTATTAGCAAAAGCCCCGAGGGTTTCACCGGGCCGGGGGTACCCCACCCCCGCCCTGCATCTTGCCACCGGCTCCGGACCCCGGACACCTCCGGGATCCCGCCACAGGCTCAGGGACCACCGTCCCTGAGCCACCCCCCACGGCCAAGCTGCGACCAGTCACCCTTCCCTGCGCCACATATCCCAAAGCCTCTTGCCAGCCGGTTAGGAACAAATCCACCCCCCACCGGGGATAGATGCACCCCATCCTGCCTAAATAAACCGGCACACTCCATCTCTACCCATGCTGCAAAATCCACCATCCACCCTGCGGACACCCCCAGCGGCCAACCTGACGATTAATTGTAAGCCACCCACGAGACCACCTCTGGTGGACCCTGCATGTAGGCCTTGGAAATATGTCCGACCACCACAAAACCACATTGCCAAACATGAACAGCACCTCAGCCCAATCTCTTTTCGCTGTACCAATCAGTCGCTTACCAGTCCTGGACGCTAAATCGCTGCCTCCCAAATGCAGCAACAGCAACTCCGGCGCACCCGTCTCGCGTCTCTGGTGCCGAAGCAAAGGCAGCAGCGGCCTCCCCGTAGACCGCGCTAGCCCAGCCATGAAACGGTCACCACCTAGGCGTTGCACCCCATGCTTGACTCCAATAGCCTTGTCGCTGCCCCGGTGACCAGCCCAGTACACGAACGAAGAGCCGATCGTCCAGCAGCAACCCGAAGTCTGGCCGACACCTAAAGAAAATAACAGTTAGCAGTTGTTAAGCCCCCCCCCCACCCCCGAGAAGTGCACAAACCCCTGACAGGCGCTCGACTGCCATCTGCCTAGCTGCTGAAGCTCCCGCTCAGCCAACCCCGAAGGAGGAGCAAAGTTGACCGGATCCAGCCCCCACTGGCAAAGCGTCAGCCACAAAACCGCATTAGCACTCGTCAGCGCTCGGGCATCCGCATGCCCAAAGAGGAATCCACCCCCCCCCCCCAGATCCTACATGCAGATAGGCCTCCCAGGCTGCCACCGGGCATGTAGGGGAATCACGGACTGCCCTCCGAAGCACCCCCACCCCTCGACCCCCCAGAGCAGTTTGGGATCTAGCCAAACCTATACGCACTCCCCAGAGGTCAATTGCACATGCTGTACCAGCAAGGCACCACCCGCTTCCCCCAACTGGATGCAGCCAAAACCTCGCCCACCCGTAAAGCCCAAAAGAAGGCCCGACAAGACACGGTCTTACACAACATGAACTCATGCCTTGCCGCTGACACCGAGGGGAACGCTGCACACAACCCACCCAAAAGCTTATGCGTGACAGGCAGCCGCCTGTCACCCAGCGAAGGATGCGCACTCTCCCAGCCCAGCAGCAGCCTAAAACCAAAACCCCCCCTCCAGACGCTCCCCAACCCACTGCCTTCGCGAAAAGGCAAACCCCGCTAACTGTGCCTGGACTGCCGATCGTGGTGTTCCAGC
This sequence comes from Ichthyophis bannanicus, assembly GCA_033557465.1. Classification (NCBI taxonomy): domain Eukaryota; kingdom Metazoa; phylum Chordata; class Amphibia; order Gymnophiona; family Ichthyophiidae; genus Ichthyophis; species Ichthyophis bannanicus. The sequence continues at coordinate 512,856,307 of CM066031.1, read as the reverse complement.
GGCATACTCCGCCCGGACATACCGGCCCAAGAGATGGCCCGACACCGGACCCTACCGCCCACCCTACGGGACCAGAAATTCAACTACGCTGTCGCAGCCCCCGATATGGCCGCCATGTCGCCGCCAACACCGTAATCCGGAGCAGGTTCAGCATAGCCACAGGCCAGCTTGCCACAATTGCTCCAGGACCTGCAATCCTACGGCATCCACCTCTGGAGCCAAACTCCGAAACCGATCCCACTTGAAACGGGAAAGAGCGTCAGCAAGTTGATAAGTCATCCCCAGGTATATGACTGGCTCGAACACAAACATTCAAGCGCAAACAGGCGAGCACTACCTCCCTCCTCAAAACCGCAACATGACGGCAGCGCGGAGTGAAGCAAGTGATCACGCATACCACCGCTACGTTATCGCACCACCATAGCAACCTGCGATTACCCAACTGGTTGGGCCCCCGATGCAACGCCAACAGGATGGGGAACTCCTCAAGCAGAGGTATGTTGCCGGGTATACCCACCTCTTGCCAAGCTGGCGGCCATGCCCCCGCACCAAGGGGCCCCCGAAATATCTACCCAACCCCAAGCCGCCTACCGCATCGGTAAAGCGTCGCATATCCCCTGTGGAAATTTCCTTCTCCCTTAAAACTGAAACCCCATTGAAACCTCTGAGGAACTCCTCCCAACCACCCAAATCATCCCTCATACTCCGCGATACCCTGAGGCAGCGATGCGGCTTAAGGACACCCGATGTGGCCAGTGACAACCGACACGCGAAGGTCAAAAGGTCTATCAGGGCCGGCATTTCCCGCAGCGTTACTTTGGAAGCTTCCACATGTTGGCAACCAGAACCCCCATCCGAACCCCTTCCCTTATTAACCAGCGCTCCACCGTGATCACTGCGTCTAGTTCCATCCCCAAAAAGCGCTCCAGGTTTCCGTACCCTCCATCCTCCTTGCCGCCAACGGGACGCCCCATGCCTGGGCCAGCCTCACGAACATGCGCTCCGCCCACGAATAGGAAATCGTCAAGATAATGGACCACTTTCGCACAGTCCATCGTCCCCACCAAGACCCACTGCATGAACGTGCGGACTTCCCCAGAATATGAACAGGAGACTGAGCAACCCATAGACAAGTATTTATCGAAATAATAATGTCCCTCAAAACCAGCAAATGCAATGCCAAGGGGGTATTGACGACAACCGAAAATGCCGAGTCGATATCCACCTTCGCCATCAGACCCCCTGTCCCGGATTTCGTCATCAAAAGAAGTGTAACGCACCGTACACAACCCCTCGGGATACGCTCATTCACAGACCCCCCCACACCGTGGCGGACCAGTTGTGGATCAGTCGATACTTCCCCGGCTCCATCTTCGGCACGCTCCCGCTACCGCTACCTTGCCCAAAACCACTTCCGTTGCCAGCTTGTCACTCCAATCCGAGCGAAGCGCCGCACCGAAAGTGAGTTCCATCCCTCGTCCGATCCAACCCTCCCCCTTAACGGAATAGGGAACCTGCACATAAATCCCCCCTCGAGCCCCTCGCCATCCCGGCGCCTCCTGTACAGCCTCAGCCTGGGCCGAAGCTCCTCAACCCGAAAAGGTGTCGGAGCCAGGTCCCATAGATCCTTACTGCTTGGGGGCGGGAAGGGAGCCAACCATGGCCCCTTTTTGACGCACTTGAGTGCTGAACACCCCCCACCACAAATGGAACAGTTATGTCGACACTTACAAACCGGAAAGGGGCAAGAGGACTTGTGAACCGCCAGCATAAACCCCATCCCCCACCCACCGCACTCTGCGGCGAAGGAGCACTCCCCCCCCGAAAGGGCCGAGCCGCACCCATCATCGCCGCCGCTCCCCCTGTCTGATCCCCCCGCCTCCTGCCACGTTTCCCGCAACAACGACCTATTCTTCTCCCCCTTGTCCCGAAACCTCTCATCATAGCTGAACCATGCCCCAACGCTCATGAGTCTGTGCCGCTTCCAAGCTAAAGACCGCATAGGCTACCAGCATCCCATACTGCCCAGGGTATGGGCGTCCCCACACCCTGTCGAACCTCAGGAAGGCTATCGTCCAGTTAAGGACATTACGCTCACATGCCCGCCCTTTCCTTCCTTTACTATCGCCCTTTCCTTCCTTTACTATCCCACGACCTCTTCCTACCCTCCAGAAGCCTAAAATGTCCCTATACTGCCTCCTCCGGATCCGCAGCCAAACTGCTTCTCCCAGCAGTCTCTCTCGGGATTCCGTCTCTCTGTGCTCTACCCCTCTGGACTCTATCCCTCGGGATACTCTCCGTCTGGATTCTGTCCCTCTGAGCACGGTCCGTGTAGACTCTCTCATTCTCCACATTCCTTCTCCGTCCTTCCAGCTGAACTCTCCCCAGCTAAGCTCTTCCCCACTGAACCAACCATTCTGGGCTGCCTTTCCTTTATAAAGGCATTTTGCCTGTGAAACTCCCGGGCTGGCGCTCAGGTGCGACTGGTTAACTCTCATACAATCAGTGGCTGGGCGTGCTGACTCAGCCTCTATAGCTGACTCCTGCCCCCTCCAGCGGTGCAGTGAGGTAACTGCAACTTCTGCACATCCACAGCCCTATTACAGATAGGGTTTTTTCCTAAACCTGCCCCTGCAGTGGCTGCAGCCTCATGACAATAGACATCGAAGAAATGCAACAAAAATTCAATAAACACTAATACCCTAGCTGCTATCTTCCACATTGCAAATCAATTGCAATCAATTGCATTCACCGGGGTATGTAAAAAAAAACAAAAGCCAACGCTCGAACCTGCACCATTCCAGGATGCAGCCGCAGAAAAAAGTCCCAAGTCCTCCTGAGAGTACTGTACATGGCCACATCAGAAAATACTGTAATTTCAGTAGTGAGGACCTATCCCTCCCTACAGCTAGAAAACATCTTAAGGATGTTCATATTTATGTTTATTCATTTGCTTACCCACCTGTCCAGTCACAGTTCATTTCAAGAATAAAATGGTTGCCAGAGATATAAAGAATTAAATTCACGGCTCTGCTGGTCAAATTCAAAATAGGAAACAACACTGCGCCAACCTCTCTTAATACGCTAATAACGAAACAGAAAGAAACAAGAAGAAGGGATAATATGCAGAAACTACTAATGATCCCTAACAACGTCAGAAAAGCAATTCAGTCAACAACTAACAGGGCATTCACGTTCTTCTCCCCAGCCCTATGGAACACACTACCCAACAGCCTGCAAGAATTAAAAGACCCAACCACGTTCCGAAACACCTCATAACCTCCCTATTCGATGAATATTACCAACCCACACTAAAATAGATAAGAAACCTACATCTCTTATTCTCATGGTCTTCCAACAACGCTCTCATACTTCCGCATTGTAAAAGTCAATTAACTGTATTATAACTCACACAATCTTATCGTAAAGACTTATTGTAAATGGTTGATCCAATATTAGCGCTCCCTAAAGGCCACACCAGCCACCATCAACGCTCCCCCGGTGACTGACGCTCCTGCCGGCTCGCTCAGCCTCGGCCCCACCTCCCCCAAGCCTACACGATCCCCCATTGGCTCCCGTGACCTCACTCACCTGCGGGAGCCAATGGGGTCTAGGAAAGCCACGCCGATGCGGACCTCCTCCCGAAGCCTCGTGGGGGCCGGGGCCTTTCTGTTATCATTTTACCTCTTCGTAGGCGGTCATTGGGTGTTATCTTAATTGGGTGGGTTAAAGTAGAGGGGGCTATGTTTCTAAAAAGTTTAAATGTGGTCATGATTATCTTATATTTTATTCTGCTGTGGATAGGTAGCCAGTGGAGCGCATGTAGTATTGGTGTTATATGTTCAGAGTGATGTGCGTTGTAGGTGATGCGTGCTGCCATATGCTGGGCCAGTTGGAGGCTGTGTAGTAATTGTTTCGGTAAACCGAGTAGTAGGTTATTACAATAGCTGAGATGTAGGAATATCATAGTTTGAAGTACAGTTCTGAATTCGGTACTTGGGAATAGAGGCTTCAGGCTTTGAATCATTCTACTTCATCTTCTACTCCTAGGGTTGCATCCTTGACATCTATGGTGATAGGTGGTGAGTGGTTTTGATCTCTGGTAATGAATAATACTTCTGTTTTATTGTAGTTTATGTTAAGGTAGTATGATTTCAAAACACAAGAACATAAGATATGCCATACTGGGTCAGACCAAGGTCCATCAAGCCCAGTATCCTGTTTCCAACATGGCCAATCTAGGTCATATGTACCTAACCATTTCCCCAAAAGACACAAGTTCCACAATGCTTGTATAGGTCAAGCATTGATATCCTGGGTCCCTTTTTAATAATGGTTTATGGACCTTTCCGCGAGGAACTTGTCCAGACCTTTTTTAAACCCAGCCACACTAGCAGCCTTTACTACATTTATTTATTTATTTATTTAACATTTTTTTATATACCGCCTTTCAGAATCTCAAGGCGGTTTACACAGAACAGAACTTTTTTTACATAGAACTTTTTCAACTATGTACAGGTTTGCATAAACAGCAGTATTTACAGAGTTTACATTTAACAATTTATTTACATTTAACTATTTACATAGAGTTGTGCTCTGCTCGGGATATTGGGTGGTGGCAGACCTTTACTAGGGTGGTGGGGTATAAAAGTATTCTGTGAATAGGTGCGTTTTTGGGAGCTTCCTGAAGGTAGAAACATCTGTGGTGGCTCTCAGTGGTTGGGTAGGGAATTCCAGAGAGCGGGGTTGAAACGTTCGAAGGCTCTCTTTAGAGTATTCTGGGTTATTCCTGTGTGGGATCTGAAGCTTGCGAGAGAGTCTTGATGCTGTGTTCTTCGAGATCTGTTGTCGGGAGTTTTTTGGATTAACTCCTTTAGGCATCTGGCCGATTGGTTATGTTGAATTTTGAATGTCAGCATTATGTTTTTGTATTTTATTCTGGAAATTATGGGGAGCCAATGAAGGGATTCGAGTAACAATCCTTCGGTAACAAATTCCAGAGTTTGATTACACGTTGAGTGAAAAAATATTTTCTTTTATTTGACTTAAATAGTTTACCTTGTAGCTTCATTGCATGTCCCCTAGTCTTTCTATATTCTGATAACATAAACAGTCAATCTACGTTTACCCGTTCCACTCCATTCATTAATTTATAGACTTCTATCATATCTCCCCTCACCATTTTTTTGGTGGAGGGGGAGAAAGGGCCTGCTTATGCCTAAGCATTACTACAAGTATATTGCTGGATTCTGTCTACCTGTAAATAAGGTTGCCAACTTTTTATTTATTTATTTATTTATTACATTTTTTATATACCGCACTATTCGTTATCAGCGCGGTTTACATGTAACAAAAGACCTCAGACAAGATACAAATATCTGGGTTTTACAGTTAACAGGAAGATCAACTTGGATAACAGGATAACAGGAGAAACTATGTACAAGATTACTATTTACATCAAGGAGTCAGGGTATGAAAAGTGTCCTTTAAGTCTGTTGAAGGAATTTGAAGAGCTGATGAGACATAAAGACCTGTGGCTAGTCACACTCTGCCCATGCCCACCCATACTCTGCACTTTCCCCACCCCTGCTCTGCCCCCTGCCCCGCCCCTACTCCACCTCCTGTCCCCAAAAAAATTGCAGAGAGGGCAATGTGCAAACTGAACATGCAAGACTTCTACAAATTCTTAAGCAGAAATTCTATACTGACAGAAAACGCAGCCTTGGTTGTATACACACACACACACACACACACACTACAGACAGTTCTTCATCACTAAATGAGCACAAAACAAAAAGAGAAATATATAGACAAAAATTAAACTGAAACCCCAAGAAGACAGACTCTGCATGCAGTGCAATATCAGATAAATAAGAGATGCAGTTCCCCATACTGTGTAAAATATAAAGGTAGTACAAAGTCCAATCATTAAATTGAAAATAAAATTATTTTTTCTACCTTTGTTGTCTGACCATTTTATTCTCTGATCATGCTGGTTCCAATCTGAGGCTTCCGTTTTCCCATCTTCTCTTAGCTCATTTTGTATGGTCTATAGTCCATCTGCCATTTCTTGTCTCTTCTTTTCTTCACTTCCTTCCATCAGCCTATTTACAGTCCCAGTGCCCCCTCCCCATTACCCAGTCACTTACCAGTACCATTCCGAGGTGTCAGCTCCCTTTGAACCCCCTCCTTACCTCCTCTGGCAGTTCCTTTCCAGCCACCTCCTTCCCCCCTTTCAGCTCTCTTCCAGCCACTTCCTCCCCCCTTTCAGCTCTCTTCCAGCCACCTCCTTCCCCCCTTTCAGCTCTCTTCCAGCCACCTCCTTCACCCTGTCAGTTCCTTCCTGCCACCTCCTTCCCCCCTCTTTCAGCTCTCTTCCAGCCCTCACTTTCCACCTGTCGGTTCCTTCTGCCACCTCTTTCCCCTTGCAGCCGCTGCTGCTTCACTCCCCCCTTAGTGCTGCTTCACCCCCATTAGTGCTGTTTCACCCCCTTAGTGCTGCTTCACCCCCCTTAGAGTTGTTTCACCCCCTACTTAGTGCTGTTTCACCCCTCCCTTAGTGCTGCTTCACACCCCCCCCTTAGTGCTGTTTCACACCCCCCCTTAGTGCTGTTTCACCCCCCTTAGTACTGCTTCACCCCCCTTAGTGCTGCTTCACACACCCCTTAGTGCTGATTCACCCCCCATTAGTGCTGTTTAACCACCCCCCCCCCTTAGTGCTGTTTCGCCCCCATGCAGCCACTGCTTCTGCCCCTAGCAGAGCAGCGGCTGCAACAAACTCAATTCGAAAAGGAAAGACAACCTGAAATATGGCAATTTCATTGAAGCATGCTATGATGGGATCGAAGAAGATTTAAAGGAGTTGAATGGAAGGTATAACATTATGTCATCTGTGTAGATGGCATATCTAACTTGAATTTTTTGATTATTTGGCATATTGGTTGGATATTAAACAGTAGGGCGGATAGGGCAGAACCTTGTGGGAGCCCATTTTTCTGGGTGTAGGTTTTAGAACATTGTTGGTCGATTCTAACTTGTTGCGTACAGACTGACAGGTATGATGAAAATCATTTTATTTTGGTGCCATATAGGCCAATTTGTAATTTTTGCATTAGCATGTCATGGATAATGGAATCAAAGGCCGCTGCACTGTCAGGAAAGATTAATATGAAAGCCTGCAGGGGCGGCTCAAGGCAATCTGCTGCCTGAGGCGAGGGATGAGATGGCGCCCCCCCCCCCAGCGTGCGCCCCCCCATGCCCCAGCATGCGCCCTCCTCCCAGGGTGGGGATCTTTCTCAAAACTCCAGTCAGGGATTGAACCAAAACTCCACTCAGGGACGGAACCAAATCAAAATGTCAATGAGATCATAGAAACATAGAAATATGACGACAATGTGGAGCAAATTGAAGATGTTCACACACCAAGGAACTAAAAGAAAGAGCGAGAACCACAGCAGTTTATAACTCCAAATTATAATTCATTTGTATTTTGTTATAAACTGCGTTATGGTGCTTGCTTTTTCTTTTTGAACATACATTTTGCATTCACAGAACCGCCTCCTCAACAATGGGTGCAGAGCAGAGGTAGGACATTCACCCACAGAACTCAATATATTAATAAAAAAAAAAAAAAATCTGATTCTGGTCATCTCACCAACAACAAACATTCTCCGGTACCAGGCATATTAGGAACTAATATAAAACCCTACTAAAGTCACCAAGATCTACAAGGCCAAAATCTACCACACCATACCAGCATACACTTCCAAAACGCATACAATAAGGGGCCTACCAAGAAAAAAGCAGCACTATAAACACTGCAATGGGCCACAAAATATCCATACACCTATTTGAAAAGCTGAACAAGTCAAATTACTATAGTACAGATCCCTACGTACAAACTCCATGTTAACAGAACACCTGGCCTTGGTCGCACACTCAGAACACAGACGCTCACCAAGTACAGAATAAGTGACCATAACCTAAAGCAAAAATAAAAATATGTAGACAAAAATTAAAATGAAACCCCAAGAAGCCAGACTCCACCTGCGATGCCACACCAGATAAGAGGTACAGTTCCCCATACTTTGTGAAATATCAATAGCACAAAGTCCAATCACTAAACTGAAAATAAAATTATTTTTTCTACCTTTGTTGTCTGATGATTTTTGATCATGCTGGTCCCGATCTGAGGTTTCCATTTTCCTCTATCTTCTTTTAGCTCTTTTTATGGTCTATAGTCCATCTGCCATTTCTTGTCTCTCCTTTTGCTTTCTTCATTTTCTTCCATCAGCCTTTTTTAAGTCCCAGTAACTCTCCCTAGTATCAGCCCCCTTTACAGCCTCCCCTCCCAGTACCAAACCCCCTTACCTTCCCAGTACCGCCACCAGTCTCAGTGCCCCCTCCCATGTCAACTCCCTTCCAGCTCCCCCCTTGTCTGCTCCCCTCCAGCTCCCCCGTTGTCTGCTCCCTTCCAGCTGCCCCCCTTGTCTGCTCCCTTCCACTCTCCCCCTTGTCTCTTGTCTGCTCTCTTCCAGGCCCCCCCTTTCTGCTCTCTTCCAGGCCCCCCCCTTATCTGCTCTCTTCCAGGCCCCCCCTTCCTTGTCTGCTCTCTTCCAGGCCCCCCTCCTTGTCTGCTCCCTTCCAGGCTCCCCCTTGTCTCTTGTCTGCTCTCTTCCAGGCTCCCCCTTGTCTGCTCCCTTCCACGCCCCCCCCCTTGTCTGCTCTTTTCCCGGCCCCCCTTATCTGCTCTCTTCCAGGCCCTCCCCTCCCCTGGTCTGCTCTCTTCCAGGCCCCCCTCCCCCCTTGTTTGCTCTCTTCCAGGCCCCCCCTTCCCCCCTTGTCTGCTCTCTTCCAGGCCTCCCCCCTCTCTTCCCTGCTCCCTTCCCTCCTCACCGATTCTTCATTAAAAATCAAAGAAAGCATCCGCGGGAACATTTCTCTGTTCCCACGGCTCTGCTTTCAAACTGCTGTCTGCTGAGTCGCGTGGAGCCGGCGGGGCCCGAGGTCAACTCTTCTGCCGCCCTTTCGCTTCCGCCGGAAGCGAAAGGGCGGCGGAAGCGATGACCTCGAGCCCCCCACCCCACCAGCCCCACGCAACCCAGCAGCAGACAGCAGTTTGAAAGTAGAGCCGCGGGAACGGAGAAATGTTCCTGCGGCTGCTTTCTTTGATTTTTGATGATCCTGTGTCGCGGTTCTACCCTAGGCAGTTTCTAGGGAGAGGCAAATCAGTGCCACCCCTTAAAAACTGCCGCCTGAGGCATTCGCCTCAGTTGGCCTAATGGTAGAACTGCCCCTGAAAGCCTGGTTGGTGTTATCTATTCCTTTAATGAGATTATTGAGCAATACTAGTAACAATGTTTCTACACTGTGATATGGTCTAAAGCCATATTGATGTTCATCAAGTGGGGCGTGTTGTTCAATGTAGTCTTGAAGTTGGTTGTATAAGATTTTTTCAATGACTTTGGCTAGAAATGGCAGATTGGAGATTGGTCTATAGGAGGAGGACATTTTTTATCAAGAGTTTTTTGTTTTAGTATAGGGAATATGGTTGCTTGTTTTAGATCTCTAGGCATATGTCCTTGAATAAGAGAGAGATTGACAATCATTAGTATGATGGGTGCAAGCTCATCACGGGCAGCCTTGATCCAGGCAATAGGGCATGGGTCAGTGCTGGAGATTGTTGTATTAATTTTTGTAATTATTTTGAGTGGTTCTAAATATGCCTGGTGAAATTCTGGCCAGATTTCAGTATATTTGATAGAATTGCAAGGGGTCTAGGGGAGGGTGCTGTTCAATGTGTTAAGTTTCATCTCATAGTAAATTGCTATAGCTTGTGGAGAGATGGCTTGCATTTGAGAGTTATCTTTTGGTAGGTTTGTAAGTGACTTCACTATTGAAAATAGTTCCCTTGGTTTGTTTATTGATTTAATAAGTAGGTTAGTATGATATTCTTTCTTCATGTTATTTATGGTATGTTAATAGGGCGTTCATGTACTCTGCTCTGTTTTCTGTTGTTTTAGCTGCCTTTCTAGTTTTCTCAGATGTCTTTTAAATAGTCATGTTTCATGTGTGTACCATTGTTTTGAGTTGTTTTGTCTTGTTATGTGGTTGTTGAGGTCTGGATGCGATCTTTGAGATAGTAGTGTTCCAATTGTTTGTTAGATTCTCAATATCACTAGTATTTGGGTCTATGGATTCTAAGACATCTTTTACAAATTATTTTTTTTTTAAAGAATTTGAATTTATTAATGTTTTGTCTGGGCTTTGTTTTTGTGAACATGGGTATGCTCTGCTGAGATAATGAATTCAATTAGGTGTTGGTCGGACCATGGTACTGGTGGTGTTTGTGGATGGATGGGAGACTGAAAGTATCTTCTGGAAGGAATATGAGGTCCAATATATCCCCTTTAGTGTGGGTGGGTACCATGATTATTTGTCTATAGTGGATGTCTTCCATGGCATCAAGAAAAGAATTGGCCTGTGTTTGTTGTAATGAGTTAAGGTTAAAGTCACCCAATAGGATTAACTTGTTCTTGCTTGATATTGAGCAGATGGTTTCTAAGATATTTGCTAAGCCATATGGATCGAAGGTTGGTGGTCTATATAGTAGGTAGAATGCCATATATTTATTTTCTATTATTAGCATGTCTATATCCGAGATTGTGTTAGAAAGGGCTAGTGATGCATTGAATGTCTTTTTTGAGATGATGAGGACTTCTCCTCTGCGTTTATTTGTTCTCATGGTGTGGAAAACTTCATAGTTGGAGTCCCTTAGTTGGATTTACTAGTACTGTATCTATGTCTGAAAGCCAGGATTCTGCTATGAAAATTAGGTCAGGTTTAGCATGGTGCATGTGGTCCAAAATGATTGGTATTTTATTTTTTATTGACCTAGCGTTTATGAGTGAGCATTTAAGCATGGACTGCTGAGGATTCTCATTTTGATTTTTGGGTTTGGAAGTCCAAGTAGGGGTGATGTGGATTTTGTGGTAATAGCATATGTTCCTTCTGATTGAGCTGTATTATTGGAATGGGTTGGTATTGCTCCTGAGTAGCAAGTTGGACATTTAGGTAGCATGTGAGACAGGATAGTATAAGGCGCAGTAAGTTAAGGTAAGAATTTTGGATAGATTCATTCTTGCTTGAGGACGAAGCTGTCAATTTCCAGTTGTATCAGGTAATGGTTGTGCTAATATAAAACCTTATATGTCTTATGAAGCTTGAGTGAGGCTGGCAGTGAGATATAAATTCCTACAGCGCAAACGGGTTAAGTCATTTAAATAAATGCATATATGGTAAATATACAAATATGAGGTAAATCATAACAATGCTTGTAATAAGATACAGCGTGAGGTGAATCATAGAATCAGAGTGTGGCTGGTAGAAATATTTAAGTTACATCAGTGATGGATCCCATCAGCAAAGGAGGAAATGTTACATTTAGCAATGGTAAGATACAGCGTGAGGTGAGTCGCAGATTCAGAGTGTGGCTGGTAGTGAAATTTAAGTTACATTAGCGATGGATCCAATCAACAAAGGAGGAAACGTTACATTTAGCAGTTATACTTTGTTAGACTAACCTTTCTATGTTGTTGAGATAATGATTTGTGTTTGCTCGCCGTGGGCAATCCAGATGATGCTTAGGGTCCACGTCTAAGGCGATGCAAAAGGGCCCTTTAGCGAGGCCCCAAGGTATGGGTGTGCCTGATCTGGCATTAATTTTAGGTGTTGAGCTGGCTGCCCGATTGGCCTTGGTGCTAAAAGTGGAGAGGAGCTTCCAAACCCAATCCTTTCGCCAATGGTGATCGAGAGGCCTGGGGACTGTCGCAGCATTTTTTTCTGCTGATCTGGTGTTTTTTTCAGTTACTTTTATGCTAAAGTTAATTTTCTGTGAGGGGGATGGTCCAGTTTGGTTGCAGATCCATCTGAGGTGTCTGAGTGATTTTTAGTGCTGGCATGTAGTTTGTATGCAGCTGTTGCTAGCACGGGTAAACCTTTCGCATTTTACTGTTTCATGTAGTCTATCTCCAGTGGTCCATGCCAAAAGGCCCTCTGGCGTGGCCCTCAGGCACAGGCCCGCCAGGTGCGGGCACGCCTTGGCATGCTTATTCTTTTAAAAGTCCTGCTGGAGAGATGTTGCTGCCTGATTTGCCCGGTTGGAGGGGAGTGGGAGGAGCTTACCTGGCCTGCTCTCCCTTGATTGTGCTTATCAGGACTGTGTGGAAAGGGATGGTTGCAGGCACGCTTGTTCTTTTAAAAGTCCCGCTGGAGAGATGTTGCTGCCTGATTCGCCCGGTCGGAGGGGAGCGGGAGGAGCTTAGTTGGCCTGCTCTCCCTTGATTGTGCTGATTGGGACTTTGTGGAAAAGGATGTCCAAAGATAGGGCATTCCAGAGGGAAGGGCCAAGGACACTGAGACAAGAACGTCTGATATTATCCAGACGAATATGACAGTGTACAGGAACAACCAGGAGATTACTCTGTTAAGAGCAAACGGTACGCTCTTATTGATAGACTAACTGAAAGTGAAGGCAGACCTGAATAAAAAATTTGATGGACAGTAGTAAGACTTTTAAATAGAATATGGTTTGAGACTAGGACCCAGTATCCCTTCATAACTGTGCATGTTGAGTCATTGATTAGAATTCAGAATTATTAGTGCACTCCATGAATGGACATCATCCCACAGGCAACACACTCAAAAATAGAGTGGTCAGGACCTAAACATTTGAGGCACCACTCATGGGTGTCTTTAACGGAGATGGTACCGCCACACTTTGAACACTTTTTAAAACCTGAAGTGGGTTTTTCCATTTTGAAGGAAAACATTGAGCCTAGTGCCCAAAATGGCGCGTGGCACCTGAAGAGAAAATTACTGGAAAGACTGCAGAAGAAAGTTGTTGTTGTTTTTTTTAAAGAAGAAAAGAAAGAAGAACCGACGGTAGCAGTGTAGCGTCGAGGGAAGGCAGACGCGACCACAAAAAAGAAGAATAGAAGGGATTTTTTTTCTGTGGTGACAGGATGTGCGACCTGTCGTCTCCACGGAAAAGAAGAACTGGAGAGGGACAGTTGGGAAAGGCGGGAAGGCAGCACGCAAGCGCTGTGGGATGCTCCCAAAAGCTTTCCTATTGGACGCTGGGGAGCGTTCCCACGCAGGTTCCGTCGGTACCGATGATACCCATATGTGAAGACTACATTCCTGCTTGTTCCTGGAAATAATATTTTCTCATCTGTTTTAAAGATACTACTTTGTAGCCTCCTGGCAAGATCAAGGGATGATTTTGCATCCCAACATGAAGTCTCTTGCCCTCACAGCTTGGATTTTGAAGGGATTTATTTATTTATTCATTTTTATATACCACTCTATCTTGCAGTCAGCGGTTTACACAGAATGATAAGCAATTTATATATAACTATAGCCAAGTTCTAGGATCACAGAGCTATGTAGAATTATAATTTAGTAATGTTAGGTGTAACATTAACAGGTACTTATAACATTTTGGCTAGTGATTAACATATAATATAGCTTGCTTGTCAGTTCACTTGTCACTTATGTTTAAGGTGGTCTATGTTATATTTCCAAAGTGGATAACGTTGTCCTATTTGAACTTACTAACTGGTGTCACTAACATCCTTTTGACTTACTTCCAGGAGAGATTCCACACAGAGGTCGTATAATTTTAAGTGGAGGAGGTTTGCCATCTGGCGTGAAAGACAGGCCCTAAGTCCTTTCTCGTGTACCACACAAAAACTGCTTGAATTTGTTTGAGTCAGACTTAAAGACCAACACCATACGAGTTAATCTTAGAGCAAATGGCACTTACTGACATCATATAGAAGATAACCCAACTCTCAACAGTGGGGCTTACTTCATATAAAGCCTTCTCTTAAGTCTTCGCATTGTGGACCTCAACATGGTTTTAAGTCAGCTGATGAAAGCTCCCTTTGAGCCACTGGATACCTGTGCTCTGAAGTTTCTGTTTCTGAGGCAGTAATTTCAGCATGGAAAGTTAGCTCCAGGCTTTCGTAGTGGATCTGCCCTTTACAAATTTTTTTTTAACAAAAGGGTATTGTTGTGTTCTATCCACACCTTCACTTCCCACTACTGTCTGGGGATTTGGGGATGTGTCTGATGTGACAGTAGATTCAGCCAATCCATTCTTCAGAATCTGTTTGATTAGATTGTAAGCTCTAATGAGCAGGGACTGTCTCTATATATGTCTATGTATACAACGTTGCATATGCCATGTAATGCTATATAAATGATTAATCATAGTAGTAGATTAGAATCCAAGTCTTATTCCTCCTAGGCCCTGTTCTTTTCTGTTCCATGCTGCCCTGTTATAAGTAATAGAACTTCTATAAAAGCCTGTTGACACACAAAAGAAATTGTATTTTGCTGTATTATGCTTGTTGCAACACCTGTTTACTCTTTTTTTGCAAGGCAGCTGGTTGGTAGAGAGTTCTATATGCGAGTACTAATCATGCTTATCCACGGAGAAAACAGTTACTTACTGTATCAGGTGGCTAGCATGATAATTCCTCACAACCCTCCCAGCTCCCCTTAGAGTGTAGTCTGACTTTAGCTAGTCATTGGATTGAGGGGATGAGATGTGCTAGTGGCAGGCAGGAATTTGCATGCATGTATGGTAGAACTGATCCAAAGGTTTCTAGAAGGAGCTAGGGAATATTCCCACATGGTGGCTCCATTGATTATGTCACCCATATGTGAGGACATATCCTATGGTCCACAGAGAACACCAGCTACAGGCAATTAACTTTGTTTTCTCTCAAGGGAGCTTACCAAACCTCTTTTAATCCTGCTATAATTGCTTGACCACATCCTCCAGCAACAGATTCCACAACGTAATTATGCACTGTATGAAAAAAAAACTCCCTAGGACAAACTGCTGATTGTTCATCTTCTTCTAGAATTTGGTTAGAGGGCACCTACTATACTGCTTTTGCCTACTTGGTTCCGTCTTTCTGGAATGCTCTATCATATGAACTTAGAACTAAACCCCATCCTCCAAGTTCAAAATAGGGATACCATATGGCTGTCTGTATAAGCATTTGAAAACTGAGCCTGTTGTGGATTGGCTAATCCATGAATTCTGGTGCCCTCACTACCTTTCTTTATCTTTCTTTATCTTTATCTTTATTGGTGACTTAATATACCGCTCAGGCAAAAAGCGTCAGAGCGGTGTACAATATACAAAAACAGCTGCGGGGAAGAAAGAAAAGAACGCCAAATATATGACAGGAAAGATTAGGAGAAAAGGAGAAAGCAAAAAGGAGAGGAAAGGTAACAGGAAGAATAACTATGGAAAAGTCAGTGGCGGGAGGGGGGAGACTCTCTTTCCCCCTCTTATGTCTCTTTCTGTTTTCTCTATTTTCATATGGTGCCTTAATGTATTGTTGAAAGGTAGTTAAGAAATATTGTAATGAAATTAAACATAAACTAAATTGTTTTAATTGCAAACAGGGTCATTCCGACCTGCGAATAGCGGGGATGGATGTCCCAACGGGACGTTCATCCCTGATATTCATGCCCCTTCCCGTCGGCAGCTAACTTCCCTGACGGTTGTATGGGAAATTAGTTGGGGGTGAGGAAAGAATGGATCGGAGGTGGAGTTAGGGCAGGTGGTGGGCGGTCGTCGCCCTGGACGTACAGGACCGATTCTAATGTCGGCCCTGTACATCTGGGGCTGGTGACCTGTACGGGAAAGTTATTTTACCTCCAAGGTGGAATAACTTCCCTAGACATCAGGGATCAACGGCCTGGGGTGTGAATGAGGCAGGGGGCCCAGGACATTCCCCACAGCCCGACCCTGGCCTTTGTAGACCAGATAGGGCTGTGGGGAAATTGATGCCAGTGCCGGCAGCCAGGGATCATGGCTCTTCAATGGAACCGCGGTGCCATGACAACCAGACACCATGGTGCAGCGGCTTCAGTGAACTACCCTAACTGAGTTAGTCAGGCAGGACCTGTACATGAAGGCCAAGCTGAATCGCAGTCCCGGCCTGCACATACAGGCCTGATCACGATGCTGATCCAGCGGGGCTAGACGTGCCCCCGCGGGATCAGAATCATGACGCCCTCTGTATGTCCAGTTCAGACCGGGTGTACAGAGGGCATGTACGTCCAGGACGTAATTGGGCCTAATATATATGACATTACAGTAATGATTATTGAAAATGTTTTTATTAATATTATTTTAACAAAATAAAAAACTCATTTACTATGGATTTACTGATATTTGTTTTCTTATTATTGGATCATTTTTCTCAGTTTTAGGAGTAAGAACATTTTCTAGGCTCACAGTGCTAATTTGTTAC
Source organism: Ichthyophis bannanicus (assembly GCA_033557465.1). NCBI lineage: Eukaryota > Metazoa > Chordata > Amphibia > Gymnophiona > Ichthyophiidae > Ichthyophis > Ichthyophis bannanicus. The sequence goes on along the minus strand of CM066031.1, from coordinate 512,839,967 downwards.
TAATTAGTAGTCATTAAAATTTTAATGAGACATGGGTTGATTTTAGCAATAATCAAGCATGATAGTTGAATTTATATAGTTGATAGATATTTATCTCACCCCTCCTTCTTATGTAGAGTAACAAACTCCAACCCTGACTGTCCTCCAGAATTTCATTTCTACGCTCTTGTTCCCTCTCTGCATATCATTCTTTTTTTTTTTTTACTCATGTTTTTATACCATCTGTTCCCACCAAAAGGGACCAAACAAATAATTTACATTAATACAATTTAGTTAAAATAAAATAGATCATATATATAATCATATAACAATACAACAGGCAGGATACAGTTCCCCTTCTTACTAGGAAATATGCCAGCGGGTTACATGTGGACACACAATTGATTCTCTTTAAAATATTATAATTACTAAAACCCCTTACATCTTAACTAACTTTATGAGCCCATAATGCCACATTTAAGCAATTTTTGCAATCCTTTAAATGCAGGAAATAGCCGTAAATGCCGACGAAAAAACTTCATACCACGTATTTAAAACATTTAAATGAATCCTAATTATTTAAATGTATTTTAATAAGCTAGACTGATATGCAAATCATGGCTACGCCCGATGCAAAGACACGTGTAGAGGATTTTGCAATCATCCATAGCGCCAAAGGTTTTACTGCAAGGTCTGAGTAGAAGCAAACCTCTAAAGCGTGCCCCCGCCAGTATTTTGCTGGCACCGGGTGCTCGTCCCGATGCCTAGATCACCTTCTCCTTAGATGATCAGGCATCGGGAAAAGCCCCTGATGCCATCAAAATACTGGCGGGGGCTATGCCTGACTAAAAAGAATCCCTGGCGGTCCCGCCCCCCTGAAAGTTTTTTGATAGCATTGGGGATGATCACGGCATCAGGAAAAGCCCCCAATGCCATCAAAACACTGGTAGGGCCGTGCTCCGACAGAAAGTAATCATCTGGTGGTCTAGCGGCCCTTGAACCCACCACCCAAAGTAAAAGTGAAATCACCCTCCAAGCAAACAAAAATAAAGTAAAATTTACTTGGTGGTCCTTGAACCCCAAACTCCACACCCCAAAGTAAATGTGACATGCAAATTAGCCATGCAGTGCCTTGAGAGCATGTCAAACTAGCTCAGACTTCTTGTGCACAATTGTTTGGCTTGCTCTCCTAGTTTAACACTGCGGTGGCTCATTTGCATGCACATGGTTACCTCGGCAGGCATTTGCATACCCTAACCTTCCTGCATCGCACATTAAATGTGTGCGTTGTCAGGAATGTTAAAAAATTGATCCAGTGCTGCCTTTCTGCATCGGCCTGCTAGACGTGGAGGACAGAGTCAGTGGACCTTTAGAAGATAAAGGGGTAAAAGGGGTACTAAGTTACGACAAGGCCATAGCAGTGAGATTGAATGGTTCCTTTGCTTCAGTCTTTAATGCAGACCTGTTATTAGTAATCATTAAAATCATCTGTAGTACCTGAAGATTGGAGAGTGGCCAAAGTAATGCCGATTTTTAAAAAGTGTTACAGGAGTGATCCAAGAAAGTACAGACTGGTGAGCCTGACATTAGTACTGGGCAAAATCGTGGAATCCATTATAAAGAATAAAATTACTGAACATATAGATAGTCATGGTTTAATGGGAGAAAGCCAACATGGATTTGGCCAAAGAAAGTCTTGTCTCATTAATCTGCTCTATTTCTTTGAAGGTATGAATAAACAGATAGATAAAGGTGAGCCAACTGATATAGTGTATCTGGATTTTCAGACCCCTCCCCACAGCAGTATGGTAGACAAGAGACATGTCCCAACCTGACATTCTTCAAGCAGAGATATTCTGCAGCTTGACAAACACACAGAGGTTATCTTCAGTTCCTAGCAAGTGTCTTTAACATTGTGGACAATATTAGGAACATTAAAGTACCATCTATACTTCACCCTAGGAATACTTTTCAAGCAAAACAAGCATTTTTTAGGTGCGTATTCATGCCATGGATCAGGTGTAGATTTGGGTTGAGATGTGCCTGTCATTTCTTAAATTAGGCGTGCACGGCTAAGATCTCTGGAATGCCCCGGTCACACGTATGTGCAAGATGGGCATCCCCAGTGCAGGAACGTCTCCAGATTTAAATGTCTGTGTACCCATTTTCAGACATCCAAAGCATGAATAGAGCTTCTAAAAGAGCCCCTTATTATGCAGTAAAACTTACACTAACAATGTGGTTTACTAAACCTGCTCTTCTTTGTCTTATAGCCAGGGCTAGCCCAAGAGTTTGATCAAGGTGTTGGCGCCCCAGGCAAGCCTTACGTCTTATGCCTCCCTGGCTGTCAAAATGTATTGGTTAGCTTTGAATGCCCTGCTCTTTGTCGTGCCCCCAGAAGCTGCTGCTCAATGAAACTGCCTAGTTTGCCTGATGGTTGAGCCCCCCCCCCCCCCCCGCTGATAGTGTAAGCAAACATCTTTTTGCTCACTCTCCCTTGAACTGCCTTCATGTTCTCAGTGTCCTTTCGTAGGTAATTTTCTCCAGAATTACACACAGTACTCAAGCTGAGATCTTATCTTAAACCTGTAGAGAGTTAATAGTTCACTTTATTACTAGCGATCTTTTCTTTATCCACCTATGTATACCTTTAGTGTGTATGTATATATATATATATATATATATATATGTATATACTAAGAGGGGTGTCCGATATTAAAGGTACAGGCCAAAATTACCCTAACATTTGTATTTAAAGAAATTGTTCAATACATTCCACCAAAAACTACATACTTTTGTTTACTTCTCCACATAATCGCCGTAAACATTGAGACGTTTATCCCAGCGTGACACTAGTTTGAACATCCCTTCACGGTACAGTTGCGTGTCAAGTTGCTTGAAGTAGTCCATAATGGTGTCTTGCAATTCCTCCTGATCTTGTGGAAGTTGAGATTGCATATGATTTCATGAACAGAGCTCTTGGAATTCCAGTCATTTCAGCAATTTCACAAACTTTAATGCGACGAGCCTCCCTAATCAGACTTCGACAGTTGCGCAGTTGTCATCCATGTGTGAGGTCCTTGGTCTGCCTCTTTTCTTTTCTGGATCATCATTCAACTCCGTTCGGCCATCTTTAAACTTGCTACACCAGACACTGACTTTTTTTAGGCTTAAAACGTTTGGGCCATACATGGCCTCTAATCTGCGATGAATTTCACTCTGCTTAACTCCTTTGGCTTGCAAAAATCTGATAACTCCACGCACCTCAAATTTCAAATACTCTGCGATTACACACGCCATGTTTGTTTGCTTCCCGAAAACTACTCGTAATTTGAGTGTTTAAAAAAACAACACTACAGACTCTCCTCTACGAGTACAAGTAGTCCTGCATATGACAGCACTATTGCACATGCGGAGCCAGTATGATTGCCACCTGTACCTTTAATATTGGACACCCCTCATATATATAATGTCAGTCAAAACAACTTATAAAGGGTCTTTAATTGATGGGTGGTCAATTAAATGTGATATAGAAATGTCTTATTTTATGGCAGCTTAATTTACTGCTGGAGTCACTAATCTGCCTTAACTCGGTACTTGTAGGATAGTAACTCCCAAAAGAATAATACAGCTTGTGCTGAAGACCGCAAGCTGCGTTATTTCAAGGGAAAAATAATGCCAGCTCAAAGCTGACATTTTTTTCCTATCCTGGAACAATTTAGTAATTAGCTCCCAAAATCTAGAGATTTACAGTAAAAAGAATGAAGCAATGACCTAATGTATTTTCTTTCCTAAGCACTATTGTGGTAGGCTATAGCCTCAACCTAGGTCTGGATTTCAACCCCCACCTGGGATTAGTGCTGAAAAGAACCAGAGTTTAAGAATCTGCTTTAAATTGCTTTTGAAAGTCCCCTTTCTCCCCCTATGAAGTTTGTACAAGTTCATTATGCTTGAATTGTCCTTGCATTCTCTGAGCTAGAAATGTCCTTGAAGTAGAAAAGTAATCATGTCTAAGACTATGCCTTTGTTAGAACAGCTTGAGAAGGGGGAACAGGGAATGGGGCCCAGAGAGGGTCACCGATTGGATAGGTATGAGGGGCGTTGGGACCAATAGAAAGTTTGCCTCTATCAAATTGTAAAATTGTATATAAGGAATTTGCTCCTGTACTTCATTGCTCAGTCCCTTTTGGACATGCTCCTGTCTGAGCCTGTGCACAATAAATTGGCTTGGACCCTGCAGCTGACTCCTGGTATTATTTATTGCATGCACTTCGCTGCTACATTTTCCTGTTGCGTTGGGCCGGGAAGTCGAGTAGTGGATGGTATTCAAGTGAATATACCACGTTTTACCGCCTCAAGGTTTGGTCCAGCTGGAACCGTGTCTGGCCGACCGCAGGGGAAACTTCAGGCGCCACCGGTCCTCTTGCATCGGCGAGGATTCCTCCTTGCCTTGGCGGATTACTGGCTCTGACCGGCTAACACCTCCGAAACCGAGGGGAGTCCGGGATTCAACCCATGACCTGTTTCTGTACCTGGTACCGGATCCGGTGAGTAGAAATTTCTTTGCTACTCAGTCAGTTAGTCAGGAATTTTGGAATGAGAGCCTGATCACCTCTCCAGGCGGTCCTAGTACGTCTTGCATGAGTATGCGCGAGACCGAAGCTACCGCCCCTCAGTCAGTCAGTAAGGCCTGGGAATTCTGGAATGTTGCCGGCATACCTGTCTGTGTTTGAGTGAGAGGTCTTGAAAAAGCGTCTGGTATTTGTGTCTCCCTCTGTTTGTAGGGCTGCCCGGACCCCTTACCGGCAGTCCGATCACCCGCACCCTCTGTCTGTTGTCTAACCGCAGGTTTCCCTTCTGGTATAATGTAAGATTATTAATTAAGGAACAGTACTGAGAAAAAAAAAAAAACAACAACTCAGGAGTCACTTTAAGGAATCAAGTCTAAGCACAGCACAGCGACGATGAGCTGTCTCAGTGATTTTATTTTTCAGCACAGTGTGAGAGACGGTATCTTTTTCAGCCCAGCGACCATCTACTACTGACCCGATCGGGGGTTGAAGCGCCGAGCAGGCCAGCAAGCACTCCTCTCGGTCCTCCGGCCCAATCGGTGCTGTGGGAGGAACAAAGGCGGCATATTTAAAGCACCGCCGTCGGCGGGAAAAGCCTTTTTCAGCCCAGCGACCATCTACTACTGACCCGATCGGGGGTTGAAGCGCCGAGCAGGCCAGCAAGCACTCCTCTCGGTCCTCCGGCCCAATCGGGGCTGTGGGAGGAACAAAGGCGGCATATTTAAAGCACCGCCGTCGGCGGGAAAAGCCTTTTTCAGCCCAGCGACCATCTACTACTGACCCGATCGGGGGTTGAAGCGCCGAGCAGGCCAGCAAGCACTCCTCTCGGTCCTCCGGCCCAATCGGGGCTGTGGGAGGAACAAAGGCGGCATATTTACAGCACCGCCGACAGGCAGGCCCGCGCCTGTCGGGCCCGCACCTGAGGGCCTCGCCAGAGGGCCCTTTGTCGTGGCCCTTAGGCGGGGCACTACAATCATCATTGTACACCTAGAGAACATTCTACTAAGAATAACTCAAGTCCTTCGTCAATTCACTCTATCACCAAGCTACGCTATCCAGTCTCATCAGCCACTCTTATCTGCAGCCATCTTGGAAGCTCCCCGATCAGGGTTGAGCCCAGCACGAGCGCCAACGTCCAGCAGCCCTCTTCTCAGTCACATGCTCTGGAGGGACTGAGCCTTGCTGCCACCAGACCGCCTACACTCAACGAGGAATCATCATCTAAGCCGTGCACGGCAGAGCTCGCACACCTCATGCCCTTCTAAGATTCTCCCAGCACAGCAAGTATAATTCCACAATCAGTATAAAGTCAGCAGCTTGCAACACAGTATCTAACACATACGCTATTACTATCATCAACAGCATATCTTCCACCAGGACTGTTGTCAGTAGTCAGACTGTAAATAATTAGCATCTTATCATTTTTAGTACTGTTGTCAGTAGTGTATCTAACCAGCACCGTTGTCAGTAGACAACCTGCAAATAGTTAACATTATTCCACATTATTACCGTTGTCAGTAATATATCTACAGTCAGTACTGTTGTCAGTTATCTGTAACTAGCTCACAAACAGTCATTTCTTATAGCTCTATTGTCAGTAGTACACATTACTGTTATCAAGAGTATTCTATCAATTGAAACAATTACCAGCAGCTAACCAGCTAGAAACTCTCAAACAATTTATTACTGTTGTTAGTGGTATATTATCTCATTATTGTTGTCAGCTGTTATTACTATTGTCATTACTGTTCCCAGTAGTATAATATCTCATTACTGTTGCCAGTAATACCTTATTAATCATAAACATTGTCAGAAACTAGCCAGCCAGTAACTCTCAATCAATCTATTACTGTTACCAGTAGCATATTATCATCTACCAGGTTTACTATCAGTTACACTCACAATAATATACTGTTGTCAGTAGCTTATACCAATCAGGATTGATACTGTTTCTAGCAGCTCTACTTACAACTTCTACATACTCCAACTCCCCATTGGAATACCTTGCTCACATCTACTTACCCTAGTATATTACTCCTTAGCTCCACCAACACCAACCCTTTACAAATGCCACGCACAAACATCAAAAAAATGAAAATATTCTATATTGGCTTAGTATCTTAGCAATACTAGCCATTGACTTAACCCTAAGCCTAAACAGCTTAAACCACAAAACAATTCCTATTATTCATACACACATGCGAAACAACTACCAAATTGGACACATTTATCAAAATAACCATCCCAGATCAAATTTACATAGACTGATTCACATAAAACAAATAAACACACTACAAACACTCAAGGGAACACACATAAATAATACACCTTCCCTCTCATGTATTCTTATCAACGCAAGGTCGATGAAAAACAAACTACCTATATTTAATGATTTAATATCCGACTTAAAACCAGACATATTATGCGTTACAGAAACCTGGCTCTCAGATACCGATTCAGTCTACATAAACCAACTTAATACAGAAGACCATGACACCTTCTATAAACATAGAACTAACAGAAAAGGCGGAGGTGTTTTAATGATGACAAAAAAGGTACTATGCGCCAAAGCAATCCAATCCAATATTTCTGACAACATAGACACACTATTAATAAATATTGGCTTCATGAAACTTTGCTTGGTATATAGGCCCCCAAACCAACAACCAGACTGCATTGACTCTCTCATTGAACTCCTCAGCTCCTCAACTGAACAACACCCCATAATGATGCTAGGAGATTTCAACCTTCCCTCGCTACCAACATCGGAATCTAAACTATTCTTTGATACTATCTCTGACATAGAATATCATCAAATAATAAACACATCTACACACATCAAAGGTGGAATTCTTGATCTTGTCCTTCTCCCTAACTCACTCTTCAAACTAATCAACCCAAATTCAGTTGAATGCACTCAAATACCCTGGTCAGATCACCACATTATTAAACTAAACCTTACATATCCATCCACTAATACTAACAATTACATCAGAAATGTCCCAACCACAAGATTTAAAAAGTTTAACAATGATGAATTTATTGACTTAACAATCCCCCACCTCGTTACAACAGAGACGAATTTAGATGACACTGTCAAAAACTGGCATGACACCATCTACAATGCCGCCAAAACTAATCAAATACACAAAAAGAGTAACCACTCTAACACCAATGCCAAACCATGGTTCAATACTACACTAAATCAGATGAAAAGGAACCTTAGAAAACTAGAACATAACTGGCGTAAATCCAAATTGACGATACACAAAGAAATATACAATAATCTACTCACTAAATACAAAGAAACCTTGGATAGCACAAAAAAAGAATATTATGCCAAAATACTCTCAAAATCATATAACAGACCAAGAGAGTTATTCTCCATTGTCAGAAATCTAACCAACCCCCAAACTTCTGACAGCGAAATCACAGACATCTCAGTTCAAACTTTAGCCCAACATTATCAAAACAAAGCAAAATTGCCATCAATACCTATAAACACTATCTTCTTGTCACACCAACATACAAACGAATGGTTAGAGTTCCATCCCATAACTAAAGAGACACTAAAAAACATCATCTCTGGCCTCAACACCACAACGTCTTATCTAGATCCATGTCCAGTAACTTGGATAAAAAACACACTACCAATCTTATTGCCCTACATTCTCTCAATAGTAAACCTCTCACTTACCCAAGGCTACCTCCCACCATCTCTTAAACACGCACAAATCCGGCCAATCCTCAAAACAGCAAACTGGATAAAACATCCCCAACGTCATATAGACCCATATCAAGCATACCTTTTTTGGCCAAAATAATTGAAAAAGTAGTTCAATTACAAACACAAGATTTTCTTGACTCATCCTATCCTCTTGATGAGCAACAATATGGCTTTCGGCCCTGCCATGGAGTGGAAACACTCCTCACAGTTTTAATAGATGCACTCCTAAGAGAGATTGACAATCCTAAACAGGCATTTATCCTACTGTTCATCGACATATCAGCTGCGTTCGATAGCGTACACCACACAATAATGCTCAATAACTTAAAACAAATAGGATTAAACTCTACAGTACACAAATGGTTCTCATCCTATCTAACTGATAGAACACAAAATGTAAGAATTGGAAATCAAAACTCCACCACCTACAAGCAAGAAATTGGATTACCTCAAGGCTCAGCGCTGTCAGCTCTACTTTTCAATATTTACATAAAACCAGTCTGCAACATATTCAAAAGCTTTGGAGTACAATATCATCTCTACGCAGATGATATTATGCTCTATATTCCATTCACAATTCCCAACCTACCACTTCAACTCTTATCGGACTGCTATAATGAAGTCACAACTTGGCTAAAAACACAAAACCTCCACATCAATCACGCTAAAACCGAAGTTCTAATTGTAACCAAGAACAGAACCTATATCCCTCCATCACACATAAGACTCCAAAACCAAGAAATCAAAATAAAAAAGGAAATAAGATATCTAGGTGTCATTCTAGATACACACCTTACGATGGAAACTCACATCAGCAATACCATAAAGAAAATCTGTTTCAAACTTAAAACTCTTAAACAACTCCGTCCACTAGTTTTCACACAGGACTTTATCAACATAATACAAGCTACAATAACCCCACACTTTGACTTTGCCAATCTAATCCTAATAGGCTTAACAAAACAAAGTATAAAACGATTGCAATTCGCACAAAATGCTGCAGCTAGAATCACATTGAAAATCAATTCCCTTCAACACATATCACCAATACTAGCCTCCCTTCATTGGTTACCAATTCAAAGTAGAATAATCTACAAAACAATAATAACTACATTCAAAGCCTTATATGATTTGGCCCCATCCATGTTATGTGACTTAATACACAAAGAACCAGCTAAGCCTACACACAGAAAAGGACAACTATGCAGATTAAAAATCCCGAAAGATTTCACAAAAGCCCACAAATCAACAAACAATAGAGCATTTTCGCACATAGCCCCTACTATCTGGAATTCCCTTCCAGAGGAGCTACGAAAGCTAACAGAGATCACAGAACTACGCAAGAAACTGAAAACCTATCTGTTCACCAAACATTATAACATAAATAACTCAATATCTACACTAGACAAAGGTTAAATAGACAATTCGGTTGCTCTATGCAATAAACCTTTAACCTATACAGATAGCACTCTCCAATGATGATCCTCTGACCTCCCCCATGTAATCCATGTATATATATTCATATATAACTTGTATATAGTTTCCACACTGTTCGGTATTATACCACATTGTCTGTTCTATACTTTATATGATGTTCCTTGTAAATAAGTTCTGTTTTATTGCAATGTTCCATGTAAAACAAACTTGATTTGTTAATTATTGTTAACTGTAAACCGCAACTGAACTCTTGGAAGATGCGGTATATAAATGTGAATAAAATAAATAAATAAATTTCTAGCAAGCAGAGGGAGAAGGGGTGTGTCTTTCACACAGCCTGCAGAAAGGATGTTGGAGGGGACCGGACTCAAAAACTTCAGCGATGTGAACAACATTGGATATTCCGTTTACAAACGGTACACCCAGCTGGTCTCAACAGAAAATTGATTGGTCTAGTGTTATCTGACATCTCCCTATAGGATACGGGATTTCCCTGTTTCAGTGGGTATACTCCGTTATCCCTATTGGAGGATTGTTTTGAGTGACGGCAAATTCTAGCCATTCCACAACGACTTGACCCTTTGAATGAATCAGCTGTTCTTCAGCGTTGTGGTCGGTTGAACAATGTTACATGATGATAGCACTTGAAACAGGGTGGTAACCCGAAACGTGCACGTCGTGCCTGGTTCTTCAGGATTTGGGATCTTGGAAGCAACTAAGTAGCTGGGACTTTATCTTTTGGTGTTTATTATAGGATTTACACATTTTGATTAAAAGGATGAAACCGAGTGGAGGACATGAATTATAATGCTTGTCCCTATCCGGCAACATCCGACATTTATTAGTTGAGTTTTACAAAGGGGATATAGTGATTTGGTATTTTGGGGCTGTATTGTTACTTCACCTGTACCTGTTATATTAGTTTGTTGGTTATATCTCAGCCCTGCCTGTATTTCTACGTCAACTGTTCCTGTTATATTATTATTATTATTTTTATTTATTTATTTATTTATTCTCTGATTTATGGGGGAAACCTGAACGGCTTAGAGGTCTGAGTACAGACCAAGGGAGGAGGAAAGTGTTTATTTTACAGTTGCTGGAGAGTGAGAGAGTGATTTCTGTGGGATTTGAGAGAGAGAAACCTGAATGAGTGAGAGAGAGACAAAGTTTTTGAACAGCATGGGAGGGGGTTGTATCTATACTGAGCCTTCTGCAGTGTCTCCTTAAGAACTTTAAGAGGGGTTTCTCTGGTGATTATGTAATTGTAATGACCCCCAGGTCGATGGGAAGTTTTATGTGAACAGGAATGCCCCCCCCTGTCTTTATAGAGTGCACCCAGAGGAACACTGCGACATAGTTCTGTCACGCTGGGAATTTTGGATTTTGCCGGCATGTCTGTTTGTGTGTGTGTGAATAAGAGGTCTTGAAACACAGACCAAGCAAGTGCGGATTCCTGATTAGCGCAGTTCCTGGCCGGGCGACCGTGCCCAGGTCATGAAAAGGAGGAAGCGTTTGGTGTTTGTCTACCTATTTGTTTCTAGGGCTGTATGGACCCTTTACCTGCAGCCCGACTACCCGCTCCTACTGTCTGTTGTCGTGTACGGCATTATGGGAGGGTCGGAGTCCACGCAAACTCCGTTGAAATGTATGATCAAGAATTTTAGTAAGGGATTTGCCGGAGATTATGGAATAAAAATGTCTCCGTCCCGATTAGAGATGCTCTGTGACAGGAAGTGGCCAGTACTGGTCACCTCGTGGCCCCCTGGGGGTACCTTTGATGTTAGTATCATATCTTTAGTTTACCAAATTGTACGAAAAGACCACCCTGACCAGTTCCCCTATATAGATTCCTGGTTAAGTATTTGTGAAAAAGAGCCCTCCTGGATGAAGTGTTGTTATGAGGAACAGTGCAGGATATTTGTAACAACCACACGGGGGCCCGGAAGCCTGGGGAAAAGAAACTGCCTGTCTATACTACCCCAGAATCTCCAGACATTCCGTCCCGTCCACCCCAGTTCCTCTATAGGCCAGTCCCCTCGGCTCCGCCACCATCCCAGGCAGAGCCTGTCCCGGAGGGACCCATCCGTGCAGTTTTACCCCAAGTAGCCCTACAACTGCCTCCGCAGCTGGAGGACGCGCACTCCCTCCCGACCGGAAGCCCTGGCTCCGTTCAGAGTGCTTCGGGGGGGGGCCACAGTCCACCGATGACTCTGCAAGCAGGGATTCATTTGCCAGTTCAGGGTCACTCACTGCCATCACCCAATATCATGGAACAGAACCCTGACAGTCCCGACTACCTTATTCTTTCAGAAGTACAACTGCGAGCCAAAGGGATGGTCACGTTATGCCGTTGCGCCACGACCAAGGTCTACCTACTCTTGATGACCAGGGACAGGTTGTGGTGGGACCAACTAGTCTTGTTTATGTGCCCTTTTCCACCACTGATTTACTGAACTGGAAGACGCATTATGCCTCCTATACTGAGAAGCGCCAGGATTTGATTGAATTAATGTCTAGTATTATACAGACCCATCAGCCTACCTGGTCTGATTGTCGCCAGCTCCTGTCCACTCTCTTCAGTACCGAAGAGCGAGCGCGAATTGTGCAAGCGTCCACCCGATGGTTAGAAGAAAATCCTGTAGGAGAAGCAGGCCTAGATCCCCTGCAAGCAGCCGCCGCGGATTTTCCAAATGATGATCCCAAGTGGGATCCAAACAGTGTAGATGGGGCGGTGGCCCTCAATCGGTTCCGCCAAGCCCTCCTGCAGGGCCTGAAGAAAGGAGGCCAGAAAGCCATGAATATTGGAAAAGTATCAGAAGTCATCCAGCGTCCGGATGAGAGCCCAGCGGCCTTCTATGAACGATTATCTGAAGCCTATAGACTATATACCCCATATGATCCAGCAGCCCCAGAAAATTTGCGCATGGTGAATGCGGCCTTTGTGGGTCAGTCCCAGGTAGACATCCAACGGAAACTGCAGAAGCTAGAAGGATTTGCGGGCATGAATGCAGCCCAGTTAATGGAAGTTGCACAGGAAGTGTTTGTGAATCGTGACCAAGAGCATCAGAAGGAAAGTGAACGTAAGATGAGGAAGAAAGCTGATTTCCTTGCTGCAGCTTTAGTTGAACAACGAGGAGGAGGTTTTCCTAATAGAAGGACCCGAGGATGTGGAAGGGGCCGAGGGAATGGCCGGCCCCTGGTAGGCATGAATCAGTGTGCCTACTGCAAGGAAGAAGGACATTGGAGAAACGAATGCCTGCACCGTGACCCCGCCTCCCGGAGGGGAGGTGGGAGCACTGGGAGAGCAGGGGGACGATTCCAGAGTCATGGAGAGACGTGTCGTAAACAGTTCCAACGAGAAGAAGAAGTAACTATAGGGGGAGTGACAACCGAATGGGGCTACAATTCGGATGAGTACTAGGCCAGACTGGGCTCCAAGTTTCCTCTGGGTCCCCAGGAGCCTATGGTCAGTCTGAAAATTGGGGACCAATATATGGACTTTATGGTGGATATGGGGGCCAAACACTCGGTGGTGGCAAAACCGGTGGCCCCTCTGTCATCCCGATCTATTGCTATTGTCGGAGCCACCGGTACTCGGGCCACTAAACCTTTCTTGCAGAACCGCACCTGTGAATTAGGGGGACGGAAGATAACACACCAGTTCCTGTACATGCCTGAATGCCCGATCCCCCTCTTGGGCCGAGATATGCTTGCTAAGCTCCAGGCGCAGATATCCTTTGCTGAAGGGGGAAAAATGGAAATGACTCTGAACTCGAAATCTGCTGGCCTAATGGTGTTGACTGTCCCCCGCGAAGAAGAATGGCGGTTCCATAGTACACTTCCGCCCAAGGCAGCCAGTCCCCGTATACCCACCAATATTCTGGCTCCGCCCGAGGTATGGGCGGAGGATAATCCTCCGGGCCTAGCAAAAAAATGTAGCCCCTGTTCTCGTCACCCTCAAACCAGGAGCGGAACCAGTGCATGTGAGACAATACCCTCTTCCGTGACCAGCGATTGAAGGCATTCATCGTCATCTAATGAAATTATTGAAGTATGGACTTCTAAGGAAGTGTCAATCACCCTGGAATAACCCCCTCCTCCCAGTCAAAAAACCTGGGACAGGTGATTACCGCCCAGTGCAGGATTTGAGACGAGTGAATGATGCAGTTGTAACCATACATCCGGTGGTACCAAACCCCTACACTCTCCTGGGACTGATCCCTGCTGAGGCTACTCACTTCACCCTCCTGGATTTGAAGGATGCTTTCTTCTGTCTACGCCTAGCACCAGCCAGCCAACTTCTGTTTGCCTTTAAGTGGGAAGACACTACTACAGGAAGGCGAGGCCAACTCACCTGGACTCGGCTACCCCAAGGACTCAAGAACTCGCCTACCCTCTTCAGTGCTGCCCTCAATCAGGACCTTTCAAGTTACTCTGTTTCTCCAGGAAAAAGAGTCCTTCTCCAGTATGTGGATGACCTGCTGATAGCCACCTACTCCAGAAGTGAATGTGTGCAAGCCACCAGTGATCTCTTGCACCTCCTGAATGAAGCCGGATACAAGGTCTCAAGGGCCAAGGCTCAGTTGTGCCAAACTGAGGTTAAATATCTGGGATTCCATCTGTCTAGCGGGATTCGGTGGCTAGGACCAGAGCGTAAGGAAGCTGTGTGTCGCATCCCTACCCCAACCACCAGAAAGCAGGTGAGGGCTTTCCTGGGAGCTGCAGGCTATTGCCGAATATGGATACCCAACTTTGTGCTGTTGGCAAAGCCATTGTATCAGGCCACCAAAGAAATGGATGTAGCTTTCTGATCCTTGAAAGCAGCATTAATGTCCTCACCAGCTTTGGGTCTGCCAGATGTACAGAAACCATTTTGCCTATATGTCCATGAGTCAAGTGGAAATGCTCTGGGTGTATTGACTCAACCTCTTGGATCCTGGCAGCGACCTGTAGCTTATTTATCAAAACAACTGGACACTGTCGCAAAGGGATGGCCGCCTTGCTTGAGAGCCATTGCAGCTACAGCCCTCCTGGTAGGAGAAGCTGACAAGCTCACTTTGGGTCAGAATCTCCAAGTTACGGTACCACATTCTGTCCTGACCCTCATGGAACACAAAGGGAATTACTGGTTCACCAATTCATGAATGTTAAAATACCAAAGCATGTTATGTGAAAACCCCCGGCTACAGTTGATCGTCAGTCAGGCTCTGAATCCTGCCACGTTGTTGCCGGTTGGCCCAGGCCCCCCTGACCATGACTGCCTGGAAATTATGGACACTGTGTTCTCCAGCCGCCCTGATTTAACTGATCTTCCACTGAATAACCCTGAACAGACTTTCTTCGTGGATGGAAGTAGTCTTGTCGTCAACGGACGACGCTGTGCTGGCTATGCAGTAGTGACCCTGGACACAGACCCGGTAACCTCAGCGCAGAAGGCTGAACTGATAGCCCTCACTAGGGCACTGATAATAGGGACAGGGCTCTGCTTGAATGTGTACACAGACTCTAAGTATTCCTTTACCACATTACACGCCCATGGAGCCCTGTACAAGGAATGTGGGTTAATAACCTCAGGAGGCAAGTCTATCAAATATGGTCCCGAGATATTGACCTACTAGATGCTGTATGGGCCCCCAAACAAGTCGCAGTAATGCACTACCGAGGTCATCAGGCTGGGAAAGGAGAGGTTTCATGGGGAAATAGGTTTGCTGACGCTTCTGCTCAAGAAGTGGCCATAACTGGACAAGTTCCTGCCCCCAATACCCCAGTCCAGGCAGCATTATTTCCGGTACCCCTCAGTGCATGGACTCCCCGATATACCTCCAGAGTTTTAGACTATTTCTGTCAGGAGGAAGGGGGAGTGTTAACAGAGACCGGATGGATAGTGCTACCACCGCCGGTAGGTGGTCAGCCTCCGGGTCCAACTGTAATCCCTGAAGCATTAGGTCCAGCCTTTGTCCATGCTTTCCACCAAGCCACACATTATGGAAAAACTGCGATGGAAAGAGCTCTTAGACCTCATTTCTGTATCCCGTTATTAGGACCCCTGTCAGCATCAGTAGCCCATAGATGCTTAACTTGTGCAAAGAACAATGCTCGGCAGGGTCCTAACCTGCCCCCGAGAGTCCAGTCAGTAGGAGTTACCCACATGGGAAATATCCAGGTGGACTTCACTGAAATGCCACGTGCAAACGGATGTCGTTACCTGCTGGTCCTGGTTTGTACATTTTCCGGGTGGGTGGAAGCCTTCCCCACCAGGACTGAAAAAGCCAGGGAAGTCACCAAAGTTCTACTCCCCATAATTATTCCCTGGTTTGGTATACCACTAGTTATGGGATCGGACAATGATCCCTCATTTGTATCTCAAGTGACTCAGCAGTTGGCCCAAGCTCTACAAGTGCAATGGAAATTGCATTCAGCTTACAGACCCCAAAGCTCAGGAAAGGTAGAGCGTATGAACCGCACCCTGAAGTCCCAGCTGTCTAAACTCTGCCAGGAAGCTCACCTGAAGTGGCCCCAGGTTTTTCCTGTGGCCCTCCTCAGGATACGTTCAGCCCCCACCAAGTCATTAGGAGTTTCCCCATTCGAGATTTTGTATGGGTGACCTCCGCCCATTGTCCAGGGGATAAAGGGGAATATGAATCAGATTGGGTCCGAAATCACTAGACAAGAGCTGTTGGCTCTAGGTTCTGTCTTGCAGAGTCTCCATGCTTGGGTACAAGACCAACTGCCCATCAATCCGACTGAACCACTGCATCCCTTCAAGCCTCGAACCTCAGTGTGGATAAAGGAGTGGAGGAAGGAACTGTTAGCACCTCACTGGAGAGGACCCTACGTCGTCATACTGTCAACCCCTACAGCAGTTAAAGTTGCAGAGCTTGAACCTTGGATCCACCACAGTCGGGTGAAGTCAGCAGCAACCACCGAATCCTGTCTCTGGACTTCAACAGACCACCCAGGATCACCGTTGCGACGAAAACCGCTGCTGTGAGAATCTACAGCCCTACTCCTGCCACCTACCGGAAGCCTTACAAGAACACAAGGGTTTTAATCTTGTAGAGTAACCGTAATGTAACACAAAAAGTAAATGTTACTCCAGAGGAAACAAAGTATTTACCACAAAGGAGGGAAATGAGGGTAATGTAATGAGAACTATGGAATGGCCTCAGACCAGTGGGTTACTTCAAGACAGACACCTATAAACATAGTGTCTATCAGTACCCTTTAGCATCAATGGCCATATGTCCACGTTTTTGTTAATGATTATTAAGCACACCTCTCTCCCTTAACAATGTCTCGTGTATACTTGACTTTTATAGATCTCTTTAATCAACTTTTCATAATCAAATCTTGCACTTAGCTTTCTGTAATGCCGTAATGCTGAAGATATCTACAAAAACTGTGTGTTTTTTTCTCTTTCTTTCTGGATATCTCAGCTGTCCCAACGCCTCACAAACAACGTTGACACGCGTTTCTCTCAGTGGCTTGAGGTTCTTCAGGGGACTAGTTGCATAACAGCCAAATGTTTAACTGAAAAAAAGATCATAAAAACTAGCATAAATTCAATATAACCACCATGTGCTGTGATAAATACCAAAATATAAAACTTATTCATCCCTTTAGAATATCATAATTGAGCTAAAATTACAATTAAAATCCTACCCAGAAATTTGGCTGTAGTTGATGCACAGTTTACGTTGAAAACATGTTACTTCCGATCGCTCTAGTTGAATCTGGCGACCACTTGAAAAAACGCCGCGCATGGGCACACATGTGGGACCTCCCCTTCTTATAGTCACTCATACTCTCAGAGCACTGAATCTACGTCAGAGCAGTAACCCAAATCTACGTCAGAGCAGTAACCTAATAGCCTTTAGCAGACTCCCCATTCTATCTCGGCGTTCAATCCTGCCGGCTGTAAAGTATGTAGCAAAAAAATCCACCGTTGTTTGTGAAACAGCAGTGTTTGATTTAGGGATTTGCCAAACATAGAATAGTTAATTTGTTCTATACAAAAACAACGAAGTTCTTGGAAACAATGGTGCATCTCTTCACAGTGTGTCACCA
Organism: Ichthyophis bannanicus; assembly: GCA_033557465.1. Classification (NCBI taxonomy): domain Eukaryota; kingdom Metazoa; phylum Chordata; class Amphibia; order Gymnophiona; family Ichthyophiidae; genus Ichthyophis; species Ichthyophis bannanicus. The sequence goes on along the minus strand of CM066031.1, from coordinate 512,822,186 downwards.
GCGGTGCTGATAATACTTTCTGTTTTATACGACTTTTATGTTCTAGCATCCTGATCTTAAAAGGTCTAATTGTCTTCCCGACGTAAAATAAATCGCAGGGACATGCTACCACATAAATTACATTCATAGATTCACAAGTTGTTCTGTGTTTTAAAACGAAACGTTTCCCTTGGTGGGTAAAATGTTGTATTTCATTAGTGATTGCACATATGGAGCAATGCCAAAGCTGGTGAGGACATTAATGCTGCTTTCAAGGATCAGAAAGCTACATCCATTTCTTTGGTGGCCTGATACAATGGCTTTGCCAACAGCACAAAGTTGGGTATCCATATTCGGCAATAGCCTGCAGCTCCCAGGAAAGCCCTCACCTGCTTTCTGGTGGTTGCCCTGGGGCCCCTTAGAATGACCACTGATATACCTCCTTGTATCACATGTTATGGACCAGCCACATGGGCAAATGATGGGTCCTGGGGATACCGCACTCCTGTTTAGGTTTGCAGACTATTGTGTTCGCTGTTTTACTAATGATAGCTATGTGTCTACTCCTTCCATGTTTCCTACCCCTTTGCCTGCGTATGATCACCTCAATCATTGACAGTACAGTTGAACGAAAGACAGCGGCCAGGGTACTAGCTATGTGGAAGTATCAGGCCTTGCCTCAGGAGGAAGCATCAGTTTAAGAGGGACATGATATGTGATTTTTTCCTCACCCCTTTTTAGGAGGGGTAAGGATAATCAAAGGGGGGAATGTGGTAGGCTATAGCCTCAACCTAGGCCTGGATTTCAACCCCCACCTGGGATTAGTGCTGAAAAGAACCAGAGTTTAAGAATCTGCTTTAAACTGCTTTTGAAAGTCCCCTTTCTCCCCCTATGAAGTTTGTACAATTTCATTATGCTTGAATTGTCCTTGCATTCTCTGAGCTAGAAATGTCCTTGAAGTAGAAATGTAATCATGTCTAAGCTATGCCTTTGTTAGAACAGCTTGAGAAGGGGGAACAGGGAATGGGGCCCAGAGAGGGTCACCGATTGGATAGGTGTGAGGGGCGTTGGGACCAATAGAAAGTTTGCCTCTATCAAATTGTAAAATTGTATATAAGGAATTTGCTCCTGTACTTCGTTGCTCAGTCCCTTTTGGACACGCTCCTGTCTGAGCCTGTGCACAATAAATTGGCTTGGACCCTGCAACTGACTCCTGGTATTATTTATTTATTTATTTATTGAACGGTTTTATATACCGCCTTTCAGAAAAATCAAAGCGGTTTACAAAGAACAAAACTTGAACATTATATTGAAACTTATTCAAACAATTGAAATTACAGTGAACATTAAATTGTATATAATAAAAATGGTAATTTGAGGGTTACAATGCTGAGTAAATGCCGATTAGGTATATAGATAGTTTAAAGATATATACAGATTTAAATATTTACAAATTTCAAAAATCTTATCATCTTATCTGAGCAAGGAAAAATGTATTGTAGTTCACTAGAATTATTAGAGTAAAGAGTAAATGTGATAATGTGGAGAATTGGGTATTATAAGATAGAATAAGAAAAAGGAAAAAGTAAGTTGTGAATTAATGAATATGAGTATTTGCACTTCGCTGCTACACTATGACTTTGTAATTGTAGTGCTATAGTTAAGATTAGTTCAAAGTAACACAGTAAGTGATGGCCGATAAAGAATAGCATGGTCCATCTAGTCTGATCAGTATAGGTAGAGTTGTACCTGCCATTTGCATAGGTTACGCCCCCTCCCCCCATGCCTTTGTTTAAGGTACCTGCCACTTCTTGCAGGTAATCTCCCTCTATTTTTTTGTCCCCCGCCACCTCCATGCACCCTCTTTCCCTGAACAAGTATTTCTCGATGTTGCTTTTAAGTTTACTTCTTTGCAACTTCATTTCATGTCCTCTGGTTCTACAGTTTTCCCTTGTTTGGAAAAGGTTTGTTTTTTCTTTAATACTTTTCAGGTATTAAAAATCTGTATCATATCTCCCCTGTTCCTAAGTGACTCCTTTATTTTCCGGAGTATTTTTTATATTATTTTCAATTGTTCTTTACCTACAACAGTACTTGTGGACGATGTAGATACAGAAATATGCTAAAAACAATATTTTATAGTTTTTCTTTATGAAAAAAAGCTAAAACTCTCTTGAGCAAGAAAGAAATATATTGAAAGGGACATCTAGTGAATAATGTTTTGTGTGCTAAGGCTTTAAATCAGAAATTCAGAAGAATTTAGTTATACGTTTTCTGAAAAGTTTGCTTTTTAAACAATATAGTGCTATTTGTAGTGCTTCCAGACAGTTCTCATACATTCTCCCATAACAGACATGAATGTGTGGGCAGTAATAATACGTAGTATGCTTGCTCTAAAGGGTAGTTTCTAATGTGTGTTAAGGGAATAAGACACATTCTTTGCAAAATAACACATGTTAAATGGAATTTGTGTGTTGTTTGCCCTTAATGCATGATTTTTAGACAGCTTTGTATCTTCAGACACTTTATACTGCCTTCCATACAAAGTATATCAAGATGGTTTGTGGTAATCAAAAGTTTACAATAGATAAAGGTTTATAAAATGAAGGGGAGGAAGGGGGCTAAGTAATAAGGAGATGCAAAGCAGCTCATTATTATTCAAAATGAATAAAACAGCTTACATGGCCTTGTGGGACCAGGGCCGGCCCATCCATTGAGCAAGAATGTTTTTTGCACAGGGCCCCGCGTTTCAGGGGGCCCCGCGTAATGAACATTCTACTTAAAATAAATAAATAATTAAATAAAAATAAAAAAAAAGCTGGCTGCTGCCGCTGCCACAGCAGAATCAACTGTCCCGCAGGCCCCCCCCCCCACCCGGCTGAGCCCTCCCTGCACGGCTAAGCCTCTCCGTGACGGCTTTCAGATCCGCGAGGGAGAGTGTCTCCTCGCGGCTCTGTTAAGTCTGCAGGGGCTGATGGGAAATTTCCTATCAGCCCCTGTGGGCTTAACAGAGCCACGAGGGAGACAGTGAGACACTCTACCTTCGTGGATCTGAAAGCCGTCACGGAGAAGCTCAGCCGGGCAGGGAGAGCTCAGCCGGGCAGGGGGGGCCCCCCGGGACAGTTGATTCTGCTGCTGCCGCGGTGGCAGCAGCAGCAGCCAGCTTTTTTTTTTTTTTTCCTGGGCCGATGGGGGTGAGGGGGGGTTAGGGCTGGTAATGGGCTGTGGGCTGATGGGGGGGTTAGGACTGGAAATGGGCTGATGAAGGGTTAGGACTGGAGGTGGGCTGATTTGGTTTGGACTGGTAATGGGTTGTGCGCTGTTGGGGGGTTAGGACTAGTAATGGGCTATGGGGGGGGGCTACGTCTGGAAATGTGGTGATGGGGGGGTTAGGACTGGTAATGGGCTATGTGGGAGCTAAGACTGGAAGTGGGCTGATGAGGGGTTAGGACTGGTAATGGGCTATGGGGGGGCTTAAACTGAAAATGGGGTGATGGGGGGTTAGGACTTGAAGTGCGTTGATGGGGGCTAGGACTGGTAATGGGTTGGGGGGTTGCTAGGACTGGAAATGGACTGAGTGGAAGGGGAGGCTTGAACTGCAAATAGCTGATGGGGAGGGGGGCTTGGAATGGAAATGGGCTGTGAGGGGAGGGAGCTAGGAAAGGAAATGGGCTGATGGAGCAGCTAGGATAGGACTGGAAATGGGCTGTTGGGGGAGCTAAGATTGGAAATGGGCTGTGGTGGGGACTTGGATTGAAATGGACTCATGTAGGGGCTAGAACTGGAAGTAGGCTCATGGGGGGCTTGGATTGGAATTGGGCTGAGTGGAGGGGAGCTAGGATTTGACATGGGCGGATGGTGGGGCTAGGAAAGGACTAGAAATGGGCTGATGGGGGGCTGGGATTGGAAATGAGCTGATGGAGGGACTTGGATAGGACTGGAAATGGATGGGGAGCTTGGACTGGAAATGGGCTGATGGGGGGCTAGGACTGGAAATGGGCTGATGCAGGGACTAGAAGGGAGCAGATGCTGGGTGAGGCTGGAACTAGAAGGGAGCTGATGTTGGGGGAGGATTAGAATGGGATGGAGCTGGGAGAGTGAAATGGAGAGGTGAAAAATATTTTGTGTGGGAGGGATGAAACATCTACAATTGGCCGGGTATTGGGAGAGTAAGTGGGGCTTGAGGATGGAGGGGTAAAATCTGAGTGGATGAAATAGGAATGAGGAAAGAGCAAAAGGAGAAAGATTAGTATGTTAAAGCAGATGTAGAGAGAGAATGGAAAAAACTAGAAGAGAGAAGAAAGGACAAATGGACAGCAGACGATGGAGAGTTAGCAGAAGACACGAAGAAACCAGAAGAAAGTGGCTGGAGCAATTGCAACTGAAAAAAAAATGCACAAAAGGTAGAAAAATATCTCTTTATTTTGAATTTATTACCTGGAATATGAAAGCTCTGGGAAATGTGCATCATTAACGTCTGCGCTTTGTTTAGTACAAGAGGAAAATAATTTATAGTTTTATTTCTACAGTCTTGTTGTATATTCCAAGTTTGGCTTTTGGGGTTCCCAGTTTAATGATTGCCTTCCTGTTTCTAAATTGTGATTTCTTGTTCGGTGATGGTCTATGTTCTGCATGTGTAACTGAGCTGAGGTATTCTGTTTACGTAATTCCTATTTGACATTGCCACTTGTTCTCTTTCCCCAGTAGGTCATGTATTGTTGTTCTCTAAAATGTATTTGTTTAATATTTGCAGTGTTGCCTTTTGATAGGTAGGGACTGGTGCTTTGTGAGTCCTGATAGTGCTTTTACGATACGGTGGGTTTGCTATGGGTTCTAAATGGGCAGTGTTTGTAGTAGTTCCTAATGTGCCTGGCGGTTGGCACTGGATTATAGTAATGTAGAAATCTTTTAGTCTTTCTTTATTCATGCATTTATTAAGAGACGTGTTTACTAAAAGTTAGTGTATGGTAACATTATGCAAATATTTATGCAAATAAGGCCACTTATGCAAATGAGGCCCTGTACCGAGTCTCCGCACATGGCCCCGCACCCCCCTTGGGCCGCCCCTGTGTGGGACTCTCTTAAAAGGGCTAGTGGGATATGAAACAACAAGCACTACCTGCTGATCTCTTCATTCTGCAGCAGCGAAGAGAGAATTTTGACTATTTGAATGAGAAACCCACATTCGTTCTGATAGCCCGAGTCTTGCAGCTTGTTAGCAAGAAGAAACCTCAATGGCCAGTGTAAATTCCACAGATTAGATGCTCCAGGATAAGGAACAAGACTTGAGAGTCACCCTTTAGCAATCGAGAACAGCTAGACTCATCTGTACACATTATGATGGGTTCCAAGTGGTATTCCAAGGGTTGTTCCCAGGCAAGAACTTAGTGCTTCATAAAGTATGCAACTAAAAGCGGGGAAGAAACACATCTGTTTTAAAGTAAGTTTGTGCAATTCAAGAATTTCGGAAAAATGTATTCTTTTCCTGGTCACACAGCTGAGAATCTGAAGAAATGAAATGCTATCACAGTTACATACATCTGTTGCTTTGGCTTTTTTACACTAAAGAGTTTTAAGGGGGGAGGGAGGAGAGATTGTCTTTCATCAAACACAATTGTGCTTTTTTTGAGAAGCTTTAAGCTGGCCACCATGGGCAAACCGCCGCTGGTTATTCAGATAGTAGCAATATTTAGCCAGTATCTGGACAGCTAGACTGCATAAAGTTAGGCCTGCCTTTTTGGCCTATCTCTATGCAGTTGTATACAGTATCTAGCTAGTGGACTGAAAATCGCCACTAACTGGATAGGTGTCTGTCGTTGCCCTGCCCATGGGCTGCCTCAGGACTATATGGATAGTTACAGTTACAGGGAAAATTGAGCAGCACTATCCAGATAGAGCCACTGAATATTCGGCTTAGCAGGGTTTATCTGGTTACCAGATCCTGCCAATCTGATAAAACCTTCTAAATGTTGTAGTTGTTAAGTGCCGTCGAGTCAGTGTTGACTCATGGCGACTCTCTAGATATGTTGGACCCTTTATTTCTATTGAAAGCATATGTTAGTTTGAAGAAATTTAAATATTTTGGAAATCTTGAGATGTGCAAACCATGTCTGTTCTGCATTGATACATTGTCCCCATTCCACCTCAATCAAGAGGTGGTGCATTCCACCTTCTTTCCGAGGCCTCATGCCAGCAAGGTGGAGCCCAGCCTCCACACTTTGGATTATAAAAGGGCCCTGTCCTATTTGCAACGGACTCAGGGCCACCACAAAGCACCTTAGCTTTTTGTCTCCTATGACCCCCATTGACTGGAACTCCCAGTGACTAAGTGAACTCTGTCCACTTGGGTGGTGGACTGCATTGCCTTCGCCTATGAGCAAGCTGGGATCTGACTGGACCTCCGGGTCACGGCACACCAAGTTAGGATCATGGCTACTTCCATGGCAAATCCTTTCATTTCCTGTGACAGAAATATGCCAGGCCGCCACCTGGTTTTCGGTCCATACCTCTGCAGCTCACTACTGCCTGGAGAGGGAGTCCAAACAGGACAGCGCCTTCGGCCAGGCCGTAATCTCTTTGGGGTGTAGGCAACTTCTGCCCTCCGACCCTTCTTTTGGGTGGCCTGCCAGACACATGGGTCTTGCGAGAAGCTGCAGCTCACGTCTCACCCTTTGCAGGTCACTGTGGCATTTTTATGGGTTCTCGGTGACTTGTAGCTGGGAAATCCCATATGTGAGGACTGACTTCCTGCTTGTTCCAGGAGAAAATGTGGTTCTCTGGGGACAGCAGGAATCAGTCTTCACGACCCTCCCTCTTCCCATATTTTAATTTTTGCCATCTTTAACACCGACATCACCCATATATGAGGAATGATTCCTGCTGTCCCTGAAGAACACCTGTTACAGGTGAATAACTATGCTTTCTCACCATCATGTAGAAGGTAAACACATCTCTTTAGAACCTTTAATTGTTCATTTTATGTGTAGTTTGCCTCTTGTAAAGCCTCCCCTCAAGCTTCCTGCAATGTCTTGGGATCTGAATGTGGTATTGACTCAACTGATGAAAGCTCTTTTTGAGCCACTGAATGCCAGTGTCCTGAGGTTTTTGACCTGGAAGGTGTTAATTTAGTGGCAGTAACTTCATTGCACAGAATTTATTTATTTATTTATTTTATTTAGACAGTTTTGTATACCGCCTTATCCTTCAATCAAAGCGGTCACAACACAATTGGGGGATACATTTAACACACGGGGATATGAGACACATACACTAATACTTACAGGGAACATGGGCAATGGAGGGTTAAGTGGCTTGCCCAAGACCACAAGGAGCATCTGTGGGACTAGAAACCCCAGTCCTTCCAGCCCAAGGTTGCTGTCCTCTAGTGGGATTTGAACCCCTGACCTTCCGGCCTGAAGTACGTTGCCCCAACCACTAGGCTACTCCTCCCTCTGCAAGCTCTAGGCTCTAGTAGCTGATCCACCCTTGACAAAGTTTTTCAGCAATAGGGTGGTTTTGTGGAACCACCTTCCTAAGGTGTTGTTGAATTTCCATTCTAATCAGTCAGTCATCCTGCCAACATTTTCCCAAGACCCCATGCTCACAAGGGGGAAGGAGTGCTGCACAAGTTGGATTGAGAGAACTTTGGCATTCTACTTGGACTAAAGCCTACAGACTGCTGTCACCAAATGAACTATGTTAGTATGGCTGTAGATTACATCTCTTTCGCTTCTGCTCGGGCAGACTTGAGCCTTGAAGGTCTTTTCATGGCTCAGTGTCCAAGCCATGGCCGCATTGGTGGCTACTTGTGCTTAGTCTCTGTGGAAGAGATTTGCAAAGTTGTTACTTGTACTACAGCCCATACATTCACCTCTCACTACTGTTTGAATGGGAATTCGTGACACAACAGCAGGTGCGTGCCATCAGTACTTCAGAATCTGTTTGGGGACTAGAAATCAATTCCATCCTTCCTGAGCCTTGTTCTTATCTGTTCCATGCTTTAAAACAAAAGAAAGGAAAAAAGAAATGATAGTTCCCTTCATTATCACAACATTGTTTGATTTCTTGTTATTGTTCATGGTCACCGCCTGTTGCGGCACTTTTCTGTAAGGCAACCGGTAGCTAGGGAATCCTATATATGAGCACGTATTCTGTTTGTCCATGGAGAAAACAAGGTTACTCACCCCTAGCAGGTGTTCTCTGTGGACCCTTTCTTTCTTCCCTTGGAGTTGTCTTCTAGCTTAGCTAGTTGCAATAATGACAAGAATGACCCAGCAACGGCAAGCAGAAAGACACAGGAATGTGTGGCAGGACCCTTCTAGAAGCTTCTGGAAGGAGCTAAGAAAGGTTCCCACACAAAGGCTCTGTTGATGATGATGCCACTCATATGTGAGAACTTATAATGCTGTCTATGAAGATCACCTGCTACTGGCGAGTAGCCTTGTTTTCTGCCCCCCTCCCCCCCACCATCCCCCCAGACCATTTTAAGTTTTGATCAGGCAACCCAATGTCCAGCCAAAATGTATCCTATTTAAATGTGAGAGGGGAAATAGGCATGACAGATGTGGCATAGCATTATATGGAATAGAACCACCTCCATGCTTTTTAGGATATTACACTGAAGTCGTTTGTTGTTTGAAGTAAGGACAAGTGGTGTGTTTTTGTTTTGTTTTGTTTTTAATTTCTTACTCTTAATTTATGGTGATATCATGGTACCAACAGGATCATGCTTTTACTATTTCACCACTTAACTGCGCAAGTTGATGGTATCAGAAAAGTGAGTGCATATTGGGAAAGGAATAATGGTGGTCAAAAATATTGTAATGAAGCTGATAATATATTACACGAGTCAGACTGAAAGCCATCCTGAAAATGTGTGTAAAATGTGTTTATTCAATTTTTCTGAGTTATGCAGGGCATTTTTAAACATGGTATTTGATTACTTTCATTTGAAAATATTTCTGTGATTTGAATTTAGGTAAATAACTATTGTGCGCCAAGATAGTCCCTCATAATGGCATCATCTTAAAAACCTGCACAAGGTCTGAATCTCCTCGATTAAGGTTTGTGAATCCCCTAGGATGGTCTGTATTTTAGCACAGTTTGTACTCAAAACTTCATTAGATCCTAATCTAAACCTCACTAAGAGAGAAAGATGACCCCCATTGAATAAGGACCTTAGAAAAAGGATATATTTTGATTATTTATTGATTCAGCTATAATATCTTGTGCAGAAAAGTAAGTGAACTCTTTATTGACTAGAGAACTGGTGGCACCTCTTTGAGCAGCAATGACGACTGCAAAATATGTTTTGTAGCTATTTGTCAGTCTCCACATCACCTTTTGTCACATTCTTCCAGGGCTTTTACAATGCTGTAATATTTTTGGGGGTGTGGGGATGGTGAGCGGGATGTGGGGGGGTCCTTTTATGATAGGGTTTAAATTGGGACTTTGCTTTCACCAGTTCAAAGCACAAAATCCCTTTGTCTTCCATCATTTTGTAGCAGAATGTTTATCACTACAAAAAAAGTTTTTTTGTTGTGAATGGAAAGTTCCATTTCTGACCAGAGTACATTATTTCAGAAGTGTTTTGGTGAACTTGAGATGGTCAGCAATGTCCTTTTTAGACAAAAGTGGATCATGAACATTATTCCCATTTAGGGGCATGTTTATTAAGAACATAAGAACATAAGAACATAAGAAATGCCATACTGGGTCAGACCGAGGTCCATCAAGCCCAGTATCCTGTTTCCAACAGTGGCCAATCTAGGTCATACGTACCTAGCAGTTTCCCCAAAAGACACAGGTTCTGCAGTGCTTGTACTAGGCCAAGCATTGATATCCTGGGTCCCTTTTTAATAGTGGTTTATGGACCTTTCCTCCAGGAACTTGTCCAAACCTTTTTTAAACCCAGCTATACTAACAGCCCTTACTACATCCTCCGGTAACAGATTCCAGAGTTTGATTACACGTTGAGAGAAGAAATATTTTCTCCTATTTGTCTTAAATAGTTTACCCTGTAGCTTCATTACATGCCCCCTAGTCCTTCTATATTCTGATAGCGTAAACAATTTATCCACGTTTATCCGTTCCACTCCATTCATTAATTTATACACCTCTATCATATCTCCCCTCAGCCGCCTCTTTTCTAGGTTAAAGAGCCCTAACCTTTTTAGCCTCTCTTCATAGGAGTAGCCTTCCATCCCCTTCACCAATTTGGTGGCTCTTCTCTGTACTTTTTCTAATAACTCTATGTCCTTTTTAAGATACGGTGACCAGAATTGCACACAATATTCAAGGTGCGGTCGTACCATGGAGCGATACAGAGGCATTATAATATCCTTTGTTTTATTCTCCATCCCTTTCCTTATGATACCTAGCATTCTATTTGCTTTCTTGGCCGCCGCTGCACACTGGGCGGAGGGTTTTAACATGTTATCCACGATGACTCCTAAATCTTTTTCCTGGGTGGTGGTTTCTAATGTGGAGCCTTGCATCTTGTAACTATAGTGTGGGTTGTTCTTTCCTAGGTGCATAACTTTGCACTTGTCCACATTAAATTTCATCTGCCATTTGGATGCCCAGTCTTCCAATTTATCCAGATCCTCCTGCAGTTTTCCACAATCCTCTTGGGTTTTAACAACTTTAAACAGTTTTGTGTCATCTGCAAATTTGATTACCTCACTAGTTATTCCCTTTTCCAGGTCATTTATGAATATGTCAAAAAGTAGCGGACCCAGTACAGATCCCTGGGGTACTCCACTATTCACCTTTTTCCATTGGGAATATTGGCCATTTAGCCCTACCCTCTGCTTTCTATCTTTTAACCAGTTCCCGATCCACAATAGTACACTGCCTCCTATCCCATGACTTTTTAGCTTCGCCAAAAGTCTCTGATGGGGGACCTTGTCAAAAGCTTTCTGAAAGTCCAGATACACTATATCAACCGACTCACCTTTGTCTACCTGTTTATGCACACCTTCAAAAAAACAGATCAGATTAGTAAGACAAGATCTTCCTTGTCTAAAGCCATGTTGGCTGTCTCCCATTAGGCCATGACTATCTACATGCTGTGTAATTTTGTTCTTTATGATGGCTTCTACCATTTTCCCTGGTACTGACGTCAGGCTCACCGGTCTGTAATTTCCCGGGTCACCCCTGGAACCCTTTTTAAAAATTGGTGTTACGTTGGCGACCCTCCAATCTTCAGGTATTACCGATGATTTTAATGAAAGTTCACAGATTACCAATAACAGGTCTGCAATCTCATATTTCAGTTCTTTCAACACTCTGGGATGTATACCATCCGGTCCAGGTGATTTGCTACTATTCAGTTTATCAAATAGTTGTAATATATCTTCCCGGTGTAGCGATATTTCTCTCAATTCCTCTGCAGTATCACCTTTAAATACCACTTCAGTCTTGGGTAACACCCCTACATCTTCCTCAGTAAAGACCGAAGCAAAGAATTCATTCAGTCTCTCTGCTATAGCCTTGTCTCCTCTTACTGCCCCTTTTACCCCTCTATCATCTAATGGTCCAATTGACTCTCTCACAGGCCTTTTGCTACGAATGTACTTGAAAAAGTCTTTATTTCGTGTTTTTGCTTCCGTAGCAAGTTTCTTCTCAAATTCCCGCTTTGCCTGCCTTATCAATGCTTTGCATTTAACTTGCCAGTGCTTGTGCTGTTTCCAGTTTTCATCATTTGGCTCTTTTTTCCATTTTCTGAAGGTTGCTCTTTTGGCAGCAACAGCCTCTCTGACCTCACCTTTAAACCATGCTGGCAGTTTTTTGGACTTTCTTCCACTTTTCTTAATGCGTGGAATACAGCTGGTCTGGGCTTCGAGGATAGTATTTTTAAATAACACCCAAGCTTGCTGTAAGTCTTTAACCTTTGGAACCGCTCCTTTTAGTTTTTTCCGAACTATATTCCTCATTCTATCATAGTCACCCTTTTGAAAGTTAAAAGGTAGTACTGTGGATTCCTTTACTATCTGTCCTCCACTGATTAAATCAAACATGATCATACTATGATCACTATTGCCAAGTGGTCCCAACACCCTTATTTCTTGCACCAGATCTGGCGTTCCACTAAGGACTAGGTCCAGTATGGCTTCCCCTCTGGTCGGTTCATGAACCAGCTGCTCCAAGAAGCAGTCATTTATTTCATCTAGAAACTTTATCTCTTTAGCTTGTCCTGCTGTGACACTGTCCCAGTCGATACCGGGGTAATTGAAATCACCCATTATTACTACTCTGTTGTGGCTTTTGTTAGCTTCCTTGATTTCTTTGAGCATTTCATCATCCATTTGTTCATTCTGGCCAGGTGGTCGATAGTATACTCCCACTGCCATCACCTTCCCCTTCATAAATGGAATTTCAATCCATAGAGATTCTACAGCATATTTTGTTCCCTGCAAAACATTAATCCTTTCTGACTCAATGCCCTCTCTAACATAGAGCGCAACCCCTCCACCAATTTGTTCAGCTCTATCATTACGATATAGTTTGTATCCAGGTATCACAGTGTCCCACTGGTTATCCTCCTTCCACCATGTCTCTGAGAGTGCAATCATATCTAACCTCTCATTTAATGCTATATATTCTAATTCTCCCATCTTATTGTTTAGACTTCTAGCATTGGCATACAAGCATTTTAGAGACTGTATTTTATTAATATTAATCTGGCTATTGGTAGGCATGGGTAATTGGGAATCTTTATGCTCTGTCTGCTCCTTACTCAAGGGCATTTGGGCTACTATACTCCCTTTTGGAACCTCACTGCTTTTGGTAGTATCCTTCAAGGATACCTTTGTCCGAACCGTGCGCTCCTGGGTGACTGTCGGCTTTCCCCTATTTTCTAGTTTAAAAGCTTCTCTATCTCTTTTTTAAAGGTTAATGCCAGCAGTCTGGTCCCATCCTGATTAAAGTCACTTAACTCTCCATTGCCTCGGAGGAAAGACCTGGGAATCTACTTCCAGTCACATTGCCAAGAAAACCCAGGAGCTTCAGGGTCATCAGGAGTCAGCATTGATTCAAAGGAAACACATTGCATTTTTTTATTAAAGTGTATTAAGGGTTTGCACTTGGCATTTGGAGCCAAAAATAACGTGTGGTAAAGTGCCCAGCGTGTTCCCCTCCAGTTACCATGCTAAAAAGTATTTCACCATCCTAGCAATGTGCAATTAATGACTGCTCTCCACTCCTAACCCACCCAGTCACTGCTCCATTGCGCACAAGGCAATTAGTGTGTCAGCTTTACTGCACTGGCTGTTTTTAGTGTGGGATAGCAGTTACTAACCGCTTAGTGCACACTGAAAACCCCCACAGTAGATGTTAGTGTATTTTAGTAAACATGCTCCTGAGTATTTTTTTGATAACTGATGCATGAATCCTCATATCAACTGCTGAAAAGGGCCTGCAAATCCTTAGATGCTAGTCTGGGGTTGTATGTGACTTCATGGTTGATTTTTCAGTTTGCTCTTGTGGTCATCTTGGCAGAATGACTGTTGCTGGATAGATTTATTGTAGTCTTCAACTTTTTTCATTTGTACACTGTTTGATAGATGGATGGACCCCCAAATATTTAGAAATGGTCTTGTAGCCTTGTCCATATAGATGAATATCAGTTACATTTTTTTAGGACCTCTGAAAGTTCTTTTGATCATGACATAATGATTTCCCATTTACTTCTGTGGTAAAGATCAAAGTTAAAACCATTTGGACCTTTGAAAAGGACAGGATGCCCAAACTCAATCATGCTGATTTAATTTGTACTGTGGTTTACATAAAATTGTATAAGCACCTGATTTTAATTAACTAATTAAGGGGAGACGTGACTAAGCAGCAGTAAAATATCACAGGTTAGTGACGTCCGTGGTAAATGAATAGCGCAATTTGCAATCAGCCCCACAAGCTATATTATTTTTCCTCCTTGGGTGCATCAAGCCACTAATGTGCAGTTCAGTTTTCCCAGAGGCATTTTAAAGAAGCTGAATGTTAATTAAGTGCGACATGGATTCCCCTTTGCCCCAACGAAGAGCACCCCCCTCCAAGGATACCCCTGGTTCCCTTTCCCCAAATCTCACTGAATTCCACCCCGGACCTACCAGGGTGTTTCTCTGGTTTCTAGAAGGCATGGCAGGAGTAATCCCTTGTTGCTCGTGCCTCACTGGGACTCTTTATTTGGCAGATTGAGCCCTAGCATTAGGACTGCGAGGCTACCCCTAGAGCTCATAGTCACCATTTGGAACCCAAGGGCTCTGGGATCAGAGTTGAGGGCAAGACTCCCATTCTAGTCCACTAGATAACTCCTTGGGGATTTCTGGAGGGAGGAGGAGTGGGGACATGCAAGATGTGGTGGTTTGAGGGAGAATCTATTCAGGGGGAAGTTTGTGTTGGGGGTAAACGTTGGGGATTTCCTATTGGAGGGGTGATTTTGGGAGAGGGAGATTGGGGGGGGTATGTGTTGCTCTGGGGTTACTGATGGGGAATTCTGGATTAGGTGGGGAGACTGGGTTCAGGAAATTTACTTATTTATTTCCAATGTTCAAAATGGTTTACATATAACAGAACATTACATGGAACATGATAACATTATAGAGAATGGTTAACTACATATAAGAAACCCATAGAACTTTGCAGGGAACCATAACTGAGCGACTTCTGATCAGGAAAGGGGCTTGCTTCCGGGGGGGGGGGGATCTAATTGGATAGGGGTACAACTTTGGGGGGGGGAGGGTTAAATGTTGAAGGGGTTGGGGTTTTATTTTTTAAGTACTGTGCTCACCTTACCTGACTGTAGGTAGTGTGGCTGCAATTAACCCTACCTCTTGAGGTGGTGGTAAGTGCAGCCACGCTATCAGGAGTCATGACAGCTACTACACAGTAATGCTCTGCATGATAGCTGTCATTAACAATCATGCACAATCTCAACCCCGATCCTATTCCAATCCGAGATGAACACTTATCATAGGATTTTACCACGCAATAACATTTAGCATAGACCAGTGCTAACAGCGACTGTGTACTAAAACCCAAGGTAAGTGCTTACCACACTTTAGTAAATATATGACTAAAATAAATGTGACTTGGAACAGTGGCTAAATATTAGTCCAAATATAATTGCTTGTAGTTATTTATTTATTTAGACAGTTTTGTATACCACCTTATCCTTCAATCAAAGTGGTCACAACACAATTGGCGGATACATTTAACACGAGGGGATATGAGACACATACACTAATACTTACAGGGAACATGGGCAATGGAGGGTTAAGTGGCTTGCCCAAGACCACAAGGAGCACCTGTGGGACTAGAAACCCCAGTCCTTCCGGCCCAAGGTTGCTGTCCTCTAGTGGGATTTGAACCACCGACCTTCCGGCCTGTAGTACCTTGCCCCAACCACTAGGCCACTCCTCCCTCTTGCAAATTTTTAGATGCTATTGAATTTTTTTCATATCTGATCTGCTTTTAAGATTAGAAAAAGCTATTTTGTACTGCACTTGATAATAAATGGATCATTTCATTGTTAAAGGTGAAGTTAGAAAAATGCTGATTCAGTAGATAAAAAATGCAAGGCACTAGGTCAAATATTAATTTGTACGTCTACAATAATGGGCACCCAGGCTATTTAAGGAAGCCATTATTCGACTATGTAGTCAACAAGCATATTGATCAGAATTACACTACAAAAAGTCTCCAGTCATTTTTAACATAAGTTTTTCTTCTTTAACAGTACCCCCAAAGCTTTTCTTTTTGTGGTCAATTTAGCAACAAATTTGCAATTAATCATATGCTGATTGCAGGGAATGCTCTGTCAATAATACACAACTCACATTGCTAAAAGGGTTATATAGAGCTTTATTGTTTTCCTTTTGTCTTGGGAACACTTTGTCTAGCTGTGTTTCCTAGAATGGATTTTAAATGCATGGTTTTGAAGTAATGTATGCCAGTTTGAAGCAGACACCATGAGCTGTTATGGGGCATCAATCAAAATTCTGGTCTAACTTTGTTTTGATACGACAGATTCATTTCACTCAAATTATTTTTGGCCCCTGTAAACTGAATAGAAGAAAATACCTGGATATGGACTGTCATAAAAAGTAGCTATTTGTGAGATATTCTTCAAAACAGGAAAGATTTTTCAAGGTCTGATAAAAAGATATCTAAAGCATGAGGGTACTATAGACTAGTGATTTTCGGCCATTATCATTTGAGTACTACTATATGTTTTTCTATCCAGGCTACAGACCATCTCCTCAACCAGTTGTAGTTTGTAAATATATCTGAGTAATAAAAGATTTGCCGCTTACGCCTCTTAGAAAACCAGTTTTTAATCTGAAGGAAAAACACAAATGACAAGCTGTATGCTCTGTGGATTGAATGTCAGCAACCAGTGCCCACTGCAACATCTAGCAGCTTGTAATAGCAGTCCTCGCTCATGGATTCTATGACAGCACTGATAGTCCACATAGTACGTGCTGCACTTTGGTAGTACATATATATAATCCACTGCAGCAATTTTAACAGTCCTTGGATACTATGGCAGCACTTATTAGACAATGGAAACGAAGGGGGCAAATCTGGGATGCAATAGGTGATAGATTTGAGCCATTAAAATGGGTGTGGTGATTGAGGGGGAGGGACTGGTCACTCATGTTCCACGTCCCCAGAGTGCACTTGTCAGAGAAAATAGTATTTAGTGCATTTGTTTGAAATATTAAGTAGGGGGGTTGGTGCTAATATTAACAGAATGAGATGATTTGCTGACTCTAAGAGGCATAGAGGTATATTCCAATGAGTGCGTGCAGGCCCCTGTGCGTCCGATCGGAATCAGAACACACAGAGGCAGACCCGATTCTGATCTCGCTGGGGCTAGATGTGCCCAGTGGAAACAGAATCAGGTCTAGGCCTGTACGTACAGGCCGGGACCCGAATCAGAATGGCCTGCAGGTACAGACCCCTGTATGGCTAACTTAGGTTCCTGAATGGAGTCGCGGTGCCATGGCGTCCTGTTTCCATGGCACTGCGGCTCCATTCAGAAGCCAAGATCCCCGGCCGCCAACCACAATCTTTGTTCCCCACAGCCCAACCCCCGATCTAGCCTTCCATGGCCAGGGTCGGGCTGTGGGGAACCCCCTGCACGCCCTCATCTCTTTGCCACTGCCTTGGCCTGCCATCTCCCGACGTCCAGGGGACCTATTCCACCTCGAAGGTGGAATAAGTCCCCTCTCTAGATCCGAGGCCCCAGATGTATAGGGCCGACTTCAGAATCGGTCGTGTACATCCGGGCCTCGGACCGCCCACTGCCCACCCTCACTCTGCCTCCGCAGCGCCCTCACTCTGCCTCCATCTTAGCCTCCTGATACAAACTCCTTGTTCGTACGGGGAGTCTTTTGCTGGGGATTGATGAGATGGTGCATCCCCATTATTCACAGTACGGAATAGATCCCATAGTATACAGATTTCAAAGGCATTTAGCCAGGTAACAATAGAGGCACGTGGTTAGATGTCCCTGTTAAAAAATTGTCTTCCTCTGAGTGGTTAACATTACAGGCAAGGTACATGCACAGATGCATTCCTGCTATCTGCGGAGGCATTTAACACGGGCTCCTGCGCTAAGTGTCTGCCTAGTGTGGGAAATATTGGGCATGTGCTGGTCACACCACCAACATTTACTGCACAAATTTCACACATATTGCATATTATTTTTGCTACTAACGTGGTAAATGCAAAAAAACCCCACACGTTTTAGTTAACAGGCCCCTTCGTTTTGAAAATTCAAGTGTAGGTGTATCAATTCAGAAAGATTGTGGGTGGCAGTGATCAGATATAAGCATAAGTGTTTAGTCTTTATGAATTACCCTATGAAGTCGAAGTATTCCATACTTTCACTTTGAAAATCCAACAAAGTCCACACCGATAAAGGTACACATATATGTTGTATCTATGCACACAGTTTGAAAATTGATCCCTTAAGGCAGTGCTCCTCAACTCTCTCCTGAAGACATACCTAGCCAATCAGGATTACAACAACAAATATGCATGAGATAGATTTGTATTCAGTGGATCTTCAAAATATGCTTATCTATCTAGCCTAATGGTTTGGCTTGGTAACCAAAAGGACCAGGGTTTGATTCCCATTAGCACTCCTTGGGACCTCAGAAGCCAGGCCTGGCAATCTTATGATCATACTGCCAAGAAAACCCAGGAGGTGCTGGGTCAGCATTGACTTGAAGGCACACATACATTATTGTTGTTTTATGTCATGCTTATTCATTGTGGTAATCCTAAAACTTGACTAGCTAGTGTGCCTCCAGGAGAGGGATGAGAAGCACTGCCCTAAGGGGTCCACATCAGAATGAAGCCCTCGGGTACTTTTAACTTTATTCCAATATCAAAGAGAACTTGTGTAGGGACCTTCATTTTGAAAATTGCTTTGGACAAAGCGTGCTTAGACACTTCCACAAGTTTTTGTGCTAATGGAAATTTGCTGGAAACACATACTGTAGATTTCCTCCCCAGACCAGAAAGAATAGAATTATCTAAAATATTTTACTAAGGGAAAAATCTTTTAAAGACACAAATTGTTCCCCTCCCCCTTTTTCTTTTTAATTTAGGGAGGAGTAGCTTAGTGGTTAGGGCAGGTTTCAAAGGGCTGGGGGTTCGAATCCCACTGGAGGACAGCAACTTCAGGTCAGAGGGACTGAGGTTTCTAGTCCCACAGGTGCTCCTTGTGGCCTTGCGTAAACCACTTGTAACCCCCTCGAGGTTCAGCGCTGGCCCAGGCTCTGATCGCAGCAGCCGACAGGGGTGTAGGCTACTGATCACGGTAGCAGGCCAGTTGTTATTCCCCAAGAGCCGGACCACACATTCCCCCAGTTCTCACAGCAGGGCGCATAAAAATTAGGGGTTTTACGATTCCTACGGAGTGTTACTTTAGCATGCACTTTGTTTTTAACTTAATGTACTCAAGCAGTTTTCAAATGAAGAGAAAATACATTTTATTCAATAACATTAAGGATATCCACAAAATAATTTCCCTCTCCCTCAAATTTTATTCTATATTCTAGCACAAAGTCCACTGCAGCAGTCTATACTTAGCTTCTTCTTCCAAGATGGTAGGAGTTGGTGTAATCAGCGCTGTACTTCTTTCTCGGTGGTAGGAGTGTTGGGGCCCTTGAAGAGTAGATCCGAAGTTCTTCTCCCTCACCTATCTTTACGAAATCAAAAGGAGAAAAACCCTGACTCTCCCTGAGTATCTTCAAAAGTAACTTATCTGGGAAAACTTCAGTGTACTTACGGGGCTCTATCTACGGGTGAAAACAAAAAGATAATTAAAATTCCCTGCTAATTTCTTCTCAGTCTTTTCCTCTTTGCGTTTATTGCACTCTATAGGAGCTTGTGCCTTTTGGTTGTCCTGAACAACTTGTACCATACAAAGCTTTATTCTCTCTCTGTTACTTCTTTGATATCCTCTGTTTCAATAATTAATTTTCTCAAGTCATACTCATCTCAGAGAAACTATTACACTCTGATTCAGCTTGTGTATTAGAACAATAATAGCGCCACTAGTTTACACTTATGCACATATTTTTGTAATTCAATATTTCCTTTTAGGCGGCAGTGCTGTTTTCACACCTTTAACAACTAGGCACCTTATTTCAGACCAACATCAGGGCCAGTATAAATTCTCTTTCTCAAAAGAACAGTGTTACAGTAATGTTATGCATCTCTCCTTTTCTTTTGCTAACTCTGCAACTTGGCATACAATGAGTTTATCAACACTTTATAAGCTACCATAGTAATACATCTTTTCCCAAGGAGCAGTAACATTTAGAACAGAACAACAGAAACAGAATTCTCTCCACTGCACTGCTGTTTAACTAAAACAGAACCAATTGAAGATATCTTTATTTTGAAAATAATATTCCTCTGGCCATGGTAAGTTTTTCTCTTTTTCATCAGCAAATGTATCTTCAGAGAAACTGCAGAGCAAGCTTTTCTTTAAAAACAACTAGCCAAGCTCAATATCTCTCTGCACACAAACCAAAACTGGCTTACACCTATAACCTAATCAATTCTTCCCATGAGATAATGATAGAGACACTGCTAAGTTATTTCACTTATCTCTGCTCTCAGCTTTGCTCTCTGGCTGACTTTTTCTGTACAACAAAGACAATGTGGTAGGCGAAGGCCTGTGATCCATGGTGTCTGACGTAAGCAGGGAGGCCTAAACAGCTTGACCTGTAAGTGGAGCCTGTGGAGATGCCCAAAGGAATTACACATTTCCCCAAATGCTGCTATTGTAGAAACGAAACTTAACTGAGCACAATTAGGTATAGCTAAGCAGAATCGAAACTTAGAAAGTAGAGAAAAACAAGTTTAATTGGTACTGATAAGGTGTGCTATGCTTCTGTGAAATTAATTAACTGTGCTGAAAGAAAAGTTACAGTGCCCTGCTTCCCATATGTTTTAACTAGCTGAGCGACCTTGGAGGAGAGATGTAACAAGTTAGAGACACTGACCATTGTAATTGGGACTAGAAGGGGGGGTGAGCAGGTGCTGGGCCCAGACCAGAGTCCCAATTGGATAGCCATATTAGTACTGGGACCAATAGAAGGTGTACGAGGGGTTACCGTGTAGCAGCAGAGCGCAGACAAACCAATGATACCAGGAGTCTGTTCAGAAGGTCCAAATCATTTATTTGTGCACAAGTCTCAAGCAAAGTCAATTTCAAAATGGCTGAGCAAAGTTCTCTGGCAATACAACAACTTTTATAGACTTTAGCTTCATTCTAGGTATAGAAAAACATTTCATTGGTCCCGGTAACCTCCCGTACCTCCCGTACCCCTTCTATTGGTCCCGGTACTGATATGATTATCCAATTATATTCTTTCAGTGGGCTCGGCACCTACTTACCCCCCTTCTAGTCCCAATTACAATGGTCAGTTCACCAACTTGTTACTTTCCTTCTTTCAAGGCTATTGGGCTAGTTGCTACGTGCAGGGAAGCAGGGCTCTAGAACTTTTCTGTCAGCAGTTTTAAACATGAATTTCTGTATTTTTCCATCTGTTCTGCTTGTCTAAGCTAATTCAATACTTTTACTGAGTTCTCAATTTTATAGCAGCATATTGGGGAATGTGCAATTCCTATAGGCCTCTTCACAAGCTTCATTTACAGGTCAAGCTAGTTAGGCTTACTTATGTCAGACATTGTAGATCACAGGCCTACACCTGCCACATTCCCCCCTTTGATTAATCTCACCCTATTGGTTAATAAGGTGCGAGAATTTAATCACTTTACAATTATTATATTGAGGTTAGAGGAGTTCGGCTATATCCAGGAGGACGAGATTGATATAAAGCCATTATCTTAGTTGCGGTCTTCCGCTCTACTGTACTATCAATAGCACTGTGTATGGAACGCATACAGCATGGGATTATACATGGCAATAGAAAAATAACAACAACGATCAGTAATACTAGTATTAGAAAAGTCTTCAGTCCTCCTAGCCATGAGAAAAGGTTAGCAAACCAGTTAGGTAATCTTAGTGGGTGCCAAGTCTGTACTGGCACATAAGCATGTTTACGCATATCTTCAGCAATTTCTTCAACTACTTGACCTTTGTCATCTATTTTCAAACAGCAATTAGTTAAATTCAGTTTACCACATACTCCTCCTTCAGCTGCTAACAAATAATCAAGTGCTAGACGATTCTGGTATATGGCAGTGCGCATTTGG
Organism: Ichthyophis bannanicus; assembly: GCA_033557465.1. Classification (NCBI taxonomy): domain Eukaryota; kingdom Metazoa; phylum Chordata; class Amphibia; order Gymnophiona; family Ichthyophiidae; genus Ichthyophis; species Ichthyophis bannanicus. The sequence goes on along the minus strand of CM066031.1, from coordinate 512,800,463 downwards.
GTGCTTTGTCTAGCTAGAAGTGTGAGAGCATGGCTAGTTTCATTAGTTATTATTTCAACTACAGCTTGTAAGCGAATAATACGATTAATCATATAGATTGGTGTCCGATAACCGTACATACCATCATCATTCCAAGTGGCCGGCCCATAATACTCAATAATTCTTTCTGGTGGCCAATCATCACCCTCCCAGTTCTCCCATTTGCCTATTTGAAGGGGTGCTCTCTTCCGTCGTAATGCTCTTTTGTGTCTGTGGGTAGTGTACACTGGGTATCCTAATTGTTCTCCATGTTCTGTGGGTAGGAGAAAGAAAGAAGGTCTGATGGTCCCTAAGACAAATGCTCCTCCCCAGTGTGATGGGAGTTGAGCATATGCTCGGTTTCCACAGATCCAATACAGGCCAGGTGGGGCTTGCCAAGCATGAGTTTTGGCAAGGTTAGTCCATAAACTAGCAAGTTCAGGAAATCTAGCTAATGGGTTAGGAGGTTCAGGTTCTTTACTTTCCTGACCACCATGATGTCTTCTTGGTAGTGGCGTTATAGAACTTCTGGCTAAGACAGACCAGCTGTCCTACCAGTTGGGTGAACTGAGGTCCAGTTCTGGCATAGCAAAGACGTCCAATAATTGAGTGTGCTAACACCCATTCACTAGTAGTCTTGTGTATTTTAGTCTGATTGTAAGTCAGAGAATAATTCAACTCTTGGGCCTCCCATGGCCATTGGTCACCCATTTGGGTTCCGCCACAGAAATAACAATCTGAAATCTTTAGACTGGATACTACTGCTCCAGCTAATTCTAAAAATAAATTCTGGGATGGATGGGGAATTTCAAACTTATTTACATGCATAGCTTCATAAAAAGTGTTATGGATGTGGTATTTAGATGACTTATAAGCTTGGGTGTTCAATCTTATATACACAATAGTTCCTGGATCTACTGCTCCTCCTGCAATACGTAAACCAAACTTATATCCTTGTTTCCATGCATTAGGATTACGGATCCTTAATTGCAAAGGGTTACAAGCACCTTTCTTACATTTGTCATCTGTTTTTGACTTAGTCAAAGTGGCAACTCGTTTATCTCTCTGTTCATCTGTAATACCAGCATTCCATGTAGCATAAAAAACACATTCCCAGTTTGGGCAATAGTAATCTGCAGCTGGGGCAGTACTATATGATTCTTTCTTACCAGTACACTTTCTCCATCCCGTGGCACCTTCTGGGCACATATATTTATGATCATTACGATAGGCTTTTTCCCAGGTACCACATCTGGAACGACCATCTCTATTTATAACATCACATGCATCAAAATATAAAACAGCAGGTACACTAGCATCTTTGAGTGGTCGCGTAGCATTAATTATAGGTCCATCTGCATCATTCCATCGCATTTCCAACGTATAATATGATGGGTTCTGATGCGGGTTATAGCATACTCTGGAGCTACCTTTGATGCAAATATTTAGTTCAGTGGTGTTATAAACACAACGCGTCACTTTACCGGTGCATTTATAGTGAGAATGATAAACCAAAGTCTGAGTTACTTTTAGTCCAGTTCGAGTAGAAGTAACGCAAGCAGTACATGGAGGTAAAGCATGAGTCATTTCCAAACCTCCAAAACAGGCAACCAGGGTTAAGCACAGATAAAAATACATGTTGATTGGAGTTCTTCTGAATCCTCAGCTTGCAAATCTTGACCACGATGATCTTTTCTTCGTCCCGTGTGCTAATTAAGCAATTTCAACGGGTGCTGAGTGTTGATTGAAGATCCTCAAGTTGTCCATCACACAGTAACCAACTTAGCAATTTCAGTTGGCTTTTGAAGTATAGTTAATCAATGTAGTATCAAAGTAGTGTGCAAAATCACACGCAGATTGGGTTCGTTGAAACAAAACTGTTGCTGCATGGAAAACAGCAATCCTCTTCGAAAGACTTGGCTACTGCAAGGCACTGTGACAAAGTGTCTACGCTGCTGGTTGCCGTCTCAGAGTAACTCGTAAAGGTGCATCGTGATGCTGTTCCACTGTCCACTGCTCAGGTTCTGGAGCTGCTGCGGGCTTGACTCTGCTGTGGTGGATCCAGGCGTCGATCTCCGCTACCTTTACTGCAGTTGGGGTAGACAAGATGACGGTGTATGGTCCCTTCCAATGGGGTTCCAACGGTGTCTTCTTCCAATCTTTGATCCACACCGAGGTACCAGGCTGATAGGGATGCAGGGGTTCAGTCAGGTTGATAGGCAACTGGTCTTGGATCCACGCATGGAGAGTCTGCAGAACAAAACTAAGAGCTAGGAGTTCTTGCCTGGTTATTTCTGAACCAATTTGGGCTAGACTTCCTTTAATTCCTTGCACTATTGGTGGGGGTTTACCATACAGAACTTCAAAAGGGGAAAAACCTGTTGACTTCACAGGGGCTGAGCGTATTCTGAGTAAAGCTATTGGGAGCACTTGGGGCCACTTCAAGTGTGTCTCCTGACAAAGCTTAGACATTTGGGCTTTTAAGGTACGATTCATTCGCTCAACTTTCCCTGAACTCTGGGGTCTATATGCAGTGTGGAGTTTCCATTGTATCTGTAGGGCTTTTGCTAACTGTTGGGTAATCTGAGAAACAAATGAGGGTCCATTGTCTGACCCTATTACTGCTGGGATTCCAAATCTAGGGACAATCTCTCTTAATAAAACTTTGGTGACTTCTCTAGCTTTTTCAGTTCTGGTCGGGAAGGCTTCTACCCATCCAGAGAAAGTACAAACTAATACTAATAGGTAGTGGTATCCACTGGCTTTTGGCATTTCAGTGAAATCAATCTGTAGGTGGTGCATGGGGGTTACACCTCCTGACTGAACTCGAGGTGGTGGTGTGGGACCTTGCTTGGCATTGTTTTTGGCACAAATTTGACACTGGCGTGCTACTGAGGCTGATAGAGCTGATAACATGGTAATATAGAAATGTGGTCTAAGTGCTTTTTCCATAGCGGTCTTCCCATAATGTGTGGTTTCATGGAAAGCTTTGACAAAGGCTGGTCCTAACAATTCAGGAATTACTATTTGTCCTGGGGGTTGACTGTCCTCCGCTGGTGGCAGTTCAATCCACCCATCTTTCAGTACTCCATCTTCTTTGTTACAGTAATAGTCTAATTCTTTGGTGGTATATCGTGGTGTCCATGAGTTCAAGGGTACTGGAAACAATGCTGCCTGCATCGGTGTGGCTTGTGGCAAAACTTGTCCTGTCATAGCTGCTTGTCGTGCTGAGGCATCTGCAAATCTGTTTCCTCGAGCAACTTCTCCTTTTCCTGCTTGATGTCCTCTGCAATGCATGACAGCTACACGAGTTGGGGCCCATACTGCGTCAAGTAGCATCAGTATCTCGGGGCCATACTTAACTGATTTTCCTCCAGATGTGATGAGTCCTCTTTCTTTGTAGAGAGCTCCATGGGCATGTAAAGTGGTGAAGGCATACTTAGAGTCTGTATATACATTCAGCACAAGTTTTTCTCCTAGTAGTAGCGCTCGGGTAAGTGCTATTAATTCTGCTTTCTGGGCTGAAGTGCCTGAGGCTAGGGCTGATGATTCAACAACTTCATGTTGAGTGACTACTGCATATCCGGCACAGCGTCGTCCATTGATGATGAGACTGCTTCCATCGACATAATAGATTTGGTCAGGATTATCTATGGGCACATCTGTCAAATCAGGTCGGCTTGAGAATACAGTGTCCATGACTTCTATACAGTCATGCTCTGGAAGTTCTTCACTGATAGGTATCAATGTGGCTGGATTCAAGGCATGGCTCACTTCCAGTTGTATCTGTGGGTTTTCACATAACATGCTCTGATATTTCAACATTCGAGCATTGGTGAGCCAATGATTTGCTTTCTGTTCCATAAGGGCAAGGACTGTATGTGGCACAGTGACTCGTATATTCTGTCCTAATGTGAGTTTGTCTGCTTCACTCACCAACAAAGCTGTAGCTGCAACTGCTCTCAGGCAGGGTGGCCATCCTTTGGCCACAGTGTCCAATTGTTTCGATAGATATGCTACAGGTCGTTCCCAATTCCCCAATTTCTGAGTCAACATGCCTAAAGCATTTCCTTGTGCTTCATGTACAAACAAATGGAAAGGTTTGTGAACATCTGGTAGTCCAAGGGCTGGTGATGACATCAATTCTTCCTTCAATGTCTTGAAGGCTGTATCCTGCTCAGGTCCCCACTCCAGTGGCGACTTTTCTTCTCCTTTTGTGGCTTCATACAGTGGCTTAGCAATTTGGGCAAAATTGGGTATCCAGATTCGGCAATATCCTGCTGCTCCCAGAAAGGCTCTGACTTGCTTTCTGGTTGTTGGGGTTGGAATTCTGCATACTGCTTCTTTTCTCTCTCTGCCTAATTTTCGACTTCCTTGGGTTATACGAAAGCCCAAGTATTTCACTTCTTTTTGGCATAGTTGTGCTTTTGCTCTGGAAACTTTGTATCCAGCTTCATCTAGTAACTGCAAGAGGTCTTTGGTAGCTTGTATACATTCACTTTCTGATACAGCAGCTATCAGCAGATCGTCCACGTATTGGAGAAGCACTCTCTTCCCCGGGGCCACTGGATAACTGGAAAGGTCTTGATTCAGTGCAGCACTAAAAATGGTAGGCGAATTCTTGAATCCTTGGGGTAATCGTGTCCAGGTAAGTTGGCCCCCTCTTCCAGAGATGGGGTCCTGCCATTCAAATGCAAATGATATCTGACTCACAGGGGCTAATCTTATGCAAAAGAATGCATCTTTCAAATCTAGAACAGTAAAGTGGGTGGCTTCAGCAGGAATCAGTCCTAGAAAAGTATAAGGATTGGGTACAACTGGATGTATAGTTTCAACTGCTTCATTCACTCTTCTTAGATCTTGCACTGGGCGGTAGTCATCTGTTCCAGGCTTTTTCACTGGCAGAAGTGGGGTGTTCCATGGAGATTGACATACTTTCAATAGGCCATGTTCCAGTAATCTTTGCAAGTGACGGTGGATGCCTTCAATTGCAGCTCTAGGGAGAGGGTATTGTTTGACGTGTACTGGTGTAGCACTAGGCTTGAGAATTACAATTACTGGAGCTATATGTTTGGCTAGGCCTGGAGGACTGCCTTCTGCCCATACTCCAGGTGGGGCATCAATACTTTTCAAGGTTTGTTCGAAATAGGTGTCTTGGATAGAATCATCACTGTAATATCTCCATTCTTCTTCTCGGGGAACGGTGAGCAGCATTATTCCTGCTGGTTTGGCTTGCGAATTTACTGTCATTTGCATTTCTCCTCCCTCGGAGAAGGATATTTGGGCTTGTAGCTTGGCTAACATATCTCGTCCCAGTAGTGGCACTGGACATTCTGGCATGTAAAGGAATTGATGAGTTATTTGCTGTACTCCTAGACTGCATATGCGATTCTGAAGAAAAGGTTTTGTAGCTTTGGCACCAGTTGCTCCGATAATGGTGACTGCTTTTGTAGAAAATGGGGCTATTTTCTTGTCTACTACTGAATGTTCTGCTCCAGTATCAACCATGAAATTCACAACTTGGTCTCCTATTTGTATTCCGACCATAGGCTCCTGGAGACCTAAAGCAAATTCGGAGCCCGGTCTGTCCTAATCCACGTCATCTTCATCATGGGCTGTCGTAGCCAATGCTTGTATGACTTCTCCTCTTTCTCGCTGGAATTGTTCTCGATTGGCTCCTCCGCGATGTCGGGGACGGCCTCGTCTTTCTTCTCTCCATTGATGATTGCTTTCGTCATCTTCGTGGGCGTCTTCGAGTTGCGGGCAAGCATCTCTCCAATGTCCTTCTCTGCAATAGGCGCATTGGTTTACGCCTAGCTGCTGGGGCCGGCTTCCACCTCGGCCCCGCCCCCTTCCTCTGCTCCTTCGACTAGGGACACCTCCCCTTTTCTGTTCAACTATGGCTGCGGCCAAAAAATCAGCTTTCTTTCTCTCATCTTTCGATCACATTCTTTCTGTCTTTCATTATCACGATTCACATACACTTTATGAGCGACTTCCAATAACTGTGTTGCATTCATGCCCGCAAACCCTTCTAATTTCTGTAATTTACGTCTAATGTCTGGTTGAGACTGATTTACAAAAGCAGAATTCACCATGCATAAACTTCCTGGTGCATCGGGATCATAGGGAGTATACATTCTGTATGCTTCAGTTAATCTTTCATAAAACACTGCTGGACTCTCATCTATGCCTTGGTTAATTTCAGTAACTTTGGAAAGGTTCATGGCTTTCTGGCCCCCCCTTTTCAGGCCTTGTAACAAGCCTTGGCAAAAACGGGCTAGGGCTCTGGATCCTCTTTCAGTATTCGGATCCCATTGGGGGTCTTCATTCGGGAATTGCCTCTGGGCCGCTTCCCGATGGTCTATTCTTTCTTCTCCTCGTTCTGGAGCTACAGGGTTATCTGCCAGCCAGTCTATGGCTGCTTTTCTAATTCGTGTCCGCTCCTCCGTAGTAAATAAGGTGGACAGGAGGTGACGGCAATCTGCCCATGTGGGTTGATGGGTTTCCATAATAGTATTCACTAATTCTGTAAGCTCTTGGGGTTTATTAGTATAGGAGGCATAATGCGACTTCCAATTTAACAAATCAGTTGTAGAGAAAGGGACATACACATAGCTTAGGGGTCCCGCTACCACCTCATTATCTTCATTTCTTACAGGTATTCCCGGGACTTGCCGTAAGGGCATCATCTTAGCAGCAGAGGTCTTTTGGGATCTAAGCGATATTTTCATACTTCTCCTATCAGGGCTCTTTTTCTTCTTTTCTGCAGGCTTATTACGAATTACTTTCTTTTCTATATGCTTTGTCTTGGATTTACTTTTTACTGGCAGGCTAACACTGGCGGTCGCTTCTACACTGTCAGTCTCACTCGGGGAATTCTCAGTTTCTTCTTTTCTGTTTCTGAATCTGACTCGCCTTTCTCTGTCTCTGTTTCAGTAGAATCATCTTCTTCAACTAAAGGGAGCTCATCTTCCTGCTCTTCGGGAGGTGGCTCGGGGGTTGGGTCCCGCACCCGCTGTCTCCGGGGCTCTGGGGCAGGATGCCGGGCTACTCTTACTGGGCCCGGGGTTCTAGGCTGTCGGGGAATTACTTCAGGGGAATCAGGATCGACCAGGATGGGCTTTTTCCTGGGCTTCTTATCTCTCCCTTTCTTACTAGGCTGTTTATTTCTTGTTTTCTGACTATGGTCTGTTTTCGCTAACATTATTCTGCACTGCTCTTCATAGCAGCGCTGCGCCCAAGGGGGCGGATCTTCACAAATACTTAACCAAGAATCTATATAGGGATACTGATCGGGGTGCGCTATCCGCACTCTACTATGAACTAACTGGATTATTCCTACATTAAAGGTTCCCTCTCGGGGCCAGGTAGGGTCTAGATCAGGCCACTCCCTAGTACACAAAATCTGTAAACGGGCTGCAGTCATTTTAATACCATAATCTCCTGAATATCCTTCTTTAAAATGTGCGATCATACATTCTAATGGAGTGTTTCTAGTAGACCCCGCCCCTCCCATTTCGATGTGTGCGTGCAACAGCAAACAGAAGGGAAAAGGAGGGCGGACCGTGGGTAAGGGGTCCTCACGGCCCTAGAAACGTATAAGGGAAACAAATAACAAGACAAGACGACAATCGCTTCCCCCTTTTTGCGACCTGAACGCGGTCGCCCGGTCAGGAAATGCGCTACTCAGGGGTCCGCCTTCACTTGGTCCGTGCTGCCAGACCTCTCATACACACTTCATTCACACAATCATGTTAGCAACGTATCCCAGAATGCATTCGTTTCTATCTATTCTGGCTAGTCTTGTTCAATTACCAAAATACAAGAAGACGGGAGTTTCGCCCTGCGAATACTCATGCGGGGGTACTCGGTCCGTCTTTGAGAGGTGATCAAGCTCTCTTACCAATTTCCAAGTTCCAAATTCTCGAGATTAAAAGTTCCAAATTCCAATAGCAGCACTGCTCTTTCTATATCTGTCTAGACAACAAATCAAAACTATACTCACCGGATCCGGTCCTCAAACTTCCCAAGCAGGCGCATGAGTTGGACCTCGGACTCCCCTCACTCGGGTTCGAGGCGTTGGCTCCAGCTGGGCCCGGCACCCGCCGAGGTCCGACCAACTTCCTCCGATGCAATGGACCGGCGGCACCAGGAAGCAGCCCCCGTCGGTAGGGCGCGATCCCGGCAGGACCAAGCCTATAGAGGCAGAATGTCGTGGTATATTGCCCTATATACACTCTGATTCCACAACTTCCCGGCCAACGCACCAAGAATATGTAGCAGCAGAGCGCAGACAAACCAATGATACCAGGAGTCTGTTCAGAAGGTCCAAATCATTTATTTGTGCACAAGTCTCAAGCAAAGTCAATTTCAAAATGGCTGAGCAAAGTTCTCTGGCAATACAACAACTTTTATAGACTTTAGCTTCATTCTAGGTATAGAAAAACATTTCATTGGTCCCGGTAACCTCCCGTACCTCCCGTACCCCTTCTATTGGTCCCGGTACTGATATGATTATCCAATTATATTCTTTCAGTGGGCTCGGCACCTACTTACCCCCCTTCTAGTCCCAATTACAATGGTCAGTTCACCAACTTGTTACTTTTCTTCTTTCAAGGCTATTGGGCTAGTTGCTACGTGCAGGGAAGCAGGGCTCTAGAACTTTTCTGTCAGTAGTTTTAAACATGAATTTCTGTATTTTTCCATCTGTTCTGCTTGTCTAAGCTAATTCAATACTTTTACTGAGTTCTCAATTTTATAGCAGCATATTGGGGAATGTGCAATTCCTATAGGCCTCTTCACAAGCTTCATTTACAGGTCAAGCTAGTTAGGCTTACTTATGTCAGACATTGTAGATCACAGGCCTACACCTGCCACATTCGGGACCAATGAAAGGTTTGCCTATGTCTAGAATGGGAAAGAAAGCTATAAAAGTTGTTGTTTTGCGAGAAATCATTGCTCAGCCATTTTGAAATTGATTATTGCTTGAGCCTGTGCACATTAAACTGGCTTGGATCCTTGAAAAGACTCCTGGTTTTATTTATTGCATGCTTATCTGCTGCTACAACAAGACACCTTCCTCCAGGTAGAGCTTCCTTTCTTCTTTTTCCTTCTTTGTCTGTTTAACAGAAAACTTATAGTTTCCTAGGAGACAGGAATTCCACTCAGTCCATGTTACTGACACTAACCTATCACACGCTGCGTACTAGAAATTCTAAGGGTTGTTTACTATTGGAATGTTCATTTGATCTCCATTTTAAACTATTTTTTCATATTACTTTCTATGTGAATTTACTTTTTTACCCTAAACTATATTAATATGTCTCATTAACACAATAACATTAACACCCCTTTAATCAGGATCCCAGCAGCTTTCTCACAGTGGTTTTAAAATTTAAATTGTGCCAAGGACAAGTGTGCTGTTTATTTCTCTCTAATATTAAACAAAGTAAATTTCCAAACTTACCCCAATCTATTAAAAAAATTAAATTATTCTTCCAGGTACCCCCCACATCGAATATAACCCAGTAGTCAATTTTGGTAGCTTCCCAGGACATAAAGTTCATTTACCCCAAAATTATGTACAAAATGTACTTTTCTAAAATTTAGAACCTACTTGCTTATTTTGTTTACAACTCTCAATTTTATTTGAACTCAAATTTATGTCCCTCTAATGATTTTAACCCCTTAAATATCCAACCCTGTAAAATTAAACCCTTAAACATTAAAATTTCCTAATTCTAATTCCAAATTTGATTTTCCCATATCCCCTTTACACAAACTAGACTCTTTTCCTAAGTTCACAGGACCTCCAGATCTCCCTGGGGTTCACATCTTTTCGGGTAAGTTATCACCTAAACTCCTGGAACTCTTTCCAGAAGAGCTTTAATTTAGGCCCCTGCTTCCCTCTGGGCCTGCTGCAACCCTTCCAGCCAATCAGAAAGCTCTCTCCACTTCCACCTATTAAAAGATCCCCAGCACATCTCAGGAGCGTGATTAACATATTTTTTTAACAAAATTCATTTTTTTAACCCTTCGGGTTACACACTTAAATCTCCGTTGCCTCAGGTACAAAACAAAGATTGTGAGCCCTTCAGGGACAAGGGAAATATATACCCTACCTGATTGTACACTACTTTTACCCAGTGAAAAGCAGTATGTAAGCTTTGCTAACTAAATAAATAAATATAGAAACTGTATCACTAAGGGCTATGTTTACTAAATGGCGGTAGCGGCTTCTGTGCAATATCGGAGCCACAGCCCCATTGATTTCAGCAGCTCCGATATCGCACGGAAGCCATTACCGCCATTTAGTAAACATACACCTAAGGCTTTTTTCCCATTCTCAAGGTAACTTTATAGAGGATTTTTAAAGCGTGAAGAACTTTTATAAACTGCCCCAGGGTGATGTGTGGTGACAAGAAGGCACATTCTTTTATGTAACATGCATGTAGGCATGTTGGGTAGAGTATGAGCAGAGCAGAGGCGGAGTCGAAATTTGCATGTGTATTGCTAACATTTACTTCTGTTCCCGAGCAGGCATAAATATCCACAGTTTCAAACTAGCCACGATTTCTGCCGTTTGCTAAATGACTGTCATTATGTTAGCCACTTTTGCATTCTGGCCAGTGACTGAGTATTGCCACTGATCCTGTGGCAGGTGCAGGCCTGTGACCCACGGTGTCTGAACATAAGAAGGCCAGCATGGCTAGCTTGACCTGTAAATGAGGCCTGTGGAGAGGCATATAGGATTGCACATCCCCCAATATGCTGCTATTGTAAGATAGAACTCAGTAGAAGTATTGAATTAGCTTAGGTAGGCAGAACTGCAGAGCTGAAAAGATGGAAAAATACAGAAAGACATGTTTAAAAGTTACTGATAAGAAAAAGTACATCTGCAAAGAAATAATTGGGAGTGCTGACAGATGAGTTGCAGAACCCTGCTCCTCTGCACGCACAAATTGGTTCTATGGCCTTGAGAGTGTGAAAGTAACAAGTTGATGAACTGACCATTGTAATTGGGACTAGAAGGGGGGGCATGCAGGTGTCATGCCCACTGGAGGGACATAATTGGATAAACTTATCAGTACCGGGACCAATGGAAGGGGTACGGGAGGTACGGGAGAGTACCGGGACCAATGAAATGTTTTTCTATACCTAGAATGGAACAGAAGTCTATAAAAGTTGTTGTAATGCTTGAAAACTTTGCTCAGCCATTTTGAAATTGACTGGTTCGAGACTTGTGCACAAATAAATGATTTGGACCTTCTGAACAGACTCCTGGTATCATTGGTTTGTCTGCGCTTTGCTGCTACAATCCCATTGCTAAATCGCAATCCAGGCAACCTGGAAATTCAATGTTAGTGGCTAATATGACCCTGGCATTGAACATCCAAGTTCATTTTAGAGTGACGACGGCTAAACACTTTAACAGTGTCAGCCACTGAATATCCTCCACACACTATTATTTATTTATTTTATTTATTTATTTGTGTGTTTTATATACCGCCATTTCAGGGAATCATAGCGGTTTACATTTGGAGCAACAGGTACATCAAAACATATAAACAACATAACAGGTGCTGAACAAAAACATTGCAATTTACATAATTTCAAAACAGAATAACTTATTTACAGTTAATGTTGATGAATTCTACTCTACATCAGGTACTAATAGTACTTACCATTTCTATAGCACTACATTCACACATACGCACACACACCTACTAGACATGCTGACCTGTACACAATATCCTTGTCTTATGACAAAGTAGTTGGTGTACTCCCTTACATGACTGGAATTCATGGTGTGACTACCTTATTTCACAGATATTGACTGGTTTTGCGTCTCCATTCCTGTTTTAATAAACGGTTAATGTTGACCTACTCAAGGAGCCAATCTATGTGATAGATTGGTACATTCTGCTACTATTAAAGATAGACCATTACGTTGTGATGATAATCCAGGCCATTTTGCTTGTGTGCATATGCCGCTTCTGTGCTTTAACCATCTCAGGTCCAGTTTGGTATGATACTAAGGGGGACATGCAGGTTACATCGAGGTGGCATACCACCTGTCAATCGTCATTAGTGGTTTATATCTTAATATGTCCATGTCAATTATATTATGTGGGCCGCACAACGAGATTGATAAAAACACGGCTCAGGAAACATGCTTCACGTCTCCAGACATGCACATTGTCCGCTCCGATTGTAGAACACTATTGCTAAAGGACAAACGTTTGATCAATTACGATGGCGGGTGCTTGATCACATACCTTTGGACTCTCGGGGAGGTGATCAGGTCTATCGATTACAAAAGAGCGAACAAAGATGGATTTTCCGACTGAACACCATAACCCCTTTAGGTTTAAATGCTGAGTTGGAATTTATTTATTTATTTAACATTTCTTAAATACCGCCTTTCATGAATGACTTAGTTTGTTATAGCGCACATACTACTGTTTTTTTACATAGAAAAGTTTTCATTCTTGACTTTAATTCCCAAGGTCCTTCCTATTGGTGGAATGATTCCTTGTGACCATTGGCTGTTTTTAGTCATCTTGTCAATGTGACGTCAAATGCCATTCTATTTAAATATACATGGGTGGCTTCTTTCCTTTCCTTTTCATGAATGAAGTATCGCCTGTAACATCAAGCAAACTTGAAGCAGAGCCAAAAGGGTGACTGGCCCGAAACGTGGCACGTTAGTTGTTATGAATTAAAATGAAAAGGAGCCTCTACAGTGGGAAGTGAGCAGTTTTCCGTGCCTCTCATTTCCAACAAAATTTTTAAATTGAAAATTTACCAAGAATAAGGTGGTTATCCACCCTGTTATAATACAGCATTGGAACCTCTATCTAGTTGAGCCCTGTACCCATATACATAAGAGACAGTCCCTTCTTTAAAGAACTTACAATCTATTGTACTTTAAAATCTCACACACTGTACAGTAGTTAACTCTAAGTAGAACAGCCCTCAGTAGTCAGTTGTCCCGCCTGGATCAAAGATGACCTTTAAAGCACTAATCTATTTGCAGTAGATTTACAAAGATTACTTTTTTACAACTGCCATCAAGATAAATGCTTGCTTATGTACATCTTGCCTGAGAAATATTGGTGAGTCATTTGACATTTATTGGATATTTAACTACTTGAGTCATTGAGACAGAACAGCATTTTACAAAGAGAGTATGTGCAGTTTAGTTTGCATATTTACAAATTGCAAAAGCAGCTCTGTCCTTTTATGTATGTTTTTTTTGCATTTTTAGGGTCAAAGAGTAATAGTGTTTTCAGATGGATCATATGCATGTTATAAATAAGATCACGAGTACCTCACCATGTGTAATTGTGGTTAAGACATTTTTAATATCCCTTATTTAAATCATATGACTTTTTGATTGTGTACAGACAGTTTTTTTTTTATTTATTTGCATAAATGCTTCAATGTTTTTGACGTTTGCATATTGCAAATTTCTAAAACCTTTTTTTTCCTTGAGCAAGCAAAGTTAGATTTAAAGTGGACTAGGGAGAAAAATTAGAATTGTGATTTGTATGTTTAAGAAACAGATGGACAAATGTCACACAGATCATTGCAATGTCTTTTTCATACTATAAATCTGTAAGACTAATACGTCTGTATAAAGGGCTCCACGGATCTACCTTAACAGTAAAGTTCTCCTAACTGAGGACACCAGTATTTAGAAGAGTCAGTCTACAGCTATCAAGGCTGCCAGCAGTAAACTCTCATCCCCCAAACCCTTGGAATCACCTTCCATCTTGCTACAGACAGAGTGGAGACATTGCTTCTTGACATTGGGTGCACAGCTATCACTCCCTTATTCTTCTGTGTCAACAATACAGAAGCATTGCATTATCCTTGGTTTTATTCTCCATTCCTTTCCTTTTGATACCTAGCATTCTGTTTGCTTTCTTGGCTGCCTCTGCATACTGGGCAGAGGGTTTCAACGTATTACATGTCTGTTCTGTACTATAAAGGGTGGGGTAGGTTGGTATAATAGGTTCGTTCGTTGGTTGGGTGGGGATGTTGGGGGAAGGAGGGAATGAGGTGAAGGTTTGGTAGGTTAAGTAGGAGTTTAAGTTGTGCTGATTTTGATGTAACTGTATTCTTTGTGGGATGGGTAGCTTGTTGTAGTTAGCAGAAGAACTGTATAAGAAGGACTTTTCATGGATGAAATTTGATGGAGCTTCCTATTGATATGTTTTCTTGGTTTAAAACTGATGAAAAAGTAAAGTTGTTAAAAGTTCCAGAAGGATCAAAGAAACTATAAAGAGGTGAGACCAACATCAGTGCCAGACAAAGTGTTAGAGACCCTTCTGAAAAACAAAATTACAGTACATATGGATTAGCATAGTTTAATGAGTCAGTGCTAATACAGATTTAGCAAAGGTACTTTTTGTTTTACCAATCTGTTAGAATTTGTTGATGGGGTAAATAAACATATGGATAAGGGTGAGCCAGTTGATATACTGTATCTGGATTTTAAAAGGCATTTGATAAAGTCCCTCATGGAGGCTCCTGAGGAAGTTATAAATTCATGGGACAGGAGACAATGTTTTACTGTGGATTGGGACTGACTGAAAGATAAAAAAGATGGCTAAAAAGTCAATTTTCTCTGTGGATAAGGTAAACAGTGAAGTGCCCCAGGAATCTGTACTGGGGCCAGTGCTTTCTAAGAAATGGTCTGAAAAAAAATGAAGTAATCAAATCCGAAGATGACATACAGTTGTTCAAAGCTGTTATATCGTGGGGGGCGTGTCAATATGGTGCCATAAGTGGATATGTGCTACAGGATCTCCCTTGTCCTGGGTGTTTGATTTCCTAATGAGAGAGAGAGAAAGAACAAGGTAAGACTTCAAAGCCTACTGTAGTTAAAGGTCCAATGAATGCTAACCTGACAGCAGGGACACATACATGATATTCGGCCACAGTAAGACACATTCTCTCAGTGAATTAGATTCTACACTAAGCCCTGGTAGCCCTACTCCTCCTTCCCCCCTGACACCACATGTGGCAGAAATAGCGCTTCCACTTACGCTGAATGAGGGATGGTCACCCGAAACGCCGAAAGAATCTGGAGTAACCACCATTGGACAGTTGCAGCAGTCCATCTTGTTAAGCACCATTAGTTATATCCAGTTGGCCAGTAAGAGAGAAAATGACACCGTTGAGTTTAAGTGCACTCAGGTAACCTCAGCAGTCCATTTCTCCAACAGTGGTCTAAAGGCCCATGCCGGTTCCTTTGGTTTCTAATCTACAGGCAGTTGTAACTGTTTCCTTAAATAAGTCTTTTACTTTGGATGCTGTTTGGGCAGTGGTCAGCCACAAGAGAAAACTTTGATTGATTTGTACCTGAATGTTGAATGTTCCTCTTGAACTTTAGCCAAGTTAGAAGAGCATGAAGGAAGGCTTGATAAGCTTGGAACAGCAAGGTATCCATGAAGGAGGTCAGTTCTCTTCCTTACAAGCTGTTGGTTCCTCTGACATTAAGGACAGTTTACTGATTTATAAGTTGGAGAACTTGGAGAACACCATGTGGAATAGGAATATACAAATATTAAACTTTTTTTAAGACCAGATTGTTATCTCCTGGATAGTTGTAGAAAATGTTTTTGAAAGAAGTATTGAAGATCATGAATCCGTAGTCTATCATTGATTCAAAGATGTACTGTACTAAGTTCCACAAACTAAGAAGGGTGCAGAGAAGAGGGGAAGCTTGGCTACCATAGTATCATTAGACAGTTTGGATTTGTCAGCATTCCTAGAAACGTCACAAGGAAAGTTCGATACAAGAACTATGCTGATAGTGACATTGGCTTCTTAAATGCACAAGAGTTTGATATTCAAGTGTTTCTTTAAAAATAAACTAGTTCCCTTTTTGGGGTTCAGGATTCTTAGCTTTCCTGATGTGGCTAGAGTAACACAGAACAAAAGGAAGAGCTTTTTGCAACTGAGAGAGTGTGTTGTGAATATTGCAGGAACCTTTTTTCTGTGGTTTCCCTGCAAGTGTTATGTTACTTTTTATTATTATTTATGTAATTTGTAACCTGCCCTGAGCAATTTGAAAGGACAGGATAAATGAATAAATGAAATAAAATAAAATAAAAATAAAATAAGTGTTTAGTAAGCCACCAAGAAAATAGATAATGTTTTTTTTCTGAACCTTCACATATGGAATTGTTTGTTCAGGATAAATAATTCTTTTAGCATTAATATTTTCTTTGTAATTGTATCTGCTTGTGAATGAAGTAGGGTTGCAATTTGCACTGTTCCCATTGAGGACTTGAGTAATGGAAATGTTATGACTGATTTTTCTCTTTTTTTAACTTAATGATGTATGTTAATTTCCTTACTTTTCCTATGATTTACTTTGTAAATTTTACTGATATATAAATACACAAAAATGAAAGAATAAAAAACAATGCTGTTATATCACAAGTGGATTGTGAGTAATTGTAGCGGCATCGTCCAAGTCAGGGAAACTGGGCATCTAAATACAGATGAAATATAATGCAAACTGGGGCACATGATGCTGGGTTCTGTATAGGGAGTCACCACTCAGGAAAATGATTTTAGTGTCATTCTGGGCAATGTATTGAAATTCTCAACTCAGTATGCCACGTCAAAAAAAGCAAATCGAGTGGATAGGAAAACAGAGAACATCGTAATGCCTTTGTATGGATCCATGATTTTACTGCACCTTGAGTACTATATGCTGTTCTGGGTGCCTTATCTAAAAAAAAAAGAAAAAAAAAAGAAAATAGCAGAACTTGAAATAGTAAAGAAAAACAAAATGGTACAGGGGAAGGTATAACTCCTCTGTATAGAAAGGCTAAAGAGGTTAGGGCTCTTTAGTTTGGAGAAGAGATGGTTCAGAGGAAGTCTGCTGGAGTTCTATAAAATCATGTGTGGTGGAAAGGATAAATATGGATCAGATGTTTACCCATTCAGACATTACTAGGATCAAGAAATATACAGAATCTTATAGGTTAAAATTAATTGAATGAAGTATTTTCACCCATTACACAATTAAACTGTGTAATTTGATGCTGGAAGAATGTGGTGAAACTGTTTACATACAGAAAGTGAGTTGAAAAATGGTTTAGGTAAGCTCCTGGAGGAAAGGTCAATAAACCAGAATTAGGCAGATACATTTGGGAAAGCCATTGCTTATCACTGGACAGGATTCAGCAAATCCCAGGTGCCAGGTTGCCATAGTGACCAAAATATCAGACTTAATGCATGTGGCTCAAAGTACATGGGCAGATATGCTGAAAAGGGCCATGATGGCAACCTGGCGAGCCAGTGACTGCTTGTGGGGATTCAGAACCTGCGGGCAGAAGTGCTGAAATGGGTCTGGTGTTGGCACAGCCTGCCAAACAGAAAGGTGGGTAAGTATCCTGCTCAGGCAGCTATGTGAATTGGGGGGGGGGGGGGTGAATGCAGGTGAGTTTTGAAGGGGAGATTCTGGGGGTGGGGAAGGGGACTGCAGGAGAGGGGTTGGAAAGGGGAGGGAAGGGAAGGGATAAATGCATGGGAAGTAAAGGGCAAGTGTGCATTTGAAAAAGGTGCACCCCTCTTCTGCCACACACACATGCAGGCACCCCCACCTCTGCACCACACAAGTGTAGCTTATTGGGTCAATGGGGGTGATGGGAGAGAGAGGAGAAATAGGGCCACTGCGTTTTGTGCCATTGTGCAGTGATCCATTAAGAGCCTGATTTATTAAGCTTTTTACCATGGAAAATGTGAAGTCTTAGTAAAGCAGTCCCTAAAACCTAAAAAAGAAACTGTGATAACACCTTTTTTTTGGGGGGGGGGGGGGTGGAGGCATGCACTGTGACCTAGGTTTTGGTGGCCAGCTCCTAGAATTTTAGGCTGTCTCATAGATTTCAAGAAAATTTGTCAAGGCCTGCCTCGGATATAGAAACATAGAAATATGATGACAGAAAAAGACCACATGGCCTATCTAGTCTGTCCTTTCATATCAACAACTACAACAGTCCCCTTTTTTCCTTTAGAGATCCTCTGTGTTTGCCCCATGCTTTTTTGAATTCAGTTACTGTCCTCATCTCTACCACCTCCACTGGGAGACTATTCCACGGATCCACCACTCTTTCCGTAAAGAAATATTTCCACAAGTCACTCCTGAATCTATCTCCCTTCACCCTCATCCCATGTCCCCTCGTAGCAGAACTTGCTTTCAATTGAAAGAGGCTCTCCCCCTGAACATTTATGCCACGGAGGTATTTAAACATCTCAATCATATCACCTCTATCCCACCTTTCCTCTAAGTCTAAGGTGTACATATTAAGATCCTTAAGTCTGTCCTCGTATGCTTTATAATGAAGACCACTAACCATTTTAGTAGCCACCCTCTGCACCAACTCCATCCTGTTCACATCCTTTTGAAGGTGCGGTCTCCAGAATTGCACACTATACTCCAAATGAGGTCGCACCAAAGACTTATGTACACTGCTTAAACTAGATGTATTATAGAATGTGGCCAGGCTTGTGAAGGAATGAGAACTCCCTCTAATAGTATGACTGTTGGTGTTATATGGTAGGTAATGTGGTGATAAGAGACTTTGTGGAGATCAAATGAGGCTTTGGTGCCCTGCAGCCCAAGCCTTGGTACCCTGCTTTAATTATGGAAAGGCATTACGAGATTGAGAGTGAATGACAGTAATGCACAGATTGAGGAGTGTGTTTGCAGGGGCGGCCCAAGGGGGGTGCGGGGCCATGTGCGGAGACTCAGTGCGGGGCTTCATTTGCATAAGTGGCCTTATTTGCATAAATATTTGCATAATGTTACCATACACTAACTTTTAGTAAACATGTCTCTTAATGAGTGTATGGATAAAGAAAGACTAAAAGATTTCTACATTACTATAATCCAGTGCCAACCGCCAGGCACATTAGGAACCACTACAAACGCTGCCCATTTAGAACCCATAGCAAACCCACCGTATCCTGACAGCATTACCAGGACTCACAAAGCACCATACCCTACCTATCAAAAGGCAACACTGCAAATATTAAACCAATACATTTCAGAGAATACTGGGGAAAGAGAACAAGTGGCAATGTCAAATAGGAATTACATAAACAGAATACCTCAGCTCAGTTACACATGCAGAACATAGACCATCACCAAACAAGGAATCACAATTTAGAAACAGGAAGGCAATAATTAAACTGGGAACCCCAAAAGCCAAACTTGGAAGTACAACAACACTGTAGAAATAAAACTATAAATTAATTTCCTCTTGTACCAAACAAAGCACAGACGTTAATGATGCACATTTCCTAGAGGTTTCATATTCCAGTTAATAAATTCAAAATAAAGAGATATTTCTACCTTTTGTGCATTTTTTTTCAGTTGCAATTGTTCCAGCCACTTTCTTCTGGTTTCTTCATGTTTTCTGCTAACTGTCCATCGTCTGCTGTCCATTTGTTCTTTCTTCTCTCTTCTAGTTTTTTTTTTCCATTCTCTCTCTCTACATCTGCTTTAACATACTAATCTTTCTCCTTTTGCTCTTTCCTCATTCCTATTTCATCCACACAAATTTTACCCCTCCATCCTCAATCCCCACTTATTCTCCCAATACCAGGCCAATTGTAGATTTTTCATCCCTCCCACACAAAATATTTGTCCCCTCTCCATTTTACTCTCCCAGCCCCATCCCATTCTAATCCTCCCCCAACATCAGCTCCCTTCTAGTTCCAGTCTCACCCAGCATCCATTCCCTTCTAGTCCCTGCATCAGCCCATTTCCAGTCCTAGCCCACCATCAACCCATTTCCAGTCCTAGCTCCCCCATCCATTTTTAGTCTGAGTCCCTTCATCAGCTCATTTCCAATCCTAGCCCCCCATCAGCCCATTTCTAGTCATTTCCTAGCCCCATCATCAGCCCATGTCAAATCATAGCTCCCCTCCACTCAGTCCAATTCCAGTCCAAGCCCCCCCCATGAGCCTACTTTCAGTTCTAGCCCCTCCATGAGTTCATTTCAATTCAAGCCCCCACCACAGCCCATTTCCAATCTTAGCTCCCCCCAACAGCCCATTTCCAGTCCTATCCTAGCTGCTCCATCAGCCCATTTTCAGTCCTAGCTCCCTTCCCTCACAGCCCATTTCCATTCCAAGCTCCCTCCCCATCAGCTATTTGCAGTTCAAGCCTCCCCTTCCACTCAGCCCATTTCCAGTCATAGCAACCACCCAACCCATTACCAGTCCTAGCCCCCATCAACCCACTTCCAGTCCTAACCCCCCATCACCCCATTTTCAGTTTAAGCCCCCCCTATAACCCATTACCAGTCCTAACCCCCCCATCAGCCCACTTCCAGTCTTAACCCCATCAGCCCATTGCCAGTCCTAAACCCCCCCCCATCAGCCCACAGCCCATTACCAGTCCTAACCACATCAGCCCACCTCAAGTCCTAACCCCTCCCCATCAGCCCATTAGCAGTCCTAACCCCTCCCCATCAGCCCATTAGCAGTCCTAACCCCCCCCACCCCCCCAGCCCATTAGCAGTTCTAACCCCCCCCACCCCCCCAGCCCATTAGCAGTCCTAACAACCCCCAGCCCAGCCCATTAGCAGTCCTAACAAACCCCCCCCCAGCCCAGCCCATTAGCAGTCCTAACAACCCCCCCCAGCCCAGCCCAGCCCAGCCCATTAGCAGTCCTAACAACCCCCAGCCCAGCCCATTAGCAGTCCTAACAACCCCCCCCCAGCCCAGCCCAGCCCAGCCCATTAGCAGTCCTAACAACCCCCCCCCAGCCCAGCCCAGCCAGCCCATTAGCAGTCCTAACAACCCCCCCCCCAGCCCAGCCCAGCCCAGCCCAGCCCTTTAGCAGTCCTAACAACCCCCCCCCAGCCCAGCCCAGCCCAGCCCAGCCCATTAGCAGTCCTAACAACCCCCCCCAGCCCAGCCCAGCCCAGCCCATTAGCAGTCCTAACAACCCCCCCCAGCCCAGCCCAGCCCAGCCCATTAGCAGTCCTAACAACCCCCCCCCAGCAGCCCAGCCCAGCCCATTAGCAGTCCTAACACCCCCCCCCCCAGCCAAGCCAAAATAAAAAAAAAAGAAAACCTGTCTGCTGCCGCGGTCGGGGCCGCCGCGGCAGAATCGAGCGTGCCGCGGGGCCCCCCTGTGCACGGCAGAGCCTGCCCTCCCCTGTAGCAGCTCTCTCTTTGGAGCTGAAGTCAGACGCGCCGGCTTGCAGAGCAGAGCGCGAGGGAAGAGTTTCTCCCTCGCTGCTCTGTTAAGCCCGCGGGGGCTGATGGGAACTTCCCATCAGCCCCCGCGGGCTTAACAGAGCAGCGAGGGAGAAACTCCTCCCTCGCGCTCTGCAAGCCGGCGCGTCTGACTTCAGCTCCAAAGGGAGAGCTGCTACAGGGGAGAGCAGGCTCTGCCGTGCACAGGGGGGCCCCGCGGCACGCTCGATTCTGCCGCGGCGGCCCCGACCGCGGCAGCAGACAGGTGGGGTTTTTTTTCCAATTTTACTTTTCAAAAGAATGTTTTTTGCGCGGGGCCCCCTGAAACGCGGGGCCCTGTGCAAAAAACATTCTCGCTCAATGGACGGGCCGGCCCTGTGTGTTTGTACTGTATAAAGCCAGGGTATGCTTGTTTAGGACTCTGTAAATGCTTTCCCTTCTTAGATAGAACAACTGTGCATAAAGCCCTTTGGGGACAAGGGAATATATCCAGTACCTGTTTGTAGTGATTACATAATGTAAACTGCTTTGATTGAAGGATAAGGTCAGGGGCGGCTCAAGGCCATCTGCTGCCTGAGACGAAATATAAAGTATGCTGGCGCCCCCCCCCCCCCCACACACACACCTTAGAGAGGGCAGGGCTTTTTCAGAAATCCAGTCAGAGACTGAACCAAACCAAAAAGCTGATTAGATTATATGGAGAAAATGCAAGATGTTTGCACACAGGGCCATATCGAGCTGCAATTGCACCCTGTGCGACTTGCAGCTCGGACGCACGCCCCCCTTTCCCCCCATACCTCCATCCAGCACTGCCTGCTCTTTCCCTGCTGCTGCCGCCCTCTGTTTTTTTCACGGAGGCGCCGGCAGCAGGGAAAGAGCAGGCAGCACTGGACGGAGGTATGGGGAGAAGGAGGGGGGCATGCACCCAATCTGAAAGGCGCTGGCACTTTAAGAAGATCTGTCCCTCCCTACTCTGACATTGTGTCGGAGAAGGGAGGGACCAGACCTGCTTAAAGTGCTGCAAAAAGACTTGGGGAGCGCATTTCGTCTGCCTGCTATTGTCCTGTCAGCGGCGGCAGGGCAACAGCAGACAGCCAAAATGTGCCCCTCCCCCCCAAGCCTTTCCACCCTGTGCGGCTGCACCGCTTGCACAGGGCTAGGTACAGTCCCATTTGCACACCAAGGAACTAAAAGACAGCAAGAACCAACAGCACAGTTTATAAAACTAAATTATAACTCATTTTTATTTTGTTGTTATAAACTGCGTTATGGTTCTTGCTTTTTCATTTTCAACATATATTTTGCATCCACAGTAGGTGCAGAGCAGAACCAGGACATTCACCCACAGAACTCAATATTTAAAAAAAAAAAAAATCTGATTCTGATCATCTCACTAACAACAACAACAACCACTATTCTCCAGTACCAGGCATATTGTGAACTAATACAAAACCCTACAACAAAGAGCAAACCTACCATACCATACCATACCATATCAGCACAAACTTCCAAAATTCACATAAGGAGCCCATCCAAAAAAAGCATCACTGTAAATACTACAGTGGGCCCTGGAACATCCATATACCTATTTGAAAAGCTGAACAAGTCAAATCACTACAGTACAGTATAGATCTTTATGTACACACTCCATGTTAACAGAACACCTGACCTCAGTCAAACACTCGCAACATCGACCCTCACCAAGTACAGATTAAGTAACCACAATCTAAAGTAAAAATAAAAATATGTATACTAAATTTAACTTGAAACCCCAAGAAGCTAGAGTCCACATGCAGTGCAATATCAGATAAATAAGAGATGCAGTTCCCCAATACTGTGTAAAATATAAAAATAGCACAAAGTCCAATAACTAAAATTAAATAAAATTATATTTTCTACCTTTATTCTCTGATCATGCTGGACCCGATCTGAGGCTTCTGCTTTCCTGTCTTCTATTAGCACTCTTTCTGTGGTCTATGGTCCATCTGCCATTTCTTATTTCTTCTTTTGTTTTGTTCACTTCCTTCCATCAGTCCATTTCCAGTTCCAGTAACCCTCCCTAGTATCAGACCCATTTCCAGTCCTTCCCTCCCAGTACCTTCCAATGTCAACCGCCTTGCATTCCCATGACTGCAGCTGGTGTCCATTCTGTTCCAGTCCCCCTCCTTCCCCACTGTCCAGCCCCTTCTAGTCCAAATACTATCCCAGATATCAGCTCATGTCCACTCTCAGTGCCACCCCCTCAGTCAGCTCCCTTCCAGTCGCCCTACCCTTTGTCCATCCCCCATCTAGTGCCATTTGCATGTCAGCTCCCTTCCAGCCTCCTCCGCATTACCCAACCACCTACCACTCCCATCCCCAAATGTCAGCTCCCTTCCAGTCCCCCTTCAGTACATCCCAAGTGTCAGCTCCTTTCCAGCCCCCTCCTTCCCCCGTGTCAGCTCCCTTCATGCCCTCCTCCTTCCCCTGGCAGACCCTCATTATCCGCTCCCTTCCAGTCCTATTCTACCATCCTCCCGCATCAGCCCATTTGTAGCCCTAGCCCCTAGTTTTCTTCCAGGGCCAGCAGCACTCTCCTCCCCTCCCCCATTAGCCCATTTCCAGTCCTATCCCCCTTCAGCCCACTCTAGTCCTAGCCCCCCAAACAGCCCATTATCAGTCCTAGCTCATTTCCCGTGCTAGCCTCCCATCTGCCCATTACCAGTCCTAACCCTCCCCCAATAATTCCTTTTCCAGTCCTAGTCCCCCAATCAGCCCATTTCCTGTCCTAGCCTCCCTAATCAGTCCATTTCCAGTTCTAAACCCCCATCAGCCCATTTGCAGTTCTAGCCCCCTCCCGATCAGCCCAGTTCCAGTTCTAACCCCCCCCCCATCAGCCCATTTCCAGTCCTAGCCAATCCCGATAGCCCATTACCAGTCCTAACCCTCCCATCAGCCCATTTCCAGTCCTAGACTCCCCCATAGCCCATTACCAGTCCTAAACAGCCCCCATCAGCCCACTTCCAGTCCTATACCCCCATCAGCCCATGTCCAGTGCTAGACCCCCCCCCATAGCCCATTACCAGTCCTAACCCCCCCATCATCCCATTTCCAGTCCTAGACGCCCCCATAGCCCATTACCAGTCCTGAACACCCCCCATCAGCCCATTTCCAGTCCTAACCCTCCACCCATCAGCCCATTTCCAGTTCTATACCCCCCGCTCCATCAGTGCATTTCCAGTCCTGGCCCCCAGGGAAATATAAACAAAAAAAAACTGGCTGCTGAAGCCGCTGCCGCTGCAGCAGCAGCAGTAGGAAGTGCCCCACGGCTGCCCCGGCAGAGCCTTCCTCTCTCCCTCAGTGCGGCTTTACAGAGCCGCGAAGGGAGAGTTTCCCTTTCTCGCAGCTCTGTTAAGCCCGCCAGCGCTCAGCACCAGTGGGATTAACAGAGCCGCGAGAAGGAATATTCTCCCTTCGCGGCTCTGTAAAGCCGCGCTGAGGGAGAGAGGAGGGGCTCTGCTGGGGCGTCCGTGGGGCACTACCTTCTGCTGCTGCTGCTGCGGTGGCAGCAGCAGCGGTTCCTCTCTTCAGAAGGCCGAGTGAGGTGGGTTTTTGGGGGGCAATTTTTGCCGCCCCCAAAATTTGCCACTTGAGGCCACCGCCTCACCCGGCCTCATTATAGGGCCTCCCCTGGATAAGGTGGTATAGAAAACTGGTTAAATAAATAAATAAAATGATTTGTATATGGTGGAAGGTTTTTATTTATTTTCAGACGTATTTGCCTTGCATACCAGAAGTTCCGCATACCTGTTAATTTATTAAACCAGTCGTTTTTTTCTCACTATAATAAGCTGTTTTGCTGTATGTGTGAGTGATAACTTCTCCCCAGTTTTATCCTATGGAGTGGGGCAGAATAAATAATGCAGATAATATGCAAATAAGGCAGACTTGCATCTAGGGCTTCTGATCCATCCTAGGAATTTTAGGTATTTATTTGTGAGACAATTTGGTGATTTCTCAGGGTCAGAAAATAAGGGTTTATCGGTATATTTGTACCAGAAAAAAAAAGATGTGTTTTTTTTTAGGAGATTCTATTCAGTGATCCAAAGCACAATTTTTTTCTAATTTTTGAACACCTTTATTAGAACTTCACATCCACACTTCCTTTTCTCACAGAAAATATTAGCTCTTACATTAACAAAGCCTTTTTCCACAAAAAATGTACACATTAACACAGATGAAAAACATGACCCTTTATATCACATCCTTTTCCCACATACAATACTAGCTTTCACATTCACACAGCTTTTGTGTGCAAAAAATATGTCTTCACATTCACAAATATTAAACCAGCTTGATGTTTCCAAGAGGCCATTTAAAGGGACCAGTACTGAGAGATTTGCACCCCCCAATCCAGTGGTGTATTATAATAACATAAGATATGTAATACTGGGTCAGACCAAGGTCTATCATAGTAACATAGTAAAAGACGGCAGATAAAGACCAGTATGGTCCATCTAGTCTGCCCAGTAAGATGGCAAGAGTAGGCGCACCTGCTGCTCGGTGCAGGCCACCCCTCCCCATGTCTTTGTTTAGGGGTGAACCCAGCGCTCCATGTAGGACACCCCTATTTGTTGAGAAATTAGATAGCTAAGTTTATTTTGATTTTATCCTGTTGCTGTAAAGGAATCCACTGTGTCTGTCCCATGCCATTTTGAATTCTGTCACTGTATTTGCCCCACCACCTCCATCGGGAGGGTATTCCAAGCATCCACCACCCTCTCAGTGAAAAAGTATTTCCTGACATTGCCTTTCAATTTACCCCCTTGCAGCTTCATGTTATGCCTTCTAGTTTTACAGCTTTCCTGTCTTTCAAAGAGGTTTGTTTGTTCATTATTTATTTTTACGTATTTAAAGGTCTGAATCATATCTCCCCTATCCCTCCTCTCCTCCAGAGTGTACATATTTAGCTCTTCAAGTCTCTTCTTATAAGGCTTCTGATGCAGGCTCCAAATCATTTTGGTCGCCTTCCTCTGAACAGTTTCAGGCCTAATATCCTATTTCCAATAGTGGCCAATCAAGGTCACAAGTACCTAACAGTTTCCCCAAAAAATAAAGGTTCCACAATGCTTGTATTGGGGCAGGCAGTGGTTTTCCCGGGTCCCCTTTAATATGGTTTATGGATCTTTCCTCCAGGAACTTGTCCAAACCTTTTTTAAACCCAGCTACACTAACAGCGTTTACTATAACCTCCAGTAACGAATTACAGAGTTTGATTACGCATTGAGTGAAAAAATATTTTCTCTTAAATAGGTTACACTGTAGCTTCATTGCATATCCCCTAGTCTTTCTATATTTTGATGGCATAAACAATCAATCTGCGTTTACCACTCCATTCATTAATTTATAGACCTCTATCATATCTCCCCTCAGCCGTCTCTTTTCCAGGTTGAAGAGCCCTAACCTTTTTAGCCTCTCCTCAGGGATATCCTTCCATCCCCTTTACCATTTTGGTGGCTCTTCTCTGTACCTTTCTAATAATGCTATATCCTTTTTTAGATACGGCGACCAGAATTGCACACAATATTCAAGGTGCGGTCTCACCATGGAATGATACAGAGGCATTATAATATCCTTTGATTTATTCTCCATTCCTTTCCTTATGATTCCTAACATTCTATTTGCTTCCGCTGCATACTGGGTGGAAAATTTCAACATGTTATCCAAGATGATGCCCAAATCGTTTTCCTGAGTGATAGTTCCTAATGTGGAATCTTGCATCATGTAACCATAGTTTGGGTTGTTCTTTTCTAGTTGCATAACTTTGCACTTGTCCACATTAAATTTCATCTGCCATTTGAACATCCAGTCTTCCAGTTTATCAAGGTTCTCTTGCAATTTTTCACAATCCTCTTGGGTTTTAACAACTTTGAATAATTTTGTGTCATCTGCAAATTTGATTACCTCACTCGTTATTCCCATTTCCAGGCCATTTACAAATATGTTAAAAAGCAGCGGACGCAGCACAGATCCATGAGATACTCCAGTATTCAACATTCTCCATTGGGAAAATTGGCCATTTAGTCCTACTCTCTTCTTTCTGTCTTTTAACCAGTTCCTGATCCACAATAGCACACTGCCTCCTATCCCAGGACTTTTTAATTTGGCCAAGTCTCTGATGAGGGACCTTGTCAAAGGCTTTCTGAAAATCCAGATACACTACTTACCTTTGTCTACCTCTTTATTCACACCTTCAAAAAGACATAACAGATTAGTAAGACAAGACCTTCCTTGGCTAAAGCCATGTTGGTTATCTCCCAATAAGCCATGACTATCTACATGTTCAGTAATTTTGTTTCTTATAATGGTTTCTACCATTTTTCCTGGTACTGACGTCAGGCTCACCGGTCTGTGGTTCCCCAGATCAGCACTGAACCCTTTTTAAAAATTGGCATTACATTGGCCATCCTCCAATCTTCAGGTATTACAGATGATTTTAATGATAGTTCACAAATTACTATTAGTAGGTCTGCAATCTCATATTTCTGTTCTTTCAGCACCCTTGGATGTATACCATCTGGTCCAAGTGATTTGCTACTCTACAGTTTATCAAATAGTTGTAATACATCCTCTCAGTGTATCGATATTTCTTTCAATTCTATTGTGGCATCACCTTTCAATACTATTTCAGTCATGGGTAACGGTCCTATATCTTCCTCCATAAACACTGAAGCAAAGAATTCATTCAGTCTCTCCGCTATAGCCATGTCCCCTTTTAATGCCCCTTTTACCCCTTTATCATCTAATGGTCCAATTGACTCACAGGGTTTTTGCTACAAATGTACTTGAAAAAGTCTTTATTGTACATTTTTGCTTCCACAGCAAGCATCTTCTCAAATTCTCTCTTTGCCTGCCTTATCAATGCCTTTCATCTGACTTGTCAGTGCTTATGCTGTTCCCAGTTTTCATCATTTGGCTCCTTTTTCCATTTCCTGAAAGCTGCTTTTTTGGCAACAACAGCCTCTCTGACCTCACCTTTAAACCATGCTGGCAATTTTTTGGACATCCTTCTACTTTTCTTAAAGCATGGAATACAGCTGGTATGGGCTTACAAGATAGTATTTTTAAACAACACCCATGCTTGATGTAAATCTTTAACTTTGAAACTGCTCCTTTTAGTTTTTTCTTAAATATTTTCCTCAGTTTTTCATAGGCTCCCTTTTGAAAGTTAAAAGGTAGTACTGTGAATTCCCTTGCCACTCTTTCTCCATTTATTAAATCAAATCCAATCACTATTACCAAGTGGACAAAACACGCTTATCTCTTGCACCAGATCTTGTGTTCCACTAAGTAGTAGGTCCAAAATGGCTTCCCCTCTTATCGATTCATGAACCAGCTGCTCCAAGAAGCATTTATTTCATATAGAATCGTTATCTCCCTAGCATGTCCTGCCGTGACACTGACCCAGTTGATACCGGGGTAATTGAAATCACTCATTATTATGGAGTGGAGGAGTAGCCAAATGGTTAAGAACACTGGCTTGGGAACCCAGAGACCAGGGTTTGATTCCCACTCGCACTCCTTGTGTCCTTGGCAAGTCACTTAGCCCTCCATTGCCTCAGAAAAATCCAAGTTATCAATGTCCCTGTTTAATGTACATTTACAAGTTTACGTTTCAATGTAAACCGCTTTGATTGAAATGATAAAGCAGTATATAAAACCTCTCAAATAAATAAAATTATTACTGTGCTGTAACTTTTGCTGGCTCTCCTGATTTCTTTGAGCATTTCATCATCGATTTGTTCATTCTGGCCAGGTGGTTGATAGGACGCCCCCACTGCCATCGCTTTCCCCTTCCCTGTTTTGGAATATCAATCCATAGAGATTCTACAGTGTATTTTGTTTCCTGCAAAACTTTAATCCTCTGTGACTCAATGCCCTCTCTAAGAGAGTGCAACCTGTCCACCAATTTGATCTGCTTTATCATTGTGATATAATTGTCTTCCTTCCACCATGTCTCTGAGATACCAATCATATCTAATCTCTCATTTAGTGCTATATATTCTAACTCTCCCATCTTATTTTTTAGACCTTTTTCATACGAGCATTTTAGGGGCTGTATTTTATTCATAGTAATTTGGTTATCGGTAGGCATGCGCAATTTGGAATCTTTAAGCTTTATCTGCTCTGTAGTTAAGGGCATTTGGGTTACTACAGACCGGTGAGCCTGACATCAGTACCAGGAAAAATGGTAGAAACCATCATAAAGAATAAAATTACTCAGCATGTAGATAGTCATGACCTAATGGGAGACAGCCAACATGGCTTTAGACAAGGAAGATCTTGTCTTATTATTCTGTTATGTTTTTTTGAAGGAGTGAATAATCAGGTGGACAAAGGTGAGTCGGTTGATATTGTGTATCTGGACTTTCAGAAAGCATTTGACAAGGTCCCTCATGAGAGACTTTTGGCAAAACTAAAGAGTCATGGGATAGGAGGCAGTGTACTATTGTGGATCAGGAACTGGTTAAAAGATAGAAAGCAGAGGGTAGGGCTAAATGGCAAATTTTCCCAATGGAGAAAGGTGAATAGTGATGTACCCCAGGGATCTGTGCTGGGTCCGCTGCTTTTTGTCATATTCATAAATGACCTGGAAAATGGAATAACGAGTGAGGTTATCAAATTTGCAGATGACACAAAACTATTTAAAGTTGTTAAAACCCAAGAGGATTGTGGAAAATTGCGAGAGGATCTTGATAAATTGGAAGACTGGGCATCAAAATGGCAGATGAAATTTAATGTGGACAAGTGCAAGGTTATGCACCTAGGGAAGAACAACCCAAACTATGGTTACACAATGCAAGGTTCCACATTAGGAACTACCACCCAGGAAAAAGATTTAGGCGTCATTGTGGATACCATGTTAAAACCCTCGGCCCAGTGTGCAGCAGCGGCCAAGAGAGCAAATAGAATGCTAGGTATGATAAGGAAAGGAATGGAAAATAAAACAAAAGATATTATAATGCCTCTATATCGTTCCATGGTGAGACCGCACCTTGAATATTGTGTGCAATTCTGGTCGCCGTATCTTAAAAAGGATATAGCGATTTTAGAAAAGGTTCAGAGAAGAGCCACCAAAATGGTAAAGGGGATGGAAAGATACTCCTATGAAGAAAGGCTAAAAAGGTTAGGGCTCTTTAACCTGGAAAAGAGACGGCTGAGGGGAGATATGATAGAAGTCTATAAATTAATGAACGGAGTGGAACGGGTAAACGTAGATCGATTGTTTACCTTATCAGAATATAGAAAGACTAGGGGACATGCAATGAAGCTACAGGGTAAACTATTTAAGACTAATAAAAGAAAATATTTTTTCACTCAACGTGTAATCAAACTCTGGAATTTGTTACCGGAGGATGTAGTAAAGGCTGTTAGTGTAGCTGGGTTTAAAAAAGGTTTGGACAAGTTCCTGGAGGAAAGGTCCATAAACCATTATTAAGAAGGGACCCAGGATATCAAGGCTTGACCCAGTACAAGCACTGTGGAACCTGTGTCCCTTGGGGAAACTGCTAGGTTCATATGACCTAGATTGGCCACTGTTGGAAACAGAATACTGGGCTTGATGGACCTTGGTCTGACCCAGTATGGCATATCTTATGTTCTTATGTACTTTTGTCTTTATTGGAACTTCTCATTCCCCTATGCCCTAACTTCAGTCTTTTGCTAGTATCCTTCAAGGATACATTGTTCCGAACCATGCACTCTTTGGCGACTGTCAGCCTTCCCTTATCTACTGGGGGGAGAGGGACTGGGATATGGATTGGAATAGAGGTGGAGGGCTCTTCTTTCCACAACCAGCCTCTTTAAAAGATAGAGGTTCTGACTTTGGGCCTGCTCTCTTTGTATTGCTGTTGCCAGGAATGTGTAGTGCTCTCAGTTATAGCAACATAAAATACCGTTTACCATGCAAGTCACTAACCTGCGGTACTAAAGTATTGAGGTTTAGTGAATCGCATAGTAAAGTGGGCTGTGGAAAAATTGTGACTTTTATCACAACTACCCCTTTAATTAAGGTAAAAATGATTCCATTAGGAATATAAATAAATGTGAGATGAACCAAAGGTTTGCACATTTCATTTAAAAATAAATGTGTGCTACAGTAGCAAATGGTATCTTTTATTAGTATTTGTTATATTGCCTTTGGTTAAATTGTCAGAATGGTTTATAGTAAATAATAAAATAAAGGTAGAAAGAAACTGAAAAATATATAAAAGAAAGAGGACTTCAAGGTCTGAAGAAGAAGTGCTCTTTAGTTGCTAGGAAAAACCAGGTAACATTTTATGCTAGAACTCCACAGTATTTACTGAAATAGGAAAAATGTATGGAGCTTCTGAAACACATTTCAAGGAATTTTTTTCCTTCATCAAACTTTAGTTCTGCTTTATCCATGGTGAAAAATAAGGAGAATGGACTCATTTGCCAGAGACTTTGGAACACAATGAAGTTCTTATTCTTCCTGCCTAGATAAATAATCGAAACATGGAAAGGGATGTTTTCACAGGTGTCAGGATCATTCAACTTCTCTATAAGTTCAGTTATCGAGCATAGAAATAATAAACAGCTTGTCATCACAGTGACAGAATTTAATGCAGGATCAGGAAAGCTTTGGAAACTGATCAGGTTTAAGATCAGAACGTAATGTGCCTGTAAAGAAAACACTGATTATGTAATTTTGTTTTCACCATTGCTTGCACGTCTCTCTACTTTTTCTGTCTGTTGCAGACCTGAAAACCTGTAGAATATGAAGTAAATGGTGAATTCTCTGAACTAGTTAGCAAGCAAATCCATTTATTTACCTGTGTTCCTGAATAGCTTACTGTGATGACTGTGGAGGTCATTCTCAAATGCAGGTTGTAGGGCGTGACGTGCAGCCCCACAAGCCACATGGACCCTATTCCCCACTGGCTCTCCACATAAAATGGCACTTGAGTTACCTTCACCTCCGGGGCTGTAGTGCTGTTCATGCTTCTGTCCCCCTCCGATTACACTTCCTGGTCACATGGGGGCAGAAACGGCAGTGGCAGCAGCTACTTCTGTCCCCACGCAAAAGGAAGTAGAATCGAGGGGCTGAACGCATGAATG
The DNA here is from genome assembly GCA_033557465.1 of Ichthyophis bannanicus. Classification (NCBI taxonomy): domain Eukaryota; kingdom Metazoa; phylum Chordata; class Amphibia; order Gymnophiona; family Ichthyophiidae; genus Ichthyophis; species Ichthyophis bannanicus. The sequence continues at coordinate 512,768,084 of CM066031.1, read as the reverse complement.
GCTCAATAGCCCAGAAGGTGACGGTAACTCTGATATGGCAGTGCTGTTTTAAAAGTATTGCCACTGCCGCAAGTCCCGTCATCTATGTACATATAAACTCACAAATGATACCTTCTGGAGCATATTCCATGGTACAGCAACAAATCATAGGCCAGTAGTTTCAATGCCACAAAACAACAACTCGTACTACATGCTAATTATCTCATCAGTTGAAGAAAAAAATGTCTTAAAAAATTCTTCAAAAGACGGCCTTCAAAAAATGATGACCATTCATTATTAAAGTTCAACCCATTTAGTTCAAGAGTAGTCATACTGAAAATAAAACATTGTTCCATTCATATGAGTCTTCCCCTGGTTGTCACCGCTCAGTAGATGGTATATAATTGACACCATGCACGTCAGTTATTCAGAATAATGCCCAAAATTAAAACAGTGTATATCCTTGGGAGCTTCAGTTCGGCATCTTCTCATAGCATTGTGATACAAAATCATTCATAAATGTAAATACCTCAGGGGATCATTCCAGAACGCAAATAAAGTGTTTGCATATGTGGCAGGAATGTTTATGTGCTGAAAATGTTTCTGACCGAATTCTGAAACACTGTTGACATGCACGTCCATGGCACTAGTATAGGAATCTAAGAACGTGGGCAATGAAGGGCGGAACGGGGGCGTGAACAGCCATGGAAAAGTAGAAAGCATATTCAGGAAAGGCCCCTGTATGTCTTAAGTGTTTCCTGGAAACATGCACGTTATCCCTGCTGAAACGTGGAATAAGGCCAGGACTTAGAAAATAGTCTGCTGTGCTCTGCAATGCATCCCATATAGACGAGTGGTTGTGGCATGTTTTAAACTACTGTGACTGCAGTCTGGAAAAATACAAGATGCAGTCTTAAGGTGCAGGGAACAGAAGTGAGAGAATGTTGTAAGGTAGAGAAACAATTCTAAACACCCTTACATAAATAGTAAGAAGAGCAATAGAGTTTATTCAGGCTATGTACCTATGTGCTGTTTGTGCTAAAGGAGTCAATCTTTGGGACCCTAACAATTCACATATTCAGACGAATGAGACTGTTGGTGCAGGGATAGTATGGGTGTAAGCAGGGAAAGAAATCATTTTTGGGTGAGAAACAGAGATCATATTTGTAATCCTTGTACCCCATGCAATTATGTTATGTCTTAGCTGTTATCTATAGGTTCGGGGCATCTTTTGGGCAGAATCATGTTGTCGTGACAGAAGGTGAGAGTGTGTGTGTGTGGTTTGAAGGTGCATGGGGGAATTGGTGTGCTCATCTGCATTTCAGAGGGGACAGGAAAGCCTGGCCATTAACCTTGACCATATAGATGACTACAGCGACACCAGGTCCCAGTGTGATTGGGCAGTCAAAATCAGAGAGGGTTCACTACAGCAAAATGTCAAAACATATCTCCTGTCAATGATAAGGGACCCTCAGAGTAAGTGCACTCGACAGTGCAAAGAGCACTAATGCATGCCCATAATGCACATTTTATGGGACCAATAGCAGTGCTGCTGAGCATGTCTTAGTGCTGTTTGCACTTCTGAATGCCCTTATTCTGAGGGTCCCTATTATCGACAGGGATATGTTTTGACATTTAGCTGTAGGGAACCTATGCTACACAGACACACATAACAGATGGCCCCTGTTCAGTGGCGCTTACAATCTAGTCGAGACAGACAACACAGCAGCTGTGAACAAGATTCATCCAGGGGGAATAGTCAGGAAACACAAGGGAGCTTAAGCAGATCTCATCTAACAGCCACACCAATGGAGTATGTGCTCAGCCTGGATTTGAGAGAGGCCAGGTATGTAGCAAGGCATACAGATTCAGGTAGTTTGTTCCAGGCATATGGAACAGCAGGGTGAAGAGAGCGATGTCTGAATTTGGCAGTAGAAGGGGAGGGCACAGATAGAAGCAATCTGACAGACGAGCAGTGTTCATGGGGAAGGGGTATGGAGGGATAAGAGGAGAAAGGTAGTGCAGAGTGCAGAATGAGTGCACGTCTAGGCCAGAGGCACGGAGGTGCATACATTCGTTGCTCAGCAATATTATGCATCCTTGGGGACCTGCACGGTTAGTTTGGGGTTTTGTGGACTTGGTGAAGGCTCATCCCTAGCAGTTTAAGGTGTGTTTGTAGGAATGACCAGGGCAGGACTCACTGGGCCAGGTTCCTAATGCCACGTACCATTTGATGCAAGGTATGTCCTGACATACATGTTCATAGTTTGTCAGACGGCTGCCTGGGTGAGAATCTTCACAGTCTTGGCAAGTGCATATATCTATATGATTTGCAAGGTATTGTGGGCAATGCAGTTCATTCACACCAGACACAGCTGCTCACAATAATTAGTTGTGCTTTTGGGTAAAGCCAATAAGATATTTATTTATGGGGTTATTTCTCCCAACACAGATATGCTTGGTAGCACATAAATCAGGTTACTTGCTTCCAGTGTTTAACTTGGAAAAACAAAGTCAAAATCAGGAAAACAACATTCAAACTTGTCAGGCATTAGCTAATGTTTTCTTAGCATATATCAAACAACAAACGAAAAGCCACAAAGAAAGAAAAAAACTGTTCTTTTCAGGTTAACTTCTGATATCTTCCCACATAGATTCAGAAGTGATTCTCTCCTAGCTCACAAGCAATTAGGTAAGGCTCAATTGCTAGTAGTTATCCAGCTGAAACCCCTTAGCTGGCTTGCTTTCTACAGCGTGGCCAGAAATCCTACACAGGAGCTTTTCTGAGTAGATTAAAGAACAAGTTTGTATTTCTTTGTGATGGTTGCTGTACTTTATAACAGAAAATCACCAAAGGAGTTTGGACAGAGAGCAGTCCATATAAACACATTCTTCATCTGCAATCATTCCCCCTTCTTCAACAAGCATGGGTTCAATATCATGGATTGGCACAGATGAATCTCTCAATGGAGCACTTTCAGGAGAATACTTGTTTCCCTGCTGTCTTTCAAGGTTATAACTAGGGCATAGATCAGTGTTCATACCTGAGCTTCCATTGCTGTTAGAGTTCCTCTCTATATAGCCTGGCCAGTATGTAGTCCAGTTCTTATGTCCAGCCTTCCAATCCAGATCCCTGGACACTGGATCTCTCTTCACATACCTTCTGGCACGGGTCTTAGGGTCCCTTCCACGTGCAGCCGTCTCCCTCACAGGTAGCGTCTGGAGATTCCTAGCTCTGCAGCACCATTCCTCTGGCTTTCCCCAGTCCAATGGTGTATGCTTGCCCTTGAAATGCCTCCCAGTATACGTACTGCTCTGGACTCTTCTAGACCTCTCAAAGGCTGTTCTCTTCCTTCTTCCAAAGGGTTTCTTTCCCTCTCTGTCCGTCCGGTTTGGCTTCTGCTTCTGATGATCCTTCAGATGAAACTGATGATCAAGCTCAAGCTGATTCTCAGGATAAGGATAATTCTCTGTAGAATAAACTCTACCCTTATTCTGCTTAGATGAGTGCTCCTCCCTAACACAGCGCAGCTGTGCTGAATCAGGCCCTGCCCTTTGAGATGAGTGCTTAGGGATTACCTCATAGCCCTCCTGATTGAACACACGTTTCCCCACTTCAGTTCCTCTAATGGCTGTTGGAAACCTGGTGCATTCTGGGACTGGTAGTCTTTTATGGGAAAATTCTGTTTTCTTATTTCTACCAGAACTGACAGGTTGCTTGTTCAGAGTCACTTCCCCTCTTCTATAGCTCCTTCCTGAGCTATGATAAGCTTCCTTATCACAAGTTACATTCCTGTATACCATATTGGGATGCACTGGGTTTGCCTAGGACTCTTCAGGGCATGAGATGGACTGGTATATGGCTTGGGTTGCAGCAGCTGTCATTTCTCATTGGTGTTTATGTCTAGTGTGCATTGGCACACTACTGTCTGTGATGAGCAGCTTGGGAGATGCATGTTTTTCCTGAGGTGCGTGGCATCTGCAGGTATATCATGGGAATGTGCAGGATCCAAAATGTGTACTGTTTCAGAATATGGTGGGCACAGGGACATCCAAACCGTTTACCCACCTCTGAGGCACGGGGCTGGCTGGATAGCACTTCACATGCCCACGAACACATCTATCTCCCCGATTCCAGACCTGGGGCACATCCAAACTTGCAGATGCGGGATTAGGTTCAAAGGGGGCCCATTTTTGGTTTAGATGTGTCCACGGGCCTGACGTGCACTTTATGGAATTGTCTCTCAATGTCTATGTACAGTATGCCATAGAGAATGATTACACGACATTCTCCCTCGCTGCTCCAGCCCTATGGAACTCCCTACCGAATGATATAAGAGCCACCATAGACACCAAAGACTTCAGAAAGAAATTGAAAACTTTTCTATAGAGAAACACTTCAGAAGTATCACCTAGCATGTAGTAACCTTCTTCCCAGTGTCACCCTTGGTGTCAGGATGAACTTCAGCCTCAATATCTATTCTCCCCCAAACCTTCACCACCTCTTTGTACATATTGGGGGAAATTCCATTACGTGCATGTCTTGGCCGCGGGCACGTCCAAATCGTAAATGTGCCAGATTTAAATGAGATTCCACATTAGACGCACACACGGTTTCACAATAGGGACATACATGTTTTCGGCACTGCATGAACAAAGCACTATAAAGTATGAGACTTGGCTGCTCTCAGCAAACAACTTTGTACAAATCCCGCGCTCACCATATTCTGAAAGGTTAGATGTTCGCAAACCCGCTTGTCTCCTCTATAGACCCGAAAACAACCATGATACCGTGTAAACGTGCATCTAAACTGCTCCACATACTGACAGTGTTGTGCTGATATAAACCACCCATGAATACTGATGATAAAGAAATGATGATGCAAACTAGACTATCTATACTAGTATTTTGCATGCCCAGAACACTGCAAAGATAGCTCAGTATACTCTACAATAGTTTAAAAGCAGGTAGAAAGTGATGGCAGTGGTAGACATACTTAGTTATGCTTGCATTGGTTATCTCTAATAAATGACCAAAAGCACCAACATCGCTCTCTACAATTGTGCACATTTCTAGAGACCTATAATGTTGCCCCTGGGCATGTCCCAGTGCTGTTTGCACTGTTTGACTGTTTTCATTCTGAGGTGCCCTTATTAGTGACAGGGATATGTTGTGACAATTTGCTATAGAGAACCTCTTCTGATTTAACCTCCCCGATCACACTGGCACCTGGTGATGCTGCGGTCATCACTACAGTCCAGGTATCAGCCAGGCATTTGTGTCCCCCCCAGATTAGTGGATGAGCACAACTGATCCTTCTATGCAACACTCAGACCACATACACACATACTCTCACTTGCAGTCACAACTACCATCCTCTGCCAAAACCATGCCCTGCACCCATAAACAAATGTTGTGAAGCCATGATGGCATGGCATCTCAGGAGACCACAATTGATCTGCATTTCTCAGGCAAACATGATTCTGCTCCCTACTACCTCACATACCATCCCCGCATCTACATTCACATTGTTCTGGACACTAGAATTGTTAGGGAAGCTGAGAATAGCCCCTTTGGCACAAGCAGCAAATGTCAGCATAGCTAGAATAAAGTCTACTGCAGTGCTTTATATTTCTGTAGGGGTGTTTTTTGTTGTTCTTTAACTTTACAAACATCCCTCACCTATGTATTCCATTCTGTACAATTGCATCTTGTGGACTCTAAGACAGCAGACACACCAGTTCACTACAGACGTGTCACAGCCATTCATCTCTATGGGATGCATTGAAGGTCAGAGCAGAATATTTCTAAGTCCAGCCTTATTCCATGTTTCCACAGGTATAACTTGGACGTCTGCTGGTAACACTGAAGACGTATATGGTCCTTTACTGAATACGCTTTATATGTCTCCGTGGCTGGCCATGCCTCCTTGTTCAGCCCCCTCCCGTCCACATTCAGAGATCCCTGTGCTAGCACTGTGTAAGTGCAGATACACGTGTTCTCAGAATACGGTTTGCCACTCACCCGCTCCCTGGACCTTGAGGGTTTCAGGAGGGGGTGGCCTTTGATGCCCTTCAGGGTTGAGAATTGTAGTTGTGTGTGCTCAAGTAGTAAGGCAGGCAAAGAAAATTTCTTTGAGGTTTATTTCCGCATTGCAGTTCAAGTGCAAACAGACGCAAATAAAGTATAATAGCACAAAACAAGAGTGAGAAACCAAAACAAGGTATTGCACTGCTAGGCTAAATGTCCATTATCTTCTGTGATCACATTCAGTTGTCATGTGACCCTTTTTCCACTAACGGAAGAAACAAACTTTGGCAAACAGCAATGCTCCTGGTATGCAGACAATTATGCTTTAACTTATTCCCTTCTGATAAGTTTCTCAGCATAGGAATCAATACAGCAACTTCTGTTATATTTCTTCATATAACTTTGTACAGCATTTCAATTAAATGTCCTTCTCAATGACACAAGCTGAACAGTCCATTGGCATGTCTGGCTCTGTGAACGGTAGAGAAGAAACTAAAGGCATTTCCTCTTCACAGCTGTTTGTGGGCTGTGCTACATTAGAGGAAGAAACTGCCCTGCTTTCAAGGAACTCTCTGAAATCTTTAAGAAGTAATTTAGCCTGTGTTCTTCCTGGGCTAAGCTGATAATGTCTTCCTCCTTCAGGTAACTGTTTGTTTAAACTGCTTATCTCTTGATAATTAGCAATGCTGCTTTTACTAGGACAACAGTTCTGCGTGTTTGAATTATCCTTCCCCCACTTATCACTAAACGTAAGTGCTGGGTTTAAAACTTCAGCTGTGAGTGGAGAGTTTCTCAACCGTGTGTTAAAAGTAGAACGGTCAGGCTTCTCTTGGCACACATCTCTGTAATAAGACTCAGCTGTTCCCTTACTATAGGTTTCTGCTGGCTTGTGAGAATAGCCTAGGCTGCTTACATGCTTTTCAGACTGCAACCAATTGCTACCATGTTGTCTGACTTTGTCTTGGCTTTTAACGTTAGCCTTTACTCTTTCTGGCTTCCCAATGTTAAACTTGCTAGCTGCTTCAAACCTACTGTGTACCTTGTGCTGTGGCTTTCTCCAGGGTATTTCACTGTCCCTCTGCTTTCTGTTACAAGGTTCTGCTGGGTCCTCTAGAAGCCTGTGCTGTAGTCTTGGGTCTCTCAGTGCTCCTGAATCCTTCTGGTCACAGAAGATTCTCCTTGCCCCTGAGTCTCCCAGGTACTTGCTTCCTGAGTCCAATCTTCTCCTTAGTGGATCACAGCTGCCTAATTGCTCTCTCTCCAACTCTTCCTGGTCATGTCCGTCCAAATCCAAATCTTTCTCCTCCTCGTCTTCTTTCAAATCCGAATCTAAATCTGACTCTCTCTGTTTCTGAGTGCTTAACAAGCTGCCTGTGTACTGCACTGCCCGCCTCCTGCTTGGGCGTGCCCAATCAGGGACTTGGCTTCTCTCCTTCCTTGAGGTGAGGTGTGGTTCCTGATTAGCTCTGTGTTTTTTTCTCTCTGAAGAGAAAATCCTGCATTCTCTTGCAGTACCGGTTCTCTCCACCAGATCACTATCTGTTTCCATAGCATCTTGAGAGGCTTCTACGTCACAGATCCCCCCCCTTAAGATATCACGGGCTGGGTTAGGCTCGTCCGCACAGCATGTGATACGACTTAACGCGTCTGCATTTTGATGAAGCTTTCCAGCTTTGTGCTCTACCTGGAGCTCAAAAGCTTGTAGGGCCATGAACCAGCGCGTACGCCGGGAGTTATGGTTATGCATTTGATTTAACCAATTTTAATGGTGCGTGGTCCGTGACAAGGATGAACTTTCTCCCCACTAGGTAGAAGCGTAGCGCATCAATAGCCCACTTGATGGCTAAACACTTGCGCTCAATAGTGGAGTAATTTCTCTCTGCCGGTGCCAGTTTCCTACTAAGGAATAAGACTGGGTGTTCTGTACCCTCATGTTGCTGAGACAAGACAGCGCCCAGGCCCGTATCAGAGGCATCTGTTTGTACTATGAAGGTTTTTGCAAAATCCACCCCCTTCAAAACCGGCGCTTCACAAAGTTGCCTCTTTAAAAGGTCAAACGCTCTTTCAGCTTCTTCACTCCACTTGAGTTTATTGGGCGCATTTTTCCGAAGCATGTCAGTTAGCAAGGCGGTCTTCTCTGAAAAATGTGGGATAAATCTTCGGTAATAACCTACCAGACCCAAAAAACTGCGCAATTGTTTTTTATTGGCAGGTTTTGGGAAGGCCTGTACGCTTGCAATTTTACTGACCAACGGTTTTACAACTCCATGGCCCAAATATTTAACTTCTTGTCCCCCAAAGAGACACTTTGCGGGGTTCAAGGTGAGGCCCGCATCCCGGATTGCTAGTAGAACAGCTTCGACTCTTTGTAAATGCTGAGTCCATGTCTCGCTGTGAATGACAACGTCGTCCATATAGGCGACTGCATAGGCCTGATGTGGACGAAGGACCATGTCCATGAGTCGTTGGCAAGTGGCTGCGGCCCCATGTAGGCCGAAGGGCATTCTCCTGAATTGATAGAGGCCGATAGGTGTACTGTAGGCAGTCTTCGGCCGGGCCTCTCTGATAAGGGGAACTTGCCAATACCCTTTTGACATGTCGAGCGTCGTAAGATACTTAGCTTGTCCAAGTCGATCAAGGAGTTCCTCAATCCGAGGCATGGGATATGAGTCAAATCTGGATATTGAATTTATTTTCCGAAAGTCGATACAAAATCGGATTGAACCATCCGGTTTCGGTACCATGACGATGGGACTATTCCATGGACTCCGGGATTCTTCGATTATTCCCATGGCTAACATCTCTCCCACCTGTCATATTACCTCATTCTTTTTTGCTTCCGGTAGTCGGTAAGGACGCTGCCTTACCACTTCGCCCGGGGGTGTTATTATTTCATGGGCTATCAATCTTGTTTCTCCGGGTACAGGCATGAGAACATCTCTGTATCTTGATAGCACCTGTGTCAGTTCCTGTCTTTGGGCCCATGAGAGTCCCTCATCTAATTGGGGTTCAGGATTTTTCTTGCACTCGGTCAGCTGGGGTCCGAGGTCCTCTTCTTTGGCCTCCTCCTTCTCCATCGAAGCTGATAACCCTTGCAGGCTCTTGGTCCCTGTAGAACCGAAACCTTGCGTGCCCCGCATTGTTGTGGACAAGACAGGCACTTCTTCCAAAGGGGGAAGTCCAACGCGTTCACAAATCAATTGTGCTATGCGGTCTCCCGTCTTCACTCTAAAGTCATTTTTCCCAAAGTTGAAAATGAGCACTTTTACAGAACCACGGTAGTCTGGGTCTATTACACCAGCACCGATATCTATAAAATGTTTCAGCGCTAGACCTGACCGTGGAGCTAGCCGCCCGTAACACCCAGCAGGTAGTTCTATTTGTAGAGCAGTGTCTACCAGTGCCTTCCCGCCAGCTGGGACTACAATATCTTCTGCACTGGTGAGGTCAAATCCTGCTGCATTAGGCGTGGCTCTCTTGGGTGCCTGAGCACTAGGGGTCATTTTGCAGAACCTTAGGACAAATTTTGGTTTTCCTGCATTATTGTCCCTTGGAATGTCTTTCTTCTGGCTACCTTTGCTGGCCTGGGCCAATAAGGGTCGAGGAACTGACTTCACTCTCTCCGTTGCCAGAGCTTGCGCTTACTTAGGGACCTTTCCTGCGTGGGAATCCTCTCTCTCCTGTAAGCCTTGTACTAGCCCTTTGTGAAACTGTGGCCAGTCCTTGCCTAGGATTACTGACTGGGACAACTGCTAAGGGGATAGTCCTTCGTGCACCTAACCCTGCTATATGTAACTTATATACTGGATAGGTAGAAGTTCCTCCATGAACACATCTTATTTTAACTGAACTCACAGGCTGAATTACTTCGTTGCCCTGCATGGCTTCTATTCTCTGCCACAACTCTTCAGAGAGCATACTTAACTCAGCTCCTGAATCTAGCAAAGCTTGAGTGGTAATTCCCTGTATTTCAACAGAAAGAAGAAAACCTTGCCTATCTTCCATAGAACTATCCGCTATCAAGGCAGTTTTAACAAAACAGTGTTTTTGCAAATGTCCCTCTTGCCCACATTTGTAACACCTTGGCTTACTCTTAGAATTTTTCCACAATGGCATACACATTTTTATAGGATCCTCCTGCACCCTCCGGTTCCTTTCTGATCCGCGACTGCCTGTCTCCTGGGAAGTAGTGCCAGCTCTCTGGGCAGTTAGCTCTGCCTCTATGTATCTTTCAGAGAGTGCAACAGCTTCTTGGGGAGTTTTTCAGTTTTGCAAGATCAGGAAGGTGCGGATTCCCTGGGGTAGAGCATTCATGTATTGCTCTAGTACCAAGTCATCAAGTATTGACTCCACAGATCTCCCTTCTGGAGTTAACCACTTGTCAATCAAGCTACGAATCCTGTGACACAAGGACTTAGGGGTCTCACTCAGCCTCAGTTTTACATTTCTCAAGCGAGTGTGGTAAACCAAAGGAGTGAGCCCTAATCTCTCTCTTATTGCTTTCTTTAATTCGTCATAGCTGCCGGCCAGTGCAGCAGGCATGGCGCGGTAAGTGGCCATCGCGTCCCCAGTAAGGGATGCTGCTAATCTTAATGCCCAGTGTTCCCTAGGCCAAGCGCTAAGGCGAGCTACTCTCTCGAAGCTCTCGAGAAAGTCATCTACATCATCCTGATTAGTAAGTTGACCAAAGTTAAACAAAGTTCCTGTGTGTAGACTAACAGGGTGTACAGAGTCTGTTAGAGTGGAACCTGTTATAGATGCTGGTGGTACAGTCGCCTGCTTCCTCTCCTTGAGCCATTCCTCCATCATGGTAAGTAGAGGTTGCTGCTGTTCACGGAGACTCGCGTTGGCTCTTTCCTGTGCCTCTAACGAAAGATTTCTCTGGCGCTCTAGGTGTGTCGCCATCCATTGGAAAATATCCTTGGCCTCCATCGCCATCTTGGAATTCCTGAAATAAAGCAAAAATACAGACCCAAGTGCGGTATCACAGTACACTTGTCTATCTGTGCTTTAATTTCTCCTTTTTTTTTTTTCTCTCTAGTCACCACTAGGCTGCACCCTTGCCCTTGTATCCTGGTTACCCGGGGTGGATACCCTTTACCTGGCTCAGGTGGTTTGTATGCACTTCAGCAACAGCAGATCCTGTAGCCTCCTGCAGTCCCCTTCCTTGTCTGGGCTCGTCAGCTCTTCAGCTGGGCTCTTCTGGAAAGTTGGTTTCTGCAGCTCCCGATGTGGCTACTTCCTGCGCAGTATCCTCAATACTACGCCACTTTGCCACTCACCGGCTCCCTGGACCTTGAGGGTTTCAGGAGGGGGTGGCCTTTGATGCCCTTCAGGGTTGAGAATTGTAGTTGTGTGTGCTCAAGTAGTAAGGCAGGCAAAGAAAATTTCTTTGATGAGGTTTATTTCCGCATTGCAGTTCACGTGCAAACAGACGCAAATAAAGTATAATAGCACAAAACAAGAGTGAGAAACCAAAACAAGGTATTGCACTGCTAGGCTAAATGTCCATTATCTTCTGTGATCACATTCAGTTGTCATGTGACCCTTTTTCCACTAACGGAAGAAACAAACTTTGGCAAACAGCAATGCTCCTGGTATGCAGACAATTATGCTTTAACTTATTCCCTTCTGATAAGTTTCTCAGCATAGGAATCAATACAGCAACTTCTGTTATATTTCTTCATATAACTTTGTACAGCATTTCAATTAAATGTCCTTCTCAATGACACAAGCTGAACAGTCCATTGGCATGTTTGGCTCTGTGAACGGTAGAGAAGAAACTAAAGGCATTTCCTCTTCACAGCTGTTTGTGGGCTGTGCTACATTAGAAGAAGAAACTGCCCTGCTTTCAAGGAACTCTCTGAAATCTTTAAGAAGCAATTCAGCCTGCGTTCTTCCTGGGCTAAGCTGATAATGTCTTCCTCCTTCAGGTAACTGTTTGTTTAAACTGCTTATCTCTTGAAAGATACATAGAGGCAGAGCTAACTGCCCAGAGAGCTGGCACTACTTCCCAGGAGACAGGCAGTCGCGGATCAGAAAGGAACCGGAGGGTGCAGGAGGATCCTATAAAAATGTGTATGCCATTGTGAAACAGCAGCCAGTCTCAGAGGGAGTGAACAGGAGCTCCCCTTCACCTCCCGGATCTGCCTATCAGCGGCCCTTCACCACCATAAAAACCGCCGCTTCTGAGGCGCGTGAAACAGCAGCCAGTCTCAGAGGGAGTGAGCAGGAGCTCCCCTTCACCTCCCGGATCTGCCTATCAGCGGCCCTTCACCACCATAAAAACCGCCGCTTCTGAGGCGCGTGATACAGCAGCCAGTCTCAGAGGGAGTGAGCAGGAGCTCCCCTTCACCTCCCGGATCTGCCTATCAGCGGCCCTTCACCACCATAAAAACCGCCGCTTCTGAGGCGCGCCCGCGCCTTGCGGGCCCGCGCCTGAGGGCCTCGCCAGAGGGCCCTTTGGCGTGGCCCTTAGGCGTTGGTCCGTGGCGCTTGTTGCTGAGAGTTGCACTGATGACTTGGACTGGGCTGACGTGCATCTGTGATGTGGTAACCTGCTGTTCTATGTTTCTCCTCTGCTATTATCTGTTTGACTGTCTCTATCCTCTATTCTGTCCTATTATATAATGGCATTCCTTTCCTATTTCCTAGAATGATATTGCATTGTAAACCGCTCTAATGCCTCTGGCCTGAGCGGTATATCAAATCTAAATAAACATAAATAAACATAATAATAATAATAATAATAATAATGCTTTTACTAGGACAACAGTTCTGCGTGTTTGAATTATCCTTCCCCCACTTATCACGAAACGTAAGTGCTGGGTTTAAAACTTCAGCTGTGAGTGGAGAGTTTCTCAACCGTGTGTTAAAAGTAGAACGGTCAGGCTTCTCTTGGCACACATCTCTGTAATAAGACTCAGCTGTTCCCTTACTATAGGTTTCTGCTGGCTTGTGAGAATAGCCTAGGCTGCTTACATGCTTTTCAGACTGCAACCAATTGCTACCATGTTGTCTGACTTTGTCTTGGCTTTTAACGTTAGCCTTTACTCTTTCTGGCTTCCCAATGTTAAACTTGCTAGCTGCTTCAAACCTACTGTGTACCTTGTGCTGTGGCTTTCTCCAGGGTATTTCACTGTCCCTCTGCCTTCTGTTCCATGGTTCTGCTGGGTCCTCTAGAAGCCTGTGCTGTAGCCTTGGGTCTCTCAGTGCTCCTGAATCCTTCTGGTCACAGAAGATTCTCCTTGCCCCTGAGTCTCCCAGGTACTTGCTTCCTGATTCCAATCTTCTCCTTAGTGGATCACTGCTGCCTAATTGCTCTCTCTCCAACTCTTCCTGGTCATGTCCGTCCAAATCCAAATCTTTCTCCTCGTCGTCTTCTTTCAAATACGAATCTAAATCTGACTCTCTCTGTTTCTGAGTGCTTAACAAGCTGCCTGTGTACTGCACTGCCCGCCTCCTGCTTGGGCGTGCCCAATCAGGGACTTGGCTTCTCTCCTTCCTTGAGGTGAGGTGTGGTTCCTGATTAGCTCTGTGTTTTTTTCTCTCTGAAGAGAAAATCCTGCATTCTCTTGCAGTACCGGTTCTCTCCACCGGATCACTATCTGTTTCCATAGCATCTTGAGAGGCTTCTACGTCACAGGTTCTAGACATATTCGCGAGAAAAATGTCTATCCCACAGTCTAACCAGCTTATTCGTGGTTCAGAATGACCCCCGCTGTATATAAGTTATGTTGTTCTGCAATTCCTGCATGCCATTTTCCTTTTCTTAGTTGCTATGTAAACTGTTCAAAGTTGCACTGTAAACTGCTTTGATTGAAGGATAAGGCAGTATAGAAACTTGTTAAACAAATAAATACCACAAAAAAGTGGTACAATTATTAAACCACCTGCATATGCTCTTCAGAGAATTAGTCAATCAATGCATCTTCTTAATAGAAATCACATTTGGGCATATAATACAATAGCAACAATAAAAATGAACTTTTAAAGGTCTTCTAAAATTGTTTGATCCACTTTGCTGCTGCGAATTGAAAAATATGAGGGATAAAATATTTCTCTGAGATATTTCAAAAATATAGTATGTATGCCACCCATAAACTCTTTTGTTCAAAACAGGGAAGCAACATTAACAAATCTCAGTGTTTCCTCACATTTTCAGTGATCTTTTTAAATAAATTTGAAAATCTCAAAACACAGGTAAGAGAATCACTAGAGAGAAGATGAGACTCATCAATAAATAAAAATGCTCTATCAGTATACAGAACCTATGTATTTATTTATTTGAAACGTTTATATACCACATTGGCAAAGATCAACACAAGTAACAGCAAGATGACATTACATGGAACAGGATAACTTTCAATAAACAGTAAGCAATACAAGTGACCCATAAACATTTAACATTTATAGGTGAATATTCCCCTCTGCCTCAACTTAATACTCAACATCTTATTTTGTTCTTCATATATTATAGAAATGACTGCAGTCATACTACCTAGTGCAATGAGCGCAGTCCTTAAGTTATGTTCACTAATGTACTGCTGCAGTATGCCAGGTTTTATTATTTTTTTATCTCACTCTATAGTATCGGTGCTCTATGGTTTCATAGATTTTAGTTGTATGAATAAACGACTAAGAGCCTGTGGTAATGTGGCGTGTGGTAGTAAGGGGATTTCTTTACAACACAGCCCAGACAGCAGTTCAGGGAAACAAAAGCAGATTTACTTCAGTCTAAGTTTATTAGATCTCCACAAGCTGGTTTTCCTGGCCCTTCCTCCAGCCCCAGTTAAAATTCCTACCTTAGAACTGCTTTGCATGGCTTGCCTTGGAAGGACTTCTGGCTCCACAGGCCTCTCTCCCTCCTGCAGCCTGTTTGGTTCTTAACCTCTCATTGTAAGCCACGTTCTTCCAGCCCTGAACTCTGGGCTGCAGACTCTCTTAAAGGGGACTGTTGATAATCCCTTTGGAGAGGGACGGGTAACATTCTATATACCCCATTACAGAGCCCTATGTTCAAAGTGTGAAGTGACTTGCACTTCAGCAAGCAAAAAATAGCATACAATGCCTGGAAACACACAAAAACCCCAAAGTGAAGGCACTGTGTGCTATTTTTTTGTGCAAACGTTTGTGGCTATTTCGCAAAAGTACACTTTGCAGTGGTAGACTTTTATGTGAAGCATACTGTGCAAAATTTATGTACATTTTGCTGCTAGAAAGCAAAATCATGTAAGATGACTTTAATGCAAAAGCATGTGAAAATAGTTTCATGGGCCCATTTTTGTTGGAAAAGTAACTGCAGCTCATGAGCTCTAGTTATTTGCCTAGGTTACCCCTTAAAGATACCATACCCATTTCAAGAGCTGGCTAGTGTAAACTATAGAGCTCTCTGGCCCTAATTGGAAGTCCCCTCAAACTTCTTCCTGTGGGTGGGGGACTTCTACTCCCTGGTGGCTCAGTGGGTCCAGTGCCCCCACCCCACATCCCCAGTGTTTGGCTAAAATATTATAACAACCCTCGCCCCAAAGCCCTGTCCCTTCCAAAGTAAAGGTCTCCCACCATCCTACCTTGATTCACCCCTAGGGGTTCAGGCATGACAGAGGCAAGAGCAGTCCCCATTTGCTCCTCCTCCAGTGGCCACTTAGCTCAAGATGGCATCAACTAATCCTAGCCGTAATCTTGTGATACTACTGTAAAAGATCAGATTACCAAATAAGGAATCTGACCTCTAGCAGTTGCAGCCAACTGTTTTTATGGAAATATTTGACCAGGTTTAAAAATAGTTGTAAGAAAATTCTAATTTTTCTAGGGTATTATCTGATAAAGTAATAATAGAGGATTTTTTCCAACTAGGTTTTCTCTATTTCTGTAACATAGAAACATAAAAAATGACAGCAGATCAAGACCATATGGCCTATCCATTATGCCCGTCCATAAGAACTGTTATGCTTGACAATCCCTTCCACTCCCTCAGACATCCCCTGTATTTGTCCCATGCTTTCTTGAAATCGGATTTAGTTATTGCCTATACACCCTTCACTGAGAGGCTGTTCTATGCTTTGATCACCTTTCTATAAGAAAATATTTCCTCAAATTACCCCTGAGTCTGTTCTATTTTACCGTTATCCAATAACCCCTTATTCCAGAGTTTCCTTTCAACTGGAAAAAGGCTACCACCTCAGCATTTATACCACAGAGATATTTAAATGTCTCTATTATATCACAGCTCTCCTGACTTTTCTCCAAAGTATACATATTGAAATTTCTAATATTATCCCCAATATGCCTTATGACAAAGACCACTGACCATTTTAGTAGCCGCTCTCCAGACTGACTCCATTTTGAATATATCATTTTAAAGGTGCGATCTCCAAAATTGTACGTCTCACTAGAGACTTTGCAAAAGCACTACCATCTCCTTTTTCCTCCTGGCCATTCCCCTCCCTATGCACACAAGCATCCTTCTGGCTTTTGCCATCACTTTTTCCACCTGTTTGGTCACTTTAAGAACATCTGATACGATCATAACTTCATCTTGCCTTCTTTGGTGCATTGAAGTTCATCAGTCACTATACTTTATCGTCCTCTTGGGTATTTGCAGTTCAAATGCATATCTTTGCAATTTTGTTATCATTAAATGTTAGCTGCCAAATTCTTGGCCATTTTTCAAGCTTCGCTAGATCCCTCCTCATGTTATTTTTATACCTTCCAAGGTGTCTACTCTGTTGCAGATTTTGGTATGATCTGCAAATAAGTGTAAACGATTTTGAAAGCATCAAAATCACATGGCTCTGTCCTGTCCTGCTTTTCTTCTTTCCTCTCCCAGCACACTTTCAGTGTATGTTCCGATCATACCGAGTTCCGGAAGAAGCTAAAAACTCATCTCTTCCAAGAACATTTTTCCCTACCACCATAGCCCTCCCTCTATACCCTTTCCCTCCCTCTAATACCTTACCCAATTCATTTTCCTATGACCTCTCCCTAACCTCTCCTGTAAATAAGCATGCAAATAGTTCTTGTCCATGAAGACTCCTCGTGTACTTATATTAACGATATATACTCTTGTTATGTAGTTCAGTTCTATGTAATCAGTTGAAATATATTGTCATGTTATGTTCTCTGTAAACCATCTTGAATTGAAGAAAGACAGTATATAAAAACTGTTAAATAAATAAATGTTCTAGTGGATCCTCCTCTACTGCCATCCCCTTTTCAGTTGTTGTACCTCAGGGCTCTGTCTTGGGAATTTTACTTTGCTCTCTCTACACTCAATCCCTTAGTGCACTTATTTCCTCCCATGGTTTTCAGTACCATCCTTATGCTGATGACTCTCAGATCTACCTTTCTGTGCCTGAAATCTCTCCAAGAATCCAGGCCCAGATCTCTGCCTGCTTATCCGACATTGCTGCCTGGATGTCTCACCGCTGTCTGAATCTGAACATGACCAAAACTGAGATCATTATCTTTCCTCCTAAACCCATGTCCCCCCTTCCCCCCTTCTCTATTTTTGTGGATGACACTACACTCCTCCGTTTTCTCAGCTCACAGCCTTGGGGCCATCTTTGACTATTTCTTTGTGCATATCCAAAAGATAGCAAAAACCTGCCACTATAACATCAGCAACATTTCCTATCTTCTTACACTACTAAGGCCCTTATCCACTCATATCTGTACAGTGCTGCGTGCGTCTGGTAGCGCTATATAAATGCTCAATAGTAGTACTAGTAGTCACTAATCATCTCCTGCCTTGACCATTGTAACCTGCACCTCGCTGGTCTCCCTCTGAATCATCTCGCTCCCTTTCAATCTGTTCAAAACTCAGCTGCACAGTTTATCTTCCACCAGCATTGCTATGCTCATGTAACCCCTCTTCTCAAGTCACTTCACTGGTTCCCTATCAGTTTCCGCATCCAGTTCAAACTTCTCCTACTGACCTACAAGTGCATTCATGCTGTGGCAATTCCTCTCTTATCTCACTCTACACTCCTCTTTGGAAACTCAACTCCTCAGGCAAATTTATTTATTTAACTTTCTTCTATACCGCGCTCTTTAATATCAGTGCGGTTTACATAAAACATATTTTGTTCAGTGTCGGCGACCTACACTGGACGTACAGTAAATAGGGGATTATGTACATGTTTTAAACAAGGTAAACTAAACATAAATCACTAAACAGGGTAAATCCCTTTTATCTGTGTCCTCCTCTGCCACTGCAAGCTCAAGACTTTGTTCATTCCATCTTCCTGCTCCATATGCCTGGGACAAACTACCTGAGTCTGCATTAGGCTCCTTCTCTAGCCCTATTCAAATCCAGGCTGAAAACCCTCCTCTTTGAAGCTGCTTTTCGATCCTGATGCTCCTCGCTCTCTTGTCCACTACTTATGTGTATCTTACCATACTCTAGTCCCCAGTTTTGCTATGGGGTAGATTCTAAGCAGCATTTAGCAGAGATGTATGACTGGTTTGGATGTATATTCCCCCTAAACGCCTGTGCCAGATTTCCCTGATCAAAGCTCCCCACACGAACAAGGGAGATGTGAGGGGAGCTGTGGGAGGGGGTGGGCCAGAAGAAGAGCATGGGCGAGCTGGAGGCGGGACCCTGACCCCAGATGTACAGGACTGATTCTGATCGTGGCCCTGTACGTCTGAGGCTGCTGAGTTAGACGGGGGACTTATTCAACTTCGAGGTGGAATAAGTCCCCCTGGAGGAAGGGGATCGGCACCCGTGACTTGCTGAACCCAGGTGAGGAGCAGCAGGAGTCACCCGCCACCCGATCCCAGCCATGGCAGGCTACTCCAGGGGTCGGGCGGCAGAGAAAAGGGACATTTTTAGGCGTGCAGACAATCGGGGCTCCTGCATGGTGTCCTGGTGCCATGGCGACTGAATGCCACAGCACCCAGTTCCATGCAGGGTCCTTGGGAGACTTAAACAGGGAGGGCATCAAATATACAGTGGGCCAGAATTGGGGCATGTCCTGCCTGTCCAGATTTGAATGTCCAGACAGGTCCCGTGTGGAAATGGCCTCTGTGTTTTGTCTTAATTTGATTGTAATCTCTGATGACCAGAGACTGTGTCTTATATCTATATGTACAGCGCTGTGTACACCTTGTAGCTCTATATAAATGATTAGTAGTATTAGTGACGTGAAAAGTGCTGATTTAATTATTGGAAAAAAATTATATACCATCTTCATGATAATTATCATTGAAAATGGTTTATAAATCAATAAAAATGTAATCAAAGGTAGAATAATGAGGAAACAAAAGCTGGAAATATTGAGACATCAATTAATCCATTAACAGTTCTTTCCCTGGTCATCACTTTTGCCCAGACATATGTCAAACTCAGTCAGAAATAAATGTATTTGTGCATGACTGATACCAGAAGTGAATAAAAGGCATGAACAACTTTGGATGAATCAAGGTTTGCAGGCACATCGGTGGGAAGAGTTTAGGGTGTTAGTATTTTTATTTTTTTGTTGAATATTTGCTTTTAGCACAATCACTATTCCTATTTAAGTGTTGTGAAACCCACAGAGGCCAAAAAGAATTTGGATAAATCAGTCCCTCTCTACATATTTTTCCACTAAAGCAAAAAGCTTCAATTGTGTGTTGTTGTCAATTTATTCACGAATCTGTACAGGTGCGGTTTGACAATTTATATGTGACAAATAAATAGACAAGTCTGATATTCCTAAAGGAGGTAGCGGATGCCACCTCTAATGAAGAAAAAGATCTAAGCATTTTAGCTAATAAGCTGGGAAAGAGAATTAAAAGATGATCAGCCTGCAGATCTCACATTCACCTGTACTGACAGTGTAACAACATTCACAGCTTATCTATCATGCATAGCATACAAAAATAACAGGTAAGAGAAGTACATTTAAAATATGTTTAATTACAACAATTATATTGCACATAGATCAAGCAAATCCTGTTGTTTCTTAGATACAGTTTCTACATCTGATCTACTGATTGAGGGGGTGACATGAGACTAGGTAGCTCCTGTTTTTCATCGTCTTGTTGTTCCTTTAACCTGAAAATCATTATGTCATGGTTGGTTGTAAAAGAAGGAAAACAGCTAAAGAACAAGGAGGCTGATTCTGGAAAAAGTTGAGTGTTTGACTTTAGATTCTTAAAGGCACATTGTATGAAAGGTGTCCAAATGCAATCTGGGACATCAAAGCCAAAACATCTGGACAAAAAAGGAGGCACATGTAAGCTCAGGCACAATTTCACAAACTTGGACATGCTCGATATGGAAGTCTCTGGAGACGTCTACATAGACATCCCCAGAATAGCATTTCAGAACAAGGATGTCTAATAGTATAACGGTTAGCGTAGTAGGTTAGGAGCAAAGTTGTCAAGGTTCAAATCCTAGTGTGGACCTTTATGATCTTAGTCTATCTCCTCTATGCTGTTTGGATGTTTTAAGGCCAAAACAAGCAATTTCCTGATGCTTATGCGTGCCTGGAGCAAGTCAAAAAGTGGATGTGCCTGCTGACATCCCTGACGTTTCTGAAATTGAATGGGCATGTCTAAGTCCATTGCACCTCCCCAAACATGCCTTCGCCACACCCCCTGCCAGGTGATGTCTTTAAAATCCATTTGTAAAATGACTCTAGAGACATGTCTGTGATCTGGACATGCATATCTTCAGATGTCCAAATCATCACTAAGAATTTTAAAATGAACCCCTTAGGTTTCAAAGTTAGGAACCTATTTGCAGCTCAATTTAGGGGTCAGAGTTTTGAGCTGAAAATCTACCTGAATTAGGACCAGATTGAAAAGGTCAAAAAGCAGGTTTTTCAGAACTTTCCTAAGTTTCTTTCATATTCTTGGATGTTTTTTATTTATTTATATGGTTTTATATATTGCGCTATTTTAAATCAGCACGGTTTACAGCATAACAACTCAATACATAGAACAAGTGAACAGAGCTTTACAATTAGGACAATAACAGTAGTCTACCATAGCAAGGTGATCATAGACTATAATAACTATAATAACAGCAACTATTTACAATCGGAAGGGGGATTATGAAGTCAATAAGGTAATTGGCAAGGCAAGGAGGTGAGGCAATATGTCTTATCTTGTTCAATTGCTTTTTTTGCTTTTAGTTTAGCTAAGTTCTCACAAATACAGTTTGAAAATCATCTAAGTTCTACCTCAATTCTATTCCTATTTATGTCCATCTTCTGTGGTCCTGGTCCTGGTCCTGGGCCTCCCTTAGTGAACATCAAACAGAAATATTTGCTAAGCAATACTACTTTTTCCTCATCAGCCTCTACATATTCCTTTTCTTCACCTTTGAGCCTTTGAGATAACACAAGATTAAAATACAGCAATTCATTGATTAAATGAGTGTCTAGACGTTATTGCAAATTGGTTGGAAGAACAAGGTTTGGTACTTAATGTGACTGAAATGGAGATATTATGGAATAGTTATAGAAGAACAAATTGGAGTTTTGCCCATCAATATGGGGGGTATTAATTGATTTGTAATTCTGTTCTATGGCACATAGGAGAACTCTGGGATGAGGATTTGTCATTTATTCTTCATACATCGGTGAAGGTACATTCCTCTTTTGTGGCTTTTCATTTGTGGCAGAGGGTCCACTCCTTTTTACGGCCAGAAGACCTGATACTTTTAGTGCATGCCTTTGTAACAAAGAGAATAGATTATTGTAATGCTCTTTATAGTGGTCTCCTTAAACATCAGTTGCTGAGGTTACAATTGCTCCAAAATACGGTGGTGTATCTTATCTGGTGGAAGAAGAGATTTGATCATGTTACCCCCTTTTAGTTACTATGCATTGGCTGCCAATTGTTTTTGAGATTATAATTTAAGATGTTGTGTCTCGCATTTAAAGCATTGTATATAGACGATCCAGATTATACAAAGCAGTTTTGATTACATATGCACCATTACGGTCACCTCGAACCTCCAAACAATCTTACTTGGATGTCCCGAGAGTACCGTGGTTGCAGTTGACTTTCCAAACGTATGGAGTAACTTCCCCTTGGAACTTCAGCAGGAGATGGATTATCTTACTTTTTTGGAAGTTAGTGAAGGTGTGGTTATTTGTTCAGGCCTTTGGGCCCTACCTTAACTAGCAGCAGCACAATTTTGGGTTAAGAGGGATGACTACTAGTACTTCTACTATTTATCATTTGTACAGCATTACAGTGCATATGCAGCACTGTACATATACACATGGGAGACAGTCCCTGTTCAACAGAGCTTACAATCTATGCAAGAGAGGGGACTAAAGATGATCTTGACACACATGAGTGATTAACAGGAGAATAAAATATCAGGATCCAAAAGGAGCCTTGAAGAGGAAGGTTTTTAGCTTAGATTTTAATAGGACCAGAGATAAAGCCTGACACACTGTCTCAGGTAGTCTGTTCCAGGCATATGGTGCAGCAAGATGGAAAGAATGCGGTCTGGAGTTGACAGAGTGGATAGGAGAGTATTAGATGGCTTGTGGTAGGTGAGAAAGAAGATTTGTGATGTTGTTCGGTTTTATTGGTGAAGGATGGGAGTGTGAGATTGAATGTTATGTGGTGGTATGTTTTTATTGGTCCATGCCCTAAACGTTTAACATAGGCATATAATAAAATGCTATAATAAGAATCAGTTTATGCCAAGACTGTACATTCCCTGAGCCGAGAGAGGAATGTGCCTCATAGAAATATATTATGGGGTAGATTCCGACCCATGTTTAGCAGGGCTGGACATCCGATTCGGACGTCCATCCCCGCTAAATGCCAGGATTGCAATTCTGAACAAAGAGCTCCCCGTACGTAGATCCGAGATGTACGAGGAGCTTCTGTTCCTGGGTGGGAGGGGCGGGCCAAAGGAAGAGCGAGGGTGGGAAGTGAGCGGGAACCTGACCCCCAATATACAGGGCCTATTCTGAGGTTGACCCTGTATGTCCAGTGTCGGCAGATTGGACGGGGGACTTATTCCACCTTGAAGGTGGAATAAGTCCCTCTAGATGGAGCTAGATGATGCGGCCAGGTATGGAAAAGAAGGTGAGGGGGTGCGGAGGTTCCTTGTGGCCCAACCCTGGCCACAGCAGGCCCAGTCAGGCGGCGGGGGATCATGGCTCCTGCATGGAGCCTCAGTGCCATGGCAACAGGACACCACAGCCCCGCAGCTCCATGCAGGAACCTGGCTGGGATATCCGGCTACATTTCTGTACGTCCCATGGCCCAGAATTGGGTCACAGCCAGCTGCACCCGATTCTGATCCCGCGGGGACATTTAGCCCCCACAGAATCAGAATTGGGTGCAGCCCCAGCCCATCCCAGATTCTGGATGCCCAGATGGCCCAGGGACACACGGAACTGTATTGGCCTCCACACATAAGAGCTACCATCATAGGGCTCCAGGCCTACTTACCAGTGCAAAAAGTGCTGAAATATGAAAGTAAAATTATTCTCCATCATTAAACTTAGATTAGTATTCTGACAAGTAGTGAGAATCTGCTAGTACCATGTAGGGAAGGAAGTAAAAGAATTTGCAAAAGAAGAGAAAACAATCTTCAAAGAATTAGATCAGCAAACGAGATAAAACAAGTGGAAAATGCATGCATATAGTGATAATTGCAGTATGTTACTCCAGAAACCATTTATCAATAAAAACCAGGCACATGAATAGTTAAGGAGAGGTGAACTGAAACCTTAGGATGAGAGATTGATAGTTCCAGTCTAGGACAATGGATTACAGACAAGATGGTTCAGAGCAAGCATAGAAAAAACTGTAAAACAGACAGTTGCTCATCTCATAACTGGCTGAAAGGTTCTAATGGTACAAAATTTCTATACAGAAAGGCAAAAGAAGATGGTACGTCTCATCCATCGGAAACTTTGTAAACATTTCAACATCGCTGTTCAGGAAAAGCAGTGAGATCTGACAGGCAGGGACTCTCTTTTGTATGTGGGCTGCCTGTTATAGGTCAGCTGTACAGCGCTGTGTGTGTGGCGCTCTATAAGTGCTAAATAGTAGTAGTAATAGTAGTAGTAGAGATCATGGCCCTAAAAGAAGAGGTTATAATCACCTGGGACATTTCCATTCTGTCCAATGAAAAGCTGGATGCATGAAAACCAGACAAAGTGGTAAAAGGGAAAACTACCAGAATAGCATTGATTATAGAGGTGTCTGCTCCTAACAATTATTCTGTGAATTGGGTGGAGAGGAAGAAGATCCTTAAGTACCAAGAAATCCCATCAGAGGCCAATAAAATGTGGCAGAAAAATACAGAAATATTTCCCATCGTATTGGGTTCCACAGGCCTGAATAAAATGAATTTTCAATTAAACTTGATAGGTTGCCCATGCATGTTATATCCTTTGAATTCCAAAAGGAAGTTATCTTTGGCAAGATGCAAGTTTTATGTTAAATGTTAGCAGTAAATGTGAGCATTCAAGATCATACACCACATACTCCATCTTAGGAAAGAGACTTCCTTATTGTCCCTCCAGTCTAGTCCCGACATCTGGGGTTTAAGCACCTCCTCCAGCAGCTATAGAGACTGAGAAACGTCATTCTTCTGATGACACTGTTACAAATACTCCCGGGACCGCCTCCTCTGACCAGTAATTTCAGTCTCCATAGCAACTGGAGGGTGGTGAGCCTGGAGGGCAGGCTTGCTGGAGAAACATTTAAGGACAGTAGTTTAGATAGGATTAATTTGATTAGTTTAAGTGATGTGGTAGTTCTAAAAAAAAAGAAGGCTGTCGTTTTAAAGAACAAGATGTGCTAAGGCCCCCTTCCTGTCTCCCTCCCTCTGGTTCCAGTTAAGGGGGCTGCAAAGGGAGTGAAATATCCCGAGGTGAAAAGGGCTGTGCTCTGGTTCCCGAACCCACGGTTTGGGTGAGGAACCGGTGGCAACAGTAGAGGAACAACTCTGAAAGAGCACTGCAGGGACGCGTGCCAAGGCCGCTAAGCCCTGAAATACCGGCTCCTCAGTTGCTGATTCTCCCGTGTCACGGAAGCCGCTGTCTGGCTGAGCGCGGGGAAGATCAGTCGGCGAAGGCAGTGTCAACAGTTAGTAAGGTAAGCGGTTGTCTTCAGCACAGGCAGGGGAGCCGACGAGAGGGCTGCATTCTGCTCTGGAGTATAGTGGCCGCGTGGCTGAAGCGCGGGAAAGCCACGAGTTAGTCGGGCCTGCAGGAACGTCGCAATGCGGGGCTTCTTCGCATTCAGGTGCAGTTTTTCAAGGTTGGTCAGTGCGCTGGGAAAAAGACAGGAGAAATTGGCTCGAATTTTTTCAGTATCAGGACATAGATTGTCTGTGTGTGTATATATATATATATGTATGTGTATATATATACAGTATATATATATATTTAGATATATATGTTTATATAGCCTATAGAGAAAGATGTATAGAGAAATATATAGGTTTATTTAGATATAGTACAGTGGCTAGCTATATATCAGTGTTAGTCTCCCTTTATTAAGGGATAAAGGGAGCACATAAGGGGGCTCGACGTAGTCCAGGAGAGATGCCTTCTAAGACGCCTTGCTTGATGTGCGGTGCCAGAAAGGGAACAGTAGCAGAAACTGGAGTCTGCAAAGTCTGTTCCCAAGAAGCCAGCTTAGTAGATTCGGTGGTAGAGATTGAGGGGGAGGACCAGAAGGATAGTTTGCCAACTTCTGGTTCTCCTTCAGTTCTGTTGCTGGAGCCGGTATCTGGGCCCTCTTTTGCTACAGATGTTTCAACAGCCCAGCCGGCTTTACCTGCTGGGCTGGCAGCAATATTTTCGCAGGATTTTGTAGCTTTGTTACAACAAGCCTTCAGGTGCAGTAATAACGCAGAAGCAGCTGCACTGGAAGGGGATGGGGCAGTAAAGCAGCCAGGAACCCCTCTAGATTTGGGGCTTCTAGAGATACCTGCAAAGAAGTCTAGAAAGGGAAAGCATTTGCAGGAGCAGTCAGTGGCCTCGGAGAGTCCCTTCTCGGAGGACGGAGAGCAGGACATGGAAAATGAATTAGAGGAAGGAGAGTTAGCGGAACACGAACATCAGGCGAGGGTGGTTAGGGTGTTCTGACGGGATGAGTTACCTGCTCTCATAGGTGAAACTCTAAAAGCTCTAAACATAGAAACATAGAAATATGATGACAGAAAAAGACCACATGGCCTATCTAGTCTGTCCTTCCATAACAACTACAACAGTCCCCTTTTTACCTTTAGAGATCCTCTGTGTTGGTCCCATGCTTTTTTGAATTCAGTTACTATCCTCATCTCTACCACCTCCACTGGGAGACTATTCCACGGATTGTGATGAGGAGAGTATGGTTGAGTCTATGGATTTAGAAGAAAATCAGACCTTTAAAGAAAAGAGACAGGCAAGGAATCAGTAGCTCTCAAAATGCAGGCAGAGAAAAAAAACACGCAGCTACTGAGGACAGGACACACCCAAGCTCTGCTAATACAAGGACAGGCTTGGAAATTAATGAGGGACACCTGGGTGAAGGGGAGTGCACGGTAGTTCAGAGACACTCTTATAAAACCAGGGAAATATTGGAGGAGGGGACGGACAGAGAGAACAGCCAGAGAGAGGGCAACAGGAACATGAGTACCAGGATGAGGCAGCACACTGGAAAGAAAGATACAGGAAAACAGCACTCGAGAGAGCTGACCAAGGGAGAACACTGGAGAATTCAGTGGGGAGAGAACCACCAGAGAAAGGCCCAGAGAGTTCACCGTGGAGGAGAACGGTGGAGACTTCCAAGGGAATCTCAGAGGTGAAAGCCCTAGTCAGAAGGAAAGCCAGGATTTCAGGGAAACTGCAATTGGTTTTAAAACTAGGAGAGCTGTGCCAGAGAGAAGTGCTGATAAGGGTCAGGCTGCAGTGCCAACCATTCCTGAACCAGCTAAAGAGCTGCAACTTCCAAAAAGGTGCGTGAATAAAAGGGTAGCCAAAAGTGCCGTAAGCCAGTTAGAGGCATTGTGTCATTTGATGCAAGAAAAGAATCTCCACATTCCTGGTGGAAACCCTGTGCATAGGGAAAAGCCTCAGTGGAGAAAGGTTCTGGAACTTTTAGAGAATATTAAGCCTGAATTTTTTCATGTTGGCTTAAAGCCAGATTTACTGGACACAGATCCTGAGGAAATGCAGATAGACTATTATGAATCTGATGAGGGGTCTGAAGATTCAGTAATGGATTGTTCTCTGTGCCAAAAGGCAGAATAAAAAGTTCTTGGATAAAAGAAGGAAAAAGCCTATAACCTGAATGTCCTAGAAGGCAGTGTGGAAACAGGGAGAAATGTGTTTAGCCAGGAATGCTAAGGAACCCTGTTGCTGACGAAAGGATATTTCTTTTGGGTTTGAAGAGAAGAGAAGCCTTGCTTGATTGCTGAATGATTTGAAAAACAGCGACACATGTTAAAAAGCGACATAAGGCAGTTTCATTGTTTGGTTTGGTATAAACGCCTATGGATTATAATAGCATAGTACTCACAGGTACACTAAAAAAATTTTTTTAAAACTGCCTCTAATGTTTCGATTGATTTTTACGTTTTTTGGTGCGCTGAATCCAAATCTGGTAACCAATTTGCTCCATCACGTACAGATCTTTTGCTACATTGGGTTAGCAGTTTGAGGTGAACGTTTCAGATTGAGTCCGATCGAGATAAAAGTTTCTTGGATGAATTCTTTATACTAATTGTTTAGTAGTTATTCAAATAAGAATAAAGAAAATTGTAACAAAGCAGTACATAAGAATAGAGTAATGTCAACAAAACACACTGTGATGGTAGCAAAATTGTCTGCACTTAAAACAGCCACATACATGTGCACAAACATTGAGCATATAAGAGCGAGGTTAGACACAAAGCAAAGCAAAGAAATGTGCAAAAAATGTTGTACAGGTATGTATGTAAGAATAGAAAACGCAAACCGCACCATTGCAATACATGAAGACAAACACCCGATAGTGTGAAAATAAAATTCTAATAAATGAGATCCGACACTGTGGTAATAACTAGCAAATTTTTATTTCAAAGTTTAGTAAAAACACGATATTTGTCAACACAGTTTAGATTTTAAAGTCATTCTTGGGTCAATCAATCTCCTGGTGGGCCCGTTTCTTCTTCCCCCGAATGCTTCTCTTGGTGCGCTGCTTGGCGTATTTTTCATCTGGGGTTTCCCGCAGCAGCAACCAGCAGAAATCAGCCATCATAGTGGTGTTCCATCTTCCTTGGTACCTTCTCTCTGCGTCCTTGATGTCCTGGTGAAACCTTTCACCTTGTTCTTCACTGTACGCCCCCAAGTTTTCGGGAAAGTAGTTCACATGGGAGTGCAAGAAATGGACTTTCAGGCTCATGTTACAGCCTTGTTCTTTGAAGGCATTGAGCATCCTGGCAACAATATCCTTATAGTTCTCATCCCGCCTGTTCCCCAAGAATTTGAGAACAACATCCTTGAAGGAATCCCAGGCTTCTTTTTCCTTCTCAGACATCGTTTCAGCGAATGCTCCATCTGAAATGAGTTTCCTTATATCAGGGCCAACAAACACTCCTTCCTTTAGCTTTGCTTCAGAAAGTCGGGGGAACTTTGAGCAAAGGTACCGAAAGCACTCACCATCTTTTGGAAGGGACTTGATGAATTGCTTAATGAGACCCAACTTAATGTGGAGAGGTGGTAATAGAATTTTATCACGAGGTACCAAGCTCTCATGAAGAACATTTTTCTCACCGGGTCTCAAATACTCCCGAATTGGCCAGTCTTTTTTCCCCCAGTGTAGGTCGCGGGCCCGGCTATCCCACAAGCAAAGGAAGCAGGGATATTTGGTGAAACCGGATTGCTGCCCTAATAGCATGGATAGAATTTTAAAGTCTCCACAAATCATCCACTTATGCTCATCATAACGAATCTTCTGAAGAATCATGGCCAAATTCTCGTATTTTTCTTGGAGAATAACAGAGTGAGCAATAGGAACTGAAGCGAATGTGTTGCCATTATGAAGAAGAACACCTTTTATGCTGTCTTTTGACGAATCAATGAACAGCCGCCATTCAGCAGGATCATACTTGAGTTTAAACTTTTCCATCACTCCGTATATATCGTTGCAAAATACCAAATCTTCCTCTTTGCTAAAATACTTCAAAAATTGTGTCTCGCGGTTGCGGTACCAATAAAAAGTTGTTCCTGGTGCCAATAGATTTTTCTGTTTAAGCCGAGAACCTAGCAGTTGGGCAGCATCTTTTGGGAGTCCTAAATCCCGGACTAAATCATTCAATTCAGCTTGAGAGAAAAGTTCAGGTTTCGGATCTGGGTCAGTTTCAAACTCGGAAGTACTGGACTCATCGGGAAAAGCCATCTGATGAGTCTCATCATGATCAGAACCGTCCACACAAATATGATCCAAAGATTTTGGTGGTTCAGGCACAGGTACTTCGTTGCTATGAGGCATAGGCCTAATTGCTGAGGGAAGGTTGGGGTAACTTATTACGTTCTTATTTTTTAAGTTGTATCCCTTCACAATGCAAGAGCAAAAATAGCAGTCACTGCTGTGGTCTCTTTGTTCACGCCACATCATAGGTATTCCGAAACGAAATGCTTGTTTTTTACCTTTCATCCATAAGCGTAGATCTTCCTCACATGTCTTGCACACTTTGTGAGGAGCCCACGGTTTGTCTTGATCGCCTAACTTCAAACCGAAATAGGCGAAATATACTTTTTTAATAAATGCAGAAATGTTCCTCTGCCACTTTTTCACCACAAATAAAACAAAAACTGTCCGGAGAGTTGACGCAACCTCTGGCTCTGTGAGCCATCACAAATACACAGCACTGCAAACTACAACTGTAGTGAACCACTTCGGAATAAATCTGGATTACGACTGAGCAAACAAAAGGTAATAATGAACTTGCAAGAAACTGAAATTTGACAGGAACGTTCATGTCGCAACCACCGTGTTTGAGCGAGCGAACGAGGCGAGGCGAACAGGAAAGAACATGCGCCAGCGCGAGTACTGGATTTAGCCCCCCGCCTCCCAATTGTCCTGTTAATGTATAAAATGAATACAAAACACTCTAAAATATCATGAGGGAGTGTTTCTAGTTAGTTAACCATTACAACCTCTATTTTGGGCCAAGAAAATAAACTGCAGTCGGCTAAAAAGAAATTATGTGAACATTCCTTATATGGGTAAGAAATCTAATTTTGCAAGAAAACGTGACGTGATGGAACATTTTGGCTATTTTTCCTGGATTCAGCACTCCAAAATCTATAGGAATCAGTTGCAAAACTGGAGGCAGTTTTTTGGTAGTGTACCTGTGTTATTGTTTGGAGAAAAGAATCCTGTTTGTTTTGCGTTGAGCCTTAATGCTCTTTAGAAAAAGAAATAAATTCCTGTGTTTTGCCTTGTAAACCCTCGGTCTCCACACTACTTGTTTTTTGCTAAACAACACAACTACAAATCCCACCAGCCCCGGCGCTGGATGAGGAAGAAAACTATTTAATTAAAGGACTAACAAGTGCAGCCCTAGGCTTATAGGCTGTTGCCTAGGCCAGGGGCCTCCACAGGATCCACTACTTTTTCCGTAAAGAAATATTTCCGCATATCACTCCTGAATCTATCTCCTTTCACCCTCATCCCATGTCCCCTCGTAGCAGAACTTTCTTTCAATTGAAAGAGGCTCTCTCCCTGAACATTTATGCCATGGAGGTATTTAAACATCTCAATCATATGCCATCTGTGGGGCCCACAGAGGATACATCCTTGGAGAATCCCTTGTTGCTGGCATTCCGTAAGACACAGAGAGCATTCCCGGTTCATAGAATGATGCGGGAAATGATTCAGGAGGAATTGGACATGCCAGAAGCAGCCCTTAAGGGTTCCAGGATTATGGCTCGCCTATACCCGTTGGTGGATCAGGATCGGGAGTTGTTTAAGCCTCCAAAGGTAGATGCAGCGGTGTCGGCAGTGACCAAGAAGACTACCATCCCGGTGGAAGGTAGTGCCACGCTCAAGGATGTGCAGGATAGGAAGTTAAATACTTTGTTGAAACAAGTATTTGACATAAGTGCCCTTTCTTTGCAGGCATCGATTTGTGGAGCCTGGGTGGCTCGGGCCTGTCTCCGATGGTCGCAACATATTCAGGGAGACCAACTGGAAGAGAGTGAAGGGGAAGCGTCCAAGTTAGAATCAGGCACTGCTTACCTAGCGGATATTCATTATGACTTTATTAGGAGTCTATCTAAGAGTATGGTGTCTGTGATAGCAGCTCGACGTTCTCTTTGGCTGCATAATTGGGAAGCAGATGTTTTTTCAAAGGCTAGATTGGGTAAGCTGCCTTTTAGAGGGAAGCTGCGTTTTGGTGAAGATTTGGATAAGTTGGTAAAGGATTTGGGAGAGTCTAAGGGAGGAAGGCTCCCAGAGGACAAGCAGAAGCAAGGTAGGCCTTTGCAGGCTAACAAAAATCAGCAGAGAGATTTTCGACGTTTCCGTCCAACTCGTTTTCGGCAATTTCAGAGGGGACATTTCTCCTACAGAAGCCAGGAGTTTCGAAGCTTTCGAGGGGCAAATAGAGGATTTGCGGCCACCTCTTCTTCGAACCTTAGAAAGCCACAATGATGCCAGGAGGGCCCAAGAGGAGGTGGTATCCATAGGAGGTTGGTTACGTGAGTTTTATCCTGCTTGGGCCCAAATTACCACCAACCAGTGGGTTTTGGAAATCATTCGAGATGGATATGCTCTCGAGTTCCAATGCCCAGTGGCCGACGCTTTCATTCAATCCCCATGCAAAATGCCTTTGAAGGTCCAGCTGGTGCAAGAGACGTTGGAGAGGCTACTGAGATTCAACGCAGTAGTTCCGGTTCCACCAGAGCAGATTCCATTCTGTTTGTCCAGTTGGTAATCAGTTGATTTACCAGGTCCTCTTTAATAATGGTTTATGGACTTGTCCTCCAGAAACTTGTCCAAACCTCTTTTAAATTCAGCTACACTAACATCTTTTACTACATCCTCTGGTAATGAATTCCAGAGTTTGATTATGCATTGAGTGAAAAAATAAGTCTAAAATGTGCTACATTGTAGCTTCATTGTGTGTCCCTAGTCTTTCTAACTTTGAAGGGATAAACAACCAATCTACATTTACCTGTTCCACTCCACTCATTATTTTATAGACTTCTATCATATCTCCCCTCAGCTGTTTCTTTTCCAAGTTGAAGAGCCCTAACCTTTTAAGCCTTTCCTTTTAGGGATATTCTTCCATCCCCTTTACCATTTTTATCGCTGCTCTGTACTTTTCCAATTCTGCTATACTCTGGAATGATGACAGAAAAAGACCACATGGCCTATCTAGTCTGCCCTTCCATGTCAACTACTACAATAGTCCTCTTTTTTCCTTTAGAGACCCTCTGTTTGTTCCATGCTTTTTTTTTAATTCAGATGCTGTCCTCATCCACTGGGAGACTATTCCATGCATCTACTACTCTTTTCTGTAACAGGTGATCTCCGGGAACAGCAGGAATTTATTTATTTATTTATTTAGCTATATTTATATCCCGCTTTTTCACCGGGTCAAAGCGGTCAATTGGGGGATACATTTAACACGAGGGGATATGAGACACATACGCTAATACTTACAGGGAACATGGGCAATGGAGGGTTAAGTGGCTTGCCCAAGACCACAAGGAGTGCCTATAGGACTAGAAATCCCAGTCCCTCCGGCCTGAGATTGCTGTCCCCAGGTGGGACTTGAACCCCCGGCCCTCCGGCCTAAAGTACCTTGTCCTAACCACTAGATCACTCCTCCCTCTTCACATATGGGTATCGTCAGTACCGACGGAGCCTGCGCGGGAACGCGCCCCAGCGTCCAATAGGAATGCTTTTGGGAGCATCCCTCAGCACATGCGTGCTGCCTTCCCGCCTTTCCAACTGTCCCTCTTCAGCTAAGTGAGTGAAAGGATAGAGGGAGAGAGGAAAGAGACAGAGAGATAGAAAGACAACTCCTAGGGGAGGTGGGCGGGTTGTGAAGACTAAATTCCTGCTGTTCCCGGAGATCACCTGTTGTTACAGGTGAGTAACTACGCTATCTCCAGGAACAAGCAGGAATGTAGTCTTCACATATGGGGACTCCCTAGCTGAAGATGCCAGGGAGATAGCCCCAGGAAGCTGCCACCTATAGTAAGGTGGGCCATACTTCCTCCCATGGCTCTCTGGCATCCCACCAGGGTTGGTGGGTAGGAGTTGAATTAGGTCTGAAAGAGATTTTGAAGAACAGCTTGGCCAAAGAAGGCATCCCAATGGGATGCTTTATCCAGGCAGTAGTGGGCTGTAAAGGTGTGTACCGAAGCCCAGGTGGCTGCTCGACAAATGTCATCAGTAGACAAGGAGTGAAGGTTAGCCATAGAGGCTGCCATGGCTCTCACATTGTGAGCTGTGACATGGCCTTGAAGAGGAAGACTCTCATAAGCAAAGGATATGCATTGGGCAATCCTTTTGGATAGAGTTCTCTTGGAGACTGGAAGTCCCAAATGACTAGAATCAAAAGCAATAAAAAGTTGAGAAGACTTTCTATGTTGCTGTGTTCTTTGTAGGTAAAAAGCTAAGGCTCTTTTACAATCCAAAGTATGAAGTTTCCTTTCTGCATTAGAGGCATGAGGCCTCGGAAAGAATACAGGAAGATAAATTGATTGATTTAAATGAAAAGGCAAAACCACCTTTGGCATAAAGTGTGGATGAGTTCTGAGAATAACCTTATCATGGTGAAACCTAGTATAAGGAGGATCAGGCACTAAAGCTTGCAATTCACCAATGAGACATGCAGAGGTGATTGCAATCAGGAAGATGACCTTCCAGGACAAAAGCTTTAGGGTTGTAGTGGCTAAAGGTTCAAAAGGCGGTTTCATGAGCTGCCCGAGAACTAGGTTTAAATCCCATGCCACTGGTGGTGGCCTGATGGGAGGCTTTGTTAATAGAAGACCTCTCATAAATCTTGATATGAGTGTATGAGAGGAAATTGGTTGTCCATTTAGAAGCTTATAGGAAGCTGCAATTGCACTAAGATGGACTCTTACTGACTTGGTCTTTAGACCAGAATTTCATAAAAGAAGTAGATACTCTAGTATTGATTCCAAAGGTATCATAAGGGGGGTTAACCCTTTCTGTGAACACCATATAGTAAAACGTTTCCACTTGAAGGCGTAAGAGCGTCTTGTGGAAAATTTTCTAGAAGATTGAAGGATATCCTTTACCTGTTGGGAAAGGTTGAGGTCCTGAATGTCTAAGCTTTCAGCATCCAGGCCCTGGGATGCAGGGACTGGGGATTCGGGTGCCATAGCATCCCATTTTCTTGGGAGAGGAGATCTGGAGCACAGCCTAACTCCAGAGGTGCAGCTTGAGAGAGATGTAGAAGCAGGGGATACCATGTTTGGCGTGGCCACCGTGGCGCTATGAGGATCATACGACCTCTGTCTCTCTGAAGCTTGAAGAGTGTTTTGGGGATGAGGGGAATAGGTGGGAAGGCATAGAGGAAGTCGTGACCCCAGTGAAGAAGGAAGGCGTCCCTTGCCTGGCAATTTTGAGCCGGAATCCTGGAAAGAACCGGGGATGTTTGGCTTTCAGTGGACTTGCAAATAGGTCTATGTCTGGGGTTCCCCAGATCTGAAATATCTTGGCCACCTGGTCTAGGTGGAGAGACCATTCGTGAGGCAGCAGTACTCGGCTGAGTTTGTCTGCCCAAAGGTTTTGAATGCCTGGAAGATATACCACGAGAAGGTGAATTTGATGCTCTCTGGCGAGGGTCCATAGTCGTAAAGCTTCGTTGCATAACGACAGAGAGACTGTTCCCCCTGCTTGTTCACGTAGAGCATAGCTACTTGATTGTCAGTTTGGACTAGGACTGTCTTGTAGCTGAGCTGGGCATGGAACACTCGAAGAGCTAGATAGATTGCTCTGAGTTCTATGAGGTTTATGTGAAGACAAGCCTCCTGTGTAGTCCAGGTACCTTGGGTAGAGAGATGATGCAGGTGTGCTCCCCATCCCACCTGTGATGCATCTGTTGTTAGGGTGGCCACTCTCCTATCTTTAGATACTACAGATGATTTTAATGATAGATCTCAGATTTCTAATAGTACTTCTACAATCTCATATTTCAGTTCTTTCAGTGTCCTGGGATGTATACCATTTTATCTAGGTGATTTGCTGCTCTTTAGTTTATCAATTAACTGTATTACATCTTCCTGATTTATTGAGATTTGTTTCATTTCCACTGATATATGACCTTTAAATATCATTTCTGGCATGAGTAAGTTTCCTATTTCTTGTTCAGCATAGACTGAAGCAAAAAATTAATTCAGTCTTTCTGCAATGGCCTTGTCCTCTCTCCGTGCACCTTCTACCCCTCTGTCATCTAATGGTCTAACTGACTCGCTCACAGGTTTTTTGCTATGAATATACTTGAAAACGTTTTTTATTATCTGCTTTTGCTTCAACAGCAAGCTTCTTTTAAAATTTTCTCTTTGCCTGCCTTATCAATGCTTGCATTTCACTTGCCAGTATTTATGTTGCTACCTGTATTCGTCATTTGGCTCTTTTTTCCATTTTCTGAAAAATTCTCTCTTAGCTATAATAGCTTCTCTGACTTCATCTTTAAACCATGCTGGCTGTTATTTCGCCTTCCTTCTACATTTTTTAAGCTTGGAATACATCTAGTCTGAGCTTTCAATATAGTATTTTTAAAAAATGTCCAGGCCTGATGTAAACTCTTAACTTTTGCAATTGCTCCTTTCAGTTTTTTCATAACCATTTCCCTCATTTTGTTATAGTCTCCTTTTTGAAAGTTAAATGCTAGCACAGTCAATTTCCTTGCTATGCACCCTCCATTTATTAAATGTAATCATGTTATGCTCGCTATTGCCAAGCCATCCCAAAACACTTACCTCTCGTACTCGATCCTGTGTTCCACTGAGGACTAGATCTAAAATAGCATCCCCTGCATGTCAGCTCCTGAACCAGCTGCTCCATGAAGTATTCATTTACTTCACCTAGAAGCTGGGGAAGGGTCAACCCTACCAAGGGCTGATCCCTGCAACACATCTCTGGTAACGTCCTTATCCTCAGAGTAAATTCCATTTACCAGCGTCCTTTGTTGCCTTCCATGCAACCAGTATATAACGCATTTGGTCACTTTATTGACCATGCCTAGGGAGTTCAGTTTTG
Organism: Ichthyophis bannanicus; assembly: GCA_033557465.1. NCBI lineage: Eukaryota > Metazoa > Chordata > Amphibia > Gymnophiona > Ichthyophiidae > Ichthyophis > Ichthyophis bannanicus. Next base: position 512,731,885 of record CM066031.1, on the reverse strand, counting down.
TTTTTATAAGTCACCTGTCCAACTTTCTAGTTACCCAGTGAAAGAAATTAATCAGATTTGTTTGACAAGACCTATTTCTAGTAAAACCATGCTGCCTCATCCTGCACGACATTGGATTCCAGAAACTTCACTATCCTCTGTTTTTAGCAGCATTTCCATTAATTTACGCCCCACAGAGGTCAGTCTGGCCTGTAGTTCCCAGTCTCCTCCTTGCTTCTTCCTTCATGCAGAGGGACAACAAGTGCCCTAATCCAGGCTTCTGGGACCACTACTAATCTTAAAAAAGCATTGAAAAGGTCAGACAGAGGAGCTGCCAGATCTTCCCTAAGTTTCTCCAGTACTCTTGGATGTATTGAATCCAGCCCTATTGCTTTGTCTACTTTAGTTTAGCTTGTGTTTTCTCAAGCCAGTCTTGGTGTACCCCCTATCCAGTCTGGTTTTCAGGATACCCACAATACATGTGCATGCAAATCTGTTTAATGCATATTCAAGAAGGATAACCTAAAAAACAGGCCAGCTAGAGAGTATTCCAGGAGTGGCTTGAGAAACCCTGGTTTAGCTAGCTCCTCACAAACACAGTCTTCTGAAAGTTGTTCAAGATCCACATCACTTGCGTTCCTATTTGTGTGGGTTTTCTGAGGTCCTAACACCGGCCCTTCATCTATTAATACAGTACAGAAGTATTTTTTAAGCAACTCTGCTTTATCCTTATCCACTTCTACATATTCCTCCCCTTCACCCCCAGTTCTGACAATAACCTTTTTGCTCTTCCTCCTGTCACTTAAATATCTTAAAAAAAATAAAAAAATAAAAAGTCTTAGCCGTGCAGTAAAATGAGGAGATATTATCTCTTCCTTGTGCATTGTTACTTTCCTGACTAATAGATATGTTGCAAGTTGCTATGGCAGCTGTTCTAGTAACACTGGCTTATGTGACAACACACTGGTTGTCTTTTGTATTTTATCCCATGTTTTCAATTTTTAGCAGTTTCATGTATGCATTGCCTGTCTTTTCATTGCTTTTTTTTCTCTTTGTTCTTATACAAATCTTCCCACCCCCCACCGACATAAAGTCTGCTCCATTTGATGATATATTTTTTTCCTTTGTGCTTCATTATTTATGCCTGTTTCTCCCTTCATTTGTTGTCCTTGTATTGCCTTCCATTTTTCTGTCCGTTTGTTTAGTGCCTACTTTTCACTTTGTATTGAGATTTTGTATCCCTGCTTTGAGAATACTGATTTTATTTAATTATTTATTTATTGTGTGCACTCGCTCTATCTTCTATACTGCAGATCTTTTACACTCTGCGGTCTCCAATGAACATACAAAATAATAAAAATATACAAAAAACAAGAGACATAGACAGCAGCATAAAATAAACAGAGGCCACAAACTAATTAAAATAGAATCTTGACAAGAATTGCTAAATCAAACATCTTACTAAAAATGCTTGCTTAAAATAAAAAGCTATGTTTTTTTCTGAATATCTAAACAAATCACTAAGTAATCAAAGATCATTAGTCAATTACTTCATTCCTGTGAGTGAGACACAGATAACATTGGAATTAAGACCTGGATTCCCTAGATCTGAGAAACCATGGGGCATTTTAACATTCCCCTCCCTTGTGACATTAGAATCTACAGAGGATAATACCTGCCCTTAACACTTTGGGGTATGTTTACTAAGCAGAGCTAACAGTTAACACACATTATTTGAATATAGATCCCGTGATATTTAATGAGACCTAGTTACAAATAACATGCATTATCCATTAGCTCTGTGGTAGGCTACGGCCTAGCATGGCCTGCTACTATGAAAGGCCTGTAAGTTAGGCCTGGATCCTAACTCCCATTATAGCTAGAAAAGAACCAAAAATCTGTGAAAAATGAGAAAACTGCTTTAAAGTGCTTAATAAGAAGTTTTTATGAGTTCATAAGTCTTTCATTATTCTCTTGTGTGTGAAAGAAAAGAAATGTTTCAATACATGCATTCCTGGAGCTAGGGATAACCTTGCAGTAGAGAAGTAACAAAATCAAGAACTGTACCATTGTTAGAGCAATCCTAAAGGAGGGGGCTGGTTGCTAGGCTCCGGAGGGATTTCTAATTGGACAGGTGCAGGGAACGTGGAACCAATGAGAAGTTTGCATATATCGAGCTAGAACCAATAGAAAGTTCTCATGTATCAAACTGAAAAAGAGGTATAAATGGTATAGACTAACTGGGAAATCTCGCATGAGTGTGTGCGAGACAAGGGAGCCTGATCACCTCCCATAAGGGCGGTCCTAGTAAGCTCCGCGTAAGAGAAAGCCGAAGCCGAAGCCATCGACCCTTCTTGTTTGAAATTGTCAGTTAGTCAGAAAACCTGGGCACTTGAAATATGATTTCCTGTTGAAATATGCTTGCTTGTGTGAGTGAGAGGTCTTGAAATACAGACCAAGCGAGAGCGGACTCCTAAGTAGCGCAGTTCCTGGCCGGGCGACCGTGCCCAGGTCGCGAAAAGGAGGAAGCGAGTGGTGTTTGTCCCCCCCCCCAGTGTTCTGTGGGCTGTACAGACTCCTTACCTACAGCCATACTACCTATCCTTATTGTTCGTTGTCTTGTACATCATTACGTGTACGTAGAGTACGTAGCGTACGTAGTTAGTAGAGTACGTAGGTAGTGTACGTAGGTACGTTCAGATTATGGGAGGGACGGAGTCCACGCAAACTCCATTGGAATGTATGATCAAGAATTTCCGTAAAGGATTTTCGGGTGATTATGGTATGAAAATGACTCCGTCCAGATTAAAAATGTTATGTGAAAGGGAGTGGCCCGCGCTAGCTGCTTCATGGCCCCGTGGGGGCACCTTTGATTTAGAAACAGTTTTTTGAATTCATCAGCTTATACAAAGAGTGTATCCTGACCAGTTCCCCTATATAGATTCCTGGTTAAGTGCTTGTGAACAGCAGCCCTCATGGATGAAGCGCTGCTATGAGGAGCGCTGTAAAATATTTGTAGCTACTACTAGGGGAACCAGAAAAGTTAAGGAGGAGAAGCCGCCTGTGTATTCTGCCCCAGAGTCCCCAGATATCCTGGCTAGGTTACCCCAGTACCCACAGAAGTTAGTTCCCCCAGCACCACGGCCTGAGGTGGAGCCAGATGAGGAGCCCCAGAAAATACCGCTGCAGCAGCCTAAGAAGCACCCTACCCCGAGTGATAGTCCCGAGTCAGGCCCAAACACGTCGGGGGGACTCGAGTCCTCTGATGAGATAGAAAGCAGAGGCTCTCCTGCCAGTTCAGGGTCACCCACCAATGAGACTTGTGCCCGGGAGCCTTATGATTTAAGAAGCGTAACTCCCAAGAAGAAAGAGAAAGCAGGGCACCTAATGCCATTACGCCAAGTGCCTGGAATACCTGTTTTAAATGATCAGGGCCAGATGGCGCCAGGACCAACCAGCTTAGTTTATGTACCCTTTTCCACCACAGATTTATTAAACTGGAAAACGCATTATGCATCCTATACAGCCAAGCCTCAGGAATTAACAAAATTAATGTCTAGCATTATGCAAACCCATCAGCCTACCTGGGCCGATTGTTGCCAGCTCTTGTCCACCCTCGAATTGGGCAAGCAGCCCTCCGTTAGTTAGAAGAAAACCCTGTAGCAGGGGGAGGAATAAACCCCCCGCAAGCAGCTGTTGCAGAATATCCCAATGAAGATCCCGGGTGGGACCCGAATGATGAAAGGGGGGCGGCGGCCCTAGCCAGATTTCGCCAGGCCTTATTGCAGGGCCTGAAGAAGGGAGGCCAGAGGGCCATGAATATCGGGAAGGTATCGGAGGTTCTCCAGGGTCCAGATGAGAGCCCAACGGCCTTTTATGAGCGGTTGTCTGAAGCTTATAGATTGTATACCTCATATGATCCCGCCGCTCAGGAAAATTTACGCATGGTAAATGCGGCCTTTGTTAGTCAGTCCCAGAGAGACATAAAGCGAAAATTGCAGAAATTGGATGGATTTGCGGGCATGAATACAGCACAGTTAATGGAAGTCGCTCAGAAAGTATTTGTGAATCATGAAAATGAACGAGACAGAGAAAGTGAATGAATGATGAAGAAGAAGGCAGATCTTCTTGCTGCTGCTATAATCGAACGACGTGGAGGAGGTTTTCCTAATCAAAGGACCAGAGGACGTGGAAGAGGCCACGGAAGTGAAAGGCCTCAATTGGGTGCAAATCAGTGCGCCTACTGCAAGGAAGAAGGACATTGGAGAAATGAATGCCCGCATCTGGACTCCGCCCCTGCGAGGGGAGGAGGGAGTCCCTGGAGGCCAGGAGGACGATTCCAAAGGAGGGGAGGAATGAACTGAACACAGTTCCAGCAAAAGAGGGAGGAAGCCATTGAGGGAGTGGCAGTAGGAACGGGCTATGACCTGGATGACATAGATGAAGACTAGGCCAGACCGGGCTCCAAGTTTACCCTGGGTCCCCAGGAGCCTATGGTCAGTTTGAAGATAGGGGACCAATACATGGAATTTATGGTAGATACAGGAGCAGAACATTCAGTGGTAGCCAAGCCAGTAGCTCCTCTGTCCTCACAATCTGTCACTATTGTTGGAGCCACTGGAAATAAAGCCACAAAGTCATTCCTACAGAACCGCATGTGTGAACTAGGGGGACAGAAAATAACGCACCAGTTCTTGTATATGCCTGAGTGCCCTATTCCACTACTGGGCCGAGACATGCTTGACAAGCTCCAGGCACAAATATCTTTTGCTGAAGGGGGAGAAATGAAAATGACTGTGAACCCAAAGCCTGCTGGATTGATGGTGCTCACTGTTCCCCGAGAAGAAGAGTGGCGGTTCTATAGTGCACCTCCAATAAAGTCAACTAGTCCCTGTATACCTACCAACCTCGTAGCCCCACCTGAAGTATGGGAAGAAGATAATCCACCTGGCCTAGCGAAGAACATAGCCCCTGTCATTGTCACCCTCAAGCCAGGAGTGGAATCAGTGCATGTGAAGCAGTATCCTCTCCCTCGACCAGCCATTGAAGGAATCCACTGCCATTTGATGAAACTGTTGAAGTATGGACTTCTCAAGGAATGCCAGTCACCTTGGAACACCCCCCTTCTCCCAGTAAAGAAGCCTGGGACAGGGGACTACTGCCCAGTACAAGACCTAAGGCGAGTAAATGATGCATTTGAAACTATACACCCTGTAGTACCAAACCCTTATACTCTCTTGGGACTGATCCCCACTGAGGCTACTCATTTCACCATCCTGGACCTGAAAGATGCCTTTTTCTGTGTACACCTAGCCCCCACCAATCAACTTTTATTCGCTTTTGAATGGCAAGACCCCACAACAGGAAGGTGGGGCCAGCTCACCTGGACCAGATTACCCCAAGGATTCAAGAATTCACCTACTCTCTTCAGTGCTGCCCTGAATCAAGATGTTTATGTTTATGTTTATTAAAACTTTATATACCGCCCAATACAATTAGCATCTGGGCAGTTCACAATACATAAAATCATATATAAAAAATGATCTCTCAAGTTACCCCGTGGACCCAGGAAAGAGGGTCCTTCTTCAGTAGGTAGATGACTTGCTCATAGCCACCAACTCAGAAAGTGAATGCCTACAAGCTACTAGTGAACTTTTGTACCTTCTCAAAGAGGCTGGATACAAAGTCTCAAGAGCCAAAGCACAACTATGCCAAACTGAAGTCAAGTATTTAGGATTCCAGTGGGATCCGACGTCTGGGACCAGAACGCAAAGAAGCTGTATGCAGAATCCCTACTCCAACCACTAGGAGGCAAGTAAGAGCCTTCCTGGGGGCCGCGGGATACTGTCGCATATGGATCCCCAACTTCGCGCTGATTGCAAAACCATTGTACCAAGTCACCAAAAGAATGGAAAAATCTCCACTAGAATGGGGACCTGAACAAGATGTAGCATTCCAGACTTTGAAAAATGCCCTGATGTCATCCCCAGCTTTAGGTCTCCCAGATGTTCAGAAGCCTTTCCATCTTTTTGTCCATGAGTCACAAGGAAACGCATTGGGAGTATTGACTCAATCTCTTGGATCTTGGCAACGACCAGTAGCCTATCTGTAAAAACAGTTGGATGTAGTTGCAAAAGGATGGCCCCCTTGTTTGAGAGCTGTTGCAGCAACAGCCCTCCTAGTGGGTGAAGCAGATAAACTCACACTGGGACAAACTCTTCAAGTCACCGTGCCACACTCTGTTCTGACTCTCATGGAACACAAAGGGAACTTCTGGCTAACCAATGCACGAATGTTAAAATATCAGAGCATGCTGTACGAAAACCCACGGATACAGTTGAAAGTCAGTCAAGCTCTGAACCCTGCTACGTTGTTTCCAATTGGTCCTGGGCCCCCTGATCATAATTGCTTAGAAACCTTGGACACTGTATTTTCAAGTCGCCCTGATTTGACCGATATCCCTCTAGAGGACCCTGAACGGACTTTCTTTGTGGATGGAAGCAGTTTGGTTATCAATGGACATCGTTGTGCTGGATATGCAGTGGTGACCCTTGATCTGGTAGTTGAGTCCTCAGCCCTGACCCCAGGAACTTCTGCACAGAAAGCTGAATTGATAGCCCTCACCAGAGCCTTGACATTAGGAGAAGGACTCTGCATAAATGTGTACACAGATTCCAAATATGCTTTCACTACTTTGCATGCACATGGAGCCTTGTATAAAGAGCGAGGGTTGATCACCTCAGGGGGTAAGGCCATTAGGTATGGGCCCGAGATATTGATGTTATCAGATGCTGTGTGGGCCCCCAAACAAGTGGCAGTCATGCACTGCCGAGGTCATCAGGCAGGAGCAGGAGAAGTCACCCGGGGGAATAGATTTGCAGATGCCACAGCCTGGAAGGCAGCCACCACAGGACAAGTTAGGACCCAAGATACTGTAATGCAAGCAGCCCTATTCCCTGTGCCCCTCAGTTCCTGGGCACCCCGATACACTACAAGAGAGTTAAACTATTATTGTGAAAAGGAGGGAGGAGTCTTGACAGAACAAGGTTGGATAGTGTTGCCACCCCTAGAAGGTAGTCCACCTCCTGGTCCTACAGTCATCCCTGAAGCATTAGGGCCAGCCTTTGTTCAAGCTTTTCACCAAGCCACACACTATGGAAAAACAGCTATGGAAAAAGCCCCGAGACCCCATTTCTGTATTTCACTGCTAGGATCCCTGACCGCCTCGGTGGCACAGCAATGTCTGATATGTGCCAAAAATAATGCCAAGCAAGGTCCTGTTCCACTCCCAAGAGTTCAGTCAGTAGGGGTGACCCCGATGAGTGATATACAGGTAGACTTTGATGAAATGCCCTGTGCAAATGGATACCATTATATGTTAGTGTTAGTCTGTACATTTTCGGGATGGGTGGAAGCCTACCCCACCCGAACTGAGAAAGCCCGAGAAGTCACTAGGGTATTGCTTCATGAGATCATTCCCCGATTCGGAATACCATCAACTATAGGGTCAGATAATGGTTCATCATTTGTATCCCAAGTGACCCAACAGTTAGCTCGAGCTCTGCAAATACAATGGAAGTTACACACTGCTTACAGACCCCAGAGCTCAGGAAAAGTAGAACGTATGAATAGAACATTGAAAACTCAGTTATCCAAGCTTTGCCAAGAAACCCACCTGAAGTGGCTCCAAGTTCTCCCTATAGCCCTTCTTAGGATATGTTCAGCTCCCACCAGATCCCTAGGAGTCTCCCCTTTTGAGATTTTGTATGGGCGACCTCCACCCATAGTGCAGGGAATAAAGGGAGACATGAGACCGATAGGATCTGAAATAACTAGACAAGAGCTATTAGCTTTAGGTTCTGTCTTGCAGAATCTCCAAACGTGGGTGCAAGATCGACTACCCATCAACCTGACCGAGCCCCTGCATCCCTTCAAGCCAGGAATGTCCGTTTGGGTGAAAGAGTGGAGAAAGACCCCGCTGGCGCCGCATTGGAAGGGACCATATGTCATCATCCTGTCAACCCCCACTGCAGTGAAAGTTGCAGAATTCGAACCCTGGATCCACCACAGTCGAGTGAAGCCGGCAGCTACTCCTGATCCTGACCAATGGACGTCAGTGAATGATCCTGAGACTCCATTGCAACTCACATTGAGGAGACAGCCAGCATTATAGAGAATCTTCAGAATCTACCTTCGTCACGCGAGAGTGACCATCACAGCAGAAACAGAAGAAAACTCAACAAGTTCATCATACCCAACTTTCCAGTTAACCTCCAAAGACTGAAATCACAATGTTCTTTCACTATTGCCTTGTGGGAGTGGTGATCCTGGGAATCCTGGAAAAGACTTTTGCCCTACCCCCTTGTGCAGCCTGCATAACCACCACCCGAACAGGACAAAAGATTACTCAGACTTTGCTCTATCACTCCTACTATACTTGCACTGGAACAGTCAGCCGGTGTATTTATAATGGCACCGAACTGAATATTTGCACAAAGGGGAAAAGTAAGACTTGTTATAACCCCCAACAAAACCCTTCATATTATACATTTGAGATATGTTGGAATGATGAAGATGGAGCCATCCTAAATGCGACAAAACCCCTTGCAAACCCCACAAAATCTATTATCTTGAACTTTGATGCTTGTGATGCAATTAACAGAAATGCTTACCACAGATGTGGGTCATGGGAGCGAGCATACTACCATGATGATAAATATATGTGTCCAGAAGAAGCCTACGGATGGGGACGGTGTACAGGAAAGAGTTCTACAGCCACCACTTACACCACTACATCTAAACATGATTACTTTTGCCCAAAATGGGACTGTGTATATTTTGCTACATGGAAGAATGCACCTATGGGACGAGATGGTGATCACCGCAAAGGCAGCCTGACAAAGATCAGACTACCAGAGCCCAAGAAATACCAGAAAGGTGCCTGTAATCCCCTGCAACTCCTCATAGTCAACCCCAGCCAATGGAAGCAAGGATACAAATTTGGGTTGCATATAGCAGGAGGAGGTATAGATCCTAGGATTATTTTATATCTGCAATTAAACACCAAGACCCATGTATCCTCACCCTATCGTATACATCACTCCTTCTATGAGGCCATGAAAGCAGAGTTTGAAATTCCTCCTGCCTCCCAAAACTTGTTTCTTGAGCTAGCGGGAGCAGTTGCATCTAGTCTCCGCGTTTCAGACTGTTTATTTTGTGGAGGAACTACGATGGGAGACCAATGGCCTTGGGAGGCACAAGAACCGAACTATTCTGTTCCATATAATCAGACTAATATACACAATACCACAAGTGAATGGGTATTGGCCCACTCCATTGTGGGTAACTTATGTTTTTCTCGCTATGGACCATTGTTTAATATGGAAGTGGGGCAGCTGGTCTGTCTCAATCAGATGTTCTACAACAGTACCACTAAGAAGATGTCTTGGTGGTCAGGAGTCAACGCTACTGAACCTTCCAATCCTCTAGTTCAGTTTTCTAAACTTGTCAGTATCTGGACTAACTTAGCCGCATATAATTCCTGGCAAGCACCACCTGGACTGTACTGGATTTGCGGAACCCGAGCATATGCTAGGCTCCCTCACCATTGGGGAGGCGCATGTGTATTGGGAACCATACGACCTTCCTTTTTCCTTTTGCCTACATCCCAGGGAGAACAACTGGGATATCCTGTGTACAGAAGTCGACAGCTGAAGGAGGCCTTGAAGATAGGCCAATGGGACAAATGGGATGCGACATCTGAAGAATGGCCACCTGAGAGAATTATCTCATACTATGGACCTGCTACTTGGGAGCAGGATGGGACATGGGGATATCGTACTCCTGTTTATATGATTAATCGAATAATACGTTTGCAAGCTGTTGTTGAAATAATAACTAATGAAACTAGTAAAGCACTCACCCTTCTGGCAAAGCAAAGTATGCAAATGCGCACAGCCATTTATCAAAATCGTTTAGCTTTAGATTATTTGTTAGCAGCTGAAGGTGGGGTATGTGGAAAGTTGAACTTAAGTAATTGTTGTTTACAGATTGATAATAATGGGCATGTAGTTGAAGATCTAGCCACCCAGATGAGAGAGCAGACATTTGTGCCTGTCCAGACCTGGCACAGTTTGAAAATGGATGGGTGGTTTGGGTCATTATTTTCATGGATTGGTGGTCTAAAAGCCCTTATGTTTATTGTATTATTCATATTAGCTATGTGCTTATTGCTCCCTTGTCTCCTACCCCTTTGCTTACGAATGATAACTTCAGCAATTGATAACACTATAGAGCGGAAGGCAGCTGCGAAGGTACTAGCTATGTGGCAATATTACCCCATACCCCACGATGATGCTATTACACCAGTATAATGTGTTAAATGACTAATGAGTGATTTAATTCTCACCCTTTCTCACTTGCGGGTGAGAATAATCAAAGGGGGGAATGTGGTAGGCTATGGCCTAGCATGGCCTACTACTATGAAAGGCCTGTAAGTTAGGCCTGGATCCTAACTCCCATTATAGCTAGAAAAGAACCAAAAATCTGTGAAAAATGAGAAAACTGTTTTAAAGTGCTTAATAAGAAGTTTTTATGAATTCATAAGTCTTTCATTATTCTCTTGTGTGTGAAAGAAAATAAATGTTTCAATACATGCATTCCTGGAGCTAGGGATAACCTTGCAGTAGAGAAGTAACAAAATCAAGAACTGTGCCATTGGTAGAGCAATCCTAAAGGAGGGGGCTGGTTGCTAGGCTCCGGAGGGATTTCTAATTGGACAGGTGCAGGGAACGTGGAACCAATGAGAAGTTTGCATATATCGAGCTAGAACCAATAGAAAGTTCTCATGTATCAAACTGAAAAAGAGGTATAAATGGTTATGTCTCTGTAGAAACGTTTGCTCAGTTCCTTTTGAAGCTTTGACTGACTGGGCCTGTGCACAATAAACTGGCTTGGACCCTGTCAATTGACTCCTGGATTTATTCATTGATTGCACTTTGCTACAGCAGCTCAGCTTAGTAAACATGCCCCTCTGAGTATCAATACTACCACCCTAAATCAAATTCTAAACTCGATGGATAAGAAATGAAAATCTTGTGGATAAGGGGAGATATGATCATACAAGATAAGCCCTGTTATCAACCATACAACAGTGTTTTGTACCACTTGCAATGGTTTCAAATAGGAAACAGGAAGTTCAGAAATGTTACATTATAGTAATCTGATGTTAAGAGAACCAATGTTTGAAATACAAACTGAAAATTAGTTGCATCAAGAAATTATTTTAGCCTTCTCAATATCCAGTACTTCACTGTCTCTCTGATGTGAGTGTAGAAAGACATCAAACCTTCTTGGAAATTGGAACATTATGCCTTCCAGTGTCCACTATTGCAGACATCTGTGTATCAAGAGTCAGGATGAATGATTAAAATTTCAGTTATAGATAAATTCATTTTCAAGCCTTGGGACCCCAACAATAAGTCAACCTCAGACAATACTGTTGGCTATATATTGCAGAGACATCAACATTATCAGAAACTGGAAGAAACAATATTATGTCATCCGGGAATAGACAATATTCAACCTGCAAAAAGTGCAACAGGTTGCAAATATGATGCAGGTAAATATTGAAAACAACAGCGGAGAGGGTGGAACATTGAGGGGCAACCCTGCTCCAACTTACCATTTATGATTGAGGGTCACCTACGAATACACATTGCTTTCTGTCAGTAAAATACAACTTAAACCATCTTAGCACAGATCCTCCAATTCCTAAACTAGAGAGATACTTTAATAGAAGTCAGTGAATCACTGAGTTAAATGCAGCCAAAATATCCAAAAATGCTGCTTCTATACATTGGCCCCAACCATTTATCAGTAACTGAGGCTGGCATAGTCTCAAGCAGTAACATAGCCAATTGATAATGATCAACACACCTCTAAATAAGTTTGTCCAGGTATTTCAGGCTAGAGATGGGACGATAATTAGATATAGAGACTACATTCAAATCAGGGTTTTTTTTTAATAATGGCCAAACTGCTGCTTGTTTTAAAATTAGTGGCAGAAGTTGCTGAACTAAAAAACGATTAAAAAGGGCCACTAATGTTATTATCATAGAGGTCTGACAGACGTTAAAAAGACAAGAAAGAACTGGATCTAACCTGGAAGGATAGCTGGAGACACAATCAGCCTCCTTCTTTGGTTCTTCTATATGTTAAAGTTTTTAATTTCTTGACTAAAGAAAAGAATTTATGTGGCCCAGAAATTGCCTTGCACCTACTTTTTCTTTTCTTATATTAAGTGGGCAAATGTGTTTGTATTGATGATGCATTTTTTAATAATGTTGCAACTCTTTGTTTTATTGTGTTGTTTTTTCTTTTTTTTTTTCCTGGCATTTCTTTCTGTTTCACTGAGCTTACAGCTCAATTGAAACTGGCTTCTAGTGGGTTACAGTGCTATGAGCCTTCATTTTGAACTACCTGTGCAGGGGGAGGTCCTGAATTTTAATCTTCACGTGCCTTTCATCATCAACAGCATCAATCCTCAGCCAGAATCCACACACTGACTCCTTCAAGGATCTGTTACTCAGACAGACACACCCAGTCTTATCATTGAAAGGGAGGAGAGAGGGGGGGGGGGGGGTAGTTGCTAAGCTGCCGTAAAATATAGCATTAAACTAGAGGAATAGCCTAATGGTTTAGAGCATCGGGCTAAGACTCAGGGAAACCAGGGGTAAATTCCGCTGTTGCTCCTTGTGATCTTGGGCAAATCACTTAACTCTCCATTACTTCAGGTAATAACTTAGATTGCAAGCCTTCTGGGAAAGGAATATACCTATTGTACCTGGATATAACTTGTGGCTGATGTCAATGCTTCATAAACTGAGGGATCAAAATAGCCATTTCTGATCAAATGCCTTCTTAGAACATGAAGAATTCTTAGATCATTCTGTTCAGTAGTATAATTTATTATTATTGCTAGAAAAATTGATGTGTTTCATTTGCAACAACAGGTACAAAACACTTAGTTATTTTATAAGGGTTGGCTAGATTTATGCATGGTTTCATGCACATATTTTACAAATATTTAATATTGTAAGGCACCCACATACTTTAAGATAAGAAATAGAGGCACATATGGTGGAAAACATATCTACTACTACTACTACTACTACTACTGAGCATTTGTATAGCACTACAAGACATATGCAGCATTGACAGTCCCTGCTCGTCAGAGCTTACAATCTAGTCAAGACAGAGAAAACAGTAGCTGTAGACACGGGATATATTTAAGGGGAATGGTAAGGAAACACAAAGGCGACCAGGTGAGTCAAGATCCGAAAGAGGCAGAGAAGAGGTGAGTTTTCAGCCTGGATTTGAAAAGGCACATGATTATACAGATTCAGGTAGTTGGTTCCAAGCATAAGGAGCAACAAGGTGAAAGGAGCAAAGTCTGGAGTTAGCAATAGAAGAGAAGGGCACAGATAGAAGTGATTTGCCAGAAGACCGGAGTTCTCGAGGAGGGGTGTAGGGAGTGATAAGAGAGGAAAGGTAGTATGGAGCTGCAGGGTGAATGCACTTATAAGTCAGCAGGAGAAGTTTGAATTGGATGCAGAAATGGATAGGGAGCCAATGAAGTGTCTTGAGAAGAGGGGTAATATGAGCATGACGAGGCTCGTGCAAGATTAGCTGCACAACAGAGTGTTGAATAGATTGAAGGGGAGATAGATAATTCAGAGGGAGACCAGCGAGGAATAGGTTACAATAGTCAAGACAGGAGGTGACTAAACAGTAGATAAGTGTCTCAGTTGTGTGTTCAGAAAGGAATGGATATATTTTGTTGATGATATAGAGAAAGCTAAAACCTGCCGTTTCTATCAGATGGATATGTGTGGAGAAGGAGAGAGAGGAGTCAAAGACGACTCCAAGGTTGAGAGCCGAGGAAACAGGGAGGAGTAGAGAGTTATCCACAGAGACTGAGAAAGGAGGAAGGGAAAAGGAGGGTTTAGGGGAAAAAATAAGAAGCTCAGTTTTGGCCATGTTCAAATTCAAGCGGCGATGAGACATCCAAGCAGCAATGTCAGAAAGGCAGGCAGAGATCTAGACCTTGATTGCCGGAGAGATTTCAGGTGTAGAGTGGTAGATCTGTGAGTCATCAACATAAAGATGGTAATGAAAGCCATGGGAAAAGATGAATACACCAAGGTACTGGGTATAGAGAGAGAAAAGGAGTAGATCCAAGACAGATCCTTGGGGTACACCAACTGAGAATGGGATAGTAGCAGAGGAGGATCCACCAGAACAAACACTGAAAGGGCGATGGGAGAGATAAGAAGAGAATCAGGATAGTACAGAGCCCTTAAAACCAAGAGAGGACAAGATCATTGAGGAGAAGGTTGTGCTCAACAGTGTTAGCAGAAAGGTCAAGAAGGATGAGGATTGAGTAAATGCCCTTGGATTTTGCCAGGAACAAGTCACCGGAGACTTTGGCAAGAGCCGTTTCAGTAGAATGTAAAGGACAAAAGCCAGATTGTAAAGGATCCAGGAGGGCTTGAGAGGAGAGAAAGTCGAGGCAATGGCAGTGAACCGCACATTCAAGTAGATTAGAAATGAAGGTGAGGAGGGAGATGGGTCGATAGTTTGAAGGAGAGGTAGGATCTAGTGAGGGTTTCTTGAGGAGAGGTGTAACCACAGCATGTTCGAAGTCTGCAGGGACAGTTGCAGTGGAGAGCGATAGGCTGAGAATATGAGAGATGAACAACAGCGGAAGAGATAGGGCTTAGAAAATGGATGGGAATAGGATCAGAGGAGCAGGTAGTGAGTTTGGAGGAGAAAAGAAGGTGTGCAGTTTTCTCCTCAGGAGTCATAGAAAAGGAAGAAAGAGTAGTGGAGGTAGGGGGGAGGAAGTTAGGAGTGAAGAGGGAGAGGAGGGAAAGTAGCTGACCTCCTGGGGAATTTGAGTGTGATCTTGTGGATTTTGTCATGGAAATAGTCATGATGCATATAGATGAGCCTGTTTGTGCTGTGTCCCATTTTGTGACTAAGTGTACTCGCAATGGAACGTACTTTCCCTGTGAGTGGAGTTTGGGTGGAGCATTGGTGGGACACAAAGCTATGTGCATAATTTATAAAATACTATATGTGTTTTCTTTAGAAATTAGATGTATGCATTCACATTAGCTCTAGGACTAGAGTATGTGATCGCACCTTAAATTAGCAAATGTTTTCATCCACTTATGCTAGAACTTTATAAAGAATAGAAAGTGCTTACTTTTTTTTCTAAAACTGCTAACGAGGCGCCTACTCTCAGGTATTAAGTAGGAATTTCTTTATAAAAATACCCTCCACATATGTGTGCCGCCATGTGTCCAAGATAGGGATAATTTTATAAAGGTTTTTCTATGTCTAATGACAATTTTACACATGGAAAAAGCTTTTATAAAACTGTGTGACCATATATGCATGTCTAAAGTATGCACTCTGACAGATTTCACATACTTTTATGTGGCCATACATTCTCAGGGGCATAGTTTGGGCAGAGTTAGAGTTGTGATATACACACAGGGCCTGATATTCAGAGGCGGTGGCGAGCACTTCTAAAGTGCATAGTTGTTGCCGCTGAACCTTAACTCCAGATATTCAATGCCGGGGCCATATCCGGCCATTGCCATTAAATATCCGGGTTGCTGTACGGCATGGAAGCTAACCAGGCAGCAATGATATTGAGTTGCTGTCCGATTGGTTCCATGAATAAAGATTGGCCAGCTTTTCCCGTGCCTCTCTTTACCCATGGGTCACTAACCAGGTAATGGTTCAATATTGCCGCTGCCTGTTTAGCGCCGGGTGTTGCCTCCATTCCACCCCAAAATGCCCATGACACACCCCAATGCTACGCGGTTAGCATGTGGGGCATGTAGCGGCAGCACCCACAGATATTCAGCGGCACTAATCATATAAATGCCTTTGAATATCGGACCCACACATTTTATAAAATTTGGGGTGCTCATTTATGCCTTTTCTGTAGGGGTGTAAATTTGTTTGTGGCATGTTTGTGCTATTGGAGCTGATTCTCAGTGCCTATTAGGTGCCTGTGCTGCTTTTAGAAAATAGTAATGAGCGTTGTTTTTTGGATTTGCCACATAGACATCCTGTTATAAAATTGCTCTCTTTATATGTACATGTTTTTCTTAGACTGTTGGAGAAATCACTAATAAGTTGTATTATGATGTTAGAAATTTTACAAGGAAATCACACACAAATATTTTGGCAAGAATTCAGGCCCCTTTTACAAAAACCTGTTAGCTAGTTAATGTGTGTTTTAAAGTGTGGAAATTGGCAGTCGGGAATACTAATGCCTGAGTGTGTCCGCCACCACACGCTAAAATGAACATCAACCAGCAATCACAGGATGGGGCTGAGTGTGGGCATGGAGAGCACATTACCAATAACACCAGAGCGTTTGCTCTGCACTCAGTGGCAATGTGGTTCTTAACGTGGATGCACCTAAAGACTCCTCTATGGGAGTCATTCAGTGAACTCGCCTTGGTGGAACTCATGTTAGATTGGCCCATCACATGTTAGCTGCCGGAAGCATACTGGCCACGCCCCCAACAGCTACCACAGAGGCTTTGCAATTAATGTGCATTGTTTGGCGCATTAATTGCAAATCCTCAAAAGACTTTAGTTAAAGGTGGCCTTATTCTTTTTATTAATATTTGTTAACAGAATGTCAACCCAAGGCATTCATTCTTTATACCATCTCTGTTTAAATTTGTGTGCATGCATGCATCCCGTAGTTACTGCAAAACCTAACTTTGTTTGTACCAGTAATCTTTATTAATTGAATTTGTGTATTTAATAGGTTTGCTTCTCATTCCCTTGAAGTGAATTTGTAGGTAGAATAATAAAACCCAGTGGAAAGTCTCTTTTGGTGTGCTACCTATGAATACAGACTTCCTTTGAAGTAAAGTCTTTTATGCCTTTTTATCAGTTGGTCTAGATAGTTCTATTATGTGGCAATTTTCTCTCGCAAATCCAAATCCATTATCATTCATACTTTGGTTTTATATATGAAGTTTCATTTTTGGTTTTGCATTTTCCCATAATGACAGACTCACAGATTCTCTTTTCCTGGTAGGATGCTTCCATCGCACACAGATTCCACATCATGCGAGAAAAACATCCAGAGAAGTTCAACAGTAGGTAAGAATACAGCTAATGTGGTTATATGATTAAGCCATCTCAGGATGATTAAGCACAGCTGTGTTTTAACAATGTGGCGCTAAATTTTAATTTGTTGTATTTACATAGAAATTGATGATTATTTAAAGAGAAAAGAATTGATGTAGATCTTGTTGTGAAAATGTGCTTCCATTTTGCAGTGCAAATCCCTGGATTCATGGTAGTTACTATCCATGAAACTTCTAACTAACTTCAGGATTTGTATGCATGTAAACTGGCAAACATCTAATCTCTTAGGATTATATCCATATATAGAGAATGTGACATCATGTTTAAATAATGCTCATGTCCAGAGATACATATTGCATTCCATAGATAGTTAAGTTGAAAATATTTATGTTCATTGTATGGCCAGTTCTAATACTCAACATACTGTATATCGACTGATGTAATAAATTACAGTAACTTTGATTAAATAATTCTTGCTATTTGGCCAAATTTATTGCACTTTAAATAAGAGGCAGTTTACATTTTTTTACTAAGAATTATTATATTACTGTATGTTGGTTTTATAAAATTGGCTGAAAATAGGTACCACCTTGGAACATTCCACTAGGCACCCTATTATAAAACTACCCCTTATTTCCCCACAAATAATTCTGACCACAGGAGGGTAATTTACTAAGGAGGCACCTACTTGTCATTAGAAAGTACTAGTGTAAGTGGTTGAAAACAAATGTTATTTTAAGGTATGATCACTTAGAACAACCCTAGAGCTGGTAAAAACATATGTGCCTGGATTTCCAAAGAACACACACAAACTATAGGATTTTGTCATTTACACGTGTAACTTTATGTCCAGCCCATACTGCTCAAACTCTGGCCCTTTGCATATCTACAGTGAAAGTCCATGCCGTGACATTTACAGATGTTTTACAGAATGGGACACAATGTGATTGCACTTATTTGCACACGTAAATGATTAAAACACCCCCATGTGTGTACATTATTGCCACCTAATTCTAGGCAGCTCCATATAAAATTACCCTCTAAAAGACTTTAAAATATTAGGCCCAGTATGCATACCCTTGAAGTCACTGTGAGATGGTAGTGTGTATAGTACATGGAGAATGGAAATGAGACATCTAGGTCATGATGTACACAATTCTGGCAGTATTTTAGAAAAAGCTCTGCTAAACTTGGAACCTGTTCTAAGATATTTGAGTGCTCATATATTTGCCAATATATGGAACCCTACCCTTTTCCCTCTCCCCTTCCCCCTCTTTCTTGGATCCTTTCCCTGTTATATCCTGTTGACCTGCCCCTTTTTTCCTCTTTCTTATATTGCAGTGGAGTTTTTTTTCTGTTTCTTTTAATTTAAAAGTTCATTGTAAACTTCACTGCTTGTGCATATAAATGCAGAATATCAAATAAAGACAAACAAACATGGGGAAAAATTAACAGGGGTAAACTCATCAACTTCCACATGTAGGAGCCAACAATTACATGTATATGTTGGCCATTTTACAAATCTACACATATAAATGCTTCTATCTTTATCTAATTTTAATTTGTAGAAGGAAGTAAACAGTGGGTGATTAAGGAGGATAACCCTCTTAATCACCCCTGTAAAGGGCTGGCCAAAATGAGCACTTTTTAAAAACCAAACCTGCCAAGGAGCAGCTGTAAATCCTGACATGGGCAAGTGCAGTCATACACGTGAATACCCTATATGACGTGGGGAATACAGGTTTAGATTTTTGCCATGTTCTGAAAGACCCCCTTGCAATTTGTACATAATAATGACATCCACAACCAGAGCTTTTTTTGCTTGGTATGAAGTGGTATGGAATACCAGCACCTTTTTTACTGCTTGCTAAAATTGACCCATGGTCCTCATGTATTAATGAAAGAGCCCTGCATATGAGTAATAGCACTATTTTTTCTAGGAAAATTGCAACGTCCATGTGTAAATTCAACCCTTTCTAAAACTGACATTTATATGTTGATACTATTTACATGTACATACTGTAGATACATATTGTAGTTATTTCTCTAAATATTGTATATAGCTCCCTTGTTCAAGTCCAAGTTTCATTCCCCTGTTTCATTGTAAGTGTCGACCGGCACAATATTCGTTTTATGTAAACCGCGCTGATTTTTAAGAGTGCGGTATATAAGAACAATAAAATAAATAAATAAATATGTGAATGCAAGATTTTAGATGTAGAAATTGCAAATAAGACTTCTAAAATAACATCTGGTAGATGTGCCACTTTCAAATTCTTGCTCCCTCTGAGTCCTCCATTTTTATCCCCATATCAAACCTCCACTTCCTGTCTAAGGTCCTCAAACATGTGGCACTCTGTCAACTTTCACTGTTCTTGGACAAAACTTTGGTTCTTCATCCTCATCAGGCTGGGTTTTGTACAGGTAACTGTACCAAGTCACTACATACCACGCTTTGAACAATTTTTTGGCCACTCTCAATCAAGGTTATACTGTCATTTTAGTTGTTCTTGATCTCTCTTTCACTTTTGATCTTGTGGAAAATCACCTCCTTCTCCAAGTACTTCATGATATTGGATTTTATGGTACTTCCTGAAATGGTTTGGTACCTATCTTCATTCTTATTCCTTGAAGGTTTCTCTTGATACACTGTTTTCCTTTACCTTTCCTCTTCTGTCTAGTTGCCCCAAGACTCCCTTCTAGCAGCCTCACTCTTCAATATTTTTAGCTGGTTATTCTCACCAGTTCGATTAATCTTGATATGAACTAAGTCCCTTAAACTTATTAGATATAGTTATCTCCAGGAACAAGCAGGAATGTAGTCTTCACATATGGGTATCGTCGGTACCGATGGAACCTGCACGGGAATGCTCCCCTGTGTCCAATAGGAAAGCTTTTGGGAGCATCCCACAGCGCCTGTGTGCTGCCTTCCCGTCTTTCCAACTCTACCTCTTCGTTTTCCGCGGAGCCGACAGGACGCATACCCTGTCACCGCAGAAAATTTATCCTTATTCTTTTGTTTTTTGTGGTCACGTCTGCCTTCGTTCGATGCCTACCGGTACCACCGGTTCTCTTTTCTTCTTTTTCAAAAAAAAAACTAGCTTTCTAAAAGATTTTTTCTTTCAGAGGCCTTTCCCCTCTCGGCGCTAGGCCCCATTTTGGGCACTAGGCCCACTTTTCTTCAAACATGGAGAAATCAGCTAGTGGTTTCAAGAAATGTTCTAAATGTGGTGGTACCATATCCGTCACCAACTCCCATGACTGGTGTCTTAAGTGTTTAGGTCTGACCATTCACCATCAGAGTGTCTCTCCTGCAGAAAGATGACCAAGAGGGGCCTGCAGAATAGAGCTGCAAAACTCGGTACCCTTTTTGCCGCAGACACTATGTCAGTTGCATCGACGTCTTCCAGGGCTTCATCTTCCTCCCATGGATCTCAGGTAACTAAACCTAATTCTTCTAAGACTGGCCGGTCCCCAAAGGGTAGATCTCCTTCCAGGTATCGAGATGACACTGGCGTTGCCCTTGAGGAAAGTTCACTGGCAAAACAGCCCCGGCGGGAGGCCTCAGTCTCCAAAGCATTAACGGGGCTCCAGAATGTTCCAGAGGCTTCCACCTCTTCAGAATTACTGGTGCCATGTTCTGGGTTCGTACCCGCTTCCACCGGTACCGACACCCAGGCATCGGCAGGAGCAATGGAACAGAGAATCCTCGCTATCGAACGCAGTCTAGAGGCCCTCTTAGCTGCTTCGGTACCGCTAAGACAGCTACAGATGGTTCCACAGGTATCGGTACCGACATCGGTACCGGTACTGAATACATCAGCGGTATGCTTCCCCCCATGCCGAGCCTTGAGTCTATCTCAGGTATCGAAAGGCCGGTACTGAGTCACCCCGATACCGACTTCGAGCGGTATCGGTACCATGCGTTGCAAGAACACCCGACACAGAGGTACTTTGAATCCTCTGATTCTGAAGACTCTGATGACTCCACCAGTACCATAGCAATCCTTCTGGAGGATCCATTTTCTTCTCCACAATGCAGAATATCTCCTCCAGAAGACATGTCCTTCCAGGACTTCATACGTGATTTAGCTCAAGATCTTGCAATCACGGTGACTCCAGAGAAGGAACCCAGAGCAGAAAAATTAGAAATTCTTCAGTACACTAAGGCTCCTAAAAAGGCAGCTACCCTGCCCATTCACAGAATCTTGCATGATCTTATGCTAAGAATGTGGGAAACTCCTTTAACGGTGTCTCCACACTCTCGACGACTTGATACCATGTACCAAGTTCCAAGCTGTCCTGGCTTTCAAAAGACTCAGTTACCACACCATTCAATGGTAGTGGAATCGGCGATGCGTAGGATTAAGAGAACTAAAATGCATTCTTACAATCCTCCGGCCCGTGAATCGAGGACACTCGATGCCTTTGGGCGTCGATGTTTCCAATCCTCCATGTTGGCAGCCAGGATCATCCTCTATATGTCTACATCCTCTATATGGGAATGTTCCTCAAGGAAGTTGCAGGAGACTTGGAGCTCATGAGCCCTCTTCTCCCTGAGGAAAAAAGGGGGGAATTCCTTACTCTGGTCAAACATGCCCAGGATGTCTCTAAGTTTGTGAACCGTACAACCTTTGATTGCTTTGAATATATTAGCAGAACCTTTGCTATTTCCATCGGTGCACATCGTATTGTCTGGCTTCAGGCATCAGACAATGGATGCAAGATAAACTGGGAAACATTCCTAGCACAGGAGAAAATCTGTTTGGCAAGTATTGACAAGACAAGGCTAATCAGCTTGAATCTGAAAATACTACCTTGAACAGACTATCAAAGTCTACAGCCAACCCAGCAAAGAAAAAGTCATTCAAGAAACTCTTTTTCAACAACAAAAAGAGATTTTATTCATCTTACACCCATCCGGGCCACTGTCCAGTTCATGCTCCCCAAAAGGGACAGCCACAGACCAGACAGCAGAGAAAACCACAAGTTCCAAGAGCTCACCCGGCTCAGCAGACGCGGCCCCCTCAGGGGCTTTGACTCTTTCCTAGAGAACTTAGTCATTCTACCCCTGAAAAGTCCAGAACCCCTTACCATTCCAGGAAGGTCATGCCATTTTGCCAGCAGATGGCAACAAATAACATCAGAAAACTGGACTCTGTTCATTGTACAAGAGGGGTACAGACTTCAATTTCACAGCATGCCCCCTCCTACAATCATAAGACAGTTCAATTCTCAGGTCCCTGTCACCAATCTCTTGGGTCAGGAGTTCGCATCACTTCTTGCTCAGGGAGCAATGGAAGAGGTACCCATATCCCAACAGGGTACGGGCTTCTACTCCCCCTACTTTCTCATCCCAAAGAAAACGGGGACACAGACCTATACTGGACCTCATAGAATTAAACAGGTATCTGTTCTGGGAAAAATTTAAGATGATGTCCCTCGGAACACTCCTGCCATACCTTCAGAGTCAGGACTGGCTATGTTTTCTAGATCTAAAGGATTCATATTGTGGTAAGGCGGGTGCAGCACAGACCTGGGAAAGAGAAAAAAAAAAGAAACTTTTTCCCTGAGAGGGGGATGGGCTCACCGAAGCACAGGTTACAAAACGAAAGTTATAGAGAAACACACACTTGCAAAGCTAGCTTGAAGCCACGCCCGGACTCCATGGCAACAGCAGGGAGAGATAGGGTGGGGCCAAAAAGGGAAGCACGCTGGCAAACATTTAAACACAGTTAGTCAGCAAGTGAGGGGAGAGCCGAGAGAACCGGGAAAACCGGGAGAAGAAGCCGAAGGAACTGGCTGGAGGAGTGGCAGAGCCAGAGGGAATGGCATAGCCAGAGGAAAAGCCAGAATAGTTGTTGGGGAAGTCAACAACGGAACAAGAAGCAAGAGAGAAGAGCAGGAAGAAGCTTGAGGGAGTTAAAAGGATTATAACTCTAACTCTAAGGCAAGCAGCCCAGGTTCTAAGTAAGGAACGGTGCCTGTTAAAAAAGCCTGCTAGGAAGAATGCTTCTACAAAACAAGGTAAAGCAGACGTACCTTTAAAATGCTTCACTAAAGGGAAGGAGGTCTGTAGCCCTTAAAGAGATAGTGTGAAGAAAGCCCAAGAAGTAGTTATTCTGAGTAATTGCTACTGAGAAGTGCTGGAAAGACAGAAGTCTCATCTTTTAAAGCTGCAATAGTATTTCTGCTATGAAAATGTTTTAAACAGCAGTTTAGTTCCTATACTGTGAAGCAGAGAATGTTTTAGGCTTACCTGAAACAGCTGGGAGAAGCTAACAAGGTTAGCTGGACTTTGCTTATAACAGTGACTTTCAACTCTGTTTTGTTTGGATGAAAAGGAAACTTATGTTTGTTGCAAAGACTGAAAGAAACTGCTTTGTCATAGCACTGCTGAAATACCTTTATAAAGAAGCTTTTTGTTGGAGAAAATATCCTGTTTATGGTTTGGAGCCTTCTGCCAAGGTCCAATTGCAAACTTGATGATTAAAACAAAATTTAAAAATAAATTTTCCTGTGTTAGCCTATTTCCACTTGGACTGCTTTACTGCCCCACAACTACACAATTAAGGACCTCAGCTACTAGGCTGAAGCAAGACACAAGTTAATATGGCCCGCCGCCCCCACTAGGCCACCGCCTAGTATGGGTGCCGGCCCACAATATACGCATATTCTCATCCATGCAGATCACAGGAAATTCCTTCAATTCCTTTTCCAGGGAAGACACTTCCAATACAGCGTTCTTCCCTTCGGTCTGGCTTCTGCCCCAAGAGTCTTCACAAAATGCATGGCAGTAGTGGCAGCATTCCTGAGAACTCTGGGAATATTCGTCTTCCCCTACTTAGACGACTGGCTCATCCGAGCATCAACAGCTCCAGAAACCAGCTTTGCTCTTTCTCGCACTATGCGAATCCTTCCGTATTTGGGACTGGTCATAAACCTCCCAAAATCTCATCTCACCCCTTTGCAGTCTCTAGAATTCACAGGGGCTCGTCTAGACACAAGGCAGTCAAGGGCTTTCATGCCACAGCCACGTTGTCTTCGTATAGTACAGCTCGCCTCCCAAGCAGCTATGAAAGTTTTCCTGACTGCTCGGGAGATGCTTCAACTTCTGGAGCATATGGCATCCACTGTCCATGTGGTTCCCTATGCTCGCCTTCATATGCGAGCAGCCCAGTGGACCCTATCCGCTCAGTGGACACAGGCCTTGGGTAGGCTAATGGACAAAATCAGAAACTCCACATGTCTCATTTTGTCCCTGCAATGGTGGCAGTCACTGGAAAACCTTCTCGTGGGCTCTCCTTTCCAGCAGCCACTATGCCAAGCCACTCTAACAACAGATGCGTTCAAGTTGGTTGGGGGGCTCACTTGCACGATCTCTCAACTCAGGGATTCTGGACCCCACAGGAGGCTTGTCTTCACATAAACCTCTTAGAGCTCAGAAACATTTTCCTTGCTATTCGAGTATTTCAGGCCCATCTCAGCTACAAGACAGTTCTGGTCCAGACCGACAATCAAGTAGCGATGTTCTATGAGAAGAAGCAAGGCGGAACGGGCTCTCTGTCTTTATGCAACAAAGCTTTGTGACTGTGGGCCCTCACCAGAGAGCTTCAAATCCACCTTCTAGTGGTATATCTTCCGGGCATTTAAAATCTTTGGGCAAACAAACTCAGTCGAATACTGTTGCCACACGAATGGTCTCTTCACTCAGACCAGCTTGCTCGAGTGTTTCAAATCTGGGGAACGCCAGATATAGACCTCTTTGCAAGTCCACAGAATGCTAAACTTCCACAATTCAGTTCCAGAATTCCGGCTCAAAACTGTCAGGCAAGGGATGCTTTCCTCCTCCACTGGGGTCAGGACTTCCTCTATCCTTCCCATCCATTCCCCTCATTCCCAAAACTTTGTTCAAGCTTCAGAGAGACAGCGGTCATATGATACTCATAGCTCCACGTTGGCCACGACAAACATGGTATCCTCTGCTTCTGTGTCTCTCTCAAGCTACACCTCTGGAGTTGGGATATGCTCCAGATCCTCTTTCCCAAGAGAACGGGACCCTATTACACCCAAATCCCCAGTCCCTGCACCTCAAGGCCTGGTTACTGAAAGCCTAGGTTTTCCGGATATCAACCTTTCTCAACAGGTAAAGGATATCCTTCTGGCTGCCAGAAAGCCTTCCACAAGATGATCCTATGCTTTTAAGTGGAAGAGGTTCTCTGTATGGTGTCTCAAAGGGGACTTAACCCCCATTCAGTGCCTATGGAATCGCTTCTGTAGTATCTCCTCCATTTATCTGATTCTGGTCTTAAAACCAATTCAGTAAGGGTCCATCTTAGTGTCATTGCTGATTTTCGCAAACCTCTGGATGGACAACCTATTTCCTCTCATCCACTCATAGCGAGATTTATGAGACGTCTACTTTTAACAAAACCTCCCATTAAGCCACTGCTGGTGGCATGGGATCTGAATCTTGGGCAGCTCATGAAACCGCCCTTTGAGCCCTTAGCCACTACAGCTCTAAAATTTCTTTCATGGAAGGTCATCTACCTAGTTGCCCTCACTTCTGCAAGACGCATCAGTGAGTTACAGGCCTTAGTGGCGGATCCTCCTTATACAAGATTTCACCATGATAAGGTAGTTCTTAGGACTCATCCTCACTTTATGCCAAAGGTGGTTTCACCTTTTCATTTAAACCAAGCGGTTTACCTTCCTGTATTCTTCCCTAGGCCTCATGCCTCTAATGCAGAAAGGAACCTTCATACTTTAGATTGTAAAAGAGCCTTGGCTTTTTATCTTCAAAGAACTAACTAACTAAGTCCCCGTTCACCACACCAGCTCGTCTACCCCGGATCTCACTGCCCTTAACACTTGTCTTGATCTCATTGCTGCCTGGTTCTCTGATAATTTCCTCTGTGTCAATCCCGCCAAGTCTTCCGCTATCTGGCTCTCCTTTTCCACCACTCCTCCTACTCTAGCTCCCACGATGTCCTCCCTCCCTATCCCGCTTGTCCACACGCTCCGCTATCTTGGTGTCACCCTTGACTCTTCCATGTCTTTCCATCCACATATCTCTCCTCTCATACGCAGTTGTTTTTTCCACCTTCGTAGGATTCAACTCTTCGACCCTTTCTCTCTGTTTCCTCCCTCACTACCCTGGTTCTCTCCCTCATGATTTCCCGCCTGGATTACTGTAATTCAATTTTTGCCGGCCTTCCTAATTACCAGCTCCATCGACTCCAACTTATTCAAAATACGGCCGCCCATCTTGTCACCCACACCTCCCCTTTTGGTCACATCACCCCCTGTCTTCTCTCCCTTCACTGGCTTCCCATCAAATTCAGATTTGTTTATAATACCTCATTACTACACACAAGGTTCTCCACACGGGTTCCCCCCAATATCTATCTGACCTTATTTACCACCAGGCTGCCTCTCATCTCCTTCGTACCACCCATAGTAATCGCCTTTTTCTTCCCTCCCCATCCCAAGCACATCTCGAACTCACTCGCCACTCTGCCTTCTTCTTTCTAAGCCCTGCCCTCTGGAACTCTATTCCACACTCTCTCTGCACAGAAGCGTCATTTCCTCGCTTTAAAAGTCTACTTAAAACCTATCTTTTCTGTCAGGCCTTTGATCTCCCCATCACCACATGATGTTCCCGATGCCATACACGATCTCAATCCTTCCCCCTTCCCTGCCACTTCCATCCCCTCCAGCTGTCAGTTTTATTCATGTGCCTAATCTCGTTCCTTTCTATATTCTTCTCTTTTCTTATCACTGCTTTCCTGTCAACCCAATGGCGTTCCTTTTCTCCTTTTAATTTTCTAGTAGCCACAATGTTTAATTTTGTGCACCACCCTGACACTTCGGTATGGGAGGTATATCAAGCCTTGCTAATAAATAAATAAAATAAAAATAAATAAGCAACATAGAAAATCTTCTCAGCTTTTCGTTGCTTTTGATTCTAGTCATTTGGGGCTTCCATTTTCCAAAAGAACTTACTCTAGGTGGATTGCAAATTGCATATCCTTTGCATATGAGAGTAAGGGACTTTCTCTCGAAGGCCATGTTACAGATCACAATGTGAGAGCAATGGCAGCCTCACTGGCTAATTTTCGTTCTGTGTCCATTGATGACATCTGTAGAGCAGCCACTTGGGCTTCGGTACACACATTTACAGCTCACTACTGCTTAGACAAGGACTGCAATCGGGATGCCTCATTTGGCCAGGCTGTGCTCCAACATCTCTTTCAGACTTAGTACAACTCCTACCCACCATCCCGGGTTTCGATGCCCGAGATCCATGGGAGGAAGCATGACCCATCTCACCTTAGGTTCGCAGCTTGCTGGAGTCATCCCCCTGGCATCTCTCAGCTGGGGAGTCCCCATGTGTGAAGACTACATTCCTGCTTGTTCCTGGAGAGAGTTTAGCTACTCACCTGTAGCAGGTGATCTCCAGGAACAGCAGAAATTGAATCTTCACAACCCACCCACCTCCTCTGGGAGTTGTCTCTATCTATCTCTCTCTTTGTCTACTTCTCTACTTTGGTCTCAGCTATAAACTCAACTGAAGAGGGAGAGTTGGGAAGGCAACATGCAGGCGCTGTGGGATGCTCCCAAAAGCTTTCCTATTGGATGCTTGTGAGCGTTCCCGTGCAAGCTCTGTTAGTACTGACAATACCCATATGTGAAGACTTAATTCCTGCTGTTTCCTGTGATCACCTTTTACAGGTGAGTAACTACGCTGTATCAGTACAAGGAGTCCTAGAAACTTTAAGTAGACAAATAGCTAAACAAAACCTTAAAACTAAGATACAGACAGCAGTCCAGCAGCAACATAGAGGCTATCCAGTTTTTT
Organism: Ichthyophis bannanicus; assembly: GCA_033557465.1. NCBI lineage: Eukaryota > Metazoa > Chordata > Amphibia > Gymnophiona > Ichthyophiidae > Ichthyophis > Ichthyophis bannanicus. The sequence continues at coordinate 512,703,855 of CM066031.1, read as the reverse complement.
GCAATGAGTGTCACATGTACGATTTTCTCCCAGTTGGTGAGGGGTCTTACATGTGCACTAGATGCTAGGAGCTCTTTGTCCTCAGGGAACGAGTCCAATCCCTCGAGGCTAGAGTGGCAGACTTGGAGGACATAAGGAGGACAGAGAGATATATAGAGGAGACCTACAGGGACGTAGTACTGAAGTCTCACCTCCATTCTGGCAGCCTCTCAGTTGCCATGAAGAAAAGAGGTCACATGAAAAGAGAACATCACCTTGGTGTGGCAGGAAGTGATCCTGTAGCTAGGACGTGTCCTCCAGATGATGTAAAACCCTCTCACACAGAGGAGATTTCTTTAGAACCATGTGCCCATGAAAGAAGGGTTAGGATGGTCGTTACAGTTAGTAATTTGATCATTAGACATGTAGATAATTGGGTGGCTGGTTGATGTAAGGATCATCTGGCAACATGCCTACCTGGTGTGAAGATAGCAGACATCATGCACCATCTAGACAAGGTTTTATATAGTGCTAGGGAGGAGTCTACTGTCTTGGTAGATGTTGGTACCAATGACATAGGAAAGTGAAGGAAGGGAGGTACTGGAGGCCAAATTTAGGCTTTTAGGTAGGAAGGTAAAATCCAGAATTCCAGGGTAGCATTCTCCGAAATGTTTCCAATTCCACACACAAGACCCAAAAGACAGGCAGAGCTCTGGAGTTTCAATGTGTGAATGAGACGATGGTGCAGAGAAGAAAGTTTGGGATTCATTAGGAACTGGGCAACATTCTAGGGAAGGGAGTGGCTTTTCTGAAGGGATGGGCTCCACCTTAACTGGGATGGAAACAAGCTGCTGGAAATAGAGCAGCTTTTAAACTAGGTAATAGGGGAAAGCCGACAGTCGCCCAGGAGCACATGGTTAAGAAGGATGTATCTTTGAACAATACTAGCAAAAGAGAGAAGTTAGAGCACCCAGATGCCCTTAAATACAGAACTGAAAGATTCCAAGTTACCCCTATCAACTGATAACCATATTAATATGAATAAAATGCAACCTCTAAAATGTGTGTATGCAAATGCTAGAAGTGTAAAACATAAGACGGGAGAGATAGAATATATAGGACTAAATGAAGGGTTAGATATGACTGGCATCTCAGAGACATGGTGGAAAAAGGGCAACCAATGGAATGCTGTGGTACCTTGGGTACAAACTATATTGCAATGATAAGGAAGATCAAATTGGTGTAAGGGTTGTGCTCTATGTTAGAGAGGGTATTGAGTCACATGGGATTAAAGTTTTGCATGAAACAAAATATACTATAGAAAGAAATCCCATGTAAAAAGGGGAAGGCGATGGCAGTCCGGGTGTAATACTGACCGCCTGACCAGAATGAAAAGATGGATGATGAAATGCTAAGAGAAATCAGGGAAGCTAACTAAAGTTATAACACAGCAATAATGGGTGATTTCAGTTAACTCGGTATCGAATGGGTCAGTGTCACAGCAGGACGTGCTAGGGAAATAAAGTTTCTAGATGAAATAAATGACTATTGCTTAGAACAGCTGGTTCATGAATCAACAAGAGGGGAAGCTATTTTAGACCTAGTCCTTAGTGGAACACAGGATCTGGTGCAAGAGATAAGGGCGTTGGGGCCACTTGGCAATAGTGATCATAGCATGATCATTTTTGATTTAATAAACTGAAGCAAGATGGCAAGGAAATCCACCTTTTAACTTTCAAAAGGGAGACTGATAAACTGAGGAAGGTAGTTAAGAAAAAAATAAAAGGAGCAGCTGCAAAGGTTAAAGGTTTACATCAAGCGTGGACATTGTTTAAAAATACTATCTTGGAAGCACAGACTAGATGTATTCCACGCTTTAAGAAAAGTTGAAGGAAGGCAGAACGACTGCCAGCATGGTTTAAAGATAGGGTCAGAGATGCTGTTGTAGCTAAAAAATATCTTTCAGGAAATGGAAAAAGGAGCCAAATGACGAAAACTGGAAACAACATAAGTTAGATGCAAGGCATTGATAAGGCAGGGAAAGAAAGAATTTGAAAAAAAGCTTGCCGTGAAAGCAAAAATGCATAATAAAAACCTTTTCAAGTACATTTGTAGCAAAAAACCTGTGAGAGGGTCAGTTGGACTATTGGATGATAGAAGGGTAAAGGGGGCACTAAGGGAGGACAAGGCCATAGGGGAGAGAGTGAATGAATTATTTGCTTTGGCCTTTACTGAAGAAGATGTAGAGAAGTTACCCATACCTTAAATGGTCTTTAAAGGTGATATATTGGAAGAATTGAAAAAAATATTGAAAAACCAAGAAGATGTATAATACGTATTTGATAAACTGAAGGATCACCTGGACCAGATGGTATACATCCAAGGGTGTTGAAAGAACTGAAAAATGAGATTGCAGACCTACTTTTACTAATCTGTGAACTATCATTAAAATCATCTATAGTACCTGAAGAGTGGAGAATGGCCAATGTAACACCAGTTTTAAAAAGGGTTCCAGGGGTGATCTGAGAAACTACAGACTGGTGAGCCTGACATCAGTACCGGGCAAAGTGGTAGAAATCATTATAAAGAATAAAATTACTGAACTTGTAGATAATCATGGTTTAATGGAAGAAAGCCAATGTGGATTTAGCCAAGGAAAGTCTAGCCATACTAATCTGTTTCATTTTTTTGAAGGTGGAAATAAACAGCTGATATAGTGTATCTGGATTTTCAGAAAGCCTTTGACAAGGGCCCTCATGAGAGACTCTTGGCTAAATTAAAAAGTCATGGGATTGGAGGCAGTGTAGTATTGTGGATCAAGAAATGGTTAAAAAATAGAAAACAGAGAATAGGGCTAAATGGCCAAATTTCTCAATGGAAATAGTGAATAGTGGAGTACCCCAGGGATCTGTGCTGGGCCCGCTGCTTTTTAACATACTCATAAATGACCTGGAAATAGAATAACGAGTGAGGTAGTCATATTTGCAGATGACACAAAATTATTTAAAGTTGTTAAAACATAAGAGTATTGGATAAATTGCAAGAGGACCTTGATAAATTGGAAGACTGGACATCCAAATGGCAGATGAAATTTAATGTGCATAAGTACAAAGTTATGCATCTAGGAAAGAACAACCCAAACTACGGTTACCAGGGCCGGATTTGCCTATACGCCACGTACGCCGTGGCGTAGGGCCCACAGCTGGCAAGAGCCCACCGGGAATGTTTTTTGCACAGGGCCACGCGTTTCAGGGGGCCCCGCGCAAAAAACATTCTGATCCATCATTAAAATTAAAACAACAACAAAAAAAGCTGTCGCTGCCTCTGCCGGGGCCGCCGCGGCAGAATCGAGTGTGCCGCGGGGCCCCCCCTGCCCAGCAGAGCCTGGCCTGCCCTCCCCGGTATCACCTCTCGAGTCTCAGCTGCCTCCCTCCAGTCACACGCGCCGGCTTTCAGAGCGCGAGGTGAGTTTCTCCCTCGCTGCTCTGTTTTAAGCCCGCGGGGGCTGATGGGAAGTCCCGTCAGCCCCCGCGGGCTTAAACAGAGCAGCGTGGGAAAACCCCTTCCCTCGCGCTCTGAAAGCCGGCGCGTGTGACTGGAGGGAGGCAGCTGAGACTCGAGAGGTGATACCGGGGAGGGCAGGCCAGGCTCTGCTGGGCAGGGGGGCCCCGCGGCACACTCGATTCTGCCGCGGCGGCCCCGGCCCCCCGGCAGCGACAGCTTGTTTTGTAAAAAAAATTCGCTGGGCTGGGGTGGGCTGGGGGGGTTAGGACTGGTGCTGGGCTGGGGGGGTTAGGAGTGGTAATGGCTGTGGGCTGTTGGGGGGTTAGGACTGGTGATGGGCTGGGGGGGGTAGGAGTGGTAATGGCTGTGGGCTGTTGGGGGGGTTAGGAGTGGTGATGGGCTAGGGGGGTTAGGAGTGGTAATGGCTGTGGGCTGCTGGGGGTTAGGACTGGTGATGGGCTGGGGGGGGTTAGGAGTGGTAATGGCTGTGGGCTGTTGGGGGGGTTAGGACTGGTGATGGGCTGGGGGGTTAGGAGTGGTAATGGCTGTGGGCTGTTGGGGGGGTTAGGACTGGTAATGGGCTATGGGGGGGTTAGGAGTGGTGATGGGCTATGGGGGGGGGCTATGGGCTAATGGGGAGCTAAGTATATAAAGGCTGTTTGGATTATGAATGGAAGTGGGTTGATATGGGATTAGGACTGGAAATGTCCTATGGGGGGGGCTTAAACTAAAAATTGGGTGATGGGGATTAGGACTGGAAATGGGCTGGTGGGATTAGGACTGGGAGTGGGCTATGGGGGGCTAGGACTGGTAATGGGTTGGGGGATTAAGACTGGAGGTGGGCTGATGGAGTTAGGACTGGTAATGGGCTGTGGGCTGTTGGGGGGGTTAGGACTGGTAATGGGCTATGGGGGGCTAGGACAGGAAATGGGCTGATGGGAAGGGGTTAGGACTTGAGGTGGGCTGATGGAGTTAGGACTGGAAATGGGCTGGTGGGATTAGGACTGGGAGTGGGCTATGGGGGGCTAGGACTGGTAATGGGTTGGGGGATTAAGACTGGAGGTGGGCTGATGGAGTTAGGACTGGTAATGGACTGTGGGCTGATGGGGGGGTTAGGACTGGCAATGGGCTATGGGGGGGGTTAAGACTGGTAATGGGCTGTTGGCTGATGGGGGCTGTCTGGTAATGGGCTATGGGGGGTTAGGACTGATAATGGACTATGGGGGGGGGGGCTAGGACAGGAAATGGGCTGATGGGGAGGGGTTAGGACTTCAGGTGGGCTGATGGGGTTAGGACTGGTAATGGACTGTGGGCTGATGGGGGGGGGTTAGGACTGGCAATGGGCTATGGGGGCCTGACTGGAAATGGGTTGATGGGGGTTAGGACTGGAAGTGGGCTGAGTGGGGGTTAGGACTGGTAATGGGTTATAGGGGGGGCTTAAACTGAAAATGGGGTGATGGGGGGTTAGGACTGGAAGTGGGTTGATGGGGGGGCTAGGATTGGTATTGGGTTGATGGGAGGGGCTAGGACTGGAAATGGGCTAATGGGGGGCTAGGACTGGAAATGGGCTGATGCAGGGACTAGAAGGGAATGGATGCTGGGTGAGGCTGGAACTAGAAGGGAGCTGGTGTTGGGGGAGGATTAGAATGGGATGGGGCTGGGAGAGTAAAATGGAGAGGGGAAAATATTTTGTGTGGGAGGGATAAAAAATCTACAATTGGCCGGGTATTGGGAGAGTAAGTGGGGATTGAGGATGGAGGGGTAAATTTTGAGTAGATGAAATAGGAATGAGGAAAGAGCAAAAGGAGAAAGATTAGTATGTTAAAGCAGATGTAGAGAGAGAATGGAAAAAAAAACCAAGAAGACAGAAGAAAGGACAAATGGACAGCAGATGGAGAGTTAGCAGAAGACACGAAGAAACCAGAAGAAAGTGGCTGGAACAATTGCAACTGAAAAAAAATGCACAAAAGGTAGAAAAATATCTCTTTATTTTGAATTTATTAACTGGAATCAATGTTCCCTCTAATTTTCTGTAGGCTGTGTGCGCATAAAATATCAGCTGTGCAGCTTTTGAAGGAAGGTTAAATTTTTGTGCACCACATAACGACACTCAGAGTTATATACTTTAAAATTTGACTACACGTCAGAATACAGTATGTACACCACATTGATTGCACTAGAAAATATTGTAGAACTTGTGAAAACCGTAAATACACAAAAACTTTTAAATTTTAAGACGTCTGTGTTGTTTTCTATCAGAATCAGAACTGTAATTTTTGTGCGCTCTGTTATAAAGTATGTGCGCTCGCTCGGCGAGGTGTGTGCGCGCGCACACGCGCACAGCTTAGAGGGAACAGTGACTGGAATATGTCAGCTCTGGGAAATGTGCATCATTAATTTTTGCGCTTTGTTTAGTACAAGAGGAAATTTATAGTTTTATTTCTACAGTGTTGTTGTATATTCCAAGTTTGGCTTTTGGGGTTCCCAGTTTAATTATTGTCTTCCTGTTTCTAAATTGTGATTCCTTGTTTGGTGATGGTCTATGTTGTGCATGTGTAACTGAGCTGAGGTATTCTGTTTATATAATTCCTATTTGACATTGCCATTTGTTCTTTCCCCAGTAGGTCATGTATTGTTGTTCTCTGAAATGTATTGGTTTAATATTTGCAGTGTTGCCTTTTGATAGTTAGGGTATGGTGCTTTGTGAGTCCTGGTAGTGCTATTAGGATATGGCGGGTTTGCTATGGGTTCTAAATGGGCAGTGTTTGTAGTAGTTCCTAATGTGCCTGGTGGTTGGTACTGGATTATAGTAATGTAGAAACCTTTTAGTCTTTCTTTATCCATATACTCATTAAGAGGCATTTTTACTAAAAGTTAGTGTATGGCAGAGCTACTCAATTCCAGTCCTGGTGGTCCACAATCCTGCAGGTTTTCAGGATATCCCTAATAAATATGCATGAGATATATATGCATTGGAGATATCCTGCCAACCTGACTGGTTTGTGGCCCTCCAGGGCTGGATTTGGAGACCCCTGCCTTACATCTCTGTCATTTACGATTGTGAGTGGGCAAGGTGCAGATGTCCAAGACATCAAAAAGTTAGATAGCATTTGTCACATTCCTCCTTGCTTCTCACCACCACCAAAATATTATCTATTAGACAACTTTTTGGTGGTGGTGAGAATCGAGGAGGAATGTGACACATTCTATCTACCCTTTTGATGTCTAGGATATCTGTACCTTGTTCACTCACAATCTTAAATGACAGAGATGTAAAGCAGGGGTCTCCAAATCCAGCCCTGGAGGGCCACAAACCAGTCAGGTTGGCAGGATACCTCCAATGCATATATATCTCATGCATATTTATTAGGGATATCCCGAAAACCTGCAGGATTGTGGACCACCAGGACTGGAATTGAGTAACTCTGGTGTATGGTAACATTATGCAAATATTTATGCAAATGAGACACCTTATACAAATGAGGCCCCGCATCGAGTCTCCGCACATGGCCCCGCACCCCCCTTGGGCCGCCCCTGGGCCCACCGGAGGGCTTCAGAGGGAGCCGGGGAAGCCCGCGCGAGGCCCCGGCTCCCTCTGTACAGCCGCCAGCGTGAAGAGCCTTTTCCTTCACGCTGGCGGCTGTTTCTGTGAAGCCGCGAATGCTGGGAAAGGTTAAAGGTTGCCCTTTAACCTTTCCCAGCATTCCCGGCTTCACAGAAACAGCCGCCAGCGTGAAGGAAAAGGCTCTTCACGCTGGCGGCTGTACAGAGGGAGCCGGGGCCTCGCGCGGGCTTCCCCGGCTCCCTCTGAAGCCCCTCAGACAGCCGCGATGCTGTCCGGGGGGCCAGGACTGCATGGGGGGGCCCAGGACTGCACGGGGCGGGCCAGGACTGCACGGGGGCACGGGGGGGGGGGCCCAGGACTGCACGGGGGGGCCCAGGACTGCACGGGGGCGGGCCCAGGACTGCACGGAGGCACGGGGGGGGGGACACGGGGGGCCCAGGACTGCACAGGGGGGGCCCAGGACTGCACGGGGACATGGGGGGGGCCCACAATTTTTCTTGGCGTAGGGCCTCACTCTAGCTAAATCCGGCCCTGACGGTTACACGATAGAAGGTTCCACATTAGGAACCACCACCCAGGAAAAAGATTTAGGTGTCATCGCGGATAAGACATTGAAACTCTCCTCCCAATTTGCAGCGGTGGCCAAGAATGTAACTAGTATGCTAGGAGTCATAGGGAAATGAATGGAGAATAAAACCAAGGATATTGTAATGCCTCTGTATCGTTTCATGTTGCAACCGCACATTGAATATTGTGTGCAGTTCTGGTCGCCATATCTTAAAAATGATATAACAGAATTAGAAAAGGTACAGAGAAGAGCCACCAAAATGGTAAAGGAGGTGAAAGGATACCCCTATGAGGAAAGGCTTCAAGTATTAGGGCTTTTCAATTTGGAAAAGAGACGGCTGAGGGGAGATTTGATAGAAGTCTATAAATTCATGAATGCAGTGGAGCAGGTAAACATAGATCAGTTGTTGATGCCATCAAAAAGTAGAAAGACTAGGGGGCACTAAATGAAGTTACAACGTGTAATCCATTTAGCACTAGTAAAAGAAAATATTTTTTCAGTCAACACATAATCAAACTCTGGAATTCATTACCAGAGGATGTAGTGAAGGCTGTTAGTATATCTGGATTTGAAAAAGAGTTTTTACAAGTTCCTGGAGGAAAGGTTCATAAGCCATTATTAAAGAGGACCCGGGAAATCCACTGCTTGCCCTGGGACAAGCATTATGGAACCTATGTGTCTTTTTGAGAACCTGCCAGGTACTTCTGATCTGGATTGGCCACTGTTAGAAACAGGATACTGAGCTTGATGGACCTTGGTCTGACCCAGTACAGCATTTCTTATGTTCCTTGCTTCTCCCTTCTTCTAATAAGTCTCTTGCTTGTAGCCCTTATCTCTATGCTACAACATCCAGATTTTGTTTACCACCCTCTCCCCTGATTTTGATACCTCATCCCTGTATCTCTGTCTTGCTGCATTTGTCCATGATTCACAGAGCACTCGCCTGTTCCTTAATATATCTAAGTGTGAATCTATCTACCTCCCCTCCCCTGGCATCTTTCAGTCCTCTCCGCCCACCATTCTCCGCTTCGTCCCCCTCCCCTCCATGATTCCGTTAGGGCCCAAGGTGGTAAATTGAATTGGAAATTGGTTGATGGATGGGCAACAGAGGGTGGTGGTAAACAGAATTCACTTGGAAGAAAGAAAAATGAGTAGTGTAGTGCCTCAAGGATCAGTCGTAAAGATTCCGTTCAATATCTTTGTGAGCAACATTGTTGAAGGGTTGGAAGGAAATATTTGCCTTTTTGCAGATGATAAAGATTTGCAGCATGCTGGACACCCCTTAAAGTGTTGAGAACTTAGAAATGATCTGCAAAAATTACAAGAATGGTCTAATGCCTTGCAGTTAAGATTTAATGGGAAGAAGTACAAAATGATGTATTTCAGGTGCAGAAATCCAAAGCAGCAATAGGGGGTGAGAAGCTGACATACAAGGACCAGGAGAAAAGCCTTAGGGTGATAGTGTCTGAGAATCTGAAAGTGGCGAAACAATATGAAAAGACGGTGATGAAAACTAGACAGATGACAGGCTGCATAGAGAGGAGCATGAACAGCCAAAAGGAAGAGGTGATAATGCCCCTGTATAGATCACTGGTAAAGCCTTACTTGGTGTACTGTGTTCCATTTTGGAGGCCGTATCTTGCAAAGGATATAAAAAAGCCTTGAAGCAGTACAGAGAGATTCAACCAAAATGGTATGGGTTTTGTGCCAGAAACAGTATGAGAGACTTAAAAGACCTCAATATGCATGCCTTAGAGCAGGGGTCTGCAAAGCCAATCCTGGAGGGCCACAAACCAGTCAGGTTTTCAGAATATTCCTAATGAATATGCATGAGATAAATTCAAATAAAATGTGGGCAGTGCATGCAAATATATCTCATGCATATTCATTAGGGATATCCTGAAAACCTGGCAGGATTGCAGCCCTCCAGGACTGGTTTGGAGACCCCTGCCCTAAGGGAAAGGAGGGACAGAGAGATATGATACAGACCTTTAAATACTTGCAAGGTATTAATGAACAAACCTTTTTCAAAGACACGGAAGCTATAGAGTATATGAAATAAAGCTATGAGGTGGTAAACTTAGAAGCAACATCAGGACGTACCTTTTCATGAAAAGGGTGATGGATGCCTGAAATGTCTTCCTTGTGAAGTGAATGCAAAAAGGGGATAAACAAAGAGGATTCATATATAGCAAGAGTAGCATTCCTGCTCAAAGGAAAACATAAATGACCTTTACACTTCAAAAAGGCACAGAGTGGGGGTAACATGCATGAAACAGCAGTTACAATCCAGGGCCTACACTCTTAAAATGCTACATCTTCTGCTCAATGATTTAATTTCTGCTATGCTGAAAAAAGACAAACATCTATAGGACAAATTGTATCAATAGAAATTTGTGCCAAAAAAGTGTACAACTTTTGCCTAATTCTTAAACAAAACCACATAAATCACCCTAGATTTGGCGATAAATAAATATCAAATAAACTGGATCACCAAACAACCCCTAAAAAAACCTAAGTGAAATTTTTTATTTGTCGGATTATGCCAAGGGGGTAAGAACTATTACCTATCCCCACCAGACAGCACCATCCATTTTAATCATATTATAAATAGTTCAAAAGACTTAGCTTATTAGAAGGACTAAATTTAACATCCCTCAATGCGGCATCCAAAATCTGTCACAACGTGCACATTTCGGGATTCTCTCCCTGTATCAAGTGTTGCTTCCATCAGATCATAACCGCCATGTCACGCTGAGATGATATAATCAGCAGTTTTTTAAAGGGTATACTGCTTATCATTGGCTATTACAATACTTCATTCAAACAAAGAACTCCAATCAGACTGCGGGAAAACCCCACTTCATCAGGGGAACTCCACCATGTCACCAATGACATCAGAAGAGACTGATCCAATCAATTTCCTTACTGAGGCCCAGAGGAATCACTGTGTTCAATCTGAATATCCAGCTTTGCTCACGCCGTTGAAGTAGGGCAATCCGATCACCCCCCCTAGGTTCTGGAGGGACATAATCTATCACCGACTATTGCAATTCAGCAAAATCATGATTGTATGTTAAACAGTGCTCAAATATTGGGACAGACACTATCTTTTGACGAATTCTTGACGCATGCTTACTCAAACGAGTTTTTATCACTCGCGTAGTCCTGCCTATATATAGAAGAAGACAGGGGCATTGCAAAATGTAGACAACAAAAGACGAGCTACAATCAGTCTCCCATCTACGTTTGATTATCCGTCCTGTTTTAGGATGTGTCCATGTTCTACCCATTAATGCTGTAGCACAATATATACACGATCCGCAACAAATATGACCCCGATTATGTGGAGATGGCAATGGTGGTCTATCAATCAAAGCAGTGGACCGAACTAGAATGTCTTTCAGATTAGAACCTCGGGAATATGCTATCATGAGGGGTTTCTGAAAGCATGGATATAACCCCAAAATATGCCAATATTTCTTCAGTATTCTAACCACTTCTGTGCTGAGACTCATGTATGGAAGAATTCCAACAAATGCTTCTGGGATCTCATCAACTCTTTCACTTCTCAACGTGCCATCCAATAACCATTCACGTTGTACATGTAGAGCCCGACAATATGCTGTCCTCACTATTTTCGCAGGGTAACCCCTATTAAGTAATCATTCGCGCAAATCCATTGCCTGGTATTTAAAATCCAAAGAAGATGAACAGAGGCACCTAAGCCTTAAAAATTGCCCAAATGGAAGTCCTCTCCTTAATGGTCCAGGATGAAAACTCTGGTATTTGAGCAAACTATTTCATTGCACACTCTTCCGGTATAATGAAGTTCAGAAAAAAACATCTTCTTTAAATATCATCACATCCAGAAATTCAATTTGACTTATCTCAATGTGTGCAGTGAATGTTAAATTAGATTTTAAATTATTTAACCAAGATAAAAATTCTTGTAATTCAGAAGGAGTACCATTCCACAAAAAAAATATGTCGTCCAAAAACCGTTTCCAAAAAACTACATGTTCAAAATAGGATGACCCATATAAAATTTTTTCTTCAAAATCGGTCATATAGAGAGTAGCAATTGAGGGTGCTACCAATGTCCCCATTGTGATCCCAAAGATTTGTTGGTAAAATTTCCCCTCGGATAGAAAATAATTATGTGTCAAAACGAGCGCAATCAACTCCAAAAAAACGTCCGAGGGAGACGAGGAGGTGCAAAAGTAAACAGGGTAGATAACAACGATAATGCCTCAGTTTGATTAATATTCATGTATAATGTGGTTACATCTAATGTAACCAATGTAGAGTCCCAAAATGGGGCATTAACCACCAATAACTGTTGGATAAAATGTGTATAATCTCTCACATATGATTTTACCAAGCTGCTTCTTTCTGTAAGAACACATCACAGAATTGTGACAGGGGCTCAAGCACTGATCCCCGACATGACACTATTGACCTCCCTGGAGGGGAGACCAAAGATTTATGGATTTTTGGGACCAAATAAATAATCGGCACTTTCGGGCATACCAAAACTAAAAATTGATGCTCTTTCTTAGTTAACCACCATCCCATATCAACTAAGGATTTTATCTCCTGTTGTAGTCAGTAGTAGGATCCACCAGAAGCTGTTTATATGTAAGACTATTGGAAAGATGCATTCTCAGGAGGTCAGCATAATCAGATATTGATTGAACCACTATCGCTCCCCCTTTGTCAGCTTTACATATGGTTATCGTTGGATCTTGTTTAATCTGTTTCAACGAATCCCATCTTCTTTTATCAAGATTAACCCATTTCACTTGCGCTACATTTTCCAGGTGTTCAAGATCTCTCAATACCAGGCTCTGAAATGTAGCAATAGAAGGATCAATCACATCCGGTGGCATCCACTTTGATGGTGGACAAACTACAGAATCATCCGGGGCAGCAGCTTTATCTGAAAAATAATGGGTGATACGCAATTTATGAAACAATTTTTGCAGATGCACACGCATATCAAATGGATCATGTCTAGTTGTCGGTACAAAGGATAATCCTAGATTCAATAAACGATCTTGATCAGGAGTCAAAGGTTTTGTTGTAAGATTTACAACTAATGATTCATTTGTCGCCGCGAACGTTGCCGTATCACTGGTGGGTTCCATCCGTCAGCTTGATAATCCTGGTGAGTGCATCCACCTCGTGTCTGCCCCCGCTGAAAATCCTGAGATGTTTTCGAATTAGATGCTCTTGATGTATCAGAGGCACCACTACTATCATCCGTATCTTCAGAAGAAAATTCAAAGGTAACCCGTTTTTGTACAGTAACATCAGATTGCTTATATATCCAATAATACACCTTATCATTAACATAATCCGTTTTGTCCCATGCAAATGTTTTTAAATTTAAAGGCCTTCAAATATTCAAAAAAACTGTTAATCTGTCAGTCCATGTCTTCCATTTTCGTTTGATATAAATCATCATCGAAAACACTCTTCAAGCTAGTTTTAGCCTCCTCAATTTGCTTTTCCACTATCTCCTCCTCCTGGATAGTTCTCTCCAAGATGAGTGCTATCAGGTCACAACTACACTTGTTAGATATTTGGTTCCATTTCAACACAAACTCAGTGTCAGTAACAAAAATCTTGGGAGCCCTTGTCATTTTTAAACTGCATGGAATAATCCGAGTCTTCAAATATTGGGTCATGAACGCACCATGAAGTTGTACCCTGGTCAGCCGTTTACGAAGTGCTTTCAAATCCGAGACAGACGGGCCTCCACTCTCAGCTGGAGGCAGCAAATGATACAGGGAGAGAATCCCGAAACGTGCACGTCGTGCCGGATTTTGGATGCCGCATTGAGGGATGTTAAATTTAGTCCTTCTAATAAGCTAAGTCTTTTGAACTATTTATAATATGATTAAAATGGATGGTGCCATCTGGTGGGGATAGATAGTATTTCTTACCCCCCTCGGCATAATCTGACAAATAGAAAATTTTACTTAGGTTTTTTGGGGGTTTGTTTGGTGATCCAGTTTATTTGTTAATTCTTAAACAAAGCATTTGTGGGTGATGACTCTCAGCAATTTATCCAGTCTTACTTGCATAGTTTTTTCTCTGGATTTTCTCACAACTTGAAGTTCACGGTAGTCTAATCTTTGGGCAAAATATGTTCTGCTTCAAAGGTATGCAACAATTGACTTACAGTCTTTATACAAAGCTTTTGTCTACCTTTATTCAAAACTGTTACTGGACTGTAAGCCTCCCTGGGTTCTTTACATCATGGATGCTATGACATGTCTTATACAGTGTTGCACATAGTAATTCCATTATATAGATTTTTATGTCTTTGCTATACATTTACAGTAATGCAATTTAAATATTCTAATTGTTCTTATGCAGAATGATGACATTAAGGCTAATTGTTTTAGTATAGCCCTCTATCACTAAGGCTGTGAGATGAGGAAGTGACCTAGTAGTTAGAGCACAGCGGACTAGGAACCAGGGTTTTAATTCTGCTTCTGACACCGACACTTCTTGTGACCTTAAGCAAATAAACCCGCTTTGAAATGTAGTGCAGCTTTTTATTCTTCTTTCCGTGCTGAATCTTTGACAGTTAACAGCTGGTGTAAAGATGCATCACAGGAGCAAAAGGCTCATCTCTGGTGAAGTACAGCACTTCATCTCAGATGACCCAAGAACCCTGGTGGCCTAAGTGAGCTCTTGGCCCCAACACCCAAGATCTTCCTGCTGACTCAATTTGCCCTCTTGCATCTCTTGCCCCTTTCTCAACCCCACAAAAACACCCTGAAAGTCAAAGTGGATCCCCTGATATCCATCCCACTCCAGAACTCCCTAAACCTACCTCCAGAGTTAGGCGGCAATAGCGATGCCCACTCACTCCTGCCTCCTTGCTGCCATTTTGGCAGATGGCGGCACCTGATGCCTTGTGGTTCATCAGTAGACTCCACGAGGGGTCAATCTGCCAAATGAAGCAATGCTTTGCAAATAAGGGAAGCATTGCGTTATTTGGCAGACGGACAACTAGCAGTGCATAGCAAGGGGTCAGACGCTACCATTTTTCAAGATGACAATGCAGAGGCACTTGACATTTCAAATGCAGCACGCGGGCGAAATGTCAAGTAGAAGGCATTTATGAACCTTGTGATATGTTCCAATAGCATTATGAATAGCTAGAAAGGTATTGCCTGAAGCAGAACTAGGTGTATGGCCAAGTTCGAAACCCAGCTCCCGCTTTCCAAAACACATGCAAAGTACATGCCTTTATTCCAAGGCACATACTTCCAGCCAGTCAGTATTTTATAAGAGGTCATTTACACACATGTGTGGTCGCATACATGTGGGAATGATTTTATGCAATTACTTCCTAGGTGTCAAGAAATGGCACAACTCCTTCCTCTCCTCCCCCATGACTTGTGAACATATCTTTATTACGTTCCCGCTGACTCGGGGATCGAACTTGGGGCATTATTCCTGGCAGTGCACAGCACTTAACCTCTTTAGGAAGTTGCTTTGCTGATAATGCAGAGTTGGTCTGGGGAAGGCAAACACACGCAGTGATTTCATTTTACAGTAGTACCACATGACTACATTCCGATGAATTCTTTGCCTCTGTTTCAGTGTTTTGTATCTGCATGCTGGTCTAGATTTTCAAAGAACAACTGTGCAGGAAGTCTCTTTCTGATCCCTTGCGTCTTCAAATAGATTTTCAGTGTTCTTTTGGACATTTAAGCCTCTTTATATTCAGAATTCTCCCATAAATATACAAAAATCAGTAGAGGTTAGAATTTATGGAATGTCTGTTTTCATTCTCATTTTTCTTCAGAAAATCAGGAAAATCCAAGTGAATGTTAATTTTCACCATGGAATTAGCACATGATTGCATCCATAAGGCATAGAGGACGTGCTTTGGTGGGAGATGTGTATATAAATCTGAATGCATTTAAGACGGTTATTTAAACACATTTTCTGGAACAAACTGAGAGCTGTACTATAAGCACAGACCCTGTAGACACTGGAAGATGATATTTGATTAGTGACTTGATGCATATTTTCAGCAGTGTGCAATTATAATGTATATTTAAAGAATGCCCAGCTAGTAATGGAATTTCGGATCAAATCTTTTGTCATAATAAATCATATCCCATTATTAACATCTGCTAGCAGACTCACCTTCAAATTCATCTATATTTTAAAAAACCTGATATTTCCAACATTATCTTTAAAAAAGTTAATTAGAAAAATATATCATCCCAGTACCCTCTTTTCACATTACTTTATCATTGAAAAGGTGGTGATTTTTCTACTGTAAAAATGTAGTGGTCCTGTAAGACTGCCAAAAGAATTGTAATAGTCATTTAAATCAGAACCACATACAAAAAACCATGGACTTGTCTATCCACATTTTTTTTTTACATGAAGAGGCAAACAGCAAGAGATATTCAAACACTGCTGAATAACAGCTTTCAAAAAACAGGTATCTCCTTGAAAAATAATATAAGAAATGTTATAATGGGGCCACAAGTACCCAGCAGGATGCCAAGGAATAGATCCATGTCTTGTTACTTACACTCAAGGATAAACAGTGGCTTTACAAATCTACCTGTCTACTAATGTTTTCTTGACTTTTTCTCCAGTAACTTGCCAAACCTTTCTCAAAATCAGCTATGTTAACTGTTTATACCACATCTTCTAGCAACAAATGCCACAGCTTGATTATGCACTGCGTGTAAAAATATTTCCTCTAACTAGTAATATAGTAAATGACAGCAGATAAAGACCAGCATGGCCCATCCAGTTTGCTAAGTAAGTTGGCTAGCGTGGAGGAAATTTTAGAAGGAGGAGTTGGTCGCGCGTATGGAAGGTTCCTTTCGTGCTTCCTTCTCCCAAGTAGAGCAGTTTTCTTCACAGGTGGTACATAAGCTCTCAGAACATGAGGCATTGCATCTTAGAAATAATAAATCCCTGTCTAAATTGGAGGGTCGTTTCTCTGTACTGGAAGCTGCAGTTTCTTCATTTACTAAGGACAGTGCTTCTGTGCATTATCAGTTGGAAGCTCTTGAAAATGTTAATCGCTCTAAAAATTTGCATTTTTTAAAATTTTCCCCGTACTCATTATTTGGCTCCCTTGATATTGCTACAAAAATATTTTAAGGAAGTGTTGTTAATTAAGGATGTGGATTCTATTAAGGTTTCTTCATTATATTATGTTCCTCTGCGTTCTTCTGTTATGACCTCTTCTCCAGATCAAGTGTCGAAAGGGAACCCCAATGGCATTGAGTCCTTAAATCTTTCACAATTTTTGGAGTACTCTACTGATATGATCTCTCAGCATGCTACCTTGGTAGTCTCATTTTTGTCATTTCAGGATAAAAGTATGATTTTGCGAACATATTTTTCAAAAAAGGATCAGGTTTTTTGTGGAGATTCTATACAAATTTTTCCGGATGTAAGTAGGACCACCCAGACTCGTCGTAAGGCTTTTCTGCCTTTGAAGGATCGGATTTTGGCCATTGGGGCTTCCTTCTTTTTGAAATATCCCTGTAAGTGTATAGTGATGTTAGAGGATATTAAGTATGTTTTCCTTGATGTCGGGCAATGTGAGGCGTTTTTTATTAGTAGGGAATCTTTGTGAAGTGGTTTTTCTTTCCTTTCCTTTCCATGTATAATTGGGCTAAATGTAGTTTTGGATCCTTTTCTTTAGTTTTTTTTGTCTTTGGTTCAGGTGATTGTCCTCTTGACGTGGACTTGACTTTGTATTCTTATTTTATTTTATAATGAAGATTTATTTAAACCAAAAAAAAAAAAAAAAAGAAGGCACCTATTTTTAGACAATAACAATGCATGTCAGTGTTAGTATTTTAGTTATTTAAATGCATAAATGGCCACCTATGCACATAAATGGTCTCTTATTAAATAACAATTAGTGTATTGTTTGCATAAAGCAGCATTTAAGAAAGGCTTCCTAGGAACAAGCTGGGACATCCTGAGCAAAATGTCCAAAACACCGGGGAAGTGTTGGCAATGAAGATAGGCACATGTAAGTGCCTTCTAAAATCTCTCTGTCTATGCCCTGAAAGATGACTGTCTCCGCAACTGTTTCAAAAGGCAGGCCTGTGCATACAGCAAAGACAGGTACGTGCACAGTTTCAACCAATTTTAGAAATGTACTTGTGCCCGAAATGCATGGCCACAGACATGGGTACATGGACTGTGTCTATTCTATGCTACATACACGTCCCATTCTGCCATTTAGAAGTGCAGACATGGAGTGTCAGAATGAAATGCATGTTCCTTTGATCCGGTAAAAATTATTATGGAAGAAAGAGCACATAGACCTCTTTTTCCTACTTGCTTTCATGAAATAAGCACTTTTCTGCTCCTTATTCATGGCCAGGAGCCGGTATAGGCATGGCGTGTCAGCAGCTCGATTCAGACATATGTGGGCCTTTCTGAAGGCATGCAGCAGCATGCACCTTCATAAGATCACCCAGGCATTGCCTCCACCACACCCCATGCAATATGGACATGATTGCACTACAAATGTGGATATCCCCGGCTTTCTAAAATGGCTGCAAGGACATCTAAAAGGCTGTTTTCAGATGTGCAAATCATGAACAGAGCTTCTAAAATGACCCCCATGTTGTGCACTTTCACTGTGGATATAGACATGGGCGGAGTTAGGTGGAATGTGGATGATACTAGCAAGTATGTGCTTTGATTATGGAATATGATAATTTTTGTGTGAACTTGCAATAAAGTAGGTGCAATCATTTACACTAGTTCTAAGGCTGCTGTAAGTGATTGCACCTTAATTTAAGGCATGCTCTTTGCCATTTACACTAGCATTTTATAAAGTATGCACATACTTGACTTATGAACATGGGCTAAGCCTCACATGCATCAGCATCGGTGCTCCTCCTGACATGATGTCGAGAGCGATGACTGTGAATGGCCTGCCAAGATGCCCCGCTGAGAGGAATCGACCCCCAGGGTTATGGAGGGGCACCAACCATCTCCCAATGACTGAGGTCATGCTGATACCCCTGCAGCGATGCTGGAGTCAATGGTCAAAATGGCTCAGGCCCCAAGGCCTTTTGAGATGGCAGCCATAGAAGAACGCCTCTGGTCCCTTGAGGCCATATGGCAGCGATACTGGAAAAACAGCGGGCTGGTGCTTCAGTGCCCATGGCATCGTTATCGCATGTTGTGCAGCTGATATTGGAGACACATGTGTTGCCTACTGAGGCATTGACATTGGACAGATTCAACACCGGCTCCTACTGGGGCTATCTCCCTCTCGAGTGTGTCAGGGTCCAATGGTCCATCAAAACATTGGAAACATTTGACACCCCATCGATCCCATCGATACTCCTACTCCCTTTGTCGGAGGGAGTACCAGGCAGAATCTCAGAGGTACTTCGACTTCCTTTCGGATTTGAACTCTGACAGCTGGACGACCAATGTGGAATCAGAGGTCCTGTCAGAAAACACATCTCCTGAGCTTCCATTGGAATCCTCCCCTCTGCACGAATGTCGGAAGTCTCCAGAGGACAGGTTTTTGCTAGAGGAGGAGGAGCTCAGGGTGGAGGAGCTGGGTATCCTCCAGTATCCCTTGGCCCCTAAGGAGGCAGTTATGCTGCCATGCACCAGATCCTACAGAGGCTGCAGATGATAATGTGGGAGAACCCCCTAATGGTGCCTTCTGTCAGTAGGAGACAGAACTTGATGTACTGGGTCCAAAAGACTCCCAGTTTTGAAAAGCCTCACCTTTCCACACAACTCCTTGGTGGTGGAGTCTAAGACTCATTCCTCGATGCTCTTGGGCAGAGAGGCCCGGGCATTGGACTCCTTCAGAAGGAGGTGTTTCCAAAGTTTCATACTGGTGGCCAAAGTTCTCTCTTACCAGCTATACATGAGCATGTCCTTGAAGGACATCCTGCTGGATCTTTCCAAACTGAACTCGTACCTCCCTGTGGAGAAGTCGGACTCCTTTCATGCTCTGGTTGGCCATGGCAAGGGCTGTTCGAAGTACATGGTCTGTGTGATCTATGATACCTTTGAGTCAGCCTGCAGGGCGGCGGCGGTGGGCATTGCAGGGCGGCGGCAGTGGGCATTGCAGCCCGCCAGCTCACCTGGCTCCAATCTTCTCACCTGGAAAAGTTGGTGCAGAGTAAGCTGGTGGACCTGCTATGCCAAGGAGTGAACCTCTTTGGGAAGCAAGTGGAGGCAAAAGCTGGTGATATAGAGAAGCAGCATATCACCCTAACCAGGCTCTCGAGGAAAACCTCTGATCCCTCTCGTAAAAGGTATCAAGGTGGTCAGAAGACCTTCTACCAGTGTAAGCACCGATACTTCTCGAGTCCTCAAAACTCATAACAAAAGACCCAGGCTCCTCACCCGCAGAGAAACCACAGAAGATTCAGCCCGTTCCACAACCCAAACCGGGGGTGGGGTTTTGACTGGTTCCTTAGGCGCATAGCCAATCTACCAGAGACCATAGAAAGAAACCTCTGGTGGGGGGGCGACTAACTTTTTTTGTCCACAGGTGGCCTCTCATAACCTCTGACTTCTGGGTGCTGCAAAAGTCCAAAGCGATTACATGATGCTCTTTGCAGAACCTCTGCTCCCTTCCCCTTTGAGGACATATCCCCTCGATCCTCTGCATCTCAGCCTCCTACAAGAAGAAATTTCAGCCCTTCTGGCACATCTCGCCATAGAGCTGTGTCTCTGGCTCAGGTTGGGTGGGGGTTTTACTCCAGGTCCTTCCTGGTCCGCAAGAAGACGGGGAGGCTGGGTTTGGCCCATTCTGGACCTCAGAAACCTCAATGCTTTTCTGGTGCAAGAAAAATTCAAGATGGTCTCTCTCAGGACTCTACCACCTTATCTCCAAAGAGATGATTGCTGTGCTCCTTGGATCTCAAGGACACATACACACACATACCAATCCATCCCGCCCACAGGAAATATCTCCAATTTATCCAGGGGGAACAGCACTTCTAGTACCGAATACTACCCTTTGGATTGGACTCAGCACCCTGTGTTGTCATGAAATGCCTCATGATGGTGGCTGCCTATCTCAGGACACTTGGGTTTTTTTTCTTCCCTTATCTGGATGACTGGCTCATAATAAGACCACTCCACCCCAATATCTGGTCCTTGGCCCTCACTGTGTGAATGTTGAGTGGCTAGTCTTGTAGGAGCTTAACCTACTCGATCGAATGAGTGACAGAGGTTCTTTTGGCATCTCTGAGGGCTTTGACGAGACGGTCTTATGCTTCCAAATGGAGGAGATTCACTTCCTGGTGCACAGACCAGGCTCTGGATCTTTTTTCCTGCTCCATCGACAGGCTGCTCGAGTACTTTATTTATTGTTTTATTTTTATACCACTTTATCATCTAATCAAAGCGGTTTACAGCAAACAAACTGGATGACAAAAAGCATATTTCAGTATTAAAGCAGGGAGAGGGTAAAAAGATGACAAAATTACAGGTAATAATTACCTATTCAACTTATATCAAAGGAGAACTAAAATGGGTAACTAGTCATATTTATAGTATATTATGAGGTTATATGATATACATGTGACAATTACATAGTTGTAAAATGTGTATGCGACATTGTGATGTTATTGATCAGAGTATTGGTATGATAACTAGGTATGTATAGTGCCTTGTGAAAATATTCATCCCCTTGTTTTTGTCCTGTTTTATCACTTTACAACCTGGAATGAAAATGGAGGTTCATGTGGATGTTAGGTAATGGACCTAACAATATAGTCCAAATTGGTAAGGTGGAATGGCAATAAAATACCTTGTATATATATATAAAAAAAAAGTAAAAACTGAAAGGTTGTGAGTGTATATGTATTCATCCCTTTTGCTATAAAACCCCTAAATAAGATCTGGTCTAACCAATTAACTTCAGAAGTCACATAATTAGTTGATTAGGATCCACCTGAGTGCAGTCAGTGTCACATGATCTGTCACATGATGCCTGTATAAATATACCTGTTTTGAAAGGCCCCCTGACTCTGCAACACCACCAAGCAAGCAACATGAAGACCAAGGAGCACCCCACACGGGTCAGAGACAAAGTTATGAAGAAGTATAGATCAGGGTTGGGTTATGAAAAAATATCCCAAATTCTGAATATTCCATGGAGCACCATTAAATCCATTATAACAAAATGGAAAAAATATTGCACCACTACAAACCTGACAAGAGAAGGCCGCCCACCAAAACTCACAAACCAGGCAAGGAGGGCATTAATCAGAGATGTCACAAAGACACCAAGGATAACACTGAAGGAGCTGCAAAGATTCACAGCGGAGATGGGAATATTTGTCCATTTGGCCACTTTAAGCCGTACACTACAGAAAGCGCAGCTTTATGGAAGAATGGCCAGAAAAAAGCCATTGCTTAAAGAAAGAAATAAGAAACACATTTGGAGTTTGCAGAACAGCATATGGCAGACCCCCCAAACACATGGAAGAAGGTTCTCTGGTCAGATGAGACGAAAATTGAACTTTTTGGCCATCATGGGAAACACCATGTGTGGCCCAAACCCAGCACTTCTGAGAATGCCATTCCCACAGTGAAACATGGTGGTGGCAGCATCATGCTGTGGGGATGTTTTTCATCGGCAGGGACGGGAAAACTGGTCAGGAATGAAGGAACGATGGATATCACTAAATACAGGGCAATTTGTGAGGAAAACCTGTTTCAGTCTGTCAGAGATTTGAGACTAGGACGAAGGTTCACCTTCCAGCAGGACAATGATCCTAAATATACTGCTAAATCTAAACTGGAGTGATTTAAAGGGAAACATTTAAATGTCTTGGAATGGCCTAGTCAAAGCCCAGACCTCAATCTAATTGAGAATCTATGGCATGACTTGAAGATTGCTGTACACCAATGCAGCCCATCTAACTTGAAAGAGTTGGGGCAGTTTTGTCTTGAGGAATGGGTGAAAATCCCACTGGTTAGATATGCTAAGCTAATAGAGACATACCCCAAGAGACTTGCAGCTGTAATTGCAGCAAAAGGTGGCTCTATAAAGTATTGACTTGGGGGGGGGGGAGGGGGCAGGGAGATACCTATGCACACTCCTGATTTCTGTTTTGTTTTGTTTTTGTCTTAATTATTGTTTGTGTCGCAATAAAGGATATTTTGCACTTTCAAAGTGGTAGGCATGTTGTGCACATCACATGGTGCTAACCCCCAAATCTCCATTTTAATTCCAGGTTGTAATGCAACAAAACAGGACAAACACTGAGGGGATGAATACTTTCATAAGACACTGTATCTATACACGAGGCATAGTTGTAGTGAACTGGGGCATCCAGGGGAGTAAAAGAGTTGGAGATGCATCTTATGTAGGGTCAGTATTTGTATCAGGTATGTTATTTCCAAAGTACTCTGAGAAGAGGTAGGTCTTGAGCTGCATGAAGGTTGAGAGATCATTTATAACTCTTATTCTGTTTGGCAGTGAGTTCCATATAATCGGTGTATAGAACATAAATGCCCTGTTGCTTGTTGATCTGTTTTCCCAAATTCTGTTTGTTATAGCTAGTGTTTTTTGTGAGCATGTTCTCCTCTGCCTGCTGTTCAGTGTATCTTATATTAGAGAGCTTAGGTAAGTGGAGAATTGGTTCTGTAGTAATTTGAAGGTTATCATTGTGGATTTGTATTTTATTTGGCTCTCAATTGGTAGCCAATGTAACTGTTGTAGAATTGGTGTGATATATACAGATCGTGGTACTTTCTGAAGAATCCATGCCGCAGGATGTTGTGCCATCTGAAGTTGGTTAAGTGCCCATCCAGTCTGCTCATTAAGGTGCTTTTACCTTGGGTTCTAACTGCCTCTCAGTGGAGCTTACCCTTGCGGAAGAAAACAAGTAAAACATATGGGCATGTTTACTAACCCACGCCACCAGGTAGATTGGGGTTCAGTGCACACCAAGTATCCCACATGGATAGTTAGCATAGGGCGCTGCACTAGTGATCCCACACTTCCAGTTAGCACATTAGTGGATGGAAACAGGGCATATTAGGGGCATAATATAAGCATTGAAGGCACATCGTGGTTACTGTGGGCTTTGTGTCCATGCAAACTGTTGTTGTTGCTCTTAGCACAGGCACAATTAACACTATCTCAAGTGCACATGCATGCCAGTTAGCACAGTGCTGTGTGATTGTGACATACTATTGGCATGGGGGATGGAGGCAAGGCTCCCACACTGATATTGCACCACAGTCATGTGCTGCTGGCATCACATTTAGTAAACATGTCTAAAATGCACTTAAAAAGGATATAGCAGGAGGGAGGGAGGCGTGGTCTAGTGTTTAGGACAAGATACTTCAGGCCAGAGGGTCAGGGGTTCAAGTCCCACCTGGGGACAGCAATCTCAGGCCGGAGGGATTGGGATTTCTAGTCCTATAGGCACTCCTTGTGGTCTTGGGCAAGCCACTTAACCCTCCAATGCCCATGTTCCCTGTATGTATTAGTGTGTGTGTCTCATATCCCCTCGTGTTAAATGTATCCCCCAATTGACCACTCTGACCCAGTGAAAAGCAGGATATAAATACAGCTAAATAAATAAACAGCTAAATAAATAAATATAGCATTATTAGAAAAGGTACAGAAAAGAGCCACCAAAATGGTAAAGGGGATGGAAGAATACTCCTATGAAGAGAGGCTAAAAACATTAGGGCTCTTCAACCTGGAAAAGAGACAGCTGAGGGGAGATATGATAGAGGTCTATAAATTAATGAATGGAGTGGAACAGGTAAACATAGATTGATTGTTTACATCATCAGAATATAAAAAGACTATGGGACATGCAATGACGCTACAGGGTAACCTATTTAAGACTAATAAGAGAAAATATTTTTTCACTGAACATGTAAGCAGACTCTGGAATTTGTTACTGGAGGATGTTGTAAAAGCTCTTAGTGTAGCTGGGTTTAAAAAAGGTTTGGACAAGTTCCTGGAGGAAAGGTCTATAAACCATTATTAAAAGGGACCCAGGATATCACTGCTTGACCCAATACAAGCACTGTGGAACCTGTGTCTTATGGGGAAACTGCTAGGTACTTATGACCTAGATTGGCCACTCTTGAAAACAGGATACTGGGCTTGATGGACCTTGGTCTGACCCAGTATGGCATATCTTATGTTCTTACTTGTGGTTGGGGGTGAGAAATTCACTGGGCCGCTAGACTACTAGGTAATGTTTTTTGTCAGGTAGGGCCCCTGACAATATTTTGATGGCATTGGGGACTTTTCCCGATGCCACAATCGTCCCCGATGCCATCAAAATACTCTTATGCAAATTAGCCATGCGGTGCCCAGAGAGCAAGCCAAACTAGCGCAGACTTTTTGTGTGCATGTGTTTGGTTTGCTCTCCCAGTTTAATGCTGCAGTGGCTCACTTGCATGCGCACAGTTAACATGGGGGACTATTTGCATACCCTATCCTTCCTGCATCGCACGTTAAAATATGTCCATTGTCAGGGAACATAAAAAGTTGCTTCAGCGCGGGTCTAGCACCAGCTTTCTGCATTGGCCTGCATAGTCTTTAACAGTTCCAAATCTCTCCAGGTAATTGACTCAGGCTTCCAGCTACCTGGTCGGCCTGCCACCTCCCACATAGCGGTCAAAGCCACTTCCACTCTTTAGCAGGCCCTACCTGGTGTCAGCCAAGGAGACATCCATGGCCTCGGACATCACATCCTCCTCGGGACGTGGACCTTCTCATTTCCACTCTGTCTTACTATAGTCCTTTGGAGGATGCTCCATTTCTATGTCCTGGTCAGAGGCAGGGGCTCCCTCCCTCTCACTAGTTCCATAGGGTTTATTTTTGTGGACTCCACTTTCCCCTCACTTTGGTTCCATGGAGTTTTCCTCCTTCCTCCCCCCTATCCCAGGGATCAGAAACCCTCCCGCCAATGCCGTGACCCAGGGTTTGGGGACGAGTTTGAGAACCTGTGTATGATTTCTTTCTCCTAACCCAAGGTTTTAAGCTTTTCTCCTGTGACGAGACATAACTGGATAAGGGCACTGAGAGATTCAGTATCACTATCTGGATAATACCATTGAATACCTCCAAAGACTGCCCCAGTACAGTGCAGGGTAGACCATGGGTGGAACTATGGCAGTATAGCCACAATCCATATAAAGGTCGACCTGATCCGGATAGTGGCAAATTTCAGCTAATATGTATCTGGATAACTCAGGCTGAATGGACATCAGATCTAATTTGCTATCCAGATAAATGCTGGCTTAAAATCACTGCTACCTAAGTAAGGTCAGTATTTATCCAAATAGCAGCCGCTCAATGTAGGTATTCAGCAGCAGCCATTATCTGGATATTGCCGATGAATACCATCATGGAGTTGAACTATCAGCTGGTTTCAGAATCGAGCCAAAATTATTTTATGAAACAACCGTTTTTATATCAATCTATAATATCTGTAATACAAGGTTTAAGGTCACAAAGGTGTTATAAGTCATTATATCAGATTACTGTTTTCCACCTTTATTTTTTTGGTTGGTTAACCTTTATTTCAAATACTTGAGTTGCAACCACATTAGTTTATGGAACTTGGCCATATAAAATAAAGATGCAAGGCGTAATGACTGTTTTGACTACAATTATAGGTTTAACATATATGCAAAGGCAAATTTCAGATGGTATATGGAGATTTGGAATTGAGACATTTAAGTCAGGATGTACACATTTCCAGCAATATTCTAGAAAAGTCTCTGCCAAATGTAGAACCTTTTTTAAAATACATATAAGGACATGCAGGAGTGCACATGTATTTGCCAACACATAGAGCCAGAGGAGCCATTTTACTGTCCTACATGTGGGAAAAAAGTCACGTGTAAACTGGTATTTTGCAACATACAGGTGTAAGGGTTGGCACCTACATGTGTATGTGGGCCATTTTGCACACCTTTATGTAAAACTGCCTCCAGTTAACTACACAGGCTGCTATCTTACTTTGATTTCATTTTTGGAGGGGGAAATAAACAATGGGGGATTAAGAGGATAACCACCTTAATCCCTCTTGTAAAGGGCTGGCTGAAAAAAAGCACTTTTTAAAAATCTTGATTTGCCAGGGAGCAGCTGTAAATCTTGACGTGAACAGTTTTGGTCATACACCTGCATTCCCTATATAAGATGAAAGAAACACATGTAGATTTTTGACCATCTCAAGCCATGCCCTAACAACACCCCTGACAAGCCCGTTGTAGTTTCTACTTTTGGACATCTACGTGTAAATTTAGCCACTTCTAAAACTGTGATTTATACATGGATGTCATTTCCATGTGTAAATGTTAGATTTTCTACACAGTCATTGTGATTAAAGATTCCAAATAAACCCCCACAATTTGTATTTATTTATTTGATTGATTAGATTTGATTGGTGAAATATGTCATGTTGTTAAGTGCTGTCGAGTCGGTGTCGACTCCTGGCAACCCTCTGGATAGTTCCTCTAAACTTTGTTCAGTCTTCAGCCAAGCTGCTCATTGTTAATAGAGTGGTATCCATAGCATCTGTTATTGTATCAGTCCATCTCATTGCCGGCCTTCCTCTTTTACGGTGACCTTCTACCTTGCCAAGCATTATGCCTTTCTCCAATGATCTCTCTCTTCGCATGATGTGTCCAAAGTATGAAAGTTAAAGTCTTGACATCTGAGCTTCTAAGGAAAGCTTAGGTTTGATCTTCTCTAGTACTGACTGGTTTGTTCTTCGGGCAGTCCATGGTATATGCAGTTTTCGCCGCCAGCACCATAATTCAAAGGCATCAATTTTCTTCCTGTCTATCTTTTTCACTGTCCAATTTTTGCATCCATATGATGTTATTGAAAATACCATGGTCTGGACAAGTCAAACCTTTTTATGGAGAGAGACATCTCTGCTCTTGAGAATCTTGTCTAGGTCCTTGATAGCCATTCTATCAAGAGTAATACGTCGTGAGATTTCTTGACTGCTAGTCCTTTCTTTATTGATTGTTGATCCAAGTAAATTAAAGTTGTCAACTATTTCAATTTCTTCTCCATCAATGATGAACTTATTGATTTTACCAGTTGTCAAAATCTTTGTCGTCTTAATGTCAGGATGAAGACCCATTTAAAGACTATATTCCTTAATCTTGAGAAGCAAATATTTCAAATCATTTTCACTTTCAGCTAGTAATGTGGTATCATCAGCATAGCGAAGGCTGTTGTTGAGTCTTCCACTAATCTTATTTATTTAACAGTTTTTTTATACTGCTTCATCATTTCAATCAAAGCGGTTTACATTGTAACTTAAACTTCGTAAATGTATATTAAAAAGGGACATTGATAACTTGGATATTTTCTGAGTAATGGAGGGTTAAGTGACTTGCCCAAGGCCACATGGAGTACTAGTGGGAATTGAACCCTGGTCTTTTGGTTCCCAAGCCAGTGCTCTAACCACTAGGCTACTCCTCTACTCCTCACATCTTAGTTGTCTTCATACTGTCTGGCTTCTCTGATGATTCGTTCTGCATATAAATTAAAGAGGTAAAGGGAAAGTATGTAGCCTTATTGTACATCTTTGCTGATTTTAAACCATTCTGTTTCTTCTAGTTCCATTCGTACTGTTGCTTCTTCATCAATGTAAAGGTTGTGCAAGAGAACGATCAAGTGTTCTAGTATACCCATGCTTCTTAATGAGGCCCAGAGTTTCTCATGGTTTACATAGTCAAAAGCCTTATTGTAGTCATTAAAACACATATGGATATCCTTTTGGCATTCTTTTTTTTCCGGGAACAAGCAGGAAGTCAGTCCTGACATATAGTTGACATCGGCACCGACAGAGCCCTTGCAGAAGCATCTCCAAGATAGAGTCTCAGTGACCCACAGTTGGTGGAATCTCTGACTTTGTGGCAAAATCCCCAACACCTTCAGGCAGTGATACCCTTCCAAACCCCAAGCCCTCTAAGAATGCCTCCCTGCTGGGATGAGGAGCCCACTATGAAGAACTCTGTACCCAAGGCAGTTGGTCACAAGCCTATGGCAACCAGCAGATCAACCTTCTGGAGCTTCGGGCAATATATCTAGCCCTCTGAGTGTTTTGCCTCAGCCTGAAGCAACAGCCAGTGCTAATCCAAACAGACAATCAGTTGGCAATGTTCTAGATGAACAAGCATGGGGATACGGGGTCTCGCACCCTTTGCCAGAAGGCGATGACACTCTGTTTCTATGCAGTTAGTCAGGGAATACTCCTACAGGCTGTATACTTCCAGGCCAGGACAATGCTATGATACTCATAGCCTCACGATGGCCACACCTTCCGTGGGACCCTCTCCTCTTACGTCTGTCTCAGGCTCAACCCATAGATCTGGGGGTCTGCTCCAGATCTCCTCTCTCAGGAGGAGGGGATGCTGATCCATCCCAATCCGCAGTCTCTCCATCTCAGGCATGGCTGCTGAAGGCATAGCCTTCCAAGTTATTAACCTTCACCAAGAGGTTAAGGGCATCCTCTTAGCTTTTAGAAAGCCATACACCAGATGGTCCTACACTTTCAAGTGGTGCAGGTTTTCTTTCTGGTGTTCTCAGAAGAATCTTAATCCCTTCTCAGCTCCAATGGAGGTACTGCTTGAGTATCTCCATCAGCTATCTTCTGAACTCAAAACCAATTCAATAAGAGTACACCTAAGTACAATTGCGGCCTCTCATGTGCTCTTAGATGGCCAACCCATCTCTCAACCGCTCGTAGCATGCTTCATGAGGAGTTTTCTATTAACCAAGTCTCCAGTGGCATGGGACCTCAATATTGTTCTAGGACAGCTTCTCAAGCCACCCTTTGAACCACTACGTCACTTAAGTTTCTCAAATGGAAGGTCATCTTCCTCATTGCCCAGACTTCAGCAAGGCACATTAGTGAGTTCCAGGCCTTAGTGGCTGACCCACCTTACACACAGTTCCACCATGATAAGGTAGTCCTTAGGACTCATCCTCACTTCATGCTGAAGGTGGTCCCGCCCTTCCATTTGAACCAGTCGGTCTACCTCCCTGTGTTTTTCCCTAGACCACACTCATCTAGGGCATAAGCAATCCTCCACACTCTGGATTGTAAACGTGTCTTAGCTTTTTATCTTTAAAGGACTCGAGAGCACCAGAAAACTTCTCAGCTGTTTATCTCCTTTGACTCTAATCATCTCGGTTTGCCAGTCTCCAAATGTACTCTCTCCAAGTGGATAGCAGACTGCATCATCTTTGCTTATGAGAAGACAGGACTCCCTCAAGGGTCATGTCACTGCCCATAATGTTGTAGCCATGGCTATCTCGATGGCAAATCTACGATCTGTAGCTATTGACAATATCTGCAAAGCAGCAACTTGATCTTTGGTCCTTACTTTTGCTCCTCATTACTGTCTGGACAAGAACTCCTGCCGGGATGCTATGTTTGGCCAGACTGTTCTCCCGCATCTCTTTCAGACTTAGAGAAACTCCTACCCTCTGTCCCAGATTTCAATACCAGACATCCATGGAGGATACATGACCTCTTTAGGCATACCTGGGACAAACCACAGCCGATTCTGAGGTCATCTATCTGGCATCTTCTAGCTAGGGAGTCCCATATGTGAAGACTACCTTCCTTCTTGTTCCTGGAGATAGCATAGTTACTCACCTATAACAGGTGATCTCTAGGGACAGCAGGAATTTAGTCTTCACAACCCACCCTCCTCCTTTAGGAGTTGTAGGGTTTCTCTTTTTATCTCAGCTACAAACTCAACTGAGGAGGGAGAGTGAGAAATGCAGGAAAGCAACTACGCAGGCGCAGTGGGATGCTCCCAAAAGCTTTCCTATGGATGCTGGGGAGCGTTCCCATGCGGGCTCCGTCGGTACCATTGTCATCCATATGTAAAGTCTAAATTCCTGCTGTTCCTGGAGATCACCTGTTACAGGTGAGTAAGTATGCTTTACCAACACTTTCTGTCATCTGTCAGTCAACCAATTTCTGATCCAATTCACCACCTTGGGACCCATCCCCAAGCTATTCAAGTTATTGATAAGCCTCCTGTGAGGAACAGTATCAGAGGCTTTGCTGAAATCTAGGAAGATCACATCCATCGCATGCCCTTGATCTAGTTCTCTAGCATCCAGTCAAAGAACTCAATCAGATTTGTTTGGCATGATCGTCCTTTGGTAAAACCATGTTGCCTCGGATCATGCAACCTATTGGTTTTGAGACAGTCTACTATTCTCTCTTTCAGGATCGCCTCCATTACTTTTCCCCCCACTGAGGTAAGTCTTACTGGCCTTACCTCAGTGGCAGGACTAGTAGAAGGGCAAGTGGGCCTATAGCACTACAGTCTTTACCAGAATGCACTGTATATAACCTGGAAACAACACGATAGGTAGGGGTAAAGGAAGAATTAACCCAGCGTCAGTGTTCAACATTGGAAGATGAAGAAAGAGGAGATTGATCATTTAACCGAAGGCTTGTTCAAAGAAATGGGTCTTAATTCCTACTTTGACCCTCATGTAGGAGCTTTCTAAATGAAGTACAGAATGAAGAGGGTTTCAGAGGCGAGTTGGCTGGAGGGGGGTGTCAAGACATCCAAAAGCCACATTAATCAATCACATTACTAAGATTTTTAAAATGTTTATTTAAAATGAGTGTACATTTTAAATGATTTGAAGCGGATTTCAAATTATTAAAATGGCAAATAAACACTATTTCTAAGGCAGAGAGGATATGGTTGTTTTCATTAGAATACTGAAAAACAAACTATTGGTAGATTCTTTGAGCTGTCATTAAAGCAACATAAACTGTTTTTGCATTTTGAAAACTCATTTGCTCTTCATATTTATTTAGTGAAACATGTTCTTGCTCGAAATATGTAAATTATTTTTAGAGGCACATTTCCACTTTATGTAAATTATATTGTCCTTTTAAAAACATGTATGCAAACAATAAACACTGATCCCAGTGTCTAGAGCTTAAACAAACCTAATATTTCATCATTGTCGATAGCTTCTGTAGTCTTCAAAGAATATAGCAATGGTTCCCTAACATGTTTAAGGAAGGTCTGGATAATTTTAGGATTGGTTATGAAATGTAAAGCTTTGTACCTGTATATCATAATTTAGGTCTTTTCTATTTTTATAATTTTAGTGTATGATAACCCTTAGCACTAATTTTTCACCTATTGGTATTTCCTACAGATAAGTGAAAAAAGGTAATTATTCAGTAGACTGAGTTTGCCTCATACCCTTGAGATAGGAAGTCTTAAATAAAGTAGTGGTATTATTATTTTATTATATTTTAATATAGTGCTGACAGCATAAGCAGCACAGTATAATATAAACATAGGTATCAGGCAATAGTTAATGATATAGGATAGTCATATGGCTATAAATTAAAAAAAAATACAAGATCAATCATACTGGCGACAGAATTAGAGATGCCAAATATATAAGTATTTAAACAGCTGCATTATTTATTTAACAGTATTTATCTTACGCCTTTCCAGTAGTAGATTAAGGCAAGTTACAGTCAGGTACTCTAGGCATTTTTCTGTTCCCAGAGGACTTACAGTTTAAGGTTCTACCTGAGGCTATAGAGGGTTAAGTGACTTGCCCAAGGCCACAAGGAGTGCCAGTAGGATTCAAATCCTGTTTTTTTCTGATTCCAGGTTGCTGCCCTAACCACTAAACTACTCCTTCATAGATTTAGTTTCGAAAGCTAAAAATTCTCAGCCCAAGATTTGACAACACTTATCTGGGTAGCAGCATCTGCTATCTAAATAAGTGCCATTGGCGGGCCTATCCAGATATTTTCAGTGGCACTATCCAAATAGAAGCTGAAAATACAACTGCACTGTCCATATAGTGCTGTGGTAGAGCATGGACAGAGCCAGGGCAGACCCAGAACTTATCCAGATAGCACCAGTACTTAGTTCACTATCCAGATATCTTATCCATATAATCTAGGGCAGTCTTTTCCCTATCCTAAGTTATCGGTATAGCAGACTGAATATTGGTGCTATCTGGATAAGTTACGCCTCTGCCTGCGTTATCAGGACATTCAGCACTAGCCGCTATCTAGATATTTTTTAGTCGTGGCAGCTGGTGTTTAAAAAAAAAAACAATAGCTGCCACAGCTGAATATTGGCCTAATTATAATAAAAGAAAACAAACAATAAAACACATAAGAGTTTGTTTATAATAAACACATAATAACAACATCAAAGCTGCCAGGAGCCTCCATATTCAACTCGCAGGAATAACCTCAGGACCTTACCTAGGAGAAATTTGAGAAAGCCTGCTCAAAAAAGAAAGTATGAATTCCTTTTGCCCTTTCTAATTCCAGTCACACCTGTGCATGCTGCTGTCTCAGAGCCTTGGCCTAGGTTACTGCCACTGGAACTCTAGAATATTAGATTTCACCAGAATGAAAATGAGGGTGTTTACCATTGTTCACAAAGCATGGCGATGACTTGGTTGATGAATGTTCCAAGTTGTTGCCCGCAAATTTCGCCATTTGAAGTAACTGAGTCCATTTGTTCTGTTGGTAGTTACAAAAGTATAATAGATACTGTTCCAAGGTGTGATTCATGGATTCTATTTACCCATTAGATTATGAATGGTGGGGGGAAAGCTAGAGGACTTGAATATACACACTTCATCTTTTCACGCCAGAACTGTTGCAGTGAACTGGGAACCTTGATCAGAGATCGTGAAAATGAAATACCTCCTGGACCAACATTTATTTATTTATTTATAGTCTCTTATATACCGCACTATTCAGCATCAGCGCGGTTTACAATAAACAAGGAGTTACACAATTCAACGGTACTTTGTGTTTACAGAAAAAACAGGAAATACAACTCGGATAACAGGGTAATTAATTAATATAACAGACATGATCTCATCCTGGCTTCAGTATTGTGTATGGGAGGTCTGTGGGGTGTCTGTATTGAATTTGTATGTTTGGAAGGTCTGTGGGTAGGTTGTGTTATCTGGATTGTTTAATGGATAAGACAAGAGGAAGAGGTAGTGTTTCAAAGCTTTTCGAAACTGCAAAAGGTCTGGTATTGATCGGATGTTTTGAGGAAGGCTGTTCCAACACCTTGGTGCACAGAAAAAGAAAGCCCTATCAGTAGTAGTTTTGGTGTATTGTGTTATTGATTTAGGGACTAACAGAGAATTGAGTGATACTGACCTTTTATCCCTATTGAGGGGTGTTGTTTGGATCATATCTGATAATGATGCAGATGAGAGCTCTTTGATGGCTTTGAATGTAATTAGTAAAGTTTTGAAAGTGAGTCTATTATGTATCGGGAGCCAATGAAGATGTTTTAGAATAGGTGAAATATGTTCTTTCCGGGATGCTCCATGAAGGACTCTTGCTGCGGCATTCATTGCCAATTGAAGTGGATGTAATGTGGCTTGAGGGAGACCTTGTAATATTGAGTTCGCATAATCAAAATGAGGTATGATTAGCGCCTGATAGATGGTTCTAAAATCATCTGGCTTTAGCAAGGATCGTAGATGTCTAAGGGAACGTATTTTGTGGTATACTGCTCTTACAATATTTCCTATGTGTGCTTTCATATCCAAGTTCTGGTCTAAAGTGACACCAAGGTATCTGATGGTGGTCTTGGTCTGGAGGTTAGCATCCTTTACTTTCAAAAAGGACGGAGCAGTGAAATTTGGGTTCCGTGTAATGAATAACACCTCTGTTGCTCTGTTGGGTGACCTGCAACAGCAAAGTAGTGGGCCATCTTTAAAAAAAATCCACCCCCAGGGCAGCAAGATGTGACATGTTGTTCCTCCCTCCCCCTCCCCCAAGGCACACAAAAGAGAGAGAGTCCCCTTACTCAGGCCAAGTTGTTGCCTAAAAAAAGAATGCAACTTATATTCCTAGGCTATATAATAACAAAATGAGACTTTGTAATCACTTGTTATACACAGCATATATTGTAGTAGTTAAATTATATAGCTCGGTAAAATGTCTGTGCCTTTTTTAGGTATATACGAGATTGGTTGGGTTTCTTGTTGAGAGTCACTGATATTGATGTGGAAGCCCAAGTTACAGCACCCTATTCACTGTCTTCTACTTTCTGTGAGCAAGGTCTAGGGTTCCCTGGTGAGGCGTGTCAGAGTATTTTGCTGTGCTTGGTAAGGTGAGCTTGGTGGTGGGTCCAGAAATGGTTAGGGTTACCTTGTGGACGCTCTGGGTATTGACTATTTGTGGGAATGGAGTCTTTCCCCCTGATTTAGAGAACTTGCTTTTTAAAAAATGGGCCCATGTGGGATCGTGGACCTTGGGATACCTTTTGCAAGGGGTTAGGAGTGCACTTAGGAGATTTGATTCCTTTAAAGTAGAATATCATCTAACTGATAAACAATGCTATAGTTTTCTTCAGATGAGACATTATTTGCAACAGCAACTGTATGGAGATCCTAAGCCTTTAGGAAATTCACTGCTCAATAAAGTGCTAATGAAAGGGGCCTTGAAGGTGAGACTAATATCATGGCTTTATTGCCCTCTGGTTCATGATATACAGTAGAGGGGCAGGATCTGGGCTCAAGGGTAGAAACTTGCAGCTGTGAACTTCAAGAGGATATAGATGTGGATGATTTTAATGCTAGTGTATTTGCTGTGTGTGAAATTGTTGAGTCTATGGTGTGGCATGAGTTGCATTTTAAATTTTTGTATAGGTTGTATATGCACCCGATAGAGCTGGAGTTTTACATTGTGGCGCCTGCCCTAAATGTAGGGAGTCAGAAGGTACTTATTTAAATCATGATGAAGTGTCCCCCTGTGTCTGGTTTTTGGCGACGTGTGTATTGTTTTTGTCATCAGTTTTGGGAGCGTCTTTAGAGTTTGATAGTGGGTCTGCTTGTTGGATTACATGACTGCCTCCCTTTGGAGAGAAATATTGAAATTGTGTTTTTTGTAGAAATCTTGTTTTACAGAAATACGGTGTATTTTGTTGAAATGGGTTGGTAGTGAGCCCTCTACATTTGTGTTGTGGCGCTTTCAGATGCATGTGGTGTTGCCAATGGAATCGTTGCAGTAAAATAAGCTTGAAGAAGCATAAGCATTTTTTTGCAGTTTTGCATACCTTTTGTTGACATTAACCCTATGATGTCAGAGTGAAACGATTAATGCTATTAATGGATGGGTTGTGGGAGATTGGAGAATTCTGATGATGCTGTCACGTTCATGTTTTCTTTTTATGTATTTATTTAACAGGTTTTTTATACCACGTTATCATGTTAGTCAAAGCGGTTTACACTGTAACTTAAACTTGGTAATGTGCATTAAACAGGGACATTGATAACTTGGATTCTTCTAAGTCAGAGAAATATAATGGCAGAAAAGGACCACATGGCCTGTCTAGTCTGCCCTTCCATGTCAACCTCTACAGCAGTCCCCTTTTTTCCTTTAGAGATCCGCTGTGTTTGTCCCATGCTTTTCTGAATTCAGATACTGTCCTCATCTCTCCCACCTTCACTAGGAGACTATTCCACACATCTACCCCTCTTTCCTTAAAGAAATATTTCTGCATATTACTACTGAGTCTATCCTCTTTCACCCTCATCCTATGTCCCTTCGTAGCAGAGCTTGCTTTCCAATCTAAAGAGGCTCTCCTCCTGTGCATTTATGCCACAGAGGTATTTAAACGTCTCAATCATATCACCTTTATCCTGCCTGTCCTCTAAAGTACACATATTAAGATCGTTCAGTCTGATCTCATATGCTTTATAACGAAGACCACTAACCATTTTAGTAGTCACCCTCTGCACTGACTCAAACCTGTTTAGATCCTTTTGAAGGTGCAGTCTCCAGAACTGCACACAATACTCCAAATGAGGTCACACCAAGGACTTATACAGAGGCACCATCACCGCATTTCTCCTGCTGGCCATTCCTCTCCCTATGCATCCAAGCATCCTTCTAGCTTTTGCCATTGCCTTTTCTATCTATTTAGCTACTTTAATTCATCAGAGACAATCATGGTCCCGCTCTTCTTTGTGGACAGAAGTACTTCACTCCTATACTATATCGCTCCCTTGGAATGCTGCAGCCCATATGCATGACCCTGCATTTTTTAACATTAAATCTCAGCTGCCAAGCTCTAGACCATTCTTCAAGCTTAGCTGGATCCCTTCTCATGTTATCTACAACTTCCTGGTATTATCCAGAAAGAGGCAAACCTTACCCGACAGCCCTTCCGCAATATCACTAACAAAGATGTTAAAAAGAATCAGACCAAGGACAGATCCCTGCAGCACACCACAGGTAACCACCTTCTCCTCAGAGTGAGCTCCACTTACCTTTGTCGCCTCCCACTCAATCAATTTCTTACCCAAGCAGTAAATTTAGGGTCAATCCCTAGGGTGCTCAATTTGTTTAAGTCGCTTGTGTGGAATATACTGAAATCTAAATATACTACATCTAGGGCTCTCCCTCAGTCCAACTCCCTGGTCACCCAGTCAAATAAATCAACCAGATTTGTCTGTCAAGACCTGCCTCTGGTGAATCCATGCTGCCTTGGATCGGTAATCCGTTGGATTCCAGAAACTTCACTATTTTCTCTTTCAGCAGCGCTTCCAATTATTTACTCACCACATCCTTACTTCCGCTTTTGTGTAAAGGGACTACATTTGCCTCTCTCCAGTCCTGTGGCACCACTCCCAACTCCAAAGAGAAATTGGAGGCTCTTTAGCTTGGAGAAGAGAAAATAAGAGAGGTTTAATGGGATATTTATGCCTTAATTGTACTAGAGAAAGTATTTGTTCACTCAATGAACCATCAAGCTGTGGAATTTGCCAGAGGATGTGAGAAAAGGAAGTCTGCCAGTTTAAAAAAGATTATGGAGAGGGGAACCCCCCCCCCCCCCCGCCTGGGACAGCCTTGAATTGATAAGAAAATTAATTGTGGTGGACTTGCACCATTCGTCATTAGAAGCTGTGTCTATTTCCTCTATTAATGATTCCTGATTGATTAGTTTATTTAAAAGTATTTATAGCCCACACAATAACCAAGGTAGATAACAAAAAACATACCCAATTCATCATAACACATGGTGCATAACTTTATGTACCATAAAGTTGAAAATTTGCAGAATAACTTAGATAATAGGAATTTGTTTTTTTTCTTTAATTCCCTTGTATTAATTTGCTTTTTCTAAATATCTTTTGAAGAAGATTTTTATGGAAGTCCTTGCATTATCTAATTTTGATAGCATATTTATTTCTCAATGTTACTACATCTCTGGACACCCCCAGTTCTGTCGAAGCAGTACAGACAGATTCCTGGAGGATTCTTAAAAAAACAATATAACAACTAGGGCAGCTTTGTTATTCTCTTTTGTTTCTGAGAGTGATAAGCAATTGACTTTGAAAACTTTTTTTAAGAATAAGGTCATTTTATGGTCATAAAATAATGATTTTTTCCTGATGTCTCCAGGCCCACGCAGGAGCGCAGGACGCTTTTTCTTACCCTCTGGGAGAGAATACTTGACCTGGGGGCTATTTTTGTTTTCTCAGATATCCATGGAAATATCTTGCTACCTTTAAAAAGAATCGTTATGTGTTTGTGGATCCTTCACATTTAGAATGCTTTCTCCCAGATAAGGAGTTGAGGAAGGAGGGTGGACTAAACACAATTCTTAAATTTTCTTTTCTTTATCGACATGCTAGACCAGACTAGACAAGTAGGCTGTGTTCCCCTTCCAGCAAATGTGGAGACAGAAAAAATTCCAGTTCTTATGACATCATTGTGCCATTACCAGCCTGTGCCCCTAGAGGCACAATCTAGCATTTATCTTTCTCCAGCAGATCTTGGATGCAAGTTTATCAGCTCTGATGAAATCTGGAAAAAAAAAGGCTGATTGAAGAAGAAAAAATTGATTTCGCTTGTGAATGACCATCTTCACTGGTGACTCTCTTACTGGAGAATGATATGGGAGACGCCACTAGAGACACCCTTAAAACTGGTGCTCTTTATGGATGCCATAAGGAGGAGGGGAATTGTCTTATCTTCGTATCCGTATCCTGTTAAGGACCCGTTGAGCAGTCAGAAGTTTGAAAAAAGGAATTTGGAAAGGTTTCTTCAGTCTCATACAACCTCAGTGCCCTCTTCCTTCTCCTTCCCTGTGATCTCCCCTAAAGATTGAAGAAGGCAATTCAGAAGTATGCGACTGCAAATCTGACAACAAGGGGGTAGTTTAGCCTGGCACAGTTTTACCTGCCTTGGGGCTCCCTGCGGGTGAGTATCAAAACTGTCTCTCTGGCTTGTTTGTTTGGGGCTTCTGAGCTCATCTACTGGTTGTGCATAAGTCAGGTTAGGCCACTCGGGGTATCCGTTGGCATGGTGCTGATTTTTTCCCGCCTTGTCCAACTGCCTGTACACATTGCACTTCCTGCGATTTACCATGCTTCTTACGCACCTCCCCGGTGCGTGTCTGTAGTGTGAAGTATCTTGTCCGCACAGACCTAGTGTGAAATTTCTCTACTATACAGTCTTAGTGCATGATATCACTTCTGTGTGACACTAGCATGCATTAGTACAGCCTGCGCGGTGCACCGTGCCCTTTTAGAGCTCATTGAGCCAGTGTTGCCCAGCTGTGGAGATATATATGCCAGCTTTTAAGAAGCACTGCCTGGTCTGTGGAAAGTAAGAGAGCCTTGTCGCTGGATTCTGGTATCTGCACTTCATGTATAGAAGCTTCTGCTGTACCCTTGGAGGGCCTGTCTCTCCCCTCACAGAGAGAAGACTTGGATACCCTATCCTTATCGTCTTCTCTGCAGGTGTTGGGCGATGTTATCAAAAAGGATTATCAACATGCTTTCACAGCAGCAGCGCTCACTCCTCTGGCCGTTCACCTTCTTGTAAGGGTCCAGTGACTACTGTTGGGGGCCCTGTGCTTGGCAGGGAGCTCCCAGTTCCCGGGTTGTCCTCCCCAGAATTCCTCTCCTTTATGCAGCAAGCTTTGCCTTTCTGGTGTGGTGACTCAGACTCTGGTGCCTCTAGATCCTCTCAATCTATTTCCGCTTGTTCAGAAGAGGGTCAGGTGGCGAGTCAGAGTCTGGCTTAGGAGCCACCTTCTAAGCGATCTCGGCGAAGATTGCAGTCTGGGGATTCAGATCAACTGTCCTTTGTCCGCGACCTGGATTCCAGTCCCGTGTCTCTGGTGATAATTACAGCCTGGAGGATGAAATGCCTTCTCTGTCAGAAGATCATGATGAATCCGGTATTATCCATCTTTTCAGGAAGAATGAATTGGCCGCTTTGATTGCTCAGATGTCGTCCACTCTTCATTTGTCTGATCCTCCAACAGCAACAGAACATGGGCCACATATCCATCCCCTCTTGCAAGGGGTACAGAAATCTTCAACAGCCTTTCCTTTTCTGAAAGTTATCAAAAGCATGATCGGCTCGGAGTGGACTTGCCTGACTTCTTAATAAGGGGCTGATTGTTTGCAAGAGGCTTTATGCCCTACCACAGGAGGACTGCACCACATGGTTAGCACACCAAGAGTGGATGTGCATCCTGGTGGAGTGCAGAATAGCCCTAAAGGACTTCTTGGATTGTAAGGTGAACTCTCTCTTCTGAGGAACCAGTTCACAGCTTCCGCTGTCAGTCTCCAGTTGGGGGTGTGTATGTGTACCTGATGACTCGAGCTTTGCACCAGTGGGTTAAGTCTCTCACCCCAGAGGAAATTTCATCTGTTTTGGAGTCGATAACAGTTTTTCTGTTGGACCCTATGTGTGATCTTGTCCGTTTGGCAGCTAAAGACATTGCTCTGTTGATGGTGGCACAACATTGAATATATCTTCACCATTGGGCTGCAGATATGTTCTGCAAGTCCCGCTTGACTCAGCTAACCTTTCAAGGGAAGCTTTTGTTTGGGGTGGACTTGGGTGAGTCCAAACCTCATCAGCTTTTGTAGGATAGGCCAAGGGGGAGGCATATAGATGCATCCTCCTTGATGTACCCTATTTTCCTTGATCATGCTTCTTGAACTCCCGGGGGTCCCGGGACTCCCATAGATACCATCCCGGAAAGCCCTCTATTTCTTCCTTTTCCAGTTTTTGGACACAGACTCAGTCATTTTGCAGAGCTCATGGGCCCCAGGATTTTGCCACCTCCAGAAATGCCACCTCCCATGCAGCACAATGACAGACAGGGGGCCCATTCTGGGATGCATCCAGTACATAAGAACTTAAGAACATAAGATATGCCATACTGGGTCAAACCAAGATCCATCAAGCCCAGTATCCTGTTTCCAACAGTGGCCAATCTAGGTCATAAGTACCTAGCAGCCTCCCCAAAAGACACAGACTCCTCAATGCTTGTATTGGGTAAAGCAGTGATATCCTGGGTCCCTTTTAATAATGATTTATGGACCTTTCCTCCAGGAACTTGTCCAAACCTTTTTTAAACCCAGCTACACTAACAGCTTTTACTACATCCTCCAGTATCAAATTAGGCAGCATGCCACACATTTCTTACTAGGAGTGGGCCCGGGTAACCAAGGATTGCTGGGTGACAGACACCATTTAGCACAGCTTTGTTCTGGAATGTAGAGAGCCTTTTATGAACGCCTTCTGTGTCTCCCTATGTGGTTCCATGTCCAAGAGACTCGCCATTCAGATCACACTGGAAAGGTTGTTTCATCTGTGGGTGGTGGTCCTAGTTCCCCCTGCAAAGTGGGAAAGGGGTGGTATTCCATCTACTTTGTGGTGACCAGTCCTCGATCTCAAGGGAGTCAGTGCTTACCTGCACACCTTGCACTTCCATATGGAGACCCTGCAGTCAGTCATCTAGGCGGTATGCTACAGGGCATTCCTTATGTCTCGGGACTTAGCTGAGACTTATTTCCACATCCCTATCTGAGAGGATCAACAATACTTTCTCCATTTTTCCATACTTGGCTCTCATTTTTATTTTGCTGCTCTTCCCTTTGGACTTTCTACTGCCCCAAGGACATTCTCGAATGTGATGGTTGTGGCAGTCACTGCCCTGAGGCACCAAGGGATCTCTGTTCACCCGTATTTGGATGATTGGCCGATCCAAGGCAAGTCATGATGCAAAGAGAGTCTCAGCTGGGTGATCAGTTAGAGAAAGAGCTACTTGGAGCCTTCCCAATCTTTGGAATACCTGGGAGTACTCTGTGGCTCCTCAGTACCTTTCTTCTCTCATTTCTCCCTATTTCCCACCTCGTGTACTCCGTTCTTCTTCCCAGTTGCTTCTTGCTATGCCCTTCTCCTCTATTGCCAACTCCAGATTCCCCTCTTTTCACCTTGCTGCTCCCTACACTTGGAATAAACTTCCTTTGTCTATACGTCAGGCATCTTCTTTGCCCCTCTTCAAACGCAAGTTAAAAGCTCATCTTTTCGCCTCTGCCTTTGGCTCTTGATTTTGCTGTTCTCCTCCCTTCCTCTCTTTTATTTCACCTTTCTTTCTTCCTCTTACACTTGTTCTTACCTCTTTCCTTTGTCCTGTCTCTCCTGCTCTTGTCTCTTTGTCCTTGTTCTTATCTTTTTTCTACTCCTTTTCTTGCTTTGTCTTTTTAGATTGTAAGCTCTTTTGAGCAGGGACTGTCTTTTTGTGTTTTCATTGTAGTGCGCTGCGTGCGCCTGGTAGCGCTTTATAAATGCTTAGTAGTAGTAGTAGTAGTAGGAGTGCATTTTAATACTCAGACAGGCAGGCCTGAGGAGAGAGTGAGAAAGTAGTTGGCCCAGCTGGTAGTGTTTTGTGATCAACAGGCTTTCTGAGTTTGGGATTATCTTCAATTTCTTAGTTTGATGGTGGCAGCTATTGAAATGATGCCTTGGGCATGAGCTTGTATGGGGCCGCTTCAGAGGTCCTTGCTGTCTCAGTGGTCTCCAAGCTCTCAGATGTTCCAAGTCTGGCTGCCCCTCCAGCCAGCATGGTGTTTAGCCTGCAGTGGTGGCAGCAGGCACAGCATATGAGGAAGGGTATGCCACTGGATGATCACTTGTTGCTTCTTCTGTCGATAGGCACTATCCTTTTTGGCTGGGGAGCCCGTGAAAACCGAACAACTCTGGGCCATAGCCAGGAGTCATCATGGTCTATCATCTGTCTCGAGGCAAGAGCCATTCATTTGACCTTTTTGCACTTCAGAACCCCAATCAAGGGCAGAGCAGTCTGGGTATACTTGGACAATGACACAGCAGTGGTACATGTCAGTTGGCAAGAGGGCACAAAGAATGTCAGAGTATGGCCCTGGAGGTGGCCCTTCTGATCTCCTGGGCGGACAGGAACACATCGCTGGAATCAACAATGTGTAGATGGACATCCTCAGTTGCAGCTCTCTCGATCCTGGGGAATGGGAGTTGAATCAGACAGCATTTCAGTAAATTCAGCACCATTGGGGTCGTCCTGAGATAGATTTGTTGGCGACCCACTCCAATACTAAAGTATGGAGATTCTTCAGTCACCGCAGAGAGGCACGCTCTGAGGACTCGGATGACCTGTTCACTCTTAGCCAAAGCACTGCCTGATATATGTGTTTCATCCGTGGCTGCTCATATGGCATGTGCTTCAAAGCATGAAGCAACATATGGGCTGGATTGTCCTGATATCATTGGACTGGTCATGGAGGCTGTGGTTTGGGGACCTGATGCGGCTCCTGCAGGAACCGCCTCTGTGACTGCCTCCGATGTTGAGGCTGTTCCATCAAGAGCTGGTTTGTCTGGCTTGGCACTTGAGAGCCATTGATTACTATATTTTCCTGCCGTGATTTCCATGCTCCTCAAGACGAGGGGTCTACCAGCCTCAGGGCTAGCCCAAGGGCTTCTGCCACCTCCAGGCAGCACTCCCATACTGCCCCACCGACATCAATCTTCTCACCTTGGGGGGGGGGGCACAAGGGGTCTGCCTGGAGCAACAGAACAGCTGCTGCTTCATCCCCCCTCCAATGCAACTTCTTGTTGGAGGGGGCCAGGAACAGCAGATTGTAAGTGCATACACACACATGGGTATTTGAAGAACCACCATGGTGCTGAAGCAGTGGCAGGGATCGCCATACCAGGGTCTGACACTCTAGGTAGCTAACTAGTTTGCCTTGTGGACAGGCCGGCCCTGTCAAGCCTGGCCTGCATGTGTGCCTTCTGTCTTTTTGAGTGACAGGTTAGACCTGATGCAGTGGGATTGCCATTCTTTCTTGTCTTTCTCCAGGATGGACTAGATAAAGGTCTTTCCCTTAGTTCCCTGAAGGTTCAGGTTGCAGCCTTAACCTTCTTCAGAGGACTGGTGGTGGGGTGGTCCATTGTCTCAAACCCAGATGTGG
Source organism: Ichthyophis bannanicus (assembly GCA_033557465.1). Lineage (NCBI taxonomy): Eukaryota > Metazoa > Chordata > Amphibia > Gymnophiona > Ichthyophiidae > Ichthyophis > Ichthyophis bannanicus. Next base: position 512,659,908 of record CM066031.1, on the reverse strand, counting down.
CCTGTTTTCTTCAGGAGGTGCGACACCTGCATCTTCCCCTGCATTCCATTGTTCCCTCATTGGATCTATGCCTAGTGCTCCGGGCCCCAATGTCGGAGCCCAATAAGCCCTTGAAGCGGGCTACCTTTAAGAGATCTGACTTTTAATACTGTCTTCCTTGTTGCAATATGTTTCATGAGGCATTATGTCTTAAATTGTAAATAGTTACCCTGTTATCCAAGTTGCATTACCTGTTCTACTGTAAACACAAAGTACCATCGGAAATGTGTATTTTATTGTTCATTGTAAACCGCACTGATGCTGAATAGCGCGGTATAAAAGAGACTCTAATAAATAATAAATAAATAAATAAATATCTCTGAACTACAGGCATTGTCCTGCAGGGACCCTTACTTATCCTTCACGGAAGAGGCCGTGAGCATTCAGCCCATCCTGTCCTTCTTACCCAAGGTGGTATCATCCATGTAAATTGTGTGGTTCATCTGCCTTCCTTTTCTAAAGAGCAGTGTCAAGGGAAGGACAAGGACCTTTGCCTGATCAATGTTCGGAGAGTGCTTCTCTGGTACGTGAAGGTTACAAACTCCTTTTGCAAGTCAGACCAAATAAAGGTGATGTGGCCCAAAGTCTAATCTGAGACTCTGAATTAAGGAGGCTGTTGTTTCTAGGTATCTGTTGTGGAACCAGCTAGTTCTGTAGGATTTGTGTGTGCACTCCACTCAGCTGCAAGAATCCTTGTGGGCAGAGGCTAGCACTGTAGCCCCCTCAGACATTTGTCAAACGGCAACGTTGGCATTACTTTCCACTTTTGTCAAGCATTACCATTTGGATGTCCATGCTCTGACAGACATGGCCTTTAGCTCAGGGGTCTTAAAAACTGCCGTGTCTTCTTCCGACCCAGTGGAGTTGTAGCTTTGGTACATCCCACTTGTCTGCACTGATCTTGCAGGATGATATGAAAGGTGACTGTTTACTTACCAATTAATGTCTTTTCCTTGAGTCATGCTAGACCAGTCCAGGACTTGCTCCTGAAAACTGGTCTTCTGTTATATGTGGTTGACCTTGCCGGCTCATACCCTTCTGACAAGCCTTCTGTTGAAGCTGATACTGTACATAAGTATGGTTCCTGTTCTATTGCACCTTGTTATCTTCATTGTTTGTGTGAGGTCAGAGAATCCTAACCATTTGCTTAGGTAAGGGTACTAAATTATGCTCCTGGGGTACATGCTGGACACGGCATGATGACTTCATAAGAAGCCTTTGTATGCTTTCTTTGTCTCCACATCTACTGATAGGGGAACACAACCCACTTTTCTGGACTGGTCTATCAGGATTCAAGGAAAGGATATTAGTAAATAAGATGTCACCTTTTGTTATTTAGGACAGTGTTTCTCAAATTCACCCTTAGTGACCACCAGCCAATTTCTGTTTCAGGATATCCACAATGAATATGCATGAGAGAGATTTGGATATAATTGAGGTAATAGACATGCAAATCTCTCTTATGCATATTCATTGTGTATATCTTGGAGACCTGGATGGTCCCCCTAAACAGGTTTGAGAACCACTGTTTTAGGACATAATAGATATTGATGGGGTTTTGAAGGGCATTGGTTTAGCCATCTATTGTATTTGCTGAGATATTATATCTTTCTTACTTTTTCTAAGATAGTATTATCTGATTACACAGGTACACTACCAAAAAACTGCCTCCAGTTTTGCAACTGATTCCTATAGATTTTGGGGTGCTGAATCCAGGAAAAATAGCCAAAATGTTCCATCACGTCACGTTTTCTTGCAAAATTAGATTTCTTACCCATATAAGGAATGTTCACATAATTTCTTTTTAGCCGACTGCAGTTTATTTTCTTGGCCCAAAATAGAGGTTGTAATGGTTAACTAACTAGAAACACTCCCTCATGATATTTTAGAGTGTTTTGTATTCATTTTATACATTAACAGGACAATTGGGAGGCGGGGGGCTAAATCCAGTACTCAAGCTGGCGCATGTTCTTTCCTGTTCGCCTCGCCTCGTTCGCTCGCTCGCTCAAACACGGTGGTTGCGACATGAACGTTCCTGTCAAATTTCAGTTTCTTGCAAGTTCATTATTACCTTTTGTTTGCTCAGTCGTAATCCAGCTTTATTCCGAAGTGGTTCACTACAGTTGTAGTTTGCAGTGCTGTGTATTGGTGATGGCTCACAGAGCCAGAGGTTGCGTCAACTCTCCGGACAGTTTTTGTTTTATTTGTGGGGAATATACCATGAAAAAGCAGCAGAGGAACATTTCTGCATTTATTAAAAAAGTATATTTCGCCTATTTCGGTTTGAAGTTAGGCGATCAAGACAAACCGTAGGCTCCTCACAAAGTGTGCAAGACATGTGAGGAAGATCTACGCTTATGGATGAAAGGTAAAAAACAAGCATTTCGTTTCGGAATACCTATGATGTGGCATGAACAAAGAGACCACAGCAGTGACTGCTATTTTTGCTCTTGCATTGTGAAGGGATACAATTTAAAAAATAAGAACGTAATAAGTTACCCCAACCTTCCCTCAGCAATTAGACCTATGCCTCATAGCAACGAAGTACCTGTGCCTGAACCACCAAAATCTTTGGATCATATTTGTGTGGACGGTTCTGATCATGATGAGACTCATCAGATGGCTTTTCCCGATGAGTCCAGTACTTCCGAGTTTGAAACTGAACCAGATCCGAAACCTGAACTTTTCTCTCAAGCTGAATTGAATGATTTAGTCCGGGATTTAGGACTCCCAAAAGATGCTGCCCAACTGCTAGGTTCTTGGCTTAAACAGAAAAATCTATTGTCACCAGGAACAACTTTTTATTGGTACCGCAACCGCGAGACACAATTTTTGAAGTATTTCAGCAAAGAGGAAGATTTGGTATTTTGCAACGATATATACGGAGTGATGGAAAAGTTTAAACTCAAGTATGATCCTGCTGAATGGCGGCTGTTCATTGATTCGTCAAAAGACAGCATAAAAGGTGTTCTTCTTCATAATGGCAAGACATTTGCTTCAGTTCCTATTGCTCACGCTGTTATTCTCCAAGAAAAATACGAGAATTTGGCCCTGATTCTTCAGAAGATTCGTTATGATGAGCATAAGTGGATGATTTGTGGAGACTTTAAAATTCTATCCATGCTATTAGGGCAGCAATCCGGTTTCACCAAATATCCCTGCTTCCTTTGCTTGTGGGATAGCCGGGCCCGCGACCTACACTGGGGGAAAAAAGACTGGCCAATTCGGGAGTATTTGAGACCCGGTGAGAAAAATGTTCTTCATGAGAGCTTGATACCTCGTGATAAAATTCTATTACCACCTCTCCACATTAAGTTGGGTCTCATTAAGCAATTCATCAAGTCCCTTCCAAAAGATGGTGAGTGCTTTCGGTACCTTTGCTCAAAGTTCCCCCGACTTTCTGAAGCAAAGCTAAAGGAAGGAGTGTTTGTTGGCCCTGATATAAGGAAACTCATTTCAGATGGAGCATTCGCTGAAACGATGTCTGAGAAGGAAAAAGAAGCCTGGGATTCCTTCAAGGATGATGTTCTCAAATTCTTGGGGAACGGGCGGGATGAGAACTATAAGGATATTGTTGCCAGGATGCTCAATGCCTTCAAAGAACAAGGCTGTAACATGAGCCTGAAAGTCCATTTCTTGCACTCCCATGTGAACTACTTTCCCGAAAACTTGGGGGCGTACAGTGAAGAACAAGGTGAAAGGTTTCACCAGGACATCAAGGACGCAGAGAGAAGGTACCAAGGAAGATGGAACACCACTATGATGGCTGATTTCTGCTGGTTGCTGCTGCGGGAGACCCCAGATGAAAAATACGCCAAGCAGCGCACCAAGAGAAGCATTCGGGGGAAGAAGAAACGGGCCCACCAGGAGATTGATTGACCCAAGAATGACTTTAAAATCTAAACTGTGTTGACAAATATCGTGTTTTTACTAAACTTTGAAATAAAAATTTGCTAGTTATTTCCATAGTGTCGGATCTCATTTATTAGAATTTTATTTTCACACCATTGGGTGTTTGTCTTCATGTATTGCAATGGTGCGGTTTGCGTTTTCTATTCTTACATACATACCTGTACAACATTTTTTGCACATTTCTTTGCTTTGCTTTGTGTCTAACCTCGCTCTTATATGCTCAATGTTTGTGCACATGTATGTGGCTGTTTTAAGTGCAGACAATTTTGCTACCATCACAGTGTGTTTTGTTGACATTACTCTATTCTTATGTGCTGCCTTGTTACAATTTTCTTTATTCTTATTTGAATAACTACTAAACAATTAGTATAAAGAATTCATCCAAGAAACTTTTATCTCGATCGCACTCAATCTGAAACGTTCACCTCAAACTGCTAACCCAATGTAGCAAAAAATCTGTACGTGATGGAGCAAATTGGTTACCAGATTTGGATTCAGCGCACCAAAAAACGTAAAAATCAATCGAAACATTAGAGGCAGTTTAAAAAAAAATTTTTTTAGTGTACCTGTGTTATTAGATATTCAGGCTGTCTCCCTGTGATGTAGGCTATTTGGCAATAATTTCTTTATAATTATGTGGAGTGGAGGAGTGGCCTAGTGGTTGGGGCAAGGTACTTCAGGCCAGAAGGTCAGGGGTTCAAATCCCACTAGAGGACAGCAACCTTGGGCCAGAAGGACTGGGGTTTCTAGTCCCACAGGTGCTCCTTGTGGTCTTGGGCAAGCCACTTAACCCTCCATAGCCCATGTTCCCTGTAAAATAGTTATCTCCAAGTTATAATGCCCTGTTCAGTGTAATTTCAGTTTGTTCAATGTAAACCACACTGATGCAGAATAGCACGGTATATAAGAGAATGTAAATAAATAAATAAAATAAAATTGTCTTTGTTTTATTGTTTTCTCTTACAGCCATATTTCTTGTACCATGTATTTTGAATGGAAAAAATTTATAAACTTAAATGGAAAAAATTTAAAAAAAGGTTAAGGAGACATTCCTAGAGAATTCCATAAATCAATAGAGCTTAGAAGGCTACTGCTGATCCCTGAGAGGGATCTGCAATAAATTGACCTACTTTCTGGGATCTGCCTGATACTTCCTAGTGACTCAGGTTGGCTACTGTCAGATAAGATGCTGCGCTTGAAGTGCCATTGGTCTGATTTAGTTCTTATTAACGGCACATGCATCTCTCTGTTGTCCAAACGTCATCTCCATACTTTCTTCACATAAATACATTGCTTCTACCCACATTGTACATACACAGCCATACCCGAGAACTCATACACATTGGCCATCTTTACACCCTTAATTATATCAAGCAAGATATGTGAGAGAAATTTAAACAAAGCTATACAATTTTTATGCAGGAAATATGTGAAATTATTTAAGTGTAGTTTATTTGTGGCCTTGTCAAAAGTGTGAGGAGTCAATTTCTTCGCACTGATGATGGTTGACTACATGCGTGATGACACACATTATGCCTGTATTGTGCTGAATCATCAGGATATGAACAGGGCTTCCTATCACTTTCTCAGTGTGGTGATAAATGTGCTGGACAAGGTACTGTCACATATGTTGTATATTGTAGTTATTAATTTTCTCATTTATCAAGTGCAAAGAAGAGTTCAGTGAGAAGAGTGGAGATATCAAGTGGGGGAGGGGGAAGAGAGGAAAATAGAGATAGGATTTAGAGAGGAGAAAAGAACACTGAATAACTTAGTAAGCAAAAACAAGTATTTTAAATTGACAATGACATTTAATCAGAAGCCCATGGAAGTTAATGAGGAGAGATACAGTTTATGAGATAAGACAAGGCGAAAGTTGTTCAGATAGTTGATATGCAGAATTTCAAAGAACTTTGAGTGGAAAAAGGGCAGCATTGGGAAATATATATCCAATCAGTGTTCATAGTTAACAAGCAATTGCAGGAATAAGCGGTAAACACTGAAAGAGCAATTTTGAATAACCCACCTAAGTGGAAGCTGCATAGGTACTGTAGTAGTTCATTACCTTGTAGAAATGGTTCAAATGCTCTTTCATACTTTGCACTTGCTATATGGTGCTTTGAAAAAGTCTTCACATCCTTGTACATTTTCCAATTTATAATGTTTAAAAAAATAGGTTAAAATGTATTGAAGTAGGAGTTTGTTTCTCTGATTTACAGAATATAATTACACTTTCAGTTTGAAAGAGCAATTCAAATATTGAATTAAAATTTGTGTTACAATAAACAGTAAATAAAATGTTCATACATTTCAGATTACCTAATATCTTCACAACCTTACTGTCACTCTGCACCACTAGTACTGCCATTAAAAATATAAGATTCTAAAATACCCAACTCACTGATATCAACAAATTTTCAAAGATTTTGTATCATTCAGTAGCCCTAAGCTGTAAATATTACTTATTGTCCTTAATCATTTTCTATAGTTGTATTGTATAGTCCAAATTTTCTCAGTTCTCCTCTTTAATAAGATTGCTCTTTTCCATCTGTTGGAAAATCAGACATATTTTATGGTTTCTTTTTTCCCCTAAAGGAATTGTGATTCTTCTCTCATCTCATCTCATATTTTACATTTTGGGTGCAATCCCTTTCAGGGTGCGACTCATTGTGATTGTTTTTTTCATTCTTTGACTGAGATCTTTACCAAATATCATCCTCTGATCATAAAGCATGTAAATGTGGAGATAGGTTAATGAATTTACTAATATATGTAGGACTGCTCCCCCATGTGATCATATGTATTGTAGTTGAAAGTTTGAATCTTACTCTAAAGTAAATTGGAAGCCATTGAATCTCTAAAAGTATTAACATTATTCTGTCCCCATTGTTTAGCATTTTTAATTATTTTAGCCGCTATGTTGTGAATTAGCTGCAACCTGGCATTAAAACTATTCCAAATACCCAAATAAATATGCCAGGTTGCAGTAGATCAAGTGAGATGTCACTACTGGAGACTTCACGTGTCTTAAAACAATCTCTTATAAAAATTATCCAGTTTGACACACAAGACAAATTCAAACATATTATTCTTACTACTATGGAGATCTGATCCTGTGTGGTCAGAGCAAAATCAATAATCATCCCCAAGCTATGGCTACTACCTGTATTTCCCAGTCACTGGATCAAGTTCAGGTTTTTGAGTATGTACAGTAATCCTCCTACCCACAGTATTCTCTTTGCTGAATTTATTTTTAAACATTTTGTTCATTCACTTTTGAATTGCTTCAAAGCAACATTTTAAGTGTCTTGTATGCTAATTCTTTAATTGGGATAATTACTTGAATGTTATCAGCACATTTTAGATAGGCTGTTTAGATGGCCCCTGGGTCGTACAAGTCAAAATTCCATGGGAAGGGCAGTAGAGAAAGTGGACACGGCTAAATCCTTTTAAAAATATATTTATTTAAAAACATTTATATACTGCAGCTCTGTAAAATATTCTAAGGAGTTCACAATCTACTATATAAAAATGATAAAAAAGCGGTACAACCAAACAGACCATTGCCTTCCATCATACCCAACTCTCTACCACCCATGCCAGCCTAACTGGGGAACAAAAAGGTCTTTAAAGACTTGGGGATACATCTTCATCTAATTCTTGCTGCACTGCAATGGGAAGTTTGTTATACCATATAGTCGCTGCTGTCATTGTCACACCTCTTGATAATCAAGGATTGTCAACAAACTCCCCTGACTGGACCTTAGAACCCGAACTGGCTCGTCCGCTGCAGAATGCCCTGGAGATAACTCATCCACCTCACCCTCAAGACTGTAAATGTCAGCATTAGCATTTTAAACATGCAAAACTAACAAATTGGGAGTCAATGCAGCTGCCTCAAGACATCTGCAATTGATTTCCTCCATCCCCTGCTGAATAAAATCCACACAGCTGTGTTTTGGACCACCTGCAGCCTCTGGATCACATAACCAAACTATCCCATATATTGCACAGAAGGTTGCCATAGTCCAGTACAGAGATCACCAATGCCTGTATCACCATCCATATCACCACCTCATCCAAAAATGATGAAGTTGCTGCACCAATTTCAGCTTGTCCATAGGCTATATCCACCAGATTTGAGCATGCATAGATAATTTTGCATCCAGCAGTACCCCAAATCCCGCATCTCCTTTTTTCAAGCTAACCTCTCCCCTCGAATAACTAACAAGTCTGTCATAGCCTCAGGATCCAATTCCCCATAGACCAGTACCTCGAACTTCTGGGCATTAAGCAGCATAAAATTCTCGTCTAACCACTGTATCCACTGTACCAACCTCTCCAAACAGGCATTAGTCTTTTTACCATATCTCACCCCAGGAGAACCACATTCTGAATACATTTGGCATATAAAAAACCCCAAAACTCCAAATAATACTACACAAGGGCTGCATGAAAATATTAAATAAAAGCAGGGAAAGTGCCAACCTCTGCAGCACCCCGCAGGACAGAGGACGTAAGGATGACATTGTGCCGCCACAAAAGAAGGACAAAATTCCAGCTGAAATTGTGTCTGCTATACGAAACTGACTGCACCTGTGCACTAACAAGATTCCAGTCCACTAAATTAAATGTCATGGACATATCCAACATTATCACTAAAACCTCCTCACCTCTGTCCCTTGCTTGATAAATTATATTTGGCACTGTCACCACCAAAGATTTTGTCCCTGATCCCTGCTGCAACCCTGCCTGTCCCCAGTCTAACCTAGCCACCCATTCCAAATACTCATCCAACTGCTCCATCATCTCCCTTTCCATAATTTTCACAAAGGGAGTGAGGGGTAAGCTGGACCTAAGATTCTCACAAACAACATCACCCCCCTCTTGGGCACTGGAGTTACCATGGCTTCCTTCAATAACTCAGGGTAAAGCCCCTGTCCAAAAGATGCTTTAATTAACTTTGTGATTCATTTTACCATTTCCTCTGGACACTTCTGCAGCACTTCTGGAAACGGATCCAAACTGATCCAAGTAATATGAATTTGCTTAAACAACCCTCAAAACATATCCTGGGTCATAGGTGGAAAACATACCCAGCCAGCCTCCCTTGATCCCTGCCTAACCTCAACAACTCACCTGTTGAACCTGGTGGCCTGCCTACTACTTCTCCACTTTATTAACAAAAAAGTCTGCAACCTGCTCCATCTTCATCTCCCCCTTCACCTTCCCATTTCCCTGCCCCCTTCTAAGTTCCCAACAGCTGTTTTGCAATCCAGAACAATTCTTTGGGCCTATTGCCTACTGCTAATATATGAGCCAAACAAGATGCTCTTTTCACCCCTTGCATCAACTGTCAATACTCATCAGCCTTCCTTTACATGATTTCTGCCTCCTCCGTTCTATATATCGTAGTTCCCTCTTTACTTGCAATAACCTAACTGTATACACCAACCTCCATTCCTCTACTTCTTACCTCTTATTTTCTCCTGCTTTAGCAGCACCACCTCCTCCAAGATATCTCCCAAAGCATTCATCCAATCATAGGCCTGATGCTGCAATCTCAAATTCTGACCATAGTTTAACCTAAGGAGTACTTTCTCTCAGAACACCTCCTCATCCAGCTAATCCCTCCTAACCCTAACCTTTTAATTGTCTTCACCTAACTTGTTCTCCTCCCCTTCCTCCCCATCTTTACACCACCAATACCTAAATGGTACTACAAAATGATCTAATCAAGGGAACCATTGAACCTTATCTGCCCCCAATTTCATTTGTCTCCTAACCCCCTCAGTATCAAATGTCAAATCCAAAATATTATCCCACCGTTGGTAGGCTCCATAACCCATTGCTGAAAACCAAGAGAATACATTATGGATAGCAACATTATTTGGGCTGACACATGTAAAACACGGCCTTTGCAAAATGGTTTTCAGGATGTGGATGTGATTGCAGGTTAAAAACTCACATCTTCGAAGCCCCCTAGTCTCTTGTTCACCTCTTATGTGTTTCCTTATCATTCCCCTAGATATTCCCTAGTCCCCAGTGTTTGTATTTGTCTTAACTAAGACTGTAAGCTCTGATGAGCAGGGATTGTCACTTGCATGTCTCTGTACGGTGCTGTAGATGCCTTGCAGCATTATACAAATGATAAATAGTAATAGTTTTACCATATAACAATTCACAGTATCATATCACAAACGGTATATTTGGATTAGCAGCCTGATATCCTATGTGTAAGTGAATCATGGCTCGCTGATATCAACATTGTACTGACAAACCAACTAAAACTAACAAACTGCATTATCATCAATTATCCAAGAGCCAACCATAAAGGTGAAGGGGTCCTCATCTTAGCAAAAATAAACCTAAAGTTCAAAAACATTAAGGTGAGTAGCACAGAGATCATTGACATAATAACAATAACAATCAAATCCCTTATGCCTTATTTATTTAATTTAATAACAATCAAATCCCTTATTTATTTGTTTAATAACAATCAAATCCCTTATGCCTTATTTATTTAATTATTTAACTGTTTTTATATACCACCTTTCAGTATGTCAAGGCGGTATATAAATCAACAATGCAAACAACAGTTCATATATAGGACAATGAGAGAGACATCGATAACAATGAGAGCGTGCATGAACAAGAGTTAACATGTCTAATCTACAGATCACCATCAACCAGTACCTGCCAACAATTCCTGAAGCCATTTGCAAACACTCAACACAACACAAGAACCTCTGGCTCATGGGTGACTTCAACCTCCCATCGCTGCTCTCAAAACAAGCCAAGCCCTTCCTAGATGCAACAGAATCACTTGATTACATACAAATAACATGCCCACACTTGAAAAGGGAGGAACACTAAACCTTATTTTCGCTGCCACAGGAACTGCTCACACTGCTTAACCAGCCTTCTTTTCACACTTCCCAGTCCCATTGTTGGACCATTACATCATCACACTCAACCTATCACACAAAGAAAACCCAATTGAAGATACTCAAACATAGCAGACAGACAGCAAATTCTGACATTTCAGCAAGCAAGCATTCCTAAACAAAATCCTCCTAGAATTAGATACGTATTGATGCAACTCACATCAACTTTCTTATAAACAACTGGAAAACGGTCATAAATAAGGCGGCACAGGCACCACAGACTCAAGGAACGACAATGAGGGGAACCACCAATCTCCAGGAACAAGCAGGAATGTATTCTTCACATATGGGTATCGTCGGTACCAACGGAGCCTGCGCGGGAATGCTCCCAAGCGTCCAATTAGAAAGCCTTTGGGAGCATCCCACAGCGCCTGCGTGCTGCCTTCCCGCCTTTCCCAACTGCCTCTCTCCAGTTCTTCATTTTCTGTGGAGCCAGCAGGTCGTGTTCCTGTCACCGCAGAAAATTCTTCCTTATTACTTTCTTTTTTTGGGATCACGTCTGCCTTTCCTGACATTTTACCGGTACCACCGGGTTTTTCTTTCTTTATTTCTGTTCTTTAAAAAAAAAAAAAACAACTTAGTACTTTTTCCCTTTTTTCCCAGGTGCACACGCCATTTTGGGCCATAGGCTCCAATTTTTCCTACAATGGAGAAACCTGATTCGGGTTTCAAAAAGTGCACCAAGTGTGGCGATACCATTTCCGTCACCGACACCCATGAATGGTGTCTAAAATGTTTAGGTCCTGACCACTCCATCACAGATTGTATGTCCTGTGCCATGATGTCTAAAAGAGGTCAGCAGAACCGAGCTGCTAAGCTCAGTACCCTGTTTCCCTCTGATGCAGCTTTGGTGGCATCGATGTCTTCCAGGGCTTCCTCTTCCTCCCGGGGATCTCAGGTAACTAAACATAAGTCTAGCCGGTCCTCAAAGGGTAGATCTCCTTCTAAGCATCGAGATGCCTTTGGCGTTGCCCATGAGGATTCTGCACCGGCGAAATTGCCCCGGCGGGAGGCTTAGGCTTCCAAAGCATTATCGGGGCTCCAGGATGTTCTCGAGGCCTCGACCTTGGCAGAACTACTGGTGCCATGCTCTGGGTTACCGGCGATCTCCTCCGTACCGACATCCAGGCATCAGCAGCGTTGACAGACCAGAGGGTCCTGGCTATTGAATGCAGTCTGGCGGCTCTCCTTGCGGCATCGACACCCTCGGAACCACGTCAGACAGTTCAGCCGGTACCGACAGCATCAGCATCGACATTGGTGTCCGCATTGCCGGCACCCAGTCAAGCGATGCCTTCTGATACCGATACACCGGTACTGATTCCCCTCGGTACCGACTTCAGTCGGTACGGGTATCGGGCTCTTCAAGAGCATCCAGACAGAAGGTACTTCGAGTCCTCAGAGGAATCTGAAGATTCTGACAGTTCTGTCGATGCGGGTATACATCTCCCAGAGGAGCCTTCCTCTCCTAAACGCAGGATGTCTCCTCCAGAGGACATTTCCTTTCAGGATTTCATCAGGGAGGTGGCTCGAGGTTTGTCCATTACTGTGGCTCCTGAAACAGAGCCCAGAGCAAAGGAGTTGGAAATTTTACAGTATCCTAAAACTCCTAAAGAGGCAGTTAACCAGCTAATCTTGTATGATCTCATGCTGAGAATGTGGGAGACACCTCTTACCACCTCTCCTCATTCTCGTAGACTGGACACTCTGTATCGAGTCCCTCCTTGTCCTGGTTTCCAGAAAACTCAGCTTCCTCACCACTCTATTGTAGTGGAATCAGCTATAAGAAAGATCAGGAGTGCAAAGAGACATGCCGCAAATCCTCCAGGACGTGAGTGCAGAACTCTGGATGCTTTTGGATGTCGAGTCTTCCAAGCTTCCATGCTGTCTGCCAGGATCAGTTCCTAGAGTTTATATATGGGAATTTTCCTGAAAGAAGTCACAGGAGATTTAGAGGTTTTCAGCCCTCTTCTTCCTGAGGATAGAAGACAGGATTTTCTCACATTGGTCAAAAATGCCCAGGATGTTTCCAAATTTGTCAACCTTGCAGCTTTTGACTGTTTTGAGTGCATAAGCAGAACCTCTACCATTGCCATAGGTGCACGTAGAATTGCTTGGCTCCAGGCATCTGATCTGGAGCTCTGGGTACAAGACAAACTAGGAAACATTCCTTGTACTGGTGAGAACCTGTTTGGCAAAGATTGGCAAGAAAAGGCCAATGAGTTGGATGCTGACAACTCCACCTTGGATAGATTAAGGCCACAGCTGATCCTGCAAGAAAGAAATCTTTCAAGAAACCATTCTTTTCCAAAAAGAAAAGGTTTTATCCTGCTTATTCTCAGCAGGGATGTGCTGCAGGTCAACCTGTCCAGAAGGGTCAGCAACCACCCAAACAAAGGAAGGCAAAGACTGCTAAGCCTCAACCACCTCAGCAGTCTCAGCCTCCACAAGGCCTTTGACTTTCTACTAGAGAACTTAGCTTTCCTGGCTCTCAATGGACCAGAGCCTTCCACCATTCCAGGAAGGTTGTGCCATTTTTCCCCCAGATGGGGACAGATAACAGCAGAGCATTGGACACTCTCCATCATAAAACAGGGGTACAAGCTTCATTTTTTGAGCATGCCCTCTCCCACAATGGTAAGACAGTTCAATTCTCAAACCTCTCTCATCAACCTGTTAGATCAAGAGGTCACTATGCTTCTTGCCCAAGGGGCAATAGAAGAAGAACCCATTCTTCAACAGGGTACGGGGTTTTACTCCCCCTATTTTCTTATCCTAAAGAAAACAGGGGGACACAGGCCTATTTTAGACCTCAGAGAATTGAACAAATTCCTGTTCAAAGAGAAATTCAAGATGATTTCTCTAGGAACTCTGCTTCCATACCTTCAGAGTCAGGATTGGCTTTGTTCTCTAGATCTCAAGGATGCGTACACTCATGTTCTCATCCATCCAACTCACAGAAAGTTCCTTTGGTTCCTTTTTCAAGGAAAGCACTACCAATACAGGGTGCTTTCTTTTGGCCTGGCCTCAGCACCAAGAGTGTTCATGAAATGCATGGCTGTGGTAGCAGCATTTCTCCGCACTCTGGGAATATTCGTCTTCCCCTACTTAGACTACTGGCTCATTTGAGCCCCAACAGAGTCAGAGGCCAGGACTTCTCTGTCCTGCACAATGTGTATCCTTCAGTATTTGGGTCTGGTCATAAACATCCCAAAATTCAGTCTAACTCCCACACAGTCTCTAGAGTTCATAGGAGTTTTGCTGGATACCAAAAAGGCAAGGGCCTATCTCCCCCAGACCCGTTGCCTTCGCATAGTGCAGTTAGCTTCTCAAGCAGTGCTAAAGCCTCATCTCACTGCCCGAGAAATGCTTCAATTACTAGGCCACATGGCATCTACCGTGCTTGTGGTTCCCTATGCTCGTCTCCATATGAGAGCAGCCCAGTGGACTTTATCCACTCAATGGACCCAGGCATCAGGATGCATGTCAGACAAAATAGCAAACACAAGTCGCCTCATTTTGTCCCTCCAGTGGTGGAAGTCCACTCAAAACCTGTTGCTGGGGTCCCCTTTTCAGCAACCCTTACCCCAAGCAACTCTCACAACAGATGCTTCTCTGATGGGTTGGGGAGCTCATCTGCAAGACCTCTCCACCCAAGGCACCTGGACTCATCTACATATCAATCTCTTGGAGCTCAGAGCAATCTTTATTGCTCTTCGAGTGTTCAACAGCCTGCTCAGCTACAAGACAGTCCTTATTCATATGGACAATCAAGTAGCCATGTTCTACGTGAACAAGCAGAGCGGAACAGTCTCTCTGTCACTTTGCAACGAAGCTTTGCGACTATGGGCCCTCGCCAGAGAGTATCTGATTCATCTCCTGGCAGTGTATCTTCCAGGCATACAAAACCTTTGGGCAGACAGACTCAGTCGAGTTCTGCTTCCACACAAGTGGTCTCTGCATGCAGATCAAGTGGCCAAGATTTTTCAAATTTGGGGAACCCCGGACATAGACCTCTTTGCAAGTCCGTGGAATGCCAAACTTCCCCAGTTCTGTTCCAGAATTCCGGCTCAGGGGGCCCAGGCGAGGGATGCTTTCCTCCTTTACTGGGGTCAAGACTTCCAGTATGCCTTTCCACCCATTCTCCTAATTCCCAAAACCCTGTTCAAGCTTCAGAGAGGCAGAGGCCATATGATTCTCATAGCTCTACATTGGCCACAGCAAATGTGGTACCCTCTGCTTCTACATCTCTCTCAAGCTCCCTCCCTGGAGTTAGGGTCTGCTCCATATCTCCTATCTCAGGAGGACGGAATGTTATGGCATCCCAATCCCCAATCTCTGCATCTCAGGGCTTGGTTGCTGAAGGCCTAGATCTCCATGATCTTAACCTTCCTCAACAAGTAAAGGATATCCTTTATGCTTCCAGGAAGCCTTCCACAAGACGCTCTTATGCTTTCAAGTGGAAAAGGCTTATCATTTGGTGTTTGCAGAAGGGTCTTAACCCCCTTGCAGTACCTCTGGAATCATTACTGGAGTATCTCCTTCATTTATCCAATGCAGGACTTAAGACTAACTCAGTGAGGGTCCATTTGAGTGCTATTGCAGCTTCCTTCAAGCCTCTAAATGGACAACCTATTTCCTCCCATCCTCTTATAGCAAGATTTATGAGAGGCCTTCTCTAACTAAGCCTCCCATTAAGCCACCACCTGTGGCATGGCACTTAAACTTGGTTCTTGGTCAGCTCATGAAGCCACCTTTCGAACCCTTAGCTACTACCTCCTTGAAATTCCTTTCTTGGAAGGTTATCTTTCTCATTGCAATCACATCAGCACGTCGCATCAGTGAGTTGCAGGCACTAGTGCCTGATCCACCTTATACAAGGTTCCATCATGACAAGGTAGTCCTTAGGACTTCATCCATGCTTTATGCCAAAGGTGGTCTCGCCTTTTCATCTAAACCAAGCGGTCTACCTACCTGTCTTCTTTCCAAGACCTCATGCATCAAATGCAGAAAGGAATCTTCATACTTTGGACTGTAAAAGAGCTTTAGCCTTTTACTTACAAAGAACACAGCAACATAGAAAGTCCTCTCAACTCTTTGTTGCTTTTGATCCTTCTCATTTGGGACTTCCAGTCTCCAAGAGAACACTATCCAACTGGATTGCTCAGTGTATTTCCTTTGCCTATCAGAGTAAGAATCTTCCTCTGGAGGGCCATGTCACAGCTCACAATGTGAGAGCCGTGGCAACTTCAATGGCTTATCTACACTCTGTGTCTATTGACGACATCTGTCGAGCAGCCACCTGGGCCTCGGTTCATACCTTCACAGCCCATTACTGCTTGGACAGGACTCCCTTGTTTGGTCAGGCTGTTCTTCAACACCTGTTCCATACCTAATCAACTCCTACCCGCCATCCCTGGTTGGATGCCAGAGATCCATGGAGGGAAGTGGAGCCCTGGTTCAGGGACACACATCTTCTGGGGTCTCTCCCTGGCATCTAAAGCTATGGAGTCCCCATATGTGAAGACTACATTCCTGCTTGTTCCTGGAGATAGCATAGTTACTCACCTGTAACAGGTGATCTCTGGGAACAGCAGGAATTTAGTCTTCACAACCCACCCACCTCCCCTAAGAGTTGTATCTCTCTATCTATCTCTTTCCCTTTCCCTCTCTCTCTCTTTGTCTCAGCTTTAAAACTCAACTGGGAAAGGCGGGAAGGCAGCACGCAGGCGCTGTGTGATGCTCCCAAAGGCTTTCTAATTGGACGCTGGGAAGCGTTCCCGCGCAGGGTCCATCGGTACCGATGATACCCATATGTGAAGACTAAATTCCTGCTGTTCCCAGAGATCACCTGTTACAGGTGAGTAACTATGCTTTATCTGGTACACAAGCGACCTAAGAGACACAAAGAAAAAAATCAGTAAATTAGAACGTAAATGACATCGCACAAAGGAGATACAGGTCAGAAACAATTACATGTTCAACCTACAGCATTATTGCAACACGGCTTTCAAAGCTAAAAAGGATTAACACACAAAGCTCATAATGACTTCTTTAAATTGCCAAAGAGAGCTTTTTGAAATAGTCAAAACCCTTGTGAAAGCCCCGCTGACAACAAGAAGTTCAACACTCCCTGTCCACAAACGTTCACTGACTTCTTCCAAAGCACAAATATAAGAGAATCAACAGAAACCCAGGGGGTACACAACATACTGTTCTCACCGGCTCCACCCTACCATCCTTCCAACCACCCACAAATAGAAAGCATCATTTAGAATCTCAACACCAGCACATTCCCGCTAGATCTATGTCCTGTAAACTGGATCAAAATATCCCTCTCATAACCAAAGTCACTTACCTTTTACTCGCACAGGGCTTTTTTCCACCTCCCTCAAAAGCACCTGTGTGCCCCATATTCATGAGCTCAAAGTTGGATATCATGAGCCCAAACCCCTAGAAATCCATATCCAACCTACCATTCTCAGCAAAGATTATAAAAAAAAGGCAGCCCAGATCCAACTACAAAATAACATCGATTCACATGCTACTTTGTATTCACAGCAACACAGCTTCAGACAACACCATGGAGTAGAAACATTTCTAGCTGTACTTCTAGACACACTTATAAAAAGCATGGACAAAATTAAAGAAAACTTCATTTTAATATTTCTGGACATAGCCGCTGCCTTCGACTCCATCTGTTACAGTTCTTCCTATCACGCCTCCGGACAACAGGAATACAAAATACAACCTTGAATTGGTTCAAATGATACCTAAAAGGTTGACAACAGCAGTAAAAATAGACTCACACAAATACACCGCATTTGAACAGCACCAAGGACTCCCACAAGGCTCAGCACTGTCATTGCTACTAATCAGCATATATATACAGCCAATATGCTCACTCATACAAGTTCATAAGGTATATTACCACATCTATGCAGATGATATCAATCTCTTTCCACTGTTCTCCACAAGTAAACCAACTACAGCACACTAATAGATTGCTTCAATGATGCAACTCACTGGCTCATAGAACACAACCTAGTCATCAACCACAAGAAAACAGAAGTCCTCTTTATCATGAAAGATGCAACTTTTTTTCTTTTCCATATTTACTCAAATAGCATAAAGAAAAATTTCAATACAAGTCCACATTAAGGGGGTAGCCCATAATCTTACAAAACAAGTTGTGACCTCTATTCATTATATTTAGACCCTCTTTAAAGAAGTGATAAAGAAAAAAATACTACATAAAATAAAGACATTTTCCCTGTGATAAATGTTTCCAACTTACCCGCTTCATAAAACACATAGGGCCTGATTCCGTCCCGCAGGTAGATCCCATCTGTGCGTGTGGTCTGAAATGGACACACAGAGGGGATGGCGATTCTGATCTCGCGGGGCACGTCTTGCCCCGTGGGATCAGAATTGCAAACAGTCCTGCGACTACCCCCAGCTACTCAGTCAAGGCTCCTCAATGGAGTTGCGGCGCCAAAACGTCATGTTGCCATGGCACCGTGGCTCCATTGAAGAGCTGTGATGCTGGCCACCTGAAAAAGGGGTTTATTCCCCGCAGCCCAACCCCCGATCTGGCCTCCTAAGGAGAATGTCCCCTGGCCCCCCTTGCCCCATCCACACCCTAGCATTGAAATTAAGACATGTCCAGGGAAGTTATTCCACCTCGGAGGTGGAATAACTTCCCCGCACATGTCTCTGGCCCTGGACATACAGGGTCAACATTAAAATCGGCCCTGTATGTCCAGGGCCAGCAACCGCCCACTGCCCGCCCAGACTTCATCCATCGGGCCGTCCATCCCCGCTATTTCTGGCACAGAATAACCCCCATATTGATAATTCTGATAAACTACTAAGCACTTACAGGGATATTTAAGGAAAAATGAAGCACTTAGGGCCAAGACTTTAGGTCTTAGCTTCAATGGTGCTTTCCTACGCCTTTGAGTAATTTTAGACATATCTGGAAAAACCTGAATAATTTGCCAACAAAACGTATCATATTTTTTTGTGGAAATACAAATGGAAAATACAATTTTCATCTAATTCAGACATGAAAGAAACAATTAAGGTCGCTCTTATTTATTTATTTAGCTGAATTTATATTCCATCTTTTGCCGGGTCAAGGTGGTTTACATAAAACAAGATAAATAGTAATTACATAGAACATTGTCAGAGAAACAGTAATGTTTTAACTTTTTAACATTTTAACCTCGGAAGTGGAATAAGTCCACCCAAGGAAGGGGATCTACACCCATGGACTCGCCGACCCAGGCCTTGGCAGGCCAATCCAGGGGTTGGGCAGTGGGGAAAAGTAGTTTGACCCAGTCATGGTGCATCAGGGCTCCATGCAGGAGCATTGGGAAGGTTGTATGGAAAGAGATCCAGACATTCAGGCCTTTACACTCAATTCTGCTTCCCTGGGAACGTCTAGCTTCTGTGGGGTGCAGAATAGGGTACAAATCCAGCCTGTCCAGCTTTTGGATGGCTGGATGTGCCCCGATCAAAATGGGGCCCAAAATGTCTAGGTGCTGGAATATGAGTAGGTCTGTTTTTGATTTAGCGGGAATTGATGAGTGTGCAGTTTAGGGAGCGAGTGTGGTGTATGTTGGTTGTGTTTGTGGTAGTATTGTTAGGAGATGCTAGTATGGGAATGAGACGAAGCGGGTTTCTGTGAGGTTTGTTTGAGTATGGAATGTATGTTGGTGGGATTGTGAGGGGGCCAAGCAATGTTTGAGAGGTTGTGATTGTGTGTTGGTTGTGGGCTGCGATGATTATGAGAATTGCTATTAGTGTATATTCCATTGGGTATAGTGGAAGCCTGGTTGCTTGTGGTATGTGGGTGATCTCTCTCTAGTTGTTTTGCCAGCTGGTTTGTGAAGAGTCATGGCATGCAGTTGCTTGTAGTTCCCTGATGTTTGAATTGTTGCCTTGTGTAGGTTGTTTTGGTCCCCTCCTAAGGGCCAAGCCAAAGGGCACTCTGGTGAGGCCTTCAGGTGCGGCCCTCGCCAGGCGCGGATGTGCCTGAAGGCACTTTGAAATTTACAACAGCCAATCAGGTCTTGGGCTGTTCTGGCACATAAAGGCACTTTGAAATGTAAAGTCCTCTTGTGGGGACCTGATTGACCTTGGCGGTGGGGAGTGGGGGGGAACTTACTTTCCTGCTCCCTTCCACGATGTTGATCAGGTCTGAGGTGCTATTCTGGCACCTGAAGGCACTTTGAAATTTAAAGTCCTCTTGCAGGTGCCCGATTGGCCTTGGCGGTGGGGAGTATGGAAGAGCTTACCTTCCCGCTCCCTTCCCTGATGCCGATCGGTTCTGGGGTTCTGTTCCGGTGCTCTTGTAGATATATCCTCAACAGAAGACTTGAAAAGTGCAGAAACAGCTAAACTACATTATCAACAGGTGACCCTTGATCAAGATCTTCCCCTGTAGCTGCCTTCCCTTCAACTTTACCCCCCCCCCCCCCCCAGGAATATAGTATATATTGGACATCTTCTTTAGATATTTAACAAAAAGGATCATAGGCAAGAGATAATGTGTCCGAGGAAAATTTAAAAAACATACGGGATGCATTTTCCATAGCTTTTAATTGATGATGCACCACCAAACTGTCCTTAACAGAGGAGGAGAAAGCAGCTTGCAATACAGAGGCTTGTGACACAGTCTTATTATAGCACACATCTAGTTTATTTAACAAGTTTTGTATACTGCCTTTCATGTAGTCAAAGCGGTTTACAATGAACAAGAGAGATGATTCAAGTAAATTTGGGTCAGGGGGTTGCATAAAACTTAGTGGGGGGTGCATGTAACTTGGAGCGAATGGTGGAGGAGGGGATACTTGTTTTGGCATGTTTTGTTGATGGTGTCTTAGAAACAGCAGTGTTAGATGATCATATCAGTCCCTAGTGTTCAGTGAAGAGGTGAGTCTTTAGTTTCTTCTTGAGTCCTTGCATGGTTTGGGCAGATCTAATGGGTTGTGACAGGGAGTTCCATATTGTAGAGGCGAAGAATGTGAAGACTCTGTTGTTGATATGCTGAGTACTGTTGGACTTAAGTGGAGGAACTGATAGTAGATTCTGGTTTATGCATCTTTGGGATCTGTTATCAGGTGCTCTGTTAATTAGGGAGCCAAGGCAGGGGGCTGATAGATTGTGGATTATCTTGAATGTTGTGGTGACGACTATGCTTTATACTCATTGCTACTGGAAGTGAGTGGAGGTTTTTCAGAGTAGGTGTGATGTGTTGAGATCTACTGGTTCCGGTGATTATTCTGGCGGCAGTGTTTTGCGCCATTTGTAGCCGATGAAGGCATGCTTTGGTAGTCCTTGTTAGAGGATGTTGCCATAATCTAGCAGTGGTGTGATGATAATTTTAAATATTATTCTGAAGTCCTTGTGTTCCAGGAGAAGTTGTAAATTTTGAAGTGATTTCATCTTGAAGTAAGCTGTGTTTACTGTTTTCTTTATGTGGGATGACATGTAGAGGTTTTGGTTCAGTGTTATGCCCAGATATTTAATTTCATTTTTCACAGATATCTCAGTGTGGTGTAATCTTATCTTGGGTGGGGGGGGGGGGGTGAAGGAGAGGTCTCTTGTTTCGTGCAGCACTTCTGTCTTGCAGTTGTTTACTGTTAGGTTTAGCTGAGCAAGGTATTCAGAGATGGCTGAGAAACAGTCTGAGACAAGTGAGCAGTCAGGGGCTTGAGTGTTGAAGGAGGAGTAAAACATGATGTTGGCATATATGTGGAAATGGATGTTGAATTTCCTGAGGATTACGCAAATGGGTTGAATATATATGTTGAAGAGTAGGGCGGATAGTGCAGAGCCTTGTAGGTTAAAGGAGTTTGAGTGATGTGATGCAATTTTAACATCTTGTTGTCGGTCAGAGAAGTAAAATGTGAACCAGTTTAACGCAGTATTGTGGAGACCTTTTTCTTTTAATCTCGTTAGGAGTGATTGGTGTTGGATCGAGTTGAAGGAGGTGGTTATATCAAGGAAGACCATTATGAATCCTTGTTGCGTTTTTTCTATTCCTTTGATTAGAGTGTCAAAGAGGGATCTGAGAAGGGTGTCCACACTGTGATGAGGTCAGAAGCCATGTTATTGGGGGTCTGGAGGTGAGTGGGTGTTTATGTGATCTTCGTGTTAACGTAGGGCGACCTTTTCTATTAGTTATATGTAAAACGCTCTGACTCCCATGAAAGAGTGGTATATAAAAATGAATGAATGAATAAATAAATATATCACAGTATCACATTAGAGACAACATATCAATCAATCATTCAGATACGATCCAAAAAAATTCCTTAAATAAAAATGTCTTTAACAACTTCCTAAAACTAAATAAATCACAGTTAGCCCTCATTTCATCAGGTAAATAATACCACAGTATTGGCGCATAAAACATAAACACCTGCAAAGAAGTTACATATAATTTCCAAGCCTTCAAAGTCAGGATAAGTAGAGTATTCTGAAAATGTGATCTTGTTGAACAATTGATAGAATACCTTTGCAGGAGAGATAATAAACTAGTTGCATATAATCCTAACTTAACCATAAAAACTAAAACCTTAAAGCAAAGTTGGTATTCATTAGGAAGCTAATGCAAATGATAAAAACAAGGTGTTATATATACATACCTAGACTTCTTCGGGAGAATCCGGTCAGCAGTATTTTGTAACAGCTGTAATGATCTTATGGATGAAGCTGGTAGACCCACTAATATACCAATGGCATAATCTAAACAGGGAAATAGCAAGTATTGAAACACAGACCTATGATTAGACTCAACCAAATAAGGACATAATTGTCAAAGAAGCCTTATGAACCATAATCTTAATATGGGAATGCATGCTCAAGTGTTGATCCAGTATTAGACCCAGATAATTTGCTTCCTGTTTAAGAACAACCTGTTGCTGATTCAAAATCAAGAATTCAGGAGGCACAAATGATTCATCACATGCCATAATTAGTGCTTCAGTTTTCTTGTAATTAATACACATACCATGGTTCATTAACCATTGCACAACTGACTGAAAGCAGGCAAAAAAAAAAGATAAAGACTGACAATCAGAACATAGATCAAATGGCATTTATAACATAAGATCACCGGTCTAGAAATGGTATTTTTTACCCTTTGAGACATAATTTCACAAAGCGGTTGGATATATAGATATTAAAAAGCAGGGCAAATAGAGCAAAGCACTGGGAAACCCTTTGCTTTATGTGGGCCCACTGGGACGCATGAATGCCTGTGCTCCTTTGCTGACAACAGTCAGATATGATGGAAAGTACTTCATCACTGTCCCTGAAACACCTCGCCTCCTCAGATGCTGCAATAACGCTAAATGGTTTACAGAAGCAAAAGCAGATGAAATATCAAGAAAAATCATTAAAACAGCACACCCAGGGCAATGAAGATAACATAATAGCTTGTTAAATAATAACAAGCTCTCAAAACCAAAGCCACGTTGAAACCCATGTTGCTGGGATCAAAGGACAATTCTTATCTACAAAGCCGTGCAATTGACCTAATACGACCCGCTTGATCAATTTTGATTATTAAAAAGGAAGGTCTGATTCTGGCCTATAAGAAGCTGGTTTTCTAGTATCTAGACCTACTTTTTTAAGACTGGGATGAACACATGCCCTTTGGTATTATTCCTTTATTAACCCTTTGAAGGCCTACTTTAAATTTTTAATCCACATTCTGCAGCCGGGTTAATTTTTGCATATTTCAGGAAAATTGTACCCGTCTTATTCAATATGTTCTAATAGTGATTTTCCTTCTGCTATGGTCATGTATTATATACCATTTGATAGGAATATTTAGTCAGAAATTTGGATTCCGAGAGTTTTGGGCTTGGCCTGGAAAGGGTTAAGGGATTGCCATTCTATATGATGCAAATGCTGTATTATGCTATTTTTAACGATTTTTATTCAGCTAACAGGGCATGGTTCTAAGTACAATGTTGTAGTATTTAAAGAATAAATTACAGATAATTTCATTTCATTTATTAAAAGTTTATATATTGCCATTTTAGCTACAAGTTAATCATAGCATTTCACAAAATCATAAAAAAACAATTGGCATACTAAGTCACTTAAATATAAAATATCAGACAACCAGACCATGACAAAAACCACAACAGATGACACACTTAAGCCATGCAGCTAATATAACTTAGGCTACCCACATCTTAACTAAACGGAAAAAAACAAGGTTTTAATTTGCTTTCTGTGTGTCAAGAGAATCTACACCATGTGGTCTTCAGCTGGCAGTTCATTGCCCTTGGGGCTGCTACTGAGAATGCCATATCCCGCCATTTCACAATCACACATACATTTACAAGAGGGAACAGTTAGCAAACTATTTTAGGAGCATGCAATTTCCTGTTAAGAACTATAAGTCTGTAAATTAACCAATAATTTGGGTTGTTGCAGATTAACAGCTTTAAATATCAACACTGTACATTTAAGCCTAATTCATTCCTGCATAGGAAGCCAATGCAGACTTGCCAAACTGGCTGGACATTCACCCTCCTTTTCAAACCTTTCAATACCTGATCCATTAAATACAAGCAGCAACGTTCTGGACTATCTGCAAGCAATATAGCCATTTTGAATGTAAACTCATATACAGTGCTGCAGTAGTCTAGAATGCTAAGGACATAGCCTCCCTAACTGTGCAGAAAACTTGATTAGTACCATATGGCTTAAGCCTTTTTATCATATGTAATTTGCTAAGCTATTTTTGTTGTAATTGGTCTAACCCTATCCATTCCTGTCCTATTCAAGCACCTAAAGATTTGATAATCTTTTTCATGGGAATAATCCAACCATCTATCATTTGCTTGAACCTAATCTCTGTCCAGTCACTCTTGCCAAAACAGAAACACTCTACCTTCTTTGCCTGAAGGCTCTCAAAGGAGTTAAGGTATTCTTTTTTAAAAGCTAATTCTTGAAGGGTGTTTTGCTGTTTATTTTTAAAGGATTATGTCTTTTTTCTATACAACTAAGGGGAACATTTTTTGTGTGTGCTTGTGGGGTTGTCAGTTCATTCACGGCTAATCTTTGGAACTACTAACCTCATCAGCTGTTGAGTAGCTTATGAAACTGCTAGGCAGTGCTGTATAAGAATCTACAGGGCCTTTCAGGTACTGGCATTCCTGAAGGACTCCATTGCAAAGCAACATAATACTCTGCCTGAAAGCTCTCAAAGGAGTTAAGATATTCTTTTTAAAAAGCTAATTCTTAATGGGGTTTTGCTGTTCATTTTTAAAAGTTGAAGACTTTTTTTCTATACAACAAAGAGGAACGTTTTTTATGTGCTTGTCAGTTCATTTACAGTTAACTCTTTGAAACCATTGACCTCATCAGGTGTTAGGTCCCTTGACACCAACCCATCCCATGTGAGCTTTCTTTCTTTACAGGCAACTCCCCATTTAGCAACATACAAAGTTATCTACTTTTTTCCTAAAGGACAGCTCAGGAACCGGTAGGGCATTTCATCAGTCTTTCTTTTACTCCAACTGGTACCAAAGCTCCACCAACTAAGCAATGGCTGGGAAAAATCGTATTGCTAAAGTTGTTGGCCCCATTACAGCTTCTATCTCTGTCCAGACAGAGATCGCAGTGCCAATTGAGGGACTGGTTCCATGTGTAGGATGCCTGCATGCTGAAGCTCTCAGGAAACAAGTGGAGAAGCTGGCGAGACTGAGAAGCATTCAAGAAGTACGTTGATGAGATGCTTCTTGAAATATCCAGAGGTGGAGATGGGATGCTACAGAAGGAAGAAGGTTGGACATGAGTCACCAGAGCCTGCAGTATCAGCACTCCATCTCCTCCAGCCCTTGAAATGAAGAACCAGTATGCAGCCCTGGAAGTGGAGGAGGTGGAAGCATCGGAGGAAAGGGAAGAACCACAGCTCGAGCACTCCAAAGTTAAAGTCAGTCACCACAGTGAAGCAAAGGGTAGTGGTGATTGGTGACTCTCTCCTGAAGGGTACTGAAGCATCCATCTGCTGACCAGATTTGATATCCAGAGTGGTGTGCTGTCTGCCAGGTGCCAAAATCCGAGATGTTAAAGAGTTTGCTGAGACTCATGAAGCCTATCGACTATTATCCTATGTTGCTGATCCATGTCAGCACATATGATACTGCTAGGTATCTCTCTGAGCAAATCAAATGTGACTTCATGGCTCTGGAACAGAGGGTGAAGCAGATAGGTGTGCAAGTTGTGTTCTCTTCAATCCTACCTGTTGACGGTAAAGGCCAAGGCAGAGAAGCTCGCATCCTTGAGATGAATGCATGGCTGCATATATGGTGTCATCAAGAGTGTTTTGGTTTCCTGGACTATGGGATGATGTTCCAAGGACTGCAGATCAGAGATGGAATCCATCTGTCCAAGAAGGGCCAAAGCATTTTCAGCAGCAGACTGACAAACCTACTGAAGAGGGCTTTTTTTTTTAAAGTAGTTTATTTACAATCCACCAAAAACAGTACAGTGCAACACAGTACAGATAAACAAACAGGGGGCCCGGGAGGGTGGGGTGTACTCTGATCCCCCCCGCCCGGGCAATACAAATGGAACATAGGGTGGATTTTAACACATTTTTGTTTTCATCCCCCTCCCCCACCCCCCTTCCACCCTCCTGCCCCTCCCCCCCTCCCACCATGCCTGCCCCTCCCGTTCCGTCCCCCCTCCCCGCCCCCCAGATACAACTCGTGGTACTGCACTACTCAGGGGTTATCCTCGTCAAGGTGTTAAGTAGTGCCTCAGCTCCCGTACTGTAAAATCTCATTCCGACTTCTGGGCCCCAGGTGAAGAATGTAGGGCTCCCAAACCGCCATAAAGGCCGGCCACCGTTTGACACTGCCTCGTGCCCAGCGATGTTCCAGTTGCATCAATTGGTAGAAATTGTTCCTCCACTCCCCGAAAGTGGGGGGCTGGGGGTCCCTCCATAATCGAAGAATCGGCGCCTTCCCCACCAGACATGCCTTACGGATCAACAGCCGTTCCCCCTTCTTCCCTGGGCATGGGGGGGTTATGCAGTCTAGCACCACAAGGGAGCCCGACCACCTGATACGCTGCTGAAGAAGCCCCTCCAAAAAGGAAGATATTTTAACCCAATAGGGCTGCAAGGATGGACAGTCCCACCACATATGAAGAAGGGTCGCCAAAGGCTCCGAACAGCGGGGACAGCTGCCATCAGTAGTAAGTCGGCTCCGCAACGCCCGCCTCGGGGAGAAATGAACTCTAGTGAGACATTTAAATTGCATTTCCCTCCAACGCATCCCCTGGGCCAAGCTAGCTATGCGGGAGAGCGCCGCCCGCACCGTACCAGGAGCCACCGCGCAGGCCAGTTCCCCCTCCCACGCCAGCTCAATCTCCCGATAGTCTGTGGCAGGATTCAGGTCAGCCACTCGGACTTTAAAGACGGATATCGATACCGGAGTATCGCCCCCAAGTCCAAGGAAATCCAGAATCCGTTGGGCCCGCTCAGCGCACAATGCCGCTCGTGGCAATGACGATATATAGTGGGCCACCTGGATGTAAGCATAGGCGTGCCGAGGAGAGAGGCCCCATTCTCGGCTCAGCGCCTCAAAGGACTTGCAGGCTCCAGTAGGTTCCACCAAATGGCCAAGAAGTTTAATTCCGCGGCTATCCCAGTCCTGAAAAAGAACCGACTCCGAGCCCGAAGAAAAAGACAGATTCCCTCGCAATGGCAGCCAACTAGAGATCTGCCATGATTCCCCCCAGCGAACGTTGAGATAGTGCCAGGTCCGTTTCGCCGAGGTTATCAGCACACTCTGTCTCAGATAGCGGGGGAGGGCCGAATTGACTCCATGTAGGACCCCCAGAAGAGTAAGCGGGGCAACAAAACATTCCTCCAGGCGCCGGGGCGTGTAATAAGCAGTGTCACCAAACCAGTCGGCCAAATGTCGCATTTGGCAGGCTAAGGCATAAGCGCGCAGATCTGGGAAACCCATCCCCCCCGCACGCCACTTGCCCAGCAGCCGGGCCCACGGGATACGCGCCCTTCCTCCCTTCCAGAAAAAGGAGTGGAAACAGGCCGCAATGCGGCGCAGGTCTTTACGGAGCAGCCACACTGGCAGGGTCTGGAGCCAATAAAGGAGGCGGGGAAGGACCACCATCTGCACCGCCGCTATCTTCCCTGAGAGGGATAATGGGAGAGCCCCCCACGCCCGCAGCTGCGTGTGCAATCTCCGCAGAATCCGATCAAGGTTACGGCCATACAACCTACCGGGGTGGCTGGGCAAAACAATCCCCAGATACAGGAACTCGCCCGCGGCCCATTTAAGCGGGAACTCTCCAGCCCACGCACCCCGAAGGGTGCCCAACACATCAAGGGCTTCCGATTTCTCCTGATTGATGCGTAGTCCCGCCACTCTCCCAAACCTTTCAAATTCCAACATCAGACCGCGCAAGGAACGCTTCGGGGAGAGCAGGTGAACAAGTAGATCGTCGGCGAAGGCGGAGAGCTTGAATTCTTGTGGCCCAATGCGTACTCCGGAGATCTCTCCGGAGGCCTCGATAGTCCTAATCAAAGGATCAAGAGAAAGGACAAAAAGCAGGGGGGAAAGGGGGCACCCCTGCCGCGTCCCGCGGCCCAGGGCAAAAGCGTCTGAGGCAACGCCATTGCAAACCACTCCCGCCGTCGGTTGGGTATAAAGACTTCTCACTATCCGGCAGAAATGGGCACCAAGTCCATATTTAGGCAAAAGTGCCCAGAGGTAGTCCCAGTTCACCCGGTCGAAGGCCTTCTCCGCATCGAAGCTAATCAACAAAGAAGGTAGTTGGCGATGATGCACCCACTCCAGAGAGGCCAAACTTTTTCGCAAATTCCGCACCGCGTAGCGGCTCTTGACAAAGCCTACCTGGGAGTCATGCACGAGGTGACTCAACACCTCCGCCAGGCGAATAGCCAAAATCTTAGCTAAAATTTTCAGGTCAAAATTAAGCAGCGAAATGGGCCTATAGGAGCTAGCCACTAAAGGATCCTTGCCTGGTTTAGGAAGCAACACAATGTGAGCGTGATTGCTCCCCCAACGGAAGGCCCCCTGCGCAATACGCTGGTCGTAAACCGCCAGCAGTGTGGGGGCCACAGTGTCCCCCAAGAGCTTATAAAACTCTGCACCCAGGCCGTCTGGGCCAGGCGACTTGAAACAACAGGCCGAGGTGATTACCGCCTGGACCTCCTGCGCCATCAGTGGCCGTTCAAGGGACTCACGTTGAGCTGGAGTCAACTGGGGGAGGTCGAGGCCCCGCAGATAATCCTGAAGGTCGTCCGGTGGCACCCCCTCGGTCTCATATAGAGATTGAAAGAAGGTCCGGAAAACTCGCACAATCTCTTCATTGTCTCTGTGGAGTCTACCCGCGGTATCTCGCAGGGCTGCCACCAGGCGGGAGCCTCGCTGTCCTCGCAAACATCGGGCAAGCAATCGTCCTGTTTTGTCTCCATGGCAATACATTTGGTAACGATAGTAAAGGTGTGATTTCTTAGCCCGCTGATGTAGTAGCTCGTTTAACGCCACCTGAGCTTCCCAAAGCCGTTTCTTATTTGATGCGAGCGGGGCACGAGCACAGCGCCGGCGTAGACTCACCACCTGCCTTTCCAACCGGATGATTCGGTCAGCGATCATTCTGCGCTTGCGAGCCGCAAAGCCGATAATATCGCCACGCAACACTACTTTCGCCGTCTCCCATACCAATTCCGGGTCCCCCTCATGGCACCTGTGATCGTCCAAAAATTCTTGCCAGCGCTGGCGGAGGAAGCCATGAAACTGAGCATCATGGTAAAGGTCAAGCGGGAAGCGCCAGAGCCGGGACCCAGAGGGGGAGGCCCCTCCCCAATATAGCTCCAACCACACCCAGGCGTGGTCGGAGATCTCCACAGGACCAATCTGAGTCTCTCCCACCTTGGCGATGGCTCCCCCCGAAAGCAGAATGTAGTCAATACGGGCACTTGAACCATGTGCCCGGGATTGATGGGTGTAATCCCTCTCCTGGGGGTGGAGCAGTCGCCAGGGGTCTACTAGATCCAGCCGTCTCCGGAATCTCTGCAGCATGCGGGTCGTGGGGATCCTGTCCCGGTTCCCCCCCTCCGTCGAAGTATCCAACTCGGTATCTAAAATGCCATTGAAATCGCCCCCTAAAAGCAACGGACAATCAGGAAGCTGTTCAATCCGGGAGGCCAAGTCGCAAAAGAAATTGGGGACAAACGTATTAGGCCCATAGAGGTTACCAATAGTGATTAATTTCCCATCAAGATGACCATGCAGAAGCAAATAGCGGCCCCTGTCATCTGCTGTAAGGGTGGCCAATGAGAAGCGAACTCTTTTGTGGAACAAAATCGCCACGCCACCCTTCCGCCCCTGCGCGGGGGACCCCCAAACTTGACCCACCCATGAACGGCAGAGTTTATCATGTTCCTCAGCTGTCTGGTGGGTCTCCTGCAGGAGGGCGATATCACACTTTTGGCGGGCAAGGGCTTGTAGCACCTTATATCGCTTGATCGGGCTCCCCAGTCCACACACATTCCAAGTAACAATCTTTAAAGGCACGAGGCAGTGTCAAAGATCCACCAAAATGCTAAACGCTCATATAATAGGGAGGCCCTCCCAGCCTGGGACCCCCCTCTTTCCAACATGTTGAGGGTGCAGCACCACAAAGTTACCCGTAAAGGCCCAGTTACCCCATATCCTCCCCCACTCACCCCCCCCTCCTCCCCTCCCCACCCCCCCTTCCCCCCTCCCCCTCCCCTCCAACTCCTAAATGTCCACCCACCTGGTCGGACAACTTCCACTGACAGTCGGGCTACCCCCCCTTAGGATCCTCCACACCCCCCCTACACTTGCGATGCCCCCCTATTGGTGTCTCCCGGGGCCAGGGCTCCCAGTCTTATGAAGGGAGTCTCTCAGGGGCGCAACTCGCTCCGCTCCGCAGCTCGCCCAAGCGCGAATCACGGGAGGTCGACAATCCACCCCCCCCTGCTGAGTTCTCTTCCCACCCTCCCCCCCCCACCGCGAGCAGCCTCATAGTGGGCAGAAGGGTTCTCCTAGCCCAACAACAGTGCCCCCAGGCTTCATGCAATCAGGGGAACGGACAGAACCCGTCCCCCCCCCCTGGACAGGACCCCCCCCCGACCCCGCAGCCCGGAGACCGGACGGCGGCGCCCAGAAGCAGGGCAAGCCCCAGATCCCAGGGAGTCCACCCCTGGCCAGGCGCACGCGCAGGGTTCTTAGCCACCCCTCTATACTCCCGCCCGTCAGGGGTGGATGCAAATTGACATTAACCGAGAATGTTGGTCTCCCCCGGCCAGGCACAGGTCTCCCAATTATCGCCACCCTTATCAGCAGGCGCATGGGTGTGCCTCCTCCCTCGGAGATCCGATTCTACACTGGAGGAAAAGGGGGGGGGGGGAGGAGGCCAGGGCGCCTTCCTAGGGAACTCCACTAATGTGAGTGTAAGAAATAGGTACAGGAACTGAAACAAAGTAACCCTGCAGACCTTTACAACAGTGAGTCAAAGTAACTCCGTCTAGCTACATACCGCTATATTGTTGCTAGCATCTGGAACAGTTGCAAGGAGACATTCAGGGACAGGAGTTCTTAGAGATCACATCCGTGATGGGGCCTATCCCAAAAAAAATAAAAACCACCAAACCAACTAACTGGATACAAAATAGAAAGTGAGAGAGAAAACCGAGGCCCTGTAGACTTGGCAGAGGAAAAAGTAAAATAAAAGGGAAAGGTATAAGATAGGGAGGGGAAGGATAACGAAAAAAAAAAAAAAAGAGAAAGAAAAAGAAAAAGGAGAAAAAAAGGGGGGATGGGGGGGAGGGGGAGGGAAAGAAGGAGGGGGGGGGGAGAACCAAACAACCAACAAACAAAAACAAATAAAGAAAAATAAATAAAAAAATTAAGTACAGAAAGAAGAAAAAAAAAAAAAAAAGGAAGGCGGGAGCCCGAGTCCTCCACACTAATCTATCAAACTAAAAAAATGAGAGAGTATGAAATGAGAATAGGACCCCAAAAACAAAGTAGGAGTCCACCAAAGCTCCCGGCTAGTTGGTTCTGAGCAGTCCACGGCTGTCCAAAGTCTTTGGAGCCCAACGGTGCAGTTTCAGTCTGGGCTTGGTACGTTAAGCGACTCCAGGAACGCGGAGGCTTCTGCAGGCGTCGCAAGGACTTTTGTACGGCCCTGGTGTTCCACTCTCAAGCGGGCCGGGTATAACAACGAGAATCGGAGTCCTTTCGTAAAGAGCTGGGCGCAGGCCGAGGAGAAGGCACGCCGTTGTTGGCTGACAAGGACGGAGTAGTCCTGGAAAACGAGAAGGCGTTCTGTAGTCGTGTGGTCGGAGGACCTGCGGTTGCGAGCAAGGCGCAGCACCTCCTCCTTCTGGCGGTACTCCTGGAAGCGGGCGATGACTGCTCGAGGTCGCTGCGCTTGCTCTCTGCGGGGTCCCAGTCTGTGCACGCGGTCCAGCTTTACCCGGCTTCCGTCCGCCCCGCCAAGAAGTTGGTCGAGCCATGCTTGCAGGTAATTGAAGAGGGCTCCATCTCCCACAGATTCAGGGATCCCCACGAAACGTAAATTTTTTCGGCGCCCCCTGTTCTCCAAGTCGTCCAACTTCTCACTTTGCTGTTTAACGACGGATTCAAGGGCAGCCACCTTAGCCGTGAGAGAGTGTTGGGAGTCCTCGACCTCAGCAATACGCGCCTCCGCCTGCTCCATTCGCCCAGCAAACTCAGAAAAATTTTGGTTGAGAGTCTGTAGGCTCCCCGCAAGGTTTTGAAAACGGGTCTCCAGGGCGCTCACCACCGCTGCGCTCACCTCGGCCACCAGGTCAGAGCCATTCCCCGATTTTGGGCTAGTAGGGGCTCCTTCAGCCATTTTGGCCTCCACTGCACGTGGCTTCTCCCTCCGGACAGATTTCGTTGCCATTGGGCTATCGCTCGTAGACAGCCTGTTTCTGCAGTCCTAGGGCTAGAATTTAAAGCTCCCGGCAAAGTATTCTAGTGGGTCAGCAGTTCCGAGGGCAATCGGCGGTGCGAGAGCAGATTTTTAGCAGTTTTGTGGGGTATTTTGCCCGGAGCTGATCAGAACACGTCTGGTCAGCTCATTGCCAGACCGGAAGTCTCTACTGAAGAGGGCTTTAAACTAGATTTGATGGGAATGAGTGAAGAGAGCCCCCAGGTAAGTGGGGAAAGCACCCAGGTAAGTGAAACATCAAATACCTCTGTAGAAATGGGTAATAGGGGCAACATTTGGAAAGTGGTGTGTATAAATGCCTGTAGCATGGGAAATAAGATCCCAGATGTTGAGGCTTTAATGGAGGAGGCTGACTTGGATTTAGTAGTGTTTACGGAGACATGGTTCGCAGAAAACCACAATTGGGATGTAATTATACCAGGCTATTCAGGAAGGACAGGATAGGAAGAAGGGGAGGTAGTGTGGCACTATATGTTAAAAATAATATTAAAGCTATAGAATTGCAGGGCTTAAAAGGAAGAGAAGAGGCACTGTGGGTTAAACTAGAAAGAGGGAAAGGGAAATCCATTTGCAGAGGAGTTATATACAGATCCCCATCACAGGGGATAGAAGTGGACGAAGATTTAATACAAGACATACACAGTATTGTCATGCAAGGAAAAGTGCTACTGATAGGTGATTTCAATATGCCGTATGTGGATTGGCACATCCCTACTGCAGTATCATTTAGAAGTAAGGAGACCCTGGATTTTCTACTGGGAGACCTAGTCAGGCAATTGGTAACAGAACCAACATGTGATGGGGCCAAACTGGACTTGGTGCTTACCAATTGGAAAAGTGTTTCTGATGTTATAGTAGAAGATTAAGTCGCATCCAGTGATCACCAGATGGTATGGTTTAATATTAGTACTAGGGCTAATAAAATCCATTCAAAAGTGAGGATCTTAGACTTTAGGAAAACTAACTTTGCAAAGATGAGACAATACCTCAGAGAGTCATTAGCGGGATGGGAACAACTGGGGGATGTAGAAAAACAGTGGGCAAAACTGAAAGGGAATATTTTAAAGACAACAAACCTTTTTGTTTGAAAGCTAAAGCTAAAGAAGTAGCTAAGAAGGTAAAGAAAAAGAGGGAGGCCTTCATGAAATACAAGATATCACAGAGAGAGGAAGACAGGCATCTATATTTGGAGAAACTTAGAGAAGCTAGCAAAGTAGTCAGGAAAGGAAAGGTACAAAAAGAAAAAGAAATAGCCAATGCAATAAAACATAGAGCTAAGACATTTTTCAGATATGTTAATGAGAGGAGGAAGGGCAAAAGTGATATTGTCAGACTCAAGGGTGCAGGGAAGGAATATGCATAAACTTATGAGGATAAAGCAGAATTGCTTAACAAATATTTCTATTCTGTGTTCACAGATGAAGGGCCTGGAACAGGACCTCAGAAAACACCCACAAATAGCAAAAAAAGCAACGCAAATCTTGAAT
This sequence comes from Ichthyophis bannanicus, assembly GCA_033557465.1. NCBI lineage: Eukaryota > Metazoa > Chordata > Amphibia > Gymnophiona > Ichthyophiidae > Ichthyophis > Ichthyophis bannanicus. Next base: position 512,625,488 of record CM066031.1, on the reverse strand, counting down.
AATTTTCAGAAGCCTGTGTTCAAAAGGAACTAGCTAAACTAAAAGTAGACAAAGCCATGGGTTCAGATGGAATACATCCAAGAATACTGGAGGACATTCTAGAGGCTTCACTGTCTGACCTTTTCACTGCCTCTTTGGAGTCTTGAGTGGTGGAGTCTGGAGAGAGGTGCATGTGGTCCCTTTACACAAAAGCAGACGTAAGGATGACTTTGAGAACTACAGGCTAGTTAGTCTAACCTGTGTGGTTATTAAATTATTGGAAAGACTACTAAAAGATAGAATAGTGAGGTTTCTGGATTCCAATGGATTGCAAGATGCGAGGCAACATGCATTCTCCAGAGGCAGGTCTTGTTAGACGAATCTGATAGATTACTTTGACTGAGTGACAAGGGAGTAGGACCGAGGGAGAGCCTTAGATTTGGTGTCCTTGGTCCAATGCTGTTTAACATCTTTGTTAGTGATATTGCGGAATGACTGTCGGACAAGGTTTGCTTGTTTGCAGACGATACCAAAATCTGCACTAGAGTAGACACACAGGAAGGAGATGACATGAGGAGGGATCTAGCTAAACCTGAATGGTCTAGAATATGGCAGCTGAAATTTAATGTTAAAAAATGCAGGGTCATGCATTTGGGCTGCAAAAATCCAAAGAAGCTGTACAGTGTAGGGGGTGAGGTACTTCTGTCCACAAAAGAAGAGCGGGACCTGGGCGTAATTGTGTCTGACAATCTTAAAGTAGCTAAACAGGTAGAAAAGGCGACTGCGAAAGCCAGATGGATGCTTGGGTGTGTAGGGAGAGGAATGGCCAGCAGAAAAAAAAGAGGTGATAATGCCTCTATATAAGCCTCTGGTGTGACCTTATTTAGAGTATTGTGTGCAATTCTGGAGACCACACCTTCAGAAGGATATAGGCAGATTGGAGTTGGTGCAAAGAGTGGCTACTAACATAGTGGTTTTCGTTATGAAGGATATGAGGACAGACTTAAAGATCTTAGAATGTATACTTGAGAGGAAAGGCGGAATAGAGGCAATATGATAGAGACATTTAAATACCTCTGTGGCATAAATGCACAGGAGGGTCTCTTTCAATTGAAGGCAAGCTCTGATACGAGGGGACATAGGATGAGAGTGAAAGGGGATAGACTCAGGAGTAATATACAAAAATATTTCTTTACGGAAAGAGTCATAGATGCGTGGAATAGTTTCCCAGTGGAGGTGGTAGACACGAGGACAGTATCTGAATTCAAAAAAGCATGGGACAAGCACAGAGGATCTCTAAAGGTAAAGGGGACTGTTGTAGTTGATATGGAAGGGCAGACTAAATAGGCCATTCTGTTTCTATGCTGTCAGACATTCAATCTTACGATATCAAAAAAATGCACTAAATTCCCCAATGGTTCCAAAAAGATGTTAAACAACAGGGGAGATAAAGGAGAGCTTTGAGGTACTCCCCATTTCAGCGTTTTACCTCAGACTATGCACCACCAAAGAAAGACCATAAGGTACGATCCGTAAAAAATGATTTTATCCTATATAAGGCCTTACCCTTAATGCCCAGATTTAAACATCTTGAGAAAAGCAATTCAGGGTCTAACATAATACCAAAAAATGGGTACATGTTTATCATGGTAGCTATATACAGTATCTTACATGACCACCAAAAGTGACTGTACTACATTCAGTCTGCCCTTGGTCTAATAATCCATTATCTTCCAGAAAGGAACTTATCTGGGAAGCAATTTCCTTTTCAATCACCTTAGAAATAAATGACAAATCTGAAATAGGGTGATACCCTCTATATCCATCCATTTTTTTTAAATACTGCCACAGTGCTTCACTGAGGGAACTGGGAAGTAATACAATAATCCAAAGAAGTATTCACAATATCTCCTAACCATATTAACTTCGCCTCTGATCGATTTCTAAGCAGTTGATGAAACATGTATTGAAAAGGTGCACCTTTATCACTTAACTAGATAAGTTGTCCTCCTCAAAAATACTAATGCAAATTCCTCCATTGCCAAATGAGTCGGCCATTGTAACATGGGAAAAGCTGATTACTTTTTCCCAAACCCTTGATTTAAAGCTATAGTTTTGTCCATATACAGCTAGCTAGCTGTTCTGCATTCACTGTTACATTTTCTTCCTCCTTCACTAATTTTCCTTGATATAAAAGGGTTTTTTTTAACCATTTTAAGCATTTCTTTAGCTTTATTTCTTGCTTTTCTAGAGTTAGAAAGAATGCAGCCTTCTTAACCGATTGAACTTTTCTTACATAACCATTGGCTTCCATTCTGCAGGCTTTCCTATCAGTTTCCTGATGTGATTTTCTCCAGCATCTCGCTAAACAATATAAGTTCTGTTTCAATTTTCTCAACATTCTAGCGTACCATAAGTTATTAAGGGCCTTTTCACTAAAGTGCATTAAGTTTTTGCATTTAATGCGTGTTTAGTGTGAAAAATACAGTGTGTTAAGTGCAGGTCCTTCTCAATAACTGTTGGGGACATGATCAGCATCTTCCCAGTAGTTAACATGCGGAAAAGTACCCTAACGCACAGTATTATTACAGGGGTTGTGATAAGGAAGCTTATCATAGCTCAGGAAGGAGCTATAGAAAAGGTGAAGTGACTCTGAACAAGCAACCTGTCAGTTCTGGTAGAAATAAGAAAACAGAATTTTCCCATAAAAGACTACCAGTCCCAGAATGCACCAGGTTTCCAACAGCCATTAGAGGAGCTGAAGTGGGGAAACGTGTGTTCAATCAAGAGGGCTATGAGGTAATCCCCAAGCACTCATCTCAAAGGGCAGGGCCTGATTCAGCACAGCTGCGCTGTGCTAGGGTGGAGCACTCATCAAAGCAGAATAAAGGTAGAGTTTATTCTACAGAGAATTATCCTCATCCTCAGATTCAGCTTGAGGATCCTCAGCTTGGACATCTTCATCATCTGGAGGATCATCAGAAGCAGAAGCCAGTGCGGACGGACAGAGAGGGCAAGAAACCCTTTGGAAGAAAGAAGAGGAAAGCATTTGGGAGGCCTAAAGGAGTCCAGAGCAGTACGTATACTGGGAGACATTCAAAAGGCCAGCATACACCATTGGACTGGGGAAAGCCAGAGGAATGGTGCTGCAGAGCTAGGAATCTCCAGACGGTACCTGTGAGGGAGACGGCTGCACGTGGAAGGGACCCTAGGACCCGTGCCAGAAGGTATGTGAAGAGAGATCCAATGGAAGCTCAGGTATGAACACTGATCTATGCCCTAGCTATAACCTTGAAAGACAGCAGGGAAACAAGTATTCTCCTGAGAGTGCTACATTGAGAAATTCCTCTGTGCCAATCCATGATATTGAAACCATGATTGTTGAAGAAGGGGGAGCGGTCTTAGATACAGGCTGTGAATATATGGATTGCTCTTTGTCTAAACTCCTTTGGTAATTTACTGTTACAAAGTACAGCAACCATCACAAAGAAATACAAACTTGTTCTTTAATCTACTCAGAAAAGCTCCTGAGTAGGATTTTGGGCCACGCAGTAGAAAGCAAGCCAGCTAAGGGGTTTCAGCTGGTAACTGCTAGCAATTGAGCCTTACCTAATTGCTTGTGAGCTCTGAGGGAATCACTTCTGAATCTATGTGTGAAGATATAAGAAGTTAACCTGAAAAGAACAGTTTTTTCCTTCTTTGTGGGTTTTGCTTGTTGTTTGAAACACTGCTAAGAAAATATTAGCTAAAGCCTACAGAAAAGACCAGTTTATTACCAACCAGGTCTTTATTCTTTTCATTTGATTGCCTGACAAGTTCAGCTGTTGTTTTCCTGATTTTGTTTTTCTAAGTTTAACCCTGAAAGCAAGTATCCTGTTTTATGTGCTACCAAGCATATCTGTGTTGGGAGAAATAACCCCATAAATAAATATCTTATTGGCTTTACACTCAAGCACAACTAATTATTGTGAGCAGCTGTGTCTGGTGTGAATGGACTGCATTTCCCACAATCCCTTGCAAATCATATTGATATATGCACTTGCCAAGACTGTGAACATTCTCACCCAGGCAGCCGTCTGACAGGGTGCACTCAGCACCGTCTATTGAGATGGAAGTAAATGCACCCATGCTAACTGCAACATTGACATTAGCAAGCAATATGTGTCGTCATCCCCCCCCACCCCTCGCCATGTTATCTGCAATGTGCTCACCATGGCCACATTCCATCCCTAACTTGTCCATTTGGCACTCTAACACACAATTGTCATTGTGAAAATCAGCATGCATTAACTGTCATGCCTGAGCGTGTAGTTGATGCACATCAAATCATGCTTTCATTAAATAGCGCACTTTAGTAAAAAAGGCCCTTTAGATGTAACCATGATTGTATTTACTAGAGCTATTTCACTAAGAGCTGAACTCACTACTTTCCTGCCAATTAATAATGTGAGATAAAACATTATTTTTTTCAGTCTTTCTTTGTACCTTGCAATGCCACATTTTCGCAAGATGCTATATCAGTTTTCCTTCTCAGGAGTTTGGGGAGGAGGGGAGGAAAGAAAAGGCTGGTGCTCATTGGCTGGCCCACTTTTTCTCCCCACGCCACTGTACCTACTCCCTTTACTGCGGGCTTTGTTATTTGGCTGCGGTGCTGTTTGTGTTTGTTCCATTATTTTTGTTTGTCACAGCAGCGGTTTTCACAAGCCAAGTGGGGTTAACGTCTGTTCTTGAACTGAATTGTTCCAAGGTCTGCCTATCTGGCAAACCTTAACACATTTACGGGTCTTCATTGTAGGCAATGCAAGGCTAATTGGCAATACAGGGATCTTTGCTAGTTATTTGGTGGGGCCCTCAGGGGCTTGCAGTTACCTATGGAGTTCGCTCTTGCTGAACTATGGCATATGGGATGGGTAATATTATGCTGTTATGATGGAATGCCTCCATGCCAACATGTTTACAATAAAGCTATGGCCTTTCTATCTAAACTTTTTGAGTGTTATTTTCTGTAGGGTCATGCCTGGGTAAAAAGGGATTACAGGTAGATGAATTAATTAGGGAGGAGGGAAGCGCCCTCCCTGGCTACCAACGCTATTCACATGTACAGTTTATTTTATTATCTTTGCTGTTGGAAATTTGCCATAGACCCCCTCTTGTAAAATTACCCCCATATTGGATAGAGGATAGAATTCAGCACCTTGGTATTTCAATATACTAATAAATCTGTTCAGCTGTATGCTAACGGTGATATATTTTCTCTTTTTGATTTGAATAGGTTAGCTTGCTTTGCTTAAGAACATGTAGCACTTTCATGCAAATAATCAGAAAAGTTTTTTCTGACTTCATTACAGTCTTGTATTTCCAGTGTTAACACAGATACTATTCTTTTACATATCTTTTGCATAATGATGCATGCAGAAGCAGAAACAAATCTAGCACAGGACAAATAACATCTGTATTAAAGCTGCTATTCTTTGGTTAAAATTATTTTAATTTATTTTTGGTCCGTGCAAAATGCAAAATGAAATTTAAGAACATAAGATATGCCATACTCGGTCAGACCAAGATCCATCAAGCCCAGTATCCTGTTTCCAACAATGGCCAATTGAGGTCACAAGTACCTAGCAGTTTCCCTAAAAGATATACAGGTTCCAAAATGCATGCATTGGGCCAAACAGTGGATTTCCTGGGTCCTCTTTAATAATGAGTTATGGACTTTTCCTCTGGGAACTTGTCCAAATCTTTTTTAAACCCAGCTACATTAACAGCTTTTACTACATACTCCAGTAACGGATTCTAGAGTTCATTACACATTGAGTGAAAAAATATTTTCTGTTATTAGTCTTAAACGACTAATAAACACTAAACACTTCATTACATGTCCTCTAGTCTTTCCACTTTTTGATGGCATAAACAATCGATCTACGTTTACATGTTCCACTCCGTTCATTAATTTATTGACCTCTATCGTATCTCCCCTCTGCCGTCTCTTTTCCAGGTTGAAGAACCCTAACATTTTAAGCCTCCCTCATAGGGGTATCCTTCCACCCCTTTACCATTTTGGTTGTTCTTCTCTGTACCTTTTCTAATTCCACTATATCCTTTTTAAGATATGGCAACCAGAAATGCACACAATATTCAAGGTGTGGTCGCACCATGGAACGATATACAAACATTATAATATCATTTGTTTTATTCTCCATTCTTTTCCTTATAATTCCTAGCATTCTCTTTGCCTTGAACAGCAAAAATCATATTTAAATTCACTGATTTCTGTACATTATGGGAATAATTTTTATAAGAAGACACCACTTTAAAGCCTGTTTCATAGAAGAACATAGGCACCTATAATGCCTTTATAAAATAGGCTCCCAGAACCATGCTCAATGTGCAAATGCTGGCACACATTTTTATAACTGCCCCAAAGTTTGTATAAACAGGTGCTCTAGGTACTTATTTTTAGTCTTCTTTATAAAGACACATAGATGCCTCTGTGCCTTCATAAAATACTAGGGTTACCAGCAGAAATAGTGGCTAGATTGAAGCTGCGGACATTTATACTTGCTCAGGAACAGTGGAGATACCTTACACTTATTAAGGAAAGGGAAGTATCCCATGTTGATGCAAATAGCATGTGTGAGTTTATAAAAGTGAGGACAGTTTACAAAAGATATAAGGATGATTTTTTGACCAATGATGTTTTGTGATGAGAAGAGCCCATAGAGGCTGTAAAGTGGTCACTGAGGTCTTCTTTCCCTTTCCTGTTAACACTGGTTAACTTTATAATTGTTCAAACAGCGTATGGGAAAATTCCAGATTTCCTCTTTGTAAATACTTGGTATTCCTTACATGTGTCTACTGGCTCAGGATTCTTATCATTGCTTTCCCTGCAGCACCTTATCTTTCCATACGTGGGGATGTACTGGAACAGGAAGGATTGCTTGGCTCTTCAATCAAGCTGTGCGTGTGCTCTCCTTGTGAAGCTGGCTACTCAGCTACTCGCAGACCCACATGATTGCAGCAAAAACAGATTCCTTCAATGTACGCTAGATATGAGTGTGGTGCAAACCTTGACAAATTTTCTTGGAATCTAGGAGCCAGACTAAAAATCTAGGGGCCAGATACCGAAATTTAGGTCATAGTGCACACTCTGTCTGCCCAAAAAGGTATATTGCGGTTACCTTTTTAGGTTTTAGGGCTTGATTTATTAAGACTGTTTTCCCATTTTTTATGGGAGCAGAAGTGATTGCGGCCGAGACCTGTGCTATCTGCCTATGGAAGATGGATCCCCGCGGCAGACAGTACTGGTCTTGGCAACAATAGTGGCCTTTTTCAGCCCTTCTCCCCACATGTGCTATAAGCCCCAGGCACCAGGTTTGATTTTTTATTTGCCATGGTGATCTGGCACCTGGGTTTTGTCGAGCCCTGGCATAGTGAGACCTTTTATACACAGCTACCAAACCTCCAATGATTTGTACTATCTCCCAGTAGTGGTTTCATACCAACTGAGTCCCCAGTATTCAACTCAGGCAAATCTCTTACAGATATGTCATATCTGGACTTAACACATTGCTTTTTGTGTGAGAGTTTTTCTGATACATCTTGTACTATACAGGGCTCAAGTAGCTTGTTGGCTATTGGCAGAGATATCTTCAGTCTCCTTGAGGGCACTGGGCTGCTATCCATCCCCACTGTTGGTGTGGTTCACCAAGGCAGTATAGCGTTCTGTGTATCTTCATCATCCCTTTATGCTTTCTTACACAAGTTCTTTACTCCCTTTACAGCAGATTCAGCTTTTCCCTTAGCTTGTGGGTTGCATGCAAATAAATTGAGTTCTGTGTGTCACTCACAGACGCCATTTGAAGGATCACTACCGCCTCGCTATTTGTCGGACGACTGTAAAATTACATACATATGTCCTTTGAAGTTCCAAGTTACTACCCTTTCAGTTTTACACCTCTATCTTCATTCTGGACTGAGAAAAAGCATGTGGTGCATTACTTTCTGAGCAACCCTCGTACTTTCCTCTTCTTTGCAGCTGCCACACATATATCTTTCATGTATTACGGTACATTTTTGGTGGGCTTGAAATAAGCTTCTGATGCATCCAGGATAGCTTCAGTATCCTTCCTCCACTCCTCTGTGAGACTCAGAATTGTGCTTATAAACATTGCAGCATTCAGCACACATCACATATATATATTCTCTTATATATGTATATATATATATATATATAAGAGAATGTAAATAAATAAATAAATAAATCACTTTTCTCAGTGTAGGTACCTGCACTTCTGCTGGATTCTCATTTAAGCCTATTGGCAGACAGTAGTCCACCAACTGCTCTGAAATTATCTCAGTTGCCACTTAAATCACTACTAACCTTCATGCCCTCTGGGAGTGGAATACTGTTAGCAATTGCCATGGTGCTGGGATGCTTGTGTGCTTCTGTGTCAAGGGAGAGCGTATGCAGTCTTAGGTTGATCAATATCACTGTAAGCTTTGTTCCGTGCTCACAGTTCTGCAGCCCACATACTGTAGAAGCTCTCTCTGTCAAAGGAAAATCCCATAGGTGCAGAATCTTCTGACAATATGTTTCAGAGCTAGAAATAAAGGCATACTAAACCCAGCTGGAGTACAGGAACCATGCTGAATTACATAAGAAGATCAAAGGTGACAACAAGAAGAACGGAGGAAAGCAGTGAGATATACACTTGGAGGCCTATTCATAATAGGACGTCCAACCCCTGCATGGCCGGGCAGAATTGGGCTGTGCAAAGTTAGACCCAACTCTGATCCCATGTCTAGCCCTGCTATTCGTGGGACAGAATGGCCCCCTTGTGGTCAACATTATTGGTACCCTTGCATTTTAGGTATGTCATCATAATATTTTAATAGGATGTTCCAAGGTATGTAACAAAAAAAAAAATGTCTGTGCAACTTAGACATAGTAATTCCTGAGGAAAAAACAAAATATGACCTGGAGAAGATTAATGGCACCCTTCACTAATATTTGGCTGCACAACCCTTGGCAATGATGACAGCCTTCAAATGTTTCTTGTTTCCATCTATAAGTTTTGTACATCTGTCTGCTGGTAGTTTCTCCCATTCTTCAACTATGATTTGTTTCAGCTCATAAATGTTTCCAGGATTCCTTTTATTAATGGCAGATTTCAGCTCTTTCCAAAGGTTCTCGATTAGATTGAGATCAGGACTCATTGCTGGCAAGTTTAAAACAGTCCATTTTTTCCTTTTTAACCATTCTTTTGTATTTTTGGATGTATGTTTTGGGTCATTGCCCTGCTGGAGGACCCATGACCTTCAATCCAGACCTAGCTTTCTGACACTAGGTAGCATATTTCAGTCCAAAATATCTCGGTAGTCCTCTGACTTCATGATTCCTTTAATATGTTCCAGGCATCCAGTTCCTGAGGCAGCAAAACAGCCCCACAACATTGTGGAACCTCCACCATATTTAATTGTAAGGGTGTTTTTTTTCCTTATAAGTTTCATTTCTTTGCCTGTAAATGTATCGCTGCATTGCCAAAGAGCTCAAGTTAGGTTTCATCTGTCCACAGAACATTTTTCCAGAATGATTGTAGTTTCTCAAGGAGGTTTTGGGCAAAGATCAGGCGTGCCTTTTTGTGTCTGTCTTTGAGCAGTGGGGTCCTCCTTGGCTTTTGCCCATGAAGTCCTCCTTTGTTTAGTGCGCGGCATATGGTGCAGGTTTGAACCAATACTCCAGATTGCTTCAGGTCAGCTTAAGCTCTTTGGATGTTGAATGTGGTGTTTTTCCAACATTTCACACTAACCTTCGAAGACTTCTTGGATTAATTTTCCCCTTCCCACCACATTCTGGGAGGTTCTTGACAGTTCCATGAGCAGAAAACCTCTTAATAACATTGCAAACTGTAGACATCGGACTCCCAAGGTTTTTGGAAATGACTTTGTAGCCCTTTGAAGTTTGATGTTTGGTGATCATAGCTTTTCTGATGGTCTCAGGCAGCTATCTTGTCTTCACCATTGTGAAAATGGAACAGGGAGTGAATGTGCCCATTTTAAAAATTAGAGACATTATTCATTGGTTGATTTAAGTCATATGAGTACTCACAGTTGATCTCAGGTGTGTCTAATTTGACTGCAGTTGGAATGTGGTTCTTCTGTTTAAAACTGATTTGAATTATTTATAAGGGTGCCAGTAATCCTGTCCAGCAAGTTCGAATCAGCAACTTGATTGGTGGAACGGTATGACAGCGTAAGTTCCCTATTTGCGGTCTTTTCAGCCTATTGGATGTGATAACATGCAATTTAAAATCAGCAGGGCTATTGAGGAACCATTCATCTATGAAATTTTTGGGCAGCAAGGACTTTCCCAAGGAGCATTGATACAGAGCTTGAGGTCATTTTGAAAACCAGTGCTGTGTTTGCAGCATTGGTGGAGGTCTTTGACAACACACAGGAAGCTGCTTTTGAATTTGGAGGTGATTTATGATTTACGCTGACCATGCTGGGAGCTGGTGGTGTGAGTGGAGGTAATCTACACTGAGAGTTTGAGACTAACTAACCAGCGGAAGGTGGTTGTTATATGAACACCGAAAACCTTTTGGGAGTGGATTAAACCCTGGGCTGTTGGAGGAGATCTTTTCACCACGTTGGGAATCAGATATGTCCTTTAAACTACTATATTGCATTTGATGTTAGGGTTCATTCTCAATTTCACAGCAGCATTTTAAATAGGGTGGGTCACACATGGTTGTGTTGATGCACATATGGAGGAATGGTTCACCGTTTTTTAGGTAAACCTTAAAATGATTAAGTAGGAAAATTTATTGAAAGAGGTAGTATTCCTCATGACAAATCTTCCAACAAAAAATATAATGCGCTAGCTGATAATTTTGGTCTGCTTTTTATTTTGTTGGGGAATAATCATGTTCTGGCAATGTCCAGTTTTTATACTATTTCCTTTTATAATTGGTCTTGGTTTTTTTTTTAAATTTTATGTATCAAATATGGCCATTTCATTGGCCACTTTCCTTTAGGAGATATTGGACATTAAGGAGTTGAATTGCAAGGGTGCCAATAATGTTGACCACAACTGTAATAATGAGCCACTAGATGGCATCAGTATAAGTCGAAATCTGTAACAAAGGTTGGGAGGTTGCTGTTGCTGGGGCTTGGAGAAGTGGGGCATACTGGGTCTGGCAGAAAAGGCTGGCATTGGAAAATTGTGCTTTGTGTCATTAAATTGAATCCACCTGGAATCCATCAAAAAATCCATGAGATTATTATTTTTCGGCCCTATAAATATAAAGATAAACCCTTATTGTTCTGACCCTGGGAAAGCACCTAATTGCCTCAAAAGTAAACCCTTAAAATCCCAAATGATAAGCACCTATGACTGGAAGCCCTACTAACAGGTTTCAAAGAGTTGAAATTTTAGCAGTTAAAATGGTAGCTCATAATGCCAGATGGGATGGATCTTAACCTAACTTTAGGAACTAAAAGCTACGTGATAGAAGAAGCTTGATGAGAAGTCGGCCCATGAGGGACCTAGTTACTAAAGATTTCCTTCCATTTTGGGTCTTGTGGAAAATTGGGCCATGAGGCTCCTAAATTTAGGCCAGCTATTGATAATCTCAAGTTAGGCATCCAATACTGTAAATGAGCATGGAACACCTTATATTGTTTTGCTCAACCTGGCTTTATTCACTCTTTAGGTAGGTAAATTAAGGGGCACTATCTGGCTGTGCATGTTCTGGCTGAATGTGTGTTAGGATAGGGCTACGAGTCAGCAGGTTAGGGGCAGAAAGTGGGCGTGGTGAGTTCAGCGCAGTTAGCGCTGTGTCCACACCACATGCTACCTGCATTAGCGTGGGGTCACTTAACACTACCTCAGTAGATAGAATTAAGTGTACCTGTGGCAATGTGGTGTGCTCTAAGGGACAGGGCTCTGCATTAGTTGCCGGAGAAATACTTTCCAACATCGACAGCTAATGCAGTGGTGTTGCACCTAATGTGCCATCGTTTCAAAGCCTTTATTACTACCCCCCAAATGTTTGTGAGTAAAAGTCTCTATGCTGTTCACAGCAAACATGCTTTTTCCCATATGTAAAAAGGGAAGGGAATCATGAACACAAGATATGTCATACTGGGTCAGACCAAGGATCCATCAAGCTTAGTATCCTGTTTCCAACACTGACCAATCCAGGTCACAAGTACCTGTCATGTTCCCCAAAGGTGCACAGATTACATGCTGCTTGTCCTGGGGTAAGCAGTGGATTTTCCTGGTCCACTTTAATAATGGTTTATGGACTTTGCCTCCAGGAACTCATCCAAACCTCTTTTAAACATAGCTACACTAATAACTTTTACTACATGCTGCGGTAGCAAATTCCAAAGATTGATTACACATTGCGGGGGTCATTCTGAACTCCTTGAGAAGGTCTGGGCATCTGATCTGTACATCCAGACCCACTAAATGGTTGGGCAACCTGCTGGGGACAGAACTCCCCGTATGAATAAGTGATTTGTACAGCGAGCTCTGTTCGTGGGAGGGAGGGGGCAGAACAGAGGCAGAGCGAGGGCAGGCAGTGAGCGGAGAATGACCCCGGACATACAGGGCCGATTCTGAGGTCAGCCACTAAGACGGGGGACTTATTCCACCTCCAATAAATGAATAAGACATCCCTGGATGTCGAGGGACCGTGGCACTGGGCAGAGACAGAAGGTGAGGGGGTGCAGGGGGATCCCTGCAGTCTGACCCTGGCCATGGGAGGCCACATCAGGGGTCGGGCTATGGGGAAAAGATGGTGTTGTTGTTGGTTGGGGATTATGGCTCCTTAATAGAGCCACGTTGCCAAGGCGATGGGATGCCATGGCACTGTGGCTCCATTCAGGAGCCTGGCTAAGTTAGCCAGGTATGTGGGCTGGGCATGTGGCCAATCAAAATCGGGGCCCAGTCTGCACGTCCAGGCCATAGACCTGATTCTGATCCCGCAGGCATGTCTAGCCCCTGTAGGATCAGAATCAGGTCTACATCTGATTCTGATCGGCCGTACAGGGGCTGGAGGCTAGTACAGAATCAGCCTCTGAGTGAAAAAATATTTTCTCTGATTTGTCTTAAATGTGCTGCATTGTAGTTTCATTGCATGCTCCCTAGTCTTTCTATTTTTTGAAGGAATAAACAACCAATCTATATTTATCCATCCACTCCACTCATTATTTTATAGACCTCTATCATATCTCCCCTCAGCCATGTCTTTTCCAAGTTGAAGAGCCCTAACCTTTTAAGCCTTTCCTCTTAGGGATATCCTTTCATCCTCTTTACCATTTTGGTCACTCTTCTCTGTACCTTTACCAATTCTGTTACTGAATTTTTAAATCTCACTACTTACTATCTGATGCAAAAAGCAGACACAAAGGACACTTTGCACCTACGTTATGTGTGTGTGTTGGTGGGTATTTGAAATGAAAACTCCACAAGGAACTTCTCTTTGAAAATGAGCTCGTAATATCTGCATGGGCTGTAAAATTATAATAATCAGCAGCTTGTACATGAGTAAAGGTGTGTACACACATAAAAATGTAATTTGATTGTTTTTTTTCCACCATGCCTGCCAGAGAAATTTCACTAGCTAGGTGATACTTCATTCTTATGCCACCCTCCCACCATATTACAACCTACCTACCACCAAAATCTCTGACATAAAAAATTATTCCTACACACACAGCATTCAGTGTACATAATATACAAGCTCTGGAATCACCTCAGTAACGTTAACACAAACTCTCTACTACAAGCTACTTTGGCAGTAATGCAAAACCCAGCAAAAAATATATTCCAAACTTAAATATCCAACCTGACATACCAGAACAGCACAAACTTCCAGGACTTAAACACCAAATATTTTGTTACCCCAGAACATCAAAACATTTTCTACTGGGAAATCAAAGCAGGTCAGGCTGCTAAATATCTATATACATAAACTAAGGGGCCCTTTTACGAAATGCTGCTAACTGGTTAAAGTGCCTTTTAGCATGCTGCATCTGGTCATGGTGAACACTAATGCATGTGCATAAAATTACTCAGCATGTAGATAGTCATGACCTAATGGGAGACAACCAACATGGCTTTAGACAAGGAAGATCTTGTCTTACTAATCTGTTATGTTTTTTTGAAGGAGTGAATAATCAGGTGGACAAAGGTGAGTCGGTTGATATTGTGTATCTGGACTTTCAGAAAGCCTTTGACAAGGTCCCTCATGAGAGATTTTTGGCAAAACTAAAGAGTCATGGGATAGGAGGCAGTGTACTATTGTGGATCAGGAACTGGTTAAAAGATAAAAAACAGAGGGTAGGGCTAAATGGCCAATTTTCCCAATGGAGAAATGTGAATAGTGGTGTACCCCAGGGATCTGTGCTGGGTCCGCTGCTTTTTGACATATTCATGACTTGGAAAGTGGAATAACGAGTGAGATTATCAAATTTGCAGATGACACTAAACTATTTAAAGTTGTTAAAACCCAAGAGGATTGTGGAAAATTGCAAGAGGATCTTGATAAATTGGAAGACTGGGCATCAAAATGGCAGATGAAATTTAATGTGGACAAGTGCAAGGTTATGCACCTAGGGAAGAACAACCCAAACTATGGTTACACGATGCAAGGTTCCACATTAGGAACCACCACCCAGGAAAAAGATTTAGGCGTCATTGTGGATACCATGTTAAAACCCTTGGCCCAGTGTGCAGCGGCGGCCAAGAGAGCAAATAGAATGCTAGGTATGATAAGGAAAGGAATGGAAAATAAAACAAAAGATATTATAATGCCTCACCGCACCTTGAATATTGTGTGCAATTCTGGTCGCCGTATCTTAAAAAGGATATAGTGATTTTAGAAAAGGTTCAGAGAAGAGCCACCAAAATGGTAAAGGGGATGGAAGGATACTCCTATGATGAAAGGCTAAAAAGGTTAGGGCTCTTTAACCTGGAAAAGAGATGGCTGAGGGGGAGATATGATAGAAGTCTATAAATTAATGGAGTGGAACGGGTAAACGTAGATCGATTGTTTACCTTATCAGAATATAGAAAGACTAGGGGACATGCAATGAAGCTACAGGGTAAACTATTTAAGACTAATAAAAGAAAATATTTTTTCACTCAACGTGTAATCAAACTCTGGAATTTGTTACCAGAGGATGTAGTAAAGGCTGTTAATGTAGCTGGGTTTAAAAAAGGTTTGGACAAGTTCCTGGAGGAAAGGTCATAAACCATTATTAAGAAGGGACCCAGGATATCAATGCTTGAACCAATACAAGCATTGTGGAACCTGTATCCCTTGGGGAAACTGCTAGGTACATATGACCTAGATTGGCCACTGTTGGAAACAGAATACTGGGCTTGATGGACCTTGGTCTGACCCAGTATGGCATATCTTATGTTCTTATGCATGCCAGCTACCAACCACTATAATGCACTGTAGTCAATCATTGTATGCTAGGGTGTTGAATGGGCAAGTTAGAGGCGGAGTGTTGGAGGTGAAGGGCACATTGTGGCTAGCACAAAGGCCACTGACGCTCACTCAATGGCACTGTGGCAATTAACACGAGTGCACATAACGATACATCTATTATTGGTGTTAGATGCATCTATGGTAATTATGCTACTTGTTAACTTTTACATCAGTGTTTTAACTGCTGGACACCTGCTGAGCTATCCCCATTATCTAGCACATGATGGGTGCACTTACTAAGCGTTATTTTTGCAGCTGACTGGGCGGTAAATGCACACCTTTAGTAAAAGGACCCCTAAATCGTAAAACACCTCACTTCTATCACATGGTGTAGAATACAGAAAACCCTTAGCATTCAGGATTGCCAATTGGCTACAGATTTTCAGCAGAGGTTGATCCAATCTTGGTTTTACCACATTCTGTGGAGTAATTGGTAGCTCAGAATTCCCTGTTTCCACAGGGGCCAACTCTGTAGAAGTGAGTGCTTGAGTAGTCCCCATATAGAGCAAATGTCTCTACTATGTCCACAGAAGAGTAATTTGCGTTTAGCACCCCAATCAATTAGAAAAGTTGGATGCATTCACTGAGAAAGGCCAGAATAGAAGTCCATATATGCAGTGGATAAACCCAAGGCTGGATCAGCTTATCCTGAACATTTGGAGCCATTTGGAAACCCTATAATTAAATAAATAAGGAACCACAAATTCAAAGTAGAAAGCCCACGATACTAGGCTTTGCATATAATGCAATACTGGAAAAAAAGGAACAGAAATATTTTTCTCCCTTATTGTACAAAATAAAAAGACATCAGAGATGTACTTTCCTAAAGCTAGGCTATTCCAGTCAGTAAATTTAAAATAAAATGTTTTCTACCTTTGTTATGCGTTTATTTTTCTGAATTACATTGGTTTTGTTTTGTTTTTTTGTTTCCAGTGTAACTGCCACATTCTCTTTTTTCAGGTTGTCCTTTTTTAATTTCTCTCTCTCTCTTCTCTTCTCCTGTTTGCTTCATTTTCTCATCTTCATCTCTTATTTTGATGTATCCTTTCTCTTTCTCACATCTGCTTCACAGTCCTTCCATTTTCCCTTCACTCCTTCCCTGGTCTTCCAACCCCCCCTTTGTCTTTCACCTTCTCCCCTATTTTCCTATTTCTACCCTCTGTATTCATGGCTTTCTAGCCGTCATCTATTTTCCTCTGTCATTTACTCACCAGTTCAAACTTATTTCTTGTTGCTCATCTTCTCCTCTGGCTCCAGTCCCTTTCTTCTCCTATCCTGGATCCTCTCTCGCTCTCTTCATGCCCCCATCCTTCACTTCATCCTCTCCTTCCCATCTTAAATAAAGTCCCAAGGTAGAAGCAGTGAGATTTTATTTAATATGGGAAGGGCTGAAGATGGTTCCAGATCATCAGGGACGAGCTGAACCAGTGATGGCAGTAAAACAGCCTTGCAGTGCTGGAGGTTAAGGTAAGCGCTGCGGGGCTCTTTGAGGCCGTTGCTGCCATTGCAGGTCCTGGAGAGAGGCAGCAACAGTGCTAATGAGCCCTGCCTGGACCATTGATGCTCTAAGTGGTTGCCTAGTTTACTTAATGGTCACTCCGGCCGTGTCCCTATCTTCAAGGGCTACTAAACTAGGAATCCTACAACTGATTTTTTTTTTTTTGTAGCACAAACAGAATTATAAATGTCAACAAGCAGTACATTAAATAGTATTCAGAGCTTGAAAATAGCCTTTTTCTCCTGTAATGACATCTTCATCTCAGATCCAGGATAATCCTCAGCAGCTGTTCTAGGAAACCACTTTCCATTAGAGATCTTCTTTCTCTATCTTCTCTTCTCTCTCTATTCTGTGTCATAAGGCCTTTTACTACACTGCACTGAACTGTCAGGGGCATGGCCAGCATGTTTCCGGCAGTAACCGCACGAACACCACACCTAACACTTGGCAGTGGCATTTGCAGTTAACACAGGTGCACATAATGCCAGCCATTGAGGTGTCATTAAGTACACCCGCACTAATTGCGACATTGACAGTGTGTGATATGTTCCCCATGCTAACCGCACTGTTTCCACATCCACACTCTGCCCTTAGTCTGCCCGTTCTCCACTCTGTTGCACAATTTGCGGTTACCATGGGAATTTGCACCCAATAATTGGCATGCCTGTGTGGTAACAGTTACTGCGACCCTACGCTGACAATTTTCACGCACTCAATTGTGTGTAAAAGGCTTAGCATACGTACTTTACTAAAAGGGCCCCATGGTGTTTTTCTTTCCCGTCTTCTGAGTTCTTAGTTCTGTCTGTGGGTTCAGTCACATCCACGCGTTCTTCAAGGTGAAGAATTTGTTCTTTTATATTTGTATAACAATCATGAGAGTGAAATGGAAATGCCATCTGTATTTAATGGTCTCTTATCTTAGTAAGCAGGAGGTAGACTGGAAGCTATGCTATCTCAATTTCTATGATGAGACAAATCTTGAAGATCTATCCTTCTCTAAATATATGAAAGTTTTGATCTTTTATCTTGTTAAGGAAGTCTTGCTTAGCTCGATAGACTGTGATAGCATGATGAGGTGCCCAGTTGTAACCCTTCAAACTACTTAATGTGCTCTTTTTATCTAAATATTGTACATTAAAACCTTTAGACAGTATCAGGTTCTTAGGTCTTCTATTATTTGGATAAAATATTCAAAGTAAATCTTTCTTTATTCTCCCATGTTTGAACATTGTTTTCGTCTGTCTATTTTTCCAGGTCATTCTTTCATCGTTGGTGATTTTCTCAGGGTTTTTTTTTTGTTATTTTTTCACGAAGCTGACTATGGAATCTGTTCTCCATGCTGATTTTATTTCAGATTGTACTTTGCTTTCCTTCCTTAATTTTAATACTTAAACAATGTTGTCTTGTTTTTTCCATAAAATTGAAATAGACATTGATGATAATTTGCTTACTTTTTAATACAGAGACTGACTGCAGCATTCAGTAAGATCAGCTAAAGACAATGAAAAATCAGAATTAAGAAATCAGAATAAGATTACTTATTTGGGATTTTTCATACTCCAGCTAAGGCTGAACTTGCTGGATTCAGCAGTGCTCTACCTTGTCCTAGGCATGACAGGATACAGGATCCATCAGAGCTGGTTTGAGAGAAGGAAAAGAGTGGAGAGCAATCTTGAACAAAGGCTTTTGGTTGACCAGTTATTTAATATTTTTTACTGTTCATGCATGCACATCACTTTTTAAAGAAGGTCCATATCATGATGCAATCAGATACTGTAACTGTTCTGCAAGAATTATGATTGTTCTAATTTGCAGCTAGTTTATTGATTAAAAGAGCATTTATCACATACAAATACTTATGCTACCATGTATCAAGATGCTAGACAAAGAAGCTTTTTGATTTGCAGAGGAAAACTGTTCCTTTTTGATATGGTAGGGAAAGTTTCCAAAGTCATATCTCAGTGTCTTCGGAAACTAATAGTCCTTGTTTTGCATATGCAGATCTAATCTGTCTTTGCATAGAGCGCACAAATTGGAACATGATGTACAGTGTCACTGAAAGACACAAAAATTATATATTACTATGCCGTGCGTGGTATCAATTTGTCTCTTATTTTGATGTCAGTAATAACAGCTGAATAAGAAAATCAGATATATCTCTCTTCTGCAAAATTTAGGAGTCGTTTAGAGGACAATATTCAAAATGTTTACCGGATAAATAATTTAACCAGCTAAACCTTCTTAAAATTGTGACAATTAAGTGGCTAAAAGTATATGTGCAGTCACCATAGAAGATGGTTAAGTGCATCCACATTATCTGTCATGTAACACATAATAAGAATTTTTATGTGGTGCCTTCTAACTCCCTTCAGCCATTTGCTTCGGATTTGGTAGTTAACAGTCTCAAATACTGCTACTAAACCAAGCAGCACTAACAGTGAGTCAATACCTTGTTCCATGTTGCTCTGGAGATGGGCCAGACACACTACTTCAATGCCATGGCCCTGATGGAATCCTAAATGGAACATGAGTGGAGGCATCCATTTATTTTTTTTTGGGGGGGGGGAGAGGAGAGGAGAGATAGAGGCAAAAAGCAGACCAGAAATATACTAGAGGGTGGAATGAATGCAACACAAATCAAAGTAAATCAAAAGTATAAATATAGATATACAAACAGTAAAAAAATAAACACAGGTATAAGACCAATGTTAATATAAGGATATGCAGGTACATATGGAAATTCAGTACGTACAGGAAGTGAGTGATTAGGTGGGATTAATGGATTTAGAGAAGAGAAAGATAGGGTTTTAGGCGGGACAAGTGCTCAGGGTCAGGAGCCATCTAGATGAGAATTTAGGATGATGGAAATAATTTGACTCTGTTTCAGATGTTGAAGTGGGTAGGATTCTGACAAAGACATCTTCAAGTTCCTGCATAATGGATGTGGTCCATACAGGACTGGATAAGGCAGCTCGTGCTGATCTGATGCCTTGGTCTATTGATGTGCTTCATGCTTCACTAGTTGAAGGATTAGTATCCAAGAGATTGAAACCAGCAGTAACTGAGGCAGGTCGGACCCTGTGCTCCTTTAAGACCTCAACCTCCCCTCACATACCCCCCCAACCCATACCACCCCCAAGCCTCAACCACCACCTCTTTACATCCCCCCCCCTCCTTCAACAAAATAGAACAGACTTAATTTGGGCATTAACTGGTCGCAGCTTTATTAACATTCAAACGCTCCAGAACATTTCGGTTACAGCATAATCTTCTTACTGAACCAACCAGCAAAACGAGCCTTCACCAACCATGCTATTAGCAAGGTGACCTCATTCCACTCCCGCCGCGGCCGTGACAGTGTCAACCTTTCTCCCCCCCCCCTTTTACCCGGCCTCGCCATATTATTAGCAAAAGCCGGCCAGGGGTTATCTGGGTTGGGGGCAACCGACCCCCACCCCAATTCAAATTTAAGGTTCCGGACCCCGGAGACCTCCAGGATCCTGCCGCCCCCACCAGCTGTGACACCCCCTTCATACTCACCATCCTCCCCCATAAAGGGCGGGAGGGTGGGAAGCCCGCGCCTCAAGCCCTCTTCTTCCTCGCACCGCTGAGCCCCTCCTTGCTGCCCATCACCCCTCGCATCCCTGCGCCTCACATCACCCATTGGCTCTCTCCACCGCCACTCATCCGAGAGCCAATGGGTTTAAATTAGGCTCCCTTCATCGTCTTGACAACAACGCAGGCTGCGTGCAGGGTCCCCGCACTGGGCCGCACGCCCGGTTACAATCGACCGTCAGGGACCCTGCCCCGCGGCCTTGGAATAATTTGCACATTGCTAAAAAAAATAAATAAATAAGCTACCAAAAAAGTAGTGACTTGGAAGTATATCTTTTCTTGCTAGGGCATTAAAGCAGGTAGTTTCGGTTCAGTTGGATGAGAACTACATGTGTGTTAGTCTAGCTTTAGGTCCGATCATGGCACTGAAATCCTGCTGTTGATTCTGATTAAAGATTTTTATGGGCAGGGATCTGGGGAAGACTGGCCTCTTGATATTTGATTTTTTTTAACT
Organism: Ichthyophis bannanicus; assembly: GCA_033557465.1. Lineage (NCBI taxonomy): Eukaryota > Metazoa > Chordata > Amphibia > Gymnophiona > Ichthyophiidae > Ichthyophis > Ichthyophis bannanicus. The sequence continues at coordinate 512,604,436 of CM066031.1, read as the reverse complement.
GCTTTTCATCTAATTAATAATTCGATTCTGATCCGGAGGTTGATGGATATAGTTCTTCAGTATTGTTTTTCTTTTATCACTGACCATATAGAAAAGATGACGCTGGGTCTTTGCTTCTTTTCCCCTTTGATGGGACCGTAACAGAGGTCTCTACTGCCCTCTCTTCTATTTAACATATTTTTGTACTCTTTTGCTGATTTAATCTTATCCTTAATTTATTTTCTTACTTATGGGAGTGATCCTCTGTTATATGCAGATGGGAAATTGGAGTTGGGCACAATGAATTGCTATTTCGTAGTGATCTGGAAAGAGTCCAAAATTAATGAGTGCCATTTAAAACCTTCTAAAATCCGAGCTTCTGTTAATTGGAGATGTGAACAGTGAAGCCATGTCCTACTGTAACCCAGTAGAGGAAACTAAATAAAGGAAACAAAATAAATATCGGTTTTAAATTAAATATATAATAAAATAAGATTTTAATTTTTTTTACAAATGGCACAGTTTCTGGGGCTCCGTGGGTCTGGCCGTATTTAGGGCTGTTATAGAAAATCTGCTGTGTATGGCTGGGCTGGCCTGTGCATTTTTGTTTAAAGGCTCCACGGTGGCAATGGTTCAGGCTGCAAGTGCAGCCAAGTTGGGCCTCAGTGACTTTATTTTTTAATTTTAAAAGACAACCGGGAGCTGCAATGACCCACAAGCAGAGGCCTCGGGTAAGCTGTGGTTAGCAGATGTCACTGTGCTCTGCTTTGTCGGGTCATGCTGTTTCAGGGGAAGCTGCTCGATGCCGCATCAGATTGAACTGTGGTTCGTGGCTGCTCCCAATCACAACTAGGGGCGCCCAGACCATCTGCAGATGTAGCGCAATGGTTGTTGTAGCTTTGAGGTAGCTGTTATTTGGCTTCAGGTTCGGGATCTTGGGAGGAGAAGGCCAAGATGTGCCGGCCATCAAATTATTACAGCAGCCGCTTTAAGGAGGCGGGATTGAAGTGATCAGATCACGGCCTGGAACAAGCTGAGGCCTAGGTTGTTTAGTTTAGCTTATTCATTATTTGATTAATGGTTTCTTAGTCCATGGGATATTTCAAAACGGTGTATAATAAAAATATCAAGAAAGGAAAAGAAAGTATATAATGTCACATAAATAAAAAAGAGAAAACCTAACATGGTCACTTAGCATGCCAATAATTGACAAATTTTATTGTCACTCTAATCAATTAAAGGACCAAAAGTCTGGTTAAAAAAATATGTTTCTAAACTGATTTAATTTAACATAATTGGATTGCCCTCTTAATTAGAATGCAAGAGAATTCCATAAAATTGGACCATAACATGAAAAAGCAGTCTCAGTCGTAGAGGCCAAAAGGTGATTACATACAGTTGGGAGCATAAGTTGATAGATCATGTCATTTCAAAGTGGATTGACACTTGTAATGGGGACCATCACTAAAGAGAGATACTGAGGAGAATTTGTATAAAGATTATTGTGGATAACAGTACAAACTTTAAACTGAAAATGATAATGTAAAGGAAGCCAGTGTAATTCCTTCAACATGAGACAAATATGCTCACATTATAGGAGCTAAAATAGTAGCCTGTGGAACCCTACACTGATACTTATGTGGGGAAGAAGAAGACGACTGCCAAGAGACAGAAAAGGTATGGTTTTGAAGGTCTGAAATAAACCAAGATAAAATGGTGCTCATAATACTAATGTCAACTAAAGGACGGATAAGGAGAGAGTGATCTACAAGATCAGATGCTGATTGAGAAGAATCAGTCCTACGTTTAAATCATTCAGCATACAGAGAAGTCAGGTTTCTGGAGAATGACATGAACAGAAACCTGATTGAAATGGATGGAGAACATTTGTTTTCTCCAGAAAGGAGACTAAGGGGTATGTTTACTAAAACCCCGGTAATGTGCGGGACGCGCTAGTGTGCGGGTGCCATATAAGGAGTGGGCGTGTCTGGCTGAAAAAAGCAAAACCGGGATTATTCATGCGCTAATGTGTGCGGCGCCCATGTGCGCCCCGCACATTAGCGCATGAGAAAGCTGCGCGGGAGGCATAAGTGGCGCGCTGATGTGCAAGCAGAGGAGCAGAGCCACAGCACAATGGTTAAGACACTGACCAATGGTGCAGGGATCAGGGGTTCAATCCCCCACAGTGCCCAAAGAAGACGGCTGGCTGAGGCATTTAAATAATGGGCAGCATAAGGTGGCGCGCTGATGTGCATAAAGCAGCATGCTATTGCTTTAGGAGGCATTTTAATATTGGGCGGCATAAGGCGGCGCGCTGATGCACAAGCACAGGAACAGAGCCACAGTACAATGGTTAAGACACTGACCAATGGTGCAGGGATCATGGGTTCAATCCCCCACTGTGCCCAATGAAGAAGGCTGGCTGAGGCATTACCTATTATGGGTAAGTTTGCTTTAGGAGGCATTTTATATTTTATTTTAATTACTACTACTAGCAAACGCACTCTCAAAGCGTGTTAACATAAGGTGCCCCATAAGGCACATTTTAAAGTGCACTGTCCGCCAAGGCACCCTAGAATGTTGCTTATAGGGTGCTTTATAGGGTGCCGTATGAGGTACCGCAAGGTCACAGCAATGTATTTGATGGCAGCACTGTGCAGTTTAAGGAATGCACAGCATAAGTAGGTGCGCTGACAGACAAGGAGGAGCAGCAGTGTAGCACAATGGGTAAGGCACTGACTGCTGATACAGGGGTCATGAGTTTGCTCCCCAGTGTGCCTAATACATAAGGCTGGCTGTGGCATCAGCTTTGCAATGTATGTATTTTTTCCTGCAGCACTTTAGTTGTATTTTATTAATTGCTGCCAGCAAACAGGCCCTCACGTGCCGTAATTGAAGGTGCCGCATAAGGCACCCTATAAGGCACTCCATAGGGCACATTATAAAGTGCACTGTCCGCCATGGCACCCTAAAATGTCCCCTATAGGGCACCCTATATGTTGCTCCACAGGATAACGTATAGTGCACCTTATATGGACGGTAACCATAAGGTAACCTATAGGGCGCCCTATAAAAGCGCCCTCTGAGGCACCTTATGGGTACAGTACGATGAGGGTGTTTTTGCTGGCAGCAATAATGTACATTAAAAAGAGATAATGCTTTGGGCAACCCCATCAAATAACCCCACAGTGGGTTTGAACCCATGATCTCTGGCTCCACAGGCAGTGAAGTAACCATTGTGCTACAGCTCAATAGCTGCTAGCAAGCCCCTGGCTGGCTGCAGAGGGAGTGCACGTCACCACACAGACAGTCTGCTGTGGTCACCAGGATAGCGTTAGCCCATCCGTACCCATGATGCACTGCACATGCAAATCAGCTGTCCACAGATAAACACAAGATGGGGTATGCACCCCCACAGCACCTCGGCCTGGTAGGGGGTACTGACCGTGTGTTTTACTGGCACAGAGTAGCTACACACCGTCACATTGTGCGGGTACTGCGCTCACCCTGAGGGTGCGGTGAGGCGCCCAGCACCAGGTCCACAGCACCTTCCATAGCTGAAAAAGGCCATGCTGGAGGTCCAAAGCAGTGTTAATGTGTGAGATAGGTAGTTTCTGCAGAAACACCTTGGATATCTCTGTCTGTCTCAGTCAGGTGTAGCCCCTATGGATCCCCAGGAGGATTTTGTACCACCACTCTCCTCCTCCAGGGCTGAGGGTGGCAAACAGGGTCTCGCATCAACAGATCCACATTCTACTTCCCTGCAATGGTGGCAGTAGAGGGGACCATCAACCCCGGTCCTGCTGGGGAATAGACATCCTACAGGGCAGTCAATGCAGCTCTGTACACATCCATAACACAATAGCAGACAGACATTAGGCCTGGATATGCTAAGCTGCACCCCACCATTATCTGATATTCTCCTGCAGCAAACCTTCAGCCGCTGCACCCTGCAAGCCGCTCCATCAAGACACATACCAGCTGCAAACAGTCTGCTAGCTAGTCCATAGTGCATGTTCCTGGCAGGGGCGGCCCAAGGGGGGTGCGGGGCCATGTGCGGAGACTCGGTGCGGGGCCTCATTTGCATAAATATTTGCATAATGTTACCATATACTATCTTTTAGTAAACATGCCTCTTAATGAGTGTATGGATAAAGAAAGACTAAAAGATTTCTACATTACTATAATCCAGTGCCAACCACCAGACACATTAGGAACTACTACAAACACTGCCCATTTAGAACCCATAGCAAACCCACCGTATCCTAACAGCACTACCAGGACTCACAAAGCACCATACCCTACCTATCAAAAGGAAACATGCAAATATTAAACTAATACATTTCAGAGAACAACAATACATGACCTACTGGGGAAAGAGAACAAGTGGCAATGTCAAATAGGATTTACATAAACAGAATACCTCAGCTCAGTTACACATGCAGAACATAGACCATCACCAAACAAGGAATCACAATTTAGAAACAGGAAGACAATAATTAAACTGTGAATCCCAAAAGCCAAACTTGGAATGTACAACACTGTAGAAATAAAACTATACATTAATTTGCTCTTGTACTAAACAAAGCGCAGACGTTAATGATGCACATTTACCAGAGCTGACATATTCCAATTAATAAATTCAAAATAAAGAGATATTTTTCTACCTTTTGTGCATTTTTTTTCAGCTGCAATTGCTCCAGACACTTTCTTCTGGTTTCTTCGTGTCTTCTGCTAACTCTCCATCGTCTGCTGTCCATTTGTCCTTTCTTCTCTCTTCTAGTTTTTTCCATTCTCTCTCTACATCTGCTTTAACATACTAATGTTCTCCTTTTGCTCTTTCCTCATTCCTATTTCATCCACTCAAATTTTACCCCTCCATCCTCAATCCCCACTTACTCTCCCAATTCCCGGCCAATTGTAGATTTTTTATCCCTCCCACACAAAATATTTTTCCCCTCTCCATTTTACTCTCCCAGCCCCATCCCATTCTAATCCTCCCCCAACATCAGCTCCCTTCTAGTTCCAGCCTCACCCAGCATCCATTCCCTGCTAGTCCCTGCATCAGCCCATTTCCAGTCCTAGCCCCCCCCATCAACCCACTTCCAGTCCTAACCCCCCATCACCCCATTTTCAGTTTAAGCCCCCCCTATAACCCATTACCAGTCCTAACCCCCCATCAGCCCACTTCCAGTCCTAACCCCCATCAACCCATTTCCAGTCAGCCCCCCATAGCCCATTGCCAGTCCTAACCCCATCAGCCCACCTCAAGTCCTAACCCCTCCCCATCAGCCCATTTCCTGTCCTAGCCCCCCCATTGCCCATTATCAGTCCTAACCCCCCATAGCCCATTACCAGACAGCCCCCATCAGCCAACAGCCCATTACCAGTCTTAACCCCCCCCCCATAGCCCATTACCAGTCCTAACCCCATCAGCCCACCTCAAGTCCTAACCCCCCCCCATCAGCCCATTTCCTGTCCTAGCCCCCCCCCATAGCCCATTACCAGTCCTAACCCCCCATCAGCCCACAGCCCATTACCAGTCCTAATCCCCTCAGCACAGCTCCAGTGTTAACCCCCCCATCAGGCCATTTCCAGTCCTAGCCCCCCCATAGCCCATTACCAGTCCTAACCCCCCCCCAACAGCCCACCTTAAGTCCTAACCCCTCCCCATCAGCCCATTTCCTGTCCTAGCCCCCATAGCCCATTACCAGTCCTAACCCTCCCCAACAGCCCACAGCCCATTACCAGTCCTAACCCCATCAGCCCACCTCCAGTCTTAATCCCCCAGCCCATTTCCAGTCCTAGCAACCCCCAACCCATTACCAGTACTAGCCCCCCATAGCCCACTCCCAGTCCTAATCCCACCAGCCCATTTCCAGTCCTAATCCCCAATCACCCAATTTTCAGTTTAAGCCCCCCCATACTCCATTTCCAGTCCTAACCTCCCCATCAGCCCACTCCCAGTCCTAATCCCACCAGCCCATTTCCAGTCCTAATCCCCCATCACCCAATTTAGAGTACTAGCCCCCCATAGCCCATTACCAGTCCTAACCCCCATCAACCCACTTCCAGTCCTAATCCCATCAGCCCATATACAGACTTAGCTCCCCCATAGCCCATCACCACTCCTAACCCCCCCAGTTCCGCATAGCCCATCACCACTCCTAACCCCCCCAGCTCCCCCATAGCCCATCACCACTCCTAACCCCCCCGAACCATCACCACTCCTAACCCCCCCCCAGCCCAGCCCAGCCTAGCCTAGGGAACTTTTTTTTTAAAAAAAGCTGTCTGCTGCCGCTGCCGGGGCCGCCGCAGCAGAATCGAGTGTGCCGCGGGGCCCCCCCTGCCCAGCAGAGCCTGCCCTCCCCTGTATCACCTCTCTCTTTGCAGCTGCAGTCACACGCGCTGGCTTTCAGAGCGAGAAGGAACAAATTTCCCTTTCGCGGCTCTGTTAAGCCCGCGGGAGCTGATGGGAACTTCCCATCAGCCCCCGCGGGCTTAACAGAGCAGCGAGGAAGAAACTCTCCCCTCGCGCTCTGAAGGCCGGCGCGTGTGACTGCAGCTGTAAAGAGAGAGGTGATACAGGGGAAGGCAGGCTCTGCTGGGCAGGGGGGCCCCACGGCACACTCGATTCTGCCGCGGCGGCCCCGGCAGCAGACAGCTTTTTTTTTTTTTTTTTTAATTTTACTTTTAGATCAGAATGTTTTTTGCACGGGGACCCCTGAAACGCGGGGCCCTGTGCAAAAAACATTCTCGCTCAATGGACGGGCCGGCCCTGGTTCCTGGTGGAAATGCATGCACCCAGAACTGGGATGTCAGCATACACAACAAGCAGATAAATCAGTGACTGGGCCCCAAAAGGAAACCCATAAATATCACATGAGAGAAATACTATATAGCACTATGGGGGTGCCTAGCCATGCTGTCGTCACTGCACAGTCAGGGTGAGAGTGATCTCCCAGCAGGACATACTGAGGTCACCCTGTCTGTGTAGGTGGTGGCCGGGCACTAAAATGTCCCAGCCAGTGCCCTATGCCCTGTGCAGATGCATCCTGGCCAGGTCACCCTGTCCGGGCTATACCCATGGTACCTTGCTCCTCATTATGCACATTGGCAGGCCAATACTGGCAACAGTGCTGGCAGTGTGGGCTGTGGAAGGTGTTTGCAGCCACCACACACTGTATAGACAGACACACACTCCCACACCTATGCCAGCATTGTGCTACTATAGAGGAGTTTAGCAGCCCTGCCCACCACACCAGTCCTGGGCACAGTACAGGCATGAATATGCTACGCAATACTGTTGGGGGTCACTCCCCAGGGTGGTAAACACTGTCAGAGACCAGACCTGAAGCACACACCGCAGACATCAGAAAGATTGTTATGATGGAGCTCAATGAGCAAACTGTGCTTAACGTAGGACTTGCTATCTGCCAGTAATCATAGGAAACGTTTGATAGGTGTGTACCGTATACCCAGGTGTAGGGTGGCATTGCTAAGGTATGCAAGTGCTAGTATTGGGAGATGCACGCAGGGCCCAATGTCCTGCCTCTCCAGGAGGCATTAGCCAATGGGGCCTGTGGGTGTGGGTGTGTCTGCCCCTGTTGGCTACTGCTTTACGGCATAGCTTCCCAACTCCAGTCCTGGTGTGCCAAACACTGTTCGGGTTTCATGCTGTCCCTCATGAATATGCATGAGATACATCTGCATACCATAGGGTGGTGCATAGATATGCAGCACAGGCATCTTTATTAGAGGCAGCATGGAACCTGAATGGTGTTTGGCCCTCCAGGACTGCATTTGGGAGACTCTGCTCTAGGTAATGCCCCTGTTTATGGTGTCTGTGCTCGGTGGGGTAAAATATAGGCGTATTAACCATGCGTATGTTCTCTGCAATAAAGGTTTGTCCTTACTATCACGGTTTAGTTGTGGGAAATATATGTGGACTGGATTGGAAATAGCCCCAGCTGGGCTTTGAACCTGTGACCTTCTGGTCCTAAAGGCACTGGCTGTGTCCGCTGCACCACCGTCTTAGCACAACAGCAGTGCATTCCCTGGGGAGTCCATGGCTGTTTGTCAGACAGGGCCTGTTTGTTGGAGTGCACTGCACCCATGTGAAGGGGGCTAGGCCACCGTCTGCTGTGGGCAGCAGCCACTGCCCCCTCCACCAACGGTACCCCTTCGCCACCATGCTGACATGGCCTTATATTGGTGACAGCATCACAGCTGATTGATATGTGGCCCTCCAGGACTGCATTGAGGGGACTGTGGTCTAGGTAATGCACATGTTTCTGGTGTCTGTGCTCTGTAGGGTAAAATAGAGGTGTTTGGACCATACTTATGTTATCTGCAAAAAAGGTTGGTCTTTACTATCATGGTTTAGTGGTGGGTAAAATATGGGGATTGGGTTTGCAGGAGCCCCAGTTGGGACTTGAACTGGTGATCTTTGGCTCCTGAACACACTGTCTGTGTTCACTGCACCACACTGTGGCCACAGAGACAGTGCAGTCCCTGGAGATAGGAAACCTGGCCAGAGGAGTCATAAACCCTGCTCTGCACAATTTCACTGTGGGATCATTCACCTTGTATGGGGACGGAGCGTAGACCCTTCTAAAATTTATATTTCTTATTTGGGGCTTTCTTGGGAGTGATTTTTGATGTTTTCCATGACTATCACTGTTGCCCAGCTGGATTATAATTTTTTAGAATTTTGTTGTGGTCATTTTCAATTTTTATTTGCTATTTTGTTCTGTGCACATGTATCACACTGCTCACGTTTTGTAGGTTTCCCTGGTTTTGCTGTACATTGCTGACAGAAATGGTTTCTCTTCCCTTTAAATCGGCTCTACCGTGAGGTTTTCACTCGCGGTATTTTTTTAATCGAATTTCAGCCACGCTCCTGTGCGGGGAGCCTCTCCCCTCCCACTCTCCACCCATTGACCCCGTCTCTCCGCCCCTGGGGAGTCTTCCTCCGCCCTCCGGGAGCCTTTCCACGCCTCTATCGCTCATTTGCGCGACGCACACATGAGCGGGCCCGTTAGTGCGGCGCGCACGTGTGCGGGCCCGTTAGTGTGGCGCGCACGTGTGCAGGGCACAAAAATGCATCATTAGCGAGCGCTAAGGTACCTTAGCGCACGCTCAAGTGCGCCCCGCACAGTAGCTCGGTTTAGTAAACATACCCCTAATTGTATATGTACAAGCTTCTCCAGAACTTTGGGCGGAAAGAGCAAATGTGAAATAGGTCTAGAATTACTCGGTAAAGAGGGATCCAGAGCGCTCTGCTTAAGGAGAGGACAAGCAATTGCATGCTTTTCAGTACAGTATCAGGCCCTGAATGTTTTAATTTTAAGAACCGCTAGAACTATTTGTGTATGACTGAAATTGAAACATTTAAGATTTGTCCTGAGAGCTGGTATTGATTCATGGACAAAGAAAATTTAAAATTTATTTATTTATTTATTTATTTAAGCTTTTCTTATATACTGCTTCTTCCAGAGATCAAAGGCGGTTTACAGATAACAGGAACTGAACAAGGTTTTACATGGAACGATTTTGAATTATTTACAATCAACTTTTTAAACAACAACATCTTGTAAAACTAATTACAGTCAACTATTTACATGAACAGTAGTATAGGCAGTATTGTTAATTATTTACATTGAACATTGTGTAATTACATTGGAAGTTCTTATGGTGAATTTGAATCAATAAAATCGAATTAAACTTTTTCATCCGAGTTCTTTTTATTTGTGTGTAGCGTAGGGTTGGGGGGGTTGTATTCTGTAGTTATGGTGGGTTTGTGAGGTGTATTGGGTGGGGAGGTTCTGTTGAGTTTGTAAAGTGTTCTGTGAATAAGTGGGTTTTAAGTTCTTTCCTGAAGAGACGGAGGTCTTTTATCATTCGGAGATTTAGAGGAAGTTTTTTCCAAAGAGTGGGGGCGGCATATGAGAAAGCTCTAGAGCTTGTGGTTTTTTTAGTTTTATGGATGGTTTTTTGTATGTCTAATGAGTGTGTTGCGTTTTGCCTACGGGTTCTAAGTTCAAGTGGAGCTTGCAAGAGGGTGGATAGGTGCGATGGTGAGATGTCATTGATGAGCTTAAACGTCGTTAGGATTATTTTATATGTTATTCTGCTGTTTATAGGGAGCTAGTACAGTTCGAATAGGATGGGAGTTAAGTGGTCAGTCAAGCGGGCTTTCGTTGTTACACGGGCACAGATGTTTTGGGCTCTTTGAAGAAGGTTGGTGTTTGCAAGTGGTAAACCGTTTAGGAAACTATTACAATAGTCAAAGTGGGGGGTGATGAGTGCACTGATGACCGATCTGAAATCATGAGAGTCTAGGAGGGGTCTTAAGTGTTGTATGGTTTTGAGTTTGTAGAATACTGTTTTCACTGTTTGTTTTATATGAGGGAGCATACTAAGGGTATGGTCCAGTATTATCCCTAGGTATTTTACCTCTTTCTTGACGGGGATTATAGTATTGTTAATTGTGATAGTTTCAGGGTAGGTGGCGTTTGGTTTCCTTGACACAAATTAACCGAACTGAGTATGTGTGAGAGCTTCTGAGGCTTTTCATTGAAACTGGTTATCAGTAAAGAAAAAAAAACATTTTTTCTGAGATTCCCTGGATTAGTTTAATTTGTGCTGGATCTCCTATTATTTCAGGACAATCAGAATTAAACTTGTAAAAGAAGAGAGATCTGCAGGCTTCTGACACTGATCTCTGAAAGGTGCTATCGTGATTATCTCACAGGAAATTGAAATTTCCTTCAGAGGAAACAGAAACAGATTTTAAAGTTGTTCTTACAAAGAACTTTAAAAACAAACACAGAAGCTGGACAGTGTAAACTGCTCCTGCTAAAAGGCTCTTTCTGCGCCTGTTGCCTCAGGGACATTGTACATGAGCTTGGATTGTGTATAAGTGAGGCTAGCCAGTGATTTGAAAGTTGTAGAATGAATGTTTGAGTGTGTGAGTAAATGGTGGGATTAGACAGGGACTTATAATTAGCTTTTTATTCAGTAGGGAAAGTACTAAAGCCCTTAAAGAGAAAAGCTTTCTCATTCTGAGATGAGAGGAAGCAGCCCCAAGTTTAGTTTTAGGTTCTCTTTTTGAGTTATTTTAGACAAGGAGTAGGGAGACTCGGAGCTGGACAGAGTAGACCCAGAACCCTGACCAGAATCCAAGAGAGAAGAACAGGCCAGACTCAGTACCAGTGTTTCTTTGGGCTTCTACGCAGCACAGTAACTAGAAGAAAGGTTCCTGGTGCTCACTACACAAACCAAATTTATTTGAACTCAAACAACAGAACACCAAATAATTACTACAATGGAATCCCAACTTTAAAGGAAGAATACTTACCTGTAATATTTTTTGGGAGATTTGTTCTCGCAAAAGGAAAACTTAAAATTAGTTCCTCAATGGGAAACTTTAAATAGAAAAATACACAAGAGTTTAAAGTAAAATCTAAAAAAGTCATACTTACCTGAATAATTTCACTTCTGGAGAGCTTTTTATTTCCTGTGAAAAGATATAAAGAACATTTTGAGAAAAGAATCTAAATTTAGATGGCGAAGAATAGATAGGAAACACTTTATTGGCAGGGTGGTACAAGGATGAGAGGCGCCCTACAGTTCTGTAAATCAGAAGTCTACATTGAGGGGGGGGGGGGGCAGAAGCAGCAGCTCATGAAAGCCAGGAATGTTGACACAGCGCCGGGAAGTAGCACTGTGTCGCAGTTTCAAGCCCATTGCCACGGCTGCATGCCCCAGAGAGGGGTGAAGCAACATGCCCCCGAGGAATCAGTGCTCTAAGCAACTGCCTAATGGCATCGCCAGCCCTGTTTATTGGGTTAAAGATACTTACCTGATTTTCTGGAGTTAATCCTGGTTCATAGTGCATTTGCTGTAAAACATGAAAAGAATGCTAATACGGCCTAGCTTGTTATCTTTAATTGTGTGCAATAGTGTTTATAAATACTTGGGCTCAATATCCAAAAACGCTGCGCTCTTATCTTCAAAGTGGTATTTTAGAGGGAACATCTAGGAGGATTCTGGGACATCCAGAGATCCAGGTCCAGAAATCTTGGGGAGTGGTTGCAGTAAAGGGAGGCATGTATAAGTGCCTTCTGAAATCTCTCTGTCTCTGCCAAAAAGATGAACACCTGAGTAACCGGTTCTGGTGATGGATCCATGCAGATAGGAAGGCCAGGTACATGTGGACATTCCCCAATTGCATGGCCTCACACACAGATAGTTGGATGCCCAATTTGGCATATTTCAGAAGGGGGGGGGGGGCGTCTATGCTATGAGATATACTTGTCCTGGCCGACTATTTCAGATAATTAGGGCAGGCGAGTAATATGCTAGGACAATAAATTAACATGCAAGTTTCTTTGACCCGGAAGAATTAGCTATGACAATGAGAGTGCATTGTGCTCTTCCCACTGGAAGTGTTGCTGCCAAGAAATGAGCACTTTTTTGCATCTTCTTCATGGTCAGGAGCAGGTATAGACAAGGATGCATCAATAGCCAGGGCCAGACGTGCTCATGCCAATCTGAAATTATACCACAGCGAACATCTACATTGCACTGCCCGGGCCATGCTTCCACCATGCCCCTTGTGCTATATGGACATACTTATGCTGGGGCAATCTACAAGGCGGGCTGATAAGTCTCTGGCCTTGTAACGAAACAGAAAGCTACGAGCACACTTCCGTTCCAGAGGTCCGAATGATCTCTCTGCAGAGGGATCATTCGGACCTCCGGCACTGAAGTGTGCCTGTAGCTTTCTGTTTTGTTATGAGGCCAGAGACTTATCAATCCCCCTCGTATATACCTGGCATTCTAAATTGGGTCTGGGAACGTCTCTGTGATTTGCATGTCTGAATGGCCATTTTCAGACTTTCAATTATGAATAGAGCTTCTAAAAGATTCCTCTTAAGCTACTTAGTTAGGCTCGTAAATTTGTGCCCTATTTTCACCCACACTTTGGAACCTAGGGGCATGTTTGCTTAGCTGTGGTCGCGGCTACCGCAGCTAAGTAAACACCCCCCCTAGGGTTTATTAACTGACGTGTGATAGTAGCAACCACTGTGCGCTAACTGCCTAGCAGTTACTGCACAGAACGGAATTTTAACATGCTGCAGTAGCGTGCACTATTACCACGGTGATGCTAGATGAACTCATGTAAATCTCATGAGATGCAGGTAGCAGGCAGTGTATACATTTGTGCCAAGTTCTCAGTGTTCATCACACCCGCTCTCTGCCTCTAACTCACCCCTTTACCACCTCATGACAGGTTGTTAATGGGGCAATCAGCCCACACTAATCTTTTTGGCCTCGTGCTGTCAGTTACCACGTGCTTCAGCGTGTGTTTAATCCATGCCAAAACCTGTGCTGACTGCACAGTGCCCTTTAGAAAAAGAGCTCCTAAGTTTTCAGCTGAAAATTCATTCTAATTTAAGAGCTTAAAATGTGCCCCTAAATTTACACCTGCTATTCATTTGCCTAGGGTTATGAGCCAGGTTTAGGTGTCTAGTGCTGAAAATCACTGCTAAGATGCTAATTTTTTCCCCATCCTAAATCCGCCCCTTTGCAATCCACTGTTTATGCTCCTAAATTTAAGAATTTAGTGAACTTTTAAATAAATATGTAGGCACTCGGCCCTAGTAAATTTTCAGCGATGCCAATTTATGAACATAACTCGCAAATTAGACTGATTTGACTGGAGCTGAGCTTGTATACCCTTCGGGTGTTTCTTTACCATCTTCTGATTCGCTGCCAGTTTTTTCTAGTTCTGCTAATTCTAATATTTCTTTGAAAGATGTTTTTGTTGCTATACATCGGGTGGAATGTGTTCTTTCGGGTACTCTCACTCAGCTGTGTAGTTTTTCCCATGACACTGCGAGTGTTCTTCGCGGTCATGGTCAGTCTCTCTCAACTGTTAATGAGAGGATTCGGAAGTTGGAGGCGTCTACGGAGAGTGTACAGGTTGCAAGTTCATCTTATATAAAGGAGACTACTGCGCTTCAAAAGAGATTGGAAAGGTTAGAAAACCTATCTAGAGCAAATAATCTTAGAATTTTAAATTTTCCGATGGTACACCTTCTCTCTCCATTAGAGTTATTTAAAAAATATGTCCATGATACGTTGTTATGCTCAACATTTGATGTGGCTAGTATTACGTCTATTTATTATCTATCCCAGGGGGGTAGTGAGATAGCTAAAGACGGAGAGGCTGATGAGCAGGTGAGCTTGGACAACTAGATTTAACTCAATTTTTAGAAACCTCTCTAGATAAGGTGACTAAGAGGGCTACCCTATTGGTTACCTTCTCTTCTGAGAGCGAAAAGGTTGCTATTATGAAATTATATTTTGCTAAGAAGGTTTCCTTTTGTGGGAGTCCTTTGATGATGTTTCCTGATGTTGCCAAGGTTACCCAGCTCAGACGGAAAGCTTTTTTGCAGTTAAAATCTAGGGTTCTTGCTTTGGGAGGTCAGTTTTATTTAAAATTTCCTTGTAAATGCTTTGTTACTTATTTTGGTAATAGATATGTATTTACTGAAGTATCACAGTTAGAACAGTTTTTGGTTGGGTAAGAGCTCGCAATAAGATTATTATATTGTTTTGAGTGGTTTGGTTGGGAAGAAAATTGGGGTCTTGATGTTTGGTATGCTTAGCTAGCTGTCTCTCATTTAATGTGGTTTCTTGAGATTGTTCCTCTGTAAACATTTAAAACTGTAATTTTCTTTTGTGTTTCATGTGAGGGAATGTTCTTTTCCAATGTTTACTTTTGTAATCATGACAAATTTAATAAAAATATAATATAATAACTCTCAAATTAGGGGCAAAAATCCTTTGAATATCGGACTCTTGTATTTTAAATAGTCTATTCAATTGCTGAAAATCCAGTTTTAATTACTTAATGCTTAACTTATTCCAGTTAAATACTCTCACATTGTTCCCAGAATCACAGTAGTTCAGGATGACACAATAAGAAAGCCGGCACCAGACAGTTGGAATTTTTTAATGTAACACCACAATGATCATGGTTAACTAAATTACTATTTAGCTTCTCTTTTTCTTCTATTCTTATTTCTCTATACTCTTATGAGAAAAATGATAGAACATGGATAATCAATTTCTTGAATGTTCTCACCTGATTGAGTGTTTTAGGTCAAAATTTCCACTTGGCCTAAGACTACAACTATACAATCTTAAGCGTAATAATTGGACTCTTCTGGAGGAAGGGCTACACTCATCAGACTAAAGATCCATCAAGCTCAGCATCCTGTCTCCAGCAGTGGCTAGTCCAGGTCAAAAGTATCCAGCAAGATCCCAAAGAATCAGTCCTTTCCTTGTTACTTATACTGAGGCAGAAGCAGAGGCTTTGCAGGTTTACATGGATATTTCCTCCAGGAATTTCTTTAAGCTTGTTTTTCTTAAACCCAGCTATGTTAATTATTTTCACTACATCTTGTGGCAACAAATTCCACAGCTTGATTGTGCATTAATGAACAAATACTTCCTCCCATTAGTTTTAAAAGAACTACCTACAGTATTAGCTTCATGATGTGTCCCCTAATTGTATTACTGTCTGAAAGAGTAAACAACTACTCTACTTCACTTAATTATTTTGTAGACTTCTATATCTTCTCTCAGACATCTCTTTTGCAAACTGAAGAGTCCTAACCTTTTTACTTTTCTCCTTATTGAAGCTATTTCATCGTCATTCCTTATACCTTTTCTAATTCTATTATATCTTTTTTGAACCAAGACGGCTAGAACTTCACACAGTACTGAAGCTACAGTTGCACCATGTATTGATAGAGAAGCATTATGATATTCTCTGTTCTTTTCTCCATTCCTTTCATAATAATAATACCTAGGCAATGATTTCAATTTATTGTTCACAATGATGTCAGGATCCTTTTTCTGGGTAATGATTCACAGTAGAGAACCCAGCATCATGTACCCATAGTTTAGATTATGTTTCCCTATGTGCATCACTTGTCCATACTAAATTTCATCTTCCATTTAAATGTCCAATTCCCAAGGCTTATAAGGTCTCCCTGCAATTTCTCACATTCCACTTGTGATCTAACAGCTTTGAACAATTTTATGTCATCTGTAGATTTGATCACCTCACTTGTTTCTTTTTCCAGATCATTTGTCAAAATGCACTGGTTCCAGTACAGACTCCTAGGGCACTCTACGTTTTTCCTTTCACCCTTTAGAAAACTGACCATTTAGCCCTAGCACCATCTACACATGTAAATCATGTTATTTTAGTGATTTAGCAAGCAAGCAGGACTACACACAGGTACATAGAACAGAGCTGTTAGAACACACATAAAAGAGACTAGCCATTTAAAGGACAGCTGAGGAAAAGTTAGAGACTTTGGTAGATCTTTTTCATTTCCTTCAACAGGTCAAACCAAAAATGCAACAACTGAACTATGTCTGGGAAAAATTGTAGCTATTGCCCTTGTTATAGCTTCTGCCTCTGTCCAGCCAGACAGCCTGATCCCAGTTGAGGGACTGTTTCCATGTGCAAGATGCCTGCAAGCTAAAGCTTTCATGAAACAAGTGGAGGAGCTCAGAGAAGAGGTAGTGAGACTCAGAAGCATCCATGTCAGGAGAAGTACATTGATGAGATGTTTCTTGAGGCATCCATGCTCTTTGACAGATATGAAGATGGTATGCTAGAGAAAAAGGAAAGCTAGACACGCGTCACCACAGCCTGCAAAATTGAGAATTCTATTTCACCAGCCCTCAAAGTGAAGAACCATTATGCACCTTGGAAGTGGAGGAAGTGAAACATCCCAGGAATGGGAAGAACCAGAGCTCAAGCACCCCAAAGTTGCAGAATCAGTGACAACAATGAAGCAAAGGGTAGTGGTGGTTGGGAATTCTCTTCTGAGGGGTACTGAGGCATCTATCTGCCAACTAGACTTGGTGTCCAGGGAGGTGTGCTGTCTGCCAGGTGCCAAAATCCGAGATGTTATGGAGAGTTTGATGAGTCTACTGACTATTATCCAATTAGTTCATCCATGTTGGCACAAATGATATTGGTAGGTATCTCTCCGAGCGTATTGAGAGTGACTTGGCTCTGGGAAAGAGGATGATGCAGATAGGTGCATAGGTGGAGCTCTCTTCAATCCTCCCTGTTGAGGTTAAAAGCTAAAACAGAGAAGCACGTATCCTGGAGATGGCTGCGTGGATGGTGTCATCAAGAGCAATTTGGTTTCCTGGACTATGGGATGATTTTCCAGGGCTGCTGAATAGAGATGGCATTCATCTATCCAAGTCAAAGTGTCTTCTGCAACAGACTGGTTAACCTACTGAAGAGGGCATTAAACTAGATTCATTGGGGATGGGTGAAAAATGCCCTCAGGGAAGTAAACCATTAAATACCTCTGTAGAAATGAGTAAAAGGTGAAACATCTGGAAAGCAGTGTGCATTAATGCCTGTAGTATGGGAAATAAGATTCCAGATGTTGAGGCTTTAATGGAAGAGGTTGAGTTGGATTTAGTGGCGGTTATAGAGGCGTGGTTCATGAACAACCGTGACTAGGATGCAATTATACCTGGCTATACTTTATTCACAAAGGACAGGGTAGGAAGAAGGGAAGGAGGAGTGGTGCTATATGTAAAAAAATAATATTAAAGTTACAGAATTAAAGGGCTTACGAGGGAAAGAAAAGGCACTGACAGCTAAACTGGAAAGAGGGAATGGGGCATCTATTTCCATTGGTATGATATATAGTACAGATCTCCTTCACAGTCAGAAGAAGTAGACAGAGATGTAAGTGAAGACATTCACAGTATTAGCATGAAAGGAGAACTGCTACTGATAGGTGATTTCAATATGCAGGATGTTGATTGGTACATCCCTGCTGTGGTGTCATCTAGAAGTAAGGTGTGACGTAGAAGCCCACACAGAACCTATGCAAATAGATAGAAAGGAGGAATTTACATTTGAAACTGTTAGTCAGTCAGCATATACAGCTCATGAGAAACAGGGAAAGAAAGGAGCAGAGCTGACACACCCAAGCTCTGACGTAGCAGCAAGCTCAGAGCTTGATTACACTCACCTGGGTAAGAAAGCCGAGCCAGCCTGCAGGGAACAGGGAGATAAAAGCCAGAGGGTAGCTCCAGCAAAGGAGTGCTCTGATTCCCCAGAGAGAAGGGAGTGCTGTGATTCCCCAGAGAGAAAGGTCTGCGGTGATTCCCCAGAGAGAAGGGAGTGCTGTGATTCCCCAGAGAGAAGGAAGTGCCGTGATTCCTCAGAGAGAAGCAGTGGGCATGTCAGAGAAGCAGGAAGCAGCAGAGGAGAAGCTTCAGAGAAACGTGGCTGGAATAGCACACAGACTACAGGCAGCTGGAGATCCTGTGAGGTACCAGGTTGCAGCTCAGAGAGAGAAGCCAGGGCAGCAGAAGGAAGGAAGGCACACCCTGTGGCTAGGAACTTACCTGGACCAAGAGAGCAGGGAGTCTCCCAGACCTCACTGCCAGAGGAGAGGCTTCAGCATTTCATACAGGTGGGAGCCTAGCACTATAATAAGGAAAGCCAGAAGTTCTGTTCGGAACGGAGGGCCAGGGCACTGCTCAACACAAGAAGTGTCAGCAGAAACTTATAAAGGAGTTCCTGATAACTGGAGGGAACAAAAGGAGAGCCGGGGAAGAAACACTACAGCTACAGGTACTTTTAAACCTCACTGTATGGAACTGTGTTCTTATGAGATACCCGAGTTCTCAGCGAGGGGTTTTTCCAGAGACAGCAGTAAAGGTCTGAAGCCAAACCCCACACACACTGAAGGTGAGGATATGCAATGGGAGTGTAGCACTAGTGAACCCGAATATGCTCCTATGGATTGTACGCTATGCCTTGCAGACAACATTGAGTCTTTATGCTAAGTTTTGTATATAGCAAAGAAAAATAATATATTTTTCTTTCAGAAGAAGTTGTTTGTTTTCCATGTTTTGTTTTTCACTTAAAAATCCTTTGGGAAGGGGAATAAATTCCTTGTTATGTTTTGCCTTGAACTCTCGATTTACGACTATTATTTGCTAACCGAAGATATCAGGGTAACCCCAACCTTCGCACCCTAGGTGAAGGCCTGGCACCCGTTTACAAAGGAGATCCTGGATTCTCTACAGGGAGAACTATTCCGGCAACTGGTAACAGAATCCGCATGTGAGGAAGCCATACAGGACCTGGTGCCTACTAATGGGGAAAGTGTTTCTGATGTTATAGTGGGTGATCATCTTGTATCCATTGATCACAAGATGGTATAGTTCAGTATTAGGTCTAGGATTGATAAAGTCCATTTAGAAGTGAGGGTCCTAGATTTTAGGAAAACTAACTTTGGCAAGATGGGACAATACCTAAAGGAGTCACTAGCGGGATGCAAACAACTGGTGGGGGGTGGGTGTAGAAAAGCAGTGGATAAAACTAAAAGGGGATATTTTAAGGGCAAACAATCTTTTTGTTAGGAAAGTAAATAAACATATTATAAAAGGAAAAGAAGTCATGATTCTCAAAATAAAAGAGATCACAGAAAGAGGAAGACAAATATCAATATTTGAAAATGCTAAGAGAAGCTAGGAAAGTAGTCAGGAAAGCAAAAATACAAATGGAAGAAAAATTGTCAATTTAGTGGGGGAGGGGGCAAGATATTTTTCAGAAATGTTAGTGAGAAGCGATATTGTCAGACTCAAAGTAGAGAGGGGGAGGAATATGTAGAAGCTGATGAGGATAAAGTGGAATATCTTAATAAATATTTTTGTTCTGTGTTCACAGATGAAGAGCCAGGAGCAGGACCTCATAAAACAATTACAAATAGGAATAGAAGTGAAGGGGATCTTGAGCGATTTTCAGAAGACTGTATTTGTGAGGAACTTGCTAAACTAAAAGTAGACAAAGCAATGGGGCCAGATGGGATATATCCCAGAATATAGAAGGAACTTGTGGAAGTTCTGGTGGCTCCACTGTCTGACCTTCAGAGAGGATGACATGCACCCTTCCAGAGGACTTGTCGGGGGCGCATGTGGACTCTACACGAAAGTGGATGAGGTTGAGAACTAGAGACTGCTTAGTCTGATTGCTATGGTGAGCAAATTAATGGAAGCACTGCTAAAACAGAGGATAGTGAGGTTTCTGGAGTCCAATGGATTACAGGATCCAAGGCAGCATAATTTTGCTACAGGCAGGTCTTTAGACAAATCTAATTAATTTCTTTGACTGGGCGAGCAGACAGTTAGACCAAGGGAGAGCCCTTGATGAGGTGTACTTAGATTTTAGTTAAGCCTTTGATATCGTTCTGCACAAACAGCTTATAAATAAATTTAGCACCCTAGGGATGGACCCTAAAGTGATTAACTGGGATAGAAACTGATTGAGTGGGAGGCAACAAAGTGTACAGGTAAATGGAGCTCACTCCGAGGAGAAGGATGTTACCAGTGGTGTGCCACAGGGATCTGTCCTTGGTTTGATTCTCTTTAATATTTTTGTTAGTGATGTTGTGGAAGGGCTGTCGGGTAAGGTTTGCCTGTTTACCGATGGTACCAAAATCTGCAATAGACACCCAGGAAGGAGTAGATAACATGAAGAGGGATCTAGCTAGGCTTGAAGAATGCTTGAGAATTTGGCAGCTGAGATTTAATGCTAAAAAATGCAAGGTCATGCATTTGGGCTACAAAACTCCAAGGAAAGTAGTACAGTATAGGGAGTGAAGTACTTCTATGCACAAAAGAAGAGTGGGACCTGGGTGTGATTGTTTCTGATGATCCTAGAGTGGCTAAACAGGTGGAAAAGGCAATGATGAAAACCAGAAGGATGCTTGGATGCATAGGGAGAGGAATGGCCAGCAGGAAGAAGGTGGTGATAGTGCCTCTGCATAAGTCTTTGTTGAGACTTCATTTGGAATACTGTGTGCAGTTCTGGAGGCCGCACCTTCAAAAGGATATAAACAGGATGGAGTCTGTGTAGAGGGTGCTTACCAAAATGGTCAGTGGGCTTTATCATAAGATATATGGGGACAGACTTAAAGATCTCAATATGTATACTTTAGAAAAAAGGTGGGAGAGAAGAGATATGATAAAGACATTTAAATGCCTCTGTGGCATAAATGCACAGGAGGAGAGCCTCTTTCAATTGAAGCTCTGCAATGAGGGAGCATAGGATGAAGGTGAAATGGGATAGACTCAGGAGTAATAGGTGGAAATATTTCTTTGTGTAACGAGTGGTGGATGCTTGGAATAGTTTCCCAGTGAATGTAGTAAAGACGAGGATGGAATCTTAATTCAAGAAAGCATGGGACAAACAGAGAAGTTCTCTAAAGGGAAAAAAAAAGGACTATAGTAATTGATATGGAAGGGCAGATTGGATAGGCTATATGGTCTTTTCTTGCCATCATAGTTCTATGTTTCTATTTACATGCATACTTTTATCAGTTGCTATTCTATAAGTATGTGCATGGTACCAATCCTGCATGCTTTAACTATGAGCATGCTCTGAGCCAGTTTGGGCAGAACATGGGCTGTGCACATGGTTATACATATAAATTATAAAATTCTATACTTATTCTTGTTCCTTACAAATTTTGGTGCTGGCATTTCCTCCAGCCCTAGGGTTGCTGTAAGTGATTGCACAGATGGAGCTAGCTGCATCGGTATTTCCAGACAGGAGGACTGGATAGCACAGTGAGATCCTGGGACCTCGGTGCAGGGGGGGGGGGGTGCAACTGCAGCAGCATGATTTCAGCTCCCAGATCATCTAAGTAGGCTACTGCTCTACTGGAGAGTGGCTGGCTGTAGGGATGGAGAACAGCAGTGTTTAAGTGCAATGTGCGTTTTTGGCCATCTTTACTATTATTTTATAAAGTCTCGTACACGTAGATGTAAGTGCAAAATGTGCATCTAAAAGGGTCTGTGTTTAGTTATTTACATACATTTGTGGTCACATATACACATAAAGCACCTCCAAAAATAGCACCCAGCATAAAAGCATGTGCAATTATTTGATAGTGCATACTTTACTGGTGAGTGTGCAATAGGCCAATTTGAGCAGAGCATGCAAGTAGGCAAGTAAATTACAAAATATATGCATACTTGAGAAACATAGGCATGGAAATTTAATCTCTAGGAATGGTGTAAATGCCCATGACAAATTAAGCTGCAATCTCTATTACTTACGCTAGTATTTTATAAAGGAAAGTAGGCGACTACTTATAATTATATCTGCTTTATAAAGTCACTGACTGTAGAAGACGTGCATTGCTGAAGAGAGCCATGAAGCTGAATGACAGATAATAATAGATCTAAAGCTAGGATGATGGTCACATGTCCCAGATGCAGAGAGGGGTAATCTGCTTGGAGTGGTCTTTATCTGTCATCATTTAATATGTTACTATGTCGGTGTATGTTGAAATATCAATGTTGGGCATTCGTGAGCAAGATAAATAAAAATGAAAGTAACAATGTGAAGTTTATTAAGAAGTGTTCAGTCACTGTGATGCAGTAAATGACAGTAACATAGCACAGAGTAGTATCGTCTACACTTGAGAATGTATATGGTGATTGGCATGTATGTTTCTTAAAAAGAAGTTAAAAATACAAAAAAGGATTTCAGAGGCAAATGAAGAAAAATTGCAACATACTTTGCTGGAACAAGCTTCCGGGGAGTCATTGCTGATGCCTCATTTTACACATAGGTTTTCAGTGAAATAGCATGAAGAGCACGAGGTTTACGTTTTGGTGCTTGTTTTTTTTTTGTTTAAAGAGGCTGTGTGAGGTAATATATGTTCTTTATAAGTCAACAGAGACATTTTTGTAACTTATTTAATAAGCACTAATGCACACTTACTCCAAAGAAGCTATTTCTCAAATAGTGCCACTAAATATATGTATCAAGTTCAACACTAGGAATGGTGCTTAAGTTTAAGGGGCAAGTTTGCTAAGCTGGGCTAAGGGTTAGTACATGCTATTTGTAACTTGATCCCGTTGAATAACATGGGAGTAAGTAAGATGGGGAGAATCCCTTATTAGGAAATGGATCTGGTTAGGAGTTGTTTTCTAGGGGCTGCTATTTTTGGAAGAAGGATTAGGAACAGGGCCGGATTTACCTATATGCCATGTACGCCATGGCGTAGGGCCCACAGCTGGCAAGGGCCCACAAACATGGAAGTTAGCTATTTTTTTTAAAATAAAATTTTAAAAAAAACCTGCTGGCTGCCGCCGCGGGGCCCCCTCTGCTGCCGCGGCAGCATGGACTGACCCGCGGGGGCCCCCTCTGCAAGGTCGATCCGTCCCTCCCTCCCTCCCTCCGTGCAGGCTGTGAGAGGTGCGAAGGGAGCGTGTCTCCCTCGCGTCTCTGTTAAGCCCGCAGGGGCTGATGGGAAATTTCCCATCAGCCCCTGCGGGCTTAACAGAGACGCGAGGGAGACACGCTCCCTTCGCGCCTCTCACAGCCTGCACGGAGGGACGGATCGACGGATCGACCTTGCAGAGGGGGCCCCCGCGGGTCAGTCCATGCTGCCGGGGCAGCAGAGGGGGCCCCGCGGCGGCAGCCAGCAGGGTTTTTTTTACAATTAAATTTTGCTTTAGGCCGACGGGGGGAAGGGGTAGGACTGGTAATGGGCTATTGGGGGGGCTGGGGCTGGGACAGGAAATGGGCTGGGGGGGGTTAAGGCTGGAGGTGGGCTGATGAGGTTAGGACTGGTAATGGGCTGTTGGGGGGGTTAGAACTGGTAATGGGCTTTGGGGGGGCTTAAGACTGGTAATGGGCTGTGGGCTGATGGGGGCTGTCTGGTAATGGGCTATGGGGGGGCTAGGACTGGAAATGGGCTGGGGGGTTAAGACTGGAGGTGGGCTGATGGGGTTAGGACTGGTAATGGGCTGTGGGCTGTTGGGGGGGGGGTTAGAACTGGTAATGGGCTTTGGGGGGGTTAAGACTGGTAATGGGCTGTGGGCTGATGGGGGCTGTCTGGTAATGGGCTATGGGGGGGCTAGGACTGGAAAGGGGCTGGGGGGGGTTAAGACTGGAGGTGGGCTGATGGGGTTAGGACTGGTAATGGGCTGTGGGCTGATGGGGGGGTTAGGACTGGCAATGGGCTATGGGGGGCTGACTGGAAATGGGTTGATGGGGTTAGGACTGGAAGTGGGCTGATGGGGGGTTAGGACTGGTAATGGGTTATAGGGGGGGCTTAAACTGAAAATGGGTGATGGTGATGGGGATTAGGACTGTAAGTGGGTTGATGGGGGGCTAGGACTGGTATTGGGTTGGGGGGTTGCTAGAACTGGAAATGGGCTGATGGGTGGCTAGGACTGGAAATGGGCTGATGCAGGGACTAGAAGGGAATGGATGCTGGGTGAGGCTGGAACTAGAAGGGAGCTGATGTTGGGGGAGGATTAGAATGGGATGGGGCTGGAAGAGTAAAATGGAGAAGGGAAAAATATTTTGTGTGGGAGGGATAAAAAATCTACAATTGGTCAGGTATTGGGAGAGTAAGTGGGGATTGAGGATGGAGGGGTAAAATTTGAGTGGATGAAATAGGAATGAGGAAAGAGCAAAAGGAGAAAGATTAGTATGTTAAAGCAGATGTAGAGAGAGAATGGAAAAAAAAACTAGAAGAGAGAAGAAAGGACAAATGGACAGCAGACGATGGAGAGTTAGCAGAAGACACAAAGAAACCAGAAGAAAGTGGCTGGAGCAATTGTAGCTGAAAAAAATGCACAAAAGGTAGAAAAATATCTCTTTATTTTGAATTTATTAATTGGAATATGTCATCTCTGGTAAATGTGCATCATTAACGTCTGCGCTTTGTTTAGTACAAGAGCAAATTAATGTATAGTTTTATTTCTACAGTGTTGTACATTCCAAGTTTGGCTTTTGGGATTCCCAGTTTAATTATTGTCTTCCTGTTTCTAAATTATGATTACTTGTTTGGTGATGGTCTATGTTCTGCATGTGTAACTGAGCTGAGGTGTTCTGTTTATATAATTCCTATTTGACATTGCCACTTGTTCTCTTTCCCCAGTAGGTCATGTATTGTTGTTCTCTGAAATGTATTGGTTTAATATTTGCAGTGTTGCCTTTTGATTGGTAGAGTATGGTGCTTTGTGAGTCCTGGTTGTGCTGTTAGGATACGGCGGGTTTGCTATGGGTTCTAAATGGGCAGTGTTTGTAGTAGTTCCTAATGTGTCTGGCAGTTGGCACTGGATTATAGTAATGTAGAAATCTTTTAGTCTTTCTTTATCCATACACTCATTAAGAGGCACGTTTACTAAAAGTTAGTATATGGTAACATTATGCAAATATTTATGCAAATGAGTCCCCTTATGCAAATGAGGCCCCGCACCCCCCTTGGGCCGCCCCTGCTGGGGGCCCACAATTTTTGTTGGCGTAGGGCCTCACTCAAGGTAAATCTGGCCCTGATTAGGAAGGAGTTGTTTTCTAAGGGCTGCTATTTTTGGAAGAAGGATCAGGAATGGGGTCATTTTTTAAACTGATGGATCCTTTACAGTAAGTTGTTTCCTTGGAACCATAGGCCAGCAGGTTAATGTCACAATGATCACAGGGAGGATATTTAACATTTCTTGAGGTGGTGTTGGTTTTCAATGGATAGCACAAGCTGTGTTATTCATTTTGCATAACAATGAGCTGCTTTGCAGTGAACACTGCCTGGACAGCAAATGGCTTGACCTGATTATTGAGCCCGGGACATCTGCATGACAGCACTGTGACTGAACCACTGAGACATGCACCACTCTTTTTTTTGTAGTCCACTATTGCTATTTTTAAAGGACAGTGCTGGAGATAACAGAACTTAAAATTGTCTCCCATAACTATGATAAACTAATGTAAATATAACATCTCGGTTGTTAAATCCTGCTTTTGGAATTTCTTTGATGAAACAACCGTGTATTTGTTTTGTCCTTCTATAAATGAAGGCCGCGAGGGCAGCGTCCCAAGCCGGCCGCCTGTAACTGGGCGGCTCGGCGAGACGCGGGGACAGCCTCGGGGGGGGGGGGGGCGGGAAGTCAGGAGACAGAGGGTGCGAGATTTAAACTCATTGGCTCTCCTAGCATCGGGTGCGTGGAGGAAAGCCAATGAGGGAAGAAAGAAGAGGTTAGGAGGGCAAGGAGCCGAAGCCGGGGGTCAGTCGTCGAAGCCCTGATGAGCGGCGGTGTACCTGAGGGAGACAGCCAGCTTAGCGATGGCAGTTGAGTGGCTGCGGGCGGTGTGGCTAGAGAGGCCTCTGGAGCTGTCGGGAGTCAGCTGGTGGTGCTCGCTGCTGGCGGCGCGGAGCGGAAGTGTGCACGTGCTTGTGAAGGTGTAGCGGGTGACACGCGGAGGCCAACAGTGCACGGAGGCAAGCAGTGCGCGGCGTCTGGGACAAGGAAAGGCTGAGTATGGCTGCGAATCGGGGCAGGGTGGCAAAAGGGGGATCGTCTAGCCGGGGGCGAGGGAAGGGGCAGGCTGGCAGGGCTTCTAATCAGCAAGGACGAGAAGTAGGAGGGGGGGGCCCAGGCAATGCATGTGGGATTGGCAGGGCAGCAAACAGCTTACAGTGGGCCCCAGAGGGGAAGAGGAGCCAGAGGATCAGGGCAGAAAGCTAAACGGGTGGACTCCCCGGTAAGAGGGGGGGAGTCGTGGTGTGAGGGCTAGTGGAGCTAGTTCGCGGACCCGGGGCCGGCCTGGTAGGGGGGATTGGATGTGCAGGTTGGGAGTAGGAGGAGGGGGGATTCCAGGATGGGGAGTACTGGAAGAATGGTTGGACCTTCGGGGCTCCCTGGTACTCTTGAGGCAGTTGGGGATATGGGGCAGCAGAGGGCCTCAGGCTCACAGGTGGGGGATTGGACTGGGGAGAGAGGATCGGGGTTTTGGGGAGGGATAGGGGGTCCTGGAGCACATGCACCGCATGGGGGGTGGCAGACTGCTTATGGTTATGGTTTATGGTTTAGGCATTTGATATACCGCCCTTTACTTACGCATCAGAGCGGTTTACACAGGACAGGGGGGGCTTTTGCTCAAAGCGGGGAGCAGCAAGGGGGAGGGGTGGGGTCTTGGCAACATTGGGTGAGTGGGGGTCAGGGGTCTTCAGCGCCAGAGTGGGTAGATGCATGGCAGCCGACTTGGCCGGCTCTGAGCCCTCCCCAGGTTTTCTCCTTCATGTCTCCACAGGTGCCGGCCATGATCCCATATGCAGCTATGCCGAGAGGTGGCGGACAAGTCGGACAGGATTTGCAGCGGCGTAGCATGGAAGACAGTGCAGTTGAACCTGTGGCGGGTCCGGAGCAGGAGGAAGAACCAGCGGTTGCGGGTGAGGCGCAAGAGGAAACGGGGGGGAAGAGGGGATGGAGGGCCTGTATCTGGGGGAAAGGTGCACAAGAAAAGGGAACACAGGTGCCGGCGGCGGCGGGGATCGGACACGTCGTCTTCGTCTTCTTCCTCCACAGTGTCATCTTCTTCGTTGGCGGGCGAAAGGGAAGTACAGGCGGAGAGCGGCAAGGAAGGGCGGGCAGCCCATACCACGGGAGGTGCCCCATCGCTAGCGGCGTATGCAGAGTTATGGGAAGGCGTGCCTAGGAAGCTGCGGCAAAAAATTCGCAAAAGGCGTTATATTGATATATTCAGACTGCTCGAGGGACGGCGGCGGTTGGGGGATAGTAAGAAGCGACGGAAGGAAGAGGAAAAAGTGGGTCGGGTAAAGAAAGTTTCCAGAAACGTGGTGAATTGGACTAGGGCTTTTTTACGTTTGGTCAGTGTTTGGGGTTATTACTTTCCGGACCAGTACGGAATGCTGTTAGCCTATGCAGACGCTATACTGGAGGCGGCGCAGACACACGAAGGCTGGTCGTGGTTGAACTACGACGAGAATTTCCGAGATAAAATGGAAGAGAATCGTTTTTTGTCATGGGGTGCACAGGATATTAATCTGTGGCTCACGCAGATGTCTGCGAAGCCGGGGGGCGGGGGCATTGGGGGAAAGGTTGGAGGAGGGTTAATCGGCGGTGCAGGACGGTCCTTTCGGATGACGGGAGTTACGGGACAGCTGAAAATCGGAGTTACCAGTACAGAGGATGTTTGCTTGAGGTTCAATAAGACATCCTGCCCCTTTCCGGATTGTAAATTCCGACACGTGTGTTCCAGTTGCGGTGGGGAGCATTCGGCATCAAGATGTGTTAAAAAGGGTGCATCCGGGCCTGGTGGGCCCACCGGCAAGTAGTGGGACAGCGAGTGGCTTGGCCACTTCTCCGATAAGGTTAGAAGCGTTGTTGGCCAGGCTACGGCAGTACCCAAGGCGAGGGGATAGGGAGGTGTTGGAAAAGGGGTTTCGGGAGGGCTTTGTTATTCCGGTGGTGGGAACAGTGGTAGCGGGGAGGTCGCGCAATTCTCCTTCAGTTCGGCTCTTAGCATCGGTAGTTCGTGGGAAGTTGGCAAAGGAGCTAGAGGAGGGGAGGATTGCTGGTCCTTTTGTAAAGAAGCCATTCCCAAATTTGGTAGTGTCTCCTTTAGGTATTATCCCCAAAAAGGAAGAGGGGAAATTTCGTTTAATTCACAACTTGTCCTTCCCTGAGGGAGCATCAGTCAATGATCACATACCACGGGATAGCTGTACGGTTAGGTACACATCTTTTGATCGTGCGGCGGATCTCGTTCGGACAGCGGGTTCGAGGGCATGGATGGCGAAGGTGGATATTGAATCGGCATTCCGGCTGTTGCCAGTGCAGCCCAGCAGTTTTCCGTTGCTAGGTTTTTGCTTTGAAGAGCAATTTTACTTTGATAAATGCATGCCAATGGGCTGTTCTGTGTCATGCGCTTACTTTGAGAAATTCAGTTCATTTTTACATTGGGCATTGGTACAGGAAGTTGGGTGCCCCAATGTGGTGCATTATTTGGATGATTTTTTCTTTGTGGGAGCGGAGCAGTCAGGGGATTGTGGGCAGCTGCTGGGTGGTTTCATAGGCTTGGCTAATGAGTTAGGGGTGCCCTTAGCTGAGGATAAAACGGAAGGACCATCTAGCCGTATTACCTTTTTGGGGATTGAGTTGGATTCACGGGAGATGGTAGCGAGACTTCCAAATATAAAGGTGGTGAAGCTCTGGGTCTTGGTGGCCAATGCGTTAGCTTCAAAGAAGTTGAACTTGAGAGAGTTGCAGGCATTGATCGGGGCGTTGAATTTTGTGTGCCGTATCATCCCGATGGGTAGGGTGTTTCTGAGGAGGTTGGCAGGGGCGACGGCGGGGGTAGTGAAACCACATCATATGATTAGGGTGTCCAAAGTGATGAAGGAGGATTTGCGGGTTTGGGACATCTTTTTGCGAGAGTTCAACGGCACGTCGGTGTTGATGGAAGCCGAGATGTCGTCAGGGGACCTGCAGTTGTTTTCGGATGCAGCTGGAGGGGCGGGTTTAGGCATATATTTTGCCGGGGCTTGGTGTGCCGATTGATGGCCCCAGTCATAGCAGGAAGCAGGCTTGGTATCCAACATTGCGTTGCTCGAGATGTTCCCTATACGAGTGGCATTGGAATTGTGGCTGGAGCGCTTGCATAATAAGAGATTACTCTGGTGGTGTGACAATGAAGCTGTGGTGGGTATAATAAATCAGTACAGTCCGAGATGTGTACCAGTGGCTGAGTTGATGAGGGAGGTGGTGTTAGCTTGTTTGAGGCTAAATGTGATGATTAAAGCACGTCACATTCCGGGTTGTACTAATGAGATTGCGGATGCTTTGTCTCGTTTTCAGTGAGACAGGTTCCGGAAGCTGGCACCAGGAGCTGAGGAGACGGGATTATGGGTCCCAGTGCACTTGTGGAAGATTGGCCTGAAGAGATGTGGAACTTGTTGAGATCCTCGGTGGTGAGAAGAACATGGTCTGTGTATCAGCGGGGCTGTTTAGCGGTGGAGGAATTCTTCCGAGAACGGGGATGGCGACTGGAGGGGGCGTCGGATTGGATGTTCGCCAGTTATGTGGCGGCGGCCAAAACACGGGGGTGGTCTCGGGCAACGGTTCATTCCCATTTAGCAGGCTTTGCGTTTTTTGCGAAGGCAGTGGGGTGGTTCACGGAGGGAGGTGGTTTTTTGACACGGAAGTTGATGCAAGGGTGGGGCAGAGCGCGACCGACACCTAAGGACAGCAGGCGGCCGATTACACACGACCTGCTATTGAGGTTATGCGAGGAGCTCCCGTGGGTGGCGGTGTCGGCCTATGAGGCAAGGTTGTTTAAAGCGGTGTTTTGTTTGGCGTTCTTCGGGGCCTTTAGAGTGGGGGAACTAGTAGCGGACTCTGCTAATGCGGAGACCGGTGGTGCGTTGCAGCGTCAACACGTGCAGTTGGATAAAGGGTCGGTGAGGGTGCTGTTAGTTCGTTCTAAGACCGACCAGCAAGGGAAGGGCTGGTGGGTGGTGCTAAAGGAGATGTCAGGCGTGCCGACTTGCACAGTGGTGGCTCTGCGGGAGTATGTGCGCAGTCGCCCGGAGGTTGAGGGCTTGTTTTTTATCCATGAGGATGCTATGTTGCTGACCCGTTTCCAAGTGTCAGCTGTCTTAAGGTTGATGCTGCGTCGGGTAGGAGAGGTACCGCATCAATTTGCGGCACATTCGTTCCGCATCGGGGCAGCTATGAGTGCAGCGGCGGCTGGGTTGTTGGAACAGGAGGTGCAAGGAATAGGGCGATGGCGCTCTAGAGCGTTTCGGGGATATATCCGTTTGTAGGTGGTTCTGTTTGGGGGGGATGGTGGGGACCTAATTGTATTTTTTCTTTTGCAGAAGGAGTTACACATGACTGTTGGCTGGTTGGCCATTCCTTTATGCACTGGGCAGGTCGGTGAGCGGCTGTAAGGCCTCCAGGGGCGAATTTGGGCCTGGATCCCGAGGTGGTGTCCGTCTCATGGCTGGGTGAGCGGGGTCTCCGTTGGACACAGTTACTCCCTTTGCTGTGGTACCACAAGCGGCGGCGGCCGGCACCAGATCTGCTCTTGATTCATTTGGGGGGCAATGACTTGGCGGCGTGGACCTGCAGACAACTCATCAGAGCAGTGCAGACAGATCTGGCGGAAGTGCTGCAGTTGTTTCCAGGAGTAATTCTGATGTGGTCGGACATTATACAGCGGCTTAGTTGTCGCAATCAGAGAAGATGGTCACAGGGACTTACTAAAATCAACAGGCAGATTGGCCGTTGGGTTTGTGCGCATGGAGGGTACCAGGTGATGCATTCCTGGGTGGAGGTGGATTGTGCAGGATTATACAGGACGGATGGGGTGCACCTATCTCCAGTTGGTCTCGATTTATTGTTAAACGATTGGCAGGAAGCACTTGAATGGGTAGTGTTGAGAGATGCTCGCTGGTCGCAGCTTTTGGGGGGGCAGTGCGGGAACGGGGATGTTGCCCGCGCCGGTGGCGGGATCCCGGAGGTTTCCGGGGTCCGGAGCCTTGGATAAACTTGGGATGGGGGTGGGGTACCCCCGACCCGGAGAACCCCTGGGCGGGCTTTTGCTAATGATATGGCAAAGTCGGGTGCCCTGGGGGGGGGGGGGAGCGAAGCTGGGAAGGCGGAGACAGGCGCACCTTGCTATGGACATGGCTGGTGAGGCCTCGTTCCACAGGGTGTGAAAATGATGGTTATTAGATGTTCATTGTTATACGGTTTCTTGTTTAATAAAGCTGCGACCAGGCGTGTTTACCAAAGTGCAGTGTCCGAGTGTTATAATTGGGGTGGGGGAGGTTTGGAGGGGGAGAGGGGTTGTAGTGGGGGGGGCAAGGATAAGGGTAAGTGCTGGGAGAAGCATCGAGTCCGACCTGCTCCAGTTAATGAAGGCCGCGAGGGTAGCGTCCCAAGCCGGCCGCCTGTAACTGGGCGGCTCAGCGAGACACGGGGACAGCCTCGGGGGGGGGGGGGGAAAGTCAGGAGACGGAGGGTGCGAGATTTAAGCTCATTGGCTCTCCTAGCGTCGGGTGCGTGGAGGAGAGCCAATGAGGGAAGAAAGAAGAGGTTAGGAGGGCAAGGAGCCGAAGCCGGGGGTCAGTCGTCGAAGCCCTGATGAGCGGCGGCCCACCATCCCGCCCTAGGATAATGAGAATGGGATTCGGGGTGTCACAGCGGGGGGAGCGGGATCCCGGAGGTTTCCTGGGTCCGGAGCCTTGGATAAACTTGGGACGGGGGTGGGGTACCCCCGACCCGGAGAACCCCTGGGCGGGCTTTTGCTAATGATATGGCGAAGTCGGGTGCCCCGGGGGGGAGCGAAGTTGGGAAGGCGGAGGCAGGCGCACCTTGCTATGGACATGGCTGGTGAGGCCTCATTCCGCAGGGTGTGAAAATAATGGTTATTAGATGTTCATTGTTATACGGTTTCTTGTTATAATAATGCTGCGACCAGGCGTGTTTACCAAAGTGCAGTGTCCGAGTGTTATAATTGGGGTGGGGGAGGTTTGGAGGGGGAGAGGGGTTGTAGTGGGGGGGGGGCAAGGATAAGGGTAAGTGCTGGGAGAAGCATCGAGTCCGACCTGCTCCAGTTACATGTTTTTGTTTGTAATATAAAATATTAAAATGAGTGAAACTTGTCTATTATAGATTGGCCTACTAATCTGGCACATATTTCATTTGATATGAAGGGAGAAAGAGGATTCATTTCTTTTTGATGATTGAGCACTTAGTGAAATTTAATTATAGTTTATTTAAGTGGCTCTTGATTCTCCAACGTCCACAAATAGAGGATTTATGATGCAGGGTTTAAATTGTAAACAAAGAAAAACAGAGAATACATGGAGATTTATCTTGTTATATTTTGAAACAAGTCTAATGTGTTATGGATACTTTTTCTAATATGTAATTCATAATGCTTAATCTAAAACTATACAAATAAAATTATTTAAAATAATAAGAATATGAATCAAAAATCAGAGAAGGCCTGTTTCATGTTTTAGGAAGTGAGATGCAGCAGATGATTCAGCAGGTGACTGGAATGAAAATTGCTTCTGGATTAAAATCATCACCAAGGATCATAGGGGTGAGGAATAGAAAAAAGGATAGATGGAGAAAGAAAGAGAGAGCCTTAGGGCCAATATTTTTTTCTTAATCTTGTCTGGTGTGTTTAGTGTTCATGTATGTCCATGCACATCATTTTAAATTGCATAGCGAGTCCAATTATATTTATCTTTTATCCAGTAACATTAACTTTGTTTTATGTTTATCAATTCTGCTCAAAAATGAAAATAATTTTCCAGCAATTATTATAAGCATCTGTCTGATTGCTTTTGTATTTCATGTTTAATCTTGCTCAGCAAACATTGAATCATTTTGTCAGCCTTAAATGTGGTGATCCTGAAGATGAGGTTTTCTTTACTAGTGAAGGGAGTACAGTAATGATCAAGCTGGGACTTTATGTAGGTCTTAGGCTTCCAAATGGGCAGTCTGCATGGTTGTTGCTAATGAGCACTAAACTATGACTTAAGCATCCTTTCTCTCTTGGATCTTTAAATAACGAAATAATTCACCAATACTAATGTGGAGACCAGTCCTGCCGCAAACTGAAGGCTATCCAGTCTTTTGTACTGATTGCCACCTATATGATTATCTCCAGTTGCACTCATTGTAAAGAGCTAGTGAATGTCCAGTCTCTTGAAGCCAGAATATTAGAATTGGAGGCAATAAGGCAGACAGAGAGGTATATAGAGGAATCCTTCTGGGACACAGAAGATCAGTCCCCTCTAGTCTACTGTAGCAGCATCTGTCCTCCCTTGGTAAATAAAGGTCACCTGGAAGAAAAGCATCACCTTGATGTGGCAGGCAGTGATTCTGTAACAAGGATTTGCTCTCTGGGTAATGGAATATCCTCTTGCACCAAGGATGTGTCTCTCAGGGCATGTGCCTGGAAGGAAAGATTAAGATGACCCTTGTTGGCAGGACATGTGCCCAGGAGGGAAGGGTTACTTAGGATGGTTCGAAGAGTTGATGATTCAGTTAGGAATGTAGAAAGCTGGATGGCTGTTATTTGTGATACAAGAATCAAAAGAGGATGCTCACAGAACACTATTATAGTCCTATCTGACTTCCGCAAAACAAAACAAGTCACAAATAATAGAACGTTCTCATATGTTGCTCTTATACTCTAGAATGCCTTTCCAGACCCATTGAGATCTATCAAAGACCTCCAATCATTCCAAAAGGAAATTAAAACATTTCTATTTATCGAACACTACGGTAGCAACTATGGCAAGAATAACATATACCCAACCTAAAGCCACACACTTAGATGCCCACCAACATCACGATGCCATCTAACAATCCTTGACCTCTTACAACTGTAAACATGTTATATGTAAAAATCTGTAAATAGTTTCACATGTAAATCGTTATTATATTTGATGTTCCTATCTTGGACCTATCTTCTATGTAACTTGTTCAATCTTTGTAAACTGCCCTTGATCTTGGGAAGGGGCGGTATAGAAATGTTTTACAAATAAATAAATAAATGTGAGGATTACTTGATAACTTTTCTGTTTGTGCAAAGTTGTTGGATCTCGTACATCATCTAGATAGGATTTTAGACAGTGATGGGGAGGAGTCAGCTGTCATGGTACACAGGAGTGTCAACTACATATGAAAATGTGGGAGAGAGGTTCTGGAAACCAAATTTAGGATTTTAGGTAGCATGTTGAACTCTAGAACCTCCAAGTCACTATTCTTAGAAATGTTCCCTGTTCAACGCACAGGACCCAAGAGGTAGACAGAGCTCCAGAGTGTCAGTGTGTAGATGACAGAGATGTACAGGGCCAAACAAATCTGGTTAGTCTTTATTTGAAACCATGGATTTTTAGTGATTTTCATGTGCTATTTTTCATTTTTTTTGTGCATATTCGATTGCATGTTTTCTATATATACTACAGGGTGAAACCAGGTCACTGGCATTAACCTTTAAAAACATGAGATAAAGCAGCTACTAAACTAAACTTAGAGTTGTGGATTTAAATATCCTCCAGATATTCAGTGCTGGTATCTGGATAATGGCTGACACTGATTATGTGGCGGCAACTATCTGGATAGTGGTAATATTCAGCTACTGTCTGAATAAATGATATGGGCAATACTTAGGACAGTTCTTTTGCTTTTCTAAGTTATGCAGATAGCCTGCCCACATAAAGGCAGAAATTACCTGGCTAGCAACTGAATATCATCACTTTCCAGACATTATCTGGTACCACCCTTACTTTGCACATGGACTGCCTCATTGCTCTCCAAATAGTACTGAGGTGTTCTATGGAGATATTCAGCAACACTATCCAGATACCTCTTTCTGTACCCTTATCTAGATAAGATCTGTGGTTAGCTGAATAATGTCCCTAGAAAGTCCATATGTGATAAGAGCATAGCAATGAGGGTATACCAACCTCAGACTCCATGAAGACAAAATACAGCATGCTGTGGATCCAGCAAATCTTGTATATAGCTGTAAAGAGCCCTCATTGTAAATAGCTCACACTAATTAGCACACCTGCACCCACGCACCCTCACTGTACATAGACTGATCCAACATAAACTCCACTGACTTTGATTGTTTCCTGTGTACACCGCCTTGATTGAAGGATAAGGTGGGATAGAAATACACTTTAAATAAATAAAAATAAATACTACTACTGCCCACTCAGACAGGATGAAATGAAAACTGAAATGCTAAAGAAATCGCATGGCTAAAATATTGGGTAACACAATAATAATGGCATTAACCTTTAAAAAAGAAATAGAGCAGCTTTTAAAGTAGATAATAGGGGAAAGCCGACAGTCACTCTGGAGTGCATGGTTCAGAAGGATATATCCTTGAAGGATACCAGCAAAAGAGGGAAGTTAGGGCATCCCGACAGAGAGGTTCCAAAAAAGATAAAAGTAACCTAAATGCCCTTAAGTACAAAGCTGAAAGATTTCAACTTACCCCTATCAACTGATAACCAGATTAATATGAATAAAATACAATCTCCAGGAACAAGCAGGAATGTAGTCATCACATATGGGTATCATCGGTACCAACGGAGCCTGCGTGGTAACGCTCCCCAGCGTCCAATTAGAAAGCTTTTGGGAGCATCCCACAGTGCCTGCGTGCTGCCTTCCCGCCTTTCCCAACTGCCTTTCTCCAGTTCTTCTTTTTCCGTGGAGCCAGCAGGTCGTGTTCCTGTCACCGCAGAAGAATTCTTTTTTATTTATTTCTTTTTTGTGCTCACGTCTGCCTTCCTCGACGCTTTACCGTACCGCCGTTTTTTTCTTCTTATTTCTGTCTTTTAAAAAATATATATATATATATTCTACTTTTCTTTTCTTCAGGTGCATGCGCTTTTTTGGGCCTTAGGCCCAAAAACGTTTCCTTACAATGGAAAAACCTGCCTCAGGTTTCAAAAAGTGCACCAAGTGTGGTGGTACCATCTCCGTCACCGACACCCATGAATGGTGTCTAAAATGTTTAGGTCCTGACCACTCCATCACGGATTGTATGTCCTGTGCCATGATGTCTAAAAGAGGTCGGCAGAACCAAGCTGCTAAGCTCAGTACCCTGTTTCCCTCTGATGCAGCTTTGGTGGCATCGACATCTTCCAGGGCTGCTTCTTCCTCACGTGGATCTCAGGTAACTAAACATAAGTCCAGCTGGTCCTCAAAGGGTAGATCTCCTTCTAAGCATCGAGATGACTCTGGCGTTGCCCTTGAGGATTCTTCACCAGCAAAATTGCCCCGGTGGGAGGCTTCGGCTTCCAAAGCATTATCGGGGCTCCAGGATGTTCTCGAGGCCTCAACCTCGGCAGAACTACTGGTGCCATGCTCTGGTACCGGCAGTCTCCTCTGGTACCGACATCCAGGCATTGGCAGCGTCGATAGACCAGAGAGTCCTGGCTATGGAGCGCAGTCTGGCGGCTCTCCTTGCGGCGTCGATGCCCTCGGAACAGTGACAGACAATTCAGCCGGTACCGGCACCGGCCCCGACCCCGGGATCGGTATCGGTATCAGTACCGGTACCGATAACATCGGCATCGGTGTCTGTTTTGCTGGTACCCTGTCATCCGATGCCCTCCGGTACCGGTTACTCCCGGTACCGACTTCGGTCGGTACGGGTATCGGGCTCTTCAAGAGCATCCGGACAAACAGTACTTCGAGTCCTCAGAAGAATCTGAGGATTCTGACAGTTCTGTCGATGCAGGAATGCTTCTCCCAGAGGAGCCCTCCTCCCCCAAGCGCAGGATGTCTCCTCCAGAGGATATTTCCTTCCAGGATTTTATCAGGGAGGTGGCTCGGGGTCTATCCATTACTGTGGCCCCTGAAACAGAGCCAAGGGCCAAGGAGCTGGAAATTCTACAATATCCCAAAACTCCTAAGGAGGCAGCTACCTTGCCCATTCATGAGATTTTATATGATCTCATGTTAAGGATGTGGGAGACACCTCTTACCACCTCTCCTCATTCTCGCAGACTCGATATTATGTATCGAGTCCCTCCTTGTCCTGGTTTCCAAAAGACTCAGCTTCCTCACCACTCTATTGTAGTGGAATCAGCTATGAGAATGATCAAGAGTGCAAAGAGGCATGCCTCTAATCCTCCAGGACGTGAGTGCAGAACCCTGGATGCTTTTGGACATCGGGTCTTCCAAGCTTCCATGCTTTCTGCCAGGATCACTTCCTATAGTCTCTACATGGGAATGTTCCTGAAGGAGGTCACAAATGATTTAGAAGCTTTAAGTCCTATTCTTCCTGAGGATAGAAGACAGGATTTTCTCACTTTGGTCAAACATGCCCAAGATGTTTCTAAATTTGCCAACTGTGCAGCTTTTGACTCTTTTGAGTGCATAAGCAGGACCTCTGCTATTGCCATAGGTGCACGTAGAATTGCTTGGCTCCAGGCATCTGATCTGGAGCTCTGGGTACAAGACAAATTGGGAAACATCCCTTGTACTGGTGAGAACCTGTTTGGTAGAGATTGGCAGGAAAAGGCCAATGAGATGGATGCTGAAAATTCCACCTTGGATAGATTATCCAAGTCCACTGCTGATCCTGCTAGAAAGAAATTGTTCAAGACACCATTCTTTTCTAAGAAGAAAAGATTTTATCCTGCTTATGTTCAGCAGGGACGTTCTGCAGGTCAGCTTGGCAGGAAAGGTCAGCAACCACCCAAACAGAAGAAAGCAAAGACTGCTAGGCCTCAGCCGGTCCAGCAGGCTCAGCCTCCACAGGGCCTTTGATTCTCAACTAGAGAACTTAGCCTTCCTGGTTCTCGGGGGACCAGAGCCTTCCACCATTCCATGAAGGTTATATCATTTTGCCCCCAGATGGGGACAGATAACAGCAGAGCATTGGACACTCTCCATCATAGAGGAGGGGTACAATCTCTGCATCTCAGGGCTTGGTTGCTGAAGGCCTAGATCTCCATGATCTTAACCTTCCTCAACACGTAAAGGATATCCTTTATGCTTCCAGGAAGCCTTCCACAAGACGCTCTTATGCTTTTAAGTGGAAAAGGTTTACCATATGGTGTTCGCAGAAGGGTCTTAACCCCCTTGCGATACCTCTGGAATCTTTGCTGGAGTATCTCCTTCATTTATCCAATGCGGACTTAAAACTAACTCAGTAAGAGTCCATTTGAGTGCTATTGCAGCTTCCTTTAAGCCTCTAAATGGACAACCTATTTCCTCTCATCCTCTTATAGCAAGATTTATGAGAGGCCTTCTTCTAACTAAGCCTCCCATTCGGCCACCACCAGTGGCATGGGACTTAAACCTGGTTCTTGGGCAGCTCATGAAGCCACCCTTTGAACTTTTAGCTACTACCTCCTTGAAATTCCTTTCTTGGAAGGTTATCTTTCTCATTGCAATCACATCAGCACACCGCATTAGTGAGTTGCAAGCGCTAGTAGCTGATCCACCTTATACAAGGTTCCACCATGACAAGGTAGTCCTTAGGACTCATCCACACTTTATGCCAAAGGTGGTCTCGCCTTTTCATCTAAACCAGGTGGTCTACCACACTTTGTTTTCTCCAAGGCCTCATGCATCAAATGCAGAGAGGAATCTCCATACCTTGGACTGTAAAAGAGCTTTAACCTTTTACTTACAAAGAACACAGCAACATAGAAAGTCCTCTCAACTCTTTGTTGCTTTTGATCTTTCTCATTTGGGACTTCCAGTCTCCAAGAGAACACTGTCTAACTGGATTGCTCAGTGTATTTCCTTCGCATATCAGAGTAAGAACCTTTCTCTGGAGGGCCATATCACAGCTCACAATGTGAGAGCCATGGCAGCCTCAATGGTTCATCTGCACTCTGTGTCTATCGACGACATCTGTCGAGCAGCCACTTGGGCCTCGGTTCATAACTTCACAGCCCATTACTGCTTGGACAAGGACTCCTGCCGGGATGCCTTGTTTGGTCAGGCTGTTCTCCAACACCTGTTCCATACCTAATCAACTCCTACCCGCCATCCCTGGTAGGATGCCAGAGATCCATGGGGGGAAGTGGAGCCCTGGTTCAGGGACACACAACTTCTGGGGTCTCTCCCTGGCACCTAAAGCTAGGGAGTCCCCATATGTGATGACTATATTCCTGCTTGTTCCTGGAGATAGCATAGTTAACTCACCTGTAACAGGTGATCTCCAGGAACAGCAGGAATTTAGTCCTCACAACCCACCCACCTCCCCTAGGAGTTGTATCTCTCTATCTATCTCTTTCCTTTCCCTCTCTCTCTTTGTCTCAGCTTTAAAACTCAACTGGAGAGAGGCAGTTGGGAAAGGCGGGAAGGCAGCACGCAGGCGCTGTGGGATGCTCCCAAAAGCTTTCTAATTGGACGCTGGGGAGCATTCCCGCGCAGGCTCCGTCGGTACCGACGATACCCATATGTGACGACTAAATTCCTGCTGTTCCCGGAGATCACCTGTTACAGGTGAGTAACTATGCTTTCTCTAAAATGCCTGTATGCAAATAATAGAAGTCTAAAAAGTAAGATGGGAGAGCTAGAATATATAGCTGTAAATGAAGGTTAGATATGATTGGCATCTCAGAGACCTGGTGGAAGGAGGACAACTATTGGGACACACTGATACCTGGGAACAAACTATATCGCAATAATAGGATAGCTCAAATTGGTGGAGGGATTGCACCCTATGTTAGAGAGGGCATTGAGTCAGATAGGATTAAAGTTTTTTGCATGAAACAAAATACATCCTAGAAAATCTATGGATAGAAATTCCATGTAAAAAGCGGAAGATGATGGCAGTGGGGGTGTACTACCAACCACCTGGCCAGAATGAATAGATGGATAATGAAATGCTAAAAGAAATAAGGGAAGCTAACAAAAGTGATTTCAATTACCCCGGTATCGACTGGATCATTGTCACAGCAGGACATGCTAGAGAGATAAAGTTTCTAGTTAAAATAAATGACTGCTTCTTGGAGCAGCTGGTTCATGAACTGACAAGAGGGAAAGCTATTTTGGACCTCATCCTTAGTGGAACACAGAATCTGGTGCAAGAGATAAGGGTTTTGGGGCCTCTTGGCAATAGTGATTATTGCGTGATCGCATTTGATTTAACACTAGAAGCCCCAAAATGCGTCAATTGACGCAAATGCATCTTCAACATTGTATACCAGCGCCACTGCTAGAACCATGTCAGTCATGTTCCATAACTTTGTTAGCAAGGTCAAGATATTCAAATATGTGCATCGGAAATTAATGACAGATGCACCACCTTGCGGGAAAATGAATTTATACCTAGAAGCCCCAAAGTATATCAATTGACACACTCAATTGTCTTGGATGTGTCAATTGACGTACTTTGGGGCTTCTAGGTATAAATTAATGTTCCCACTAGGTGGCGCATCTCAATCACTGTTTACAGTTTTACTCCGACATTACAAACAATAAACACATGATGACATCATATATTGATGTCACATACTGCACGTATTTAACAAATAAGTAACTTCACATTAATTCATTTCTGCATTTCATACTAAATGAAGTCGTCGTGATAATGCGTCAATTGACGCACTTTGGGGTTTCTAGGTAAAATTCCTTTTGGAGCTTCTAGTGTTAATAAATGGAAGAAGGATGGCAAGGTTAATTTTCAAAAGGGAGATTATGATAAAATGAGGATAATAGTTAAGAAAAAACTGAAAGGAGTAGCTGCAAAGGTTAAAGATTTACATCAAGCATGGGTGTTGTTTAAAAATACTACTTGGAAGTCCAGACCAGCTGTATTCTACACTTTAAGAAAAGTGGAAGGAAGGCCAAAAACCCACCAGCATAGTTTAAAGGTCAAAGAGGCTGTTGTAAAAAAAAAAGCATATTTCAGGAAATGGACAAAGGAGCCTAATGATGAACACAGGAAACCGCATAAGCATTGGCAAGTTAAATGCAAGGCATTGATAAGGCAGGCAAAGAGAGAATTTGAAAATAAACTTGCCTGGAATTTTAAAAATGCATAATTTTTTTTTCAAGTACAATCATAACAAAAAATCCTGTGAAAGAGTCAATTGGACCATTGGCTGATAGAGTGGTAAATGGGGCGCTAAGTGAGAACAAGGCCATAGCGGAGAGACTGAATGAATTCTTTGCTTTGGTCTTTACTGAAGATGATGTAGGGAAGTTACCCATGCCTGAAATGGTATATAAAGGTGATGTATCGGAAGAATTGAAAGAAATATCAATAAACTGGAAAGATGTATTACAACTGTTTGATAAATTGAAGAGTAGCAAATCACCTGGACTGGATGGTATACATCCAAGGGGGTTGAACAAAATATGAGATTGCATACCTACTATTAGTAATCTGTGAACTATCATTAAAATCATCTGTAGTACTGGAAGACTGGAGAATGGCCAATGTAATGCCAGTTTTTAAAAGGGTTCCAGGAGTGATCCAGGGAACTACAGACCAGTGAACTTGACATCAGTACTGAGCAAAATGGTAGGAAACATTATAAAGTATAAAATTACTGAATATGTAGATAGTCATTGTTTAATGGGAGAAGGCTAACATGGATTTAACCAAAGATAGGCGTATCTTCTTAATCTGTGATACTTTTTTGAAGGTGTGAATAAATATGTTGATGAAGGTGATCTGTATCTGGATTTTCAGAAAGTCTTTGACAAGGTCCCTCATGAAAGACTCTTGGTGAAATTAAAAAGTCATGGGATTGGAGACAGTGTAGTATTGTGGATCAGGAACTGGTTAAAAGATAGAAAGCAGAGAATAAGGTTAAATGGTCAATTTTCTCAATGGAAAAAGATGAATAGTAGAGTACCCCAGGGATCTGTGCTGGGCCCGCTGCTTTTTATCATATTCATAAATGACCTGGAAATAGGAATAACGAGTGAGATGATCAAATTTGCAGTTGACACAAAATTATTCAAAGTTGTTAAAACACAAGAGGATTGTGAAAGATTGCAAGAGGACCTTGATAAATTGGAAGATTGGATGTCCAAATGGCAGATGAAATTTAATGTCGACAACTGCAAAATAATGCAGTTAGGAAAGAACAACCCAAACTATGGTTACATGATACAACGTACTACCTTAGAAACCACCACCCAGGGAAAAGATTTAGACATCATCATGGATAATACATTGAAACCCTCTGCCCAGTGTGCAGAAAGCAAATAGAATACTAGGAATCATAAGGAAAGGAATGGAGAATAAAACCAAGGATATTATAATACCTCTGTATTGTTCCATTTTACAACCACATCTTTAATTTTGTGTGCAATTCTGGTCACTATATTTAAAAAGGATATAGCAGAAATAGAAAAGGTACAGAGAAGAGCTACAAAAATGATACAGGGGATGGAAGGATACCCCTGTGAAGGCCCATTTTGTTTGGGGCATGTCCAGGCCAACTGGATGCCCAAAATCTGGACAGCCCTGTTTAACACCCGATTCCG
Organism: Ichthyophis bannanicus; assembly: GCA_033557465.1. Classification (NCBI taxonomy): domain Eukaryota; kingdom Metazoa; phylum Chordata; class Amphibia; order Gymnophiona; family Ichthyophiidae; genus Ichthyophis; species Ichthyophis bannanicus. The sequence goes on along the minus strand of CM066031.1, from coordinate 512,561,545 downwards.
CACTTGCGGGAGCTAAATGTTCCCACGGGAGCAGAATCGGGGTACTTAGATGGGCCGGACGGGCCCCGATCCAGCTACCTTGCACATCCGGCAACCTCCCTATCTAGCCTCCCTATGCTCCTGCATGGAGCCTTGGTGCCGTGGCATCTCGTTGCCATGGCACTGGCATGCCATGTTGAGGCACTGAGGTGCCTGACGCCATCCCGCTCATATTTCCCCACTACCTGGCACTTGGCAGCGTCAGCCAGGTCTGGGATCTGCCTGACCTGTTGCTGCAGTGGGCCTACGGGCCTTGATCGCCGCCATCCGTCAGACTTATTCCTCAACCCAGATGTACCGGACCATGACCTGAATTGGCCCTGTACGGCCAGGTTCCGTGCCCCTCCTCTGCACCGCCCATTCTCCTTCCCATCACCACTCCTTCCTGATCCATCTGGAGCCCCCCGCACAAATGCCCTATACGTGTGGGGAGCTCCTGGATCAGAATCATTGAACAGGGAATAGCAAGGCTTGTACGTCTACACTGGGCATACATCACTGCTATTCCCTGTTCAGGTTGACCCCCATAAGAAGAGGTTTAAAAGGTTGGGGCTCTTCAACTTGGAAAAGAGACAGCTGAGGGGGGATAGGATAGATGTCTTTAAATTAATGAATGGAGTGTAACGGGTAAACATTGATCAATTGTTTATGCCAACAAAAAGTTGAAACACTAGAGGACACAATGAAGCTACAATGTAACCCATTTAAGACTAATAAGAGAAAATATTTTTTTAACTCAACGTGTAATCAAATTCTGGAATTCATTATTGGAAGATGTAGTAAAAGCTGTTAGTATCTCTGGGTTTAAAAACGTTTTGGACAAGTTCCTGGAGGAAAGATCCATAAACCACTATGAAAAAGGACCCAGGAAATCCACTGCTTACCCCAGGACAAGCATTGTGGAACATGGGTGCCTTTTTGGAAATCTGCCAGGTACTTATGACCTGGATTGGCCACTGTTGGAAACAGGATACTGGGCTTGATGGACCTTGGTCTGATCCAGAATGGCCTTTTGTATGTTCTTATGTTATGATTTCTGTTACCCCAATTTTGATTGGGCAAATGTCTCATCAGAGCATGCTAGGGAGCTAAAGTATCTAGATGTCTTAGCAGCCCGATTATCCCAAAGAGAAAAAATAACGGCAATTCAAAGCTGCTGATATTCTTTTTCAGGAATAACACAGCCTGCAAGTTAAATGCCAGCTAGTTTATTCAATTTGCATAATAATGAGGTGCTTTGCATGTATTTGCGTGTGTTGCATCTCATTATTATGTAGCAAACGTTACTTTAAACTAACATGTATAATGTTAAAATAATGCATGTGTAAGGCGTCCCTCGTCCTTGGGCCGTCCATGATCCAAAATGAGTCACAATACAGCTGCTCGGACCATGCCCTCTTTTTAGCTCAGCCCTCTTCTCTATGGGGACAGGTTCTCTTAGGAGGGAAGAAATTTCCCTTCAAGGCGCAGGTACAAACATAGATACTGATCAAAAAAGCACTCAATGACTGACTTGAGGTGCTCCAAGTGATTTAACTGCTTTTTTTCTTGGTATATTTCAGTGCAAATGAGGTCTGAGTAATAGTCCTTTCTTTTGGAGGTTGTACAGTGGTTAGTAAGACTGGTCTTATCACTCCTCCCTTATTTGTGTCTGTGATCCCATTTTCACTGTCGGCTGTTCCTGAAAGAGGCAGGAGTGTCCCAATATGGGGTACCCATTCCCTTGCTTAGCAGAACATAACAATCGTTTCCTCCTCAGTGGGATCTCTTCTACATACTCCCTTTCCAACCCAAAAAAAGAATTCTCACAAATACTTTTTCCTGTAGGCAAGGCTCCAGGCTGCGTCTTTGCTCTCATCTCCTGGCTTTGTGTCTCAAGTTCACTAAGTCTGTTCTCCAGCATTCACACAAAGGGATGGGTAAAAACATATGTCTTGTACATGCACTTTATCTGTGGACAGACTTAAAATCAAGGGAGACTTCACACTGGACACAGACTAAAATAAATAATAACCCTATACAAGCCATTTCTCCATGACACGACACTCACTGTATACTGCACAGCCCCCCATTTACATTAAGATCCCGGGGGGAGGGGGGTATATAGGGGCAGGGAGTATCAAAGCCTCCATCCCTGAGAGGAATGATACAATATAATGGCATGACTGTTAACTTATGGTCCTCAACAGAGGAGCATGCTGGACTAGTGAGGGTCCTGAAAGCATCTTTAAACAAGATTATTCCCTTATCACATATTAGTAACTACCTTTTCCTTCCCATTACTAAATGCACATCCCTAATTTGCATACTTTAAACATTTGGTCACCCCCATCCTCAACATCACATTGTAGAATATTTTATAGTAAACTTTCAGATATTTACCCTTGAAAAAAGCTATGAAACTTAAAACCATTGCACATGAAATGAGAAAAAATGTTTACCCTCAAAGTGTCTGCAAACTATGCTGGTTCTGTGTAAGAAGCATGTGTTGCCATGGCTATAGGCGGTATATCAAATAAAATTAAACTGTACCTGTTTCCATTAGATGACTGTAAAGTGTACTGTATTCAGCTGAGCCAATGTGCTCCTTTACACACATTATTAATACAATACATGCTTATTAAAATCAGGAGAACTTTGAAATATAATACAACTTCTAGTGAGATATGTGTTTGAACTAGTAGTGGAAAATTTATCATGTCCATTTTACAGATGATATATTTAACAGTGTGCTTCTGCTGCTGATGCCTGGTGAATGTTACTCCTCCACAGGGCTTCTGAAAAGTTAAACTTCAATTATGTTTGAATATCATGCATAATTTAGAGCCTTTTGCAAAATGCCAAATTCTGAGCATATAAGAGAGGAGAGGTCAAAATTCATCAGCACTCTTAGATCAAGCTAACTAATTAAGGAGGCTTTGATCACATATGCTAAATAATACCCATTCTAATCTGTAATTTGGAAGGAGCTATATTTCAGCCACGTTCAAAGCCAGAGCGCTGACGCTCCTCCCTAATTGTATCATTACTATTAAAATAAATGTCAACATGTCCAAGTTTGTTCTTTAAAATGGTGTTGGGCTCATCTACAACTAATTATCACTGTTTCCAAGGTTTTTGTAAAGAAGAAATGAAGGAGAAGCGAAGGGGTTGATAAAACCTAAACTACTTTCAGCTTTGTTATATGATTTCATTTTTATTCTTTCCAACCCAATGGTAGTTGGGGAGAATTATACAAAAAGGATCGAGAAGATCTGTCTGGTAGCAAAATCATTCTCCAAAAATGTTTACAGAACAAGATGAAACATGGCATGTGGGAAAATCTGGTAAAAAGACACATAGAAGGGGATTTTAGAAAAGAAGTCCAAGTTAAATCATAGAAATATGATGACAGAAAAAGACCACATGGCCTATCTAGTCTGTCTTTCCATAACAACAACTACAACAGTCCCCTTTTTACCTTTAGATATCCTCTGTGTTTGTCTCATGCTTTTTTGAATTCAGTTACTGTCCTCATCTCTACCACCTCCACTGGGAGACTATTCCACGGATCCACTGCTCTTTCCGTAAAGAAATATTTCCGCATATCACTCCTGAATCTATCTCCCTTCACCCTCATCCCATGTCCCCTCGTAGCAGAACTTGCTTTCAATTGAAAGAGGCTCTCTCCCTGAACATTTATGCTACGGAGGTATTTAAACATCTCAATCATATCATCTCTATCCCGCCTTTCCTCTAAGGTGTACATATTAAGATCTTTAAGTCTGTCCTCATATGCTTTATAATGAAGCCCATTAATCATTTTAGTAGCCACCCTCTGCACCGACTCCATCCTGTTCACATCCTTTTGAAGATGCGGTCTCCAGAATTGCACACCATACTCCAAATGAGGTCGCACCAAAGACTTATACAGAGGCATTATCACCTCCTTTTTTCTGCTAGCCATTCCTCTCCGTATGCACCCAAGCATCCTTCTAGCTTTTGCCGTCGCCTTTTCTACCTGTTTAGCTACTTTAAGATCATCAGACACAACCATGCCTAGGTCCCGCTCTTCTTTCGTGGACAAAAGTACTTCACCTCCTATACTGTATTGCTCCCTTGGATTGCTGCAGCCCAAATGCATGACCTTACATTTTTTTACATTAAATCCCAGCTGCCAAATTCTAGGCCATTCTTCAAGCTTAGCTAGATCCCTCCTCATGTTATCTACACCTTCCTGGGTGTCTACTCTATTGCAGATTTTGGTATCATCCGCAAAGAGGCAAACCTTACCCGACAGCCCTTCCGCTATATCACTAACAAAGATGTTAAAAAGAATTGGACCAAGGACAGATCCCTGGGGCACACCACTGGTAACATCCTTCTCCTCAGAGTGAGCTCCATTTACTTGTACTCTTTGTCGCCTCCCACCCAACCAATTTCTAACCCAAGCAGTAACTTTAGGGTCCATCCCTAGGGTGCTCAGTTTGTTTATAAGTCGCCTGTGAGGAACAGTGTCAAAGTCTTTACTGAAATCTAAATACACCACATCTAGAGCTCTCCCTCGGTCCAACTCCCTGGTCACCCAGTCAAAGAAATCAATCAGATTTGTCTGACAAGTCCTGCCTCTGGTGAATCCATGCTGCCTCGGATCCTGTAATCCGCTGGACTCTAGAAACTTCACTATTTTCTCTTTTGGAATGGATTCTAACAGCCTTAGTCCTAATACTGAACCACACCATCTGGTGATCACTGGATGCAAAATGATCTCCCACTACAACATCAGAAACACTTTCACCATTGGTAAGCACCAAGTCCAGTATGGCCCCTTCACGTGTGGGGTCTGTTACCAATTGCCTGAATAGTTCTCCCTGTTGAGAATCCAGGATCTCCTTACTTCTAGATGATACTGCAGCAGGAATGTGCCAATCAACATCTGGCATATTGAAATCTCCTATCAGTAGCACTTCCCCTTTCCTAGCAATGCTGCGTATGTCTTCAATTAACTCTCTGTCCACCTCTTTCTCTTGTGAGGGAGGTCTGTATATCACACCAATGCAAATAGATTTCTCTTTCCCTCTTTCTAGTTTAACCCACAATGCCTCCTCTCTCCCTTTTAAGCTCTGTAATTCCAAAGCTTTAATAGTAGTTTTAAATCGGGGACATCCAGGGCAGAATGTGCAGAAAAACTCCAGGGATGTCTATGTCTCTGGTTGATTTCAGGAAATAGACATCCACGACCTTGACATGCATGCTGGCAGCCACATTGATGTTCTCATTAGGAACACTTGGGTCAGGAACGTCCAGGGGAAGCGAACTTAAAGGAATGCTCAGCTCCATCTGTCTGTTTTCTATTCTCCCAACCCCCAAGCTGCCACTACCTGAAAAACTGCTCCATCCCACAATTACCCAAACATCCTGCACACTGTCTCCATCCCTAAAAAATACCCCCTTGCAACTGCCCTACCAGCCTGCCAAATGCCTCCACCACAAAAAGATAACATCACCATCCCCACCATACAAAATGCAAATAGCTTCTTAAGCCTGCATTGAATAAAACCTCCTGCAATTCTCCCCTAGAAGCGGTTCTGTTTGAAAAGACAGAAATTTCATGAAAATGGGTGTTTAAAAAAGAAAATTTTACCAACCCCACTCTGAGGTACAGAGTACCTTAATTCCATGGTTTCTCTACCTGTCCTAGTCAGTTGGGTTTTCAGGCTATCTACAATGAATAAGCAGAAGAGAAATCTGAATGTATTGGAGGCAATGCATCCATTCTATCTCACGAATATTCATTGTGCATATCCTGAAAACCGAACTGCCTTAACTGCTTCTTTTAAGATAAAAATAAGCATCATTATATCTTTTCCCATTTGTAAGTTTGGGGCCTGTTGTTTGTTTGCTTGTTTTTTTACAAATACTTTGCTCCTTCCACTGGAGTCCCTAATGGGAGTAGTTTTATAGACTACCTGAGTGTAAAATGGCTTCTATAAAATTACCTCACATATGATGTTCTCTTGGGCAGATTTTAGGTGGAGTTGCAAATTACAATTTTTTTTAAATAAACTGCAAGGAGTTGCAAAGACTGTATGCATGTACATTTACATCAACTCTTGAGCTGGCATTATACCCAGTTTCTGCCTATTTTCTCCTAATATTTTACAAAGACACGTAGAGGCCAATTCTAATTTGTGCATCCCAGGGGCGTCCAGACATCCAAACATCCGGACGCCCCCTGGGATGCACCCGATTCTGCTCCTGCAGGAGCTTGATATCCCTGCTGGAGCAGAATCGCAGCATAGTGGCTGGATGTCTGGGACGTGCCCCGATTCAGTCACCCCGTATGTCCAGCCAATTACCTGGCTAGCTCAGCCAGGCTCCTGCATGGAGTCACAGTGCCATGAGGTCATACAGGAGCCACGATTCCTGGTGGTCCTCCAGAACTTGCTTTCCCTTCAGCCCAACCTCTGATCATGCCTGCTGTGGCCAGGGTCGGGCTTCGGGGAACTCCCTGCACTCCCTCACCTGTTTGGCGGGCCCAGGATCCGGCATCACCCGTTGTCCAAGGGAATGTATTCCATCTCTGAAGTGCAATAAGTCCCCCATCTACATTGCAGACCCCAGACGTACAGGGCCGACCTCTGAATTGGCCTTGTATGTCCGTGGTTAGTCTCTGTCCACTGCCCGCCCTCTATCTTTCTCCGGCCCAACCCCTCCTGCTGATGATAGAGCTCCCCGCACAAGTCGGCTATACATGCGGGGATCTCTGTTTCTGCTAGTGTGATTCGGGCATTTAGCGGGTCTAGATGGCTGGATTGGACATCCAGATCCGCTAAATGAGAATCGGAATGACCCCCACAGGCTAAAAATAGGTATTGGATGTGGTAAAGGCTGTTAGTGTTGCTGGGTTTAAAAAAGGTTTGGACAAGTTCCTGGAGGAAAGGTCCATAAACCATTATTAAGAAGGGACCCAGGATATCAATGCTTGATCCAGTACAAGCATTGTGGAACCTGTGTCTTTTGGGGAAACTGCTAGGTACATATGACCTAGATTGGCCACTGTTGGAAACAGGATGCTGGGCTTGATGGACCTTGGTCTGACACAGTATGGCATATCTTATGTTCTTATGTTGAACCTGAGGTGTGAAATTGTATGATGCATATTCTTTTGAGCTTCTTACCCAAGAGGTTAAGTTGAAAAGAATTCAGACAAGAGGATCCATTTAAGGACTGGCTTATAGAACAGGGGGTCTCAATCCAGTCCTCGGGACTCATCTAATGGAGAAAAACAAAGAGCAAAGCAGGCAAGGCAATATACATGAATGGCTTAAACCACTATCGCACTGAAACAGACAATGCAAGAAGAGCATATCACTCAAAACTCATAAATGCATCAATCAACAGACAATGAGAATTCTTTGAAATTGTTAAGCAGCTCACTAAAACACCAAGCCACACGAACCAACTCTCAGACATAGCACCACAACGTCTCGTGGCACAATATAAACAATTTCAGAACATACCCAACATAACATCAGCAACTACAGAGGAAACCAACTATACTATACCTGAAAATCTCCAAAGAAAGGATCGAGACCACCGTTTCAGGATTCAACACAACCACCTCCCTCCTTGATCCCTGCCCTATGACCTGGATAAAACAGTTGAAACAGGAACTAAGTCCAGCAATTGCCAAAATAATAAACGAGTCCCTCAAATAAGGACTGATGCCAATTAGACTCAAGTTGTCCGTTATCCGCAAGACCCTTAACAAACCAGAACTTGACCCAATGGACCCTGCCACATACTGACCAGTGGCAAGCCTCCCTTTCACTGCTAAAATCATTGAGAAAATAGTCCAACAGCAACTAGAGGACCACCTGGACAAAACCAACACCCTCGATCTGCAGCAACACGGATTCAGACCCGCACATGGGGTTGAACCCTCATGATATCATTAATAAGCACCCTGACCAAAGGAATACAGACCAAACACAGTGGATACACCATGATCTTCCTAGATATATCAGTAGCATGCAATACCGTCTCTCATAGCATCCTCCTAAAGAGATTGCGATAAACCGGCATTCAAAACAAAGTCATACAATAGTTCAAATCCTACCTAACTGACAGATACCAACTAATTTGAACCCGTACCACCATATCCGCCCCATTCCAGCAAACTCAAGGCATATCACAAGGCTCTGCGCTCTCTGCTATGTTGTTTTAACACTTATCTGCAACCACTCTGCTCCCTAATACAGGCCCATAATGTCAATTTCCACATATATGTGGATGACATTATGCTCTATGGCCCCATCACAACTATGAATCCGGCAAATATTCAGTTAATTAACTGTTTCAATGATGTGTAATAGCGAAGGGCCCGCAACCCCAATAATACCCGGAGTCAATGGACGAGGATTCAACTCCCTTTTATTGTATATACAGTCTCAGCACTGGCATACAAAATGTCTGAGCCCAGAGCTCAGAAAAATGACAGTTTATATACCTTTCTTCTCCAGTCTAATACAGGCAAAACTTCTCATTGGTCCTGGTCTGGGTAGACATAACACTAAACATAATACTTCTGCTAAAGTATACAGTATATTTCGCTACTCTTGCAAGGTCAGTTAGCTTGCAAAGATAGTGGAAGGCATATCAGAAGCATTCTCATCAAAAGCAAAACAAAGCAAGGCCAAACAAAGCAAGGCTAAGACGTGTTTCTAACCCTGGCTCAAAACACTAAACAATCTTCATAATGCTAGACAAAATATTCTTACTCTGTTCAGCTTCTCTGCTATATTTTCATCCTAATTACAAGGTCAGTGTACATCTAGCAAAGATACAGTGGAGGACATTCCTACTAAAGCAGACATCTGGCTTACCTAAACAATAAACAGTAAGAAAGTTTTAATTCTCTTATCTCCAGGAGAGCAGAACATGTTATCAAACCAGAATAGAACGGTATTTCTTTCTAACAGCTAACAGCATTCTGTAATTTTCCAAAATCAGCAATAACATTTTAAAGCAGGAGAAAAAGGGCTTCAGCAATAACATTTTAAAGCAGGAGAAAAAGGGCTTCAGACCTAGCTCTGCTACATGCTAGGCCATCGCCTATCACATTCCCTCCTTTTGATTATTCACACCCGCAAGTGAGGAAGGGTGAGAATCTAATCACACAAATAGCAAAAATACTTCAGACTATAGTAGAGGGATCACTGTGTGGTATAGGGTAATAATTCCATGAGGCTAATATATGTGCCGCTGCCTTGCAGTCAATAGTACTATCGATAATAGAGTTCAGCATGCGTAAGCATAAGGGCAGGAAACATGGGATACATATGCAAATAGCCACAATCAAGAATACAAGTATAATAAGTGTTTTCAGGCCGCCCAGGCTTGAAAACCAAGAACCAAACCAGCCATCTAGCTGCAAGCCATGCCATGTTTGGACTGGGACATACGTTTGCTTTCTCATGTGGTTGGCTATGTCTTCAACAACCTGTCCTTCGTTATCTATTTGTAAGCAGCAGTTTGTTAAATTCAATTTCCCGCAAACTCCTCCTTCAGCTGCAAGCAGGTAATCTAAAGCTAAGCGGTTCTGATAAATGGCTGTATGCATCTGAGTGGCTTGTTTGGCTAACAAGGTTAGTGCTCTACTAGTTTCATTGGTTATAATTTCAACAACAGCTTGCAAACGTATAATACGATCTAACATATATATAGGGGTGCGGTAGCCCCAAGAACCATCTTGTGCCCAGGTAGCTGGGCCATAATAAGAAACAATGCGCTCAGGTGGCCATTATTCAGAGGATGCATCCCATTTGTCCCATTGGCCAATTCTCAGAGCTTCTCGTCTCTGTCGACTCTTATATACAGGGAACCCCAATTGTTCTCCATGGGAAAGGGGCAAAAGAAAGAAAGATGGCCGTATTGTTCCAAGAACACACGCTCCTCCCCAGTTAGCAGGGAGTTTAGCATATGCTTGGGTGCCACAGATCCAATATAGTCCAGGTGGAGCTTGCCAAGTGCTGTGTGTAGCAAGATCTGTCCATATCCTGGCCAAATAAGGAAAGATGATCAGAGGATTAGAAAGTTCTGGAGTGTTGGAACCTGACCACCAAGAAGTCATTCCCATAGTGGCATTATAATATTTCTGGTTCAGGCAGACCAATTGTCCTACCAATGCAGTCAATTGCGGTCCTGCTCGTACAAAATACAGTCTACCCACTATGGAGTGGGCTAGGACCCATTCATTGGTAGTATTGTGCACATCAGTCTGGTTATATGGCACAGAATAGTTCAGTTCTTGTGCTTCCCAAGGCCACTGGTCTCCCATTTGAGTTCCTCCACAGAAGAGACAGTCCGAGACATGGAGGCTGGATGCCACAGCTCCAGCCAGTTCAATGAATAAATTCTGCAAAGTGTGGAGAACAACAAATTCTGCTTTCATGGCCTCATGGAAGGTATGATGTATGTGATATGGTGAGGAAACATGAGTCTTTACATTCAGCTGGATGAATATGATGGTTCCAGGGTCAGCTCCACCTCCTGCTACGTGCAGGCCGAATCGAAATCCTTGCTTCCACTGGCTGGGATCAAAGATTTGAAGTCGTAGAGGATTGCAAGCACGTTTCTTGCACTGTTCAGATTTCAGTAAAGGTAATCTTTCTAGCAGTGCTTTGCGATTGTCTCCTGTCTGTCCTGTAGGGTTACCAGACCAGGTAGCATAGTACATACAATCCCATTTCGGACAGAAGTAATCTGCTTCCGTTGATCTGCTGTAGGTTGTTGGGGAATGTATCCCAGTGCATACTCCCCAGTTGTACGCACCTTCAGGACACATGTATTCCTCATCATAGTAGTAGGCTTGCTCCCATGATCCGCACCTGTAATAATTATTTCTGTTAATCAAGTCACAAGCATCAAAATACAGGTACGCAGGTTGATTGGGATCAGAAAGTTGACTGGTAGCATTGATAAGGGTTCCATCTTCATCATTCCATCTCAATTCTAAGACGTAGTAAGATGGATTCTGTCGTGGTGTGAAACAAGTACGAGTCTTTCCCTTAATGCAAACATTCAGTTCGGTACCATTATAAATACACCGGCTGACTATGCCAGTGCAAGTATAGTAAGAGTGGTAAAGTAGAGTCTGGGTGACTTGCATTCCAGTTCGGGTGGTGGTTATACAGGCTGCACAAGGGGGCAAGGCAAGAGTGGTTCTTAAAAGTCCTAGGGCTACCGCAAGAAGGAAATATCAGCAATTGGTAATCATCATGATTATAGTCTCTGATGATTACTGAGGTAGTTGATGGTTAGTTAATGCAGAACTGAAGAACGTCTCTGTGATGTTCAGAAACAAGTTGGCAATGTTCTCTACGATGATGGATCTCTTCTCCGCAGTGTGATTCGCAACGGTGATGCAGGATTAGCGATCGAAGTCCAGGGGCGACTCTCAGGAACTGTTGCTGGTTTCACTCGACTGTGGTGGATCCAGGAGTCGATCTTTGCCACTTTCACTGCTGTTGGGGTTGATAGCAAAACGATATATGGGCCTTTCCAATGAGGTGCCAATGGTGTCTTCTTCCACTCTTTTACCCACACCGAGGCTCCAGGCTTGAAAGGGTGCAAGGGTTCGGTTTGTGATAAGGAAGCTTATCATAGCTCAGGAAGGAACTATAGGAAAGGTGAAGTGACTCTGAACAAGGAACCTGTCAGTTCTGGTAGAAATAAGAAAACAGAATTTTGCCATAAAAGACTACCAGTCCCAGAATGCACCAGGTTTCCAACAGCCATTAGAGGAGCTGAAGTGGGGAAACGTGTGTTCAATCAGGAGGGCTATGAGCTAATCCCTAAGCACTCATCTCAAAGGGCAGGGCCTGATTCAGCACAGCTGCGCTGTGTTAGGGAGGAGCACTCATCTAAGCAGAATAAAGGTAGAGTTTATTCTACAGAGAATTATCCTTATCCTGAGAATCAGCTTGAGCTTGATCATCTTCATCATCAGGAGGATCATCAGAAGCAGAAGCCAAACCGGACGGACAGAGAGGGAAAGAAACCCTTTGGAAGAAAGAGGAGAAAAGCCTTTGAGAGGTCTAGAAGAGTCCAGAGCAGTACGTATACTGGGAGGCATTCCAAGGGCCAGCATACACCATTGGACTGGGGAAAGCCAGAGGAATGGTGCTGCAGAGCTAGGAATCTCCAGACGGTACCTGTGAGAGAGACGGCTGCACGTGGAAGGGACCCTAAGACCCATGCCAGAAGGTATGTGAAGAGAGATCCAGTGTCCAGGGATCTGGATTGGAAGGCTGGACATAAGAACTGGACTACATACTGGCCAGGCTATATAGAGAGGAACTCTAACAGCAATGGAAGCTCAGGTATGAACACTGATCTATGCCCTAGCTATAACCTTGAAAGACAGCAGGGAAACAAGTATTCTCCTGAAAGTGCTCCATTGGGAGATTCATCTGTGCCAATCCATGATATTGAACCCATGCTTGTTGAAGAAGAGGGGGTGATAGCAGATGAAGAATCTGTTTACATGGACTGCTCTCTGTCTAAACTCCTTTGGTGATTTTCTGTTATAAAGTACAGCAACCATCACAAAGAAATACAAACTTGTTCTTTAATCTACTCAGAAAAGCTCCTGTGTAGGGCCACGCAGTAGAAAGCAAGCCAGCTAAGGGGTTTCAGCGGGATAACTGCTAGCAATTGAGCCTTACCTATTTGCTTGTGGGCTCTGAGAGAATCACTTCTGAATCTATGTGGGAAGATATAAGAAGTTTACCTGAAAAGAACAGTTGTTTTCTTTCTTTGTGGCTTTTGGTTTGTTGTTTGACATTGCTAAGAGAATATTAGCTAAAGCCTACAGAAAAGACCAGTTTGTTGCCAACCAGGTCTTATTTCTTTTGCTTTGATTGCCTGATAAGTTAAAATGTTGTTTTCCTGATTTTGTTTTTTTCAAGTTTAACACTGAAAGCAAGTAACCTGATTTATGTGCTACCAAGCATATCTGTGTTGGGACAAATAACCCCATAAATAAATATCTTATTGGCTTTACCCAAAAGCACAACTAATTATTGTGAGCAGCTGTGTCTGGTGTGAATGAACTGCATTGCCCACAATCCCTTGCAAATCATATAGATATATGCACTTGCCAAGACTGTGAAGATTCTCACCCAGGCAGCCGTCTGACAGGTTAGATCGATAGGCAACTGGTCCTGCACCCAGATATGAAGACCCTGCAAAACAGAACTTAAAGCCAACAATTCCTGCCTAGTAATTTGCGCTCCAATTTGATTCATATCTCCCCTTATCCCCTGAATTATAGGCGGGGGCCTCCCATACAGGATCTCAAATGGGGACACCCCTAATGGCGTGATGGGTGCTGACCGTATTCGGAGAAGGGCATTGGGGAGAGCTTGGGGCCACTTCAGGTGGGCTTCCTGACAGAGTTTGGATATCTGTGACTTCAGGGTCCGGTTCATTCTCTCTACTTTCCCTGAACTCTGGGGCCTATATGCTGTGTGTAACTTCCATTGTATCTGTAGGGCATGGGCTAGCTGCTGGGTTACTTGTGACACAAAGGAGGGCCCATTGTCAGACCCCATGGTCAGTGGTATTCCGAATCTGGGGATGATCTCATGAAGCAAGGCCTTAGTGACTTCTCTGGCCTTCTCAGTTCTGGTGGGAAAAGCTTCCACACATCTAGAAAAGGTACAGACTAGGACTAACAAGTAGCGATATCCGTTTGCTCGTGGCATTTCTGCAAAGTCTATTTGGATATTTCCCATGGGGGTAACTCCCACTGACTGAATTCTTGGGGGTAGGACAGGACCCTGGCGGGCATTGTTTTTGGCACAGGTCACACAGCTTCGGGCTACTGAGGTGGTTAAGGGTCCTAACAGTGAGATATAGAAATATGGCTTCAGAGCTTCGGCCATCTTAGTTTTACCATAATGTGTGGCCTGATGAAAAGCTTGGACAAAAGCAGGGCCTAAGGCTTCAGGAATTACAGTCATACCAGGGGTTAAGCTCCCTTCAGGCGGTGGCAACACAATCCACCCAGTGTCGGATAATTTTCCCCCCTCCTTTTGACAGTAATGGTCCATCTCCACTTTGGTATATCTGGGGGTCCATGCACTAAGAGGTACTGGAAATATGGCTTCTTGAATTGCGGCATTTGGGGTGGTAATTTGTCCTGCAATGGCTGCTTCTCGGGCAGAGGCATCAGCAAATTTGTTTCCTCGGGACACTTCTCCATCTCCAGTCTGATGGCCTCGGCAATGCATTACAGCAACCCGTTTAGGGGCCCAAACTGCTTCCAACAAAGTCAATATTTCTGGGCCATACTTGACAGACTTGCCTCCTGAGGTGATCAATCCACGTTCTTTATACAGGGCCCCATGGGCATGTAGTGTTGTAAAAGCATATTTAGAGTCTGTATACACATTCAGACTGATTCCGGCCCCGATTCTGAGTGCACGTGTAAGAGCTATCAATTCAGCCTTCTGCGCTGAGGTGCCTGGGGCTAGAGCTGACGATTAGTCCTCATGGGGTGACTGCTCCGCATCAGAGTACTGCTCAGGACTAGGGCTCCGACTTCTACGAGGAGGGGTCTGCTCTTCAAGTTTTTTTGAGGTGGATGCTCAGGGGGAGGCACTTCGGCTGGAGGCACGCTTGCTACCTCCGGCTCTACTTGGGATACTGGCGGGGGTACTTGGGGTGGAGCTAACGGGACTGGGGTATACAGAAAGGCAGGTGGATATCCCGGAACCTCTGGGGGCTCTGGCTCTGCATAAATCGGGAGCTTCTCTGTCTTAGCAGGGACTCTTGTGGTAGTGGCTAACATAATCCTTTTCTGTCCCTCACTGCAACTCCTCATCCAGGGGGGCTGCTTCTCACATATGCCTAACCAGGAGTCTATATAGGAAAACTATTAAGGACTATAGCTGCGCACTATCTTGTGCACTCGGGACACAGTTTGAATATCAAAAGTACCTTCTGGTGGCCACCCGGCATCTAGCGCTGGCCATACTCTGCTACACAATATTTCTAAACGGGGCGCTGTCATTTTGATCCCATAATCACCACTAAAACCTTTCTTAAAATTTGTGATCATACAGTTTAACGGAGTTTGCACAGACTCTGCCCCTCCCATGATGACATACAACATAGGACAGCAAACAGAAAGGGTAGGTAGAATGGCTACGGGTAAGGGGTCCGCGTAGCCCACAGAACAATAAGGGGGACAGACAACAGACGCTTCCTCCTGTTCGCGACTTGAACGCGGTCGCCCGGTCAAGAACTGCGCTACTGAGGAGTCCGCTCTCGCTTGGCCTGTATTGCAAAGCCTCTCAAACACACTTCACACAACCAAACATGCTAGCATTTCCCAAATTCCAAAATTCCCGGGCTAACTAACTAAACCAGAATTACTGAAACCGAAAGGGCTGATGGTTTCGCCCCGCGCACTACTTGCAGGGGGTACTAGGATCGCCCGTGGAAGTTGATCAGACTTCCTTTACCTGTTACTGTACCAGAAGTGTCTCGAGACTTTCCCAAAACCATCTGACTAAAAACCATAAAAATCAGTACTCACCGGATCCGGTAGCTAATGCGCTGCGCAGCCCGTTCCACCTGGGGATGAATCCTGGACTCCCCTCAACCAGGGTTCGAGGTGTTGGCCAGCTGGACCCGGCAGGCTGCCGAGGCAGGGTGGAACCCTCCGATACAAGGGACCAGTGGCGCCTGGGATCCTCTCCGCTGTCGGTCGGCTGCGGTCCCAGCCGGACCAAACCTAGAGGCGGTAATACGCGGTATTATTCGCTTGCGTTCAATTCGTATTACGCTTCCCGGTCAGGGAACCAAGAAACTGTAATAGCGAAGGGCCCGCAACCCCAATAATACCCGGAGTCATTGGACGAGGATTCAACTCCCTTTTATTGTATATACAGTCTCAGCACTGGCATACAAAATGTCTGAGCCCAGAGCTCAGAAAAATGACAGTTTATATACCTTTCTTCTCCAGTCTAATACAGGCAAAACTTCTCATTGGTCCTGGTCTGGGTAGACATAACACTAAACATATACTTCTGCTAAAGTATACAGTATATTTCGCTACTCTTGCAAGGTCAGTTAGCTTGCAAAGATAGTGGAAGGCATATCAGAAGCATTCTCATCAAAAGCAAAACAAAGCAAGGCCAAACAAAGCAAGGCTAAGATGTGTTTCTAACCCTGGCTCAGAACACTAAACAATCTTCATAATGCTAGACAAAATATTCTTACACTGTTCAGCTTCTCTGCTATATTTTCATCCTAATTACAAGGTCAGTGTACATCTAGCAAAGATACAGTGGAGGACATTCCTACTAAAGCAGACATCTGGCTTACCTAAACAATAAACAGTAAGAAAGTTTTAATTCTCTTATCTCCAGGAGAGCAGAACATGTTATCAAACCAGAATAGAACGGCATTTCTTTCTAACAGCTAACAGCATTCTATAATTTTCCAAAATCAGCAATAACATTTTAAAGCAGGAGAAAAAGGGCTTCAGCAATAACATTTTAAAGCAGGAGAAAAAGGGCTTCAGACCTAGCTCTGCTACATGCTAGGCCATCGCCTATCACATTTGTCTCTGAATGACTCCAGGTGAACAACCTTGCAATCAACCTCAAAAAGACAGAAGCTTTATTCATTACAAAAGACCATACCTTCACTCCCCCCCCCCCCCAACGCACCTCACCCTGGCATTGGCTCAAATAAAAGTACAACCCACATAAAATACCTAGGTATCACTTTTGATCAAACACACTCCCTCAAGCAACAGATTGCAAAAACAGCAAAGACAATATTCTTCAAAGCCAAGATGCTGCAGCACTTCAAGACCACTTATAGACCTACAGGACTTCAGCACAGTCATGCAGGCAATGACTCTCCCCCACCTGGACTATTGTAATGCAATTCACCAAGGTCTCCCGACCACCAACCTCAACCCTCTTCGGACAGCCATCAATGCAACAGCCAGTATTATCCATAGAGGTAGGAAGTACAACCACATCACCCCCATTTTGAGGGAGCTTCACTTCCTCCCCCTTGAGGATAAAGTATAAAATATTGGTACTAATTCATAAAGCAGTTCATCAGCAACAATCCTCTTATATGAGTAGCCAATTGCAACAACTGATCTCCAAAAGACAGCACGCCAGGCCACAAGCAACCTCCTGTCAGTGCCACACCAAAGGTCTAAATACAACCAGCAAACTGCAGGCGTGCATTTGACCTATATGCCCCTTCTCTATGGAACACTCTTCCAGACACACTTAGGAGCAACAAAGATCTCCCCTCATTCAGAAAACAACTGAAAATACATTTGTTCAGAGAATATCTTAAAATGGAATAGAGCCTTACTCAGCAGACTCTTGATCACTCCGACCATTGAACAACCTAATACTCCAAATCAGATTACGTTGTGGATAAGTCACTTAGACCTGATACATACCAAATCTGTGAATGTAAATAAGAGGGGACAAGGCTATAGTGGAGAGACTGAATGAATTCTTTGCTTTGGTGTTTACTGAGGAAGATGTAGGGATGTTACCCATGACTGAAGTGGTATTTAAAGGTAATACTGCAGAAGAATTGAAAGAAATATCGCTACACCGGGAGGATGTATTACAACTATTTGATAAACTGAAGAGTAGTATATCACCTGGACCAGATGGTATACATCCAAAGATGTTGAAAGAACTGAAATATGAGATTGCAGACCTGCTATTAGTAATCTGTGAACTATCATTAAAATAATCTGTAATACCTGAAGATTGGAGGATCGCCAATGTAACGCCAATTTTTAAAAACGGTTCAAGGGGTAATCCGGTAAACTACAGACCAGTGAGTCTGACATCAGTACCAGGAAAAATGGTAGAAACCATCATAAAGAACAAAATTGCTGAACATGTAGATAGTCATGGCTTAATTGTAGACAGCCAACATGGCTTTAGACAAGGAAGATCTTGTCTTACTAATATGTTATGTTTTTTTGAAGGTGTGAATAAACAGGTAGAAAAAAGGTGAGTCAGTTGATATAGTGTATTTGGACTTTCAGAAAGTCTTTGACAAAGTCCCTCATCAGAGACTTTTGGCAAAACTAAAGAGTAATGGTGTAGGAGACAGTGTACTATTGTGGATCAGGAACTGGTTAAAATAGAAAGCAGAGGGTAGGGCTAAATGGCCAATTTTCCCAATGGAGAAAGGTGAATAGTGGTGTACCCCAGGGATCTGTGCTGGGTCCGCTGCTTTTTGACATATTCATAAATGACCTGGAAAAGGGAATAACAAGTGAGGTTATAAAATTTGCAGATGACACAAAACTATTTAAAGTTGTTAAAACCCATAAGGATTGTGGAAATTTGCAAGAGGATCTTGATAAATTGGAAGACTGGGCATCGAAATGGCAGATGAAATTTAATGTGGTCAAGTGCAAAGTTATGCACCTAGGGAAGAACAACCCAAACTATGGTTACACGATGCAAGGTTCCACATTAGGAATTATCACCCAGGAAAAAGATTTAGGCGTCTTTGTGAATAACATGTTAAATCCCTCGGCCCAGTGTGCAGCAGCTGCCAAGAGACCAAATAGAATGCTAGGTATCATATGGAAAGGAATGGAAAATAAAACAAAAGATATTATAATGCCTCTATATCGTTCCATGGTGAGACCGCACCTTGAATATTGTGTGCAAGTCTGGTCA
Source organism: Ichthyophis bannanicus (assembly GCA_033557465.1). Taxonomy (NCBI): domain Eukaryota; kingdom Metazoa; phylum Chordata; class Amphibia; order Gymnophiona; family Ichthyophiidae; genus Ichthyophis; species Ichthyophis bannanicus. The sequence goes on along the minus strand of CM066031.1, from coordinate 512,542,766 downwards.
TTGTATCTTAAAAAGGATATAACGTTATTAGAAAATGTTCAGAGAAGAGCCACCAAAATGGTAAAGGGGATGGAAGGGTACCCCTATGAAGAAAGGCTAAAAAGGTTAGAGCTATTTAACCTGGAAAAGAGACTGCTTAGGGGAGATATGATAGAAGTCTATACTGTAAATTAATGAACGGAGTGGAACGGGTAAACGTAGATCGATTGTTTACGTTATCAGAATATAGAAAGACTAGGGGACATGTAATGAAGCTACAGGGTAAACTATTTAAGACAAATAAGAGAAATTATTTTTTCACTCAACATGTAATCAAACTCTGGAATTTGTTACCGGAGGATGTAGTAAAAACTGTTTGTGTAGCTGGGTTTAAAAAAGGTTTGGACAAGTTCCTGGAGGAAAGGTCCATAAACCATTATGAAAAAGGGACCCAGGATATCACTGCTTGACCCAATACAAGCATTGTGGAACCTGTGTCTTTTGGGGAAACTGCTAGGTACGTATGGCCTAGATTGGCCACTGTTGAAAACAGGATACTGGGCTTGAGGGACCTTGGTCTGACCCAGTATGGCATATCTTATGTTCTTATGCCCTCCCATGGTGATGCCCCCCCCCCCAGTTGAGATAACATGGTTTTGGGTCTCTCCCCCCCCCCCCCCCCGTGAGATACCTTTTCCTGTTAATTGTAATCCCTTGGTTTTGTGTATTGTAAACCGCTTTGACCTGGAGAAAGGCGGTATATACAGAAAGTACAGCTAAATAAATAAATAAATCTAACCAGTCAGATTTTCAGGATAACCACAATGAATATGCATGAGAGAGTTTTGCTATTAGTGAAGGCAGCGCAGGTTAATCGTTCTCATGCATATTCGTTGTGGTTATCCTGAAAACCTGACTAGCTAGGTGTGTCCTGAGGACTGGGTTGAGAGCCCTTGGGTTAGATGAACACCTGCAGATTGTATTTAGACATACTAGTGACACTAAAATGTTGTACATTATAGCAAAGATGCCTTTAGTTGGTACATGGGGAGTTTTACAAATTTCCAGTTTGCATTTATCTTACAATAAGGATATATGTGTTCTTAGGTTTGAAGAATTTTCTTTTTAATTATCAAGGCTGAGATACTAACCACTCCTGATCATGCTTCAGTTAAGCTGGAATTGAGACAGTGAGCAGTAGTAGAAATGAAAAGCTGGCTGCTTATTTTTTATCCTTAACACATTTCTAAAAGTATTATATAATGTACAGAGAAACAAAAGAGTACTTACAGTATAATTGTATACCATACACAAATCCTTTCATGTTATGAAATAGTTATAAAGCTGTGATTAAAGATAGAATTATAACCTACACATTCTATTGGAAGAAGCAGTATAATGGGAAACTCAAATATGTCAGAAGAAGTGAGGCAATTAGTTACTGCATAAATGCACAAGTAGTAAGAGGAATTGTTGGAAAGGACAAAAGACACCTGTTGGAAAGGACAAAAGACACCTACGCCCATTACTCGAACCATATGATTTCCGCACCATTTACCAAGCCCTGATCATTCCCCATTTCGATTATTCAAACTCCATACTACAAGGGCTCCCCTGGTCCACCCTGAACCCCCTGCAGCTTGCTATGAACAGTGCAGCATGGGTACTCTTTGGGGCATCCAGGAGAGACCATGTGACACCCCTCCTGAAACAGTTACACTGGCTCCCCATTCAAGCCAGGATCAGTTTTAAGACCTTGCTGATGACTTTCAAAGCTGGCAAGGGGCTTTCCTCCTCCTCTCTATCTGACCTCATCCAACCACTTGAACCTAACAGACCAAGAAGAACTGCAGAGTCAAACATGCTAGCAATACCAAAAGAAACAACAAGATGCACCAAAACAACAGCTAACAGAGCCTTCCGACTCTGTGCCCCAAGTCTATGGAATACCTTACCTGCACATATCAGAGCAATCCCCAACTTGAGCCAGTTCAGAAAGGCCCTTAAACATTTCCTCTTCATCAAATATCTCACAGACAGCTCTGAACCTCAGTCCCACTTGAATAGCGAGCACCTCAACAATAGTAGTACTCAAACAGGCAAGCCCTCGCAACAGGCGTCCCCTACAATGTAAAACACCAAGCAGTATCCTTTCTCATTACACTTCCTATGTATATAGTTTACCCTGTTCTCCAAGTTCCATTTCCTATTAAATGTAATGACCAGACATATGTAATTTGTCGGATGTTTCTGTTCCATGTAAACCGTGCTGATGGCAAATAGTGCGGTATATAAGAAATGTTAATAAATAAATAAAATAAAATAAATAAGTAGATGAATTTAAACCTGCAGGAGGAAAATAGAAATCAGAGATACTTGAAGCAAAAGTTTAAGCATATGATAATTGGGCAAATAGGCTATTTAGTGCAAGAAGCAAAATGCAGTAGAGCTATCACACTTGTACTGCAGCTATTCCTTGTGGTCCCATGGATAGCCTATCTGCTGTCAGGCTTCTCTGATTCCATAGCATGTTGCAGCTTCCTAGATGTGTTCTCTTTCATCCTGCAGATATCTGCTTGATCCTCTCACCCCCCCCCCCCACACACACATTACAGTGCTGTAGCCTCAGTGACATACTCCTGTCTATGGGGAGTGCATTGGTGTTAACATGCAAGTGGAGGCAGGCTCACAACGTGCTTTGACAGCGCACATGTTCATTGGACACACGTTTGCTACTACTGCACTCCTGACATGTCTAGCATGGCATTACTTCCCTACTGTGGCCTTGCCCCTTGTATTTGCCATGGCTGCTCCACCTCTGGCGCAGTAGAAATGTGCACTAAACATAATGTAAACCGCTTTGATTGAAGGGTAAGGCGGTATAGAAAACTGGTTAAATAAATCTTTACCCCATTACCAAATTAGGCCTTATACTGAAACTGCAAAGCCTGGTTGTGAGCTAAGGATCCGGAACCCTTTGGTTCAGGCAACCATCTTCAGTGATGTCCCCCTACCCGTTTGTTTGTTTTCTAACCCTTTCATGGCTGTTGTTGCCATATGGCAACTTTCTATTTTCCCCAAATGTTACACCGGATTCAATATTTCCAAAAAATTACTAATAGTATCTTAAGTTATGTAATCTGTTGTGGACACGAAAGGGCAAAAATTCATGCATACGTTTCAATCCTGGTGGTTTTCTCTGTTCCTGGTTAAGTACTTCTGTTCTCTGCTCCGTACAGTGTAGAATAGGTACCTACTTTTATTCACATATTCACCCAGGCAGTTTTATAAGCACCTACTTGAGCACTTAAAATACTGTTCTACATGCTCAAGTTGCTTATAAAATTACCTCCTGAGAGGACTGATACTGGCAATCTTATTTCAAAAGATGGCACTGTGAAGACTCGTTCATCTAGTAAAGTTGTTGGAAATGATTTTGGTAAGTAACAGGGTGTAGGAGGTTTTTGTATATGCAAGCTTACAATAATTTTATGTGCAAAGATGATTATTTAATAAAATGACAAACTGTACTACTGCTAGGGTAGATTAATTTGCTTCTAAAGCTGTTCCATGTACTTTATAAGAAGGTGATAATTAGGTTTGCAGATTAGAATATAATCAGACCACTTGTGTGGATGCTTGTTAAAATATATTTTCCTCTTCATGTAAGCCTCAAAATAATTCAAGCCGGTAGCAAAAATTTAGCTTTTCTGCAAAGAGTTTTTAAATGAAAGCTAATAATGCACTAAGATCATTCAAACACAATACAGCCCAATAATAGGTTAATGTTTCAAAAAGAATAAGGGGAATAATTAATAGATGAATTTAAGCATTATCACCAGAATTTGCTGGAACACTTATAAAGCAGTACTCATTCATATCCTGATTTAATTTTGTCTACTGTCATTCCTGATTATTTCTTTTAATTTTTCATAAGTCATATATAAATATCTTGTGTGTGTTTAATACCCTGGGTTTGCAGATAAAAATTCAATATTAATATAAGAAACGATAGCTAAATTTTGGCTAATCAAGTCTATCTGAATAATTTCAAGCTGAAACACTTATTGCCTTGAACAAATGAGGTTCTGCACGAGCCCTGGCCCTTGAAGGTACCCTATCATGAAGACTTTTCATCCTCGATACTGTAGGGGCCACCCCAGTCTCCAGAGGTAGAGACCAGCCTGCTGGTACTCCCTAGAAGGTTTCAAAGATATTAGCTGATCCTATTGGGATCCTTGTACCCTTTTCAATGGCAGCTCGTGAGGAGTATCTCATGAAAGGGCTGGAGGAAGGAATAAGGATGTTCTTTGCTTAGCACGAAGCTGCTGCTTCAATAGCATAGAAGATGGCCCATCCAAATGATTCTTGAGATTCATAATTTGCCTGAGGGGGGGAGACACCATCATCAAGACCTCAAAGGCCTTGACACCGATGACTGCCCAGCCATTGTCCATCTCAAGTGCATTGGGGGTGATCACTCCCTGTAGTATCAGAGAACATTGGCACCCTGGTACTCTCCAAGGAAGACCACCTCTCATGTGGGGTGGCCGTTGGCCAGGAGAGTACCTCTCTGGGTCTGCATCTGAGCACTGCTGGGACTCCGAGTATGACGCAAGGGTATTTCTCTGCAGAGAGATCTCCAGAGTTGCCCTCAGATCCACCTCCTCATGAGTGACAAGGAGCTCTTCTATGATATTGTATAGGTTATGGCCACATTCATACCATCTCAGTTAGAAATGGAGGAGGAACCCAGGACAGAAGAGTTGTAAATACTCCAGTTTAGTGATCCCCTAAACAAGGGATGACTTTGCCCATGCATTACATCCTTCAAAGGCTGTAGATGAGAATATGGGAGACCTCTCTCTCTGTGCCTCTAGTCATGAAGAAGGCCATCTCTATGTTTAGAGTTCAGAAGGTTCCCAGATTAGAAAAGCTTCGGCTGTTGCATCATTCCATGATCATTGAATCTGCTCTCAAAAGAGTCAAGAGTTGCATGCCTCACTCTTTGGCACTCCCAGGGAGGGAATATAGGGATGCTAAGCTAATGTCCTGCATAGAATCCTACCAGCTCTTTATGGGCATGCACTTGAAGAACATCATATGCAGTATGGACATGTTTGTGGTCTCTCTCCCTCCAGAGAAAGCTTTGCAGCTCCATTCCCTGGTGGGCCATGGGAAGGAGTGCAGACACAATATATTATCAGAGTAACATATGATATTTTCAATATGGCATCAAGAGCCTCCTCAATGAGTATTGGCGCCCAGAGACTCCTCTAGTACTGAATGATTGCTTCTTTGATTTGAAAATCCCATACGGGCTAAGGGAAGGGGTGCCTGAAACAACCACAATAAAAAAAAAACCAGTTCCCTAAAAAGAATCACACTGGCAACTTTAAACTAAATGTAATTTAAATAATTTGAAGAGTTCAATAACTAATTATTGTCGGACTGGAATCCAGGTGAGGAGAAATCTCCTACCTGGACCATGTCCATTTTAATCAGTAAAGCAGTAAAAGTAACAAAGAAACACTTAGCTTATGCTTTCTCCATCAAAAATGTAACACAAGTCCAAGGAAAAACACAAAAGAAGGGGGAGGGTTGCAACACAGCACTGCGTTTCAGGTCTATGCCCACTCAAAAGACCCTGCGTCAGGCCAAAACTTCCCTACTGAATTCCGAGGATTGTCTTTTGAGTGGACATAGACCCGAAATGCAATGCTGAGTAGAATCTTGCTGGCATGTAGGATCATAGCTATTGTGTGATCATTTCCACAGTCAGTATTCATTTTCACAGTCAGTTGGCCATGATGTTGTCTTCCAAATTTCCTGGTAGAGCCTTGTAAGTATTGTAATGGCTGCATTTGATTGCTGTAATAGTTCAATGGGAATGCCATCAATTCCCGGGGCTTTGTTTTTTTAAAATGCTTTCAAAGTCGCTTCTACAACTTTTTTCAACACCAATAGTTCCTGATCATAAGGTACAGGTTAAAACAGCTGTTGATCCACTTGATCTTTATGGTATAATGACTCAGTGTATTCTTCCACTTCTTATGATCTCAGTATCATTCAGCATAGATCCTTGAGCATCTTTTAGCATTCAAGTTTGAGGATGGAATTTTTTGTTTAACTCTTATAGCTTTAGGAAAGCCGATCTTTTTCTTCCTTTAATAGTTTCTGCTGCTATTTCCTTCAGGGCTGGCCCAGCCACTAGGCAGACTAGGCATTTGACTAAGGTGGCACACATTAGGGGGCATCAGATGGATGATAGTGGCATGCCAGGCAGAGCACCGTGCCAAGTCTTTGAATATCGGCATGTCATGGCATACTCTACCTCCTCAGAAGCCCCACCTAAGAGGAGGATAGCATGGTGGCAGGCTTTTGAACACTTGCACACTTAAAGCCACACCTACCTCCTCAGATGTTCACTGTCAGATGGGGTTGGGATTGCAAGACTTAAGCAAATACATGGGAGTGTTCAAGGTCCACCACCGCAGTGTGCTGCGTTTAGGCCTAGATGAGTTTACTCCAGCAGAGGTAGAGTGGTCAGCCATTTCAGGGGCAGCAGTTCATGTTTATTGCTCCTCTTGACTCATGGAGACTTTGGTTGCCGAGTTTGGCATGGGAACAGCCAGACAGCTGAATGTAGAGACTTTCTTCAGCCCCACATATGAAAATTGCACCAAGGCTTCCTACCTAAGTTACAGAGACTTCAGGGGATGTGTGCATTTTGCCTTTGCTGCAGACAAGCCAATGGGCAGCATCTGAGGAGAACACATCTTCTGCCTCTCACAAAGGAAAGAAAGTCTTCTGAGAGGCAATTGGCACAGCAGGGATCAGATATGCGTTGAACTGGTTTTACAATTCGGGCAATGACTTCTGTAGTTGTGGGGGAACCTGGATGAGTATTTTCCTCCCAAAGCTAAAACAGTTTAAAGTGTGTCAGCTAGGCCAGCCTTCTAACTGTCATCATGTTAGACAGCATTTGTGGCATGATGGAACATACTCTGGCTTCTCTTGCCATTCCTGTTTGAACATGTATTCTAGAATGCAGACTAATGAAGCAATACTGGCTCTTGTGTGGATAGGGTTGAGAAGTTGGAGGAAAAATCTCGACTACTGTAACATTCTATTCCTTGGGCTTTCATCATGTGTCATTCAACATGGACATATACATGAATCAGCCCTGTAATCCAGGGTCACGGCCCGCTCATTCCCCCCTCCCGCCCCCATCTAGGCTTCCCCGTACAAACCTTCTGTTTGTACAGGGAGACTTTTGCCCGGGCCGGCAGGGGAGCGAATAGCGGGGATGGATGTATCAATGGAACAGAATGATCCCTATAGTATATGACATCAGATAAAGACTAGTATGATACATTTAGTCTGTCCAGTAAAGTGGCTAGAGTGGTTGTAACTGCCACTCCTTGCAGGTAACTCCCCTCTATGCCTACAGCGTCTCCTTCTTTGAAAAAGGTTTATTCATTGATATTCTTTAAGTATTTAAAGGTCTGTATCATATCTCCCTGTCCCTCCTCTCTTCCATGGTATATATTTAGGTCTTTAAGTCTCTTTTCATATGTTTTCTTGCACTGGCGCCAAATTATTTTGATTATCTTCCTTTGAACTGTTTCAAGTCTTTTTATATCTTTGATCTAGTTCTCTGGTTACCCAATCAAACAACTCAATCAAATTTGTTTGGCATGTTTGTCCCCTGATAAAACCATGTTGCCTCAGGTCATGCAAACTTGAGGATCTGTGAGTGTTACCAAAAGAATAGTCCCATTTGAATCTTCATCTTCTGATTTCTAAAGGAAGATGGTCAAATCTAGACTTTGCAGACATTTCACTAGTGCTCCTTTGGTTCCCTATGATGCCTCTCCTGCATATTTATTTGAGAGAGAGAGATGGAGGAATAAAAATATAGGGATGGGCATTTGTTGGCACCTTAAAATTTTGATGCATGCTAAAATGATTTAATATACACTAACCTAAGAATTAACATGTGTTAAGTTGATCGGGGCATGTTAAAATGCTGAAGTGTACATTATAAGATCAGTATTAAAACAAATGTGTGAAAGTAACAAAAAAATTGAAAACTTAGAAAATTTGATTAAAAAAACACCTGAAACTAGCCAAGTTTTTTGCCTGCACATATGCCTACAAAAAGCCTATTAATGCATGGAATATTCTCATCTGGCATCCATAGAATATTTCTCAAATATTTTTTGAAAAAGTTTTTTTTTTCCAGAAAAGAGAGAAGACTTCATGAAATTCAGGATCAAAAGGTTCAGAAAATAATTTTCAAAGTTTTTCAACCTCTGTTGCACAAAATTTTATTTATTTGAAAAATTTAGATCCCACGCTATTTCCAAGGCTAATAACTACAATGAACATACATAAGATAAATGAAAACAAAACCACAGTAGTATCACATAAAAACAAAGCCATATCAAGCCTGCAAATGCTGCCACAAGTGCCTTAGATGCCTCATATTACATTTATACAGTCTTAATGTATAAAGAAGGTTGGAAAGACCTGGTGAAATAGATAGGTCTTCAGTTTCTTACGAAATACTAGAATATCAGATGTGTTTCTTAATTCTGCTGGCAAAGTATTCCAAAGCCTTGGCACCATCATGGAAAACCTTCTGACTTGAAAAACCTGAAAATGAACAGGCTGGAATAGAGGAACATCTAAAAACAAGGCCTCTTGAAAGCGCAAAACACGCGGAGGACAATAAACCCTCAAAGCCATGGACAAACTGAGTGGGGCTTTATGATTTTTTTAACTTAAACACGAGCATAATTATTTTATATACGATTTGCAACCTGATAGATAACCAATGTAGGCTGCACAAATGGCTAGTAATGTGTTTGAAACGCCCACTATTCATGACTAATTGGCAGCCGCATTTTGTATTACATGGCGATGGAATGCCATGACTCTGCGGCTCCATTCAGGAGCCTGACTCCGCTACAGACAGCCACGGAATCAGAATCAGGTCTAACTTTGGATGGCCTGATTCTGCCCAAACGTACAGGGGATGGACGACCTGATTGGAATAGGCCTCTATGTTACTATGTTTACTCAAAATATTGGCTGATGTGGTATTGGGTCACTTAGTAAACTTAATTTATGTAAGTTTTATACAGAAGCAATTTCCAGTTGCCTTTAAAACTGTGAATGTTCAAACAGAGCTGTAGAAGATTAGACAGAATGCCTCAGAATGTGAGAACTATTGGCGGATTTCCAATCTACCCTCAGTTGCCAAGATCATTGAAGTAATTATGACTGGACAGCTACAAGATTTTACTGGAGGGTAACTGGGGGTTTGAGGAAGCTCAGTTAGTTTTTAGACTAGGATTCAACAATGCAACATTGTTGTTGACCCTTTTAAATGACATGAGAGTGCTGTTAGATCAAGTAGGGATGGGTTTGCTCTCCTTGATATTCAGTAGCATTTGCTAACATTGAACATTTTATCCTATTGGACCGGTTGAGGGAAGCAGGTGTAATAGTGGTACCTGTGAGGTTAGTCATTTCTTACTGAGATTTTTTGGAGGGTAGAAAGAGGACAGAAGTACCTGTTCTCACATTTTAAACCGTGTCACTGAGCCATTGTTGCAGCAGAGAGCGATGGGAGGAGATGTACAAGCTCCCACTCCTCTTTGGCAGGGGAACTGGAACTGATGATGTTGCAGGGGCTGGAAGACGGGGACTGGTGCTATTGCTGGGCTTGGAGAAAGTGAAGCTGGTGCTGTTGCTGATCCTGGGCTGGGAGGTTGCGAAAGGGGGTGGGGTGATGGTTTTGCTGTTGCTGTTGCAAGGGCTGGAAGAAGGAGTTTGATGCTAATGTTGGGACTTGGAGAAGAAGGGCTGTTGCTGAGGCTAGGAGAAGGTGCTGGAAAATTGTGTTTTGGGTCACTGAATGGAATCCACCTAAAAAGCCATTTTTTTGGTAAAAAAAAAACATTTTTCAGATCCTGAGAAAGCACCTAATTGTCTCTAAAATAAAAATTCTGAATGACAAACCCCTGTAGCCTATATGGCCCCGATTCAGCAAAGCCGTCCTGCCCATATTCCCCCACAGGCTCTCCCTGCATGGCTAGAGCAGCAGTGCGCGGAGAGCCAGCAGGGGGTGGAGTGTGGGTGGAGCGGGGGCAGGCTGAGGCAGCAGGACTTACAGGGCTGATTCAGGTCATGGCCGATTCAGGCCCTGTGACTGGGTGTGGGACGTTCTGCTTATTCCACCGCAGAGGTGAAATAAGCAGCTGCAAAGACCCCATTTGGGCTGGGAACTCACCTGATGGCCGGGAGCAGTGCAAGGTGGGTTCCTGCTGCCCGATCCATGCCCAGCCAGCCCCACTGAGGGTCGGGCATCTGGGTGACAGGAGGTCGGCGATTCTACGGAGGGACCGGTATGTGGGGTGGACTTCCCCACTTGCATGCAGGGGCATGCCGGGCCATCTCAGGGTCTGATCCTGCACCCGTGGGAACATCTGGTTCTTGCAGTGCAGAATCGGGCCCGTCCTGCTCGGGGCCGTCCAGACGGCCCGGACATGCCTCTAGTGGAATCGAGCTCCACATGTATAAAGTTATGAATGTTGTGTTCCACCTTGTTTGTTTTTTACTCACAGTTGTGGTCAACATTATTGGCACCCTTGTATTTTAGGAATATTGTGTACAATATCTTCAGAAATAATTGGAAATATTCCAACTGTATGTCATCATAAATCTCCAGGAACAAGCAGGAATGAGTCTTCACATATGGGTACGTCGGTACCGACGGAGTCTGCGCGGGAACGCTCCCCAGCGTCCAATTAGAACGCTTTTGGGAGCATCCCACCACGCCTGCATGCTGCCTTCCCGCCTTTCCCAACTGCCTCTCCTCAGTTTTCGTTTTTCCGTGGAGCCGGCAGGACGTACTCCTGTCACCGCAGAAAATTCTTCCTTTATTTTTGTTTTTTCTTGTGGTCGCGTCTGCCTTCCCTCGACGCACCGGTACCGCCGGTGTTTTCTTTTTCATTTTCTCCTACAAAATCTTTCTTTGGTAGGGAATTTTTTTCCCTGTATAGTGCCTGACGGTTTTTCAGCCTACTAGGCCTCTCCACTTTCCTTCATGGAAACGCCAGCCACTATCCCTAAAACATGTTTCAACTGTGGCGGTACCAAGTTAGTTTTAGACACCCATAACTGGTGCCTTCCATGTTTGAGTCCTGACCACTATCCGCTGGAGTGTCCCTCCTTCAGTAGTATTTCCAGAAGAAGTCTTCAGCATCGAGCTCAACTCGATACGCGGTTCCTGTCAGACCTGAGGGTACCAGCTACAAATTCTTTTTCACAGGATCAGGTAACCCAACAAAAGTCTGTAAAGACTAGCCAGTCCTCGGGTGGTAGATCTCATGTTCAACATCGAGATGCCTCTGGCCTTGCCCCCGAGGACATTTTGGCTTTAAAACCCTGGCGGGAGTCTTCGGCCTTCAAAGCATTAACGGGGTTTTAGGTTGTTCCCGGGGTTTTTACCTCTGCGAACATACCTGAGCCATGCTCGGTGGTGGTATCCGCTTTGAGCGGTGCCGGTACCCCGGCATCGGCAATGGTGTTGGATGAAATACTCCACACCAATGATCGCAGTCTAGCATCCTCGGTATCTTCGGTGCTGCTAGAGTCGCTGCAGACCGATCTTCCAGTATCGGTATCGATCCCAGTACCGATTCTGGCATCCACGTCGGTACCCTCCAGGTCTGTTTCGATAGATTCACTGCTTTCAATGCTGAGTCTAGAATCGATCTCTAGCCTGGACGATTGGGTACCGACTCATCTCGGTATCGACCTCAGACGGTGCCGAAGACATTGTTCCGGAGATCAAAGTCTACCGCTCTCAGTACCTTTGGTACCGTTAGAGTCGCCTCAGACTGATCTTCCGGTGTCGGTACCGGCTCCGATACCACTGCCGGTACCGTTTTCTACGTTCGCATCGGTACCGGTGCCTTCCATGCTTACTTCCACAAGCTCGCTTCCTTCGGTACTGAGTTTGGAGTCCATCCCTGGCATGGATAGTTTTCCACCGATTAGTCGCGGCACCGGCCTCGAGCGGTACCGCCGACTATCCTTTCAGGACAATTCGATGCTCCACCCTTTTGGGTCTGGTACTGCAATGGATCAATCCATTAGTGCCAACACTAGATCTTCAACAGATCTAACCTTTACTCCTCATGATAGAGGATCCCCTTCTGGGGAAATTTCTTTTCAAGCATTCTTGCTTGATATGGCAAGGTTACTTGCCATTTCTATACCTGATCAAGATCCTGCATCAGGGGATTCAGAGCTTCTGCACATCCCTGAGAACCCAAAGGAGGTCATCATGTTTCCTTTGCATCAAGTCTTACAGGATCTTTTACTTAGAATGTGGGAAACTCCTTTAAAGGTATCCCCACCTTCAAGGGCCACTGACTCTCTGTACAAGGTGCCCCCTTCTCCAGGTTTTCAAAAGACTCAACTTCCACATCATTCTATTGTTGTGGAATCAGCAATGAGGCGTGTTAAAAGTGCTAAAAAGCACTCTTCTTATCCGCCAGGTCATGAGTCTAGAACTTTAGATGCCTTTGGACGTAAAAGCTTCCAGGCATCCATGTTTTCAACAAGAATTCTCTCATATATTTTCTATATGGGACTATCTCTTGAAGAGGTCACAAACAGTTTGCTGTTTTTGACTCATTTTCTTCAATAACACAAAAGAGCAGACTACTCTTTACTGGTTACTCATGTTCAAAATATCTCTAGGTTTCTTACTCGTGCTACCCTGCACTGTTTTGAGTCTGTTAGCAAAACCTCTGCTATAGCCATAGGGGCACGACGCATAGCCTGGCTCCAAGCTTCCAACTTGGACAAATGGGTACAAGAAAGCCTGGGAAATACTCCTTGTACTGGGGAGAATCTCTTTAACAAAGAGACTTTACGCCAAGTTGCTCAGTTAACCACTGGCACTGTTGCTTTCAAAGGATTATCTACACCTTCCTCTAACCCGGGTGCTAAGAAATCTTCTACCAAACTTTATTCCCCCAAAGGGAAAAAGTTTTATTCATTCTGTGCCCATTATGCAGCTGTTTCCAAACAAGGGAAACATCAAACCAGGCTAAAGAAACCACAACCTCAACTGTCTCAGCAAACCCAGCAGCCGCAGGGTTGCTGATAGACTCTTCACCTAATCCTGTTTTGAGGTTTAGAACCTGTAGTTTGCTTCTTCCCATCACAAGCATCTACATCGGTTCCATCCTAAATTTTACACATGTCTCTCTTTAAAGAGACATCCTGACTTTTATCTCATAGAGCTTCTTAACATGATTATGCTTTACAGATAGTAAAGTTACTCCTCTTCCTCCGAAGTAGACAGAGGAGTAACAGTTGTCAATAAGGGTGCTATGCCTTTACCTTTGACATTTTCTCCTGTAACAGCATGTCTCATTTTACCATTTCAAAGATTTACTCCATCGTAAGTCTTTTTTCAACTCTGTCCTCCTTACTAAGACCTTTTGGTCTGTAAGAGTGATACCACTTCACTGAAGGCTTATCCCTAAGCCCCTCAGTTTTCTTTCAGAGTTGTCTCCCCCTTGCATTCTTGTTTTGTGGCAGCTTTTCAGACAATGACGGAGTCTTACCACTCCTACTTATGTCTGTAGGTCTTTTTCCAATCTTGGGACCTAAGATTTGCTCTGCTGCCCTAACAATAGTTAGAAGTGCAGGAGCTCTTAGTGGTTAAACCACTAACTTGCTGACCAAGCAACCAGGGCTTGATCTCCAATAACAATCTTTTCTGGCCTTAGTACTAAGTCCCAGACAGGCTAAGAACCTTTTCTGGTTATTGTTGCAGACACATCAGCATACCTTCTATCCTTAGCCTTCCCCAATTTTTGGGCTTTGGCGGAGTAGTTCAGGTTACATACTGGCTCTTAAACAGCCAGTTTTTTCTTCTAATCAGCCTGCAACATGCTCTCTGCTTCTCTACAGAGCAGCTCTGCACTATAGGCCCTTGCTAGAGAGCAAATAATTCCAGATGGTTAGGAAGGGCTTTACCTAGTCATGGCTACTGGGTTCTTCCCTACCCTTACCATTTCCATTAAAGTTTCCTTCTTCAATAAAGGACACAGGCCTTTAATTAAGTGAAGACCTAAAGAATTATCCAATCCCCTGGGTGGGTTCATGCTTCCAGTGGACCCCTTCACCAGGGATGGCTTTCTTTTAGTAATAGCCAGTCCTTGTCTTGTTTTTTCCTTCCACCCTCAATTCTTCATGGGGACATTCATACTGAGCGCAAGAATGCACCATACTCATTTTGCCCTCATAGAAGAGTAAATATGGTATTTCATTTCATTGCATCTTCTTCTCCAGCTGCCTTGCTGGAGTTATGGAAGGATTCAGACTTACTGTCTACATATTAAAAACATCCTTTGCATTTTTCATGGAGGCCTCCATTCCTAGTTAGTCAAGGGCTAGAGTTCTTAGAGGACTCAAGACTTCTCCTTGTCAGTGAGAGCACTCCTTTAGCTCTCCCACTCATAACCAGGGAGAATGGATTCTCTAAACATCTTCTCAAGCAGGTTTTTTCCTTCTTGTTATTAGATGAATCTTTCTCTCTCCACATATCCCTATGCGGGAACATGGCTATATATATTTATATATATACGTATATAGCCATATGCCTGTCTGTACTCATATATATATATATATATAGTGACGCACCTCCACGTCCCTATTAGGGGATGTTTTGCAAAACTTTAAAACAAAATCCTCCTTACCGGATATTTCTGTTTTCACTGGGTCTTTTAAAATCTGGGGCTGTCTTTCCGGGCTTTGCAAACAGGGGCTCAGGAACTAGGGTCACCATGGCCTCCCCTTTCCCACTACCTTCCTGTTCAGGCTTTTTCCGCATTTCCGCCCTCATGGGATGCTCTTGGGGACCCCCCTTGTCAGTCCATTCCCCCCTTCTGGAGATTCTTTCTCATGTTCCAGGGTATCAAAGCCTCCCCGTGGGGGTTCAACCTGGCCCTCTGCCCCTTGGGCTTGGGGTCCCATAGCCGTCCTTTCCCCTTCTATATATAGGCCCTCCCCTAGCCCTTTATCAAATGGAAGCCAGTCTCTACCTAAGACTATATCATAGGGCAATTTCGGGACTAGGGCGACTAAAACTTTCTTTCGGGTTCCTAACCCTTTTATTACCAGGCTGTAAAGAGGATACTTGGTAGATGATCCATGGATACACCTTATCTTGACTACCCCTTCTGGTTGGTTCGGTGTGGATCCACTACTGGCTTGTAGGATTCATCAGAACTTCTTTGAAACCATGGTTTGGTCCGCCCCCGAGTCAAGCAGGACCCTTGCTACCACACCTTGCACTTCCACAGCTATACGAAAACCTTCCTGCATATAATTTTCATCACCAGTTATTAGGGCTGTTCGCCAGACACAGTCACTCTTCCTATGACCTCGCTTCCCACATGTAAAACATTTTATGAGTGTATCCTTAATCTCACCTTTAGGCATACCTTTCATTACATTTGGTACACCTAACACAGGGTCCTTAACTACTTTGCCAAAATTGGCTACCCTACACGTGTTTCCAGCGCCTCCCTGTGGTTTATGGGCTAATGCAGCCTCCATGAACCATTCGGTGAGGTGAGCTGCCTCGGTTGAGGTTTGACAATTTTGCAGAGTTAGGAATGATCTCACCTCAGGAGGAACAGCCTCTGAAAACTGTTCTAGTACAATCATATCAAGAATACTTTCAAGAGTTTTCTCCTCTGGTGCGAGCCATTTCCACACCAGGTTACGCACTCTTTGGCAGAGTGCCTTAGGGGTTTCACCTGGCTGGAGTCTGGTGGCTCTTAGCATACGTCGGTACACCATAGGCGACAAGCCTAGCCTGTCTCGTATGGCTTTCTTGACGTCCTCGTATTTTGTTGCCAGGGCAGCGGGCATGGCCTTGTAAGCCGCCAAGGCTTCTCCCGTTAGGGAGGTAGCCAGCCTAACAGCCCATTGCTCATGTGGCCAACCTGCACTGTGGGCTACCCTTTCGAAAGCCTCCATAAAATCGTCTATGTTATCAGCTTCAGTCAATTGTCCGAAAGATAATACCCCACAGCTTTGTGGGCCTACCCCACAATAATGTTCCTTAGGTGTTTTCTCGACTGCTCGTTCCGCCAGCAAAGTCTGTATCAACTCTGTCAGGGGCTTCTGCTGGGCCTGCAAGGCCGCCAGAGCTTGCTCCTGGCTCAGCTGTGCTAGCTCCCTCTGCTTCTCGAACTGGAGGCTTATCCAACGCAGCATTTCCTGGGGATTCTCCATGTTCGAACACTGAAACAAAACAAACAGACACAAATACCAAGTGTGGCACTTTTTACAAGCCTCTTATGCCTAGACTCTTCCTTCTTAGTACTCCTTCTCACTGGAATCCCCCACCGCCTGTGCCCAGATACTGTTTACCTGAGTCAGGTGGTGATTCACACTTTGAGAAGGTACTCTTTCGTCATGGATTCTGGAATCCTCCGGGCGTGGCCAGCAGTAATCCTCCTCCAGCTCTTTGGCACTGTTACTCTGTTGTGTTCCCGCTGTATTCCTGCTGTCTTCTTCTCCAGGAATCATCCTAAAAACTACTCCATTTGTGACGCACCTCCACTTCCCTATTAGGCAGCCACCTAGGGCCGTGAGGCGCGAGTTGCCTTCTAAATGTAAGAACAGTCTGTTCCATGTTCCTCTCCTTCACTTATCTGTCTAACTGTCTCTGTCCTCTATTCTGTCCTATCATATAAATGGTGTTCTTTTCCTATTTCCTCGATTGATATGGTATTGTAAACCGCTCTAATGCCTCTGGCCTGAGCGGTATATCAAATTTAAATAAACATAAACATAGGCAAAAATAAACACAGGGCTTTATTCCCCTTTTCTTAAAGACTTCCTTTTTACCAGCAACAGAGGATAAACAAAACAACTGTTTCTTCACAGCAAAATAAACTCTTTTCTCCAAGTAATTATCACAGTGCTTCAGCTTGCTTGTTCAACATAAAGATTCAATCTCATCTGAGAAACATAGTGTGCAATCCATGGGACTGGATTCCAAATCACAGCTAGCGTTTTCCCACTGCATTGGCTCACAGTCTGGGTTTTCAGGTGGGTAACAATCCTTACAGCTGGTATTATCCCAACTCCCTCCTTGTGAGACACCGGTTATTCTAGCAGGAAACTGCTCTGTATAGACAGGGTTCTGGACACCTGTACGTTGGGCAGTTTCTCCTGGAAATTCTCTCTCTTTCCAGTAATGAGGATTTTCCTCTAAGCTTCTAGCCTTTGCTTTACTGGCTGTGCCCACCTCTTGCCCTCTAGGGAAAATAGAGTACTTAGCTTTTCCTCCGTTGCAGTTAGCTTCCCCTTTTCCCTCTGTTATCCGGGCTTCTCTCTTTGGGCTGTGGAGTGCTCTTTCTTGGGACCTCCAGCCACCAGTATTCTGGGCAGTTCTATAGTCACTTTCTGGAGAGACCTTTTTCCTGCTGCTCCTTGCTACCGGGACACACCCACTGCTTCCTGGATCCAGCAAGCTCTCCTGTCTCTGACGTCTGCTTTCCACCTGGTTTCTCACTCCTCCCAGAACGCTGCCCTCTCTGGCCTGAGAGACTCCTGCACTCATCTCAGAGACTCCTGCTCTGCCACCTCCCTCTGCTGGAATTTCCCAGCAGCTTTTATCTTCCTGTTTCTTGCACGCTATACGTGCTTCCCTCAACAGGTGCTCCTGATTAGCTTTTTGGTTTTCTGCTACGTCATGACTAGTGTGTGGAAACCTTGCTCCACTACTCTTTTGCTCCTTGTAATCTGAATATGTTTGCTGTCTATGCGATTCCAAGGTAAGCTCTTCTTTTTCCCCTATTACCATAGGTTCTGTCCCAGTCACTGCATCACAATATATATATATATATATATATAGATAGATAGATATAGATATATTTTTCTCTATCTGTCTGCTTAGGTTCATATATATATATTTTTTATTTTTTTCCTTACGGCCCCGTCAGATAGTCACTATCCCTTTCAATGCTGCTCCAGCATGCTTAGGGTTCTTAATAACACCCACTTCCCTGTGGTAGTTTAAGGGTTTTTGTACCATGACCTTCAGTTTAGGTACATTTGAAGCCCTCCATATTTCCTTTTTTTTCCTAAATGACTTCAATTAGGAGGGACATTCTGAACCTTCAGAAAATAGGAGGCTACAATGCCTCATACTTCTGTTCTTCTTTATTATCGGATATAGGGATCTTCAAAGGCCCTCTTTTCCTATAAGAACTATGTCTCTTTAAGGGCAAAGGAGCTTGGGGCTTATCTAATAGGGACTTCTGCGTTTCCCGCAAAAGTCCTGCCTCATTAAACTACCCCAATTTCCACTGGGTATTTCTTCTCGCCCTAAAGGTTCTGACCTCAATCTGTCTTTTGCACAGTTTATTCACCTCTGCTTACATTGAGGTACTCCTTGAGGATATTCTGCTGGTTCATATTATCAAATCCATATGAACCTCCATAAACCTTTACAATACCCTCAGGTGAGGTCCATATTGGTGTATTGCACTTCAGTATTTACTACTAAATATCACCCACACAGGGACTCCTATCTAGGCGTCCTGTTTGTTCCAGCTGTTCCACAGCACATCTTTTTTAGTTCAACTCCTACCCTCCATCCCCAGGATGCCTGAGGTTCTGTCGAATAGCATGGCTTTCTCAGATTCGCAACATGCTGGGACTCCTACAGGCATCTTAGCTTGGGAGTCCCTATATGTGAAGACTCATTCCTGCTTGTTCCTGGAGATAGCACAGTTACTTACCTGTAACAGGTGATCTCTGGGAACAGCAGGAATAAGTCTTCACAACCCACCCACCTCCCCTAGGAGTTGTATCTCTCTATCTCTATCTTTCCCCTCTTTCTCTCTCTTTGTCTCAGCTTTAAAACTTAACTGAGGAGAGGCAGTTGGGAAAGGCGGGAAGGCAGCACGCAGGCGTGGTGGGATGCTCCCAAAAGCATTCTAATTGGATGCTGGGGAGTGTTCCCGCGCAGACTCCGTCGGTACCGACGTACCCATATGTGAAGACTTATTCCTGCTGTTCCCAGAGATCACCTGTTACAGGTAAGTAACTGTGCTTATTTTAATGATATGTTCAAAGGTATACAACAACAAAAAAAGGATGTCTGTGCAACTTAGACGTAGTCATTTCTGAGGGAAAAACAAAATATGACTTGGACAGGATTAATTGCACCCTTGACTAATATTTGGTTGCACAACCGTTGACAATTATGACAGCCTCCAAATGTTTCTTGTTTCCATCTATAAGTTTTGTACATCTGTCTGCTGGTAGTTTCTCCCACTCTTCATCTGTGATTTGTTCCAGCTCATGAATGTTTCCAGGATTCCTTTTACCAATGGCAGATTTCAGCTTTTTCCAGAGGTTCTTGATTGGATTGAAATCAGAACTCATTGCTGGACAGTTTAAAACAGTCCATTTGTTGCTTTTTAACCATTCTTTTGTATTTCTGGATGTATGTTTTGGGCTTTTGTCCTGCTGGAGAACCCATGACTTTCGACCCAGACCTCACTTTCTGACACTAGGTAGCACATTTCAGTCCAAAATACCTTGGTAGTCCTCTGACTTCATGATTCCTTTAATACATTCCAGGCTTCAAGTTCTTGAGGCAGTAAAACAACCCCACAACATTATGGAACCTCCACTATATTTAACTGTAGGAAGGGTGGTTTTTTTTTTCATTATAAGCTTCACTTCTTCACCTGTAAATGTACCGTTGGTCTGCATTGCGAAAGACCTCAAGTTTGGTTTCATCTGTCCACAGAATATTTTCCCAGAAGGACTGTGGTTTCCAAGGTGGGTTTGGGCAAAGATCAGGCGTGCCTATTTATATCTGTCTTTGAGCAGTGGGGTCCTCCTTGGCCTTTGTCCATGAAGTCCTTCTTTGTATAGTGAGCGGCATATGGTGCGGGTTGAAACCACCACTCCAGACTGCTCCAGGTCAGCTTTAAGCTCTTTGGATGTTGTATGTAATGTGTTTCAACAGTTCACACTAATCTTCAAAGATTTCTTGGATTAATTTTCCTCTTCTCACCGCGTCCTGAGAGGTTCTTGACAGTTCCATGAGCAGAAAACTTCTTAATAACATTGCAAACTGTAGACAAAGAAACCTCAAGGTCTTTGGAGATTGCCTTGTACCCTTTTGAAGCTCGATGCTTGGTGATAATGACTTTTCTGATAGTCTCAGGCACCTCCCTTGCCTTCACCATTGTGAAAGTGGAACAGGGAGTGAATGTGGCCATTTTAACATTAGAGCTATCATTCATTAGTTGATTCAAGTAATGTAAGTACTGACAATTGCTCATAGGTATATCTAATTTGACTGCAATGGGAATGTGGTTATAAGGATGCCAATAATCATGTCCTAACAATAACTATGCTCTAAGAAATCATCAAATATATATTCCTGAATCCACATAGGTGGATTGTTTAGGAAGAAGTCAACTTGATTCAGGAATAATCATGTCCTGGCAATGTCCCAGTTTTTATACTATTTCCTACTATTTCCTTTTTTAATTGGTCTTGTTTGATTTCATTCTTTTATATGTCAAATATGTGTACATATATGATCGAAAGCCCTTCCACTGGCCGCCTTTGTTATGAGATATTGGAAATAAGGAGTTGAACTGCAAGGGTGCCAATAATGTTGACCACAACTCTATGAAGTGCAGAATATACATATTGTTAAATATATATGAAACTTCAAACTAATCTTTTATTGTTGCTTCCACTGCACTGCTGTCTGCTTGATCCATTGACATAAATTAAGAGTGCCTCACTGCTGGCAACATAAAGGCATCATCTGACAGTTCTGCTAAATGCTCCATTTTCAAATATCGATAGCATCCTTGACAGCAGGATTTATCACACAAGTTCCCTTACCACATTGTAAGATGTACTTGTGTTTAGCTCGAGGCATCTATCACCTCTTCACCCTTGTCTGTGAGAATGCTCTTATCTTTAGGTTTAGTGATATACTGTGCACTGATGTAAAGTGTCTTGTATGCATCGAATATACTTTCTCATTCCAAAGCATTTTAGGCTATGCTTGCATTCCAGACCACCTAGAATAAAATACTGTATTGTATGAAATAAAATCATGTATTGCATCCTGGACCATCTAAAATAAAACCATGAGAGTAAATTGATTAAAAAAGTGTAAGGATAATGGTACTGTTTGGAAAGGGTGTGGCTTTTTTTGACTACCCCTCTGTGAAAGGATTGACGGTGGTGTGCTTCATATGTTTTTAATGGAATACAAAAGTGATATCTTGGTAACTTGGATCAATTCACTATAGAGGACTATTTTCAAAAGCAGGTGCTAAAGGTTTATATCATGCAAGGATAAAACAAGGAAATGCTTCTAGCTGCCTTTTTAATAAGCCTGTTGAAATGAAGAATATATAGATTAATTGAAAATAAAGGAAACAAACATCCTAGTGAAGATGTTTTTCACACAAAATCTCTAGCTTGAAAGTAATTGCACTGCTGCACATTTACAGAGTTATATGACCTATAGTGTGCTATGCTGAGTCTTCATATTGCAATCATGAAAGGTATAACCTTTTCCAATTATCTAGAAAACACTCTTAAAAATTGAAATTCAAGTTGGTAAGATTATAATCTGCCTTTAAATGTTAAAATATAGCTTACAGAATGCTAATGGTTATAGAGTTTTAGTCAGGTCTCCTGTTTTTTATCCTTATTGCCTACGCTTAAAACATGCAAGTGTTAACCTTTCCAAGAGCTATAGCGAAGTAAGGAGATTAACAGATTCTTAATTATCTGTGTTTTCAAAGAAAGTATTGTCAGGCCCGACACCATCCAACTACTTGTGCTTCCATGGTGCTATAGGGATTATGCCTTGCCTCGTGCCTTCTTACCTCTAAAATAAAATGAAGCATCTAAGACTACTGTCGTCTATATAAAAATCGGTCACTGTTCATTGGGATATATACCCCGATAAAGTGTCTTTTTCAATGTTCATATTCTTAATCCTGGCAGTAGCATGTACTCTCCAACATCTATTAACCCACATTGGAAAAATCTAAGAGAGTCGGAAGGCGTTTATACCTTTTCGAAAGGATCTATACAAGAGCACAGTACAAGAGATGTGAAATCCCAGAGAGACCCCCTCTGCAGATGGGAGGCATACAATTACAGGACAATAGAGCTACCTGTCATAAAAAAAAAGGACCCACTTAACAAAGTGTTACAGGGAATTCCTGTCCATACAGATTTTACATATTGTGTTCTTTACAGTAGTAGAGATTTACATAGGAACGTTTTTCCTGCTGCTGACTTTTGTTTGTTTTTAAGCTGCTTTGCATTTGAGCCCCGGAAAAAAAGAAAAAAAAACCTTGCAGCCATTTTATCACTTTCTCTCTGTCAGTGTCAAGATGCGCTGAGGATGCACTTCTTGATATGGTCAGTGGTGGGTGTCTGCAGTTTGCAGAAGAAACCATTGCCAGGAATAGCAATTGTGTACAGTTGTGTCTGCTTCTAATCATGGCATTTCACAGTGAGTTTGGCGGAAGCAATCATTTTAAGGAACTGCAGATCTTATTTAAATGTGCAGCTACTTGCACAGTAGAATAAGTGGATGGCTGATGCCACTAAAACACATCTTCAAATAATCCAAAAGGTTCTGCACAGACACATCTGGATCACACTAACAAAATATATAAAGTTCACGTTTAATCCACCATAGCAGCCAGAGTAAAAGCAAGGACATAGACATCACTACCCTGACATTCGCTCAAACTTAGCTTCATTCTAAGGTTAGTACTTAAAGGTACACTAGCAACTATGTATTAAATAATCACCAATTAATAACTACTTAAATCAATAACAAATCTTAAGTACAAACAGTGCCAGACATGTACAGAACTCATGAATTGCCCCACTCTTAGAGTCTAGTAAATTTGAACAATTTTATTAATTCATATGAATGTTTTTAAATGTACTGTATGCAATACCTTTTTATGTTGCTTGCTATTAATGGTTAAGGATATTCATGAAAGCAGCTTATACATGAAGAAGAAAACTGAACTGCCATGAGTTATCTAAATTGAAACTTTGGAGAACAGCAAGCCCATAAGCTTCCCCAAGTTGGCATACTTTCAGATGGATTGCAGTGAGGCAGAGCCATATAATATAGCTATTTTTAAATGTTCTTAAATTGTAAATGTATATGTTTATTTTCCAGATAATGAGGGGTTGTTACTGTATAGAGTTTAAAAAGATCAGTGTTTATCGGTCTTTTGATGGTGCAGGTGCCAGCGCTGGGTGGGGTTCTCAGTGGAATTAGATACATACATTTGTAAAAATGAGGTGTTGTCAGCACAGAAAAGAGTAGAACATACAAAGCAGACAAGAGGATACTTGAAAGAATAGGAAGGGTAAGTGGTGTTCTTTTCAGTGTTAATCTTGACATGCTTTATTGGTGTTTATTTGTTAAAACCTAAAATCGAAGCCTAAAACATAATTCCAAACTGCAGGTAAACCCTTGTTCGCAAGGGAAATCCCTCGGTTTTAGAGATGCATAAACGGCCTTTGTTTTGCTCAGTCCTTATGTTTTTTTGAAGGTGTGAATAAACAGGAGGACAAAGGTGAGTCGGTTGATATAGTGTATCTGGACTTTCAGAAAGCCTTTGACAAGGTCCCTCATCAGAGACTTTTGGCAAAACTAAAGAGTCATGGGATAGGAGGCAGTGTACTACTGTGGATCAGGAACTGGTTAAAAGATAGAAAGCAGAGGGTTGGGCTAAATGGCCAATTTTTCCAATGGAAAAAGGTGAATAGTCGTGTACCCCAGGGATCTGTGCTGGGTCCGCTGCTTTTTGACATATTCATAAATGACCTGGAAAGTGGAATAACGAGTGAGGTTATCAAATTTGCAGATGACACAAAACTATTTAAAGCTGTTAAAACCCAAGAGGATTGTGGAAAATTGCAAGAGGATCTTGATAAATTGGAAGACTGGGCATCAAAATGGCAGATGAAATTTAATGTGGACAAGGGCAAAGTTATGCACCTAGGGAAGAACAACCCAAACTATGGTTCCACGATGCAAGGTTCCACATTAGGAACCACCACCCAGGAAAAAGATTTAGGCGTCATTGTGGATAACATGTTAAAACCCTCGGCCCAGTGTGCAGCGGCAGCCAAGAGAGCAAATAGAATGCTAGGTATCATAAGGAAAGGAATGGAAAATAAAACAAAAGATATTATAATGCCTCTATATCATTCCATGGTGAGACTGCACCTTGAATATTGTGTGCAATTCTGGTCGCCGTATCTTAAAAAGGATATAGAGTTATTAGAAAAGGTTCAGAGAAGAGCCACCAAAATGGTAAAGGGGATGGAAGGATACTCCTATGAAGAAAGGCTAAAAAGGCTAGGGCTCTTTAACCTGGAAAAGAGACGGCTGAGGGGAGATATGATAGAAGTCTATAAATTAATGAACGGAGTGGAACGGGTAAACGTAGATCGATTGTTTACGTTATCAGACTATAGAAAGACTAGGGGACATGCAATGAAGCTACAGGGTAAACTATTTAAGACTAATAAAAGAAAATATTTTTTCATTCAACGTGTAATCAAACTCTGGAATTTGTTACCGGAGGATGTAGTAAAGGCTGTTAGTGTAGCTGGGTTTAAAAAAGGTTTGGACAAGTTCCTGGAGGACAGGTCCATAAACCATTATTAAGAAGGGACCCAGGATATTTATTTATTTATTTTTATTTATTTATAGTTTTTCTATACCGCACTATTTACAATCAGCGCGGTTCACAGGTGACGAAACTTGTGCAAGGGAAAATCCCTGTTGCACTTACATTAAACAGTGAGTTGAACATGGAACACAGGTGAACTATATACATAATGGAACTATATACAGGTTGATGACTGTAGAAAACATCAACTAAGCTCTATTCATTTGAGTGTTCTAGGCTGAAGAGACAGCTTGGCAATTGTCTGGGACAACGGGGAAGGGATTAACTGGAGGGGGAAGAGGGAAGTGAGAGCTGTGATTGGTTATGTGATGTCATCAGAGTTGAGGAAGTACTGAAGGAAGAGGTGATGTTTCAGCTCTTTCCTAAACTGAGAGAGGCTATTTATTGCTCAGATGTTTGCTGGTAAGGTGTTCCAGCAGTAGGGGGCATAGAGTGCAAAAGCACGGTTTCCTGTAGCTTTGCTACATTTGGTGAATTCCTTTGGGAGACACAAAGTGTTAGAGGCGGTGGATCTTCTCAGTCTAACGGGGGGGGGGGGGGGTGAGCTGGATAAGTTCGGAAAGGGAGCTAGAAGTGCATTTGTTGATGGCCTTGAATGTCATTGTCAGTATTTTGAATGTGGTCCTACAGTGAACTGGAAGCCAGTGTAATGCTTTTAAGATAGGAGTAATGTGGTCTCTTCTGGATGCTCCGTATAGGGTTCTTGCTGCGGAGTTCATTGCAATCTGCAATGGTTGAAGTGAGCTCTTTGGCAGACCGTGCAATATGGAGTTGGCGTAATCAAAGTGAGGCATCACAAGTGCTTGAAATACTGTTCGGAAATCTTTTGTCTCTAGAAGCTGTCTCATGTGTCGCAGCATCCGGATTTTATGGTAAATCGCCTTTACTAGGTTACTTATATGGGCCTTTAGGTCAAGATGTTGGTCAAGGGTTACTCCAAGATAGCATAACGAGGTCTTAGACGGAAGCTCCGCACAACGTACCTTCAGTGATGATGGCGGGTTGAATGTCTGATCTCTACTGATGAAGAGCACATCTGTCTTTTTGAGGTTTATCCTTAGTTTCTGGGATTGTAACCAATCAGAGACTGCATCAAAGCAGGAGGAAAGCTGAGACAAGTCTGGGTGTTCAGTGGATATAGGAGTAAACATAAGGACATCATCGGCATAGACTAAACAATTGATGTTGAAGGATCTGATGATGGTGCAGATAGGTTGCATGTACACGTTGAAGAATAATGCTGAAAGAGATGATCCCTGTGGGACACCCATGGCTTGAGGGAAAGGGGTGGACGTGGAGGAGCGAGAACGAATGTGCTGCCATCTGTCGTTCAGATAGGAGCACCAGGCGAGAGCTTTTCCATGTATTCCCTTCTCATTTAGGCGTAGCAGGAGTAGCTCATGGTTGACAGAGTCAAAGGCGGCTGCAATGTCAAGGAACACAAGAGCAAAGCCTTGTCTGATGTTATCAAGACCTGTAATTAGGGTGTTGAGAAGAGTTGTTAACAGAGTTTTGACGCCATGCGACTCCCGGAATCCGTGTTGACAGGGGTCGAGAGGAGCATAGTTGTCTATGTGGTGGTTCAGTTGACGTTGGGCTATTTTTTCCATGATTTTGGCTAGGAGTGGGATACTGGAGATGGGTCTGAATGAGTCCATCTTTTCAGGGTCCAGTTTATTATTCTTGAGTAGTGGTCTAATAGATGTTTGCTTTAGACTGCGGGGGAAGATACCAGACTTGAAAGATATTCCTATCAATTTAGCAAGAAAAGGACTGAGTTCAGATCGTAGGGATTTTATCCAGATTGCTGGACATGGATCGTTCGGTGCAGTGGAGGTGTTTACATTCATGATGGTATCTTGGATCTCTTTTTCGGATGGAGCGGTGAAGGAGGTGATGAGTTGTTGGGCCCCTGATATAATTCGTGAAGGTGAAGATGAGGGAGAGGGGGAGGGATCAAGTGAAGTATCCGGGGAGTAGTTGTTCACGGTTATGGTAGATAGGCTTGTTTTGGCTAGCAGGTAGTCCGCGTATGTCTGTGGGTCAGGTTGGATTGGTTGGCCCAAGGAAGGTTCTTTAGATAAGGTTTTGACCAGTTTGAAGAGCTCGTGTGGTTTGTTTAGGGCACTTTGTAGTAGTTCTGCATGATATTGCTTCATTCGCATGGAGACTGCTATGCGATGGAGGTCTAGTTGGGCAAAGTAGGCATCATGGCTTTCAGTTGATCTGGAGCGGCGCCAACGTCGTTCAAGTAGTCTGAGATGCTTGAGGGAGTTCTTTAGTTCAGGTGAGTACCAAGGGGCCCTTGTTCTCTTAGGAGGTCTGTTGTTGGTGGGAAGAGAATCTATTGTCGCATTGAGGCATTTATTCCAAGAGGAGATCATGTTGTTTAGGTCTTGTGCTGGTAGGGTGTGAAGATGCTGTATCTTTTCCAGTATCTCTTCTCTGTTGAATTGCTGAAACCGTGTTGAGGTTGATGCTGATGGTTCGGTTGGGGATTGTGGAGCAGTGAGTAGGGGGTATGCTGGCATGGTAAACCTGATTAGGTTATGGTCAGACCATGGTATTGCAAGTACTGAGAGATCGAACTTGTGCAGGTGACTGGAGGGTATTTGTGGAGCGAAAATAAGATCGAGCATATTTTCCTTGACATGGGTGGGGGTGTTGAGCAGTTGGGTGTAGCCTGAGGATTCGAATGCTTCGATAGAGGCTTTGGCCTGAGTATCTTGAAGGGAAGGGAGATTGAAGTCACCAAGTATCCAGTTTGGTATGTGTGACACAGTGGGATTGCAAGCGAGATCAATGATTGTAGAGAGATCATCTAATGATGAGGAGGGTGTCCGGTATAGCAAGTTGATGGAATGATGTTTATTTGTTATGGAGATATAGTCAAGGTTGGGAGTAGTATTGGAGGCAACCATCTTGAATTGTAGGTCAGTCTTGCTTAATATGAGAACTCCTCCGCCTCTTCTGTCTTCTCTGTGGCATGAGTGAGAGGAGAAGTTGGGGGGGGGGACAAACTGATGAAGGAGAACAGCGTCTGATGATGACAACCATATCAATGCTTGACCCAGTACAAGCATTGCGGAACCTGTGTCTTTTGGGGAAACTGCTAGGTACTTATGACCTAGATTGGCCACTGTTGGAAACAGGATACTGGGCTTGATGGACCTTGGTCTGACCCAGTATGGCATATCTTATGTTCTTATGTTCCTATTTGATGATATACGTTTTAACATGTTTGCCGCCTTAAGTTCTTGCGAAGAGCAGATAACTTATAAGTTAAGTAAGTAAGCAAGAAAATAAATGAATACATCTATTTCTAATGACTACACAAAATACAAATTTTGAGTTGACATACATTATGAGGGAAAGTTACTAATTTGCATTAGGGGAATAACAGGAACATTGGTCCTTTAATGAATGGTGTGATGCTCCCAGGAAGCAATTGAAAGAGGTTTATGCAGGAAGAAATAGCCCCGAATGCCTTAATTACCAAATCCAATATTTTCCCAACCTCCACTGCTCATTTGGCAGTGACCAGGGCTCTTCAAAACAGTGGCCAAGGCCTCATAGCCAAACTCTTGTAGTACTACCACTAAGGAGTCAAGCTGCTCTTATTTGGCAACTTGATCTCCTAGTGATAGTAGAGTAAAGCTACCACTAGAGGTCTTTAGATGCTATTTAAAAATTGAAGCTGCTGGGCCAGGAGCATCCAGGTATCATGTCTGAGCTCCACTTTCCCCGGGAGACTCCAGTAGGGTATCAGGGAGTGGGGATGGGCTTTTAGGTTTCTGCACCTATCTAGCCCTTTTAAAAGAAAGTAGGCTCAATATTGGGCCCACTTTGTGTGGCTGCAACCAGTCTTCCTGGCTGTAGCAACAGAAAATTAAATTTTACTGCATGAGTCACAACAGCAGTACATTTTGCTGTTGTAAAATAGTACATTTTACCATATCTTAGTTAATTGCCCCTCTATATTAGCTGTGTGAAGTAGCAAAGACTCCCTCCCAAGTAACTCAGCTTAGAGTCAAGGTTCAGTTAGGGAAATCAAACTGGCAAAGAGGTAGAGTGAAAAGGAAAACGCTTACTCATGCCGTCACACCCTGTTCTCCCCTATTAAAGTCATCCCTTCCACAAAGCCTGCAGAAAGCCAGGGTGAGGAAGTACTTTCACAGATCCTAAACCTGCCATGAGTCTTCTCTTGCACAAAAGCAGAACATTTCTGTCCAAGGTAGACAGCTCTTCTGAGCCTCTCTCTTATCCTGTTTCTTTCTATCTCTGACTGGCAGGAGGAGTGGGGAGAATTCATCCCATTCCTTCTCAGTGCTTGCTAGTATATTATGAACTTGCATTTTATTTATTTATTTATTTATTTCACATTCTTATATACCACCTTCTCTGACAATCAAGGCGGTTTACAATCAACAGAACAAATTACATTGAACTTATAACTATGTACAATAACAGAGTTAACTGTAAACTATTTACATTGGATGGTCTAACAGTACTAGGGGATGTGATGATGATTCAGGACTTCATGTGAGATGGCTTAAGGGGAAATAAGTATTAGTTGTATTGAGCAGGATGATCGACATTAAGGGGTATGTTTACTAAACCGCGCACACGTGCGCGGCGCACAGTAGCGTACGCTAATGATGCTCTTAAGTGCTCTTAAGTGCCCCGCACGCGTGCGCGTCACACTAACGGGCCCGCGCAAGTGTGCGGTGCGCTGATGTGCGATAGAGGCGGGGAAAGGTGTACGGAGGGCGGAGGAAGGCCCCCGAGGGGCGGAGGGACGGGGTCAATGGGTGGAGAGTGGGAGGGGAGAGGCTCCCCGCACAGGAGCGTGGCTGAATTTCGGCAAAAAAAATACCGCGAGTGAAAACCTCGCGTTAGAGCCGATTTAAAGGGAAGAGAAACCATTTCCGTCAGCAATGTACAGCAAACCGGGGAAACCTGAAAAACGTGAGCAGTGTGAAACATGTGCACAGAACAAAATAGCAAATATAAATTGAAAATGACCACAACAAATTCCAAATAAATTATAATCCAGCTGGGCAACAGTGATATTAATGGGCAACTATAAAAAACACTCCCAGGAAAGCTCCAAAAAAAAGAAATGATTTTTGGAAGGGTCTACGCTCCGTAGACTCTTTCAAAAGCACTGCATTTTAATGGAGCTTTCCTGGGAGTGTTTTTCAGGTTGCCCATTGATATCACTATTGCCCAGCTTGGTTTTGGTTTTTCTCCCCTTTTTTGGAGGTCATTTTTGAGGTTTATTTGCACCTTTGTCCCCATACAAGGTAAACGAGCCCACAGTAAAATTGTGCAGAGCAGGGTGTCTGACTCGTGCGGCCAGGTTTCCTATCTCCAGAGACTGCACTGTCTCTGTGGCCACAGTGTGATGCAGCGGACACAGCCAGTGCCTGTAGGACCAGAGGGTCACAGGTTCAAATCCCAGCTGGGGCTCCTGCCAACCCAGTCCCCATAGTTTTACCCACCACTAAACAGTGATAGTACAGACACTCCTGTATTGCAGAGAACATAAGCATGGTTCCAACACCTATATTTTACCCTACACCGCACACAAACCATAACAATGGGCATTACCTACAGCCGAGTCCCCCAAATTCAGTCCTGGAGTGCCACAACTCAATCAGGTCATATGCTTTTTCCCAGATAAGGACATGTCTGCATGTTGGCGGAGGGTACAGGTGGTGGAGGGGGCAGTGGCTGCAAGCCACAGCAGACAGTGGCCTAGGCGTGTACAGGCTGGCACCATCCACCGCAACAGACAGGCTCTGTTGTATGTACAGTCATGGACTCCCCAGGGAAGGTAGCATATCTGTGGCAACACGGTGGTACAGTGCACACAGACAGTGTGTGCAGGAACAGAAGGTCACAGGTTCAAAGGCCAGCTGGGGCTACCGCCAATCCTGTCCACAAATTTTTCCCACAACTAAACCATGATAGTAAGGACAAACCTTTATTGCTGAGAACATACGCATGGTTAATACGCCTATATTTTACCACACCAAACACAGACACCATAAACAGCCGCATTACCTAGAGCAGAGTCTCCCAAATGCAGTCCTGGAGGGCCCCACACCATTCAGGTTCCATGCTGCCTCTAATAAAGATGCCTGTGCTGCATATCTATGCACCACCCCCATGGTATGCAGATGTAGCTCATGCATATTCATGCGGGACAGCATGAAAACCCGAACAGTGTTTGGAACACCAGGACTGGAGTTGGGAAACTCTGCCGTAAAGCAGCAGCCAACAGTGCCAGACACACACACACACACACACAGGCCCCATTGGCCAATGCCTCCTGGAGAGGCAGGACATTGGGCCCTGCCTGTATCTCCCAATACTAGCAGTTGCATACCGTAGCAATGCCACCCTACACCTGGGTATATGGTACACAGCTATCAAATGTTTCCCATGATAACTGGCAGATATCAATGCCTAAAGCACATTTTGCTCATTGATCTCCACCATAACAATCATTGTGATGTCTGCGGTGTGTGCTGCAGGTCTGGTCTCTGACAGTGTTTACCGTTCTGGGGAGTGACCCCCAACAGTATTGCGTACCATATCCATGCCTGTACTGTGCCCAGGACTGGTGTGGTGGGTATGGCTGCTGAACTCTATAGTAGCACAATGCTGGCATAGGTGTGGGGGTGGCTGTCTGTCTATCCAGTGTGTGGTGGCTGCAAACACCTTCCACATCCCACACTGCCAGCAATGTTGCCAGTATTGGGCTGCCAATGTGCATAATGAGGAGCAAGGTACCATGGGTATAGGCCGGACAGGGTGGCCTGGCCAGGGTGCATCTGCACAGGGCATAGGGCACTGACTGGGACATTTTAGTGCCCGGCCACCACCTACACAGACAGGGTGACCTCAATATGTCCTGCTGAGAGATCACTCTCACCCTGACTGTGCAGTGACCACAGCATGGCTAGGCACCCCCATAGTGCTATATGGTATTTCTCTCATGTGATAGATATGGGTTTCCTTTTGGGGCTCAGTCACTGATTTATCTGCTTGCTGTGTATGCTGACATCCCAGTTCTGGGTGCATGCATCTCCACTGGGAACATGCACTGTGGACTAACTAGCACACTTTGCAGCTGGTATGTGTTGTGATGGAGCAGCTTGCAGGGTGCAGTGGTTGATGACTTGCTGCAGGAGAATATCAGATATTGGTGGGGTACAGCTCACCATATCCAGGCCTACTGTCTGTCTGCTATTGTGTTAAGGATGTGTATAGAGCTGCATTGACTGCCCTGTGGGGTGTCTGTTCCTCAGCAGGACTGGGGTTGATGTTCCCCTCTACTGCCACCTTTGCAGGGGGGGGGGGGGTAGAATGTGGATCTATTGATAGGAGACCCTGTTTGCCACCCTCAGCCCTGGAGGAGGGGGGGGGGGGTGTGGTGGTGGTGCATGGCCCACCTAGGGGTCCATGGCGGCTGCAACTGACTGAAACAGACAGAGATATCCAAGGTGTTTCTGCAGAAACTACCTATCTCACAGTTTAACACTGCTCTGGACCTCCGGCATGGCCTTATTCAGCCATGGAAGGTGCTGTGGACCTGGTGCTGGGCGCCTCACCATACCCTCAGGTGACGGTGTGTAGCTACTCTGTGCCAGTAAAACACTCGGTCAGTACCCCCTACCAGGCCGAGGTGGTGTGTGGGTGCACATGGTCACTTCCCTCTACCAGGCCGAGGTGCTGTGGGGGTGCATTGCCCTTCTTGTGTTAATCTGTGGACAGCTGATTTGCATGTGCAGTGCATCATGGGTATGGGTGGGCTAACCCTATCCTGGTGACCACAGCAGACTGTCTGTGTGGTGACGTGCATGCTCTCTGCAGCCAGCCAAGGGCTTGCTAGTGGCTATAGAGCTGTAGCCCAATGGTTACTTCACTGCCTCTGAAGCCAGAGGTCATGGGTTCAAACCCACAGTGGGGTTATTTGATAGGGTTGTCCAACGCATTATCTTTTGTTAATGTGCATATTTTGATGCCAGCAAAAACACCCTCAGCGTACTGTACCCATAAGGTGCCTCTGAGAGTGCTTTATAGGGCGCCCTATAGGGCACCTTATGGTTCCCGTCCATATAAGGTGCACTATACATTATCCTGTGACACAACCTATAGGGTGCCCTATAGGGGACATTTTAGGGTGCTGTGGCGGACAGTGCAATTTATAATGTGCCCTATGGAGTGCCTTATAGGGTGCCTTATACGGCACCTTCAAGTACGGCACGTGAGGGCGTGTTTGCTGGCAGCAATTAATAACATAAAAATAAAGTGCTGCAGGACAAAATATGTACAATGCAAAGCTGATGCCACAGCCAGTCTTACGTATTAGGCACACTGGGGAGCAAACTCATGACCCCTGTATCAGCAGTCAGTGCCTTAACCATTGTGCTCCACTGCTGCTCCTCCTTGCCTGTCAGCGCACCTACTTATGCTTTTCATTCCTTACACTGCACAGTGCTGCCATAAAAAACAGTACACTGACCTTGCGGTACCTCATACGGCACCCTCTAAAGCGCCCTATAAGCAACATTCTAGGGTGCCTTGGCTGACAGTGCACTTTAAAATGTGCCTTATAGGGCGCCTTATGTTAACACGCTTTGAGAGTGCATTTGCTAGTAGTGATAATTAAAATATGAATAAAATGCCTCCTAAAGCAATCTTCCCCATAATATGTTATGCCTCAGCCAGCCTTGTTCATTGGGCACTTTGGGGGATTGAACCCCTGATCCCGGCACCATTGGTCAGTGTCTTAATCATTGTGCTGTGGTTCTGTTCCTGTGATTGCACATCAGCGTGCCGCCTTATGCCGCCCAATATTAAAAAGCCTCCTAAAACAGCGCGCCGCCTTATGCCGCCCATCATTTAAATGCCTCCTAAAATAATGCCTCAGCCAGCTGTCTCCATTGGGCACTGTGGGGGATTGAACCCCTGATCTCTGCACCAT
Organism: Ichthyophis bannanicus; assembly: GCA_033557465.1. Lineage (NCBI taxonomy): Eukaryota > Metazoa > Chordata > Amphibia > Gymnophiona > Ichthyophiidae > Ichthyophis > Ichthyophis bannanicus. Next base: position 512,508,938 of record CM066031.1, on the reverse strand, counting down.
TGTAAAGTGCCTTAACCATTGTTCTGTGGCTCTGCTTTTTTTCTTGCACATCAGCGCGCCACTTATACCCAGTATTATAATGCCTCCATAAACATCAGCACGCTGCCTTATGCCGCCCAGTATTTCTGTGCCTCATAAATTAATGCCTCAGCCAGCCATCTTCATTGGGCACTGTGGGGGATTGAACCCCTGATCCTTGCACCATTGGTCAGTGTCTTAACCATTGTGCTGTGGCTCTGCTCTTTTTCTTGCACTTCAGCGTGCCGCTTATGCCTCCCGCGCAGCTATCTCATGCACTAAGGTGCGGGGCGCACATGGGCACCGCGCACCTTAGCGCATATGTAACTTCCGGCTTTTCTTTTTCAGGACGGAACGCCCACTCCTTATATGGCACCCGCACACTACCGGGGCCCGCACTTTACCGGGGTTTTAGTAAACATACCCCTAAGGGTGGGGAATGAGATGGTGTTAAGGCACCTTCTGATATGTAGTATAGGATTCTGGGTGGGTGTTACTATAGTGCTCATTGAAAAGGAATGTTTTTAATCGCTTTTTGAAATCAGTAAGGTTTTTTATTTCCTTTAAAGCTGGTGGTAAGGCATTCCAGAGAGTTGGGGCATAATGGGAGAACACTCTTTTGTTTGTTGTTTTGGTTGTCTTACGGAAGTCTTTTGGATGACATAGTGAATTTTATGTATAGATTCTTCTCAGTCTGGTATATGGAGTTTTGGATAATCTCCAGGAACAAGCAGGAATGTAGTCATCACATATGGGTATCGTCAGTACCGACGGAGCCTATGCGGGAACGCTCCCCAGCGTCCAATTAGAAAGCTTTTGGGAGCATCCCACAGCGCCTGTGTGCTGCCTTCCTGCCTTTCCCAACTGCCTCTCTCCAGTTCTTCTTTTTCTGCGGAGCCAGCAGGTCGTGTTCCTGTCACCGCAGAAGAATTCTTTTTTTATTTCTTTCTTTTTGTGGTCGTGTCTGCCTTCCTCGACGCTCTACCGGTACCGCCGGTTTTTTCTCTTCTTATATATTCTCTTTTTTCTTTTTCTTCAGGTGCACGCACCTTTTTGGGCCTTAGGCCCAAAATCTTTTCCTTACCATGGAGAAACCTGCCTCAGGTTTCAAAAAGTGCACCAAGTATGGCGGTACCATTTCCGTCACTGACACCCATGAATGGTGTCTAAAATGTTTAGGTCCCGACCACTCCATCACGGATTGTATGTCCTGTGCCATGATGTCTAAAAGAGATCGGCAGAACCGAGCTGCTAAGTTCAGTACCCTGTTTCCCTCTGATGCAGCTTCGGTGGCATCAATGTCTTCCAGGGCTTCTTCTTCCTCCCGTGAATCTCAGGTAACTAAACATAAATCCAGCCGGTCCTCAAAGGGTAGATCTCCTTCTAAGCATCGAGATGCCTCTGGCGTTGCCCTCAAGGATTCTGCACTGGCAAAATTACCTCGGCGGGAGGCTTCGGCTTCCAAAGCATTATCGGGGTTCCAGGATGTTCTTGAGGCTTCGACCTCGGCAGAACTACTGGTGCCATGTTCTGGGGTACTGGCGGTCTCCTCCGGTACCGACATCCAGACACTGGCAGCGTCGATAGACCAGAGAGTTCTGGCTATGGAACGCAGTCTGGCGGCTTTCCTTGCGGCATCGACGCCCTCGGAACCGCGACAGACAATTCCACCGGTACCGGCACCGGACTCGGTATCTGTACAGGTACCGATAGCATCGACATTGGCATCGGTGTCTGCTTTGCCGGTACCCAGTCATCTGATGACCTACGGTACCGATACCCCGGTACCAGTTACTCCCGGTACCGACTTTGGTCGGTACGGGTATCTGGCTGTTCAAGAGCATCCGGACAGACGATACTTCGAGTCCTCAGAAGAATCTGAGGATTCTGACAGTTCTGTCGATGCGGGAATGCTTCTCCCAGAGGAGCCCTCCTCCCCTAAACGCAGGATGTCTCCTCCAGAGGATATTTCCTTCCAAGATTTTATCAGGGAGGTGGCTTGGGGCCTGTCCATTACTGTGGCCCCTGAAACAGAGCCAAGGGCCAAGGAGTTGGAAATTCTACAATATCCCAAAACTCCTAAGGAGGCAGTTACCTTGCCCATTCATGAGATTTTATATGATCTCATGTTAAGGATGTGGGAAACACCTCTTACCACCTCTCCTCATTCTCGTAGACTGGATAATATGTATCGAGTCCCTCCTTGTCCTGGGTTCCATAAGACTCAGCTTCCTCACCACTCTATTGTAGTGGAATCAACTATGAGAAGGATCAAGAGTGCAAAAAGGCATGCCTCTAATCCTCCAGGATGTGAGTGCAGAACCCTGGATGCTTTTGGACGTCGGGTCTTCCAAGCTTCCATGCTTTCTGCCAGGATCAGTACCTATAGTCTCTACATGGGAATGTTCCTGAAGGAGGTCACAGATGATTTAGAAGCTTTAAGTCCTTTTCTTCCTGAGGATAAAAGACAGGATTTTCTCACTTTGGTCAAACATGCCCAAGATGTTTCTAAATTTTCCAACCATGCAGCCTTTGACTTCTTTGAGTGCATAAGCAGAACCTCGGTGCACGTAGAATTACTTGGCTCCAGGCATCTGATCTAGAGCTCTGGGTACAAGACAAATTGGGAAATATCCCTTGTACTGGTGAGAACCTGTTTGGTAAAGATTGGCAGGAAAAGGCCAATGAAATGGATGCTGAAAATTCCACCTTGGATAGATTATCCAAGTCCACTGCTGATCCTGCTAGAAAGAAATTGTTCAAGAAACCATTCTTTTCTAAAAAGAAAAGATTTTATCCTGCTTATGTTCAGCAGGGACGTTCTGCAGGTCAGCTTGCCAGGAAAGGTCAGCAACCACCCAAACAGAAGAAAGCAAAGGCTGCTAGGCCTCAACCGGCCCAGCAGGCTCAGCCTCCACAGGGCCTTTGACTCTCATCTAGAGAACTAAGCCTTCCTGGTTCTTGGGGGACCAGAACCTTCCTACATTCCAGGAAGGTTATGTCATTTTGCCCCCAGATCGTGGCAAATAACAACAGAGCATTGGATACTCTCCATCATAAAGGAGGGGTACAAGCTTCATTTTTCAAGCATGCCCCCTCACACAACAGTAAAGCAGTTCAATTCTCCGACCTCTCTCATCAACCTGTTAGGTCAGGAGGTCGCTATCCTTCTTGCCCAAGGGGCAATAGAAGAAGTACCCCTTCATCAGCAGGGTACAGGGTTCTATTCCCCTTATTTCCTTATCCGAAAGAAAACAGGGGGTTACAGACCTATCTTACACCTCAGAGAATTGAACAAATTCCTTGTCAAGGAGAAATTCAAAATTATTTCTCTTCAGAGTCAGGATTGGCTTTGTTCTCTAGATCTCAAGGATGCGTACACCCATGTTCTCATCCATCCAACTCACAGAAGGTTCCTTCGGTTCCTTTTTCAGGGAAAGCACTACCAATACAGGGTGCTTCCTTTTGGCCTGGCCTCAGCACCAAGGGTGTTCACGAAATGCATGGCTGTTGTAGTAGCATTTTTCCGCACTCTAGGGATATTCGTCTTCCCCTACTTAGACGACTGGCTCATTCGAGCCCCAACAGAGTCAGAGGCCAGGACTTCTCTATCCTGCACAATGCGTATCCTTCCGTATTTAGGGCTGGTAATAAACATCCCAAAATCCAGTCTAACTCCCACTCAGTCTTTAGAGTTCATAGGAGCTTTGCTGGATACCAGAAAGGCAAGGGCCTATCTCCCCCAGGCCCGTTGCCTTCGCCTGGTGCAGTTAGCTTCTCAAGCAGTGCTAAAGCCTCATCTAACTGCTCGAGAAATGTTACAACTACTAGGCCACATGGCATCTACTGTGCATGTGGTTCCCTATGCTCGCCTCCATATGAGGGCAGTTCAGTGAACTTTATCCACCCAATGGACCCAGGCATCAGGATGCCTGTCAGACAAAATAGCAAACACAAGTCGCCTTATTTTGTCCGTCCAGTGGTGGAAGTCCACTCAAAACCTGTTGCTGGGGTTCCCTTTTCAACAACCCTTACCCCAAGCAACTCTCACAACAGATGCTTCTCCAATGGGTTGGGGAGCTCATCTGCAAGACCTCTCCACCCAGGGCACCTGGTCTCCACAGGAGAGTTATCTACATATCAATCTCTTGGAGCTCAGAGCAATCTTCCTTGCTCTGCGAGTGTTCCACACCCTGCTCAGCTACAAGACAGTCCTCATTCATATGGACAATCAAGTAGCCATGTTCTATGTGAACAAGCAGGGGGGAACAGGCTCTCTGTCGCTTTGCAACAAAGCTTTGCGACTATGGGCCCTTGCCAGAGAGCATCAGATTCATCTTCTGGCAGTGTATCTGCCAGGCATTCAAAACTCTTGGGCAGACAGACTCAGTCAAGTTCTGCTTCCACACAAGTGGTCTCTGCATGCAGACCAGGTGGCCAGGATATTTCAACTTTGGGGAACCCCAGACATAGACCTCTTTGCAAGTCCGTGGAATGCCAAACTTCCCCGTTTCTGTTCCAGAATTCCGGCTCAGGGGGCTCAGGCCAAGGATGCTTTCCTCCTTTACTGGGATCAAGACTTCCTGTATGCCTTTCCACCCATTTCCCTAATTCCCAAAACGCTGTTCAAGCTTCAGAGAGACAGAGGCCATATGATTCTCATAGCTCCACATTGACCACGGCAAGTGTGGTACCCTCTGCTTCTACATCTCTCTCAAGCTCCCTCCCTGGAGTTAGGGTCTGCTCAAGATCTCCTATCTCAGGAGGACGGAATGTTATGGCATCCCAATCCCCAGTCTTAGCATCTCAGGGCTTGGTTGCTGAAGGCCTAGATCTCCAGGATCTTAATCTTCCTCAGCAAGTAAAATATATTCTTTTTGCTTCCAGGAAACCTTCCACAAGACGCTCTTATGCTTTCAAGTGGAAAAGGTTTACCATATGGTGTTTGCAAAAGGGTCTTAACCCCCTTGCGATACCTCTGGAATCATTGCTGGAGTATCTCCTTCATTTATCCAATGCAGGTCTTAAGACTAATTCAGTAAGAGTCCATTTGAGTGCTATTGCAGCTTCCTTTAAGCCTCTAAATGGACAGCCTATTCCCTCTCATCCTCTTATAGCAAGATTTATGAGAGGCCTTCTTTTAACTAAGCCTCCCATAAGGCCACCATCGGTGGCATGGGACTTAAACCTGGTTCTTGGGCAGCTCATGAAGCCACCTTTCGAACATCTAACTACTACCTCCTTGAAATTCCTTTCTTGGAAGGTTATCTTTCTCATTGCAATCACATCAGCACGCCGCATTAGTGAGTTGCAAGCGCTAGTAGCTGATCCACCTTATACAAGGTTCCATCATGACAAGGTAGTCCTTAGGACTCATCCACACTTTATGCCAAAGGTGGTCTCGCATTTTCATTTGAACCAAGCGGTCTACCTACCTGTGTTTTTTCCAAGGCCTCATGCATCAAATGCAGAGAGGAATCTTCATACCTTGGACTGTAAAAGAGCTTTAGCCTTTTACTTACAAAGAACACAGCAACATAGAAAGTCCTCTCAACTCTTTGTTGCTTTTGATCCTTCTCATTTGGGACTTCCAGTCTCCAAGAGAACACTGTCTAACTGGATTGCTCAATGTATTTCCTTCGCCTATCAGAATAAGAACCTTTCTCTGGAGGGCCATGTCACAGCTCACAATGTGAGAGCCATGACAGCCTCAGTGGCTCATCTGCACTCTGTGTCTATCGACGACATCTGTTGAGCAGCCACTTGGGCCTCGGTTCATACCTTCACAGCCCATTACTGCTTGGACAAGGACTCCTGCCGGGATGCCTTGTTTGGTCAGGCTGTTCTCCAACACCTGTTCCATACCTAATCAACTCCTACCCGCCATCCCTGGTAGGATGCCAGAGATCCATGGGGGGAAGCGGAGCTCTGTTCAGGGACACATAACTTCTGGGGTCTCTCCCTGGCACCTAAAGCTAGGGAGTCCCCATATGTGATGACTACATTCCTGCTTGTTCCTGGAGATAGCATAGTTACTCACCTTAACAGGTGATCTCTGGGAACAGCAGGAATTTAGTCTTCACAACCCACCCACCTCCCTTAGGAGTTGTATCTCTCTATCTATCTCTTTCCTTTCCCTCTCTCTCTCTTTGTCTCAGCTTTAAAACTCAACTGGAGAGAGGCAGTTGGGAAAGGTGGGAAGGCAGCACGCAGGCACTGTGGAATGCTCCCAAAAGCTTTCTAATTGGACGCTGGGGAGCATTCCCGCGCAGGCTCCGTCGGTACCGACGACACCCATATGTGAGGACTAAATTCCTGCTGTTCCCGGAGATCACCTGTTACAGGTGAGTAACTATGCTTTAATGTGGTGATGTGTGATGGTGCTATGTCATGTAATAGTTTAAATATAATAACCAGTTTTTTTGTATTTAATTTGGCTGGCTATTGGGAGCCAATGAAAGCTGTGTAGGATCGGTGTGATGTGGTCAGTATTAGATACACTATGATGAAGTTCAAAATGCAAAGACATGCTGATCAGATCTACACTGATAAGATCAGTGTATAAGAAGTGTTGACCCATAAGTCTTGAATTTTCTTATGGTACCAGCACAGATGTTTTAGAGCCCTCATGGGGACCAACATCAGGATGGATTCTTGCTACACAAAAACGTAGCTGAAAGGGGGTAGGGGTAGAAAGAAGCAAGGGAGTGAACGCTATGGGAATAAAATCTAGGGAGGAGTGGCTCAGTGGTTGTCACAGGTTACCTCAGGCTGGAGGGCCAGGGGTTCAATTCCCACGTAGGAACAAGTAACCTCAAGCCGGAGGGACTGGGGTCTCTAGTCCCATGGCCACTCCTTGTGGCCTTGGGCAAGCCACTTACCCCTTCATTGCCTCAGGTATGCTTAGATTGTGAGCCCTTCGGGGACAAGGTAATAAAAAGTGCCTGTTAGCATATATCTGTAAACCGTTTTTACCCGGTGAAAAGCGGTATATAAGCACAGCTAAATAAATAAAATCTAGGATAGGTAGGGGAGATAGATGAAGGTAAAGGGTGGGATACTGGTGAAAGGGGTGAAGTGGGGTCAAATGGAGAAGAAACATAAGGATGTATGAAAAGGGGCAGATATTTCAGAAAGGGGTAAGGCATAGTGACAGAAGAGGTAGAGGGCTAGATGCTGGAAAATAAAAGCTAATAGAAAGGGGCAGGTGCTGAAAAATGTGAGAGCATCAAGGAGAAATTTAATGAAGAAGTAGCAAGTAGACAGATCTGGGGAAAATGGGAGCAGTTATTGTAGAAGGAGAGAAAGGCAGGGGGCACATGCTAGAGAAGGATGAAAAAGACAGGGATGAAGATAGGGAAAGTGAGGTAAAGGCAGGCGGAATTTGACATAGACTAAACCCCTGAAGTCCATGATAGTGTATGCTGAGATGAAGCAGAGTTTGCTATGGTAGGATGGAGTAGAGAGGAGAAGGCAAGTAGCAGCAGTGTGGAGAGAGGATGGAGAGAATGTATAAAGGAAGATAAGATAAGAGAAATCTGGGGAAGAAGAGAAATGAGGGAGGGATGGAAAGGAGAAGAAAGATAATTCAGGGGAAAGTGGATTGAGGGTAAAAAGGATAGAGAGAAAGATTAGGATCTGCTGGAGAAAAAGAGATGAGAGAAGCATAGAAAACAGATGGAGGAGGGTGAAGGAGGAAGCTAAGTGTTTGAAAGAGATGAAGGAAGAAAGTGTGGAACAAAATAGTAGAAGGATAATATGTTTCTGAAGGAGAGATGTTGTGAGAGAAGGAGGGGTGGCTGAGAATGGAGGTTTCTGATAAACATCTCTAAGTGGGGATAAGGGAAAAAAGAAAGCAAAATAAATGGTTGAAAAAATGGGATACAGGAAGTACATCATCCAAATTGGTGAAAAGATGAGAAACAGAGTGGGACTAAATGGTCAGTTATCCACATGGAAAAAAGCCGGTAGTGACCTGTGCTGTTTAACATATTCATAAATGATCTGGAGATAAGCGTGATAAATGAAATGATCAAATTTGCAGATGATACAAAATTATTCAAAGTCATTCAAAATGTCAGAAGAGTGCAAGGATTTGCAGAAGAATCTTGTGAGACTATGCATTCAGGCATCTAAACGTAGATGAAATTTAATTTGGGCACAAGTAAAACGATGTCCATAGGAAAAAATAATAATCCTAACTGCAAGTACAAAATGCTAGGTTCAGAATTTGGAGTCAACGCCCAAGAAACAGATCTTGCAGTCATTGTTGGGAAAACGTTTATATTTTCAGCCTAGTATCCCACGGCTGCCAAAAAAGAAATCAGAATAGGAATATAGTAAGCACAGTAAATGACAGCAACTAAAGACCAATATGATCTTTAGTATGATCCAGTGGATCAGAAATTGGTTGACTGAGAGACGATAGAAGGTGATGGTAAATGGAACCCATTTGGATGAAAGGAAGGTGATTAGCAGGGTGCCCCAGGGTTCGGTCCTGGGCACGGCACTGTTCAATGTATATGTGAGTGATATTGCTGAAGGACTGAATGGAAAAGTCTGTCTTTATGCAGATGACACAGAAAATTTGCAACAGAGTGGACTCCCCTGAGCGAGTGGATAACATGAGGAAAGATCTACAAAAGCTGGAAGAATTAATGCAAAGAAGTTCAGTGTCATGCACTTGGGAAGCAGAAATCCAAGGGAAATGTATGCGATAGGGGGCGAGAGGTTGGTGTGCACAGACCAGGAGAAGGACCTTGGGGTGATTATTTCTGAGGATCTCAAGATGGCAAAACAGTGCGACAAGGCAATGGCAAAAGCCAGGGGGATACTGGGTTGCATACAAAGAGGAATTACTAGCAGAAAGGTAGAGTTACTAATGCCACTGTATAAGTCACTGGTGAGCAACCAAGACCAAAAAACATAGGCAGTATACAAACTTTATTTGGTCCTTATATGTTTAAAAAGGGGGGCCAAACCCAACACAGGCTGTGTTTCGTAGGTACTTCGTCAGGGGTGAGGCACACCACAAACGTGGACCAGGTACTAACACAGCAGGGGACAATCAACTTGCTGTGAAATGATGAATGAACAGTGTGCGTATTAAACCATTTGGCAGCCTGCATGGATTGCTACACAGAGTATTATGAGCACACCAGCGAGAAGGATAAACGATCCAACCGCATCAGTAAATCTTCCAGATGAGGCCACCACTATATCGCTTTCAACGAGAGCCAAACTGACCAGCACATGCAGGAGCACTGCGGCTTTCTTGTATCGTTTTTTGTCTTGGTTGTTACGCTTGCTTACGTGGCAGGTGCTGCTTTCTTCTTCTTGTAAGTCACTGGTGAGGCCTCACTTGGAATACTGTGTTCAGTTTTGGAGACCATATCTTGCAAAAGATGTAAAAAGACTGGAAACTGTTCAGAGGAAGGTGACCAAAATGATTTGGAGCCTGCATCAGAAGCCTTATGAGAAGAGACTTGAAGACCTAAATATGTACACTCTGGAAGAGAGGAGGGATAGGGGAGATATGATTCAGACCTTTAAATACTTAAATAGAAATAATGAACAAACAAACCTCTTCCAAAGACGGGGAAGCTGTAAAACTAGAGGGCATAACATGAAGCTGCAAGGGGGTAAATTAAAAGGCAATGTCAAGAAATACTTTTCACTGAAAGGGTGGTGGATGCTTGGAATTCCCTCTCGATGGAAGTGGTGGGGGCAAATACAGTGAATGAATTCAAAATGGCATGGGACAGACACAGTGGATCCCTTTACAGCAACAGGATAAAATCAAAATAAACGTAACTATCTAAATTCTCAACAAACAGGGGTGTCCTACATGGAGCGCTGGGTTCACCCCTAAACAAAGACATGGGGAGGGGTGGCCTGCACGGAGTGGCAGGTGCACCTACTTTTGCCATCTTACTGGGCAGACTAGATGGACCATACTGGTCTTTATCTGCCGTCATTTACTATGTTACTATGATCTTTCTAGTCTGCCTAGCAAGGTGGCTGGAGTGCCGCCTGCTGCTTTGTGCAGGTTACTCCCTCAGTGCCTTTGTTTAGGGGTATATCCACTGCTCCATGAAAGTAACCCCCCCTCCGATGCCTATGTTTAGGGTTGTACGCACCACTCTGTGCAGATTATCACCCTCTATATGTTCAAATATAAAAGTTATTTATGTTTGCTTTGATTCTACTGCATAAATAAAAATAAATAAATAAATCCCCTTGCTATATAGGGATCATCTGTGGGCTTTTCTGAATTCCATCATTGTTTTTGTCCCTACCACTCCATTGGGAGGACATTCCAAGTATCCGTCACCCTTTCTGTGAAGAAAATATTTCCTGATATTGCTTTTAAGTTTACCTCCTTGCAGCTTCATTTCAAACCTTCCTTTTTTGAAAAAGGTTTGTTCTCATATATCATATCTCTCCTGGACTCCCCTGTTCCTCCTCTCCTCTAGGGTATGCATATTTTGTCTTCAAATCTCTTCTCATATGTCTTCTGGTGCAAGTTCTAAATTATTTTGGTCACCTTGCTCTGAACTGTTTTAAATCTTTTTATATCCTTTTCTGAGGTATGGTCTCCAAAACTAAACCCTATAATCCAAGTGGCACCTCACCAATGACTTGTATAGGGGCTTTAATACCTTGGAACTTTAGGGATTATTCAAAAAGGAATGCAAAACAAAATCGAGAATATCAAAATGCCTCTTTAATGGTCCATACTGTGATTGCACCTTCAGTATTATGTGCAGTTCTTGTTGCTCCATCTCCAGTCTTTTGCACTGAGTGTCACATGTACAATTTCCTCCCAGTTCGTGAGGGGTCTTATGTGTGCACTAGGTGCAAGGAGCTCTTTGCTGTCAAGGAACAAGTCTGATCTCTGGAAGCTAGAGTAGCAGACTTGGAAGACCTAAGGAAGTCAGAGAGGTGTATAGATGAGACCTACAAGGGCGTAGTACTGAAGTCCCATCTCCAGTCTGGCAGCCTCTCTGTTGCCATGGAGAAGAGAGGACATGTGAAAGGAGAGCATCACTTTAGTGTGGCAGGAAGTGATCCTAAAGCTAGGTCCTGTCCTCCAGGTGATATAAAACCCTCTTGCACCAACTTGATTTCTCCAGAGTCATGTGCCCACAGGGGAAGGGTTTGGATGGCCATTATAGTTGGTGATTCAACCATTAGGCATGTAGGTAGCTGGGTGGCTGGTGGACATGAGGATTGCCTAGTAACATGCCTCCTGTGCCACCTAGAAAAGGTTTTAGATAGTGCTGGGGAGAAACCTGCTATCTTCGTGCATGTTGGTACCAATGGCATACAAAACTGTGGGAGGGAGGTTCTGGAGGCTAAATTTAGGCTTTTAGGTAGGAAGTTGAAATCCAGAACTTCCTGGGTAGCGTTCTCAGAAAAGCTTCTTGTTCCACGTGCAGGACCTAAAAGGCAGGTAGAGCTCCGGAGTCTCAATACATGGATTAGATGATGGTGGAAAGAAGAGAGTTTAGGATTTATTAGGAACGGGGCAATATTCTGGGAGAGGGGATTTTCCGAAGGATGTGCTCCACCTTAACCAGGGTAGAACCAGGCTGCTGGCATTAACCCTTAAAAAGGAGATAGAGAAGCTTTTAAACTAGCTAATAGGGGAAAGTCAACAGTTGTCCAAGATCACATGGCTTCGAAGAATGTATCCTTGAAGGATACTAGCAAAAGAGGGAAGTTAGGGCATCTTGATAGGGAGGTTCCAATAAAGATAAAACCCAGATGCCTTTAAACACAGAGCAGAGATTCAAAATTACCCTTGTCAACTGATAACCAGAATGTTAATATGAATAAAATACAATCTCTAAAATGCCTGTATGAAAATGCTGGAAGTCTAAAAAATAAGATGGAAAAGCTATAATATATAATACTAAATGAAAGGTTAGATATGATTGGCATCTCAGAGACCTGGTAGAAGGAGGACAACCAATGGGATACCGTGATACCTGGGTACAAACTATAGTGTGATGATAGGATAGCTCAAATTGATGGAGGGGTTGCGCTCTATGTTAGAGAGGATGTCGAGTCACACAGGACAAACGTTCTACAGGAAGCAAAAGGCACTGTATAATCTCTATGGATAGAAATGCCATGTAAAAAGGGGAAGGGGATGGCAGTGGGAGTGTAATACTATTTGCCTGGCCAGAATGAACAAATGGATGATGAAATGCTCAAAGAAATCAGGGAAGCTAACAAAAGTTACAACACAGTAATAATGGGTGATTTCTGGAGCAGGGCTTACTGTGACTAGGAGAAGGAGGACTAGGAGCATTTATCTGCCCTGGTGACTGGCTTCCCCCGCGTTGCTGAGCTGCCCTTGTGGGGTCCTAGCAGGTGGGCTGTGGACTGCCTGAAGTTCGGCCACTAGGAATCATAAGGAAAGGAATGGAGACTAAAACAAAGGATATTATAATGCCACTGTATCGTTCCATGGTGCGTCTGTACCTTGAATATTGTGTGCAGTTCTGGTCGCCATATCTTAAAAAGGATATAGCAGAATTAGAAAAAGTACAGAGAAGAGCCACCAAAATGGTAAAGGGGTGGAAGGATACCCCTCTGAGGAAATGCTTAAAAGGTTAGGGCTCTTCTACTTGAAAAAGAGACTGCTGAGGGGAGATACGATAGCAGTCTATTAATTCATGAATGGAGTAGAATGGGTAAATGTAGATCTGTTGTTTATCCCATTAAAAAGTAGAAAGGCTAGGGGACATGCAATGAATCTACCATGTAACCCATATAAGACTAAAAAGAGAAAATATCTTTTCACTCAACACGTAATAAAACTCTGGAATTCGTTAACAGAGGATGTAGTAAAAAGCTGTTAGTGTAGCTGGGTTTAAAAAGGTTTGGACAAGTTCTTGGAGGAAAGATCCATAAAGAGGACCCAGGAAATCTACTGCTTATCCCAGGACAAACATTGCTGAACCTATGTACCTTTTTGGGATCCTGCCAGGCAGGGCATGCCCATCCACTAGGTGAGTTAGGCAGCTGCCTAGGGCAGCCGTCCCAGGTGGGCAGAGGCAATGGCACAAATGACCAGCCAGGCCATTCCCCCATCTGCTGCTGATTCCGTCTCAGGAGGGGGAGGCGGGCAGCAACAGCAGCAGTATTCCCAAAAGCAGCTGTTTTTTGCCGCCGCTTTTTTGCCCGCGGCAGTCCATGTCCTTCAGCACACATGGCCTGCCACTTCTGATGTATAAAATTCCCATAGTATTATACAAGAGGCTCTGGCAAACATAGAACTTCTTATAAAAAAGGTGCAGGACTGCACATTGATGTCTTCCCACGTCCAGCAGGAGCAGAAATTTTAAAAAACTGTATGCGTGATAAAAATCATGAAGTACCCCCACTTGTGCATGGGAACAGCTTTTTTAAATTGCTATTTCCATTTTTGATGAACACCAAGCCAACAGCACAAGTCCCTTCCTGATCACCCCTTACAGCTGGTCCCTGTGATCCCCACCTTAAGGCATCCAGTTCCTATCTGCCTCCCCAAGGGATCTTATCATGCCCCCTAAACCCCAGTCCCTTCCCTGGCCTTACAGAGATCCCTGGTATCTAGTGGAAGAAGTTTCAGTCCTCAGTTGCACTTGCTCATTCAGCTCCAGGTTCCAAAATGGCGCCAGTGGTCCATAGTGGTAATCTTGTGGTTCCTAAACCTTAGTGAGATTACTTCTAGAAGTCACTGGTGCCATTTTGGAACACAGAGCCAAAAGAACAGGAGTGAATGATGCTATTGCTGGGCTCTCACTAGATACCAAGAACGTCAGTAAATCTTGTGATAGGATCAGGGCTGGGGTGGGGGCTCATTGAGGGGTTACTTCACCTTTGGAGGGGGGGGTTGGTTTGAGGGTTTATGGGGAGTGGTTGGATGCCTTTGGGGGGTTGGTCTGAATCGGATGTAAATTAAAGAGGTCAGGGGGATTGGCTGTAAGTAAGGTTTGGGGGCATCAGATGCCTTACGAGGTAGTAGCGAGGGTCTAATGTCAGGGGAGTGATTGGGGGAGGGATTGTTGTAAAGAGGATGATAAGGGGGCAGACCTCAGCTTTTATAGCCTGCTCCTTCAGGCAGGCACTTATTCATGCCTTAGGGCAGCTGTTTCATAGCAATATGGATTCCACTTGTAACATGGAGAGTCCATATTGATATTTTATAAACTTAGAAGCATTACGGCAGAAAAAGACCACATTGCCTATCTAGTCTTCCCTTCCGTATCAACTACAATAGTCCCCTTTTTACCTTTAGAGATCTCTGTGTTTGTCCCATGCTTTTTTTAATTCAGATACTGTCCTCGTGTCCACCACCTCCACTGGGAGACTATTCCATGCATCTACCACTCTTTCCGTAAAGAAATATTTCCACATATTACTCCAGAGTCTGTCCCCTTTCACTCTCATCCTATGTCCCTTCATAGCAAAGCTTGCCTTCAAATGAAAGAGACTTTCCTGTGCATTTATGCCATGGCAGTATTTAAATATCTCTATCATATGCCCCTATCCCGCCTTTCCTTTAAAGTATACATATTAAGATCTTTAAGTCTGTCCTCATATGCTTCATAATGAAGATCACTAACCATTTTAGTAGCCACCCTCTGCACCAACTCAACCATCCTGTAGCCTTTTAAAGGTGCGGTCTCCAAAATTGCACACAATACTCCAAATGAGGTTGTACCAGAGATATACAGAGGCATTATCACTTCTTTTTTTCTGCTGGCCATTCCTCTCCTTATACACCCTAGCATCCTTCTGGCTTTTGCAGTCACCTTTTCCACTTGTTTAGCTATTTTAAGATCGTCGGACACAGTCACGCCCAGGTCCTGCTCTTCTTTTGTGGAGAGAAGTACTTCACCCCCTACACTGTACAGCTCCTCAGCCCAGTGTGCAGCGGCAGCCAAGAGAGCAAATAGAATGCTAGGTATCATAAGGAAAGGAATGGAAAATAAAACAAAAGATATTATAATGCCTCTATATCGTTCCATGGTGAGACTGCACCTTGAATATTGTGTGCAATTCTGGTCGCCGTATCTTAAAAAGGATATAGAGTTATTAGAAAAGGTTCAGAGAAGAGCCACCAAAATGGTAAAGGGGATGGAAGGATACTCCTATGAAGAAAGGCTAAAAAGGTTAGGGCTCTTTAACCTGGAAAAGAGACGGCTGAGGGGAGATATGATAGAAGTCTATAAATTAATGAACGGAGTGGAACGGGTAAACGTAGATCGATTACGTTATCAGAATATAGAAAGACTAGGGGACATGCAATGAAGCTACAGGGTAAACTATTTAAGACTAATAAAAGAAAATATTTTTTCACTCAACGTGTAATCAAACTCTGGAATTTGTTACCGGAGGATGTAGTAAAGGCTGTTAGTGTAGCTGGGTTTAAAAAAGGTTTGGATACGTTCCTGGAGGAAAGGTCCATAAACCATTATTAAGAAGGGACCCAGGATATCAATGCTTGACCCAGTACAAGCATTGCGGAACCTGTGTCTTTTGGGGAAACTGCTAGGTACGTATGACCTAGATTGGCCACTGTTGGAAACAGGATACTGGGCTTGATGGACCTTGATCTGACCCAGTATGGCATATCTTATGTTCTTATGTTCTTATTTTTGCAGCCTAAATGCATTACCCTGCATTTTTTATCATTAAATTTCATCTGCCATATTCTAGACCATTCTTCAAGTTTAGCTAGATCCCTCCTCATGTTGTCGACTCCTTCCTGTGTGTCTCACTCTATTGCAGATTTTGGTAACGTCTGCAAACAAGCAAACCTTACCTGACAGTCCTTCCACAATATCAGATGTTTATTTATTTAGGTGTGCTTATATACCGCTTTTCACCAGATCAAAGCTACTTACAAAATAAAGGGGGAAGGGGGTACAGTAAAACACGTTATCACATATTTACATGAGGGGAGTTACCATCACCAGAGTGTTCAAACATATATGCATTTCAGTTGTGCAATTATCCTATTTACAGTCTACTTTGGTCTGCTTCTGAGCCTCAGATTGTCCAGTTGACGGTATGAGCTTGGTTCACTGGGTGCTTCTCTGTTCCTGCCCCTGGTGGATGCAGAATAAATGGGTTTTTAGTTGTTTCTGGAATGAGGAGAGGTCTGTGTTGCTTCGAATATTGGGTGGGAGTAAGTTCCATAGTGTGGGGGCATATAAGTCAAATGCGCAGTTACAAGTTTGTTGGTTAAATTTGGTCTTTACGTATGATATGGTCAGTAAGTCACATGTCAGTAAGTCAGTAAGTCACATGCTTGCTGTGTCCAGAAGATGGTGTGCACTCTGATTGGTTTGCTGCAGCACAGGGGTGGGAGAATCCTGCATGGCCTTCCCCTGTGCTGGAGGATGCCAAATCAGGGCAGCGGGGACCAGCTGAAGGAGCACCTTTGCTGGGTTCCTCTTTATCTGCTGCTCGCTGTGTCCAGAAGATGGTGTGCACTCTGATTGGCTTGCTGCAGCACAAGGGCAGGAGAATCCTGCATTCCCTTCCCCTGTGCTGTGGGACACCAAATCAAGGCAGCGGGGGCCCTGATTTGGTGTCCCACAGAACAGGGGAAGGGGCCAAGGACAGATCCCTGCTGCACACAACTGGTAACCTCCTCCTCCTTAGAGTGAGCTCCATTTACCTGTACCCTTTGTCACTCAATCAAATTTCTAACCAAATCAGTAACTTAGGGTGCATCTCTAGGGTGTTCAGTTTGTTTATAAGTCGCCTGTGCAGAATGGTGTCAAAGGTTTTACTGAAATCTAAATACACCACATCTAGGACTCTCCCTCAGTCCAACTCCCTGGTCAAAGAAATCTATCAGATTTGTCTGACAAAACCTGCCTCTGGAGAATCCATGCAGCCTCGGATCCTGCAATCCATTGGACTCCAGAAACCTCACTGTTCACTCCTTTAGTAGCCTTTCCAATAATTTACTAACCACACAGGTTAGACTAACCAGCCTATAGTTCTCAATGTCATCCTTACGTCCGCTTTTGTGTAAAGGGACCACATGTGCCTCCCTCCAGTCCTCTGGTACCACTCCCGCCTCCAAAGAGGCATTGAAAAGGTCAGACAGTGGAGGTACTAGAACATCCCCAAGTTCCCTTGGTATTTTTGGATGTATCCCATCTGGGCATATGGCTTTGTCAACTTTTAGTTTAGATAGTTCCTCTCGAACACAGTCTTCTGAAATTGTTCACTATTCCCGTTGCTTCTTTTGCTATCTGTGGGTGTTTTCTGCTCCTGGCCTTTCATCTGCAAACATAGAACAGAAATAGTCGTTAAGCAATTCTGCTTTATCCTCATCAGTTTCTGCATATTCCTCCCCTGCACCTTTGAGTCTGACAATACCACTTTTGCCCTTCCAACTCTCACTAACATATCTGAAAAATGTCTTATCCCTGCATTTTATTGCATTGGCTATTTCTTCTTCTTTTTGTACTTTTGTTTTCCTGACTACTTTGTTAGCTTGTCTAAGTTTCTCCAAATATAGATGCCTGTCTTCCTCTCTCTGTGACATCCTGTATTTCATGAAGGCCTCCCTTTTTTTCTTCACCTTCTCAGCTGCTTCTTTTGAGAATCATAGCTATCTCTTTTTCCTTTTACATTTATTTACCTTTTGAACAAAAAGGTTTGTTGCCTTCAAAATATTCCTTTTCAGTTTTTCCCACTGTTTTTCTACACCCCTCAGCTGTGCCCATTCCGCTAACAACTCTCTGAGGTATTGTCCTATCTTTTCAGTTAGTTTTCCTAAAATCTAAGACCCTCGCTTTTGAATGGATTTGATCAGCCCTAGTACTAATACTTAACCATACCATATGGTGTTCACTGGATGTGTTGATCTCCCACTGTAACATCAGAAACACTTTCCCCATTGATAAGCACTAAGTCCAAATTGCTTGAATAGTTCTTCCTGTAGAGAATCCAGGATCTCCTTACTTCTAAATGATACTGCTGTAGGGATGTGCCATTCCACATCTGGCCTATTGAAATCACCTATCAGTAGCACTTCTCCTTTCATGGCAATACTGTGTATGTCTTGTATTAAATCTTCATCCACTTCTACCTCCTGTGATGGGGATCTGTATATAACTCCAATGCAAATGGATTTTCCTTTCCCTCTTTCTAGTTTAACCCACAGTGCTTCCTCTCTTCCTTTTAAGACCTGCAATTCTATAGCTTTGATATTATTTTTAATATATAGTGCCACACCACCTCCCCTTCTTCCTACCCTGTCCTTCCTGAATAAAATATAGCCCAGTATAATTACATCCCAGTCATGGTTTTCTTTGAACCATGTCTCCGTAACCGCCACTAAATCCAAGTCAACCTCTTCCATTAAAGCCTCAACATCTGGGATATTATTTCCCATGCAACGGGCGTTTATACACACCACTTTCCAGATGTTGTCCCTATTACCCATTTCTACAGAGGTATTTAATGTTTCACTTACCCCATCAAATCTAGTTTAAAGCCCTCTTCAGTAGGTTAGCCAGTCTGCAGCTGAAAACACTTTGACTCTTCTTGGACAGATGGACACCATCTCCACTCTGCAGCCCTTGGAACATGGTCCAGGAAGCTAAAATGCTCTCGATGACACCATCCACGCAGCCATGCATTCATCTCCAGGATGCAAGCTTCTCTGCCTTGGCCTTTAACCTCAACAGGGAGGATTGAAGAGAACATCACCTGTGCACATATCTGCTTTACCCTCTGTCCCAGAGCCATGAAGTCATGTTTGATATGCTCAGAGTGATACCTAGCAGTATCGTTTGTGTCGACATGGATGAACAACATAGGATAGTAGTCAGTAGGCTTGGTGAGTCTCAGCAAACTCTCCGTAACATCTCAGATTCTGGCACCTGACAGACAGCACACCTCTCTGGACATCAAATCTGGTCGGCAGATGGATGCCTCAGTACCCCTCAGAAGATAGTCACCAACCACCACTACCCCTTCTAGGCCCACTCTAATTACACCCTCTCTCTACCATAACTATGCTTCTTTGGCATCTACTGTACATGTAGTAAGCAATCCCACATGTAAATAGTTCCTGTTCTAAAATGACTTTTACAGGTGTTTGCCCATCTTTATGTGTAAATGAAGATGGGCAAACACCTGTATCATGTGTATCCCCACAGTCCAACCTCGATCGGGCCTTCCAAGGCCCGGATCGGGCTGCAGGGAACCCTTGTATGCCCCCTCACCAGCTCCTCCGGGTCCCGCGCCGTGATCCTTCACCATCCAGGGGGACTTATTCCACCTTTGAGGTGGAATAAGTCCCCTGTCTACATTGAAGGCCCAAAATGTACAGGGCCGACCTCAGAATCGGCCCTATACATCCGGCGTCATGGCCTGCCCATCCCCCTCCCTCGCTCCACCTCTTGACTGCCCCTCCTGCCCCCCGTTTAAAGGTCCCTGTACAACAGTGCTGCTCATACGGAGAGCTTTTGTGCTGGGAGTGGCCGGGAGAAAAAACAGTGGGGATGCACGTCATGCCTGGACCCCTACTGTTTCTTCAGACCATGTTCCAGTACATCCCTACTGTTCGTGGCACAGAATGACCCCCTTACTATATATGCATGGGATTCTTCTAGAATGATCCCCAGTTTAAATATTCAAGCCTTGCATTGCTTACGATGGGCCTGTAATTCAGTCAGACTGTTCAAATCAAATGACTGGGAGTTCCATAAAAGATGTTCTCAGTACAAAAGAAAAGGTTTTCTGTTGTTTAGTTATAAGTGAAATCTAACCTTGTATTTGTAGCCGAGCCTGCTGAGATGAATATAAACATCATTCACAGGAACATCATTTTTAATTTAAGATGAAAGATGCATTGCTAAAGAAGGGGGCAAATGCAGATATTAGAATATTGAATTGATATGGTCAGCTGACATGGTTCCAGTAATGATATGGACTTTCATATTTCATATGTTCTCATATTTGAAATGCCAATCCATGAAGTAGGTCTGCTTTTTCTGGTCTGCTAAATATTCGTAATCTGGACTAGCCACTGTCTGAGACAGTACACGGGGCTTGATGGACCTGACTCAGTACAGCTTATCTTAAGTTCTTTGTTTTTTCTCTCATTGATTTACAAATAATAATAAGTATAAATAATAAGAATTGATTCACAAAATCAAGTAAAAAAAAACAACACGAAACATCAAGATCTCCAGAAGCTGACAGCTACTTTACCTGAGAACCCAATGAAAAAGAATTGCTTTAGAATGCCAGATCGTTTTTCTCTTCCCTTAACTCCAAGGGAAGGGCATTTAGTAACTTTGAGCCGAAAATTGAAAAGGAATGCTAAGAAGTCTACACTAGTGGACAACCTTGCTCATGTCTGCACTGTTATAAACATCTTGACTGACAAAGTAAGACTGGCTGGCCAAATCTAAGGACCTGCAATACCTTCTGTATTTTGGGACATCCCCATATAATACATGATCAAGCAGTTAAGAATCTTAAACATGATGCATGCCAGTGTCCATATAAACATCCCCACTATGAAACTGGGGGGCAGGGATGCCCATCTCACGCAGGGTTGCATATCAGGATGTCAGCAGCCTGGCAAAATGAAAACATGAACCCCCATTTCCCAGCAGCGTTCATTGACAAACTGGAAAAAATGGGGATATGAGTTTGTCTCTTTCTCCACATCCTCCAGACATTTGCCTGACAAAACAAGCAATTTTCAGGCATCTGTTCATGCCTGGATTAGCTATAAGCTTTGATGTGGCTTGGGATGCCCAGGACATTTCTGAAATTGGGTGGGGATGTCCATGTTCTTGAGAATGCCCCAGCCATGCCTCCACCTTGTCCCATGATTTGGATTTCTAAATTAGCTCTAGAGACATCTCTGTTCTTTGGATGTCTCTATGCTGTTTTCAAACATCCAAGGCACGAAAAGGGCTTCTGAAATTATTCCCTAAGTTCATTAGCAATTAGTGTGAGTGCATTTAATGCCTCTTGAGGAGGCATTAAGTGAATCCATGTTTACTATAAAATTTACAGTCACAGCGCACTAAGAGGTAACTCAGTGTACTGTCTCTGCCCATAACCTGCCTGTTATGGGGTCTGTATAATGTTACCTGTCCCTCTCCAAAGGAAGTATCAACTGTCCTCTTTAAAAGAGTCTGTAGCCCAGAGTTCAGGGCTGGAGGGGTGGCTCACATGGAGAGGTTAAGAACCTAGCAGGTTGCAGGAGGGGAGAGCCTAGGGAAGAAATCCCTGGGGATAGCTCAGGGCTCAGCAGTAGTGACCCCGATACAATTGCCCCCTTCCCAGAGTGGGGGTTGTGGGAGCTTCAGGAGGGCCCAGAAAGAGGATGAGTCCTTTAAACATTGAGGTAGATGGGGTTCCAATAGGTTGAGTTTCCTGCAAGAACCTTTCCCAATTTTGTGCTAAAGAGAGATTTATTATACAGAGTGTTTAAAGGTGCCCTAGATGGGGAAGAAGTAGAACAACTGATACTTCCCCAGCCCTATCATCAGTAGGTGTTATCATTTGTCCATAGCCATTTATTAGGGGGGCACCTGGGGGTGGAGAAAACACTAGAGCGTGTTTTGGCTTGATTTGTTTGGCCCAGGGTCCATAAACAGGTGCAGTTATATTGTCAGTCATACTCTACCTGCCAACTTAATAACCTCACCAGAGTCCGACCTACCCCTGTAGTGCCTATGGCCATCATTGAAATTCCATTTGAAAGAGTGGCCATGGTTCTGGTAGGATCTTTGGAGCGAACCACCCAAGGCAACGAGTATATTTTAGTCATACTGGACTACGTTACCCAATACTCAGAGGCCATTGCTCTAAGGAATATGAAACTGCTGTGATCACAAATGCCTTCAGGGAAGTATTCACTCAAGTGGGAATACCCAATGAGATCCTCGCAGATCAAGGAATGCCCTTTGTATCCAAGGTGATTAGGCAAATGTGTGCCTTGATGAAGGTCAAAATGCTGCGAACATCAGTATATCACCCACAGACAGATTGCCTCATTGAGTGATTTAATAAAACTATCAAACAGATGTTAAAAAAGCTTGTTCAGGAGGACAGGAAGAAATGGGATATTCTCCTACTCTATCTGATGTTTGCCAACTACGAGGTACCTCAGAGTTCCATGGGGTTTTTGCCTTTTGAGTTGCTCTTCAGAAGACACCAAGAGGCATATTAGACGTGGTAAGGGAAACCTGGGAAGAAGAACCCCATGCTGGGCATAATTTGGTAGATATGTTACACAAATGCAAGACAAGCTGAGGGAAGCTGGAGAGGTGACCAAACTCAGTCTGTAAAAAGCCCAAGCCAAGCAGGCCAGGGGCTACAGTCGGGCAGCTATGCACCTCACCTTCTAACCGGAAGACAGAGTTTTAGTCTTGTTGCCCTCATCCGAGAGCAAGTTACTCTGTAAATGACAGGGCCCCTATGAGGTACAAGAGAAAGTGGGGCTTGTTAACTAAAAGATTGCCCAGCCAGATAAATGGAAAAAAGCCAAAATTTGCCATATTAGCCTATTGAAAAAGTAGACTCCAGTGGCAGCTGTGGTGATACAAGGAGATGATTTTGGGCGGGAAATTTCAGGTCTGTCAGATCCAGCTCATCCTGATTGGAGACTAGCTCTCTGCTGCCCAGAGAAGAAATTTAGAAGGTTTCATCTACCAGAAGCTAAAGGTGTTCGCCACCCATCCAGGATGAACCCACCTCATTTGTCATGATACAGCCCTGGGGTGGTTATCTGCGAACGTCCCTACTTGATTCCAGTAACCATCACCAAGTAACCGGAAGAGATGCTTAACCTGGGAGTTTTAGAAGAGTCTATGAATGACTGGTTGTCACCCATTGTCTTGGTTCCTAAACCCGACAGAAGCATTAGATTCTGCATTGACCTCAGGAGGGTCAGTGCAGCTTCTAAACTGGAACTGTATTCCATTCCCAGAATAGATGAGCTAATCGAGTGTCTTGGTGAAACATGCTTTATATCAGCTTTGGATCTGACCAAAGATACTGGCAGATGCCCTTAATGCCAGCTGCCAAGGAGAAGATTGACTTTTCAAAACCACAAGGTCTATTCCAGTTTATAGTACTGCTCTTTGGATTATATTAGGCTCCTGCCACATTTCAATGCCTAGTCAACCACCTACTGAGATCGCACAAGGAGTATGTGACTGCATACCTTGACGACATCGTCTTCCATAGCAGAAACTGGATGACCCATGTAACCTAAGTACAAGCCATGATGACTAGCTTGAGAATCCCGAGTTGATGGCCAACCACAAAAAATGTTTTGTAGGTCAGGATGTTCATTACCTGGATATTTAATTGGGAATGGGCAGATACAACCTCAGTTACAGAAGATTGATGCCATTGCCTGAGTCTCCACCATCGAAGAAAGGTTTGTGCCTTCCTTAGATTGATTTGCTGTTATTGCTGTTTCATCTCTAATTTTGCAGAAGTGGCGAAGCCGTTAATTAATCTCCTCTGGAAGAGAGCTCCCAAATGGATTCAGTGGTCATCTGATCTAGATGTGATCTAGCGCCTCAAGAAGGCTGTATGCTCTGAACCCATCCTGATTAGCCCTAATTTCTCTCTACCATTTATTGTGAAAACCGATGCCTCAGAGGTGGGCCTAGGAGCCATTCTGACCCAAGTAGTCAGGGGTAAAGAATATCCCATAGCATTCATCAACAGGAAGCTGCTTTTTTGGGAACAACATTTCCACTACCTAACATCCCATCTAATCCTATACACCCTTAGTTGAGCCTTCCATACCCTAAATGTTCATTTACTAATCATACCCACTAAACACTGAGCATGCTTATAGTCTACCCATGCATCCACATTTTATTGCTTAGCCTCCCTCCCAGCTGTGGGATATATTACTCTTCCACATTTGGGAAGAGAGCTCTCTGAAGAAAAAACAACTGTAAAAATAAACTACTATCAATTAGTCGACATTTCATAGACCAACATATAATGTGCAATCATAAAATAATGAAACTAGTGGCCAAGGTCAGATGGATTTAAGCATGGCATTTATGGTATACAGTAGTTGTTGCAATAGTCTTTGAGTCACCATTGTACCTCTCTCCAGTTTCTCAAGGACTGAAGCTAAGTAATGTTTTAAATTTTAGGTAAATATATTGACTTATTGATTTCATACAAAGTGAGCATATATGGGACATTGGTGACTAACTGTATAATACTGTAAAGGAGTGATGATATGAAAGATTGTCAGGGGGTTAAAATTCTTTCTTCAGACTTGAAAGTGAACTTCTTTTCCATTTTTCCCCCAAAACGTTTTATACTATCTATGGTGAAATGTGCGATGCCAGACATTTAATTGAATTTTTTAAATGAGGAATTGTTAAGGTGCTTGAGAATCTAGTCTACACATTTTTCAAAGTTAGAAATTTGAAGTTAATCATAGCTACATATTTTTTCTTTTAACAATCATAAGATAAAACATTAAAACCATAAAATCACCATCAAAAAGAATCAGACATGGCTGCCCAGGAATTTTCTAAATAGCCAAGTTTCAGATCTCATCTGAAAGGCATCTATGAAGGGGCAGACCTTAGATCTTTAGGCAGGTTGTTCCATAGTACTGACGATGCCCCATGAGCCATTTGAACACTAGTTAATTTTAAATGAAATTTCCTTGGCTAATGCAATTGAAGCCTTAACATTCAATGCATAACATTCACCTTGCCTTCCTACCTAGCCCGTCCCAAAGATCAGCCTCCCGCAGATAATGGTTAATCAGCTTTCCCCTACCTTCTCTCCCTGATCCATGAGCATATGCCTCTGTTTAAAGATCCTTATATGTCCTTCGTAAGAGTATTCATAATTTGTATATAGTTCCCCCGGTTTCTTCCATGTTTACTACCCCTGTTAAATGTAAACTCAATGTGACCTGTTACATTGTAGTATGTTCTGTTCAACTGTAAACCGCACTGATTATAATAGCGCGGTATATAAGAAAGAAAAATAAATAAATAAATAAATTGCGTAAACTCTGGAATTCATTACCGGAGGATGTAGTAAAAGCTGATAGTGTACCTGAGTTTGAAAAAGATTTGGACATGTTCCTGGAGGAAATATCCATAAACCTTCATTAAAGACGATCCAAGAAATCCACCGCTTAACTCTGGGATGAGCATTGTTGAAGCTGTGGACTATGGCTCCTGCCATGTACTTGTGACCTGGATTGCCACTGTTGGAAACAGGATACTGGACTTGATGGACTTGGTCTGAACTAGTATGGCATTTCTTATGTTCTTATGTTCATCCAATGATTGCAAAGTATTACTTGGAACATATAGTTGTATCAGTGGCCTTAAATAACCTGTATACAATAGCAAAGCACTCGCGTAACACAGTACCAGCTAGGAGAGAGATGTATAAAAGATTTTTTAATTTGCAGTAGATTACGAGGGCCTCTATAGGATGTGGCCGTGTTTCGGCACTGCTTTCTTTAGGGGTTTTTGGCCTAAAAACAAGGGTACACAACAAACATAAAGTAAAAAATAAAACAATACAAACTTAGCACATAATAAGGGATTTCAATAAATAATATCCATAAAAATAATCAATAAAAGGAATGCCATACCATAAAAATGAAAATTACATACAAATGTTAGATAACATAAAAAGTTAAAACATAAATATGCATTAAGTAAGACACTATGAGGTATGAGGTAACAGACTCCGTGCAATATCGGAGCCATGGATTGAAAATTGCATATCATTATGTTTAAGAACTAGAAATCTTCTGGTGACCAAACTGCATACAGAAACAGAAAATCTTATTTAAGCTTGTCTCCAGGATGACAACAGGAAACAATTTTTTGTAGGACTTGAATCCTCAGAACCCTGATGATTCCATACTGCAATACTATTGTTATTAAGAACTTGAAGAAGATAAAGAAACTAAAAATACTATCTGGAGATTAAAAGATGGGGTGAGGTGGGCTGCGGGGGATGTGGGAAGAGGGGAAAGAAAAAGGGGTGTGTTGGGTTGGGTTGTGGGCGGGTGGAGTAGTAATCTACTGCAAATAATAATACAACCTTAAATAACCTATAGCCATACCTTACAAGGTTCCCAAGGTCAAAAGGAGGGGCAACAAGATTTGAAACCTAGCTTCCCTGGTTTTCAGCCTTTTGATTGAACCAATAGGCTTCTCCAAGCTTTTGCTGGCTATTCAGACTCCAAAGCAGCACAATTTTATGTACTGAAGAGTAAGCAAAGAACAAACAACATTAACTATTTCCTAAAAAGGAGAGGGTTCTAATGATTTTTAAAAGATCCTAATACTGTTTGTTTCTTGCATATTCAACCCCATTTCTCTGAGAGGATGTGCTTTTATCTAGAGCAGGGACTATTTTCCTAATGCATCCTATAGCAGGCACAACAAAGCCATGCTTGTTGGGTCTAGTAGAAGTATCCTATTCCAGTAAATTAAGTATTGCCAAGGAATTATTATTGGGAGATTTTAATGTTGGCTGGATCAGTGGAATGACCCTCTTCTGAGTAATTTTTTTTAGGAGTGATGTCTCTCTTAGGTTTTTGCCAGTTAGTGGCTTCAGCCACTCATAATGGAGGACACATGCTACTGGATTTAATTTTTCAATAGCATCAGTTCTCTCCCTTAGCGTAAATAAAAGATTTGGCAATCACTGCAGTTCTTTAATTGCAATTAGAAGAGGGATAAAGAGAGATCCAAAAATGATATTATCATTCTACACAGCAGTAAGGTGGTAGACCATCAAAGGTCAGGAGTTAATGATATTCTGATGAGTGGCATAGAGGAATAAGTAGATCAATGGAATCACTCTCTTCAGGATACTATTAGAGTTTCTATATTCCAGGATAGAAAGCATTTTTTCCTCCAAAGAGACAAAATTCCCTCGTCCTCTCTTTCAGTAGCAGAATTAAAAAATGTTCTGTATTATGCAGTGCACTGTAGGAAAAGATCTCATACATTATCAATGCAAATATGTTATTTAGATTGTCTAAGAAGATATAAGGGACTACCAGATACAGAAAAAAAAAGAAAATGTTTACTCGGAAAATACAAACCTCTCTGAGCCAGCCTAAGAAGTTATTCATGGTAATGAAAAATCTTTTTATAAAGCCTAAGGTTAGCCCAACGAATATGTGTATATTTTATATATCTAAATTTAATGATCTTCAAGAACCTTTGGGGCCTATGAATGAGTTGCTGTTGGAAACAGATAGTGCTCCATCAGCAGACAGTTGGCAGGAATTTCATTTTATCAGAGAGGAAGAGGTCAAGAAACTGGCTTCTCAGCTGAGAATGAGAAAATTAGATCCATGCACATTTAGGAACATGTTTGCTAAAGTGAGCTAAGCAGTTAATATGCATTTTAATACACAGTAACCATTAGCACAGACTCATGTTAACTGTTTCCATGCATAGTCAATGCATAAAAATCCTGCATTAACTGCTTCATGCATGATGTGGTGGGAACAGGGTAGTTAGGTAGTGTGGCGTACAGTGAGGTTTTCTTTAAAACATAGGCTGGACAGCAGTTTAGGGAAAACAAAGCAGTTTTTTTATTCTGTCCTGGCTCATTAAACCTCTACAAAGCAAAACCCAGAACAGACAGCAGTTCAGGGAAAACAAGATCATCTGTTCTTCTCTCCCAGCTTCTTAAACCTCTACAAGCTGGTTCTCATGGCCCTTCCTTTAGCTCCAGTTAAAGTTCCTACCTCAGAACTCCCTTGCACAACTTGCTCTGGAAGGACTTCTGGCTCCACAGGCCTCTCTCCCTCCTTCAGCCTGCTGGGTTCTTAACCTCTCCCTGTGAGCAACGTCCTCCCAGCCCTTAACTCAAGGCTACAGTTTCTCCTTAAGGAGGACTGTTGATGCTCCCTTTGGTGAGGGACGGGTAACATTCTATAGACCCCCATCACACCCCCATAAAGTACCGAACATTCAAAGGTGACAAAAAAGAATCCAGAAAGGTCCGATAATATTAAATATACATGGCAATAATATGGATCCCTGCCAGATCCCGCTCTGCAGCATCCAAAGGCATGATTCCTCATCTCCTACCAGCACCTGTTGATGATGACCTGTCAAATAAGATATAAACTATGCATACACTACATCTTCTATCCTTCAATTTTCCAAGATTTTAGCAACAACCTATGATCAACAGAGTCAAACACCACTGAAATATTCAGATATACAACCATAATATCAGGGTTCCTACTCATACATCAAATCATTTCATAGATCACAGCTATCAAGACAGTCTCAGTGCTGTGACCCAACTGAAAACCCTATTGATTCTGCTCTTATATACTTCATATATTTTCAAACAGAAAATTAACTAATTGGTCTGAAACTGCCTTTTCAATTAATTTCTCTAAAGTAGGGAAGGTTCAAAATTGGCTGCCTGTTCTCTACCCTAATCCCATCACTTCCTGGCCACTTTAAAACTGGTCTAACTACCGCTTGTTTCAACATCACTGGGATGACATCATCTTGTAAAGAAAAATTCACCAGTCCTGTTAATTTGGACTGGATCCCCTCACAACTCAATCTAACCAGTAAGGAGGGACAAGTATCACAAATATATATTGTCACATTTGTCTGCTTAATTAAGTCAGTCATCCCTTCCTCCACTACCATCGAAAAGAAGAGCCAAGAAGGATCCCGCTTGGCAGAAAAACACTTGTATCTCCCTTTCTCTTCAAGGCTGACTCACGTTCTCTTCTAAGGGTATATTTACAAAGCAGCGGTAGCGGCCTCCGTGTGATATCGGAACTGCAGCCCGAGTTAATTCTCTTTAGATGAATTCAATGGGGCCGCAGCTCCGATATCGCACTTTCCGCTGCTTTGTAAACATACCCCTAATTTTCTCAAGCTTCTCCTCAAAAAATATAACAAACATTTTGATCTTATTGGAGGTTTAGTACTTCAAGGGCCCCTCTGAGAAAAGTAAGATACAACTTCAAATAACTCCTGAGGATGGTTTAAGGAAGCTGAAATCCTAGTCGACAAAATGTATAGCAGACCTAGCAACCCCTGTATACTTCCTAATATTCATTTTCCATGTATCCCTATTTTTCTTACTCCTATATTTTCTCCATCTTCTTCACTCCTTTGGAGTGGAGGGATAACCTAATGATCAGAGTAGTGAGCTAGAACCAGGGAAGTCATTATTCGACTCCCACTGCTGCTCCTTGTGATCTTGAGCAGGTCACTTAGCCCTCTATTGCCTCAGGTACAAACTTAAATTGTAAGCCCTCTTGGGACAGAAAATACTTATTGTACTTGAATGTAATGAGCCTTGAACTCCTGAGAAAAGGCATGAACTAAATCCAATTCCTTTTCCCTTTCCAATCTTCTATGCTCCCAGGGTCTCTAAATTAATCAAAACCCAAGGAGTTGTAATCTTACAGGCTTTCTGAAATACATCTTTCCAGTGTAAAAGCCTATCAGCAGATTCTTGCATAGTGGTATTTCATTTCTTCACCAACTCTTCACTGGCCCACTCGCTCAATCTTCATTCCAACAAAGTTCCCTAAAAAAAAAAAAATCCTTTTCACTTTTCTCTTTTCTCTAACTCTCTTTCAGACTTCCACCTTTTCCCTTTCCTGATCATCCTTGATGCCAAGGGAGACACGACATAACTAATGATCTGACCATGGCACTGGTTTTCTTACCTGCTCAATTATCCTAAATTTCACCAGACTAGACCACTTACAAAATACTAAATCAAAAACCTGGCCACTAACATAAGTAGGTTCAATTATCATTTCATCAAATCCCATAGAACTTACTATCTAAAAAAAATTAAATTCAAACCCCCTAAGTTGGGACCCCACAGTGAACATTAAAATCACCTAAAATAACTATTTAACTAAAGAAGCCTTATCTACAATCTGTAATAATTTATTATTACAATCATCATCACCATTACTTGACAGCAGATAAACTACCAAAAATTACATTGACTCATCAAAATCTGTTTAACAAATACATATTTCAGTCCTCTCACCCTCTGGAAAACTACTTTGTGAATTAATAGCTGCATATCATAAATGACCTCAACACCTCCATCTTTTTTCCCCTCTCTATTATCTAGTAAGTATGAATATCCCGCAGGGCATAATTTAGATGGAGCACCCACCTGTATCCAAGTTTCTGTCACAAAAACTAAAGAGGCTTTAGAGCCTCTTATTTCATTATACAGTATAAAATTTCAAACTTGTTAATAACAGATCTTGCATTCAGTAATAATAACAAATACATAAAAATAATAAACAAACCATCAGAGCCCTAGGGGGACCCCATAAGTTGCCTTTGCATTGTTTTACTTCTCAATCTACCAATATAGGACCAATTACCACTACAAACAACTTCACCCAGTGCTGTCTCCACACATAAGACCCCTACTTTCCCACCCTTAAACGTACCTACACCATACCTTCTCTTTCCGATCACAACTGGTCTTATCCCCACAGTCACATGTCCAAATCCACACTCCTTTGGCAATATATTTGGCCTACCACAAAGGGTCACACCCTCCAACAAAAGCCCACTGGCAGTGGCCCACCTTTGAGTCAGTCCCTTTATGGGGATCAGTGACGTAACTCAGTGGCAGGTGGAGTCAAGGTTACTGGTACCAGGAAGTCTCTTAATTCGGGGAAGATAATATGCAGACAGGAGCTCCAGGCAAGTAAATCATCACCTCGAGTCACAGCAAACACAGGCCAGTCACACTACTCTCAGACAGCAGAGCAGCTCAACATGATGGAAGCCTTTGAGTTGCTCCCTTTATGGTGTGACGTAGAAGCCCACACAGAGCCTATGCAGATAGATAGAAAGGAGAAATTTACCTTAGAATCTGTTAGGCAGCCAGCATGTGCAGCTCAGGAGAAGCAAAGGAACAGAGGAGTAGAACTACCACACCCAAGCTGTGACATAGCAGAAAGCTTGGGGATTGATTATGATCACCTGTCCAAGAAAGCACAGTCAGCTTACAGCAAACGGAGATAAAAGCTGGTTGGTAGATCCAGCAAGGGAGAAGGAGGAGGAAGAGGAAGGGAAGCAGAAGGAGAGAGCAGAGGTCAGCAACCAGGGAGGCAGAGGTCAGAGAGGGAGAAGCCTGCTGAACAGAGGAAGCACTGGGCGTGTCACTGGAACAGGAAGCAGCAGAGGCAAGGCTTCAGAGGAACGTGGCAGGGGAAGTTCTCAGACTGCCGGTAGCTGGAGGTCCTACGAGGAACCTGTTTACAGCCCAGGGAGAGAAGCCAGTACTCCAGAGAGAAGGAGGGCACAACCTGGGGCTAGGAGGCTACCTAGACCGAGTGAGCAGGAAAGTCCCCAGTCCTCACGGCTAGAGGAAAGACCTCAACAATTATACAGGTGGGAGCCTAGCACTGTGAGAGGGAAAGCTAGAAGCTCCATTCGGAACGGAGGGTCAGAGCAGTGCTCCAGACCAGAAATATCTGCAGGAAGCTATAAAACAATCCCTAACAACTGGAGGGTGAAAAAGGAGAGCTGGAGAGGCAACCCTACAGATACAGGTACTCTTAAACATACTTGCACAGAACTTTGTCCCTGTACGCTATCTGAACTTTCAGAGAGGGGTTTTCATAAAAACAGCTGTGAAGGTTTAAACCCAAGCACAACGTATGCTGAATGTGAGGAGATGCAATGGGAAAGTAACACCAGGGTTCCAGAAGAGGCTCCTATGGATTGTACATTATGTCTTGCGGATGATATTGAGTCTCTGTGCTGAAGCCCTGTAAAAAGAGCAAAGAAAAAGAAGATATTTTTCTTTGAGAGAAACTGTTTTGTTTTCCCTGTTTTTGGTTATGCACATGATATCCTTGGGGGAAGGGGAATAAAGCCCTTGTTTTGTTTTGCCTTAACCACTCGACTTGAGACTATTTTTGACTACTAGAAGATAGCAAGGCAACTACAACCTCGGGGCCCTAGGCGAAGGCCTGCAGCCCCGTGACAATGGGTAAACACTGGTCTTATTGAAGACATCACCCAGTCAAGGGTACTGGTGCTGGAAGTCCCTATATGTGTTACACCTGGGGGAATTTTGCACAAAAATTTTGAAAATTCTGAATGCAGTATTTTAAAATTCTGCATGCTTTATTAGTACATTTTTGCACAGAATTCCCCCACCATAAAGCTTAACTCCTCCTCTAGACCTGAAATTTCTCTTGCCTTTTTCCTCCTTAGCTCTCATGCTCCTATCACAGTTCTGTCCCCAACCCATCCTTGTCCCCTCCCTGTTTTCTCTCCCTGACTCACCACCAGCCCATCTTCAGCCCACAGCAACTCTCAGACTCACTAGCAGCCCATCTCTAGCCCCTAGCAAACACCCCAATTCACCAGCAGCAGACCCTAGCTAGCTCCCAATTCACCAGCAGTCCTCCTGCCCCAGCCCTTCTCCTGCCCCCCAGCAACCCCCCACTCACCAGCAACCCTTCCCTGCTCATCAGCAGCCCTTCTCCTACCCCAGCAATCCTCTCACTCACCAGCAGCCTCCCCGCTCACAACAGCCCTTTTTCTGTCAACAGCATTCCCGTCACCCCCCACTCCCCCAGCCACGGGAGCAGTTCCGTTTGCTCCTGTGGCTGTAGTAGAGTCAAACCCCAGCGTGCTTTGTAAGGTACACTTCCTGTGTACTTTTGAAAACGCATCGGCATTGGATTCTGGCACAACTGGGGGATCAAAAGGCAGTGCTCTAGTGGCTGCGTTGCCGCTAACAATGAGGCAGGATCAGGCGCTCTAAAAGCTTGTGCGCCCGATCGTACCTCACTGGCTGGCCGATACATGTGTTTTAGGTACTCTGCAGTGCTGTATTTTGTGCTATTTTTTTCAGGAGTTAGAGACAAGTAGGGGTGAGCATGGCCAAAGGCAAGTTTGGTTCATGCTCATTTCAAATGATTTTTCCTGATTTCTGGGCAATTCTTCATGTATGTGCTGTGTGCGTTGGTGCACCAAAAGTTAAAAATGTGTGGAATTGATTGTACGTGTATTAATTCATAGGTATATGCATGTTTAAGCGATTTGCATGCACTTTCACTTTTAAAGTGCCCAGATGAACTAAATGCATGCCATCAATGCACACCCCTATGAAGAAGGCATCTGGTTGTAAATTATTTTGTGGCCTGCACTGTGGCTACCCTCACCACAACATAGAGGTGGCTACTAAATAGCAAAATGAAAGCATCTGGTTGATTTGTGAAATATAAATTTAGCAAATAAATTAAATACATAGTCATTTATTTGTTTTAAATTGCTTACATACTGCCTTCCCTAAGTAAATTGTTCAAAACAATGAACAAGTATGTAGAACAAGATGCCTCAAAACATCCTACATCCTACATAAAGACTAAACTAGATACAAAACCTAAAAAACCATATCATCAACAGATGGTATACTATGCCCACACTGTATAGCCCCCACCCCTTCATCAGCCACAGCAACATTGTGCTTTATAATCATGCCTTTTTCTTTAACAGCGCCATGTTGTCCCCTACGTGCTCTTCTAATCTTACATAATGTCTCACTGTATTGTGCTAGTGCACCTCTGTGCTCCCTCTTTTCGTTTTGTGCTTACTGTGTACTTTTATTTTATTTTCCATTTGGTATAATTTTGTTACTTTTTTGGGCCATTTTAATAAAGTGCGGTAGAGTTTTGTGCAGCAAATGCCCAAATACTGCACGGCAACTGTAGCCTCTGTAGTGACTGTTGAAAAGGAGCCAAATGACAAAAACTGGAAACAACATAAGCACTGGCAAGTTAAATGCAAGGCACTGATAAGGCAGGCAAAGAGAGAATTTGAAAAAAATCTGGCTATGGAAGCAAAAATGCATTAAAAAAAAACTTTTTCAAGTATATTCGTAGCAAAAAACCTGTGAGAGAGTCAGTTGGAACATTAGATGATAGAAAGGTAAAAAGGGCACTAAGAGGGGACAAGGCCATAGCAGAGAGACTGAATGAATTCTTTGCTTTTGTCTATACTTAAGACATTTTCAAAAGTACACAAGAAGTGTACCTTCATGACTGAAATGGTATTTAAAGGTGATGCATCGGAAGAATTAAAAGAAATATCAATAAACCGGGAAGATGCATTACAACTATTTGATAAACTGAAGAGTAGCAAATCACCTGGAGCAGATGGTATATATCCAAAAGTGTTGAAAGAACTGAAATATGAGATTGCAAACCTACTATTAGTAATCTGTGAACTATCATCAAAATCATCTCTAATACCTGAAGATTGGCGAATGGTCAATGTAACACCAGTTTTTAAAAAGGGTTCCAAGGGTGATCCCAGAAACTACAGACCAGTGAGCCTGACATCAATACCGGGCAAAATGGTAGAAACCATTATAAAAAACAAAATTACTGAAAATGTAGATAGTCATGGTAGAAAACCAACATGGCTTTATCCAAGGAAGATCTTGTTTTACTAATCTGTTATATTTTTTTTGAAGGTGTGAATAAACAAGTAGACAAAGATGAGCTGGTCAATATAGTGTATCTGGATTTTCAGAAAGCCTTTGACAAGGTCCCTCATGAGAGACTCT
The DNA here is from genome assembly GCA_033557465.1 of Ichthyophis bannanicus. Classification (NCBI taxonomy): domain Eukaryota; kingdom Metazoa; phylum Chordata; class Amphibia; order Gymnophiona; family Ichthyophiidae; genus Ichthyophis; species Ichthyophis bannanicus. The sequence continues at coordinate 512,474,276 of CM066031.1, read as the reverse complement.
TGGCGAAATTAAAAAGTCATTGGATAGGAGGCAGTGTACTATTGTGGATCAGGAACTGGTTAAAAGATAGAAAGCAGAGGGTAGGGCTAAATGGCCAATTTTCCCAATGGAGAACGATGAATAATGGAGTACCCCAGGAATCTGAGCTAAGTCCACTGCTTTTTAACATATTCGTAAATGACCTGGAAATGGGAATAACTAGCGAGGTAATTGGAACTGTGGACATCCAAATGGCAGATTAAATTTAATGTGGACAAGTGCAAAGTTATGCACCTAGGAAAGAGCAACCCAAACTATGGTTCCACAATGCAAGGTTCCACATTAGGAACCACCACTCAGGAAAAAGATTTAGACATCATCGTGGATAACATGTTGAAACCCTCCGCCCACTGTGCAGTGATAGCCAAGAAGGCAAATAGAATGTTAGGAATCACAAGGAAAGGAATGGAGAATAAAACCAAGGATATTATAATGCCTCTGTATCATTCCATGGTGCGACCGCACCTTGAATATTGTTTGCAATTCTGGTCACCATATCTTAACAAGGATATAGCAGAATTAGAAAAGGTACAAAGAAGAGCCACTAAAATGGCAAAGGGGATGGAAGGATACCGCTATGAGGAGAGGCTTAAAAGGTTAGGGCTCTTCAACCTGAAAAAGAGACGGCTAAGGAGAGATATAAAAGAGGTCTATAAATTAATGAATTGAGTGGAATGGGTAAACGAGATTGACTGTTTATGCTATTAAATGTAGAAAGTCTAGGGGACATGCAATGAAGCTATAGTGTAACCCGTTTAAGTCTAATAAGAGAAAATATTATTTTTCACCCAAAGCGTAATCAAACTCTGGAATTCCTTACCAGAGGATGTAGTAAAAGCTGTTGGTGTAGCTGGATTAAAAAAGGTTTGTACAAGTTCCTGGATGAAAGGTCCATAAATCATTATTACAGAGGAACTGGGAAATCCAGACTTGCCCCATTAGAAACATTGTGGAACCTGTGTGTTGTTTTGGGATCCTGCCAGATACTTATGACCTGGATTGGCCATTGTTGGAAAAAGAATATGGGGCTTGATGGACCTTGAAGTGCCTTCAAGTTAATGCTGACTTGGTAACCCAGCAGCCCCTGAGTTTTCTTAGCAAGGTAGGGCTAGAAGTAGATTTTTTTTAAATTTTTTTTTAATTTATTTGCATTCTCTTATATACCGCGCTATTCTGCATCAGTGCGGTTTACATTGAACAAACTGAAATTACATTGAACAGGGCATTATAACTTGGAGATAACTATTTTACAGGGAATATGGGCTATGGAGGGTTAAGTGGCTTGCCCAAGACCACAAGGAGCACCTGTGGGACTAGAAACCTCAGTCCTTCCGGTCCAAGGTTGCTGTCCTCTAGTGGGATTTGAACCCCCGACCACATCTTTTCTTCTGAGGCAGTGGAGAGTAAAGTGACTTGTCCAAGGTCACAAGGAGTGCCAGTGGGAATCAAACCCTTATTTCTTGGGTGCTAGGCTGTTGCTATAACCATTAAGCTACTCCTCCTTACTGTTACTGCAGAGAAAATACCTGTAGAGGTGGTAACTGCATCCTCATTCTCTGCAGCTGTGAGAGTGCACAGTAAGTTACCATGCACTAACTGCAAGATACAGTTCATACCCATAAGCTGCCCATTTCCTTCTCCATTTCAGGATATACATTTAGCGATATACATTTAGTGAATTTGTTACCCTGACCATGCTGTCAAAGCATGCACTTATTCACATAGGGGTTGATTCAGACCTGGATGTCCCGGTCCTCTCTGCGCCCTGTCGGAACTGGACCCACAGAGTTAGCTGGGATTCTGATCCCGTGGGGCACGTCTAGCTCCATGGGACCAGAATCGCGTCCAGGCCTGTACGTGCAGGCTGGAACCCTGATTCAGGTCGGCCTGCACGTACAGGCCTTACCTGGATAGCTCAGTCAGGGCCTTTAAATGAAGCTGTGGCACCATGGCATCCATTCAAAAGCTGCGATCCCCAGCCTCTGGACCAAAAGTTGCATTCTCCACAGCCCAACTCCCGATCTGGCCTCCCAAGGTCAGGGTCCGGCTGTGGGGAAGTTTCTCTACCTCCTGCTGCCTCTTTTGGGCCCCGAGCCTGCCCGATCCACATGACTAGGGGAACTTATTCTACCTCTGAGGTGGAATAAGTTCCCCGCTCAGGCCACCAGCCCCAGATGTACAGGGCCAACATTGGAATCAGCCCTGTACATCTGGGATCACCAACCTCCCACTACTCACCCTAATGCCGCCCCCGCTTCACCCCTTTCCCATCCCTGTCTAGCCTCCCCATACAACATGCGGGGAAGTTAGTCGGGGTCGGAAGGGGGCCTGAATAGCGGGGATGGACGTCCCAATGGGACGTCCATCCCTGCTATTCATGCTTCGGAATGACCCTGATAGTAAGTGGTTAGCACACTTTAGTACAAGGGTCTCTCTATTTTTCTGTGTCCTCTTTCTTTATGTTCTTGCTCTCATCTTTCTGTTCCATGTCTTCACTGAGCTATAATCTTCCTGCTCTTGTCAATGACATTGTCACAAGGCATCTCCAGTCCAGGTGTTTGTACATCTTTCGTACATTGTGCTACACAATAGGCAGTATGTGATCTGTGATGACACATTTAAGGGTCTACCTTGTAGCAGCTGAAAAGCATGCAATAAATAAAACCAGGAGTCAGTTCAAAGATCCAAGCCAATTTATTGTGCACATGGCTCAGTTAGTCAAAGCTTCAAAAAGGACTGAGCAACATTCTTACAGAGACATTCATTTATACCTTTCTTACCAGTTTGATACATGCAAACTTTCTATTGGTTCCAACGCCTCCTGCAATCAGAGATCCCTCCTGGGCCTAGCACCTAGCTCCCTCCTCTTGGACTGTTCTAACAATGGTGCAGTTTCTAGGTTTGGATACTTCTCTACTGCAAGGTCGTCCCTGGCTCTAGGAATGCAAGTATTGAAACATTTCTATTTCACAGCACAAGAGAATAATGAAAGGTTTATGCATTCATGAAAACTTCTTATTAAGCAATTTAAAACAGTTTCTCTCAAACTTTTACAAACTTTGGTTCTTTACTGAGATGGGGGTTGGAATCAGGGCCTAACTTACGGGCCTTCCATATTTGCAGACTATTATAGGCCATAGCCTGCCGCATTCCCCCCTTTGATTATTCTCACCCGCTAGTGAGAAAGGGTGAGAATTAAATCACATATTAAACTTGCGTAAAAGCCTCATCTTGGGGGATTGGGGAATATTGCCACATAGCTAATACTTTTCATAGCTGCCTTCCTTTCTACAATGCTATCAATGGCTGCTGACTTTACTCGACTGTGATGAATCCAGGGTTCAAGTTCTGCAACTTTAACTGCTGTTGGGGTTAATAAGATGACAACATAAGGTCCCTTCCAATGCGGTGCCAACGGTGTCTTTTTCCACTCTTTGATCCACACCGAGACTCCAGGCTTGAGAGGATGCAGGGGTTCTGTTAGATGGATGGGCAGCTGATCTTGTACCCACGTATGAAGACTCTGCAAAACAGAACTTAAAACCAATCGTTCTTGTCTAGTAATTTCAGATCTAATCTGTTCCATATCTCCCTTTATTCCCTATACAATAGGCGGGGGTCGCCCATACAGAATCTCAAAAGGGGAAACTCCTAAAGACTTAGTAGGGGCTAAGTATATCCTAAGACGGGCTATAGGAAGAACCTGGGGCCACTTCAGGTGAACTTCTTGGCAAAGTTTGGACAACTGAGATTTCAGGGTTCTATTCATGCATTCTACTTTTCTTAAATTCTAAGATCTGTAGGTAGTATGCATCTGATAATGTCAATATCTTGGGATCATACTTAATGGACTTGCTTTCTGAGGTTATCAACCTTCATTCTTTGTACAGGGTCCCATGTGCATGCAAGGTTGTAAGGGCATACTTGGAATCTGTGGACACATTTAGACAGAGCCCTTTTCCTATTGTCAGTGCTCTAGTAAGAGCTATCAGTTCAGCTTTCTGTGCTGAAGTTCCTGGGGCCAGAGCTGTGGACTCAACCACCAGATCAAGGGTCACCACTGCATACCCGGCACAACAATGTCCATTAATGATGACAAGACTGCTTCCATCTATAAAGAAAGTCTGTTCAGGATCCTCCAAAGGAACATCAGTTAAATCTGGGCGACTTGAAAATACAGTGTCCATGGTTTCTATACAGTCATGATCAGGGGGCCCAGGACCAATTGGAAACAATGTTGCAGGATTCAGAGCTTGACTAACTTTTAACTGTATCTGGGGATTTTCACACAACATGCTCTGATATTTCAACATTCGTGAATTCATTAGCCAGAAACTTCCTTTGTGTTCCATAAGGGTGAGAACAGAGTGTGGTGCAGTAACTTGAAGATTCTGTCTCAAAGTGAGCTTGTCTGCTTTGCTCACTAGGAGGGCTGTGGGGCCAACCCCTTGCTACCACATCCAACTGTTTTGACAGATAGGCTACAGGCCGTTGCCAAGATCCAAGAGATTGAGTCAACACTCCTAGAACATTTCCTTGTGACTCATGGACATAGAGACTGAAAGGTTTTCTGGACATCTGGTAGACCCAGAGCTGGTGATGACATCAGAGCGGTTTTCAAAGATCGAAAGGCTGCATCCTGTTCAAGTCCCCATTTCAATGGAAACTTTTCCATTCCTTTGGTAGCTTGATACAATGGTTATGCTAGCAGTGCAAAATTGGGGATCCATATGCGACAGTATCCTGCGGCCCCCAGGAAGGCTCTCACTTGCCTCCTGGTGGTTGGAGTGGGAATACTGCATACAGCTTCTTTGCGTTCAGGTCCCAGGTGTCGAATTCCGCTGGACAACTGGAATCCTAGATATTTAACTTGTTTGACATAATCGCACCTTGGCTCTTGAGACTTTGTATCCAGCCTCATTCAAAAGGTACAGAAGTTCACTGGTGGCTTGTAGACATTCACTTTCTGAATTTGTGGCTATGAGCAAGTCGTCCACTTACTGGAGAAGAACCCTTTCTCCTGGGTTCACATAGTAGCTTGAAAGATCCTGATTTAAAACAGCACTGAAGAGAGTAGGTGAATTCTTAAATCCTTGGGGTAATCGAGTCCAGGTGAGTTGGCCCTGCCTTCCTGTTGTGGGGTCTTGCCATTCAAAAGCGAACAAAAGTTGACTGGTGGGGGCTAGGCGTATACAGAAGAAGGCCTCTTTCAGGTCCAGGATGGTGAAATGAGTAGCTTCAGCGGGGATCAGTCCCAAGAGAGTATAAGGATTTGGTACTACTGGGTGTATAGTTTCAACTGCATCATTTACCCGCCTCAGATCTTGTACTGGGCGGTAATCCCCTGTCCCAGGTTTCTTGACTGGGAGAAGAGGGGTGTTCCAAGGTGACTGGCACTCCTTGAGAAGTCCATACTTCAATAGTTTCATTAGCTGGTCGGGGAAGAGGATACTGCTTCACATGCACTGGTTCTGCTCCTGGCTTGAGGGTGACAATGACAGGGGCTATGTTCTTCGCTAGGCCAGGTGGATTATCTTCTGCCCATACTTCAGGCGGGGCTATAAGGTTGGTGGGTATACATGAACTAGCTGGCTTGGTTGGAGATACGCTGTAAAACCACCATTCTTCTTCTCGGGGAACAGTCAGCACCATCAATCCAGCAGGCTTTGGGTTCACAGTCATTTGCATTTCTCCCCCTTCAGCAAAGGATATCTGTGCCTTGGAGCTTTGCAAGTAGATCTTGGCCCAAAAGTGGAATAGGGCATTCAGGCATATACAAGAATTGGTGCGTTATTTGCTGTCCCCCTAGTTCACACATACGGTTCTGCAGGAAAGGCTTTGTGGCCTTAGCCCCAGTAGCTCTGACAATGGTGATGCATCGAGAAGACAAAGGGGCTACTGGCTTTAGTATTCTGCTCCTGTATCCCCCATAAAGTCCATATATCGGTCCCCTATTTTCAGACTGACCATAGGCTCCTGGGGACCCAGGGAAACTTGGAGTCCGGTCTGGCCTAGTCTTCATCCATGTCATAGCCTGTTGCAACTGCCACTCCCTCAATAGCTTCTTCCCTCTCTTGCTGGAACACTGTGCTTGGTTTATTCTTCCATGACCCTGAAATCAACCTCCTGTTCTGCAAGTGCTCCCTCCTCCCTTCCTGGGGGTGGAGTCAAGATGCGGGCATTCACTTCTCTAATGTCCTTCTTCTCTGCAATGGGCGCACTGATTCGCACCCAGTGGGGGCCGATCATTTTCACGACCCCTTCCACTTCCTCTGCTCCTTCGATTAGGAAAACCTCCTCCACGTCATTCAACTAAAGTATCAGCAAGAAGATCTGCTTTCTTCTTCATCTTACATTCACTTTCTCTGTCATATTCATTTTCACGATTCACAAAACTTTCTGAGCAACTTCCATTAACTGTGCTGTATTCATACCCACAAATCCATTCATTTTCTGTAATTTTCGTTTTATATCTCTCTGGGACTGACTGACAAAAAATGCATTTACCTTGCGCAAATTCTCCTGGGCTGCTGAATCGCATGTGGTATATAGTGAGGGCTGCCTGCACTATTTGGATCCCACTTGGGGTTATCAAAGCTGATGGGTCTGCATAATACTGTTCATTAGTTCAATCAAATCCTAAGGCTTCTCAGTGTAGGAGGCATAATGCATCTTTCAGTTCAGTAAATCAGTGGTGGAAAAAGGCACATAAACAAGGCTGGTCGGTTGGCTTTTGGTATTAAGGGTGGGTAGGCCCTGGACCTGGCGCAATGGTATAACGTGACCATCCCTTTTACTGGTAGCTGTACTTCTGAAGGTATATGGCAATCGGGACTGTCTGGGTTCCACTTCATGTTCTTGGGCGCTGGCTGTGAGTGACCCTGAACTGGCAAATGAATCCCTGCTTGTAGTGTCATCAGTGGAATGTGTCCCACTTGGAGTACTTTAAACTGAGCCGGGGCTTCCAGTCAAGAGGGGGTGCACATCCTCCTGCTGCTGAGGTGGCTGGTGAATTACTTGGAGTACATCTGCAGGGAGTTGTCCCCCCCTGCCCTAGGCTCTGCCCGGGGTGGTGGCAGAGCTGAGGGAACTGGCCTATAAAGATACTGGGATGGACAGAGTGGAATGTCTGGAGATTCTGGGGCAGAATAAACAGGCAGCTTTGTTTTTCTTCTCAGACTTCTGGGCCCCCCTCCCCTTGTGGCTGCTACTAATCTTCTACACTGTTTCTCATAGCAACGCTGTATCCAGGAGGGCTTTTTTCCTCACAAACATTTAACCAGGAGTCTATGTAGGGGAACTAATCAGGGAACATTTTTTGCACAATCTGATGAACACAGGATAACATCAAAGGTGCCCTCACGGGGCCATGAAGTAGCTAACACTGGCCACTCCCTTTCACAGAGCATTTCTAATAGGGACGGAGACATTTTAAGTCCGTAGTCTCCAGCAAATCCCTTACTAAAATTCCTAGGCATACATTTCAACAAAATCTGCGTGGACTCCGACCCCCCCCCCCCATGGTGACATACTTGACAACAGACAGAGGGGGCGGGCAGTCAGGCTGCATTTTCCTGTGGACTAAATATAATGGATGTGTGTGCTCATTCTAAATAGGAACAATTTAGATAAAGTCCTTAAAATATAAAACTATTATTTTGCAACATGTTATAACAATAATCCCAATAGAAAGAACTATGGCTCCTAACATGACGGCCACATATCTGTTACGTATGACTGGAATAAAAATACTTGGCATGGAAACTAACTGCAAGCCGTAATCAGCACTTAAGCTGAACAATGTCTCTGTAAAAGAACTTACTTTAAATCTTACAGTTCAGGAAGCAGATATTCAAAAGACATACCAGATACTTTTTCATAAAGTGGGTGGATATCTGGAATACATATACACCCCTTTTTCTTCCTTTTTTATTTTTATTAACAATAAGTATGTCCTGTATGAGGTGCTTGCCGCAGTATATCAGAAATTAGAATTCAAGCACGATTAACTCCTCATTCACTCAGGATTTAAATCACTTTCAAATTGCGATCTGGTAACTACTGGCTCAGGATGCTTCATAGTCCTGCCAGGGTTCTTAACCCTTACTTCAAAGGTCAAAGGAAAAACAAAAGCAGTTTCCTTAATTTCTCTATCATTTCTATTTGAACCATTGCAGTGCTTGCTGAAAATTGGAACATAAAAAGACATAAGACAAGACTAAACCCACAAATGCATTATACCTATAGCACTACAGAAATCCTCCTCACTTGGTCCGTACAAGAACAGTTTGAGGAACTCAAACGGGGTTAATAAGAACTTAACCCTTTCCAGGCTGAGCCCAAAACTGTCTGACTAAACATTCTTATTAAATGATATGTAATACATGACCATAGCAGAAGAAACATCACTATTAAAACATATTGAATAAAACAGGTACAATTTTCCTGAAATAAGCACAAATTAACCCAGCTTCAGAACGTTGAAAATAAGCCTTCACAGGGTTAAAAAGATACTAAACATTCCTTTGTACAGACACGCCCCTTCTCTCTCTGCTTGCCAGAGAGCACTGCTGTGCTGGAAAAAAAACTGGAATTAGTGAGACAGCAGTCTTTGTATGTAAAAGTGACTCCTGAGTTAGTTTTTTTCTTCTTCTCTGGACTCCCCTCGGGTTTGGAGGTGTTGGCCAGCTGGACCCAGTGGCCCGCCGAGGCAAGGCGGAACCCTCTCCGATACAATAAGACCGGTGGTGCCTGAGAATTCCCCTGCGGTCGGACAGACAGGGTTCCAACCGGACCAAACCTTTGAGGCGAGAAGTCGTAGTATATTTTCTTGCATACCATCCCCTGCTCGCACATTCCCAGCCCAACGCACCAAGAATATGTAGCAGCTGATAAGCATGCAATAAATAAAACCAGGAGTCAGTTCAAAGATCCAAGCCAATTTATTGTGCACATGGCTCAGTTAGTCAAAGCTTCAAAAAGAACTGAGCAACATTCTTACAGAGACATATTCATTTATACCTTTCTTTCCAGTTTGATACATGCAAACTTTCTATTGGTTCCAACGCCCCCTGCACCTGTCCAATCAGAGATCCCTCCTGGGCCTAGCTCCTAGCTCCCTCCTCTTGGACTGTTCTAATAATGGTGCAGTTTCTAGGTTTGGATACTTCTCTACTGCAAGGTCGTCCCTGGCTCTAGGAATGCAAGTATTGAAACATTTCTATTTCACAGCACAAGAGAATAATGAAAGGTTTATGCATTCATGAAAACTTCTTATTAAGCAATTTAAAACAGTTTCTCTCAAACTTTTACAAACTTTGGTTCTTTACTGAGATGGGGGTTGGAATCAGGGCCTAACTTACAGGCCTTCCATATTTGCAGACTATTATAGGCCATAGCCTGCCACAACCTAATTCCAAGATTTCACCTTTAGAATTTTGTGAGTACAAATCACATATTGTAATGTGTTAAAAAAAAACAACAACAAGGATGTATAGTTCTGAGTAATAAGTGGTAGGGGTTATAGTAGAATTCATTCTTTTTGAAGCAGATCTTCTTGCATAAGCATGTGAACAGTGTTCTCAAACCTTGAGGTTCATTTTCCATTTTGTAATTAATACATGATAAATTCTTTATCAGAGGTCTGTAACCAGATAGAGGACTGCAGTAGTAGACCACAGTATATAAGGAAAGAGAGTAATCATCTTGTCTACAAACCTATCCATCAGCAGCTATAATCCTCTGTGAAAAAGACAGTGAGCTCTATTTTTCAAGTACAGCAAATTAATGACATCCATGAGATTTATTCTGGTACTAGTTCATGATTAATTTAAATATTTTGGCATGGGTCAGGTGGCCATTAGTTACATTTGTTTAAGGGAAGATCCAGAACATGAGCTAAGATATGGATCAGTTTACTCTCAGAGACCTGGGCCTACACTAGACAAATAAAAGACAAATGTTGAGTTTTCATGAATATTTATTTTGTGAAAAGAGATATTTGATTTATATTCATAATGTTTCGAACGCATCAAAGCATATTCAGAAGAGCTCACAAAAGGGTATGCAGGTGGTGGGACTTGTCTGTACTCCTTATTGAACTTTGTGTCACCTATCTTGATGTACAGCTTTTATTCACTTCTCTGGGGACACTACCTGAACTAAATTTACTCCTGTTTTAGAAGCATAAGCCCCATTCTTTCATTTTGAAGGAAAAATCTATTTATTTTCTATTCTTTCCATGAGAAATCCTGGCAGCTGGCTTTTGCCAAAACACTTCCTTTGCTTTATCCAAGTCAATTGAAATGAATTTGGAAAAAAATCTTTGTAAAGAGTCATGCCTCAATGCTACAGATCACATCACTTATCTACTGAAAAGTATGTTTGACAGCTCCTAGCTACCTTGCAAACATCCCAGCACCCTTGATAGCTACACATCATCATAAATATAGTCACAGTCAAACCCAGATCACACATTTCTTGCTCACACATCACCAAACCTATTATTTGCGCACACAAGACACAGATGCTATCCAAATAAAATATATTTTAAGAATATAAAAATCTAAACCCTTTTCTGTTGTGGGGGGAGGAAGGATAGAAAATAATGGATTCTTGGCATTTATTTGGAGGGTTTGGGAATGGTTTGGGCTCTGATTCTTCCTTTGATGGTCTCTTTCCTCTTGCTGATACTCATTGAGACGGAACATCAGCATCCTAAGATGAGACTGAAAGGGAGATAAAAGAGAGTCAGTCAAGATCCCTTATAGACAACACTGAATACAACAGGTGCAAAGCAGGAAACAAGGCAGTGCATTCAACTACTATTTCAGGAGGGGGATGTATCGTCACCTCTGTAGTAAAATGTTGGAAATAGATATGTATGCATGGGTGACACACCTGGACCATAAGATACAAGGCCTTTGTAGAGGGCACTGCATGTTGTATATAGTCAAAGGAAAATAAATTCTTATTATTGGAAATCTCGACCCTTCATTTGTGCTCTGTAGCCAGGTGAAAGACACTGGAATGAGTTTAGATGGGTCCTAAAGCTTGGAGATTTCTCTGTCTATCATCGGTATTCATACAGTAGGACTTACTATCACTTACACCTAGTGAGGCATCTGAAATCATTGCTTATTTAAATGGGTGATATATGGTTTATTTACAGTATAGTATATTTTGCTCCATATGCCAAGTTAGCAGGAAGACACCGTCTTACTTCAACTGGTTCAGTGTCCAAGTAGGGAGCCTCGGATTATAGTCTTTAGCATCAGATAGGATGGGGATTTGAAGGGAGAAGTGCTTTGCAATCTTTATAACATTAAGGGAGAGGGAGTGGGGTACTTTAAATGAGAGGATTTAGGGTTATAGTTACTAATGTGTGTTAAGGGGAAAATGCACATTTTTTTTGCAAATAACAATTATTAAATAGCAGAATTGTGCATTATTTGCCATTAACGCATGGTTTTTAATGCAGTACAATTTAAGCAAAAATGAGATACAGATATATGTAAAACAGCTCATTATTATGTGAAATGAATAACACAGCTTGCCTTTGACCTTGCAAGATGTGTTATTCAAAGAAAGACCATCCCCCATAATGCTGGCTTTGAGCTAGTGTTATTTTTCCTCCCTGGGAACATCGGGCCACAAACATGGCCTGATATTCTTGCAGACCCTCTTAATAAGCCCAGTTCTGGGAGACTTGCATCCCTTGCCCCTTGGATTAAAGCTTGAACTGAACAGGGGTGGGCTGAGCCAGCAAGACATACATTCAGGTCACAGCTCTGTACATCCTGCCGAGTCAGAGGGGCCGTGCTAATTATTCCACCTCGATGGTGGAATAATCAGCACCGAAAGGGCAATCGGGCCCAGGGATCCCCCCTTAGCCAGGTGCAGAGGGGTCCCTCCCACCCGATCCAGGCCCCAGCTGGCCAGCCATGGGTTGGGCAGCGGAGAAGAGGGGGGTCTTAACCGCGTGAGCCAGGGCACCTACGGGGAGGATGTCCCCGCAGGCAGGGGCACGCCAGGCCATCCTTGGGCCCAATTCTGTGTACCGCAGGAATGTTTTGTTCTCGCGGTCCAGAATCAGGTCCTAATGGACCTGTCTTGCTAGGGGACATTCGGCATGGCCCTTTGTGAATCGGGCTCTAAGTAACTTTGAAAATTGTACTTTTGATGAAAGTGGTGTTTTGCTGAGGTCATAATTGATCAAGCATCAGCTTTTTAAATAAAATGAAAATATAGGCTCAAAGAACACATTTCTAGTTGACCTTATGTCACAGAACTAAACTTTAGACCACATGTCAAATTAGAGTTGCTGATGTCGGGAGAATTTGGGAGCAGAGCAAGATTGTGGGCTGCTAACTTTCCTTTCCTTGCTTTGTGCTTACCTTTCAATGGTGCCTGGTAAAAAGAGGAAGGGTGCTACTCATACCTCCTCTGTTTCCTCGGGTCCTACTTCTTTGATGTGTGCGATGTATACTTATGTCTAGCAAGTGCAAAACCTGGTCTTTCCCCAGGTGGAGCCACTGAAAGGAGTGTCTGGAGATGGGAGCCCAATGTCCTCCCAGGCTACTGATGTCAGCATGACTCCTAAACCATGAAGGCAGCCTCCTGATCCGGTGTTGTCACTCCTGGAGGAAGGGGGCTTAGATATAAAGGCTGAAGCCACAGTCGGGTCATGGCTTTTGGAGCAGAGCTCTAGAGGTGAGGACCTGAGGCCAATGGAATACTCAGACTCTTTGAAAGGAGTAGCTGGCTTGCCATCCCTTCAAACAGCTTCTGTTGCAGCAGCGTCAGTTGGAGGCACACAGCAAGGCTTTGCTCTGGAGAGTCCTCAACAAATTACCTTGGAGTCCGTCTGGCAGGCATTTGAGGGCTTGGGAGTGCCCTTATGGGTCAGTCTAACTCTTACTAGTCAAGTAGAGAATGTTACTAAATTTGCTGCAACTAATGCTCTGGAGATAGAATCTTCTGAATGGAGAATAAGAGAGTGTGAAGCGAAAATAGACACGCTTTCCTACAATAGTATCTTATTACTGAAAGATGATATTATTATTCATAGGAAATATGAGTTTCTTGATAACGCTATGAGAGTGAGGAATATTTGCTATGTGAATGTTTCTTGTCTTCCATTCATTTCTGCTAAAGAAATGCTTAAAAGATATATGAGAGGGAATTTTAAGATTTCTTCTGAACTTCTGCCACCGATTGCCTGGGACTATTATTTACCATCAACTAAGAGGGAAACTCTGGGTGCCAACCAGATGGAGACCTCAAGAATTTTTTCTGATAGTTTGAATTTGAATAACTTTCTGGAGTCCTCTACAGAAGAGGGTTCAGTGACCACCATGATAACTACTTTTGCATTTGAAGCTGATCATGACCTTGTCCTCAAGTTATATTTCAAGTATAGGCAGGTTTTGGTTTGTAATGTTAAAGTTTGAGCATTCCCAGATGTCTCTGAAGCTACACAGAAGCGGAGGAAACAATTTATTCTGTTGACGCCTAGCGTCCTTCAGTTAGGGGCCTCTTTCTTTTTAAAATGTGTAGACAGATTTAGAGATATTTAATATGCCGCCTTTGGATCATCCCAGTTGATTGCTTTCGGAGTGACAAGGTTACCGATTCCGTACCATCTATAGATTTGACAGACCAAAACTAAAAATGTCTTCTATATATATATTTATTTAACAGGCTTTATATACTGCTTTATCATTTCATTCAAAGTGGTTTACATTGTAACTTAAACTTGGTAATGTACATTAAACAGGGACATTGATAACTTGGATTCTTCTGAGGCAATGGAGGGTTAAGTGACTTGCCCTAGGCCACAAGGAGTGCTAGTAGGAATTAAATCCTGGTCTCTGGGTTCCCAAGCCAGTGCTCTAACCATTAGGCTGACAGCTTTGCCCTATTTTTGTCCCTGTTGGGGTGGGACAGCAGGGAAATGGGGGCTCCAAGGCAGTGTGCAGGTTGTGCCATGGGGAGGACATTCCTGCGATGATGCAGGGGCACGCCGGGCCTTCTCCCAGGATCCTGCACCTGCGGGAAGGTCTGGCTCCTGCGGTGCAGAATCGGGTCCTAATGGGCCCATCCTTTTTGGGGCCATCCAGTTGGCCCAGACATATCCTTACAGGAATCAAGCTCCTCATTTATAATTTCACTATTTATACTGCTCCTGCTTCATGGTCCGTCACTACTTTATCGAGGACTTTTCAAAGATTTGTATTGTTTTTCTTGAGCTGTATTGTATTTATATAGTCTCTGTTTATCATGAGCATAAATGTAATGTTTGGGTTTTATTGTAAAATTCTATAAATATAAAAATAATTGAGTTGCTAATGTCATCATTTAGGACAGTGGGTTCTAGCGTGTGGTCCATGGACCCCTGGTGGTTCTGTGAGATCATCATAGAGCATCTGTAGGACAAAGAAAAAAAGAGTCTAGTGGACGATGACTGAGAGGAAGAGAGAGACTGGACGGAACTGCCTGAGGATAGGGAGAGAGAGGGAAAAAAAGATGGGGCTGACTGGAGAAAGAGAGAGAAAGAGTGTGGTGAAGATGGGAAGAGAGATAAAGAAGGCTAGTGGAGATGAGGTCTTGGAAGAGTAGTGGGGATGAAATAGGGAGTCCCTGAATGTTTTGGAGGTTAATAAGAAACCCATATAACCAAAAAGGTTGAGAACCTTTGATTTAGGAGACACCGAAAGCACATTAGCCAGATTCTGCATTGTTATATCACTATCACCAAGCACTTTATTAATGTTTCAGTGATTATAACTTAAGTAAGGTGGATTCAAAATTTGGCAGGAACTGGTCAAGGTGGTTTTATTAATGTTGGTATTATATTATAGGTTATTGTTTTGATTTTATGAATTGCAATCCATTTTGAGTTTTGCTTGGGACAAACCAGCAGTCAAATGAGAATAATTAAAATAAATGAATTCTACTGATAAAATGTTTCTTATAAATTCATTTTTTTTCTTAAGAGCCTCAGAGGAAATGTGAGAAGCATCTGTGATTGTTACATCTACAGGTTTCTAATCAATCTGAAACTGACATAGTGTAGAAACCAGGACAATCAAATTATGAGAATAATACCTGGTTATAATGTAGTTCACTTTTCCCCAGACAGAAAATACAGTATTATCGTAATTAGCACAAATAATCTACAAAGTGAACTAACCTTTAAAAAGTGTTGTTCTATGAAAGCTTCTTAGCTACATCTGTTGTGCCTGCATGCCTAAGGATACATTTCACATATCAGTATTTTTTGCTTTTCTTGTGCTAAATTGGTTGTTATTGTCACATTCCATAACAAAGAACAAAGACTGAATAGTACCATCGTATTCAGCTTATTCCTTTAGGGCTCGATTGATCCTAAAGGTTTGGTGTTCCATCGGATGACCAGAGGCCAAACCTTAGATTCTTCCAAATATCTACTGGCTCGAAAGGAAATATTTAGCCATTGTGTTTACTGTTGTGAAATAATCAGAAAGTTATCTGTAAGAGAGTCTGTTAAAAGATATTCACACCAATCAGAAGCAGAGAACAGCCATACAACAAAGCATTTGCCGCCTATCTATGCATTTGTCAGTATTTAAACACAATGGTTCACATTTTTTTTAACACTGGCCGCAATAAAATATGTGTATTCAGTACTGCTAGTTGGATAGTAGCCAGCAATGGAGTTATGCATATAGCGGTAATATGCAATCTGTTACTGGTCTAGAGTTATCAGGATAGTACACTGAATATCAGCGCTATCCGGATAATTTCTGGGATGGGTCATGCAGCACCTTGGCACTATAGAGATAATTCTGTAAGTGGTGTCTAGATTTACTTGCATATTTACATATATTAATGGCACTTATTCTATAGAATCAAAACTGTGCAGATTAAATGTTACAGAATACTAGCATGAGTGTCTGCAGACGTGCGTGAATGAAGCCGCGGTCACTTGAACCTGCTCTAAAGCCGGTGTAAATGACCACACGTATCTTACCCTCCTTGAGAGAAATTCCATAGCATATGTACATAAATTTGCACTTTGCCCATGCTCCATTCAAACTGCACACCCAGGCATACCAGTGGAGGCCAATTCCATAATGTGCTGTACATCCAGCCCACGAGCATATCCAAAATGACACAGCAAATGGCAACTTGGCCGAAATGCACACCTGCACTCTTCCACATACATTTGTGGGGGTGTTTAATTATGTTACTGTTACTTTGACTTACATCCTCCCTCTCCTCTGCTTTCTGCTCTGTTACACTGCATTATGTGGTTTCCAGACTGCAGACACACTGGCACACAGCATAGGTTTCACATCTATTGACCAATATGTGCTGCATTAATAGCAGGGCAGAAAAGTTTCTAAGTTTCCACAGGTATAACGTGGACGTATGGAGGGAAACTGAGGATGCCCATGGGTATCTTCTGAATATATTTTATACGTCTCCATGGCTGGCCATGCCCCTGTTCTTCCCCCTCCTGCCCACATTCTGAGATTCCCGTTTTAGTGCCGTGCACATGCAGGGCCGTGAAGGTTCAGAATACGGTCCTAGATGTTTTCGCAAGAAAAACATCTATCCCCGCACGTCCAGGTGGCCTATTTGTGTTTCAGAATGACCCCCATAGTCAATAGCACCTGACTGAATTCCATGCATAAGCACCCATTTATGCATGTAAATCATTAAAATACCTTGATTTCCTCATGTAAACACACATGGAAATCTAGCTACTTCTTACAGAACTATACTCTGTATGGATAGTACCAGGGCAGTCAGTAATGATACTATCTGGATACTGCCAAGGAAAATCTCTGGATAGACCGAATAAATGCTTTTCAATTTTAGAACAGTGTTTTTATTTGGTTTTCGTTAGAATGGAATTAGAAAAAAGGGTCAAGTGTAAACTAGGAGAAAGTTCAGTTTCCTGCCACAATTAAAGACAGTTACTTGTTTGACACAGCAGTTTTCTTTTGAAGTTGTCTCACAGTTGTATAATTTTAGTCGCAAATGGTACAAATTGTGTCATTAATTTGTTTTGTTATTTCTGTATGTACACACTAGAAATGAAAGGTCTCCCCACTGTTGCACTTCTTCTGAAGTAGTATAAATATTCTGCACCCTTAAGCAGTGTAAATCCTCATACTCTTAAGTCCATCGCCATCTTCCTACGTATCTTCTATTACCAATGTGCAACAGAATAGTTGGGCAGGCTGAAAGAGACAGCTGGGATTTTATCTGCCATCATCTCTTATGTTTCTATGCTAGCAAGCATAGCCACCTGTGAAATGTATAGGTCAACTGTCATATACCAAGATCCATTCACAGTGGCACACAAAGAAGGTAACTTTTGATGAAATATCTTAAGCAACCAAATCAAAACACCTATCAGGCAGTATACAACAAAGCTTTAATGGCAAAACAAACCACTTAACACATCCTTGGCAGCTAGCATTAACTTTGTCCTCAACACAGGGAAGAACTTGATGTACTGACAGCATAGACAATCACTTCAGCTCCAAATTACTGTAATTCTTAGATGCACACACAGCTTCTTTCTCGTAATGCACAGGTGTTACCAGAAGATGCATAACATAATGCCTACCAAGAAGTGATATGTAGTGAATTAAAAAATGAGATAGGCATGTGGTAGATTTATTTATATATTTATTAGCATCTTGAAAAAATTTAGGGCCGTGCGTACTAAAGGTTAACAGACGATAACAAATATCATCTATGAAGCGTGCCCCAGCCCATTTTATTTCTATAGCCATGGTGGCCCTTAGAGGGTAATTCCATAATCTCCTGTGCAGTCAATAGCCATCATCATGTGCATATTTGGGGCCAGTTCTATAAAGCAAAGCACTCATGTACTTGACTTTATAGAATAGGGGCATACGGCCCCTATATTTAGAGAAAACTTGCATAAGTCCTAGTATTCTATAACTTATGTATGATTTAGGGGCTCTTTTACTAAAGCACATTAGTTTTTATGTTAACTGCATGTTTGGTGCAAATTCCTAATGTTCATTAAGTCAAAGCCACCACAGTAATTGTCAGTAATTCTACTGAAGAGGTACTCGACCGTAGGGAGCCAGTGAGCTATGTTTTTCAGACCTTCCGGACTATCTCCCTGTCAGAAGAGCACCTGGGGAGCTCAGTATTCCAGGTGACAAGAGGCAATGATAAACCTACTCTTTTGCCCATTTCTACAGAGGTAGTTAATCTTGCACTTACCTGGGGGCTTACTTCACCCATCCCCAATGAAACTAGTTTAAAGCCCTTTTCAGTAGATTAGCTAGTCTGTTGTGGAAGACACTTTGACCTTTCTTGGACAGATGGATGCCATCTCTGCTCTGCAGCCCTTGGATCATCATCCCATGGTCCAGGAAACCAAAACAATCTCGATGACACCATGCAGCCATGCATTCATCTCCAAGATGTGAGCTTCTCAGTCCCAGCAACATAAGATGTGTCTGTGGTGGTATTCCGGAATGGGCACATGTATCCCAGTCTGCCATTTTTCAAGTGGATACATGCAGAGATATGGCAGCTAAGAAAAGATCTGTTTATTTTTGCATTTTTGGAGTGTCCAAAATTATTGAGAGAGTGAGAGGGCTTTCTCCTCTGTACAGGTCTTTGATTATTGAAACAAACACTTTGCCAATGCCATTTTGTGTCCATGGGTATAGATATTGATGTGTCCACCACAGAGTCCAAACATAAAGTGCTGTTCTACAATTAGGCATACACAGGCATATTTTTGGGAATGCCCCCATGCAACATAGACATGATCGTACTGGACACATGTAAACTTGGGTAGTTCTAAAATGGCTCTTGGTATGTTGATATGATTCACACCTTTGGATGGGCATTTTCAGAAGTGGGAATCATTAATAGCACTTCTAAAATGACCCCCATAGTCTACAGACCTCCATTTCAAATGGAAGAAATGATCGGAGACCTGATCAATGACATTGCAAAGGTGGTAATGGTAATGAAGGGAGAGGTGATGATACTAGGAGCTTTTAGTCTAACAGATGTGGATTGGAATATCTTGACTGCAAATTTGAAAAAAAGTAGAGATCATGATTGCTTTACGAGAGGTTTTGCTCAGATAATTTGTAACTGAACCCATTGCAAAAGAGTCAACACTGCATTAGTACTGACCAATAGAGATAGTGGGGGTCCTTCTGTCCTGCGAATAGCGGGGATGGACATCTCTTTGGGACATCTATCCCCACCATTTGTCCCCCTGTCGGCCCCGCTAATATCTTCCTTGTACAATCAGCTGGTTGTATGGGGAGGCCTAGATGGATGTGGGAGGGGGCGTTCCAGAGGCGGAGCAAGGGCGGGCCATGATCCCAGACTTGCAGGGTCAATTCAGACGTTGTCTCTGTACATCTGGATCCTTGAATCTAGATGAGGGACTTATTCCACCTCAAAGGTGGAATAAGTCCCTCTGGACAGAGGGGATCACGGCAAGGGACCTGGGGGCGCAGATGAGGGGGTGCAGGGGGTTCCCTGTAGCTCGACCCTGGCCATGGAAGGCCAGATCGGG
Source organism: Ichthyophis bannanicus (assembly GCA_033557465.1). Taxonomy (NCBI): domain Eukaryota; kingdom Metazoa; phylum Chordata; class Amphibia; order Gymnophiona; family Ichthyophiidae; genus Ichthyophis; species Ichthyophis bannanicus. The sequence continues at coordinate 512,454,658 of CM066031.1, read as the reverse complement.
GGTCAGGCTGCGGGGAACGAAGATTGTTTTCCATGGCAGGGGATCGTGACTCTTGAATGGAGCTGCGGTGCCTTGGCGACAGGATTCCATGGCACTGCGGCTTCATTTACAAGCCTGGCTGAGCTAGCCGAGTATGTGGGCTGCATATGTGGCCGATCGGAATTGGGACATGTCCTGCACATCCAGGCTGTAGACCCAATTCTGATCTCATGGGCATGTCTAGCCTCCGTGCGATCAGAATCAGGTCTACCTCTGTACGGCCCGATTCTGATTGGCCGTACAAGGGGGAGGTGGCCAGCACAGAGTGCCCCTTGGTATATCTAATGTCTGGGTGGGTGCCTACTTGAGCAATAGTGATCACCACATGATGTGGTTTCATATAAAAGACAAGGCAGAGTCATACCTGAAGGAGGAGCTAGCTGGGTAGAAGGAGATAAGGGAGGTAGAAAGGCAGTGTGCTCTAATGAAAGAGGCTGTACAAAGGCAACATTTCTTTATGTAAGGGAAGTAAATAAAAGCAAGTGGAAAAAGAAATAAATATGGTTCTCCAAAGAAGGGGCTGCAAAATATAGATCACAATAAAGGAGAAAAGAGAACATAATACTTGAAAACACTGAGAAAATCAATAAAATCAAGAGAAAGCACACACACAATAAAAAAAACAGCTAAAGATGTGAAGCAAGGTGACAAGGTTTTTTTTCAGATATATTTGGGAAAGAAGAAAGGTCAGAGATGGAATTGTGCAGGACTTATAGGTGCTGAAGTCAAATGTGTGCATACTGATAGGGGAAATGCTTAAAAAATACTACTATTCACAAAAGAAAATACTGGAGGAAGATCACATTACATCATTCATTGGAAGAAATTGCAAAACTGAAAGTAAATAAAGCCATGGAGCCGGATGAGATGCATCTGGCGCAACTGAGGGAACTCCAGAGAGGTTCTGACAGGATCTATAAGGATGTGTTTAAGTAGATTCTTAGACATGGAGGAGGTTCTGCGAGATTGGAGAAGGTCCCTCTTCACAAAAGTGGTAACAGGGAAGAGGTAGGAAACTATGGATGTGGCAACAGAAATGAAGGTAGAGAAAGAGTGATAGAATTCTGCAAAACCAATGATATATTCATCTTAAACACCTTTCAGCAACACAAGCAACAACATACTCATAGACTTCTCCCAATGGATTGTACAAAAAACTAATTGACTACATCTGTGGAAGTCAATGTTGGAAAAGCTCAATTAACATCAACAAAGACAAAGTCACATGAATGGGATATAGCCCTAGCTGGCTATAATTTATTTAGAAGAGACAGACATGGCAGAATAGAAGGAGGATTAGCTCTATATGTAAGAAGCAAAATATTAAAGCTGCCGAAATGCAGGGGACGTGAGGAAAAGAAGAAGCGCTGTGGATTGTATTAGAAAAGGCAATGGCACTATCATCCACACTGGTATAGCTACAGGCCTCCAACTCAAACTGAGGAAATGGATAGAGACTTGATCATTGATATTGCAAAGGTAGCTATGAAGGGAGACGTGATCATATTAGATGTCTTTAATCTTCCAGATGTGGATTCCTTCTTCAAATCTGGAAATAAGTAAAAAGATTGTTGATGTCTTCCAAATAGCATTGCTCAGACAACTGATGATGGAAGCAACTAGGAAAGTTTGATGCTAGTTTTAGTATTCGCCAATGGAGATAGTGTATTGAATGTCTGGGTGGATGCCCATTTGAGCAGCAGCAATCATCACGTGATATGGTTTGGGATAAAAACCAAGGCAGAATCCAATCACAAAGTCCTGGACTTCAAAAATGCTGACTTCAGTAAAATGGGAAAGTATCTAAAGGAGAAGTTGACAGGGTGGGAGGAAATAAGGGAAGTGGAATTGCAGTGGGCTAAACTAAAAGAGGCAATAAAAAGGGCGACAGATACATATGTAAGGAAAGTAAATAAAAACAAGAGGAAAAGGAAACCTATTTGGTTCTCCAAAGAAGTGGCTGCACAAATAAAGGCAAAAACCAGAGCTTTCACAAAATTCAGAAGTTCACAAACAGAGGAACACAGAAAATAATACAGGATCAAACTAAAAGAGAAATAAGGATAGCAAAATCAAAGGCAGAAGAAAAGATGGCTAAAGATGTGAAGTGTGGCAACAAAACTTTTTCAGGTATATTCGGGAGAGGAGGAAAATCAGAGGTGGAATTGCAGGATTCAAAAGTGCTGGGAATGGATTTGTGGAAAGTGACATTCAAAAAAGCGAAAATGCTAAACAAATACTTCAGCTCTGTTTTTACTAAAGAAAATCCTGGGGAAGGACCACCTGTGATTGACAAATATACAAATGGGAATGGAGTAGATACCACACCATTCACAGAAGATGATGTGTTTGAACAGCTTGCAAAACTGAAAGTGGACAAGGCCATGGGACTGGATGGGATACATCACAGGATACTGAAAGAGCTCAGAGAGGTTCTTGCAGGGATGTTTTTAATAGATCCTTGGAGACAGGAGAAGTTCCCCAGGACTGGAGAAGGGCTGATATGGTACCTCTTCACAAAAGTGGTAATAGGGAAAAAGTGACAAACTACAGGCCAGTAAGCGTTACCTCAGTGGTGGAAAAAGTAATGGAGGCTCTCCTGAAAGAACGAATAGTGAACTTTCTCAAAACAAACAGGATGCATGATCTGAGGCAACATGGTTTTACCAGGGGAAGATTATGTCAAACAATTTTGATTGAGTTCTTTGAGTGGGTGACCAGAGAACAAGATTGAGGGCATGCAATCAGGGCTGGCCCGTCAATTGTGTGGGGATGTTGCCTGCACATGACCCTGCACCTCAGGGGGGGCTCCGTGCCTGACCAGCTGCAGAGAGAGCCAGGGAGGCCCAAAGTCCCGGCTGACCTCTGAACAGCCACGGGAGTAAAGAGCGGTGTTTGCCTTCTCTCCCGCGGATGTGATAAAAAGGAGCCCACCGGCACTCTGAGTCCCGGGAGGTCAAATGGAGGCACGTACAACATCCCCTGACCTCCCAGTACTCAGCGCACTGGCTGGCTCCTTTATATCACATCCACAGGAGAGAAGGCAAATGCCACTCTTTACTCCTGCAGCTGTTCAGAGGTGACTCGAGCCATGGCTTTGGGCCTCCCCGGCTTCCTCTGAAGCCGATCAGGCACGGGGCCCCTTTTGTTGTGTGGTTGAGGGGGAGGGCTAGAATGGGAACGGGAATGGGGGGACTGGGGGATAAAATGGAACAGGGGGCTAGAATGGAACGGGGGGGGGGGGGGATAGGGGCTAGAACAGGAATGGGGGGCCAGGAGTAGAAATGGGCTAATGTTAGTGTATGGGTGAATGGGACTGGAAGGGAATGGATGCTGGGAGCGGCTGGAACTAGAAGGGAGCTGATGCTGGGGGAGGACCAGAAGGGTTGGGGCTGGGACTGGTGGGAGAAAACAACGAAGCTGAGGAAGTGAGGATTGAGAGGGGGACAGATATTTTATGTGGGAGGGAAGAAAAATCTATGATTGGCCGAATATCGGGAGAGTAAGTGGGTACTGAGGGGTGAAATTTGAGTGGATGAAAAAGTAATAAAGAAATGGAGGAAAGAGCGAAAGGGGAAAGATCAGTATGTTAGAGGTAGCTGTAGAGAGAATAGAAAAAACTAGAAGAGAGAAAAAAGGACAAATGGGCAGCAGGCAATGGAGAATTAGCTGAAGACACAAAGAAAGCAGAAGAAGGCGACGGGAACAATTGCAACTGGAAAATAAAATGTCTTAACAACAAAAGGTAGAAAAAAACTATTTTATTTTGATTTTATTAACTGGAATATGTCAGCTCTAGGAAATGTGCATTGCTAATGTTTTGCGTTTTGTTAAGTAGAAGAAGAAATTAATTTATAGTTTTATTTCTCCAGTGTTGTACATTCCAAGTTTGGCTTTTGGTGTTACCAGTTTAATTATTGTCTTCATATTTCTAAATTGTGATCCCTTGTTCTATGTTTGGTGATGGTCTATGATCTGCATGTGTAACCGAGCTGAGGTATTCTGTTCATGTAGTTTCTATGTGACAGTGTCACTTGTTCTCTTTCCCCAGTAGGAGATGTATTAGTATTCTCTGAGATATATTGGTTTAATATTTGCAGTGTTGCCTTGTGAAGGTAGGATTTGGTGCTTTGTGAGTCCTGGTATGATACGGCGGGTTTTCTATGGATTCTAAATGAGCAGGGTGTATAGTACCTTCTAATGTGCCTGGCAGTTGACACTGGAGTATAGTAATGTAGAAATCTGGTAGTCTCTTTATTCTCACTGCCCATGCAAATGGTATGGAGACACTCATTAAGAGGCATGTCTACTAAAAGTTAATGTGCCTTCACAAATGTTAATGTGCGTGAAGTGCAGCAACACCCATATATTTCTATTGGAGCAATGGCGCTTATTTCTATTGGAGCAATGGCGCTTAACACACATCAATATTTAGTAAAGAAGCCCCAAAGTCATTGCCAGGACAAAAAAGAGCCTTGTGAAGGGCTCCTTTGAAAGCCGACTAAAATTTTAGATGGGCAAAATATACATTTTAAAATCAAATAAATTAAATTTATGCAAATGAGGTCCAGTGGCTATGCAAATGAGGCCCCTCAATGAGTCTTCGCACATGGCCCCGCATCATGCTTGGGCCGCCCCTGCATGTGATGGATGTGGTATAGCTAGATTTCAGCAAAGCCTGTTCCTCATAGGAAGCTTATCAATAAACTGAGAAGCCTGGGGATAGGTCCCAAGGTGGTGAAATGGATCAGAAATTGGTTAATTGACAGGCGACAGTAGGTGGTAGTAAATGGAACTCACTCAGAAGAAAGGATGCTGCATAGTGGCATGCCTCTGGATTGGTCCTGAGACCGATACTGTTCAATGTCTTTGTGAGTGACATTGCGGAAGGACTGAATGGAAAAGTCTGCCTTTTTGCTGATGACACAAAAATTTGCAACAGTGCAGACAATTCTGAGGAAATGGACTGCATGAGGAAAGATCTAAAAACACTGGAAGAATGGTCTAATGCTTGGCAGTTACGATTTAATGCAAAGAAGTGCAGAGTCATGCACTTGGGATGCAGAAATCCAAAGGAAATGTATGCAATAGGGGGAGAGAGGTTGGTGTGCATGGACAAGGAGAGGAACCTTGGAGTGCTAGTGTCTGAGGATCTTCCGCTTGATTTAAAGATGTTGGAGAATTTACTGTTGTCTCAGAAACTCTGTGAAGCCTCACTTTTTGAGCAGGCGTTTGAATTGTTTTATTTTTTTCAGTTATTCACATTATTTTAATTATTCTTACTCTGTTTTCAGTTGTTAAAATTTATGATTGTTCATACTGTTTGTATCTGTGATGTATTTGTAAACTGCCTTGTAACCTTTTGGATAAGGTGGTATAAGCCTATTAAATAAGAATAAATAAGAACGAAAATATACACATCATTTGCTTTGAAATTTTCCTGTTTTTTTCTGCAGATCGGGCTGCAACAATGCAAAACGAAGGAACCAAGGCCTTTTATTAATTGATGGTATACACAGTGTTCTCAGCAAAGCCAGTTATTGATTCTAGATGGCGAGTCCAACTTTTTCCTGGTCACACAAGGACATCACATGTACATATAGCATAGAAAACATGGATCAAATCTGGCACTTTTATCCATTTCAAACTTTAAAAGTTTGTAGGAGGGGAGCGTGGGCAGGTTTGCATTTTTCAAATACTTGTGCAAATGTCGTAAGCCTGGTTCTAAGAATAAAATTACATTTCTGCTGACAATAGCACTTAATCACCATTCCAAATTCATAGCCAAGTACTACTGAGAAGGAAGCTTGAAGCAACAAAACAGCATGACTGCTACCTGCTGTGGTCACACATCCAGCTGCAACACTGGGTAAAGGAAGAGCAGTAAATGAGAGACGAAAATTAGTTCCTTAAAACAATCAGCAAATTGTATCTGCCAAACCTGTCTTAGTACAGTAAATGTTTTCTGAGTCTGTGGTCTATGACAGAGCCATATACAATTCTATGTCCTTTTAAAGTGTTTTACTAGCACACTTTTTGACAATAGCTTGAACAAAATGGCAACTTTATTGCATTTTGTCCTGACTGGGAAAGTTTCAGAAAGTAGATATACATAATTTGCAGTAGTGATGCATTACATTTTAAGCACATTCTGATTGGAATATTGATATTTAATAGCTTGAGGGGTCATTTTGGAAGCTCTATTCTTGCTTTGACATCTAAAAATGGGCATAGAGACATCCAAAGCACAGAGGCATCTCCAGAACCATTTCAGAAGCCAGGTCTGAGGATATCCCCAGCGCGAAGCCATCCAGGTTTGAATGGGGGCATGGCTGGAGCATTCCCAGGATCCTTGATGTTGCTGCCTGATCTCAGAAACATCCTGGACGTCCAGAGACATGTCTAAGTTTAGACCTGCTCCAAGCATGAATAAGCATCCAGAAAGTGCTTGTTTTGGCTGAAAGGCATCCAGAGGGTGTAGAGAAGATAGCACTCCAGCATCCCCAGTACTCAGCACAATCTCAACAACAGTAGCAGTGGGATTAGAGCCCTGGCTGCCCTGATCCTAGCCCACTATTCTAACCATTAGGCTATTTCTAGAGGTCCAGGTTCGGAAATACTGTTCTGGGGATGTCTGTGTAGATGCCCCCACAGATGTTCATATTGGACACATCCATGTTTGTGAATTCATGTCTGCATCTGGACATGCCTGCTTCTTTCAGACATTCTGGCTTAGACATCCCAGATTGTGCTTGGACGTCATTTGCTGGACAGCAACTTAAATATGGAAAAGCACCTCCGCATCACCAATCGGGCCATCTTCCGCAAATTAAGAATCCTGCAACAGCTTCGGAGCATTATCGACCACGCCGACTTCAGGACAGTGGCACAAGCCCTCATCATCCCCCACCTGGACTACTGCAACGCCATCTTACAGGGTCTGCCCAAAAAAACTCTTAACATTCTGCAACTAGCACAAAACGTGGCGGGTAGAGTTATCATGAAAAAAGGCCTAACCGAACGCATCACTCCAGTACTAATCGAACTTCAACTGGCTCCCCATCAAAGCCCGCATCCAATACAAGCTCTTAGTAACCACGTTCAAACTCGTTCACAACATAGCACCCTCATACCTAAACACCTTAATATCCGAGCAACCAATCACCAGAAACAGAAGAACAGTAAATAGCAACACCCTTCATGTCCCGAGCAGCATGAGAAATTATAACGCAAATACCACCAACAAAGCGTTCTCATTTACTGCACCAACACTCTGGAACCAACTGCCCTATGAGCTAAGAGCGAACAAAGACTTGAAGGACTTCAGGAAGAAGCTGAAGACTCACCTCTTTAGGACTCACTTCAACCTGACCTAGTCAGAGTATGGAATATACGTGTATATGGATACATGAAAAGCTTCCTCTCGTACGATCCAATGTAGATATGTAAAGTCTCCTCTTATACAATCAATGTAAAAAAAATTGTAATTGTTTGTTGTGCCCTCCACCCCCCCTGAAATCAATGTATGTTCAAATTCCGGCCTGTACAGCCGCTCCATTATGTATAGAATACCGCTGCTGATCGCTGGAAGCAGCGGGATATAAGTGTACACTAAATAAAATAAAATAAAAAATTTCTAAAATGCCCCTCCATGTGTTGCGTTCAAAGGGTCAAAGATGATCCAGGATTATAACTCAACTGGCAATCTATATTTTAAGGTTGTCTTATCAGAACTGTACAGAATACACAACATTATCTCTTATAAATAAGACACCTAAATTTATATTTCTAACCAATAAACAAAGATAAAACATTCCTTTTTCTGTGCTAACTATCCCAACCCCAAATAAACTAGAAAATATTCCAATTTATAAACACCTAGTAATAGAAGTCTTAGCTTTAACTCATTGAAGACCTATTTACTGATAGAAACATGACTGCAGAAAAAGACAACATGGCATATCTAGTCTGCCCTTCCATATCAACTACTACAATAGTCCTCGTTTTACCTTTAAGATTCTCTATGTTTGTCCCATGCTTTTTTTGAATTCAGATACTATCCTCATGTCCACCACCTCTATGGGAGACTATTCCACGGATCCACCACTCTTTCCATAAAGAAATGTTTCCACATATTACTCCTGAATCTATCCCCTTTCACTCCCATGCTATGTCCCCTCATAGCAAAGCTTGTCTTCAATTGAAAGAGGCCCTCCTATGCATTTATGCCATGGAAGTATTTATTTATTTATAGAACATAACAGAACTACAATCAGATCCAATCCATAACATTACTATACATCTGCATGAGAACAATAGCAATGCCAATGCGTAGAACATTTATAACAATTACAGTAACCAAGAAGTGATACATGGCCAGTTGACCTTATGCAAGGATCTCTACACGTTCCCCCCTCTTTGAGAGAGCCCTCTGGCAAGTGATATATTCTACAATCATTACCACCATTGGTATACACTCCATGTAATGGTAAGCAACTTCTTTTAATGCCTTCCCCAACCCTCCCACCCCCAATGTGTGCATAGTCGTCAAGTGCTGCATAGCGTAGGGAAGACGTTTAGTCCTTCCTTATCCGGTGTGGTGTCCCAGTCCTAACTGATCATTTTTCCTCTGTTTTATCTCCCGCCCTCCTTCATCCCCATCCCCCTCCACTCTCCTCCCTCCTCTCCCCTACCCTCCCTGGCCGGTGGGGACTAGATACTGTGTAGATGTTGGAGGCACTGATCCCATAATGTCCAGTAGTGTTGACGTTCCAGGGATTCCTTCGCCTCCTTCCCGTGTAGTATCCATTCAGCCATGTCTCGCATCGCACCTTGACATTGCTTGGGAGCCGGTATTTTCTCCGCTATCTGGTGAGACACTATCATCTTCCTAGATACCAGGAACACCATTTGCACGAAGTTCCACTCTGGCTTCCTCTTAAGTGTTGTCTGGAGTGGTGTGTCCTCCCGAGTAACAGGGTAGAATAGGTCCACTCTATTTTTATCCCCACTACATCCTGAATCGATGCTAGTACTTTCTCCCAGTAGTGCTGCAATTTGGGGCATTCTAGAAACATATGAACTCAAGTACCCCAAAAGGCATGGCACTGCAAACAATCTGGGCTGTCCCAAAGTCAGTTGTGTGCTCCCCTTTCTCGAGTCAGGTATGCTCTGTGTATGATTTTAAACTGCGTCTCTTGTAGCGCCACATTCGATGTGTATGAGGGGATGTCTGCCAATGCGCTCTCCACAGCGTGCACCTATCCCTTCCCCGATCTCTTGCGCCCAGAGGGTCCCCAGATTCTGTTTCCATCCTTGAGGCCTCAGATCCCTATCCAGCCTGTACCAGTAAGCCACTTTGTTGTTCTTAGCTGGTGCTGCTAGGAATATTTATTTAAATTTATTTATTTATTTAAATCGCTTATATACCGCGCTCTTCAACATCAGTGCGGTTTACAAAGAACATGAGGTATTTTACGGTGGGGGTTAACACCATATTACATATAACAGGTAGCTCAACTTGGGTAATAGTATTAACTATTTACATTTGTAATTACAGTATTACTATTTACATTCGTAATAACAGAATGATATTCACACTTATATACAATATACAATATCCTGTCTAAAGGTGTATTAGGTGGGTTGTTCCTGCCCAACTTCCCCCTCCAGTTCTGGATATAATGTAGTGGCAGCATTGCAAATAGGCAAATAAATGACTGTTGGAGATTTGCCACCTGGTTCTGAGCTGCTTAAAAGAGGGATGTTCACCCCTGTTCAGGTCCGTAAGTTGTCCCACATATCGGTAACCTCTTGTGTCCCAACTGGGGAGAATTCTGGGTTTCCCATGACTATTTTAAATGGGGTGTGTCTCCCCTGTGCCCTCCACCACCCTTCGCTACCAGTGCCAGGCTCTCCCATGGGCTCCAGAAAATGCATGGAATTTCGAGTCCCTTGATGCCACTGTTGGCTCATCTGTAGGAGATTAAAGAATTTGTAGGGGGCGCAATTTTCATGCAGGAACCCCTGTGGAGCATAGCGGCCTCCTTCCCCTTGTAGTTCATGTATCCACCTCGTATGTAAAGTGGCCACATTGTACAGTCAAAGATCCGATAGATTAAGCCCTCCTTTATCCCTCCCAGCAACCAGCTTGGCATAACTAATACGTACCATGCGTCCTCGCCAGAGGAAGCCATTCACAATGCTCCAATAGAGCCATTCCTCTTTGCCTTTACCCACAAGGGTAGTACCTGTAGCGCATATAACAGGCACGACAACAGCATAATTTTGATCAAGGCTACTCGTCCCAAGAGCGAAATAGGAAGATTCTGCCACTTCGTGCACCATACCTTTATCTGCGCTAGCTTGTCAGTTACATTTTTTTGGTACAAAAGGTGCCTGTCCACACTTAAATGCATCCCCAGGATTTTCATGGAGTCCCCGGCCCATGCCAGTGGAAATTTTCCACCTCCCATACTCGGGCAGTGTGTCTGTACAGACATGGCCTCAGATTTAGTCCAATTTACCTTCAACCCTGCAAAGGATCCAAAGAGTGCGAGCAATTTTATTACCTTATCTATATGCCCTCCAGCTTGGCCAATAAAAAGCAGCATGTTGTCTGCAAAGAGGTTGATCTTACATGTGGTAGAACCTACTCAAATTCCCTGCCACTCAGTTGTGTCCCTTATCTTGGTGGCCAGGGGTTCTAGGGAAAGCAAGAATAACAAGGGAGAAAGGGGACAGCCCTGCCTCATACCACACTGGAGTGTGAGGGTGTCTGTTAACCCTCCATTCACTAGGATCTGGGCCTGCAGATGGTGGTACAGCATAATCACCCAGTCTAAGAAGACTCCCGTCATCCCATAACTATGTCCACATGGGCTCCACACTATGGAACTCCCTCCCAACGAGCCTGAGGGCATTAAATGACATCACAGACTTCTGCAAGGCCCTTAAAACCCTGCTCTTTACAGAAACATATGAGCATACAGACAACAGTCCCCACCCGAACAGTAATACAATTACCTCCGCCAACTTGACACCCATTACTCCCAACTAGATATATGAGTTCATTGTATAATGCTGTTAATTACCCTCATGTTAAATGTAACCCTCCAATTATGATGTGATGTGACCACTTTGATTGAAGGATAAGGTGCTATACAAATCTGTATAAATAAATAAATAGCTCTCAGTCTCCCAAAAGAGAGAGTCCCAGGAGACATTATCAAAAGCCTTTTCAGCATCTAAACTTGCAGTGAAATCTTCTTCTTGTTTCCTCCCCTGCTGAAGGACCATCACGACTCTCAGCAGATGGGTGGATGTGAAGCATCATGGCACAAACCCATGACCTGGTCAGAGTGTATTAAGACTGGGATAACCCTAGCAAGCCGGCGTGCCAAAAGTAAGGTGATAAGCTTTACATCCTGGTTGATTAGGGAGATGGGTCTATAGGAACCCACAATGGAGGTATTTAAATGTCTCTATCATATCTCTCCTATCCTGTCTTTCTTCTATTGTATACATATTAAAATCTTTCAGTCTGTCCTGAAGACCATTAACCATTTTAGTAGCCACCCTCTGCACCAACTCCAACCTGCTTATATCCTTTTGAAGGTGCAGTCTTCCAGAATTGCACACAATACTCCAAATGAGTTTGTACCAGAGACTTATACAGAGGCATTATCACCTTTTTTTTTCTGCTAGCAGTTTCTCTCCCTATACACCAAAGCATCCTTTTTGCTTTCACAGTCACCTTTTCTACCTCTTTAGCTACATTAAGATTGTCCGATACAATTACACCCAGGTCTCACTCTTCTTTCCTGGACAGAAGTACCTCACCCCCTACACTGTAGTGCTCTTTACCCGACAGCCTTTCCGCAATATCACTAACAAAAATGTTAAAAAGAATCGAACCAAGGACAGATCCCTACTGCACATCACTGGTAACTTCCTTCTCAGAGTGAGCTCCATTTAGCTGTACTGTTTATCGCCTCCCACTCAATCAATTTCTAACCCAATCAGTAACTTTAGGATGCATCCCTAGGATGCTCAGTTTCTTTATAAGTCGCCTGTGCAGAACAGTGTCAAAGGATTTACTGAAATCTAATACACCACATCTAGGGCTCTCCCTCGCCGCTCGATCCAACTCCCTGGTCACCCAGTCAAAGAAATCAATCAGATTTGCCTGACAAGACCTATCTTGGCTCCTACAATCCCATTGGACTCCAGAAACCTCACTATTCTCTCTTTTAGTAGCTTTTCCAATGATTTACTCACCATAGAGGTTAGTCTAACCAGCCTGTAGTTTTCAATATCATCCTTAAATCGCTTTTATTTATTTAGCAATGCTTATATACCGTTTTTCGCTGGGTTGAAGCAGTGTACATTCAGGTACAGTATATATTTCCCTTGTCCCCGAAGGGCTCACAATCCATGGAGGGTTTTTTTGTACCTGAGGAAATAGGGAGGGTTAAGAGGCTTGCCCAAGGTCACAAGAAGCACCTGTGGGACTAGAAACCCCAGTCCCTTGGTTGCTGTCCTTCAGCAGGATTCAAATCCCTGGTCCTCCGGCACGAGGCAACTTGCCTCAGCCACTAGGCCATTCCACCCTCACTGCTTTTGTGTAAAGGGACCACATGTGCCTTTCTCCAGTCCTCTGGCACCATGCCTGTCTCCAAAAAGGCTTTGAAAAGGTCAGACAGTGGAGTCATTAGAATATCCCCAAGTTCCCTCAGTATTCTTGAATGTATGCCATCTGGAACCACGCCTTTGTCATCTTTTAGTTTCGCTAGTTTCTCACAGACTTCTGAAAATCGTCTGAGATCCTTGCCACTTCTGTTCCTGTTTATGAGTATTTTCTGAGGTCTTGCTTCTGGCCCTTCATTTCGGAACACAGAACAGAAATATTTGTTAAGCAATTCTGCTTTTTCCTCATCAGTTTCTGCATATTCCTCCCCTGCACCGTTGAGTCTGACAATGCCACTTTTTCCCTTCCTCCTCTCACTAACATATCTGAAAAATGTCTTATCCCCACATTTTATTGCATTGGCTATTTCTTCTTCTTTTTGTATCTAAGAAAGGAATCGAAGACACTATTACTGCACTCAACATCACTACATCTCAGTCTGATCCATGCCCTGCCTTCTGGATCAAGGAGCTCCGCAGCCACTTCAGCCCAGTTATTGCCTCCATAATGAACCTCTCCTTTTCAACAGGATCTTTCCATTCAGCCCTTAAAAACACTTCAATTAGACCCCTGTTGAATAACTGCAAACTCGACCCCCTAAAGGTTGAGTCCTATAGGCCTATCTCTAGCATACCTCTACTTGCTAAGATCATCGAAAAGGAGGTCCAACGACAGTTACAGGATCATATTGACACCAATGCTCCGCTTGACCCCTGCCAACATGGCTTCAGGGAATATCACGGCGTCGAAACTCTCCTCACCATACTCTTCAGCAAGATAATCACTGGCATAGACAACATCCGCCAAGGATTTGCCCTCATCTTTCTGGACATCGCAGCAGCGTTTGATTCAGTGAATCATGATCTCCTCTTAATGAGGCTAACTGAGAAGGGCATCACTGGAACAGCGCTTGAATGGTGCAGGTCCTACTTATCCGGAAGATGGCAGCATGTCCGCTCAGGAGGCAGAACTTCAGAACCCTTCCGCCTAGATCAGGGAGTCCCTCAAGGTTCTTCACTCTCTGCCCTTCTATTTAACGTCTACATGCAACCAATCTGTAAGATCATACGGTCATTTAATGTCGACTGTATGCTGTATGCCGATGATGTTCTACTTTACACTCCCATCTCCACTGATCGCTTGGATCTCTCCCCCCTAATAAACTGCTTCAACGCAGTTTCTGAGTGGTTGCTCTCTCAAAACCTTCGTATTCAACATAAGAAAACTGAAGTTCTCTTTATCACAAGGAACCCCAACTTCACCCCACCACAATCTATCAGAACTAAGGAAGCGGAACTGCAATCCAAACCCTCAATACGCTACCTAGGTGTCACTCTGGATCAACGCCTGGATATGAAGTCCCACATAGGAAACACAGTCAGAACAATATATTACAAGATCCGTTCCCTGAGACACCTACGCTCCATGCTAGAACCAAAAGATTTCAGGACTATCTACCAGGCACTGATAATACCCCACTTCGATTACGCCAATGTCATCCTCCAAGGTCTTCCTCAATCCACTTTAAACCCATTACAGCTGGCTATGAATGCCGCAGCAAGGGTACTCCAGGGGGCTGCCAGGTCTGACCATGTTACTCCTTTGCTGATTCAATTACATTGGCTACCCATTCAGGCCAGAATTATCTTCAAAACTCTACTTCTCACGTTCAAAGCCCTCAATAAGCTCTCTGCTCCTTCCTTATCTGACCTTATCCATACCACTTCACCAAACAGAGCAAGAAGATCATCAGCCATCAACTCCTTAAAACTCCCAAAGGCCCTTACAAGCTGCTCTTCTTCCACAGCCAATAGAGCCTTTACCCTCTGTGCCCCTACGTGCTGGAATACACGACCTCCTGGCATACGGGCCATTGACAGCTTAACACAATTCAGGAAAGCCCTCAAATTCCACCTCTTTAACAAACATCTTATAGAGCCATTTACACCCATCGACTTCAGTGATTCCTCCCAGCTATTCAGTTCCATGGTATCTCAATAACAGAAATAGGACGAATCGCTTTGTTTATTGAATATATTATTAGCACCTGTTCCTAATAACTTGTAGCCATGCTGTAGTATTATATCTGTAAATAGACTGTAAATAGTTTCCCTTGTTATCCAAGTTCCTTCCCTTGTTATCTGTAAACTCATGCATGTTATTGTACTGAGACTTTTTGTTCTATGTGAACCGCGCTGATGCCGAATAGTGCGGTATATAAGAGAATGTAAATAAATAAAAAAATAAATAAACAAATCTTTGCTTTCCTGACAACTTTGGTAGCTTCTCTAAGTTTTTCTAAATATAGATGCTTGTCTTCCTCTCTCTGTGATCTCTTGTATTTCATGAAGGTCTCCCTCTTTTTCTTCACCTTTTCAGCTACTTCTTTTGAGAACCATAGCAGCCTCCTTTTCCTTTTACATTTATTTACCTTTCTAACAAAAAGATTTGTTTGCCCTTTAAAGTATCACCTTTCAGTTTTGCCCACTGTATTTCTACATCCCCCAGCTGTTCCCATCCCACTAAGAACTCTTTAAGGTATTGTCTGTTCTTGGAAAAGTTATTTTTCCTAAAGGCTAAGGCCATCGCTTTTGAATGAATTTTATCAGCCCTAATCCTAATACTGAACCATACCATCTGGTGATCAATGGATGCGAGATGATGTCACACTGTAACATCAGAAACACTTTCCCCACTGGTAAGCACTAAGTCCAGTATGGCCCCATCAGGTATGGGTTGTGTTACCAGTTGCCTGAATAGCTCTGTAGAGAATCCAGGATCTCCTTACTTCTAGATGACACCGCAGCAGGGATGGCCCAATCCACATCTGGCATAGTGAAATTACCTATCAGTAGCACTTCTTTCATGGCAATACTGTACATGTCTTCTATTAAATCTTCATCCACTTCTACTCCCTGTGAGGGGGATCTGTATATAACTCCAATGCAAACGGATTTCCCTTTTCCTCTTTCTAATTTAACCCACAGTACCTCCTCTCTTTCTTTTAAGTCCTGAAATTCTATAGCTTTAATATTATTGTTTACATATAGTGTCTCTGCCCCTCCCTTTCTTCCAACCTTGTCCTTCCTGAACAAAGTGTAGCCTGGTATAATTACATCTCAGTCATGGTTGTCCGTGAACCATGTCTCTGCAACTGCCACTACAGTAAATCCAAGTCAGCCTCTTGCATTAAAGCCTCAACATCTTATTTCCCATGCTATGGGCATTTATACACACCGCTTTCCAAATGTTGCCCCTATGATCCATTTCTACAGAAGTATTTAATGTTTCACTTACCTGGGGGCTTTCTTCACTTACCTGAGAGCTCTATTCAACCATCCCCAATGAATCTAGTTTAAAGCCTTCTTCAGTAGGTTAGGCTGTCTGCTGCTGAAGGCACTTTGACCCTTCTTGGAAGATAGACACCATCACTGCTCTCCAGCCCTTGGAACATCATCCCATGGTCCAGGAAACCAAAACACTCTCGATGACACCATCCACATAGCCATGCATTCTTCTCCAGGATGCGTGCTTCTCTGCCTCGGCCTTTACCGTTAACAGGGTGGATTGAAGTGAACACCACTTGCATACCTATCTACTTCACCATCTGACCCAGAGCCATGAAGTCACGTTTGATATGCTCAGAGAATTTCCTAGCAGTTTCATTTATGCCGACATGGATGAGCAACATCGGATAATCATCAGTAAGCTTCATGAATCTTGACAAATTCTCCATAACATCTTGGATTTTGGCACTTGGCAAACAGCATACCTCTCTGGACATCAAATCTGGTTGACAGATGGACACCTCAGTACCCCTCAGATGAGAGTCACCAAACACCACTACCCTTCACTTCCTAGTGGTGACAGATTCTGCAAATTTGGGGTGCTAGAGCTGGAGTTCTTCCTTTTCCTTGGATGCTTCCACCTCCTCCACTTCCAGGGCTGTATACTGGTTCATCAATTCAAGGGCTGGAAGAGTTGGAGTGTTGATACTGCATGCTCTGGTGACTCATGTCCAACTTCTTCCTTCTGTAGCCTCCCATCTTCACCTCTGCCAGAGAACGTGGATGTTTCAAGAAACATCTCATCAATGTAGTTCTCATTGTCTTGAATGCTGCTGAGCCTCACCACCTCTTCCCTGAGGTCCTCCACTTCTTTCCTGAGAGCCTCAGCATGCAGACATCTTGCATATGTAACTGGTCATTCAGCTGGCATTGGGATCTCTGTCTGGACAGAGGCATAAGCTGTAATGGGGGCAACAACTTTAGCAATACGATTTTTCTGAGCTATTGTTTAGTTGATGGAGCTTTGGTACCTGTTGAAATAAAAGAGGGAGACTTAACAAAGTCCCTACCTGTTCCTCAGCTGTCCCTGTGTGTAGCTAATTGGGGAGTTGCCCTATTAAGCAAGAAGGCTCACATGGTGGGGGGGTGGGGGGGGTAGGAGGGACCTAACACCTGATGAGGTCAGTGACTTCAAAGAGTTAGCTGTGAATGGGTAGCTAGAACCAAGACAATGAACTCAAATGGATAGAGCCTTGCCCTTAATACACATTGAACACTAAGATTTCTTTGCATCTAGTGTGAATTAAAAATAGCATTCACACACTCTGATGGCAATGGGCACTATCATATTACCATTAACAATAAAAAAAATAAAATCCCTTAAGATGGGAAAAATATTGTGAGTTTATTTATTTAACAGTTTTTTTATACTGCTTTATCATTTCAGTCAAAGTGGTTTACATTTTAACTTAAACTTGGTCATGTATATTGATAACTTGGATTTTTCTGAAGCAGTGGAGGGTTAAGTGACTTGCCCAAGGTCACAAGGAGTACTAGTGGGAATCAAACCCTTATCTCTTGATTCCCAAGCCAGTGCTCTAATCATTAGGCTACTCCTCCAATGCAAATGTGTACAAATCAGTCCATTAATATAAAAATCCCTTCACGTAAATTGTAGCTTGCATCAACCTTAACTGCACTTCAAGAAGCGGAGTTGTCTTTGTACATGAACAGGTTAATGCGCCTGCCCTTATCTAGATCATAACTTTCCCATCCTTGCAGCACTCTCAAGGGCTGCTGCCAGCTTGTTGTTGCCCCAAATATTCCCTCTCCCCTTCCTGAATAATGAATGGACTCTCTTTCCAATATTTTACCTTTTCCTCTGAGCTGAGAAAAGGGTTTCCTGTCCCAATATACCCCTTTCAGGATGTGAATGGAATCTTTGCCTTGAAGAGCCCCTTACTATCACTGCTATTAAACATTTTTATGCTGCTTCTAGGCATGTGTAGTACCATACAGATGCATAAAAAAGAACTTAAAATCTAGTTGAGATACAGAGACAGCACATAATTATTGCAGTGAGACATTCCATGTGAGAGGGCTCCAGTAAGAAAAAGCCAGGGGTTCTGGATTTAAAAGCCTTCTCAAAAAGGTAAATAATTAAATAGGATTTGAATACCCCTTGGACAGACATAAGGGGTTACGGTCATGGGGGGATGGGGGAAGGGGCGGGTAAGAAATCACAGGCACCAGATTCAAATTTGTGGTCACCATGGTGACCTGGCAGCTGAGATTTGCCAAGTCCTGCTGTCTCGTAAGCCAATAGCTTTTGAGCACAAGAGTCTAGTGCTTCTGACAATGGACTCTTGCCTCAAGTGCATGCCTCAGTAAACTGGTTAGTTTTATAAGGTGCCATCAGCCTCTATTATTTTTGCTACTCCAGAATAACATGGCTACCCTTTGAAAGTTTACATTTAGCAATGCACTGCATGTGTGCAGAGAAAGAGGTGTCAAAGGCCACCCCAAGTAAGCAGATCAACAGGAAGATAACAGTGTTATCCACTGATATAGAAAATTTGTGAACATTTGGAAGGGAGCAAATGAATTTAGAAGGAAATATGTGGTCAACCTTTCAGTGGTAGTGCAAATCCGCGTGTTGCATCCTCTTCTCCCTGGGTTAGTTTGAGGATGCTCCAGAGGCAGTGCTCAGAGTCATGGGGGGTGAGGGGAAGCTGTGGTCACCTAGAAGGTAATTCTATTAAGTAGTGCTTAGGTTTGTGTGTGTGTGTGTGTGTACACATTCATGGCACCTGTTTTCTAAAGTCAAATCTACATGGATTTCATTTTATCCAATACTAGAGTAAGTGGTTGCAGATGTGCGTAAATATTATTGTAGTCACACCAGCTCCAAAGCAGGTGTAAACGATTGCAATTATCTTATAAGCATTGAGGCTATTCTGTAAAGTACATGCATAAAGATGTGCTCCATTGCAACTCCACCCCTGTGCATGCCCAGGCTGAAAGTACGCACAGTCGGTCCATGGCACGACCTTTCAAAATAGTGACCAAATAAGCTCCATGTAAATCACTAGAATGCATTGCTTTCTAAAGGTAAAAAGGGGACTATTGTAATTTATGTGGAAGGGCAGAATAGATAGATCATTTGGTCTTTTTCTGCCGTCATGTTTGTATGTAAATTTGCGCAGAAATCTGGCCACAGAATTGCCTTCCTAGTGGCCACATCCAATGTCATGATTACAGGCTTCTGGATTGAAATCTGGTGTTGATCCCTGGCTCAGGATTATTGTTGCAATGACCAGACCAGGTGCTTGGAAAAGATATAAAGGGTGAAGTTCACTCTTTTTAAAAACGATTAAAAGGAGGGTTTGCTATGAGAGAGGGAAAGTTCCCTCTCAGGGCAAACGATCCAACAAAAAGTGGGCACATTTAATATAATCGGGCTGCTTGTTAGTTCATCTCTTAGGTAGAGATAGGTATAGTATGGGATGACTCATGGTTAGATTAAGTTTTTGGAAAAGATATAAGGCAGGGGATAACAACCTTTGAGCAGTTCTGAATGAAAGTTCATAATATGAGAGCATAAGAACTGCCATACTGGGTCAGATCAGTGTCCTGTTTCCAACAGTGGCCAATCCAAGTCACCAGTACCTCGTAGGATCCCAAAAGATAAACAGATTCCATATTCCTTTTTGCTTTAAATGCACTAATTTGTAAGTTCATGGCATATCCCCTAGACTTTCTACTTTTTGAGAGCATAAACAATCGATATGCATTTATCCATTCCACTCCACACAGAATTTTATAGACCTCTATCCTATCTCCCCTCCCAAATCTTCCAACCCTGGTTCTGACTGAGCTGGAAGCAGAAAGGAGACAGAGGAAATGTCCACATTCTAAATTAAAAGGAAGCTGTTCAATCTTGGTCATGTTAAGTTTAAGGTGGATGTGGGACATTTATTTTATTTATTTAACAATATTTCTATATCACCTCCCTGATCATAGAAGTACTTACAGGCAGCTGTGTAAGGTAAAAAGCTGAGATTTGAGACTGACTTCTAGGTAAAAGCTCAAGTCCACCAACATCACCCAAGCAACTTTACATGTTGAACAAAGGATAATGAGAGTCAGAATCTGTAATGAGGCTGATCATTTTGCAATGGCTTTGAATAAGGTCTCCCCTCAGGGCTGGCACCCCCCTGCAACCTATAAATCGGCACCCCTCCCTCATTATTATTATTGTTGGCTGCACCCTACCCTCCTTTTTCCCAAAACTGCTTTGTGAACTCTTTTCAAGTGATAGTAGTATTTCTCCTTCAAATCCAGTGTTGTAAGAAAATTGCAGTGAAAGAGCAATTGCATAGCCAAAATAAAAATAATTAGCAGTAAATACTTAGCATCATACAAATAGGCTGGATAGTCAAAAATAAATCTGATTTTGGTCATCCCACTAACAATAATATAAACATTCACCAGGGCCAGGCATATTGTGAACTAATATAAAACACTGCAAAGTCACTGAAAATCTTCAAAGTCAAATCTATCATACCATACCAGCATACACTTCCAAAACTCATACAGTAAGGGACCTACCCAGAAAAAAACAGCACTGTCAATACTGCAGTGGGTCCCAAAACATCCATACACCTATTTGAAAAGCTGTAGAAGTCAAATTACTACAGTACAGATCCCTACGTACAAACTCCATGCTAACAGAACACCTGGCCTTGGTCACACACCCAGAACACAGACCCTCACCAAGTAAAGAATAAGTGACCACAACCTAAAGTAAAAATAAAAATATGTAGACAAAAATTAAACTGAAACCCCAAGAAGCCAGACTCCACATGCGATGCTACACCAATAAGAGAGGCAGTTCCCATACTGTGTGAAATATAAAGATAGCACAAAGTCCAATCACTAAATTGAAAATAAAATTATTTTTTCTACATTTGTTGTCTGATGATTTTTTTTCATGCTGGTCCTGATCCGAGGTTTCTGTTTTTCTCTGTCTTCTCTTAGATCTTTTTCTATGGTCTATAGTCCATCTGCCATTTCTTGTCTCTCCTTTTGCTTCCTTCATTTTCTTCCAGCAGTCTTTTTCCAGTCCCAGTAACCCTCCCCAGAATCAGCCCCCTTTACAGCCTCCCCTCCCAGTACCTTCCAGTGTCAACCCCCTTGCATTCCAAGCACCGTCACTGGTGTCTATTCCCTTCCAGTGTCCCTTCCTTCCCCACCGTCCAGCCCCTTCTAGTCCAAATACCATGGTATCAGCAAACTTCAAGTCCCAGTGTCCCCTCCTGTATCAGCTCCCTTCCAATCACTGTCTCCTCTGTCCATCCACCTTTCAGTCCCATTCCCAGGTGTCAGCTCCCTTCCAGCCCTCTCCTTCCCCTCCCTTCCAACCCCATGTCAGCTCCCTTCCAGCCCCCACCCCCACTGTGGTAGCTCACTTCCAACCCCCCTCCTATTACCCATCCACCTTCCAACCCCATCCCCAAGTGTCTGCTCCCTTCCAGCCCCCCCCCATCTGCACCCTTTCCAGCCCCCCCCCCCATCTGTTCTCTTCCAGCCTCCCCATGTCAGCTCCCTTCTGGCCCCTTTCTTTCCCTCCTGTATCATCTGCCCTCCCTCCCATCCCCTCACTGATTTGTCCTTCAATAAAGAAAGCAGCTGTGGGAAAATTTCTCTGTTCCTGTGGCTCTGTTATCTTTTAAACTGCTAGACCGCTGGAAACGCTGTAACATAAGAAACAGGAAATGCTTATTATTGCCTTCAGAAACTCTACTGTTTAGCAATTTAAAAGATATGCTGGCACCCTCCTGCCGCACTTACCCAGCTTACAGGGTAATGCTGGCCCTGTCTTCCCTAATGCTTCATTATTATTTTATAGTTAGTCATGGTGCAACTTCTTGAACAACCTCTACTCAAGCTTCTTTTGCCCTTTATTTGCCTAACCTTTTGAAGTATCTAGCCACCACAGCCTCCTTTATGGCCTTAAACTGAGAAAATCGAGCACTATATACCGCCAGCCTCACTGAGTAACTGCTGTTGGATAGGCTAAAATGCCCTTTTTGAGTACTAAATGTTCTTGGGGTTTCTGTTAAATGTACTGTACTTTCTTTATATTTGGTTCCTCAGAATAGAACAATAACTCCTATATATGATTTTTCCGGTGGGATTAAACTAATCTTCCATCATTTCTGTTGTGCTATATATATTTGCAGAGTAGAATATCAGTGTTCCTGCTCACTTCTTTATGCCTTCCTGTCTGCTATTAGGAGGAGAGAGCAAACTGGTTAACTGCAGCACTGGCTTAGCGCTATTATAACAATTATGGGAAATGTTTAGAAAGTAGCCTAATGCAGAACATTAAGTTTAGAGTTAATGAAACAATGATTCCTGTAATGTAGCTGAGTGAAGGAAAGGCAGATCCTATGCCAATAAAACTCTCATCAGGTGATGGCCTTGACAGAGCATCCCAGTGTTCCTGTCACCCAGAGCCGTCATAAACAAACCAGTGATGAGACAATGACAATAATTAACACAGCATTGATGGGACAGAGATGCTCACAGTTATTTTTCAGCTAGAGTGAGCTGAATGAATGCCAAGTAGTGCACATGGTGTACCAGCGTCACCGTTTGCTTCTGTATCTCTCGCTGCAGTAACTGTTGGCTCTATTCGTTTCACTACTCACCCAGTATTACTTTCTCTTGCATTTCATATGCTTGAAAAATACCTCAAGCAATTAGGCATAACGTAACAATACTTGCAATCAGCCACAGAAAAAATTGCACAGTTTATAAGCAGGGGCTGGACTCAGAACTGCTTAGTTGAGTGGAATAATTTGCCTTTTACTCTCTGGATTTGGCTCTGATTAGAAGGATGAGGAATTATTTAGAACAGAAGGCAATACGTATGGTTAGATGAAGAACTTAATTCTGTCATGGTGTGTTAAAGATACAATGAAGAAAAGAATTATGCACTTTGCTCAACTATTAAAAATATAGCAATTTTCAAACAAAATACCTAGCCTGGGAATTTAAGTATACCTGTATACCAAAAAGGAATATGTGCAATATACATCAGAGAGAAACTTTTACTACAAACATATTTGTGGTGTTCAGAAAATTTCTAGGGTCTGTAAATATTTTTAGACATGTTGAGATGACAAATAAATTGCAGTATATAATGTGTTAGTCTCAGATGCATCTTGGTCTAGAACAAGACAAGAGACGGCTGAATCCTATACCTGTTTTAAAAATTGACTTTGGAATGAAAGGAACGACAGGCGGAATAAGAAATGAAGATGGAGAGGACGATGGGGAGAGAACAGAGAAAAGGAGAATAGAAACTGGAAGGGCGTAAGACAGAAAGAGCTACTGTACTTGAAACAAAAAGTAAGAGAGGAGGGATATGGAGTTAGGGGCTAGAGAGGATGAGGGAAGGTTAGAATATAGGGAAAGAAGGGGAAGAGGAAGTAAAGTAGATAAATGAAGTTAGGAGTAAAGAAAGAGGATACTGTACTAGATAAAATATTGAACAAAGAGGACAGAAGCAGCAAAGTAGAGCTGAGCATGATGGGGAAAAGCGAGAAGAAAGAGGAACACTGAGAATAGGTGAAATAATGAGAGCATTTATGTTTTTATGCAATTTGATTTTATTCATTTATATTCCACATACATGAACAAACATTAGAAATCACTTACAGAAATAATTATCTGTAAGCACAGTTCAAAACACTGGGAGAGTAATTTTGAGTCTCTCCAAAGACCTACAAGCGGAAGTTATTTAAGCATCTACATGCTGAATAAGCTATTAGCTGCTACTGTAGATTCCTATAGCTAAGACCAGAAGGAGATGTTCTGCTTCTTAAAATTTTAGACAGCTGATCTGCATCAAAATAAATGTTTTGCTTTACAACAGCCATATCCAGCATTTGTAGGGAAAGAATAGACAAAGCACAATCTTAGATGCAACATGTTTTGTTTCAGTGTTGGAAATTTTCTGACACACTTAAGTAGCTCCTACCTTTCTCTGGAAGATTTAATCTTAAAAATCACATAAAACATTAGGATGCATGTGTGCCAATCAAACTACCCAATCTCTATCTGATTTAATAACAAATGTCGCCATAGGCCCAAATATTTTTCCTTACCATGGAGAAACCTGCTTCAGGTTTCAAAAAGTACACCAAGTGTGGCGGTACCATTTCTGTCACCGACATCCATGAATGGTGTCTAAAATGTTTAGGTCCTGACCATTCCATCATGGATTGTATGTCCTGCACTATGATGTCTAAAAGAGGTAGACAGAACCGAGCTGCTAAGCTCAGTACCCTGTTTCCCTCTGATACAGCTTCGGTGGCATCAACGTCTTCCAGGGCTTCTTCTTCCTCCCGTGGATCTCAGGTAACTAAACATAAATCCAGCCGGTCCTCGAAGGGTAGATCTCCTTCTAAGCATCGAGATGCCTCTGGCGTTGTCCTCGAGGATTCTGCACCGGCAAAATTACCCTGGCGGGAGGCTTTGGCTTCCAAAGCATTATCGGGGTTCCAGGATGTTCTCGAGGCCTCGTTATTCCACTTTCCAGGTCATTTATGAATATGTCAAAAAGCAGCGGACCCAGCACAGATCCCTGGGGTACACCACTATTCATCTTTCTCCATTGGGAAAATTGGCCATTTAGCCCTACCCTCTGCTTTCTATCTTTCTATCTTTTAACCAGTTCCTGATCCACAATAATACACTGCCTCCTATCCCATGACTCTTTAGTTTTGCCAAAGGTCTCTCATGAGGGACCTTGTCAAAGGCTTTCTGAAAGTCCAGATACACAATATCAACCGACTCACCTTTGTCCACCTGATTATTCACTCCTTCAAAAAAACATAACAGATTAGTAAGACAAGATCTTCCTTGTCTAAAGCCATGTTGGCTGTCTCCCATTAGGTCATGACTATCTACATACTGAGTAATTTTATTCTTTATCATGGTTTCTACCATTTTTCCCGGTACTGATGTCAGGCTCACCGGTCTGTAGTTTCCCAGATCACCCCTGGAACCCTTTTTAAAAATTGGTGTTACATTGGCGATCCTCCAATCTTCAGGTATTAGAGATGATTTTAATGATAGTTCACAGATTACTAATAGCAGGTCCGAAATCTCGTATGGTGCAGGCCAGAGCTCTCCTCCCTCAGGTCAGGGCAAAGTGCCTCAAACAATTGCTGGCTCATCTTCTCCTCCATTTGCTGGGACACATGGCCTCCACAGTCCATGTCACACCCCTAGCCCATCTGCACATGCAGACAGCCCAGTGGTGCCTGCATTCTCAGTGGTGCCTGCATTCTCAGTGGACCCAGGCCATGGGCAGACTCCAGGAAAGGGTCAGGCTCAGGGTCTCCTGCTAGCTGGCTAGACCCCTTGGCTAGTGGCATGACCTGGGCCTCCTCCAGGCAGGAATGCTTTTCCAGGTGCCCCTACCATGAGGACCCTGACCACAGATGCCTCTCTCCAGGGCTGGGGAGCTCACTATGGAGTCCACCACACTCAGGGCTGCTGGCATAAGGAGGAGTCTCTGCTACAGATCAACCTCTTGGAACTCTGGGTGGTATTCTTCACTCTACATGCATTCCACACCCTCTTGTGGAACAGACCTGTTCTGGTCCAGATGGACAACCAGGTCGCAGTGTTCTGTATAAGCAAGCAGGGGGGAAAGGGCTCGTACTCCCTCTGCCAGGAGGCGGTAGCCCTCCTCTCCTTTGCAGTGCACAATGGCATGCTCCTTTGCAGTGCACAATGGCATGCTCTTGTGATCGGTCTACCTCATGGTCCAGGACAACTACCTGGCAGACAGACTCAGCAGAGTCCTGGACCCTTACGAGTAGCATCTTGACCCTACAGTGGTGGAGAAGCTCTTCCACTTTTAGGGCTGGCCAGAGATGGACCTGTTTGCCTCTCCAGACAACACACAACTGGATCGCTTCTGCTCCAGGCAGTCACACCCATAGAGGCTAGCAGCAGACGCATTCCTGATCTCACGGTTTGAGAGACTGCTGTATGCATTCCCACTGACTCCACTGGTCACCAAAACTCTGTTCAAAATTCAGACCGAGAAGGCATCAGTGATACGGATTGCCCCCTGGTGGCCCAGGCAACCTTGGTTCCCACTACTGCTCTCGCTAGTGGCGACACTTCCTTTACCCCTGGGTCAAGCCCCGGACCTCCTGACTCAGGAGGAGGGCTCCCTCCTTAGATGATAGAGCACTAAGATGATAGAGCACTAAAGGGGCACTAAGAGGCGACAAGGCGATAGCGGAGAGACTGAATGAATTCTTTGCTTCAGTCTTTACTGAGGAAGATGTAGGGATGTTACCCATGACTGAAGTGGTATTTAAAAGTGCAGAAGAATTGAAGGAAATATCGATACATCGGGAAGATGTATTACAACTATTAGATAAACTGAAGAGTAGCAAATCACCTGGGCCAGATGGTATACATCCAAGGGTGTTGAAAGAACTGAAATATGAGATTGCAGACCTGCTATTAGTAATCTGTGAACTATCATTAAAATCATCTCTAATGCCTGAAGATTGGAGGATTGCCAATGTAACACCAATTTTTAAAAAGGGTTCCAGGGGTGATCCGGGAAACTACAGACCGGTGAGCCTCATGTCAGTACCGGGAAAAATAGTAGAAACCATCATAAAGAATAAAATTACTCAGCATGTAGATAGTCATGGCCTAATGGGAGACAGCCAACATGGCTTTAGACAAGGAAGATCTTGACTTACTAATCTGTTATGTTTTTTTGAAAGTGTGAAAAAATAGGTGGACAAAGGTGAGTCGGTTGATATAGTGTATCTGGACTTTCAGAAAGCCTTTGACAAGGTCCCTCATCAGAGACTTTTGGCAAAACTAAAGAGTCATGGGATAGGAGGCAGTGTACTATTGTGGATCAAGAACTGGTTAAAAGATAGAAAGCAGAGGGTTGGGCTAAATGGACAATTTTCCCAATGGAGAAAGGTGAATAGTGGTGTACCCCAAGGATCTGTGCTGGGTCCGCTGCTTTTTGACATATTCATAAATGACCTGGAAAGTGGAATAACGAGTGAGGTTATCAAATTTGCAGATGACACAAAACTATTTAAAGTTGTTAAAACCCAAGAGGATTGTGGAAAATTGCAAGAGGATCTTGATAAATTGGAAGACTGGTTACATGATGCAAGGTTCCACATTAGGAACCACCACCCAGGGAAAAGATTTAGGCGTCATTGTGGATAACATGTTAAAACCCTCGGCCCAGTGTGCAGCGTCAACCAAGAGAGCAAATAGAATGCTAGGTATCATAAGGAAAGGAATGGAAAATAAAACAAAAGAAATTATAATGCCTCTATATCGTTCTATGGTGAGACCGCACCTTGAATATTCTGTGCAATTCTGGTCGCCGTATCTTAAAAAGGATATAGCGTTATTAGAACAGGTTCAGAGAAAAGCCACCAAAATGGTAAAGGGGATGGAAGGATACTCCTATGAAAAAAGGCTAAAAAAGGTTAGGGCACTTTAACCTGGAAAAGAGACGGCTGAGGGGAGATATGATAGAAGTCTATAAATTAATGAACGAAGTGGAATGGGTAAACGTAGATTGATTGTTTATGTTATCAGAATATAGAAAGACTAGGGGACATGCAATGAAGCTATAGGGTAAACTATTTAAGACTAATAAAAGAAAATATTTTTTCACTCAATGTGTAATCAAGCTCTGGAATTTGTTACCGGAGGATGTAGTAAAGGCTGTTGGTGTAGCTGGGTTTAAAAAAGGTTTGGATAAGTTCCTGGAGGAAAGGTCCATAAACCATTATTAAGAAGGACCCAGGATATCAATGCTTGACCCAGTAAAAGCATTGCGGAACCTGTGTCTTTTGGGGAAACTGCTAGGTACGTATGACCTAGATTGGCCACTGTTGGAAACAGGATACTGGGCTTGATGGTCCTTGGTCTGACCCAGTATGGCATATCTTTTGTTCTTATGTTCACCCCAATGTGGGGTCGCTGATTTTAACGGCCTGGCTGCTGAGAAGGTAGCCTTGGCCATGCTCATCCTGCCACAAGAGGTTGAGGAGATTCTGCTGGCCTCCAGGAAGCCCTCTACGAGGAAGGCTTATGCCATTAAGTGGCATAGGTTTGCCCTGTGGTGCGTGAATAGGAGGGAGAACCCATTCTCCTGCCACATACAACTGGTACTCTAGTACCTAGTGCATATGTCGCACACAGGGCTGAAATCTTACTCAATCTTGGTGCATCTGAGTGTCATAGCCGCTCACCACCACCCAGTAGGGGGCAAGCCCTTATCCATCCAGCCCCTAGTCTCCTGGTTCCTAAGGGTTCTTCTGCTTTCCAAGTCCCCTGTCTGTCCTCCGGCGGCAGAATGAGATCTTAATGTGCTGCTCTCTCAGCTGACCAGACCACTATTTGAGCCACTGGCCACCTACCACTTCAGATACCTATCCTGGAAGGTGGCCTTTTTGGTGGCCCTGACTTCAGCTCACAGAGTCAGTGATCTTGAAGCACTGGTGGCAGACCCCCAATACACCAGGTTCTTCAAGAACAGGGTAGTGCTCCACACTCACCCTAAGTTCCTCCTGAAGGTGATATCCCCATTTCACTTCTACCAGGAGGTGGTACTCCCCACCTTCTACCCATGGCCTCATGCCGGCAGGGAGGAGCTCATACTCCACACTCTGGACTGTAAACCTACAGTGGATCCAGGGCTACTGCAAAGCAGCTCACCTTTTCATGTCCTATGAACCCAGCAGACTGGGGCTCCCTGTAACCAAGCGTACCCTATCCTCTTGGGTGGCAAACTGCATCATCCTTTCTTATGAGTGGGCAGGCCTCTCCCTAGAGCACCGGATCACAGCGCATCGTGTGAGGGTGATGGCCACGTCAGTGACCCACCTCCATTCTGTGCCAGAGACAGACATCTGTAGAGCCACCACTTGGTCATCCATTCACACGTTCGCAGCACACTACTGCCTGGAGAGTGAATCCCACAGGGACAGAGTCTTTAGTCAGGCAGTGCTGCTCAATATTCTTGGAGTGTAGGCATCTCCTGCCCTCTGACCTTTCTGTGTTCAGGCTACCAGAGTGATAGTGTTGCTGGACACTAGGGTCTTGCAGAATCTCTCAGCAGGGATTCACCTTCTACAGCTCAAGGCCACCTGACCGGTCGCCGTTGGTACTGTTGTGGTTCAGTCCTCACCAGTCTGGCGCTAGGGAATCCCATATATGAGGATTGACTTCCTGCTTGTTCCTGGAGAAAGCATAGTTACTCACCTGTAATAGGTGTTCTCTGGAAACAGCAGGAATCAGTCCTCACAACTCTCCCTCCTCCCTTTGGAGTTTCCTTCCTTCTGTTTTTTGTTTGACTGCCGTATTAGCTTTGTCATCTGACTGAACAAGATGGCACCCTTTGGTGGGAAGGGGACCATGCATGCGTGGTAGCATTCCCAAAGGCTTTCTTTGAAAGCTGGGGAAATGCTCTGCCCAGGCTCCGTCAGCACCTACGTCACCCATATGTGAAGACTGATTCCTGCTGTTCCCAGAGAACACCTATTACAGGTGAGCAACTATGCTCTCTTCCCCCACCACTGACCCCAGGAGCATTCCTCACTCCCTCTCTTTCTTCCCTCCCAACTGACCCCAGGAGCATTCCCACTCTCTCTTTCCCCCCCCCCCAGAACACAGAGGCATTTCCCACTTTCTCCCCCATTCAAGTCCCCAGGATCATTCACCACTCTATCCCTCCCCCCCCCCTCAGATGCAGGAGCCATTCCAATTTTCTCATACCCCCCTCCATCCCCAGAATCATTTTCCACTCTCCCGCCCCCCCTCCACCGACCTCAGGGGCCATTCCCTCTCTAACTTCTCTCGCCCCAGCACAGAGAATACTGAATCTTTGAATGGGCTCTACCCTCAGGACACTGACTGCTGCATCTCCAGGAACAAGCAGGAATAAGTCCTCACATATGGGTACGTCGGAACCGACGGAGCCTGCGCGGGAAAGCTCCCCAGCTTCCTAGAATGGAAGCTTTTGGGACCTCCCACTGCACATGCGCGCTGCCTTCCCGCCTTCCTGAACAGCTCTCCTCAGTTTCTCTTTTTCCGCGGAGCCAGCAGGTCGTGTATCCTGTCACCGCTGAAGAAATTGTAGTTTTTTGTTTTGTTTCTTTAGACCGCGTACCTGCCTTCCCATACCGATACCGGTATCGCCGGTCTTCCTTTTTCTTTCTTGAAAAATTATTTTCTTTTTCTTTTATTATTTTTCAGCACTTGGTCACTTCAGTTAGGCCTTCTGGCCTACTTGAATTCTCCACATGGAGAAGCCAGCCCCTGGATTTAAGAAGTGTACCAAGTGTACTGCTGTAATATCAGTCACAGACACCCATGAATGGTGTCTTAAATGTTTGGGGCCTGACCACTCCATTCCGGACTGCCCTTCCTGCTCCCAAATGTCTAAGCGTGGGCTGCAGAACCGGGCCAACAAATTCCATGTGCTGTTTGCTTCAGAGAATCCAACCTCACAGTCATCCAGGTCATCATCTCCGGATGGATCTCAGGTAACCAAACCTTCTGTGGGCAAGTCCTCAAAGGGCAAATCTCCTTCAAAGCATCGAGAGGCTCTTAGTTTTGAGGACCCTGCCCCAGCCAAACAGCCCCGGCGGGAAGCTCTGCCTTCCAAAACGCCAATTCAGGGGCTACAGGTTGACATCGATGGCACGGCCTCGACAGATCACCTGTTGGACTGCTCTGGGGTACCGGCCCATACCGGTACCGACATCCAGGCAGCCGTGGCGTCTATGGGCAATACTGTCCAATCCATGCAGCAGGCCGTCATGGCTTTCATTAAAGCTGCAACGCCATCGGTACCGCCTCCAGCGGTTCCGGGCCGGGTTCCGGTATCGTCCGCCATGCCGGAACCCAGGCCTTCCTCTTCTAAACGCAAATCGGTACCGTATGGGCTTTCGCTCCATACCGCTTCCATACCCGGTACGCCCGATGTCGATACCGATCGGTATGCGTATCGTGCGTTGGAGGAAACTAGAGAATACACCGATTCCTCTGAGGATTTTAGCTCCTCTGATGAGTCTGCAGAGCTCTCCCTTGACCTTCCTGAGGAACCTTCTTCTCCAAAAAGGAGAATGTCTCCTCCAGAGGATTTGTCCTTTCAGGATTTTATTTTAGAAATGGCTAAAGGCTTTTCTATCACTACCTCCTCTGAAAGGGAACCAAGGTCAAAAAGATTGGATATTTTAGGATACTCTAAGTCTCCTAAAGAAGCAGTTACCCTGCCTATCCATGAAATCCTTCAGGAACAATTGATGGATTTCTGGGAGAACCCTTTAACTCTGTCTCCTTATTCCCGTAGGTTGGACACCATGTATCGGGTCCCTCCTTCTCCTGGTTTTCAGAAAACTCAATTGCCTCACCACTCCATTGTGGTAAAGTCTGCAATGAAAAAGATCAAGAGTACTAAAAGGCACTCTTCTACACCTCCAGGAAGGGAATGTAAGACACTGGACTCTTTTGGTAGGAAAATCTTCCAGGCTAGTATGCTTATAGCCAGGATTAATTCCTACAGCCTCTATATGGGCATGTTCCTAGGGGAACTTGCCAAGAAAGTGCGGCATTTTGCCCCCTTTATCCCTGAGGATAAACAGGAGGACTTCCTTTCTGTAGTGAAACAACTTTCAGATGTTTCTAAGTTCTCCAACAGAGCTGCCTTTGATTCCTTCGAGGGAGCCAGCAGAGCTTCTGGCATTGCTATTGCAGCCAGACGTCTGGCTTGGCTCCAGGCTTCTGATCTGGAACCCTGGGTTCTAGATGGCTTACGGAATCTGCCCTGTACAGGTGAGAACTTATTCGGTGCAGAGTGGCAAGTTAAAGCCACTCAAATGGACGCTGAAAATGCCACCTTAGAGAGACTTTCTAAGTCCACTTCTACTCCCACTAAGAAGAAGTCTTTCAAGAGGCCTTATTATAAGAAGGCCAGATATGCTTCCAATACTGGCCAGCAATCTTCTCAACCTCGTTTTGCGGCTAAACGTCAGCAAACGAAACAAGCAAGAGCAAAGCCTGCAGCAGCTACTACAGCTCAACAGGCTCCACCCCCTCAGGGGTTTTGACTTGCCCCTAGAGAACTTGCCATTCCTGGTTCTGGACCAACCAGAACCTCTCACCATACCTGGAAGGTTAGCTCACTTTGCTCCCAGATGGGAACAAATCACAACAGAGCAATGGACCCTCTCTATCATCCGAGAGGGTTACAAACTTCATTTCTCCAACCTTCCTCCTCATCACATGGTGAGACCCTTCAATTCTCCATCTCCTCTCCTAGCCCTGTTGGGTCGGGAGATCTCTTCTCTGCTTGCCCAAGGGGCCATAGAAGAGGTTCCTCTTCATCAACAAGGGTCAGGTTTCTACTCCCCCTATTTTCTCATTCCAAAGAAGACAGGGGGATTCAGACCAATCCTAGATCTGAGAGAATTGAACAAATTTCTGTACAAAGAGAAATTCAAAATGCTCTCTTTGGGCATTCTCCTTCCATACCTTCAGAGTCAGGACTGGCTTTGTTCTCTAGACCTGCAGGATGCGTATACACATCTACTCATCCATCCATCCCACAGAAAATATCTTCGCTTTCTGTTCAGGGGAAGTCATTACCAATACAGAGTACTTCCCTTCGGTCTCGCCTCTGCCCCAAGAGTCTTTACCAAATGCATGGCAGTCGTAGCCGCATTTCTCAGAAGCATGGGGATTTTCGTATTCCCATATCTGGACGACTGGCTCATTCGAGCTCCAACTCAGTCGCAGGCCCAGATTTCCCTAGACCGCACAAGGAGCCTTCTGCAGTATCTGGGACTGGTGGTAAACCTTCCCAAGTCTCAACTCAGCCCTACTCAGTCTCTAGAATTCATAGGGGCCCAGTTGGACACCACCACTGCAAGAGCCTACCTTCCACTGGTTCGGGGTCAGCGTCTGCTGAGCTTGGCCTCCCAAGCCCAGTCCAGTACTCACTTGACAGCCAGGGAAATGCTACGCCTCCTGGGCCATATGGCCTCCACAGTACATGTGGTGCCCTATGCTCGTCTTCATATGAGAGCAGCTCAATGGACCCTGGCCACCCAGTGGACTCAGGCGTCGGGAGCACTCTCAGACCAAATACAAACCTCAAACCGTCTGTCTTGGTCCCTCCATTGGTGGATATCCACCAAGAATCTGTTGTTGGGGGCTCCCTTTCAGCCCTTGCTACCCCAAGCAACCCTCACAAAAGATGCCTCCCAATTGGGGTGGGGAGCCCATCTGCTAACTCTCTCCACTCAGGGCACTTGGTCTCCACAGGAGGCCACCCTTCATATCAACCTCCTGGAACTGCGAGCAATTTACCTTGCCCTCAAGGTCTTCTATACCCTCCTTGCCAACCTGACTGTCCTGGTTCAGACAGACAATCAGGTGGCCATGTTTTACATAAACAAACAAGGAGGGACGGGCTCTCTGTCGCTTTGCAACGAAGCTCTCAGATTATGGGCCTTCGCCAGAGAGCACCAAATTCATCTGCTAGCAGTGTATCTTCCAGGAGTTCAAAACTCTCGAGCAGACAGGCTCAGTCGAGTTCTGCTGCCACACGAGTGGTCCCTACACGTGGACCAGATAAGCAGAATCTTTCAGGAATGGGGGACCCCGGACATAGACCTCTTTGCAAGTCCGTGGAATGCCAAACTTCCCCGGTTCTGTTCCAGGACTCCGTGTCAGGAAGCTCAGGCCACGGACACCTTTCTCCTCCATTGGGGTCAGGCGTTCCTATATGCCTTTCCACCCATTCCGCTGATTCCCAAGACTCTGTTCAAACTCCAGAGAGATCACGGCTCTATGATCCTCATAGCTCCACGCTGGCCACGCCAAGTGTGGTTCCCTCTGCTTCTACAGCTCTCCCAGGGATCCTCCCTGGACTTAGGAGCTGCACCAGACCTTCTGTCTCAGGAGGAGGGGACTTTGTGGCACCCAAACCCCAAATCCCTACATCTCCGAGCTTGGTTACTGAAGGCTTAAGTCTTCAAGACTTTAATCTTTCTCAACCTGTGAAAGATATCCTTCATGCCTCTAGGAAACCTTCCACGAGGCGGTCTTATGCTTTCAAATGGAAACGTTTTTCCATTTGGTGTGCTCAGCAGGGCCTTGACCCTCTGGCACTTCCTTTGAATTCCCTCTTAGA
This sequence comes from Ichthyophis bannanicus, assembly GCA_033557465.1. Classification (NCBI taxonomy): domain Eukaryota; kingdom Metazoa; phylum Chordata; class Amphibia; order Gymnophiona; family Ichthyophiidae; genus Ichthyophis; species Ichthyophis bannanicus. The sequence continues at coordinate 512,420,358 of CM066031.1, read as the reverse complement.
CTATCTCCTGCATCTTTCCAATGCAGGCCTTAAGACGAATTCTGTAAGAGTCCATTTAAGTGCTATTTCAGCATCCCTGAAACCTATAAATGGACAACCTATCTCCTCTCATCCTCTTGTTGCAAGATTCATGAGAGGCCTGACTCTCACTAAACCTCCCATCAGACCCCCCCGGTCGCATGGGATTTGAATCTAGTGCTTGGTCAGCTTATGAAGCCACCTTTTGAGCCGTTATTTTCTACCTCCTTGAAATTTCTTTCCTGGAAGGTACTATTCCTAATTGCAGTCACTTCCGCTCGCCGCATCAGCGAACTGCAGGCTCTAGTGGCTAATCCACCTTATACAAGATTTCATCATGACAAGGTGGTCCTTAGGACGAATCCCCACTTTATGCCCAAAGTGGTCTCGCCTTTTCATCTTAATCAAGAGGTATATCTACCGGTTTTTTTTCCGGCTCCTCATGCATCCAGTGCAGAGAGGAACCTTCATACTCTGGATTGTAAAAGAGCTCTAGCCTTTTACCTTAATAGGACTCAGCCACATCGAAAGTCTTCTCAACTTTTCGTGGCTTTTGATCCTTCACATTTGGGACTTCCAGTCTCCAAGCGTACACTTTCCAATTGGATTGCTCAGTGTATTTCCTTTGCTTACCAGAGTAAAAACATTTCTCTGGAAGGCCATGTCACAGCTCACAATGTGAGAGCCATGGCAACTTCTATGGCTCATCTGCACTCTGTTTCCATTGATCAGATCTGTCGAGCCGCTACCTGGGCCTCGGTTCATACCTTTACAGCCCATTACTGTTTGGACAAGGACTCCCGCCGGGATGCCTTGTTTGGCCAGGCTGTCCTCAAACACCTGTTCCATTCTTAGACAACTCCTGCCCACCTTCCCAGGATGGATGCCTGAGATCCATACGAAGATGGCGAACCCTTGGAGGGGGATCTCCCAGGCATCTCAGCTAGGGAGTCCCCATATGTGAGGACTTATTCCTGCTTGTTCCTGGAGATAGCACAGTTACTTACCTGTAACAGGTGATCTCTGGGAACAGCAGGAATTAGTCCTCACAACCCACCCACCTCCCTACGGAGGTGTATCTTCTATCTATCTGTCTTCCTGTCCTCTCTCTATTGTCTCAGCTATAAACTCGAAACTGAGGAGAGCTGTTCAGGAAGGCGGGAAGGCAGCGCGCATGTGCAGTGGGAGGTCCCAAAAGCTTCCATTCTAGGAAGCTGGGGAGCTTTCCCGCGCAGGCTCCGTCGGTTCCGACGTACCCATATGTGAGGACTAATTCCTGCTGTTCCCAGAGATCACCTGTTACAGGTAAGTAACTGTGCTTTCTGGTCTATGCCAGTGCCTGCACTAATTCTCCTTTCCCAGACTCCCCTCTCAACTTTGGCTTGTCAGAACAAAAAACAATGTGAGTTCTTACCATTGTCCTTTAAATCTTTACTGATTCTGCCACCTCCAGCTGCCTCAAGGTCAGCCACATGAGCCACCACAGGACCAGCCCACCATTCAGAGAAGACCATCCTCTGCTTTCAGGAACACCCACTTGTCTCAGCACTTCAAATCAGCACAGCCATGAGGCACCTGCATGCACTGCATATGTGCGACTCCTGTGCTCTGCCCTCTTTTGGCAGGATCACGTGATGCAAGTAGCATACAGACTACCGCCAGAGGAGGGGGGATTACTTCTGGACTGCTTGCTTTTTCCTTTCTCTGCTCAGTGCAGTAGGCTGCAGGGTTTTTTGAAAAAAGGTTTTAAAATGTTGGTTGTTCCAGGCTGTGGGTGGCAGGGCATAAAGGCTGAATCAAAAGAACTGAAGCAGTCATTTCTGCTTCTTCCAGCTTGCCAAAACTGTGGCACTCTAGATGGATGACTAATTCACCTGTTGCTTCTGTCTGACCTGCTTTGCATCTGTTTCAGTGCAGACAGAAATTATTCATGTTTTTTACATGAGGTTTTTTACAAGCTGTGTTTTATGTGCTGCCCAGATTTTCATAGAGGAATTCCATGAGGAGCTCCCCTTTGAAAAGCAGCTTGCAGCTCCATGGAGAGGCTCATAATTGACTTCCCCTTGTTTAAATTACAATCCTTTTTTTTATATACCCAACAAACTATATATCCTTTTAGATATGTTAGCAGAGAGTCAATGTGCCTGTTGTGGAAGCTGGGTCCTGCTCTCTGTCAAGTCCATCCATCACATGATTTTTGTGTACATGCATGTCTAGAGTAGTAGGCCAAGCGCTTTCTGGACCTTCAGTGCCTTGACACAAGAGGGCTTTCAACCCCGTGCTGATGGAAAATAAAGGCAGAGATTTCAGCAGCACAAACAAAAGAGTGGGTGGTTCCCATCCCCTTGCTGGCTGAAAGTGCAGCTAGAACCATGCCAGCATAAATGGAAATGCTGGTGGGAGTTCCCACCATCCCCACCAACTGAAGATGAGGCCGAGTTTCAGCTAAAGAGAGGCCTGAAGGTGCCACTGAAATTGCAGAAGCATGAATGAAAACCGGCAGAGGTTCCCACCCCTCACCAAATGAAGATGGGACAGAAACTATGGTGTTAGTGAAGAAACCAACAGGGACTTTAACCCCCCCCCCCCCCTATTAATTGAAGTTATGACTGAACCCACAGTGGCATTGTTCTGTCCTCACTGCATGTATGCAGATATACAGAAAAGTAAGCCCAGTTCAGCTTGCTGTATAAGACAGAATAGATTCCTACTGCCCCCAATGGTATTGAACAAAGAACAGGAACTGAAAATATAGAACATACTGGGAGAAGAAATGTGATCAAAAATAATAGTCTCAATATATTTAGGTCGTCAAGAGCCGTTTTTGAATTCTCTGAGTACATTTACTGAATTTCTTGACAAAGATTGATGTCTTTTGAAAAGGCTCTGGAGAGACAGGGAGGTGAAGATAAGCTGTAGATTCTTCAGAGTTCTTATCCCATACTGGAGAATCTGATTCACAGGAGAAAAGCCCAAGATTCTCTGTCTCCTGTCTGTGATTAGGAACCAGAACACAGGTCCCAATACCAAGGAATCTGAGGATGTGAATACAATTTCCTAAAAGGGTCAGCAGGTGGCAGCATAACACACAAACATAGTGTAAATAGAGTCTAAGCATCCAGAATGGCATTACAGTATAACACAAAATTACTGTTATAACAGGATAAACACAACTTCAAGTGCTGCCAGTCAGATGAGAGATAGAAAGGGAAGGGAGCTGGGTTTTGGTGAGAGAAAAGAGAAGAGAAAGGGAGAAAAAGGGGTTTGAGAGATAAAAGTGGCTGAGAAGAGAAGGATAAGAAGTGAGGGCTGAGTCACCCAGCCCCTTCCCCCTCCATACCCAGAGCCACACACTCTTCTTCCCTTTGCACCCTCCTACACTAAACACTTAACAGCTACATATCACCTTACACTCTGTGGATCCTATAACAAAGAAATATACTATATAATGCCTGCCTGAACATTATTTTATGTTTGTATTGCCGGCAATGAGAGAAAAACAGACTGTATAGACTGATTGCTTTCTCTGAGCATACATTGGAGCCACTCTGATTTAAATACAAGACAGATCAAAGCTTACAGATGATTTACGCCTAGACATCTGCTAATCTTTAATTATAACACCCTATCTTATCAGAAAAAGAAGGTTTTCTTGAGAAACATTTACCCTGCACACTTGACTGGGCCCCCTGGATAGTTTTGAAAAAGCAATATGACTTATCAGTTTGGAAAACCAGGGACCTTGAGAAAACTAATAAGCAATAAAGTCTTTGTTTCTTTGTAATCTTCCAAGGATTTTTTTCCAACAATTAATACAAGCTCTACAGAATAGAGTTATTTCTAAGGTTTTTCTCAGTCTTTAGTTAATCCTTCCTTTCCACAATTCCCCCTCTTGGTATAGATCCCAGTAGGGGTCTTATAGACAAAGCATATTGTTATCTCCATCATTCTCTGCACTTCACTTTGTGGATCATCATAACCCGAAACTTCAACATGCCTACTCTTAACGATGTTCATAGTTTGGGTGAGGTTAACTGAAGCTAATTTCTGGGAAATTTATTAAATACCTTGTATGCAACAATTTACACATATGCAGATAATTAAAATTGCAACGGCCACCAATAATCATTTGCAATAGAACCCAAAATCAGACAACCATGAGGCTAACCAGGACCAGTCCCAGTTTGCCTTCATGATCCCACAGTCCTGTGGAAGAATAAGGAATATAAATAAGGTTCTTCAAAACTTCAGCAGAAGGTAGTAGCACTTATGAAAGGTTATCTATCTTAACACAACAATTAGAAATTTATTATAGCCAAACACTTTCTTTTATCCAGGTGGAGTTGTTAAGATTATCAAAAGTAGTCATACTGCGGGGAAAGAAAAGACTATGTTGTTGCGCTAGATGAGGGTGGCATTTTAGTGGAGAAGCTAAGGAAGAGAATCCTGTGCTTGCTGCTAACTGCTTATGCATACACATCCAACAGTTTGAAGTATTAGTTATATTAACAATCTCTTGAATAAGTCTAATTAATAAACACCACCATGGCACCAAATGACCCATGTCCAGCACACTGGATCAAAACCTTACATGCCGAGCTTAGCCCTTACATAGCTAAGATCGCAAATCTCTCCTACCTAACTGGGATTTTCCCTACTGCCCTTAAACAAACATCAATTCGCCCACTGCTAAAAATAACCAGATGGACCCAAAGAAGGAAGAGTCTTACCGCCCAATTTCCAGTATTCCCTATCTAGCCAAGATACTTGAGAAGGAAACTCAGAGGCAGATCCAACAACACATAGACACAGCAGCCCCGTTGGACCCATGCCAACACGGATTCCGAGAAGCTCATGGATCTGAAACTCTCATGACTTCACTATTCGACAAACTCATTTGCGGGATTGATGACATTCACATGGCCATTGCAATGATTTTCCTGGACATATCAGCGGCCTTTGACTCAGTTGACCACAAGATTATGCTAGCTAGACTCCACGAAAAAGGCATCCATAACCTTGCCTGGGACTGGTGCAAATCATACCTAGAAGAGCGTTGGCAACAGGTCCGTATAGGCAAGATTACATCTGATCCCTTCCAACAGAAACAAGGAGTACCCCAAGGCTCATCTCTATCTGCGCTGCTTTTTAACATATACATGCAGCCAATCTGCCAAATCACCAGAGACTTCGGTATATCCTGCCTACTATATGCAGATGATGTGCTAATTTTCACACCGATCAATATATCAAATCCTGACTACTCTGCACTAATCAACTGCTCCAATGCTATAACCGACTGGCTTCTCAATCAGAACATGAGAATAAACTTCAAGAAAACCGAAGTACTCATAGCCACAAGAAACAAGCAATTCTCTCCACCAACCACCCTCAGAGTAAGAGATGCAGAACTCCCGATCAAGGCCTCCATAAAGTACCTCGGTGTGATACTCGACCAACAACTCAATCTTAAGGAGCACATAAAGAACACCGTAAGGGCAATATACTACAAACTAAAAACATTGCGTCACCTGAAACCAATGCTGGAGACCAAGGATTTCCGTACAATTTTCCAAGCAATAGTCACACCGCACTTTGACTATGCGAATATCATCCTTCATGGCCTCCCCAAGAATACACTAAGCCCACTTCAACTGGCGATGAATGCGGCAGCCCGCATCCTATCCGGAACTTCAAAAAGAGATCATATAACACCAATACTGATCGATCTACACTGGCTCCCGATAAACTGCAGAATAATATATAAAACCCTCCTCATCACATTCAAGGCCTTTAATAAAATATCTCCTGCATTGATTTCAAATCTCCTCACCCACGCACCGAACAATAGATCCAGGAGACTAGTAGCAGAAAACACTCTAGTTATTCCCAGTATCTCCACAAAATGGACACAACAAACCACTAACAGAGCTTTTGTGTCTTATGCTCCCAAGTGCTGGAACAAACTACCTCCTAGCATCAGATCAATCAGGGACATCACCCAATTCAGAAAGTCTATCAAGCACTATTTATTCACCTTGCACTTCAAGCTACCATACATACCCTAGAATTTGCCCTCCGCCTGCTCATCTAACTCTTACACGTAACAACCCAGTACAAAGGTTAAAATGTGGAAAATACTGCATCCCTGCAAATACCAAACCTTGATGTAACATATTTAATTGTATATAGTTATCCCCGGTTCACTCCCAGTTTACCTACCCTGTTATCTGTACACCTAGATCAGTTATATATTGATAGGTATTTTGTTGTTTAATGTGAACCGCACTGATGATGAATAGTGCGGTATATAAAAACTGTTAAATAAATAAAATAAATAAATAATTGCAGAGTTATGCTCTGGAATTAGAGATACTTGGCAAGGAAACAATAATAAAAGGATAAAAATAAGTAAAAAAAACAGTCACAAAAGACAGTAGACACCAATCTCCACTTGGATCTCTCACCTAAAATCAGTCTAATAGTTCTCCTTCCATCTTCAGATAATTTGGTCCTGCTTCTCAGCAGTTCTTCAGGACTTTGTAGGGTGCTTCACCTTTCTCTGAAGTTTAAGCTTGGTTCCTCCCAAAGGTTGGACGATTCACTCGCATTAGCTGATATCTTGGAACTTTGTTTGTGTGACGTGTGGATCCAGGTAGGGAGTTCTTCACGCTTCACTGCAGTGTTTATTTAAGAGGGCTTGGTATGGTCCTTTCCATTTGGATTCTGGACCATTCTTCCTGCTGGAATCTCTGGGCTTGCAACTGGTGGCACAGCTCCAGGCTTCATCCAGAAGAGCAGCAACCACCTTTCAGTGAAAAGACTAAACATTCTGGATTAGATTTTGCAATAAGACAAATGTATTTTCATTTCATTTTTACTAAAATCAAGTTTTATGGAACAAATTTTGCTGGAAGGTCTACCAGTAGCTGTCTTATGTGGTGTCAACCCAGTCTTGCGATTTGGTAAGCTCCTCATTCCTTTATCTCTGGAGAGCCATATGAGGACTCCCTGTGATAGTAGGAAATACTGGATTAGTTTCTTTGCAACAGTAGTAATATCTGCCTTCTAAAAGTTAAGTTTTACCCATACAGAAAATAAACAATCACCTAACCATATTCAAATCCTTGACATTTGAGTAATTGTCAGTGTGTTGTGCCCTTGACTGGTCTTCACATGTTTATCGCTTTTGTGCTGTTTACAGATCAGGCATGTTGCATACACTTCTGCAATTTGTTCGGTGAATTTAGGATTGTTCAGAGAATTTGTGAATCCCCCATTTGCCTATGTGTGTCTGGCCATGATACACGGAGGCAACATGAGGTAAAAGGACATCTAGAAGTGCCACATAGCCGGTGTGGCTTTTTCCAGAGCACATCAGAATGCAAAGTGCATTCAGCCTGCCTCCAAGTATCTATTTCCAATTGTTGAGTATGAGTCTGGGCTTAGATGACTTCCCAAACTGAAGGGAAAGGAGACAGCATAATAAGATCACATCACTTGCATCATTCCACCAAATACATATAGAGATCTTTCTTCATACTATACTAATATATCCTTACATGGCAAGGCTTCTGGAAACATCAAACAGCTGTTAAAACTTAATACTGCTATTAAGTGAACTGTAAATAGAAAATATACATTTATATTCTTAACAATAAGTAAAACACAGTTTAAGTAAACAATGCCCCTTTTCCACGATACTTAATTCATCTAGCAGCAGATGGACATGTGCTCATTCTAAATGGGAACTCTTTAAGTAGAAGTCTTCATTAGCATTAAGCATTTACATAGTAACATAGTAAGTGACGGCAGATAAAGACCAGCATGGTCCATCTAGTCTGCCCAGCAAGATGTCAAGAGTAGGTGCACCTATCGCTCTGTGCAGGCCACCCCTCCCCATGTCTTTGTTTAGGGGTGAACCCACCACTCCATGTAGGACACCCCTATTTGTTGAGACATTAGATGGTTCAGAAGTTAGATGGTACTGTTTATTTTGTTTTTATCCTGTTGCTGTAAAGGGATCCACTGTGTTTGTCCCATGCCGTTTTGAATTCCATCACCGCGTTTGCCCCACCACTTCCATCGGGAGGGCATTCCAAGCATCCACCACCCTTTCAGTGAAGAAATATTTCCTGACATTGCCTTTCAATTTACCACCTTGCAGCTTCATGTTATGCCCTCTAGTTTTACAGCTTCCCCGTCTTTGGAAGAGGTTTGTTTGTTCATCATTTTTCTTTAAGTATTTAAAGGTCTGAATCATATCTCCCCTGTCCCTCCTCTCCTCCAAAGTGTACATATTTAGGTCTTCAAGTCTCTTCTCATAAGGCTTCTGATGCAGGCTCCAAATCATTTTGGTCGCCTTTCTCTGAACAGTTTCCAGTCTTTTTACATCTTTTGCAAGATATGGTCTCCAAAACTGAACACAGTATTCCAAGTGAGGCCTCACCAGTGACTTGTACAGTGGCATAAGTACCTCTTCCTTTCTGCTGGTAATCTCTCTTTGTATGCAGCCCAACATCCTCCTGGCTTTTGCCACCGCCTTGTCGCACTGTTTTGCCACCATGAGATCATCAGAGATAATCACACCAAGGTCTTTCTCCTGAACCGTGCATACCAACCTCTCACCCCCTATTGTGTACTTTTCCCTTGGATTTCTGCTACCCAAGTGCATGACACTGCACTTTTTCACATTAAATCGTAGTTGCCAAGCATTGGACCAATCTTCCAGCTTTTGTAGATCTTTCCTCATGTTAACCACTCCCTCGGGGGAGTCCACTCCGTTGCAAATTTTTGTATCATCTGCAAAAAGACAGACTTTTCCATTCAGTCCTTCAGCAATATCACTCACAAATATATTGAACAGTGCCGGGCCCAGGACCGAACCCTGGGGCACCCCGCTAATCACCTTCCTCTCATACGAGTGAGCTCAATGTACCATCACCTACTGTTGTCTGTCAGTCAACCAATTTCTAATCCAGTTTACTATCTTGGGACCTATCCGCAAGCTACTGAGTTTATTGACAAGCCTCCTATGAGGAACAGTATCAAAGGCTTTGCTGAAATACAGATAGATGACATCCATTGCATGCCCCAGATCTAGTTTCTTGGTCACCCAGTCAAAGAACTCAATCAGATTTGTTTGGCAAGGCCGTCCTTCGGTAAAACCATGTTGCCTCGGATCTTACAACCTGTTGGTTTTGAGAAAGTTCACTATTCGCTCTTTGAGGAGCGCTTCCATTACTTTTCCCGCCACCGGGGTAAGGCTCACGGGCCTGTAGTTTGACACTTCTTCCCTGTCACCACTTTTGTGTAGAGGTACAACATTAGCCATTCTCTAGTCCTGAGGAACCTCTCCTGTTTCCAAAGATCTGTTGAAGACATCCTTTAACGGTCCTGCAAGAACCTCTCTGAGCTCTTTCAGTATCCTGGGATGTATCCCATCTGGTCCCATGGCTTTGTCCACTTTCAGTTTAGCAAGTTGTTCTAACACCTCATCTTCTGTGAATGGTGTGGTATCTACTTCATTCCTATTTTTATATTTGGGAGTCACAGATGGTCCATCTCCAGGATCTTCTTTAGTAAAAACAGAGCAGAAGTATTTGTTTAGCAATTTCGCTTTTTCAGTGTCACTTTCCACGAGTCCTTTCCCAGCACTTCTGAGTCCTGCAATTCCAACTCTGATCTTCTTCCTTTCCCGAATATACCTGAAGAAAGTTTTGTCACCACCCTTAACATCTTTAGCCATCTTTTCCTCTGCCTTTGATTTTGCTATCCTTATTTCTCTTTTAGATTCCTTGAGTTTGATCCTGTATTCATTTCTGTGTTCTTCTGTTTGCAAGCTTTTGAATTTTGCGAAAGCTGTGTTTTTTGCCTTTATTTGAGCATTTAGTACAGCTAAAGTCCTTATAACATGAAAGTTATTCTTTTGCAGCAATTTATAACAACAATCTCAATAGGAAGAAATATGGTCTCTAATAAGTACAATATTGTTATAATGATGTTTACTGTACATGTTCAATCAGTTCTTTATGTTCCTTGTAAATTGCCTAGAGCAGTGTTGGTTTATCAAATTCTCTATTAACTGCCTTGATTACATGGATAAAGTGGTATATAAAACAAACAAACAAATAAATAAATAATAGAGCACTGCATAGCCCCCAGGCATATCAAGAGTCTGTACATATTGTAACTAAGAGTCTAGGAAGGGCAATAAGTACAACAAATTTCAGAGGAAGCACAGTATTTTTAGGGGAGATAAAATCTTGGTTCACAGTTATTTGTTTGCTGATCTGATGCTGCCTTCTGCTTCAGGGTTCAGAGGATGCTGCGGAATGTTTGGCAAAGCTTCCTGCAATTCATTTGGGCAGGAGGTCCATAAGGTCTTAGGTCCCTCAGAGAGCAGGGCTGGGACAACCATTAAGCAAACTAGGTGATCACCTAGGGCAGCAACATCTAGGGCAACAAAGAGCAGGGCATTCAAAGTTAAGCAATAGATTTTGACAGCCAAAGGACTGTAAAAGCTTTAAAGTCTGCCTTTGGGCCAACACCTTGAACCAACTCTGGAGCCGGCCCCGGCAGAGAGATGCTCCTCTAAGATAGGGTTAAGTTTTTCTGCAGGAGTAGGGTCTTGGAGGATTCATGAGGAAAGTGTTTTCTTGAGTTTCCTGAAAGTCCTTCAGCTCGCACAATTTCTTCAGTGAGAGGCGCTGCATGAAGCTCAGAACATTTAAGGACTGATTTTGTGACTGCAGTGTCTACAAGGATTTGTGTAAGTTGTCCATTAATTGTAATGTTAAAGGATCCTTCTGAGGTAAGAGGAATAAGAGGGCTCAAGGCATTTGTGTGTGGGCCTTGTGGTAAGGCCTCTTTGGGTTCTTCATGACCCATATAAATTGCTAGCTCTCTGACTGGGAGCTCTTAAAAGGGGTTTGGTACATTTTTAAAACAAAGTTACATTCTTTGTGGTGCTTTAGTTTAAAGGGAGGAATATTTTCTTTAGTGGGATAGGTTTAAAACTCTGCTTTAGTAACTTTCTCAGCTCTTTGAAGCCACTGACACCTAATTAGGTGTTAGTTCCCTCCCTACCCCCCCCAACACCCACCCACTCCTAGTGAGTGGTCTTGCTTTATCGAGCACCTCCCCAATTAACACAACACAAGGACTTGGAACAGCACATTGTCAATATAATTAAAGAGATTTAACTGTTTTTTCTCTGAAAGGACAGCTGGGAAACAAGCTGGTACTTTGGTAGATCTCTCTCTTTTGCTTTAACAGATACCTAAGCTCCATGAACAGAACAATGGCTGGGAAAAATCGTATCGCATTACAGCTTCTGCCTCTGTCCAGACAGAGGTCCCAATGCCAGTTGAAGGACAGGTTCCATGTGCAGGGTGCCTGCATGCTGAAGCTCTCAGGAAACAAGTGAAGGAACTCAGAGATGAGGTGGTGAGGCTGAGGAGCATTCAAGGCAGTGAGAAGTACATTGATAAGATGCTTCTTGCAACAACCAAGCCCTCCAGCAGAAGAGAAGATGGGTGCCTACAGAATGACAAAGATTGGACACAAGGCATCAGGGCCCGCAGAATCACCAATCGGACTTCTCCAGCCCTTGAATTGAAGAATCATTATGCAGCCCTGGAAGTGGAGGAGGTGAAAGCATTCCTAGAAAGGGAAGAACCAGAGTTCAAGTACCCCAAATTTGCAGAATCAGTGACCACAAGGAAGCGAAGGGTAGTGGTGGTTGGTTACTCTCTTCTGAGGGGTACTGAGGCGTCCATCTGCCAACCAGACTTGATGTCCAGAAAGGTATGCTGTCTGCCAGGTGCCAAAATCCAAGACGTTACAAAGAGTTTGCCGAGACTCATCAAGCCCACTGACTATTAACCAGTGATGCTAATCCATGTCGGAACAAATGATACTGCGAGGTATCCCTCTGAGTGTATCAAAAGTGACTTCATGGCTCTGGGACAGAGGGTGAAGCAGATAGGTGCACAGGTGGTGTTCTCTTCAATTCTCCCTGTTGAGGGTAAAGGCCAAGGCAGAGAGGCTTGCATCCTGGAGATGAATGCATGGCTGCATGGATGGTGTCATCGAGAGCGCTTTGGTTTCCTGGACCACAGGATGCTGTTCCAAGGGTTGCAGAGCAGAGATGGTGGGAGGTGACAAAGGGTACAGGTAAATGGAGCTCACTCTGAGGAGAAGGAAGTTACCAGTGGTGTGCCCCAGGGATCACTCCTTGGTCCGATTCTTTTTAACATCTTTGTTAGTGATATAGCAGAAGGGCTGTCAGGTAAGGTTTGCCTCTTTGCGGATGATATCAAAATCTGCAATAGAATAGACACCTAGGAATGTGTAGATAACATGAGGAGGGTTTTAGCTAAGCTTGAAGAATGGTCTAGAATTTGGCAACTGGGATTTAATGTTAAAAAATGCAAGGTCATGCATTTGGTTTGCAGCAATCCAAGGGAGCAATATAGAATAGGGGGTGAAGTACTTTTGTCCACTAAAGAAGAGCAGGACCTAGGCGTGGTTGTGTCTGATGATCTTAAAGTGGCTAAACAGGTAGAAAAGGCGACAGCAAAAGCTAGAAGGATGCTTGGGTGCATACGGAGAGGAATGGCTAGCAGAAAAAAGGAGGTGATAATGCCTCTGTATAAGTCTTTGGTGCGACCTCATTTGGAGTATAGTGTGCAATTCTGGAGACCGCACCTTCAAAAGGATGTGAACAGGATGGAGTCGGTGCAGAGGGTGGCTACTAAAATGATCAGTAGTATTCATTATAAAGCATATGAGGACAGACTTAAGGATCTTAATATGTACACATTAGAGGAAAGGGGGGATAGAGGTGATATGATTGAGACATTTAAATACCTCCATGGCATAAATGCACAGGGGGAGAGCCTCTTTCGATTGAAAGCAAGTTCTGCTACGAGGGGACATGGGATGAGAGTGAAGGGAGATAGATTCAGGAGTGATACGCGAAAATATTTCTTTATGGAAAGAGTGGTGGATCCATGGAATAGTCTCCCAGTGGAGGTGGTAGAGATGAGGACAGTATCTGTATTCAAAAAAGCATGGGACAAACACAGAGGATCTCTAAAGGGAAAAAGGGGACTGTTGTAGTTGTTGATATGGAAGGACAGACTAGATAGGCCATATGGTCTTTTTCTGTCATCATTTTTCTCTGTTTCTATATTTTCCCAGCCTAGTCATATCTCTTTAGAGTCATAAACATACAAGGTTTTATTAGTCCAACCAAAAAGCACTATACCACATGAAGAAGCAAGAAAACTAAGTCTATGAGCAGTAGATAAAATAAGTTTTATTAAGAGCAATCGTCACCTGGGGTATAATAAGCCAAACCCAACACGGCCATGTTTCGGCTATGCCTTCCTCAGGGGTTCTTTAGCATGCTAAAATCATAAATATAAACATAAAATGAATATCCATATAAAACATAATATTATACATATAAAAGAACTGGAATAAAATAATATAAAAACAATATTAACACAATATTAAAAATGTGATGACCATGAACAATTATGAACCAATGAATGAATGAATGAATGAAACAATAAACGTAAAATAAATAAATCCATGTATATATGCAAATGAGTAAATTAATTAAATAATTAAAGTAGAACTCTACCTTATCAATGACTATAAATCATAATAAATATAAGTTAAAATAAAGTAAAACAAAATAAAAGTGATGATGACATTAGACATTAAGGTATGTGACATGTACCGGAGGGAATAAAGAAGGGGTACAAAACTTTTACAAACTGTTACTGATAAACCCTCTGACAAAACCCTTCATAGTCTGTAAGAACTAAGGGAAGAAGAAGACCATTATCAAACTTGGTGATCTTTTTATCCGTTCAAGATCCTATTACCCTGATTTATTAAAAGATGTACAATGTGAATGGAGCAAAAGTAATGTCCTGAAAAATATGTGCTGTTGGCCATCATAACTCTTTAAACAGCCAAAGGGGGAGGGGGAAAGAGGGGAGGGTAGAAGGGAAGGGGGAGGAGGGGAAAGAGGAAAGGAAGGAGGGGGGAAAGCGGAGAGAGAGGAAAGGGGAAGAGATGAGGAAAGGGGAGAGAGCGGGGTGAAGAACGAACTGCTGCTTTTAACCTTTACTATTCTTCTCACCAATAGACTATAGTCTTAAAGTATAATTTCTAAGCTTATATTTGGTGTATAGACACTACTGAACAGCTATAAACTACATGTGAAGTGAGGACATGACTTTCTGTAGCGTTTTACTGGCATTCTCCCCTCCACATAATAACCCTTTTATGAAACTTATAACAACTATAGACTTAGTACAATAGCATCATTAGCAAAGAGTATGGTATCAAGGGGAGGGGGCATCTCAATCCTATCTCTAATGTGAATTATAGCTTATAGATGTAGAATTTACCTCCTTGATGTGCAGCCTTTCACTTCATCAAGAATAAGAAAGCCCGCATCTGCGCTGTGAAACCCTTTTATTTTGGCGCAAACCAATCAGCCTCTAAAAACTATCAACTGTTGCTCATCAGAAATGTGTATCAGAAATATTCATCAAAATGTATATTTAAGTTTGTACATTGTAAACGGGATTCTACCCTCCATTATACTTTGCTATAATGAAATTGTGACAGCTGCGAGCGCAGTCCCTCCGTAACCTGTCCTTTACTGTTTCAAAAACCTTTCCCAATCTACACTGGAAATTACAACTAAGGGAATCCTAAATGAATATGATCCAGAGGCATAAATTATTTGTAAAATGAAAGTTGATCCACCTCTTTATTAAAATTATATCAGAAGTGTTTGCTTAAAAAGTGGAGTAAACAAATAAATTAGTTTAAAATCAAACTGATCAATTGATGAAAAGAGATTGAAAAAAGGATTAAACTTGCCATCCGTAATGATTATTACTCTAAAACATGAAAAAAAATTTAAACAGTTTTGTAAGGAGATGCAGATCTCTAAAACATTCAACTATCCCATAAAGAATACATAAACACTCTGAAAGTCAGGGCCAATAAATTAAGCCTAAAAACTGCTAGAAGCTGAATTTATAGTGTTAAGAAACCATAAATGTTGAAAACCATAACCATATGATAAAAAATGGTAAAAACTCAAAACTGTTTCATGCTGTGATGGGCTACCAATTCATTAAAACATCCTTAACTAAAAGGGATCAAAAAACATAAAAGCAATAAGACAACCTTATAAAATGGGATACATAAAAGGGATATGATCAAATGCACCAAAACAATAAATAATTAATAAATAATAATAACTAATTAAAACCCATTGAAAAATCTTTCTGATTAGAAAGGGTAAGATGGAATGTCTTCAATTTAAATGTAACCACTGAACGAAAGGGGGGTAAGGAGAGTGGGGTGTTGGGGGTGATTGAAAAGGGGGTGGGGGTTGGGAAAGAAGAAGGGGGAGGAAGGGGAGTGGGAAAGGGGGGAAGGGAAGATAGGGGAGGGGTAAAGGGAGGGAAGGGAGAGAGAAGGGGAAAGAGGAGGGGGAAGGGAGAGGAGGGAGAAGGAAGGGGGAGGAAGGGGAGGGGAGAAGGAGGGGGAAGGGGGAGAGGGGAGGCAGGGGGAGGGGGAGAGGGGGAAGGGGGAGGAGGGGCAAAAAGAGGAGGGGGTAGGGAGGAGGAGAGAAAGCAGAGGGGGAAAAAGGGGGAAGGGGAAAGAGGGGAGGGGTAAGGGGGAGGGGGAGGGGAGGGAGAAAGGGGAAAAGAAGGGGGAGGGGGGATGGAGGGGGTGGAGTAAAAAGAAGGGAGGAGGGAAAAAAGGGAGGGGGGGGGGAGACAGACAACCAGCATAACCTCTCTTCAATACAACAGCACCATAGGAACACCGACAAATCTGTATCGAGATTAAGACCTGTAGGAGTCAAAGCATCCAAGGTAAAAATATACCATTGTTTTATATTATTTATTTATGAAAATTAAAAAAAAAAAAAAACAAGAAAGCTAACAACAGCATTCTTGAAGAAAAAGGAAGATACATCAGTAAATAACATGATTCGTAATAAGAAATAAGGTATCTCTCAAACAAGAGAAAAAATAAGAAATATCTTCCACACTAGCCCACAATAGACAGGGGAGACTTATCATTTCAAATATCAAACATACAACAATATAAGTAAATTAAGTGCAGCCGTCCAACCGTGACAGTAAAAATACGACCATTGTTTTAACCGTAAAATAGTCTTGTTAAGATCACCTCCTTTCCAATTGATGTTTACCTTTTTTATTATGAAAAACTTAAGGCCAGAAATCTTGTGCTGTTTCTCCTGCCAGTGGGAAACCAGTGGTTTATCCATCAGATTCTTTTTAATGCATCTTCTATGTTCAATAATGCTCACCCGTATAATCTGTGTAGTTTTTCCAATGTATAATTTCTTACATGGACACTGGATCACATAAATAACATTAGTGGTTTCACAATTAGAGAAATCATCCAGATAAAACTTCTGGTTTGTCGTGGGATGAATGAAAACATTCCTTACTGGTATAACATGTGTACAGATGGAACATTTTCCACATTGGTACTTACCCTTATATTTAGAGAAAATCTCCTTTCTGTTAATGCAGACGGCACAAGCATATACTGTAAATTCACATTACGTTTGTGTGCCACAATGAGTTGCGTGTCAATAAGCTCTGGGATGGTTTGTATCAAATGCCACTTTTCTTACAAAATCTTCGTGATATGATGTGAAAATTGTGAATACAAGAGCGGGCATACCATTCTCGTTTCTGACTTCTTAGGTTTCACCTGTAATATAGTGTGTCCCTTGAGGAATCCCGAGCCTTCATATAGGCACTATTGATGCAACATTCTGGATATCCTCTTGCCAAAAATCTCCATCTCAAAATGTCAGCTTGAAGGTTGTAGTCCTCATTGGTGGTGCAAGTTCATCGTGCTCTTAAAAATTGTCCCACAGGCAAATTTTTCTTAAGTGCAGGATTATGGAAACTATTATAGTGTAAAAGCTGATTTCTATCTGTTAGTTTTCTGTACAAGGTTGTGATTTTTATTTATTTATTTACATTCTCTTATATACCGTGCTATTCTGCATCAGTGCGGTTTACATTGAACAAATTGAAATTACATTGAACAGGGCATTATAACTTGGAGACAACTATTTTACAGGGAACATGGGCTATGGAGGGTTAAGTGGCCTGCCCAAGACCACAAGGAGCACTTGTGGGACTAGAAACCCCAGTCGTTCCAGCCCAAGGTTGCTGTCCTCTAGTGGGATTTGAACCCCCGACCTTCCAGCCTGAAGTACCTTGCCCCAACCACTAGGCCACTCCTCTTCTCCTTTCTTGATCAAAAGGAATCTGATGTGGATCAAATGTAACTTGGAACCGTAAGTTTTCATCTAATGCATTAATCGATTCATTAAACATTTCAAGGCGACTCAAACTACCATCCTAAATTACTAAAATGTCGGCTATGTATCGGATCCATAACTTTATATTATATTTAAATGGATGATCTTTTAAAAAATTGTTTATAAATTCAAAAACATAAAGATCGATTATATCTGGGGCCATTGAGGACCCCATTGCTACCCCCTTTACCTGTTTATAAAACAGCTCCCTGAAGTAGAAAAAAATTTCCATAAGTGCCAGACTTGCCAGTTGAGTAAGGAAGGCCATAGGAATCATTCTATGTTCTTTCCTGTTCAAAAGGCTGCTCTCCACAATCTTTAACGCCTCCTTTCAGGCTCCTCATAGGGGTTATGCAAGAGGGTCACCAATCAATGTCTTTTACAATCTTTGCGTGAGAGGGCTTCTTATAGATGAATAAAGTGCAAATATATTCTTTTTTTTTTTGTTAAGATTTTTCAGTCATATACAATAACCAAACTAAATACAAGACACATTGCCGATCTTTAACAGGAGAATTAGAATACAAGGAAAAAAAAAAACAACATATCCAACAATGCAGACCACATCATGGGAGCTAGCTGCAAACATCATAACAAAAAAGAAACTTTAGAATAAGAAATCAGGCCAAAATGGCCACATATTAGGAGGAACTAGTATCATTGCTATCTAACCCTGCTGAGCCCTGCCTGTCAATCAGAAATTTTTCCAGGTGAGTTATGTCAAGGAAAACATATGAAGCACCTTCAAAATTAATTAGGCACTTGCAGGGAAAGCGTGGCGAGGCCGCGGGGCAGGGTCCCTAGCGGCCGTAGTTAACCAGGCGCGCGGCCCGGTGCGGGACCCTGCCCACGGCGTGGAAGGAGGGCGGGGGCAGGAGAGCAATTTTAAAGTCATTGGCTCGCCCCGAATATAGAGGTGGGCGCGAGCCAATGAGGAAACAGGAAAGGGGGGATTTAAAAGGAGCGCGCGGCGGCGGCGGTCCCTTTACGAGACCAGTAGCGGGAGAGGAGGACGGCATCTTGTGTCCGGAGCGGCTGCAGGACCGGAGTGAGTCTTTCAGCGCGGTGCGTCGGCGAGGAGAGGTCCGGCGCAGTGAGTGGGGGTGTGTGCGGCTCAGCGGCTTCCGGATAGTTTTTGTTGATTGCTGGGTTGGGTGGCGGAGAGGGCCTAGTTTCGGGAGGGTTGTGTCCGGAGCTGCTGCTTGCACTTGCCGCGAGGAGATGCCGCCGCGGAGAGGAAGGCAAGGAAAACAGGCAAAGGGGCGGAATGTGAGGACGTTGGGAGGGGCGGCTGCAGGAGAAGTTGTGCAGATGATGGGGGCCAGAGGACACCGAGTAGGCAGAGGGGGAAGGGCCAGAGGGAGTAGGGGCAATGAGGTAGGCGCCGTGGGCAAAGATAGAGGGAGGTCTTTGGCAAGGGGGGGCAGGGGGGTGGGTGGTCTGGTGAGGGAGTCTGTTATGGGGGGAACGGCTCCAGGTGGATTAGGGGGTGGCGGGGCAACCGATGGGGAGAGCAGTAGGGCGGGGGGGTATGGAGAGGCCGGGCAGGTGATGGTGCGAAGGGGTGCAGAGGGTGGGCTTCCAGAGGCGAGTGGGGGCAGTTGGGGGGGACAAGGGACGGGGGGGTGGGGGGGGACACGGGATAGGGGGATGGGGTGGAGGACAGGAGATGGGGGGGTGGGGGGGAGGGGGGCCAGGCTGGACGGGTTGGCCTACACCATGGTTTGGGGCTCACACATACGGGCCTGGCCCCTGGGTACCAGGGAGAGCAGCAGGCAGTGGGGGGTCTCCATTGGGAGCGTCGCCATGGGAGCATTGGAGGGGCGGAGGCCAGGGCTCTTCTCGTGCAGAGTGGGTGTCTGCTTGGCCGCATTGTGCCCCCCCCGGTTGTCCCCTCTCCCCCCGCTGTTTCTGCTTTGTCTTTGCAGGTGGACAGAGACGCATGGGAGGCGGCGCAGAGACCCGACGGACAGCGTGCGGCTATGGAGGAAGTGCCTGGGAGTGTAGCCGAGGGCCCTCTGCGGAGTGAGGCCAGCGCAGGGAGCGCGGTGGGAGCACAGGCACCCGGCCTAGAGGTGCGAGATCCAGCAGTCCTGCCACCGGAGCTGTCGGCGGGCGGCGGAAGTGACATGGGTGAGTTGGCCGTGTGCAACGTGGCAGGAGGGGGTGGGGCGGATCCGGTGGGTGGGACGGACACGGGTGGGCGTAAGGCGAAGTGCAAATGTCGGCACGGGCGGCGGGGTCGGCGCAGTTCGGATTCTTCCTCGGCGTCCTCTTCGTCCTCCTCATCATCCTCGATAGCGCCTGCTCGTTCGGGAACAGGTCTCGTTACGGGTGTGGGTGCGCCGGTCAGCGCGAAGGGCGTTAATAACGTTGTGGCGTTCACAGAGTTGTGGGAAGGAGTCCCACGGCACTTACGGCGTAAGATATGTAAGCGGCGCTATGTCGATATATTCCGATTGTTGGAAGGCAGACGGCGCTCGGGAGAGAGTAAGAAAAAGCGTAAAGAGGATGAGAAGGCGGGTCGTGTCCGGAAGGTGTCCCGGAATGTGCTTAATTGGGTGCGAGCCTTTTTAAGGTTAGCTAGTGTTTGGGGTCGGCAGGCGCCAGAGGATTATGGCATGCTCTTGGCATATGCTGACTCCATTTTAGAAGCGGCACAGACGCATGGCGGCTTTGCGTGGCTGAATTATGATGAAAAATTTCGTGATAAAATGGAGGAGAGTAAAGGGTTGTCCTGGGGCACTCAGGACATTAATTTGTGGCTAACCCAGATGTCTGGGGGTGCGGGTGTGAGCAGTGGAAATACGGTGCGTACTGGGGGTGGTGGTTTTGCAGGTGCGGGGCGGTCCTTTCGGGCGAACGGGAGCTCTCTGCCGCAGAGAGCAGGGTCTGGGGCTATGGGAGACATCTGTTGGCGTTTCAATAGATCCTCGTGCCCGTTCCCCGATTGCAAGTTCCGGCACGCGTGCTCGGGCTGCGGAGGTGGGCATTCTGCACTTAAATGCTTCAAAAAAGGCAGTGGGCCCCCCCCTGCGGCGGTCCCCAAGTAGGATGGCGTGGATGGAGTTGGCTCCCACCCCAATCTCTCTGGCGGTGATTAAGGAATGGTTGGGGGCTTATCCGCGGAAGAAGGAACGGGAGCTGTTGGTGCAGGGGTTTAGTGAGGGGTTTAGTATACCGGTGCAAGGTACGATAGTAGGTAAGGTGGCACGTAATTCCCCTTCGGTACGGCGCTTGGCGTCGGTTGTTCGCGAGAAGTTAGCGGTGGAGTTGGGTGTGGGCAGAATTGCCGGTCCATTTGTGGAACCGCCATTGGAGGAGTTGGTGCTGTCTCCTTTGGGGGTAATCCCTAAGAAGGAGAAGGGGAAGTTTCGGCTGATACATAACCTCTCCTTTCCGTTGGGTGAGTCGGTGAATGCGCATATTCCCAGAGAGTTGTGTGCGGTGCGGTATGCGTCCTTTGACGAGGCTGTCGGTTTGGTGAAACGTTGTGGCCCTGGGGCCCAATTAGCGAAAGTTGATATTGAATCAGCGTTTCGCTTGCTACCCGTTCACCCTGCTTCATTTTATTTGTTGGGCTTTGCGTTTGAAGGGGAATTTTATGTGGACAAGTGCATGCCCATGGGTTGTTCTGTGTCGTGTGCCTACTTTGAGACATTTAGTACATTTTTGCACTGGAAGTTAGAGCAACGGGTCGGTAACAGGAACGTCGTGCATTATCTCGACGATTTCCTCTTCATGGGGGCGGCGCATTCTCAGGTGTGTCAACAGTTGTTGGATGGTTTTCAAGGCATGGCTAGGGAGTGTGGGCTTCCGTTGGCGGCTAACAAGACGGAGGGCCCAGCAACTTGTATCACGTTTTTGGGAGTGGAAATCGACTCAGTCGAGATGGTGGCGCGCCTCCCTCTCGAGAAGGTGGTAAAATTGCGCGTTTTGGTTGCGAACGGGCTGGCCTCGGATAAGTTATCTTTGAAGGAGGTGCAAATACTCATTGGATCCTTGAATTTCGCATGCAGAGTGATTCCCATGGGCCGAGTTTTCATGCGTAGTTTGTCGGCCGCCACGGTCGGGGTTCGGAAACCGCATCATCGGATTAGAATGTCCCGGGTCATGAAAGCTGATCTGAGAGTGTGGGAGAATTTTCTAGAAGATTTTAACGGGGTATCGGTGCTGATGGAGGCGGAGGTGTCCAGTTTTGATTTACAGCTGTTTACGGATGCAGCGGGCAGTGGGGGGTTGGGGATTTATTTTGGAGGGGAATGGTGTGCGGCCAAATGGCCGCAGGCTTGGCATGTGGATGGGCTGACGAAGAACATTACGTTCTTGGAATTGTTTCCGCTATTAGTGGTGTTGCATATCTGGCCCGATCGGGTGAGGAACCGCAGATTAATCTGGTGGTGTGACAACGAAGCTGTGGTTGCGGTAGTCAACCGGTACACCCCGCGATGTGCGGTAGTGGCGGGCTTAATGAGAGCTATCGTTTTTGCTTGTTTGCGTTTAAATGTCGCAGTGAAAGCTAGGCACATCCCAGGTTGCACTAATAGAATTGCTGATGCGCTTTCTCGTTTCAAGTGGGACCTGTTCCGGAGGCTGGCGCCGGAGGCGAGCGAGGAAGGCAAGGAAGTGCCCGAGCATTTATGGACGAGTGGCCTGCAGAAATGGTATGCTTGTTGAAGAACTCTCTGGCCCCGACGACCTGGTCGGCATACTCGAAAGGATTCGACGCAGTAGGGGAGTACTTGGAAGGGAAAGGCTGGAAGCCGGGAGCTGAGGTGGATGGCTTGTTGGGGCAATATATAGTGGAGTCGAAATGTGCGGGGATGTCCAGGGCTTCGGTTCGGACGAAGTTGGCTGGATTTGCTTTCTTTGCCAAGGCAGCGGGTTGGGGGTTGGCAAGGCCGGGGTTCTTGGTACAGAAGTTATTGAGGGGTTGGGATAGAGCGTGTCCTGCGCTTCCAGATGCGCGGTTACCTGTGACACATGACCTCTTGGTGCGGCTCAGTGCAGCACTACCGTATGTGGCGGCTTCCGCTTATGAGGCGGTGCTGTTTAAGGCGTTGTTTTGCTTGGCATTTTTCGGGGCTTTTCGGGTCGGCGAGCTGGTCGCTGGTTCGGGCCGGCAGGTGCAGGCCGCGGGCTTATTATTGGGTCATGTGCAAATGGGAGGTGGTCAGCTGCGGGTCAAGTTGGCTAAATCGAAGACCGACCAGTTGGGCAAAGGCCTTTGGGTAGTCTTGCATAAGGTAGACTCCCTGCCGACGTGCCCAGTGGAGGCCGTGCGGGCCTATTTGGCGTTACGCCCGGCGGTTGGTTCCCTCTTCTTCGTGCACAAGAATGCAGGCTGGGTGACTCGTTTTCAGGTTGCGGCAGTGCTCCGGTTGACCTTACGGTATCTGGGCCTGGATCCTAAGCGCTTTGCGCCGCACTCTTTCCGCATAGGTGCGGCGACAAGTGCGGCGGCGGCAGGGATGTCAGCAGAGGCTATTCAGAACATTGGAAGGTGGAGATCACAGGCCTTCAAGGGTTATGTGCGCTTGTGAGACAGCGGGTGAGCAGGGGAATAATGTTTGCTTTCTTTTTCAGATGCTGTGCGGTGCCCGCAATGGTGCTGGATGATCGGGCACTCATTTGTACATTGGGCGGGACTGCAGGCAGCTGAACGACCGTTGGGTCCTAATTTGGGGCTCGACCCGACAGTGGTGTCTCTTCTATGGCTTGGTGAAAGGGGGTTGCGTTGGCAGCAGCTTTTACCATTGCTTCGGCACCATCGACGGGTGCGAGCGGAGCCTGCTGTAATACTGCTGCATCTGGGAGGGAACGATGTAAATAGTTGGACTTGTAAGCAGCTCATTCGGGCAGCAAAAAGAGATTTGGCGGAAGTGCTGAGGATGTTCCCTCAGGTTATTATAATGTGGTCTGACATAATTCCAAGGCCGGTGGGCGGGGGGCAGAGGCGATGGTCCAGGGGGTTAGCGAAGGTCAATCGCCAGATTGGGCGGTGGGCATGTCAGCATGGGGGGTATCAGATTATGCACTCCTGGGTAGATGTAGATTGTGCTGGACTCTATCGCCAGGACGGTGTGCATTTATCGCAGGTGGGAGTGGACCTGCTGTTAAATGACTGGCAGGAGGCCTTGGAATGTGTGGTACAGTGGGAACCGCGATGGTCGCAGCTTTAAGGGGGGGGCGGCGCACGGGCGTATGTTGCCCTACGCCGGGTGGCGGGATCCCGGAGGTTTCCGGGGTCCGGAGCCTTAAGCTGGAATGGGGGTGGGGGCGGGTGCCCCCAACCCGGGTGACCCCTGGCCGGTCTTTGCTAGTAGTATGGCGAGACCGGCGAAAAAGGGGGGTTGGATTTGCCGCTGGCTCGGCCACGGCGGGAGTGGAATGAGCTCACCTTGCTAGTGGTATGGCGGTTGAGGGCTCATTCCGCTCGGGAGTTGGTATGATATTAAGAAGTTGGATGTTGAAAACAATGTTTGGATTGTATTAAAAATTAATAAAGCTGCGACCATTTGAGCCAAAAGATCAGTGTATATGTATTTCTTATGGGTACAGTGTTTGGCGGGACGGGAAATAAAAGGGGTGGAGGGTGGGAGGGGGGTAGAAGCGGGGGCCACCGGGTCCGACCTGCCTTGGTTATGGCGAGGCCGCGGGGCAGGGTCCCTAGCGGCCGTAGTTAACCAGGCGCGCGGCCCGGTGCGGGACCCTGCCCACGGCGTGGAAGGAGGGCGGGGGCAGGAGAGCAATTTTAAAGTCATTGGCTCGCCCCGAATATAGAGGTGGGCGCGAGCCAATGAGGAAACAGGAAAGGGGGGATTTAAAAGGAGCGCGCGGCGGCGGCGGTCCCTTTACGAGACCGGTAGCGGGAGAGGAGGACGGCATCTTCCCGCCCGCCCGCCCTGCATTCATGCAATGGGGATGGGTTGTCGCAGCTGGTGGGGGGGGAGGCTGGATCCCGGAGGTTTCCGGGGTCCGGAGCCTTAAGCTGGAATGGGGGTGGGGGCCCCCAACCCGTGTGACCCCTGGCCGGTCTTTGCTAGTAGTATGGCGAGACCGGCGAAAAAGGGGGGTTGGATTTGCCGCTGGCTCGGCCGCGGCGGGAGTGGAATGAGCTCACCTTGCTAGTGGTATGGCGGTTGAGGGCTCATTCCGCTCGGGAGTTGGTATGATATTAAGAAGTTGGATGTTGAAAACAATGTTTGGATTGTATTAAAAATTAATAAAGCTGCGACCATTTGAGCCAAAAGATCAGTGTATATGTATTTCTTATGGGTACAGTGTTTGGCGGGACGGGAAATAAAAGGGGTGGAGGGTGGGGGGGGGGGGGTAGAAGCGGGGGCCACCGGGTCCGACCTGCCTTGGTTATAAGAAAAAAGTAGCACCCAATGCCAAAACTTGAGGCTTAAGAGATAGAAATTGCCTTCGCCTCAACTGGTGCTATGTGAAACATCTGGAAAAACGTTGATTTTCTGACCACAAAATAAAGCTGATTTCACTTTAAAAAAAAAAACCTTTAATACACGTTGCTTTACCACAACAGAGGAAAAAGTGACCAGTAAAGTGGAACGAACATTGATACTATCTGAGGAATCCTCAAGAAAAGCAGTAAGATTAGCCACTCTCTCATCTAATTCCCCATCAATAGCATTTAACGTTTTAGTGCCAGAAGGAATATAATAAATCTGCATAACCTCAATAATATCAGATATGGCAAGAATTTCTTTTACATATTTGTCAAACAGAATTTTTGGTGACAAAAGTGAAGTATAGGGAAAATTCAAAAAGTTCAAGTTACAAGTCCGCATGACTCCAACTTTGAATGCAGTATCAAGGAATCCTTAATACCCATCACATTTATGGACTGAAGTGGAAGCACCTGAGATTCCAATTTACCAACTGCCTTATCAATCAAAGAAACTTTCTCATCAAGTTGCTGCATAGCTACTGCAGTTTCTTGTGAGAAAGTAGATAAGGAACCAAAAGTTACAGACACTATAGCATCAATGCACTTCAAAGCCCCCCATAGATCTTTTAAGGTAACTTCTGTATCTGAAGGCAGGACTGGTAGCTCAGAAGAGCTTTCCAGTGCTGCCGACTGAACAGGAGAAGGTAACTTAATCAAGATCTTATCCCTACCAGCTAACTGAGGAGAAACCCCAGGGATAGAAGTAGTATCAACGACAGGACAGGGGGGAGGGGATCTCCCCCCAGGGCTCAAGGACACCCCCTCTGGAGAGGACTGCACAAGAGGCACAGGGACAAAGTGTTTGTCCAGAGGATCTACCGGCTTCACTCCTCCAGAATCAGCCGACTGGACCTTGCTCTGCGGCTTAGCCTTCCTTTTACCCATAATAACCACAGCAATTATACAATAGAACAAATCAGAAGGAAAAGCCAAACTCACAGAGCAATCACTAAACTTCCAAAACCATCAAGGTTTACAGTACCTCCATCGATGCGGCATTGAAGGGGCGTCTAAGGGGCAGAACCTGCCCCTTTAGACACGGCCCTTCAAACACGCCCCACAGCAGCGCTCCACGGTCGCGGAGAAGACAAGCCATAGCTTTATACAGGAGAAGGTCCCCTCCAGTAGCAGGCTATCCCAGGAGTGCCTGCAATGGACCCGCAGCAGTGGCAAGGCAGTCCCTGCACTCCTACAGCCCTCAGCAGGGCACGCACTCCTCCTTCACGCTCCGGCAGACAGCTCCAGTGCAAATATATTCTTAAATTAATAGGTATTTGTGAGCTTTTTTGTGAACACAGTTAAGTTCATTCATGGATCCAGCATGACAATTTCTCCTGTGCACTTCATACACCTTGTAGCGTTATACAAATGATAAGTAGTAGTAGCAGTAGCACATCAAACATCTTTTCTTAACAATGAGAAATACAGCTGTTTAGTGTGACACATGAAATTTCTATGACAAGTGCCCCTAGCCTTGCTGGCTTATCGGGCAGGGAGTTGCAAGATTAAGAGACCATGACACCAGTGCACTGATTGAGGATTTTATGGCATGTCTAAGGGATACGGTGTGTGACTAGTGCCTTCTGAATGTTGTCTCTTTATCCATAAGACAACTGTAAATATTATGTTGTTAAGTGCCATGGTGACCCCATTGACAGCTGTCCTAAACTGTGTTCGATCTTCAGTGAGTTGATAGAGTACTGTCCATAGCTGCTATAGTTGTATCAATCCTTTGCATTTCTCTTCTTCTTCTTTTGCATCAACTTTCAACCTTGCCAAGCATGATGTCTTTCTCTAATGAAATATTATGTACAGGGTAAAAAGTGGTTTTTTATACAGTTGGCCAGATGGGGGACATTTTAAAAGGCATTTATACACTTCAACGTGTGGAAATGGAAGGGAGTATATTCATAGCAGCTCATTCGGTCAATGGAAATTGCTAAGTGCACTCAAATTGCTTATTTGCACATATACAGCTGTCATCAACATTATTGACACCCTTGTATTTTAGGTATGTCGTGTATATTCCAACTGTATGTCACCATAATATTTTAATAGTATGTTCAAAGGTATACAACAACAAAAAAAGATGTCTGTGCAACTTAGATGTAGTAATTTCTGAGAAAAACAAAAACAAAAAAGCTTTGGACAGGATTAATTGCAACCTTCACTAACTACAGGGCATAACATGAGGCTGCAAGGGGGTAAATTGAAAGGCAACATCAGGAAATGCTTTTTCACTGAAAGGGTGGTGGATGCTTGGAATGCCCTCCTGATGGAAGTGGTGGGGACAAATACAGTGGAAGAATTCAAAATGGCATGGGCAGACACAGTGTGTCCCTTTACAGTAATAGTTAAGTTTATTTTGAATTTATCCTATCTAATTTCAACACGGAGCAGTGTGTTCACCCCTGAACAAAGACATGGGGAGGGGTGGCCTGCATGGAGCAGCAGGTGCTCCTACTCTTGCCTTCTTACTGGGCAGACTAGATGGACCATACTGGTCTTTATCTGCCATCATTTGCTATGTTGCTATATTTGGTTGCACAACCCTTGGCAGTGATGACAGCCTCCAAATGTTTCTTGTAGCCATCTATAAGTTCTGTACATCTGTCTGCTGGTAGTTTCTCCCATTCTTCAAATACAATTTGTTCCAGCTCATGGACGTTTCCAGGATTCATTTTACCAATGATAGATTTCAGCTCTTTCCAAAGGTTCTCGATTGGATTGGGATCACCAGTTCCTGAGGCAGCAAAACAGCCTCACAACATTA
Organism: Ichthyophis bannanicus; assembly: GCA_033557465.1. Classification (NCBI taxonomy): domain Eukaryota; kingdom Metazoa; phylum Chordata; class Amphibia; order Gymnophiona; family Ichthyophiidae; genus Ichthyophis; species Ichthyophis bannanicus. The sequence continues at coordinate 512,392,677 of CM066031.1, read as the reverse complement.
TTGAATCTCCACCATATTTCACTGTAGGAAGGGTATTTTTTTCCTTATAAGTTTCATTTCTTTGCCTGTAAATGTATCACTAATCTGAATTGCTAAAGAGCTCAAGATTGGTTTCATCTGTCCACAGAACATTTTCCCAGAAGGATTGTGGTTTCTCAAGTTGAATTTGGGCAAAGTTCAGGCATGCCTTTTTATGTCTGTTTTTTGAGCAGTGGGGTTCTCCCTGAACTTCACCATGAAGTCCTTTTGTTTAGTGTGCAGTGTATGGTGCGGGTTGAAACCACCACTCCAGATTGCTCCAGGTCAGCTCTCTGGATGTTGTAGGTGGTGTTTTTCCAACAATTCGCACTAACAGAAAGACCGCGGGCCTCGTTCCCACTAGCCGCCGATAACCGGGGGGGGGGCGGCGCGTGCGTGTCCCGGCCCCCACGAGGCGTCTGGAGGAGGTCTGCGTCGGCGTGGTTTGCCGGACCCCATTGGCTCCCGATTGTGAGTGCGGGCGCGGGAGCCAATGGGGGAGTGTCTAGACCTGGTGGGAGGTGGGGCCCGGGCCGAGTGAGCCGGCAGGAGCGTCAGTCACCGGGGGAGCGTGAAGGTGGCTGGCGTGGCTGCCTTCTTTGGCTGGGATTTTTTCGGTAGTTCCTGGGCTTCTGGAGCAGCCGGAAAGGGGTGTCTGGATTCATTTGGAAGGGGGTAGGAAGGCTGGGGGAGCTCCCCGGGTGACAAGCCGGCAGCTGCATTTAAAAAAAACACAAAAAACGGCAACACAACTGAAAGAAAAGGCGGCAGAGGCGGGCTTGCAGTGAGCCACACTCCTGCGCCTGCCACGGCAGATGACCCGCGTGCTCGTTGGGTCCTGCCAATGCCGGGACTTGATAGGTGGGGAGCCCTGAGGGCCGCGAACGTCCCCGGTTGCTGGGTAGAGTGGCGGGGTAGCATCTGGGGGAGCTGCGAGTGCCGCAACTGTCCCCAAGGCAGGCCTGCAGACCCGCTGCGGTGCCTAATGATTGTGGGAGGCCACTGGACTGAGGGGATCGTAGAGAGTCAGGAGGCTTTTGGGCCAGGAGGTCCAAGGAAGGGTACGGGGTTCTTGGAAGTGCCCCGGGGAATCGGGACTGAAGGGGAGGACGACTAGGGTAGGAGACGAGGTGCTTAGGGGATCTCCAGGAGGGGGCAGAGCTGTTCTTTACAGGCTGGAGTGCCCCTTCACTGGTCACACATAGCTGAATTAAAAAAATTAAATCTGAGCCAGTTTGGAGAGATTTGAAGGGGTTGGTGGGATTTCCGGAGCCCCTAGTGATTATTTGGGGGTGAGTTGAGGGTAGGGAATCTACCTTGCTTTACGGGTATGATGTTTGTTCTTGGGGGGAGGAGCCTTGACCCAGTTATAGCATTTATTATCTTCAAAGTTGGATAATTCTGTGTGGTACAGCAGATGTGCAGCTGAGGCCGGGCACCTGGTACAGTAGTTTTATTTAGCTTTCATGGGTTCAAGGTCATAATTTTAGTGATTTCTAAAGCGAAATCCTGCAGTTTCCGGGTGTTCATAGTAGGCTAAACTTTGTGCCCAGGTAATAAAGTTGGTTGACAAAGTGCTTTTAGCAAAAAATTTTAAGTTTATTTCAGGAAAAGTACCATTATGTAAGGGGAGGGGGAGAGGGGGTGATATATGTTGCGACGCTGTTGCTACAGGGTACAGCTGAGTTGAGGTATAGTTGTGACGTGCTTACTGAACTACTTTAATACTGTGTATGCTCTTACAAAAACAGCTCGAACAATTCCTACATCGGGGTGGCAGTGGAGCGGTGAGTCAGGACGGTCAGGCTGGGTGAGGTTTAATGGAGCCAGTGGGGCTAGCGGTTATTCCGGGGGCTGTTATCCGGCAGCCAGGGGATCCGGGGTGGGGCTGGGACAGGGATCTTCTGGGTTGTGTGGTCGGGAGGGTACGCTCTCCGTGGGTTTTAGCTGCTCCCCTGCGGTGTGTTCTGTTTTCTCTTTACAGATGCTGCCTGGAGGATTGCTGGTGCATCGTGGTTTGGTGAGTGCGAGGCGGATGGTGATGGGAGTGAGCGGCTATGGCGACGCCGGGGATCCGGAGGACGTGTGGCGGTTGGACAGCGGGCCGGTGGATCAGGCCAGTGGTGCGCAGGTGCCCAGGCCCCTGGCTGTGGGGGAAGGTGAGTCGCCAGTTGGGGGGGGGGCTAAGGGGGTGGGGGGTGAGGCGAAAGCGGTAGCGGCAACACTCCTGTAGTCTGCGCCACGGGTCCTGGTCCTTGTCGTCTGCGTCTTGCGGGGCATTGTCCTTGTCGCAGGGTGCGGAGAGGGGGTGCAAACGGAGGGTGGCTGTGGCGTACGGGAGCTATGGGGGGTGGGAGGTGGCCCACGCTTGCTTAGATTTCTGGACTCTGAGGGTGGGTGCGCGAATGTTATGGACCAGGATCCGGGAGAGGCAGTTTATAGGCATTTTAGGCTGGGGGGTAGGCAGAGGTCCAGCGATACTAGCTGCAGCGCAGGGCGGGTGCGTGTGCTGGAGGGGGGTCGAAGGTTGCGTGTAGCTGGACACGGGCCTCCTGAAGTATGCTGGGGTATGGGGACGCCCATCCCTGGGCAGTGTGGGTGCGGGTCGCCTATTCAGATGTTAGCTTGGAAGCGGCCCTGACGGGTGAGAGGGGGGGGCATAGCTCAGCTAGGATGGGCAGTTGCGGGACAAGAGGGCAGTGCATAGGTCAGTCGCGCGGGGACCGCGGGGTAGCAGCCTCTGGCTGCCGCAGTTGGCGGACAGGGGGGGCGCGGGTGGTGGGGGGGAACGGAAAGGGGGAGCGGTGGTGCTGAGTGGTACGGCTCAGCCCTTTCGGGGGGGAAGACAGCGGTTGGGGGGGAGCTGGGGCCTTATGCTGGCAGTTGGCAAGCCCCCTGCTCTTTTCCAGATTGTCCGTGTCGGCCTAACTGTTCCGTTTGTGGTGGGGGGGCGTTTCTCCCTCGCATGTGTCCAGAAGGGGCTACAGTTGGTTCTCTTCCCGCCCCCAAGCGGTACGGAGCCATGGGACCTGGCTTCGACACCTCTTCGGATTGAGGAGCTTGGGCCCTGGATGGGATGGAGGGGGGCTTGAGGGGGGATGTCGGTTTGAGCTCGCTATTTCATAAGGGGAGGGTTGGACCGGATGAGGGATGGAACTCACTTCGGTGGGGCACTGCGCTCAGATTGGAGGGGTTAGCTGGTAAACGGACGTGGCTTGGGGCAGGGCAGCGGGAGCGTGCCAAGAAGGGAGCCGGGGTAGTACAGACTGATCCACCACTGTATCGCTGTTGGGGGTGGAGCAAGACACTGTGTACACGGTGGAGTGCTGGCCAATAGGGGTGGTGGTTCGGCTGGGGGTTCTGCTTGCAAACATGATTGGAGTTTCTACAAGACCATTGCGGTATTTGCAGGCCCGAATAGGCTTTGACCGTCGCGTGGCAGGTACTTCCGCTGGGGGGGTGTTCTGGTGTCGGTTGTAACAGGCAGCGTCGGGCGTCCTTACGACACCGCTGGGTGTTGCGGGGTTTGGGGGCTGATTTTGGTAGGGGATCAGTTCCTAGGAGGTTTCAACGGGTTTCAGTTTGACTGGAGGATGACATTTATGCAGGGGATGTGCGGTAGGCAGCGGGGGGTTGTATGGGTATCTTGGGGATTCTGGGGCGCAGGGTCCTGGGCCGCCAGCGGTGCAGGCGGTGGTTATATTCGATGACATGACTGGTGGCGTCGCATCGGTGGCCCGACGGGTGGGGTATTCGCAGGTTGTTTGGGTGGTGCGACGGCGCAGAGGCAGTTTGTGTGCTCAACCGCTTCACTCCGAGCTGCCATAGGGTTGCCGCTTGGCTGTCTGAGGGCTGACTAATCAAGTTGCTGCTGCTCTTTCCCGTTCCTTGTGGAATTGGGTTGGGTTTTGGCTCCAGGGGCAAGGTTGGGTTTTGGCTCCAGGGGCAGATTTACAGTGTCAGCAGCGCAATGGAGGGGGTATTGGCGGGGCGGTGACGGCGTAATTGCATTGCTGGTATCGTCGGGTTGGCAGCAGGGTCCGGGGTAGGGCCATCTTTTGGGCCCGTATGGCGGGGAGCGACACGGTTGGCAGGACGGTGGCCTGTAGCGGGGTTTTTTGCATTTTCCCGGAGGCAGTGGGTTGGGGGGCCTCTGGGGGGGGGTTGCTGGTTCTTAGGCTGCTGAGGGGTGGGGAGAGTGCGCATCCTGCGCTGGGTGACCGGCGGCTGCCGGTCCCGCTTAAGCTACTGGGTGGGTGGTTAGCCACGTTCCCCTCGGAGTCAGCGGCACGGCATGGAGTTCAAGTTGTGTACGGCTGTGTCTTGTCTGGCCTTCTTTTAAGGTTTTCTGGGAGGGGGGCGGGTGGCGGCCACTAGTGGGAGGAAGCGGGTGGTGCCTGTACTGGTTCTGCGGGTGCAATTGCCTCTGGGGAGTGTGGCTTGCTTGGGCTGGATCCCCGGCCGTTTCGAGGGGTAGAGGGGTGGGGGTACTTCGGAGGGCAGTACGTGCTTCCTCTACATGTCAGGTTGCCGCCTTGGAGGCCTATCGGCATGTAGGATCTGGGGGGGGGGGGGGTTCCTCTTGGGGCAGGCGGATGCCCGAGCGCTAATTAGTGTTACCGCATTTTGAGGATGCTGCTTTGCCAGTTGGGGCTGGCTCCGGCCCACTTTGCTCCTTGAGTCAGCGGATAGGCTGCTGGCAGTCGAGAGCCTTTCCGGGGTTGGTGCTTATGGGGGGTGGGGGGGGCTTAGCGGGTACTAACTGTTATTTCTTTTAGATGTCGGCCGGACTCCAGGTTGCTGCTGGATGATCGGCTCTTCGATTCCCGGACAGCGCCAAGGCCATCGGAGTCGACGATGGGGTTGCCCGCCGCTGAGGTGACCGTCTCATGGCTGGGCAAGCGCGGTCTCCAGAGGGGCCGCTGCTGCCTTTGCTTCGGCACCAGGGCTGCGAGACGGGTGTGCCGGAGGTGCTGCTGCTGAAGTCGGGCGGCAGTGATTGAGCGGCCAGGATGGGTAAGTGGTGATGGGGATGAGGTGCTGATCATGTGGGGCAATGTGGTTTTGGGGGTGGTCGGACATAATTCCAAGGCCTGCTTGCTGGGTCCGCTAGTGGTGGTCTCTGGGGTTGATTAGACATTAATCAGCTGGTTGGCCGTTGGGTGTGTCCACAGGGTGGATGGCTGATTTTGCATCCTGACTAGAGGTGGAGTGTGCCGGTTTATGGTGGCCGGGTGGGGTGCGTCTATCCCCGGTGGGGGGTGGCTTTGTTTCTCAACGGCTGGCGAGAGGCTTTGGAATATGTGGCGCAGGGGAGGGCGACTGGTCGCAGCTTGCCGTGGGGGGTGGCTCAGCGACAGTGGTCCCTGAGCCTGTGGTGGGATCCCGGAGGTATCCGGGGTCCGGAGCCGGTGGCAAGATGCAGGGCGGGGGTGGGGTACCCCCGGCCCGGTGAAACCCTCAGGGATTTTGCTAATAATATGGCGAAGCCGGAAGAGGGGCGACGGAATGGCCTGTGGCCGGTTTACGGTGGAAGCGGGCGGAACTCACTTTGCTACTCACACGGCTGGTGGGGATTCGTTCCGTGGCTGGAATTCAGTTAATGAAGGTTTGCTGTTGGTTGTGGTTGAAAGAAAATGTTGTACGGTTAATAAAGCTGCGACCAGTTTGATTCCCAATGAGTGTGTTGTGGTTATTTGTAAGTGGGGGGGGGATGCAATGGGAGGGGGTGGGGGCAGGGACAGGAGCACCCGGTCCGCCTTACCCGGTTACAGAAAGGCCGCGGGCCTCGTTCCCGCTAGCCGCCGATAACCGGGGGGCGGCGCGTGCGTGTCCCGGCCCCCACGAGGCATCTGGAGGTGGTCTGCGTCGGCGTGGTTTGCCGGACCCCATTGGCTTCCTATTGTGAGTGCGGGCGCGGGAGCCAATGGGGGAGTGTCTAGACCTGGTGGGAGGTGGGGCCCGGGCCAAGTGAGCCGGCAGGAGCGTCAGTCACCGGGGGAGCGTGAAGGTGGCTGGCGTCCCACCCTCCCATCCCTCAGGTTGGGCTTGTTTGGGGGAAGAGGTGTTGCAGCTGGAGGGGGGTAGACAGGATCCCGGAGGTGTCCGGGGTCCGGAGCCGGTAGCAAGATGCAGGGCGGGGGTGGGTACCCCCGGCCCGGTGAAACCCTCGGGGCTTTTGCTAATAATGTGGTGAAGCCGGAAGAGGGGCGACGGAATGGCCTGTGGCCGATTTACGGCGGAAGCGGGCGGAACTCACTTTGCTACTCACACGGCTGGTGGGGATTCGTTCCGCGGCCGGAATTCAGTTAATGAAGGTTTGCTGTTGGTTGTGGTTGAAAGAAAATGTTGTACGGTTAATAAAGCTGCGACCAGTTTGATTCCCAATGAGTGTGTTGTGGTTATTTGTAAGCGGGGGGGGGGGGGAGGTGCAATGGGGGGGGGCAGGGACAGGAGCACCCGGTCCGCCTTACCTGGTTACCTTTGAAGACTTCTTGGATTCATTTTCCTCTTCCCACCACATTCTGGGAGGTTCATGACAGTTCCATGAGCAGAAAAGTTCTTAATAACACAGGAATCCCAAAGACTTTGGAGATAGTCTTGTACCCCTTTGAAGTTTGAGATGTGGTGATAATGGCTTTTCCAACAGTCTCAGGTAGCTCTCTTATCTTCACCACTGTGAAAATGGAAGCGGGAGTGAACGTGGCCATTTTAAACATTAGAGTCATCAATCATTGTTTGATTTAAGTTATGTGAGTACTGACAATTAATCACAGGTGCATCTAAAGTTACTGCAGTGGGAAGGTGGTTCTCCTGTTCAAACTGATTTGAATTGTTTATAAGGGTTTCAATAATCATGTCCTTTCACACAATGGGTCTGTATAGGGATAATCTGTCCTCACTAAATGACCCATTCAAAAGCCCATATACATCACCAGCCTTCAAGCATTCTAATATTTTTGTTGGACTATTGCAACAAAGGCTGCAATCAACAAGCTGCCTTTCTTATCAATCCTTTTTCATCTTTTTAGATAACAGTGATCATGCAAAGTTACTCGGATGGAGTGTCAGAGGGAGAATGTTTGCTGTCACGGATGTTGGGAGGATTGCTGATGCTTGGGGTTGGGGGGCTGAGGAGGGGTTGCTCTATCAAGGGGAGGGGGAATCTAGGGGGTACTGGTTTCAGCCTTTGCACCTGCCCTTATATGTGCCTCTGAGCAATTGTAGAATTTTTGATATTTACATATATTCTCCTTCTAACATGGGGAATGTATGTTGATATTTTAGGCTCCCCTTAACCATGCCTCCTTGCAGTCTCTGTTTGGTATGAATCACCACATGGAAACAGCAGCTTTTTAAAATCGCTGTGTGCACATGTGAATAGCCTACGTGTTTAAAAGCTGTTATTTACACAGTGGGGTGCACCTTTTTAAATAAGGACCAAAGGCACTTATGCGCCTTCATAAAATTGGCTAAAATAAGAGCTTGTTATAAAATTGCCTCCCTGCATGTCCAAAAAGGCCTAATGAAGCTCATTCATACAAAAATGGGGCATATAATGCATTCTGAAGCTTGGACTAGGGTGTAACCTAAATATCTCATTATCTACCCATTTTTTTTCTTATTCGCCACATTTAACTTTCCTCACTCTCTCCTAAACTTTGCTGCAACTTGGAATAACAAATATTTTATTCATCATTTTGTACAGTTATTTGCCCCACTCTCTTTTTCAACCTTGAAAAGAATGCCTTGACACTATAAGGATAACCTTTCTTGTTATGTTTTAACCTGAACGCTAGTCTTCCCTTGCATGTTTCCTTAGACTCACAACCCGTCTGTATGTGTGTTGAGGGGTGGAAGAAGCAGCAGACGGAACAGGTTATCTATTGTTCCTCCTACTATTCTAATCAGAATTGCTCTAATCATCATAAATCAAATACACTGTAAGATTTGCCTTTTTGTTTGGAATAATCAGGTTTTATTATATTGACTGTCTTCCACAATTAATAACCTTTTATTGAATAAATCAAATTCAGTTCATTTTCTATTATAAAGCTTAGTGTAAGCTCATTTTTTAAAACATAAATTGACCTTGATAAAACTGGCCTATCAATAATGTGTTGATTAGCCATCTGGTTATAGCAATGGTGAATGTTTCTCCTTGTCATGAGTTTTTTTTCTCTTGCAGTGTTAGGAGCAGTTGATCACTCTGCATCCTCATGGTGCTGGTTGACATAAAGCAAGGCATTTAATCTTATGAGCTCTCGCATAGTGTCATACAGAAACTAATGGAATACATAAAAGCAGGAATTGCAACATTGGTAGATTCACTCAGACTTATCAGTTTTTCCAGTGTTTTTATAACATACTCCTTTTTTGGGAGATTCGTGGCTATCGGATGGAAATATATTTGTTTATTTATTAATTTATTTATTTATTAAATATATAACTTCACTATTAACAGAAAGCAACATGGGTAAATTCTTAGCTTTACTGATATGTTATGCAGACTGTTATAGATCATTTCTTTATATGAACTTAAGATAACATTTATTTTCCGCAACATCCAAAGTAAAAAACTTGTCTGATGCAAATAACAAACATTTGAAGGTCGGGAGAGTAATTTTCAGAATGATTTCTATGGCTAAGCAGTGTTTTCCCTGGATTGATAAGCTTTATAAAATTGCCAGCCTGATATGTGGATAGGAGAACATCTTACAACCTGTCGGTGCCTGTGTTTACCCACAGTGAGCAGAGGCATTCCCAGGCTGAGATTACGAAGGGGTTTGCATTTAATGTGTGTGCTTTTCAGTATTCAAATGTATGAGCATAATTTTTCAGAAAATCTATGTGCAACAAATAGCAGGCGTGCATGTGTGCACCCAGTTTTTCTACGTAATTTTCAAAGCAAAACTACATGCATAGTTTCACTTTGAAAATCCAGCATAGTTAATGGTATGCACACGATTTTGCCGTGCCATGCGAAAACATTTTTTAATGCACTCATTCCAAAAAACAGGGACTAAAGTTAGAACAATTTGCACTGAGGCTTAAAGTTGTCATTAAAATCTTAAGTTAGGTGTGCTGTTCTCAAACCACTGAAAACTGGCTTCTGGGTTTTGTAAAGTTTTGCTAAACATAAATTAATTGGAATGAGCTCTGACTTCTGATAATACTGAGTTTTATAAAACAGGAACCATCTTCATAAATGACTCTTCTTTAATTCTACACTATTTAATATCTTTGACAGAAGGTCTGGCCAAAAGATTGGACTGGTTTGAAAGAGTAGTCCAGCTAAAATTTAACTACTTCATTTGATCCTGCAGATAGCCATGTCCTGGCCACAGGGCAGGCCCTAGAGTTGGTGCTGGTGCCCTAGGGAGACCTTAAGTTTTACACCCCGCCCCCAGCTGTCGAAATCTGTTGTTTAGCTTTGAATGCCCTGCTCTTTGCTGCCCCTAGACATTGCTAGCCTAGGTGGCCATCTAGTTTGCTTAATGGTTGGGCCAGTCCTGCTTGGCTATCTTTAAAAACCAGACATAGATGATAACTTTTTATAGATGGTTTATGGTTTATGTTTATTTTTAGCACTTGATATGGTGCCCTTTACTGTCTGTATCAGAGCGATTTACAGATATATTCTAACAGGCACTTTTCATATGTCAGTACAGACATCTATGTCGTGATGTCCAAAACTGCTAATGTATTTTACAAAGGGCTTGCTAAATGCAGAGCCTTTTACAAAATACACATATCTCCACCCACCCCACTCCCCCCAAAAAAAGCTTTGACGCTCACACATGAACTGTCAATTACACATGCAGTCCATGTCATGCATGTATAAGTTAAAATGTGGATGTGTCACTTGTAATCTCAGACAATTTTGTGCTAGCTGCACGTGTATTTTGGGTTTGCCTGTATGACTAATATCTTTTGCACGTGGAGCCAGAAATATATGGCTTCTGGCTCTGTGAATTACCACATTGCCTTCAGATGAAGCAGTTCACATCTGGACGTTCCAATGCGGTGCCCATTGCTAAGCAGGCAGCGGTGATATTGAGCCACTGCCTGGTTAGCGAAATGCGGTGAAAGTCAGACGCAGGAAACCCACAGAAGCTAACCGGGCAGCAGCTGAATATTGCCAGTGGGTGGTTAGCTTTGTGACAATCCGGGCAGCCCAGATATTCAATACTGGAGCCCAGATATAGCTGCGGCATTGAATATTTGGGTTGTAAGTTCAGCATCGGCGGCTAACCGCTTTAGCAGCGCTAGTTGCCGGTGCTGAATATCGAGCCCTTAGTAACTAGCCCCCTCAGGAATCAATGCCAAGTTCTCTGCTAGGTATCAGACACAATGTGTTTTTAGTAGATTAAAATGTGTTTATTAATTACATACTGAGGAAGTACTGTAATATGCTATGGTTGCACTTACCTAGGAGTCTCTCTTATTTTCATCATATTGTAAATAATCTTTGTAATATGGGTCCTTATAGATTACTATTTGTATTACTGCTTCAATCAATTTTTAGTTAAGGGACATCAATAATCCCAGTGTTCAACTTCTAAAATATAATTAAGCTTATATTCTTATATTAGGAACATCAGTTTAAATAGATTATATTGTTACATTAGGAATTTCAGTGTAAATTTTATAAAAGTCCTTTGGAAATCTTTTTCTTTGTAGTCTCATCTTTTTGATCTGAAATGGCTCTTGCTCACTGGAGAAACAAAACACCTACAAAATCAGGTTCACTGAAGCTTTAATTTTATTTGGTTATAACTTATATCTATACTTCTCTTTGTTTCGTCTTGCTGCATGCTGGAAATTTTTTGTTAAGTTCTATGAGTACTTCTCCTTCTCCTCTGGCTTTAGCTTCTTTGTGTTTCTGAGCAGTTCTTAGAGTTTCTTCAGTCATCTATTTTGGCTGTTTTTACTTTTTCACCTTTTGCAGAGAAGACGTTTCATTTTCTTTTAGCACAACTTTCTTGATGTCATCCCATAGCTCTTCTGGTGTTCTGTCATTTGTATGCAAAGCAGCAAATCAAATTTGCAGGCAATCTGTAAATTCTTGTAGTATATTCTCAAGATCATACTTTGCTACATTCATGAGTGACTTGCTCTTTACAGCTTTGGCTTTAGTTTGTTTACTAGTAGCTGGTGATCTGTACCACAGTCAACTCCAGGTTATCATTCAGTGGAGACTACAATGATATGTGGAACAAAGACTGCCTAAAGTGCAAACTGGATTTAGGAAAGGATGAGGAACAAGAAACATCATCGTGGATATGAAATGGATCCTAGAAAAGACAAAAGGATATCTACATGTGTTTCATTGACTACAACAAGGCTTTTGAAAAACTCTGTGCTACATTAAGCCTGGGTGTACCAGAATGTCTGATAGTTCTCATGCACAACCTTTACATTGATTAAGAAACAACAATTTGAATGGAACAAGGAGCAACAAAATGGTTTAATATTGTCAAAGACGTATGCAGGAAAATCAGCAGAGAAATAGGACTGTATGAATACAACCAAAGGATGAAGACTGGCGGAAGTCTCAACAGCCTTCGCTGGGTTGACAATATCACATTACGGTCTAAAAGTGAAGGTAATCTAAAACATCTGCTTATCATAATCAAGAAACATAGTTTTAAAATGGGCTTGCAACTTTACGTGAAGAAGACAAAGATCCTAACAACTGGCAAGATCAATAATTTCATCCTTGGTAGAGAAGAAATAGAAATAAGAGACAACTTTTCATGTGCAGAGATACAGGACATTTCTGTGTACATAGATTCAATTTGTTGAAGCCATGATATTTCCAATAATGTCAAACGGATGTGAAAGTTGGATGGTGAAGAAGAAAGGTAGTAAAAAAATTAATGCCTTTGAGTTATGGTGCTGGGAAAGAATACTGTGTATACCATGGCTGCTCAAAGAACAAATCATTCGGATCATAAGATTTTGACTTTCATAATTTGGACACATGTGATGAGAGAGAGAGAGATCATTAGAAAAAGACATTGTGCTTGGCAAGGTTGAAGGAAGAACAGCAATGTGATGTATTGATACAGTAACAGCAGATATGGATGCCACTCTTTCAACAATTTGCTGTCTGACTGAAGACCAAACACATTTTAGGATAACTATCCACAGGGTTGCCATGAGTTGACATTGACTCGACAGTACTTAACAACAACAATTGATATTTGAATCTGATTAGTACATAAGAACATAAGATATGCCATACTGGGTCAGACCAAGGGTCCATTAAGCCCAGTATTCTGTTTCTAACAGTAGCCAATCCAGGTCACAGGTACCTGTCAGATTCCCAAAAGGTAGACAGATTCCATGCTGCTTGTCCAATGGGTAAGCAGTGGATTTTCCTGGTCCTCTTTAATAATGCAACTCACATGTGTAACTGGCAGCATTTACAACTGGCACGTGTAAATGTCAGCATATACACATGTATCTTTGCCATTTTGAAAATGTAGACATGTAGATGCCCCTGATTAACTATAGAGGCTGCTAACTTTCCCTCTTTGAGACATAGGGGCATGTTTACTGAGGGTTAACACATGTTAATGAAGTTAACGCATGTTTAAGTGCCACTACACCCAGAGAAATAAAAAGATTCTGGGCCCTTAACGCGCATTAACTTCATTAACACGTGTTAAATCCTTTAGTCAACATGTCCTTAAGAGATGTAAATAACGATTGTGGATGAAGGGGGATATTTGCATTAATCTCTCCTTTAAAGGAAAAGGAAAAAGGAACACTTTTTTGCCTCTTCATGTCTGGGAGCAGCTGTCAATCAAGACATGGATAATTATAGTCTTACACGTACATTCCCCTATATGAAATTGTGGATACACATGTAGATTGTGTTGCCACCCTGTCTACGCACCCAACATGCCCCAGGCAACATAGACGTGGTATGGACCTTCAAATGTATAATGGATTTTTCCAAAATGGCCTTTTATACGTGGATGTGTCATATTTACACATGCAAATGATGAATATGTTTTCTCAAATGACACCCGAAAAGTACTGCATCAGAAAGATAGTGAAAACATTAATCATCACTATTAATAAGGAAAGAAATGTATAATTTATTTATATTTATTTATAAAAATTTAGACTGCTTTTCTGACCAAGGTCAATCAAAACAGTGTACAAATATTAAAAATACAGTATCACAACAGTACCCCATCCCCTTATTCCCCTGCAAACAGCATAGTCTTTAACAATTTCTGAAAATTCAATAAAGTAGGCAGCTCCCGAATTTCCAGTGGCTTCACAATCCAGAATTCCGCTGCCATCACACAAAATGCCTGAGACCGCCAAAGCGTCTGATGAACCATCTCCAAACCTGGAATTGCCAGCAACTGGCCCTACGAAGACCACAACGCCCAAGGGGGATCATATCACTGCAAAAGACCTTGCAAATACCCAGGGCAGGCTTCATGCAACACTCAAAACACAATAACCAATAGCTTAAACCTACAGTGCACCTGGAGAGGAAGCCAATGCAACTGCCCCAACAAAGGGCTCGCCCTTCCACGACTGCTTGCTCCTGTTAAAAGATGTGATGCTGCATTCTGTACCACCTGCAGCCTGCATACTGACTTCTTCGGCGACCCAATTTACAGCGCATTACAGTAATCTATTGTTCCCTGCACAAACATCTATACCACCGATTGCAAAGTGGAATCCCCCAAGAACAGATGCAAGTGGCAGACCAACTGCATCTTTAACCACACAGCCCTCACCATCTGATTGATCTATCCAACTCCTATCCCACCCCTCTCCAAGAAGACCCCAAAGATCTCAACTCCTTTTTCCAAGGAATAATAAATCCATACACATTCGGCAAGATACAAAGAGTGGAACACTCTATGGCTCCAAACCGCAGACAAACCATTTTGTCTGTGTTTAGAACCAAGCCACTACCCGACAGCCACACATGCACCCGCCCCAGGCAACCTTTGAGATCTTCCAACATTCATTCCCGATCACGCTGCAGTGGCGATAAAATCTGCTAGTCATCTGCATAAGCATATACCATAAAGCCAAAGGACTGCACCAAGGCACCTAGAGGTTGCAGATACTGTAGATGTTAAACAGCAAAAGGGATAAGGGGGAACCTTGCGGCCCTTCCCACTCCCAGCTATGGACTAGAGAGGACCCATTTGACCCCCATACACAAAACCACCAATCACCCAAAAAAGAACTGATCCACTCAAGAACCTTACCTCCTATACTTAATCTACTACAGCAGTTTAAGAGTAGGGACCGTTCCACCAAATCAAACACCACTGCAGGTTCTAAGAGAGCAGCAACACCGAAACCCCCTTATCTAACTGTACGAATACATGTTCCAAGAAAAATCTGCCCATCCAAAAACGTAATTCCGAAGCTGATGAATGTTCTCCTTTTTTTATGTAATAATGTATAAATTAAAATAGAAACTTTTCAGAATGCTACAGTCATCAGTTGCACATATATTAGTCATTTCCACTTTCCCTTCTTTAGACATCTTAAAAAAATAGTTTTAAAATTCTGTTACGGAGGTCATTTATTAAAAAAAAAGCTAATTCCAATTTTTTGTGATGAAAATGGAGTTTTGACTGCAAAAGAAAAATAATAGTATATAACAAAGTAACTATATAGCTATTGATGCTGTATAACTATTTAATATGTAGTTTAAATTTATAATCACTGAACAGATACTAATGTTTTTTCCACTCATGGGGATATACAGTATATTGCTCCAAACCTTTTGTGCCGAGCAAGGGAAGGAAATGTCTGTGTAACTTGCAATAAAGTTTCTTCCAGAATGAGCCCCTGAAGCTTTCATAAACACACATTTGAAATTAGATGTGTGTTACAGGCAAGACACGAAGAGCAGGTACTGATTGATGTTGAGAGTTGACAACTACACAACAGTGTTTAACAGGAAATAATTTGAAACAGATTGATATGAATAATGAAAGACTATGTGATATATGAGAGAAGTAACCCCTGCCACACTTAAGCTCATTGTGCAGTCAACTAATGTTTTCTCTGCAAAACTCAAGAGTTTGAAGCACAGTTAATACATTGGTACCAACTTAGATGAGATACTTTATAGATGTGT